>OZ012735.1:54283002-57106752 GCA_963859935.3 Lathyrus sativus | reverse complement strand
AGACACACACACACACACACACACACACGTGCACGCATACACAGACGCACACACACACACACGAACACGCGCGCGCGCGTGCGCAGACAGATACACACAGATGCACACGCACGCACACACACGCACACACACACACACACACTCGCATACACAAATGCGCGTGCAGACGCAGACACACGCAAATGTGCGCACACTCTCACTCATACACACGCACACGCGCGCGCACACACACATTCACAAGCACACACACGCGTGCACACACACACACACACACACACGCGCGTGCGCACATTCTCTCTCACACATACACACACACACACACACCCGCATACACATACACACACAAGTGCGCGCACACACAAACACACGCACACGCATATAATCGATTTTTTGGCCGGCTTCCGAAAAACCACCTTTGGGCGCTGGCTTTTCACACTGAATGATAGAGACTAGTCTGATAGAATGATTCTTCTTGCTAGACGCAATTTCTTTTTTAGTAAGACAGTAGGAATTCATTCACTCAATTAGAAGTCGCCTCTAAGGATAAAGTATTTCATCTGCAGGGTAGGCGCTGTGATATCAGGCCTGGAACTACTAAAGTACTTTATTACTTTGTTCTACGTTGAAGATTGGTAGTAATAGTAGTACTGTAAAAGTTCTTTCTCACATAAAAGCTAAATTTTATCGTGTAAGCGAAGACTCTTTCCGCGCCGGAAGAGGCCCCCCTACAGAGGCCAGTGACCCTCTTCTTCTCTAAAGGAGTAGTAGGTCATGGAGGCTTAGGGCTACTTTTCCCGAAGGAGCTTGTAGCGACATTTGAGAGATGTTCAGAGCTCCCTCTTCTCTTGAACTTCTATAGGAGTCCGCTCGTCGTCATACCGGGCTTAGGAGAGGATGTTAACAGTGACGAGTCTCTCCCGCGTTTGCTCCTGTAGGCGTTGTGATAGCAGGCCGTGAATTTAGGTAAGGGAAAAAGTCATGCCATACTTTCTTCCAGAGGATATAATGTTAAAGGCTTCACATATGATAGAACTCTTAAAGGGAGAGTGTCATTACTTTTCAGATAAGATATCTTTCTAGAGGTCAAGTCTCTTGGAGAGATAAAATTTAATTTCTTTACTCTTGTGAGTAAGGGCATTGAGCTTCTTACTCTAATTTTTGCAGAGTTATGAGACTGTCTCCTACCGAATTCTGTCGATGGAAAATCCTCTAGCGTCTAACTCTTCCTCAAGAGTCCTTCAGACTCAGGCAAACTCAAGCCGGAAGAGCCTCTTATATTATAGGCCCTGCAAGACCGCGTCTATCTCCTTCTTAGATAAAGGCATAGAGTAATGGCAAGATCAACCTAAGGAACTATCCATTGCTCGGCTACAATTGCTCATGCGGGTCTAGGTCTATTTGCCAGAAAGAGTTCTCAAACATCACAACACTTCTTCCCCGACGGCTAAAAGTAAGCCGCTAGTTAAACTTAACGCAGGAAGCGCAACTTGGCTTTAGGGAAGCCGGTAGGCTATTCTTTATTCTGGGAGAGACTTTTGATTCCTTCCGCCTCAAGTACATTCCAATTTCTGCCCGCAAAGGTCTTTTGTCTGCTAGGACCATCTCAATCTCATTCCAAAAGACTAAGAATGAAGCGAGGCAACTAGCCTGTCTCTACCTAGTAAGGCATTATACGCCACCAAAAAGCACTAACCTTGCAGATAAGAATATCAAACTCAAAAATAAAGTCCTGCTTGCACCGGTCGACTACAAGGCATGGGCCTTGCTGTAGGCGTGGTAATCTTAGCAAGAGGGCTGAACGTCTCCTCATAATCCTGTCCATATTTCATAGTGAACCTCTTTGCCACTAAGCGAGCACCGGGCCTACCTTTGTAGGTCTCTAAACTGTCTGTGGGTCTCGTGAGAATACGAATACTTTGTAACCTTGTCTTGGATTTACACCTACAACCAGATGCCTTTTTTGTGTAATGGAGTAATCATTCTCTTTGAGAAGGTATTATATGGCTTTATAAGGATTAGAGCGTCTTCGGGGATCAAAAGAGCTCAAGGATTAGGCCTCTGTCGCGCAGCTTGTCCACAGAAGTCCCAGTTCAACATCTTAATGGATCAGGTCGTTAAGGATGTTGAGGGGACCCATGAAGGTTATATTTGAAATAACGACAAATGTGAATTAGTTTTGTGTGCGTGGTAACCCGATGGAATGGAATTTTCTAGGAGTTCGAGAATGGGGGCTCTGACAGTTATCTCGAAGTAATACGAATCTGTCAACTTGAAAGGTGGGGCACTAGCCGCCAGAAAGGGGAAGTAAACGCATTTCGAAATCGGCTTATAGAAGGTAAGGGAAGCCTTTCTATATTCAATTCAACCGTAAGGTATAGTATGATGGCACGGCTAGTTGCTTATTTCCGTCCGTCTAATCGGCTTGGCCTATCGTCCCTAAAAATCTCATCAAGCTCTCACTCTTTCAGGCTCAACGGTTCAATGTTCGCTAATATCCGAAAGAATTAGAATACCCCTGTAATTAAAAAGCAGCGTAAAGAGCTGAACTTTCTTCAGTCTCTTCCCCGGCGGGTCCGAGACTTCTATATGAAAACTCTCTTAAAGCTATTGAAATGTACGATCGGGCAGTAAAATAGGCATGTAGTCTTGACTCTGGATTTACTATATGATATATAGCCCCACTTTCCCGCTTTTCTTTGGCGTTTTTATTCTGGCATTAATGATTTTCGATCCGTCTTGCCAAGATCCATTCAAGTAGATTTAAGGGTCTTCCCTTTTTTATTATAGCACGCACAGGCCCTACCTAATGGTTTTTGAATTGACCGAAAGTCCTTCTTAAGGAGTGGCCTTAATGGATCTATACCTCTGGCCTTCTCCCTTTGTTAGAGATGCCTCTTCAGTATATTGCTCAACGGCCTATGGCTTCTAGAGTAGAGAGAATTCCTAGAGCCTTTCCAGACCAGATAAAGTCCTTCTATCTAGATTTAAGCTATGGCTTCGATTAAGAAATTATCTTCCCAGCTATAAAGAAAGTCTTAGGCCCTCCCCTTACTCTAAGGTCAAAGTCTTTACCAGTACAGAGAAGAGATAAGAACTATTGTTCGCTCGTACGTATCAGTCTATTAGATATTCTTTTTTTCCCTAATCATGTTCCAAAAGGTCCCAGTACCTACTTTAGTCATCTATCATTCTTCTTCCTTTCTTGCTATACGCAATTTCGATTTTATCCCTGGTACAAAGAATGGAAGCAGTAAAGCTCGTGAAAGAAAGTTAATTTTCTGCGCTGATAAAAGGGCATTTTTTTCAGTACTTTACCAATGTGATCTAGGGAAGACAAGTCTTTGATATCAATTGGATCAGTATCCACCCATACATCTCCGTGATATACTGGTATCCTCTTGGTCCCCTGCTTAATCCCAAGCCTGACATCTCTTTCTTGATGATGTTAAGAGTGTGCCAATCAATCCGGAAGTTGGCTTCCACCGCTACCTGTTCTGTACGAGATGGATCTGCGTACTGTGACTCAAACCATTCTGGACTGACCAGGTTTTTCGTTGGTCCCTTGTACTTTAGTAAATTGGTGCTATCTTTTGCGATGTAGAAATAGTGCTAAAAAGTCTCCTTTCATGATCTGTCCTCTAGCTTATACTTACCTAAGACAGAAGAAGAAAGAACTTCTTTAGGCCAAGCACAAATGAGTTTGTGTCCGTGTAGTAGCAGTCCTCTCTTGAGATATAAGGTTACATATATATCCTAGCTGAGGCTGTGATCGCAACAACTAGTTGTACATCAAAGTTCTGGTTCAAAAAATCTGAGCCATCTTGGTATTGCGGCTGCGAAGTATTCTCGCTAAGCATATTGATGCGTCTGCAAGTGCACGGAAATATCGAAGTAATATAAAAGATTGTTGAACCCACAGAGACCAATGTCAACCTACCGTTATCTATTGCTACGGTGTAAAACTAAGGCTAATGGAATTAGGAAAGTTAAATGCGAATGAAATTAAATGCAAAGGAAATAAAGATAATTGGTTTAAAGAAAAAGCGGTAAAGGGATATCAGTATGCAAGGACTTAGTTATCGGGGATTCGACAGGTCACCGGTGCTTTCTACTCTTTGCAAACACTTTTAAGAAGAAAATAATGGTTTAAAGACCTTTGTCTCATGATGGTTTTTGACGCTAGTCGCAACTCTAAGGCGGAACGTATGTTGTCGCTATCCCGTTCGGGGTTTAAATTACTTTTTGAAAACCATTAAGTTCTAATCCCTTTTAAAGCGTTGTCACTGTTTTTAAAATGAACGCCTAGTTTTTACTATCTGGTCTTAGCCGCAGTTGTCGCTTGTTGGTTCGTACCTTTATGAATTTCCCACTGTCGTGGCAAAACTACTTTTAAATAAGTTCTCGCTGTCGCGACGAACGTTTATTTAGAAATTAAGATTAAAAACTACGGCCAGAAAGGTTGTTTGTAAAAAGGGAAGGTACCAGTTACTATCGAATCATGTCCTACTAATTCGGTTACATACCGATAAAACTAATTTAGCTAGACATGATAATTAATGCAAACGCAAATAGACATAAACAACTGAATAATAAAGCATGCATTATGACAGAAATAAAGTAGTAATTCAATTAATAAAAACCTGTAAATTGTACTGATCTCAAATCCTTGGGTAGTCCCCTACAATGTCGGCAGGATTCTACTTTGGCAAGAAGTAAAAGGTACAGGAACAAATAAACCATACAAATGGGAATAAAAGGAAAAGGAAATGGGAAAATAATGCAAGAACGTAAATTCAGTTTCAATTGGTAATTTCGGCAGCACTTCGATACGTCGAAGGCTCCCCCAGAAACTCTAAATCTAAGGCCTATTTATAGGAGATAATTCATTCTTCAACTTCCAGAGATCATGGGTGAGTTATGGAGGGAGTGGGAGTAACTTCCAGTAGTGGGCAGTGAGTGGAGAAAGTGTAGGAAGAAATTAAGTTGAGAGTGATCGTGGCTACTTCTGATTTGAACGTACTGATATTTTGTCTGCGTAACGCTCGTCATGAAATGTGACGGTCGTAATACACATGATGGTCATAAGGGTCATGTGACGACCGTCATATCAGCAAAATCCGTATCTGCTGTTTTTCATCTGTTTTCCTTCCATTTCTTCTTCTTTTCTTTCTTTAGTCCAAATTCTCTCCAATCTGCTAAACGAAGTAAATTAATCATATAATAGAACATAAATCAAGATAAATTAATAATAGTCACAAATAAATGCATGTAAATCAAGCCAAATAAACGATATGATTTTGCGTTATCAAACACCCCCCCCCCCCACTTAAATCATTGCTTGTCCTCAAGCAATCAACCAACACGGTGAAAAAGAAATAAGCTTAATTTGAAACAAGGACACGGTGAGACTATAATCATATGTGGTTGTTAGGCTAATGTTATATCGACAGGTACTAAATATCAATACCAAGGATACCATGATGACACAATTTCAAAAACTCCCTACTTATGCAAACTAACCTGAGTCATGCCATCATAACTCAACCTATACCTCATGCTCTCTTTCACCTCATTTCATTCTAATGCAATCACATTAAGCCCGTTATCCATACACATTCATGGTAAGTAAACTTGTTAGTGACTATGATCTCATTGATATTTCATTCTTCTTTGCAAATATGCTTAAGCATCAATTGAACTTAAAAGGTTTATACCGTTGGATTAAGTGATCGGGTGAGGAGCACCTGACTTAGAAGGAACAAGTCTTTTTCTTCATAATTTTTCTTCTTATTTTAAACTAGAGATCATACACTTATTTGCATCGGTTTCTTACTTAGTATGGTTGGGATGGTGTTGACAGCTTAAATAAACTACTTAGGGATTACTAAAAGAACTGGAGCTTTAAGGTCTCGACGTAATGGGTACTCAAGTTGATTTTGCATATTTAGGGGGTTAAGGGTGTCAGGATGATATCAATTTTATCAAAGCTTTCCCAAGTTTTTTCTAACATAGCCTAAACAACCTATATACTTTCAGAGTACCATGTCATGAATCAAAAAGTTTTTGTTGGAGGTTAGAATTTTGAAATTTTGAAATTTTGGGGAAGTTTGAATAATAGGCGAAAATCACGCATAAAGACTCGACAGTACATGCACAGACTTTGACATATTAGAAACAACAATAAATCAAGCTAAAAAGCGATAAAATGAAAGCGGTAGATTTCCTCCCCCACACTTAAACCAAACATTGTCCTCAATATTTTAATAAAAGGTGGAAAAAGGAAAGATAGAACCTGTATGAATGCTACTGCATGCTAAATCCTCTATGATCTTGCTCTTGATGTCCATGTCTTTGTTGATCACTTCTACTTCAGCGACGAGCATTTTGAGATGCCTTTGTTTGTGTAATTCTTGCACCAACTCATCATATTACTTACTTCCAGTGGAAGTACTCATCATCAGTGTCACCACCAGCAGCGACACTCGTAGGAATGTCCATGGGCACAGCTCATCGTCATGTTGAGAGTTTTCGCCTAGATATAGCTAAAGTGTAACAAGCGATACATTTCTTTATTTTCTGCAAATGTAAACAAACAAATTAAAATAAAAGCCTTGTGGGTTGCCTCCCACACAGCGCTTTGTTTAACGTCGATAGCTCGACGACTAAGGAGTGCAAGTACTCATGGTGGTTCTTTCGAGAATGGTTCCTCTATCGAACTTTGAATAGTCTTCGGTTTCCATGGCCACTTATCAAGCCATCGCTCATATCCCTCACCTTTTTGTTTCTTTCTTCTGTAGGGTGGTTCCTTGTTTTGAATGCGTGGTGGTGGTTCTGGATCTATCCTGCGTATCAGCTTTTCAAATTTGGGCTTAGTTATTTCATCCACCACCTCAAAAATTAATCTTACCCTTTTAACATTAATGATGACCCTAGTTTCACGGTCCTCGAATTTTCTTTTCCTATGAGGGACCTTAGACAAAGGAGCATTGGTGTGGGTATTTTCCAGTACCTCTACATATGTTTTGGATTGGGAGTTTACCTTAGCTTCCACAACCAATTTTGAGAAAGAATTAGGTGGGGTATAGGGAGGAGGAGCAACAACGGGTGCTTCTTTCTCTATCTCTTCGACAACCTCCCTTTCGGGTGGTGTCGGTGTATTTTTATCAATAATTATGCTTGTCTCACCAAAACTCTCCTCAGACTCATCATCACTCTCCCTAGGATCTTTTATTTGTTCTTCATTACTAGTGGTTACAACATTCACATGGCTCTCAAGGAAGGGTCCTAGAGATGTTTGTGTAAGCAGAGAGGTTTGAGTCTCCAAAGCCTTGTTGTGAGTCGCGAGGGAATCGACTATAATGCTCATCTGCTTAAGGTCTTCATCAATTTGTAGATGTTGTTTTCTAAAATCTTCATTTTGGAGAGTTTGTGTCTCCACAAAGCGCTCCATCATAGATTCTATCCTAGAGTGAGTAAACGTCTCTTTGAATTCTTCTAGTAATAGTTCAAGGTTGGATGTATCAAAATCTTGCGTTTCCTCAAAACATTGGGAGTCGTCATCATAGAGGGAATTTGCGTGAGAATGCGTCGTATTGAAATCTTCTAATAATATTTCAAGGTCCGATTTAAACAGATATTGTGGTTCCTCGAAATATTGAGGGTGGTAGTTATAAGGGAAATATGGGTTATACATAATGATTTAGATAAGAGTGCCTTAGTCTATACTATGCAACAACGGAATCACAATATTGATTGTTGGTCCCCGGTAACGGCGCCAAAAACTTGATGCGTCCGCAAGTGCACGAAAATATCGAAGTAATGTAAAAGATTGTCGAACCCACAAAGACCAATGTTAACCTACCGTTATCTATTGCTACGGTGTAAAGCTAAGGCTAATGGAATTAGGAAAGTTAAATGCGAATGAAATTAAATGCAAAGGAAATAAAGATAATTGGTTTAAAGAAAAAGCGGTAAAGGGATATCGGTATGCAAGGACTTAGTTATCGGGGATTCGACAGGTCACCGGTGCTTTCTACTCTTTGCAAATACTTTTAAGAAGAAAATAACGGTTTAAAGACCTTTGTCTCACGATGGTTGTTGACGCTAGTCACAACTCTAAGGTGGAACGTATGTTGTCGCTATCCCGTTCGGGGTTTAAATTACTTTATGAAAACTATTAAGTTCTAATCCCTTTTAAAGCGTTGTCGCTGTTTTTAAAACGAATGCCTAGTTTTTACTATCTGGTATTAGCCGCAGTTGTCGCTTGTTGGTTCGTACCTTTATGAATTTCCCACTGTCGTGGCAAAACTACTTTTAAATAAGTTCTCGCTGTCGCGACGAACGTTTATTTAGAAATTAAGATTAAAAACTACGGCCAGAAAGGTTGTTTGTAAAAAGGGAAGGTACCGGTTACTATCGAATCCTGTCCTAGGAATTCGGTTACATACCAATAAAACTAATTTAGCTAGACGTGATAATTAATGCAAACGAAAATAGACATAAACAACTGAATAATAAAGCATGCATTATGACAGAAATAAAGTAGTAATTCAATTAATAAAAACCTGTAAATTGTACTGATCTCAAATCCTTGGGTAGTCCCCCACAATGTCGGCAGGATTCTTTTTTGGCAAGAAGTAAAAGGTACAGGAACAAATAAAACCATACAAATGGGAATAAAAGGAAAAGAAAACGGGAAAATAATGCAAGAACGTAAATTCAGCTTCAATTGGTAATTTCGGCAGCACTTTGATACGTCGAAGGCTCCCCCAGAAACTCTGAATCTAAGGCCTATTTATAGGAGATAATTCATTCTTCAACTTCTAGAGATCATGGGTGAGTTATGGAGGGAGTGAGAGTAACTTCCAGTAGTGGACAGTGAGTGGAGAAAGTGTAGGAAGAAATTAAGTTGAGAGTGATCATGGCTACTTCTGATTTGAACGTACTGATATTTTGTCTGCGCGACGCTCGTCATGAAATGTGACGGTCGTAATACACATGACGGTCATAAGGGTCATGTGACGACCGTCATATCAGCAAAATCCGTATCTGCTGTTTTTCATCTATTTTCCTTCCATTTCTTCTTCTTTTCTTTCTTTAGTCCAAATTATCCCCAATCTGCTAAACGAAGTAAATTAATCATATAACAGAACATAAATCAAGATAAATTAATAATAGTCACAAATAAATGCATGTAAATCAAGCCAAATAAACGATATGATTTCGCGTTATCACATATCAGCGAATATCAGCTCACTATTCTTGGGCCCAACCTCGAAATGGACAAGGCTTGATAATCGAGTATAACTCGGAAGCCGGCTTGCGCTGAGTCTATACCTCTCTCTGGCAGGCATCGCAACTCTTAGCATGTGCTATGCAATCTGACAGGACCGTAGGCCAGTAGTGGCCATGTCTCCGGATCAACCAACGCATCTTCACAAACTCATGTGCCCCACTTAGGGGAGTCCGTTTTTTTTAGCTAACTAGAAGCTTAGAGTAGAGCGCTAGCGTGCACACTTCCGTTAATGTGATTCACCGATCGATGAAATCTTTTTTAAATTGATTAGCCGGACCAAACGGAGAGATCAATGCTACTCATTCTGATCTTAGCTGCTTTGTATCTTTATCGGGTACACCCCATACATACAAAGACTGGAGGAAGCTACTTCGCCAATGGTACTTCTTCCTTCTTCAAGCTCTTCCTCGCTGTCAAACTACTTCTATCTTTCAGGTGTAGAGAGTCTTAAGCAGCAAGCATGAGTGAACAGAGACTGCTATAACCATGTCCCTAGTTTTTAGTAGGCGTGGGAAGATAATTTCTTGATTCTTTAGTTTAAAGTCAAGCAATAAATTTCCGAGAAGAGTTTTGCAGGGAAAGCAAAAGAAGAAAGAAAAAGGATCGAGACAGGAACCTTACTCTCTTAGCATAGGCTTGAAGCCCTCATGTCCTATAGGAAGTGGAAGTCAGAAATCCTATCCATCTTTTTCTCTAAAAATATATAAATATATAATGAAGAAATCATATTGTGCTTATATTTTAGGATCCTCTAAATCCTCAGACACCGAGACTATGGGGTATCCATATTTGTTAACGAAAAGATTCCCAAAATTACAAGAAACCACCTGACCATCTTCGGGCTTCTGAATTCAAAATTGAACTCCTTCATCCATACTGGAATTCTCTATAAATAAGAGAACCCTATTTTTTTGACTTTGCATGCAGTTCCGTTTGGAACGAGCATTTTATGATAGAATCGTGCGAAGGGTGAGACAGCCTATGTCCCATTAGTGGAATTCTAATGAAACCTTATAAAAATACAGAAAAATTTGAAATTTTTAAAGGACAATACTTAATTATTTAAAAACATACTGTTTCACATACATATGCTTCAAATATATTTTACAGAGTTTGACACCGTTAAGACTAGCGGCCTTGCCACATAGATAAAACATAAAATAAAAGTACAGAAAGGAAACCAAAAAGAAAGCATACCAAAAGGGACCTCCTAAGTCCAACAAGACTGACACTTATACTGACTGTAGTAGTAGGGATGTGATTAGCGTTTGACAAAACACTAACAGCTCCCAATCTAGATGTTATAGTAACACATCTCCACGTCACTTCATATCCTTTCCTTCTGAGTTGTCGGGAAGTACGCAAGATTCGAGCTCATCGTCTGATCGTCATAAAATAATCCAAAATGCAAAACAAAAATGACACAGGGCTAAGATTCATGTACAAGTTTAAAAGTGGGAATGAATGTGTAAAATAATAATATATATGGAAACCATATTTATACAAACAAGCGTATCTTATACCCACAATTACATATACTTTATTTATTCTAATGCATCCCTGAACTATATGCTGACTCAGGCCACTAAACGCTGTCAATGATATCTATCCCATTTACCAAGATCAGATATCACTAGACCACATGCCACCAACGTACTCCCAATTACCAAGAGCTACGCCACCTAACTTCACATGGAGCCTAGGTGTTATAAGTCGATCGTCCCTGAGAATTCAGGCCAAGAACCTTGTCTTGCCTAGCATGCATAGATAATAATCCCCGTCGGGATTGCAGGCGACTGATCAACCTCGTGCGTCCCATACCGCACGGCGGTGGACTTACACATTCCTTAATGCAAGTCTATATGATCACTCACTCATCTTGTGGCAACTCTTAGCCATAAGTATTAAGTTAATAATGGGGAATTATCGTATCAACTTTTCAAGTTATACTTATTATCTAGATACTTAGGTTGAGTACCAAATCCATCCAATGTCTTGCCATATTTGATCTTTGTCCTTACATAATAAGTTCAGTTTGTATAATGGGTAATTGTATGGTTAACTTCCCAGGTAAGAGAGGTGGACTGTAAACGGCATAGTCGACCAAGTCTTTCCTTAGCCAGAACCCAACCAAATATAACTACTCATTGTATCCAACTTTCCTTATGTTAATGGGGATCAATTACTTAATATCTAGCAATGTTTTTCTCTCATTAACCGATTATTTCCTTAATCTATCAATCACAATCATTCAAGTATAAATAAAATAAACAATTATAAAATTAACCGAATAATGCAAGCACAATACAATACCAAATTGTCAAAGATTATTCCTATGATAATTAATTAAGGCCGGCGTAACCTCGCCTAGTGATTTGTGAAAATCATTATTTGAGAATAGGCTCTCCTTAATTATTTATCGCTAGTAGGGCTTAGGTCACCACTACACACATATATATTAAGTTATTTTACGCTAACCGTCCCAATCGTATACGAAATCTTGCCCCCACCTTTTGTTGAGTGTTGTTGAAAGTCCACAAGTGTTGTCTTCGATCTTTGCCAAGAACCTAATTTACGATAACCGTTGGATTGTACGAAATTTATGAAATAATTAGAATATAATTTATGGTTAATTGAACATAATCCCGTTATAACTTGAAATATTTATTTATTTAAATATATCATAATAACCTCCAAAATAATTATTAAATTCAAATATAAATTATATTATACCTCCTTTTGAATTTGTTTGTTTTAGAAAATTGTCAAGAGTATATTTCTAATAACATTTAAATTATAATAAAATTTGGGCATTATAACGACTTAAAATGGTAAAATTTATTTTGGACTTTATAAGTTCAATATATCGACGTCTGAACGGAATTTGCATAGAAAATTTAAAATAACCTTTATATAAATAACATAATTAAAATAATATAATTAAAATAAAATGGACATTATAACGGCTTACCGATTACTTATGAAAATGATTTGGGCAGAACTTTGACGTATAAAACTCCCTTGAAACTTTAGAAGAACTTTTACCACAAAATACTCTAAAGGTTACGAACCGATATCGTGGGAACTTCGATAACTAAAACTAATATTGCTATATGAAGAAATTAGAGAAGGAAAGAAGTAAAGAAGTAAGAAAGATGATTTGTGAATGAATGAATGAAAATGGGGTGGAAGAGACCCCTATTTATACTAGTTGTAAAATATTAAAATAACATAATTTATCATCTTTTGCCCATACCTTCCAACTTTTCAACTCTTGCTAGTAAATATGTCTCTATCAAATATTTACTAATCTTTCATCAATAGTGCTTTAGGTGTTCTAGTATGACTTTGTGAAAATAATTTATGACAAAGGTATGGGAGCTTGATTTCATGACATAATATTATGTAGGATATTAATAGAAAATGAGATATATATTTCTTTTATAAAAAGTAAAATGTTAATAATATTAATAATAATAAAAATAGTAAAAAGGATAGTTATTTGATATTTTTATTGTCTTAAGATTATTTTATTTATTAATTGGTTTATAGAGTAAAATGATAATATTCAAATAAAATAAAATCAATTAATAATAACAAAACAAGAACAACAATAATGATAATAATAATATGAATAATTAATTAACTTAAAGTTAAGGGTTTTAAGTACCAATTTAAATTTCAAAGTTTAGTTTATAAAATGAAACGATGATATTCAAATTGAAGAATAAAAGTAATAAATATAAAAAGTAATTAATTAATAAATTAATTATTATAAGTGTTAGTTTCAACATTTAATTTTTAATAACTAGCATTGTTAAAATCTCAAATCTAACTAGATATATTATTTAGTGTATGGAAAAATTAGGATGTTACATTACCACCCCCCTTAAAAGAAATTTCGTCCTCGAAATTTAGCGTACCTAAAACATATGTGGATACTTCTGACGCATGTCTTCTTCTCTTTCCCAAGTAGAATCACCAGTTACATCATCCCACACGACTCTAACCAATGGTATTTGCTTTCCACGAAGTTCTTTAATACGATGATCTAAGATCTTGACAGGTATAGCCTCATATTCCAAATTATCTCTAAGTTCCACAGTTTCAGGCTCAATGACATGTGAAGGGTCCGGATAATACTTCCTCAGTTGTGATACATGAAATACATCATGAAGATTAGACAAGTTTGGCGGCAAAGCAATGTGATACGCTACAGGTCCAATCCGCCGTAGAATTTGAAAAGGCCCGATAAACCTTGGTGTTAACTTCCTAGTTTTGATTGCTCGTGCAATTCCCGCCCTAGGAGTTACCCTAATGAACACGTGATCTCCTGCCTCGAACTCCAAAGGTCTTCTCCTCTTATTATTATAACTCTTTTGACGGTCCTGTGCTGCCTTCATTTTTTCTCTAATAAGTTTAACCTGATCTGTCGTTTGTTGCACGAATTCTGAACCCAATATTTTATTTTCTCCAACCTCATACCAACATAAAGGTGTACGACACTTTCTTCCGTATAATGCTTCATATGGAGCCATGCCGATACTTGAGTGAAAACTATTGTTGTAAGTAAACTCAATCAATGGTAAGAACTCGTCCCAACTTCCTTTGTGTTCAAGAGCACAAGCTCTCAACAAATCCTCTAACGATTGAATCGTCCTCTCAGACTGGCCATCCGTTTGGGGATGATAAGCTGAACTTAACCTCAGTTTTGTTCCTAACTCTAAATGCAACTGATGCCAAAAATTTGATGTGAATCTGGGATCTCTATCATTGACTATACTTGAAGGTATTCCATGCAATCTAACAATCTCCTTTACATATACCTGAGCTAGTCTCTCTAATTTAAACGTCTGGTTGATGGGAATGAAATGTGCACTCTTTGTCAACCTATCAATGATCACCCAAATTGCATCATGTTGTTTCTGAGTCTTAGGCAAAGCGGTTACAAAATCCATGGCTATTCCGTCCCACTTCCACTCTGGAATATCTAAAGGTTGTAGCAATCCGGCTGGCTTCTGATGTTCAATCTTTGCCTTCTGACATACCAAGCAACTTTGAACATATTCTGCTATATGTCTCTTCATTCCAACCCACCAAAACATTTTCTTCAAGTCTTGATACATCTTTGTGGCTCCTGGATGAAAACTCAACTTACTTTTGTGGCCCTCTTCCAAAATCAACTTTTGAATATCCTGATTTTGAGGTACACACAACCTTTCTTTAAACCTTAGGATTCCATCACTCCTTATGTTAAACTCTCCATTTTGACCATTTCTTATATTTTCCTTTATGCTCACTAGACGGTCATCAAGTTGTTGTTCATCTTTGATCCATTTCAGAAATTCATTAGACACGACAATAGCGCCTATGAATATACTTCCTTCATTGTGATGTACTCCTAAGTTTAAATCCACGAATTTGTCAATCAACTCTTCTTCCTTCAACATCATTGCAGATACATGAAGTTTCTTTCGACTCAAAGCGTCTGCTACAACATTGGCCTTTCCGGGATGATATTGCAACTCAAAATCATAGTCCTTCAAGAATTCCATCCAGCGCCTTTGTCTCATGTTTAAATCTTTCTGATCAAATAAATGCTTCAGGCTTTTGTGATCACTTAACACAGTGAACTTTGATCCATAAAGATAATGCCTCCAAATCTTTAAGGCAAACACAATTGCCGCTAACTCTAGGTCGTGAGTTGGGTAGTTCCTCTCATGCACCTTCAATTGTCTTGATGCATAAGCTATCACTTTCCTTTCTTGCATCAACACACACCCAAGACCTTGATATGACGCATCACAATACACATCAAAATTTCCTAATGGGTCTGGTAAGATGAGTATTGGTGATGAAGTCAATCTTTCCTTTAGCTTCTGAAAACTTTCTTCACACTCTTTAGTCCATTCAAAGTTTTTACCTTTCCTTGTTAACTGAGTCATGGGCAAAGCGATCTTTGAAAATCCTTCAATGAACCTCCGATAATATCCAGCTAGTCCAAGAAAACTTCGAATCTCGCCAACATTCTTTGGACTCTCCCACTTTGTTATTGCTTCGACTTTACTTGGGTCTACTGCAATACCTTCTTTACTAATTACATGACCAAGAAATTGTACCTCCTTCAACCAAAATTCACATTTCGAGAATTTCGCGTACAATTGAAGGTCCTTTAATATCTGTAGCACAATTCTCAAATGTTCTCTGTGCTCTACCTCATTCTTGGAATAAATCAGAATGTCATCAATGAAAACTACAACAAATTGATCTAAGTATGACCTAAAGATCCTATTCATGTAATCCATGAATACTGCTGGAGCATTAGTCAAACCAAATGGCATAACTAAGTACTCATAGTGTCCATAACGGGATCTAAAAGCTGTTTTTGGAATATCATCTTCCTTCACCCTGATCTGATGATATCCAGACTTCAAGTCAATCTTTGAGAATACTGATGCTCCTTTTAACTGATCCATCAAGTCGTCGATTCTAGGCAAAGGATACTTGTTTTTCACAGTGGCTTTATTGAGTTGTCTGTAATCCACACAAAGTCTAGAAGAACCATCCTTCTTCTTCACAAACAAGATTGGAGCTCCCCATGGCGATACACTTGGTCTAATAAATTCTTTCTCTAACATCTCGTCTAATTGTTTCTTTAACTCCGCAAGCTCTGAGGGTGACATTCGATAAGGAGATATAGAAATTGGTCCAGTTCCTGGAACCAAGTCTATAGAAAATTCCACTTCCCTAACCGGTGGTAAACCTGGAACTTCTTCTGGAAAGACTTCCGGGAATTCACAGACTACGGGAAAATTTTCCACACTAGGGGTTTCTCCTACTGACATGGAGAATAGCATCATAAAACTTTGAGTGAGGGTTTCAGCTTTGCTGATTTCTCCACTATCTTCTCCAAATGTAAAAATTTTCTCCTTGCATCTCAAGTTGACATCGTTGGCTGATAACCAATCCATTCCTAAGATGACATCTAGGTCTTGTAGCGGGAGTACCACAAGATCTACTAAGAATCTTCTATTTTCTAAGATTATTGGACAGTCTACACAGACTGAATAAGTTACCATTCTTTCTCCCGAGGGAGTTGTGATAGTCAACTTATAATCGTGATCAACAATTTCGAATCCCAAAAATTCAGCACAAGAGGTAGATATAAAAGAATGTGTAGCTCCTGAATCGAATAAAACTGATACCAACTTATCTCCAATTAAACACATACCTTGAATTAACCCAGCTGACTTTGAGATCTCAGCTCCTCTAATTGTAAATACTCTTCCTGTGGTTGGCTTATTTTGATTCTGAGGTCTCTGACCAACACTTGGGCCTCCATTTCTTGCTCTCCCTATGTTGTTATTGTTTATTAGGCCGCTCCTCTGGCCTGTTGGTTGACTTTGTCCTTGGGGACAATCTTTGAGAAAGTGGCCTTTCTGACCACAGCGAAAACAAGTTCCAATATTTCTATTTGGACAATCTTTGTTAAGATGTGCCCCTCCACAGCTGTAACACTTGAACATTAACCTTCTAGAATCCTGGTTATGATAAGGTGTAGGCCTTTGATATGGCCTACCCCCTCGTTGGATTCTTCCTCCGTGGCCTCGGTTAAAGTGGCCCTTGTGATTGTTGTTTTGGGTTGATCCTCCTGATCCATATTGATTCTTCCTATTGTCAATCCCTTCCAACTCCAGACACCTTTCTACTAGCTCACCAAAGCGCATAATATGCAGAGGTAAAACTGCCCTCTGGATATCATATTTCAATCCATCTTGATACTTTTCACACATCCATTCTTCCCTTGGATGCAAGCGGTAAAACTCAGAATACTTTAGCAAGGATTCAAACTTCCTAGTATATTCTCCCACCGTCATCACACCTTGACGTAGATTCTGAAATTCTCTCTCCTTCTCTTTCCTACATAACTTTGGAAAATACTTCCCCAAAAATTCTTCTTTGAACAAGGTCCAATTGATTTCTCTTCCTTCCTCTTCCAATAATCTATACTTTCCTCTCCACCAAGCTTCAGCATCGCCTGTCAGCATGAATGTTGCATAACCAACCCTTCTATTCTCTCTACAGTGAGTGAAAGAAAATATCTTCTCCATTTCTTGCAACCATTTCTCAGCACCCTCCGGATTAAAGTCACCACCAAACTGTGGTGGTTTTCCTTTCAGAAACGAGTTCAATCCTGTATCCTCATGCACCATTTCCCTTTGTTGTTGCTGAAAGAGTTGATGATCTCGAGTGATTTGCAGGATTTGAGCATTTTGTTGTGTTTGAACTAACACAGCTGCAGCAAGTTCACGAACATCTCGAGTGTCAGCTTGAGAGTTCGTTCCAGTTTGGGAATGATCTTCTCGTCCAATGGGAATGGTAGGTGCTCCTTCAGGAGTAACTTCATCACTCGCATTCCTACGTATACCTCTAGTAGTGCCTCTAGCAGCACTCCTACCACGCCTCGCACCTCTGACGTTCTGAACCATAACTTCCTGAAAAGGAATAGTTATTAGGTTCAATCATTCACAAGACATAAAGAACATAACAATTATGTATATTTATATCCCAATGAATGATTCATCGATAAGGATTTTTATCAAGTCTCCCACAGGCAAGGGATAATTGTGTCTAAAATGTTGAATTAATATCTTAAATATAACTAGAATTCAGGAAAACATAATCAACATTTAATGTATAAACAAAAATGTATCAATTTATTTAATAACAACGATTACAAAAATCGTGACCATGTCTCATTCAAAAACCTCTACTTGTAAACCAAGCTAAGACTAATAGTGGTAAAACTATAATTATCATTATTGCTACGAAATCTTTACCTAATTCTTCATGCTTGATGATACCAATAACAAACAAAATAATGACAAGAAGAGTGATGAATAAAAGAAAGGATTTAGCCATTTGAAAGGTATAGATAAATATTTAGGAATTGATATGAAAATAATGGATGGGTGTGAAGTATTTATAAAGTGAATTTTGTGAAGTGTCCGTTACGTTACCGTTGGGTTTGTGACCGTTGGGGAGGAAAAATAAAGTGTGCTAAATAAGTTTCCTAGACCATTATACTAGAAGGCTCTCAAGATGAAGACTCAATGCACAGAAGAAAAGTTATCATCCAGTTTGGAATCCAACTTGATACAGTCAGTATAATTCTAGACACTTACGGTCCGAGCTGAATCGACCAGCTCTGATACCATTAAATGAGACAGCCTATGTCCCATTAGTGGAATTCTAATGAAACCTTATAAAAATACAGAAAAATTTGAAATTTTTAAAGGACAATACTTAATTATTTAAAAACATACTGTTTCACATACATATGCTTCAAATATATTTTACAGAGTTTGACACCGTTAAGACTAGCGGCCTTGCCACATAGATAAAACATAAAATAAAAGTACAGAAAGGAAACCAAAAAGAAAGCATACCAAAAGGGACCTCCTAAGTCCAACAAGACTGACACTTATACTGACTGTAGTAGTAGGGATGTGATTAGCGTTTGACAAAACACTAACAGCTCCCAATCTAGATGTTATAGTAACACATCTCCACGTCACTTCATATCCTTTCCTTCTGAGTTGTCGGGAAGTACGCAAGATTCGAGCTCATCGTCTGATCGTCATAAAATAATCCAAAATGCAAAACAAAAATGACACAGGGCTAAGATTCATGTACAAGTTTAAAAGTGGGAATGAATGTGTAAAATAATAATATATATGGAAACCATATTTATACAAACAAGCGTATCTTATACCCACAATTACATATACTTTATTTATTCTAATGCATCCCTGAACTATATGCTGACTCAGGCCACTAAACGCTGTCAATGATATCTATCCCATTTACCAAGATCAGATATCACTAGACCACATGCCACCAACGTACTCCCAATTACCAAGAGCTACGCCACCTAACTTCACATGGAGCCTAGGTGTTATAAGTCGATCGTCCCTGAGAATTCAGGCCAAGAACCTTGTCTTGCCTAGCATGCATAGATAATAATCCCCGTCGGGATTGCAGGCGACTGATCAACCTCGTGCGTCCCATACCGCACGGCGGTGGACTTACACATTCCTTAATGCAAGTCTATATGATCACTCACTCATCTTGTGGCAACTCTTAGCCATAAGTATTAAGTTAATAATGGGGAATTATCGTATCAACTTTTCAAGTTATACTTATTATCTAGATACTTAGGTTGAGTACCAAATCCATCCAATGTCTTGCCATATTTGATCTTTGTCCTTACATAATAAGTTCAGTTTGTATAATGGGTAATTGTATGGTTAACTTCCCAGGTAAGAGAGGTGGACTGTAAACGGCATAGTCGACCAAGTCTTTCCTTAGCCAGAACCCAACCAAATATAACTACTCATTGTATCCAACTTTCCTTATGTTAATGGGGATCAATTACTTAATATCTAGCAATGTTTTTCTCTCATTAACCGATTATTTCCTTAATCTATCAATCACAATCATTCAAGTATAAATAAAATAAACAATTATAAAATTAACCGAATAATGCAAGCACAATACAATACCAAATTGTCAAAGATTATTCCTATGATAATTAATTAAGGCCGGCGTAACCTCGCCTAGTGATTTGTGAAAATCATTATTTGAGAATAGGCTCTCCTTAATTATTTATCGCTAGTAGGGCTTAGGTCACCACTACACACATATATATTAAGTTATTTTACGCTAACCGTCCCAATCGTATACGAAATCTTGCCCCCACCTTTTGTTGAGTGTTGTTGAAAGTCCACAAGTGTTGTCTTCGATCTTTGCCAAGAACCTAATTTACGATAACCGTTGGATTGTACGAAATTTATGAAATAATTAGAATATAATTTATGGTTAATTGAACATAATCCCGTTATAACTTGAAATATTTATTTATTTAAATATATCATAATAACCTCCAAAATAATTATTAAATTCAAATATAAATTATATTATACCTCCTTTTGAATTTGTTTGTTTTAGAAAATTGTCAAGAGTATATTTCTAATAACATTTAAATTATAATAAAATTTGGGCATTATAACGACTTAAAATGGTAAAATTTATTTTGGACTTTATAAGTTCAATATATCGACGTCTGAACGGAATTTGCATAGAAAATTTAAAATAACCTTTATATAAATAACATAATTAAAATAATATAATTAAAATAAAATGGACATTATAACGGCTTACCGATTACTTATGAAAATGATTTGGGCAGAACTTTGACGTATAAAACTCCCTTGAAACTTTAGAAGAACTTTTACCACAAAATACTCTAAAGGTTACGAACCGATATCGTGGGAACTTCGATAACTAAAACTAATATTGCTATATGAAGAAATTAGAGAAGGAAAGAAGTAAAGAAGTAAGAAAGATGATTTGTGAATGAATGAATGAAAATGGGGTGGAAGAGACCCCTATTTATACTAGTTGTAAAATATTAAAATAACATAATTTATCATCTTTTGCCCATACCTTCCAACTTTTCAACTCTTGCTAGTAAATATGTCTCTATCAAATATTTACTAATCTTTCATCAATAGTGCTTTAGGTGTTCTAGTATGACTTTGTGAAAATAATTTATGACAAAGGTATGGGAGCTTGATTTCATGACATAATATTATGTAGGATATTAATAGAAAATGAGATATATATTTCTTTTATAAAAAGTAAAATGTTAATAATATTAATAATAATAAAAATAGTAAAAAGGATAGTTATTTGATATTTTTATTGTCTTAAGATTATTTTATTTATTAATTGGTTTATAGAGTAAAATGATAATATTCAAATAAAATAAAATCAATTAATAATAACAAAACAAGAACAACAATAATGATAATAATAATATGAATAATTAATTAACTTAAAGTTAAGGGTTTTAAGTACCAATTTAAATTTCAAAGTTTAGTTTATAAAATGAAACGATGATATTCAAATTGAAGAATAAAAGTAATAAATATAAAAAGTAATTAATTAATAAATTAATTATTATAAGTGTTAGTTTCAACATTTAATTTTTAATAACTAGCATTGTTAAAATCTCAAATCTAACTAGATATATTATTTAGTGTATGGAAAAATTAGGATGTTACAAAGGGCAAGTCCGGAAACTTAGAAATGAAATATCTTATCTGTAAAAAAAAAGTTAAAAAAAACCGAACAAAGAAATCAGACGGGCGGTATTCTTTCGTCGGCCCCCTTTCTTGTCTAGTGTATTAGAATCCATTATAGGTCATTCGGAAGGGCTCCGTTTCTATTTTAGGGCATAACGTTGTGGTTGTTCCCTCTCCTTTCAGTCGAGTGACTTCGTACCTCTCCTAACCGATAAAAAGAAGTTCCAGAGGCATCCTCCATTCATATCGATTTGGGTTTTTCTGCACCATATTTTGATCTGCCTCTTCTTCGATATGGAATTCCCAACAAATCCTTGACTCCTCGAATACAATGGGATTTAACACCTGAAAAATCTTTAACTCTACCTCCTCTTATTAATACCATAGAATGTTCCTGCGAATTATGACCTTCACCCGGAGCAAATATATCATGTTGATTGCTTAATCGTACTTTGGCTATCTTACGTGGAGCTGAATTTGGTCTTTTCGGTGTTCTTGTTGAAACACGCGGGCGTACTCCTTGCTTCTAGGGACATTGATCCGAAGCTCGAGTACGGTCTGTGCACCGTTTTTCTTCTCTACCATGACGAATTAATTGATTTAATGTAGGCATCGCTCTTTCCTTTGTCCTTCCTCCCTATTTTTGCTCTATCACTAGTGATTATTCCCGATCCGAAGCACCCCTTTTCCATTCATAGAGAGATCCAATCGTCAAAATCAATAAAAAGGCCATCATAAACCAAGATCCAAACAGATCACTCTTGTTGGGAGGTACTGCCCAAGGAAAGAAAAAGGTTACTTCCGGATCAGGAAAAATAAATAAAATGGAAACAAGATAAAATCGTATATCGAAACGACTTCTGGCATCACCGAAAGGATCGAAACCACATTCATAGGCCGACAATTTTTCTAGATAGGTCGAACTATTGGAAGCAAAGGGAAAAGGAAGACCGAGTAAGATCAAAGAAACTAGCATACTGATCACTAAATAGATACAAATAGGTGCAAATTCTGACATTATCACAAACCACTTGGTTCTTTCGCTCCATTATCGCGGAGCGGCATACCGGAAAAAAAGAAAAAAGATCTGGGCCTGATTTGGTCGACCCAATCATGATATTTTGACACATTGGGGCTATGGGACTCGAACCCAATTCTTCCACGACCCCCATTTCCTTCTCTTATGAGATCTTATTTTTAAGATCACATCACCTTTCATACCAAAAAGAAAGCTCCTCATATACGATAGCACCAATGATAGAAGTAGAGAATGTTATCCTTCTTCTTTATTTCACCTGCAGAGCCTAATCCCTTTATCCCCTCTCCCTTAGGTTAGGGTGCATTCCTGGTGAGTAAGCCGAGTCCTTCTTGCTTGAAAGGAATAATAGCTTGCTTCCTTTGTGACTGAAAACTCTTTATAAGTCCAATTAGGCCTGAGCCCTTGTGGTAAATTAGCCAGCCCACTTCCACCAGTTCTGACTTCCTAAGGAAGTGTAAGCCATACTTTCTTAGCGCTGTCAGCCACGCTTTGTTTGAGATCTGTTGCAGGGCATATGAACTTCTTTGTAAACGGGTTTCTTCCTAGGTCATTCGCTTGCGACCACTTACTGGAAAGACTTGCCTTATGCCTATCCCTTGTTTGCTGGATTTTCCTTGCCAGATTTCCTTTCAAAACAACTGCTTGTCCTGTTAGTCTGTTAGATCGCATGGACATAACTCCTAATTCCTAATTAATGGCTGGCAGGTAACGGGAAATGAATGGAATGGCATTGGCTTATAGGGCACTCCCTCTGGATGGATTAAGATAACAGGCCTCGTCCCAAAGCAAAGGAAGAAAGAGGCTTGCTCACATAAAATATCCCAGCAAGGGAAAGATCAACCCCATAGCGTATTCATGTATATCCGCAATCACATATTCTGGGCCATCTGCAGCATATATATATATATATATATATGTATTTCCTGCAATGTCCAGGCCACATTACCTTTCGATGGCAGATCCCGTGGAAGTTCACTTTGTGTTGCTATCGGACCAGGAGAGTGAATCGAATAGGTTACATAGGCAAGACATGCGAGTTCTCATACATTTCCTGACGTTGTTAGCCTGCCCTAATATACTTCCTTCTCCTTTTTAGAAGTGATTGTTTACTCATCTTTTTCGAAGTGAGCATATACTGAATCTCCCCTAGTGTAAGAAAGTTGATTTCTATTTCTAAAACTTGCCTCTTGTAACTGAGTGTATAAAATGGCATATCTAAGTTAGTTTGAAAGCCGGGTTATTAAAATCCCAATGCCCTCTTTTGACATTGTTCGAGTTCTCTAGCGCCTGAGTAGGTTACGGTGAGTGAGGAAGCCTTTAAATTGAAAGCATACCTTTATTTTATTCAAGTAGGAATTATAGGCAAGCTAGCAATTCTTCAAGTGAGAGTTTACATCCAGTGCTACATTTAGAGTTCCAGTTGCAGGAAAGGGAAAGAAACTTAGGAGAGCCAGCAGGCGCCAGCAAGCTAGGTTTTAAGTGAGCAATCTTGTGATTTCCTTGCCATCCAATTACAATTACAGTTGCTATCTAGTTTCAGTGCCTGTGAGTAAACCAATTCAAGCAAGGGTAAAAGCATATTCTGATTCCGACTAGCTGATTATAGAGTCATATGCTAGGCCAGTTTCCAATCATCCTGTTTTTAGTTTGTCATGCCAGGCAAGCAAATGGGTTCCCTAGGCAGTAATTGGTTGCAGGGCATTTTCCTTGGATGTTTTTTCCTGTCCTATAGATATAGAACAACAGGTAAAGCCTTAATGAAACCTTTGGGTGATCAAAGAAGAAAATCAAGGCTCCTTTCCTTTTCTAGGAATCTACAACTCTCTTTACTGAGCGAGACTCTACCCAGATCTAAAGAATTCGCCAAAGAGCCTTCTTCTAACTAGGAGAGTAAGCAAGCTACCGGAAGCGAAGCTTCTGGCTCCCCCTTTGAATTTCCAATTCCTTCTTTTCGTTCTACTTAGGTGGAGCAATCCGAACTCTCAAAAGAATATAAAAGAGCGTCTTCGAACCTGTGTAGACACCTCAACGAACTCATGTGGACACTCCTCAGCCCGAGCCGAGGACAATTTATAAAAAATACACATTAAGATGTTGACCCATTTTTCTTTTCTTTGTTGATTCATCTCAATTAAATTTGCCATGTTGCACTAAGTTACTTACGTATGTAAGCATGCGGTCCGGGAACACTTTGGAATGAACACCCATCTGAACAAGTAGGGTCAATAGTTCAGCATTTAGGCCGTAACATTTAGCAACAAAAAAATCTTTAACCCAACAAGTGCTCTCCGAACCAAGCTAGATAGTCTCCTATCACTAGGCTCACCAACCAACCTGGACTTTTATTCTGATTATTCCTACCGGATATGAAAACCATAAGGACTGTTTCCAGCCATGAGTTCCCATATTACATAAGCGTTCTTGGGTGGGCTGGGACATTCCATCAAATCTTTGAGAAGGGGACCAATCTCGTATTTTATGGTTGACGTGGCGATAGGCTTCGCTTCTACGACTGCCTCCTCATCCGTTGCAAAGACTGAGCGAGAACGGGGCGGAATGTCGTTGCGCGGGGATGCGATTCGCCAAGTTGGGGCAAACAAAGCCGTCCGGCCCCCTACCGGATTAGGAATGCGGAGGCCTTGGAAAGGGTAAAGTGTTTTAGCTCAAATGTATTGTGATCTTTAAAAATTATATGAGTTCCTCAAGCAAAACTTATGGCGAGTCCCTCAAGCGAAACTTGGGGCATCCCTCAAGCAAGATTGTCGCGAGTTCAAAAGGAATCAACCTTTCCTTTAACACAAACCCTTTGAGGTTATTGGTTTAACATTTAACCATGCACCACCTCCCTTTCCATACCTCTTTTATAACCATGCCTTTCAAATTTATTAATGAAAACGTTCAGACTTTGTGGCAATTCATTTTATGATATTTAGATTTTGTCGTAGTGCGTCCATTAATTTCGAGGTTTTAATTGCCTCGGATCTACTGATTTATTGTTTGGGGTGAGTCCCTCAAGCGCTTGGGAAAGTCCCTTAAGCATTACTCAGTTGAGTCTCTCATGCGGTGATCAGAGTTTTCCTTGGCAATGATCCTTTATTTTAGGTCTAAAGTATAACTATGGTGGAAAGAATCCTTCGGTGAAGGTCCAACGTATAATTATTGTTGTAGCGTGAAAAACACCTGTGTGTACAAATGCTCGAAATACAACATAGTCTCCACCAAAGTTTATATTTAAAGGGAAATGTTGATAAAAACTCTAAAAGAACAAATATATGGTCATCGCAATCAAATTCAGGTTCGAGAGTCTGTTATGCGTAGAGAAGGTATTAGCACCCCGCACATCTGTTGTACTCAACAATGATCGTTTAGTTAGTTTTGCAAATATGAGTGTTATCTTACGTTATTTGATTTCTTCTAATTATCACAGGATGTTTATAAGATGAAATGAAGAGGAAAAAAGTAATATTTTATTAGGATTCTTGACGTGAGGTTGAATCTCGCTTCTACGTATCCCCATGTGTGATGGGAACTCAAAGCTACATAGTTCTTGGTAAGAAAGACATATTTTTTTATTATGGTGTTTGACAAGATTATGAATCTTGCTCCTACGTTCCCCAGGTGCGATAAGAAGTTTAAAGCTACATAGTTCTTTGCGAGAAAGACATATTTTTTATTATGGTGCTTGACAAGATTGTGAATCTTACTTCCATGTATCCCCAAGTGCAATGGGTAATTCAAAGCTACATAGTTCTTTATAGCAATTATTTGTGTGTTGGTTGATTTTAGCGAATGATGTTTAGGTCACATTTAAGCAGTTAAGTGTTTCTCATTTGTCACACTCTGGCAGAATGAAGTTATATAGCTAGTATCCAAATAGTCGGGAAAAAACGGGATATACATCCAACTAATAATTTTTATTCAATTTTATTGCGAAAAATATTTGACAGGATGACGAGTATTCGAAAGGCAAGCCATATAGCTAGTATCCAAATACTCGGGAAAAAAAGGGCATACGCCCAATTAATCCTTTTTTATCTCATTTTATTGCAAAAACTATTTTGAGAGGATGACGAGTATTCGAAAGGCAAGTCATACGACTAGTATCCAAATACTCAGAAAAAAAGGGCATATCCCCAATTAATCCTTTTTCATCCGATTTTAAAGAAAATTAAGGCAAATTGTAAAATATAGTTTTAAATTTTATTGAAAAAGGTAGTTTGGTTTTGAAAAAACTAGAACATTGATTATATTCACTTATTTTGATATCATTAATTAATTAGCTTAACAAAAAAATTAATATACTTATCAAAAGAAAAACATGTTAAAATAAAATCAAATTTATAAAAAAAAAAACAGCAAAAGGGTGCACACATGCAATGGGGGTGTCAATAAATGAAAAGAGAGTGGGACCTTTTTCTGCAAAGCCCCAAAGTGACAAAAAACAACAAAAACAGAGAGGGGGTGGCGAAGCAAAAGTAGAGGCGCTGAGAAAAATTATTGGGCCTAAGTTACCCCATTAGTAGCGACCCTAAAGGTTCAATCACTAGTGGAGGGGCGCGCCAAGTACTGGGCCCTAAAGGGCCAAATCAGATTGACTACACCATATGGGGGTGTGACCAGCGTGTGAAGATATGAAGAGAAGCTGAGCCCAAGTGGACCAACTCAGTCTTATCCTTCCTCACGCACTCAACCTCATAAGCAAACTTCAAATTGAAATATAAAAAAATTAAACTAAAACTCAGAATTAACAATAAAATTAGCATGAAAATAATACAATTATGGATCATAAATTAAATTCAGAGTAAATAAAAAATCAATCAAGCATGAGCCCATATGATTCTTGGGAAATCCAAAGGTCCAAAAACTTAACCTATGTAACCTCGAACCGATTTTAATTTGAAGTTCCACATAAAATTACACATAGAAATGTGCTTAGAACAATGTTGCAAATTGAATTGGATAATTGGTTTGATTAGAACAAGTTGGGTTCAAGTTTATGGGTTCACGTTTATGAATACTTATGAACATTCATTAGCGATGAACCCTAATTTTCAAAAAACACGCAATTCACAGTGTTTTTGTGAAATTTATTGGGGAATTGGATGCGCATAAGGTGAAGAAACACAATTATGCCAAGAAATTCACAAAATAAGAGAGATTAAAGGCTACATGGGCGAAGAACTTCAAGAACACGATGAGTTTTCATTCAGCAAAATGCAAAATCCAGTGAGTCTTCATCCAAGCTCTGGCTAGGTGAGTTTTATGCTTTTCTTTATAGATTTAGACTCCTTTTGATCTCCCGTAACCCTTTCTAACACAATTACACCGATTTGAGCACCTTTTCCTTGAATCTGAATCTCACTGAACTTAGATTGATTTCCATGAAATTGACTGTTTTATTGCAGGAATTTGAAGTGTGTAATGAGGCTGAGAAAGATTTAATGGACTGGGATGGAGATTGATAGCAATGTGGAAGGTTTGACTCAGGATTTCAAGATTTCTTCAATGTAAAGAAACTTGAATTTGAAGATGGAATTATGCAGGGTTTTGGATCAGTTTATGTATATGATTTTTGTTGTATTTGTGAAAAGATTGCTTCAATTTATAGGCCAGGAACAAGGCTAAAGGTTAGTATAGGGATTATGTGAAAATGTAAAAAGTGTGAGAGAAATTTGATTGAATTTGAAATAAAAAATTTAAATTTTAAGATGAATTTTGGTTTGCAATATGTGAACTTTTGTTACAATTTGATGATGTATGGATGCATGTACATGAGGCAAAACATGTGTAACTAAAGTTTGTCTTCTTATTCCAAAAACTTGATTTTTGTTGACTTTTGATCTATGATGCATTTATGATGATTATCTAATGATGTAATGCATGAGTTATTATGATTATAATGTAATCTTTAGTTTTGTCTTATATGCAAGTTAGAAATTTGATAAAAAAAAAAAGTCAAATTTATGAGATCATGCACGTGACCATTTTTATTAAAAGAAATAATCATTTATTTTGTAATAAAATGCATGTGATCAAAATATAGAAACAATAAATGATATTTTAAACTGAAAGTTAAAATTAATAAATGAAAATATGAATACAAATGCAAAAATATGAAAAATGTGACAAAAATGCAAGTTGACCAGATGAATTAAAATTGTCGGGACAAAATTAGGGTATGACAATTATCTCGTAGGACGGAAAGGATCCTTCAATGAATGTCCAACGTATAATTACCCCATAGGGAGGCATGTATACTTTAGGGAAAGTTTAACGTATAACTATCTCGTAGGTCAACAAGGATCCTTTAGTGCAGTTCCAACGTATAATTACTCTGCGGGATGACATGGATCCTTTAATGTATGTCCAATATATAATTATTTTTTTGTTTGACCGAATCTCCATACATCGTGGTGTTAATTATCCTCGGGAGGCTTCCATCCTACCATGATTTCAACTTTCTCTTCACTCGATACTACTTCATTATTTCTCATAACATCATCATATTCATATACTCTTTTCTAGACATGAATTTCTGGATACAGAGGTTTTTTATATTGTTCTTCGCGCTACTTCTTATTACGCCATAGCCATAAGTTATGGCATCCAACTGCCTAATATTTATTCCATACACCACTCTCATTGAGGTTTAAATCGATCATCTCATCAAGCTCCATGGTAAAGAAATCTCGCTTAAAGTTATATAGTACCTCGCTCATCCAATGTTGCATGGCTTTAGGGAAGTCCCTAAAAGCATTAATGGTAATTTCTCTCACACTTCCATAAAGTTTTCAATCCACTCCTCCCATACCTTTCATGCTCTTTTGGAAATTAGTTAACAAAGTGTTATGTCCAAGAAGCCAAACGAAAATTCTGATTCATTTATGAACTTTCAACCTCCAAATCATCCTACAACCTTCACATGTATTTGTTTCCTCACACCTGACCAAACTAGCATACATGTTTTTAATAGAGTAACTACCTTTACCAAAACCTACAAATATAAACCTGTCTTCTCCATATTCTTGTTTAGGAGGAAGGAACCTTTGATTTTTTGCATTAGCGACTCTAACATCCAAGTCTGCAATTTCTGCCAATCCCAATCACCTATGATTAAAAATATCCCTGAACTTAGCATTCTCCTAGTCATCATGAATCTCCAGACTTAACTCTTGAATAATCACCTCCGATTCTACACAACAATCAGACCACACATCAACAACAATTCCATCTCCAATGTTCTGACTTCCATGATATAATGCTTGAGGAATTAACCTTATGATATCTTTCCACAACTTAGAATTTCTCCATCGGCGCCTACATTTATAAGACTTCACATATGATATTTATTCTTCAA
The DNA here is from genome assembly GCA_963859935.3 of Lathyrus sativus. Lineage (NCBI taxonomy): Eukaryota > Viridiplantae > Streptophyta > Magnoliopsida > Fabales > Fabaceae > Lathyrus > Lathyrus sativus. The sequence continues at coordinate 57,076,912 of OZ012735.1, read as the reverse complement.
AATTTTACACCAAATATCTTCATCACCATTTCGATGCTTCCACATTAGCTTCATGAAGCATGCTTTATTCATTTGGTCAAGTTTCCTAAGGCATAACCCTCTTACACCTTTATGTTTAGTGATCATATCCCAATTGATTACATGGAATTTTATTTTATCTATTGTATCCCCCAAAATGAAGCTCTTCTAAAGTCTATGGATCTCATCAATGTATGCTTTAGGAAGGATATTTGTCATCATTCGGTAGATCGAAACTACCTCCAAAACACTCATTGCCAAAGTAATGCGACCTGCAAAAGAAAGATGGTTAGCTTTCTAGCTTGCCCAATTTGATGACACCTATTCTACAAGATGGAATGCAAGCTTTTAATCTATTAACTAGCACCTTACTCACCACTTTGTAAATAACATTGCATAATGATATCGATTGAAATTGAGATATCATTTGTGGTTGCTCAACTTTTGGTATCAAGCAAATATCCGTGTGGTAGATATTCATTACTTCACTAGGGTTCCTCCATATTCTTCTCCCAAGCTCACATTTTTCCCAACCGTATTCTAGAAATTTTGATAGAATCTAGTTGGAAACTCGTTCGGACTTGGTGTTTTCTCATTTAATCTTTGAAGATCTTCTATATCAATATCTGGGTAGGTGATGGTGGTCTGAACCCACTTGCACCACTTATTGTGGATCTCAAGCTTTTGATGATATTCATTAACAAGTAATTTGAAATCATTTTCCTCTTCTAACCATGTACTTTGATCATTCTTTAGCATAATGATCTTGTTTTCACCCCATCACTTAGTTTGTTATAAACATGTTACTTTTGTTTTGGTTATATTTATGCATTTTAGAATATTTTGAGAAAAAATTGTCAAATAAAAATTTATTTAAAATGAAATTAAAAAATATTTAATTTTTATGTTATTATTTTTATACTTCTGATAACTTTCATTTGTAGCTCAATTAGTAACATTCAAAAAAACATTCAAACATATTTAGCAATAATCAATGCTTTATAGTTTTAACATTTTAAAATAGTTTATGAATTTTGTTTGTATGAACTTTATTTGAATATTTCTTCTCAAAATCTTTCTAGAGTTATCTCTATTACATAAAAAAATTCACAATTAAATGTTTTTTTTATACAAGGGACGACCTAAACCCAACAAAAGAAACTAACGAAAGACATCATGGAAAAACTAGGTCCTAATAGCATCATTATTAACTAAAGAGGCTATGACATTCGGGAAATAGTCGTAGACGAAGATACCCATAGCATCATTACTAACCAAAGAGGCTATGACATTCGGGAAATATTCGTAGACGAAGGTATCCTGCTCATGACTCAAACTCATCTTAGCCAAAGAATCTGCAAACGAGTTAGCTTCTCTATATATCTGATTCAAACAGACTACTTTATTGTCAGTGATCAAGTTGTAAATATGTCTCACAAAGTCACTACCATTGTTTAGCTTATCTTTCTTCCCTTTAAGGATCTCCACAACTGTTTTGTTGTCCAACTGCACCTCCACACAAGTAAGGTCCATATCAAAAGCTAATCTTAAGCCTTTTAAAACTCTCCACTGCTCAGAAACATCCACACAACACTTACCAAGGAAAGCCCCAGAGCCATTCACCATTGTGTTCTCGGAGAAAACCCCACAATCTGCATCCTCCTTGTTACTAATTGCACCATCTACATTCACCATAGTCTATTCTTCTCGTGGCAGAGTCTAATAGACTTAGTAGATGTTTTGGTGTTCGTCGAAGCTCGAACAAGAATCACATTAGCTATTACATAAAAATTCCGCAGTTAAATATTTTTTTCTATTACATCAAATTTCATATTTTTAGAAGGGTTTTTTTCTATTAAATGTTTTATTTCATACCTCTCGATTTTTGTCAAAAATTAAGGAGAAAAGAAGTTTTTTAAATATAAATTAAATTGTGATCTGACCTGATCAGAAGGGAATCAATGGACTGCCACGCGTCTTTGATCTACTGCCTGTTCACCGATGGTAAGAAGGAGGAGGGGGTGTACCTGCAAGACACTTTGATGCCAAAGTAAGGAATTGGACAGAATGAGAGCAAATACAGAAAGTAGGTTGAGAATTGAATACCTGACCCTCTTGTGAAATAGGGTATTTATAGAGAGACCCCAGCGCAGGGCCAACAGTCATTTGAGTTGGGCTGGATGGCCAAGCCCAACCCAAGTGACTGTTAGGGCTTACGTGGCGTAGTGAAGACCAGAACTTGGTCTTCGCCCTAGTTCAACTGCTCTGTGAACTCCGGAGAGTGGGTTGACCTGCTCTTTCGGAGGTGGGCAGTTGGTTGATGACGTGTCCCCGCGGAGGAGAGCACGTGGAGAACGTGCGCGGGGGCACGCCTTCCTGCTCGACAGGGAGATGTTCTGTTCGACAGGGTAGCGTCTGGCCGACGGGAGCTTCATGCCCGACATAGGTGAGGAAGACTCATTTGGGCCCTTCACTAAGTATAAGTGGGTTGGGCCTTCCCGGTCAAGCGGGGCCCAGGCCGAAACAAATTGTTTATACTAAATATTAAATTTCATTGTTTACAATAAATATTAAATTATATTATTTACTCCTAATAATTAAATTATACAAAATATTAAATTTAAAATTTCTAATGTTACATTGTTTTGTTTTCAATATGCAAGTACAATTTTTTGAAAATTTTGATTCATCATCACTTTGAATAAATCCAAATTTACCTAATATTTTTCAAACTGAATGGTTTGAACGCTTCCAATTTCTGATATAACATAAAAAAATACATACATAACATAAAATTCAAGTAAAAAGATAAGATATTATGTAAGAATACCAACCTTGCAATGAATATTTTTGTTGCACTTGCAATCCATCCCAGAGACTTATTTCAAGCTTTCATTATTAATGTTTTCATGGAAAACAATTTCATTATAAATGTTTGAGTTTCACAAGATAGCGTCCAAGATATATAGTGGCGGTGTTCGCGTTCTTATTGGATATAGAGGGTTTTTAGTGGATTGATGTTGGCAATATTTTGAGTGTTGTTACCTTATGAACGTATGGCATAGATTTGTTGTTGGTTAACTGAGTAACTATACCTCTCGATTTTTTTTTTTAAAATCGATGGAAAGTATTATTTCAATATTAATTAAAAAATAAAATAAACTAGGGACTTTCTCCTCGATTTTGTATTAAAACTGAGGCAAATATTACTTGTAGAAAAAAATGGTGAATGATGAAAAATTGAAAGTAAAATGTAATGTTTCTTTTTTTAATTTTTTATCATTTATTGCTTTCTTTGTGTGCAATATATGCAATACCCCATTTTTTAGTAAATGATTTTATTTTAATTTAATTTTATGTGTTTATTTAATTGTTATATATGGAATGATTGAATAAGTGTGGATGAGTGGAAGGGTGTGTGATCTTATGGTAGGGTGTAGAGAGTAATTAGAGAAAGAGGAAATAAATTAGAATCATTTTATTAGTTAAAATAATGATTTTGTTTTATTATTTAAACAAAATAAAAGAAATAAGAATGTGTAGAGAAATTAAGGGCAAGCTGATAATTACGAGAATAAGTTGGGGATAGAAGGGGATATGCCTAATTAGGAGAAAATAGGTTATTAGAAAAAGAGAGAAGTGGGAAGAGAATCAGTTCCATTGTATGCAAAAAAAAAAACTTGGAAAAGAGGAGAAGGATGTTAGGGCAAGAGAAGACATAGGGAGAGCACTCATTGGTAAAGCTTGGAAGAAGTTTTACAAATGAAATCTAAGGTAGGAGGAAGAATAACTTTAATATATAGGGTATATGCATGAAGGGTAGAGTAGAAAAGTCCTTAACTTCTAATAGGGAATTTGAGATTTTGCTTATTTCTAAATTTTATGATATCTTAATGTTGTATGTTGTGATTACTGATGTGTTGGGATAATCTCACCATTGTTGTAATAGTGAAGGTTTTAGAGACGTGATTTGAGGATGATTTGATGAATTGGTGATTGAGTTGATATATTAATTGGTGGAATTAAGGCTTAATAGGAGTGGGGCTTGATTCTGAGAAAATAAATATTTGAAATAAACTATTTTGATGTTAGGAAGTGTTTAGGAGAGTTATTATCACTAAATGACTTTTAAAATGCGTTAAAACCTGATTTTTGGCACAAACAACTATAGTATAAGCCGACCTATAACCCTATGCATCAACTTCCAACCAATAAAATTAGAATTTTTCAATAAAATATATAGTATGTGTCAATGCGTAAATGCTATATATATATATATATATATATATATATATATATATATATATATATATATATATATATATATATATATATATATATATATATATATATATATATATATATATATATATATATATATATATATATATATATATATATATATATATATATATATATATATATATATATATATATATATATATATATATATATATATATATATATATATATATATATATATATATATATATATATAATCACTTGTAATCATACAATAGCACAACAGAAAATGTTTTAGTATATTGATACTAAAAGTCAAGTAAAATAGAGAACAACAATAATATGTTTTATGTGATGAGTAAATAGAATATTTGGATGTGTAAGGAGTAACAACTGTCATGTCATGACCTAATAGAGAGAATGAGAAAAGAAGGAGTTGATATATGTTCGCATCAGCTTGATGTTTAGACTTAGAGAAACATTGAGTAAAGAATATTTCAGGAGTTTTACTTTATTTTGTGAATTCATTTACCATTGCTATTGTTAACTTTCTCTTTCGCCGTTATACTCTTCCTTTGTAATTTGGGTTTCATAGTGTTTTTTTCATGTGAAAAATAAAATAATATTTGACATTTTTATTTTTATTTTTATTTATTAATAATTTATTATTTTTAATTAAAAAATAAACAATTTTATAATTTATATATAAATATTTATTTTGGCAAAATAGATAATTTTATATTTTTTAGGTGTTAATGTAAATTATAGAAAATACAAATATAATTAAAGAATCTATTAGATAATTGTATAATTTATTAGAAAACTTGTTAGCCTATTATATTATGTATTTTAATAGTTCACCATGATGGAATGCAAATTTAACTTCATCATTCGCCTGATTTATAATCATATGAAAGCAACATTCACAAGTTCAACATCACAATGCAAACACACAATCCCAAATGACCACATAATCATGCATAAAAACACAATACCTTTAATTACATATAATATCGTTAGAAAGTGCTTTTACCTTCCTGATTCACACAGCTCACGTGTAACCTCCAATAATATGCGACCTAAATCAAATAATTACTTATGTGAATAAATGTGCTTCTAATTAATTCTACACATCCATAGGCTCAATCAAACAATTCTAATCAATTTTGTTTCGTTTCAAAACCAAAATTGTTGGTGCAGATCCTTGATATGGTGGTGCGAGTGGTTCCATTGCGATTGGGCGGGGTAGACTTGCGAGGTTATCATTCCATTGCTCAAATCAATTTTAGTAAAAGGGCGATTGAATAATGGATTAAATAATACATTTTTTTTCATGTGGTGGTATTTATTTAATGGGTGGACATTGGGCCTTTCTTGTATTGGACATGAGGTCGCCCCATAACAGTTGTTTGCAAGGCTTATTTTGGCATGGTGCATGGAAAGTATTTCAAGGAGCTGATTCAGATATGTATATTTGTGATCCCTGTTGAGAAGTGGGAAAAGCCTATAGACGACTTTAATAAATACACATATCATCATTGAGACGTTTCATAGGTTTCCTCGCACATGGCCCTAGGTTCATATGGTAAGGTGTGGCGATTCTCCCTAGGGTGTTCAAGTGCACTCAAGTGTCATTACATTTTTTAGGTGTCATCTGGACAGTTAACTTTCTACCTTCCATTTGCTTTAAATTTTCAGCATTGGTTTGCTTCATTTACTGCATTATATAAAGCTTATTTTTCCCTTTCAAACAATTTCCGTGCCCTGTTACAATTGAATGTGTACTCCTTGTGAACCATTTCTTCTTCTTCTTCTTAAAAGATATTGTGATTACTCATTTTTACATACTTCTTTCTTGTTTAGATACATCATTATTGGATCACTCCATTGTCAAGTTCCTCTTTCCCTTAGTAGTTTTTTTTATTCACCTCTTACCCGGGTACCATCTTCTAACCCTTTCCCTTGCATTCACTATTTATATTTTTAACATTTACCATGTCCAACTTAGAAAATGTTCCTTAGAATATAAACGAAGTTGATGGGTGGGATTCTCCAGTATTAGTGATTAATGAGAATCCTAATGTTTCACTTGTTGAACCTTTAGAAGATAATGGTTATAATCCTAACTATATTATGCTAAGTGATAGTTCTAGATCTTGATGGTGTTCTCTAGAAAGTGGTGACGGTCCTCTTAGTGATTCTAAAAGAGATTGAGAGGGGAACTCTCGTAATCTGAATTATAGGGAAATGGTTGTCTATCTTGTCTCCTCAATCAAATATTACATTTATCTAGATATGGTCATAGTGTCTCGAGATGAGTGACGAGCACTCCTCATTAGTAATACTTTTAGGGTGGCACATGGCTAGGACCCTAGTGATATAGAACATAGAAACTATCTTATATTTAGAAATAGAAAGTGGTGATGGTGTTACCTTTTGCATGAAAATGGTTAAACAAGGAAGTGCAGATTTAGTGTCGTCGGCAGATGCTAGGTTCTACCACTAGGTGGATCCTGAGTTGGTTGGAACAATTTCTCTTTGATAGTGTCGAGAAGGTGTAGTAGGTTCAAATATAAGTGTGTATTTCTTTTTATTGGTTTGTTTCACACATTGACATCAGCAAAAGGATTTGTAGATCTTTTGATAGATGTGTTGTCCTTTTCTACGATTATCTCTTCACTCGGATTAAGTTTAGGTTTCCTTCAATGGGTTTGAAGAGGAATTGCTAGATCATTTGAACATTTCTTCTCAACTGCATACGTATCCCCAAGCCTTTACTAAAGTGTTTCAATATTGGTGTGAGTACCAAGAAAATGTGTCATCCCTTGGTCTCTTCTTCAATTTGCTTTATGTATCCAGTACTTCCATGGGTAAGGAAGAGTTTGAAAGATCATTATCTCATGGTGACTCTTTGAACCTCAAAGGTCCATTATGTCTTTTATAAGGTTCTTGAGGGAGAACCTACTCTGGCTGGTGCATATACTTCTTCGTCTTCTAAATGGAAAGGGTAGATTCATAAATATCGGGTCTGGAATCACTTTAATTAAGAATCGCATAACTATGACGTATCCATTGAAAACCTGACTCTAGAGAAGGTGTCAACAAAGGAAGAATTGCTGACCTTTTATACAGCAGAGGCGGCTTATCAATACTCGAGTTATCTTGAATGTTGTTGATATTAAGATGAGAAGAGAACATTTTGGTGAGGAGAGGAAATTTACTTTATGCTTACTTTTGATATTTCTTGGATATTTACTAATCATTTGAATCTCTTGTAGAGTTTATGGCGTTTATTAGTAGTCTTAGACATGAAGAAGGCTAAATGTGGGTGATGTTCTCAGGACCCCTTCGCCTCATCCATTCATTACTCTGATGGAGGCGATGGTGAGCCAGCCTTCTGTCATTGGTGTTGCTATTGAAACCCTGTGTATCTCTCAGAACTAACCAGCTACCTCTGACCGAGGCGAAAGACATAGCAAGAGGTCTCATGATCGCCAACTTGTTGAAGAAGGGGGACCAGGCAAAAAGTTTAAGTATTCTGCCTTTAGGACCCCTATATTATCTCTTGACGTCTCTAAAATGATTCCTCCTAAATTTTTAGTTGCTCTCCCTTCTCAGGTCCCTCGGACTTCTCAAAAGGCGCAAACCTATTTCACTAAGCAGAATGTCGCCTAATTATGTACAACAATCACATAGATTTTTTTATAAGCATATAGTATATTAATTGTTATGTTAGTATATTTCTCTCTTATAAGAGTTTGAACATGTGTCTTTTAACTTCTTAACTCTTAATGTGTTTGTACATTTCAATCACATAAATTGATATATTGCAGTTGAAATTTTTTTAAGCAGGTTTAAATTGAGATAATTGATTTCTTGTCAAATATATTTACACAGCAAACGCAAAAGTTGAGATATTTTAATTAATAAAAATTAGAATTAAAAAAATTATTATTTCAAAAAACTAAAGAACTTTTTTCCAGTTTTAATAATATTCGTACATGTAAAATGTATGACATTTTAATTTGTTAATCAATAAAAATATATAATATTAACTATTTTTCAACATTAAGTTGTAAAATGTATTAACTAATGATATTAACCATATTTATATGTATCATTAATTAAAGACTTTACTTTTTATGTTAGATATTCAATAATCAAATTATGAATTATATTAATCAACTTGTTATACTTAATTAACCAATTTTATTTTTCACTTAAAATTGCTTTTTAATGTCAAAGCTCATATTAGTTTTTGAAAGAGAAAGAAAAAGGTAAAAAAAAGTCAAAATTATAAATATCATTATTTATCGTATACGTGAAAGTGTGACATACAATCGAAATGGGAATTTGGTGTCAGAGTAACATTTTCTTACTATAATTATAAAAAAATGTCTAAATAGTTATGAAAATAAAATAAAAATATATTGTAGTATATGGATTAAGATCTATTGTCGACAAAGGTAAGTTTATAGTTCGGCCAGAGTTATGTATACTGTAGTCGAAGTCTGTTTAAGCATAATATCGAAATATATTAACTTATAATTTAAGTTAGTATGTTCAATTGGGATTTGCTTCTAATATCAATTGTTAAGTTACCTTAGTAGTCTATAAATAGACTAGTTCTCTCAAGTTGTTGAGAGAGGTTAATAGTTAGTATTCACTTGTAATCTTTGAACCCTTATTGAGAAAATGAATAGTAAAACAGTTTTAACTAATTATCTATTCTTCTTCTTCCCTCTTCTTTCCCTTTTGTAAAACCTAATCTGGTTTTTTGTGTTTGTTCAAGAAACTCAAATATTTTTCTCATATATTGGTTTGTTCTTGACAACATCATCTCACAACAAACTAGTGTGGTGATCATGGAGGAAAAGATGTCGTCAACAAAGTATGAGATTGAGAAATTCACCGGTGTGAGTAATTTCGGTTTATGGCGCTGAAAGATGCAAGTCCTTCTTGTTTAAAAGGGTTTGTTAGAAGCGTTGAAAGGATCAAAGAAGATGGATGCTACCATATCAGAGAAGGAGAAGACAACATGGTCAAAAAAGCCAAGAGTGCCATTGTATTGAGCATTGGTGATAAAGTTCTCCAGCAGGTTTCAAAGGAGAAAACTGCAGTGGGTGTGTGGACGAAAGTTGAAGGTTTGTACATGACGAAATCTTTGGCTAATCGTCTCTACCTGAAGCAAACTTTGTATTCATTCAAAATGAGTGAAGATAAAGCCTTGCCTGAGCAGCTGGATATGTTCAATAATTTAATTCTTGATCTTGAAAATATTGAGGTTAAGATTGACGATGAAGATCAAATGTTGTTGTTGTTGTGCTCTTTACCTAAGTCTCGCACTCACTTAAAAGAAACTCTCTTATATGGAAGAGAGTCATTGACCTTTGAATATGTTCAACCTACCTTGTACTTTAAGAATTTGAAAGAACGAAAGGAGCACAAGTCATCTTCTATTGGTGAAGGTTTGTCCGTTAAGGGGAATTCTTAAAGAAAGATGGTAGGTTTGAGAAGAAGGGTAAAGTTCTACATAATTCATATGGTGGTAATGCTCCTACTATTAAGTGTTATCATTATAAGAAGGAGGGTCATACAAGAAAAGTATGCCCTGATCGACTGAATAATCATGGTGGAAAGGATAATGGTAATGTAGCCATTGTGCAAGATGGTTATGAATCATATGATGTTCTGGTGGTTTTAAGCAGTGACTCTAGCAAGGAGTGGACTATGGATTCAGGGTTTACTTGGCACATGACTTCAAACAAATATGTGTGATCAAGATGGTGGATCAATGATGCTAGGTAATAATAAAGCTTGCAAAATTTAAGGTATTGGATCTGTGAGATTCAAGCTCCATGATGAGTCAATAAGGCTATTGACTGGTGTTAGGTATGTACCTGATCTTAAGAGGAATTTGATTTCTCTTGGTGAATTCGACAAGAAAGGATATGTTTTCAAAGGAGAGTAAAGCATCCTAAAGATAGTGAAGGGGTCGAAGGAAGTCTTGAAAAACATGAAGAAACAAGGCTTGTATACCCTTGAGGCTGAGGTTGTAAGTGGTTCAAGACATGTGGCATCCACGAAACCTATGTCGAAGACTGAGCCATGGCACAAGAGACTTGGCTATGTCATTGAAAGAGGCATGGTCTAATTGTTGAAAATAAAATATATTGGGTGGTGACAAGGTCGAAAAACTAGAGTTTTGTGAATCTTGTGTATTTGATAAATCTTGTAGAATGAATTTTAACAAAGGTAAATAAAGAATACATTGATCCCTTGATTACATTCATGTTGATCTTTGGGGGCCAGCAAGGAATCCTTCACACTCAGGTGCAAAGTATTTTCTATCCATAGTTGATGATTACTTATAAAGTTATGGGTACTCATCCAAATGACTAAAGATGAAACTTTTAAAATTTCAAAAGTTGGAAGACTTTGGTTGATAACTGTCATACCCCAAAATTTACCCTTAGATTCATTAATCATTGCCATATCATCTTAAGTCAATCATCCATGCATAGCTAACCGTGTTACTAAGTTTTTGTTTGTTGAAGTTAGGTTTGTTGCTAAAGAAGATCCAGAGGCCATGAAGGCGTTTGTCTGTGGTCATTAGTCCCTGCAATTTATGTTGAATTCAGGTGGACATGAAAGAAGGACTCACCCTCGTTCTAATGGTCCTATGGTCAATACAAAGTCAAGTTTTTCCCCGAGGGGGATTAAAGCCCCTATCCACTGGTTTCAAGGAAGATTGTTCAAGAATTGGAAGCTAATTTGGTGATACGTGGAATTACGAGTGATATTCTCATTTCCAAGGCCTCGGAGTATTAGTTCACCTGACAAAGGGTGGCATAGTCTAAAGGTTACCGGAAGTTTTAGCCAAAGGCTTTCTATGAATCTCTCAAGAAGAAAGTGGTTGAATTGTGACTAAATTGGAATTTGCTCAAAGATCATTGTCGTTTAAATATATATTGAATTTATGGATTAATGAAGAGTGGAGGGTGCGAAATGCAAGTCCTAATCTCGAATTTACCTGAGGTGCAAAACTTAGTCGTGATTCAAAGCGCAAGGAGTTTATCATTTGGTTTCATCAAGTGCCAAATCCAAATGATCAAGATCCAAAGAAATTCTTTGATTAGTGTCAAGTTTGTGGGCTTATATGATTAAAGTCCTAGGCAAGATTCACATTTCTTTCTCACGATTCAAGTGGTGTTAAGCTTATCATGTTCAAGGGAAGTCAGGTTATTTCCACAAAGTCAAGTTTGGTGCATGATATTCAAGTTCATAAGGTGAATTCACAATATGTAATAGCCACCTAAGATTTAAGGACTGTTTTGATATCATCTCCAAAATAAGTTCAGATTTCATTCCATTGGTATTCATACGGTGGGTCAAAATGGCCAAGTTCAAATTGTTTTCTTAAGCTCATCCATTCTAATAAAAAGATCCATCGCGCTTTACAAGACAAATCTCAAATTGAATCCCAAGAGAAATCATACTTATTACTATCTATCATTGCTGTATTCGAATTTGTTCAAGGGTCATTAGTCCAAGATCAAATTTCAAAACATAATAACTAATTCAAGATTCATGTAAGAACATTATGTTTCATTTTCGATTTACAAAGGGTTCAAATGAAGTTTACGTTCATTCAAGTTCATACAAGTACAACAAAATGGGAAGAGGAGTATATTCCTAATTACATAAAAGTCAAATTCTGAGATTTATCTTCACGTCATATCCCATTAGGATACTCCATGTTCCTTGCCCAAACCATGACTTCAAAAACCATAAGCTTCTCTTTAATCCATAAGCAGAACTTGCCTCACACCATCATTATTCTGACGTGTGGCCCACCTGTTGTACCAGTTTAGAAGTTAGTAGACAACACATAATTTTATTCAAAGTTAATATCCAAGCCATGTTAGTGTTTCACCTCTTCATTTAACTCTTGAGTAGAATCATTGTTGGTCCAAATATCATCCGTCTCGTCCCATCTGCAACAAAAGAACATCAAGCTTCAAGGACTTTCGTTACGAAACTGGTTTATCCATATTGTTAACCCATTGTCGGAAGTATCAGAATGTATGTAAAGTCCGTAATCCGCCATTTTTTTGGAGGTTCCGGTTTTGTTAACACGTTCAAAAGTCGTCGATACTTGAATGTTATCTGAAAATACAGGATTCCGAGATTAGAATTTCAATCATTCGATCCAATAAGAAATGGGCAGGAAGTAATCATTAACGGCAAAATATTTACCGGATAATAAGCAGAAGCTTTAAGAAGAAGATTGGCAGGAGTATGAATCAGGTGAAGTCTCTATAAAAAAAAGGAATAGGAAGAAGAATGAAAGAGAAGCAGTTCAACATACCCAATCAAGAGCAATTCACTCACCGAGAGTAAACGAGTGGCTACGGTAAATCCCTGCAAGATGCGAGAGCCTTTGTTGCAGACGAGATCAGAAAATTGTTGTTGAGCAACTACCAGTTCGAACATTGCTAAAGTCTTAGTGGCCCAATGGTCTCTTCCACACGAAATACATATTTCCACACCAGTTATTGCATCTTGCGACCATTACCAGCATCTGAACAAACAGAAGAAAGAAGTTTCAGAAGCGTATCGCAATTAACGATAAAAACCAAAGCATATGCAAACCTTGATTGCGAGAATATGAAGAATCACAGTAACCTTTTTTTCTCCTTCAAGACAGCGCATTATTTGAAGCATAACCCAATCAAAACCGCCGCTATTACTACCGACAAAGGAGACCTAAGGGTAAGAGTTTCCGTTTGGTCGAATCGACTCCAGTTGTTGACATCCAAAGCTATGTCAAAGCTCATCTCCATCCCGTATGTTGATACTCCTCAGGATCATTCTACACACAAAAACAACAAAGTTATCCGATGTTTCAAGACAGAGATGGAAACCAATCATCAAACCTCAAATAAAATATGTCAAAATGGAAATAATCAAGGGTAATTAAAAGGGTATCAAACAAGAATCCCCCAACACGGTCAAGATGAGACAGAGATAATATCATCATAAAATCAGGTTTGAAACAAGTTGTTATTACTTTCCAAAGCAGACCAGGAACATGTTCCGTTGAAGATTAATCACAACCATCAATACCTAGACAAAAAAAAGTTGAAAATGGAAAATGTTTATGACAGAGATAAAATATTCAAAATCAAAAGAATCAGCTCATAATCGTCTTTCCAAAATAGAAAACTGACAGTAATATTTTACTATTATTGTGAAATCATTCGTTTAGCAGTATAAAAGGGGGGATATCACGTGTAAACAAGGATCACAATTTCGAAACCAAGAAAAAATCAACGGATAATCAAGCGAGATTTCCACACCACGCACTACAAATCGCAGAAATTCATCAGAGAAATGGGACTTATCTGCAAAACCTTTGACGAGACTGTTGTGGAAACCTCAACACGTTGCTCACCACCGCGACGCTGAACCGCCATTCTCCGTTGGAAGTCCGCCACAAAGCCACTAACGAAGCTCCGAACCATCCTTGTAACCCATTTGGTACACTGTTGACCCTTTGTTTAAAGTTTCCTTTGTTTTTTGATTTGTCTTGTTCGTTTGTAGGTAGAACGAGAAGAGGGAAAGGTTCGAAAGAGAAAGAAGAGGAAGGACCAAGAAGCTAGACGAAATCAGCGGGCAAACCCCCAAGGAGGAATCCGTCGCTGCTGCTGTGAAAGGAGGGGTTTAAAACCCTATTCTTTCTCCCCCTCGTTCTATACTCAGGAGTCGGGTCGGGTCTGGGGCCTGACCACCCAGCCCGGCCCAATTTTTTTTATTTATTTATTGTTTTTTTTCCTGTTCGATTTTGTCTTGTAATTACTATTATTAATGATAATCTAACACTAACCATTAAATACTAACATAATAAAAATCTGAAATTAATTCTTAATAAAAAGATTTTTTTTTAAATCTAATTTAGTTTTAAATAATTAAGGATAATTATTTTTTCTCAATTTTTAATAAAAAATAATAAAAATGTTTAGATTAGTTTTAATGTTTAATTTCACTTTTTTCTTAATAATAATTAAAAACTCAAAAAGATGCTTATTTATTTAAAATAAAAAAGAGTTTTTTTCTTTCAAAATAACTTAGACACTTAGTTTGTTTTAAAATATTTGGCTTTCTATTTAATTTAAGTTGAACCTGTTAAGTAAACTCTAATACCCTTTTTCTTTAAATTTAAAAATCTCAATTTCTTTTCTAGTTACCTAAAAGTCTTAAAATCACAAAATTAACTTTTTCATTTTAAAAATTAAATATTCTAGCAACTTTAACTTAATTCTAATATAATATTCTAATCCTTTTTTATCACATAAAATCTCAAAAATAAAATAAATAATTAACTCTTTTATTTTAATCTAGGATTAATCAGTCTAACACCTTTTCTAATTCTAATATAATCCAAATTCTAATACTTTTTCTAATTACATAAAATTCCAAAATAAATTAAAACAATTAACCTTTAATTTCTAATCCCATTAATCAAATCAATTTCACTATTACAACTTAATCATTTCCCACCCATCCAACTTAATCATAATTCTGTTCTAATATCACCTAATTAATTTATTCATTCATAACTTGACTATCCATTTCAATATCTCACGCTACCTACTTATTTGCATTATCTCATCGCTTATTTATCATTTCCAATTATTATCACTTTTATCGTTATCCCCTCCGAAGGAAAGGTTACCCTATTTGACCGCCGAGTCAATACCTCACACTCGTCAATCCTAGCCTTAGGATCCGAGTCACCGTACTCGTGCTTAGGCGTCCCACCTTGGACATCAAACCATTTATCCTAGCCTTAGGATTAGTAGTCGTCGTACTCCATATAAGTTTCCCGTCGTGGAATACTTATCCTACACCCTTTTAATTCAATTTTATAACGTAGAAATCGGAGTCGCCGCACTCCAAAGTAAGTGCTTCCCTATGAACGCCTACTTCCCCCTAGAAACTTGACCACAGTCAAGAAGTTCCCCATCTCCCTTTGTAAGGGGAACTATGATTACTCTGATTTCATCCCCTACCTCAGATACGTAGGCACAAGATGTGAGTCTTGGCTAGTAAACTTAGGACTAACCCCTTAGGTCCTTTCCTTTCACCTTTAACCCTTAGCATACCTTTAAGCAGATAACTATAGCAATAGCATATTTTAAAACAATAGGTTCCTGTAGAGTACTACAGAAGTTTAGGATGCTAACATTGTAACACCCCATTCTAACCCATCGGATAAATAAGAAAAACAACAATCAGAGTGCACAAAAACAGATATCATGACGGTCGTAAGGAATTGTCACGACTGTGGTGGTCATGACGACCGTCATGGATGTCACGACCGTGACGGTCATGACGAGCGCCAGGGAGTGGTGACGACCGTCACACTCACAAATTCTGGGAGGCATCAGAGGTGTCACATTTTCACCTTAACAGATAACAAACACCTGCAACAAAATATTTAATAACATACATAGCACAGATCCGGATGAACCAATAACGACAACTTGTTTAACATCTCAATTACAAGACAACCTGTTAATTCGCAGTGGAATTTAATAAACTTCCTGTCGCGGTGAAATTTAGATACCAAACTATTGATTAGTTTGAATCTTTAATTTATTTTGCAACCGAACTTTGACTTGTCCAAAGGAAGGGATAAAGATCGAAATTCCCAAAATGCAATGCAAATGCAAGGTTTAGAGAGTTATAGGTTCGGGGGTTGGTTAAACTTAGGGAAGGTATTAGCATCCTAAGTTTCTGTAGTACTCTACAGGAACCTCTTGTTTTATATTGTTTATTGCTAAGTGTTTATCTGCTTAATGGTTGAAAGATCTAGGGGTTTATTTCTAAGTATACTCAATAAGATATCGCATCTTATGCCTACATATCCTTACGGGAGTGGAATCAGAGTGTCTGTAGTTCCCCTAAAGGGTTTGAGGAGTTCTTTGACTGTGGTCAAAGTTCCTACGGGTTTAGGGTAGTTGATTGATTGATTTTAGGAGAAAAGACATGTTGTCATTTTAAGAGAGATTTAACCGCCACAAAGTGTAGGAAAATAGTCTTTGCATCGTCTTAAGAAAAGGGCTTAAGTACTTGGATTGTTTGACGAGTATGCCTTTTATTTCTCTTAAGGAAAAGTCCCTACGGCTTGATTGTATTGTTATGGGGTGGAGATTCTATCTCGCTTAAGATGATTTGGCATCTTTCTCTAATGTGTTTGAATATTGTATTGATTTGAGTTGATTGTTTTTGTTTGAATTGGGTTTGTTTCTATGTTGTAAGATGGAGGTCCTTCCTATGGGGTAGGATCTTCCTAGAGATCGACTTGAATGAGATCAAGGATCGAGGGGATAATGATGCAAATGAGATGCACTACACACGATTGTTGAATCATGTGTAGGGTTTTCCTTTGGACGGATGCGATACGATGCAATAAATTACGATAATGTAAATTACAATAAATAAATTGCGGAAATAAAATCATACACATACACATGAAAGCGCTGAAGTGTGTGAAAGTGGGAGTATCGTGAATGTGAATGTGCACGATTGGGTTGTATTTTGCGCTGTTTATTTATTGTAATTTACATTATCGTAATTTATTACATCGCATCGCATCCGTCCAAAGGAAAATCCTACACATGATTCAACAATCGTGTGTAGTGCATCTCATTTGCATCATTATCCCCTCGATCCTTGATCTCATTCAAGTCGATCTCTAGGAAGATCCTACCCCATAGGAAGGACCTTCATCTTACAACATAGAAACAAACCCAATTCAAACAAAAACAATCAACTCAAATCAATACAATATTCAAACACATTAGAGAAAGATGCCAAATCATCTTAAGCGAGATAGAATCTCCACCCCCACAATAATACAATCAAGCCATAGGGACTTTGCCTTAAGAGAAATAAAAGGCATACTCGTCAAACAATCCGAGTACTTAAGCCCTTTTCTTAAGACGATGCAAAGACTATTTTCCTACACTTTGTGGCGGTTAAATCTCTCTTAAAATGACAACACGTCTCTTCTCCTAAAATCAATCAATCAACTACCCTAAACCCGTAGGAACTTTGACCACAGTCAAAGAACTCCTCAAACTCTTTAGGAGAACTACAGACACTCTGATTCCACTCCCGTAAGGATATGTAGGCATAAGATGCAATATCTTATCGAGTATACTTAGAAATAAACCCCTAGGTCTTTCAACCATTAAGCAGATAAACACTTAGCAATAAACAATATAAAACAAGAGGTTCCTGTAGAGTACTACAGAAACTTAGGATGTTAATACCTTCCCTAAGTTTAACCAACCCCCGAACCTATAACTCTCTAAACCTTGCATTTGCATTGCATTGTGGGAATTTCGATCTTTATCCCTTCCTTTGGACAAATCAAAGTTCGGTTGCAAAACTAATTAAAGATTCAAACTAATCAATAGTTTGGTATCCAAATTTCACCGCGACAGAAATGGCGACTTCACTGGGGAAATATATTACTGTGGAGTGTCCTCGTTGTAGCTGTAAAATATTTTGTGAATTCTCAAATAAAGAGAAGTGTCTTGTAATGTCTTCGGCGAACTTCTCTGATAGATTTATGAAGCGATGCCATTTGACTAGTTGATAATCTCAATAAACCCACTGGGGATGGACAAACTCTTGAGGAGACTGCCATTTGTCATCTTTGATAGAAAACCTGATCGAACAAGTTGCTCAAATAAAGAGGTTACCACTTGTTGTCTGGGTATAAATTGCTGGGAAGATCTTGTGATACTGCTGGAGAAAGTATCTTATCTTTGACGATGATCTCCTATGCACGCTTAATCCATATTTGAAAGTTGGAGGTGTTCACAGTGTGATTGTCAAGGACCGAAGTTCAATTCAGGGAATAACTGAAGAGAAACTGTCAAGCAAGACTCAACCATTGAGGTATGAACTCAAATGGGATTGTACTAAAATAACCATCTTCCATGAGGGTTGAACCTCATGGGGAAAATGAACCATTGTGCTCTTTTTGCCTAGGGTAGGAGAATCTACGTGGAGGGATAAGACGCGCCCAGATACCTAGGGATAACTATAACCAAGGAAATAGAACAAAACAAATACAAAGAATGCGAGAAATGCACATGCCATGTTGTCTACTTATATGCTATGTGTATGCTGACGGATTGGGAGAAACAAAATAAACGCCTCAGACGAAAGGGTATTCAAGCAAAATCTCCATAGATCCCTTATCACCTGCGAAGTCAGCACTTCGAACAGAGACAACCTTCGCGTCTGGATAGAATAAATATCCTCTTGCCCTGGAGAATCATATAATATTGTTGTTTTTTTCTTCAGACGAAATAAACGTCCCCAGTCATCCGTTCGTTATTCATATATCAAGTAGAACATAAGGTTTAAATCAATTTGGATTTTGCTATCAAGAATAAAGATTTATGATAAATGGAAAAACTTTTTATTGAATGGTGGTCAGCAGAAAAGCGTGACCCCGATGTTACAGTGTTGGAAAATAATAGCGATTACATAAAGGGAATAATGACTTGTTTCTCTTAAACAAAATATTTCTTGACAGCATCCATGTTAACGGGGCGAGTGATCTCTTCTCTGTCCATTGTTGCTAACATCAAAGCGCCTCCTGTCAAAACCTTCTTTACTACATATGGTCCATCATAATTCTGGGCCCATTTTCCTCTGACGTCGGTGAGGAAAGACTGAATCTTCTTAAGCACGAGGTCACCTTCTTTGAATGCGCGGGGTCGAACTTTCTTGTCAAATGTCTTCTTCATCTTCTGCTGATACAACTGCCCATGGCACAACGCGGCCATCCTCTTTTCTTCGATTAAGTTCAACTGATCATATCTGTTTTGACACCACTCCGCTTCTGATAACTTTGCCTCCACCAAAGTCCTCATAGAAGGAATCTCAACTTCTATCGGGAGTACTGCTTCCATACCGTAGACAAGTGAAAATGGAGTTGCCCCAGTCGATGTGTGTACCATCGTACGATATCTATGTAAGGCGAATGGGAGCATTTCGTGCCAATCTTTGTAAGTAACAACCATCTTCTGAATGATCTTCTTGATATTTTTGTTGGCGGCTTCAACAGCCCCATTCAACTTTGGTCTGTAAGGGGAAGAGTTATGATGCTCAATCTTGAATTCTTCACACAACTCTTTCATCATCTTGTTGTTCAAATTGGAGCCATTGTCTGTAATAATCCTGCTTGGCACACCATATCGGCAAATGAGCTGATTCTTGATAAATTTGACAACCACATGACGCGTTACATTAGCATAGGAAGCCGCCTCGACCCACTTAGTAAAATAATCAATGGCTACTAAGATGAATCGGTGTCCATTAGACGCTTTCGGCTCTATCATTCCAATCATATCAATTCCCCACATAGAGAATGGCCACGGTGATGAGATAACATTCAACAAAGTTGGAGGTACGTGAATCTTATCTGCGTAAATCTGACACTTGTGACACTTTCTAGCAAACTTGTAACAATCTGATTCCATTGTGATCCAATAATAACCAGCCCTTAAAAGCTTCTTGGCCATAGCATGTCCGTTGGCATGCGTGCCAAAAGATCCTTCGTGGATTTCCGTCATTAACATATCTACTTCTTGCTTGTCAACACATCTCAGCAAGACCATGTCAAAATTCCGTTTGTATAAAACATTGTTACTCAGAAGAAAATTTCCAGCCAACCTTCTCAAAGTTTTCTTGTCTTTGTTGGAAGCTCCCAGAGGATATTCTTGAGTTCTAAGAAACATTTCTATGTCATAGTACCAGGGTTTTCCATCTTCAACTTCTTCGACAGCAAAGATGTAGGCAGGTCTATCAAGACGTTTTACTTCAATCCGAGGACACTCGTTCCAAAAGTTTACCACAATCATTGAGGCCAAAGTTGCCAGCGCGTCTGCCATTCGGTTTTCATCACGAGGGATATGATGAAACTCAACCCTATCAAAGAACGGTAAGAGTCTTCTAGCATAATCCCTGTATGGGACCAAATTATCATGTCGAGTTATTCATTCTCCAGTAATTTGGTTGATTACCACTGCAGAATCACCAAACACATCTAAATTCTTAATTCTCAAATCGATTGCTTCTTCGAGACCCATTATACATGCCTCATACTCAGCTTCATTATTAGTACACTGGAATGTTAATCTTGAGGTAAATGGGAAGTGGTTCCCTTGAGGAGTCACAATAACCGCACCTATCCCTTTTCCATGAGCGTTGACAGCCCCATCAAAAACTAAACCCCATTGAGAACCTGGCTCTGGCCCTTCACCATGTACGGGTTCTTTAAAATCTTTCATCTTTAAGAACATAACATCTTCATCAGGAAAGTCGTCGTTTGAGGGTTGATGATCCAGAATGGGTTGGTGAGCCAGATGATCAGCCAAAACACTTCCTCTAACAGCTTTCTGAGTATGGTACTCGATATCATATTCAGACAATAACATCTGCCATCTAGCAATTCTCCCAGTCAAAGCGGGCTTCTCAAAAATATACTTGATGGGATCCATCTTTGAAACTAACCAAGTAGTGTGGTTCAACATATACTGGCGCAAACGCTTGGCAGCCCACGCTAGAGCGCAACAAGTCTTCTCTAACATAGTGTACCTTGTTTCACAATCAGTAAATTTCTTACTCAAGTAATAAGTGACATGATCTTGCTTTCCTGTTTCGTCTCGCTGACCGAGTACACAACCCATTGAATCTTCTAAAACGGTCAAATACATAATCAAAGGTCGTCCTTCAACTGGCGGTATCAGGATAGGTGGTTCAAGCAAATACTCTTTGATACTATCGAAAGCCTTTTGACAGTCCTCAGTCCAAACGTACCCTTGTTCTTTCCTCATAAGCTTAAAAATAGGTTTGCATGTAGCAGTCATGTTAGATATAAACCTGGAGATGTAGTTCAAACGTCCCAAGAATCCTCTGACTTGTTTCTCGGTGGCGGGAGCTGGCATTTCCCTGATAGCTTTCACTTTGTCAGGGTCCACTTCAATCCCTCTTTGGCTGACAATAAAACCCAATAGTTTCTCTGATCGTACTCCAAATGTGCACTTGTTGGGGTTCAAACGAAGCTTGTATTCCCTCAAACGGCCAAACAGCTTAGCCAGGTGTTTAACATGATCATCTTCGGTCTTCGACTTAGCTATCATATCATCCACATACACCTCGATCTCTTTATGCATCATATCATGGAACAAAGTAGTCATATCTCTCTGATATGTTGCCCCTACATTCTTTAATCCAAACGACATAACTTTGTAACAAAAGGTGCCCCAGGGCGTTATGAATGACGTCTTCTCTCTGTCCTCGGGAGCCATTCTAACCTGGTTGTAACCTGAAAAACCATCCATGAAGGAGAAAACCTCATATCTTGCAGTACTGTCTACCAAAATGTCAATGTGAGGTAATGGAAAATCATCTTTCGGACTGGCTTTATTCAAATCCCTGTAGTCTACACACATGTGAACCTTACCATCCTTCTTCGGAACGGGTACGATGTTAGCTAACCATAGTGGATACTCGGCAGTGACAAGGAAACCTGCATCAATCTGTTTTTGTACCTCTTCCTTAATCTTTAGAGCCATGTCAGGTCGAGTCCTTCTGAGCTTCTGTTTTATTGGTGGGCATTCTGGCTTCAAAGGCAGACGGCGTTCAACTATAGTCATGTCCAATCCAGGCATATCCTGATATGACCGAGCAAACACATCAACAAACTCTCCAAGCAGATCAATCAGTTGTTTCTTCACATCGGGTTTGAGCTGAGCTCCAATTTTCACTTCTCTACGGATTTCTTCTGATCCCAAGTTGATTACTTCCACCGGCTCTTGATGAGGTTGGATAGCTTTCTCTTCCTTCTCAAGCAGTCTGGAAATTTCCTCTAGGATATCATCTTCTTCATCCTCAGCTTCATACACGGGAAACTCAAAATTCGAAAAAGGTAGCGGATCATTATTCCCAGGATGCAATTTATGTAGCAATCTGCGCAAGTGATGTGATTTTCGATAAGTTTTTTTTGTAAGGTGGAAAGTGTGTGTACGCGAGATGCTACTTATTATTTTCCAACATCGTGAATAAATATAAAACACAAATGTAAATGAAAGTAGTTTATTGATGATAGCAAAACCAAAAAAGACACGCCCAACAAAGTCACCTTTGCCTTGGGCAGAGCAAAAGGAGTTATTGAAAATAAGCCCTAACAAATGCAATTTCGCCTTGGGCAGAGCGAAAATTTTTAAAACAAATGCTTTACTTAGATATATGAATGGCAGTAAGGGCTTCAACCGCACTCTAATTCTTAACTACGACGCCTGGGGTCACAAAGTCTGGGATGTCCTCATCTGGATCTTCCTCGGTGACGGCATAAACTCCAAAGGTATAGTCAAATCCATCCGACACGTAGCCTGTATCTTCCATATAGGGCTCATAGTTTTCGTAAGAAATGGAGGACCTTGCAAAACTATCTGATATGTAGCCCTCAAGTTCGTCCTGTGACACAACATTAATCTGAGGATGATGGACGACCCCTCCACTACGGAACACTTCACTGATTAGCGGAAACCCTTGATTCTTGGTGCTTTGTTGAGCAGAACTGTTGGTGAAACCGAGACCCTCCTTATTTTTGTTCTCTGGTAAAGACAACACCTTTCCCCACATTGTTTGGTGACCACTGTTTACTACTCGTTGTGCGTCTTTGAATGATGACATGGATGCTTGAAACTTCTGGACACCCTCACCCACAATGGACAAGGCTTGGAATTGCGTGCCAATTTCTTCCTCAGCCTCAACATATGATAATGATGACAAGTGACTTACCACCAAAGCTCTTTCTCCATAAACTGTAACTATTTTCCCCTCGAAAACATATTTTAGCTTTTGATGCAGGGTAGAAGTAACTGCTCCAGCTTCATGATCCATGGCCTCCCTAGCAAATAGCTATAGGCGGCACGAATGTCCATGACCTGAAACGGGATCATGAAAGTCTGTAACCCAATAGTCATGGGAAAATCTACCTCACCAATTACCATTTTCCTTGACCCATCGAAAGCTTTGACAATAACGCGACTTGGCCTCATCGGCAGTCCTTGGTACGACAGCTTAGATAGATTAGTTCTAGGCATTACATTTAGAGACGATCCAGTATCAACCAGCACACTGGACAGAGAGTCGTTTCCACAATTCACATAAATGTGTAGAGCCATGTTATGTTTCCTTCCTTCTTCTGGGAGATCGTCTTCATTGAAACCCAGATTATCACTTGAAGTAATACTGCTAATAATGTTATCAAATTGTTCCATATTCACATCCTGCTCGACATAGGCTTGTTCAAAATCTTCTGAAGCGCTTCTCTATGAGCCTCAGAACTCATCAGCAATTGTAGCACAGAAATCTTCGATGGGGTTTGCAGAAGTTGATCTGCAACCTTATATTCACTTCTTTTGATTACTTTCAAACATTCATCGGAGTTGGATAAATTAGACCCACCAGATTTCCCCACAGTTGGGTCTTTTGAGCCTGATGGTTCGAACAAAACCTCTTTTTCTTTCGGTGGCACAGTCGGGTAGACTCGACCGCTTCTTATCACTCTACTGACATCTGCAATATTAACTATTGAGGGTACAGTGGGCAAAGGCACTTCTTTCCCATCCTCCAACATAGTCGCATTGTATCTGTATGGGATAGCCTTACTAGAGGTATAAGGGACAGGTTCATGCACATTGATTACTAAAGGAGTAACAGTTGGCTTCTTGCTATTGTAAACAATCTCTATACGTTCCACTTCCTTAAAGTGGGGTACTATGACACAAACGTCTTCAGCCTCTTCATTTGAAACTTCTTGACCATCACTTTCCAAACAATCTTCAATCATATTGACAGAGGGCGAACCATGTGGTGGTAATGGATTCTTCTGTACATTAGGGTCGGAATCCCTAAAAGACAAGATTCCATTTTTAATGAGCCTCTGGACATCCATTTTCAAACCGAAACAACTCTCAATATCATGTCCTGGAGCACCCGATGGTAAGGACAAAACTTGTCAGCTCTATAAGAAGGGGGAGGATTCGTGGGAGCCGGAGGTGGAGCTCTTGTCTGAATGTGACCCTTTTTAATCAAAGCGGGGAATAGATCAGCATATGTCATTGGGATCGGATCAAAATTTATTTTTCTATACACACGACCTTGATTGCTGGATGGTCGATTCTACTGAGGGTACTGTGGGCTTTGCTGAAGTTGGGGTTGTTGAGCAACGGGAGACTGAGGTTGCTGATGGGGTTGTAGAGACTGTAGCTGATAAGCCGGAGCATTAAACACTGGTGATACCGCTGCAACTTGGTGTGGTGGCATGTACCTCTTTCTGAATTGTCCCTTTTGAGTGGCATTTACACCTTGCTCCTTTTTCTTCACAAAACTGCTCCCATACCTTTTAGGAGCGCTCTCTTCTTTGGTCAATCTTCCTTCGCGAACACCTTCTTCTAAACGCATTCCCATATTGACCATTTCAGTAAAGTCACTGGGTGCGCTGGCTACCATCTTCTTATAAAAGAAAGGACCCAGAGTCTTCAAAAAAATCTTGGTCATCTCTTTTTCTTCTAATGGTGGTGTGACTTGTGCGGCCAACTCGCGCCAACGCTGAGCATATTCTTTGAAATTCTCCTTATCTTTCTGTGCCATTGCTCTCAACTGATCTCGGTCGGGCGCCATGTCCACATTGTACTTATACTGCTTGACAAAGGCTCCTCCCAGATCATTGAAATTTCGAATCTTCGTACTATCCAACCCCATATACCACTTGAGTGCGGCGCCTGTCAAACTGTCTTGAAAGTAGTGAATGAGTAGTTGATCATTATCAGTTTGGGCAGACATCTTCCTGGCATACATAATAAGATGACTCCGAGGGCAAGTATTCCCCTTGTACTTTTCAAAATCAGAGACTTTGAACTTCGGTGGGACCTTGACGTTTGGAACCAAGCACAACTCATAAGCACTCTTACCAAATAAGTCCTTTCCACGAAGGGCTCTCAACTCCTTTTGTATTTCAAAAAACTGGTCTTGAAATCCATCTATCCTCTCTTCTAAACCCACAGTTTCGGTTGGCGACCCATGTAAAATTGGTTCATCCAGAATATATGGAACAACGTTCACGTGCGGAGATGCGGTAGTCATCACAGCAGAAATTACAGGAGCAGCTTGAACAGTGGTCACAACAGGGATCTCAGACACAGGCGGACGGTAACCGTCCGAAAAGAAATTAGGGGACAATCCCCACGGGAAACCTTGAGGCATACTGTAGGATACCTCAGCAACAGAAGACACCACTGGGATCGGTGTTAGCGTCACTTCGGATACGACAGTCCTTGGAACTTCTTGGTTGTTGATCGAGATTTGACTAGACAAAGCTTCCACTAGACCATTCAACTTCTCCAAACTTTCTTTCATACTTGCAACTTCATCACGGAGCACTCTGTTCTTTTTCTCTAGTTGATCCATCTTCTGGCGTTGACTAGCTCGAGTGTTGTATCGGTGATTCAGCTTGTTCTGCGGAGATGAAGCAAGAGTGAGACCCTGGAATGCAAACGATGATATGCTTATGCAAAATGCAAATGAGTGTGAAACTTTCAAGAAACTCAAATTATTTCGGTATTGTAACCTTGGAGAAAAACTTATTTTATTTTAATGATCGAAGCGTTACAAAACGGAGTACTCTTTTTAAGAGTTTATTACATTGAATCAAAAGCAAAAGAGAAACTCGGAGATCTACTCCTTATGCTCCTTCTGTGTACGAAGTTCTCTTTCTAGCTGACTGATGCGTTCCTGCAACTCGGTCTTCTCTCTGATGAGTCGGTCGACACATTCCTTCCAAGCCACAGTATCTGGGGGAAGATCATCACTGGTGACAGCACTTGAAGAGGTGTGAGGGGAAAATAAATCCTCTCGCGCCTTTCTTTTCCTTGCAAGTTCTACTTCTGGCAGCCTCTGGGATTTCTCTTTCTCTACTTTGAGTATGAAAAACTTGTTCCTCCAAGCGGCTTTCAGTTTCCGAGCCTCGTCTAAGGCGGTCTTCAGCTGATCTACTTCACTCACGTCAAACCAATCCGGATCGTGAAAGGCCAATACCATAGGTTCATGGAAAGGGAACGGCATCTTGAGGTCGAGAGCTCTTGCTCACACCCAATGTAGGTATTCTTCAGAGACAGCACAATTGGGGTATCCTAAAGCAGCTTTTCCTTCCTTATTGATGTATCTCCATGCATAGATTATAACGGTCTTCAGATATGGGTCTTCTCCTTCCTTGAGAAAGATTCCTTCTAACAGAGTCTGGTCAGGTACTTCAATCATGGGATGCCCAAATTGGAGACGGGCCAGAGCAGGATTGTAACTTATGCATCCATCTCTCGCAATGAGCGCTATGTTAGTAAATCCTCTGATGCTAGGGATCATACATATACCCCCATACGTAGGATCGTACCACACAATGTCAGAGTGAGTAAGGGCCATAACTATCTCGGACCAATGAGGTGACTCCTCCTCTTCCCAAATAGACGGGTTCCGAGTTAGGCGAGCAATGAACCATGAATACAATAGAGCGGTACAACAAACGACATGTCCTCCTCCTTCAGCATTCTTCGAGTGGATTGAAAAGTATGTGTCAGCGAGCAAGGTGGGAACGGGATTCTTAAGTATGAACAGTTTAATTGCATCCATGTCAACAAAATCATCGATCTTTGGGAACCAGAAAATCCCATAAACCGACAGAGCAAAGGTGGCTTCCATGATAAGGACTTCCTTTCTTTCAGCATGGTAGCAGACTTTTTCAATCAAAAAGTCAGCAGGGAATCCAAGGACTCCTTCCTTGGTGGTTAGGTGCGCTTGAACATCTGCCAAACTGAGATGAGTAGCGTTGGCAATTTCTTGATGACTGGGTGTGTCTTCCTGGCTGATGAATATGGGACGGGCCGTTACGGGCATCCTCAGAAAATCAGAATACTCTTCCAGTGTCGGCATCAACTGGTAATCCGAAAAAGTGAAACAGTGGTACAGAGGATCATAAAATTGAACAAGGGTCTCCAACAGTCCCTCTTTCATCTTGAGTTCGAGAAAACAGAAGACTTCCCTATATTCTGCTGCGAAGGCGTAACGATTCTCGATGAGATCCGCTAGTTCTCTCAAGCTTTCAATGTTAGGACTCTGGAAAGTGTACTCCAACGCTTCTCTTTTAAAATCCATGGTTACAATACCTGAGAAATAAAATTGAGTTTCTTGAGTAAAGAAAGAATGCAATGCAGGATGAGTAGGACTTCATGGGATCCTAACTATTTATAAACATTGTAGTAAAAGAAAATGTTTTTTTTTATTAATTTCGAAACGAAATACAAATAATTGCTTTTAAAAGTCCCAAATAAAAGCTAAATAAAAGCTAGTAAAGACACTAAAGAAGTTTCGAATTCTGCTGCTTGAGCTGCTCTTCTAGTTGTGTCTTCTCACGGATAAGGTTGTCCACAATTAGTTTCCAAATAGTGCATTGCGGGTCGGAGAAAAATAAATCCTCCATGCTCTTCCTTTTCTTGCAGGGGATTAGCTCTTCATCCTTCAACTGTAGTTGTTTCTGAAGTTCGTCAATTTCTGCGACAGACACTAGATACTTGTTCTTCCAGGACTTTAACTCATGTTGCGACTTATTCAAAGCAACTTCTAACTTCTCGGTTTCAGACATGAAAACATAAGTGGGCTCCCTTCTTGGAGGTATAGAGTCTTGGCGAGAGTAAGGCATCTTCAGCTTGATCGCCCTATTCCTTACCCACTGGAGATATGGTTCCATAGACACACAGTTGGGCCTTCCCAAACTATTCCTATCTTTCTTATGCAAATGCTTCCAAGCTTCCACGATCTTCTCTCGGAGTTCTTGATTATCCTCGAAGAAGACACTCTCAACTTGTATGCTCTTAGTGTTGGTGTAAGCCCTAGAGGCTAATACTTTTTGGTACTTGTATCGGATTATTCGTTTAATAATAAAAGGCATTTCTTTATTATGTTTGTCTTTCAGAATAATAAAGTCCCTAGAATAGTTAGTCTGTTTAATGAAATGTTAAGTGTGACTTAATCATGAGATCCCATTAAACATAAAGACATTATTCTTAAAATATCTGTAGTCAAGCTTTATTGCAAAGTGGGATAACATTAAAAGCATTGAGACTATTATGAAGATAGACTGATGATCACATCTCATGGATCATGGATAAAGAGTTATCAAGTCTTGACATAGGTATAAATATTAGGAGTAATATTTATACCGGATTGACCCGCTATGAGAATACTACATAGTATGTTATGCAAAGTGTCATAAGTTATTCTCATGGTGATAATGGTGTATTACCACCCTTCGACCTAAAACCACTATGGACCCTAGATGTAGAGTCGGGTGCTTTATTGCTGATCAAACATTATCCGTAACTGGATGATCATAAAGATAGTTGATGGGCACTCCACGAAGCATGCTGAGGGACATGAGTGTCCTAGATGGAATTTGCCAATCCTGCATAACAGGAGAAATGTCTAAGGGCCCAATATTGAACTGGACAAGGATGACACAGTGTATGCCTTGTGTTCAATATAGACATAGGGGCAAAAGGGTAATTGTACAAACATATATTATCACGAAAAAGGTTTTGTCAGATCACATGACATTTTCGTGACTTGGGTAGCAGTGATGTGTTGCTAGATACCGCTTACTGTTTATTATGTTAAATATATAATTTAATATAATCACCAACGTTACGAAATCCTACAGGGTCACACACATAAGGACAGTTTGATGAGAGATAGAGAAATCAAAGGAACACCGTAAGGTACGGTGCACTTAAGTGAAAAATAGAAATTCGGATAATATAATAATAATTATTGTTATTTTATAATGGTTATAAAATAATAATAAAATAAATATATTTATTATAATAATAGTTATTATAATAATATATAATATTATTATGGATCATGTGAATTGGGTTTTTAGCCTGCAGCCCACAAGAGAGTCTATAAAAGGAACCCTTGTGATGAAGCTTTCACTTGATGCAATTTCGTTTTTGATTCTCTTTTCTCACTCAAATAATTCCGTCCGTAAGCAGCTAGCACTGTGACCGGAAGTTGTTCGTGTGGACTGAGTAGAGGCGTTGCACTTCATCAACGCTTGTGATCGCTGCATCAAAGATCTGAATCGCCACAAAGAGGTAACGATTCTATCACTGACCATGCTCATTCGTAAGGATCACTGAAGGAAAATTTTGTTTTCCGCTGCGTTTAGATCGCAATTTTCCATCACTTAGGTGGTTCCTTCAATGGATATCCCAAGTGTCGGCGGGCTAAAATCGGATTGTAACTGACCCCTCCACCGAAGCTGAGTAATGGTACATTAGCAAAATCTCTACATCCATCAACAATCAAAATTCCATCACACTCGCGGCTATACCAATCGATGTCAGCATGAGTCAAAGCCATAATCTTTTCTAACCAACGCTTATCATTGAGGTGCCAAAAGGAAACATATTTGGGCAAGTGGGTAAGGAACCATTTATATAATAAAGGCACACAACACGTGATCATTCCTCCACCACGAAGGTTTCGGAGATGTATAGAGTGGTAGGTGTTACCTAATAGAGTCGGCACTGGATTGTTCTTCATGAAGATCTTAATTGCGTTAAGGTCCACAAACCCCTCAAAATTTGGAAATAGAAATACCCCATAGACAAGTAAGGCGAAGATTGCCTCGAATGGAGCCTTGTTCGTAAAATCAGTATAAAATGAAGCTTTTTCAAATAAGAAATCTGTAGTCAAACCGAAAGTCCCATTTTTAATGACCAAGTTGTCCTTAACATCGGATACCTTGAGATAAAGGGTCTTAGCGATGTCTCTTTCTTCGGGATCCTTTTCTAAGAAAGGAAAAGGGGATTCTTCTAGAATGGGTAACCCTACCAAAAAAAGAGTACTCTTCCAAAGTTGGCAACAACTGATAATCTGGAAAAGTAAAGCAGTGATACATCGGATCATAGAACTGTAACAGAGCGGAAAGTAGGTCTTCATTTGCCTTACGTCTCAACAAAGATAGTAACTTCCCATATTTACTCTTGAACTTCCCTTGGTCTTAAATCAAAGCTCCCAACTCCCTTAGGTCATCCAATTTGGGACTCTTAAAAGTATATTTTAGAGTATTTCGTCTATCCATAATGTCCTACAATGTTCATAAATAAAGAGTAAATCCCATGAAGTCCAATGTAGTATGATGCTATATGAATGCAACAAACACAAGTAAGCACATAAGGGCACACAAGGATAAGCAAACGAAGGTCTTAGGTTTACAACGAGCATGGAGCCAAGGGTATACCCATTCCCAAAGAATAGGGACTAAAGGTGGATGGTACCTGCAGAACTGGGTTCTAAAAAAAGGGTCCCAAAGTCATTAGCCCATCTATCGGATATTATCAATTTCTCAACTAACTCGAGGATTAATAATATTCTCAAGAGAACTTCTTTTGAGTGTAGCTTCGCGTAGCACTATTTCGGGACTTACTCCCTTATAGCCTCGCACTACGCCCTAATAAAGGCCAAAGTGGGGGTTAAAGGTAACTACGATCCTTAGTATCATGGACTCCAACTGAGAATAGTAAAAGTTTTCACGACTAAACTCGTTCAACCGAACTATTTTCAAAAGGGTCTCAACTAAGCGGGATTTTCGAATCAACTTAGTCGGGACTCACTCCCTATAAGCCTCATTGAATATATCACCATCCTATCTTAATTTCTCTCAAGTTCGGGTGTAGGACTTTGTCTCACCACTCAAAGGTAATAGCCCAAAAGAAGTAAACAAACAATTATACAAATAAGCAAATAACAACAAACAAGTAAAAAAATAAACAAGTTAGGGGAACCCACTGAAGATGTCTCCAGTGAAGTCGCCATTTCTGTCGCGGTGAAATTTGGATACCAAACTATTGATTAGTTTGAATCTTTAATTCATTTTGCAACCGAACTTTGATTTGTCCAAAGGAAGGGATAAAGATCGAAATTCCCACAATGCAATGCAAATGCAAGGTTTAGAGAGTTATAGGTTCGGGGGTTGGTTAAACTTAGGGAAGGTATTAGCATCCTAAGTTTCTGTAGTACTCTACAGGAACCTCTTGTTTTATATTGTTTATTGCTAAGTGTTTATCTGCTTAATGGTTGAAAGACCTAGGGGTTTATTTCTAAGTATACTCGATAAGATATTGCATCTTATGCCTACATATCCTTACGGGAGTGGAATCAGAGTGTCTGTAGTTCCCCTAAAGGGTTTGAGGAGTTCTTTGACTGTGGTCAAAGTTCCTACGGGTTTAGGGTAGTTGATTGATTGATTTTAGGAGAAGAGACGTGTTGTCATTTTAAGAGAGATTTAACCGCCACAAAGTGTAGGAAAATAGTCTTTGCATCGTCTTAAGAAAAGGGCTTAAGTACTCGGATTGTTTGAAGAGTATGCCTTTTATTTCTCTTAAGGCAAAGTCCCTACGGCTTGATTGTATTGTTGTGGGGTGGAGATCATATCTCGCTTAAGATGATTTGGCATCTTTCTCTAATGTGTTTGAATATTGTATTGATTTGAGTTGATTGTTTTTGTTTGAATTGGGTTTGTTTCTATGTTGTAAGATGGAGGTCCTTCCTATGGGGTAGGATCTTCCTAGAGATCGACTTGAATGAGATCAAGGATCGAGGGGATAATGATGCGAATGAGATGCACTACACACAAGTGTTGACTCATGTGTAGGTTTTTTCTTTGGACGGATGCGATGCAATAATATAAGCTGCGATAATGTAAATTACTGTAAAATAAATTGCGGAGAAAGTAAAACATACACATACGCATGAAAGCGCTAAGTGAGTGTGTGAGGTGTGGATAAATAACAAGCGAAAGTAATAAAGGGGCAAATAAACATACATGTACGCATGAAAGCGCTAAGGTGAGTGGATGTGTCGTGGGGTGCATGAATTAAGCATATTTTACGATGTGAGTCGATTTTAGTCGGATTGATTTAAAAGGTGGGTTGAGAAAAATTATATGGGAGGGTAAATTGATTACTTAATTATATTAGTTTTGGATTGATGAAGTTGATTTTTTTTTTAAATGTTGAGCTAATGGTGAGACTAAATTTTATAAGAAATTATCTTAAGAGGTGGATTGATTTTGGGAGGAATTATATCATTTTGATTGGTTTTAGGAAATTAATTTTAGATGATGCTAATTTAGAAGGGTGAATTAGTTTGTAAGAAAATGTTATATTAATTTTAAATTATGAATTTAAATTAAGTTGATTAGTTTTTTTTTTATATATAAAAAAAATTTCAATTATCTAAATTAAACAAAGGTTACTATTATTAATAAATAAATTATGAGAAAAGAGTGATGATTAAAATTATTATTGATAAAAAAGGATAGAAGATTAATTAGTTAAAAGGTTATTAATTAAAACAAATAAGTTAATAAAAAAGTTTCACTAATTCATATTAATTAAAAGATGAAAAATTAAAAGTTAATTAATAAGAGGTTGATGATTATTAATTAAATGGAAGATTAGGTTTAATTAATTAAAATTAGTATTTTTAAGTTATAATTAGGTTGATTAAGGCGGATTTAAATGGTTAATTAAGTGGCAAACGAAAGATTAATTAGCGATTAGTGTGTGCAGGGTGTTACGGTGTGTGTGCATTACAAAGAACTCAGAACAAAATAAAATAAAAAAGAAAGAAAAAAGAACCAACAAAACCCTAAATCCCCTTCGAACCTCCCCCCTCTCAAATCGGATATGTCTCCCCCCGTCATTTTCATCCCTCCAAACGCGATTGGTTTTTTCTTTTATCACCTTTCTCCATATTTCGAACCTGAAAAAAAAAACAGAAGCATCAATAGTTTAGGAGCATATGAGAAACTAGGGCGTTACCGAAGGTCGCGGGTAGCAGCGGCGTCTGAGATGATGAGGACGGGTATTTCGTCTTGTTGAACTCGCGGCGGCATGCGATGGCTTCGTCAACCGAAGAGATAAGTGTTCTCCTTTTTCAATCTGTTAGGTTTAAACGAATACGGGTTTTGGTGGTGATTTGCGGTTTCTTACGATAATTTTCGAATGCCCTTCTCTTTCTCTTTAACCCCCTTTTATAGGTCTCAGAATGAAAGTGGCTTGATTGAATTTGATTGCTTGTATTAAAACTTTCCATTCTTGTTTGGTCGAGATCTGAAAACTTTCTTTCTTCGTGTGATCTGTATTGATGTTTGTTTAATGAGAGATTTCAATCTGCGATATTATTGTATCAATCGATTAATGTCTTGATTCAGTATTGGATTTGATTTGGTCTTGAATCGAATCTTTTCCTTGAGTGGATATTCCCTGATGATTTTGCTAACTCTGAATTCGTGACCTGGCAGGTGCAGATAGTGATGACTTTGGGCCAAGGAAGAATTAACAGCCCAGAAAAACTGCATCTGACACATTTTGGTGAGGGTTCCCACGAAAACGTTGGTGATGATGAGTAACAACTTCAAAAGTTTCTCTTGCAGGGTATGTTGTATTTTCCACTTCAATCTCTACTCCTATCATTTTCTTTTGTCTGAATGATAAGTATCCAATCGTTGTTTCCTTTTCATGCTTGATGATGGTATTGGAGTAACGCATTGTGCTCGTCATTGTTCTCGTCCTGGTCATCTTTGCTTGCGTTGATTGATCGAAACAGACTGTGAAGGGGGCCGGGGACCATGGAAGCAGAGGGAGCAATGTGTCTATGGGAGTCTTCAACAATGCAGGTGAGACAGCCTATGTCCCATTAGTGGAATTCTAATGAAACCTTATAAAAATACAGAAAAATTTGAAATTTTTAAAGGACAATACTTAATTATTTAAAAACATACTGTTTCACATACATATGCTTCAAATATATTTTACAGAGTTTGACACCGTTAAGACTAGCGGCCTTGCCACATAGATAAAACATAAAATAAAAGTACAGAAAGGAAACCAAAAAGAAAGCATACCAAAAGGGACCTCCTAAGTCCAACAAGACTGACACTTATACTGACTGTAGTAGTAGGGATGTGATTAGCGTTTGACAAAACACTAACAGCTCCCAATCTAGATGTTATAGTAACACATCTCCACGTCACTTCATATCCTTTCCTTCTGAGTTGTCGGGAAGTACGCAAGATTCGAGCTCATCGTCTGATCGTCATAAAATAATCCAAAATGCAAAACAAAAATGACACAGGGCTAAGATTCATGTACAAGTTTAAAAGTGGGAATGAATGTGTAAAATAATAATATATATGGAAACCATATTTATACAAACAAGCGTATCTTATACCCACAATTACATATACTTTATTTATTCTAATGCATCCCTGAACTATATGCTGACTCAGGCCACTAAACGCTGTCAATGATATCTATCCCATTTACCAAGATCAGATATCACTAGACCACATGCCACCAACGTACTCCCAATTACCAAGAGCTACGCCACCTAACTTCACATGGAGCCTAGGTGTTATAAGTCGATCGTCCCTGAGAATTCAGGCCAAGAACCTTGTCTTGCCTAGCATGCATAGATAATAATCCCCGTCGGGATTGCAGGCGACTGATCAACCTCGTGCGTCCCATACCGCACGGCGGTGGACTTACACATTCCTTAATGCAAGTCTATATGATCACTCACTCATCTTGTGGCAACTCTTAGCCATAAGTATTAAGTTAATAATGGGGAATTATCGTATCAACTTTTCAAGTTATACTTATTATCTAGATACTTAGGTTGAGTACCAAATCCATCCAATGTCTTGCCATATTTGATCTTTGTCCTTACATAATAAGTTCAGTTTGTATAATGGGTAATTGTATGGTTAACTTCCCAGGTAAGAGAGGTGGACTGTAAACGGCATAGTCGACCAAGTCTTTCCTTAGCCAGAACCCAACCAAATATAACTACTCATTGTATCCAACTTTCCTTATGTTAATGGGGATCAATTACTTAATATCTAGCAATGTTTTTCTCTCATTAACCGATTATTTCCTTAATCTATCAATCACAATCATTCAAGTATAAATAAAATAAACAATTATAAAATTAACCGAATAATGCAAGCACAATACAATACCAAATTGTCAAAGATTATTCCTATGATAATTAATTAAGGCCGGCGTAACCTCGCCTAGTGATTTGTGAAAATCATTATTTGAGAATAGGCTCTCCTTAATTATTTATCGCTAGTAGGGCTTAGGTCACCACTACACACATATATATTAAGTTATTTTACGCTAACCGTCCCAATCGTATACGAAATCTTGCCCCCACCTTTTGTTGAGTGTTGTTGAAAGTCCACAAGTGTTGTCTTCGATCTTTGCCAAGAACCTAATTTACGATAACCGTTGGATTGTACGAAATTTATGAAATAATTAGAATATAATTTATGGTTAATTGAACATAATCCCGTTATAACTTGAAATATTTATTTATTTAAATATATCATAATAACCTCCAAAATAATTATTAAATTCAAATATAAATTATATTATACCTCCTTTTGAATTTGTTTGTTTTAGAAAATTGTCAAGAGTATATTTCTAATAACATTTAAATTATAATAAAATTTGGGCATTATAACGACTTAAAATGGTAAAATTTATTTTGGACTTTATAAGTTCAATATATCGACGTCTGAACGGAATTTGCATAGAAAATTTAAAATAACCTTTATATAAATAACATAATTAAAATAATATAATTAAAATAAAATGGACATTATAACGGCTTACCGATTACTTATGAAAATGATTTGGGCAGAACTTTGACGTATAAAACTCCCTTGAAACTTTAGAAGAACTTTTACCACAAAATACTCTAAAGGTTACGAACCGATATCGTGGGAACTTCGATAACTAAAACTAATATTGCTATATGAAGAAATTAGAGAAGGAAAGAAGTAAAGAAGTAAGAAAGATGATTTGTGAATGAATGAATGAAAATGGGGTGGAAGAGACCCCTATTTATACTAGTTGTAAAATATTAAAATAACATAATTTATCATCTTTTGCCCATACCTTCCAACTTTTCAACTCTTGCTAGTAAATATGTCTCTATCAAATATTTACTAATCTTTCATCAATAGTGCTTTAGGTGTTCTAGTATGACTTTGTGAAAATAATTTATGACAAAGGTATGGGAGCTTGATTTCATGACATAATATTATGTAGGATATTAATAGAAAATGAGATATATATTTCTTTTATAAAAAGTAAAATGTTAATAATATTAATAATAATAAAAATAGTAAAAAGGATAGTTATTTGATATTTTTATTGTCTTAAGATTATTTTATTTATTAATTGGTTTATAGAGTAAAATGATAATATTCAAATAAAATAAAATCAATTAATAATAACAAAACAAGAACAACAATAATGATAATAATAATATGAATAATTAATTAACTTAAAGTTAAGGGTTTTAAGTACCAATTTAAATTTCAAAGTTTAGTTTATAAAATGAAACGATGATATTCAAATTGAAGAATAAAAGTAATAAATATAAAAAGTAATTAATTAATAAATTAATTATTATAAGTGTTAGTTTCAACATTTAATTTTTAATAACTAGCATTGTTAAAATCTCAAATCTAACTAGATATATTATTTAGTGTATGGAAAAATTAGGATGTTACATTACCACCCCCCTTAAAAGAAATTTCGTCCTCGAAATTTAGCGTACCTAAAACATATGTGGATACTTCTGACGCATGTCTTCTTCTCTTTCCCAAGTAGAATCACCAGTTACATCATCCCACACGACTCTAACCAATGGTATTTGCTTTCCACGAAGTTCTTTAATACGATGATCTAAGATCTTGACAGGTATAGCCTCATATTCCAAATTATCTCTAAGTTCCACAGTTTCAGGCTCAATGACATGTGAAGGGTCCGGATAATACTTCCTCAGTTGTGATACATGAAATACATCATGAAGATTAGACAAGTTTGGCGGCAAAGCAATGTGATACGCTACAGGTCCAATCCGCCGTAGAATTTGAAAAGGCCCGATAAACCTTGGTGTTAACTTCCTAGTTTTGATTGCTCGTGCAATTCCCGCCCTAGGAGTTACCCTAATGAACACGTGATCTCCTGCCTCGAACTCCAAAGGTCTTCTCCTCTTATCATTATAACTCTTTTGACGGTCCTGTGCTGCCTTCATTTTTTCTCTAATAAGTTTAACCTGATCTGTCGTTTGTTGCACGAATTCTGAACCCAATATTTTATTTTCTCCAACCTCATACCAACATAAAGGTGTACGACACTTTCTTCCGTATAATGCTTCATATGGAGCCATGCCGATACTTGAGTGAAAACTATTGTTGTAAGTAAACTCAATCAATGGTAAGAACTCGTCCCAACTTCCTTTGTGTTCAAGAGCACAAGCTCTCAACAAATCCTCTAACGATTGAATCGTCCTCTCAGACTGGCCATCCGTTTGGGGATGATAAGCTGAACTTAACCTCAGTTTTGTTCCTAACTCTAAATGCAACTGATGCCAAAAATTTGATGTGAATCTGGGATCTCTATCATTGACTATACTTGAAGGTATTCCATGCAATCTAACAATCTCCTTTACATATACCTGAGCTAGTCTCTCTAATTTAAACGTCTGGTTGATGGGAATGAAATGTGCACTCTTTGTCAACCTATCAATGATCACCCAAATTGCATCATGTTGTTTCTGAGTCTTAGGCAAAGCGGTTACAAAATCCATGGCTATTCCGTCCCACTTCCACTCTGGAATATCTAAAGGTTGTAGCAATCCGGCTGGCTTCTGATGTTCAATCTTTGCCTTCTGACATACCAAGCAACTTTGAACATATTCTGCTATATGTCTCTTCATTCCAACCCACCAAAACATTTTCTTCAAGTCTTGATACATCTTTGTGGCTCCTGGATGAAAACTCAACTTACTTTTGTGGCCCTCTTCCAAAATCAACTTTTGAATATCCTGATTTTGAGGTACACACAACCTTTCTTTAAACCTTAGGATTCCATCACTCCTTATGTTAAACTCTCCATTTTGACCATTTCTTATATTTTCCTTTATGCTCACTAGACGGTCATCAAGTTGTTGTTCATCTTTGATCCATTTCAGAAATTCATTAGACACGACAATAGCGCCTATGAATATACTTCCTTCATTGTGATGTACTCCTAAGTTTAAATCCACGAATTTGTCAATCAACTCTTCTTCCTTCAACATCATTGCAGATACATGAAGTTTCTTTCGACTCAAAGCGTCTGCTACAACATTGGCCTTTCCGGGATGATATTGCAACTCAAAATCATAGTCCTTCAAGAATTCCATCCAGCGCCTTTGTCTCATGTTTAAATCTTTCTGATCAAATAAATGCTTCAGGCTTTTGTGATCACTTAACACAGTGAACTTTGATCCATAAAGATAATGCCTCCAAATCTTTAAGGCAAACACAATTGCCGCTAACTCTAGGTCGTGAGTTGGGTAGTTCCTCTCATGCACCTTCAATTGTCTTGATGCATAAGCTATCACTTTCCTTTCTTGCATCAACACACACCCAAGACCTTGATATGACGCATCACAATACACATCAAAATTTCCTAATGGGTCTGGTAAGATGAGTATTGGTGATGAAGTCAATCTTTCCTTTAGCTTCTGAAAACTTTCTTCACACTCTTTAGTCCATTCAAAGTTTTTACCTTTCCTCGTTAACTGAGTCATGGGCAAAGCGATCTTTGAAAATCCTTCAATGAACCTCCGATAATATCCAGCTAGTCCAAGAAAACTTCGAATCTCGCCAACATTCTTTGGACTCTCCCACTTTGTTATTGCTTCGACTTTACTTGGGTCTACTGCAATACCTTCTTTACTAATTACATGACCAAGAAATTGTACCTCCTTCAACCAAAATTCACATTTCGAGAATTTCGCGTACAATTGAAGGTCCTTTAATATCTGTAGCACAATTCTCAAATGTTCTCTGTGCTCTACCTCATTCTTGGAATAAATCAGAATGTCATCAATGAAAACTACAACAAATTGATCTAAGTATGACCTAAAGATCCTATTCATGTAATCCATGAATACTGCTGGAGCATTAGTCAAACCAAATGGCATAACTAAGTACTCATAGTGTCCATAACGGGATCTAAAAGCTGTTTTTGGAATATCATCTTCCTTCACCCTGATCTGATGATATCCAGACTTCAAGTCAATCTTTGAGAATACTGATGCTCCTTTTAACTGATCCATCAAGTCGTCGATTCTAGGCAAAGGATACTTGTTTTTCACAGTGGCTTTATTGAGTTGTCTGTAATCCACACAAAGTCTAGAAGAACCATCCTTCTTCTTCACAAACAAGATTGGAGCTCCCCATGGCGATACACTTGGTCTAATAAATTCTTTCTCTAACATCTCGTCTAATTGTTTCTTTAACTCCGCAAGCTCTGAGGGTGACATTCGATAAGGAGATATAGAAATTGGTCCAGTTCCTGGAACCAAGTCTATAGAAAATTCCACTTCCCTAACCGGTGGTAAACCTGGAACTTCTTCTGGAAAGACTTCCGGGAATTCACAGACTACGGGAAAATTTTCCACACTAGGGGTTTCTCCTACTGAC
The DNA here is from genome assembly GCA_963859935.3 of Lathyrus sativus. Classification (NCBI taxonomy): domain Eukaryota; kingdom Viridiplantae; phylum Streptophyta; class Magnoliopsida; order Fabales; family Fabaceae; genus Lathyrus; species Lathyrus sativus. The sequence continues at coordinate 57,036,882 of OZ012735.1, read as the reverse complement.
ATGGAGAATAGCATCATAAAACTTTGAGTGAGGGTTTCAGCTTTGCTGATTTCTCCACTATCTTCTCCAAATGTAAAAATTTTCTCCTTGCATCTCAAGTTGACATCGTTGGCTGATAACCAATCCATTCCTAAGATGACATCTAGGTCTTGTAGCGGGAGTACCACAAGATCTACTAAGAATCTTCTATTTTCTAAGATTATTGGACAGTCTACACAGACTGAATAAGTTACCATTCTTTCTCCCGAGGGAGTTGTGATAGTCAACTTATAATCGTGATCAACAATTTCGAATCCCAAAAATTCAGCACAAGAGGTAGATATAAAAGAATGTGTAGCTCCTGAATCGAATAAAACTGATACCAACTTATCTCCAATTAAACACATACCTTGAATTAACCCAGCTGACTTTGAGATCTCAGCTCCTCTAATTGTAAATACTCTTCCTGTGGTTGGCTTATTTTGATTCTGAGGTCTCTGACCAACACTTGGGCCTCCATTTCTTGCTCTCCCTATGTTGTTATTGTTTATTAGGCCGCTCCTCTGGCCTGTTGGTTGACTTTGTCCTTGGGGACAATCTTTGAGAAAGTGGCCTTTCTGACCACAGCGAAAACAAGTTCCAATATTTCTATTTGGACAATCTTTGTTAAGATGTGCCCCTCCACAGCTGTAACACTTGAACATTAACCTTCTAGAATCCTGGTTATGATAAGGTGTAGGCCTTTGATATGGCCTACCCCCTCGTTGGATTCTTCCTCCGTGGCCTCGGTTAAAGTGGCCCTTGTGATTGTTGTTTTGGGTTGATCCTCCTGATCCATATTGATTCTTCCTATTGTCAATCCCTTCCAACTCCAGACACCTTTCTACTAGCTCACCAAAGCGCATAATATGCAGAGGTAAAACTGCCCTCTGGATATCATATTTCAATCCATCTTGATACTTTTCACACATCCATTCTTCCCTTGGATGCAAGCGGTAAAACTCAGAATACTTTAGCAAGGATTCAAACTTCCTAGTATATTCTCCCACCGTCATCACACCTTGACGTAGATTCTGAAATTCTCTCTCCTTCTCTTTCCTACATAACTTTGGAAAATACTTCCCCAAAAATTCTTCTTTGAACAAGGTCCAATTGATTTCTCTTCCTTCCTCTTCCAATAATCTATACTTTCCTCTCCACCAAGCTTCAGCATCGCCTGTCAGCATGAATGTTGCATAACCAACCCTTCTATTCTCTCTACAGTGAGTGAAAGAAAATATCTTCTCCATTTCTTGCAACCATTTCTCAGCACCCTCCGGATTAAAGTCACCACCAAACTGTGGTGGTTTTCCTTTCAGAAACGAGTTCAATCCTGTATCCTCATGCACCATTTCCCTTTGTTGTTGCTGAAAGAGTTGATGATCTCGAGTGATTTGCAGGATTTGAGCATTTTGTTGTGTTTGAACTAACACAGCTGCAGCAAGTTCACGAACATCTCGAGTGTCAGCTTGAGAGTTCGTTCCAGTTTGGGAATGATCTTCTCGTCCAATGGGAATGGTAGGTGCTCCTTCAGGAGTAACTTCATCACTCGCATTCCTACGTATACCTCTAGTAGTGCCTCTAGCAGCACTCCTACCACGCCTCGCACCTCTGACGTTCTGAACCATAACTTCCTGAAAAGGAATAGTTATTAGGTTCAATCATTCACAAGACATAAAGAACATAACAATTATGTATATTTATATCCCAATGAATGATTCATCGATAAGGATTTTTATCAAGTCTCCCACAGGCAAGGGATAATTGTGTCTAAAATGTTGAATTAATATCTTAAATATAACTAGAATTCAGGAAAACATAATCAACATTTAATGTATAAACAAAAATGTATCAATTTATTTAATAACAACGATTACAAAAATCGTGACCATGTCTCATTCAAAAACCTCTACTTGTAAACCAAGCTAAGACTAATAGTGGTAAAACTATAATTATCATTATTGCTACGAAATCTTTACCTAATTCTTCATGCTTGATGATACCAATAACAAACAAAATAATGACAAGAAGAGTGATGAATAAAAGAAAGGATTTAGCCATTTGAAAGGTATAGATAAATATTTAGGAATTGATATGAAAATAATGGATGGGTGTGAAGTATTTATAAAGTGAATTTTGTGAAGTGTCCGTTACGTTACCGTTGGGTTTGTGACCGTTGGGGAGGAAAAATAAAGTGTGCTAAATAAGTTTCCTAGACCATTATACTAGAAGGCTCTCAAGATGAAGACTCAATGCACAGAAGAAAAGTTATCATCCAGTTTGGAATCCAACTTGATACAGTCAGTATAATTCTAGACACTTACGGTCCGAGCTGAATCGACCAGCTCTGATACCATTAAATGAGACAGCCTATGTCCCATTAGTGGAATTCTAATGAAACCTTATAAAAATACAGAAAAATTTGAAATTTTTAAAGGACAATACTTAATTATTTAAAAACATACTGTTTCACATACATATGCTTCAAATATATTTTACAGAGTTTGACACCGTTAAGACTAGCGGCCTTGCCACATAGATAAAACATAAAATAAAAGTACAGAAAGGAAACCAAAAAGAAAGCATACCAAAAGGGACCTCCTAAGTCCAACAAGACTGACACTTATACTGACTGTAGTAGTAGGGATGTGATTAGCGTTTGACAAAACACTAACAGCTCCCAATCTAGATGTTATAGTAACACATCTCCACGTCACTTCATATCCTTTCCTTCTGAGTTGTCGGGAAGTACGCAAGATTCGAGCTCATCGTCTGATCGTCATAAAATAATCCAAAATGCAAAACAAAAATGACACAGGGCTAAGATTCATGTACAAGTTTAAAAGTGGGAATGAATGTGTAAAATAATAATATATATGGAAACCATATTTATACAAACAAGCGTATCTTATACCCACAATTACATATACTTTATTTATTCTAATGCATCCCTGAACTATATGCTGACTCAGGCCACTAAACGCTGTCAATGATATCTATCCCATTTACCAAGATCAGATATCACTAGACCACATGCCACCAACGTACTCCCAATTACCAAGAGCTACGCCACCTAACTTCACATGGAGCCTAGGTGTTATAAGTCGATCGTCCCTGAGAATTCAGGCCAAGAACCTTGTCTTGCCTAGCATGCATAGATAATAATCCCCGTCGGGATTGCAGGCGACTGATCAACCTCGTGCGTCCCATACCGCACGGCGGTGGACTTACACATTCCTTAATGCAAGTCTATATGATCACTCACTCATCTTGTGGCAACTCTTAGCCATAAGTATTAAGTTAATAATGGGGAATTATCGTATCAACTTTTCAAGTTATACTTATTATCTAGATACTTAGGTTGAGTACCAAATCCATCCAATGTCTTGCCATATTTGATCTTTGTCCTTACATAATAAGTTCAGTTTGTATAATGGGTAATTGTATGGTTAACTTCCCAGGTAAGAGAGGTGGACTGTAAACGGCATAGTCGACCAAGTCTTTCCTTAGCCAGAACCCAACCAAATATAACTACTCATTGTATCCAACTTTCCTTATGTTAATGGGGATCAATTACTTAATATCTAGCAATGTTTTTCTCTCATTAACCGATTATTTCCTTAATCTATCAATCACAATCATTCAAGTATAAATAAAATAAACAATTATAAAATTAACCGAATAATGCAAGCACAATACAATACCAAATTGTCAAAGATTATTCCTATGATAATTAATTAAGGCCGGCGTAACCTCGCCTAGTGATTTGTGAAAATCATTATTTGAGAATAGGCTCTCCTTAATTATTTATCGCTAGTAGGGCTTAGGTCACCACTACACACATATATATTAAGTTATTTTACGCTAACCGTCCCAATCGTATACGAAATCTTGCCCCCACCTTTTGTTGAGTGTTGTTGAAAGTCCACAAGTGTTGTCTTCGATCTTTGCCAAGAACCTAATTTACGATAACCGTTGGATTGTACGAAATTTATGAAATAATTAGAATATAATTTATGGTTAATTGAACATAATCCCGTTATAACTTGAAATATTTATTTATTTAAATATATCATAATAACCTCCAAAATAATTATTAAATTCAAATATAAATTATATTATACCTCCTTTTGAATTTGTTTGTTTTAGAAAATTGTCAAGAGTATATTTCTAATAACATTTAAATTATAATAAAATTTGGGCATTATAACGACTTAAAATGGTAAAATTTATTTTGGACTTTATAAGTTCAATATATCGACGTCTGAACGGAATTTGCATAGAAAATTTAAAATAACCTTTATATAAATAACATAATTAAAATAATATAATTAAAATAAAATGGACATTATAACGGCTTACCGATTACTTATGAAAATGATTTGGGCAGAACTTTGACGTATAAAACTCCCTTGAAACTTTAGAAGAACTTTTACCACAAAATACTCTAAAGGTTACGAACCGATATCGTGGGAACTTCGATAACTAAAACTAATATTGCTATATGAAGAAATTAGAGAAGGAAAGAAGTAAAGAAGTAAGAAAGATGATTTGTGAATGAATGAATGAAAATGGGGTGGAAGAGACCCCTATTTATACTAGTTGTAAAATATTAAAATAACATAATTTATCATCTTTTGCCCATACCTTCCAACTTTTCAACTCTTGCTAGTAAATATGTCTCTATCAAATATTTACTAATCTTTCATCAATAGTGCTTTAGGTGTTCTAGTATGACTTTGTGAAAATAATTTATGACAAAGGTATGGGAGCTTGATTTCATGACATAATATTATGTAGGATATTAATAGAAAATGAGATATATATTTCTTTTATAAAAAGTAAAATGTTAATAATATTAATAATAATAAAAATAGTAAAAAGGATAGTTATTTGATATTTTTATTGTCTTAAGATTATTTTATTTATTAATTGGTTTATAGAGTAAAATGATAATATTCAAATAAAATAAAATCAATTAATAATAACAAAACAAGAACAACAATAATGATAATAATAATATGAATAATTAATTAACTTAAAGTTAAGGGTTTTAAGTACCAATTTAAATTTCAAAGTTTAGTTTATAAAATGAAACGATGATATTCAAATTGAAGAATAAAAGTAATAAATATAAAAAGTAATTAATTAATAAATTAATTATTATAAGTGTTAGTTTCAACATTTAATTTTTAATAACTAGCATTGTTAAAATCTCAAATCTAACTAGATATATTATTTAGTGTATGGAAAAATTAGGATGTTACAGCAGGTGCATCATCGGCCCTTGTAACAATCTCCAGATTAATGTTTGCTTGAAATTAAATCTTAATTTGACACCATAATTTCCACCAGAGTTTCAGGACATTGTTGCCACCCATATCCCAACAACAGTGCTATAACCTTGTTATCAATGAAAACAGCTCTTAAGAGATTTATCACACGCATGAAATATCAGAGGTAATCTACCCTCTTTTCGTCTTAGAATCTGTGGAAGCCGATCAAATATTGGTGTTGGAAATAACACCGTTGCAGTATTTACGTGATTCTTTTATTATCTTGCAGGCGTTATATTCTATTGTAGCTGCGGTCGGTGCTTCAAGCTCCAACATTTTGACATAGGGCGACGTGTTACAATGGCGGTAAAGCGTTCACAGTTTGGGGGGAAAGAAACAGGAGTTGGTTGCTGAAGAGGCGAGTTGGTTTAGTGGTGCAACTGATCTTGACACGCTCAGAAGTCTCTCTGGAGGTAAGTTAACAGCATCCACTATGGTTCCCCAAGAATGATTTGTGTATATTCTTGTTAGTAAAATTGAGTATACGTTCTACTGATGCAGGGAGGTCACGACCTGCCAATTCATCTCAAGACCGTCTTCAGTGAGCCACATCGTGAGCGCTTTAGGGGTGCTCTAGGTTTGGTAAAGTTGTGATTCGGAATAATATAGAAGGTAGTTATTGTCTGTCCAACTTCCAAGTCATTTAATCCATTGTTGTTGATCGAATTTGTGCAGGAAACAAACAGCAGCCCCATGTATAGCTTGCGTCTCACCCTGGATCCAAAGTCTCTACGCCAACGCACGGTGTAAGCAAATTTGGTATGCCTGTAGCTATGGAACCGATGCATACTAGAGCAATCTCGTACTTGGTGCCAATCTGAACTTGCTGAAGTTGAAGAGCTAAAACGAGAATGTCACGACCAAAACAAAGACCAAAAGCTATGCCCAATGATTCCGGCATTTTAAAACCTCCTTGCTAAGTAATCTCCTTGTTGATTTCTTATCCAAATGAATTTCTTTGAGAACCAATCCAGCTGTAACAGGGCTTGCTCTTTTGGTAAAGACGGAATCTGTGAGATTGACTCCAGCATGGTAACAGGCCTGCGCTTAGTGGGGATATCTGAGCAAAGCGGTAAGGTGTTCTTGGCTTTCTCTTCTATAGTAAGAATTGGTATATGTTATAGTTAACATGTTGTATTATCAAGTATGCTCCTGACAATATTATGACCTTGTGCCCAGCTTCATAGGAGAATAAAGCAGGATGCAATCCTCGTATGTGAGCTCTTCCTCGCAAGCTTTTGGCTCACTTACGCATTTCAAATCCATCAAGAGATGAGCATTGTTTCATTTCAATTTTGATCTCCATCCTGATTTTAAGAGTTAATATTAGATTTTTAATTTGTGCAGGCGAAGTAAAGTCATAGTCAGGACCATGACGGATCCGCTTGGTAATGGCCACGTGACCAATGGTTAATTGTTCAGTATCATGAGGAACTGGTCTGAGCTGATGGTTGGTTATCCTTGCCAATTCGAGCATTACGGGCAAGGCGATCGCCTCTTTTAACCATTTTGTCTACTTGCCGAATCACCTGATCAGCAGCATCTCTTGCACTCCTAGCTCGCAGGCTCCTTATCAGTCTTTCTCTCGACTCTATTATTGGAGAATAGGTGCATCTTAGAAAACTCGAGAAAGTTGTTCTTAAAGAGTACAGAATACTGACAAGATGACGTACTTTTATTGTTTGCACATTTGGATCAAAATCAAGCATAGCTGAGAGGATAGTAGCATATTTAAATCGTATTAACACGTCAAATGTGTTGTTTGCAGGAACTGCTCCCATGTCCGGTTGGAGCGGCCGATGGATTTCTTGAATGGTTAGTCATGGAGAAGCTAATAGCAAAGGTTTGAATTGCAAGTCCGATTACTGGTGCCATAATGGTGTGTGTCGCCATTACACAAAGATGCGAGAGAGAACAAGGGCGACTTGCCACGGCGGCTGTTTGGCTATGCCCATCTCAATTATTCCCTTAGTTCTTCTAACTTTCCCTTTATGCCCACTGATGGTATTTGGATGGAGTTGACTTCTGTTGTTCGCTACCTCGTGCGTTGATGGGGGTCCATAGGATGGTGGATGTCAACCTTGAAGAAGTTAGAAGTAGCATAACAGAACATGATTGTTATGTTTTTTTTGTCGTTTTCTAAAGCTTGTATTCACCTATATGAGTAAACTCTCCTTTTTTAAGCGGTGCAATCTGACTGTTGGTTTTTGTAAGTCAAAGAGTCAAGTGTAATCTTAAAGTGTTTGAATGGCAATAATAAACGCAATGCAGGTAGTTTAGTTATAAATAAAATAACCAAAGTACGGCTTGGGACCATCTTGACTATCAGTAACACAACTCCCCCTTCCATGCCAATGGTTGTTTATCATGAGTTCAGTTTTATGGGATCCTATTCGCGTAGCATGAGTTTTTTACTTTCCAGGATATGTGACAACTTGAGTCGTATGGATTTTTTTGTGAGCCTGAATATGATGAACTCCTCGTGGTGAAACAAGAATAAACCTCTAAAATATCGGTCTAGACCTTCTTTAAAAGACCTCGTGAGCTTGGCTGAAGCCAAATTGTATAAATTAAACCATTTTGAGTTCAATCCAACTTGTGAACTTTTGTTGTGAACTTTGATAGAAGTTTGGCTCAATATCTGATGAACTATGCGAAAATCTCCTTGAGCCTGCCACCAGCTACTTAAACAATGCAATCACCATAAGCGTAACCTAGGTGAGAAACGAACGACCATGTCGGGAAGGAAAGGATTGTGAGTGCCATCTCTATTTGAAATTAAATGCGCCTGCACACCCTTGTCAGTCGTAATAAAATATTAAAAATATAAGAGAAAAAAAAACAAAACAAAAAAACAATATGGGAGCGCAAAAGAGGTGAGGATCTCATGGTCAAAAATTAGGATGCAACACTTCCAAACAACGCATAATAAACCAGAACAAAGGCAAGAGAGGATTTGCATCTAAACTCCATTAAAAGTCAGCAAGTAATAATCTTGCATAAATTCACTAAAACAACTAGTTTCAACCATAACAATCAGCATTACCGCTTCATCGGTCTAGTGCGTACAACCAACATTTGGCACTATCAGAAGCAACCAATTTTTAAAGAAAGTACGTAATAAAATTCAGCAACGAAGAAAATTAACTAAAATGATAAAATTAATCGTTCATCCCCCCAAGAGTGCTACGTATTAGAGCGACCAACGACACCTTAAACGGAAAGCTACACTCTACTCCAACTTACCTGCAAATTACCACCAACGGAGGTAACATACAACGTAAAGGGTGAGATATCAAAATTATAACATAAGGCGATAAAATTCATGTCAGGATCATATCACAGCATTATAATTCTCGCAGTCCTCCAAATATTATCACAACGAACTACCAGGAAATTCATCATTCATATATGCAACAATTAGCAGGAAAATTCAGCAACTCATCATTACTTGCAAACACATAATGACGCTACACTATGCGACTCAACTATGCATATGCATGTGGTACCAATTTGGAGCAGCACTCCACAACCAATTTAATTGCCATTATAGGCCGCCAATACAGGCACAACAAACGCCAATACAGGACAACCTGGATGATATGCTATGAGATGCATCTATTATAGACTACAACCCAACAACAACAACAACCATTCAACAAGGCATTAAGCCTACAACCAAATTGTCCATAACCGGAGCATCACAATTTCATACGAATCATGCAACCACAACATTCAACATAACATAACATAACCAAATGAGGATACCGTAACAACCCTCTCAACAAATGGGAAATTAGCGCGTGTCGGCGCCGTTTCCCAATATTATTACGTAGAACTAATGACATAAACACTAATTCAGGCACAGACAAACATTAACCCTTAATATTTCTCAACCTACGGGAACATTAACCCTCAATATTTCTCAACCTACGGAAACATTAACCCTTAATATTTCTCAACCTACGGGAACATTAACCCTTAATATTTCTCAACCTACGGGAACATTAACCCTTAATATTTCTCAACCTACGAGAACATTAACTCTTAATATTTCTCAACCTATAGGGACTAACCCCATGATTCAATTCCCTTCATGAAATCGATCATACCCATAATTATAGAATTGAACCCCACCCTTACCTTTGGATTGAGGACAACTCTAAACTCCTGGTTCCGACTTGCTCTCCGGTGACTCTTCTGCAACTACCTCGAATCCTCTCCGGCGGTTAATTCCTCTATTCTTACTTTCTCCATAGCCACGTCCTTTTTCCTCTTTCCTCCACCTTTTTCCTTAATTTTGGTTCTGAGCAGTTTATCGTGTTATTCCCCTTTCTCCCACAACTTCTCTAATAACTCCCTATTTCACTTATTCCATCCACTAATAATAATAATAATAATAATAATAATAATAATGATAATAATAATAATAATACTAATTATAAAATTATCCTCATTATTAATTATATTATATTATTATCAACTCTATATTTATTAAATGTTTTCCTATACTTTAAGGACACCCACCAACGCTCTCAGACACACTCCCACATAAAGGCACACCAACACTTCATAAATAATTAATTTAAACTGAACGGGCGTTACAACTCCCCCAAACTTAAAAGAATTTCGTCCTCGAAATTACCTCGATCAAACAGCTCGGGGCAAGACTCTCGCATCTTGCTTTCCAGTTCCCACGTCAAGTTTTCGCCAACAGCTCCCAACCAGACCACTTTCACCAAAGCAAACTTTTTTCCTCTTAACGTCTTCACCTCTCGATCATTAATTCTTACAGGCATCGTCTCCACCGTAAGATTGTCACGTACTTGCACATTGTCCATAGGAATGACATGCGACGGATCTGAGATATACTTTCGGAGCTGCGACACATGAAATACATCGTGCAGATTCGACAAATTAGGCGGCAACGCCACTCGATATGCAACCTTTCCAACTATGTCTGATATCTGGTATGGACCAATGAAACAAGGGGTAAGCTTCTTAGATTTCAAAGCTCTACCAACACCAGTCACAGGCGTGACTCTCAAGAATGCATGATCTCTAGCTTCAAATTCTAAATCCTTTATGCGCTTATCATGATAACTTTTCTGCCTACTCTGTGAAGCTTTCATCTTTTCTCGAATTAACTTCACTTTCTCCGTCGTTTCCCGAACAATCTCCGGTCCAAGTACCACACTCTCCCCCGATTCATACCAACACAATGGAGTCCTACATCTCCGACCATACAAAGCTTCAAATGGTGCCATTCCGATACTAGAGTGGTAACTGTTATTATAAGTAAACTCTATCAACGGAAGGTAGGTATCCCAAGAACCGCCTTCCTCCAGAACACATGCCCTCAGCAAATCTTCTAAAGACTGAATAGTTCGTTCAGTCTGGCCATCTATTTGAGGATGGTATGCTGAACTCAACCTCAACTTGAAACCTAATGCCTCTTGCAGGCTCTTCCAAAATTCAGAAGTGAACCTCGGATCTCTATCTGACACAATACACAATGGAATATCATGCAACTTAAAAACCACTCTGACATAAATCTCTGCCAACTTCAACACCGGAAAAGTGATGTTAATAGGAATAAAGTGAGCTGACTTTGTAAGCCTATCAATAATCACCCAAATGGAATCACATCCTCTCAAGGTGTTCGGAAAACCCGTTACAAAATCCATCGAAATGTTGTCCCATTTCCATTCTGAGATCTCTAACGGTTGCATCAACCCAACAGGTTTCGGGTGCTCAACTTTTGACTTCTGACAAGTCAAACATGCGTAAACAAATCGGGCTACATCACGCTTCATACCAGGCCACCAAAATAGATTCTTCAAATCACTATACATTTTCGTCGCTCCTGGGTGAATACTCAACTTACTTCTGTGACTCTCTTCCAGGATCGCTTTCTTCATATCTGCACTATCAGGAATACAAATACGACCACGAAACCTCAACACGCCTTGCGCATCCAACTGATAGTTATTATTTTCTGAATGACCTACTCCAGGCATTAAATCTACCAACTTCACATCTAATTTCTGAGCTTCTCTGATGTTGTGCAGAAAGTCATTATTAATCTTTAACATGCCCAACTTTACACTCTTCAGTGTCACTTCACAAACTAAACTCAGGTCTCTGAATTGCTCAATCAATTCTAACTCTTTAGCCATCATTGTCGACATGCGCAAAGTCTTGCGACTTAAGGCATCAGCTACACATTAGCTTTTCCCGGATGGTAATTTAAATCAAAATCATAATCTTTTAACAGCTCTAACCATCTTCGTTGTCTCATGTTCAGTTCCTTTTGGTCAAACATGTACTTCAAACTCTTATGGTCACTGAACACTTCAAATCTCGAACCATATAGATAATGTCTCCAAATCTTCAGCATAAAAATAACAGCAGCAAGTTCTAAATTGTGTGTAGGATAATTCTTCTCATGGATTCTCAAATGTCTTGAAGCATAAGCAACTACTTTGTTACTCTGCATGAGTACACCTCCCAAACCAAACTTAGAAGCGTCACAGTATACCACAAACGGTTCCTTTGGGTTAGCCAAGGTCAGCACCGGAGCCGACGTCAACCTCTTCTTTAACTCTACAAAACCCGCTTCGCATTGAGCATCCCACACAAATGTTTTCCCTTTACCAGTCAACTTAGTTAATAGAACGTCCAACTTAGAGAAACCTTCAATAAACCTTCTGTAATAACCAGCAAGTCCCAAAAAGCCTCTAATCTTAGTTGCCGACTTCAGAGTTTCCCATTGCAACACTGCATCAACCTTAGATGGGTCTACAGCAATTCCACTACCTGATATAACATGACCTAGAAAGCTAACCTCTTTTAACCAGAAGTCACAATTCGACAGTTTCGCATACAACTTCTTTTCTTTCAAAACTTGCAGTACTGATCTCAGGTGCTCCACATGCTTTTCCTTCGACTTAGAGTAAATTAATATATCATCAATGAATACCACCACAAATCATTCCAAATAATCGTGAAATATACGGTTCATGTATTCTATAAAAACTCCTGGCGCATTAGTAACACCAAAAGGCATTACCGTATACTCATAGTGTCCATATCTGGTTCTGAATGCAGTCTTCTGAACATCCTCGTCTCTTACCTTAATTTGGTGATACCCCAACCTCAAATCAATTTTACTAAACACCCGCGCACCAACCAACTGATCCATCAGGTCATCAATTCTTGGGAGCGGATATTTATTATTAATTGTCACCTTGTTCAGTTGTCGGTAATCAATACACAACCTCATACTGCCATCCTTCTTCTTTACTAATAATACCGGAGCTCCCCACGGCGACACACTCGGTCTAACGAACTTCTTCTCAAGTAAGTCTTCCAACTGTTTCTTCAACTCAACCAATTCAGATGCAGACATTCTGTACGGTGCCATAGACACAGGTCTGGTACCAAGTACAAGGTCAATAGAAAATTCAACTTCTCGTTCCGGAGGAACTTCAGGAATTTCATCTGGAAACACTTCAGGAAAATCACAAACAACTTCTAACTCATCGATTATCGCTTGATTCTCAACGGATAATGATGCCACCAACGCAAACACCTGAGCATCTTCTAGCAGTATCTGCCTCATCTGTTTTGTAGTTACCAAACGGGCTCCCTCCTCCTCAGGAGTAGAAAACCTCACTGACTTATCAAAGCAATTAATATGAACACGGTTATACTCTAACCAGTTCATACCTAAAATTACGTCCATCCCACTTAGTGGCAAACAGACTAAGTCAACTAGGAAATCTCTATCAAACATTGACAAAGGAAATTTCAAACATACCAGAGATGTAGTCACTGATCCCTTAGCTGGAGTCTCAACTAACATCTCTCCATTCATGTGAGATAACACAAAACCCAAACGTTCAACATAATCAGCAGCAATAAAACAATGAGAAGCACCAGTGTCAATAATAGCAAGTAAAAGAGTACTATTAATGAAACAAGTACCTTCAATGAGTCTGTCATCGCTGGATGTCTGAGTCCCAGATAGAGCGAACACCTTTCCACCAGTCTTTTCTTTCTTAGGCTTCTGACACTTGTCACGCAGGTGTCCCTCTTCACCGCAGTTGAAACAAACCTCCATTTGCGCTTGCACTCAGCAATAGCGTGTCCCAACTCACCGCAACGGTAACATCTCACTGGTCCAGAGTTACACACATTACTCTTGTGACCAGGTTTCCCACACTTATAGCAAACGATACCAGCAGGAGCATCTCCCCTACTAGTTTTCTTGTCATCAGTTGCTCTTTGTTTCCCTTTGCCAACTGGAGGATCATAAGGCTTATCGCGATTCTGCTGCGACTTGCCTCTCCTCTCGCTCAACAGCTTTTAATGAGCATTTCTATCTTCTTCGTAAATTCTACAGCTTTCAACCAACGTATCAAAAACACGGATCTTCTGATACCCAATTGCCTTCTTGATTTCAGACTTCAATTCATTCTCAAACTTGATACACTTAGAGAACTCAGCGGTTTCTGCGTTGTAGTGCGGATAAAACTTAGCCAACTCTTTGAATTTTGCAGCATACTCGGTAATAGATTTGTCTCCTTGCTTCAGTTCAAGAAACTCAATCTCTTTCTTACCACGGACATCTTCCGGATAGTACTTCTTCAGAAATTCTCTACGGAATACAGTCCAAGTGATCTCCTCACCTACAGCCTCCAATACCGAATGGGTCTCTAGCCACCAGTCATCAGCTTCAACTGCTAGCATATGAGTCGCATAACGAACCTTCTGTGCTGGAGTACAATCCATCACACGAAAGATTCGCTCTATTTCCTTCAACTAGTCCAGTGTACCATCAGGATCATGCCTACCTTTGAAGGTAGGTGGATTCTCCTGCTGAAACATTGCCAAACTGCGAGACCCAGCATCTCCAACAGGATTCGGCTGATTTTCCATAGCATTAGCTATAGCTTGCAGAGCAGCAGGAATTGCAGTATCATTCCTTCCAGCCATTTCACTTAAACTGCAACAACCAGCAGTTAGATTTCACAAACAACAATACTCGATTGTTAGACACGACGACTGACTCGATAACTTGGTCGGATGGACCGACCTTCTCTGATACCACTAATGTAACACCCCATTCTAACCCATCGGATAAATAAGAAAAACAACAATCAGAGTGCACAAAAACAGATATCATGACGGTTGTAAGGAATTGCCACGACCGTTCTGGATGTCACGATCGTGACGGTCATGACGAGCGTCAGGGAGTGGTGACGGCCGTCACACTCATAAATTCTGGGACGTATCAGAGGTGTCACATTTTCACCTTAACAGATAACAAACACCTGCAGCAAAACATTTACTAACATACATAGCATAGATTCGGATGAACCAATAACGACAACTTGTTTAACATCTCAATTACAAGACAACCTGTTAATTCTCAGTGGAATTTAATAAACTTCCAAACAACGCATAATAAACCAGAACAAAGGCAAGAGAGGATTTGCATCTAAACTCCATTAAAAGTCAGCAAGTAATAATCTTGCATAAGTTCACTAAAACAACTAGTTTCAACCATAACAATCAGCATTACCGCTTCATCGGTCTAGTGCGTACAACCAACATTTGGCACTATCAGAAGCAACCAATTTTTAAAGAAAGTACGTAATAAAATTCAGCAACGAAGAAAATCAACTAAAATAATAAAATTAATCGTTCATCCCCCCAAGAGTGCTACGTATTAGAGCGACCAACGACACCTTAAACGGAAAGCTACACTCTACTCCGAGTTACCTGCAAATTACCACCAACGGAGGTAACATACAACGTAAAGGGTGAGATATCAAAATTATAACATAAGGCATGATAAAATTCATGTCAGGATCATATCACAGCATTATAATTCTCGCAGTCCTCCAAATATTATCACAACGAACTACCAGGAAATTCATCATTCATATATGCAACAATTAGCAGGAAAATTCAGCAACTCATCATTACTTGCAAACACATAATGACGCTACACTATGCGACTCAACTATGCATATGCATGTCGTACCAATTTGGAGCAGCACTCCACAACCAATTTAATTGCCATTATAGGCCGCCAATACAGGCACAACAAACGCCAATACAGGCCAACCTGGGTGATATGCTATGAGATGCATCTATTATGGACTACAACCCAACAACAACAACCACTCAACAAGGCATTAAGCCTACAACCAAATTGTCCATAACTGGAGCATCACAATTTCATACGAATCATGCAACCACAACATTCAACATAATATAACCAAATGAGGATACCGTAACAACCCTCTCAACAAATGAGAAATTAGTGTGTGTCGGCGCCGTTTCCCAATATTATTACGTAGAACTAATGACATAAACACTAATTCATGCACAGACAAACATTAACCCTTAATATTTCTCAACCTACGGGAACATTAACCCTCAATATTTCTCAACCTACGGGAACATTAACCCTTAATATTTCTCAACCTACGGGAACATTAACCCTTAATATTTCTCAACCTACGGGAACATTAACCCTTAATATTTCTCAACCTACAGGAACATTAACTCTTAATATTTCTCAATCTACGGGGACTAACCCCATAATTCAATTCCCTTCATGAAATCGATCATACCCATAGTTATAGAATTGAACCCCACCCCTATCTTTGGATTGAGGACAACTCTAAACTCCCGGTTCCGGTTTGCTCTCCAGTGACTCTTCTGCAACTACCTTGAATCCTCTCCGACGGTTAATTCCTCTGTTCTTACTTTCTCCACAGCCACGTCCTTTTTCCTCTTTCCTCCACCTTTTTCCTTTATTTTGATTCTGAGCAGTTTATCGTGTTATTCCCCTTTCTCCCACAACTTCTCTAATAATTCCCCTATTTCACTTATTCCATCCACTAATAATAATAATAATAATAATAATGATAATAATAATAATAATAATAATAATAATAATAATAATAATAATAATAATAATATTACTACTAATTATTAAATTATCCTCATTATTAATTATATTATATTATTATCAACTCTATATTTATTAAATACTTTCCTATACTTTAAGGACACCCACCAACGCTCTCAGACACACTCCCACATAAAGGCACACCAACACTTCATAAATAATTAATTTAAACTGAACGGGTGTTACAAACACCTTTCTTAAGTTTAACCAACCCCCAAACCCTAGATCTTTCCCCGCATCGTGTTTACGATGCAAAATAGGTTTTCCCCTTTTTTTAACCTTTCCTTCGGATAAATCAAAGACCGGTTGTAAATGAATTAAGATTCAAGTTAATCAATAGCATGACATCCAAATTTCACCGCAACAGAAAATGGAGACTTCACTGGGGACCTTTAGTGGGTTTCCCTAACTTGTTTTGTTTTATGTATATTTGCTTATATCTGTTTATTTGTATGTTTGCTCTTGTTTGCTTTTGGGATGATATCTTTGAGTGGTGATACAAAGTCCTACACCCAAATTTGAGTGAACTTAAGATAGGATAGTGATATGTTCGACGAGGCTTATAGGGGGTTGAATCCCGACCAAGTTGACTTGAAAATCACGCTCAATTGAGGCCCTCTCGAAAGTTGTACTGTTGAACGAGTTTTAATCGTGAAAACATACACTATTTTCAATGTCGGAGCCTATAATATTGAGGACCGTAGTTACCTTAACCCCACTTTAGCCTTTATTAGGACGTAGTGCAAAGACTATGAGGGAGTAGTCCCGAAATAGTTGCGACGCGATACTACACTCAAAAGAGGTTCTCTTGAAAATATTATTAACCACCGTGTAATCGGGAAATTGATAATATCCGAAAGATGGGCTAATGACTTTGGGCACCTCTTTAGAACCTTGTTCTATAGGTACAATTAACCCATAGTACTTACCTTTCGGGATGGGTAGACCTTGGCTCCACTCATGTTCCTCTAACCTAGGACCTTTGTTTGCTTTGTATGCATTGCATCCCGCATCATATCATTCCTTGTTTCAAGGAATCCAACTGTCCTTTGCAAATCCAAAAATCTTGAATCTCAAAACCTAAAAAAATTTCAACAGTTTCCTAGAAAAACATTTGCAATCAACCGTTGAGATCCTTGAAACCGTTGCATTGCATTGCATCTTGTTTTTGCATTTGCATTTTTCCGTCGAGTTTCTCATCCTCGGTTCTCTCGCTTCCAGTTCTGTCACCATGAGTCCTCTGCATCAGTACAACACCAGAGCTCGAGCTTGGAAAAAGAGGGCGGAACAAAATCAAGAGCTTGATCGTGTCAATAAGGAACTTGAAGACCTTAGGGGAAGAGTTGGGCAGATAATAGAGATGCTTCAAGCTATTAATGCAATAATGGATACTCAGTCCACTGTTATCCCTAAGATCACCAGTAATATTGTGGGTCCTCAACCATCTGTTACTATTGCGAGTCTACCTCCTTATGGTCTTCCACCTAGTTTTGTGACAACTCCTTCTGCGGTTCCTATTGCTCAACCAGTTCAACAAGTTGTTCCTCCAAAGTTCAAAACTCCAAAGTTTTGACCATTATGAAGGCGCTACTTGTCCGAAGAGTCACTCGACCATGTACTACCGTGAAATGGCTGCTCATCAACCTTGTCAACATCAGCAAAATTATATTCAACAACAAGGTTATCCTATTCAGTATGCTCAACAACCGTATGGGGCCGCTATTACTCCTACATTCAATTAGCAAATTCCTACATATCAACCTGTGCAACCGGATCCTATCTATCAGCCTCCGGTATATCAACAATCTCCTGGTTGTCAGCCTGCACAAGCTCCTGCCAACTATCAACGAGCGCCCAACGCTCCTGCATATCAGTCGAAGAATCAGGCACCTCGCCAAAATGCTCCCAACAGGAGACAATACAAACCTTGTCCTCCTATTCCAATGACTTTCACTGAGTTGTACCCTTCATTAGTGCAACAAGGTCTGATTACTCCAAGAGCTTTGGGTCCACCTCCAAATCCTCTACCTGACAATTACAATGCCGCTGCTCATTGTTTATTTCATGAGGGTGCGTTTGGCCATGATTTAGAAAGTTGTTATGCTCTCAAGAACATTGTCAAGGAGTTAATGGAAAAGAAGATCATGTCATTTGATAATCCTCTGTCGAATGTCAAGAATGACCCTTTACCAAATCATGGGGCTGTCAAGGTTTCTCAGATCAGGACTCCTCGCAGGGTGTTCCTGTTGCCAAGATTAAATTCTGCAAAGCCAGTTTTCAACATGTCTAAGCCAGTTGCTTCTACAGTGAATCAGCCGCAGCCGGTAGTTATTCAGAAGCCTGGTCCATCTCATTTCAGTAATCCTCAAGCTATACCCTGGAAATATGATGTGACCACGAATGACAAAGAATCTGGGAAGATTATTCCAAAGGAAGAATTGAAGACTGTTGAGGAAACTGTGACCAATATAGCTAGGGCAAGCAAGACGACTCATTCCAATGAGACTCTGCCAGAAGAAACCATTATTGTACCAGACTTGGATACAGAGACCTAATAGGCGTGTCAGACAGTTCATTTGTTTATCTATATGTATTTTGTTTCTTTGACTATGAAAGCATATTTAAGATGTACGAACTTGTTTGTTTTGAATAATTTATGCAATGCATATGTTTGTCTTGAAGAAATCCATTTGTTTCACTCATAAAAATTATTTTTCATAATTTATAATGCCAACTTTACCCAATCTCTTGCTTTGATAGAGAATTGGGAGGAGGATGATGAACCAAAAACGTCAGAATTCTTGTCATATGCTTTCGAATGAAACCCTGCTGATGATGTAAGGCATTGCTTCAAATCCTAAACACCGGAGATATAAGGATGATAATCCCTCTTTAACCCCTTTGAGCCTTGAAGTAGGAGTTTTTCTTTCCAGATAAGAACCCTAATATTAACCTGGGGCAGGGTAGTTTTTTAGTTAAACTGATCGAGCGCTCAGACTTTCAAAAAGAGCATACACTCGAGAACCCATATATCCTCAACATGTTAGGAGGTTGGAAGTCCGAAGACACAAATGATTATCCCTCAACTATCTAAAAGAGTGAGGCAGTCACAAGCCTTTCAAAAGAGTCACACGACATGTTCAAAAAATAATAATAAATGAAAAAGAAAAAGCTCGCCAAGTCAAAACCTATAAAGGAAACTTAGGAAAAACTGGGGCATCCCGCTGGACTCCCAATGTCAAATACAAAAGACGCCGTCCAGGCAAAAGTTAGGGAATGAAAATACGAAAAGCAAAAACAAAGGGTTATAATAAATAATCCCAATAAAGAACAAGTCGTGTTGATCGAACACAAAAGAAAGTAGGTGAGTGACTGCCATGTCCAAAGCCTTGAGGAATTCTCAACCATATCAAATCCGCTTGAGAGATGAATGCTCGCATCCAGTTGACTAAATATAGGATTGGAGAACATCACGAAGAATGGGTGGGTACAAATATACTTTGAGCCTTTATCCTTTATTGCTTAAAATTGTGAACCAAGCCACGATACAACCTTGAAAAGACCTAATTGAAGTAGGGTTTATCTTGAAAGCATACTCGATGAGAACGTTTCCTGACTCTTACGAGCTATGCTCAATTCAATGTTGGCATTATAAATTAAAATTCATATCCTAACTAGTGATTCGGTCACAAGTTATTGCGATATCTCTTTCAAAACAAAGGAAAAAAAACAACTTCAAGACAAATATGTATGTTGCATTAACAATTTTAGGATTAGCAGTTCATGCGTGTTGATTTTGTCTGATTGTCTTAGAAATTTACATACAGACATCAACAATGGAACTTGAAGATTCTGCTAGATAGGGGCAGGAGGTCTCCCAAATCGCTTATTGACGCAAACCTGGCGTTCTTAAGAACTATTTCTTGAAGACTCCGTCATAACATCGTCGATCCAGGACAGTTACGTCGAGATCCGACAAATCTCTCCAAGAGTTTGAAAACAGTGGGGCAATCAGACTCCATGTTCTCTGTAAAATCCTCTTGAGATGAATCTTTCTCACAAAGCAGGTACTCTGGGGCATATTGTTTTTCAAAATGGCTACTACTACAAAGTTCGTCAAGATCAAAATTAGCTTGTTTCACAACCTTCTCCATGCACCCGATGAATTTTACTTCAAGCGATCTTCATTCCCCAGTAAGTCTCATTGTTGCAGAAGGACTTTTAAGCCATTGCCTCAGCGCAGTCCCCAGCGAGACTATAAGCTGACAACACTTTGGACATATCCAGTAATATCCAGTGACTTTCAAGACTGCAGAGATCTCCCCAGCATCTTCCAAGTGATATATTTATTTGAGGACCCACTCCCAGTGGAACCATCATTTCCTCACTGAAGTTGTCATACTTTCCTCAGGAAATATTCCCCAGGAGATTGCCATGATCTTCCCAAGAAGTCGAGATGCTTTCCCCAGGAAGTTGATGTACTTTTCCAGGAAGTTGTTACTCTTTCTCCATGAAGCTGCCTAGCTTCACACTTCCCCAATGAAGCGGATATTTATTTTATCCCCGGAAGTCTCAAATCCTAAGATGACTCTCCCAGTGAACAGGTCTTCTTCGATCAGAAGTTTAGATCCATGATGGAAATCCTCCAGTGAAGTCATGATGTTATATTCCCAAGTGGAATTTTGTTCTCCCTAGAGAATTTGGGACTTTGAAGCAAGATTTAGTTCCGCCATCAATTTTCCTATCCCTTGATAGATATACTGTTGCAGAGGTCGTCGGGTATCCCCGTCGAGATATTTATTTCATCTCCTATTTCCTCCTCTGCTCGTCTATTTTGTTAGCATGTGCATGAGCATAAGCATAAATATTTTGCATACCCATTGCATTTGTAATTTTTTGCATTTTCACACGCATCGACATACGCATTTAGCATCTGCATGTTCACTTTCCTCCGTGTGTCTTTTGTCGTTACTTTGGCTGTGGTTACCGCCAAATAACTGGGTTTGTCTATTCTCTCCAAGTAGAGTCGCCAACCCTAGGCATAAAAATACCTACCATTTTCAGTATCCCCACAGAGTTCAACCCTCATGGATGACGGTTATTTCAGTTACCTTGTCCGTGCCTAGGATAAGATAATCCCCATTTGAGTTCATTCCCTCAATGGAGTCTTGTTTGACAGTTTCTTTCTGGCTCGATCCAAGATTGAACTTCGGTCTCTGTCGGTTGCCGAACCTACCTGGACGTGCATTTATTTTGCACTATCTTTCAAGAAGAACCCTTTTACAACCTTCACAGATATGCGACAGTTCTCGCCTGAGAAGCTTACCCCTACATTTTACAACATCGGTATGCAACAGTTCTCGCCTGAGAAACTTACCCTATCTTTATTATGACTAGCAACAAGTGACTGCAACCTTGAGACGTTGAGTCGTCGTACTCATTCTTGGGCGTCCCGCCGTGGACATATCCTTCTCCTTAAACCTTAAGACGTTGAGTTGTCGTACTCATTCTTAGGCGTCCCGCCGTGGACATATCATTTCCTGAACCTTAAGATGTTGAGTCGTCGCACTTATTCTTGGGCGTCCTACCGTGGATGGTTTTTACCCTTTTCAAGTAAAAGAAGAAACTGAGACCCATTCATGGAATAAAAACCTTGAAGTATGGGGGAGATTTTTTTACCCTTTAGTAAAAGAAGAAACTGAGACCCATTCATGGAATACAAACCTTGAAGTATAGGGGAGGTTTATTTTACCCTTTAGTAAAAGAAGAAACTGAGACCCATTCATGGAATGCAAACCTTGAAGTATGGGGAGGTTTATTTTACCCTTTACTAAAAGAAGAAACTGAGACCCGTTCATGGCACACAGACCTTGAAGTATGGGGGAGGTTTATTTTACCCTTTAGTAAAAGAAGAAACTGAGACCGGTTCATGGAATGCAAACCTTGAAGTATGGGGGAGGTTTATTTTACCCTTTAGTAAAAGAAGAAACTGAATCATTTCAGGGAGCAACAGACCTTGAAAGGGAAGAAGTTTATTAACCCTTTCTAAATGGATCATTTAGTTAAAGAAGAAGCTAAATAATATTTTAATCATGGAAGCTTACCCTTTATCTTAGAGTATCAGCCGGTCATGCCTGAACCTGTTGAGTCGTACTCTCAGATATTTTCCCTAGTGGAGGTTGTCTCGCCGATGCCATCTTCATTGAGGATCTAGTTTCAAAAGTGTCAACTGGTCATGCCTGAACCTGTTGGTCCATCACTTTAGAGTGCCAGCCGGTCATGCCTGAACCTGTTGAGCCTTTATCTTATTTCTTATTTCCCTAGTGGAGGCTGTCTCGTAAGTGCCTTCTTCATTGAGGACCTCACGGAAGTTTATTTTTATCGGATAAGTGACAGTCTCTTTATTTGAGAGCGTATCCATTTTGGCATGTAGGTCCCTTTCAGCGATAAGTGGCAGTCTCTCTCGAGAAGCTTATCAGGGAATTCCCCCCTTGAAGTCCATTCATTTTGGCATACAGCAGATTTTTACCCTGTATATTTTATAATGATCCCTGAAGGTCCTGTTTCTAGAAGCTCGGATGTTATTCATTGCTCAATGCTCCAGCATTCTGTTTACTCGATCCTACCCTAGAGTGTCAACTGGTCATGCCTAGACCTGTTGAGCAGCTACTTTTGGTTATTTTTCCCAATGGAGGTCGTCTTGCCAGTGCTATCTCCATCAAAGATCCCGTTTGATCTCTTCGCTCAAGAGTTTTCAGAAGCTCGGATGTTATTCTCGCTCAATGCTCCAGCATTCTATTTACTTGATCCTACCGCCGCGTGGATCATGAGTTACCTGTTCATCTTAGAGTGTCAACCGGTCATGCCTAGACTTGTTGAGCAGTTACTCTCGAATATTTTCCCCAGTGGAGGCCGTCTCGCCGGTGCCATCTCCATCGAGGATCTCTTCTTGCTTTCCTTCTAAAGTGACAACTGGTCATGCTTGAACTTGTTGGTCTATCACTTTAGATTCCCCCGGGTTCCGTGTTGTTTCCCCAGTGCGTCTTCTTCCCAAGTGTATAGTTGCTCGTCGCGTCGTTCCCTTGTGTCGTCGTCGCCTCGCCTACATCCTTGCATTTATCATTATCATCATACACATCATATTAGATTCATGGCATCGTCAGCATTGTCGTATTCTCCATAGCATTGCACATCATTGCATCTAAGGGCAAAATTTCTGGTTATCTATATTTAAATCCCTTTCACCATGATTTCTCGAGCCTTCCTCGCTCAAATCATCCGGTGAATTCATTTAAATAGGGGCAACTATCATACCCCAAATTTTACCCTTAGATTCATTAATCATTGGCATATCATCTTAAGTCAATCATCCATGCATAGTTAACCGTGTTACTAAGTTTTTATTTGTTGAAGTTAGGTTTGTTGCTAAAGAAGATCCAAAGGCCATGAAGGCGTTTGTGTGTGGTCATTAGTCCCTGCAATTTATGTTGAATTCAGGTGGACATGAAAGAAGGACTCACCCTCGTTCTAATGGTCCTATGGTCAATACAAAGTCAAGCTTTTCCCTGAGGGGGATTAAAGCCCCTATCCACCGGTTTCAAGGATGATTGTTTAAGAATTGGAAGCTAATTCGGTGATACGTGGAATTACGAGTGATATTCTCATTTCAAAGGCCTCAGAGTATTAGTTCACCTGACAAAGGGTGGCATAGTCTAAAGGTTACCGAAAGTTTCAGCCAAAGGCTTTCTATGAATCTCTCAAGAAGAAAGTGGTTGAATTGTGACTAAATTGGAATTTGCTCAAAGATCATTGTCGTTTAAAGAGATATTGAATTTATGGATTAATGAAGAGTGGAGGGTGCGAAATGCAAGTCCTAATCTCGAAGTTACCTGAGGTACAAAACTCAGTCGTGATTCAAAGCGCAAGGAGTTTCTCATTTGGTTTCATCAAGTTCCAAATCCAAATTATCAAGATCCAAAGAAATTCTTTGATTAGTGTCAAGTTTGTGGGCTTATATGATTAAATTCCTAGGCAAGATTCACATTTCTTTCTCACGATTCAAGTGGTGTTAAGCTTATCATGTTCAAGGGAAGTCAGGTTATTTCTACAAAGCCATTCTCCGTCGGAAGTCCGCCGCAAAGCCACCAACGAAGCTCTGAACCATCCTCATCACCCATTTGGTACACTGTTGACCCTTTGTTTGAAGTTTCCTTTGTTTTTTGATTTGTCTTGTTCGTTTGTAGGTAGAACGAGAAGAGGGAAAGGTTCGACAGAGAAAGAAGAGGAAGGACGAAGAAGCGAGAAATCAGCGGGCAAACCCCCCAATGAGGAGTCCGCCGCCGCTGCTGTGAAAAGAGGGGTTTAAAACCCTATTCTTTCTCCCCCCTCGTTCTATACTCCGGAGTCGGGTCGGGTCTGGGGCCTGACCACCCAGCCCGACCCAATTTTTTTTATTTTTTTATTGTTTTTTTATTTTATTTTTTTCTGTTTGATTTTGTCTTGTAATTACTATTATTAATGATAATCTAACACTAACCATTAAATACTAACATAATAAAAATCTGAAACTAATTCTTAATAAAAAGAGTTTTTTTTTAAATCTAATTTAGTTTTAAATAATTAAGGATAATTAATTTTTCTCAATTTTTAACAAAAAATAATAAAAATGTTTAGATTAGTTTTAATGTTTAATTTCACTTTTTTTCTTAATAATAATTAAAAACTCAAAAAGATGCTTATTTATTTAAAGTAAAAAAGAGTTTTTTAATTCAAAATAACTTAGACACTTAGTTTGTTTTAAAATATTTGGCTTTCTATTTAATTTAAGTTGAACCTGTTAAGTAAACTCTAATACCCTTTTTCTTTAAATTTAAAAATCCCAATTTCTTTTCTAGTTACCTAAAAGTCTTAAAATCACAAAATTAACTTTTTCATTTTAAAAATTAAATATTCTAGCAACTTTAACTTAATTCTAATATAATATTCTAATCCTTTTTTATCACATAAAATCTCAAAAACAAAATAAATAATTAACTCTTTTATTTTAATCTAGGATTAATCAGTCTAACACCTTTTCTAATTCTAATATAATCCAAATTCTAATACTTTTTCTAATTACATAAAATTCCAAAATAAATTAAAACATTTAACCTTTAATTTCTAATCCCATTAATCAAATCAATTTCACTATTACAACTTAATCATTTCCCACACATCCAACTTAATCATAATTCTGTTCTAATATTACCTAATTAATTTATCATTCATAACTTGACTATCCATTTCAATATCTCACGCTACCTACTTATTTGCATTATCTCATTGCTTATTTATCATTTCCAATTATTATCACTTTTATCGTTATCCCCTCCGAAGGAAAGGTTACCCTATTTGACCGTCGAGTCAATACCTCACACTCGCCCATCCTAGCCTTAGGATCCGAGTCGCCGTACTCGTGCTTAGGCGTCCCGTCGTGGACATCAAACCATTTATCCTAGCCTTAGGATTAGGAGTCGCCGTATTCCATATAAGTTTCCCGCCGTGGAGTACTTATCCTACACCCTTTTAATTCAATTTTATAACGTAGAAATCGGAGTCGCCGCACTCCAAAGTAAGCACTTCCCTTTGAACGCCTACTTCCCCCTGGAACCTTGACCACAATCAAGAAGTTCCTCATCTCCCTCTGTGAGGGGAACTACGATTACTCTGATTCCATCCCCTATCTCGGATACGTAGGCACAAGATGCGAGTCTTGGCGAGTAAACTTAGGACTAACCCCTTAGGTCTTTTCCTTTCACCTTTAACCCTAAGCATACCTTTAAGCAGATAACTATAGCAATAGCACATTTTAAAACAAGAGGTTCCTGTAGAGTACTACAGAAGTTTAGGATGCTAACACCTTTCCTAAGCTTAACCGACCCCCGAACCCTAGATCTTTCCCTGCATCGTGTTTACGATGCAAAATAGGTTTTCCCCTTTCTTTAACATTTTCTTTGGATAAATCAAAGACCGGTTGTAAATGAATTAAGATTCAAGTTAATCAATAGCGTGACATCCAAATTTCACCGCAACAATAACCAAACTGGCAAGAAGGTCAAGAGGTTGAGGACCGACAATGGTCTTGCATTTTTCAATGAGACTTTCAACAAGTATTGTGCTATGTATGGTATTGCAAGGCACAAAACTACTGCAAGAACTCCCTAACAAAATGGTTTGGCTGAAAGATCTAATGGAACCATTTTGGAAAGGGTGAGGTGCGTGTTGGTAAGTGCGGGATTGAAGAAGGTGTTTTTGGGCAGAAGTAGTTGTGACTGCAGCATACTTGATAAATAAGTGTCCCTCGACAGCCTTGGGAATGAAGGCACCTGAAAGAGTCTGGTCGGAACATCCATCTAGTCTCGATAGACTTAGAGTATTTGGTTGTTTAGCCTATGCTCATATTAGGCAGGATAAGGTCGAACTTAGAGCTCTAAGATGTATGTTCCTTGGATACCCAAAAGAGTTAAAGCTTATAGGTTGTGGTACCTAGATCCAGGTCACAAAAGGTGTATCACAAGTTAAAATGTGTTTTTCAATAAAGTTGAGATATCTTTCAAGAAAACTGATGACATTGGTCGAAGTTCGAATATCTCTGAAGAAGAGTTGAACATGAAGAGATTCATGTTGAGGTGGAGTATGGTGATGCTGAATTGCATAATTCAGATGAAGTCAAAAAAGAATATCAAGTTACTGGTGAAGATGAGGAGACTAATAATAACTTTCCTGACAAGAGACAGGTTGAGAAGAGTCACCAAGCCACCTCAGAGACTTGGTTATGTAGATCTTATATCTTATGCTTTAATCTCTACAAATGAGATTTTAAACGAAGAACCTAGAGACTATAAGGAAGTTATGAGAAGTCGAGATAAGACTGAATGGCTGAAAGCCATGGATGGTGAAAGCTAATTTGTTCCCTTGTTTGTGTAGAGTTTGTTCCAAGATGGATATTTGTGATATTTGGATCGAACTCTATTGTCAACAATGTTAGTTTCATGGTTCGACAGGAGTTGGGTATGTTGTAGTCAAAGTCTGTTCGAGCATAATGTCAAATTGGGTTTTACTTCTAAGCCCAATTGTTAAGTTAGTATGTGGGATTGGGTCTTACTTCTAAGCCCAATTATTAAGTTAGCTTATTAGTCTACAAATAGATTAGTTCTCTCAGGTTGTTGAGAGAGGTTAATGGCTAGTACTCACTTGTAATCTTTGAACTTTTATTGAGAAAGTGAATAGTAAAACAGTTCTAACTAATTCTCTATTCTTCTTCTTCCCTATTCTCTCCCTTTTTTAAACTCTAATATTTTTCTCATATTTTAATTTATTGTTAACGACATCAATTCACCACATACATAACAAAGGATTGATGTTAGGTCAAAATTCGTCTTTGATAAACTGTATTTTAAAGTCTTCTCCAAATACATAGGTGGTGTGTAGGGTCGTTTATCACGCTTAAAACCACATGCATGCATGGAAATATGATGAGTGATTGTAGGTATAAATTGAGGAAATATTATGTGTAATGTTAAGCCACTTTCTCTTCATTATAAGCTATGAGCTTAGCATATCTCTATTTCTCAACCTAGTTAGTTACAATCACTCTCTCTTATTCATAGTTCAACCTATAAAGTAGCATTATAATTGCTGTCACACGACACCCACCATCCCCTCAATATTTTCATAATTCTTTTTAATCTTTAGATTTACATCCTTTTATTCTTATATTGTCACAGCCACACATTTAAACTATTTTCTCCCACATACTACCGCACCCATGTCATTTTCTCTCTCTCATATCCACTTTAATTTGATAAAAATTACTCTCTCCCCATCAATTCACATGACATAATTTGGTAAAATTATGCACATAGATTTCTTATATGTTGAAACTATTATGGTCATTTTAAATTAATACAATTATAACAATAAATAAAGTATTAAATTATATAATTATAATAATAAATAAAATATTAAATTAAAGAATTAGTCATTTCAAAAATGTATTTAAAAAATTTTAAAGAGTTCATTAATAATTATAATTTGTGGTCAGTGTCTCAAAGCACTATAAATATAAATATAGGTTACTATAGATATAGAAAATCTTATATTGACATTTCCGAAAATAATGAAAGAGTATAGTAATTATGATTTGTGGTGTGTGTCTCAAAACACTATAGATATAGATATAGATCACTATAGAATATAGAAAATCTTATATTGACTATTATAATGGAAGAGTACATTGACATTCTCTAAAATAATAATAAAGTGTTTACATTGTAATGTCAAAGTGTCAACAATATATTTTTTTGGTTTATAAAAATAATATTGTTTAATAAAATATTTGAATCAGTAATACATTTTTTTACAATATAAAAATTAATTTAGTTTTGACTCTGTATATAAAAATATTTATAACAATAATATATTTTTTCTCCTATATAAAAATAAATTCATTTTTGTTATATATCTATATGGAATATCAATAATATAATTTTTTTTTCACTATAAAATTATATATTTTAAAATTATAATAGTAAATAAAATTTGCTATTAAAGAATAAAAATAAAAAATATATATTTTAAAATTATGTATTATCAAAATTAATAAAATAACAATTATTATATTAAATAAAATTTGCTATTAAAGGTTGTGTATGATATTCATTTATAAATATAAAGATACACATCCCTTATAAAGCTTTCTAGTTTCTAAAAAAACTATTTCATTTACAATTAAAATGTAAAGCACGCTTTAGTTATTAATGGCAGATAATTGAAAGTCAAACAGATATAATAAGAGTCAAATTTGAATATAATATCTTAAAATCCAACACTTTAAGAATTTGTAGAATATTTTATATTTATAATAAATAAGTTTTTTAACCAGTGTTATAATTTAAATTAGAAGAAGTATGTAATTTTTTAATTCTCTTTATCAAATAAATTTTCATTGGAATAGAGATATGATACTTTTCAATAGAACAAATAAAAGAGATTTACAAATTATTTTTTAAAATATATATGTCATTAAAGTTTTTCAGCTTTCAAATTTAATATCTATATAAATAACAAAAATTGTTATTCAATTGTTATTAAACGTCATCTCAATTTTATATGTTGTTTTGCAAAATTGTTATCATGCTTCTTTTAGATTTAATTTTTAACAACAACGTGGATATTCTTATTTGTGTTTAGTTTATAGTGAATCAGTAACATATTCTTTATATCTCTACCAATTGGATATTATATATCTAAAACCTTCTTTTAGATTTAATTTTTAACGACAACGTGAATATTTTAAATTGTGTTTAGTTTATATTGATTCAGTCTCATATTCTTTATATCTCTATCAATTGAATATTATATATCTAAAGTCTTGATGATATTTCCAATGACCTCTACTTTTTTGTAAGATGGAATCTATTTAGCTATTGATTCAGTCTCATATTCTTTATATCTCTATCAATTGGATATTATATATCTAAAGTCTTGATGATATTTCAAATGGCCCCTACTTTTTTGTATGATGGTATCTATTTATCTATTGACCCACCCTTTTTTCAAGCTACTCATGACATGACATTTATAGGTAATCAATACTATTTCTTATTATTATTTTGTGTTTTTTATACTGTTTTGCACTATTCTCAAACTCACTATATCACCAGATACATCAGTTGGCATACATAATTTTTTTTGTATAATATATTTGTAATCTCATACAAATCAATTTAATATAATTTTTTTTTGAAAAAGACAAAGCAAATTTTATTATTAACAAATAGCATGAGACATGCTAAATCACAATTTTGCCTCCACTTTCTAATTGCACATTGTATGAAAATTGAAAGGTTGAATTTCAAACAAATGTTCATCCCTCATGCCAGATTTAAATTTTAACCTAAGAACACAAACATAAATATATTATAACTAATTATTAGGTTGTGTTGCAGTTCTATAAAAAAAAATATTTATCATGGACATAGGACATGTAATAATTAATTAGAGTGTTTATTATTTCACTACCTTAATACTACACAATGTTTGGATGTTTTAGATGACTAAGAACTTTAATTTCTATTTTAAACACCCTAACCACAAATTATCCTCTTTTCATTACCTCCATTTGCAATAAACCCTAAATGCAGTTTCGGTGAAGGAAGAAGAAGAAAGAGATGAAAAAGAGCAGAGAAAAAAATGAAGAAAGAGAAATGAGATAGGAAATTGCAAATCAGAAAAGAATAAGAAAGAGAAATAAGAGAGAGGTTAAAAAGAAAAGGTTAAAGAAGAGAGTGAAAAAGTAAGAAAGAAAGTTAGTGATGTGAAAGATGAAAGATGGAGTTAGTAAAAGTAGAAAAAGAAGATTTTGGGAGGAAGAAATGATGTCTTTAAATTTTGACACTGTTCGTCACCAAATGCCAATATTTTGCCCTAAGTAGTAGTAATAGTGTAGTTGCAATGAGATCAAACCACAATCATGGTTAAAAATAGTTGGAATTTGACTCAATATCTAATTTTTGCTGACATGGCGGCAGTAGAAATAAGGGTATTTTAGTGATTTCCAGAACACATAGATTTCTTATATTATAGATAGGTATGAACTATCAACAACAAACCAAACCGATAATCCATTCATTCCATAATGACTCATTTAAAATAAATAAAAAATGTTTTTAATTTTCAATACACTTCTTTCAATTCTATCATCTAATTAATATTATTTTTACTTTAATAAAAATATTATTATCTTTATTTCATTAATTTTTTTAATTGAAGTGAAATGTCAATTAGATCACTCATTATAGAATGCCGAGAATATATTAAACAAAACAAAACCTTGTATATCAACTTACGAATTATAGACACTCCAAACACAATCTCAACACTAAAACGATGACATCGATAATAATTTAGAAAATAAATTATTAAATATAATTATAAATAATTGTGCAGATGTGGTACAAATACCTACACACATTTGGTGTTAATAGATGTCAATTGTTTTTCTTCAAATTTCTTTTTCTTTTTACATATATTTGGTAGAAAAAATCTTCTATCTTAAGAATAAAGATAACTTATATATTTATTTAGAGCCTTAATTTCGCATCAACCATTAAAAAAGTCAAACTCTAAGCAATAATTGCGCATCAACCTTGAACCATTTTGTCTTCCATTCGAACTAACCTCACAATACACAATACTATATTAGAAATTCAGAAACAAAAACATAAAATCTTCTCTCTCTTAGAACTAACCTCACAATACACAATACTATGTTAGAATTTTAGAAACATTAACATCAATTCTTTTCAGAGAGAGAAGAGGAAGAAGAAAGACTACAAAAGTAGTTCTCTCTTCTTGGATCTCTCAATACATCTAACATTGGAAATTAACAACAACAAAACAAAACAAAAAATAAATAAAACTATATCATATCTTTTATCATTATTGATTCTCCCTCTTGAAATCTGACCAATTGTTGACATAGGATGGATCATGTCCGGGCATTTTCATCTCCTCAATTAACTGCAAATAACAATGTACAGCAAGAACTTGGTATGGAAGGTAATGTCTTTTGTTACACATTCAACTTTTTATAGTTTTGTATACAAAATGAATTATCCAACAATTGTTACTAAAAGTCCAGGACATGTTTCGTCATCTTGGAATCAAAATGATCAAAGAAATTAATCAAACATACCGCGTATATGTGATTGATGAATCATCTTTAATTATTTTGTTTCCTTTTGCAATTAGGCCTTGCCACAAATGTTAGATTATTGTTGAAACTAATTCAAGATCATAACGGGGCTACCACAAAGGAAAACGATGAGAGGAAGTTTCATAGGGTGAATGGTATGATGTTTCTCTTAGATGAGGTTAGGACAAGGGTTCAAAAGGTTCAACATTCTACCAAGAAAAGAGCTGAACTTAGGAGGTGTAACACTGACCTTAGGCCAAACATTCCGAAGGACAAAAAAGCTCCTGATGTGCCTGTAGATGATAAAGAGAGACTAAAGAAAGAGCTAACTGCAAGCTTGGTGGCACGGCAGAGTCTTCAAGCGATGTGTTCGAGTTTGGGAAAAGAAAAGCAAATCATGGCTTCTGAACTTGCTAGAAAGGCTCAAGAATTGACAGAACTAGAGGAGCTTATCGGGGATCTTAAAGCTCAGAATGACATGTTGATGGGGAAGTTGCATGCTTGTAGTGCGGGTGGAGTTGAAATGGAAGGGAATATAGTCCTTCAAGAGCGTAACAAGGCTCTTTCTGAACAACTTCTAAAATCCATTGATGGTTACAGGTCTATGAAGAGGAAAGTAAAAGACATGCAAGGGGAAAAAGGGGAAATGCTTGCTACAATCGAGCAGATGGGGTTAGAAGTTCAATCAGGCATTGACAGGATTCATGACTTCAAGGAAAAAATGGTAAATACTACTCTAGAGACAAGTGATGTCAAAGAGGAAGTATCAGTTTTAGAGCATATGCTTGAATCTCTTAGCATGAAAATATCAAAACTTACAGAGAAAAAAACTTAATATGTTTATCCAAAAGCTAAATCTGTAAGTGGAAAAGGCAAAGATGAGAAGGGTGGTTTACAGGGGAAGATAATGGACACTATGAAACTATCATTCTTGTACAGCATTAATGGACACTATGAAACTATCATTCTTGTACAGCATGCCATTATTCACTTGTAGCCCACTTTGTCTACTTTTCACTGTCTAGATAGCATATTTTTAGACTATGAAAGGAAAGGGAGCCATTAGCCAAAAAAAAACTGACCATAGAATAATGGTCAGAAGATATTTGGGATGTCGACTTATCTGAAATTAGATTTCTGATGGTGTAAGACTTGTTTTAAAAAACAGACTCTTGTCCTCTGTGTGTGCATATTCCATGTTGAAATCTTGTTCCGCTCAATCTGATTCATATAAAGTAGTGTTTACAAATAACGCATTTTCATATTCAAACAAAAAAAAACATGAGAACATAACATGAAATGTGAATTTCAATATAGAAAAAGAAAAAACCACATGTAAATGAACACGTGAGAAGATAAGACTGGGATCAATAGAAAATGGGCACCATGACAAGAACAGGTTTAAGAAATCTAGCATACTCATTTTAATTATCTCAAAAATGAATTACAATCTCATCATCACACTATGTCCGTAATTAACATGAGACTGATGTTTATCCAAATTATACCTACAAAATTAACTATGCAACACCCAACAGGATGAAAACTAACAAAATCTGACTTGTATTTCAGAACATATATAATAGCCATGCGTTAACAAACCAGAAATTTATTAAACATATAGTCTTAAAAAGTATATTATAGGTTTATAAATAAAGAAAAGGAAAACACTGATTTAGAATCATGTGCATGTGAATGGCAAATAAACTTTATTAAGCAACACTTTGCAGCTTGCAGCCAGCAATGGAGTTCAGAATCCATGTGTTACTTGCAACCATTGAACCGGTAGATCTTGCCAAAACCTCTGCATCATGTCGCCTATGGCTGAAAATTGCATCCTTTTCCAAAGGATTGCAATTAGCAGGAAGCTCAAGATTGTAGATTATGAGGGTTTGGTGCGGACGCATATGATGTGGCATTGCATTTTGGTCACCTGATACAGGTTTTCTATGCAGATTTATCCCTCCTGCAGCAATCACAAGATCTTGCAGATAGCCCTTGTATGATGGGATGAAATCTCCAATGAAATAGAAATTGTAGCCATCGAAAAGCTTAGGTTGCTGCATAAGAAATTTTATCGACAAAAATCACAAGTTTATTTAAACTGCAAACAAAGAAATATTATTGAAATAGAAGGCAGTTCTAGCTTAATTCAATTGATATGCATCCAACTATCAAATTTATAACAAATAGTAAATAAATATAGGCAGCTATTTCCAAAAAATCTCACTGTTCCCTTTCCATGCTTTGCTTTGAGTTATGGTATATAAACTTGAATATATCAGCTACTTGCATCTAATTTTCTAGGCAAGAAAAGTTATCATGTAATCTTTCATTATGCATTGAAGAAATTAGAGGTCAGCTAATACATATTAAGAATGGTGTATAAAAGATACAAATTTGGATAAAGTTTATGAAAATAAGCTGTGGTAATTAAAACCAAAGCAAAAAAAAAGGCATGGTAGCAAATAGAAGGGGGTGTCACTGTTTCAATTTCTTTCACATTAGAACCACTTTCTTGAAGAACAAAAATAACTACTCATAGCATGACAATTATGAAATATCTAACCTTGTTCAATACTCTTAGTCGGCCTAGACGGGGACCATCCTTAATTCCATGGATGTCAACATTAACTTCATAACAGTCCTCATCAACAGGTCCAGCTTCTTTTATGCAAGCTTTGATCCCTGCAGGGCAACCAAAGCAGGGGAAAAAACATGAGAAATTATTTGACAGTTACTATGATTTTTCCTTATGTAGGAAAGAAAAAACAAAACAAAAAAAAAAACCTGAACTTACACTCAATGCTGAGAATCCACTTTCCCTCTAGAATACCCAACAATACTTTGAGAGTCCTTCTGCATGCACCATTTTCATCTGTTGATGCTATTACATGGGTAACACTAGAATCCCAAGTTTTTGAAACTGTAACCTTGGACACTTTTTCAAATTCAGAAACAACATCCTACAATTTCAAACATAAATAAGTAATACATAAATTGCTTTTTAACAATGAAATTTCTGAATAAATATAATATGCAATTATTTTACCCTCTCCTGTAAAGATAGAGCAGAACAACACAGAACAATTTTCTTGTGAGATCCATGAGCAATTCGACTCTGGCTTGCAGTGTCATGTTTGAGGCTACAGCTTTTAGCTTTGGTAGCTGCAAGTGTCTTGCTCCTGTGATGAGATCCTGAACTTTCATATGGTAACTTGGAGGTAGCGTGTAGAGGACATAACATGACAAAATTTTCCTGAAGAAAAAAATAAGTACAATTTGGGTAGATAATATTAAACGTCTGTTATAGGAAATGGAGGCATTAACCATCAAGTTTTAAATGAAGTTTGGTTTTATCATGTACCATATCCCAACGACATTCAAGAGTCCATTTGGCACAAGTAACATGAAAGCTCCTGCGACAACTCTTCTCATAGCAACCAAGTGCAGCTCCTTTAAGTCCACAAAAACTGCATTTGATTCGCCGACTTCTACTTATTTCAGCTTCAAGATTTATTGCATTATCACCTTCAAAATATACATTTGGGGCCCTGATGCATATGTAAAACACATAACTTATAAATCCAAATTGAAAATATAACAAGTTACAAAAATCAACTGGACTAAATCAACTGTAGACAACTATATAGTTATTTGAAGGATAACCAGCAGTAGTTAACCAAATCCACTTTAATAAATATGACCTTAGATCCTCATACAAAAATCAATACCATTCTGTGCAATTCCTGTGACAATGTATGACTTTAGATCCTCCTTCATAATCAGCAGTTACAGGCTTGCCATCAAAATAGTGCACAATGGTGCCAGAAGCCTGTATTTGGAATAGTGTAATGTAAGTCCCAGACCATTTATAATGATGACAAGATTAACAAGTAGAAAATTTTACCTCTGATTCTTCTGACAAGAGACAGAAAGCACACTGATACTTTTTGGCATGACTCGCGCATTTCATCAAGACTGGCTGATCTGTCAAATGACATTGTTTCTCTTTCAAAGAATCATTCAGTGCCCTGACATCAGTAACTTTCTTAGTACATTCATTTGGCTTAGTTTCTTTAACATCTTTAGTCCTAGAGATAAGTTCAGGGGAAGGTTTTGACTTTTTAGTACTCTTCCTTTCTGTACTGCAAGGCATAGATGTTTTGGACAAACTGTTTTTTCTTTTCTTGGTATTGTTAGTGTTTCTATTATTACCCATCAATGGACTTAAACTGGATGAAGCAGATCCAGCAAGCTCTTTGCATTGGTTTTGCACTGAGGTTAAATCTTCAGGTTGGTCATGCACAACATCTAGCCTTTCCTTTCCAGATCTTTTCACCTGACTTTTTCCAGCAATCTTAGGGCATAACATCTCATTATCTTGTTTAGATGATGAACCATATGAATTCTTATTCATCTTCCTTTCATCATTGTTTTGAGCTCCTAATATATTGGAGACTGTGCAAGCATTTTGAGATGTTAAGTTTGCACTAGTGACAAAACATACTTTCTTGGCCCTTCCACTAGACTTTTTCAGGATAGAAGCTTTGCTTTTGTGGCCTAATGATTGCTCCTCAATGGCTTTGGATGTTATATTTGAATCCATATTCATAACATCATTTCGGCAATTTAGTTCTCTAATATGATCTCGCCTGTATTTTTCCCTAGCCTTCCTGCTTCTTTTTGTAGACTTCTTTTTTCCATTTAGATCATCAGAACTTCTATTTTGAGAGGACATACCCAGGGGTAATGTATTAGCCAATTGATTACCATTTGGATTTGCAAATTGTGTACTGTAAGCATCAGCACTTGACTGATGCACTTGAGATGCTTCCACTAACTCCTCATCAATTTCATCAATCTCAACAGCATCCTCAACCTGCAGTTAACATAAAACTTAATTAAACTTCAATAACTAAGCTAGGTGCAACAAGCTAAATCATGTATGAAAAACATGCAGATACAATTCTCAATACCTGCATTTTGGTGGGACTTGAAAATAATTCAGGGGAGCATGGCTTTTGCGTCCATTCAAACATCTCACTGTCAAATAAATTAACAGATGGTATGTTTTGCACCTCATCCTGCAGAACAATCACGACAGAAACTATTAATGTTTTAACTTAATCCAAAGCTAAAACAATTTAACCAACATGTATTTCCTATCAAGGAAAATTTCAACTCCGCAAAAAATATACAATTTTCAATTAAACCAAATTTGAAGTAGAGTGACTTCAACAAGGCTTGCTTTTCTCAATAATAATTTTTCAATTTAAGTCCAAAAAACAACAAAAATTAAACAAATTATAATGAAAGAGCTAAATACCAAAGGCTTTTCTCATAAGTTCAAATAACTCAATATTTTGTTATGAGCCATGTACTTACTGATGGAGCTTGTTTTGTAGGGCTTTCATCATCGGCATCTTTAAGATCACTGAATGAAGGAGGAACTGGCGTTGAACCCTCAATAATTTGATCTTCATCAGTGCGTCCACTTAACATCTCACCTTCTTGCTCATCTCTTAACCAAAAGAATGGTTCTTTCACATGATCACCTTTTTTACTTTGATTTTCCATTTCTTTTCCCTTGGTTAAAGCCTTTTGTGTTCCCTCTTTGTTAACTCTACTTAGAGACCCTCTTGACTTCAAATCCTTAAGTGGGGTTTCTGAAAGAATATCTTGTGGCACTTGAACCCTTTTCTTAGCAGGAAAAGAAGGTTTCGCACGGCTAGCAGCCGGACTTTTCTTGCCAGCCTTAAGCTTCTTCTTAGACTTCTTTCTCAAAGGGGTATTTTCCTCGTCGCCATGATTTTCTTGAATTCCATCGGATCCCCTATCACTGGACTCAGCATTACCTTCATGTTGTTTTTCATCATCTATAACATGATATAGTTAGTATACTAATTTTGTCAATTGAAGAGAGACACTTAAAAACATAGTATGCCAATACAACTAAAGAAAAAACAGTGCACAACTAATTAACAGATGACACATAGTAAGCATATTTCAATTGCAATCACTATATTATAGGTTAAAATTCACATGGGTTCAGTAAATTATACAGGACCGACATTCACATTTGAATTTTAACAACAGTAAAAGCCATCTCGAGAATAGTGTGTTAGAAATTGTGTTGCTAGTATAACAATCCATATCAATAAACAAACAAACAAACAAATAATATGGTAAAATTTGAAAGAATGCAATGAAATGAGTTGGAATAACCTGGTGATTTGGTATCAGACGTATTTTGAGTGAAAAAATTAGTCCCAGAAGCAGCTTCCATGTTTCTGTAGATCGCAACTAAATTGTCGATGTGAGGAGCAGCGCGAACCTCTGAAATCAAATAATTGATCAATTAGGGTTTATGCAAATGCATAATTAAACTAGGTTTAACAAACAAATTAAATGCAGTATCATGATGATTGATGAGATCGACATACCTCTACGAGTGAAGGGTACTTTACATACAGGACAAGAAGATGCAGATTTCAGGGAGTTAAATATACAAGAGCTGAAAAAAATGAAAAACCATAATCGTAAAGAAATAAATAATGAAATGAATGAATGAGAGAGCAAATCGAATGAATCGCTTACTTGCAGAAAAGATGATTGCAGGTGAGTGAAGAAGCAGAATTTAGCAAACTCCAACTGCGTGATGAATCAAGCAAGATCATGAAGAAATCGAATAAAGAAGAGAGTGATAAATAATTCAATTCAATCAAATTCATACCAGATTGGGCATTTGAGTTCTCTGCCCATTCTTTCAAGATCGCCCATTTTCGTTATCGCTGACCGCAAGTTCAGAGTGGAACTCAACTAGGGTTTCTATCACGGTGGTCGGTGATAGAAGAAGAGTTTTATTTAGTTTTTGAAATTGGATTTGAATTTGAAAACCGCGCTCTATTATCTCACGCGCCAACTCAATTCGTCTTTGGCGGTTCAAATTTTGGGAAGATTACAGAGAACGCTTCATACTAAATTTTAACCAATTATTATTTACGGATATGGGTTAATGTAATACAAATTGAGTCAAAAATTAATATAAAATGCCGTATTTGATTTTTATTTTTTTACGGGTGCAGTATTTGATAAGCTATTTAAATTAATTTTAAAATGCCGAAAAGGTTCGTTTTTTAAAATTATTACTTTTGGGGTTTATTTGTTTATTCTTTAATCTATAATTAATAAGATATATAAAGAGAAAATTTAGATTTGATATAGTCTATTTTTATTTTAAAATATTTTGTTACTTTTTATTTTAAAATTTAATTCTTTTTTATTAACTTTTTTTTTATTAACTTTACACAATTATTTCATTCAAATTTTTTATATAAAATTTAAATAAAAAATAAACACACAAAAAATACATTCATAATTTTAAACATCTAAACATTAAAAAAGCGGACAGACGGACACTTTCCGTCTGGACGCTAGTCTATATAAAAACAAAACATAATAATTTGGTGTAACCTATTTTTCTACTAATTTTACTTTTACTTTAAAATTTAAAATGTGTAATTTATATAATAACTTCTATTGAAACCACTACTATAGATAACTTCCTACGTAACTTTCTGCCATTAATTTCCTACATAATTTTCATTATATAACTTACATTTAAAATTAAAATTAAATATAAAATATCATTTAAATTTTTACGTGTATATATTAAAAAAGTGGATAGACTGACACTTGAATGGTCGTTTGGACGCTAGTCTATATATAAACAAAACATAATAATTTGGTGTAACCTATTGTTCTACTAATTTTACTTTTATTTTAATGTTTAATATGTAACTTAAATAATAACTTTTATTTTAATATAACTTTCATTTTAAATTAATATTAGATAAAAAATATTATTTAAATTTTTATGTGTATCCATTAACGCGAGTGTCCGTCTGAACGCTTTTGCAAAAAAAACAAAAAAAAAAGTGTTCAGAAAATTTTTTTTTTAATTTGTAGGTTATTATCAAAGGTTAAGAAATTATATTTTTTCTATTATTATTATTATTATTAAATATAATTTTTAATTTTGATATTTAGATATTTTCAAATATGTGTTTTAAGAAATAATATACAGCCGATTTAAATAATAAAATTTAATACTATTTAATATAAAATGCAAGAAAATGAGATTTGATTAATAATAAAATATATTAATAATATTGATATTTTTTATAATATGAATATATTTAACAAAACAATAGTTTATTTATAAAAAAATATTATAATTACACAAATTATTATAATTAACTTATTTTATTTTAACTTATTTAAATAAATAATTACTTATATTTAACATACTATCAGGCTAAAAGACAAATAATTTTAAGATTTATTTGAACCAACCTATCTTGACTTACATAATAATTTAAGTTTTGTAAAATTATTTATTTAATAAATGTTATATTTAGTAAAATTATTTATCTCAAAATACTTGTCATTTTTATCAATGAAATTTTAATTTTTATCTTACCCTCTAATTAATTTATTGTTTTTTCAATATACATTAATGTTAATCCGAATACATTAATAGTTGGTAAATGTAATATTGTAAAATCATTATTCTCTTACATTTATTTAATTTTTTTAATCTATGTGAAAGTGTTAACTATAACCTTTATTTTGGGACCGAGTAGAATTTATAAAAAATAAATATATATTATTGTTTTTAAAATTTTTTTAAATTTTTTTATAAATTCTTTAAAATAATTAAATTTTATTTTAATTTTTAACTTAATACAAATAAGCGTCAATGAAATTTGCACATGAATGTAGCACCCTTCACACATAAATATTAATTTATTTGATGCTTGTTATTTAATGTAAGGGTAATGTTAACTTATACTATATGAACACAAGTTAAGAACTATTCGAATAAATATTATCTTAAAAATTGTACTTTAATTTAAATAAAAATATAAAATTAATTTTTTTATTATTTTTTCCAATATAAATTTTTTAAAATGAATTTTTAAACGTGTGCATTTAAAGCACAAGTTAGCTTACCCTTGTAAAGAAAAATTATTTGAAATATATGTAATTTGATATATAGTTAAAATTAATTTAAAAACTAAGTTGAAAAATGGTAATTTAAAAAAAATTGTCTATATTATTCACGGCTTTACAAAAACAAAATGTGATTTATTCATGGACTATCGAAGGCCACGGCAAGAAATTGAAATTCAGGATCACAATTTTCACTCTAAAGAAAATCATAGAATATTTGTGTATTATAAGTCATTGTTGATACTTTTATTATTATTATTATTATTATCATCATTGGCAACATGCAGTATACTATTAGGGTCAGTTTTATTCAAATGAATGAGAGGGAAGAAAAGATGTTTTAATGGAGAGAAGGGAAAGGAAAAGGAAGTGAGAGAATTTTAATAATTAAATATATGTTTGATTCAAAAGAGGAGAGGGGAGAGGAATACAGAGATTTTAATTAAAAATTGTTTGGTTTATTAGAGGAAGAGAGAGATTTTATTAATAATTTACATTTTTATCTTTATTTTTACCATTATATCGAGTTTTGGTTTTCCCCTACAAGAATTGTTTTTGTGATCCCCTACCAAATCCAAATTCCATCAATGAAGACCTTTGTGTCACTATTTTGCTGATTGTGTAAGTAAGACCTCCTAGTTGGCATCTAGACCATTTAATGTCACGTTTGATTAAAAAATAAGTTCAAAAATAAATTCTCTTCTTAATTATCCCCGTGAGAAATTAGGCCTCGGAATTGGGAATTTCACCCAAAATAGCAAGCTGAGAAGGCGAACACGGTCGGAGAAGACGGAGTCACGATAGAGCGAGGCCAAGACGCATATGAAATGTCACAAGTTAGTTTGATTTAATGTCGTTCTTTGTTGTTTCGAAATGTAGTTTGTTTTATATAGTTGTTGTCATCTTTAATTTCAGAACATGCAAGTGTTTAACGTTCCTTTCACCATGGAGAGAAGTTGGTAAGGTTGATTGATAGTGAAACGATTTACAGAGATGTTGTTTCGACCATAGTGTTTGGGCAAGTCATTGGGGGAGGGGGGAGCAAAATCCCTCCAAAACACACTTTTTGGTTCCCTCCGAATTTGGGAAATTTGGAGGGAAGGGGAGGGGAGGGAAGCAAAATCCCTCCAAAACACATTTTTTGGTTCTCTCCGAATTGGGGGAATTTGGAGGGGAGGGGAGGGAATATGAGTTTTGATATTTAAAAATTATTATATTTACTAAAATATCATCAGTTTAATTTTATTATTTCAAAACTATTTGTTATCTTTTGTGTTACTGTTTTTTCTCGATTGTTTTCATCAACTTATTATAATTGTTCTTCACCTTCAAATTATTTTATAATTTTTATAATTAATATAAATCATAATCATTGTCTTTTTTTATTAAAAAAATTATGTTTCGTTATATTCGTTTTTTTCTTTTAATTTTGTTATGTACTCTATCATATTTTCTTTTATATCAAATTGTAAATCATATCATTTTATTTATTTTTGTTTATTCATTTTATTAAATATTTTGAACCATTAATATTAGTAATAAGTTATTTTATATATTTATTTTGTTATATGATTCATCACAATTTAAACGACGTTATTGGCATATAGTTTAATTTATGTTTGAAAATTATAAGTCGGATCGATTGTACTCAATTTTTTAACTTTATGTGACAAATAAGTATTTTTTTAATCACTCAATATTAGAAATTTTATTACCAACAAAAATACGCACGAATTTTTCACATTTTAATATCATATGACTTATATAAGATCATAAGGATAAAAATGTAAATT
Source organism: Lathyrus sativus (assembly GCA_963859935.3). NCBI lineage: Eukaryota > Viridiplantae > Streptophyta > Magnoliopsida > Fabales > Fabaceae > Lathyrus > Lathyrus sativus. Next base: position 56,993,991 of record OZ012735.1, on the reverse strand, counting down.
ATTAATAAAATTCCTCCCCTCCCCTTTTGAACCAAACACATTTTTAATTAAAATCACTCCCCTCCCCTCCCCTCCTCTCTTTTGAACCAAACACTTATTTGATTAAAAAATTCCTTCACCTCCCCTCCCCTTCATTAAAATCCCTCCCCTCCTCTCCCCCTCATTTGAACCAAACAGACCCTTAGAGAAATGTTTTTTCCATTCGTATGGATGTTTCCACACTTCCGTGAACAAGTTCATAATGTCCCTAGCGTATGGAGATACATATTCAGACGCACTTTGTTAATCATTTCTCATGCCTAATTAATAGACACCCTTTTTACGTTAAAATTTAATTCGAAAATGCATCTCCATGTGTATAAAAAATGTGTCCGAAAATGCATTTGTGTAAACACCATTTATTCAAAAATGTGTGGGTGATCCGTGAAATTTCCCTCTATCAACATATCGGTTATTTCGTTATTTTGATGCTTTGTTTTACATTTATTGTTTAATTTGAGGCTTCTTACTTATTAATCATCAAACACATGGTAAAGAAGTTATCCATGCATTATGATAAGTTGACTAAAAGCCGCAGCTGTTTGAATTGATTCAGACGTATTTCCTATTTGATTCAAAGTTTTTTTTCCTTCTAACTCAATTCAAGGACTTCATGAATCAATTCATCAAAGTGTCTCTAAAGTTGATTTTGATTTCGTTTTCGCTAATCAAGTCAGGAGCAATTTTGAATCCAGCCAGGTGTCTAAAAATTCCAAATTGATTTGATTCATTAAGGGTCGTGACTTGATTCAGGATGCTAATTTGAATTGATTCATTTTAGACTCGACTCAGGTCAATAGACCTAACTGAATTGAGTCGTGGAAATTCTGAATTGATTTATGTAGTTCATTTTTACTCATTTCTTGTGCATTATCTCTTGCACCTGAGTATGAGATTCATTTCCTCATTTCAAAGAGAGATCAAATCTTCCAGTTAGAAAATGCTTGGCAAACACAACTTTTTTCTCTCTCTCAACTCTTCATCTTAATTGTGCTTATGGAAAACATTTTCTTGTGTGTGTGTGTGTGTGTGTGTGTGTGTGTGTGTGTGTGTGTGATGATTAATTATAGGGAAACATTAGAGATCTAATTGTTCATTGAAGTGTGCGGATTTTTGCAATGAGGTAATTTGATCTTGGAAATTTCAGAGGCTTGAAATTTCTTGAAGGAAAAAGAAGAATGAGCTTTTCTCTATTGTAGTGGAGTTTTTCCGTAGATCAATCAGCTTGTTGAAGAGAAGGATTCAAGGATTATAATTTCGAGATTAAGTGAAGATTGATAAATTTATCAAGATTTATATCCATCGAAAGTTGAAGATCAAGATCTTGAGTAAAGGTCAAAGTTTAGTGGCGGTATCTAGTTGCAAATAAATTTTAACGAGAAGCAAGGAAGAAGATGGATTGGATTGTTATACTTTATCTTTTGCTTATCTGAATTATTGTAACACAAACCGAACTCAAAATCATATTAATGGAAGAAATAGATTTTTGGTGGTTCACCATCAAAGACTAGATGTAGGTGTCTGCGAGGATGATATCACCGAACTAATATATATATATATATATATATATATATATATATATATATATATATATATATATATATATATATATATATATATATATATATATATATATATATATATATATATATATATATATATATATATATATATATATATATATATATATATATATAGGTGTCTGCGAGGATGATATCACCGAACTAATATATATATATATATATATATATATATATATATATATATATATATATATATATATATATATATATATATATATATATATATATATATATATATATATATATATATATATATATATATATATATATATATATATATATATATATATATATATATATATATATATATATATATATATATATATATATATATATATATCATGTGCACTCTATCCTTCTCTCCATTGCGTTTATAGTCTTAATTTGCAAAAGTTTAGGTTTGATTAGAATTATTCTTTGAAAGGATCTTGTTGATTGATTAATGTGTGAGAATTGAAATTAGAGTTGCCTTTCAAATTAAAGAATAGTTAAAGTTTGTAAACATATCATTGAAACTTTAACAATTAGTTAATACATTGTATTTTACCTCATTACAAACCTTTAGTGTATGTATAGCATAAATTCTCTTCCAATATTATAAAACCTTTTCAAAACAAATTTTCACCGTATATGTTTCCGCTTGCGTAATCTAAAATTTTGAATTGAAAAAAAGGGATTTTAATTGTCTATTCAACTCCCATTTTAGATAAATTACTCCATATTCAAACCAATAGTTCGGAGATGTATTTCTAGACACTATTATTTCATATCATGCGTTAGACCATTCCCTCTTCCCCCTTCTTGATTTTCTCAAAAGCTTCAAACTGGTCGTACCATCTTGAGAGGTAATCACATGGTGTTTTCACCCTTTAACCACAACCTTTCAAATTTTGTTGTCTATTGATTTGAGAAAGGCGCCAATTTTAGATGGTGCCATTCAAAACTGATAGTCCGTCGATATACCTTTCACCCTCTGTGTTGTCCATATGAATATAAAATATCTTTCCTAGAGCTCACCCAAATATAACAGGGTGTCTGCTCTAATGCCAATTGAAATTTTGTTCCTCGAGTGACATATGTTGAACCAGATGTTGATACTACTTGTTCAACCTTTTAAACTAGTTTAAGAACAGTTTGACAATAATAACAAACAATCCAGAAAGTTATAAAATAACATAAGAGATTGATAACCCATTTCAGTGAAACCGCACCTACATTTTAGGGGCACTATGCCTAAGAAAGGAAATTCACTACTCTGAATTAGAACAATTAGTCTCATAAGAACCCTAACCATAATGTCTCTCCATAATCCTAGTGACTTTCTATTTAGGTTTTCCCTTAAATATGAGAATCTCTCTTACTTTCTCTCAATCACTAATCCCAAGTGATCAACATCAATAAACACAATGATGAATGTTGAATACAACTCAACTAAAACAAACCAACAAATATGCCAAGTTACTGAAACATAGAATGATGCACACAAACATGTTGAATTTACAACTTAACTAAGACAAACCAATAACTATGCCAAGTTACTGAAACATAGTGTGGTGTACAACAAATAGGTTTAGCACTAATACGACATTAGCGTGGAATTCAAGACTAAACAACCTAGACACAAAGAACTTAATATTGTGTACAAATCCTCAAGTAAAACATGGGAATTAAGTCTCCTTATGTCTCATGGAATTTTTCCTTATGGATCTTTGATATAAATTCGTCCATAATAATGAAGAATCTTGTTGGAATTGATTACTTCATAAAACTCTCCAAAAGATATGACTTGTTACATTCAAATTCAAATTAAATCTCCATTTAAATATGATTTGATCTTCAACAGTTGTCAGATAAGTCGATCATACATTGTGAACAAATCTGAAGCAAATCCAATTAGAATCGCACCAAATAACATCCTTTATGACCTGCTGACAAGGTCAGATGTTGCACCACACATGTTGGAACATCGTGTTTCACGTGTTACACTAGTATATCCAAATTAACTCTTATCCATGACATGTAGATCTTCTTTGTAGAGAATACTGGGTAGAATAATTCTGAACCAAAACTGCAATACCATTTATCTCTTGCCATAAACCACATTTACATCACACATGTTAGAACATCATGTTCCACATTTGCCCCTTCTGCTCTAGAACATCTTGAACAAACTCCGTGTTGTTTTGTATAATGCGGTCAATCCCAAAAGGACCAACAAGTGTATATTATTTCACCAACTGGATTAAGGCGGTAGCATTACCCACGATCACAACAGACATAGTGAGGTGTTTTGATTAGAAACAATTTATATGCATGTTTGGTTTCCTATAGTGCATCATCTCGAATAGTGGGACCCAAATCAATAGTTCCACAATGGTCAAGTTCTGCCAAAGTTTGGGAATACAAACCAAATTCATCTATGTGGTATTAGTGTAAGCCCCGTAGGCCAATATTTTTATTAAAAATTGATATTTGTGTTGGATTATCTATTAATAATAATGAGACATTTCTTTATTATGTTTGTTTTTACAAACTAATAAAGTCCCTAAAATAGTTATTCCGTTTGATGGAGAAATAAGTGCGGCTTTATCGTGACACCTCATTAAACATAAGGATGATATTCTTAAAGCATGCTCAATTAAGCTTTATTGTGAAGTGGGATAATATTAAAACATTAAGATTATTATGTTAATAGAATGGTCATAACATCTCACAGATCATGGATAAAGAGTTATAAAGTCTTCATATATGTGTACATATTAGAATTAATATTTGTATTTGATTAATCCACTATGACAATACTACATAAAATCTCATGCAAGAGTCATGAGTTATTCTCAAGGAAGAAAAAGGTTTACGGGTTATATGAGATGTTCAAATTTTAGAATATGAACACATAAAAAAACATGTTTTTAATTCTAAAATCTCAAGAGCTTCTATTTTTTTAGAGACCTTTGAAAGAATTGCAAGGTGAGAAAAAAAACAATCTTAACATCATGGCTATCGGAAAAAAAGTTTAGATGATATTTTTTTTGTCGTGAATAAAATTTTTCATCCATCCTAAATCCATTATATTTGATAGAGGTTTTCAAAATAACAAGACACATGAGTATTTTTGTTTCTCGTGGAAATCCCTATGGTCAAATCTTGAATTTCAAATAATTTTTTTAAATATATAAAAAAAAGTTAGATGAAATCAATGACTAGGTAAAATCTGAAAGAAAAATCAAATGAAAGGTACAATAGATGAAATACTAAAAGAATTCATAAAGAGAGTATTCATTTGATTTGCAACTATTTTTTCATCATGTAAAAAGTTAGTTATAGGAAAGGCAATTTATATTTATAGTTACAAATTGTTTACCTGTTACAACAAGTTACCCTATTACAAAATCATAAGTTTAAATCACCTCAGACATCCAAAATAAGAACTTGTAGAGTTAGTTATCATTTAGGTGATTATAACACTAGCTAAAGCCTACATCTCTAATAAATACCCTCCAACACACACACATGCATGCACGCGCGCATACACACACACACACGCACGTGCACACACACACGCACAAAAGCCTGCAACTTCAAGTTTGTGCTTGGTGAGTTTAAGAAACTTGTATTATGAGAGGGGCTTTGTGAGCACATCAATCCATTAATCAGTGTCACAAATGTGCAAGTTGCTTGATTGTGACCTTTTTCTGACATAGAACATGTCAATTTCCATATACTTTATCCTTGAGTGCAAGATGAGATTGTGATATAAGATAATAATTGAAAATTTTTCACATGGGATCATCAATGCTTTAAAGGGAATATGAAGTTCATCAAGTAAGGTTTGAACCCATGATAAATTTGTTGTTTCTCTTATCATCATGATCTGAGCCTCAGTCAATGTCACAAATACTTGTAGGGATGAAGTATTGTAAGGTAAATTTGGAGATAGGTGTAATTCATGGTCAAAAGTACCTTTTAGATACCTAAGAATTATTTTAACAACAACTCAACGGGCCTCAAAGGAATGAGACATGAACTACCACTTTTTGTTTACCGGATAGGAAATCTCAAATCTGGTTATGATAACATATTGTAGAGCACCTACATAAAGGGAATTTGAACCACTTATAGTGAGTTTGCATGTAGATTGAATAGGTGTGGAAGTAAGACTAAACTCAAACATGTTGGTCTTATCAAACAAATATCTAAAGTACTTAGTTTAAGTCAAAAAGAAAGAACCATACGGTAATTGTTTGACTTTAATACCCAAAAAATAGTTTAGGTCACCCAAATGTTTGAGAGAGAAATAAATGTTGAGCTTAGTAATGATATCTTAAAGAATAGAGGATAATGATATCATATGAATACTCTAGTAAGTAAATAATGTGATTATGCGAGAAATGGGTGAACAGTGAAGGATCGCATTTACTTGCTCTAAATTTAAGCTTCACCAAGATAAATTGTAGTCGTGCAAACCACTTTTTAGGGACCTGTTTGAGGCTATATATGAATTTGTTCAATTTGAAAACCAACGAGGTATTAGTTTTTACAAAACCTTGAGGTTGTTGCATGTATACTTCTATATTAAGAAGACTGTTAAAAAATACATTATTGACATATAGTAGTTAGATAGGGCACATGTGAGTGATAACAATGGTAAGAATAATTCTGATAGTGAAATATTTGACAATAGTGAGAGCTTGTTTGTCACATTTGGATTATGAGTAAACCAACAATAGTCTAAGTTCAAGTCTAAGTTGAATAAAGCCTAACTTTGCTCAAGTTTGCATATTGTAAGCATTTATTGGCTTCACTAGAACATGTTTGGATTTAGGAGGTATACAAGGAGACAAGACAAAAAGATTTGTTTTTTACTAAAGGTTAAGAAACACAAGAAATGGGGGTTTGAATTGAGTTTCACATTTTGTCCCCTTTTGCAGAATTAGATGAATAAATATAACAATGACAATAAAAATAAATAACACAATTATTTTTATCCTAGTTCACTGTTAACGAAGTTACTCCAGTTCACCCCTCAAGGTGATTTTGCCTTATCACAAGGACTTAATCCAATAATCATCAACGCTTACAACTATAATGGGTACCTTCCATTTCCTTCTTGAGAATCCTGGAATTCATTTGCCTCTCAAGGAATCAACCTCCGAGCCGTCAACAACGACCTGGCCCTCTCAAGCATTCTAGTCATCACTCGACCTCTCAAGGAACAACATCCACTAAGTTGTTAGAAACACACTTAGTCATCTCAAGCATTCTGCTCTTCACTCGACCGCTCAAGGAACAATACCTTTTTCAAGGATTTTTTGTGTGCACTAATATGCTTCTTACAAGCTGACTACACAGATGAAGTACATGAACACCTAAGTGTTTCTAAGCAAGATTTGAGAAACAACTCCTTGCTTTCTAATATAGAAAATTATCTAAAGAATAAATCTCTGAGAGATTATAAAATATTAGTTATGTATTGCTTATAAGCTTTCTTGATAAGCAATTAAGCTTCTTTTCACGAGCTTTTAGCTTCTTTTGATTAACTTCTTCTTAAGTGAATAATATTCATTCCAGTTTAACCATCAAGATCAACTAAGTTACTATGCTCCCCTTATTGATGTTTCACATGGCTTCAGCATGTTGCATTGTTGTACGCACTTCAATTTGTTTCAGCTTCGTCTTCATTGAGGATTCTTCATTTATGCTTCAGCTTGTAGCATTTTATTCTGCACTTTGGCTTTGCATAATAGCATGCTATCATCAGCAACTCGCTATCTATTCTTTGCAAATCCATAATTCTTCAAGCTTCTTGATCTTCAATTTATAGAGCTTGAGAGAATAGATTCATTGAAGGGTATTCTTGGAAACATATTCCAACAATAATATCCCAATGTTCAAGTGAAGGAATGGTCAACATCATTGTACCAAAAGTTGTTCCTGTGCCACATTTTCGAAGTAGGGGTAACAAAGTTATAGTATTATTTTATTCAGCTTAAAAACCATTCTTATCTTCAGTCTTCAAAGGCTTCAGATATTAATTTGATGAAGCGTGTTGTAGAAGAGTCTTTCTTTGTGTAATCTTCAGAACCTCAGTCTTTAGAATCTCAGATATTTGTTCAGTAGAACCTTGTCATAAGAATCTTCAGTACTTGGTTTCTTAGAAGCACTATCTTCAGAGTCTTCAGAAATTGTTCTATGAGAACCTCATCTTTAGAGTCTTTAGATTTCACTAAGCACATTTTTGTCTTCAGAGTCTTCACCACTTCGTTCAATAAGAACCTTGTCTTTAGAAACTCTTCAGAGCTTGATATTTAGAAATGACGTCTTCAAAGCTTTGTTCACCAGAACCATGTCTTCAGAATCTTCAGAATTGTATAAATATAAAGCACATTTCTTGTAAATCCTTCTAGGCTTACTTATAAAGTATCAATCAGAAATCTCGTTACTAACGTTCCTTAGAACTGTTGCATTAGAAGTATTTATGAATCTTAACTTTATCTTGTACATACATATGTTTTTCTTCTAGGGTGTTGATAAAAGAGTCTGATGACATCACACGTATTCTTATCAGAGTCAGAATCATATTGACAACATCCACACGCTAGACATAAACCATACCATACAAAATTGTTCTTTTAGATAACTTGTGCAGTTATCATCAAAACTTAAAGGCCAGACGTAGAACCAAATCTTGTTCTTACAATTTCCCCGTTTTTTATGATGACAAACAATGCATTTTGATAAACAATTTATGTAGGGTAAACGCCATAGATCCACAAAGTCAGAGATAAGCTTAATAGGCTCCCTCTGATTCTGTTACTCTGAAAATTCATTTATGCTTGTTCAGAGTCTCCCCCTAATCCCAAGACTCACGAAATGATTTTGAATTAGAATCATATCAACATAGAAAGGTTACTTCTCAATGACGTTTCATCAGAATCTAACTAGAATTGGCTGGTCTGCTTCTCAAAACTAAGCTTGATATTAGAATATTGTAGATGTATCATAACCTGATTTGTCTTATCAGACTTGATGTCTTGCATTATATACCATAAACTAGTAGATACTTTATTAGATGCCACACATCATGTATCAAAACCAACTCTTCAATATCTTAACACAGATCACCAACAAGTGCATATATCCTCATGTCATTTGATGGTTCAGAAACCAAATATATTCTTTAATGATCACGACTTGATATGATCTCCGAAGGATTTACATTCTTTTAATGTTGGAGTCTAGATATGGTTTGAAGTTTGGATACCAATTGGATTTTAGATACCATTTAAGTTAATTTGAGCATTCTTTCAGAAAGTTAACAACTTTTGATAAGTTCTGGGTATCAGCATGAAACTTATGGATATCCTTTCTGATTTACCTTTGCTTACGATACTTTAGTGGTCAACACCAGATATTCATATATTACCAGTCAGCATTCTTCTTTATTTTACATGTGTTTTGATGATTATATCTTCTGATATCTTGTACAAATGCTTCTTGGCTATCGAATTTTGATGCAGGTTACTTGCTTCTTAATCATATCTCAAATACAAATTATGTATTCTGATATATCATAGATTCTGATATGTCTTTTTACTTCTAGTAAAGTCTTATGATAACCTATTCTAACGTACAGTGAACTTTTGCGAAGTTCCTGATCAATTCTCAAACATGTGGTTAGAAATAAACATATTTGCATTATATTTGGGATGAGATTCTTTAGATTAGGTATAAAAATCATATATCACTTTCTCTCCCTTTGTTAGAAATTAAGAAAAAGGTATAGAAGAAAGATAAAAACATAAAAATAGAAAACGATTAGAAAGACGAAAAGGAAAATTTTCATTAATATTAAATAACGATAACAGGAGAGACAATAATGGTATGCAAAAAAAAATCAAGATAAAACAGAAAATATCCTATAATGCCTAAGGTTTGGGGTTAGGAAATGTTCTATAAAACAACTGAGTGACCATGTCCAAAATTCTTTTGTTGACCTCTTCTCGTTCATCCATTTTTGCTTTGAGTATCTTCTGTTCTCTTTGTACATCCAATAGAGTATTCAATACTTGAGAGAACAGATTAGCTTCAAAGGAGTTTGACTCATTAGATTGGATTGCTTGAATCAAGGGGTTTTTTATAAAATCCTTTTTAGTGGAAACCTCTTCAATTACTTCTTTCTCCTTAATTGAACTGCTTTCACCAACTTCTCTCTTTCTTTTTCTGCTTGAGCCAGTTTTTGGATTACGCACAACAGATGACCTGATTATTCCCAACTTCACCACATCTTCATAATGGAAGTATTTTCTGTAACTCACTTTTGGTGCTACACGAGGGTTTATCAATTATATAATAATATTTTCAATGAGAATAATAGATATTAACCTTCCATTAGGAATCCAGATTATTTGACTTTGTAGTATTCTCTTTGAACGATTGATAGAATCAATTAGATAGCTGAAGAGAAATGCCAAAAGATTGACTTTCTTTCTTTTGGCTAGATAGAATAACATGTACTTTTAGATCAAAATCCACTTTTGTTGGATTTTCCTTTGGAGAGTGAGAAATGTTGCCATAGATGATATTGAGTCAGATTCTAAGATTATCATACAACTTTGAGGCTAAGTTAGAATCCTTACCATAGGCATGTTCCCATAATTCCTTGACAAGTTCTGGAAAGGTTGGTCCTTTAAGAAGATCAAAGTATGGTTTCCAACCTTTAAATTCAACCGTTTTAGAGAAGTCAAGCTTTGATCCATATTGCATTCAGAGATAATAAATAGTAGTTTAATTGGTAGAACCAATGTGATTTTTGGATCATCATTCAGATGATTTTCCAGGAGTTGTTTTTGGAGAGCCAAGCTTTGATCCAGAGACATGTCGTTATCCATCTGAAGAGGATGAAGGCTAACCCACGTTTTAGGGTTGAAAGAGAAAACAGGTTTGAAAAAATAATAGAAGTGTGACAAGATGTAGCGTATGTGTGTGATATGACGTGACGTGAATATAAATAGAGATGATAATAAGTACTAAGAAAAATAAAAATTAGGGTAGTAACTGTAACAACTCAATTTTCAGTAATTGATTATTTGTACTAATTAACTGGTTTGTGTGATTTATCTGATTTAAGTGAATTATTGGATTTATTTAATTTATATGAGTTAATGGATTTAACTGATTTATTCTATTTGGTAGAATAATGTGGATTTATTAGATATTCTCTAATTAATGATGAGATGAGATATTTTATGAGAAAATGAATTGGTAGATAATTTGAGAGGAATTATGATGGAAGGAAATATGATAGAAAGTCATATAAAGGAAAAAATAGAAGGAAAGAAAGAAAAGGGGAAAACATAAGGGAAAGAAGAGAGAAAGAAAGGGGAAGAAAGGAAAAGAGAAGGAAAGAAGGGAAAAGCTTGGTAAGGTCAAGATCAACTTCTTGCTGTCGATTTAATCAAGGTAAGGGTGAGAAACATTATTATCTGATCAATGTGTATGATTATGTATGAGATGTGTTGGATTTGTTGGTAGTTTTCTCTATTTTCCATTTCTAGGGCAAATGAGTTAAATCAATAGAAACCGGTGTTTTCGCAGATGAAACTCAAAATAAATCGCGTAGTTTAGTCGGGTAGTGTTTAGCCGAGAGTATTGAGTTTCGTTTGAGTGAATTTGATCGAGTTTATGAGTTTTGCCATTTTTTGGAGAAATTGGAGGTTAAGATTTTGGGTGAAATTCGGAAGTCGTAGAATTAGTGTTTTATGATCCTAAATCATCCCTATATGAGTGGTGATGATGAGTAAGTATTTAATCGGGTGAAAACTATTTAATCAGGCGACTTTTTGGGGCTTTTAAGCCCGAACCCGTAGCTGTTTTTCTGAGTTTTTAAGGTGTTAATCGATTAACCATATACGTTAACCGATTAACACAGTGTTGGGGGCCTAAAAGCTGAGTTTTTGGTCTAAAAACTGAGTTTTTGGAGCGGTTAATCGGTTAACCATATGCGTTAACCGATTAACACTGTAAGTGTGAGAAAATATTATTTTCAAAACTTCGAAAATTCATAACTTCTTCACCGTTTATCGGATTTTGTCGTTCTTTATATCAAATTGAAGCTAATAATATGTTCTATAACTTGGTGAAAAGAAATATTATTTTTAGCCGACTTTTAGCCGGTTTTATTGATTAATCGAGATTAATTATTTTAAGTATGTGAGGCTTAAATATTTAGAGCATTCGGTTGCGATCGACCTCTTCTTGTATGAGTAGCTTATATGTTGTCGTATGATATGCTGTGGGTAGCCGTATGGCGTGAATCCTAGAATGTGGAATCGATTGTGATTTTGTGGCCGTTTGGCAATATATGCATTGTTTGAATTAAATGTGAATGCATGATGAGATTGACTGTGAATGTGTATACCTTGTATGAAATGGTATGTGATGAATGATGAATATATATTATACAATATATATATTGTGAATGCATATTGTTTGTATGCGATTGTATATAAAGAATGCATGGGAACATATTATGAATATGTGTGCATTGCTTGTAATTGTATGTGAAGAATGCATGGGAACATATTATGAATATGTATGCATTGCTTGTAATTGTATGTGAATAATGCATGGGAACATATTGTGAATATGTGTGCATTGCTTGATAAATATATTAATGGTATTGAAATGGATATGTTGTATGTGCAATCATGTTATAATTCTTGAGTGATGAATTATTTGAGAATGCATGGGATTAAGATGCGAGAACGGTCTTAAGTGCATTTGGTTGTTGATTGCATATGCATCATTTAGTCAAAAGACAATGTTTTCTAGTTTTGTGGAGACTAGTGACTTGTCCCAAACCTAAAAGGGTGGGTTTGAAAGCTTAGGGAATGAGCTTTTGTTGTTATCGGTCTAGAAGGGTGGACCCGGTTTAAGTGTAAAAACCGAAAAATGATAACAAGTGTTGGTACCACATGACATGAGTTGCATTGAGTCTCATGGAATGAATATATGATTGCTGTATGAAGTTATGTATAGGTGTATGTACATGACTTGTGTAATTGTGAACTATGGATATGTTTGATGATTGTCCATATTTGCATATATATATATATATATATATATATATATATATATATATATATATATATATATATATATATATATATATATATATATATATATATATATATATATATATATATATATATATATATATATATATATATATATATATATATATATATATATATATATATATATATATATATATATATATATATATATATATATATATATATATATATATATATATATATATATATATATATATATATATATATATATATATATATATATATATATATATATATATATATATATATATATATATATATATATATATATATATATATGCTTTGTAAAGTATATGATGCGTATGATGAAGTATGGTGAAAATTGTGGGATATGCGTATGTGCATTACTTATGTAATTAAGAGTTGTGAGTATGTGGCTATTGTATGAAAGTATACTTTATGTAGTTTATGTTATGTTTTTTTATTCATTGGAATATTATGATGTTGGCTCTAGTGCCTAAGTAATGTGGAAGTATATGATGAATCTGAGTATTCTGTTAAGAGAATTATGTTATAATTGAATCCGCTGCTACATGCAAGTGAAATCTTGAAAAGGCATGATTAATTATTGAAGTGTTTATGAGCATGACAGGTGTTTTGATGTTTCGAAATTATGTGTGACACCCTTTTGTGAATGCATGTTAATTTTACTCTGATTATGCACATGTTTTTCGTTGGGTTTAGAAGGGTGTTACATTAGTGGTATCAGAGCAGGTCGGTCCATCCGGGCAAGTTGTCTAATGTTGTTTGTTCCCTGGTATACGAGATGTGTGTGAAAACACTGTCAATACGTGTTTGTTTTCTAGCCTTTGTCTGCAAGAGTTGGAATGATTCAAGTGGGGGAAAAGCTTGTGTTTCTCCAAGATGCTGCAAGTGTGGAGTTGTAGCTCAGTGTATGGTTGAACTCTCTTATAGTTTGGTAAAGATGGTTTATGCCCCATCATGATTTCAGCTGTCTATTGACAAATTGAGGAACTAATCACCCTTAATCTCTTGTTGATAGTAGTTGGGATTGTGTTGGATGGGATAGACGTGTCTTGCGAGCTTAGATGGCGTGAGCAGTGAATTGTTTGGAGTGAAGCCAAGTGCTTAAGAATTATTTTGATAAGTCAGCGCAGGACAGTGTTGAGATGTTTAATTTTGACGGAAATTTTGAGTGTTAATGAAAGTGAGAAGTTGGCGGTTTGCCGATTAATTGCGGTTGTCTGGAAGTTATCCTGGCAGAATAGTGATACACAACCAAGACGTGAAGTGGAGTTGTGATCGACTTAGTTACGGGAACTAGTCTGATATTGAGAGCTCCGTATTATATGTCTATTTGGATAGTCAAGGAATTAAACTGATTGAGTAGTTTGGAGACTTGTGTCTGGCGTGTGTGCTACGACAACAGATTATGAGGTCAAGTATATAAAGGGTGGATAGTGACTTCTGGTGATTATTAAAGGAAGTAAGATGTGGGATAAAATATTGGTAATTAGACCTTTAAACATTCCAAGAGTTGAAGATGTGTCGAATGGCCTTCTAAGTGTGAAAATGTTGTTTGTATTTTGACGTAGCGGGAGGACCGTAACTTGCAGATTGGGTGTCCGTTTGGCATGGGATTTTCCGTACTTAATTGAGTGAGTCAAGGGTTGTGTTAACTGTTGATATTTTGATATATTCGAAGAATATAGAAGATCATGTTGAGCACTGGGAACTTGAGTTATCAGTGTTGGAGAAGAAGCAGTTATATGCCACTGTGAAAGAAGTTCAAAGAGTTTTGGGAGAGATGTCAACAACCCATGTGTTGGTTTTTGCCGAATCTGACAGAACTATTTGTTGTGTTTTGTGATGCTTTATTGATATGATTGGGAGATATGTTAAGTGTAACATCAACGAGTTTTAGTTATGCTTGGACACAATTTAAAGTGCATAAGAGGGATTACCTGACAAGTGATTCAGAGTTTGTTGCTGTTGTGTGTTTGTGTCGGAGTTTGTAGGCCTCAATTGTTCAGTTGAGATTTGAGATGGTTGGTGATCTTGAGAGCTTAAGGTGTTTGTTTGACTTGAAAAAGTTGAATATGAGGCAGAGGAAATAATTGGGATTTCTGAAGGAGTGCAGTTTTGAGTTGAATTACCATTCGGGATATGAGTTTGGTCTGCGAAGAAATTTCTTATGGAGTTGAGCTTTGTATGTTGAGATTGACTATAGGTATTCTTGATAAGATTCGAAGAAGTCGGAGTTCTAATTTGAGTTAATAGACTGATTGAATTTAATGAATTAAAGTCGAATAGTTGATTTCAGATTGATGGGAATGGAACTGTGAGATGTCGTGATAGAGTTGTGTTCCAAATAGTGTGAGTTGGATAAGAGTACTCAGGAAGAAGGAAATTGATATAGATTGAGTATCCATCCGGGTACTATGAAGATGTGACCGAATTTGAGGAATTGTTTTGGTGACCATAGATGGAGAGAGAAGTGGTTGAAGTGATATGTGCTAGTTTGACTTGTTGAACGTCGCAGTGTGAACATCAGAGGTTGTTGGGCCTGATACAACTGTTGAATATTTCTGAATGGTATGAGATAGTATTCCCATGGATTTGTGACAGGTTTTCTGAAGAATTTGAAGAGATATGATTCGACTTGGGTGGTTATGAATGGATTGAAAAGATTAACTCATTTCTTACCAATGAGGATGAATCATTTTATGCTAAAGCTAGCTAAGAGGTATAGTGAGGAAGTTGCGGGGTAGTATGGGTTACTGTTGAATATTGTATCAGATGGGAATATGAGTTTTCATTGAGCTTTTGGGAGATTTTGCGGACGCTTTGGGTGACATGTTGAAGTTGAACTCTATCTAGCACCCGTGGACGGAATGGACAGACAAAGAGAATTGTCCAGTATGTAGAGGATTTGTTGAGAGTTTGTGTGTTGGATCAAGATGGATCAGGGGGTCGTTAATTGTCGTTGATTGAGTTACCTACAATAACCGCTATCATTCTAGTATCAGAATGACATCGTATGAGGCTTTGTACGGTAGGAGATGTAGGACTCCTTTGTGTTGATGTGTGTCCGGCGAGAGTGTTGTACTCGGACCTGAGATTATGCAAGAGACGACTGGAAAGATCAAAAGGATCCAAGAAAAGACGTGTTTTGAGAGTTACGATAGTAACTGGTGTTGGTTGAGCTTAAGGTCTCGGAAGCACCCACTGTGTTTTGTTGATCTGTATCAGAGTAGCGCAGCGGAAGCGTGGGGAAACTAGCATGTTAGACTGTTTTACCGCTACCGCTTGTGGAAATTGCATGATGTGTTCATGTGCCTAAGTTGAGGAGGTACATTGATTCGAAAGGATGGTGTGCAAGGGAGAGACAATTTTATTATGGAGGCATTGCTAGTTCAGGTTGATGAACGAGAAGCAACTTCGAGGTAAAGGGATTCCTTTGGTGGAAGTAGTTTGGGAGATTGGGATGCGAGAGTCATGTCCAGGGTTATTTGAATCAGATAACATTTTCGAGGACGAAAATTCCTAAAGTGGGGGAGGGTTGTAACGACCCAATTTTCAGTAATTGATTATTTGTACTAATTAATTAGTTTGTGTGATTTATCTGATTTAAGTGAATTATTGGATTTATTTAATTTATATGAGTTAATGGATTTAACTGATTTATTCTATTTGGTAGAATAATGTGGATTTATTAGATATTCTCTAATTAATGATGAGATGAGATATTTTATGAGAAAATGAATTGGTAGGTAATTTGAGAGGAATTATGATGGAAGGAAATATGATAGAAAGACATGTAAAGGAAAAAATAGAAGGAAGGAAAGAAAATGGGAAAACATAAGGGGAAAAAGAGAGAAAGAAAGAGGAAGAAAGGAAAAGAGAAGGAAAGAAGGGAAAAGCTTGGGAAGCTCAAGATCAACTTCTTGCTATCGATTTAATCAAGGTAAGGGTAAGAAACATTATTATTTGATCAATGTGTATAATTATGTATGAGATGTGTTGGATTTGTTGGTAGTTTTCTCTATTTTCCATTTATAGGGCAAATGAGTTAAATCAATAGAAACCGGTGTTTTCGCGGATGAAACTCGAAATAAATCGCGTAGTTTAGTCGAGTAGTGTTTAGCCGAGAGTATTGAGTTTCGTTTGAGTGAATTTGATCGAGTTTATGAGTTTTGCCATTTTTGGAGAAATTGGAGGTTAAGATTTTGGGTGAAATTTGGAAGTCGTAGAATTAGTGTTTTATGATCCTAAATTATCCCTATATGAGTGGTGATGATGAGTAAGTATTTAATCGGGTGAAAACTATTTAATCGGATGAGTTTTTGGGGCTTTTAAGCCCGAACCCGTAGCTGTTTTTCTGAGTTTTTAAGGTGTTAATCGGTTAACCATATACGTTAACTGGTTAACACATTGTTGGGGGCCTAAAAGCCGAGTTTTTGGTCTAAAAACTGAGTTTTTGGAGCGGTTAATCGGTTAACCATATGCGTTAACCGATTAACACTGTAAGTGTGAGAAAATATTATTTTCAAAACTTCAAAAATTCATAACTTCTTCACCGTTTATCGGATTTTGTCGTTCTTTATATCAAATTGAAGCTAATAATATGTTATATAACTTGGTGAAAAGAAATATTATTTTTAGCCGACTTTTAGCTGATTTTATCGATTAATCGAGATTAATTATTTTAAGTAAGTGAGGCTTAAATATTTAGAGCATTCGGTTGCGATCGACCTCTTCTTGTGTGAGTAGCTTATATGCTGTTGTATGATATGCTGTGGGTAGCCGTATGGCGTGAATCCTAGAATGTAGAATCGATTGTGATTTTGTGGCCGTTTGGCAATATACGCATTGTGTGCATGATGAGATTGACTGTGAATGTGTATACCTTGTATGAAATGGTATGTGATGAATGATGAATATATATTATGCAATATATATATTGTGAATGCATATTGTTTGTATGCGATTGTATATAAAGAATGCATGGGAACATATTATGAATATGTGTGCATTGCTTGTAATTGTATGTGAAGAATGCATGGGAACATATTATGAATATGTATGCATTGCTTGTAATTGTATGTGAATAATGCATGGGAACATATTGTGAATATGTGTGCATTGCTTGATAAATATATTAATGGTATTGAAATGGATATGTTGTATGTGCAATCATGTTATAATTCTTGAGTGATGAATTATTTGAGAATGCATGGGATTAAGATGCGAGAACGGTCTTAAGTGCATTTGGTTGTTGATTGCATATGCATCATTTAGTCAAGAGGCAATGTTTGCTAGTTTTGTGGGGACTAGTGACATGTCCCAAACCTAGAAGGGTGGGTTTGAAAGCTTAGGGAATGAGCTTTTGTTGTTATCGGTCTAGAAGGGTGGACCCGGTTTAAGTGTAAAAACCGAAAAATGATAACAAGTGTTGGTACCACATGGCATGAGTTGCATTGAGTCTCATGGAATGAATATATGATTGTTGTATGAAGTTATGTATAGGTGTATGTACATGACTTGTGTAATTGTGAACTATGGATATGTTTGATGATTGTCCATATTTGCCTATATATATATATATATATATATATATATATATATATATATATATATATATATATATATATATATATATATATATATATATATATATATATATATATATATATATGCTTTGTGAAGTATATGATGCGTATGATGAAGTATGGTGAAAATTGTGGGATATGCGTATGTGCATTACTTATGTAATTAAGAGTTGTGAGTATTGATAACACAAAATCGTATATATATTTTGATGCATAATTCAACTAAAGTTTAACTGTTTTCGATCCGATTTCGGGTTATTTCCGTGTTATTTGTCTGATGTTTTGCAGGTATTTGATGATCATGTCTAAACAAGGCAATATGAAGAAAAGAAGCAATCTCAGATGAAATATGGACGAAAACCGGATGAAAACATCATGAAAAGTACAAAATGCTGATTTTGCTGCTGTGACGACTGTCACAGCTCCATGACGACCGTCACACATTGTGACGACCGTCATGCAGGCAAAAACGCCCCACTTCAAATGCACGTGAAAGAAGCAGTTCCAAGTCCCAAATAGTGGACCACTACTCCCTGATAATTCTGCCTCAAAGTCCACCTTCTTCAAGTTATAACCGTTAGAATTCCATTTCTATAAAAGGGGACGAAGGGGAGCAGAGAAAGAGATCCGCATTCAGACAACGAAGTGCTGCCAATTTATCTTCAGAGCAACCTTTCCAGTTTTTAAATATTCTTATTTGTTTCTCTTTTCTTTTTCTGCATTCCTTCCATTCCTTCTGTAATTCTTATTTCCGTTGTACGATCAATTGGCACAAAGACCAGAATCCTGCCAACATTTGTGGAGGATCTGCCCAAAAGGTCAATTGGAATATTTACAGGTTTCTCATTTCAATCGTAATTCCAGTTTTTATTATGATGCATGCTATTATTTATTGTTTTTATTTATGTTTTACCTTTCCCAAATCCATGTCTAGCTAAATCAAAGTAATCGATATGTAATAATAATTCGGAAGGGATTTGATAATAACCGGTTGAATATTATCTTCTTCAAAAGTTGTTTATGGTCTGAGTGTTTAAATTAATTTACTGAATAAACTTCGTCGCGAAAGCGAGAACTTATTTAAAAGTAGTTTTGCCATGAAAGTGGGAAATTAACTAAGGTACGAACCAACAAGCGAAAGTTGCGGCAAGACCAGATAGTAAACACTAGTCATTCATTTTAATAACAGCGAAAGCACTTTAAAATGAATTAGAATTTAGAGATTTCCAAAAAATAATTTTAACCCCGAATGGGACACGAAAGCGTACATTTGGCCCTTAGAATTATGATTAGCGTCAATAACCATCGTGAGGCGAGAGTCTTCAGATCACCATTTTCTGCTTAAATAAACTCTGAAAAATATTTCGTATACCGGTAACTTGTCAAATCCCCGAAGAACATAATTACTGCATATTGATTCAATTAATTATACTTTAATTAACATTCTTAGTTCCCTTTAGTGACAATCTTATTCCCTCAAACATTATCTACCTAGCTAAACATAGTAACTCCCGAGAACACTAGTTTGATTACGAGTCCCTGTGGGATTGATATCTATTATTACTACGCGATAGACTGTGCACTTGCCGTTAGGTTGTATTAGACATAGAAAGTCGCGATCAAGTTTTTGGCGCCGTTGCCGGGGACCCGTTTAGTCAATAGTGTAACCTTCTGTTACGCCGTATAGACTAGGTTAATTATTTTCATTTTTCCTTTACTAGTGTTGCGATTGTATGCCAAGTGATCGCCCGCAAGACGATATCTTGAAACCTTCAGTCGCAGAACTAGAACGCTTCTTACATCTAAGAAGCCGAATCATTGAGTACCAACTCAAACATAACATTCCCGACCCTCTCACTCCCATTCCCAAATCCCAAGAAGAATCAAACATGGCTGAAGGACCTCCAAACAAACCGCTGAAGGCATACGCTATGGCCTCTCAGATGGATCCTAGGAGTAGCATTGCTGCCCCAGCTATTACTCGAAATGATTTTGAGCTGAAACCATCATTGCTGTCAGCTGTACAACAAAACCGATTCTCAGGAAACACAACTGAGGATCCGAACGAACATCTAACGAAGTTTGTACAATACGTAGACACGGTGAAAGCAAATGGAGTAACTCCAGACGCGATAAGACTTCGTCTTTTCCCATTCTCTCTTAGAGACAGAGCGTGGACATGGTTACAATCTTTACCATCCAACTCCGTTACGACGTGGGAACAATTGAAGAACGTCTTCTTAGCGAGATATTTTCCGCCAAGCAAAACTGCTATGCTTAGAGCTCAAATCAATGGATTTCGACAAAAAGATACTGAATCTCTTTACGAAGCATGGGAACGATTCAAAGATATGATGAGAACATGTCCTCACCACGGTTTAGAAGATTGGGTGACAATCCATACTTTTTATAATGGGCTTTTATACAATACCAGATTGACAATAGACGCCGCCGTGGGCGGTGCACTTATAGATAAGCCATACGACGAAGCCTATCAACTAATCGAAAACATGTCTCAGAACCACTACCAATGGGGAGGTGAACGCACTCCAACAGAGAAAACCACAGCGAAAGGTGGGATGTACGAGATCAGCAGCATTGAAAAGTTCAACGCTAAAGTAGATGCTCTAGCACAGAAGATTGACAGTCTGACCGTTAACCCCACTGCAACCGTCGCTGCCGTAACTCCAAATTGCGAGTTATGCAGAAGCACCACTCATAATGCGCCCGAATGCCCATTGCTAGCTGGAATCCCACCAGACCAAGTAAATTATGCTCAAGGAAATCCTTACGCAAATACATATAACCCAGGTTGGCGAAATCATCCAAACTTTTCTTACAAAAGCGAAAATGCATTGCAAATGCCTACTGCTCCACCAGGATATCAGAAAACAGCAGCTGCTCAGACTGCACCTAGGAAATCAAACCTTGAGTTGATGATGGAAAAATTCATAGCTACTCAAGCTCAAACAAACAAAGAATTCCTGAATCAAAACATACACACTAGCGAGCAAATTAAACAGTTGACTGGAAAAGTAGACGCTTTAGCCACCCACAACAAAATGCTAGAAACACAGATATCACAAGTGGCTCAACAACAAGCCTCTACTGCCGCACCCGCTGGCACATTTCCTGGACAACCCGAACAGAATCCAAAAGGCTAAGCAAATGCTGTAATACTAAGAAGTAGAAAAGAATTGGATGAACCGATCGATCCGAGGACCGAAAACTCAGCCATGCAACAAAAACCAACTGAACAAGCAGAAAAGGAATCCAAGTTAGAGAAGAAGGAAAACAACGAGAAGGAGGATACCGCAAGTGAAAAAACTCAAGCACCTCCAGCGCCATATAAACCACCCATCCCTTATCCCCAAAGATTAATAAACTCCAAAACTTCAGGACAGTTTAAGAAATTTGTAGAGCTCCTTAAACAGCTGAATATTACTATTCCTTTTACATAAGCGATAACTCAAATGCCGTCATACGCTAAATTTCTCAAAGAAATCCTGTCGAATAAGAGAAAGATCGAGGATAACGAAACAGTTACACTTACTGCAGAGTGTAGCGCTATTATTCAAAACCACATGCCTCCTAAATTAAAAGACCCAGGTAGTTTCTCCGTACCCTGCGTAATAGGAAAGTTCGTGATAGACAAAGCTCTATGCGACTTAGGAGCCAATATCAGTGTTATGCCTTTATCTCTATGCAAAAAGCTGAATATGGGAGACCTCAGACCAACCAAAATGTCCGTACAATTAGCTGACCGATCAGTAAAATACCCCGTCGGAATATTGGAAAACGTTCCAGTACGCATAGGACAATTCTACATCCCAACCGACTTCATAATCATGGACATCAAGGAGGACACTGTTACCCCAATTATTCTAGGAAGACCGTTCCTAGCTACAGCCGGAGCGATTATAGACGTGAAGAAAGGAAGGCTAACATTCGAAGTAGGAGAAGAAAAGATAGAGTTCATTCTCACCAAGTTCTTACAAGCACCAGCCATAGACGATACCTGCTATTTAGTAGATGAAATTGACGAATGCATAAGAGAACTTGAAAATGAAGAGACCACGTATTCAGAAATAATAAAGATTCAAATACCCGATATTTCTGAAGACGATGATTAGCGTAAACCGTATAAAGACGACAGCCTAAGCAAAAGCTTAGCACTGACCCCAAACCATATGCCAGGTCCGAAGAACCCATCTTTAGAACTTAAAACACTACCCAAAAACCTTAGATATGAATTTCTAGACGATGAACTAAAAAGACCAGTGATAGTCAACGCTGACTTAGGACAACCAGAAACCGAAAAGCTATTAGAAGTCCTAAAGAAGTACCCCACCGCGTTAGGCTATAACATAAGCGATCTAAAAGGCATAAGCCCTTCAATCTGTATGCATCGAATTACAATAGAGGAAGACTCTAAAACCTCTAGAGAGCATCAGAGAAGACTGAACCCCATCCTAAGCACCGTAGTTAGAGATGAAGTAAAGAAATTGCTAGATGCATGAATCATCTATCCAATCTCCGATAGTGAATGGGTTAGCCCAGTTCATGTCGTACCCAAGAAAGGAGGAGTAACAGTAGTTAAAAACGAAAAAGGCGAATCAATAACAAAAAGAGTCGTGACTGGAAGCAGGATGTGTATTGATTATAGAAAGCTTAACAAGGCCACACGAAAAGATCACTTCCCATTACCCTTCATAGACCAAATGTTGGAAAGATTAGCCAAACATTCATATTTCTGCTATCTAGATGGCTATTCAGGATTTTTCCAAATTCCCATTCATCCGGATGACCAAGAAAAGACTACATTCACCTGTCCTTATGGTACTTTTGCTTACCGCCGAATGCCGTTCGGACTCTGTAATGCTCCAGCAACCTTCCAAAGATGCATGATGGCAATCTTTGCAGATTTCATGGACGACATCATGGAAGTATTCATGGACAATTTCTCGGTATGTGGACAAAGTTTTGAAGGATGCCTACAAAACTTAGAAATGGTATTAGAACGATGTGTAAAAGTGAACCTCGTCCTAAATTGGGAAAAATACCATTTTATGGTCTGACAAGGAATAGTCCTAGGACATGTTATATCAAATAAAGGAATTGAGGTCGACAAAGCTAAAATAGAGATTATAAAAGATCTCCAACCTCCAAAATCCGTACGAGAAATACAGAGTTTTCTAGGACATGCCGGTTTCTACAGAAGATTTATAAAAGATTTTTCAAAAATCACAAAACCTTTGACCGGCCTGTTGATGAAAGATGATGAGTTCGTCTTCGACGACGACTGTCTAAAAGCATTCGAAACATTAAAATCAGCCCTTATCACCGCACCGATTATGCAACCACCCGATTGGCGACTACCGTTCGAAATCATGTGCGATGCGAGTGATTATGCCGTAGGCGCAGTTCTAGGACATAGGAAGGACAAGAAACTCCATGCCATCTACTATGCCAGTAGAACCTTAGATCCTGCCCAAATGAACTACGCTACCACAGAAAAGGAACTTCTAGCAGTTATATTCGCGCTTGACAAATTCCGTTCTTACTTAGTAGGAGCAAAAATTATCATATACACAGACCACGCTGCCATAAGGTACCTAATAAGCAAAAAGGATGTCAAACCAAGACTATTGAGATGGATCTTGTTATTATAAGAGTTTGACTTAGAAATCAAAGATAAGAAAGAAACCGAGAACGTTGTTGCAGATCACTTATCCCGAATAGAAGGTATCAAACATGAACCAGTACCGATAAACGACGATTTCCCGTACGAACGTCTGATAGCCAAATTAGAAAGTGACATACCCAACTCAATCTCGGGAGATCCAGAATTCGAAAAAGCTGTAGAAGTCGTCTATGCCTAAGTCACATTACCTTGGTATGCTGACATCGTTATTTACCTCGCTGCAGGCGTGCTTCCACCGGATCTCACTTATCAGCAAAAGAAGAAATTCTTCCACGATCTGAAACACTATTATTGGGACGAACCTCTACTCTTCAAGAGAGGGGCCGACAACATATACTGTCGTTGTGTCCCAGAGGAAGAAATAGAAAATATCATTCCCCAATGCCATTCAGCACCGTATGGTGGTCATGCTAGTACATCCAAGACGTGCGCTAAGATTCTCCAAGCCGACTTATTTTGGCCTAACCTCTGGAAAGACGTTCACATCGCTGTGCTAAAATGTGATCGATGCCAACGAACTGGCAACATCTCACGACGTGATGAAATGCCTCAGAAAGGAACCTTAGAGGTATAAATCTCTGACGTATGGGGAATAGATTTCATGGGACCGTTCCCACCTTATTTTGGTAATAACTACATACTCGTCGCTGTAGACTATGTGTCTAAATGGATAGAAGCCATTGCTGCTCCAACAAACGATGCACGAGTAGTAATCAAACTCTTCAAAAACACAATCTTTCCTAGATTCGGTGTACCCAGACTCGTCATTAGTGACGGCGGATCTCACTTCATATCGCGAATATTTGATAAACTTCTTTCTAAATATGGAGTCCGACACCGAGTAGCTACACCTTATCATCCGCAAACTAGCGGACAAGTAGAGGTCTCAAACAGGGAAATAAAACAGATATTGGAAAAGACTGTCACTACCTCAAGGAAAGATTGGTCATCAAAGCTACATGAAGCTTTATGGACTTATAGGACCGCCTTTAAGAAACCAATAGGTACTACACCCTACAAATTAGTTTACGGTAAATCCTGCCATCTCCCTGTAGAATTAGAGCATAAGGCCTTCTGGGCCATTAAGACACTCAATTTCAACTACACCGAGGCGGGAGAAAAGCAAATCTTGAACTTACACGAATTGGAAGAACTTCGATTAGACGCTTACGAAAATGCCCGTATATACAAAGAATGAACTAAAAAGTGGCATGATAAACGTTCAGTCAAGAAACAATTCAGTGTGGGAGACATCGTATTGCTATTTAATTCAAGATTAAAACTCTTCCTAGGTAAACTAAAATCTAGGTGGTTTGGACCTTATGAAGTGACTAAAGTACTTCAGAGTGGAGCTGTTGAAATTACTAATAAGACGAATGCACCGTTTATCGTAAACGGGCAACGTCTAAAACATTATAATAAGAACGAAAACAGCCCTCAAGTCTGCAGTATAGTATTGCTTGAGCTTCCAGCTCAAACACCCGAATAGCTTGTCACCAAGCTATTGTCAGGCTTTAGACGTTAAAAATAGCGCTTACTGGGAGGCAACCCAACTTTTCCCGCATTTTTCCTCGTTACTGTATTTCATTTTTTCTTTAAAATTTTACTTTGAAACTTTAACAAAAATTCTAAACTTAAAATTACTACTACTTTTTACTTTCGTTTGTTTTCATATTTTTATTTTTATTTTATTTTTCTCTTTTGGTCTTTTGTTTTTACCGCTTTCTGTTTTTAAAAATCCTGACTTCAAACTTCTGTTTTAAACTTTTCAAGATTTTAAAAGTCTTCAAAACATTCCTCCTGTTTTCTCCGACTTACCTGCGAGTATGGCCGAGTACGACTTCACAAAGGTTCATTTTCGAGGACTAGCTCAAAAGGCAAGATTTGCAGCACTAACTGAAAGAGAAATCGCCTTAACGCTGTATTATGATAAGTCTACCATGGATAAACTAGGAATCACGGATAGCATTCAATACCTGTTCAATCAACTGAGTTGGGAGAACACTGCTTTGAAAACACGTTTTGCTACCTATATGGATCTCACCTATGAATTCCTTAGTTCCTTCAGATACCTACCCAACTATGGTTTTGGATCTAACACAGAGCTGATTACCTTTCGAATGTTTGGAATGGACCAAACCCATAGCCGGATGTCACTAGCTAACCTCCTAGGATTTCTTAGCGGACCGCATGTGTTCATCAGTGCAGAAGATGACGATATTGATTTTGAACTCGACCAATTCTGGGGTAGAATCACAGGCGACTATCACCCTGAACCAGACAGAATGTATAATGATGATATTCATAACCCAGCTTTCAGATACTTCCATAAGATACTAGCTCACACCCTTTTCGGGAAAGAAGAAAATATTACTACAATATCTAAAGAGGAGTTATTCATCATGTTCTGTGCTTCTCAGGGACGTACAGTAAATGCAGTGCCTTTCATGATGAGATCTTTCAGACGCCTCACTCAGGACCCACAGTCACCTATTCTTATAGGAGGCCTCGTGACAATGATTGCCCACGAGCTCGACCTTAGATTCCACTTAAATGCAAGCACTCGTTTTGGCACCATCCGACCCATGAATATACAGTTCTGCTTTAACAGGCGCATTTTAGGAACTATGGGACCTGGACCTTACGAGTACCTCATAAATGAAAAACCTGTCCAGCTATTCACACTGCCTGATCATCAGATGACAAGTATCTACAACAAGGACAACTGGCTTTATGAATTGGATGAGCCTATGGGACCTCCTTCACCTCAATCAACACCACAGAACTATATGTACGACAGTGACCACATCTTTGAGGCACACGACTATATGTACTATGAGGATGTTGTATCAGAAGCTGAAGTAGACCCTACGACTCCTCCGCATTACAACACCTATCCTGAGCCCATTCCTGAGGAGACCACCGACAAAATGGATATTGTTCTACTCCGATTGGACAACGTTGATGCAACTCTGACTACTGTAAAAGATGACATCACAGGCATACACAGTGAACTGGTAGTCTTCATGGATTTAGTCTGTGACCAGCTCGACTACTACGCACGGAAGTTCGATGAGTTGAAGGCACGAAAAGACTAGATACTAGTTTTAGTTTAGTTTGGTTTAGTTTAGTTTCGTTTAATCATTTGGATTTTTGCATTGTTAATTTCTTTATATATTACATTACAATCATTCTAATTACTTTTTATTTCTTTATGTCAATTTTAGTCTTTATCTATTTATTCTGTTTTTACGTTGTTTCTTTGTTTATTGGCCACTATAATGCATTGCTATATCATTAATAAGCCTAAAAGTCACTGCAAGAACACCCTCACAGCAAAATTCTGCGTTCTACATATTTTGCTGCTGTGACGACCGTCACAGGATCCTGACGAGCGTCACGTGGGTGACGACCGTCACATATACATGACGACCGTCACGAACCCAAAATTGTTATCTGATATAACAGGGGTTGCGTTTTCTCTCCCACTCATCTCTTTTCAACTTCCAATCATCAGAAACTCCCACCCCACTCCAATTTTTCGTTTTCCCCACCTTGCACCATATATTCCAACTCCCATCTCAACTTCCTACCACACTTCAGTTACATTTTTCCACTCCTCAGAACCACCTCAATCCTCCTACAATGGCGAGAAACCACGAAACCCCAGACCTCAGCAACATTGTGTTCAGCGACGGTGACTCCGGCGAGAGACAGCGGGCCAACTACATCGCATTCCATCAACGGTCGCTCCAGCCGACTCATTATCCACGTATTCCATCACTCACGGAGCTCGGACTCCTTGAAGGCGTCACTTGGATGCTTCAAAGAGCCGGCATCTGGAACCTCTGCACCAATCCACTGCCGACATACAAACAACTCACTCTCAAGTTCCTGAGTTCGTTTACCTACGTCACTTCCAGCGGCGACCTCAACCAACACTCCGGTGCCGCATGCTTCCGGATGTTCGGCACAAACTATCAGGTGAACCAAAACCAGATTGCCGCCATCTTACAACTCCCTCGAGGCGACAATGCTCACCGCCGCCTCACCGATCAGTTTCAGCACGAAGCCTTCGCGCTCTGGTACCAGTTAACCGACATCAATGCCGATGGTTGGGATTCTCTGCATGCAACACATATCCACAACCCGACCATCCGGTACTTCCACCGAGCATTGAGCAACACCATCTTCGCCCGGGACAGCAACCATAAGGTGAACTCGAAAGAGCTCTTCTTCCTCATCTGTGTCTTCAACAACGAGCCTATCAACGCCGCTCCGTTCCTCCTGGCCCACATTCAGGCCAACTGTAACCATGGCTCCAAGCCATTTTACTTTGGCGGGATTGTCACTGCCATTGCACTTGGGCTGAACCTCGGTGACCGCCTCCAGCACCTCCATGCCATCCCCTCGGTGTTCCTTGACACCGACCACTGCAGAGCCTCTCACCTCATCCGTTCCAGAGCCGACGGCAAGTACCATCCGGTAGTGCGTAGCAAAATCGTCCGAAGCATCATCCTTCCATCACGCACCCGGATACACCCAGAGGATCGTACCAACTGGTTATTTGACCTCACTGCCCCTCCTGCTGCCGCTGCTCTAACTCAGGACCACACCCAAGGTTCTGACGACGAAATCTAAGCTGAGTTGGACAGGCCAGAGCAACCAGAGGCATCGCAACCTCTTCCTTCCGAAGGTACATCCTCCCGCCGCCGCCGCCATCGTCCAGTGCCCGACTACTCAGAAGAGGACCTCTTCCGCTCTCTCGGCCAGCAGGCCCAGATACTCGCTATGATGCAGCAGCAGAATCAGCGAGCAGAGCAGTTCAAAGCTTGGCATCGGACCCAAATGCAACAACTTCAAACCGGCCAAGAAACCATTACTGAGAACTTGGCGAATCTGACCTTGCAGGTCGAAGGACTCCGTGACTATGTCTACCACACCAGAGCTATGAGTTTTGAGGACCGAGTCGCCCAAGTCAGAGCCAGAGGACGCGAGCGCGGACGTGACCGAGGCAGAGGACGTGATTAGTTATCATTTTCCTTATTTGTTTACTATATTTGCAGTTTCTATGTACTTTTATTTCCGTTGTATCTCCGTCTCGCATTCTTTCAAATCAGTGGGGACACTGATTGAGATAGTGTGGGAGCGGAGCGTTTATTTCCCATTTCATTGTACTTTGAATTTCGTAATTTCTATTCAAATTTTTTCTATTTTTAGCAAATAAAGCTCGTTTATATATCCTTTTTCCGTTACGCAAACATCCCCATGTTATTCGACGTAAACAACAAATTTTTTCGTTCGTTCCTCAAAAGCAAAAGCATCACGAGAATGCACCCGAGTTCAAACCAAGTTTCGAAACACCGAGGAGACGACAATTCTAACAAAACCAGTACCGTCCTGACACCTTAGATCTCCGGTTTATGCGAGTCGGTTTCACTACCTACGTGTACCAAAGTCTCAAGTGTCTACGCAAACTCAGCCCCAAGTAGTTTATAGTAGCAGTCAGCACCATCCTAAAACACTTCTAAGCGAGCGACCAATGCAAATAAGTGTATGATCTCCAAAAAGATGAAAAATCATGAAAAGAAAGTTAGATAGCCAAAAATATAAGACACGTTTCCTTCTAAGTTAGGTGCTCCTCACCCGAGCATTTAGCCCAACGGCACGAAAACTCATTGAAAAATCAATGATATAAGCTTGTGATCAATGAAGAAGATTAAAACAGAAATGAGATCATATTCACTAACAGGTCGACTTGCCATGAAATTGTATGGACAAAGGGCTTAATGTGATTGCGCTAGAACAAACAGGGTGAACTTGCCGCGAGAACCTTGACACCAAGCTACAGTAGCATGACTGGGACCGATTTGCATAAGAAGGAGACCTCCGAAGACTTGTAGTCCAGTGTCGTCATGGTACTCGTTTTGTTCTTACCAAGAATCCCGGTTTTTCCCAACTTTACGAACGAAGAAGTTGCCTCGTGCTTGCCGACCTTTTCCTGTTTTACTTGAGGACAAGCAAAGATTCAAGCTTAGGGGAGTATTGATAACACGAAATCGTATATATCTTTTGATGCATAATTCAACTAAAGTTTAACTGTTTTCGATCCGATTTCGGGTTATTTTCGTGTTATTTGTCTGATGTTTTGCAGGTATTTGATGATCATGTCTAAACAAGGCAATATGAAGAAAAGAAGCAATCTCAGATGAAATATGGACGAAAACCAGATGAAAACATCATGAAAAGCGCAGAATGCTGATTTTGCTGTTGTGACGACCGTCACAGCTCCATGACGACTGTCACACATTGTGACGACCGTCATGCAGGCAAAAACGCCCCACTTCAAATGCACGTGAAAGAAGCAGTTCCAAGTCCCAAATAGTGGACCACTACTCCCTGATAATTCTGCCTCAAAGTCCACCTTCTTCAAGTTATAACCGTTAGAATTCCATTTCTATAAAAGGGGAAGAAGGGAGCAGAGAAAGAGAGTCGCATTCAGACAACGAAGTGCTGCCAATTTATCTTCAGAGCAACCTTTCCAGTTTTTAAATATTCTTATTTGTTTCTCTTTTCTTTTTCTGCATTCTTTCCATTCCTTCTGTAATTATTATTTCCGTTGTACGATCAATTGACACAAAGACCAGAATCCTGCCAATATTTGTGGAAGATCTGCCCAAAAGGTCAATTGGAATATTTACAGGTTTCTCATTTCAATCGTAATTCCAGTTTTTATTATGATGCATGCTATTATTTATTGTTTTTATTTATGTTTTACCTTTCCCAAATCCATGTCTAGCTAAATCAAAGTAATTGATATGTAATAATAATTCGGAAGGGATTTTATAATAACCGGTTGAAAACTATCTTCTTCAAAAGTTGTTTATGGTATGAGTGTTTAAATTAATTTACTGAATAAAATTCGTCGCGAAAGCGAGAACTTATTTAAAAGTAGTTTTGCCACGAAAGTGGGAAATTAATTAAGGTACGAACTAACAAGCGAAAGCTGCGGCAAGACCAAATAGTAAACACTAGTCATTCATTTTAATAACAGCGAAAGCACTTTAAAATGAATTAGAATTTAGAGGTTTCCAAAAAATAATTTAAACCCCGAATGGGACACGAAAGCGTACGTTTGACCCTTAGAATTATGATTAGCGTCAATAACCATCGTGAGGCGAGAGTCTTCAGATCACCATTTTCTGCTTAAATAAACTCTGAAAAATATTTCGTATACCGGTAACTTGTCAAATCCCCGAAGAACATAATTACTGCATATCGATTCAATTAATTATACTTTAATTAACATTCTTAGTTCCCTTTAGTGACAATCTTATTCCCTCAAACATTATCTACCTAGCTAAACATAGTAACTCCCGAGAACACTAGTTTGATTACGAGTCCCTGTGGGATCGATATCTATTATTACTACGCGATAGACTGTGCACTTGCAGTTAGGTTGTATTAGACATATAAAGTCGCGATCAAGTATGTGGCTATTGTATGAAAGTATGCTTATGAGCATGAGTTGTTGCTTTGAGAATTGTAAATGTGAAATTGTGAATTGGTGAATAAACATGATATGTGTATGTTATGTGGAATGTTGAGATTCATGGATATGCACATGATGAATATGCTTGGTGATATCCTTAATTGTTTATATATATGTTGTGACGTACATGATGAGTTATAATGAACCGTGGTGAGAAAATATGGAACATATGTATTCTATGCTTGTGTATTTATATATATGATTATATTCATTGTTATTATGATAATATTTCTCACCCTTCTGCTGGAATGATATCCTATCTGACATCGTGCAGGTATCAAAGAGTAGTACTGCTTGTAGTTGCGAGGTCGCTTTTGGCGTAGTTGTTTAGTAATTTAGTTATATTGGGTCGAGTCATGCTCTGGTCATGTAAAACTGGAATCCTTTGGTTTATGTTTTAGAGATACTTTATGTACTCTATGTTATGTTTTTGTATTCATTGGAATATTATGATGTTGGCCCTAGTGCCTAAGTAATGTGGAAGTATATGATGAATCTGAGTATTCTGTTAAGAGAATTATGTTATAATTGAATCCGCTGCTACATGCAAGTGAAATCTTGAAAAGGCATGATTAATTATTGAAGTGTTTATGAGCATGACAGGTGTTTTGATGTTTCGAAATTATGTGTGACACCCTTTTGTGAATGCATGTTAATTTTACTCTGATTATGCACATGTTTTTCGTGGGGTTTAAAAGGGTGTTATATTAGTGGTATCAGAGCAGGTCGGTCCGTTCGGCCAAGTTGTCTAATGTTGTTTGTTCCTTGGTATACGACATGTGTGTGAAAACACTGTCAATACGTGTTTGTTTTCTAGCCTTTGTCTGCAAGAGTTTGAATGATTCAAGTGGGGGAGAAGCTTGTGTTTCTCCAAGATGCTACAAGTGTAGAGTTGTAGCTCAGTATATGGTTGAACACTCTTATAGTTTGGTAAAGATGGTTTATGCCCCATCATGATTTCAGCTGTCTATTGACAAATTGAAGAACTGATCACCCTTAATCTCTTGTTGATAGTAGTTGGGGTTTTGTTGGATGGGATAGACGTGTCTTGCGAGCTTAGATGGCGTGAGCAGTGAATTGTTTGGAGTGAAACCAAGTGCTTAAGAATTGTTTTGATAAGTCAGCGCGGGACAATGTTGAGATGTTTAATTTTGACGGAAATTTTGAGTGTTTATGAAAGTGAGAAGTTGGCGGTTTGTCGATTAATTGTGGTTGTCTAGAAGTTATCCTGACAGAATAGTGATATACAGCCAAGACGTGAAGTGGAGTTGTGATCGGCTTAGTTACGAGAACTAGTCTGATATTGAGAGCTCCGTATTATATGTCTATTTGGATAGTCAAGGAATTAAACTGATTGAGTAGTTTGGAGACTTGTGTTTGGCGTATGTGCTACGACAACAGATTATGAGGTCAAGTATATAAAGGGTGAATAGTTACTTCTGGTGATTATTAAAGGAAGTAAGATGTGGGATAAAATATTGGTAATTAGACCTTTAAATATTCCAATAGTTGAAGATGTGTCGAACGGCCTTCTAAGTGTGAAAATGTTGTTCGTATTTTTACGTAGCGGGAGAACCGTAACTTGCAGATTGGGTGTTCGTTTGGCATGGGATTTTCCGTACTTAATTGAGTGAGTCAAGGGTTGTGTTAACTGTTGATATTTTGATATATTCGAAGAATATAAAAGATCATGTTGAGCATTGGGAACTTGAGTTATCAGTGTTGGAGAAGAAGCAGTTATATGCCACTGTGAAAGAAGTTCAAAGAGTTTTGGGAGAGCTGTCAACAGCCCGTGTGTTGGTTTTTGCCGAATCTGACAGAACTATTTGTTGTGTTTTGTGATGCTTTGTTGATATGATTGGGAGATATGTTAAGTGTAACGTCAGTGAATTTTAGTTATGATTAGAAACAATTTAAAGTGCATAAGAGGGATTACCTGACAAGTGATCTAGAGTTTGTTGCTGTTGTGTGTTTGTGTCGGAGTTTGGAGGCCTCAATTGTTCAGTTGAGATTTGAGATGGTTGGTGATCTTGAGAGCTTAAGGTGTTTGTTTGACTTGAAAAAGTTGAATATGAGGTAGAGGAAATAATTGGGATTTCTGAAGGAGTGCAGTTTTGAGTTGAATTACCATTCGGGATATGAGTTTGGTCTGCGAAGAAATTTCTTATGGAGTTGAGCTTTGTATGTTGAGACTGACTATAGGTATTCTTGATAAGATTTGAAGAAGTCGGAGTTCTAATTTGAGTTAATAGACTGATTGAATTTAATGAATTAAAGTTGAATAGTTGATTTCAGATTGATGGGAATGGAACCGTGAGATGTCGTGATAGAGTTGTGTTCCAAATAGTGTGAGTTGGATAAGAGTACTCAGGAAGAAGGAAATTGGTATAGATTGAGTATCCATTCGGGTACTATGAAGATGTGACCGAATTTGAGGAATTGTTTTGGTGACCATAGATGGAGAGAGAAGTGGTTGAAGTGATATGTGCTAGTTTGACTTGTTGAACGTCGCAGTGTGAACATCAGAGGTTGTTGGGCCTGATACAACTGTTGAATATTTCTGAACGGTATGAGATAGTATTCCCATGGATTTGTGACAGGTTTTCTGAAGAATTTGAAGAGATATGATTCGAATTGGGTGGTTATGAATGGATTGAAAAGATTAACTCATTTCTTACCAATGAGGATGAATCATTTTATGCTAAAGCTAGCTAAGAGGTATAGTGAGGAAGTTGCGGGGTAGTATGGGTTACCGTTGAATATTGTATCAGATGGGAATCTGAGTTTTCATTTAGCTTTTGGGAGATTTTGCGGACGCTTTGGGTGACATGTTGAAGTTGAACTCTATCTAGCACCCGTGGACGGAATGGACAGACAAAGAGAACTGTCCAGTATGTAGAGGATTTGTTGAGAGTTTGTGTGTTGGATCAAGATGGATCAGGGGGTCGTTAATTGTCGCTGATTGAGTTACCTACAATAACCGCTATCATTCTAGTATCATAATGACATCGTATGAGGCTTTGTACGGTAGGAGGTGTAGGACTCCTTTGTGTTGATGTGTGTCCGACGAGAGTGTTGTACTCGGACCTGAGATTATGCAAGAGACGACTGGAAAGATCAAAAGGATCCAAGAAAAGACGTGTTTTGAGAGTTACGATAGTAACTGGTGTTGGTCGAGCTTGAGGTCTCGGAAGCACCCACTGTGTTTTGTTGATCTGTATCAGAGTAGCGCAACGGAAGCGTGGGGAAACTAGCACGTTAGACTGTTTTACCGCTACCGCTTGTGGAAATTGCATGATGTGTTCATGTGCCTAAGTTGAGGAGGTACATTGATTCGAAAGGATGGTGTGCAAGGGAGAGACAATTTTATTATGGAGGCATTGCTAGTTCAGGTTGATGAACGAGAAGCAACTTCGAGGTAAATGGATTCCTTTGGTGGAAGTAGTTTGGGAGATTGGGATGCGAGAGTCGTGTCCAGGGTTATTTGAATCAGATAACATTTTCGAGGACGAAAATTCCTAAAGTGGGGGAAGGTTGTAACAACCCAATTTTCAGTAATTGATTATTTGTACTAATTAATTGGTTTGTGTGATTTATCTGATTTAAGTGAATTATTGGATTTATTTAATTTATATGAGTTAATGGATTTAACTGATTTATTCTATTTGGTAGAATAATGTGGATTTATTAGATATTCTCTAATTAATGATGAAATGAGATATTTTATGAGAAAATGAGTTGGTATATAATTTAAGAGGAATTATGATGGAAGAAAATATGATAGAAAGACATATAAAGGAAAAAATAGAAGGAAGGAAAGAAAAGGGGAAAACATAAGGGAAAAAAGAGAGAAAGAAAGAGGAAGAAAGGAAAAAAGAAGGAAAGAAGGGAAAAGCTTGGGAAGCTCAAGATCAACTTCTTAATATCGATTTAATCAAGGTAAGGGTGAGAAACATTATTATTTGATCAATGTGTATGATTATGTATGAGATGTGTTGGATTTGTTGGTAATTTTCTCTATTTTCTATTTCTAGGGCAAATGAGTTAAATCAATAGAAATCGGTGTTTTCGCAGATGAAACTCGAAATAAATCGCGTAGTTTAGTCAGGTAGTGTTTAGCCGAGAGTATTGAGTTCCGTTTGAGTGAATTTGATCGAGTTTATGAGTTTTGCCATTTTTGGAGAAATTGGAGGTTAAGATTTTGGGTGAAATTCGGAAGTCGTAGAATTAGTGTTTTATGATCTAAATTATCCTTATATGAGTGGTGATGATGAGTAAGTATTTAATCGGGTGAAAACTATTTAATCGGGCGACTTTTTGGGGCTTTTAAGCCCGAACTCATAGTTGTTTTTCTGAGTTTTTAAGGTGTTAATCGGTTAACCATATACATTAACCGATTAACACAGTGTTGAGGGCCTAAAAGCTGAGTTTTTGGTCTAAAAATTGGGTTTTTGGAGCGGTTAATCGGTTAACCACATGCGTTAACCGATTAACACTGTAAGTGTGAGAAAATATTATTTTCAAAACTTCGAAAATTCATAACTTCTTCATCGTTTATCGGATTTTGTCGTTCTTTATATCAAATTGAAGCTAATAATATGTTCTATAACTTGGTGAAAAGAAATATTATTTTTAGCCGACTTTTAGCCGATTTTATCGATTAATCGAGATTAATTATTTTAAGTATGTGAGGCTTAAATATTTAGAGCATTCGGTTGCAATCGACCTCTTCTTGTATGAGTAGCTTATATGATGTTGTATGATATGCTGTTGGTAGCCGTATGGCGTGAATCCTAGAATGTGGAATCGATTGTGATTTTGTGGCCGTTTGGCAATATATGCATTGTTTGAATTAAACGTGAATGCATGATGAGATTGACTGTGAATGTGTATACCTTGTATGAAATGGTATGTGATGAATGATGAATATATATTATGCAATATATATATTGTGAATGCATATTGTTTGTATGCGATTGTATGTAAAGAATGCATGGGAACATATTGTGAATATGTGTGCATTGCTTGTAATTGTATGTGAAGAATGCATGGGAACATATTATGAATATGTGTGCATTGCTTGTAATTGTATGTGAATAATGCATGGGAACATATTGTGAAT
The DNA here is from genome assembly GCA_963859935.3 of Lathyrus sativus. Lineage (NCBI taxonomy): Eukaryota > Viridiplantae > Streptophyta > Magnoliopsida > Fabales > Fabaceae > Lathyrus > Lathyrus sativus. Next base: position 56,957,280 of record OZ012735.1, on the reverse strand, counting down.
ATGTGTGCATTGCTTGATAAATATATTAATGGTATTGAAATGGATATGTTGTATGTGCAATCATGTTATAACTCTTGAGTGATGAATTATAAGAGAATGCATGGGATTAAGATGCGAGAACGGTCTTAAGTGCATTTGGTTGTTGATTGCATATGCATCATTTTGTCAAGAGGCAATGTTTGCTAGTTTTGTGGAGACTAGTGACTTTTCCCAAACCTAGAAGGGTGGGTTTGAAAGCTTAGGGAATGAGCTTTTGTTGTTATCGGTCTAGAAGGGTGGACTCGGTTTAAGTGTAAAAATCGAAAAATGATAACAAGTGTTGGTACCACATGGCATGAGTTGCATTGAGTCTCATGGAATGAATATATGATTGTTGTATGAAGTTATGTATAGGTGTATGTACATGACTTGTGTAATTGTGAACTATGGATATGTTTCATGATTGTCCATATTTGCCTATATATATATATATATATATATATATATATATATATATATATATATATATATATATATATATATATATATATATATATATATATATATATATATATATATATATATATATATATATATATATATATATATATATATATATATATATATATATATATATATATATATATATATATATATATATATATATATATATATATATATATATATATATATATATATATATATATATATATATATATATATATATATATATATATATATATATATATATATATATATATATATATATATATATATATATGTAATACCCCAAATTTTACCCTTATATTTAGTCAGTCATGTCGCATATCATCTCATATGTACATTTGCTAATCACTAACAAGTTATGAAGGTTTTTTGTTTTGCAGATTGGGTCTCAGGGGTATTTTGGTCGTTTCACGCAAATTCTGCTAATTTCTTGAAAAAAAGGGCTGTTATTACGTTCTAAGGCATTTATTTGCCATTTGGGTCAAGGTGCCAGTATGTTTTGTCAGAAATATGATTGGACTCGGGGGCCGTGCTTTGTTTGATTCTGAAACATTTCCAAACAGTTTTGTTTCTTTTTATAAAGTTGGGTTGAAAAGGAAATGGATACTGTTAAGGTTATTTTGAGAAGTGATGTGATCAACGAGGTTTTTAATGTGAATTTGTTTGGATATAATCATATGGCGGGATATCATGTATAAAAGGCCAAGGAGAGGTTAAGTTTTAATAGTTGTAAAGCTTTTATTCATGAATATTCATAAGCTACAAATCAAAGTTGAATTTAAATAATTTATGGATGTTTATTCATGGATATTTAAATTCATAATTGAGAAAATAGAAATGAATATTTACTGGATTTTATTTCATAAACATCTAGAGTTACAAGATGAAATGGAAGTAATTTTTGGATTTTATTCATGATGATCTTTCATTTACAAAAGGATTATACATTTACAATGGGTATCTACTCTAGGTCCTAAAGTCCTAAAAAGAGAAAAAACTACAAGTTTCTTCATTGGTCCTCCCTTGAGTTCTTCACGCAACTCTTGATCACCTGCACATCAAAGCAAAAACAAACCACAGGAAAAGGGGTTAGAAGATTGTTTGACACTCTCAGAACATTATCATCATCGAGTGTCGGGAGGGTACGACTAAAGCCGCATCCTACTCCCGTTACCAATCTGAGCCACCGGCGTCAGATCAGGTAGTTATTGTTCTTATCATAAGGGACATCCGAGAGATAGAGAAAATAAAAGAAGTGGGGCTGATTCGTTTTGCTGCGATTGGATTTCCAGACTGATACGAGAATAAGGCAACATAGGCAAGTTTTGACTCAGACCCGGATGCCGGCAGGTCTGAGTCACCTTGATTTCAAAACTTCCAACATCTGAAAAAACATAAGCATCATCAGAACTCAAAGCATAAAACAAAACTAGGAAGGGGTTCGCACCAATACAGGTAGGAATAGCCACCAAAGGAAACAAATCTGTACCAAACAGAATGAAAATCAAGTCCACAGCAGAACAAGAAAAACCAAAATATGGTATCAAGCTGCATCAGTTCAAACAGAACAGAGAAATGAGACACGAAACAAGCTACGTCGAAATTACATAGGACAAGGTATCAAAAAAAGTCTCAGCAGCATCAGTAAAGGTAAGGCCCCGTCCGAACCAGTTTCGACACATAAAGCCCTGTTATCAGACAACAATAGCCAACAACAATAATCTGAATGTCAGGCCATTAAACTTGGTTCAATATCAGAAAACAGATAAGTTATAATGTTAGCAGCAGCTCTGAGGTCAAACAAGTAAGAAAAGCCCATCAAACCAAATCAGAGCTAAAACTGCATCAAGCAATTAGTGTCTCAACACAAACTATCGCTCATCAGAAAAGTACACCAGCAACATCAACATCTGCAAAGCCATATCAAGAGGTTTCAGTATCAAACATCATAGAAAAAACAGACGTTTGCAAGCTAAGAATCATCAGCAGTTGGAACAATTCAAAGAGAGTAAACGGTAAACCCCACGCGAAGATCCTCAGAAAGCAATCGCAGCATCATCGAAGAATACAAGCGTCGAGAGCTCAGATAAACATCATTGCCGTATGCCTTCCTCGGCCATCCCAACTCAACCAAAGTCGTAGCATCAACCCTCTTTGAAAGAAGAAGAGGAAAAGGATCTGAGCTGCATCAAAAAAAAAAAAGCAAACCATATCAGAAAAATAGAGAGATTTCGATTTGATAATGAATCCCAAAACAGATCAAAGCGAATCAGTTCAGACTACTAAATTTGAATCAAATCGAAAACGCATCAGCATAGTCCAGATTGAATTCAAGTAGAACAAATGAACTAATCCAGATATCAATCAGATCAAATAAATTCAGAAGCAATCCAAATGATCAAACAAAGCCGAAGCTGGAAATGGAAAGTTTCAAGTCAAATGCATCAGGGAATATCTTCATTGGAACCAATCTGAATCAATGTGAGACAATCTGAATCAATCAGACAAGCCAATAAAGCAAGTCAGCCAAAAACGAATCAGTAGAGAGCAATTAAACAAATTAACGAAATCCCAATCGTATCAGAAAGCCCTTATTGGAACTCAAATCTGGAAACCAAATGATCAAATCAAATCGAATCCCCATTTGCACTTAACCTAAATCAATCAAACAAATCAGTTCAGTTTGCATTCAATCGCAAGGTTCTGAAGATAGAAATCTTTGAACCGAATCAGAATAATCACATCAGCTAGGATCGATTAAACCCTAAAAAGGGAAACAGAGTTCAATCAGCATCCAATCGTTATCCAATCAATATCTGAGAAGATCACAACAAAATCAAATAATATCAACATAAAATCGAATCTCAGAAGTATTGCAAATCCAAGGCCCAGAAGTTAGTTATATAAAGGAATGTACGACCTGATGAAAGGGGCGGTGAGAGAGAGAGGATCATAGAAACCCTAACAAACGAACGAGAGAGAAACCATCATAGAAACCCTAAGCGACCGCGAGAAGAAGGAGGAGATTCTCGAGCACTCATCGAGAGGTTGGGGAAGGTCCACCAGCGCCGCCTCCATCTACGACGGGCAAACCCTCCACAGAGGCTCAGTCCACCATCATCGCCTCCCTTCATCACCGATTGCGAACGAGAAGGTAAGCCAGGAACATAATATCTTCACTTTTAACAGTGTTCGGGTTGATTTCAGGGTTCCATATGATTGAAGAAAGAATCACAGAGAGAAAGGCGAGAGGAAGAAGAAGAGGGATTGAAGAACGGCGCCGTGAAGGATAATAGGGTTCACAAACCCTAATTTTGCTTTGTGTTACTCCCCAACCGGGTTGGGTCCGGGGTGATGACCGGCCCAACCCCTTATGTTTATTTTTTTTTATTATTTTATTTATTTTGTTTTTAAATTATGTTTTTTGTTGTTTTTAAATTGTTTTATATTTGTTTTAAAAAAATTTTTTGTAAATATTATAAATAAGCAAAATCTTTTCATAATAAAATAAAAAACCTCTTTTTTTTAAAAATTAAAACTTTTTTTATATAAAACTAAAACTTTTATGTAGATATTAAAAATAAATAAAACTCCTTTTTTAAAAATAAATAAGAAAAACTTGTCTTAAAAATAAAAAAAATAATAAAACCTTTTAAAAGAGTAAAATATTTTTAAATTAAATCCTTTCTTTTGCAAGCTAATATTAAAAATTGTAATAATCTCAAATTTGCATCTTTTTCTTTATTGTTCGTAATTAATTTGATTGCCGCTTAACTCTGCCCACTAACATCGTTTGTTCATTTTGCAGCTCATTACGTTTCCCATTATTTATGTCATTTTATTTTCTCACTCAAAGTTCATTATCATATTGTAACTGCTTCTCATATGTAACCTCGCGAATCTAATAATCGCGCTTTAAATTTCTGCCTTTAAGCTTCTGTTTGCATGACTTTAACTTCTGTTTTATTCCCTGTTTACAATTCATTTATCTCACACATTTATCAATATTCCAATCACACTACACACATCCGAAGGTTAGGTCTAGCTTTTGGCCGCCGCGCCAATAGTCTTCAATTTCAAACCCTTTCACCTTTTCAAACCCTAATTTTCACAAATGCCTCGCCGCAGGCAAGATTATAACTTTACCCCTAGCATTAGGTCAAAGAGTCGCCGCACTCATTTTAGGGTTTCCCGCCGCGGAATCCCTAACCTAACCCTAATACACTTAACAATTTATAACATAGAGATCGGAGTTTAAGACTCCGCGTAAGCGTGTCCTTAAGACGCGTTTATTCCCCTTGAGACCTTGACCACAGTCAAGAAGTCTCTAACCTCCCTTTTGAGGGGAACTACGATTACTCTGATTCCACTCCCGTAAGGATACGTAGGCACAAGATGCGATGTCTTGCCGAGTAAACTTAGAATTAACCCCTTAGGTCTCTTTTCTCACTTTTAATCTTTGTACATATACCTTAAGAATAATAAAGCAGATAGTAAGCATTGAACAAAAGGTTCCTGTAGAGTACTACAGAAGTTTAGGGTGCTAATACCTTCCCTAATCTTAACCAACCCCCGAACCCTAGATCTTTCCCCGCATTGTGTTTACGATGCAAAATAGGTTTTCCCTCTTTTGACCTTTTCCTTCGGATAAATCAAAGAGCGGTTGTGAGTTGAATTGCGATTCAAACTCATTAATAGTTTGTGATCCTATTTCCACCGCAATAGAAAATGGCGACTTCACTGGGGACTAACTTTAACTTTTGAGGGTTATCCCTAACTTGTTCATATTTATTACTTCTGTGTTATTATTCATTTGCATGTATATATTGGTGCTTTGATTGTGGGACTGTTCCTTGTGCTGTGAGATAGGTCCTAACCCGGATCTAGTGTACCTTAGGTAAATGGCAATAGACCAAGGAAACTGTACGACGTATATCGATACGGTTGATCTGGTGGCCATAGTTAGTGCGACTTCTTGGTTGGTACTTATATTCCTTAAGTCAAGTTGAGGATAATATTAAGGCTGCCATATGTTGTCAATGCACTAACTGACTTTTAGAACCCTAGTTAACTCATCTTGGCCTTTAGAAAGTAGTGAGGTAACCGGCTTTGGTGCAGACTGAAGTTGGTTGACACTCGATACTACGCTCATTGAGATCTTAAACTTGGAGGGTTTTGGTTGGCAAGTCAGTTGCCTTCTGAACAACCACCCTGGTGAAGGATCAATGATATTGAGATCCCTTAGAACCTGGTTACTTTTGTAGGACAGGATGAACCATCTAACTTCAGGGGAGGGTACTTGCCTTTGAACCTCATGCAAGCCTTTAACCTAGGACTTTGTGTGTTTTCATGCATGGCATCCATAAAGCATCTCATCGCATTGTATTTCATGGAGTTCAAACATCATTTATGGATATCGCGGGATACCATGAATAAAAAAAAAATAAAAAAAAAAAACAAGAAAAAGATTTCCTTGGTACCCCACGACATTCGTAAATGTTTGAATTCCATGAAATCTTCATTTGCATTTTAGCATCATACTTTTGCATTGCATGTGTCTCCCGATTTCTCACACTCGGTTCTCTCACCTTCCAGTTTTGTCACCCTGAGTTCTCGGCACCAATACAACACCAGAGCTCAAACTCGGAAAAGAATGGAGGATCAGGCAAAAGAGATTGATCGCATTAGCAACGAACTTGAAGACCTTCGAGGGGGTATGGGGCGTATGATGGAATTGTTACATGTCATGAATGCTAAGATGGATACCCAGCCCACTGTTGTTTCTGAGATTACCGGCGTTACTGTGGACCCTTCACCAAGTGTGACTGTAGCAAAGGACCCACCTTATGGTCTTGCTCCCGGTTTTGTGCCTCCTCAAGCCACTGTTCCGATTAATCAACCTGTTCAGCAAGCCGTGCCCTTGTTTTCTGAAGTTACTAGGGGGGCTCCTATCTTTGCACCACCTGTTGTACACACTCGTGCGCAACCGTACTTCAATGAGACAGCTTTTGATGATCTTGATGAGAATGTTGAGGGTTATGAGAAACATGATAAGCTTCGTGAGGAAGTAAACACCATCGTCCAGAGATTGAAAAAAGTAGAGGGTGATCAAATTTTTGGGGCTGCTGCAAAGGATGTTTGTTTGGTCTCAGGTTTGGTTATTCCCCCGAAGTTCAAAACTCCGAACTTCGATCGTTATGAAGGTGCCACCTGTCCTAAGAGTCATTTGATCATGTATTATCGCAAAATGGCTGCCCATGTTGAGAATGATAAACTGATGATTCATTGTTTCCAAGACAGTTTGAAGGGTGCTTCTTCCAAGTGGTATTTAACTTTGGACCAATCCCGCGTTAAGAGCTTTCAAGATTTATCTGACGCTTTCATCAAACACTACAAGTACAATATGGATCTGGCTCCTGACAGAAGACAGTTGCTGAGTATGTCACAAAAGAATTCTGAGTCATTCAAAGAGTATGCTCAAAGGTGGAGAGAGACTGCTTCACAGGTAGAACCTCCTTTGTCCGAAAAAGAGTTAGCTGATTGGTTTGTCGACACGGTTCGTCCAGAATTTTATGAGAGAATGGTGGGTAGTGTGACTTCGAATTTCTCCGACATCGTTGCTGTGGGTGTCAAGATTGAATTGGGTATGAAGAGTGGTAAAATGACAAATAATCATGGCGCTTCTAAGGATCAACCGAAGAAACCTCCGTATAGCTCCCAGAAAAAGAAGGAGAGTGAGACTAATGCTATATCCTCTGGTAGACCAAGGGAACGCTTTTATCGGCATCCGCAAGGTTATGCTCAACCTCAAGGGTACCCAGTCCAACATGCTCAACAACCCTATGTGGCAGCTATTACACCTTCTTTCAATCAACAGGTTCCCATGTATCAACCTATGCAACAACCTCCTGTTTATCCGCCTCCTGTCAACTACCTACAGGCGCCCAATACTCCTGCTCCTCAACAGCCAGAGAGTCCGGCTCCTCGCCGGAATGTTCCGAATAGAAGAACGTATAAGCCTTGTCCGCCAATACCGATGACTTTTACCGAGTTGTATCCCTCTTTGGTCAAGCAAGGTCTAATCACCACTCGGGCTTTGGGTCCGCCTCCTAATCCTCTACCCGCCAATTACAACACCGCTGCTCACTGTTTATTTCATGAGGGTGCGCCTGGCCATGATCTGGAGAATTGTTATGCTCTCAAAAATATTGTCAGGGATTTATTGGAAAAGAAGATTTTGTCATTCGAGGATCCTCAACCAAATGTTAAGAAGAACCCTTTTCCTAACCATGAGAGTATCAATGCCGTTAGTGTTGATTCGGGGAATGGTTATGCCCTTGACGTTGAACAGATTAAGACTCCTCTCAAGATGTTCCATTCGAAATTGTTTGAAGCTGGTTTAGTAGATACTTCCCACGTTGCATGTGTAAGTTGTGAAGCCAGTATTAAGGGTTGCATGTTGGTTCAGAATGACGTTCAGAGGTTAATTAATGAGGGTGTTTTACAAGTGACGAGCCAAGCCAAGAAGGATGTAGTTGCTGTAGTTGAGCCTGTTTTCCATCAGCCTGAATCAAAGAGTAAGGTACCAGTGTTTAATCTATCAGGGGCAGGTTCCGCCAATCTCGTGTTCGATATACCAAGGTCGTATATCCCTGAAGTAAATCAGCCTAATCCTATAGTTATTCGAAGACCGAGTCCGTTTCCTTTCAGTGATCCTAAAGCTGTGCCTTGGAAATATGACGTGACTATGATTGACAAGGAGTCTGGGAAGGTTATTTCAAGTGAAGAGGTTAAGGGCACGGTGACCAATATCACAGAGGTAAGCGGGATGACTCGCAGTGGCCGTGTGTATACTCCCCGTTCTAATGAGGTTCCACCTAAGGAGACCACTAACATCCCAGTGGCCGTCAAAGACAAAGGTAAGGGAGCCGTTACGAATGATGAAGATGCCGAATTTTTGAGGATCATCAAGAAAAGTGACTATAAAGTTATCGATCAACTTCATCAGACTCCTTCCAAGATCTCAATTCTATCTCTGTTAATGAATTCACCCGCTCATAGGATGGCCTTGCAGAAGGTTTTGACTCAAGCACATGTGGATCAAGATATTAGCACCAGTCGATTTAATAGTGTGATTGCCAATTTGACCGCCTGTAACACTCTCAGTTTCAGCAATGAAGAGTTACCGAAGGAGGGTCCGAACCATAATCGTGCTTTACATATATCGGTAAAATGTCAAGAGGACAATTTAGCGAGAGTGCTAGTGGACACCGGCTCTTCTCTGAATGTGCTACCTAAGAGGGTTCTTGATAAGTTGGCTTGTAAAGAGACTGTGTTGAAACCTACTCCTTTGGTTGTCAAGGCTTTCGATGGCTCTCGCCGGTCGGTAATGGGGGAGGTTGAGCTTCCCATCCTGATTGGTCCGCAAATTTTTAATATCACGTTTCAAGTCATGGACATTAATCCCAACTATAGTTGTTTACTTGGAAGGCCGTGGATTCATGCCGCTGGGGCAGTGACCTCAACGTTACATCAAAGGATGAAATTCGTGATCGATGGAAAGTTGGTTATTATACACGGTGAGGAGGATCTGATGGTCAGTAACCTGTCCTCTTTCCGTTACATCGAGGCCGACGAGAATGCTTTAGACATTTCCTTTCAAGCACTTGAAATCGCCAATGCTGTTCTGCTGGAGGTCGAGGAGACAGTGGGTCAGGGTAATCCATCTTTTGCATCTCTGAAGAGTACCAAATCAACAATTGACAGGGGCATTCCTGAAGGTTGGGGAGAAGTAATTGATGTCAAGACCAAGACTGATCGCTCTGGGTTGGGTTACAAACCAACTCAGAATGGAGCTGCCACCACTGTCGAAGGGCGTCCGAAGGTTATCCAAGAAGTATTTGTCAGCGGAGGTTTCCAAGTCAATGCCATCAGCGAATGTGAGAAAAATGAAGAGCTGAGCAGCCTGGTGTTTAAGGGTGATGCAGTTTTGAACAACTGGGAGGCCGTAGAGATCCCTGTTATTTTTCCCTTGTCAAAGTAATTGTTTTTTTTTAAGTTTCATTTACATTTTCAAATAAAAATCTGTAGCTCTGCCCAAGGCTATAGGGTCGTTTTGTCGGGCCACCTTTCATTTCTAAAAAGATATTAATAAAAGCATTTTGTTCAATTCCACGTTGGTTCATTTGCGTTTTTCGTTTTCACCTTTAAAAATGAAATTGGCAACCTTTCTTCCAAAAAATAAAAAAAAACAGCATTTCATTCTTACATATCTTCGAGCATTTTAATTAAGTAAGCCTTCCATCATGCAGAGATATCGTAAACCTTGTTGGATCCAATGACTTTACTGACACTCCTGACTGGGACGCACCCATCAATCAAGCTGAGGACGAGGGTGCAGAAGATTTTGAAGTACCCGCATAACTGACGAGATTGATTGAGTACGAGTACACAGAGCTTCAACCGCATAAAGAGCAGGTGGACCTAATTAATCTCGGTACAGATGAGAACAAGAAAGAGGTCAAGATTGGTGCAATGCTTGGGACGGAGGTTAGGCCGAGGTTGATTGAGTTGTTAAAAGAGTATATTGATGTGTTTGCATGGTCGTATCAAGATATGCCGGGCCTGAACACAGATATTGTTGTTCACAAGTTGCCACTTAAGCCAGATTGTCCACCTATCAAGCAGAAACTCCGAAGAACGAGACCCGACATGTCTTTGAAGATTCGAGATGAGGTTAAAAAGCAGTTGGATGCAGGTTTCTTGGCAGTCGCAAAATATCCAGATTGGGTTGCCAACATAGTGCCAGTGCCTAAGAAGGACGGTAAAGTTAGGATGTGTGTGGACTACAGGGACCTGAACAAAGCAAGTCCAAAAGACGACTTCCCACTACCACATATTGACACACTGGTAGACAATACGGCCAGTTTTGCGTTGTTCTCATTTATGGATGGGTTCTCCGGCTATAATCAGATCAAGATGGATCCCGATGATCAAGAGAAAACTACTTTCATTACTCCTTGGGGAACCTTCTGCTACAAAGTCATGCCCTTTGGTTTAAAGAATGCAGGGGCAACTTACCAACGTGCTATGACCACTCTTTTTCATGATATGATGCACAAAGAAATTGAGGTGTATGTGGACGATATGATAGCCAAATCTCAGAGTGAAGAGGAACATTTAGACCATTTGGCGAAGCTGTTTGAACGACTCAGGAAATACCAGTTGAAATTGAACCCTGCAAAATGTACCTTCGGTGTCAGATCCGGAAAATTGCTTGGTTTCATTGTTAGCCAGCGAGGGATTGAGGTAGATCCTGACAAAGTCCGAGCCATTCAAGATATGCCGGCTCCGCAAACCGAGACGCAAGTTAGGGGTTTTCTGGGACGTCTGAACTACATTTCCAGGTTTATCTTTAATATGACCGCTACTTGTGAGCCGATATTCAAGTTGCTTTGCAAGGGGCAGACAGTTGAGTGGAACCCTGACTGTCAGAAAGCGTTTGAGAAGATTAAGGGTTATTTGCAAGATCCCCCTATTCTGATCCCGCCCGTACCTGGAAGACCGCTGTTTATGTACCTTACTGTTCTCGAGAAGTCTATGGGTTGTGTGCTTGGACAACATGATGAGACTGGGAAAAAGGAACATGCGATTTATTATCTGAGCAAGAAGTTTACCGATTGCGAAAACAGATACTCACCATTAGAGAAAACTTGTTGTGCATTGGCATGGGCCGCTAAGCGCCTTCGGCAGTATATGGTCTGTCATACCACGTTATTGATTTCTAAAATGGATCCGATCAAGTATATTTTTGAAAAACCTGCTCAAACCGGGAGGCTAGCCCGTTGGCACATGTTGTTATCCGAATATGACATCCAGTATGTACCCCAGAAAGCGATTAAGGGTAGTATTTTATCCGATTATCTTGCAGACCAGCCAGTTGAAGATTATGAACCTCTTAAGCTCGATTTTCCTGATGAGGATATTTTGTTGATTAAAAGAGATTGCGAAGAGCCAGATCCGAGCGAAGGTCCAGAACCAGGTCTTTGGTGGAAGATGATGTTTGATGGTTCCTCAAATTTCAATGGGCATGGTATAGGCGCCGTTTTGATGAACCCAAAGGGTGGATTTACCCCATTTACAGCAAGATTGGACTTTGAGTGTACTAATAACGTCGCAGAGTATGAAGCGTGTATCCTCGGCCTCGAAGCGGCGATTCACCTCCGAATCAAACTTCTGAAAGTAAGTGGTGACTCAGCTTTGGTTATTTACCAAGTACAAGGCAAATGGGAAACGAAGAATGAGAAGCTGATCCCTTATAAAGACTACATTATTGAGCTGATCAAGTATTTCGACGAGATAGAGTTCGAGCATGTTCCTAGATCCGAGAATCACGTAGCCGATGCTTTAGCCATGTTAGCATCCATGTGGAAAGTTAAATTCGTTAATGAAGCACCTCTTATCCATATTGAGCGCAAGGTTGAGCCCGCTTATTGTCAGTTGGTCGAAGAAGTTGAGGTGGATGAAAAGCCTTGGTTTCACGATATCAAGAACTATCTCGTCAAGCAGGAATATCCCGATGGTGCTACTGGTCTGGACAAGAAAACATTGAGAAGACTGGCGTCCAAATTCTTTATCAGTAACGGTGTGCTATACAAGAGAAATCACGACATGGTCCTGCTCAGATGTGTTGATAAACGGGAAGCGGACATGTTACTACAGGAAATCCATGAGGGGACCTTCGGAACCCATGCCAATGGTTATGCTATGTTCAAGAAGATGTTAAGGGCTGGGTATTACTGGTTAACCATGGAAGCCGACTGCATCCAATACGCTAGGAAATGCCATAAATGCCAAATTTATGCTGATAAAATACACGTACCTCCGTCACCGTTGAATGTTTTGTCTTCGCCATGGCCGTTCTCTATGTGGGGCATTGACATGATTGGGGCAATCGAGCCGAAAGCTTCTAATGGACATCGTTTTATCCTTGTTGCCATTGATTATTTCACCAAGTGGGTAGAGGCTGCCTCCTACGCCAACGTGACCAAGCAAGTGGTTGCCCGATTCATCAGGAAGGAGATCATCTGCCGCTATGGGGTCCCAAGCCGGATAATAACTGACAATGGCACCAATCTGAATAATAAAACTATGAAAGAGTTGTGTGACAATTTCAAGATCACTCACCACAATTCTTCTCCGTACCGTCCTAAGATGAATGGGGCCGTTGAAGCTGCGAATAAGAATATCAAGAAGATCCTGCAAAAGATGGTTGTGACTTACAAAGATTGGCATGAGATGTTACCGTTTGCTTTGCATGGATACAGAACCTCGGTGAGAACTTCGACAGGGGCAACACCTTTCTCACTGGTATATGGAATGGACGTCGTGCTGCCCATCGAGGTAGAGATACCTTCTTTAAGAGTGTTAATGGAAGCTGAACTTGAGGAAGCTGAGTGGGTTCAAGACAGATTGGATCAGTTGAATCTCATTGATGAGAAGCGCTTGACAGCCATGTGCCATGGGCAATTATATCAGAAACGGATGAAAAGAGCGTTTGATAAGAAGATTCGTATCCGTGAGTTCCGTCAAGGAGAGCTCGTACTCAAAAAGATCTTACCAGTACATAAAGATATGCGTGGAAAGTGGATGCCCAATTATGAAGGCCCATTCGTGGTAAAGACTGTCTTCTCCGGAGGGTCTCTAATACTTACGACAATGGACGGTGAAGAACTAGCACATCCCGTGAATTCTGATGCAGTCCGAAAATATTATGCCTAAAAACCCGCTAAGTCGAAAACCTGCAGAAGGCGACTCAGGCAAAAGTAAGGGTTGAAAAAAAAAAAAAAAGAAATAATAATAAAAAGCTCGCTAAGTTGAAAACCCGGAAGGGCGGCTTAGGCAAAAAAGAGCGTCCCGGTGGATTGAAAACCCGAAAGGGCGGTCCAGGCAAAAGTTAGGGACAAAGACATTTCATTGCATCAGAAGACACTGATTATCTCGAACACACTTTCCGCATAAGAGCCATGTTTCAGTTCCTCCATCCTTGCCCAAAGCAGGATTCTGGATTAGTCTTAGTTATTAGTGTCAGTAGGTATCATTGGATTCAAGGTAACCTTTTCCCATGTTGCCAATTTCAAAATGTAATCATCTGCGGAGCTATGCCTTCAGCAAGCTATCACCCTTTAATAAAAGATACCATCTCGTTACTTACATTCCTTGGTGCATTGCTCTTTATTTTCTATTTGTTATGCAAAATGCGTTTATTCCTGAAATTTGAAAATGAAAGGTGCATTGTAGATTTTTCAAAATTGTTTTTCAAAAAAACAAAACAAAATTGAAATGTAATAAATTACTTTGACTAGTGGAAATTCCGACAGGATCTCTTCCTTCCCTGGAAACATCATTATTGCAGAAACACTTTCAAACCATTGCCCAGTGATAAGTCCCCAGAGAGACTATAAGCTGACAACTTCTTCTTGGGGTAACTTAAAAGTGTCCCTCAGATTATCTTCTCCTCAGAGAATTCAGAACTTTAAAACCAGACTTGGTTCTACCATTGATCTTTCTTGCCCATGATTGACGTATTGGTTGCAGAGAACGCAGGGTATTTCCGTCGAGATGTTGATTTCATCTCTCGTCCCGTCTCTAGTCTGTTTCGTCAGCATACGCAGGGGCATAAGCATCACATGCCTATGTCATATATTCATTTCACATACTCATTACATACTCATTTCATAACATCTTGCATACATAAACATTAACATACATTCATATTAACATATTCATTAACATACGCGATAACATGCACAGGTTCATCGTGTCTCCATCATTAGTCGTTACCACCGAGTAATTGGGGTTTGTCCATTCTCTCCAAATAGATTGTCAGCCCTAAGCATAAAATGCTTACTTGTTTCCTGTTTCCCCACAGAGCTCGATCCTCGTGGAGGACGGTTATTTCAGCTATCTTTCCTCGCCAGGATTAGATACTTACCCTTCGAGATCATTCCCTCGATGGAGTTTTGATTACCAGTTTTCTTTCTAGCTCGATCCTAGATTGAATCTCAGTCTTGTCGGTCGTCAATCCCAACCGGACGTGCATTTATTTTGCACTAACTTTCAAGAAAATCAACTACAATCCTTTACAAGATACACGCCAGTTCACGCATGGAAAATATATCAGTACAACACTTTACAATCCTACATGTTAAAACCCTTTACACTTTACATTTTACAGCATCGGTACGACATTTCTCACCTAAGAAGTCGATCATATCCCCGTTGTGCCTCGCAGCAAATGGCCATCTCCATGGAGCAGTTGGGCTTCCATTTCCCTGCTATCTTCAGTCATCCAGTTTCATATTCAGGAGAGCACGATTCTGAAATATGAATATCTTCAGTCATTCAGTTTCATATTCAGGAGAGCACGATTCTGAAATATGAGTATCTTCAGTCATTCAGTTTCATATTCAGGAGAGCACGATTCTGAAATATGAATATCTTCAGTCATTCAGTTTCATATTCAGGAGAGCACGATTCTGAAATATGAATATCTTCAGTCATTCAGTTTCATATTCAGGAGAGCACGATTCTGAAGTATGAGTAAATCCAGTCAGCCAGTTTCGTTCTGAAAGTATGAGGAAATTCAGTTTACCCTTTTTTATATTCGGGGGAACTACGATTACTCTGATTCCACTCCCGTAAGGATACGTAGGCACAAGATGCGATGTCTTGCCGAGTAAACTTAGAATTAACCCCTTAGGTCTCTTTTCTCACTTTTAATCTTTGTACATATACCTTAAGAATAATAAAGCAGATAGTAAGCATTGAACAAAAGGTTCCTGTAGAGTACTACAGAAGTTTAGGGTGCTAATACCTTCCCTAATCTTAACCAACCCCCGAACCCTAGATCTTTCCCCGCATTGTGTTTACGATGCAAAATAGGTTTTCCCTCTTTTGACCTTTTCCTTCGGATAAATCAAAGAGCGGTTGTGAATTGAATTGCGATTCAAACTCATTAATAGTTTGTGATCCTATTTCCACCGCAACAGAAAATGGCGACTTCACTGGGGAAGGTATTGTATTTTGCAGGGTGATACATTCAGACTCAACTATGCTTTCACCATATGCTTTCACCACTGTTTCAATTATCAACCTGTTCAGCAAGCCGTGCCCTTGTTTTCTGAAGTTACTAGGGGGGCTCCTATCTTTGCACCACCTATTGTACACACTCGTGCGCAACCGTACTTCAATGAGACAGCTTTTGATGATCTTGATGAGAATGTTGAGGGTTATGAGAAACATGATAAGCTTCGTGAGGAAGTAAACACCATCGTCCAGAGATTGAAAAAAGTAGAGGGTGATCAAATTTTTGGGGCTGCTGCAAAGGATGTTTGTTTGGTCTCAGGTTTGGTTATTCCCCCGAAGTTCAAAACTCCGAACTTCGATCGTTATGAAGGTGCCACCTGTCCTAAGAGTCATTTGATCATGTATTATCGCAAAATGGCTGCCCATGTTGAGAATGATAAACTGATGATTCATTGCTTCCAAGACAGTTTGAAGGGTGCTTCTTCCAAGTGGTATTTAACTTTGGACCAATCCCGCGTTAAGAGCTTTCAAGATTTATCTGACGCTTTCATCAAACACTACAAGTACAATATGGATCTGGCTCCTGACAGAAGACAGTTGCTGAGTATGTCACAAAAGAATTCTGAGTCATTCAAAGAGTATGCTCAAAGGTGGAGAGAGACTGCTTCACAGGTAGAACCTCCTTTGTCCGAAAAAGAGTTAGCTGATTGGTTTGTCGACACGGTTCGTCCAGAATTTTATGAGAGAATGGTGGGTAGTGTGACTTCGAATTTCTCCGACATCGTTGCTGTGGGTGTCAAGATTGAATTGGGTATGAAGAGTGGTAAAATGACAAATAATCATGGCGCTTCTAAGGATCAACCGAAGAAACCTCCGTATAGCTCCCAGAAAAAGAAGGAGAGTGAGACTAATGCTATATCCTCTGGTAGACCAAGGGAACGCTTTTATCGGCATCCGCAAGGTTATGCTCAACCTCAAGGGTACCCAGTCCAACATGCTCAACAACCCTATGTGGCAGCTATTACACCTTCTTTCAATCAACAGGTTCCCATGTATCAACCTATGCAACAACCTCCTGTTTATCCGCCTCCTGTCAACTACCTACAGGCGCCCAATACTCCTGCTCCTCAACAGCCAGAGAGTCCGGCTCCTCGCCAGAATGTTCCGAATAGAAGAACGTATAAGCCTTGTCCGCCAATACCGATGACTTTTACCGAGTTGTATCCCTCTTTGGTCAAGCAAGGTCTAATCACCACTCGGGCTTTGGGTCCGCCTCCTAATCCTCTACCCGCCAATTACAACGCCGCTGCTCACTGTTTATTTCATGAGGGTGCGCCTGGCCATGATCTGGAGAATTGTTATGCTCTCAAAAATATTGTCAGGGATTTATTGGAAAAGAAGATTTTGTCATTCGAGGATCCTCAACCAAATGTTAAGAAGAACCCTTTTCCTAACCATGAGAGTGTCAATGCCGTTAGTGTTGATTCGGGGAATGGTTATGCCCTTGACGTTGAACAGATTAAGACTCCTCTCAAGATGTTCCATTCGAAATTGTTTGAAGCTGGTTTAGTAGATACTTCCCACGTTGCATGTGTAAGTTGTGAAGCCAGTATTAAGGGTTGCATGTTGGTTCAGAATGACGTTCAGAGGTTAATTAATGAGGGTGTTTTACAAGTGACGAGCCAAGCCAAGAAGGATGTAGTTGCTGTAGTTGAGCCTGTTTTCCATCAGCCTGAATCAAAGAGTAAGGTACCAGTGTTTAATCTATCAGGGGCAGGCTCCGCCAATCTCGTGTTCGATATACCAAGGTCGTATATCCCTGAAGTAAATCAGCCTAAGCCTATAGTTATTCGAAGACCGAGTCCGTTTCCTTTCAGTGATCCTAAAGCTGTGCCTTGGAAATATGACGTGACTATGATTGACAAGGAGTCTGGGAAGGTTATTCCAAGTGAAGAGGTTAAGGGCACGGTGACCAATATCGCAGAGGTAAGCGGGATGACTCGCAGTGGCCGTGTGTATACTCCCCGTTCTAATGAGGTTCCACCTAAGGAGACCACTAACATCCCAGTGGCCGTCAAAGACAAAGGTAAGGGAGCCGTTACGAATGATGAAGATGCCGAATTTTTGAGGATCATCAAGAAAAGTGACTATAAAGTTATCGATCAACTTCATCAGACTCCTTCCAAGATCTCAATTCTATCTCTGTTAATGAATTCACCCGCTCATAGGATGGCCTTGCAGAAGGTTTTGACTCAAGCACATGTGGATCAAGATATTAGCACCAGTCGATTTAATAGTGTGATTGCCAATTTGACCGCCTGTAACACTCTCAGTTTCAGCAATGAAGAGTTACCGAAGGAGGGTCCGAACCATAATCGTGCTTTACATATATCGGTAAAATGTCAAGAGGACAATTTAGCGAGAGTGCTAGTGGACACCGGCTCTTCTCTGAATGTGCTACCTAAGAGGGTTCTTGATAAGTTGGCTTGTAAAGAGACTGTGTTGAAACCTACTCCTTTGGTTGTCAAGGCTTTCGATGGCTCTCGCCGGTCGGTAATGGGGGAGGTTGAGCTTCCCATCCTGATTGGTCCGCAAATTTTTAATATCACGTTTCAAGTCATGGACATTAATCCCAACTATAGTTGTTTACTTGGAAGGCCGTGGATTCATGCCGCTGGGGCAGTGACCTCAACGTTACATCAAAGGATGAAATTCGTGATCGATGGAAAGTTGGTTATTATACACGGTGAGGAGGATCTGATGGTCAGTAACCTGTCCTCTTTCCGTTACATCGAGGCCGACGAGAATGCTTTAGACATTTCCTTTCAAGCACTTGAAATCGCCAATGCTGTTCTGCTGGAGGTCGAGGAGACAGTGGGTCAGGGTAATCCATCTTTTGCATCTCTGAAGAGTACCAAATCAACAATTGACAGGGGCATTCCTGAAGGTTGGGGAGAAGTAATTGATGTCAAGACCAAGACTGATCGCTCTGGGTTGGGTTACAAACCAACTCAGAATGGAGCTGCCACCACTGTCGAAGGGCGTCCGAAGGTTATCCAAGAAGTATTTGTCAGCGGAGGTTTCCAAGTCAATGCCATCAGCGAATGTGAGAAAAATGAAGAGCTGAGCAGCCTGGTGTTTAAGGGTGATGCAGTTTTGAACAACTGGGAGGCCGTAGAGATCCCTGTTATTTTTCCCTTGTCAAAGTAATTGTTTTTTTTAAGTTTCATTTACATTTTCAAATAAAAATCTGTAGCTCTGCCCAAGGCTATAGGGTCGTTTTGTCGGGCCACCTTTCATTTCTAAAAAGATATTAATAAAAGCATTTTGTTCAATTCCACGTTGGTTCATTTGCGTTTTTCGTTTTCACCTTTAAAAATGAAATTGGCAACCTTTCTTCCAAAAAATAAAAAAAAACAGCATTTCATTCTTACATATCTTCGAGCATTTTAATTAAGTAAGCCTTCCATCATGCAGAGATATCGTAAACCTTGTTGGATCCAATGACTTTACTGACACTCCTGACTGGGACGCACCCATCAATCAAGCTGAGGACGAGGGTGCAGAAGATTTTGAAGTACCCGCATAACTGACGAGATTGATTGAGTACGAGTACACAGAGCTTCAACCGCATAAAGAGCAGGTGGACCTAATTAATCTCGGTACAGATGAGAACAAGAAAGAGGTCAAGATTGGTGCAATGCTTGGGACGGAGGTTAGGCCGAGGTTGATTGAGTTGTTAAAAGAGTATATTGATGTGTTTGCATGGTCGTATCAAGATATGCCGGGCCTGAACACAGATATTGTTGTTCACAAGTTGCCACTTAAGCCAGATTGTCCACCTATCAAGCAGAAACTCCGAAGAACGAGACCCGACATGTCTTTGAAGATTCGAGATGAGGTTAAAAAGCAGTTGGATGCAGGTTTCTTGGCAGTCGCAAAATATCCAGATTGGGTTGCCAACATAGTGCCAGTGCCTAAGAAGGACGGTAAAGTTAGGATGTGTGTGGACTACAGGGACCTGAACAAAGCAAGTCCAAAAGACGACTTCCCACTACCACATATTGACACACTGGTAGACAATACGGCCAGTTTTGCGTTGTTCTCATTTATGGATGGGTTCTCCGGCTATAATCAGATCAAGATGGATCCCGATGATCAAGAGAAAACTACTTTCATTACTCCTTGGGGAACCTTCTGCTACAAAGTCATGCCCTTTGGTTTAAAGAATGCAGGGGCAACTTACCAACGTGCTATGACCACTCTTTTTCATGATATGATGCACAAAGAAATTGAGGTGTATGTGGACGATATGATAGCCAAATCTCAGAGTGAAGAGGAACATTTAGACCATTTGGCGAAGCTGTTTGAACGACTCAGGAAATACCAGTTGAAATTGAACCCTGCAAAATGTACCTTCGGTGTCAGATCCGGAAAATTGCTTGGTTTCATTGTTAGCCAGCGAGGGATTGAGGTAGATCCTGACAAAGTCCGAGCCATTCAAGATATGCCGGCTCCGCAAACCGAGACGCAAGTTAGGGGTTTTCTGGGACATCTGAACTACATTTCCAGGTTTATCTTTAATATGACCGCTACTTGTGAGCCGATATTCAAGTTGCTTTGCAAGGGGCAGACAGTTGAGTGGAACCCTGACTGTCAGAAAGCGTTTGAGAAGATTAAGGGTTATTTGCAAGATCCCCCTATTCTGATCCCGCCCGTACCTGGAAGACCGCTGTTTATGTACCTTACTGTTCTCGAGAAGTCTATGGGTTGTGTGCTTGGACAACATGATGAGACTGGTGTCGCTTGCGCGAAAATAAGGTGCCGGCATGACAGAAGAGTCGCCACCTTTCGTTATTTATCCCTCAGAGCGGGAAAGGAAACGATCGGAAAAACCTGACGAATAAGGGTAAGACAAGGTCATCGCAACCATTGTCTGGGTTCGGGAGTCGGTTACGCAAGGGGAAGGTATTAGCACCCCTCACGTCCGTCGTACTCGACGGGATCCTCGCTTGTTTGTTTACTTGGACGGGTTGGTTATAATCTATCTACCTATCAAGGCTGGCTGAAAAAGAAAATAAAAATGACTCGGCAAAGCGTCGCGCTTTATGCCTACGTATTCTCATCAGAGAATGAGAAATCAGAGTCAACGTAGTTCGGCTAACTACGGGGGAAGATTGGGGAAGGTTGCTCGCTAGGATATCGCATCCTATGCCTACGTACTTTCATCTGGTATGAAAGATCAGAGCAAACGTAGTTCGGCTAACTACGGGAAACAGCTCAACTAGGAGGGAGACTATCAAGTCCTACTGTTATCATGCCATGGATTCATCCTATGGTTGAGGTTTGAACAGGGAACTCCTAGATGTTGTCATGCATAGGTTTCAACCTAAAAGTCTATCATCAAATCCTTATCAAAGGAAATGAGAGTCCTAAGGGATCATGTCAATGATACATAGAATACAGACAAAGACATCAGCTTTAACAGTAAAATGCATGCAATGCAAGTGAGGGAGGAAATGTGTGTGGGGTTTCAGCCTCCACAAGCTCATCTCAACCTCAAGCCAGTCATGAAATAACAGTAATCATACTGAAAATAATCAACATGCTATCAAGCAAAACAGTAAACTGCAATCATACAGATAAAGGAAATGAAGTACCATCAGGCAAACAAAACACACTTGAGAAAGAATCACCTACTCTCTAATCCTAATCCCAATCACAGAGTCCTAATCAAATCTAAGCAAAGCTCTCAAGCAGAACCCTAAGCAGGAGAAATCATTCCCAGTCTTCAAGCTTCAGAATAAGCTTACCAAAGAAAGGGAGCTAAGCAAGCAAGCTCATAGTGTCTTCCTCAGGAGAACACTAGGAGGTGTATACTCAGGAATCATACCCTATGTGGCTCAACCACTGTGATCAGTTTACATCCCTCCTCAGGAGAGATTAAACTCACAAGCAGGCTCCAACATCACTGGACATTTAGGAAATCCTATCTGAACTAGTGGAACTAAGTGAATAGACCCATAGGACCTTCCTCAGGAAAGTACTAGGAGGCTTCCACTTAGGAGTTGTATCCCATGTGGCTCAACAACATGTGATCAGTTTACATTCCTCCTCAGGAGAAATTAAACTCACAAGTTGGCTCCAACATCATTGGATACTTAAGAAATCCTAGATAAACTAAGGGAACTAAGTGAATAGACCCATAGGACCTTCCTCAGGAAAGTACTAGGAGGCTTTCACTTAGGAATTGTATCCCATGTGGCTCAACAACATGTGATCAGTTTACATTCCTCCTCAGGAGAAATTAAACTCACAAGTTGGCTCCAACATCATTGGATACTTAAGAAAGAGGTGAGAAGGAAGAATGAAAGTCATTCATAGTGCCTTCCTCAGGAAAGTACCATGAACTTCCTTCAAACTTCAAGCTCTCAAACCTCACAGACAGGAGATGAGACAAGCTCTGGGTCTCTGCATCTTGGTCTACAAGCTCCTCTTCATGATGCTCCCCATCAATATCCTCAAGGCAACACAAGCCCTTCAGCAAATTCCTCAGAAAGATCCCCACAGATGAACAGATAACCCACTGAACAAACCAAATCATCAGGCAATCTTCAGATAATACCTAAAAATATTAAACTAATGGGGAAAAATCTAACAAATATTCACAAGGGTCCTCAACACCTACTCATAACATCTATAAAGGTTTCTACCTAAAAATCAAGATAAGACTCAATCAAAGAAAGGAATCATCACCTATGCACAATTCTAAACCCTAATTAGACTATCCTAAGTCAACCCTAATTAAACTAATCAAGATCAATTCTAAAAAATCTAGAAAAAATCCTATGGGGAAGTATGAATCATCATCTAATTGCATAAAAAAGAATGGATAAAAAACCCTAAGGGAATGTCCTAAAATAATTCCTACAAAATCAAATATCAAAATGAAACAATTAAAAAGCTATTGAATTGGAAAATCTACTAAAAATATTAAACCTAAAAATAAAATCTCAATTTTATTTTTATAATTTTCTACTCATTTTAATCTACTCATAGAAAAAAGAAGCAATTAAAAATCATTTTTTAACTATTTTTAATGAATTATTCAAAACAGACAAAATTAAAAGAAAATTAAAAAGAAATGAATTAATTAAAGGAGGGGGGGGGGGCGCAACTAGCACATCAGACTAGTTAAATGAATTGGGCTACACAAAAAGGGGGGTGCAAGTAGCGCTATAGGCCCAGAAGCGGTCTTTAATGAAACGGCTGCATTTCATTTAGATTCAAATCTTCCCTCCAATCTCAGACGCGATCTCAGCCATTAGATTGGGTGAATTTGTCAAACATTGGATTTGATCCAACGGCGCTCCCTCATCGTCTTCAAACGAACTAGGGTTTTGCAGAACCCTCTCTCATGCACTCATACATTCGAGCTCCATTATCTCTCCCCACAGGCCACGGCTTCCCTCGACCTAAACATGAAAAATCATCTACTTCTCAAGCCCTACACAACCCTACGTACAGTTTTCTTGATTCTTCCTAGATTGCTCTAACAGAGAGCACCAACACCATGGCACCACCATATTCAACTGCTATCAAACTTCATCAAACTCAAAACTAAAAGTCTACAGATGCACTACACGTTACCCTAACTAATACACACTAATTCTTGATGATTAAAACTAACAATCTACATAGTTCTTGCAACTCAAAGATTTCTGGTTCTGTTATGGATCCTCATGGAACATGCTATAACTCTCAGGGATGGATCCTCTAGCCTAGTACATCATTCTTATGGCTATAAAACTAATTAAACTGCAATAATTTAAGAGATATAGGGTGAAGAAGGAACCTGTCAAGAAGATGATGGTGAGGCTCGTGGAGGTGGTTGCAGGTCTTGAAATGGCTTCAATGAGATCCTACAATGGTGAAGAAACTTCTGTTTGCACTTGTTGTGAAGGTGGTGGCTTGAAGTGAAAGAAAACTCAAGTTGCTTCAACTTGAAGAAACTCCTCCAATGGCTATGTATCCTTCTCTCTCCTCTGACTTAGCTCAACTTTCACCAACCTTTCATCACTCTTTGATGCCCTCTTTAAATAACAATCCATGGAAGTCTCTAGATTCATCTAGAATGATGTGGAAGTTTCATGAATTTCTCCTTGAATGAGAAGTTAGTTATCTCATCTCCCATGCTTCAAGCCTTCAATTTGGTCTCAAAATGTCCTTATGTGAGTTATTGAATGAGGATGAGTGAAAAACAAGTGTATTTGTTGCTTATGTAGGGTTTTCTAACATTGCCTTCTTTCTTAAGTAACAAATTTCCAAAGGAACCTCATTTTTTAAGCCTCAAATGAAAATTCTACTTAAACCAATCTTCTCAAAATGTTTTTTCCAATCAAAATGATATATTGGATGACCTATTTTGGATTTGTAGATCTTCCAAAACACTTTTCAATTTCAACTTTTCAAAGTTATAAGTCATTTTTAGTTCATTTTTGACCAATCATGGAATCTTGTGCTATGAGCTTTTTCAACAATTTGTGACCTTCTTTCTAGACTTAAAATCACATTTTGAGCAACTTTCATGTTTTGAGTTTTTCCATTTGAGGCTTGGAAATAGGAGTTTTAGGCATTGGCTAAAATGACCTATAACTGACAAATGACCAAAATACCCCTGCCTTGTTCAAACCATAAGTTGAGTTCCACAAATCCAATCAAGGACTTCTACCACTCAAATTAAAGCTAAGAACATCCTCTTCAACATTCATGTTGACCAAGAAACCATAGGAATCAACCTACTAGGGCAAAAGTTGTCTGGAAGTTGGGTGACTTTCAAGGACCCAGATTCACACACATCAACTGACCTGTAATTTGTCAAAACCATAACTTGAGCTCTGTAACTCCTATCAAGGACTTCCACCACTCAAATTAAAGCTTAGAACAAGCTCTACAATATTCATGTTGTGGGGAAGATGATATATCAAACACATCTAGTGCTAAAACTGCCTGGAAGATAGGGATCAAATTAGGGTTTTTTCACTGACAATCCTCAGAAACCCTAACTCAAAACTTCTCAAACTCCTCAATCATGATGAGTTGGTCTAGGAATCATCTTTATATAATCTCTATGCATCATTCCATGATCTCATGGCCCTTGGATTAAGTCTCAACCTTCTCCAAATCTTCAGCTGATCTAGGGTTGACCCAGTCAAAACCCTAATTCTACCATTCATGGTTGAATCTTCTGAATTCTTACATAATGACTTCTCTGGGCTTCATGAAGGCTATCAAGGCATCTCATAAGCTTTCTCAAGACATCAAGTTCATTCTCAAAGTCTCAGAATCATCTGAGGAGCACCCACAACTTTCAAACTGTGAAGCACACAACCCTGGTTTCAACCAACTCCTCTGAGGACCTCTTGAACTTTTTGATGAAGGTATCAACTTTCAAATACTCCATGAATGAATGAATGTTGGTCAAATTTTGGGGTGCAACAGCTGCCCCTATTCAAACGGCTTGGACCTGACTGGGTGAGAAGCGAACGGCTCTCAACCAATCAAGGTACGAGACGGTTGAATATCGGTAAACCCGAAAATTTGCCAACTGCACGAGCGCACGGTACTCTGCGGGGAACAAATCTTTGAACACTGCAACACTAGCTGCTCAACAACTAGCTGGAGAAATACTGATCTGACATCGCCGCCGGAAACAAACATAATCTGAGAGACACTCGACATCGCCGTCGCACAAACATCATCTCTGCTGGGGATTTAAAGAGTGTGACCTCGCCGTCAAACAAACATCCAACCTCGCCGCCGGAAATAAACATGATTTCAAACACATCTGACCTGGGGTTCACCCCTGGTAAATGGAACACAAAATACACTTGCATACCTGAAGCTACTCCGCTGGGAAGGAGAGACTTAACCGAGCACACTCTGATCCGGGGTTCACCCTCAGAACCATAACGAACATCGGAATACTGCTGCACACTGCCCGCCGTAGAACTTCAACATTAAAGATATATGAAACCCTGGCCCCTGGCCACTTCCAGCTTCAGCTAGAAAAGATCTTCAAGCACTTATGAAGATAGATGAAACCCTAGCCCCTGGCCACTTCCAGCTTCAGCTAGCAAAGGTCTTCAAGTACTTCTGAAGATAAGCATCCTTGGCCTCCAAGGATGGCAACTCTGCAGGAGGTATCTTCGACTTCAGTCGGAAGAAAATGATCCTTGGCCTTCAAGGATACATGGATCTGCCTTCAGGCAACTCCGCCTCTGCTATAGAGCATCCGAGACTTCAGTCAGGGATATACTTCGGCCTTCAGCCCGAAAAATGAATCCTAGGTAATTCATAACCTTGGGGATAACCTTGCCCTTAGGCACCTTTGCTTCAGCATAAGAAATCTGTGACTTTAGTCAGAGAAATGGTATCCTGAGCCATTCATGACTCCACGGGGATTCAAACACTTTGCCTACAGGCAAAACTCCGCTTCAGCTGGAGAAACATCTTCGACTTCAATCAGAAGACGTATCATTCACTTGATCGCGCTCAATCATCACCTCAGGACAACTGACTTGGTCTTCAGACTCACACGAATCACTCTGTTGTACCTACAACCTTTGGAACCTTATCTTCAGCCACCCGTTGCTTCATCCACACGGAAATCTGGCTTCACAGGAACCTTCTGGTATCGCCTTCGGGCGCTTTACGACATCCATCTTCAGATTAGACATCGTTGTTGGAGCAGACATACCACGCTGCTCTGGTCTTCAAGAATCATCTTGACCAAACAGATCCAGCGGGCGTCTTCAAGAATCGTCTTGAACTAATAACCTTTCTGGAGCAAACATTCTGTTGGGAATTCCAGGAATCTTCCTAGGCAACTCCTGCTGGAGGCGCTATTGGGGCACTCAAGTATCATACTAGGCGAACCACTCGGGAAGCTGTACTGAGGTCTTAAGAATCGTCTTAAGCAAATGACCCTGCTGAGGGGTTTGAGAATCATCTCGAACCGAAGTCTTTGCTGGGGATCTCAAAAATCATCTTGAGCGAGCGACTGCGGGGATCACATCGGGGTCTTTAGAATCATCTAAGAAAACAACCTTGCTGGGGAGAACATCAAGAATCGTCCTGAGCAACCGGTCTTTTGGTGGTACACCTGTACAACAAGAATAATAATGACCTAGATCATGCTTATGATGCATATGCTTCTGCTATGCAATCATGCTCAATGCCATGCACTCATGCCTAATGCTATGCAATCGTGCTCAATGTTATGCAATCGTGCACAATGACGTGCAATCATGCACAATAATGCGATCCCGTCAGCAAAATAAATGCCGAAGGGGGAATCCTCCTGTCAAGGAGAAAGAGCCGCTCAGATGGAGGAATCGTCCTGCTGAGGAGAATGTGAACACACCAATATCAATTAGGCTCTGTCTGGGGAACTGATCTTCCGCGAACTGCTGCAGGGGAACAACTTCAGCTGACTGCTGCAGGGGATGAAGCTCTACGAGAACTTGGGTCTGCTGATATCAATCGCGAGAATGAACTGTGCGGCCGTCTCGGCTACTCTTCTGGGGATAACCATTCCGTGGGGAACCAACTTCAGCTGTTCAACACTCCACTGGGGAAAAACCAATCATGATCTGATCCACTTCCAAGGATTCGGATCCCTTGGACATCTGCAAACTCGGCTGAGGAAGGAGAAATCATTCTGCTTCGCTGGAAAGAGTGCGACTCTGGGGAAATGCAGCATCAGCCGCCCCATGCTCTGCTGGGGAGAATTGATCATGATCTGATCAACTTCCAAGGATTCTGCTTTTCTGCGGACTCAGCCGGGGAGAGAAATCATTCTACTTTACTGAAGAGTACGACTCTGATGGGGAATTTCAATTCTGCTGGGGAAGAAAGAATCATTTGACTTCGGGGGAGAGTACAACTTTGCCGGGGAATACAACATCAGCTGTTCCAACACTCTACTGGGGAAGAAGGAATCGTCCAACTTCAGGAGAGAATACGGCTCTGATGGGGAATCTCAATTCTGCTGGAGACTTCAGTCTGGCACCCTCAGTTACTGCATACTTCGGCATACGACTAGCTTCCTGCGAAACCTGCACTTGTGACCCGGTGCGGGGGAAAATCCTGCTTTAGTGACTTTACTGGGGAAACACGAGCTTCAGCTCCCGAACACTTCTATGAACTCTGCACTTGTGACCCGGTGCTGGGGGAGGAGGAATCATTCTTCGGTGCTTGACTCAGCTGATGAGGTGACGTTCCTTCAGGACGCGTCTGCTTGGGGAAGAGAATCACCTCTACCTGGGGAAGACATATCAATGCTCACTATCTGATTCTGATTCCGCGGAGGAGAGATCACTGAACTCTGCTGAAGAAGGAGGACTCATCCTGCTTCGGGGATACGCACGACACATCTTCTGACGGGTGCTATACCTGCAACGACACAAACAAACAGACAAGATACCCTCCTCAAAGGGGCCTATCAGGGTTATTATCTCGCGACAACGTTCAATTAATTAATTGTTTCAACAATCAATGGGCTTAGGCCCGCAGGTTTATGTATGCGCATTTTATCAAAAAAACACATCGGCGTTATCATTCGCAAACAAAACAGATAAATGCAAAACAGACAAGTAGAATTGCTGAATAATGTGCATTTTATTGATAGTGAACCCCTGAATGGGCAAAGATGTTTTACAATAGAGGCAAGCTCCTGAAATGAGGAAGCCGCGCAAAAAAAGAAAACATAAATATACATCAGTATATACAAATGTCGGCAATCGAGGCGTAGACGAACACCATGAGTTGATCCCTCTAAGACCCACTCGACTTCGATACTTCTCCGATGCTTCAGCTTTGGAAGAGATTGATTCAGATAAACGGCCCTCAGGTCTTCCGAACCACTAAACAATGAAAGTCCATACGCGGAACGCAGTCATTTGCTTATTTGAATCCCTAACTTTTGCGTGAACCGCCCTTTCGGGTTTTCAGTTCATCGGGATACCCTTTTTTGCCGAAGCCGCCCAGTGTAGGTTTTCGACTTCGCGGGTGTACATTTTTCAATATGTCCCTAATTTTTGCCCGAACCTTTTATTCTGTTTTTGGTTCGCCGGGATGCCCCTTTTTTGCCTGGACTCTCTCTTTTTTTTTGTCCAGCGGGTCGCTTTCAAGCAAAGTATTTTTTAACTGCGTCCGCGTTCACCGGGGATGCAAAATCTTCACCATCCATCGTGGATAACAACAAAGCTCCTCCCGAGAAGACCTTGCTGACGACATACGGCCCTTCGTAATTCGGAGTCCACTTGCCCCGGTGATCGGAGTGTGGCGGAAGAATCTTCTTCAGGACGAGATCACCCGTCTGAAAGCTTCGAGGACGCACCTTCTTATCATAAGCTTTCTTCATTCGGCTTTGGTACAGGCGACCAAATGCAATCGATGCTAACCTCTTCTCGTCCATCAGGCTGAGTTGGTTCAGGCGATTCGTCACCCATTCTGCCTCATCAAGTTTCACATCAACCAAAACTCGCAAAGAGGGAATCTCCACTTCTAGCGGTAGGACAGCTTCCATACCGTACACCAAGGAGAAAGGAGTTGCCCTGGTCGACGTACGCACCGTCGTACGATAACCGTGCAAGGCAAACGGCAGCATCTCGTGCCAATCTTTATACGTCATAACCATCTTCTGAACAATCCTCTTGATGTTCTTGTTGGCCGCTTCAACGGCGCCGTT
This sequence comes from Lathyrus sativus, assembly GCA_963859935.3. Lineage (NCBI taxonomy): Eukaryota > Viridiplantae > Streptophyta > Magnoliopsida > Fabales > Fabaceae > Lathyrus > Lathyrus sativus. Next base: position 56,927,954 of record OZ012735.1, on the reverse strand, counting down.
CATCTTCGGCCGATAAGGAGATGAGTTGTGGTGTTCAATCTTGAAGCTCTGGCACAGCTCCTTCATCATCTTGTTATTCAAATTCGAACCATTATCAGTAATGATCCGCTCGGGAATTCCATAGCGACAGATGATGTCCCTCTTGATGAATTTAGCCACCACCTGCTTGGTCACATTAGCGTACGAGGCTGCCTCCACCCACTTGGTGAAGTAGTCGATAGCTACCAGAATAAAACGATGACCATTGGATGCGGTGGGCTCGATCTTGCCTATCATGTCAATGCCCCACATGGAGAACGGCCAAGGGGAGGACATGACATTCAAGGGGCACGGCGGCACATGAACTCTATCAGCATAAATCTGGCATTTATGACATTTCCTCGCGAATCTGAAGCAATCCGACTCCATAGTCAACCAGTAATATCCTGCTCTCAGGATCTTTCTCGTCATGGCATGCCCGCCGGCGTGCGTACCGAATGTGCCCTCATGGACTTCCTCCATGAGCATACTGGCCTCTTTCTCATCTACACATCTGAGTAGCACGAGATCGTGGTTTCTCTTATACAGCACTCCATCAGGATTGAGGTAAAAGTTTCCAGATAGCCTCCTCAGAGTCTTCTTATCCTGGGTAGACGCACCCGCAGGATACTCCTTAGTCATAAGGAAGGTCTGAATGTCGTGGAACCATGGCTTGCCGTCAGTGGCATCCTCGATTGCGAACACATATGCTGGTCTGTCAAGACGCGAAAGGACAATGCTTGGAGCCTCATTCCAAAGATTGACCTTATACATAGAAGCCAACGTGGCTAAAGCATCAGCCATTTGATTTTCAGCCCGGGGTACATGATGAAGTTCTACTCGGTCGAAGAACGGAAGCAGCCTTCTGGCGTAATTCATGTACGGCACTAGATTCGGTTGACGAGTTTCCCACTCCCCTTTGATCTGATTGATTACAAGCGCTGAGTCACCATATATGTCTAGATTCTTGATTCTCAAATCAATTGCCTCTTCTAGACCCATAATACACGCTTCATACTCGGCCTCGTTGTTGGTAACTGGAAACGTCAGTCTCGCAGTAAACGGGATGTGGGATCCGTGAGGAGTCGTGATGATAGCCCCGATACCACTTCCATAGGAATTGACTGCTCCGTCGAATATCAACTTCCACTGAGACTTCCTATCCGGCCCCTCGTCGGGCAATGGCTCTTCGCAATCCTTTGCTTTGAGAAACATAATGTCCTCATCAGGGAACTCGAACTTCATCGGCTGATAGTCTTCGATTGGCTGTTCGGCAAGGTAATCAGACAATACGCTCCCTTTGATGGCTTTCTGAGAGACGTACTGAATATCATATTCTGTTAACACCATTTGCCATCTGGCAATCCTGCCCGAAAGAGCCTGCTTCTCGAAGACGTACTTGATCGGATCCATCTTCGAAATCAGCATAGTGGTGTGATTGAGCATATACTGTCGTAGACGTTTGGCAGCCCAAGCTAATGCACAACACGTCTTCTCCAGCATCGAGTATCGAGATTCACACTCAGTGAACTTTTTACTCAAGTAATAAATGGCATGCTCTTTTCTGCCCGTCTCGTCGTGCTGACCGAGAACACACCCCATGCTATTCTCCAGAACTGTCAAGTACATGATTAATGGCCGTCCAGCCACTGGGGGTATCAAGATCGGAGGTTCTTGAAGATACTGCTTTATCTTATCGAATGCCTTCTGGCAATCCTCATTCCAAGTAATCGCCTGATTTTTCTTTAACAACTTGAACATCGGTTCACAAGTGGCCGTGAGCTGGGAGATAAACCTCGCAATGTAGTTTATTCGGCCCAAGAAACCACGAACTTCTTTTTCTGTTTTCGGCGCTGGCATCTCTTGGATAGCTTTTATTTTCGCAGGATCAACTTCAATACCTCGTTCGCTAACGATAAACCCCAATAACTTTCCGGACCGCACCCCGAAAGTGCACTTGTTAGGATTCAGCCTCAGCTTGAACTTCCTAAGCCTTTCAAACAGCTTCAGCAAATTGACCAGATGCTCCTCCTCCGTTTGGGACTTTGCAATCATGTCATCAACATAGACCTCGATCTCATGATGAATCATATCATGAAACAAAGTTACCATTGCTCGCTGGTAAGTGGCCCCCGCGTTCTTCAGACCGAAGGGCATTACCTTGTAGCAAAACGTGCCCCAGGGGGTAATAAACGTTGTTTTCTCCATGTCCTCCGGCGCCATCTTAATCTGATTGTAACCGGAGAAGCCATCCATGAACGAAAACACGGAAAACTGGGCTGTATTGTCGACCAACACATCGATATGAGGCAACGGGAAATCATCCTTAGGGCTCGCCCTATTCAAATCCCGATAATCGACGCACATACGTACCTTACCGTCCTTCTTCGGTACAGGCACTATGTTGGCGACCCACGGAGGGTAAGTGGTAACGGCTAGAAATCCTGCGTCCAACTGCTTCTGGACTTCTTCTTTGATTTTTACAGCCATATCTGGTCTCGTCCTCCTGAGCTTCTGCTTGACTGGAGGGCAATCTTCTCGCAACGGCAAGCGATGAACCACGATATCTGTGTCAAGTCCGGGCATATCCTCATATGACCAAGCAAAGACGTCACTATACTCTCGAAGCATCTCGACCAGTCTATGCTTGACATCGTTCTGCAGCGCAGCCCCGACTCTGACATTCCTGATAAGCTCCTCAGAGCCCAGATTTACGATCTCAATCTCCTCCTCGTGAGGCAGAATAACCTTCTCCTCTTGTCTCAACAAGCGGGCCAACTCTTCCGGAAGGTCTTCATCTTCATCAATCTCATCCTCGGCTTGATAGATCGGGCAATCAAAGTCGTAGTGAGCCGTAGAGGGTCCAGAGTCGATGTCATCTGTTACGTGGATCCTGCAATAACAAGGGTTAAGTTTAAAGCAAGAATATGCAGGCTAGCACGAGCCTCGTCGCCCTTTTGCTGTTTTTCAAAACAAGCATAAAATATGAATAACAGAGAACACAATATTTGATTACGAAGAAAACGCCTTTTTATTTATTGATAAAATGTATACACATAATCCAACAAGGCCCTGACAGTAAAACCACTATGCCCCGGGCAGGACATAGGGTTGTACAAAGATTGTAAAAAGCAAATCATTACTCTTCACTTGTCAGCTCGATAATCTCCTTGATGGTCCAGTTGTGAAGGCGCTCGCCTGGCTTGCTCGGTTGAATCCAGGCATCGAGATCACAGTCACTGTCTCCGCTGTCCTCCGACGCTGCGTTGACACTTTCGAATATTACTCCTCCCTTGGTGAATAGGATCGGCCCCTTCCCACGAGATGAGCTACCAGAAGAAGTTGAAGCTTCAGCTTCAGGAGAATATCCCAATCCAAACCTATCCTGTTTGAGTGGTATATCCAAGACGTGCCCCCAGCCTGGGGTAGAACCGGCTTCGACAACAGCCCTAGCTTCCTTGAACGAGGAGAGGTTCACCTCTTGCTTCTCTGCAACAACGGGAGCTACTTCCTTCACCCTGACGGTCTCAAACGCCTGGCAAAGAGTCTCATGGATCTCGCCATCCATTTCGACATACTTGAAGGACGACAGGTGGCTTACCATGATGTCCTCCTCTCCGCAAACTGTCACTATGCTGCCCCCAACAGCATATTTAAGCTTCTGATGCAACGTGGACGTCACGGCACCAGCAGAATGAATCCACGGCCGACCTAAGAGGCAACTGTAGGCGGGCATGATATCCATAATATAGAACACTGCATTAAACGTCTCTGGACCGACTTGAATTGGCAGGGTCAATTCTCCAAAGACGTGGCGTTTGGTTCCGTCAAAAGCCTTTACGACCAGATCACTGGGCGTGCACAGCAGTCCCCGGGTATCCAACTTCATTAGTGCTTTCTTCGGAAGCACATTCAGCGAGGAGCCCGTATCTACTAGGACATGTGACATAATCGTGCCCCTGCACTCTATCGAGATGTGCAAGGCATGGTTGTGATCTCTTCCCTTGGGCGTCAGCTCCAAATCTGTAAAACCCAGCCCATTACCAGCGTTGACATGAGCTACTACTTCCTCTAGTTGATTAACGGATATCTCCTGCGGCACGTATGCAGCATTCAACACTTTCAGCAACGCGTTGCGGTGTGCTTCAGAACACAGCAACAGGTTGAGAATTGAGATCTTTGACGGAGTCTGGTGAAGGTGATCTACAATCTTGTAGTCACTTTTCCTGATCAGCCGCATGAACTCTTCGGCGTCTTTAACCAACAAGTCTTTCTCTGCCCCTGCAGGAACCTCTTCAACGGCTTTACCTTTGCCTTTGTCAGCAGCATCAGCCCTGACTACCTTCTCTGCCGCACCCTCTGCCGGCGCGAACACTCTGCCACTTCTGGTGATACCACTGGCTTCAGCAAGATTCTGCGCAGTCGATCTGGGCGGCTCAATCTCTACCTTCTGGCCATTACAATACACTTCAGCGCCATAATGCCATGGAACGACATTGGTACTCTCGAACGGGATTGGTCCAGCCCTGGTGATGGTAATAGTAGGCGGACGAGGTGCAGAAATAGTGATAGGGTGGCGAGGAATGGTGATAGTGGCAACTTCGTCCGCCTGCTTCAGCACGACTTCTCCCGACGCATTCTCAATGCTTCGACTAAACTGCAAAATACCCTCGGTCATCAGACTCTGGATACCTTCACTCAACTGCTCACACCCGTCAGGAAGTGTAGCACATACCATACAAAATTCCCCACATCCGGGAAAGAAACCTTTCTTTAGCAGCTTAGCTTTAACAAAGCTCAACGGCGTTTTCAAATCTCTGACATCAGTCAGCAAGTCTGAATTCTCTTCAGAGATGATAGCATTTACTCCGCCCCCCCTATGGTGAGGCATCGGATTCTTGGTGACGTTGGGCACGTTGTCAGAAAAATTTATTATCTTGGCGTCGATCATGTCCTGGACCTTATGCTTAAACGCTTTGCAGTTCTCAATTGTATGGCCAGGTGCCCCAGAATGAAATTCACATGTAGCATTAGCATCGTACCCGGGTGGTGGTGCCCCTGTCAAGGGAGCTAGCGTCCTTTTCTGAACCAGTTGGAGCTGAAGCAACGTCTGCAGAAGCTGTGCATATGACATGGGAGGAGTTTCCAAATGACGGTTTGCCAGGGGACCCCGATGCTGATATTTCTTATATCCCGGATTATTCTGTTGCTGAGGCTGCTGCTGCGGCTGTGGGGGAGCAACTGGGATGTTTATGCTAGCGATCTGAGACTGAGGGCCCTTGCCCTTTCTCCTAGCATTAGAGACAGCACTGGCATCGCCCTCTCGGCGTTTGCCAGTATAAGGTTTCTTGCTGGCTCCTCCAGATGAGGATGATTCGCCTTGAATCTTGCCGATCTTTATACCATTTTCAACATGCTCGCCCAAAGTGATGAGGGCCGAGAATGTCCCGGACATGCCACTAACCAACTTCTCATAATAGACTCCGGGAAGAGTAGCCACGAACATCTGTACCAACTCACGCTCAACCATCGGCGGTTGAACCCGAGCAGCCAATTCACGCCACCGCTGGGCGTACTCTTTGAAGCTTTCATTGCTACGCTGCGAGAGATTCTGAAGCTGAACTCGGTTGGGAGCCAAGTCGCTATTATACTGATAGTGGAGAACAAATGCTTCAGCGAGATCTTTCCACGTTCGCACAGCAGCGGGTTCCAAACCCATATACCATTCAAGCGATGGGCCAGAAAGACTATCCTGAAAGAAGTGCATCAGCAACTTCTCATCATCAGAGTAAGCGGACATCTTTCTGTAATACGATCGGAGATGAACACGGGGACAAGTAGTGCCTCTATACTTCTCAAAGATAGGCACCTTAAACTTGTGAGGTACTTTAAAGTCAGCAATCAGCCCAAGTTTGGACATGTCAACGCCCAATGTGTTCTGATTTTCTATATCTCTCATTTTATCTTCCAGTGCCTTGAACCTGAGTCTAGCTTCAGCAGTCAACTCAGCCTCTACACCTCTCTGAGAGAAAATGTCATCCTGATGGTCCTCCAGCCACGGTTGAGGCACCACCATATTTCCTGCACCAACATTAACATTGGCTCCCAACCCACCATTGACGGCGCCCGCCGCGTTAAGTCCGAGATTATTCATAAGATTGCCGTTAGCACTACCGTTGCCCCCGGCAGCAGGAACAACGTTCTGAGGAGTATCCACTTGAGGAGGAGGAGTGGGTACGGCCCCGCCGTGAAGAATTCCATTGCTGTCAACCCTGGAGATGAGAGGTTGAACCAAAGTACGAAGTTGCTCTTGCCCGTTCGCAACTACTTGCATCAACTCCATAAAACGATCCATCCTTTCACGAAGCTCCTGAACATCTGATTGTACCTGGTCCATGATTCTCGTTTGATTGGCGCGAGTCGAGTAGCGGTGGATGAATCTTTGATCAATCCTGAAAGCAGCTCGGAACCTGAGTACCTGAAAAACCTGTCAAGATCAAAGGTTAGGAAAAGCAACAGAATGTATGTCATGCAAGAATGCTTCATGCAAATGCATGCGTAAGTCTGTGTGCTTGAGAGATTTCCCCCGATCCTGTCACCTGCTGATAATAATAAGGAGAAGAATCTAGGCCCAATCATGGAGACAGCAACCTCACAGACACACGCTAATGGAATGATTATGCAAGCTAATGCAAAATGCAGGCATGCAACAATATATCCAAGGCTGCTGTGGAGATTCGATGTCAACAGTCACTGCTGGGAAGGAAACCCCGGTGTAAACCCACTGATCTGACCTGTTGTGAATAACCATCTGGTAGGATCAAGATCAAGATTCTGCTCTGACAAGAACGAAGGCCTGATAATGAAAAACCCTGGATGCAAGATCAAGGAATATCTGTTGGAGAAGTCTTCAGACCCCAAATCACAAATCTGCCCTCTCAAGAACAAATACACAGCTGCTGATGAGATCTTCAAACCCCACTCAAAATCTGCCCTGTCAAGAACAAAATAACAACTGCTGGCGAGATCTTCAGACCCCCCTCAAAATCTGCTCCATCAAGAACAAATAACAATTGCTGATGAGATCTTCAGACCTCACTCAAAAATCTGCCCTATCAAGAACAAAATAACAACTGCTGGCGAGATCTTCATACCCCCCTCAAAATCTGCTCCATCAAGAACAAATAACAATTGCTGATGAGATCTTCAGACCTCACTCAAAAATCTGCCCTATCAAGAACAAAATAACAACTGCTGGCGAGATCTTCAGACCCCCCTCAAAATCTGCTCCATCAAGAACAAATAACAATTGCTGATGAGATCTTCAGACCTCACTCAAAAATCTGCCCTATCAAGAACAAAATAACAACTGCTGGCGAGATCTTCAGACCCCCCTCAAAATCTGCTCCATCAAGAACAAATAACAATTGCTGATGAGACCTTCAGACCTCACTCAAAAATCTGCTCCATCCAGAACAAACCTCTGATAATAATACACTGATCAAAGCCTGCTCTATCGAGAACAGACAAACACCCGATGATAAGATCCTCTGATCAAACCCTTGCTCTATCAAGAACATCTCTGCAACTGAGAACCCAACATAACTGATTCACTGTCAAGAAAACCAGGTGGTCTGGAGGTCAAAGTTTCCTGCAATATCCCAACCCACTCACAGGTATGATGGACCTAATCCATGGACAAAGGTACGGCATCCTATGCGGTTGTCAGCGTCACAGACATTCATGAGTGACAATACGATTCCCAGAAGGAGTGGCATCGTCAAGTTATGAAGAGGCCTCTCTTAGCTGACTTCCAAATGATCGGTCCCCAGAGTCGACAATCCTCACGTCTGGACTCCCCTCAGATCCTCAGGACCGGAAAGGAGCACCTCTGCAAGAATCTCGTCTGAGCGCAGATTTTCGTAGGGAACTGTGCCTGTTCAACAGACAGGTTCGTCTACTACTTCTCCGCAACTATATCTAGGTGTGTACTCAAGCCCAGGTCCGGCTTTTCACTCACAGTAACATCCCTCTCCCACAGCAGCACAGATAATCATATCAACTGGAAATAAAATGCGGGAAATAAAATGCGGGAAGTAAAGTGCGGGAAGTAAAAATGCGATAAATAAACGCAACCCAACAAGCAAACACACAAACGATAGGATTGACTCACGCAGGGGATGGGAAATGGTCCCAGCATAAGGGATGGGAGAAGTCCCAAGATGCTATAAGTCCCCAGCAGAGTCGCCAGCTGTCGCTTGCGCGAAAATAAGGTGCCGGCATGACAGAAGAGTCGCCACCTTTCGTTATTTATCCCTCAGAGCGGGAAAGGAAACGATCGGAAAAACCTGACGAATAAGGGTAAGACAAGGTCATCGCAACCATTGTCTGGGTTCGGGAGTCGGTTACGCAAGGGGAAGGTATTAGCACCCCTCACGTCCGTCGTACTCGACGGGATCCTCGCTTGTTTGTTTACTTGGACGGGTTGGTTATAATCTATCTACCTATCAAGGCTGGCTGAAAAAGAAAATAAAAATGACTCGGCAAAGCGTCGCGCTTTATGCCTACGTATTCTCATCAGAGAATGAGAAATCAGAGTCAACGTAGTTCGGCTAACTACGGGGGAAGATTGGGGAAGGTTGCTCGCTAGGATATCGCATCCTATGCCTACGTACTTTCATCTGGTATGAAAGATCAGAGCAAACGTAGTTCGGCTAACTACGGGAAACAGCTCAACTAGGAGGGAGACTATCAAGTCCTACTGTTATCATGCCATGGATTCATCCTATGGTTGAGGTTTGAACAGGGAACTCCTAGATGTTGTCATGCATAGGTTTCAACCTAAAAGTCTATCATCAAATCCTTATCAAAGGAAATGAGAGTCCTAAGGGATCATGTCAATGATACATAGAATACAGACAAAGACATCAGCTTTAACAGTAAAATGCATGCAATGCAAGTGAGGGAGGAAATGTGTGTGGGGTTTCAGCCTCCACAAGCTCATCTCAACCTCAAGCCAGTCATGAAATAACAGTAATCATACTGAAAATAATCAACATGCTATCAAGCAAAACAGTAAACTGCAATCATACAGATAAAGGAAATGAAGTACCATCAGGCAAACAAAACACACTTGAGAAAGAATCACCTACTCTCTAATCCTAATCCCAATCACAGAGTCCTAATCAAATCTAAGCAAAGCTCTCAAGCAGAACCCTAAGCAGGAGAAATCATTCCCAGTCTTCAAGCTTCAGAATAAGCTTACCAAAGAAAGGGAGCTAAGCAAGCAAGCTCATAGTGTCTTCCTCAGGAGAACACTAGGAGGTGTATACTCAGGAATCATACCCTATGTGGCTCAACCACTGTGATCAGTTTACATCCCTCCTCAGGAGAGATTAAACTCACAAGCAGGCTCCAACATCACTGGACATTTAGGAAATCCTATCTGAACTAGTGGAACTAAGTGAATAGACCCATAGGACCTTCCTCAGGAAAGTACTAGGAGGCTTCCACTTAGGAGTTGTATCCCATGTGGCTCAACAACATGTGATCAGTTTACATTCCTCCTCAGGAGAAATTAAACTCACAAGTTGGCTCCAACATCATTGGATACTTAAGAAATCCTAGATAAACTAAGGGAACTAAGTGAATAGACCCATAGGACCTTCCTCAGGAAAGTACTAGGAGGCTTTCACTTAGGAATTGTATCCCATGTGGCTCAACAACATGTGATCAGTTTACATTCCTCCTCAGGAGAAATTAAACTCACAAGTTGGCTCCAACATCATTGGATACTTAAGAAAGAGGTGAGAAGGAAGAATGAAAGTCATTCATAGTGCCTTCCTCAGGAAAGTACCATGAACTTCCTTCAAACTTCAAGCTCTCAAACCTCACAGACAGGAGATGAGACAAGCTCTGGGTCTCTGCATCTTGGTCTACAAGCTCCTCTTCATGATGCTCCCCATCAATATCCTCAAGGCAACACAAGCCCTTCAGCAAATTCCTCAGAAAGATCCCCACAGATGAACAGATAACCCACTGAACAAACCAAATCATCAGGCAATCTTCAGATAATACCTAAAAATATTAAACTAATGGGGAAAAATCTAACAAATATTCACAAGGGTCCTCAACACCTACTCATAACATCTATAAAGGTTTCTACCTAAAAATCAAGATAAGACTCAATCAAAGAAAGGAATCATCACCTATGCACAATTCTAAACCCTAATTAGACTATCCTAAGTCAACCCTAATTAAACTAATCAAGATCAATTCTAAAAAATCTAGAAAAAATCCTATGGGGAAGTATGAATCATCATCTAATTGCATAAAAAAGAATGGATAAAAAACCCTAAGGGAATGTCCTAAAATAATTCCTACAAAATCAAATATCAAAATGAAACAATTAAAAAGCTATTGAATTGGAAAATCTACTAAAAATATTAAACCTAAAAATAAAATCTCAATTTTATTTTTATAATTTTCTACTCATTTTAATCTACTCATAGAAAAAAGAAGCAATTAAAAATCATTTTTTAACTATTTTTAATGAATTATTCAAAACAGACAAAATTAAAAGAAAATTAAAAAGAAATGAATTAATTAAAGGAGGGGGGGGGGCGCAACTAGCACATCAGACTAGTTAAATGAATTGGGCTACACAAAAAGGGGGGTGCAAGTAGCGCTATAGGCCCAGAAGCGGTCTTTAATGAAACGGCTGCGTTTCATTTAGATTCAAATCTTCCCTCCAATCTCAGACGCGATCTCAGCCATTAGATTGGGTGAATTTGTCAAACATTGGATTTGATCCAACGGCGCTCCCTCATCGTCTTCAAACGAACTAGGGTTTTGCAGAACCCTCTCTCATGCACTCATACATTCGAGCTCCATTATCTCTCCCCACAGGCCACGGCTTCCCTCGACCTAAACATGAAAAATCATCTACTTCTCAAGCCCTACACAACCCTACGTACAGTTTTCTTGATTCTTCCTAGATTGCTCTAACAGAGAGCACCAACACCATGGCACCACCATATTCAACTGCTATCAAACTTCATCAAACTCAAAACTAAAAGTCTACAGATGCACTACACGTTACCCTAACTAATACACACTAATTCTTGATGATTAAAACTAACAATCTACATAGTTCTTGCAACTCAAAGATTTCTGGTTCTGTTATGGATCCTCATGGAACATGCTATAACTCTCAGGGATGGATCCTCTAGCCTAGTACATCATTCTTATGGCTATAAAACTAATTAAACTGCAATAATTTAAGAGATATAGGGTGAAGAAGGAACCTGTCAAGAAGATGATGGTGAGGCTCGTGGAGGTGGTTGCAGGTCTTGAAATGGCTTCAATGAGATCCTACAATGGTGAAGAAACTTCTGTTTGCACTTGTTGTGAAGGTGGTGGCTTGAAGTGAAAGAAAACTCAAGTTGCTTCAACTTGAAGAAACTCCTCCAATGGCTATGTATCCTTCTCTCTCCTCTGACTTAGCTCAACTTTCACCAACCTTTCATCACTCTTTGATGCCCTCTTTAAATAACAATCCATGGAAGTCTCTAGATTCATCTAGAATGATGTGGAAGTTTCATGAATTTCTCCTTGAATGAGAAGTTAGTTATCTCATCTCCCATGCTTCAAGCCTTCAATTTGGTCTCAAAATGTCCTTATGTGAGTTATTGAATGAGGATGAGTGAAAAACAAGTGTATTTGTTGCTTATGTAGGGTTTTCTAACATTGCCTTCTTTCTTAAGTAACAAATTTCCAAAGGAACCTCATTTTTTAAGCCTCAAATGAAAATTCTACTTAAACCAATCTTCTCAAAATGTTTTTTCCAATCAAAATGATATATTGGATGACCTATTTTGGATTTGTAGATCTTCCAAAACACTTTTCAATTTCAACTTTTCAAAGTTATAAGTCATTTTTAGTTCATTTTTGACCAATCATGGAATCTTGTGCTATGAGCTTTTTCAACAATTTGTGACCTTCTTTCTAGACTTAAAATCACATTTTGAGCAACTTTCATGTTTTGAGTTTTTCCATTTGAGGCTTGGAAATAGGAGTTTTAGGCATTGGCTAAAATGACCTATAACTGACAAATGACCAAAATACCCCTGCCTTGTTCAAACCATAAGTTGAGTTCCACAAATCCAATCAAGGACTTCTACCACTCAAATTAAAGCTAAGAACATCCTCTTCAACATTCATGTTGACCAAGAAACCATAGGAATCAACCTACTAGGGCAAAAGTTGTCTGGAAGTTGGGTGACTTTCAAGGACCCAGATTCACACACATCAACTGACCTGTAATTTGTCAAAACCATAACTTGAGCTCTGTAACTCCTATCAAGGACTTCCACCACTCAAATTAAAGCTTAGAACAAGCTCTACAACATTCATGTTGTGGGGAAGATGAGATATCAAACACATCTAGTGCTAAAACTGCCTGGAAGATAGGGATCAAATTAGGGTTTTTTCACTGACAATCCTCAGAAACCCTAACTCAAAACTTCTCAAACTCCTCAATCATGATGAGTTGGTCTAGGAATCATCTTTATATAATCTCTATGCATCATTCCATGATCTCATGGCCCTTGGATTAAGTCTCAACCTTCTCCAAATCTTCAGCTGATCTAGGGTTGACCCAGTCAAAACCCTAATTCTACCATTCATGGTTGAATCTTCTGAATTCTTACATAATGACTTCTCTGGGCTTCATGAAGGCTATCAAGGCATCTCATAAGCTTTCTCAAGACATCAAGTTCATTCTCAAAGTCTCAGAATCATCTGAGGAGCACCCACAACTTTCAAACTGTGAAGCACACAACCCTGGTTTCAACCAACTCCTCTGAGGACCTCTTGAACTTTTTGATGAAGGTATCAACTTTCAAATACTCCATGAATGAATGAATGTTGGTCAAATTTTGGGGTGCAACAACTGGGAAAAAGGAACATGCGATTTATTATCTGAGCAAGAAGTTTACCGATTGCGAAAACAGATACTCACCATTAGAGAAAACTTGTTGTGCATTGGCATGGGCCGCTAAGCGCCTTCGGCAGTATATGGTCTGTCATACCACGTTATTGATTTCTAAAATGGATCCGATCAAGTATATTTTTGAAAAACCTGCTCAAACCGGGAGGCTAGCCCGTTGGCACATGTTGTTATCCGAATATGACATCCAGTATGTACCCCAGAAAGCGATTAAGGGTAGTATTTTATCCGATTATCTTGCAGACCAGCCAGTTGAAGATTATGAACCTCTTAAGCTCGATTTTCCTGATGAGGATATTTTGTTGATTAAAAGAGATTGCGAAGAGCCAGATCCGAGCGAAGGTCCAGAACCAGGTCTTTGGTGGAAGATGATGTTTGATGGTTCCTCAAATTTCAATGGGCATGGTATAGGCGCCGTTTTGATGAACCCAAAGGGTGGATTTACCCCATTTACAGCAAGATTGGACTTTGAATGTACTAATAACGTCGCAGAGTATGAAGCGTGTATCCTCGGCCTCGAAGCGGCGATTCACCTCCGAATCAAACTTCTGAAAGTAAGTGGTGACTCAGCTTTGGTTATTTACCAAGTACAAGGCAAATGGGAAACGAAGAATGAGAAGCTGATCCCTTATAAAGACTACATTATTGAGCTGATCAAGTATTTCGACGAGATAGAGTTCGAGCATGTTCCTAGATCCGAGAATCACGTAGCCGATGCTTTAGCCATGTTAGCATCCATGTGGAAAGTTAAATTCGTTAATGAAGCACCTCTTATCCATATTGAGCGCAAGGTTGAGCCCGCTTATTGTCAGTTGGTCGAAGAAGTTGAGGTGGATGAAAAGCCTTGGTTTCACGATATCAAGAACTATCTCGTCAAGCAGGAATATCCCGATGGTGCTACTGGTCTGGACAAGAAAACATTGAGAAGACTGGCGTCCAAATTCTTTATCAGTAACGGTGTGCTATACAAGAGAAATCACGACATGGTCCTGCTCAGATGTGTTGATAAACGGGAAGCGGACATGTTACTACAGGAAATCCATGAGGGGACCTTCGGAACCCATGCCAATGGTTATGCTATGTCCAAGAAGATGTTAAGGGCTGGGTATTACTGGTTAACCATGGAAGCCGACTGCATCCAATACGCTAGGAAATGCCATAAATGCCAAATTTATGCTGATAAAATACACGTACCTCCGTCACCGTTGAATGTTTTGTCTTCGCCATGGCCGTTCTCTATGTGGGGCATTGACATGATTGGGGAAATCGATCCGAAAGCTTCTAATGGACATCGTTTTATCCTTGTTGCCATTGATTATTTCACCAAGTGGGTAGAGGCTGCCTCCTACGCCAACGTGACCAAGCAAGTGGTTGCCCGATTCATCAGGAAGGAGATCATCTGCCGCTATGGGGTCCCAAGCCGGATAATAACTGACAATGGCACCAATCTGAATAATAAAACTATGAAAGAGTTGTGTGACAATTTCAAGATCACTCACCACAATTCTTCTCCGTACCGTCCTAAGATGAATGGGGCCGTTGAAGCTGCGAATAAGAATATCAAGAAGATTCTGCAAAAGATGGTTGTGACTTACAAAGATTGGCATGAGATGTTACCGTTTGCTTTGCATGGATACAGAACCTCGGTGAGAACTTCGACAGGGGCAACACCTTTCTCACTGGTATATGGAATGGACGCCGTGCTCCCCATCGAGGTAGAGATACCTTCTTTAAGAGTGTTAATGGAAGCTGAACTTGAGGAAGCTGAGTGGGTTCAAGACAGATTGGATCAGTTGAATCTCATTGATGAGAAGCGCTTGACAGCCATGTGCCATGGGCAATTATATCAGAAACGGATGAAAAGAGCGTTTGATAAGAAGATTCGTATCCGTGAGTTCCGTCAAGGAGAGCTCGTACTCAAAAAGATCTTACCAGTACATAAAGATATGCGTGGAAAGTGGATGCCCAATTATGAAGGCCCATTCATGGTAAAGACTGTCTTCTCCGGAGGGTCTCTAATACTTACGACAATGGACGGTGAAGAACTAGCACATCCCGTGAATTCTGATGCAGTCCGAAAATATTATGCCTAAAAACCCGCTAAGTCGAAAACCTGCAGAAGGCGACTCAGGCAAAAGTAAGGGTTGAAAAAAAAAAAAAAAAGAAATAATAATAAAAAGCTCGCTAAGTTGAAAACCCGGAAGGGCGGCTTAGGCAAAAAAGAGCGTCCCGGTGGATTGAAAACCCGAAAGGGCGGTCCAGGCAAAAGTTAGGGACAAAGACATTTCATTGCATCAGAAGACACTGATTATCTCGAACACACTTTCCGCATAAGAGCCATGTTTCAGTTCCTCCATCCTTGCCCAAAGCAGGGTTCTGGATTAGTCTTAGTTATTAGTGTCAGTAGGTATCATTGGATTCAAGGTAACCTTTTCCCATGTTGCCAATTTCAAAATGTAATCATCTGCGGAGCTATGCCTTCAGCAAGCTATCACCCTTTAATAAAAGATACCATCTCGTTACTTACATTCCTTGGTGCATTGCTCTTTATTTTCTATTTGTTATGCAAAATGCGTTTATTCCTGAAATTTGAAAATGAAAGGTGCATTGTAGATTTTTCAAAATTGTTTTTCAAAAAAACAAAACAAAATTGAAATGTAATAAATTACTTTGACTAGTGGAAATTCCGACAGGATCTCTTCCTTCCCTGGAAACATCATTATTGCAGAAACACTTTCAAACCATTGCCCAGTGATAAGTCCCCAGAGAGACTATAAGCTGACAACTTCTTCTTGGGGTAACTTAAAAGTGTCCCTCAGATTATCTTCTCCTCAGAGAATTCAGAACTTTAAAACCAGACTTGGTTCTACCATTGATCTTTCTTGCCCATGATTGACGTATTGGTTGCAGAGAACGCAGGGTATTTCCGTCGAGATGTTGATTTCATCTCTCGTCCCGTCTCTAGTCTGTTTCGTCAGCATACGCAGGGGCATAAGCATCACATGCCTATGTCATATATTCATTTCACATACTCATTACATACTCATTTCATAACATCTTGCATACATAAACATTAACATACATTCATATTAACATATTCATTAACATACGCGATAACATGCACAGGTTCATCGTGTCTCCATCATTAGTCGTTACCACCGAGTAATTGGGGTTTGTCCATTCTCTCCAAATAGATTGTCAGCCCTAAGCATAATTGTGAACTATGGATATGTTGTATGAAGTTATGTATAGGTGTATGTACATGACTTGTGTAATTGTGAACTATGGATATGTTTCATGATTGTCCATATTTGCCTATATATATATATATATATATATATATATATATATATATATATATATATATATATATATATATATATATATATATATATATATATATATATATATATATATATATATATATATATATATATATATATATATATATATATATATATATATATATATATATATATATATATATATATATGCTTTGTGAAGTATATGATGCGTATGATGAAGTATGGTGAAAATTGTGGGATATGCGTATGTACATTACTTATGTAATTAAGAGTTGTGAGTATGTGGCTATTGTATGAAAGTATGCTTATGAGCATGAGTTGTTGCTTTGAGAGTTGTAAATGTGAAATTGTGAATTGGTGAATAAACATGATATGTGTATGTTATGCGGAATGTTGAGATTCATGGATATGCACATGATGAATATGCTTGGTGATATCCTTAATTGTTTATATATATGTTGTGACGTACATGATGAGTTATAATGAATCATGGTGAGAAAATATGGAACATATGTATTCTATGCTTGTGTATTTATATATATAATTATATGCATTGTTATTATGATAATATTTCTCACCCTTCTGCTGGAATGATGTCCTACCTGACGTCGTGCAGGTATCAAGGAGTAGTACTGCTTGTAGTTGCTAGATCGCTTCTGGCGTAGTTGTTTAGTAATTTAGTTATATTGGGTCGAGTCATGCTCTGGTCATGTAACACTAAGATCGTTTGGTTTATGTTTTAGAGATACTTTATATACTCTATGTTATGGTTTTGTATTCTTTGGAATATTATGATGTTGGCCCTAGTGCCTAAGTAATGTGGAAGTATATGATGAATCTGAGTATTCTGTTAAGAGAATTATGTTATAATTGAATCCGCTGCTACATGCAAGTGAAATCTTGGAAAGGCATGATTAATTATTGAAGTGTTTATGAGCATGACAGGTGTTTTGATGTTTCAAAATTATGTGTGACACCCTTTTGTGAATGCATGTTAATTTTACTCTGATTATGCACATGTTTTTCGTGGAGTTTAGAAGGGTGTTACAGTAACTACTAGCATATAATACCAAGGAACGTTTATTTATATATGGTAATAACTACTGATCATGAATGTAAAAAGACAGTTGTCTTAAAACAAGGCATAACCTTTTCACATACTTGGCGACGTGCTAAAGAAGTTAATTTCTTAATTCCCAACGGTTACATAGATCTTAACCGTTTACATAATCCAATACTCTTGTAGAGTTCCATCTGTAGACACTTCTTCACCGCATGTTCAACTTTCACTAGAATCATTTTTTCTTTCATCACTTTTCTCCCTTCTACTGCAATCTTCATAAGAGTCTTTGAACATTATGCTGAAACACGAATATCTTCACAACGTCTTGAGCTTATTTTCTGATGAATTAAGGAAATCTCTTCTGATGTTTGTTACATCTTGATCATTATAGAAGAGTTAAGTTTTATCACTAGTCTTCATCTAGGAATTATCCATCTTCTATCTTCAAGAAGATTCGTCTTCAGAAAGCCACTAGCTTCCCATTTCTTAGCATATACGTTATGTATTGAGAGAACTTATTGACTTTTCTCTTGCATCATTAGAGTACATTCTTTGAACATACGCTAATCTTTACCAAATGCATATATCATCAAGATCATCAAACCAAGACATATTCTTTGGTGGTTTGTATGATAATCTTACTCTTACTAGATGAGTCTTTTCATTCAGGATCAATTCATCAAGAAGTGACAACTTCTATTATTTCTTTCAAAAGGAGTGAACTATGATGGTTTCTAATTGAGCATCCTTTGAGGTATTCATATTGTACTTCTTAAGCAGCTTCATTACCTTCTTCGTTCAAAATAGGTAATTTCTGATTTGTAATCTTCCAATAAGTTATGGTTTCTGGTTTCCAAGATTATCTTCAAATCTAACATTGATTTGATTTTCCAGTAGAAGTGCTTCCATGCCAAGATGATGTAGTATTCGGAGCAACCTTATCCAATATACATCAGAGAGATCATATTTTGTTCTGAATAGACACGTTAGTTACTTCCTAGATGCTTTGTCATGATGATCTCATGATTCTAGTCATTTATTTTCCAAGCTTATTCTGTCTCCAATCATTTGTATAAGATAGTGAAGAACTAAAACACCAAAATCTTCTTTTCGTCAGATAGCTTTTCAAATTCATACTTTCACTTAGTCACATAAGTCCAGAAAGTAGTGAACACAAAAGAATACATTTATGTATCAGGAGCTTCTGAAAAGAATTATGGAAGACATTCTAACTGACTTAAGCTTGTTCAACTGAGATACCTTTCTCAAGCTAACATGACTTAATTTGTCTTATGCTTTAGCCAAATCTTCTGATAGCCACACATTGTTAAGAACTCAGAAAACATGATCTTGCATGTGTTGTTCTTCCAAACTTCTGATAACTTGATAATCTTCCTTTCTGATCACTTCAAAAATTCGTGAAGCTTTCCAAAATTGGAGTCTTCATTCCGTACATACAGTTAGAATCCTGATAACCAGCTCCAATGCTTATCTGTAGTAGGATTAATTTCTGTAGAATAAGAAGCTGCTTTATCTTTTGGAGGGATCTTCTGCATGCTTGACCAATTGCTATAGGCTTTTATTCAAATAACAAGCTTTTGATCATCTTCTTCAAGAATCCTGACGAGGAGATAATCATTCAGAATCTTAAGTTCTGCAGTCATGATTTAAAATCTTGATGACAAGATTTTTAACATCTTCATCATACTTCATTTTGAAGTCTCTATGCTTCATAATCATGACATGAGCATTTTCTCTTCTTCACATGAGCATTTTCTCTTCTTCACATGAAAGAGTTCCTAACAAGCAATACTGAGAAAGTCAACGGTAGAGCGATTCTGTTTGTTGAAAAGATCTTATACTAAAAAATAATTATCTTTTAGCAAAAAGATTTCTTGCTTGATGATTCTTGTTGATCTCTTCTAAATTATTCTTCTTAAGCCTTTTCTATGCATCACATGATGAGGTACCTAGCTTTCAACTAACGTATTCCAAGAATAACATTCATCAGATTCTTCTACTAATCTGATGAGTTTATTATCCATTTACCAGGTGATTCTTCAACTTGCTTTCAATTTTCTTGCAAGCGCTATAAGAGAAAATCACGTAGTCAATAACAACTAGCTTTAAGAATCAGTGACATAATCCAGAGTGAACCTTTCTGGTTTGTCATTTAAGTACTCAATATTTTTATCACTATGTGAGACCGAAACTGTAGATGATGGAGGAGATAAACCAGAGTGTTTCTCAAAGCTCGTCCAAATCTTTATCTGACACAATTAAGTGTTTCATAAACATCTATAACAGAATCAGAGCTCTGATACCAATTGAACATTGAGAAACACAAGAAATGGGGGGGCGGGGGGTGGGTCTGAATTGAGTTTCACATTTTGTCCCATTTTGCGGAATTAGAATAATGAATATAATAATGATAATAAAAATAAATGACACAATTATTTTTATCCTAGTTCACTGTTAACGAAGTTACTCTAGTCCACCCCTCAAGGTGATTTCGCCTTATCACAAGGACTTAATCCAATAATCATCAACAATTACAACCATAATGGATACCTTCCATTGCCTTATTGAGAATCCTGGCATTCATTCGCCTCTCAAGGAATCAACCTCCAAGTCGTCAACAACGACCTGACCCTCTCGAGCGTTCTGGTCATCACTCGACTGCTCAAGGAACAACTTCCATTGAGTTGTTAGAAACACACTTATTCATCTCAAGCATTCTGGTCTTCACTCGACCGCTCAAGGAACAATACCTTTTTCAAGGATTTTCTTGTGCACTAATATGCTTCTTACAAGCTGATTACACATATGAAGTACACGAACACCTAAGTGTTTCTAAGCAAGATATGAGCAACAACTCCTTGATTTCTAATACAAAAAACTATCTAAAGAATGAATCTCTAAAAGATTATAAAACATTACTTTTGTATTTCTTATAAGCTTTCTTGATGAACACTTAGGCTTCTTTTCATGAGCTTTTAGATTCTTTTGATTAACTTATTCTTGAGTGAATAATACTCCTTATAGTTTAACCATCAAGATCAACTAAGTTACTATGCTTCACCTATTGATGTTTCACTTGACAAGATTGACATGGCTTCAGCATGTTGCGTCATTGTACACACATCAATTTGATTCAGCTTTGCCTTCGTTGAGCATTCTTCATTTAGGCTTCAGCTTGTAGCATTTTATTATGCACTTTGGCTTTGCATATTAACGTTTTATCATCAACAACTCGCTACCTATTCTTTGCAAACCCGTAATTCTTTAATCTCTTTGATCTTCAATTTATAGAGCTTGAGAGAATAGATCCCTTGAAGGGTATTCTTAGATATACTCCAACTGCAATATCCCAATGTTCAAGTGAAATAATGGTCAATGTCATTGTACTAAAATCTGTTCCTGCGCCACCTTTTCGAGGTAGAGGTAACAGAGTTTTAGTACTATTATATTCAGCTTAAAAAGCATTCTTATCTTCAGTCTTCTATCATATTTAGAGGCTTCAGATATTAACTTGATGAAGCGTGTTGTATAAGAGTCTTTCTTTGTGTAATCTTCAGAACCTCAGTCTTCAGAATCTCAAATCTTCATTAAGAAGAACCTTGTTATAAGAATCTTCAACATTTGGTTTTTTAGAAGCATTATCTTCAGAGTCTTCAGAACTTGTTTGATCAAAACCTCGTCTTCAGAGTCTTCAGATTTCATTAAGCGCACTTTTGTCTTCAGAGTCTTCAGAACTGTATTAATATAAAACACATTTCTTGTAAAGCCTTTTAGGCTTACTTATAAAGTATCAATCATAAACCTCATTTCTAATGTTCCTTATAACAATTTCATTAGAAGTATTTATGAATCTTAACTTTATCTTGTACATACATATGTTTTTCTTCCAGAGTGTTGATAACAAAGTCTGATGATGTCACATGTCTTCTTATCAGAGTCAGAATCATATTGACAGCAACCACACACTAGACATAAACTATATCATCAAGTGTGATATACATCTCACTATGCAGGAGATGAAATAATGAGGTATCTGAGTGTCATCTCTCCACGGATGCATCAAGCATCCTGTGGTTGACTGTAGTATAACCAGTTATGCACAAGTCCTTCAGGTCAGAAAAAAGAATGAATATGATTAATGTTACCTCTTTGTCCTAAATATGTCTGGCAGTATGATATGGAAACCTAACACTTGCGAGTGGATGAAGGGAGTGATGCGTCTGTAGGTGAACTTCGTCTCCTACAGAGAGAAGAAGATGGAGAGGCACAGGCCCCAAAAGTAGATGGCTCTGCATGGCCAAAGGAACCAGGAGACTCTGAAACTTACTGACTCTTTTTCCGCCGCACCGAAGCATTATGTCTATAAGTTAAAGCAAAATAGACAATTAGTGTAAACAAACAACACCAAAAGCATGAAAAAAAATACTGAAAAAATTTCGGAGATGTATCTCTGGTTGCTAGAAAAATAAAATGTTGAAAATTTTTAGAGATGCATCTCCAGAATTTTCTGCAACTCAAAAGCTTCGTCAATAGCGGTAATGCAGACAAGAAAACACAAAAAATATTGCATTGATCGTCATTTTCAGTCAACTATCATGTTTTATATTATGTCTAAACTACCAATCATCAAATTTCTACTCATTTCCTACCTTAATCATCAATTTCCAAACATTTACACAAAAATTCAAAAACTAATCAAAACATGAAAAAACTTACAATTTTAACTTTGCTTTAGTGTTAGATGATGTTTCTAGTGTTGATTGAAGTTCCTTTGACTTTGGTTGCTTGATTTTGGACTTGGTAATGAAAAAAATTGAGAGTTTGAAGAGGTTTTGAGAAAAATAAGAAATGAGGAAGGAGAAAGGTTATGGCGCGATTTAAGCTCCAAAATATTTCGGAGATACATCTTTAAAAAAATGTTTGAATATGTATTTCTGGAATATGTTAACGTAAACTGGTAATTGGGTGCATCTATAAATACATCTCCGAAATTTTGAAACATTTAAGTCTTTTTATGTGGTAGTTAAGAAACATAAAAGATGAATTAAGAAATTTTTAGCAATATTCTAGGTTCAAATATGAGCTGAATAAAACCTAACTTAGCTCTGGTGTGCATATTATAAGCATTTATGAGTTTTACTAAAATATGTTTGACTCTAGGAGGTATACAAAGAATAGACAAGATTTCATATTGTAAGCATTTATGGGTTTCACTAGAATATGATTGACTCTAGGAGGTATATGAGAAGAATAGACAAAAAGATTTGTTTGATACTAGTGTCACTTGACTTAACTAAAAAAGGTTTAAGGAAGTTTAAGGAGTAAATGATGATTCAGCTGGTGTGATAACATGTTTGAAATAGGACTAAAATTAGTTTATAGAGTAGGAGAAGTTGGTGACATGGTTAACTCAGGACTATGAGTTGAGTTATTATTATCTAGATTAGAAGGAGTAATATGGGAGATATTTTTCCAAGACATTGACTTTAGTGCATGTTTGATTATGTGGTGACAAAAATAAATTTTGAATGAATTAATTTGAGAAAATTGGTACTCCCTCCATTTCTATTTATAAGTAAATTTTAATATTTTATATTTATTAAGTAATTAGCGTCTAAACGGGCACTCCGTGCCCGTTTGGACGCTTTTTTAATTGACACACGTATTAAAATATAAATAGATATTTTTTTAATCTAATTTTGTTTTTAATATAAATTATTTTTAATATAAACTTTGTGATATATTTCCATCATGTGTATTTATATGTTTTTATAAAAAGCGTACACGCAACAAATTATAAAATATCTTTTTTTTCTTCTTAACTTTTATTTTAAATTAAATAAATTGACAACTTAAATCTCAAATTAGCAAGTATGACCTCTAGTATGTAAGAATTATTAAAAATCATGTAGAATAACTAATCTACATAATACAAAATAAAATAAAAATAAATCACAAATATTTTATTTGATGGGAATGTAAGTGGCTGAGTAAAACTATAATTTTCTATTTTACAAATAACTAAAATTGTATCAATTAACAATTGCTACGTTTGAGAAAGTTATATATAAAAAATAAAATTTCATTGATTAAAAAATAAACAAAGAAGAGATTGATTGAGAACCTAATTAAACATAAATTTAACTAATTGATTTAAATTGGAAAAAATGTGAGATATATAAAAATTAAGAAAAATAATTTAAAAATCTTTTGGAATTTGTATTTTTGTTTCAATTTAATTAAAAGACGTGAGATGATATTTTAAAAAGAAGATAATTAAAATAATAAGTGGTTCAAGTTTTAAGAGTATTTATTACAAAAATAAATGCCCCATTTTCATATTTTCCTCAATGTATTTGTTTATAATTGGAGAAATAATATTAAGAAGCATAAATTTTTTTCTAAAGATTTTTTTATTGATTTTAATTAATAAAATAAAAAAGAAAATTGTAAGCAAGATGATTATAGCTGGTAATTATTTCGTTGTAACTGTCAGAAAAATTATCACATGCAATTATATATCGTGTAATGAGACAACAGTTATATGGTGTGTAGAAGAATAAGTTAGAAAAATAAATAAGCGAGGGACATAAATAAAGATCATATAAAAGAGAGGAAAACAACATTAATATTCAAAATAAGTTTGAAAATTCAAAACAAAATTTATAAACACAATATATTCTCATAATCACAATTCTTAAAAATAGTAAAACCATTTCCAAAATAATTTGGAGGCAAAATATCCTTCTTGGTCCCTTAACTATACCTCGGGGTTCATTTTGGTCCCTTAACTTTAAAAAGTTTCATATTGGTCCCTTAACTCTTCAAACGCTCCATATTAGTCCTTTTTGACCTATTAGCGACGGGAAAAAATCAAAAAACCGTCGCTAAATCCGTCGCTATTAGGTCAAAAAGGACTAATATAGAACATTTGAAGAGTTAAGGGACCAACATGAAACTTTTTAAAGTTAAGAGACCAAAATGAACCCCGAAGTATAGTTAAGGGACTAAGAAAGATATTTTGCCATAATTTGGATGATTACAATAAGGAAAATGCTAACGAGTGCCCTCAGGGCATTGGTTAAGAGATTAAAATGGTAAGTTGGGCATTATTTAAGAGATTGAAAATATATATTTTTTCTAAATATATGTGTATTCAATGCCCTGAAAAGAGAAATAATCAGACTTTTTAAAGAATATTGTGTGTATTGAGTGAACTAAATATAACATATTTTCCTTATTTGGAATTTTTAACTAGTGCCCTGAGGGCACTGGTTAGCATGACTGAATAACAGTGAAAGAGATGGAAAGAGAGAAGAGATAAGAGTGAGTGAGATTTTTGTCGTCTTAAATTTTTTTGTTCTCTCCTCTCTTATTTCTCAATTCAGTAGTCATAATAAATTAAAAAAAAAAAATTTATTATCAATAAAAATTATTTATGTTTTAGGAAATAAAAAATAGTAATAGTTAATCTATAAATATTATGTATAACTATATATAAAGCGATGCGTTATCTTTGACTGACTTATATTTGTTCCATATATGTCCTTTACTGCTATTTTAAAACTACAAAATATATCCATTAAATAATAAGGCATTGTCATTAAATTAATAATATTTTTTTCATTAATAATACTTGCTTTTAATATAGATCTATTTGAATGAAAAAGTTAAGATGGCACAATAGTAATATAATGAGAATCATATCAATGTCTTTTAAAAAAATAAAGAGAAATACTTTTTTTCTGTTATGTTGAATGACATAAAATATATTAAAAACAAAAATAACAAATGAATAACATAATTAGGATTACAAACAAATAGTTAACAACTAAAAGAAGAAAAAATTCTGGTTTTGAATAAAGATGCTGAAATTATGTAATGAGACAAAAGGATAAAAGCCTTCTAGAAACAGAAGGCGAGTCAGCAAATCCGTTAGAGGGCCCACAACAAGTGGAGAAAAAGGATGATGCTAGTACTGGTGGTGGAATGTTACCGCGTAGAGGAGAGAGAACGAGAAAAACGCACAACATGTAGAAGGAATTTGTGAAACTGTGAGGACAACTACATATAGTGGCCAAGGGGAATAATTAGGGTTTTTATGTGATTGGTGAAGTTGCCATTCTTCTCCCTCAAAACTCTCTTTTCACATCTGTTTGTAATTCTGCACTCCAACTGTTTGATGAAAATTTTCATAACAAAACTTTATTCTCATTATCATTGTCATTGTTAGAACTTGGTTTACTGTTACATTGAATATTGTTTGCAGTACTGTTTCATTGGTGCTTTCATCAGCCATGGCCACTTCACAATACAAAGAAATACAAGATGATATCAAACGTAATACAAAGGAGATAAGGTCGTTCTAGACTGAAATCCTTAAGCGCATGGAAAGACTGGAGGTTGGTAACGCATCAAAGTTTGAGGATATTCACACAGCGCTTGACGTCCTCATCCAACAAACACCGTCGAAGCAACGCCATGGGTCAGAACTCAACAACAAAACTTCATTTTAGGTGAGAAACATCAAACTCGAGTTCCCTCGTTTTGACGACACTAACATACACGAATGGATATTTCATGTATCGCAGCGGAAAACAAAAATTTCCTTTAGTGATCCTTACGAATGAGCATGGTCAGTGATAGAATCGTTACCTCTTTGTGGCGATTCA
The DNA here is from genome assembly GCA_963859935.3 of Lathyrus sativus. Classification (NCBI taxonomy): domain Eukaryota; kingdom Viridiplantae; phylum Streptophyta; class Magnoliopsida; order Fabales; family Fabaceae; genus Lathyrus; species Lathyrus sativus. The sequence goes on along the minus strand of OZ012735.1, from coordinate 56,901,866 downwards.
GATCTTTGATGCAGCGATCACAAGCGTTGATGAAGTGCAACGCCTCTACTCAGTCCACACGAACAGCTTCCGGTCACAGTGCTAGCTGCTTACGAACGGAATTATTTGAGTGAGAAAAGAGAATCAAAAACGAAATTGCATCAAGTGAAAGCTTCATCACAAGGGTTCCTTTTATAGACTCTCTTGTGGGCTGCGGGCTAAAAACCCAATTCACATGATCCATAATAATATTATATATTATTATAATAACTATTATTATAATAAATATATTTATTTTATTATTATTTTATAACCATTATAAAATAACAATAATTATTATTATATTATCCGAATTTCTATTTTTCACTTAAGTGCACCGTACCTTACGGTGTTCCTTTGATTTCTCTATCTCTCATCAAACTGTCCTTATGTGTGTGACCCTGTAGGATTTCGTAACGTTGGTAATTATATTAAATTATATATTTAACATAATAAACAGTAAGCGGTATCTAGCAACACATCACTGCTACCCAAGTCACGAAAATGTCATGTGATCTGACAAAACCTTTTTCGTGATAATATATGTTTGTACAATTACCCTTTTGCCCCTATGTCTATATTGAACACAAGGCATACACTGTGTCATCCTTGTCCAGTTCAATATTGGGCCCTTAGACATTTCTCCTGTTATGCAGGATTGGCAAATTCCATCTAGGACACTCATGTCCCTCAGCATGCTTCGTGGAGTGCCCATCAACTGTCTTTATGATCATCCAGTTACGGATAATGTTTGATCAGCAATAAAGCACCCGACTCTACATCTAGGGTCCATAGTGGTTTCAGGTCGAAGGGTGGTAATACACCATTATCACCATGAGAATAACTTATGACACTTTGCATAACATACTATGTAGTATTCTCATAGCGGGTCAATCCGGTATAAATATTACTCCTAATATTTATACCTATGTCAAGACTTGATAACTCTTTATCCATGATCCATGAGATGTGATCATCAGTCTATCTTCATAATAGTCTCAATGCTTTTAATGTTATCCCACTTTGCAATAAAGCTTGACTACGGATATTTTAAGAATAATGTCTTTATGTTTAATGGGATCTCATGATTAAGTCACACTTAACATTTCATTAAACAAACTAACTATTCTAGGGACTTTATTATTCTGAAAGACAAACATAATAAAGAAATGCCTTTTATTATTAAACGAATAATCTGATACAAGTACCAAAAAGTATTGGCCTCTAGGGCTTACACCAACAATCTCCCACTAGCACTAGAGCCAATTAGGCATACCCTTAATACCCATAGATCTAGTATGACCATCATGCTTCTGTTGCGCAAGAGGCTTTGTTAATGGGTCAGCGATATTGTCAAGTGTAGGTACTCTGCATATCTTCACATCTCCCCGATCGATTATCTCTCGAATGAGGTGATAACGCCTAAGTATGTGTTTGGATCGTTGGCGAGATCTAGGCTCCTTAGCTTGTGCGATGGCACCATTGTTATCACAATATAAACCAATGGGATCCACAATGCTAGGGACTATGCCAAGTTCACTAATGAACTTCTTGATCCAAACAGCTTCCTTTGCTGCATTTGAGGCAGCAATATACTCGGCCTCAGTTGTAGAATCAGCAACTGTTTCTTGCTTTGAACTTTTCCAGCTCACAGCGCCACCATTGAGACAGAACACATAACCAGATTGTGATCTAAAATCATCCTTATCTGTCTGGAAGCTAGCATCAGTGTAACTAATTACATCAAGCTCTTCCTGACCTCCATATATCAAGAATGAATCCTTAGTCCTTCTCAAGTACTTAAGAATATTCTTGACAGCTACCCAGTGAGCATCACCGGGATCAGATTGGTACCTACTCGTTGCACTTAATGCATACGAGACATCTGGTCGAGTACATAACATGGCATACATGATAGATCCTATTGCAGATGCATATGGAATCTTATTCACGCGATCCCTTTCTTCCTTAGTTGAAGGGGATTGTGTTTTTGATAAACACAGACCATGTTGCATAGGTATGAATCCTTTCTTGGAATCATGCATATTAAAGCGTCTCAACACTTTATCTATGTATGTACTCTGACTTAGGCCAAGCAGTTTTTGTGATCTATCTCTATAGATCCTAATTCCTAATATATAGGCTGCTTCACCTAGGTCTTTCATAGAAAAACAATTCCCTAACCAAGTCTTCACTTGTTGCAAGGTAGGGACATCGTTTCCAATGAGTAATATGTCATCTACATATAATACCAGAAACACGATCATGCTCCCACTAACCTTCTTGTAGACACAAGGTTCATCTTCATTTTTGATGAATCCATATTGTTTTACGGTTTCATCAAAACGAAGATTCCAGCTTCTGGAAGCTTGCTTCAATCCATAGATTGATCGCTGTAACTTGCATATCTTTTGGGCATCTTGTGGTATGTCAAATCCTTCAGGTTGTGTCATGTACACATCCTCAAGAAGATTCCCATTAAGGAAAGCAGTTTTGACATCCATCTGCCATATTTCATAATCATGATATGCAGCGATGGCAAGTAAAATCCGAACAGATTTAAGCATTGCAACTGGTGAAAAGGTTTCATCATAGTCAACCCCATGAATTTGTTTATAGCCTTTTGCAACCAGTCTTGCTTTATAGGTATGTACCTTACCATCCATGTCAGTCTTCTTCTTGAAGACCCACTTGCATCCTATAGGGTTAACTCCTATAGGAGGTTCTACCAAGGTCCAAACCTGGTTTGTGTACATGGAATCCATTTCAGATTTCATGGCTTCTAGCCACTTCTCAGACTCAGGACCAGTTATGGCCTCTTTGTAGGTCACAGGCTCATCTTGATCCATGAGTAATACATCACCCTGATCACTTATGAGATATCCATATCTCTCAGGTTGGTGACGTATCCTGCTTGACCTACGCTGGTCTTGTTCTACTTGAGCAGGTTGCTCTTCCACAACTACTTGTGTTTCCCGCTCTAGTTCCTCCATAGGTGTTTCAATGTTTTGTGATTCTTGAATTTCTTCAAGCTCTATTTTCCTCCCACTGTTTCCTTTGGAAATAAAATCCCTTTCCAGAAAGACTCCAGTTCGAGCGACAAACACTTTGCCCTCAGAAGGATTGTAGAAGTAATATCCTCTTGTTTCTTTAGGATACCCCACAAATAAGCATTTGTCAGATTTGGGCTCAAGCTTGGTTGAAATTTGTCGTTTGACGTAAACTTCGCAACCCCAAATCTTCATGTAAGACATATGTGGTTTCTTACCACTCCATATCTCATATGGTGTCTTATCAACCTTTTTGGATGGAACACGGTTAAGTGTGTAAGCTGCTGTTAATAATGCATGTCCCCAAAAGGAGTTTGGAAGATCGACGTGACTCATCATGGATCGGACCATGTCTAACAAGGTTCGATTTCTTCTCTCAGATACACCATTCCATTGTGGTGTTCCAGGAGGAGTAAGTTGGGATAGAATCCCATACTCTTTTAGATGGTCATCAAATTCTAGGCTTAAATATTCACCGCCTCGATCTGATCGAAGAACTTTAATATTCTTACCTAGTTGGTTTTGTACTTCATTCTTGAATTCCTTGAACTTTTCAAAGGACTCAGATTTGTGTTTCATTAAATACACATATCCGTATCTACTGAAGTCATCAGTAAAAGTGATGAAGTACTGAAAACCTCCTCTGGCTGGTATGTTCAGTGGTCCACATACATCAGTATGTATGAGTGCCAAAAGATCATTAGCCCTTTCACCTTTTCCTGTGAATGGGGACTTTGTCATCTTTCCAATTAAACAAGATCTGCATGTCTCATATGATTCATAATCAAAAGAGTCCAAGAGTCCATCTTTATGGAGTTTAGAAATGCGTTTCTCATTTATGTGGCCTAATCGACAGTGCCAAAGGTAAGTTGGATTCAACTCATTAGGTTTCAACCTTTTAGTATTAATGTTATAAATTGGCATTTCAAGATCAAGGACATATAGTCCATTATTCATTTTTGCAGTAGCATAGAATATATCATTCAAATAAATGGAGCAACAATTGTTCCTTATTATGAATGAAAAACCAAACTTGTCCAAACAAGAAACGGAAATAATATTCCTGCTAATTGCAGGTACATAATAACAATTCTCTAACTGAATTATTAAACCACTAGGTAAAGTTAAAACATAAGTTCCTACAGCTAAAGCAGCAACCTTTGCTCCATTGCCAACACGTAGGTCAACTTCACCTTTTGCCAAATCTCTACTCCTTTTTAGCCCCTGCACATTAGTACAAATGTGAGAACCGCATCCAGTATCTAATACCCATGATGCAGAAGTAGATAAATTAATTTCAATAACAAAAATACCTGAATTTGAAGTCTCTACTCCATTATTCTTATCTTCCAGGTACTTTGGGCAATTTCTCTTCCAATGTCCGGTCTTACCGCAATGGAAGCAAGTGCCCTCCTTTGCTATTCCTCCACTAGGCTTCAAAACAGGAGGAGTGGGTTTGGGTTTGGCAACTTCCTTGCCTTTCCCTCTACCACCCTGTTTGATGGGCCTCTTGTTCTGTTTCTTTCCATTACTGACCATCAGAATGGATTTCCCTTTTGTCTTCATATTCTGCTCAGCAGTTCTCAACATGCCTAGCAGTTCTGGAAGACTTTTGTCCAAGTCATTCATATTGAAATTCAGGACAAACTGACTGAAGCTCTCTGGCAACGATTGCAAGATCAGATCAATCGCAAGTTCTTTTCCAAGGGGAAACCCTAATCTGTCAAGGTTCTCCACATACCCAATCATCTTGAGTACATGGGGACTTACAGGGGCTCCCTCAGCTAACTTGTTGTTAAAAAGGGACTTTGAAACCTGAAACCTCTCATTTCTTGCTTGCTCTTGATAAAGCGTTTTCAGATGTCCGATCATATCGAACGCAGACATGTTCTCGTGTTGCTTTTGCAACTCAGAGTTCATGGTAGCAAGCATGAGGCAAGCGGTTTCATTGGCATCATCGAAATGCTTCTTATAAGCATCTCTTTCTGCCTTTGGTGCAGAACTAGGAGGTTCCTCCTCAGGAACTGGTGTCTCCAAGACATACAGCTTCTTATCGTGCTTGAGGACAATCCTCAGATTACGGTGCCAATCCAGGAAATTTGTCCCAGACAATTTTTCCTTATCTAGGATGGATCGCAAAATATTGTTCGATGTGTTTGTTGTCATGGTAATCTACAAGAGAAATATGAAAATATAAGTATCATTAAAACAACATATTTAATTAGGCCTTTAATCAAATATGCTCCCACTATTTTATTCAAAACAAATGACCCTCATCATTTGATTCGGAAAATCCCGTTGGAAGACTTTCTAGTGGGTCGAGATCCATGTTTCACTTTGTTTTAAGTCAGCGTTAGGCTGATTACACAAAACTAAGTTATTTAGGTAGGAACTCCTTCCAATTGTATCTCATACAACTCTCGAATATTTTCAATTGGGTGAATAACTCCTTATTCTGATCCATCACATGAATCATTCCCAATTCTTGCTTCTAAACATATATAATCTTATTATAATTTGTTTAGTTAAGTTTGACCCATTGTTTTAGCAATTGGATATTACAATTATCCCATCACACCTTACTAATATAGAACATGCACCTCGCGTAGGCGAAACCTACAATGCTCGATACTAGTCTTGATGAGTGCTAAAAATTGGAAAGCATAAACTTAATATTTAATTTTGAGGGAATTTGTTATTAGTTTGATCTCACCGGCTTAACATGCAAAACGTCTCTCACATGCATCAACATACAATTACATGCATCAACATACATATAAAAAAAAAGATACAATTATGGCCCCTAACGCAATTGTTCTCTCAAGCCAATGAGAGAACCTAAGCTAACCTAATAACGATCTAAGCTTCTCCAAGCATGATCTCCAAGGTTATCCTCCTTTAATATTGAATACTTCCTTTTTTTTTTCATAACATAATATTACATTACATATAAGAAAACTCGTTTTACATACGAGGGAGTGAGATGAGAAAAGAAGTTACATAAAGAGATTGAGAGAGAGGCACGACACGTAGGCCGTATTCAAAAATCCCAAAACAATAATAAAGGAAAAACTAAGGCCATAACTGATCACCACAAATAAATAATAATAAACACACTTTTATTATTAGTTTAAAATTCCGATAATTAAATAAACTAAATTAAATTTCGGCTGATTGATCACACTTTGCAGACTTCATTGTATTTCACGTCGTTTCCTGCACAACTTTTGTGCATTTACAACCCCAACCGGAAAAGTCTGCGGCAATACAACACTTGTACTGCCATTAATCCTAATGCAACAATTTCATGCCGTCAAACACAACTCGATTGATAACTCAATATGATAGATCAACATGTCATTGCTTCACCATACTAACGTCGGATTCCGAAGCGAATGAAAATGATGATCTTTCAAAAGAATTACAATCCTTATGTGATTGAATGGATGAAATCAAAACAGTATATCCCATATACCATCTTTGCATCAGAATTTCTTATATCTTATATAAAAGTGATCGATCTAATTGTGTAACCTATGGATGATCAATGTATCGCACAACTTCACCATACTAATGTCGGTTTCTGAAGCATAATCAACATCAATCATCCAAATCGTACACAACAGATGCCAAATTTAATTAATCGTTTATTGTTAAATTCATTCTGTGTTTTAATCGAATCAAATACAGAAAAGACGGAAATTTAACAGCTATCAGATCCATGGTTTCGTAAGTGGCTCTGATACCACTGAAGGAAAATTGCGATCTAAACGCAGCGGAAAACAAAAATTTCCTTTAGTGATCCTTACGAATGAGCATGGTCAGTGATAGAATCGTTACCTCTTTGTGGCGATTCAGATCTTTGATGCAGCGATCACAAGCGTTGATGAAGTGCAACGCCTCTACTCAGTCCACACGAACAGCTTCCGGTCACAGTGCTAGTTGCTTACGAACGGAATTATTTGAGTGAGAAAAGAGAATCAAAAACGAAATTGCATCAAGTGAAAGCTTCATCACAAGGGTTCCTTTTATAGACTCTCTTGTGGGCTGCGGGCTAAAAACCCAATTCACATGATCCATAATAATATTATATATTATTATAATAACTATTATTATAATAAATATATTTATTTTATTATTATTTTATAACCATTATAAAATAACAATAATTATTATTATATTATCCGAATTTCTATTTTTCACTTAAGTGCACCGTACCTTACGGTGTTCCTTTGATTTCTCTATCTCTCATCAAACTGTCCTTATGTGTGTGACCCTGTAGGATTTCGTAACGTTGGTAATTATATTAAATTATATATTTAACATAATAAACAGTAAGCGGTATCTAGCAACACATCACTGCTACCCAAGTCACGAAAATGTCATGTGATCTGACAAAACCTTTTTCGTGATAATATATGTTTGTACAATTACCCTTTTGCCCCTATGTCTATATTGAACACAAGGCATACACTGTGTCATCCTTGTCCAGTTCAATATTGGGCCCTTAGACATTTCTCCTGTTATGCAGGATTGGCAAATTCCATCTAGGACACTCATGTCCCTCAGCATGCTTCGTGGAGTGCCCATCAACTGTCTTTATGATCATCCAGTTACGGATAATGTTTGATCAGCAATAAAGCACCCGACTCTACATCTAGGGTCCATAGTGGTTTCAGGTCGAAGGGTGGTAATACACCATTATCACCATGAGAATAACTTATGACACTTTGCATAACATACTATGTAGTATTCTCATAGCGGGTCAATCCGGTATAAATATTACTCCTAATATTTATACCTATGTCAAGACTTGATAACTCTTTATCCATGATCCATGAGATGTGATCATCAGTCTATCTTCATAATAGTCTCAATGCTTTTAATGTTATCCCACTTTGCAATAAAGCTTGACTACGGATATTTTAAGAATAATGTCTTTATGTTTAATGGGATCTCATGATTAAGTCACACTTAACATTTCATTAAACAAACTAACTATTCTAGGGACTTTATTATTCTGAAAGACAAACATAATAAAGAAATGCCTTTTATTATTAAACGAATAATCTGATACAAGTACCAAAAAGTATTGGCCTCTAGGGCTTACACCAACACATTTTAGGTGAGAAACATCAAACTCGAGTTCCCTCGTTTTGACGACACTAACATACACGAATGGATATTTCATGTTGAGCAGTTTTTTGGGTATTATGATACACCGGATCATGATAGATTAACTATTTCATCTGTACATCTTGATAAAGATGTGGTACCTTGGTTTCAAATGGTACAACGTTCGAATCCGTTTCATTCATGGCTAGAGTTTACGCGTGCGTTAGAACTGGATTTTGGTCCATCCATATACGAATGTCCTCGTGCTACCTTGTTTAAATTGAATCAAATGGGAACTGTTTCTGAATATTATCTCCAATTCACATCCTTAGCCAATAGAGTTTATGGTTTAAGTAACAACGCTCTAATTGATTACTTCATAAGTGGCCTCAATGCTGAGATCCGCCAAGATGTGTTAATCCATGCACCCACCTCCATATTAAAAGCAGTATCCCTAGCCAAAGTTTACGAGGAAAAATACACTCAAACAACCAAACCACAAAAAACCAACCCAAACACATACTATAAACCACCCTTCAATCTACCTAAACCAGAAAATAACCAAAAAAACACAACTCTCATCCTCAACACCCCCTCCCCACGAGACCTATGAGTCAATTCCAGAAGAATCCTAATATCAAACGCATATCCCCTGCAGAGATGCAACTTAGAAGAGACAAATGCCTTTGTTATTGGTGTGATGACAAGTTCTCTTTCACTCATAAATTCCCCAACAGACAATTGATGTTGCTCTATTATGATGATTTTAAGGAAGAACATCTCATTGTTGTGGATGAGACACCAACTGATGTAAACACAAACAACTGTCACCAGCAGCAACCTCAACATCATTTGTCCATGAATGCCATGAAAGGGGATTCTAACATGGTTGTGCTTAAATTATCTAGTTTAATTGGAAACATCAATGTGTAAGTGCTAATTGATGAAGGCAGTTCAGACAACTTCTTGCAACCTCGAATAGCTAAAATTTTGAACATACCTATTGAAACAGGCCCAGTATTCAGAGTGCTAGTAGGAAATGGTGACATAATGACAGCTGAAGGGGTCATTCAGGAATTACCATTGAATATACAGGGCAATGAGTTGAAAGTACCCAAATTTTTACTACCTGTAGCTGAGGCAGATGTGATATTGGGAGCAACTTGGCTAGCTACATTAGGACCACATGTAGCTGACTATGCTTCAATTACATTGATTTTTTTTCAATAGTAAGTTTGTGACATTAGAAGGTGAAAGAACTCCCAAACCTGCAGTAGCACAATTACACCATTTCAAGAGACTCCATAGTACATATGCTATAGCTAAATGTTTTACCATTCAATGGCAAAAAAATTATACTGTTGAAGATGTTTGGAAATAGTTACCTACTAATAGTGAACCTGAGATGGCCATTCTACTTCACACTTACAAAAGTATGTTTCAACAACCAACGACATTAACACCTCACAGAGTACACAATCACCATATCCCATTGATGGAGGGCTCTAATCCTGTCAAGGTTAAACCTTACAGGTATCCACACAGCCAGAAGGCTCAAATTGAACACATGGTACAGGAAATGCTACTACAAGGTATTATACAGCCAAACACAAGGCCATTTTCTTCACCAATTATCTTGGTGAAAAAGAAAGATGGTACATGGAGGTTCTGTACTGACTATAGGGCTTTAAATGCTATAACTATCAAGGATTCATTTCCAATTCCCACAATTGATGAATTATTAGATGAGCTCTTTGGAGCTAGATATTTTTCGAAGTTGGATCTCAAGTCTGGTTATCACCAAATACTGCTGCAACCAGAAGATAGATACAAGACAACTTTCAGGACACATCAAGGCCACTATGAATGGTTGGTAATGCCATTTGGGTTAACCAATGCACCAACAACATTCTAGAGTCTCATGAATCAAATTTTTCAGCATGCTTTGAGAAAATACGTGCTAGTATTTTTTGATGACATACTAGTATATATCCCTACCTGGCAGGAGCATTTGAATCATTTGGATAATGTATTAGGCATACTACAAGCCAATACAATGTTTGTCAAACTGCCTAAGTGTTCCTTTGAAGTTTCAGAGATCCAATACCTTGGACATGTGGTAACTGGACATGGTGTTTCCATGGACAAAGATAAAGTACAAGCTGTCCAAGAGTGACCCTTACCTAAAAATGTGAAGCAATTAAGAGGGTTCCCAGGTCTCACAGGCTACTATAGGAGATTTATAAATTTTTATGTTAAGATTGCTGCCCCATTGACTGATTTACTAAAAAAAGAAAGTTATGTGTGGAATGAACAAGTTGAGATAACTTTTAATCAGCTGAAAATTGTCATGATTTCTGCTCCTGTGTTAGCCTTGCCTAGTTTTCAAAAACCCTTTATTTTAGAAACAGATGCTTCGGGTGTAGGGGTGGGTGCAGTGTTGCATCAAGATGGGCACCCCATTGCTTATTTTTCAAATAAAATAGTCCCTATAAATCAAAAGAAATCGGCTTACTTTAGGGAAATGTTAACTATATCTGAAGCAATAGCTAAGTTCAGACACTATTTGTTGAGGCATAGATTCATCATTCGTACCGATCAGAAGAGCTTGAGGAGTTTAATGGATCAGTCTTTACAGACACCAGAACAACAACAATGGTTGCATAAATTCTTGAGTTATGACTTTTCCATAGAATACAAGTCAGGTAAAGAAAATCTTGCTGCAGACGCACTGTCTATATTAATGACATTATCATGGTCTGAGCCATAGTGCCAATTTATTCAATCAATCAAAGAAGGGCTGGAAGTAGGTAGTCAATGGAAAGAAGTTATAGATAAATGCATACAACAGGGCAATGCTTATTTACACTACACTTTCAAAGAAGGCTTACTATATTGGAAGAATAGAATTGTCATCCCTCAATATAAAGATTTGGTTCAACGAGTCTTAAATGAATTCCACTCATCTTCAATAGGTGGTCATGCTGAAATTACTAGATCTATGGCCAGAATTAAGGCTCAATTCTATTGGCCTGCCATGAAGAAGGATGTATCTCAATATGTACAAAACTGCATGGTGTGTCAACAGGCAAAAATGTACAGTACCTTGCCTGCTAGATTACTACAGCCATTGCCTATACCATCACAAGTTTAGGAGGATGTAGCCATGGACTTCATTATTGGCTTACCTATGTCTTTTGGTTATACCACTATTTTGGTAGTCATTGATAGGCTGATAAAATATGCTCATTTTGTACCAATGAAAAGTGACTACTCTAGCAGATCGGTTGCTGAAATCTTCATGCAGAATATGGTGAAATTACATGGCATGCCTAAATCCATCGTGTCTGATAGAGATAAGGTGTTCACAAGCTCTTTTTGGCAACATCTATTCAAGTTACAGGGCACAACATTAGCAATGACTTCTGCTTATCATCCTCAATCGGATGGTCAATCTGAAGTTCTTAACAAGGGATTAGAGTTGTTTCTTAGATGCTTCACATTCCATAATCCTAAGTATTGGTTTAAGGCTTTATCATGGGCAGAGTTTTGGTACAATACATCGTTACAAACGAGCATTTGAATGACTCCATTCAAGGCTCTATATGGGAGAGATCCACCAACTCTGACATGGTACGAACCTCATGCTAATGACCCTCCAACACTTCAAGAAGAGTTGATGGAGAGAGATAGATTACTGCAGCAGTTGAAAATGCAACTGGAAAGGGCTCAACAATATATGAAAAAACAAGCTGATAAACATAGACTAGATGTGACCTTACAAGTAGGTGAATTGGTCTTGGTAAAACTTCAGACATATAGACAATAATCTGTTGCATTGAGAAAGAATCAGAAGTTGGGAATGAGATACTTTGGACCGTTTGAGATCATAACACGAGTGAGAGAGGTTGCTTATAAGCTCAAGCTGCCTGAACATGCCAAAATCCATCCTGTCTTCCACATATCCCAGCTAAAGCCATTCAAAGGTGTGCCACAAAATCAATACATGCCATTACCACTCACGATTTCAGAGAATGAACCTATCATACAACCCAAGGAAGTATTACAAGCTCGTACCATAGTCAAGGGTAATCAGGAAATTCATCAGGTCCTAGTCCAGTGGGATCAACATACAACATCTGAAGCAACTTGGGAAGATGTTGATGACTTGCAAAAGAAGTTTCCTTCCTACAACCTTGACGACAAGGTTGTGTTTAAAGGGGATGGTATTGTAATGAGACAAAAGGATAAAAGCCTTCTAGAAACAGAAGGTGAGTCAGCAAATCCGTTAGAGGGCCCACAACAAGTGGAGGAAAAGGATGATGCTAGTACTGGTGGTGGAATGTTACCACGTAGAGGAGAGAGAACGAGAAAAACGCACAGCATGTGGAAGGAATTTGTGAAACTGTGAGGACAACTACATATAGTGGCCAAGGGGACTAATTAGGGTTTTTATGTGATTGGTGAAGTTGTCATTCTTCTCCCTTAAAACTCTCTTTTCACATCTGTTTGTAATTCTGCACTCCAACTGTTTGATAAAAATTTTCATAACAAAACTTCATTCTCATTATCATTGTAATTGTTAGAACTTGGTTACTGTTACATTGAATATTGTTTGCAGTACTGTTTGAAATTATCATTATAAAATAATATAAATTATACTTTATACTCAGAATCATGATCACACTTTATATACACCAAAAGTGCATTAAGCACATGTTACATATAGAATGAATACAAAGAGGCAAGTAATAGTATGAAATCATTTTTAATAAAATGGTTGTACATGATAAAGGAAAAATGATAAAACATAATAAATAAGAAATTACATCAAAAAAAAAAACTAAAATAAGGATATACTTTGATTGTAAAGCCAAACTTCAAGATAGACAATGGTATGAAGAATACATATTAATTATATATAGTGTGAATAAGTACAAATATTTCCGGTCTATAATCCACCCATTCAACATGACACTATATTCCACTCATTCAACACGACAATTAATGAAATAAAAACTATAGTTTAATATGTACACATTCACTGTTGTTCCAAATGAATGAGTATACTAGAGAGAATCTGAAAAAATTAAAACTTAATTGATGTCTGACAGTCTCATAATTAAAAACCACTGTGAAGAGAAATTGATAATGACTACCAAATTAACAACACATAAAATACACAAAGATACATCTAAATTTTTATTTGGATGTCTCATAATTCTTACTTTCCACTTAACAAATCTGATGTTAATACTATTTGATTTACTCATAAAGATAATGATAATCACACACACATAAACACAACTCAAAGATTCAATAGTGAAAGGAGAGACAACTTACAATCTAAAGATTCAAAGTTGATGTGAAAGAGAAATTTGTAGTAATTACCAAAGAGAGAGAGGTGATTTGCAAGTGAAATAGAGAATTTGGTTAGAAGTTAACGATAATTAAGGAAGAAAAATAGAAAATGTAGAAGTTTTAAATTGAGAAATGAACGGTTATTATGTAGAAGTTTTAAATTGAGAAATAAACGGTTATTATTTAATGTGTGTATTTGGTAGTTTTAAAATAATAGTTAAATGGCATAATAGGTTAAAAAAATAGGCTACACCAAACTATTGTTTTTCTTTATATATTGTTATAATTAATGCATCTTACCTATATATAGTCCAAATACATTATTTATTGAATGAATTTAAAAAATTAAAATTTACTTATAAAAAAGAGGAGGGAATATTACTTTAAAAAGAGTTGAATGTGTAGTAATTTATGTTTGAATTCATTTATATAAAATTGAGATAAATAATAAATTTCAATATAAAAATTGCATTTAGACTACAAAATTACAATTAATTATATAAACAAAATTAATTTTACATTTTTACTCAAGAGCAATCAACCGAATTTACTCTTTTAGGATCAAATCTTGATTATTCAAATGTGAAACCAAACATATATTTAACCAAAGTAGCATGCTTTCTCAACTCACAAAACAATTACCAACCCAGCAGAACAGATAGATTCCAGTAGTTGGTAGGCAATTGGGATCAAGCACCTCAATGAAGCACCAGTTCACCTTTTACGTCTTCATTTCTCATAACTTTTGATCACATATGTAACAATAATTTGAATTTAAATCAAAATAATGTGCCTTGAAGCATTCAAATTCTTTCCCCTTTAGATTTTTTTCTTCCACTTCTTATGCTTTCCTCGTGAAGCTGCGGAGGTGGCGTGCGGCTGCTTCTGTACTGTGGTTGTCCCAAAAATGAGCGAGAAAATGGAAAATTAAAAAATTCAAATGATCAAAAATTGCATTATTTTTTGTCTCTTGTAGACCACATGGAGGTCCATGATAAAAGCAACCCTGGGAAAGTGTATTAGCATTTTCGGTTCACAAAAATGAAGTTCAAGGCCGTGCTTTCTAGCATCTTGGCTCATTCTAACAAGTGAAACAACAATAGAAAGTTAAGTAATTGAAAGCACAGAAACTTGAGGGAATATACTGCACAGGTATATGAAATGATCAAGTCCTAGCTCTGCCAATACCCTGTTTTTTCCAAATAAATGGTATGTGACACATGTCATTAATATTGAAGCATAAAATAATTTCTTTGAATGTGACATGTAACATGTTTTGATGTTAAGCAACTTATGCATGGGAGGAGAAAGGGGCTTTCCTACAGTAGAAAGTATTTACTGAAAATGACTGCAAGTTAGCAAAATCTTCAGCCATGTCTTTCCTCTAAAAATACAGCATTGTACTCACAAGATGTCATTACCAGTAGTCTTTACAGGAACAAAAACCACCTCTAAAATGGTGAAACCGACTACGATCCCTGACAACAATCTCTCTATCATAAACCTTTGATATGAGTTTGATAGCCATATGACAATCTGCACAGACTCTTAAATTCTTCACGACCCTGATTGGAGTCCCTGGTGCTGTATTCAAGAGCATAAAAGCAATTGCAACTTTTTCACTATGATAAGACAAAGCTTGTTCCTTCTCCTCTTCCTCTATGTCCGCAAGCACATTTGCGGTATGAGGCACATAACCTTCTAGCTTCAACAATTCTGTGATCTTCTCTAGCAGTGCATACACATCCTGACTCCGAGGATGAGACCTATCCCCCATGGTAAATTCAAAAACGCGGTTTCCCAATTCAACAAGACTATAGCCAGGCGTTTTCCATACTCCGTCCTCTATCATTGACCTCCTCACTGTCTGTACATCAGACCAACGACGTTCAGAGGCATAAAGATTTGAGAGAAGCACATAATCCCCGCTGTGTTTAGGCTCTAACTTCAAGAGGTGGGATCTCGCTATCTCTCCCAAACCCAAATCTCCATGTATTGTACATGCCCCTAATAAGGTCCTCCAAATAACAGCATTTGGCTGCATTGGCATATTCTGAATATATTCATAAGCTCGTTTCACTAAACCAGCCCTACTCAATAGATCCACCATACAACCATAATGCTCTATCCTTGGCATTATACCATACTCCTCTTTCATCCTTCTAAAATAATTGAACCCTTCATCCAACATCCCACAATGGCTGCAAGCATAGAAGACACCAACAAAAGTGATCTCACCAGGCACAAGCTCTTGCCTTTCCATTTCTTTGAAAAGCTCAAGTGCTTCCTCACCAAACCCATTAACAGCCAAACCAACAATCAAAGAAGTCCAAGAAACCACATTCCTCTCACTCATCTCACTAAACACTTGTTGTGCCTCTCTTATGCTCCCACATTTTGCATAAAAGTCCAACAACGAATTATTCACATGCATATTCTGTGTCAACCCAACCTTCAACAAATACACATGAACCCTACGCCCTAACTCCAGAGCTCCAAGCTCAGCACAAGCAGACAACAAACTAACCACAGTGAAACCATCTGGCTCCACACCTTCCAAACTCATTTCCCTAAACAAAGTCAAAGCTTCATTAGGCCTTCCATTAAGAGCAAACCCATTAATCACAGAATTCCAAGCAACTAAATCTCGTTGATCCATTGACACAAACACCTTGTGTGCACTTCCAGTGTCACCACAAGCAGCATATATATGAAGCAAACTATTCCTAACAAAAATCAACGACTCAAACCCATTTCTTATAGTAACAGAATGAATCGCTTCCCCTTCTCTAACATTCAATGACTTTGAAATAGCCTTAAGAAGAAAAGGGTAAGTATGAGTATCAGGTTCAACGCATGAAACCAACATTTTACGGTAAAATGGGAGTGCAGGAGTAGAGTTATCACATTCAGCGTAACCCCGAATCATGGTGTTCCAAGTAAACACATTTGGGTTATGTAACATGGTGAAAATGTTGTGAGCGTAAGACATGGGTGCGGAGAGTGAAACAATAGTGAAAATAAGGTACTTTCCGATGTCGGGGTTGTTGAGTGGGACATTGTGTCTTATGGAAAATGCATGGATTTGTTTTAGTTTGTGTTTGGAAGAGGCGCAGTATTGTAAGAGAGCAATGCATTTTGTGAGAATGTGTGATGTTGGGTTTTGTGGAGTGGTTGAAAAGAAGGATGAAAATTTGAAGGAAGGTGAATGGTTTTTGGGGTTGTGGAAGAATGAGGAAAACTTTGAGGATACGTTCATTTGTTTCATGTGATGAAATCAAATTTGTTGCAATAAGGAATCAAACTAAGTTTGAACCTTAAATCTCAATTTTAGTGTCGGGATCATTTCAACTTTTAAATTGTTTAGTTTTAGTTTTATTGATTTGATTTGTATTTGGGTTAGTTATAATTAAAAAATAAAAGAGAGAGAAATTGAATTTATTGAGATTGAGAATTTTTGTTATAGATAGTTCAGTTATTTTCTCTCTCTCTTTTTACAAATTTTTTCGAACTTTATCATTTTTGTGTGTGTATTAATGGAGTTTTATTGTCAACTCTAACAATTGGTATCTATAGTTTGGGTTGTATTTAAATTGTTTAGTTTTAGTTTTATTTGATTTGTATTTAGGTTTGTGCTAGTGTATATATATTGAAAGTTAGTTTCAATTGAAAAGAGAGAAACTAAATTTGTTGAGATTGAAAATTTTTGTTCTACTTAGTTACGTTATTTTTCTTCTCTCTTTACAATTCTTTCGATCTTCATCTTCTTTTTCTCGTGCATCAATGGAGTTTCATTGTTAACTATAATAATTGGTATCTAAAGTTCTGGTTGGATTCACACGGAAATACGATGTACGTGAGGTATGTGATTGATTTTGTCCCTCAAATTCACATTGAATTGAAGATCAAAATTGAAGAGGATCACAATCTTGATTCTCAGGGATTGAAAAACACGAGTGTTGGTGAGAATTGAGCGATTTGCACAATAACGAAGATGAGCGGTGAAAACGGTAGTTTGAATACAAAGCTTTAAGTATAAAGAATTGAAATCGATGGTCAATTTAGATGCGTGTGTTGTTTGACGCTCAAGATGTGCTTGAGCTTGTCAATGATGGTTACACACCAGTTGCAAAAAATGCAACAGAAGCAAAAATAAATAAACAATGTGAAGCGAGGAAGAAATACTAGAAGACATTGTTCTATATCCATTAGTGTGTGGGTAGGAAGGTGTTTGAGAATATTGTCGACTCAACGACGACGAAGATAGTGTGGGATACACTTGTGCGGTGTTATGGTGGCGACACATCGGTGAAGAAAGTAAAGTTGTCGTCCCTATGCAAGCAATACGAGAATCCCAACATGAAGAACTATGAGAAGGTGTCTAATTACATCTCCAAAGTGATTGTGATCACGAATGAGATGAAGTCTTATGGAGAAACGTTCTCTGAATAAGTAATCATTGAAAAGATACTAAGATCACTTACTCCTCAATTTGATTACATAGTTGTAGCCATATAACACTCGAAAGACACCAGCACCATGAGAATTGAAGAGTTGTAAAGTAGTTTAGAGGGACAAGAATTGCGTTTGACTAAAAGAAACTCTGAAAGGGAAATAAAACAGACTCTGAGAGCTTCTTTTGTTAAGAAGAACGATAAGCAAACATGGCTAGAGAACAAGAAAAAGAATGGTGGTGGTGCTCAACATTCAGAACTCTCCAATCAAGATGAGAAGAAACATAAGAATGTTCAGAAGGGAAATGGGAAGTTTGATAAGAGAAAGTTTCAGTGTTCCAACTGTAACTGGTTTGGCCATTTCGCTGTTGATTGATGGTCAAACAAAGAAAGCAAGGTGAAGAATAACATATCCAAAGGAGATTTTGAGAATGAACCTGTGCTATTGATAACATATGAGAATGAAGGTGAAAAAATGATGGACTGGTGGCATATGGACATCGGCTACTTAAATCACTTAACTAGAAATAAGCAATGGTTGGTTGTTTTGACTCTAGTAGAAAGACCAAGATCAAGTTTGATGATGATGAGTATCTAAATGTTGAAGGAATGAGAAATGTCAAAGTAAAATTAAAGAATGTTAAAAATGTACTGATCAAGGATGTATGGTATGTTCTTGACATGAATAACAATTTGATGAGTGTATGTCAATTGCTTGAAAGTAACCATGAAGGAAAATATCTTGAAGTTGTAGGACAGTGTTTACTGTGAAATTTAGTAAACAAATACAAGTTCATATTAATACTTAAGAGATCAAACTCGAAAATATCCCAAACATGTTTATGTGCGCGTTACTCGTGAAAATCCTAGGGCTTGTCGAAGTTAACATAAACTCGAGCAAGTGTATGAAAATGTTTGTGATCTCTTAAAATAATGATGCAAGGTAAAAAAAGATTTAAAGTTAAGCGAGAGACTTAAAATTAAAGTGCAAGGAAACGTAAAGTTGCGTGAAAAATAGAGGAAATCAAAAAAGCTTAAATGCATAAAAGAAAGACTTAAGATAAATTTGTTGAAACTGTATAAAATGGTGGAACGCGTACGTACATCTTCCTTTTATTCATTTCTCACAACACAAGTACTTTGAGTGTTTTAGAAACGTGTACAATTTGCAGACCCCTTATAAAATAAACCCATGTACCTATATATACAACACTAAGATAACTACCTAAGCATGATAAATTACTCCCATCGCGACACGTTTTCAGATCGTGTAGCATTTTCTCCGATGTGCCCCACGTTCTCTAAGTAACCATCGACGCTGATATAGTAGTTCCCGCCTTGTGGTATCATTTAAACTTCTTAACTATTTTATTGGCGCCAAGAACTGAATATCCCCATTGAAGCCTTCAACGTCTAACACATTAATGTAACATGTTTCGTCATATTGTCCATTACAGTGATGTACTCCACATGTGGTGACTGAGTTGCCATTACTTCCATTATAATGATGAACTCCAACCTTAGCCAACATGACATAGTATTCAATTGTAATGATGAACTCCAACCTTAGCCAACATATCATAATATTCAATTGTAATGATGAACTCCAACCTTGGCCAACATGGCACAATATTCAATTTCATTAAGTGGCTAACATAGAATAGTACTCAATTTCACTAAGTTCCCATGACTCCCACTATGCCTTTCGACGATGTCTCATTCGATCAGTATCCCCTTACGTGATTCCTGACCATGAGTCATTCTGATCAAGTTTGACCCATTGTATTTTATTTTACATGTGGCACATTTATGGCTGATCTCATTGAATACTTGCCATTTATAGTTAAGTAGAAAAATCTGGTGTAACAAATTTCCCCTCAAAAGGTCATGTTTCGATTTGTATCAAACAAAAGAGATGCGGCCTTTTTTACTACAAATTTTCGACGCTGTTTCACGTTTGCTAACGTCATTGTCAACATTTCTCTTTTTGTGGCGCATTGTCGCTTTTAAGAGATTCGCTCAAAATTTCATCATCACTCATCATTCCTACTTTCTATAAAGACGTGGGTTTTCACATTTTATAGTAACTGCTCCCACTCCTCATTAATGATTGCATTGGAACCCCATACAATCTCTTCAATCACTCCCACGCCGTTTCCAGTTGTCAGATTTGGAACATGCAATGAAGACTAAAAAATGTTCTCCTCAGCTCTTCACTTCCTTTTTTTCTACTTCGTCGTTTTGCATTCTTTCTTATGCGCAAAAAAAACTTCAAACCCTATTTCGCCATCTATGTTCTAGAAAAACTTTTTTCCCTCACCATGACTAAGAGCAAGGTTTACTTTAAGCCCTCTACTGGTAACAATCCACTGGCTTTCATCATTCTTCCTTCTGAAAACAAAGAGGTGAATGATTTCATTCATGAACCTTCCTTTGATAATAACAAAATTGTCGTCTGGCAGAAATAAATTGTAACACCCGAGGCCGAAGAAGGAGGAGAGTGGTTACATGTAACACCCGAGGGCAAGGGAGTGGTTGAAAGTGCGCGAGGCATGATAATGAGACACTTCTAGCATCTTCTAAGGAAAAAACGAATTCACATCAAAATGATTGGGATCATGAGACTTGCAGGTATGAGACTGCATGGTTGAAGGAATCCTTATAAGGATTAATTGGTACTACCTATACCAACAAGATGCATCTTTTTTTTGGTAGCTCGTTCTATAAGAACTCCATAGTTAACTGCGCTTGCCTTGGAGTAGTATTGGGATGGGTGACCTTCTGGAAAGTTTCCCGGAAAGCGTGTGAGTAAGGACAAAGCATACTGAAAAGACCCGTGTTGGTTTGTGGGATCAGTCGATAATCCCGAAAGAAGTATGGGGCGTTACACAAATGTTGATCCCCTACTCCATGACAACCAACTCTACGCCTTCTCTGGGCCATATCCTACCAAGTGGTCGCAAGCTTCAAAGGTTTCTCACCTTTTTCCAGGTTACTTGTACATCATGCCTACTGCGTTTGAACGACGGGATCTTGATTTGTCCTTTATGGTCAAGCTTAATCATATTTTCAATATGCTTCACCGGCTCCCACAAAAGAATACCTGGTGTAGCTTAACAAGGTCCAAGAAAAGAAGAAAACACACTAGGAAAACATATGCATCTATGACATGGCCAATTTGTCTAGACTTGGCCCCAAGTACAACTCTTGCATGCTGCTAACCTCACTTTTCTTTTGGGAGGGTTCGACAAACACTTTCCAATTCCCTTGTAGCACGTTGATGCCGATATTGTTCGACGTTACTTCCATCACAGGTTTGAATCCTGTTGGTGCCACTTTTTTTTCGACATTGGAAACTTTGCATGAGTTCACCATTGGGCGCCCACCTACAAAAATTTCATCCAAAATCACCACGACACTGTTAGCCCAGATGTCTCCGACCAAGAGCACATCGCTTTCTTGGTGTTTTGGATATCCTATTATGTCTTATGCTCTAGTTCTTTACAGGTGGCGAAGAAGTTCATCTCTCTGGACATCCAACTTCATGTGGGACACAAGTTTTTCTTCAGCAAGTTGCTCTTGGCTAATCTATACAGTTTCTTGGAGAAGCCTCCAACAAACTCAAACATCTTCCTAAGAACTCTAAAAGTAAGTCTTTTTCCCTCTCTGGCCTCTTTTAGCTCTTACAGTTATGGTTGAACGCCACTTTCGAACCTCGACTCTATGTCACTGATTCTCTAGCCCTAATGAGGGCGGCTGAGCAAAGGGCCATCGAAGGCACGAAGTTGGCTTTACTTACTCCTGATGAAAATACCACCTCAGATGCTCTTGTTAAGTACATCTAACTTTTCTTGGCACCAAAGTTTTTGATGCGACCATGGCACTATTTGTAGCTTGCTCAGTTGGCCCATCGTGGCTTCAGAACAATTTCATGGCTACTCTCCTTTGACTGTTGTTGTTTCGATCGCGATTCAGGCTGCTTTCTCACCCCTACCATCTTGTCGTCGAGACTTGAGGCAACTGGATATGGCTTTTCTGGCTATCAACCTAATTTGGTGGCTAGGCAGTTTGGCTGCAGCCAATTTAAACCTTTTTCCCTCTGCATTTGGGAAGATGACATCTGTTGGTCAGAGCGTAAGTTCAGTTATGACGAATTTAAGGAATGTATCAAGTATGCCCAAAACCAAGTTCTTGAACTCTCTCTCTCTCTCTCTCTCTCTCTCTCTCTCTCTCTCTCTCTCTCTCTCTCTCTCTCTCTCTTTCTCTCTCTTTCTTTCTCTCTTCAAATTCCAACCATCATTCAATGTAACTGCTGAATTCCACAACTGGTGGCAAGCCTACCTTGCTACAAACTTTTCATAGGACAACTTCTTTGAAAGGATCTCTGACGCTCTCTTTGATGTGCCTAAAGAGCAACAAGGTACATCTCTCTAAGCACCTCTTTACCTTTTTTTCTTTTCTTCCAGTGAATCTTCGACCATCAGATGAGACTGAACTTCCTACCAATGACAATGTCGAAGGGCCCTCTGAGGCAAGAGAGACAAGACGACCAAAAGATTCTAAGAAGAAGGTACCATTGCTTCTCACTCAGAAACCATATTTTATTTTTTTCTAAGATCCGAGAATGAGATCCTGAGTCCCCCACTCGACAAAAGAAGAAGAAAGTGAAGACTACCTCTGCCAACAAGACTGCTAGTACCCCAAGAACTACTCATGCTCCAATGACTATTACTGCCCCTAGACAGGTATCGTGGTCGAATCTCACTCTTACTTATTTTCTTTAAACACGTCACTAACTCAAACAACTCTTTAGGGTATTCCCCAACTCATTCCAGTTCAAGTTCACGAAGAAAGCTCAAGAGAGTCTGAGCAACCTTTGATCTTCTCAAGGTCGAGGTCGAAGTCCCCCTTAAAGCATGATTCCGACCAACAACCAAAAGAGACCCCCAACTGTTTATGCCCCAAAAGGACACAGTCAAGACCTTTCCAGGTCCTTCCAACCACTCTCCAAAAACAACTCCGAAGAAGAAGAACAAGGAAAAAATAAGGGAAAAGGAATCTACCCAAACTCTTACACCCGGTCAATAAAAACACCAATCCACTATGAAACAATTTTGACAACGAAGATGTTGATCTCGAGATATGCATTCGTCCTCTTCATAACTACATTATTTTTCTTCCTTCAGTTTTTGATGCCTTCTTTCTTCCCTTAGGAAAATTTGTCCACGACTAATGATCACGACATGACCCATGACCAAGAAGCAGCTCCTGCAGGTATCCTCCGACCCACTTCTCCTTCACTTTCACTTATACACTAGTCAGATTTTCTTAACTTTAGTGTTTTGACCATTGAAACAGTCTCTTAGCCAATGAATACAATAACAACCAGTGTTACACAGCTGCCACCGGAAATAATAATAGATATTAAATCCAATCCTACCGATGAAACGGATAACAACATTGCGTAAGTTTACACCAACCCTACCCCCAATGACTCACAAACTGATAAGCTTGCTGAAGACAATGAAGAACGAACTGCTGATCATGTTCATGTTACTCTAGTTCAAGAGAACATCCAACCAGGTCGCCCAGAGCCAACTCAAGCTGACGTGCATGACTCCATGTCAATTTTTTCTCTCAGCCAAGCAAAGATCTTAGCTCTTAAGAGGAGAAATCCAGCTAAGGCCCTTAAGACACTGTAGAAGTTGTGTCGGCTGTCAATGGACTTTAAATCGGTCAAATATTTTGATTTTCCACTAGATGGCACTGGAAACGATGCCATCAACCTTATTTTCCAACAACTTAAAGCTAACATGTTTGAAGTCGACCTTTTTGCTGCGATCGAAGAAGATGTTAATTTTGAAAATGACATATGAAAACTACTAGATGAACTTAGCAAATAGAGGGCGTCTGATGTTTTGCTCAAGTTCTTATTCGAGTTTGAATCCTTATTTTATCAGGTCTGTAAAAATACTGACCTTAAATGCTCGACCATTTCCAAAATTCAAGGAGTGAATGACTCTATTGCAGCAGCTTAGGAGGTCAGTGAAGCATCTGAACAAAAGGTTGATCAATTTGAATGCCAGCTCCTGGAATTTAATGACAAAACAACTTTGATTAATGAGAAGATTGCTCAATGTCATGCGAAGATGCTAGAACTCTCCAAGGAGATTGATAGCTCGGAGGAGGAGAAAACTGAATTGACTTCAGGACAATCGCTCTCGACAAAGGAGATGATTAACGCTGAAACCACCAAGGGAGTCGAGCATGCTGAACGTGCACTCAATCTAGAACTTCAACTCACCCCTGTAGAAGAACTCAATGATCTCTTTCTTGTCAGGCTCGAACTCTCCAAGACCAAGCTAGAAGAATTCAGGGTGCAATTTTCCGCTTGATCGACATTTCTGTTAGTCTTTTGTCACTTTTTGTTTCGTCCTTGTAATGGTTATGCCTCCTTATGTAATGACTGCCAATTTGGCTTTTTAATACCATGGTGGAAACTTTTGTTTCATTTAGCATATTACTCTTGTTTAATTCGAATTTCTTGCAGCATATGTCTATACCGTTCAAGGTACTTACCATTTATTTTAAGAATCTGTCCATCCATAGCCAATTGTTCGACCTCATAAGGTTATTTGAAAAAACTTGGAGAATTTGAAACAACCCTTCCCAACTTGGGGATCATTTTCCCAAGGTTCAATCTCTTTGATCAACAGGAAAAATAACTTTCCAAACAAAATCTCCATTCGAGAATGTTATGGACTTAACCTTTTATTGTAGGCTTTAGCAATTCGCTCTTTTTGCCTTATTAATGCACCTAATAATGTCAGTCTTTCCTCGTCCAAATCAACTATCTCGTCCAACTTCATTCCCTAATATTGATCTGATGGGATCTCATGTTGGCGTTGAACTCAAGCTGACTATAAGTAAATGTCTAACGGCAACGCAACTTCATGCCCATATGTCAGTCAAAATGGCGTTGTGGCTGTTGCAACTTTGGGAGACGTATGACAAGCCCACAAGACTTGGTCCAGCGTTTGGTGCCAATTCTTTAGCTTCCTCACAACGTGCTTATTGATTATACTAATAATGGTTTTGTTAGCAGTCTCAACCTGCCCGTTTATCTAAGCATAGTAGGGAGTCAAGGTTAACAATTTAATCCCCATTTTTTTAACGCAAAATCCTGTATCTTTCGATCGGTGAATACTGACCCTTGGTCTGTCGTAATGGTTTCAGGAATCCCAAACCTATAAAGAATGTTTTTTTTAATAAACTCAATTATGACCTCTTGATCAACCTTCACTAGAGAAACTACTTCAATCAACTTGGTAAAGTAATCAATTTCGACCAAGATATATTTCTGGCTCTTATAGGACGGAGGTTGGATTTCTCCAATTAAATCTAAACCCACCCTCTAAATGACTAAGTTTTTATTATCACATGCAACTCACTTGCAGGAACGTGTTGTATACACGAGTGAACCTGACATTCTTGGCAACCCTTAGCGAAATCAATGCAATCCTTAAACATTACGGGCCAATAGACACCTTGTCGACACAATAACCATTTCATCTTGTGCTCCACTTGAAGAGCACCACATGCCCCACTATGGATGTTTGAAACAACCAGATATGCCTCTTTTTCGCCAAGGCACTCGAGCAACACCCCTTCAAGGGTTTTCTCAAATAGCTCATTTCCAATAACTACGTAGTTTAGCAACCTATACTTGACCTTTCGATTTGTTGACCCGACTGGATTCCTCAAGTAATCGACTACAGGCTTTGTATAGTCAGTGTCAAGCAAGTTCTCGACAATACAAATTTCAAAGTTCTCTGAGTCCATCGTCCCAAGCTTTGTCAGTGCCAGATCTGATGGAGAAAGTTTTGTCGCCTGGACTCTTCCTCGGACTTCAATCAATTCTTCCAGTTTTCCTTTTGGCACTCTGTATACCGTAGCAATTTTTGACAATTCGTTTGCTTCGTGACTTTCCAGTCTAGGAATATGCTTGATATCCATGAAGTCAAAACATTTGATCAGTCGATTCACTATAACAAAGTACTGATCAAGTTCTTCTTGATACACTTGTATTCTTTTATTATTTTCTTCATGACTAACTAAGAATCTCCTTTTATCTCGACACGCTTTTCCCCCAATTCTAACAAGATTTTGAGTCCAGCTATCGAAGCTTCGTACTCGGCCTCATTGTTGGAGCAAGAACCTTCGATTTTAAACTTGAACTTTGTTGGCACTTTGATTGGTGAAATGATCAAAATTCCAACTCCCGTTCCATTTTTATGGCTTGAACCATCGAAGTATAACTTCCACTGTTCCATTTCCAAGTAACTCACATGTATCTCGACCACTATTGATCCACAATGAAGTCTGTGACCACTTGTCCCTTCACGGCCTTTAAAGGCGCATATGGTAAAGAATATTCAATTAAAGCAAGTGCCCATTTTCCAATTCGACTATGCAAAATTGGTTTAGACAACATGTACTTAATAACATCAACATGGGAAGACACAAAAACATCAACTAGCCTTATATAATGTTTCAATTTCATACAAGAAAAATACAAACATAGACACATCTTTTTGATTGGGTTATATCTAGTTTCGACATCATTAAGAGCTCGACTAAAGTAATATATGCTCTTTCGACACCACTATCATCCTTTTGGGCTAATAAACTTCCTATGTCTATGTTAATGTTCTCGAAGATCATAATCTCATTTTGATTTTGCTCACATCAAGTCTTTACTTATGACCTATGTAGCACCAATTATTTTATAAAAGATATGTGTTTGTGTTTAAAGATGTCCAAAATCTAAACTGACATTTATAATTATATTTAATTATTTATTTTTTAAAAATTATTATCGATATCAGTGTCAGTATGATATTTCTTTTCCTCATAACTTATGACTCATTTGTATGAGATTGTCACCCTTAAACTAATTTTTGTTTAGCTTTCTGACTTTGATCTTAGTCTAAAAATAAATAAATTATGGCAGTATTACACTATATGAACATTAATTTAGATGAAATATGCTAGCACTTCCGATTTATTTTTCAATTCAATGGAAAAAACATCCACATACCATTTTTACCAAAATAAAATAAAAATAATTACACAGTATCACCATAACAAACATTGACATAGTTCACAAATAACTCGTATATACTAAATCAGAGAGGATAAGGATATTCAATCAAATAATTCCCACTTGGTAGGAGGCAGAGAATGATCAATAATCTCCCACTTGGTTGTAACAACAACAGGCTTCGCTGTGGCATTAGAAGCCTTCAGTATATCCAGAGTTTCAACACACTTCTGCACCCTCTTTCCCTGTACAACCAATCACTATTGCATTTTAATCACCATGCTATAAATTTCATAGAACTAACTAACTAACCAAAATGTTATCTACTACATTACCTGTAAAATTTTCTGTGCAGAGGCATCCCCTTCGGCCGAAATGCTTTCCAACTTAATCGCTTGTTTCATAAGCATCTCAATCAACGTTATAATCTGAACTTCCGGTACTTTCACACCATTAGAAATTGATTTTTCAATCACAGAGACCTGCTCTTCTAGCTGATCAAGCTGGAGACACACATTGTTGATCGCGCGATTTGCAGTTTGGATCTTCGCATTAATCCGCATCTGAATGAATCGTCGCTCAATACTAGAAGCATCTTGAATCAACACCAGCTTCGATTTATCTTTGACTCCAGACACATCCAGATACTCTCCATTTTCTCGCTCTTTTCCTCTGTATAACACTCTCTGTTCTTCTACCTTCAATCCTGTTTCTTCGCTCATCACCTTCTTCACCTCCCCGAATGTTGCCGTCGAACTCACGTAGATATCGTGACGCAGTGCACCGTAGGCGATTCGGAGGCGCAAGTTGGCCATCGGAGCTTCCGGTTTTCCGATTCGTTTTTGTACTAACATTCCTCCCGGTCTCATTTCCCATTCGGATTTTTCTTCTTTCGTCTCCTCAGACTGAGACGACGTGGTTTCTCTTCTACTAGAGCTTCCACTGTATCCATTGGGTTTCTTCTTCATCATTTTGAACACTATTTTCTTTTCTCCCAAATGTGGGAAAATATAAATATTTATAGATACAAATATTTTTAAATTAAAATTGTATTTAAAGACTTTGATGGTAGTTATCGGAGAGAGTAGGAAACAATGGTATTTTTAATTGGCAAAATAGATTTGATTTTGATTGGTTTTGTATCTTCTAATGTATCGGACTAAAACCGATTATTATGTAGGGCTTGATTGGAGAATTTGTGGACGAATGAGAATGTGCCACGTGTACCAATAAGTTGGCTTTGTGTGTACATTGACATCAAGGTTTGCCGACAGTTGAAGGAACCATCTTGAAGAAACCACACATGGCCATCACAAGCCATGTTGCTTTAGCTTAGTGTTTAAAATAGACACGTGGAAGAAATTCATTGGAGGATGGTCGTTTTAGTGGTGGGTTAGTGTTAATTAAGATAATTTATTGTGGTTTGTTTGTTTGTTTTATTTGTATCGTTTTCAATGGTAGGAGGATGAATGTACCAAATAGGACATTACTTAGCCTTCCAAGTTGAGAGTGATGTGATACTGAGGAGGAATAACCAATATTGGCCGTTGATTTGAGTTCAAAATTAACGATCCAATGGTCTTTAGTGGCTCAAGACTTGTTAGCTGTTGGTTGGATAGGGGGTTTGCTTGCTTGCAAGAGAATATCCTAATTATTTGTTAATATAGATAGATATGGTTTAACAACCTGAAGATGATTAAGTTATTAAGATGGTTATGAATTCAATAATAAACAACACTTTACTAATTATAAACCGACAACATAGATAATTGTCACAAAAAAAGAAATTTTAAAAAAAGAAATTAATTATTCAATTAAAAAAATATTTTGTTTCCTCTTATAAGATCAGAGATATCACATAGACATATTAGTGTGTTTTCTTTTTCTTCTAATGAACTTGTAATCTTGTTTGTTGTTATAATTAAGTTATATGTGAAGCATCTATAACTGTTGAACAGTAATTAGTCTGCGTAAAAAATATGAACACATTAAGTGAGTTTTTATATCATTTATTTGAGTTTCTTTTTTCTATATGTAAAAATAGGAGATCGAAACTTTGACTACAAAATTTAAAGTATCTAAATTTTTACCTTTTAGAATAATCACGTTTTGGTCCTTGATGAATATGTATATTAGTGTATGATTATTAAACTCATAAAAAATATTCTTGTGAAAATTAATGAGCTATTTTAGTAAAAGGTGCTTCCTTGCCAAATGAATTTAGTTGTCATTGACAAGGACATGGCTTTATAATCTTGTTGTTGAGAGGTGGTTGTCTTCAGAATAAGATAGTGTCATTATTTGGATGGAAAATATCAATAATGATCAAATTTATCAAAAATTAATAAATACAAATATATATTTGAAAAAAAATAATACTAACAAAATAAATGCTACTATATGAAAAAAATTGTACATACGAAGAGTTAGGTTTGATCCAAAAAAAGCGAGAGAAAAAATTACAACTGTATTTAAACTTCTACAGACAGATCGAACTAATATTATCAAACTGTGAGACAAAAGTAAAGTAAGTCTATAGTTCAACAAATCCAACATATCCATGAAAAACTCTTCCGTAATAAAAATAGCCTCCCACCATTGAAAAGTCCCAATCTCAGGTCTTTGGGTAGTTAGTCTATCTGCACGCTTATTTTTTTCTCTGTAAATGTGTGTATAAATTTTATTAAAAGGGTGATTTTTGCAAGTAGACAACTTGTTTCAAAGGTCCCATGAAATAAGTGTATCCATTTTGACATAATGGAGAATCGTTTGAGAGTCACTTTCTATTTAGACATTAGACCACCATCTTAGATTTGCTTCCTCTAAGGCGATCATAATAGCAAAAAGCCCCGCTCTCAAAACTTTCATTAATCCCAAGTTCGTAAAGAAGGTTTCCTCGAAAACCTATGTGGTAGTCCTTCACAATTTCCTATGATGTTCCTAAATCGCCTCTCAATGAATCATCTTTTTTAATCTTAACCCATAAAGTGTGTGGTTTAAGCCAATAAGCTGTACTAATTATGGGTGCATTTCTGTATCTTTTAACAGTTTGGAGATTGTCAAGAATGTCATGCTCTAATTGACGGTTAGCAACCCAACCTTTTGAAAGTGAGAAGTTGATCTTAGTTGAGGCCAAAATCATTTGTACCACCATTGTCACTAACAATGTAGAAGCTTTGAACCTATTGTCATTTCTTGCAAACCATATTTGATGGACAATATGAATCAGGACTACAATAATCGTACCTTTGAGCTTGAGTTTATTAGACATGTAACTCCATACATAAGAGGGAGGTGAATTGTGGAGGTTTGAAAATATTTGGTTGAAAATAAAATCATTTGTAAAATTAGAGTTTAAAAACATTTTGTAAAACAAATGAATAAATTGGCAGCAGAAAAACAAAGGAAAGTAAAAAAGATAAGGAGAAGAAAGAACACCTTATATAGGTTCGGCCTTAAGGTGACCTACTCCTGTCCCCAAGAATTATTCTTGAGAGTATCTAATAAACTTGAGAAATTTTAGAAGAATGTGCCTACGAACCTTCTTATATAAGAAAATGAAGTTTTAAGGAAAACTTCTAACCGAACAGTAGACAAGGTTTAAAGTGATTAATCTCCAAACCAAACAGAGATTTTTCACGGGATGATCTCGAATCAAGATAGAGTTTTTAGTTGGCTATCCTCCGAACCGAACCATGGTTTTACACAAGTTGATCACGAATCAAAATGAGTTTCTATTAGACTAATCTCGAACCTATTGAGGTTTTATACCAAGCTAAATTCATGAACCAAGAGAGATTTTAATCGGCTAATCTCAAACCGATAGAGCTTTTAAATAGGCTGAACTCATAAACCATTATGGAGATTTTCATTGGTCGATCTTCACGAAACAAAGGATAGATTTTTCTTCAAAGAGAAACTCACAAATCAAACTGAGACTTCCTAAGATAATCCCCTAAAAATACAAGAGCTTTTAACTGATTTAGCTCGTAACAAAAATAACAACTTCCTACGGAAGAATTATTTAAACAAGAGAAAATACACTCTTTAAAAAATTTCAACTCGGCCCCCGCCTAGAATAATTATCCTCACCTAGACTCAAGAACACTCTCAAAGTACTATGGCTAAAATATGTGAGGAAAATGAGATACTTAGAGAGATGGTGAAAGAAATGAAAAGTGAGGGTTATACTCATTTTAGGGATGTGAAAAAGTGATAGAGAAGCTCTTTATTTATATGTCAAGGCGTTGTATAAATTTGGAAACAATTCATGGGCCAAATCAATGCTCTAATCGAATAAACATCCTAAATAATCAATTGTTGTCCCGTTAAGGATGCTCAATTGGTAGGTGTGCATGGATATCAAATGTAGGGACACGGGTTCGAATTCGCGACATCCCACTTGTTCACCTTTAAAAGGTGAATTTCAGCCACTAGGATGCTTAATAAGAAAATATTGTTAAGGCTATAAATGGAAGGTTTTGATATATACTTGTTACCAATAGTTAATAGACTATACTAGTTGATTTTAGACTCAACTAAGCATGACCTAATCAATTAGGTTAAAAGTCTAATCGATTATTCAGTTAGAAAATATCTTCTAATCAATCAGACACTCTTTTAATCAACTAACTATGCCTCAAAAAAAAATTTGGTGATTTAAATAAATTATGAGAGGCTTCTTAAAATATTTCAGTGTATGTAATTTAGCCATAATATTTTCAAAAATACCTTTGTGTCTTTACAAGACATTGGTCACTCAGACAAACACGACCAGACGAGCTTTCACACTTCCTCTCTTTCACAAGTTCAAAGCTTCAAGTATTTACATCATTATCTTTCATTTTAACATTACATAATAATCTTGAGTCTTCTTGATGAGGCTTGAGATATCTTCATGTTGATTACCATCGTATGAGAGTTTAAGAAGTTAAACCACTAGTGATCCTTGAAAAAAAGTCCTCACTTGAAAGCTGTTTAAATACAATGTTGACATTAAACAGATATCTTGAACTTCAAAAGCATAGCTTGATTCAGGAGGATATCTTGATCAACCATTTTGTGCATCTTTGACTGCTTGATTCAAGTGTTGTTATCATAAAAAATTAATAGTTATTCAATTGACTTACAACTTTGCTATCCATAAGCTTCACCATCTTATATCAATTTGAATGTTCCTGCAAGCACATGGATTCACATTCTCCCTTTCTTGAATGATGACAATACATCTCTCTGGGAGGTGGTAAAAGAAAAAACAAATAGATATGGTTTGGAGTGGTTAAACTTCTTCTCACATGAGTATAAAGTATACTCTACTCCCCTTGAGAGTGTATATATCCATTGATTTGTTCCTTAGTTATCCTCAAAACATATGAACCATCATGCTATTGAGAGAGAATTAGTTGATCTTAGAGTTGGTTGGATCCACTTATTCACCCATAGAGTTGACTCCAATAACAATTAATATCATGATGATCAAAGCTACATATGGTAATCCAGCTCATTGAATTTTATTGCAGTAGATCATATGGAGAAGTGTAACGCCCATTTTAATTATTTTTAGTTTCGGTGTTATTTTATTCGTTGGCTTGTTTTGTGTGGGATTATTTGAAGATCAAGAAAATCATAATATTAATATATAGTGATAAAACGTGATAATTAATAGTAATGTTGATATTATTATTAATTATTATTATTATTACTAATATTAATATATATGAGTAAGGCTGGAAATGAGTCGAGTCGAGTCGAACTCACCTCAGCTCGGCTCGACTCGTTAAGAATTGTTCGAATTCGAGTTCGAGTTCGAGTTCTACACGAACTTTTTTTTAAGCTCAAACTCGACTCGTTATAAGTTCACGAACAGTTCGGTTCGACTCGTTAGGTTCATCTCATTAGGTTCAGCTCACATGGTTCACGAACTTAAAAACTATTTTTTTAAATATATATATATATATATATATATATATATATATATATATATATATATATATATATATATATATATATATATATATATATATATTTTAGTATATTTGACATTTTAAATAAATAAATATATTTTAAATAAAATATTAAAATAAAATAAAAGTTATCATATTGAAATTTAACTTTATCTTCGAAATCTACTAATTCAAAACCTACACAACTTTCAAGAGATACATTTGAGAGTCTAATTCAAAAACTAATAAATTGAAGATTAAATTTGTCTAAGATTTGAAGTAAATATTAAAACCTAATCTTAAAGACAGTATAATTCTTTTCATATGTAATCGAGTTGACTCATGAACCTAACGAGTCGAACTATGTATAGTTCAAGTTCAACTCATTTAGTTAACGAACTTAATTTTTCGCTCATACTCAACTCATTTGGTTCATGAACCTAACTCAACGATTTAATTGTCGAGTCGAATTCCGAACTATCTTCGAGTTGGTTTGGTTCATTGCCAGCCCTATATATGAGTAAAATATTATTATGGAAATTAAAAGAAATATGAAATTATTGTTTTTGAAATTAAAAAGGAAAATAAAAGTGAATTATTGGGATAAAGGGAAATTATGGCATTTGGAAAAGAAGGGGGAAAGAGGAAACACGGTTGAAGGAGAAGAACGCGTAG
The DNA here is from genome assembly GCA_963859935.3 of Lathyrus sativus. Classification (NCBI taxonomy): domain Eukaryota; kingdom Viridiplantae; phylum Streptophyta; class Magnoliopsida; order Fabales; family Fabaceae; genus Lathyrus; species Lathyrus sativus. Next base: position 56,868,148 of record OZ012735.1, on the reverse strand, counting down.
CAGAAGCAAGAACACGATCAAAACAAGAGCAAGCTTGAGCAAGAGGAGGCTGGGCTGTAGGATTTCCGTGTGGATTCTTGAAGTTCATCATCATCAAACTGCTTATTGAGGTAAGGGGGGGAGATAATCGGGTCAATTCGGTAATGGCATGAATACTAGGTAGAAGGGGATTTCCCTAACCCCATTAGGTTTCGATGATGATATGGTATGAGTATTTGATTCTGATGTTTGCTGATAGTGTGTTGATTTTGTTGCATGCGATGAAGTATGGTTGTTTGGTGATTTTGGGAATTTCGGTAGTTGCAGTGTTTATGTCGGAAGTTGTTTAACTGAATAGAATTAAGGTTATGTGATGACGAGAAAACGCATCGATTATATCGCTAGATTTCATTGACGTTTTATCGCACATTCACCGTTTTAACACTCGATTTCATCGGTAGTTGCAGTGTTTTAACGATGTACCTGCATCGATTACTATTTTGCAGGTACATCGTTATGTGAAGCCGAATCATGAATTAAGAGGAAAGGAACAAAAGAGACCACAAGGAGATGAAGAAAGGCAGAAGCCTGCAAAAAGACTGCATAATTTGTTGCAGCCACGGTCGTTACAAGGGTGTCACGACCGTGACACCCCAATTTGGGCCATCACGACCGTAAGGGAGTGGTCACGACCGTGACACTTAAAATCCTCAATTTACGAATGTGAAGACCTTGTCACGCCCGTGACAAGGATAAAACTTGGTTTTGACTCAGACTACGTCAAGGCACCACTGAAGACCACTTCTCCTCTTATTTCTCCTCAAGGCAGCACGTGAAGACGACTTCTCCCATTTTTGTTGCCACGTTCCAGCATTTCCTCAACAACTTCAGCAAGGCCCATGCAACAAGGGACCAAGAATCCAGCCCAATAAAGACTCTATAAATAGTACAAGCTCTGTGAACTCAGGGACAGACTTCATTGTCCAAAATTCCTGCGGAAGCTCTGCCGAACTACCTTACGAAGCAGCATTTCCATTCCAGCATTATTTTATTTTCTGTCTCGTTTTATTTGTATCCAAACCAACCGTATAACAATTTCCAACACCAGGGAATTGTTATACATTTATTTGTTTCCAACCTTCAGCATTCGTTCATTTTTAATTTCCGCCTACTCCGAGCTTTCCGGTCTGTGGAAGAAGGAGTCTGCTCAATTATTTGTTAACTAGGTTTTTCAATTTATTGCAATTTAATTTAATTATAATGTCTATTTATTTTTCTGCCATGAGTAAGTTATTATTTAATTCTCTGTCTGATTCAACCTCGATGAGTAGCTAAACACCTTAGGGCGGTATGTAGTTATAACGAACTTAACCGGTAAAATATAACCATAGGCTGAAAATAATTAATCACTTAACATTCTGGCTGATACTTTTTAATTGAAATAGACCTTTACGTTACGAGAGTAAGAAAAGGGTATTAGGTTGGGTCAAGACCACGAGAGTGTGAGATTTTAACCAGATAGCTAAAGTTAGGCATTTAAATTAAACACAGCGAGAACGCTTTAAGATAAATTAGAATTACTAAGTTTCCAAAAATTACCTCTAAACACTTATGGGCTAGCGAGAGCAGGCATAGGGCTTTAGGGATAAGATCTGATATAAGACCACGAGAGTGTGAGTTGAGGGTATTTAAACTGGTAATCTCTACCGAATAGATTAAGTGAACACCTTTATAAGCCTAGGTTAGATTGACCCACCTAAGTTAGTATAATTACATACCGACCGCCTTAGTATTATTTTATTAAAAACTTAAATCTAATTCCGCCTTTAATAGCCTTAAAAACCAACAACAATCGTGACAACCATTCGCCTTAGCTAAACTAGAAGTTCATCTAGCACTAAGTAACAATAGAATCCCTGTGGATCGATAATCTTAAATATTACTTCGATAGGCTGTGCACTTGCAGTAAGATACCGCTAGACGCATAAGTAGACACGTCTTTAGCCCATCAAGTTTTTGGCGCCGTTGCCGGGGACTCCTTAATTTAGTTACTAGTGCATTTAGGTAGCATTGTCTAGACTAAGGTATCAACTATTTAATTTAATCTAATCTCCGAGTGTATGCCAAGTACTCGCTCTAAAAGCGAAGACTTGCAACCTCTAATCCCTGAATCGGAGCGCTTCTTACACGTAAGAAGACGTATATTCGATTTCGAAAATAATTCCAATATTCCAGATCTTCAATTAGATCCGCCTAAACCAGTCATAAAATCAGAAGACGCAGGGATGGCTGAAGAACAAACTCATCCACTCAAATATTACGCTAATCCTTCGCAAGGTGAACCGCATTCAAGCATTGCAGCGCCGGCTATCAACCGAAATGATTTCGAACTGAAACCATCATTGATATCAGCCGTGCAACAAAATCAATTCGCCGGAAATCCTACCGAGGATCCGAATCTTCATCTTTCGATCTTTGTGCAATATGCAGATACCGTAAAAGCCAATGGAGTTACCCAAGAAGCTATTAGACTACGTTTATTCCCTTTTTCGCTTCGAGACAGAGCAAGAGCTTGGCTTCAATCTCTGCCTTCGAACTCAGTAACTACGTGGGCAGAACTTAAGAAAGTTTTCTTGAATAGGTATTTTCCACCTAGCAAGACAGCCATGCTGAGAGCTCAGATCAACGGATTTAAGCAAAGAGAAAGTGAATCATTATTCGAAGCTTGGGAACGCTATAAGGATCTACTTAGACTTTGTCCACATCATGGATTAATAGACTGGATGGTCATCCATACCTTCTATAATGGACTCTTGTACAATACAAGAATGACAATTGACGCTGCCGCGGGTGGTGCATTGATGGACAAAGAATATAGAGATGCCTATGCACTTATCGAAAGTATGGCTCAAAACCATTATCTTTGGGGAAGCGAGAGAGTCGCAACTGAGAAACCAACAAAGGGAGGTATGTACGAAGTAAGTAGTATGGACCAAGTCAATGCGAAGTTTGACCAACTAAGCCAAAAGATCGATAACTTGGCCATAACACCTGCAGCCACCGTGGCTGCAGTAACACCTAACTGTGAGTTATGTGGAGTCCCAGGACACGAAGTTTCTGATTGTCAACTATTGACAGGAACTCCCACTGATCAAGTGAATTATGCTCAAGGAAACCCTTACTCAAACACATACAACCCAGGTTGGAAGAATCATCCGAACTTCTCCTATAAGAATAACAATGCTTATTACGCACCAGGTCAAGCACCAGCTACATCACCAGGATATCAAAAGACTGCTCCTAATATCCCTAGAAAATCGAACCTTGAATTGATGATGGAGAGCTTTATAGCTAGCCAATCTCAGACAAACAAGGACTTCTTAAACCAAAACATTCACACTAGTGAGCAGATTAAACAATTAGTGAGCAAGGTAGACGCATTAGCTACACATAACAAAATGCTTGAAACTCAGATTTCACAAGTAGCTCAACAACAAGCACCTACTGCTGCACCAGCTGGAGTATTCCCTAGACAACCTCAACCTAACCCGAAAGGACATGCTAACGCTGTAATATTAAGAAGTGGCAAGGAACTTGACGGACCTACCGATCCAAGACTTGACAATCCAGCCATGTACCAAAAACCGGATAAACCGACTGAAGTGGTGAATGATCCAGAAGAAAAGGAAGAGGAAAGTCGAGAGGTAGTGGAGAAAGAACAACCTTATGTGCCTCCACCACCCTATAAACCACCAATTCCGTACCCTCAAAGATTAGTAAGTTCCAAGACGACGGGTCAATTTAAGAAATTTGTCGAACTTCTGAAACAGTTGAATATTACTATTCCGTTTACAGAAGCAATTACCCAAATACCCTCGTATGCTAAGTTTTTAAAAGAGATCTTATCCAATAAGAAAAAGATAGAGGATAACGGAACAGTTACACTTACTGCCGAGTGTAGCGCCATAATTCAAAATAACATGCCTCCTAAGCTAAAAGATCCAGGAAGTTTCTCTATACCCTGTGTAATAGGAAAATTCGTCATTGACAAAGCTCTATGCGATTTAGGAGCCAGTATCAGTGTTATGCCCTTAACTATTTGCAAAAGGCTAGACATGGGAGACCTAAGACCAACTAAAATGTCTGTTCAACTAGCCGATCGCTCTGTTAAATATCCTGTAGGCATACTAGAAAACGTCCCAGTACGTATAGGACAATTCTACATTCCTACTGATTTTATAATCATGGACATCTCTGAAGACTCCACTACACCTATCATACTAGGAAGACCATTCTTAGCTACCGCCGGAGCTATAATAGACGTAAAAAGAGGAAAGCTAACCTTTGAAGTAGGTGAAGAGAAAGTTGAATTTGTTTTAACACAATTCTTACAATCACCAGCTATAGAGGATACATGCTATCTAATGGACGTAATTGACGAATGTGTAAGAGAAATGGAGCTGAAGGAGACCACTTATTCTGAAATAATGAAAATTCAAATCCCTCCGGTTTTCGAAGATGATAATTGGCGAAAACCGTATCAGGATGATAGTCTAAGCGAAAGTTTAGCACTTACACCGGATCCCATGCCAAGTAAAGATAAACCTACATTAGGATTAAAAACTTTACCTAATAACCTAAGGTACGAATTCTTAGACGTTGAATGTAAAAGACCAGTTATAGTAAACTCCAGTTTAGGAACTATAGAAACAAAGAAACTTTTAGATGTCTTGAAGAAATATCCAGCTGCATTTGGATATAACATATCTGATCTCAAAGGAATATGTCCTTCAGTTTGCATGCATCGCATTCTGCTAGAAGAAGATTGCAGAACCTCCAGAGAATCACAAAGAAGAATTAACCCAACCCTTAGCACTGTAGTAAAAGAAGAAGTCAAGAAATTATTAGATGCCGGGATAATATATCCAATCTCTGATAGTGAATGGGTTAGTCCAATACATGTAGTGCCAAAGAAAGGAGGTATCACTGTCGTGAAAAACGCTCAAGGCGAATCGATATCACAAAGAGTAGTGACGGGATATAGAGTGTGCATAGATTATCGTAAGCTAAACAAAGCCACTCGCAAAGATCATTTCCCACTACCTTTCATAGATCAAATGTTAGAACGATTAGCCAAGCATTCCTACTTCTGTTACCTTGATGGTTACTCAGGATTTTTCCAAATCCCTATCCATCCTGATGATCAAGAGAAGACTACATTCACATGTCCTTATGGAACGTTCGCTTATAGGAGAATGCCCTTTGGATTGTGCAATGCTCCTGCAACCTTTCAAAGATGTATGATGTCAATCTTCGCAGATTTTATAGACAACATCATGGAAGTGTTCATGGACGACTTCTCTGTATGCGGGCAAAGTTTTGAAGGATGTTTATCGAACTTAGAAATGGTGTTAGAAAGATGTGTAAAAGTAAATCTCGTGCTTAACTGGGAGAAATGTCATTTTATGGTCAACGAAGGAATAGTATTAGGTCATGTAATATCAGACAAAGGAATTGAAGTTGATAAGGCTAAGATTGAAGTAATAAAAGATCTTCAACCCCCTAAAACCGTTCAAGAAATACGAAGCTTTTTGGGACACGCCGGTTTTTACCGACGATTCATCAAAGATTTCTCGAAAATTACTAAACCTCTTACTGGTTTATTAATGAAAGACGCTGAGTTCATATTCAATGAAGATTGTCTTAAAGCATTCGAAACTCTAAAAACATCCCTCATCACCGCACCAATCATGCAACCCCCTGACTGGAGATTACCTTTTGAAATCATGTGCGATGCGAGTGACTATGCTGTAGGCGCAGTCCTGGGCCAGAGAAAGGAAAAGAAACTCCATGCGATTTACTATGCCAGTAGAACCTTGGATTCTGCCCAGATGAACTACGCTACTACAGAAAAAGAATTGCTAGCAGTTGTCTTCGCGCTTGACAAATTCCGCTCTTACCTAGTTGGAGCGAAAATAATCATTTACACAGACCATGCTGCTATCCGATATCTATTAACTAAGAAAGATGCTAAACCAAGACTCTTAAGATGGATTTTACTCTTACAAGAGTTTGATCTAGAAATAAAAGATAAAAAAGGTACTGAAAACGTCGTAGCGGACCATTTATCTAGAATAGAAGGTATTAAACCCGAACAAGTGCCGATTAACGATGATTTTCCGTATGAACAGCTGATAGCACAAATAGGAAGCGACCTAGCTCAGTTAGATATAAATGAACCAGAACCCGTGGAAACATTACAGACAACTGTAGGACTGCCATGGTACGCTGACATTGTCAACTACCTAGCCGCAGGAGCTCTTCCACCCGATCTAACCTATCAGCAGAAAAAGAAATTCTTTCATAACCTGAAACATTACTATTGGGATGAACCATTATTGTTCAAAAGAGGACCAGATGGAATCTTTCGCCGATGTATTCCCGAAGAAGAAATAGAAGATGTCATTGCTCAATGCCATTCATCTCCTTATGGTGGACATGCAAGCACTTCCAAGACTTGTGCAAAAATCTTGCAAGCCGGCTTATACTGGCCTAATCTATGGAAGGATGTCCACATCGCTGTTATAAATTGCGATCGGTGTCAACGCACGGGCAATATTTCAAGAAGAGATGAGATGCCCCAAAAGGGAATTTTAGAAGTAGAAATCTTCGACGTCTGGGGAATAGATTTCATGGGACCATTCCCATCATCTTTCGGTAATAATTACATACTCGTAGCTGTTGATTATGTCTCGAAATGGATCGAAGCCATAACTTCTCCTACAAACGATACACGAGTAGTAATAAAGCTTTTCAAAAATACAATCTTTCCCAGATTTGGTGTGCCTCGACTCGTCATAAGTGACGGTGGCTCGCACTTCATTTCAAAAATCTTTGACAAATTACTATCTAAGTATGGAGTGAGACACCGTGTGGCTACACCATATCACCCACAAACAAGTGGACAGGTCGAAGTCTCAAACAGAGAGATTAAACAAATCTTAGAAAAGACCGTCGCCATATCTCGGAAAGATTGGTCATCTAAACTTAATGAAGCTCTATGGGCTTATAGGACCGCTTACAAGACACCCATAGGTACTACACCTTTCCAACTAGTTTATGGAAAATCTTGTCACCTCCCAGTAGAACTAGAACACAAAGTTTATTGGGCGATCAGAACTCTCAATATAAACTATAATGCTGCAGGAGAAAAGCGAATCCTAGACATTAACGAATTAGAAGAATTAAGGTTAGATGCATATGAAAATGCTAAGATATATAAAGAAAGAACCAAGCGATGGCATGATAAACGCCTATCTAGGAAAGAATTTAGTGTGGGAGACGTTGTACTCCTCTTTAATTCAAGACTTAGGCTCTTTCCTGGAAAATTAAAGTCTAGATGGTCAGGACCCTTTGATATAACTAAAGTATTCCCAAGTGGAGCAATAGAAATTAAGGGTAAGGATAGTGAACCATTCATAGTAAACGGACAACGTCTAAAACACTATCATAAAGTTGAAAATAGAGGTTATGCGAATAATCTAAAGCTTTTAGAATTGTCCACTAATTCCCCTGATTAATCTAAACCAAAGCATTACGTCAGGCTTTTGACAATAAAAACAGCGCTTAGTGGGAGGCAACCCATTTACTTATTTACTTATTTTAACTATTCTTTTCTTTTGGCACATTGTTATTTATCGTTTTTACTATTTGTTTAAATTGTTTTGTCAATTTTATTTTACATTACCATTATCGCCATTACATTATGCATTTCATTTTCTTATTTTTTTTATCTTAAATCACTTTTTACAGATTTTCTAAAGTCTTTTCCACTGATTTGTTTCCCCATATTTGCACTGACCATGACTAACCAACCAATTAACTATATGGAAACCAAATTTAGAGGTAGGAACCAAAGAATGAAGTTCGAAGAGTTATCACAGAGGCAAATGGATTTGACCCTGTACCCAGATGATAGGACTATGGAAACCCTAGGTATACATGATAGTGTCATGTACTTGTTCAACCGACTCGGATGGGAGAATGCACTGATCCAACATAAGTTTGCGACTTACCGCGAGCTTACCCTTGAGTTCCTTAGCTCCTTACTTTACCTACCCGAGCGCGGTTTTGGATTTAGGAAAGGATTTATTAGTTTCCGCCTATTTGGAATAGAATACGACTTTAACCATAAAGAACTAGCTGACTTGTTAGGTTTCCCTAGTGGACCATTCGCTTTTACTACCACACAGGTAGAATTGATGGATGTGGAACTAGATTTCTTTTGGGGAACTCTAACCGGAAACTACCACCCTGAACCAAATGACATGAATAATGATGAGATCCATAATCCTGCTCTTCGTTACTTCCACAAATTCCTTGCCCACACCTTCTTTGGAAAAGAAGAAAACATTACCGGAGTTTCTAAAGATGAAGTATTTATTATGTCATGTTTCACTAATGGACAGTCTGTTAATGGTGTACCTTTCATGATGCAAACCTTCACCCGCATCCAAGAAGAACCTGAATTACCTATATTAGTAGGAGGTCTTGTAACCATGATTGCTGATGCCTTAGGACTTAGGTATCAACTGGACAGGTGCAACCGTCTAGGAACAATCCGCCCTATGAATCTTAAATTCTGCTTCAATAGACATATCATAAGGAATTTAGGACGCCCACCTTTTGAGTACCTAATCCGGAACGAAGTAGTAACCCTGTTCACATTGCCCAATCATGCTAGAGTAAGTGTTCACAATAAGGATAACTGGCTTTATGAGTTAAACCCACCTGATTATCCAGCTACTCCTGAAACACCTCAGTCTCACAGGATAACAGATGATATAATGACCGCTGTTGAAACCGACCCTGAGACACCTCCTGGATACCATGACATTGACCCAACTGACAAAGTTCATGAAACCCCTGGAGCGAATCAAGGAGATTATGCTAACAACTTACAAAACATCATGCACACTCTCAATGCCTACCAAACTGACATTAATCTATTCAAAGAAGACATTAAGAGCATGCGATTGGACATTATAGGATTGACTGACATGGCCTGCGAACAATTCTATCATTTGGACTCCGCCAACGAAGACCTGAAGAAACGCCTTTGAAACGGCTATAAGTGATTTAGTTTAATTTTTTCTCATTATTTTCGTTTCTAGTTAAATTTATCTTTCGCAACAATTTCGTACCATAATTTCGGTTTTTGTAATTTCATTTTTACTTTATGCAATGCACCTTCAATTTCAATTATTTCTCCATTTTTAGAAACTTATATTTTTTTTCTATATACTGTTATGCCTGCATTATTTCATGTATACAATTTTTCATGCAAGTTCGTATACTATTGTGTTGCAAATTATACACAATATGGTGTGTATTTAATATAAGTGTTACTAAATAAAATAAATTATTATTGATTTATGAATCACGTGAGAAAAATGTTTCTTTCTGGGAATTATTCAGCAAAGCATGCCTCACGGTCGTCACACCTAACTTACGATCGTGACGTGCTCATTTAGCGTGTCACGACCGTCACGCCCCTGTCACGACCGTGACGACCCCTATTACAGGGATCGTGAGAAACAGAACTGTTTCTCATCGTGCCCCTTCTTCTTCTTCCTCCATAACCTACCCAAAAACTACCCATTACTTCCCTAACCGCCGTAACCTCCCCATTACCCCCATTAACACCACATTCTCATAACCCATCTCATTAACATCCTCCCTTATTTCACCCGAACCTCTATCTCCCTCATTCTACCATTTTTCTCAAAACCTCACAAAAACCTTCTTCCCTCACTCTTCACTCTTGCATGCTATGGATTCCATCACTTTTAGAGAAGGTGAAACTGGAGTAACCCAGAGAGACCGTTTCATCCGCTTCCAAAACCGCGGTGTGCAACCTACCCGCTACATTGCCACTGACTGTCTGCGAGAACTCGGAATGCTCGCCAGCGTTCAAAGCCTACTGCAAAAGGTCGGTCTGTGGGATCTCTGTCATCAACCTCAGCCCACTTTCGAACTTCTGACGCTGGAGTTCCTAAGCTCTTACAGTTACATTACCCCTCCCGGTTCCCAGAGTCAGCTTACCGGCATCGTAACATTCAGATTGCACGGCCAAGAGTTCAATCTCCCGCAAACCAGGATAGCCGAGTTGTTAGGCTTCAATCACGGCACTGAAGCCCACCGTCGCGTGCTCGATAATTTTAGTGAACAAGCATTCACTCTATGGCACGACCTAACAAACACCCGTGCATCCACCTTCCAGAGCCTCAACGCCACACACATCCACAACCCGGCGATCCGCTATTTTCACCGGGTCATCTGCAACACAATCTTCGCTAGAGAAAGCAACCACAAGCTCAACTCCAAGGAGCTTCTGTTCTTATACTGCGCTCTTCATGACGAGCCGATCAACGCTGCTCCTTTCATGCTTCATCACATCCAGGCCATTGCACAGCGAGGCTCCTCCCCGTTCTTCATAGGCGGCATTGTCACCGCCCTCGCCATTCAGTTGGGGCTTGGTGACGCGCTCGTTAATCAGCCTCACCTAGCCGCCGAATTCCTGACCAAGAGCTACTGCAGGTCCGCCCACCTGATCGCGCAGCGAGAGGATGGCAGGTATAGCCCTGTTGTCAATGGCACCATTTTCCACCACATCACTCTGCCGTCCCGCACCCGCATCGACCCATCCAACCGAGCCAATTGGCTCTTTGTTTTACCTGCTGCTGCCGATCACGTCCCGGTTCATGATGATCAGGAAGACGCTCCAGTGGACGAGATGCAGGACGCTATGGATGCAGCTGAGCCTGTCCAGGATATCCCAGAGACATCTACCCGACGGCCCCCTGCTCCCGCAGTCACACTTGAGGAGGTCCTACTTGCGATTCATCAGCAGAACCAGATGAACGCCGCACTGGAGCGAAGGCAGGAGGCGCAGTATGACACTTTACTCGGCACTATTGCTGCAAACTAGGAGGCCACTAATGAGCGGTTTGGAGAACTTTTCAGGGAGCTAGAAGCGCTCCGCATCAGCATTACTGCTACCTCCGGCACCGGTTCTGATCCTGACGCGACTCCTTCCAGACGCCGCTCTCGAACCAGAGGCCGACCCCGCGGTCCTCAGCAGCCATAGTTTACCTTTATGTTTATTTTTCGTTTTCATCTTGTACTGTATTTGTACCGCATTTATATCACAACATTGAGGACAATGTCTGATATAGTGTGGGAGAGGTACCTTTCATTTCAGCACTTTTCCATTTCGTTGTACTTTCAATTCCGTTGTATTTCTTTTAGCAAATTAATGAAATGAGCAAATCTGTGCGCTATTTTCTTTAATCTCGAACTTTCCCCGATTATTTAGCTGTACCAGAAAAATAAAATCTCTAATTATTCACATTACCCGACTTACCTACGGAATCGTAACTAGGAAGCCAAGAACGATTAAACAAGACCAATACAATCTTGACATCTTTGACTCCCTGCTTAAGCAATTCCATCCCGATCACCATTGCGAGTACACCTTTAGTTTCAGTCCAAAAGTAACCCCCAGTAGTTTATACTAGCAGTCAGCACCGTCTGAACACAAACCACGTGGGGGAGCCGATGAATATAAGCGTTTGATGCCTAATCAATAATGATCCTTCATATCTCGATGCAAAATGAAAAGAAATTGCACCAAAGTACACGGTCGCAGATAAGAAACGAGAAATATGAGAAGGAATCCGTTTCGAGTTGGTTCAGAGGTACTGGTTCTGAACTCGGTAGGGCGTGCTACGGCTCGATCCCCCACAACCTCCGAATCGGATAAAACATGAAGGGTTACCACACTCGTGTACCAGACCCCGTGCTCAAAAAGGATCAAAATCGCTAACCGGCTACTCCACTACGTGCGTGCTAAGGCAAAGGGCTTAATGTGACTGCGCTAGAACGAAACCGGGCGAAATAAGATCGAAAAACTCTAGGTGAAATCGTAATGTGATTGCCGATTGTTTCGTTTGACGGGAAGTCGACGACATAGCTTGTTGCTTATGTCATTAGTGTATCGGTAGTGTGCTATCGAAGTACCGGACTATCCGACAAAATGATCCCCCGTACGGTTTGTTATGAGTATGCGTGAATAAATTCTTGTCCGCCGATTTTCAACCGACTATTTGCTTGAGGACAAGCAAAGGTTTAAGTTTGGGGAAGTTTGATGACGAGAAAACGCATCGATTATATCGCTAGATTTCATTGACGTTTTATCGCACATTCACCGTTTTAACACTCGATTTCTCGAGTTTTTCTTACTATTTTGCAGGTACATCGTTATGTGAAGCCAAATCATGAATTAAGAGGAAAGGAACAAAAGAGACCACAAGGAGATGAAGAAAGGCAGAAGCCTGCAAAAAGACTGCATAATTTGTTGCAGCCACGGTCGTTACAAGGGTGTCACGACCGTGACACCCCAATTTGGGCCATCACGACCGTAAGGGAGTGGTCACGACCGTGACACTTAAAATCCTCAATTTACGAACGTGAAGACCTTGTCACGCCCGTGACAAGGATAAAAACTTGGTTTTGACTCAGACTACGTCAAGGCACCACTGAAGACCACTTCTCCTCTTATTTCTCCTCAAGGCAGCACGTGAAGACGACTTCTCCCATTTTTGTTGCCACGTTCCAGCATTTCCTCAACAACTTCAGCAAGGCCCATGCAACAAGGGACCAAGAATCCAGCCCAATAAAGACTCTATAAATAGTACAAGCTCTGTGAACTCAGGGACAGACTTCATTATCCAAAATTCCTGCGGAAGCTCTGCCGAACTACCTTACGAACCAGCATTTCCATTCCAGCATTATTTTATTTTCTGTCTCGTTTTATTTGTATCCAAACCAACCGTATAACAATTTCCAACACCAGGGAATTGTTATACATTTATTTGTTTCCAACCTTCAGCATTCGTTCATTTTTAATTTCCGCCTACTCCGAGCTTTCCGGTCTGTGGAAGAAGGAGTCTGCTCAATTATTTGTTAATCAGGTTTTTCAATTTATTGCAATTTAATTTAATTATAATGTCTATTTATTTTTCTGCCATGAGTAAGTTATTATTTAATTCTCTGTCTGATTCAACCTCGATGAGTAGCTAAACACCTTAGGGCGGTATGTAATTATAACGAACTTAACCGGTAAAATATAACCATAGGCTGAAAATAATTAATCACTTAACATTCTGGCTGATACTTTTTAATTGAAATAGACCTTTTCGTTACGAGAGTAAGAAAAGGGTATTAGGTTGGGTCAAGACCACGAGAGTGTGAGATTTTAACCAGATAGCTAAAGTTAGGCATTTAAATTAAACACAGCGAGAGCGCTTTAAGATAAATTAGAATTACTAAGTTTCCAAAAATTACCTCTAAACACTTATGGGCTAGCGAGAGCAGGCATAGGGCTTTAGGGATAAGATCTGATATAAGACCACGAGAGTGTGAGTTGAGGGTATTTAAACTGGTAATCTCTACCGAATAGATTAAGTGAACACCTTTATAAGCCTAGGTTAGATTGACCCACCTAAGTTAGTATAATTACATACCGACCGCCTTAGTATTATTTTATTAAAAACTTAAATCTAATTCCGCCTTTAATAGCCTTAAAAACCAACAACAATCGTGACAACCATTCGCCTTAGCTAAACTAGAAGTTCATCTAGCACTAAGTAACAATAGAATCCCTGTGGATCGATAATCTTAAATATTACTTCGATAGGCTGTGCACTTGCAGTAAGATACCGCTAGACGCATAAGTAGACACGTCTTTAGCCCATCATTATGTCGGGTTAAATCGAGAGTGGATTTCGTAATTAGGTTGTTGCATGTTGAGCCGATGTTTTGGGAACTCAGTTGGGTAGAATCGGCTGAATTCGGAAAGTTGTGCCACTGCTGCACAACGGATTATTTTTCTGATTTCGCAGACGCTCGCCAGCTGCTTCGCTAGGCGAGCTGTTAGCGAACATTCGCTGGGTGTTCGTTGGGCGAACTGGGTAGCGAGTGCTCCCATAATGTTTCTATTTGGCTTCGCGAGGGTGCTCGCTGATGCTTCGCCTAGCGAATGAGCTAGCGAGCATGACAGCATTTTTCAATTTTTGTGATGTGTTGTTCTATTCTCTTGTATTGTTTAACTCTTGTTGGTTGTGATTGATTCTATGTTTGGGGTTGAACAGTGAGAGTGTATGTGTGATGTAGAGCTTGAATGCTTGGTACTCGTTTAATTTGAATGATTGAATTGATGTATGTTAGTGTGCATGGATATGAGGATGCGTGATATATATATATATATATATATATATATATATATATATATATATATATATATATATATATATATATATATATATATATATATATATATATATATATATATATATATATATATATATATATATATATATGCATATGATATGTGATGAGATGTGGTCAGGGGACCGTGTGCACCGTGTGTGCTAGTCTTGTTGTGTGCATGGAGTTTGCATATGCATGTTTACAGGGTGAATCATTGCTCAGATGGAGCGTATGTGATTCACTTGCGTGCTCCAAATGGGGAGCGTGGTAGGGATAGATCGTTGCTCAGAGGGAGTGGATGCGATCTATCCTGAGTGTGATTTTCCCGGTGCTCCGAAAAGGAGTGGTAGGGATAGATCGTTGCTCAGAGGGAGTGGATGCGATCTATCCTGAGTGTGAATTATCGGGGCTTCAAATGGGGAGCGTGGCAGGGATAAATCGTTGCTCAGAGGGAGCGTATGCGATCTATCCTGAGGATGGTTGACAAACCAGTGATGTTGAGTCGGTACTGCATATCATGGGTTGTGTTGCATATATTTGCATGGTAGTGAGTGTTGTGTTGGCATGGGACAGTAGGTCCGGATTTGATGTATATGAATGAATATTTTATATGTTTCTGCCTATTTATTCATGTACGTTATTACCGCTATGATTTGATCGTGATTTCTCACCCCTTTACTTTTGTTGTGGTCTGTGCTTCTTCAGAAGTACAGATAATCCAGGTATGTAGCTAGCTTGGATTGTGGCGAGTCATAGGAATGCTCTGATACGTAACACTAGGGCTTTTTGGGAGTTTATTGTTTATTGATGATTTTGTGTGCCCCTGTGGCGTATCATGTTTTGTTGAACCCGTTGTGGTGGATGTATTTTGTATATTTTGGCGGTGGTCGTACATGATGATTATGACATTTATGTATTTTATGTGAATATATGTATATAATTTCGCTGTGTAATTATCGAAAATCATTAATGAAGATGTTTTCTTGATGTGTGTTTTCTATGACATTCCATTGTGTATGTGAATACTCTGATATTCGTTTATTTTATTGCAATTAATTGTGTTTTTGGGAATGGGGTGTTACAAGTTGGTATCAGAGCAGGTCGGTCCGTCCGGCCAGTGTAGTGTTTTGAGTCTATCTGTAGGATAGAGTTGGTTGTTTACTGTTAACCTGGATTGTTGTTGTTGAGCAGTATGGCTGGGAGGAATGATGCGGCGTTGGCTGCGGCTATGCAAGCAATGGCGCAGGTGGTGGCTAATCATAACTACGCTACGGGTGCGCAGTTCAGAGACTTGGCACAGTTTCAGAGTAACAAGCCGCCAATGTTTCAAGGAGGGATTTTGGATCCTGAAGCGGTGCAGAAGTGGTTGAAGGCGATTGAGAAGATCTTCAGAACGATGGGTTGCAGTGATGAGCAGAAGGTGAGGTTCGGTACTCACATGCTAGAGGGTGAAGCGGAGGCTTGGTGGGACAATAGTCGCCAAAGATTGGAGACTGCTGGAACTCCAATTACTTGGGATGTTGTCCGTACTGGTTTTCTGGAGAAGTATTTTCTGGGGGATATCAGAAGTGCTAAAGAGATAAAAAATTTGGAGTTGAAGCAGGGCAATATGACCGTGGCGGAGTATGCCGCTAAGTTTGAGGAACTAGTGCAGTATTGTCCCCATTACAATACTGATGGAGCGATGACCTCTAAATGTTTGATGTTTGAGAATGGGCTACGTCTGGAAGTGAAGATGGGGATAGCTTGTCAGAAGATCAGGGATTATCCTGAGCTGATAAGTAGAAGCAGGATTTATGACAATGACAACAGGGCGAGGATTGCGCATTACAAAGCTGCTAATGACCGTAAGGGTAAGCAAAGGTTTGGTGGTACTCCTTACAGTGTTCTGACTGATAAAGGGAAAGTTCAAGGGTGATGATGATAAGAAGCCTAGAGGAGGAAGATCGTTTGCTGGTGGAAAGTGTTTTCAGTGCGGTGACACTGGTCATCGTGCCATTACGTGTCCTCAGGAGGTGAAAAAGTGTTTCAAGTGTGGTAAGCCAGGCCACGTGATGGCCGATTGTCGGGTCGTGATGCCTACCTGTTACAACTGTGGTGAGAAGGGCCACATCAGTACTCATTGTGAGAAGCCGAAGTCGTCTCAGGTGCCTCAGACCAGTGGCAAGGTGTTTGCAGTGGTGGGAACCCAAGCTGCTAGTGAGGATCGTTCTATCCAAGGTACTTGTTTTATCAATAACATTCCTTTGACTGCTATGATTGGCACGGGTGCGACCCACTCGTTTATCTCTGTTGATTGTGTGAAGAGGTTAAGTTTGGTGCCGACTACTCTTAAGCGGCGGATGACCATTGAGACTCCCTCTATTGGTTCAGTGACTACTTCTTTGGTGTGTCTGAAGTATCCGCTGACTATTTTCGGTAGAGATTTTGGTGTGGATCTGATTTGTTTGCCACTTGGTGGTTTGGATGTTATACTGGGTATGAACTGGTTGGAGTTCAACCGAGTGTACATCGATTTTTTTCAGAAGGTGTTATTGTTTTTGACTCTAGAAGAGGAAGCTTTGGCAGATACCTTATCTAGTAAGGAATTGAGAATTTGGTTGGAAGATGAAGCTAAGGTGTTTGCTTTATTTGCATCATTGTCGGTTGACAGCAAGACGTTATTGGATGAGTTGGCTGTGGTGAATGAATTTCCGGAGGTGTTCCTGGATGATATTTCGGAGTTGCCTCCGAAGAGGGAAGTTGAGTTCAGCATTGATCTTATCCCTAGTACGAGGCCTATTTCTATGGCGCCGTACAGGATGTCAGCAATGGAATTGGCCGAGTTGAAATCTCAGATTGGAGAGTTGCTGGATAGAAAGTTTATTAGACCAAGTGTGTCGCCTTGGGGAGCTCTAGTGTTGTTAGTGAAGAAGAAGGGCGGTAGCATGCGGTTGTGCATCGATTACCGTCAGTTGAATAAGGTAACCATCAAGAACAAATATCCTCTTCCCAGGATTGATGATTTAATGGATCAGTTGGTGGGAGCTCGTGTGTTCAGTAAGATTGACTTGAGGTCGGGTTATCATCAGATCAGAGTGAGAGAAGGTGATATTCAGAAAACAGTGTTTAGGACTCGATATGGACATTACGAGTATGCTGTAATGCCTTTCGGGGTGTCTAATGCGCTGGGCGTGTTCATGGAGTATATGAACCGTATCTTCCATTCTTATTTGGATCAGTTTATTGTCGTGTTCATTGATGATATACTGATATATTCCAAGTCTGAGGAAGAGCATGTAGAACATCTGAGGATTACTTTGCAAGTGTTGAAGGATAACAAGTTGTTTGTGAAGTTATCAAAGTGTGAGTTCTGGTTGAAGAAAGTGAGCTTCTTGGGGCATATTATTTCTGGTGATGGTGTTTCGGTAGATCCATCTAAGGTGAGTGTGGTGTTACCGTGGGAACCACCGAAGACGGTAACAGAGGTTAGAAGCTTTTTGGGTTTGGCTGGTTACTACCGAAGATTTATTGAAGGTTTTTCTAGATTGGCGTTGCCATTGACTCAGTTGACGAGGATAGATCAAGTGTTTGTGTGGGATGCTGCTTGTGAATAGAGTTTTAAAGAGCTGAAAAAGAGAGTGACTTCAGCGCCGATGTTGGTGTTACCGAATCCGAGTGAGCCTTTTGTGGTGTATTGTGATGCGTCTAAGATGGGATTAGGCGGAGTTCTTATGCAGAATGGGAAAGTGGTAGCTTATGCTTCGCGACAATTGAAGGTGCATGAGCGGAATTATCCTATCCATGACCTTGAATTGTCTGCAGTGGTTTTTGTGTTGAAGATCTGGAGACACTATTTATATGGTTCAAGATTTGAGGTGTTCAGCGATCACAAAAGTTTGAAGTATTTGTTTGATCAGAAAGAGTTGAATACGAGGCAGAGAAGATGGTTGGAATTCTTGAAAGATTATGATTTCAGTTTAAGTTATCACCCAGGGAAAGTGAATGTGGTTGCGGATGCCTTGAGCAGGAAGACAATTCATATGTCAGCTTTGATGGTGAAAGAAATGGAGCTTATTAAGCAGTTCTGAGATTTAAGCATGGTTTGTGAGTTTACTACAGATGGTGTGATGTTGGGAAAATTGCAAGTGAAGAATGATTTATTGGATATGATCAGAGAACATCAGAAGATGGATGTGAAACTTGTGGATTTGATGCAAGGAGCCGGAAGTGACTTCGGTGGTGATTTCAAGTTGGATGATGTGGGTGTGTTGAGGTTTCGGGGCAGAATTTGTATGCCGGAAAATGATGAGTTGAAGAGGTCAATTTTGGAAGAAGGACACCGTAGTAGCCTGAGTGTTCATCCAGGAGCTACGAAGATGTATCAGATTTGAAAAAGTTGTTTTGGTGGTCAGGTATGAAGAAGGATATTGCTCGTTATGTTTATGCTTGTTTGGTATGTCAGAAATCAAAGGTGGAACATCAGAGACCTTCTGGGATGATGCAACCTTTAAGAGATTCCGGTATGGATGTGGGATTGTATTGCCATGGATTTTGTTAGGGGATTTCCAAATACGGCGAGAGGATTTGATGCGATTTGGGTGATTGTGGATCAGCTTACGAAGTCTGCACATTTTGTGCCGATTAGTATCAGTTTTCCGTTGGAGAAGTTGGCAGAGATCTATATTCGGGTAATTGTGAAGCTGTATGGTGTTCCGTTGAGTATTGTGTTGGATAGAGATCCGAGGTTCACTTCAGTATTTTGGAAGAGTTTGCAGGAAGCTTTGGGTACCGAGTTGAAGCTGAGTTCGGCTTATCATCTGCAGACGGATGATCGGTCGGAGAGGACTATTCAGACTTTATAGGATTTGTTGCGGGCTTGTGTTTTAGAGAAAGGTGGTACGTGGGATACTCATTTGCCATTGATTGAGTTCACGTACAACAATAGTTACCATTCCAGTATCGGAATGGCACCGTTTGAAGCTCTTTATGGTCGGAGGTGTAGGACTCCTCTGTGTTGGTATGAGTCGGGTGAGAGTGTTGTGTTGGGGCCAGAATTGGTACAGCAGACTACTGAGACAGTGCAGATGATCCGTGAGAAGATGAAAGCATCTCAGGATCGGCAGAAGAGTTATTATGACAACCGAAGGAAAGAATTGGAATTCAGTGAAGGTGACCATGTATTGTTAAGGGTTAATCCAGTGACTGGTGTAGGACGTGCATTGAAGTCCAAGAAGTTGGATCCGAAGTTTATCGGGCCGTATCAGATTTTGCAGAGGATTGGTGATGTGGCTTATAGGGTGGCGTTGCCGCCGGAGCTTTCGAACTTGCATGACGTGTTCCATGTGTCGCAACTTCGGAAGTATGTACCCGATCCGTCACATGTGATTAAGAGGGATGAAGTCCAAGTTAGAGAGAATCTAACTGTGGAGACGTTGCCATTAAGGATTGAGGATCGCAAGATGAAGCGACTCAGAGGGAAGGAGATACCTTTGGTGATAGTGGCTTGGGGATGTGCTGCAGGAGGCAGTGTGACCTGGGAATTGGAAAGCAGGATGCAGGAAGCGTATCCAGAATTGTTTTCATCAGGTATTTTCGAGGACGAAAATAATTAAAGTGGGGGAGAGTTGTAACGCCCATTTTAATTATTTTTAATTTCAGTGTCATTTTATTCGTTGGCTTGTTTTGTGTGGGATTATTTGAAGATCAAGAAAATCATAATATTAATATATAGTGATAAAATGTGATAATTAATAGTAATGTTGATATTATTATTAATTATTATTATTACTAATATTAATATATATGAGGAAAATATTATTTTGGAAATTAAAAGAAATATGAGATTATTGTTTTTGGAATTAAAAAGGAAAACAAAAGTGAATTATTGGGATAAAGGGAAATTGTGGCATTTGGAAAAGAATGGGGAAAGAGGAAACACAGTTGAAGGAGAAGAGCGCGTAGCAGAAGCAAGAACACGATCAAAGCAAGAGCAAGCTTGAGCAAGAGAAGGCTGGGCTGTAGGATTTCCGTGTGGATTCTTGAAGTTCATCATCATCAAACTGCTTATTGAGGCAATGGAGGGGGGAGATAATCGGGTCAATTCGGTAATGGCATGAATACTAGGTAGAAGGGAATTTCCCTAACCCCATTAGGTTTCGATGATGATATTGTATGAGTATTTGATTCTGATGTTTGCTGATAGTGTGTTGATTCTGTTGCATGCGATGAAGTATGATTGTTTGGTGATTTTGGGAATTTCGGTAGTTGCAATGTTTATGCCAAAAGTTGTTTAACTGAATAGAATTAAGGTTATGTCGGGTTAAATCGAGAGTGGATTTCATAATTAGGTTGTTGCATGTTGAGCCGATGTTTTGGGAACTCAGTTGGGTAGAATCGGCTGAATTTGGAAAGTTGTGTCGCTGCTGCACAACAGATTATTTCTTTGATTTCGCAGACGCTCGCCAGCTGCTTCGCTGGGCGAGCTGTTAGCGAACCTTCGATGGGTGTTCGCTGGGCGAACTGGGTAGCGAGTGCTCCCAGAATGTTTTGGTTTGGCTTCGCGAGGGTGCTCGCTGAGCGAGCGAGTAGCGAGTGCTCGCTGATGCTTCGCCTAGCGAATGAGCTAGCGAGAATGACAACATTTTTCAATTTTTGTGATGTGTTGTTCTATTCTCTTGTATTGTTTAACTCTTGCTGGTTGTGATTGATTCTATGTTTGTAGATGAACAGTGAGAGTGTATGTGTGATGTAGAGCTTGAATGCTTGATACTCGTTTAGTTTGAATGATTGAATTGATGTATGTTAGTGTGCATGGATATGAGGATGCGTGATATATATATATATATATATATATATATATATATATATATATATATATATATATATATATATATATATATATATATATATATATATATATATATATATATATATATATATATATATATATATATATATATATATATATATATATATATATATATATATATATATATATATATATATATATATATATATATATATATATATATGCATATGATATGTGATGAGATGTGGTCAGGGGACCGTGTGCGCCGTGTGTGCTAGTCTTGCTGTGTGCATGGGGTTTGCATATGCATGTTTACGGGGTGAATCATTGCTCAGATGGAGCGTATGTGATTCACTCGCGTGCTCCAAATGGGGAGCGTGGTAGGGATAGATCGTTGCTCAGAGGGAGTGGATGCGATCTATCCTGAGTTTGATTTTCCCGGTGCTCCGGAAGGGAGTGGTAGGGATAGATCGTTGCTCAGAGGGAGTGGATGCGATCTATCCTAAGTGTGAATTACCGGGGCTCCAAATGGGGAGCGTGGCAGGGATAAATCGTTGCTCAGAGGGAGCGTATGCAATCTATCATGAGGATGGTTGATGAACCAGTGATGTTGAGTCGGTACCGCATATCATGGGTTGTGTTGCATATATTTGCATGGTAGTGAGTGTTGTGTTGGCATGGGACAGTAGGTCCGGATTTGATGTATATGAATGAATATTTTATGTTTCTGCCTATTTATTCATGTACGTTATTACCGCTATGATTTGATCGTGATTTCTCACCCCTTTACTTTTGTTGTGCCCCTGTGGCGTATCATGTTTTGTTGAACCCGTTGTGGTGGATATATTTTGTATATTTTGGCGGTGGCCGTACATGATGATTATGACATTTATGTATATGATGTAAATATATGTATATAATTCCGTTGTGTAATTATCAAAAATCATTAATGAAGATGTTTTCTTGATGTGTGTTTTCTGTGACATCCCATTGTGTATGTGAATACTCTGATATTCGTTTATTTTATTGCAATTAATTGTGTTTTTGGGAATGGGGTGTTACAAGAAGCATCTTGTTGAACCATTTTGTTTGAAATTGTTGGGTTATTAACCATAAAGGAACCACATCCTCTCTAATGACGACTTCAAGGTTATCATGCCTCAAGAGGAGTATCCTTGTGATCAAATAGTGTGCCATATAAATCTTTGCCTTTAAGTAGCTTTCTTTAATAGACATCTTTCTATCTTCGATATGATTCATGATAAAGGAGAGGGTAGAAGTAAAAAATTTGAATAGTTTAAACTTTATTGGCCCAACATAGGCATATGATACTCCATTGAAAGGTAGTTTAAACATTATGTTGAACTTCTCTCTACAAATATTAGTTTTTATTCCTCTTACAAGTGTCTTCAGGGATATATCTTTAAACTTCAGGTTTGAGTAGAACTCTCTTGCAATATCTGGAAACACTCGATATGGTACTTTTGTGAAAATCCCTTAGCAAACCTTGGCAGATGTTCATATACGACTTGAAATTATTGAGAAAAATTTCTTCCATAAAAATAGGTCGTAAGACTTTACGGTTGGACATTCCCCTCCTTTCTTGACTTCTCGAGGATTATCCTTCAAATAATAATCTTCTTGAAGAAGAGCTTCCAGTGGGGAGGCCTCTTGTTGGAGCCATAGATGATGATACTAATGGCTCCGAGTAAAACTCACACAAGAACAAAGAGAAAGAACAAGATGAAGAGAGAAAGTGATTATGCAAAAGAAGGGAATAAGAGTAGCTATTTATAATGTTACTTATGAGCTTTTTTGCATCCACAAAATCCTTGAAGATTTGACCTAGAAAATATCATAACCAAAACTTTTCACATCATGACTCCTAATTGATTATTTGAGGGACCTAATCGATTATTGGATGATGATTTTGAAGATTTCTTACGTTCTCCATCAGTGCTCTTATTTGATTTGCTTGAAGGCAAAAATACAATCTGATTTCATATGAAATTTGAAACGCATAGAGCACCTAATCAATTAGGCTAGTCAATTATTTTTCTTGGCTTCAACTTCCTTGGTCTTTTAGGCCTTGGGTTGAAATTTTTCCTTGGTGGACTGCTTTTTACACTCCTTTTTTATTTAGATTGCACCCTTTTTTTTAAATGCTAAAAACTCAAATATTTCACCAGTAATAATAATTTTAATTGATGAGAAAATAATAAACCACTTATTTAAAGCTTTAAATAGAGTTTTCCGATTCTTCAACCTCTAAAAAGTGTATCACCTTAAATATCAAGTGAGCTTCACAAAACGCCATCTTTTGAGGGAATAAAAAAAATTGTACATCTTTCTCTGTGAATTATTTGATACAACTGTTTGTTTAAACAACATGGTTGATAAATCCATTACATACTTATTACCAAAACCTATTACAAGGTTAAATGATCGTTACTAATCATAAAAGTTTAGAAGCATCCTCAATTAATAATGCTTTAATTTCATCCATTGAAATACACATCAACGAGCATACTTGGATCACTAGCATAATAATCATTAAATTTCACCAGGCACATCATGTATACTCAAAGGTATAAATCTTACTTTGCATAACTTCATTAATATGTATTAAGGCTTTATTAAAAACTGCAAAACATCCCTGCAAAACAAACTAGGTTTCACATTTGGTACCCAAATCTTTTTGGTTCTAGTGCGTTAGTAGTTCTAAGAGGTCTAGGATTACTACCTTTATACCTTCTTAGTTTATCAAAATCGAAATCCTATAAATGGCAAAACCTATTACAAAACGAGAATTTATAAATAAGGCGATTTAACTTCTTCCTTTTTAAACTTTTAATATGTGATATACTTGTTTTAAAACCTAATCCAGTTTTATTCAAGGAATGATTTTGATTTAGTAGAATAAAATCTAGGATTTCTTTTCCTTTAGTAAATTTACTTAAGGTTTCATGAAAAAATTTCACTTCCTTCTTCATTGAGACACAAGACTCACATTTATTAGGTTGACTTCTAACATTACATATTTCATATCTTAGCATTTTATTTCTATTCTCTAGAAAGTCAATGTAGTCGTTAAGATCTAAATTACGCTTTTCAATCTTATCATGTTCCTCGGTTAACTTAGCATTTAGTTTAAGTAGCTGCTCATATGATAAAGTTGTTACCTCACAATCATCTTCTTCGTGAGAAGCTTCCAAGAAAACTTGTTCATCTTCTTCATTGGATGAAGATTTTAGGTTGACTCTTCAATATATTTACTAGAGGAGCTCAAAAGGGTGGTCAATGACCTTTATGCACTTTCTGGACTTATGACATCAGTAGAAACATGCATGAGATAACGGTTGAGGGAGGAGCTTCAAGGACTGACTGATTTGACTTTGGAGAATATGATGGTGGGGTTGTAGTGCTGTCAGACACGACAGTTGAAGTTTCTTTGAAGGAAACAATAACAACCTTTAAACTACTTTATGGCTACATGATAGTGTTCGTTGAACACGTGGTTAACATTGACGGCGGTCGTACCTAAAGACAAATAACTAATTTCGGACCCTGCCCAATGAAGAGAAAATTATTATGATATTTTCAACTATTTTGAAACTCCACGATGGAATAATGATGAGAGGGTTCAAGGAGAATCAAACCAAACTCTAGATACCATATTGAATTTGTAATTATATATAAAAGATAAGAGAAAAATATTATTGATAATAATTATTGGCTTTATAAAAAGACTCAATATTAATCCTTATTTATAAATATACATAAACTCAATTTTAAATCAAGAATAAATCACGATAATTATAACTAATAAAAATATGGTAGTAATATATACTCTAAGATACTTTAAATTAATAAAAATATATATATTCTCAAATATTTTATAATATTTTAACCGAAAGACCATTAGATGAGAAGACTGAATTGTCTCCAAAATCATAAATCATGATTAACACAATCGCGCAATAATACCACCTTTTGTAAACATGTCTTTTCCCAATCACATCGCCCTTACAAGCACTATGTTTGAGATTGTGGACTATTATATATTTTTCTAGCTATTTCGTTTTTACATGTCTTGTATGCTAGAGTGATTGTGAATCGTTATTAATCACTCTAACTTTATAGGCTCCATACTAATTATAGACTTATAGAGTGGCATTGAGTCTAAAGCCCTAGTTAAAATCTTATTCAATCCAAAAACTACTAAGTTTGTGGTTGTTTCTCCAATGAAAAGAATACTTTCAAATGAATTTTAAAAGTGAGTTAAAAGTAGTAATTTATATTTAGATAAAGTTAACCAAACACCTCAAAATCATTCTAAAATCAATTCTATATCTTTGGCATGACTTCTTTAAAAGCCAAACATACAATAAAAATTGCATCATATCACTTTGTTTTAACATATAATAACAAAAGCCTAAATGAAGTTACACAATTACAAAAGCCTAGGCTATCCAAAACACATTCCAATTTTGTAAAGATATATGTAAATCAATTTATCCATATCAATGGATCATATAAAGCACACAGACAATTCTAAAATCTCTTTTCAAAGAAGCACTTCAAAATTATCGAGAAAAGGCAAATCCAATCGATAGCCCACCTGTTAATGCAAGTATTTTCAACATATCTCAAATATCTGACAACAAAATTGAGAACTTTTCTTTCCATCCATTCTATCAACATAACTCTATTTGACAGCATCCTATTGTATAGCCTCTTAAAATCATGTCTAATCCAGTTAAGTAGCATTCAAACCTCACCAGAATGCGGAATTAGGTGGCCCGGAAATCGAGGAAAAGACGTAATTTCTGTATTAGCATCTCTCGAGTACCGAAAAGTGGTTTCTCGCTTGTGATCCAGTCCTTCTCCAGAAGACTTGCTTTAGTGCCAGCCAACATTTCATCATGAAATGAAGATACTATTTGGTAGATTGATGTCTTGAGAACATCAGCAATAGCATAAGCTTTTGAATTTGCTGGCCCATTTTTCCTTTTACTAGAAGCAGCTGCAATATCTAATCTTCCACTATTAGCTGTCGCCCATTTGATACCCGAAGATCCCAACAATTGATTCGGAGATTGCAGGTTTGTTTTCTTTCCCATGAAATTCTCAGCAGCAAGAAGACATGATATCAGCGTCGAAACCACAGCAGCGTTACTCCCAGAAAGCTGAGCAGCTCCAAACTTATCCTCTTTGCGTGAGGCGGAAGTCAGTGAGGCAACAATCCTTGAGCACCAAGCATATAGCTGCATGCAAAAGAAAACAAAAGCTTATCAATATTTAGCATACAAATGTCATATGCTGTTTTCGTTAAGCTATCCGAAAAAACTTATGCAAGTAATCTGATAAAAAGCTTATTGACATGTCATAAGCTGATTCCACACTCTTTCAAATAGTCCACAAGTGCTTATTATACTAGTAGATAAGCTCGAATAAGCTATTTCAAACAAACCCAAATTCATAACTGTAGAATGTGACATTTTATAATTGTGCCACTACTACAAGGTCTCTCATCAAAGACAGTGAATACAAATATTTCATGTTTATGATCCAAGTGCATATTTATGCAGCCTAAACTCATGTCTATAATTTCACTTTTTGTTACATGAGAAGAGGAATGGCTAATATTATCAACCACACCATGATTGATTGTAGGGACAATTTTATATTTTCAGCAAGTGTAACACAGAAAGTTCAATATATTGTAGGAAATTTAGATTATTATTGTCTAGGATTGCTACATATGTGGACTGTAATTTTTTTTTAAACAACCAAATGTTAGTATTGTAAGCGTGTGTTTGGTTCTGCGGTAACAAGAATTAATTGAGTCAATTGATTCTATAAAACTGATTCTGGCAAAAGTGATTTATGTTCGGATACTTTCATGTAAAATTCAGAATTAAAATCACATTTAGACTCAAGCTACAAATCTTAATTTCGAGTCAAGTCAATTCTAGAGGCAAAATCAATTCTACTTCGGAAGAACTAAGCATGTCAAAAATTAACGTGGAAACAAACAGTTACTTAGTAATTATTCAGAGAGTGGGGATCAGAAAACAAACAATCTACATATAACAGAGTTATACATGTACCTGGAGGTTATACAGTTCTTCAACGTGCTTCACATCTGTTGGAGAGGATAACTGATCTGATAGTTGGGTAGGTTTGTCAGTAGAATTACCCATGCTCTCGCCTAATCTCGAGGTAAGTTGCTCCAGAGGCCTCAAGCACACAGCAATTACTCTTTTGTAAGTCTCACCGGATTCTTCAAAAAATGCCGCACGACGCCAAGTGTCAACATTGTTCTCGCAAACCATACAGAGATCAAGGTAAGCAAGATATCGAAGAAGAGATTTTGGATTACTCTCCTCCAATGCTGAAAGGAGGTGCTCGCTTGGATTTGTTTCTGCAGCTGCTGATCCTTTAGGGGGCGCAAATACGGATCTTTTAGTATGTAAAACCTATGTAACATCATATTTGGCATAGATAGAGACGCAAGTTAATATATAAAAAAAAGGTTCACTATGCATTGTTAAGGTCAATGTAGTCAAGCACGAGATCTAAAGTAGGATTGATCGGCTTGTGAATGATCGTAAAACTCAAATCCCGACCGAAGGGAAAAAGGGTAATTTCATACACATATATACACACATACACAAAAACATGAGATTAACAAATGCACAAACATCTACAAGAGAGTATAGCATTGCAACATTTAACAACATTCAAGCTGAATGCAAAACATGAATCAGCAATTAAACAATTGTATCGATAGGGAACACTAACCCGATGTAAATTATGAGTCAATTCCCAACAGAAAAAGATAGCAAAACTACCAATAAAGAACACAATCTGTTCGGCGAAGAATGCCTGCGTTGCAATGCTGCACTTAAAAGGATGTGGAATAATCTCTAACAAAAGAGCAGAAAAAATGAAAGCAACAGTGGAAAGCTTAAAAGCACGTTTAGCAGCCAAAGGAATCCCCATCTTGAAGTTGAAGAAAGGAGGACGCTGCACACAAACAAAGTAACCAAAATCAGTTTCTGCAAACAATAACAAATAAACAAACCCAAATAAAAAAATCAAAACTTTATGAAACCCATTTGATTCAAAAGCTTAACCTGAATAATGGGAAACTCCAAAACCCAACGGCGTTTAAAAACATAATGAACCCCAAAGATTAAACCAGCGAGGAAACCCCTTAACCCAAGTCTTCCAAAGGCGTTAAATCCGGAGAACGAAAGCGCCGCAACGGAACCGGATAAAGCTGAGGCGGTGATAAAGAGAAGGAAAGTGAGTGAGAGCTTTAAGTTGAGAAAAATGGGGTGGGAGGAAGGTGAAGAGACGAAGGAGAGGGAAACGGAGAAGAGGAATTGGAAAGTGAGGAAAGGGAGAAAAGACCAAAAAGGGGTTTTGGGGAGAATGAAAAAGGAGAAGAGGAAGATGAGAGTGGAGGGTATTGATTGCCATATGAGGTAGCTTAGAAACCTGTTGTTTAGGAGAATCTCTGGTTTTGATGGTGTTGGAGACATGGTTATTGTGGTTTCTAGGTTTTGGTGAGTGAGGATTTTGAAATTGAGTGGGGTTTTTGAAGGTGGTTTAGCTTTGCTTGCTTAATTTAATTTCTAGTCTCATCCTTTGTTTCTAGTCTTTTTTTATTAGTGCAAAATTAAGTAGTATGTTTCTAACAGCATCTCCAACTCCAATTTTAATTTCAAATAATAAAATTCAAAAAAACTCATATTGGATCATAGCATATATTAATATTTTTATTTATATTAAATTTTATTTTAATTTAAAATATTAATTAATTTATTTAAATTAATATTAATATAAAATCAAATTATCAAATTAATTAAAATATTAAGTTAAACTTACATTTTATAATAATAAATTAAAATTAACCTTAAATACATGATGACATATATAACTAAAATCGATAAAAATAAATAAGATCACATAGGTAGTCAAATTTATATTTAGGCGTCCTCATTTCTAAAATGTTCTCATATATTCTTTGTTGGATATGCTTGAAGTTGTCGATGAACTTTATACTGTCCAAAAGGTACTTTGTGTGTTTGTTCCTCCTGCAAGGACAGTGAGACTCAAATGCTCTAGTAAGTATATTACACGTACGGGGTGACGGCTAGCCATGGCGGCGGGTGGCCCATATGTTGTGGTTTTTTGGGCGATTAGGACAATATAAGCCCAATCGAGCGAGTTGTATTACCACATCTGGGTGACTTATATGTCCGTTTTGAGTGGCCAAGTGCGACATTAACGTGTCCGTCGAATAATAACAGCACGTATACAATTGTTCGTTTAGTCTTAAAAAAGTTGTCGAACCCACATGTAATTGATGATCAAACTAATGTTATCTATCGTCGTAGTGCAAAGCTAAGGCCAGTGATTAATAAATTACGAATGTGAAGAAAAATATTAATTTCTAAAGATTTTAAAATAATGATGAAATGAGTCTGGAATATTCTGCGTGCCTAAGAGACTTGTAGAAATTGGGTGCTAATTACGACTAAACTCGGTTCTGTAGAAAATACCGACTTAAAGACTATGTCTCACTATTGACAAGAACCACACTTCCTAACCATAGAATTTTGCCATCGCTCGCCCGTTTCAATTAAAAAGCGTGTTTTGAAAGTCAATGAGATTCTAAACGATGCCTACAACACTCTTGCTATTTTTAGGATCGATGCCTACAACACTCTCGCTATTTTTAGGATCGATGCCTAGTTTCCATTATCCAGTTCATTCCTCACACTCTCGCGCTATCGGCCTAGACTTTAGTTTATTCCTCACTCTCGTGTCAAAATAATAAGTCATACAATTTGAAAACTAAAACAAAAAATATCATACAATCATAAGTTCGGGCCTAAATTTTTCTACCGAGTCTCGTCGGTAACGACATTGGTCTCAATTAATTTATCCAGACATTATATTAACTACAACTAACATGTTCATACTTAACAAATTTAAAATTATCATGTTAAACAATAATTAAAAGTAATAACAAGTAAAAACAAAAAATAGTAAAAACCTGAATTAAAGTAAACGCGATTGAAATGCAAAATGCCGACAGGCTTGAAATTATGATCCAAGAGTACAATACAGAGGAAAATAAAAATAGAAAAACAGTTGCGACAATCCCTCGATGTGAGTTATTTCCGTTTTTACAAGTAATTTGTGTATAAGAACTAATCGGAATTTCTGCAGTGATTCCGCATGTCTTGGATGCCTTGGAATGTGTCCCAAAGGTCATATATATATATATATATATATATATATATATATATATATATATATATATATATATATATATATATATATATATATATATATATATATATATATAGAGAGAGAGAGAGAGAGAGAGAGAGAGAGAATTGGCCCTATAACTACCCTGGAGCGTGCATTAGAGTGGAGGGGAAAGAGGTTATCAAAATTGCCTGAAACTGCTGTTGCAGAAAAGAAAACTATTGCGGCGAACTAATGGCGTTCGCCATTGCCTTCTTCACTTAAATGACATGGCAGGCAAGGTGATGAGGAATAACATCTACCTATGGCGAACACCATATTAGTGATAGAGGCATAATTGTTTCATTTGCTGCACTTTTTGCTATTCTCTCACTCTTTTTCCAGTTTGCTTCTGGATTCGTAATAGACGAACCTGATAATTGCAAAACACAATTAAAAAAAGTAAAATACAACAAGACTCGATAAAATACGGATAAATAATACGCCGAATGAGCCTAAAAACATGATACGATTTCTCGTTATCAAACTCTCCCACACTTAGACCTTTGTTTATCCTCAAGCAAACTCCCAACACAATGAAAATAGTAAGCATATAATCTAAAGCATAGGCATGGCATCACTCTAAAACGTACGTGGTTGTCAGGCTAATGCTAAATAGATAGGTACTAAATATCGATAACATGGACATTGTGATGACACATATCCATATTTACGGACAAGGACTGCTCATATGCAATACCAATCCAAATCATACCATTATGACTCGGCCTACATTATTCGTTTCTTTTCACCTCTTTCTCATTCTCGCGCGATCACATTAATCTCGTTATCCCTGCACTCACATAGTAAGTGAATTTGTTAGTTTTTATGATCTCGTTATTTAACTTTCACACTTTTTCTTCTTTTATTTTTTTACTTTTCGAATTTCAAGAATCTGATTTGTTGGGCTAAATGGTCGGGTGAGAACCGCCTAACTTAGAAAGAATGTATCCTTTCATTCGCTTTTTTTTCCAATAAAACTATTCAATTCAATTTTTCGAGATCAAACACATATTTGCATCAGTTTATTACTTAGTGTGTGCCTTAGATGGAGTTGACCGCTAGTATAAACTACTCAAGAGGCTAATACAAAAGCTCGGAAATTAAGGTTTAGGCATAATGGTTATTTAAATCGATGCTGCATACTTAGGGAATCTAGGGTGTTAGGACGGTACCGATATTATCAAAACTTTCCCAAGTCCACTTAACATAACTTAAAAATGAAAAACGACATATACTCTCGGAGTGTCATGCCATTGAATTAGAACAAAAAAATTTCATTAGGGGCCACTTTTAAGGGAATTCTCTAACAAAAAGAAAAAGTAACATACAATAGAACTCAATGGTGCACAAAAGACTCAACACACAAACAGAAAGCAATTTAACATAAACTAACTGGAAAACATAAAAACATTATAAAAACAATGGGAAAAGTAAAAGTAAAGCAGTAAAGCTCCTCCCCCACACTTGAACCAAACATTGTCCTCAATGTTTAAGTACAATGTGAAAGAAGGAGTATAGAAACCTGTTGTGAGGCTCAGTGATGCCGACCTCAGCCGCATGGGTGTCCAAATCCTCTACCAAGTGCAGGGTGTTGAACTTGCTGAATAAACTCTCTCATAGTCATCACCTCTGTCCTTAGTCTGTCCATTTGCTCAATAAGGTCACCCATGTCGTGGTGAGTCCTATCAGTAAAATCAACATGTTGTTGGGTGACCGGGTCAATGGCAACTCTCAACTCCTCTTGTTGGCTCTGCATGCTCTGAAGTAGTAGATCACGCTTTGCCTCCCTATCGTTTGATGCCTAAGCTTGGACAAAATATCATAAAATGTACTCCGGATGGCAATGTAATCATACTCCTCGCGGGGCTGGTAGGTAACTGAAAATTGTCCAGAAAATGCAGATGCGGTGTGTGCACGGGTGCTAGGCCCAGGAGCATTAGCAGCTTGGGCACGTGTGCCAATCTGTGGAGCATTTTGCCCTATAAGGTCAGCATAAGCCCGGTTAACCGTCTCTTCCTCATGATCGGAGGCCTTAGTGTCAAAAATCTAGTTAGTACTAACACACACATTAATACGTGCGACACAAGGCAAAGTGAGACTTCTAACCTCCCAGTTATTAATCATCATTCTTAATAAGGCACATGGAGCGACAGTACTCTAAATCAGCAAAGGGTATGGCTAACTACTCAAGAGTAGCCATACGATCCAACACAAATATGACCACCGACTCTACCGGCGGCGGATGCAAGATGCGATAAAAGGAAAGGCATCAGGTTAACCTTAGTCTCAGAGAGTGCATAATGGATGAAAAAAAGATCTTTAGAATTCACATTCCCAGTTTTTTCCCGACCAAATATGGTGTTAGCTAAGATACGGTGCAGATACATAATGGTTAGGTTATGAATGGCGGTAGCTTTAAGACTTTTCCAAGTGGTGGAGGTTTTACCAGTAATTTGACGACAAAAGCCTAGAGCACTAAACTGTCACTCACTCTCGAGAGGTGCTTGGTAAGAATATGCCTCTCGGCTAGGGAACTGAAAGATTGTGCCTATTCGTTCTTGGGTGAGTGTGTAATCCCTATTAAACATCCTGAAATCTATGGAACCAGTAGTGCGGGGCAGGTCGGTGGGATATCAAAGAGAACTCAAAAACTCATAAATCAACCTAGTATATGTGGGGTTGGGAAGAGAAAATAAGTGCAACATACCTAGGTTGTTTAACATCCAGTTGACACTATCGAACAACCCTAAGTTGTAGATAGTATCAATATCAGAATACCGCGTTGCGACAACGGGTCTTTTGCATAGCTTGTGGAAGTTGATTCTTTAATTTTCACCAACGATGTCTTCCGCAAATTCAATACCCATGTAATTGATATCTCTAGTGATTCTTGGAGGCATGATGGAGAATAGATGATAATGAGAGGGTTTGAAAGATTGGGAATGAAGATTATGAGAAAAATAGAGAAATGGTAGTGATGATGGAGTAAGAGTGATTTTTTTGGTATTTTATAGAGAATGAGAAGAATTTGGATGGTTGGGGTTAGGGTAGGAGTTAATAGAGGTTAATGTGGGTGGTTATGGAGAGGTTAAGGAATTTGAATAAGTTTGTATTGGGAAGGCGCGCAAAAAGAAACTAAAAACACGCATGAACTGTTTGTTACGCTGTGATGGCGAACGCCATTAAGCACATGGCGAACACGAACACCATATGTGTTGAACATTGGTTTTTCAAAATAAAAGGCCAATGACAAACACCATTAGACTAAAATGCATAATTTTAATTGTTTAAGTCCAGAAACAGCGAATGGGGTATTCCTAAAAGCCAAAATACTGTTATTACGAGTTATAGGTGCAGAAGGTCTACTTAGAAGTTCGAAAATGCATAAAAATAGAAATAGATAATAATTAGGAATAAAAATAAACAATGGAAAGGGAAATCACATTAAATCAAATAATAGTAACAAATGTCTTCGTCGATAACACGACAGTATAGTAAATGCAAAACAACAATGAAAGGAAATACAATGATAAACTAAAACAATTCAAAACAAAGAAATAACAGAAACAACAGTACAAGTCATCAACATTAACTAATGTGGCGCTTAAATGAGTAAACTTATTGGTATAAGTGATCTAACTACTCATTGACAACATCCATAAAACCGATGAGATCCTCTCGTATAGAAGTGATATTGCTCCTAAGAAAGACTACCTTAGACTGCAAAGTGCGAATAGCGGTGGCAAAGTATATAGGAGGATTAAAACGATTAGCTCTAGAGATGCAAGAAACAACATCAAGGATAATGACATCCTAGATTTCATAAGGTTGAGGGCTATCTAGTGGAGTTGGCGACTCACTTTGCTCCTCTAAGTCATAAAGCCAGTTATCCTTGTTGTGAACATTGGTTTTCTCATGGTTGGGCAAGGTGAAATTATGGACCAGTCGATTATCAATCAGAAACTCAAACTCAGCAGGTCCTAAGTTAACAATAATTTCACGGTTAAAGCAAAAGCTCAGGTGTATGGGACGAATACCTCCAAAGGCACAAATACAATTAAGTTGGTATCTTAGGCCAATGGCATCAACATTCATGGTCACTAATCCTCCTATGAGAATAGTACCCTGGGTCTCATGGGAAATTCTGTTTAGGTTTGCTAGCATATAGGTGGCAGCATTCATAGGCCTTTCCTGTGAAGCATAGTACGTGATAAATAATCCATCCTTTGATACAGAAGTAACATTCTCATCCTTACCAAACAGTGTATGGGCTAAAATCTTATAGAATATTGGATGGCGGGGTTATGGATATTCTCAGAGAATATTGTATGAGGCTCAGGGTGATAGTTACCGGTTATAGTCCCCCAAAAGTAGTCAAGGTTGGTAATGGCATCATCAGGAGTTATGGTGGAAAGATCAGGTCCCTTCGGAAATCCTAAACGATCAACCATCTCGTGGTAAGTGAAGTGGTATTTGGTTCCAAACAATCTGAAGGTAGCTAAGCCTTGGCCAAATTTGAAACCTCGGTTAGGATCATAGTAAAGGGAACTCAGGAACTGAAGGGTGACCCTATGGTACGAGGTAAATCTCTTTCTCACGGCAAAATCAACCCAACCTATTTGGTTGAGAAGGTACATCACATTGTCTCTAAGTCCTAAAGTAGTAAAGGTAAGTCCATCAGGATAAATTGGTAATGTCATTTCCCTCTGAGCTAGAACATCAAAACGGCGTCTCTGAGCTTCATTCCTAAAAACAACCTCCATGTCATCAATAGGCTTCATACTCCTAAGTCAGTGATTAGTTATGCTAAGCTATGCTAGCCTGAAATTAGATAAGGATTATGGTATTAGTGGATTGTACTGTAAGTAAGTGTTAGAATAGATAATAATAGTAGTAATAATAATAATAAATAAATAAATAAAACAAAAAAAAAGCGCAAAAGTAAATAGTTAAAATAGGAAATTTTAAAATAAAAGAAAAAAATAAAGACTAAAGATTGTGGGTTGCCTCTCACGCAACGCTTGTTTAATGCCGATAGCTCGACATTAGATCGGAGTCAAGTTATTTCTTCGAAAGAGCAGGTAGCTCTTTTAACTTGTAACTTATGCAAAAGTCCATGTTTTCTATGTTGTGGTAATGCTTAAGTCGATGCCCGTTTACAACGAATGTCTCATTGGATTTTCCTTTTATTTCTACGACTCCGCTTTGGAAAACTCTTATAACCTCGAAGGGGCCAGAACATCTGGAATGAAGTTTTCCTATAAATAATTTAAGTCGAGAATTAAAGAGAAGGACTATGTCACCCTCGTTGAATTCTCGTATCGTTATTCGTTTATCATGCCACTGTTTAGTTCTTTCCTTGTAAATCTGGGCATTTTCACAAGCATCTAGTTTATGGATATCCAAAATTCTCTTCTCTCCAATGGTTGTGTAATTCATATTTAGGGTCTTAATGGCCCAATAATCCTTATGCTCAAGTTTGAAATGCATGTGACATAATTTACCATAAACTAGTTTGAATGGAGTGGTTCCTATCGAAGTTTTGTAAGTTGTCTTATAAGCCCATAGAGCTTCATGAAGTTTCATAGACCAATCTTTCCTAGAGATCGCAATGGTTTTCTCTAATATCTGCTTAATTTCTCTGTTAGAAACCTCAACTTGTCCACTTGATTGGGGGTGATAAGGCGTTTCTACTCGGCGTCGCACTCCATATTTGAGCAGTAGTTTTCCAAAGATACTTGAGATGAAATGGGATCCACCATTTCTAATGACAACTCTCAGCACACCGAATCTAGGAAAAATCAAATTCTTGAAAAGTTTGATGACTACTCATGCATCGTTAGTAGGAGAAGCTACTACTTCGATCCATTTAGACACGTAATCAACTGTGATGAGTGTGTATTTGTTGCCAAAAAAAGACGGGAAAGGAACCATGAAATCTATACCCCAAACATTAAAGACTTCTACTTCTAAAATACCCTTTAGTGGCATCTCATCGCATATAGAGATATTTCCAGTGCGTTGGCACCCGTCGCAATTTGTAATCACGGTGTTAACATCCTTCCAAAGGTTATGCCAAGATAGACCAGATTTCAAGATTTTTGCACAAGTCTTCGAAGTGCTTGCATGCCCTCCATAGGGTGCAGAGTGGCAGTGAGATACGATATCATTTACTTCTGATTCAAGGACACATCGATGGAAAATACCCTCGGCCCCTATCTTGAAAAGCAGGGGCTTATCCCAATAATAATGTTTAAGATCATGGAATAATTTTTTCTTTTGTTGGTAGGATAAGTCTAGTGGAAGTACCTCAGCTGCTAGGTAGTTGACAAAGTCAACATACCATGACAATGTGGTTTTTGTGCAAATTGATTCCACAATTTCATTCGTTTCAGCGTCATTATAAATTAAAGAGCTTTCGCTTGTTTCACTTTCACTTTCTAACTGGGCTACAAGTCGATCATAAGGAAAATCATCATTGATGGGCACTTGGTCGAGTTCTTGATCCTTAATTCTAGAAAGATGATTCGCTACTACATTTTCAGTCCCTTTCTTATCTTTGATTTCTAAGTCGAACTCTTATAAAATTAGAATTCATGGTTTAACATTCTTCTTACTTATCAGGTACCTAATTGCAGTGTGATTGGTATAGACAATTATTTTCGCTTCTACTAAGTAAGAACAAAATTTATCTAAAGCAAACACAACAGCTAGGAGTTCTTTTTCTGTGGTGGCGCAGTTCATCTACGTATTATTTAAGGTTCTAATTGCATAATAAATAACACAAAGCTTTCTATCATTTCTTTAATCCTAAGACAGCGCCAACGACATAGTCATTAGCGTCACACATTATTTCAAATGGTTTACTCCAATCGGGCGGTTGCATAATAGGTGCGGTAATAAGAGCATTTTTCAGATGTTCAGACGCTTTCAAGCAGTCCTTATCAAATATGAATTCAACATCTTTCATTAATAAGCCCATTAATGGTTTGGTTATTTTAGAGAAATATTTAATGAATCGTCGGTAGAAACCGATGTGTCTTAAAAAACTACGAATTTCTCTAACGGTTTTCGGAGGTTTAAGATTTTCTATAATTTCAATTTTTACTGTATCCATTTCAATTCCTTTTTCAAATATACATGTCCTAGCACAATTCCTTCTCGGTCCATGAAATGGAATTTTTTCCAGTTCAGCACTAGAATAACTTTAACACAACATTCAAGTACCATTTCTAGGTTCGATAGACATCCTTCAACACTTTTCCCACAAACAGAGAAGTCATTCATAAATACTTTCATTATGTTGTCTATAAAATCAGTAAAGATTGACATCATACATCTTTGGAATGTTGCGAGTGTGTTACACAATCCAAGCGACATTCATCGATAGGCAAATGTACCGTAAGGACAGGTAAAGGTAGTTTTTTCTTGGTCACCAGGATGAATAGAAATTTGGAAGAATCCTGAGTATCCGTCTAAATAACAGAAATGAGAATGTTTAGCCAATCGTTCAAGCATTTGATCGATAAAGGGTAAAGGGAAATCATCTTTACGAGTGGCTTTATTCGGTTTTCTATAGTCTATGTGTTGTGGTGGAAATAGGATATCAAATTATTAATTAATTTGAATCACAACTTTAGTTCACAACCACTCTTTGATTTATCCGAAGGAAAAGGTCAAAAGAGGAAAAACCTATTTTTGCATTGTAAACACAACGCGGGGAAAGATCTAGGGTTCGGGGTTGGTTAAGCTTAAGAAAGGTATTAGCATCCTAAACCTCTGTAGTACTCTACATGAACCTTTTGTCTAAGTTTACTATTTTGCTTTAATTATCTGCTTTAGGTATACACAAAGGATTAGAAGGTTAAAGAAAAGACCTAAGGGGTAAATATAAGTTTACTCGGCAAGACGTCGCATCTTGTGCCTACATATCCTGACGGGAATGGAATCAGAGTAATTGTAGTTCCCCTCAAAAGGGAGGTTAGAAACGTCTTGACGGTGGTCAAGGTTTTAATGGGGAATAAACGTTCATAGGGAAGCGTTTACATGGAGTGTGGAGACTCCAATTTCTATGTTGAATTTGTTAATTGAAATTAGAGTTTAAATTAGGGATTCTATGGCAGGAAACCTTAAAACATAGTACAACAACTCTTTGACCTAATACTAGGGTAAAAGGCATTTTTGTCCATGGTGGGACGCCTATGAAATTGGGGTTTAGAAGATGAAAAGATTGAAGATGAAGACTATTGACACGGCGGTCAAACGGTTAGACCTAATCCTTCGGATGTGGTGTCAGAATTAATGATAAATGCAAAACGCGATGAAAGATGAATAAGTATATAGTAATGAAATATAAAGTACTGGAAAGATAGCGCGACGATTGCCTCGCAAAATTACAACCGAGAAACAAATACAAATATGATAAATAAATACTAATCAGAGTTTTAGTAGAGTCTAAGGTGGGGGATAGCGAATATTAGTGAAAAGAGGTTAGGCAGAAATCCATGGCAAATAATAAAAATAGTTAATGTCGCAAAAAAAAGAATTACAATTTTGGATTTTTTTTATTATTTTTTTTTTTTTTTAAGAAGAAAAGAGTTTAGGTTAGATTTTATTTTAAAAAGAGTTTTTAGTTTTAATAAAAAAAAGTTTTAGTTTTAGTGTCTAAAAAAAGGTTTTGTTAGTTTAAAAAAAAAAGAGTTTTTAATTTTAAAAAATGTTTTAGTTTTAATCGTAAAAAAACATTTTTTTCTAAAAAAAGAGTTAGTACTAATTACAAAAAGAATATTATTTATTATTTTCTGGAAAAGGTTAGTTATTTATTAAAAAAAGTTAATTTGATTTAAATGAAAAGATGTTTTAAGTTGTATTTTTAAGGGATTTATTTTGGGATTAAAACAGAAGAAAACTAATAGGAACTAAAAAATAAAACAAAAAAAAATACAGAAAATGAGTCGGGCTGGTCATTACCTCCAGACCCGACCCGGTCTGCTAATGACATAAAAAAGGCTTGGCATTTTTAGGGTTTGGAGAACCCTCTTCCATCTCTTGCCGCGACGGGCTACTACCCAGAGTTTCCTTCTTACGGATCCTTCTCTCTCACTTTCTGAATGTCCTTTTTCATGTAGTTTCATCTTCTTCCTCACAGCTTTCCTGCAAAACGCGAAAAATGAAAAAAACGGCGAGTTAGTATGATGGTTTACGTTTTTCGGGTGCTTATTGCGGCTTGACGGTGACGATGATGACAGAGGTGAACTCCTCTCGTCTGAGTCTGTGGTGTCGTTGCCTGCCAATTGTCTTTGTGATGATGGTGAAGGCGGCGGATCGCAAGTTCTAATTGGAAGTTTTCTCTCCTTCTCCTCGTTTCGATGAGGGTGACAGTGATGTTTCGCTTGCAATTTTCCAGCCGGTGATGTTTGAAGCTGAGGTTGTGTGGCTCGGTTTCGATGACCCTTTTGATGGATGATTTGCATCGTCCGTTGGTTTTTTCTGGTGTATTCGTCCGCCGTTTGGTGAGTTCTTTCCGTTTTTTGAGGTCTTGTGGTTCTGGTTTGCACCGTTTTGGCTAGGGTTTCGTCTGCCGTTTTGGTGAGTTTGTCCTTGTTTGTTTTACGGCCAACCCCCTTTAGTGGTTAGGGTTTCACCTCTTTTATATTGCTTTTTTACTCTTGCTTCGAACTCTGTTGGGCTTGGATGTGCTGAGTTTTACGTTATTTTTTTGATTGGAAAATCTGAGATAAATTTTGTGATCTCTTCTGATATGATTTGATTCAGATTTTTGATATGGATTTGTTTCTGATATTGATTTAGATTCGTATCTGTCATGATTTGGATTTTTCTGATATGCTTTGCATTTTTCTGACACAGATGGATACGGATTTGTGATTCAGATTTTGACCACCGGGCTGATGGATTTTCGATTTCCTCTATGAGTCCATATTGATTTGCCTGGCTGGATATCCATGGATATTTTCTGATATGGATTAATTCTTGGATTATTTTCAGGTGGTGAACTGGATTTAGACTT
Source organism: Lathyrus sativus (assembly GCA_963859935.3). Classification (NCBI taxonomy): domain Eukaryota; kingdom Viridiplantae; phylum Streptophyta; class Magnoliopsida; order Fabales; family Fabaceae; genus Lathyrus; species Lathyrus sativus. Next base: position 56,827,688 of record OZ012735.1, on the reverse strand, counting down.
GGATATCCAAATAATTTACTTGATGGATTGGATATGGATAAAAATCTGTTTGGCTGGGAAATCATTTTTCCAAAATAAGCGTTTATCCGAATAATCACTTTTTGGCCGAAAACACTTCTTTTTCTCTCCTTCCGACTGTCCCGAAAAATAGAATAGAATATTACCAGTTTGCCGAGGTTGGGAATCGGTTTGGGAGTTGGCTTCAGCATTTATCGTTGCCCTCCCGACACCTGATGATGAAATCACTCTAAGGGTGTCGAAAATAATTTTCTAACTTATTCTCTGTTTTTTTGCTCTGTTTCTGATTTTGCCTGTGCAGGTACGAAGAATCGAGTCGCGAATAATTACTCGGGAGAATCGAGCATGAAGAAACTTTTAGGAGATTTAGAACTTTAGGGTAAAAATATGTACTTTAATTTATTTATTTTTGCAATTTGTAATAAAATAAACATGAATAAAATTCATATTATTTTTATACAAATAAAAACATGAATAAAATTTATACTATTTTTATCCAAATAAAATTCTTCTGATTACTCCCCTCAATTAATTTATCAAACTTGAATGAATTACCAAAACCCGATTAAATCCAAATGATAAATTGCCTCCGAACAAATTCCACTGATTAAAGATTTGTACAAATGAACTTAAACAGATGGATTAACCTCACCAATTAAATTCATACGAATAAAATCCAAAAACATGTCTGAGTCCCCTTCGTCATTTCAGAATTTCAGAACATGCTGCTCCAAATCAACTCGACCAAAAGTCACAATTAAACTGACATAACAACTCCAGACTCGAGTCGAAATTTTCACTGCTTCTCTTTTTTAAAATTCAAATGGCAGATGGCAGGATAAACAGGAAAATATGTGTCTGTAAAGTAAATTCCACAAAGTGATTGCTTGCACCGATTTAACCCAAACCAAATTGATACCTCGACATAATCAGCCCCACATGATTAAACAACGGCTCTGAAACCCATTGACAACAAAGTCTCGTCTTTTGAATAAATTGATCGTATCTCGAAAGTTCCGATGTCAAGAAATTACTGCAAAATTCTGTTCATCCTCTAATAAAATAAAGAACTCGAAAATGGAGATCTCAATTACTCAATGGATTCCTGACAATGATTCTGCTTCCTAAACCGGCGGCAAACAACGGATAAATGACCATTTCTCCCCTCAACAATTAAAGTGTACCAGATGGGATTCTTGCAAAACAAACAGACTGTGTAATCCGTTAGTGGTTAGTTAATATGTGATGCAAAAATGAAATATGATGCGACATGAATCGACTAATCTTAGGGCAAAATTTGGGGTATTACACTATGCATATTCTCCATCTAGTTTGAGTTTGTTTTGCTATGAATTCGCCATGTAACACCTCCCTTCTTTAGTACGACATGCACATGAATGACCCAGTTACTATCGGATATCGGGTATATAATTTCTACTTCTAGCAGCTTTTGTACCTCCTTTTTGACTACATCGCTCAAGATAGGATTTATTCTTCTCTGATGCTCTCTAGAAGTTTTACAGTCCTCCTCTAGCATTATGTGATGCATACATATATAGGGACGTATTCCTTTTAGGTCTGAGATATTATACCCCAATGCTTTTGGATACTTTCTTAGAACGTGTAGCAGTTTTTCAGTTTCTATCTATTCTAAGTCAACATTGACTATTATTGGTCGTTCAAGCTCGGTGTCTAGGAACTCATACCTTAGATTTTTGGGCAGCATTTTAAGTTCTATAGAAGTCTTCTTTGGGTACGACATTAGATCGGGCGTTAATGCTAGACATTCCCTCAGACTGTCATCTACATATGGCTTGTGCCAATTATCGTCTTCGAATATAGGACGTGCTAGAATATTTAGTACTTCAATATACTTAAATGGTTCTATCTTCATTTCTTTCACGCATTTGTCGATGACGTATAGGAATCAACATGAATCATCTATAGCTAGGGCCTTTAAGAATTGAGTTAAAACGACTTTTTCTTCACTAACTTCAAAAGTTAACTTTCCTTTCTTGACATCAATGATGGCTCCGGATGTAGCAAAAAAGGGTCTTCCTAAAATAATAGGGATGTTGGAATCCTCTTTTATATCCATTGCCACAAAGTCGGTAGGAATATAGAATTGACCTATACGAACGAACACGTTCTCTAGCATACCTATAGGAAATTTAACAGAATGGTCTGCTAGTTGTAGAGACATTTTCGTTGGTCTTAACTCTCCTAAATCAAGTTTCCTACATGTGGATAAGGGCATTAAACTAAGACTGCCTCCTAAGTCACATAGAGCATTGTCTATGACAAATTTTTCAATTACACAAGGTATGGAGAAACTACCTGGGTCTTTCAGCTTACGAGGCATGTTGTTTTGAATGATGGAACTACACTCGAAAATGAGCATAACAATTTCATTATCCTTGAGCTTTTTCTTATTGGATAGGATCTATTTAAGGAATTTAGCATATGAAGGCATTTGCTTTATGGCTTCTGTAAATGGTATAATGATATTAAGTTATTTCATAAGTTCTGTGAATTTCTTATATTGTCCTTTATTTTTAGATTTAGCAAGTCTTTGAGGATAAGGTATATGAGGCTTATATGATGGTGGAGGCACATAAGGCTTGTATGGTGGTGAAGGCACATAAGGTGTTTCTTTCTCTACAACCTCTTCACTTTTATCTTCCTTTTCGTTGTCATTTGGTTCGTTCACCATTTCAGTTCCTATACCAAGGTTTTGATACATGGCAAGATTTTGGAGTCTTGGGTCGACTGATTCAATAAGTTATGTTCAGCTTCGCAATGTGATAACATTAGCATGTCCTTTCGGGTTTGGTTGTGGTAGACTAAGAAACATTCCAGTTGGGGCTGCTGTTGTTGCTTGTTGTTGGGCTACTTGAGAAATTTGAGTTTCTAACATTTTGTTATAAGTTTATTGTAGCACCCCCAAAATTTGCCTTTTTGTTTTAGCAGCATCTGGCTTTTGTTTCTTTGCATTTTTTCATTTTTGCATTTGCATAGCATTCATTCTTGAGACTCGGGATCAAGGTTTTCCTGTGGTTCAGTTTTCATTTTTGGTGCAAGAGACGAAATAGCAAGCATCAGAGTCCCTAGCATTTGTTTTGCCCAGCGATCGAGCGACCGATTTTATTTTGTTGCAGGTTGTTTTTAGGACAGGAGACAACATTCAGGCTATCGCAAGCATTCTCATGGTTATCAAATTCAAGGACAAGTTTCATACGCTTAACAAAGCTTAAAACGGTTGAAAACAGGTAAATATGCAGATTTCCCTCTAAAAGGCGCCAAATTCAAAATTTTGAAGGTGTTAATCGATTAACCAAATCAAAATCAGGCCAGATTTGAACTTTTGAAAGTGTTAATCGATTAACCCAAATTGTTAATCGATTAACCAGTGCAGGTTTTGCCTCTACACGTGAATTCTCAAGAGGAGTCACTTTGGGGTCCAATTTTGATCACTTGTGAGTTGATTTTAGACCTTGGGAAGGATCTAGAACCATCTTGAATTTTGGTTAATTTCATTTTACCTCCAAATTCCCATTCCTCATTCCAAACCAAATTTCACAAACCACATTCCAAACCTCTCATTTGGATCCAAACTTAAGGGGTATTTAATTGATTTACTCCAAACCTCACAAATCTAATCCTCATAATTTCATTCTCATTTCAGTATTCACTCTCATTCTCTCAATTTTCTCTCAACTTCCAAAACCCTCACCAAAGCTCTTCATCTATTGAATTCTTTAATTCTCCATTGAAATCAACGAATTCTTGAGCTAAAACCTTCATCCATCATCCTCATTGAATCAATTTCTTCATTCAATTTTCATGCAAACTTGGATCTGAATTTTAAAGTGGTGTTGGAAGAGCTTATTTGAATAATTCTTGCTTAATTTTGGTGTATCATCACTTCTACTACAAGGATTAGCTTGGATCTTGAAGGAATTCCATATTTCTTGCTTAGATCTACACGTTCGAAGTGAATCAACATTAACCGAAGCAATTCTTCGCTTCAAAGGTTGGAATTCTAGATCCATTGCATTTTTGAACTTACTTTGCATAATCATGTTGATCTTCATTTTTGATTGATTTGATTCATTTTGATTCATATGAATTGTGATGGTGTTGTTTAGATGTGTTTACATCTTGATTAGATCACTGTTTTCTAGTTTAATTTCGTGCACATTTGTTTACAAGTTCACGTGGATGATTGCTTAAGTGATAAGTTGCTGAAAAGTGCTTTTCTGCTGCTGTTTTCTGCTGTTGGAGCAGTGTTAATCGATTAACCTCTAGTGTTAATTGATTAACCAGATCAAACATTCAATTTTTCAGGCGTTTTCCAGTGGTTAATCGATTAACCCCTGGTGTTAATCGATTAACATTGTTCCAGCAGGTCTATTTTGCTGTTTTTCATGCTTGTTTCGGTACCGTTTCACTTTGAATCATCATGAATCAATAGGATGCATTAGGAGTGAAATGTTTTGGATATATGCCACTGTTCTCGATTGTTTAATCATGATTGCTTCAGCGCGCATGTTTGGTTTCCACTTGAGGGCATACTTTCGTAGTTGTCGTTCAAAGTAATGATGTGCTTACATGTTCGTGTTTGCTTGCTTTCTTGCATTTCTTTGCTTTGTGTGCATTCTTTTTGCAGCTTCTTTCTTGCATTAATAAAGGTAAAGATATGCTGGTGGAGGTATTTACCCCACACTTTTTCCTCCATTTGCTTGTGTGTTGCATTGCATATGCATCCTTGCATCTTTCATATTATTTTATGCTTCCTTCTTCTTCTTTCTTCTTTTGCCATGTTCCCTTAGGATCTCTAATCTCTTGAGGTTATGATAGACCTTAGGACTTAAAACATGCATGATAACATTAGGTAGCATTCTCTTTTACCTCAACTATAAGTACACTTTGCATGACAACTACTAGGTTTGAGGTAGTCTACCTTTATTGTGTCCTTTCTCTTCTCATCTTCAAACAATTTCAAAACACTTAATAAAGGCTAATGAATGTTGTACGCTACGACCCTTAAGTACTTGGGAAATAGTGATTAGGGGGCTTCCTCTCAATTGCTTATAGTATTTAGTATACGTCCTTAGAACGATATGCGACGCATTTGCTCCTAGGTCATAGTCTTTAGTGCAACATGAATTACAAATAATAATCAATGCACTTCTTCTCTAAAAAACACCAACAAACTTCAAATCTTTTATCCTTCAGGATCTTAATTTGGAAACGTTTTTCATAAGGAGAGTCTCGTTAACTCTTGGTTCTACCACAAACAGGTAATGCCTAAGTCTCCAATGGTCGAGCTGCATACACCTAACTGCTAAAACTAAGTTTTAACGCTACTCAGATAAAAAACAGTTGAACCAACCAGTGTTCTTGTTAGCCCGAACTACATTTGCTCTGATTTCTCATACCGGATGAGAATACGTAGGCACAAGACGACAATGACTTGACGAGCAACCTTTCCCCACTTTCATCCGTGGTTTTCTGAACTACGTTAGCTCTGACTTTCCCATTGCACGAGGGAGTACGTAGGCACAGAGCGACGATGCTCTGCCGAGTCTTTTTTCTTTTCTTTTTGTCCTGTGAGCCTGTAGCATAGATAGATTAAACACACCCTTAAATAGACAACAAGCGTGGATCCCGTCGAGTACGACAGACATGAGGGGTGCTCATACCTTCCCCTTACGTAACCGACTCCCGAACTCGAGATTTGGTTGCGATGACCTTGCCTTTTCCTTTTCATTAGGTTTTCTTCGCTTGTTTCCTTTCCCTCTCTTTTGGGATAAATAAAGAACGGTGGCGACTCTTCTGTTTTTCGCAGTTGCGACAGGTGGCGAATTTGTTGAGTACATGAACATCCCTTATGCGAGTCAATCCTAGCGCTTGGTTGTTTATCTCTTTAGGTGTGTATTATGTGTTGTACTTTACTTTCCCGCATTTACTTTTAGCATTGTATATATCATTTTTGTTGTGTTGTTGGGGGGAATGTTCCACTGAGAGATAAGTCGGGCCCGGGCTTGAGTACAAACCTAGCCTTAGTAGTAGAGAGTAGTGGTGAACCTGTATGCTTAACATGCATAAGTTCCCATGAAATTCGCGCTCAGACGAGATTCTCTTTGATGATTTCCTTTCCGGTCCTTAGGACTTGAGGGGATCTTGGATATGAGGATTATCGACTCTGGGGGCCGATCATTTGCAATTCAACTAAGTGAGGCATCTTCGTGGGATTATGATGCCAAACCAGAAATGGTGAACGTATCATCGTTTCTCAAAAGTATGTGAGCTGATGAACGCATAGGATGCCGAACCTTATCAGTGGATAGGTCCATACCTTTGAGAAGGATTGGGTTATGCAGGAAACTTTGACTTCCAAACTACCTGGTTTTCTTTACAGTGTGAATCTATGTTTTTGATACAAGAGGTTCCTACCGGTGAGAGTGATATGTCCTTATTAAAGCGGAGCGCTGGTTCTTCTCAATCAACAACGCAACAATCTTGATCCCCTTTTTGCATTTGCATGTGCATTTTCATCTGCATTTTCATTAACATGTATCTATGTTGCAGGTGCATATTTCCTCCTTGATTCTAGTGGTCTTGTTCCCTTACTTCTAACATGGAGCCCTTGAAGAAGACAGTGGCATACAGGTTTCCAACTCCGGACATTGGTTCTTTACTGAGTTTGATTGCCATGGCTGACAAGAGGGTGATGGAAGACTTCAGGAAATCTTATGGGAAATTGTTAAGATGTGTCTGCAAGACTTCAGTACATGAGATATGTGGTCTTTATACTCTCCTGCAGTTCTACGATGCACCACTGAGGTGTTTTGTCTTTCTGGATTATGTTCTGGCGCCTACCTTAGAGGAATATGCTAAGTTGTTAGGGGTGCCTATTCTTGATCAGATGCCATTCTATCACACCGAAGCAGAGCCTGACCTAGCTAAGCTTGTTGCTACTCTGCATTTGGATGCTTCAGAGTTGGAGGGGAAGTTGATCAAGAGGGTTGGGATGCCTGGTTTCCCTTTACCTTTTCTGATTGATAAGGCTCAGCAGTTTGCCAAAGACGGTTGTTGGATCGTGTTTAGCACCATCTTAGCTCTTTGTATCTATGGTATCATATTGTTTCCTAACCTTTCGGATTTTATAGACATAGATGTTTTCTACAGTTTTGCTTCAGGGAATCCGGTACCTACACTTTTGGGCGATGTCTATCATTCTGTTCACCACAAGAATGAGAACCGGAGGGGGAAGAATGTATCTTGTTGTGTTCCTTTATTGTACAGGTGGTTTGCTAGTCATCTTCCCAAGACATGTCCATTTGTTGCTACTGCTGGTACTTCAGAGTGGTCAGAGAGGCTGATGAGTTTGTCTGTAGAGAACATTATCTGGTTTGATAGATATATGCTTGGTACAAAGATTATTTATAGTTGCGGTGGATTTCCTAACGTCCCGTTGGTCAGAAGGAAAGGTTGCATCAATTATAACCCATCATTATTGGTTAGGCAATTTGGGTACGCGCTGAGAGATCCTCCTAAGGAAGAGGAGATACATGAATCTCTGTATCTCACTGGATTGCTGGAGGATGATACTTTGGCTAAAGTAGAGAGAGCTTGGAGTAGTGTTCACAAGAAAGGGAAAGTTTTTCTGGGGAAGAGTAACAGTCGAGCCTACGACCCTTATCTGACTTGGATCCAGGATAAAGCAAAGAGGTTTTTGATGCCTTTCTCGTCTGTAGAGCCTTTGTATCCTCTTATGATTGAGGAACCCACCACCGTTGACATTCAGAAGTACAACAAGTTGTAGGCTGAGTAAGAAGAACTTCGGAAGGTTAATGAAGAATTAGAGAAAGAGTTCATTCAGCTTCAGAGTGAGAAGAATGAAGTCGTGCATTCTTTCAGGAGGTAGATTGAGCTTGTGAACAGATTGGGTACAGATTTGACCAAGCAAACGAGTGCTCGAGAACGTTTGGGTTTAGATCTGAAAGTCGTCAGTGATGTTCTCGCTTCTAAGAAGAAGGGCTTGGACAAAGCTTATCTGGAGATCTCCAAGTTCAATGATCAGTGGAATGCAACCCTTTCCAACAACAAGGCACGTGAGGATGGGTTGAAGCTACAGATCAACAAGATGACGACTCAGCTCAGGGCAAAGGATGAGAGGATTGCAGATGAAGCCTCACTCAGACGTAATAGTAATTGCATATTGAACGAAGCTTTGGCAACCTTGGAGGATTACAAGCTGAGGGCTGATTCAAAGAGGTGCAAGCTAGAGGAAGTCTTCGGTGAGGGAACTTGGGAAGACTACGCTGAAGATTTACAGACCACTATCATACAAAGAGAGGCACTCATTCAGGGGTTACTCGTCAGACCAGACCATCCTGAGACACATGAGCTGTTGGAGGCGTTTCGTGTTCGTTTTCGTACTTGATGTCTTTCATTTCCTTTGTAGCTTGTTGCTCGTATTTGTATTGACCATCACCAGACCTGTTGGCTGAGGTCTTTCTATTGATTCTTGTACTCAGTTGCATGATTGTACATTGTCTGTTGGCCTTTTCTTGTATGAATGAGGTGTTTGGCTCTATGCTTGTCTATGGGTTCTCCATTGTTGTTCTGTTATTCTCGGAACTAGAATCGGGGGGGGGGGGGGATTTCCCTGTTGCATATATACATGTCTGCATTTTGCATATCATTCTTGCATACCAGGTACAACGGAATCATTTATCTTACCTCTGTTTTCTCCTTAAGATTGTTTCAGGATAGACAACCAGACTATTCACCGCTACGCCACAAGGCGGAGTCAACTCAGAGCAGTGGAACAAGTTCAGGCTGAATTGCAGGAAGTCGGGGCTTGCATGGCTCAGTTCATGGAGTTGATGCAGATTATTGCTAGTGGGCAGGAACAATTAAGAACTTTGGTCCACTTTGGTCCAGCCGTTGATAGCACGGGTTGACGAAGAGGGCGTTTTGCACGAAGGAGCTGGTGTTATTCCTCCACCGATTGGTGGATTTATCCCACAAGGTATCCCTACTATTGTCATACCTCTGGGCGGAGGAGCTGCGAATGAGAATGGTAACGTTGCTGGTAATGGAAGTGTGTGCGTTATGCATGGGGCTGCTGGACCTCATTGGGAAGATAACCAGGATGATATGTTTTCCATGAGAGATATGGAGGGTGGTTTACCGACTGAAGTTGACCGAAGGTTTAAACTGATCGAGGAGAAGATGAAATCTTTTGAGAATCAGAACTCTTTGGGCCTTGATATGTCTGATCTTGGTTTAGTTCCTAGAGTCAGGATTCCTCCCAAATTCAAGGTGCCCGATTTTGACAAATATAAAGGGACGACTTGTCCAAGAGTGCATATTCGGGCGTATTTCAGGAAGATGTTTGCTTACTCCAATGATGAAAAACTGCTAATGCATTTTTTCCAAGACAGTCTGGCAGGGGCGTCTTTGGAATGGTATATGGGACTTGAGAGAACTCATATCTGCAGCTGGAGAGAATTAGCTGAAGCTTTTGTGCGTCACTATCAGTATAATAGTGATTTAGCCCCAAACAGGGTACAATTATAGAGCTTGTCGCAGAAAAGTACTGAGAGCTTCAAGGAATATGCCCAGAGGTGGAGGGATCTAGCTGCGAGGGTACAACCCCCTATGGTCGAAAGGGAGTTGATCGACCTGTTCATGGCTTCGCTGCCTGGTGTGTACTTTGAGAAGTTGATAGGCTGCATGTCTGCATGGTTTTAGGATCTGGTAATTGCTGGCGAGAGAGTCGAATATGGGATTAAGTCTGGAAAGATTCCAAATGATGGTGGATCCTCTTCGGGAGGAACAAAGAAACCATACTCAATGAACCCTAAGAGAAGGGAAGGGGACGCGAACGCTATTTATCACAAGGGTAAAGGTAGAGCTCAGTCACATTATCATCAACAAGTTGCTACGGTAGATATCTCAGCCGTAGCTCAGCAACGAGTCAATGTTCCACGACCTTATGTTGCTAGACGCATAATGCCTGATAGATAGTTCGAGAATCCTCCAATGCCGTATTCTCAGTTGTTACAACATCTGCTGCAGTTACAATTGGTTCAGAAGAGGACTTTGGCTCCTCTCACTGGTACACCACCTCCTAGTTGCGATGTGAATGCTCATTGTGATTTTCACTCAGGCGCCCCGGGCCATGATATTGACCATTGCAAAGCCTTTAAGCACAAAGTTAAGGATCTGCTTGATTCTAAAGCTATCAACTTCACCAACGATGGGCCTAATGTGAATCAAAACCTGATGTCGAATCATGGGGTGGCAGGAGCCAATGCCATTATCGAGGGGGAGAAGCTAAATCTGGTAACGGATGTTGGGGATTTGAGGACTCCGCTGGGCTTTGTGAAGGCTAGTTTGTTGAAGAAAGGGGTGTTTCCAGGTTATTCTCTTGGCTGCTCAGAGTGTGAAGTGCAGCCTGAGGGTTGCAATCTTTTGAGAAAGGGTATTCAGAGAATGATGGATGAGGGTTGTTTGCAGTTTGATAAGGTTATGAAAGAAGATGTTGAGAATAAAGTGAGTAATGATGGAAGCGAAGTTGCTACGATCTCCATTCCATACCAGACAATCAGTATTTCAGTGCCTGCTATGCCAGCTCCGGTTATCATTACTGTACCTAGACCTGTGCCATACGAGAGCACTAGAGCTATCCCGTGGAATTATGGGGGAGAGGTGTCCTGTAATGGGCAAAGGCAGGAATGGACAGCGTCTACAGATGGAAGTTCGTCGGTTGAGAATATAGTTGGGGCCGGAGGTATCACTAGAAGTGGTAGGGTCTTTTATCCACCAGGAGATAACATTGATAAGAATGACAAAGGGAAAAGAAAGGTCGTGATTGAAGAGAATGTCCAACCACAGGTCAGTTCTGATGATCTTTCGAAGGATGCAGAGGAATTTATAAGACTTATTCGAAAAAGTGATTACAAGATTGTGGATCACTTAAATCAGACTCTTTCGAAGATTTTTATCCTGTCATTATTGTTGTGTTCGGTGATGCATCGCAACGCTCTATTGAAAATCTTGAATGCAGCGTACGTACCCCACGAGATTTATGTTAACTAGTTAGAGGGGTTAGTAGCTCATGTAAACACCGATAATGGTCTCGGTTTTACTGATTTGGATCTGACTCCTGCCCGGAGGAACCATAACCATGCTTTGCATATATCCTTGGAATGTAGAGGGTCTTTGATGTCACATGTCCTGGTTGATATAGGATCATCCCTCAATGTGCTTCCAAAGAAGGCTTCGATGAAGTTGGACATTCAAGGTTTGATATGCACGCCAAGTGATTTGGTCGTGAGGGCTTTCGATGGATCTAAGAGATGAGTGTTTGGGGAGATCACGTTGCCTATTCAGATAGGACCAGAGATCTTTAATGCAACTTTCTACAATATGGATATCCCGCCAGCATACAGTTGTTTGCTTGGCCGACCCTGGATACACGCTGCAGGGGCAGTCACCTCAACGTTGCATCAAAAGTTAAAGTATATGTTGGAAGGGAAGATAGTCACGGTATGCAGTGAAGAGGATATTATGGTTAGTCATTTTCATCCTTCAAGTCTGTGGAAGTGGATGGGGAGATCCACGAGACACTCTGCCAGGCGTTCGAAACAGTTCAGATTCAGGGGAAGTCTCCTGTAGAAGCCAAGAACCCAAAGGCTTCGATGTCATCGCTCAAGGAAGCTCGTGCTATTGTAGAATCTGGTTCATCGTAGAAGTGGGGCCAAGTTCTTAATGTTCCTGTCAAGCAGGACAAGTTCGGTCTGGGATACAAACCCTCCAGTTCTTCTCAAAGCATTCCGAGGTTCCGGGGACCTGTGCAATTCACCAGCAGTGGCGTAATATTTGACAGGATTAATGTCGTTGGAGATGATGAAGGTGACAGTGACTGCGATATGGATGCTTGGATTCGTCCATGTACTCCTGGCCAGAAGCTGTGCAACTGGACTACCGAAGAAGTCATTCATGTTATTGTTGCAGAGTAATATTCATTGTTTTGATTATGCTCAGTCCTACATTCTGCCCAAGGCGTAGTGACCCAATTTGTGGGGCCTCTTGCTATTCATAATTTATCATTAAATAAAGGACGTTTTCGCATTCAAATATTGTGATCCCTATTTGTCTTGTTTTTGTTTTGCATTTTTATTAAACAAAAAAGTGGCAATGTGTTTTGTTTGTTGCATCGCATAATAAACATAACATCATCATGCATGTCTTTTCTATCATATGCCATCGATTCAGGTTCAGCTATGACTTCGTATGACTTTTATAATCCCATTTATCAAGCTGAAGAAGAGACTGACGAAGACTGTGAACTACCCGAAGAGTTAGCCAGGCTTCTCAAGCAGGAGGAAAGGGTCATTGTGCCTCATCAGGAGGATATTGAGATTATCAATCTAGGCACCGGGGATGATAAGAAAGAGGTTAAAGTAGGGAATGCATTGGAAGACAGTGTTAAGAAAAGATTGGTTGAAATGCTCCGTGAGTATAAGGATATCTTCGCTTGGTCTTATCAAGACATGCCTGGGCTGGATACAGATATTGTGGTACACCGGTTACCTTTCAGAGAAGAACGTCTGCCAGTCAAGCAGAAGTTGAGACGAACAACGCCTGACATGGCAGTCAAGATCAAAGAAGAGGTTCAGAAGCAGTTGAATGATGGGTTTCTTGCTGTCACGAATTACCCTCCGGGGGTCGCTAATATCGTTCCTGTTCCTAAGAAAGATGGAAAGGTCTGGATGTGCTTCGATTACCTAGATCTGAATAAAGCGAGCCCGAAAGACGATTTCCCGTTCCCCCATATCAATGTGTTAGTTGATAACACCGCTCAGTATTATGTGTTTTCATTCATGGATGGCTTCTCTGGGTATAACCAAATCAAGATGGCCCCAGAAGACATGGAGAAAACTACTCTCATCACACCATGGGGGACTTTTTGCTACAACGTGATGCCTTTTGGATTGAAAAATGCAGGGGCAACTTATCAGCGGGTAATGGTCACTTTGTTTCATGATATGATTCATCATGAGGTTGAATTCTATGTTGATGACATGATTGCAAAGTCACAGACGGAGGAAGGACATCTGGTCGATCTTCTGAAATTGTTCGAAAGGTTGAGGAAGTTCAAGTCGAGGCTGAATCCTAACAAGTGCACCTTCGGGGTGAGATCTAGAAAGTTATTGGGTTTCATTGTCAGTGAAAAGGGTATTGAGGTAGATCCTGCCAAAATAAAAGCTATACAAGATATGCTTGAGCCGAGAACGAAAAAGGAGTTTCATGGTTTCTTGGGGAGATTGAACTACATTGCAAGGTTTATATCTCATCTTACAGCCACTTATGAACCAATATTCAAATTGCTAAGAAAATATCAAACGGTCAGGTGGAATGAAAATTGCCAGAAAGCGTTAGAAAGAATAAAAAAATATCTGCAGGAACCTCCAATACTCATGCCTCCAGTTGCAGGGAGACCACTGATCATGTATCTCACGGTTCTTGAGAATTCAATAGGATGTGTGCTCGGTCAACAAGACGAGTCGGGAAGAAAAGAGCATGCCATCTACTATCTAAGTAAGAAGTTCACTGATTGTAAGTCAAGATACTCGATGCTGGAAAAAACATGTTATGCACTCGCTTGGGCCACTAAGCGTTTGAGACAGTACATGTTAAACCACATAACCCTGTTGATTTCGAAGATGGATCCGATCAAGTATGTCTTTGAAAAACAAGCATTCTCCGGAAGGATTTCCCTATGGAAAATGGTTTTAACAGAGTACGATATTCAGTATGTTTCCCAGAAAGCCGTTAAGGGAAGCATTCTTTCGGAATATCTCGCGGAACAGCCAATTGAGGATTATCAGCCGATGAAGTTTGATTTTCCAGATGAAGACGTCATGTTTTTGAAGATGAAAGACTGTGATGAGCCTTTACCTGACGAGGGTCCTGAGATTGGATCTCAGTGGAAACTAGTTTTCGACGGAGCGGTTAATGCATATGGCAATGGGATCGGGGCTATTATTACTACTCCTCACGGTTCTCATATATTGTTCACTGCCCGATTGACTTTTGCTTGCACCAATAATGAAGCCGAGTGCGAAGCGTGCATTTTGGGTTTAGAAGAGGCCGTTGATATGAGGGTCAAGAATCTGGATATGTATGGTGACTCAACGTTAGTCGTTAACCAAATTAAAGGAGAGTCGGAAACTCGTCAGGCCAACCTGGTGCCTTACTGGGATTATGTAAGGAGATTGTTGTCGTTCTTTGATAGAGTCGAGTTCCATCATGTGCCAAGAGTCGAGAATCAAATGGCAGATACCTTGGCCATGCTATCTTCGATGTACAAAGTGAATTTCTGGAATGAAGCTCCAGCCATCACCATTATGCGTCTTGATAGACCTGCTTTTGTGTTTGCAATTGAGAAAGCATCAGATGGAAAGCCTTGGTATTTTGATATCTAGCATTTTCTCAAGACCCATGAATACCCATCTGGGGCATCCAGCAAAGATAATAAGACCTTGAGGAGGTTAGCTGGTAACTTTTATCTAAACAAAGACGATGTGCTCTACAGGAGAAATTTTGACATGGTCTTGCTGCACTGTGTTGATGAACTTGAAGCAAACCTATTGATGGAGGAAGTCCACGAGAGTTCTTTCGGTACTCATGCCAATGGACATGCAATGGCTAGAAAATTGTTGAGAGCTGGGTATTATTGGATGACTATGGAATCCGATTGCTTCAAATACGTCAGAAAATGCCATAAATGCCAAATTTATACGGATAAGGTGCATGTGCCACTGGCTCCTCTAAATGTGTTAACGTCTCCTTGGCCTTTTGCTATGTGGGGAATCGATGTGATCGGAAAGATTGAGCCGACTGCTTCTAATGGACATCACTTCATTCTGGTTGCGATTGATTACTTTACGAAGTGGGTAGAAGCAGCGTCCTACGCTAATGTCATGAAACAGGTGGTCACTCGATTCATAAAGAAGGACATCATTTGTCGTTATGTAATTCTTGAGAGAATCATTACTGATAATGGTTCAAATTTGAATAATAAAATGATGAATGAACTGTGTCAGAGTTTCAAGATTGAGCATCACAATTCTTCTCCATATCGTCCGAAGATGAATGGCGCTGTTGAGGCAGCTAACAAGAATATTAAGAAGATTGTGTAGAAGATGGTAGTAACCTATAAGGACTGGCATGAGATGTTTCCCTTTTCCCTTCACGGTTATCGTACTTCGGTGCGTACATCAACCAGGGAAACTCCTTTCTCACTGGTGTATGGTACGGAAGCAGTCCTGCCATTGGAAATTGAGATTCCTTATTTAAGGGTATTGTCGGATGTAAAGTTTGACGAAGCGAGTGGGTGCAAACCAGGTTAAATCAGCTGAGCTTGATTGACGAGAAGAGATTAGCGGCTATTGCTCATGGCCGGGTGTACCAGAGTAGAATGAAGAAAGCCTTTGATCAAAAAGTGCATCCTCGGTGCTTCCAGACGGGTAATTTGGTGTTGAAAAGGATCTTTTCTCCTCAGACAGATCACAGGGGAAAATGGACTCCTAACTATGAAGGTCCATATGTGGTAAGAAAGGTTTTCTCTGGCGGAGCCTTATTACTATCTACCATGGATGGTGAAGATTTTTTGTCCCCTGTGAATGCAGACATGGTTAAAAAATACTTTGCTTAAAGAGACCCACGGTACAGAAAAAGAAAAGTCCAGGGAAAAATGGGGCATCCCGGTGAACCATAAAAAGAGAAGGTTCGGGCAAAAATTAGGGACAAAAAGGAAAGATGTAAACCCGCAAAGTTGAAAACCTGAAAAGGCGACTTTGGCAAAAATGGGTATCCCGGTGGATTGAAAACCCAAAAGGGAGATCCAGGCAAAAGTTAGGGATTTGAAAGCAAACAACTGCGGTCTGTGTTCGATCTGTGAGCTTACGAGCAGTTATCCCGAAGGAAAGGAATCAGTTCAGTCAGTCTTTTCAGAAGGCAAAACACGAGGCACATCGAAGACATACAAGTCATAGCTGAATCGACACATGGCGGTGTCTGTTTCTATGTTGCCGACATTTGTATATATTTTTTTGCTTTTACGCAATTGCCTCTTTTCAAGAATTGCATCCGAATTGTAATTTGCCTATTTACAGACCTTTTATCAATAAAGTATTCACTTAAGTCAAAGAGCTTTCCCTTTCTTGTTTTACTTTTACTGTTTTGTTTGCAAAAATGTCCGGTATTTTGATAAGCATTGTAGGTGAAAACAGGAGGCTTTACAGAGCGTAACGAAAGCAAATGACTTTGCTCGCGTGGAACGTGTCATGAATGGTAACTGAGGTAACCATTTCGCATGTGTGCATTCTTTTGTTTTATTGTAGGATGGCAGCTCTCCCCAGCAGATATGTTCCTCCACGACATTGAAATTATAATACAGATTCATTTCTCCCCTAGCAGAGATTTTGTCTTACCCAAAGAGTCTCACTATCAGGTTAGGTATCACCAGCAGAGATGTGTAGTGAATCTCCAGCGGAATAGGGTTTCGTCTCCCTGCAAAGGCTAACCCCCGGTGGGGTGGGTTTGTTCTCAGCGTATTATTCTCCAGCGGAGGCAACGTTTTCGACGCCCTCTCCCCAACAAAGTCGACTTTCTGGTGTTTTCCCGGTAGTATCGGTATTTAGGGTTTCTTCCTCGAGCAGAGTTCAGTGCTGATTCCCTCGATGTGACAGATGTTTAGGCGAAGCGTGATCCATTTCTTGGTAGAGTGGAGCTCTCAGTAGAAGTATCTGATATTCTCCAGGAGGGTGGAATTTCTTTCCAAGCAGAGTGGAGCTATTTCCCAGCAGTTTACTTTACTTCCCGGTAGGGTCGTATTTTGAACGGTTCTCCCCAGTTGAGCGTGTTTATTCCCCAGAGTGTTGGAAGGCTGTTCCGGGTGTTTCCCTAGCCTAGGCATTTGATCCCCATAAGAGTTGTTTTCTGGGAAGCCATCCAGGGCATTTTCCTCAGCAAAATTTTGATTCCCAGCGGAGTGGATTTTTTTTCTCTTTAGAACGGTTGTATCCGAGAGGTGCTTTACAAGGAGGTCATCCAGGGCTTGTTTGTTCCCCAGTATGAGTCTGATCGTACTCGGCACGTCCTATTTCTCCCCGGCAGAATTGGTCACTTCTCTCCAGCATTTATGTTGCTGGGGTGGTCCCTTTGCATTTGCATTTTTGCATAGCATCCTCCCAAATGCGTAGCATTTCCATTTCGTATGGAGCATTACGCCATTTTCAAACATATGCATTGAAGGATAAGTCAGGATTGGTACCTTTAAGGCCGATGGTCTTTTCAGCAGAGGCTGTTTGATTCAAGGGGTTTTCGTGTTATCCGTGGCAGGGTGGATCTTTGGGTTATTCATGTTGGTGGATTGTTCCCAGTAAGTCGTTTGGTCAAATGCCTTCTTCTTCAGCTGGTTCGTTTGGTTAAATGTCTTTGTTCTCCCCAGGTGAGTCGCTTGCGAATGTTGTCTTCCCTAGTCGAGTCTGTTGGTCAGACATTTCCCCCCAATAGAGTGGTGGTTGAATCGATGTTCCTTGGCAGAGCCGTTTATGTAAACTTCTCTTATCGAGGATGTCTTTGCTTGGTTAGTCGGATTGGTTCCGTGGCATGCCTATTCTGGGTGCGTTATTCCAACTTTTGGTTGGTAATTTCTGGGATATGTTATTCTAACTTTTGGTTGGTAATCTTCGATTCCCTCTGTAGAATCCTTATTCCAACTCTTGGTTGGTAATCTTTGTTTCATCCAAACTCTTGGTTGGTGACCCATTGGCGTTTGGATGTTATTCCAACTTTTGGTGGTTAATCCTTATTTTCCTCAGCAAAGTCGAGGATTCTAACTTTTGGTTGGTAACCTTTGTTGTGGTCAGCTCGTTTTTATTTAGCGTGGTCAGCAATTCTAACTTTTGGTTAATAGCTTCTATCATAACTCTTGGTTAGTAGCTCTTGTTCCGACTTTTGGTTGATGAGGATATCTTTCCTTGCAATCCTAACTCTTTGTTAGTAGCTCTTGTTCCGACTTTTGGTCGATGAGGATTTTTCCTGGCATCCTAACTCTTGGTTAGTAGCCCTTGTTCCGACTTTTGGTCGATGGTGATCTT
Organism: Lathyrus sativus; assembly: GCA_963859935.3. NCBI lineage: Eukaryota > Viridiplantae > Streptophyta > Magnoliopsida > Fabales > Fabaceae > Lathyrus > Lathyrus sativus. The sequence continues at coordinate 56,809,479 of OZ012735.1, read as the reverse complement.
TTCATAGTGATCCTAATTTTTGGTTAGTAATCTTGCTTCCTAACTTTTGGTTGGATTGTATCCCTTGCAATCGTTATTCCAACTTTTGGTTGGTGGTCTTTCGCTTGTTGAGTGTCGTTCCAACTTTTGGTCGGCAATACCCAGCTTGGTCGTCTGTTTGTTTTCCAACTTTTTGTTGGTAGTCTTTGGTTCCCCAGTGGAGTCTGATCCCAACTTTTGGTTGGTGATATCCGGTTTGGTCGTCTTGTTGATATTATTCCAACTCTTGGTTGGTAACTTGGTTTCCTGGTTGATGATTCCGACTTTTGGTCAGTATACCTCCCCAGCGAAGTCACCTCGCCATTTAAATTTCGGTTGGTGTTGTGGTGATTCCAACTCTTGGTTGGTAGTGCTTGGTTGTTATCCCTGGAGAGTAAGTATTATCCCGTCTTTTGGATGGTATCTTAGGATGGATGTTTATCCTGTGCAAAGTTGTATGGTTAGTTTGCTCTTTCCCCAGTGGAGGAAAGTCACCAAGTTATTTTATCGTGTGATGCAGGCTGCTTGGGTGATTGTCTCTTTTGATTCCCCGACGGGGTCATTGTCCTAACTCTTGGTTGGTACCTTTCGGTCGTTTCACCCCAACTTTTGGTTGGTATCCAGGGATTCATTATCCCAACTCTTGGTTGGTACCTCTTTGGAATGAAGATCGTATTAGATTGTTATCCCCCTACGTGTCGTATTCCAACTCTTAGTTGGTATTCGCTGTTTGGCATCCCTGCAGGGTGCAAATTTCCGGGTTCTTTTGTATTCAATCACCTTATACCTTGAATGTTTAAAAGCGGATGCTTTTCCTCCCTTCAGGTCCAAGTTATTTGAATAGGGGCAGCTGTAGCACCCCAAAGTTTGCCTTTCCGTTTTAGCAGCATCTGGCTTTTGTTTCTTTGCATTTTCACATTTCTGCATTTGCATAGCATTCGTTCTTGAGACTCGGGATTAAGGTTTTCCTGTGGTTCAGTTTTCATTTTTGGTGCAAGAGACGAAATAACAAGCATCAGAGTCCCTAACATTTGTTTTGCCCGGCGATCGAGCAGCCGATTTTATTTTGTTGTAGGTTATTTTCAGGACAGGAGACAACATTCAGGCTATCGCAAGCATTCTCATGGTTATAGAATTCAAGAACAAGTTTCATACGCTTAACAGAGCTCAAAACGGTTGAAAACAGGCAAATGTGCAGATTTCCCTCTAAAAGGCGCCAAATTCAAATTTTTGAAGGTGTTAATCGATTAACCAAATGTGTTAATCGATTAACCAAATCAAAATCAGTCCAGATTTGAACTTTTGAAAGTGTTAATCGATTAACCCAAATTGTTAATCGATTAACCAATGCAGGTTTTGCCTCTGCACGTGAATTCTCAAGAGGAGTCACTTTGGGGTCCAAATTTTGATCACTTGTGAGTTGATTTTACACCTTGGGAAGGATCTAGAACCATCTTGAATTTTGGTTAATTTCATTTTACCTCTAAACTCCCATTCCTCATTCCAAACCAAATTTCACAAACCATATTCCAAACCTAAGGGGTATTTAATTGATTTACTCCAAACCTCACAAATCTAATCCTCATAATTTCATTCTCATTTCAGAATTCACTCTCATTCTCTCAATTTTCTCTCAACTTCCAAAACCCTCACCAAAGCTCTTCATCTATTGAATTCTTTGATTCTCCATTGGAATCAATGAATTCTTGAGCAAAAACATTCATCCATCATCCTTAATGAATCAATTTCTTCATTCAATTTTCGTGCAAACTTAGATCTGAATTTTGAAGTGGTGTTGGAAGAGCTTATTTGAATAATTCTTGTTTAATTTTGGTGGATCATCACTTCTACTATAAGGATTAGCTTGGATCTTGAAGGAATTCCAGATTTCTTGCTTAGATCTACATGTTTGAAGTGAATCAACATTAACTGAAGCAATTCTCCGCTTCAAAGGTTGGAATTCTAGATCCATTGCATTTTTGAACTTATTTTGCATAATCATGTTGATCTTCATTTTTGATTAATTTGATTCATTTTGATCCATGTGAATTGTGATGGTGCTGTTTAGATGTGTTTACATCTTGATTAGATCACTGTTTTCTGGTTTAATTTTGTGCACATTTGTTTACAAGTTCATGTGGATGATTACTTAAGTGATAAGTTGCTGAAAAGTGCTTTCTGCTGCTGTTTTCTACTGTTGGAGCAGTGTTAATCGATAAACCTCTGGTGTTAATCGATTAACTAGATCAAACATTCAATTTTTCAGGCGTTTTCCAGTGGTTAATCGATTAACCCCTGGTGTTAATCGATTAACATTGTTCCAGCAGGTCTATTTTGCTGTTTTTCATGCTTGTTTCGGTACCGTTTCACTTTGAATCATCATGAATCAATAGGATGCATTAGGAGTGAAATGTTTTGGATATATGCCACTGTTCTCGATTGTTTAATCATGATTGCTTCAGCGCGCATGTTTGGTTTCCACTTGAGGACATACTTTCGTAGTTGTCGTTCAAAGTAATGATGTGCTTGCATGTTCGTGTTTGCTTGCTTTCTTGCATTTCTTTGCTTTGTGTGCATTCTTTTTGCAGCTTCTTTCTTGCATTAATAAAGGTCGAGATGTGCTTGTGGAGGTATTTACCCCACACTTTTTCCTCCCTTTACTTGTGTGTTGCATTGCATATGCATCCTTGCATCTTTCATATTATTTTATGCTTCCTTCTTCTTCTTCTTTCTTCTTTTGCCATGTTCCCTTAGGATCTCTAATCTCTTGAGATTATGATAGACCTTAGGACTTAAACCATGCATGATAACATTAGGTAGCATTCCCTTTTACCTCAACTATAGGTACACTTTGCATGACAACTACTAGGTTTGAGGTAGTCTCCCTTTACTGTGTCCTTTCTCTTCTCATCTTCAAACAATTTTAAAACACTTAATACAGCCTAATGAATGTTGTATGCTACGAGCCTTAAGTTCTTGGGAAATAGTGATTGGGGGGCTTCCTCTCAATTGCTTAGAGTGTTTAGTATACGTCCTTAGGACGATATGCGACGCATTTGCTCCTAGGTCATAGTCTTTAGTGCAACATGAATTACAAACAATAATCAATGCACTTCTTCTCTAAAAAACACCAACAAACTTCAAATATTTTATCCTTCGGGATCTTAATTTGGAAACCTTTTTCATAAGGAGAGTCTCGTTAACTCTTGATACTACCGCAAACAGGTAACGCCTAAGTCTCAAATGGTCGAGCTGCATACACCTAACTGCTAGAACTAAGTTTTAACCCTACTCGGATAAAAAACAGTTGAACCAACCGGTGTTCTTGTTAGCCTGAACTACGTTTGCTCTGATTTCTCATACCGGATGAGAATACGTAGGCACAAGACGACGATGTCTTGGCGAGCAACCTTTCCCCACTTTCATCCGTGGTTTTCTGAACTACGTTGACTCTGACTTTCCCATTACACGAGGGAGTACGTAGGCACAGAGCGGCGATGCTCTGCCGAGTCTCTTTTCTTTTATTTTTTTCCTGTGAGCTTGTAGCGTAGATAGATTAAACACACCCTTAGATAGACAATAAGCATGGATCCCGTTGAGTACGACGAACGTGAGGGGTGCTCATACCTTCCCCTTGCGTAACTGACTCCTGAACCCGATATTTGGTTGCGATGACCTTGTCTTTTCCTTTTCGTTAGGTTTTCTTCGCTCGTTTCCTTTCCCTCTCTTTTGGGATAAATAACGAACGGTGGCGACTCTTCTGTTTTCCGCCAGGTGTTTTTCGCAGTTGCGACATTTAGTTGTCATTTGCTTTAGCAATTCACTCATGTGCATATTTTGGTTGGCGAACTCTTTATTTTGGTGAGTTTGGGTTGTAATGGAGTTTTCCAATAACAGCTCAAAGTTTGACTTTCTGGGTGCTTGAGGAGTAGCCGGGGCTCCTTTCTGATATCTTGGAGGAACATCGGGGGCTTGAGTTGGAGCGAACAAAGCGTTGTTGCTCTTGTAGGAAAAATTTGGAGATTCCTCCAGCCTGGATTGTAAGTGTTTGAGTATGGGTTTCCTTGGGCGTAATTTACTTGGTCGGTAGGAATACTAGCCAATAAACGACATTCAGTGTTACTGTGCCTAGGGGTTCCGTACAATTCACAATTAGGTGTCACAACGGCCACAGTGGCTGCTGGAGCTATGGTCAAACTTTTAATCTTTGAGTAAGCGCATCCACTTTAGCACTGACACAGTCTAGACTGTTAACTTCGTACATTCCGTTCTTTGTAGCAGGTTTTTCTGTCGGAGTTCTATCACCTCCCTATTGGAAGTAGTTTTGAGCCATATTTTCAATGAGTTAATAAGCGTCTTCATATGGTTTGTTCATCAGAGTGCCGCCAGATGCAACATTCAGATTCAACTTTGTGTTGTAAAAAAGACCTTTATAGAAAGTATGGATTATCAACCATTGTTCAAGTCTATGGTACGGGCAGAGCCTCAACATGTCCTTGTATCTTTCCCAAGCATCAAAAAGAGATTCATTATCTTTCTGCCTAAATCTATTGGTTCGGGCTCTTAGCACAACAATTTTGCTAGGCGGAATATATCGGGCTAAAAAGACTTTCTTCAACTCGTCCCACGTAGTAATGGAGTTGGATGGTAGAGACTGGAGTCAAACTCTAGCTCTATCTCTTAAAGAAAAAGGAAAAAGACGCAGTCTTATGGCTTCGTTACTAACACCATTTGCTTTTACGGTATCAGCATATTGCACAAACATAGATAAATGAAGGTTCGGGTCATTTTTGGAACTTCTAGAAAATTGGTTCTGGTTAACGACTTGTAACAACGAAGGTTTCAACTCAAAATCATTTTGATTGATGGCAGGGGAAGAAATATTGTTATGTGGTTCATCCTGCTATAGAACAGCGTAATCCTTAAGAAGACGGTCCGGTGGATTCTCGGCCATGGGAATTCTTAATTCAGGATAAGGAATTTCAAGTTCAGGAAGATTATACTTAATTCGAAACTCGTTGATCTGGCGTATTAAGTTAATAAAATGCTCGATATTGTCAATCGGTTTCTCAAGCTTGTCGCCTCAAGAGCGAGTTTTGGCATACAATCGACGAAATGGAAAAAAAAAGGAAAATTTGGTGCCTTAGTCTATACTGCGCAACAATGGAATCACAATATTGACTAAATCAACTCCCCGATAACTGCGCCAAAAACTTAACCAAGCGCGACACTGATGTGTCTGTTGGATAATAACTGCAAGTATACAATTGTTTGTTTAGTATTAAAATGGTTGTCGAACCCTCAGGGAATTGATAATCAAACTAATGTTATCTATCGTTGCAGTGCAAAGCTAAGGCTAGTGATTAACAGATTACGAACGGGAAGAAAAATACTAATTTCTAAAGGTTTGAAAATAATGATGAAATGAGTCTGGAATATGGATTCTATGTGCCTAAGGGACTTGTAGAAATCAGGTGCTAATTAAGACTGAACTCAGTTCCGTAGAAAATACCGACTTAAAGACTCTGTCTCACACTCTCGCGCTATTGACAAGAACTACACTTTCTAACCACAGGATTTTGCTCTCGCTTGCCCGTTTCAATTAAAAAAATGTACTTTGAAAGTCAATGACATTCTAAACGATGCCTAGTTTCCACTATCCAGTTCATTCCTCACACTCTCGCGCTATCGGCCTGAACTTTAGTTTATTACTCACTCTTGTGTCAAAACAATAAGTCGTTCAATTTGGAAACTAAAACCAAAACTATCATACAATCATAAATTAGCACCTAAAGTTTTCTACTGAGTCTCGTCGATAACGACGGTCCTCATACATCAGTCTCAATTAAATTTAGCCAGACATTATATTAACTACAACTAACATGTTCATACCTAACAAAATTAAAACTATCATGTTAAACAATAATTAAAAGCAATAACAAGTAAAAATAAGAAATAGTAAGAACCTGAAATTAAAGTAAGCACGATTGAAATGCAAAATGTCGGCACGCTTGAAATTATGATCCAAGAGTACAGTACAGAGGAAAATAAAAATAGAAAAATAGCTGCGACGATCCCTCGATGTGAGTTATTGCCGCTTTTATTTGTGCCTAAGAACTAATCGTAATTTCTGCAGCACTTCTGCATGTTTTGGATGCCTCGGAATGTGTCTCTGAGGTCATATATATATATATATATATATATATATATATATATATATATATATATATATATATATATATATATATATATATATATATATATATATATATATATATATATATATATATATATATATATATATATATATATATATATATATATATATATATATATATATATATATATATATATATATATATATATATATATATATATATATATATATATATATATATATATATATATATATATATATATATATATATATATATATATATATATATATATATATATATATATATATATATATATATATATATATATATATATATATATATATATATATATATATATATATATATATATATATATATATATATATATATATATATATATATATATATATATATATATATATATATATATATATATAACTGGCCCTGCAACTGCCCTGGAACGTGCATGAGAGTGGAGGAAAAAGAGGTTATCAAAACTGCTTGAAACTGCTGTTGTAGAAAAGAAAATTGTTGTTGCGAACTAATGGCGAATTCCATTGCCTTATTCACTTAAATAACGTGGCAGGAAAGGTGATGGCGAATGCCATCTACCTATGGCGAACACCATATCAGCGACAGAGGCAGAATTGCTTCATTTGTTGCACCTTTTGCTATTCTTTCACTCTTTTTTCGATTTGCTTCCGAATTTGCAGCGGGTGAACCTGATAACTGCAAAGCACAATAAAAAAAGTAAAATGCAACAAGACTCGATAAAATACAGACAAATAATATGCGTAATGAGCCTAAAAACATGATACGATTTCTCGTTTTCATTGGGCGGCCTCACGGCCCATTTTAGGTCATCAGTGGCTTCATTGGGTGCTTCATATATATGGGTGGAAATATGGTAGGCCTGTAATAGGCCAGGATGATAGTAGGGGCCTACCTTACATAGGCTCAGGACATGCCAAACTTTTGTTTTAAATAGAAAAGACCTAAGCTTTTTATAAGCCTATTTAGTTTAAAAAAGGCCAGGCATCAGGCAGGCTCTTTTAAGCCTAACTGGTCTGCCTATTTAAATAAATATGAATAATTTTTTTATTATCAATTATGTTATGTTTTGTACTTCGAATTAAAATACATAAATAAAAAATCGTTATCTTTGAGAACTTATAAAAATAAGATGAAAACACCTTATGAACAATGTTAGAAGTTATTTTCATAAGTTATCTTAAACAAATAATCTCACAAAACTTATGCTAATAGGTAGGGTAAAATAAGTCAATGTAAATAAACTTTTAGTCTCATTGGTTTTTTAGTTTGTTAGTTTAAAATAACAGGCTTTTATGTAGGCTAACAGGCTAACCAGGCCTTAGAAATGGCCTAAATCAGGCCTAAAAATAAGCCTATGACAGGCTACAGGTCAGGCATTGGCTTCAGCTTTTTTGGCAAGTCATGCTTAGGCTTGGCAAAGCTTAGCTCGGTGTTGCGGTGACAATCAGATATCAAGCTATTAATTATCTTGAATTGCAAATCTTTAAATATTCACCACCGAACTTTGATTTATTCAAAGGAAAGAATAAAGATCGAAGAAAACCCTAAGTGCTACGTAACAACGAAGCTAAGAGACCAGGGGGGTCGGGGTTGGTTATACTAAGGGAAGGTATTAAAACCCTAAGTATCTGTAGTATTCTACAGGAGTCTCTCATTTGGTAGTTGAGTTTTTATTAATGTTGGCCTGTTAATAGTTATGTGCTAAGGTAACGACCTATGGGTTTGTACACTAAGTATGCTCGCCAAGATGTTGCATCTCGTGCCTACGTATCCGGACAAGGATGGAATAAGAGAAACCTTAGTTCTCCTAAATAGGGAGAGAACTCTTGACTATGGTCAAGGTTCAATGGGAATAAACATCCATAATAATGAAACTTATATAGAGTTAACAAACTCTTTAAGTCTAAGTTGAAAGACTAACTGGGGGTTTGACTTTAACAAAAGTCAAAAGGGGAAAAGTGAGTACCCATAACAATGGTACATACATAGAGTTAACAAACTCTAATCCTAAGTTCTAAATTATAGGACTCCTAACAAGGTGTGCTAAAGGTATTGACTTAACAAAGTCAAAGGGATAAGGTTCTAACTTAAGGTTAAATTGAAAGTCCTAATGACTCTAACCAGGTCAAAGGGAGATGGGAATAAAATGAGTTATATATGATATTGAGTCAATAGAGAGACTTTCCTTTGAAATTAGGAACACCAAGCAACTCTTGAGGACGAGAGCTAACAAGCTACATCACTTGGGGGGAACTTAACAAAGTTCAAGCAAACATATACATTCATTCGAACATGATGAAGATATGAAAATCATGGTAAAAACCAAGAAAGTAAATTCAAGCATGTAACAACATCAAGCAAGGATATTAACAAGGTTACAACCAAGTAATCATCCATAGAAGAATCAAACCAAATGGTTACAACCAAAGGTAAACATAGATGTAACAACATCTAAAAGGGGATGAGATAAGGTTCTTACAATACCAAAATATCATAAATGACAAGGGAATCATGCATAAGTCAAGACATTACTTACCATGACAAAGTTTAAAGATAAACAAGCATAAATCATAACAATATTTAAGCATCGATACAAGTCAAGGTAGGTGTCATGTATAAGTTAAAACATTACTTATCACAAAATTCAAAGGATCAAGATTGACATGCATAAATCATAATAATATTTAAGCATGGAACACATAAGGATCATGTATAATTCAAAAAATTACTTATCATGTATATGAACCAAGTAGAGGTAACAACCAAAATAACTTGAACATGTGTGGGACATGTGTGTAAACAGTCATGTGATTTGTGGTGAATCATGTTAAACAAGTAGATAACATCCAAACATGCAAAACGGATTTAATCATGGATTTGTAAACAATAATGAGAAACATCTCAAAAAGGATTCATGTATACTTGAACATGTTCCAAAGATAAAATAACAAGTGTATGAGAACACTAAAGGTAAGGAATTCAACCAAGATTTTAAGATATGCATTCATATGTAAAAATGAACTTGAAAAAGGTAACAACCATCATGTAACAACAAGAGTGTGCAAATTCAAACATCAAGTAAGGTTCATACAAAGTATATTGGTTGCATACAAGCAAAGAGAATCAAAGGAATCAATCACAAAGATCAAAGGAAAGCCTAAGAAACCCTAAAAAGTTACAAACCTTGAACATGCACAAGGGCAAGAAAACTAATTATTTTTGTAATTTTCTTGATATGGATAGAAAATAAACATTCTCATGAATATTTAGGAAAAAGAATGGGGCAAAAATGATAAAAATCTAAGAAGTTATTATTAAATCAATTTGTGAAGAAAAACATAAAAACTAGGTATTAAAAATAAGGAAATGCACTCCAAGGGGTTTGAACCCACGCACTCAAGGATAATGGCTCAAAACCTTAGCCAACTGAACCACACGCACGTTATGAAATACAAGTAGAAGTAAGTCAATATACACATTCAACTTTAAAAATGTGCAAAATAGCCAAAAGGGTTGATCAGCAGATTCAAACCCAGGTCAGGCAAGTCAAGAAGGATCTAAAGCGTGCATGGTAAACCACTGGGGTGGTGATACATCCATTGTATCACCCCCACAAAAATGAATATATGCTTGAAAGTGACAAGAAATCTGACCTAAGGCGCCATGGTTGGCCTTAGTCATCTTCATCAATTTTGACTAGTTGCAAAAAGCACCCTAACTCACTCAATACTTAATGAAATTAGATGATCCAAAGATCAAACTCACTCAAAATTTCACAAGGAAATCAGTTGTACCATTGGTTTTTGCTAATAATGTTTCAATTTGAAAACCCGGTAGTAAGTCTTCAAAGAGCTCAAATTTTCAATTTCAACATCACAACATCATATCATTATGAATAACATCGAATAATAGTTCAAACATATCAAAATATCATACCAAACATGTCCATGATCAGTGTAAATCAAAGCATAGCATGGTTTGAAAAGTTTAAGTTCAAACAAACTTACCTCTTGGAGCTAACTTGGAATCTTCAAGAGAGTCGCTTACAGAAGTACATCGTTGATTTGAACAGCTTTAATATACCTTAAAGAACCTCTCTGAATGCTTGGAATCAAATGGAAACACTGGGAGCAGGATATCCTTTCCTTGCAAAATGTGAAAAATGACCAAAATGAAACTTCAAGTGAATGAAGTTACAGATGGAAAACCAGGTTTGAAACAGTTTGAGGATGATTTATAGTGCATGTTTTAAGTGTTTGAAGGTTTGGAAATGGACTGGATGAGGTTGTGGATATCAAAATGTAGAAAGTCAACAAAAATGAGGTTTGAGAGTTGACTTTTGGATTTGCTGGTCTTTTGATGATTGTGATTATTGGAACGCTTCTAACCTATGTTTTGTAATGTTTTATAATGATTGGTTCGGTGGTTTAGTGTTTGGAAATGATTTTGAGGAGTTTTGTGCAAAGTGGTGATTTTTGGCACAAATGGTGTTTAGTTTGCAAGATGCTGGTTTAAGGGTGTTTTCTCTGGTTTCAAACTCTTGTTCTTTTCTTTTCTCTCCTCCCTTGAAGCATGAATTACATCTCTATTTATAGGGCAAGGTTAGAATGCAGAATTTGTAACTTGTTGGTTCCATGGTATGGTTGAATTCCAACTTGAAGTTTTGTGATTTTCCATGGTTTCAAGTTAAAGTACCATGAGATCTTGAGTGGTTAGGATGTTTCTTCTGATTTTGAAAATTATTGAGTGCAGAGAGGACAACTTGGAGGCTCAACAAGCTGGTTTTGTGCATAAATTTACCTTTATCAAAATGGAAGTCATGCCTTTATGCCAAAAATTGAAAAATCCTTGAAATCAAGCCTTAACCTTTTGGATAATGCACCAAAGCAATGTGTACTTATCTGATTTAAACCAATTCAACAAGTAATAGGGTCTTCCACATGAGATCTTGAATATTTAGAAGGTTTTGCAAATTGAACTCGTGAGGTCATGACCTAAAAATCAAGTTTTGGACCCTAACTTCTTCCTCTTCGAAACTCCTAGCTCAAAAATACTATGAAGGAGTTATTGTACTTTTTGGAAAGCCCTGAGCATGTATTACACCTTTCATGTTTTGTGAATTTCTTTAATCCAAAAGGATCTTGGTGAAAATTGACCTTGAAGTTGACTGAAAATTGGAGTAACAAAGTTGTCTTGATAAATTTCTAAGTGTTTTGAAATTCTTCTAAACTTTGAAGCTTCATAACTCAAAATCTAAGCATCTTTTGCTCATAGGTCACTAGGACAATCTTGTAGTACATGAGGAGATCTTCAAATTTGTATTTGGAACTTACAAAATGCATGTGTGGATTGGAAGTTATGGCCTTTTAAACTTGACACCAAAATCAGGGTTTTCCCACACTTAGAAAAATTTCATGTGTTGTCCAAGTTTTCTTCTATTGCAGGAAACCCCTCAAATCTTTATTTCTCATGATCAAACTCATGGATTGAACAAATCTTGATGAAAATTGGCTTGGAAGCTCTAATTTGAACCAAAAACTCTAAATGTCAAAGAGTTGACTTTGTCAGATTAATTTTGAATTAAATGAATTCAACTGTGTGATCTTTAATAAATTTGCATCTTGAGATTTATTAAATATCCTATATAGGCTCCAACGATGTATATGAACATTTTTAATCATGTCCAAAGCTTCGGATCATGCTTGTATCAAAAGTCAAAGGCACAGTTGACTTTTCCTGACTAAACCCTAATTTGGGGCCAGATGAAATTGGGCTTCATTTGACTTGTAATGAAATCAATTAGCACTTTATTCTTGTTGAGTATGAGATTCTTGAATGTATGGAAACTTGATTTGATGATGATCAGGCAATAACCCTCTTGATTCCAAAGGTGCAAAACCCTAATTCAGATGAATTCAACAACAACAAACTTGAAACAAGATTAGGGTTAGGAAATAATGTTTGATGCTCCTAGAATGATAATGGAATCTAGGGGTCAAATTTTGGGGTATGACAGTTGTAACGCCCCATATTGCTTTTTAGGATTACTGACTGACCCCACAAACCAACACGAGTCTTTTCAGCATGCTTTGTCCTCAATCACACGCTTTCTAGGAAACTTCCCAGAAGGTCACCCATCCTAGAATTGCTCCAAGTCAAGCACGCTTAACTGTGGAGTTCTTATGAACGGGCTACCGAAAAGAAGATGCATCTTGTTGGTATAGGTAGTACCAATTAATCCTTATAAGCCTTCATTCAACCATGCAGTCCCATACCTGCATAGCCTCAGGATCCCTCTCATTCGGATGTGAATTCGGTTTTCCCCTAGAAGCTGCTAGGAGTGTCCCATTGTCATGCCTCATGACACCGACAACCACTCCCTCGCCCACGGGTGTTACATGTAACCAGGAGTGTCCCATTGTCATGCCTCATGACACCGACAACCACTCCCTCGCCCACGGGTGTTACATGTAACCACCGTCCTCTTTCACCTCAGGTGTTATATGCCCACCAGCTTCCGCTTGGTTCGTCCCCGAACCACATCGTACTGGGAGAGGTATGGCTCTGATACCATTTGTAACGCCCCATATTGCTTTTTAGGATTACTGACTGACCCCACAAACCAACACGAGTCTTTTCAGCATGCTTTGTCCTCAATCACACGCTTTCTAGGAAACTTCCCAGAAGGTCACCCATCCTAGAATTGCTCCAAGTCAAGCACGCTTAACTGTGGAGTTCTTATGAACGGGCTACCGAAAAGAAGATGCATCTTGTTGGTATAGGTAGTACCAATTAATCCTTATAAGCCTTCATTCAACCATGCAGTCCCATACCTGCATAGCCTCAGGATCCCTCTCATTCGGATGTGAATTCGGTTTTCCCCTAGAAGCTGCTAGGAGTGTCCCATTGTCATGCCTCATGACACCGACAACCACTCCCTCGCCCACGGGTGTTACATGTAACCACCGTCCTCTTTCACCTCAGGTGTTATATGACACTACAGTAACCACCAAAACTCTATTTATATTTACTATCAACACTGCAGTAACAACAGTGTTGATAGTATAACTACAAATATTATATTCTCCATATTAATAATATTACCACCAAAACTCTATTATTATTATTATTAATAATAATAGTAACTATAAATAGAGTTTTGGTGAGATTCTGTGTTGTTACTGTAGTGTGGGTAATGACCATGATTATAGCTTTGGGGAAAATTATATGTTGTTACTGCAGTGTTGATAGTAACTATAAATAGAGTTTTGGTGAGATTCTGTGTTGTTACTGTAGTGTGGGTAATGACCATGATTATAGCTTTGGGGAAAATTATATGTTGTTACTGCAGTGTTGATAGTAAATATAAATAGAGTTTTGGTGAGATTCTGTGTTGTTACTGTGGTGTGGGTAATGACCATGATTATAGCTTTGGGGAAAATTATGTGTTGTTTCCCTATAGTGTCGTTAATGACTATGGTTAGGACCTTGGTGAGATTCAGAGTGACTCTGAAGTGTCGATAATGTACCGTAATGTTGGTTCTAGAGTAGGAAGTATAGGATAATTGGTAAGTATAATGTTTATTGGTGTGTTTGTGTTTGATGATAACTAGTAATTGATAGTGATGGAGTATAAGTCAATGTTAATGAATTGGTGTTTTGGGATGATTTGGCATATAGGGCATATAGGGTGTTTTACCGTTTTTAGGGAAAATTCTGTATGGCTTTTGAGGTATCGATAGAGTGTGTAGGTGATGATTTTGGGAATAGGAATTAGAAGCCTATTGGTTACGGTAATGTGCAAGATTGGTACTAGAATAGACTGAGGATCTGAGTTGAGATGATAGGTACAGTTTGGCCTTGATGCACTGTAAGAATGATGAGTGTGGGAACTAACTTGTGTACTTGGTGATAGTGCATGTTCCCCGTAATAATGACTGGTGGACAATTAGTTGATGTATATGTATGTAGTGATCAGTAGGATCGCGTACCCCCGAGTGGTGGGATATGTTATATCTTGGTGTTAAAGTATGAACTTGTTTACTATCTGGTTGATTTATATGGTGTTGGTGTATGTTATATCTGTACATATGTGCATTGGTGTATGATGATATGATCAGGAGGATCGTGTGCACGTTGAGTGCCTAAATATATTAGTTATGCATTGGTGTGTGCATATCATGGTGTTTTGGTGGGATGAATCATGTCTCAGGAGGAGCGTAAGTGATTCATCCGTACTCCTTTGTGGAGAATGGTGGGGGATAGATCATGTCTCAGGAGGAGCGTAAGTGATCTATCCAGGTTCGATTGAATGAACCAATGAGTCGGTACCGCATGCATGGTGTTGAGTTGCATATTTGCATTATAATATGTTATATTGTAATTTGAACAGTAGGTTCGTCATATGGAGTTGTTGGGGGTGAATATTGGTGTGTTGGTGTGTTTTTCTACCTTATTTACATGTATTACATTACCATTATATTCTGATCATTATTTCTCACCCCTTTGTTGTTGTTGTGGTCTGTGCTTCTTCGGAAGTACAAATAATCCAGGTGTTTAGCTAGCTTGGATATTGGTGTGACCGTCGAGTCTAGGATGCTCTGATACGTAACACGGGATATGGGTGTTGTAATTGTTTTATGTCAAACGTGTTGAAATCCTGTGACGTATCATGTTTTGATGTATTTTACTTTATGAAATAAATTCCGCTGTATTATTTTGAAAAGAATGAATAAAGTATTTTTATAAAATTTGGAGATGTGATATCCCACTTTTTGGTGAAAACTCTGATTATTATTATAATATTTATATTTTATTTAATACGGGAAGTGGGGTGTTACAATTGGTATCAGAGCAGGTCGGCCCGTCCGGCCAGTGTTGTTGAGTTGAGTTGAGTCTGTCCTTTGGGATGGAGACTGTGTGTTGTTTAACCTGGTGTTGTGGTTTAAATCCCTAGTATACGGCATGTGTGTGAAAACACTGTCGGTACGTGTTTATTTCCTAACCTTGCCTGCAGAAGCAGGAATGATTCTAGTGGGGGAGAAGTTTGTAATTCTCCGGAATGCTACGGTGTGGTGGCTTAATGTGTTGAGGAATGCTATCATAGTTTGGTAAAGATGGTTTGTACCCCATCATGATTTCGGCTGTCTATTAACAAATTGAGGAACTGATCACCCTTAATCTCTTGTTAATAGTAGACGGGATTGTGTTGGATGGGATAGACGTGTCTTGCAAGCTTGTGTGGCGTGAGCAATGAATTGTCCTGAGTTAAGCTAAGTGCTTAAGGGATTATTTTGAGGAGTTGGCGTAATACGGTGTTGAGACGTTTATTTTGACGGAACCTTCGAATGAGAAGGAAAGTGAGAAAATTGGGATTTGTCAATTTGTTGAAATTGCCGGAGGTTCCCTGAGGAAGTAAGCGATTTACTATCGGAGTGTGAAGTAAAGCTTACACGTTTATTTTGTTTTTGGGACGAGTCTGATATTGATGACTCCATATTGTATGTTTACGTTGGGATTGGAGAAGTTGAAGAGTCAACTTGAAGACCCGCTGGGGGAGAGGTCCTTTTGTTTGAGTGTGTTACCATAAGGTGCACCAATTTTGTTGGTTAGACAGACAGAAGGTTTTGTGAAGCTTTGGGTGAACTATAGATAAGTGAACAAGGTGACTGTCAAGGATAAGTGTTCGCTTCCAAGAGTTAATGATTTGATGGATCAATTGATTGAAGGACGTGAGTTTCCGTGTTCGTGAGATCGCGAGTAGAATTATTGTGTTGTGGTGTCGAAGGTCGAAGTGGTATCGTAATAGGAGACTCCACGATCTGCTGTTGAGATTGGAAGTAATCGGGTTTTAAAATATTTAAAGATTGAAAGTGTGTTGGACGGCCTCCTAAGTATGAAATTGTGGTTATAAGTTGAATTCCGAGATCGCAGCTTTTTACGGAATCGAAATCGGACACTCGGAAGTCAGGTAACGGTCGAAAATAGAATTTCGGGACTATCATGTTCGCCGAGATTCGCCTGGCGAAGTGCCCTGAGCAGAAAAATGTTGTTGTGGTATTTTTGTCGTAACAGGAGAACCGTAACTCGTAATGACGCCCGGTTCGAAGCGTTGGAAAGCTATTGAAATTATCTATGAGATGGTGAAGTATTGACATAGATTTAATCTATTTATTGATGAAGTGTGTTTGAATGTTGTGGTAAGGACGGGCGGTACGGTATGTGTTCCCGCTATAACTCACAACTTGTTTGTCCACTTGGCATGGGATCTTCTTTAATTATTTATATAAGGTAATGGTTGTGTTGATAAATGATATTTTAAGGTATTCGAAGAGTATAGAGGATTATGTTGAGCATAAGGAACTGGAGTTATCAGTGTTAGAAAAAGAGCGGTGATATACTTCCGTAAGGAAAGTTCTGCCGAATCCGATAGAACTAATTGTGGTGTTTGTGATGCTTGTTGATATAATTAGGGGATTTGCTAAAGACAACTTCAGCGAGTTTCAGTTATGCAAAAGGCAACTCGAAGTGTGTAAGAGAAACCATCCGACCAGTGATTTAGAGTTGGTTGCTATTGTGGTTGTACCGGAGTCGGAGGCTTCGAAAGTTCAGACTGAGATCAGAGATGTTTGGTGATCTTAAGAGTTTAAGGTGTTTGTTTGATTTGAAAAAGTTGAAAATGAGGCAGAGGAAATAATTAGGATTTCTGAAGGATTACGACTTTGAGTGTAATTACCCTTTGGGTAAAGTGGATGTGGTAGATGATGCGGTGAGTTGGAAATGTTTGTGTTTACCGAAGATGATGGTGAAAAGAGGTAGAACTGATTGAGAAATTCCACAATATGCGTTGTGTGAGTAGTGATATCCTTGAGAAGAACCGAGAAAGTCAGAAATCTGGGTCGAGTAGTGAATTAGTTGAAGTTGATAAATTAGAGTCGAGGAGTGGATTGTCGGGCTTGTGGAAATAATACCACGAGATGTTATGATAGAGTATGTGTACCAAATGTTGTTGAGGGGAGTAGAAGTACTCGTGAAGAAATACATTGGGGTAGATGGAGTATCCATCCCAGTGCTATGAAGAAGTAACCGAATTTGAGTAGATTGTTTTGGAGACCATGGATAAGGGGAGGAGTAGTTGAGGTGGAATATGCTGGTTAGAATTGTAGGAATTCGAAGAGTGAACATCAGAGACTGTTGAGTCTGATGCAGTCGTTAAATATTCCAGAGTGGAAATCAGGTAGTATTTTCACGAAATTGGTGTTGAGATTTCCAAAGAATTTGTAAAGACATAATTTTAATTTGAATTGTTAGGAGTGGATTAACTATTCCGTGTTGAGAATATATGAGATGCATATTGAGAAAGTGGTGAAGTTGGATGAGATACTGACGAATATTGTGTCAGATGGAAATTTGAGGTTTATATTGAGATTTTGGAAGGGCTTACAGGAAGCTTCGGGTACTAAGTTGAAGTTGAGTTCGACTTACCATCCGCACACTGATGGTCAGTCAGAGAGGACTATTGAGTCTGTAGAGAATTGGTGAGAGCTTGGGTGTTGGATCGAGGTGGATTATGGGATGATTAATTACCGTTGATTGAGTTACCTATAATAACGGTTACCATCCTAGTGTCGGAATGACACTATATGTGGCTTGGTGAAATAGGGAGTGTAGGACTCTACTGTGTTGGAATGGGTCGAGTGAGAGTGTTGTGCTCAGACCTGAAAATCATGTGGAGATGGATGAAAAGATCAAGAGGATCCAAGGAAAGATATGTTTGGAGAGTCACGCCGGTGACTGATGTTGGTCGAGCTTCGAAGTCTCAGAAGTTCGCACCGTGTTCTGTGGTTTGTATCAGAGTGGCGCAGCAGAGGCATGGGAGGAGTAACATGTTAGACCGTTTTTCCCGCTGTCGCTATGAATTGGCATGATATGTTTCATGTGTCTTAGTTGAGAAAGTACATTGAACCAGGTGGATGATGTACAAGTGAAAATAATTTGATTGTTGAGGCATTGCTATTTCGTTTGGACGAGCGAGAAACAACTCCGAAGGGAGGAGATATCTTTGGTGAAAGTAACTTGGGGAGGTGCTGCAGAAGGCAGTGTGACCTGTTAGTTGGAATGAAGGATGCGGGAAGCGTATCCGGAAGTGTTCCATCAGGTAATTTTCGAGGACGAAAATACTTAAAGTGGGGGAGAGTTGTAACACCCATTTTATTTATTTAGTCATTTTGGTGTTAATTTAATTATTTTATGTTGGTGTGCCCTTAGGTGGGGTGTGTTGGTATGTGATTGGTGAGTATCCTTGATATATAAGGATCATTGGTGGTGTGGAGATAATAATATAATAGTTAATAGTAATATTGGTGGTATTATTATTATTATTATTATTATTATTATTATTATTATTATTATTATTATTATTATTATTATTATCATTATTATTATTATTATTATTATTATCATCGGTATGAATATTATTATTGGTGGATGTCCCTGATATGGGAGGATTATTGGTGGTGTTTTGGTGAATATAATAATATAGTGTATAATATTGATATTGGTGGGAATATTATTATTATTATTACTTTATTAAAGTTATTAACATTATTATTATTTTGGTGAGATAATAATAGGATTATTATTACTATTATTATTATTATTATTATTTTATTAAGTTATTAACATTATTATTATTTTGGTGAGATAATAATAGGATTATTATTACTATTATTATTATTATTATTATTTTATTAAGTTATTAACATTATTATTATTTTGGTGAGATAATAATAGGATTATTATTACTATTATTATTATTATTATTTTATTAAGTTATTAACATTATTATTATTTTGGTGAGATAATAATAGGATTATTATTACTATTATTATTATTATTATTATTATTATTTTTATTATTATTATTATTATTAAGTTATTATTATTATTGGGATTAGAGAATTAAAATAGAAACGTGAGGGATTAGTAGTTTTACGATACATTGTGAGAAGTTAGAGAAAGTGGGAAAAAGAACGATAGAAAGGAGAGAACGGAAAAGGGAACGGAAAAGGGAGCAAAGAACGAAGGATACAGGGGAAAATCAGAATTGGCCAAACCTTGGAGGGTTCTTTCATCGATCAACCGATTAACAAGGTAAGGGGGGAGAAACTTGATTTGGGATGGTATATACATGTATAGGGTAGAGGGGATTCCTTAACCCCGTAGGAAAATTCCGATCTATGAAGTTTTATATTGGCATGCTTGTTATTATTGTTGCTGATGATAAATTGATGCTTGACATTGATGAATTGTTGATTGGTATTGGTGAATTTAGTGTATATATATTATGGTGATGTTAGTGAGATTATATGTTGTTACTGCAGTGTTGATAGTAACTATAAATAGAGTTTTGGTGAGATTCTGTGTTGTAGTGTGGGTAATGACCATGATTATAGCTTTGGGGAAAATTATATGTTGTTACTGCAGTGTTGATAGTAACTATAAATAGAGTTTTGGTGAGATTCTGTGTTGTTACTGTAGTGTGGGTAATGACCATGATTATAGCTTTGGGGAAAATTATATGTTGTTACTGCAGTGTTGATAGTAACTATAAATAGAGTTTTGGTGAGATTCTGTGTTGTTACTGTAGTGTGGGTAATGACCATGATTATAGCTTTGGGGAAAATTATATGTTGTTACTGCAGTGTTGATAGTAAATATAAATAGAGTTTTGGTGAGATTCTGTGTTGTTACTGTGGTGTGGGTAATGACCATGATTATAGCTTTGGGGAAAATTATGTGTTGTTTCCCTATAGTGTCGTTAATGACTATGGTTAGGACCTTGGTGAGATTCAGAGTGACTCTGAAGTGTCGATAATGTACCGTAATGTTGGTTCTAGAGTAGGAAATATAGGATAATTGGTAAGTATAATGTTTATTGGTGTGTTTGTGTTTGATGATAACTAGTAATTGATAATGATGGAGTATAAGTCAATGTTAATGAATTGGTGTTTTGGGATGATTTGGCATATAGGGCATATAGGGTGTTTTACCGTTTTTAGGGAAAATTCTGTATGGCTTTTGAGGTATCGATAGAGTGTGTAGGTGATGATTTTGGGAATAGGAATTAGAAGCCTATTGGTTACGGTAATGTGCAAGATTGGTACTAGAATAGACTGAGGATCTGAGTTGAGATGATAGGTACAGTTTGGCCTTGATGCACTGTAAGAATGATGAGTGTGAGAACTAACTTGTGTACTTGGTGATAGTGCATGTTCCCCGTAATAATGACTGGTGGACAATTAGTTGATGTATATGTATGTAGTGATCAGTAGGATCGCGTACCCCCGAGTGGTG
Organism: Lathyrus sativus; assembly: GCA_963859935.3. Lineage (NCBI taxonomy): Eukaryota > Viridiplantae > Streptophyta > Magnoliopsida > Fabales > Fabaceae > Lathyrus > Lathyrus sativus. The sequence goes on along the minus strand of OZ012735.1, from coordinate 56,788,895 downwards.
GGATATGTTATATCTTGGTGTTAAAGTATGAACTTGTTTACTATCTGGTTGATTTATATGGTGTTGGTGTATGTTATATCTGTACATATGTGCATTGGTGTATGATGATATGATCAGGAGGATCGTGTGCACGTTGAGTGCCTAAATATATTAGTTATGCATTGGTGTGTGCATATCATGGTGTTTTGGTGGGATGAATCATGTCTCAGGAGGAGCGTAAGTGATTCATCCGTACTCCTTTGTGGAGAATGGTGGGGGATAGATCATGTCTCAGGAGGAGCGTAAGTGATCTATCCAGGTTCGATTGAATGAACCAATGAGTCGGTACCGCATGCATGGTGTTGAGTTGCATATTTGCATTATAATATGTTATATTGTAATTTGAACAGTAGGTTCGTCATATGGAGTTGTTGGGGGTGAATATTGGTGTGTTGGTGTGTTTTTCTACCTTATTTACATATATTACATTACCATTATATTCTGATCATTATTTCTCACCCCTTTGTTGTTGTTGTGGTCTGTGCTTCTTCGGAAGTACAGATAATCCAGGTGTTTAGCTAGCTTGGATATTGGTGTGACCGTCGAGTCTAGGATGCTCTGATACGTAACACGGGATATGGGTGTTGTAATTGTTTTATGTCAAACGTGTTGAAATCCTGTGACGTATCATGTTTTGATGTATTTTACTTTATGAAATAAATTCCGCTGTATTATTTTGAAAAGAATGAATAAAGTATTTTTATAAAATTTGGAGATGTGATATCCCACTTTTTGGTGAAAACTCTGATTATTATTATAATATTTATATTTTATTTAATACGGGAAGTGGGGTGTTACAATTGGTATCAGAGCAGGTCGGCCCGTCCGGCCAGTGTTGTTGAGTTGAGTTGAGTCTGTCCTTTGGGATGGAGACTGTGTGTTGTTTAACCTGGTGTTGTGGTTTAAATCCCTAGTATACGGCATGTGTGTGAAAACACTGTCGGTACGTGTTTATTTCCTAACCTTGCCTGCAGAAGCAGGAATGATTCTAGTGGGGGAGAAGTTTGTAATTCTCCGGAATGCTACGGTGTGGTGGCTTAATGTGTTGAGGAATGCTATCATAGTTTGGTAAAGATGGTTTGTACCCCATCATGATTTCGGCTGTCTATTAACAAATTGAGGAACTGATCACCCTTAATCTCTTGTTAATAGTAGACGGGATTGTGTTGGATGGGATAGACGTGTCTTGCAAGCTTGTGTGGCGTGAGCAATGAATTGTCCTGAGTTAAGCTAAGTGCTTAAGGGATTATTTTGAGGAGTTGGCGTAATACGGTGTTGAGACGTTTATTTTGACGGAACCTTCGAATGAGAAGGAAAGTGAGAAAATTGGGATTTGTCAATTTGTTGAAATTGCCGGAGGTTCCCTGAGGAAGTAAGCGATTTACTATCGGAGTGTGAAGTAAAGCTTACACGTTTATTTTGTTTTTGGGACGAGTCTGATATTGATGACTCCATATTGTATGTTTACGTTGGGATTGGAGAAGTTGAAGAGTCAACTTGAAGACCCGCTGGGGGAGAGGTCCTTTTGTTTGAGTGTGTTACCGTAAGGTGCACCAATTTTGTTGGTTAGACAGACAGAAGGTTTTGTGAAGCTTTGGGTGAACTATAGATAAGTGAACAAGGTGACTGTCAAGGATAAGTGTTCGCTTCCAAGAGTTAATGATTTGATGGATCAATTGATTGAAGGACGTGAGTTTCCGTGTTCGTGAGATCGCGAGTAGAATTATTGTGTTGTGGTGTCGAAGGTCGAAGTGGTATCGTAATAGGAGACTCCACGATCTGCTGTTGAGATTGGAAGTAATCGGGTTTTAAAATATTTAAAGATTGAAAGTATGTTGGACGGCCTCCTAAGTATGAAATTGTGGTTATACGTTGAATTCCGAGATCGCAGCTTTTTACGGAATCGAAATCGGACACTCGGAAGTCAGGTAACGGTCGAAAATAGAATTTCGAGACTATCATGTTCGCCGAGATTCGCCTGGCGAAGTGCCCTGAGCAGAAAAATGTTGTTGTGGTATTTTTGTCGTAACGGGAGAACCGTAACTCGGAATGACGCCCGGTTCGAAGCGTTGGAAAGATATTGAAATTATATATGAGATGGTGAAGTATTGACATAGATTTAATCTATTTATTGATGAAGTGTGTTTGAATGTTGTGGTAAGGACGGGCGGTACGGTATGTGTTCCCGCTATAACTCACAACTTGTTTGTCCACTTGGCATGGGATCTTCTTTAATTATTTATATAAGGTAATGGTTGTGTTGATAAATGATATTTTAAGGTATTCGAAGAGTATAGAGGATTATGTTGAGCATAAGGAACTGGAGTTATCAGTGTTAGAAAAAGAGCGGTGATATACTTCCGTAAGGAAAGTTCTGCCGAATCCGATAGAACTAATTGTGGTGTTTGTGATGCTTGTTGATATAATTAGGGGATTTGCTAAAGACAACTTCAGCGAGTTTCAGTTATGCAAAAGGCAACTCGAAGTGTGTAAGAGAAACCATCCGACCAGTGATTTAGAGTTGGTTGCTATTGTGGTTGTACCGGAGTCGGAGGCTTCGAAAGTTCAGACTGAGATCGGAGATGTTTGGTGATCTTAAGAGTTTAAGGTGTTTGTTTGATTTGAAAAAGTTGAAAATGAGGCAGAGGAAATAATTAGGATTTCTGAAGGATTACGACTTTGAGTGTAATTACCCTTTGGGTAAAGTGGATGTGGTAGATGATGCGGTGAGTTGGAAATGTTTGTGTTTACCGAAGATGATGGTGAAAAGAGGTAGAACTGATTGAGAAATTTCATAATATGCGTTGTGTGAGTAGTGATATCCTTGAGAAGAATCGAGAAAGTCAGAAATCTGGGTCGAGTAGTGAATTAGTTGAAGTTGATAAATTAGAGTCGAGGAGTGGATTGTCGGGCTTGTGGAAATAATACCACGAGATGTTATGATAGAGTATGTGTACCAAATGTTGTTGAGGGGAGTAGAAGTACTCGTGAAGAAATACATTGGGGTAGATGGAGTATCCATCCCAGTGCTATGAAGAAGTAACCGAATTTGAGTAGATTATTTTGGAGACCATGGATAAGGGGAGGAGTAGTTGAGGTGGAATATGCTGGTTAGAATTGTAGGAATTCGAAGAGTGAACATCAGAGACTGTTGAGTCTGATGCAGTCGTTAAATATTCCAGAGTGGAAATCAGGTAGTATTTTCACGAAATTGGTGTTGAGATTTCCAAAGAATTTGTAAAGACATAATTTTAATTTGAATTGTTAGGAGTGGATTAACTATTCCGTGTTGAGAATATATGAGATGCATATTGAGAAAGTGGTGAAGTTGGATGAGATACTGACGAATATTGTGTCAGATGGAAATTTGAGGTTTATATTGAGATTTTGGAAGGGCTTACAGGAAGCTTCGGGTACTAAGTTGAAGTTGAGTTCGACTTACCATCCGCAAACTGATGGTCAGTCAGAGAGGACTATTGAGTCTGTAGAGAATTGGTGAGAGCTTGGGTGTTGGATCGAGGTGGATTATGGGATGATTAATTACCGTTGATTGAGTTACCTATAATAACGGTTACCATCCTAGTGTCGGAATGATACTATATGTGGCTTGGTGAAATAGGGAGTGTAGGACTCTACTGTGTTGGAATGGGTCGAGTGAGAGTGTTGTGCTCAGACCTGAAAATTATGTGGAGATGGATGAAAAGATCAAGAGGATCCAAGGAAAGATATGTTTGGAGAGTCACGCCGGTGACTGATGTTGGTCGAGCTTCGAAGTCTCAGAAGTTCGCACCGTGTTCTGTGGTTTGTATCAGAGTGGCGCAACAGAGGCATGGGAGGAGTAACATGTTAGACCGTTTTTCCCGCTGTCGCTATGAATTGGCATGATATGTTTCATGTGTCTTAGTTGAGAAAGTACATTGAACCAGGTGGATGATGTACAAGTGAAAATAATTTGATTGTTGAGGCATTGCTATTTCGTTTGGACGAGCGAGAAACAACTCCGAAGGGAGGAGATATCTTTGGTGAAAGTAACTTGGGGAGGTGCTGCAGAAGGCAGTGTGACCTGTTAGTTGGAATGAAGGATGCGGGAAGCGTATCCGGAAGTGTTCCATCAGGTAATTTTCGAGGACGAAAATACTTAAAGTGGGGGAGAGTTGTAACACCCATTTTATTTATTTAGTCATTTTGGTGTTAATTTAATTATTTTATGTTGGTGTGCCCTTAGGTGGGGTGTGTTGGTATGTGATTGGTGAGTATCCTTGATATATAAGGATCATTGGTGGTGTGGAGATAATAATATAATAGTTAATAGTAATATTGGTGGTATTATTATTATTATTATTATTATTATTATTATTATTATTATTATTATTATCATTATTATTATTATTATTATTATCATCGGTATGAATATTATTATTGGTGGATGTCCCTGATATGGGAGGATTATTGGTGGTGTTTTGGTGAATATAATAATATAGTGTATAATATTGATATTGGTGGGAATATTATTATTATTATTACTTTATTAAAGTTATTAACATTATTATTATTTTGGTGAGATAATAATAGGATTATTATTACTATTATTATTATTATTTTATTAAGTTATTAACATTATTATTATTTTGGTGAGATAATAATAGGATTATTATTACTATTATTATTATTATTATTTTATTAAGTTATTAACATTATTATTATTTTGGTGAGATAATAATAGGATTATTATTACTATTATTATTATTATTATTATTTTATTAAGTTATTAACATTATTATTATTTTGGTGAGATAATAATAGGATTATTATTACTATTATTATTATTATTTTTATTATTATTATTATTAAGTTATTATTATTATTGGGATTAGAGAATTAAAATAGAAACGTGAGAGATTAGTAGTTTTACGATACATTGTGAGAAGTTAGAGAAAGTGGGAAAAAGAACGATGGAGAGAACGGAAAAGGGAACGGAAAAGGGAGCAAAGAACGAAGGATACAGGGGAAAATCAGAATTGGCCAAACCTTGGAGGGTTCTTTCATCGATCAACCGATTAACAAGGTAAGGGGGGAGAAACTTGATTTGGGATGGTATATACATGTATAGGGTAGAGGGGATTCCTTAACCCCGTAGGAAAATTCCGATCTATGAAGTTTTATATTGGCATGCTTGTTATTATTGTTGCTGATGATAAATTGATGCTTGACATTGATGAATTGTTGATTGGTATTGGTGAATTTAGTGTATATATATTATGGTGATGTTAGTGAGATTATATGTTGTTACTGCAGTGTTGATAGTAACTATAAATAGAGTTTTGGTGAGATTCTGTGTTGTAGTGTGGGTAATGACCATGATTATAGCTTTGGGGAAAATTATATGTTGTTACTGCAATGTTGATAGTAACTATAAATAGAGTTTTGGTGAGATTCTGTGTTGTTACTGTAGTGTGGGTAATGACCATGATTATAGCTTTGGGGAAAATTATATGTTGTTACTGCAGTGTTGATAGTAACTATAAATAGAGTTTTGGTGAGATTCTGTGTTGTTACTGTAGTGTGGGTAATGACCATGATTATAGCTTTGGGGAAAATTATATGTTGTTACTGCAGTGTTGATAGTAAATATAAATAGAGTTTTGGTGAGATTCTGTGTTGTTACTGTGGTGTGGGTAATGACCATGATTATAGCTTTGGGGAAAATTATGTGTTGTTTCCCTATAGTGTCGTTAATGACTATGGTTAGGACCTTGGTGAGATTCAGAGTGACTCTGAAGTGTCGATAATGTACCGTAATGTTGGTTCTAGAGTAGGAAATATAGGATAATTGGTAAGTATAATGTTTATTGGTGTGTTTGTGTTTGATGATAACTAGTAATTGATAGTGATGGAGTATAAGTCAATGTTAATGAATTGGTGTTTTGGGATGATTTGGCATATAGGGCATATAGGGTGTTTTACCGTTTTTAGGGAAAATTCTGTATGGCTTTTGAGGTATCGATAGAGTGTGTAGGTGATGATTTTGGGAATAGGAATTAGAAGCCTATTGGTTACGGTAATGTGCAAGATTGGTACTAGAATAGACTGAGGATCTGAGTTGAGATGATAGGTACAGTTTGGCCTTGATGCACTGTAAGAATGATGAGTGTGAGAACTAACTTGTGTACTTGGTGATAGTGCATGTTCCCCGTAATAATGACTGGTGGACAATTAGTTGATGTATATGTATGTAGTGATCAGTAGGATCGCGTACCCCCGAGTGGTGGGATATGTTATATCTTGGTGTTAAAGTATGAACTTGTTTACTATCTGGTTGATTTATATGGTGTTGGTGTATGTTATATCTGTACATATGTGCATTGGTGTATGATGATATGATCAGGAGGATCGTGTGCATGTTGAGTGCCTAAATATATTAGTTATGCATTGGTGTGTGCATATCATGGTGTTTTGGTGGGATGAATCATGTCTCAGGAGGAGCGTAAGTGATTCATCCGTACTCCTTTGTGGAGAATGGTGGGGGATAGATCATGTCTCAGGAGGAGCGTAAGTGATCTATCCAGGTTCGATTGAATGAACCAATGAGTCGGTACCGCATGCATGGTGTTGAGTTGCATATTTGCATTATAATATGTTATATTGTAATTTGAACAGTAGGTTCGTCATATGGAGTTGTTGGGGGTGAATATTGGTGTGTTGGTGTGTTTTTCTACCTTATTTACATGTATTACATTACCATTATATTCTGATCATTATTTCTCACCCCTTTGTTGTTGTTGTGGTCTGTGCTTCTTCGGAAGTACAGATAATCCAGGTGTTTAGCTAGCTTGGATATTGGTGTGACCGTCGAGTCTAGGATGCTCTGATACGTAACACGGGATATGGGTGTTGTAATTGTTTTATGTCAAACGTGTTGAAATCCTGTGACGTATCATGTTTTGATGTATTTTACTTTATGAAACAAATTCCGCTGTATTATTTTGAAAAGAATGAATAAAGTATTTTTATAAAATTTGGAGATGTGATATCCCACTTTTTGGTGAAAACTCTGATTATTATTATAATATTTATATTTTATTTAATACGGGAAGTGGGGTGTTACAACAGTTGCCCATATTTAAATAGCTTTACCAGATGGTATGAGAGATGACAATCTCTTTAATATCATGGTGAAAGGTGTTTAAATGTAGCAAACTGAAAATTTTGTCCCTTAGATGCAATGATATGCTAAGGACGACAAAAATATGCAAGGGCATACATGCCATGAATTCTACAATGATGCTTTATGATGAGAAATATGCAAAATACAAGATGCAGACAGACACACAAGCAAACATGAGATAACTAACACAATGAATAACCATTCACTGGGGAAAGTCAGCGATACCGGGGAAACTAAAACAAATCGGGGAAATCTAAAGTGATTAGGCACGAGGTCCAAGCATGACCAGTGTGACACTCTATAGGAAATAATTTTCTAACAGGGGCATGAAACAACTCGACTGGGGGGAAAACTGAGGAAAACCAGACTCCAACGGGGAAATCCAGAAAGAAACAAGGTCTCTACTGGGGACTAAGCCAAAACAGAGAATTTCCTTACATCAAAGAGTTCAAATGGGATCTTCAGGAAACGACCGGAGATGTTGGTGACAACCAAACATCCTAAGATTTATCGGGGATGTTGGTAACAACCAACCATCCTAAGATCGGGATTAAGTGAACAATGCCAATAACCATTAGACTTTAAACAATTCCAGTCAAAACATTATTGGACTTTCAAATAGATATAATAACAACCAAATCAGCAATACCAATAACAATTAGATTTAAACAATTCCAGTCAAAACATTACTAGACTTCTGGGGATTGGAGACAGCCAAAACAGAGATGCCAATAACAATTGATCTTCAAGCAGTGTCAGTCAAAACATTACTGGACTTCCCAGGATTTGGTGACGACCGAAATAGAGTTGCCAATGACAATTGGACTTAAGACAAGGACAATCAAAACACTACTAGGCTTTCAAGGTGGATTGGTGATGACCAAAATAGTGATGCCAATAACAATTGGACTTTTAACAATGCCAGTCAAAACATTACTGGGCTTTCAAGGAGATATGGTGACAACCAGATCAGAAATGCCAATAACAATTGACTTTAAAACAATACCAGTTAAAACATTGTCGGAATTTCAAATAGATATGGTGACAGCCAAGTCAGAGATGCCAATAACAATTGGACTTTAAAATAATACCAGTCAAAACATTACCGAACTTTCAGGGAGTTAGAAACGACTAAACTTCACGTGGAAAAGGTTGGTGACCACCAAATAGTAAAATGATTTGAGGGACTAGTAAAAACTAGACTCACAAGGTAATACTGGTAATTACCTGACAAAATCACCAATGATAATTGGATTCTCTGTTGGAAATTTCTAGTTACAACTAGACTTCAAATGGGAATCTGGAGACAACCAGACAAGCGAAACAAAAGAGGGCTAGTAACAACTAGACTACAGGGGAAAATTGGTAACAACCAAAGGGTAAAAGATGGCAATAACGACTGATCTAGAAAGGCTTGGTGATAACCAAAAATATCGAAAGGGGAGCCAAGCGACTTTGCGGGACACAAAGGTGGACGACAACCACAACAAACACGAAAGATTGCCAGTTACAACTGGAATTAAAAATGGAAACAATAGTCAAGAAAACGCAACCCAAAAATATATGCTAAATGTGAATGCTATGATATGATGCAAATGCTCAAAGACGCGCAAGGACCGACTCTAACAAGAGACGCAGAAACAACAAATTCAGAGGGGAAGGCAGATCACGGTCTACTTCGCTGGGGAGACAAAATTTCACATTGAATCCAAGGAACCAAGGTGTCCTTGACAACACGCAGAGGTCAAACCCATTTACTTCATTGGGGGACAGTATGGGGCTTAGGCAAGCCAGCTAACAACACAAACCTCTTCGGAGAGTCAAAGTTCCTACTCTAAGGATGGCTCTTCAAAACTTCCTTCAGGTGAGGGATACTATAGAAATGATCCTTTAGTGGGGATAACGTTGCTTGAGGTGGAAATATCTAGATTTTGGCCGCTTTCAGACTTTCTGGGAATCAAATTAACTTCCACTGAAATCCTTCATAAACCAAAGTAAATATTTGTTCTATTTTTAGTTTTCCTTTAAAATCATATTTTGATTCAAAACATGCTTTCAAAAATCATTATTAACAAATAAATGATATTTTGCATAACAAAGAAAAGTAAAGAACACAGTAGATCACAAATATTCGAATTGTTCAAACTGATTTTATTTCATGAATGGCAGCTTGCTAATGGCAAAGCTCCATGGAATATTTACAATTTGAAAATGGAAAAAAGGGAAAAGGTACATCAAATACAATGACTATCCTGCCCTAGTGACCGAGAGTTCTCCAGATCTTCGCCTCTGACAAGAGTAGTGGAAGTGGATTTCCTTAGTAATCTTCATAGTGGTAACAACCTTTAATGCAACAAAATGCTTTTTATCCCTAACTTTTTCCTGAATGGCCCTTTCGGGTTTTCGACTCACCGAGATGCTTATTTTTTCCTAAGCCGTCCTTGCGGGTTTTCGGCTTAGCGAGCTTTCTTTTTTATTTCATCCCTAATTTTTGCCTAGATCTCCTTCATAGGTTATGATCCACCGGGATACCCATTCTTTCCTAAATCGCCTTTTCGGGTTTTCGACTTATCAATTTTTAAGGATAATATTTTCTGAATGCATCAGTGTTTACAAGGTGAGCGAGTTGTTCTCCATCCATTATTGTGAGGATGAGCGAACCTTCAGAGAAGGTTATATTCACAATGAATTAGCCATCATAGTTAGGCATCCACTTCCCACGTGAGTCTTTATGAGTTGGCAATATCTTCCTCAGTACAAGTTCTTCTTCTCGGAATTCTCGAACACAAACCTTCTTATCAAATGCTCTTTTGATCCTTTTCTGATATAGTTGGCCGTGGCATATGGCAGTCATTCGTTTTTCGTCGATGAGGTTCAACTGATCAAACCTTTCTCTGACCTATTTAGCTTCCATCAGGACTCTCAAAAAAGGTATCTCTACTTTAATGGGAAGGACTGCATCCATTCCATATACTAAGGAAAAAGGGGTTGCCCCTATCAAAGTGCGAATAAATGTTTTGTACCCGTGTAATGCAAACGGTGATATCCCATGCCAATCTTTATAGGTTACAACCATTTTCTGCACGATCTTCTTAATGTTCTTGTTCGGGGCTTCAACAACTCAATTCATCTTCGAATGATAAGGATATGAGTTGTGATGCTCTATCTTAAAGCTATCACAGAGCTCTTTCATAGTCTTGTTGTTAAAGTTAGTTCCATTGTCAGTGATAATACGACTAGGAATTCCATTTCGAAAAATAATTTCCTTCTTGATGAATCGAGCAACCACTTGTCTGGTCACGTTGACGTAAGATGCAACTTCGACCTACTTTATGAAATAATCTATGGCAACTAGGATGAAATGGTGTCCATTAGAAGCCTTGGGCTCAATTGCCCCAATCATGTCAATGCCCCACATAGATAAAGGCCACAATGATGACAAAACGCTCAACATCGTTGGAGGCACGTGCACCTTATATGCGTAAAATTGTCATTTATGACATTTCCTGGCATATTGGATGCAATTGGTTTCCATCGTTAACAAATAATATCCAGCTCTTAGAATCTTTTTTGACATGGCATAGTCGTTGGCATGGGTGCCAAATGTTCCTTCATGGATGTCTTGCATCAGTAAGTCTTCTTTTCGTCTGTCGACATACCTAAGCAGGACCATGTCGTAATTTCTTTTGTATATCACGTTGTTGCGGTGTGAATAGGATATCAAACTATTAATTAGTTTGAATCACATCTTTAGTTCACAATCGATCTTTGATTTATCCGAAGGAAAAGGTCAAAAGAAGGAAAACTTAATTTTTACATCGTAAACAATGCGGGGAGAGACCTAGAAAAGGGGTTGGTTAAGCTTAGGGAAGGTACTAGAACCCTAAACTTTTGTAGTACTCTACAGGAACCTTTTGTTTATTTTTTTACTATTTTTGCTTTATTACTTGCTTAAGTATATATTGAGCTAAGGGTTAAAGAGTGACTGAAAGACCTAAGCGTTAGTCCTAAGTTTACTCGGCAAGATTTGCATCTTGTACCTACGTATCCTGGGTAGGGAATGGAATCAGAGTAATTGTAGTTCCCCTCGAAAGGGAGGTTAGAAACGTCCTGACTATGGTCAAGGTTTCAAAAGGGAATAAGCGTTCCTTAAGGAAACACTTACGTGGAGTGCGTCGACTCCTATTTCTACGTTGAAATAGTTTGAATTGAAATTAGGGTTAAAGTTAGGGGTTCCACGGCGGAAACCCTAAACAGAGTACGACGACTTTTTAACCTAATGCTAGGGTAAATGGCATTTTCGTCCACGGCGGGACACCTAGGAAAATTAGGGTTTGAAAAAGTCAAAGGTTAGGGTTATTGACTCGACGGTCAAACTATTGGACCTAATCCTTCGGAAGGACTTAACGGTGAAATAATGCAAATGACGAAGATCATATGGCAGAATTAAAGTACGAAAATAAGGAAAGCGGTAAAGCAAAAAGCATCGTGACGATTACTCGCATAAATTACAAATCCCAAAAATGCAAGAATAAATGACTGCGACAATGGCCTCGCACAATTACAATTGAAACAATGGCAGTACAAATAAATGAAGGATTAATAAGCTGAAACGAACAAGATAATGAGGGTTTGACAGAAATTTTAACGGCTAAAACCAGAGTTCTAATTTTGAATTTTTATTTTAAAGGAGAATTTAATTTTACATTTAAAAGGAGAATTCATTTTCATTTTTACTTAAAAAATTTGTTTTGATTTAATTAAAAAAAAATGTTTTAATTTTAAGGCTTTAGATGAAGGAAAATATGTTTTTAATCTTTGTTGTAAAAAAAACATTTAATTTTTTGAGAAAGTTTTAATTTTAATAATAAAAAATGCTTCAATTTTTAATTTACAAAGATGTTTTAATTTTTAATTACCAAAACGTTTAAAATTTTAAATTCAATTATGTTTTAAATTTTTATTACAATTATGTTGTAATTATTTGTTAAAAAAAGTAACAATTAACAATAACCATAACTATAACTACAATTAAAGTAAAACCTAAAGTCATTAAATGGGATATAAATAATATAAAAAAAGAAAAAAGAAAAATAAAAAATAAAAGAGGGAGGCAATATTGTTGTTGTTAGCTTCATTAGGGTTTTATGCCCCTTTCTTCTTCTTTAAGCGCCGGCGACACCATTGGAGCTCCATCGTGAGCTTTTCTTCTTCCCTTTCACTTGCATGTGAGATCCACTCTTGATCTTCTTCCCATTCCTGTTCACCTGAAACAAAAATCATGAAGAAAAAAGGAAAGAAAAGTGGAGCGGGATCCTCACCGTATGTGGTTTGCGACGGGTGGCTGCCGGTTACGGTGCGAGACTGGGGACGATGATGAAGATGAGGAAGAAAACCCTCTCTCTGAGTCCGTTGGGTGCTTGGCCGGCGTCGGAGCTTCAAAGTTTCCGCCGCCGCTCCCGTTCTGGATCGATGATGATGACGCTTCCCTCCGGCCGCCGCGAAAGCTTTTCTCCTCTTCTTCTTCTTACCGCAGATGATGATGATGATCTTACTCACAGATCTTCTGAACCCCTAAACTCCTTCTTGGGTTTTGTTTTGTGGTCGTCCCCTCTTTAGGTTTTCGGGTGTTGCACCCCAAAATTTGCCCTCACAATACAAGACTTTGTGTTCCAAGAAGGTTCACAAGGTTCACAAAATTCACAATTGGTCAGAAGAGTTGACAATTCCCTCAGACAATGCACCTCCTAAGCAGTGCATCCAAAACTAGGGTTTTGACTTTAATCAGGCTAAATGGACTTCCAAGACTTCAAGTGAGCTTCATAACATCTTATATGTGTATAAGAACCCCCATGTCAAGTTTCAAGACTTTTCTCAAAAGTTTGCTCAGTCAGATGATCAGATAAGTCAAAAGCAGTCAATGCAGTTAAAAGGTCAAACTGAGGTCAACTGTGGTCAAACCAAAGTCAAACTTCATGATTTTTTTTGCCAACATCAAAGAGAGGTTGGGTGAGAAATATTATCATAATAACTGTAATACCCCAAATTTTGCCCTAAGATTTGTCGTCGCATTTCATTGCATTTAATCAATTACTAACAAATTTGTGTAGTCGTTTGACTTTTTGCAGGTAAATATCATATGGCATGCATTTTTTTTCTAAAAAATAAAAATGGCACAATTGGCAGGAGGACATGTGTAAGGAGTTATGAGTGTGAGAGGTTGAGAGTTCGAATCTCACCTTTGTCATTTTTTTTGTTTTTTATTATTTTTACTCTAAATTTTTCTATATTTCATTAAAAAAAATAACAAAAATAGTTTTTTATTATTATTTAATTATTATTTTCGTATTTTAATTAAATCATTTTTTAAAATATTATTTTTTTCACTTTTTTCTAAATTATTCATAAAAATATCCAAAAAATCATAAAATAAAAAATATTGAAAAAAATTTTGTTCTTTTTATAATATTTTTTATTTTAGGAATCAATAGGATTATTAGTTTTTATTTTAAGTTTATTTTAATTATTTTAAATTATTTAAATTTTATTTTTTCTTAACTAATTATTTAGTTTGGGCTTTAAAATGGGCTTTAGGGACATTATTGACAATTTGGTGTTAACCCTAATTTGTTCCCTATATATACATGTGTTGCCTTGTTGGAAAAAAAAAGGGAGAGAATGAAAAAAACCTAAGAGGAGTGAGTGCCGTTTGCCGTTATTTAGTTTTCTTCTTCATCCATTACTATTGTTTCTTTTTCTTCATCGTTTACCGTTATTTCTTTTCCTTCATCTATTACTGTTGTTTCTTTTTCTTCATCTTTTACCGTTATTTCTTTTTCTTCATCTATTACCGTTATTTCTTTTTCTTTATCTATTACTGTTACGTTTATATATATATAATTTTTAAATTGTTAGAGTTTATATATATAAGATTTTTGATCGAATTATGTCGATACGATGTTTGCACATTTGTGTGCATGACGCGTGACATTTGTGTTAGTTCGATCTGGTTGCGATGATCGCATTTTTGTGTGAGCAATAATACTATTTTTTGCTTAATTTCTTTTTTTTTGCGATAAATTTTGTTTCGTCCGATTTAGATCTGGTTGCGATGAGCGCATTTCTGCGTTAGCAACATTGTTGGGTTATTTGGCACATTTAAAATTCATTATTGCTTTATTATTATTATTATTATTATTATTATTATTATTATTATTATTATTATTATTATTATTATTATTATTATTATTATCATTATTTATTATTATTATCATTATTATCATTATTATTACCATTATTATTATTATTGTTATCATTAATTTATTAAAATTTGTTATAATATAAAAATCTGTTTTTTAAAATAAATAACATTAACATCTTTTCCAAATTAATATGAAAACCTATTATTTTTAAGAAAAACTTTTTTTAGATAAATTTAAAATAATAACTAAAATCTTTTTTTAAAATAATAACTAGAACCGTTATTTATTTTATTTTATTATTGTTCAATTCAAATTTCATTATCATATTGTATCTGCCCCTCTAATGTAACCTCGCGAACTTAACAATCGCTCTTTAAATTCTGCTTTTAAATTTCTGCTTGCATGGTTTAAATTATAACATTATCTCTCTGTTTGCATGATTCAATTATCTCACGCGTTTACTATTATTTCTGTCACATTGCACACATCCGAAGGTTAGGTCTAACTGTTTGGCCGCCGCGCCAATAGTCCGTAAAACTTCACACATTCAATTTCAAATCCTCAAAACTACAAACTACAAACCCTAATTTTCACAAATGCCTCGCCGCAGGCAAAATTACAATTTTACCCTTAGCATTAGGTCAAAGAGCCGCCGCGCTCATTTTAGGGTTTCCCGCCGTGGAATCCCTAATTTAACCCTAATTACAACTTAACAATTTATAACATAGAGATCGGAGTTTAAGACTCCATGTAAGCGTGTCCTTAAGATACGTTTATTCCCCATTGAAACCTTGGCCACAGTCAAGACGTTTCTAACCTCCCTATTGAGGGGAACTACGATTACTCTGATTCCACTCCCGTAAGGATACGTAGGCACAAGATGCGATGTCTTGCCGAGTAAACTTAGAATTAACCCCCTTTATTATTTATTATTGCTTATTTATATTTTATTTATCTTTGCTATTTAATTATTTTGCTTATTATTTTGTAATTGTTTCTTGGATGTAAAGTTGTTTAATTATTTAATTATTATTATGGTTAGTAATTAGGGAGTGTAACAACATGTATGTAATATTAAAATAAATTTAGATCACTTTTAAATAAAGATAATTAAAATAAACACGTCACACACGTAAGTCGATTTTAATCGCCGTCTCACTTCCTAAGGATATCCCTCAAGTTGCCTACGAATAATGGTTAAGTGGGGTGTATAAAGCAAGTCCCTCAAATAGAAAAATCATCAAAGTCCCTTATGGTTGCCTTTACGAATCGAGTCCCTTTCGAAAAATGATGATGGTCCCTTATATGTGCTTATTACATCCCACAATGGCCTTCAAAGTCAAATTGTCCCTCACATATCCCTTAACATCCAAAGTAAGGACTACCTACTCCATTATAGTAGGGATAGTCTTACTAAAGGAAAGAATGAAGAATAAGAAAGACTTTTAAACATTAGGGTAGGTTACTCCTAGGTGCTTGCTCACTTCAAAACTGTTTCACACTTAAACAAATTTTCAACAAGTTTTCAAACAAGTTCTTAACACATCCTTACATGGATTATTTATTAACTATTCTGAAAATTTTCTATTCACACACTACAATTTCAAAACAATTCAAAAGTGAGCTTAAGTACCTAAGAGCCCATGGATAACCATGGATGAAAAGGATGCTAATACCTTCCCTTTTCATAACCTACCCCCCGGACCCAAAATATTCTCTAAGGTCTTTCCTGTTCTTTTATAACCTTTCCTTATGGATAAAATAAAAGTCGGTGGCGACTCTTGCTATCCGCAACATTGTTTAAAGTCAGTTCACCGGGTTACAGAACTGGCGACTCTGCTGGGGATCTATTTAAGAGGGGTACCCTTAGGAATTAAGATCACTTTAAATTGTTTGCCTTGTTTGCTTTATTATATTACTTGTTGGGGTGCTCTCATGTGTGAAAGGTCCTAACCCGGACCTAGTGTACCTTAGGTAAATGGCAATAGACCAAGGAAACTGTACGACGTATATCGATACGGTTGATCTGGTGGCCATAGTTAGTGCGACTTCTTGGTTGGTGCTTATATTCCTTAAGTCAAGTTGAGGATAATATTGAGGCTGCCATATGTTGTCAATGCACTAACTGACTTTTAGAACCCTAGTTAACTCATCTTGGCCTTTAGAAAGTAGTGAGGTAACCGGCTTTGGTGCAGACTGAAGTTGGTTGACACTCGATACTACGCTCATTGAGATCTTAAACTTGGAGGTTTTTGGTTGGCAAGTAAGTTGCCTTCTGAACAACCACCCTTGTGAAGGATCAATGATATTGAGATCCCTTAGAACCTGGTTACTTTTGTAGGACAGGATGAACCATCTAACTTCAGGGGAGGGTACTTGCCTTTGAACCTCATGCAAGCCTTTAAACCTAGAGCTATGGTGTGACTTGTTTGTGTGTGCCACATGTTTGTGATTGAGCATGACATCATGACATCATCATGCATCATAAGCATATCATTTTCCCTAACCATTTCAAGGACCAAAGGATTTATCTTTGTTCTTTGTTGCAGGTCATGGCTTCTGCTCGTAGAAACACCATCAGGATCAACTTTGTAGGGATACCTGCTAAGCTCAAGGAGTTGGTTTCCCTAGTGCCTGATCATTCCCAGTTCAACAAGAGACATGGTCACTTATTGGATCTAGTTACTTCAGGGTTCAGTGAAGACATGATGAGTGTGCTGTTTCAGTTCTTTGACCCTAAGCACCATTGCTTTACATTTCCTGATTATCAGCTGGTTCCAACCATGGAGGAGTTCTCTAAACTTCTGGGTATACCTGTTCTTGATCAGAAGCCATTCACAGGCTTAGAGAAGGAGCTTAAACCAGAAGTTATTGCTGCAGCTCTACATCTGAAGAAGTCTGACATTGTTCTAGAGACGAGAAGTGGAGTTAAAGGTATTCTTGCCAAGGTATTAGTGGATAAAGCTCAAATGTTCTTGAAGGCTATGAGCTACGATGCTGTTGAGGAGATCTTAGACTTATTGATTTATGGCTTAGTGTTGTTCCCCAATCCTGATCAGTTCATAGACGTTCATGCCATCAACATATTCCTGAGTCACAATCCAGTGCCTACCTTACTTGGAGACATCCTACATTCTCTTCACACCCGTACTACAAGGGCAAGAGGAACTTTGATGTGCTGCATACCTTTACTTTCTAGGTGGTTTATTTCTCACCTTCCTCGCTCAGTAATGAAGAATGAGCAAGGGTTCAGATGGTCCAAGAGGATCATGTCACTTTCTCACTCAGACATCCATTGGTGCTCCAGATCTATGGAGAATGTCACCATCATTGACCGTTGTGGGGAGTTTCCTAATGTGCCACTTCTAGGCATAAGAGGAGGCATCACCTACAACCCATCTCTAGCTTTACGACAGTTTGGTTACGCCCGGAGCGATGGTCCACATGACATGTTGATTCAGGGCATTGTGTTTGACTACGACAACGATCTTCAGGGTTACCGTCAGAGATTCATACGAGCTTGGGGAAAGGTAAACAGGATTGACAGCAAGACACTGGAGCCTAAGTACACCATTCCTATGGAGGCTTATCTCAGATGGGTACGATTTCGTGCTCAGACACTCATGATGCCATATCCTGCCGTCCTACCAGTTACCATGGAACCTGTTGCTGAAGGAGACACAGCTTATACCATCCTTCACCCAGACATGCTTACTGATATGGAAGACTTGCAGAGATCATGGATCCAACTGAAAGAGAAAAGGGATACTTTCGAGGCTCATTACAAAGCAAGCCAAGCAAGGATCCTAGAGCTAACAAAGCTACTTCATGAGGAACGAAACCTCAACTCATACCTCAACACAAAGAGGAAGCGTCCATGGGAGACTTAAAACCCCATCTTTTGTACTTATTTCGTTTTCATTTTTTTGTAAGCCTAAAAGGCAAAACAAGTTATTACTAATAAAAAGTTACTTTCTTGTTTGTTTAAGCAAATTTAAATCCTGCGGTCCTTGAAAACATTGCATATGCATTCCCATATCATTGCATCACAGGTTTATAATTGTGAACAGGTTTCTCATCTTCTCAATGGCTCTTGAACAATCAGTTAAGGATCTCCAGGCACAGAATGCACAGTTCCAAGAGCTGATCCTGAACCTATCCAAGGGGCAGGATGAATTGAAGACACTGCTGGCCAAGAAGACTAAGAAGGCTAGAAGGTCTGCTGGGTTGCTCAACATGGGAAGAAGGTTCAAAGGTCCTGTCAAGACCAAGGAACATGTTGAAGACTATGAATCTGAAGAATCTGAGCAGGAGAGAGGCAGTCTCCACAACACTATGGGGGACTCTGATTCTGAGGCTAACTACTACCATGAGCCTAACGAAGACAAATTCAAGATGCTGGTGGATAGAATGGATGCTATGGAATTACAGAAATCATCTGGGCTGGATTTTGAGGATTTGAGCTTGATATCTGGGGTGGTCATACCCATTGGGTTCAAAGTTCCTACATTTGTTGTCTATGATGGGGTCTCTTGTCCCAAATTGCATCTGAGGTCTTATGTCAGAAGAATGCAACCCCACACTGCTGATAAGAAGTTGTGGATCCATTTCTTTCAAGAGAGTTTATCTGGAGCTCAGCTAGAGTGGTATTATCAGTTGGAGAGTGTCAACATCAGAGATTGGAATGACCTTGCTGAAGCTTTCTACAAGCAGTATCAATACAATGCTGACTTAGCCCCCACTCGCATGCAGCTTCAAAGCATGTCTATGGGTGCCAAAGAAAGCTTTAAGGAGTATGCTCAGAAGTGGAGAGACTTAGCTGGAAGAGTTCAACCCCCTTTGACTAATAGGGAGTTGGTTGATATGTTCATGTGTACGCTGAATGGTCCGTTTTACAGTCATCTCATTAGAAGCTCATCATCTGGCTTCACTGAGTTGATCATGACAGGAGAGCGAGTAGAGAATGGTATCAAGAGTGGTAAGATCCAAGTGGGCACTTCTTCATCAGGTGCTGCAAAGAAGCCTCCCACTGGGAAGAAAGAATCTAATGCTGTGTATGGTCAGCCTGATCGTAACAGAAGGCATCAGTCTGTTAGTGCAGTTCATATTTCAAATCCAACTCCTGCAACAACAGAGCAGCCTCAAGGCAACCAACAGAGGGCTAGAAGACAGTTCACGAAGATCAACATGTCAATGGCTCAGGCATTGCAACACTTGTTGAAAGCTGAACTTATTACCCTGAGGGAGGCCCCTCAGAATCCCAATGTTACCTTTCCCAAGTACAATCCCAATGCACGATGTGCATATCATTCAAACTGTCCAGGACATGATACTAATAACTGCTGGGTCTTGAAGAACAAAATTCAGGATATGATTGATGCTGGAGAAATTGAGTTTGATCCACCAGGTACTCCAAATGTGATTACAGCTCCAATGCCAAATCACGAGAAGACTGTCAACGCCATTGCTGAAGATATTGATGAAGATCTGCGTGTCTATTCAGTTATGGAGTTGAGCACACCATTGTCTGTTATCAAAAAGAGGTTAGTACAAGCTGGGATCTTTCCAGGTTGTCATGAAGATTGTCTATATTGTACCTATAAGCCGGATAGTTGCTTCATTTTGAGAGATGGGATTCAACGTCTCATGGATAAATATACTATAGTGTTTGAAAGAAGACCAGCATCTGTAGAAAATATGGTGGATCATCTGACTCAGGGTAAGAAGATTGAAGAGGTTGACATGGTTGACAAAGTACCACTAAGAATCACTTCAAAGGGTCCCATTAAAATCACTCATCAGGGCCCAATCAAGATTACTGCTGAAGGTCCTGTGAAAGTTGTTGCTGAAGCCAGAGTAGCTCCTCTGATCATTACCACTCCTGGTCCTATTCCTTATACATCTGACAAAGCTATGCCTTGGCACTACGGGTCTGATGTTTACATCCATGGTGTCAAGCAGGAGCCTTTACCTGATATGCCTGTTGACATTGATAATATTGCTGGATCTAGCAAGATCACTCGTAGTGGAAGAGTCTTCTCTCCTCCAGTTGCTTCTAAGAGTGCAGTTACTCCTGCTGTTACTTCCGCCACTGATGCTCGGGGCAAGGGTCCTGTTATTGAGCCTGTATCTACTGATGTGCCAGCTGCTGATGACCTCTCTAAGCAGATGGAAGAAGTATTGAAAATCATTCGCAAGAGTGATTATGATATTGTTGATCAGCTGGGGCATACTCCCTCAAAGATTTCTATGCTCTCCCTGTTATTATGTTCTGAGGCTCATGCCAAGTCATTGATCAAGTTTCTAAAGATGGCTCATGTACCCAGTGCAATTTCTGTGGACCAGTTTGAGAATTGTGTTGCTCACCTGACCTATGACAACGGGTTAGGATTTTCTGATGCTGACTTGACCCCTGCCAAGAGGGATCATAACAGGGCCTTGCATATTTCAATTGAATGCAGGGGCACTACCCTGTCTCATGTGCTGATAGACAATGGTTCCTCTCTGAATGTGTTGCCTAAGGAAGTCCTGAACAAGCTGAGTCCTGAAGATACGGTATTGAAGCCCAGTAATATTGTGGTAAAGGCTTTTGATGGTTCTAGAAGAGTAGTGCATGGGGAAATTGATCTTCCAATCAAGGTTGGCTCTCAGGTGTTTACTGCTACATTCTATGTAATGGATATTCGTCCTTCGTACTCATGTCTGCTTGGTCGTCCCTGGATCCATGGGGCAGGTGCGGTGACCTCCACATTACATCAAAAGTTGAGATATCCGGTGAATGGAAAAGTTGTTACTGTCTTTGGAGAGGAAGAATATTTTGTCAGCCATGTAAACACTTTCAAGTATCTGGAAGTAGAAGGTGAATACATTGAAACTCCATGTCAGTCATTTGAAGTGGTTCCCTGGGCTGTTAAGGATTGTGTGACTCCTCCTGCTGTGAAGAAGGTTCCTGTGGTCATCAGAAACCCTCCAACAATGGCAATGGCCTCCCTCAATGATGCAAAAGCTATGGTGGAAGAAGGTGGTTGTACTATTTGGGGTCAGCTTCCTGATATTCCATACAAGTCTGACAAGTTTGGTTTGGGTTTCACTGCAGAGTCCCAGAAGGCTGTTCGTCGTGCTCGTGCTGTTCGTATCACCAATCAAGGGGTTATCAATGCTGTGGGAGATCAAGATGAGGACTACAACCTGGAGGCATGGATTTTTCCTACTGTGGGTGCTGGACTCAATAATTGGAAAGCTGAAGATGTTATCCCTGTCTCCTTTAGTCAGGAGTAAATACTATTACTGTGTTATGTTTTTAAATTTATAATTTCTGGAACAATTAAAACTTTCAAGCCATGTGCCTTACCCGGGGCACAATGGTGTGCTTGTTACGGGTTGTCATTTCATTTGCATACTTCATTCAATAAAATCAGTGGACGTTTCGTTTTCGTAAATATTGTGTTCCTTGTCTTTCTTTTTCTTCTATTTTTGCTTTATCAGCTATGTGTTCTTACACACACCCACGTCACTAAAATGCAGATCCTCATCCACTCTGGATCCAGCTGATAACAGTTCTACTATTGCCAATTACAATTTCGAGAATCCGATCTATCAAACTGAAGACGGAAACGAGGACGATTGTGAAATACCTGTAGAGCTTGCTAGGTTGTTACAACAAGAAGAGAAAGCTATACAGCCACATGAAGAGCCAGTCGAAGTTGTGAATCTGGGAACTGAAGAAAACAGAAAAGAGGTCAAGATAGGGGCTGATTTAGAGGACAGTGTCAAGAGCAGGATGATTCAGATGCTACGTGACTATGTGGAGATCTTTGCTTGGTCTTATGAAGATATGCCAGGGTTGGATACAGACATTGTGGTTCACCGTTTGCCAGTGAAAGAAGATTGTCGTCCAAAGAAGCAGAAGGTTCGTCGTATGCGTCCTGAAATGTCAGAAAAGATCAAAGCAGAGGTAATGAAACAGTTCAATACAGGGTTCTTGGCCGTAACTTCTTATCCTCAGTGGGTTGCAAATGTGGTACCAGTTCCTAAGAAAGATGGTAAGGTACGTATGTGTGTAGACTACAGAGATCTGAACAAGGCTAGCCCTAAAGATGATTTTCCACTTCCTCATATTGATATTCTGGTAGACAACACTGCTCAGCATAAGGTATTCTCTTTTATGGATGGTTTCTCTGGTTACAATCAAATCAAGATGGCACCTGAAGATATGGAGAAGACTACATTTGTGACACAGTGGGGCACCTTTTGCTATAAGGTAATGCCATTTGGTTTGAAGAATGCAGGGGCAACATATCAGCGTGCTATGGTGGCTTTGTTTCATGATATGATTCATCATGAGATAGAGGTATATGTGGATGATATGATAGCCAGGTCTCAGAATGAAGAACAACATCTTGATCATCTGCACAAGTTGTTTGAGAGGTTGAAGAAATACAGGTTGAGATTAAATCCAAACAAGTGTACTTTTGGAGTTAGATCTGGAAAGCTCCTGGGTTTCATTGTCAGTGGAAAAGGTATTGAAGTGGATCCTGCAAAAGTGAAAGCTATACGAGAGATGCCAGCTCCCCGTACTGAGAAGGAGGTTAGAGGTTTCTTGGGACGATTGAACTACATTGCAAGATTTATTTCCCAATTAACTACCATCTGTGAGCCAATCTTCAAGTTGTTGAAGAAAGATCAGGTGATGGAATGGAATGATGAGTGCCAGACTGCCTTTGATGAAATCAAGAGATATTTGCTAGAACCTCCAATTTTAATGCCACCAGTTGATGGAAGACCCTTGATTATGTATTTAACAGTATTAGACAACTCAATGGGGTGTGTATTGGGGCAACATGACGAGTCTGGTCGAAAAGAGCAGGCAATATACTACCTTAGCAAAAAGTTTACCGACTGTGAAACAAGATACTCACTGCTCGAGAAAACTTGCTGCGCTTTGGCATGGGCTGCTCGCCGACTAAGACAGTATATGTTGACCCATACTACCTTGTTGATTTCGAAGATGGATCCAATCAAGTACATATTTGAGAAACCTGCTCTCTCCGGAAGAATTGCAAGATGGCAAATGATCTTGACAGAATATGATATACAGTATACTACTCAGAAGGCCATTAAGGGGAGTGTTGTTGCTGATCATTTGGCTCATCAAGCAGTAGATGATTACCAGTCAATGAATTTTGAGTTCCCTGATGAAGACATTATGTCTGTTACCAAAGAACCTGGACAATATGACGGACCTGAACAAGGATCCCGATGGACTATGGTTTTTGATGGTGCCTCCAATGCACATGGTAATGGTGTTGGTGTTGTGATTAGTTCCCCTGAAGGTTGTCATACCCCGATTACTGCCAGACTTTGTTTCTATTGTACCAATAACATGGCTAAGTATGAGGCATGTATCATGGGTATACAAGTTGCTATTGATATGAAGATTCAGTTCCTTGAGGTGTATGGAGATTCAGCTCTGGTAGTAAGTCAGATTAAAGGAGATTGGGATACAAAGCATGATAATCTCATTCCTTACAGAGAACATGTGTTGTCTTTGATCCCACATTTCAAAGAGATTACTTTTGGACATATTCCACGAAGAGAGAATCAGTTGGCAGACGCATTGGCCACCATGGCATCTATGTTTGAGATCAGCTGGGATGATGAAGCTCCCAAGATTACCATTGATAGATTTGAGAAGCCTGCATACTGCAATGAGATTGACACTGAAGGGGCAGAGGAGAAGCCTTGGTTCTATGAAGTGAAAAACTATCTTGAAGCTCAGGAGTTCCCTGAAGGGGCATCTGTCAAAGATAGGAAGTTCCTGAGAAGGTTTTCTGCTAAGTTCTTTCTGAGTAATGGCATTCTGTATAAGCGTAATCATGATTCAACTATGCTTCGTTGTGTGGATAAGAAGGAAGCTACAGAAATTATGGAAGAGATGCATGATGGGACCTTTGGCACTCATTCTAGTGGTCATACCATGGCAAAGAAGATTTTGAGAGCAGGTTACTATTGGTCTACCATGGAAGCTGATTGCTATCAACACTCCAGAACATGTCACAAATGTCAAATCTATGCTGATAAAATACATGTACCTCCATCTCCATTGAATGTGTTGACTGCTCCTTGGCCCTTTGCCATGTGGGGCATTGATATGATTGGTGAGATCAAGCCTACTGCTTCTAATGGGCATCGTTTCATCCTGGTTGCTATTGATTACTTCACGAAGTGGGTAGAGGCAGCTTCATTTGCATCTGTGACTAAGAATGTTGTGGCTCGGTTCATTAAGAATAATCTTATATGTAGGTATGGTATCTGTAACACGGTGGGAGAACTGACTTTAAACAATGTTGCGGATAGCAAGAGTCGCCACCGACTTTTATTTTATCCATAAGGAAAGGTTATAAAAGAACAGGAAAGACCTTAGAGAATATTTTGGGTCCGGGGGGTAGGTTATGAAAGGGGAAGGTGTTAGCACCCTTTTCATCCATGGTTATCCATGGGCTCTTAGGTACTTAAGCTCACTTTTGAATTGTTTTGAAAGTGTAGTGTGTGAATAGAAAATTTTCAGAATAGTTAATAAATAATCCATGTAAGGATGTGTTAAGAACTTGTTTGAAAACTTGTTGAAAATTTGTTTAAGTGTGAAACAGTTTTGAAGGGAGCAAGCACCTAGGAGTAACCTACCCTAA
The DNA here is from genome assembly GCA_963859935.3 of Lathyrus sativus. Lineage (NCBI taxonomy): Eukaryota > Viridiplantae > Streptophyta > Magnoliopsida > Fabales > Fabaceae > Lathyrus > Lathyrus sativus. The sequence continues at coordinate 56,763,801 of OZ012735.1, read as the reverse complement.
TGTTTAAAGGTCTTTCTTATTCTTCATTCTTTCCTTTAGTAAGACTATCCCTACTATAATGGAGTAGGTAGTCCTTACTTTGGATGTTAAGGGGTATGTGAGGGACAATTTGACTTTGAAGGCCATTGTGGGATGTAATAAGCACATATAAGGGACCATCATCATTTTTCGAAAGGGACTTGATTCGTAAAGGCAACCATAAGGGACTTTGATGATTTTTTTATTTGAGGGACTTGCTTTATACACCCCACTTAACCATTATTCGTAGGCAACTTGAGGGATATCCTTAGGAAGTGAGACGGCGATTAAAATCGACTTACGTGTGTGACGTGTTTATTTTAATTATCTTTATTTAAAAGTGATCTAAATTTATTTTAATATTACATACATGTTGTTACACTCCCTAATTACTAACCATAATAATAATTAAATAATTAAACAACTTTACATCCAAGAAACAATTACAAAATAATAAGCAAAATAATTAAATAGCGAAGATAAATAAAATATAAATAAGCAATAATAAATAATAAAGGGGGTTAATTCTAAGTTTACTCGGCAAGACATCGCATCTTGTGCCTACGTATCCTTACGGGAGTGGAATCAGAGTAATCGTAGTTCCCCTCAATAGGGAGGTTAGAAACTTCTTGACTGTGGTCAAGGTCTCAAGGGGAATAAACGCATCTTAAGGACACGCTTACGTGGAGTGTAGAAACTCCAAATCTCTACGTTGAAATGTTAAGTTGTAATTAGGGTTAAATTAGGGATTCCACGGCGGGAAACCCTAAAATGAGCGCGGCGGCCCTTTGACCTAATGCTAAGGGTAAAATTGTAATTTTGCCTGCGGCGAGGCATTTGTGAAAATTAGGGTTTGTAGTTTGTAGTTTTGAGGATTTGAAATTGAATGTGTGAAGTTTTACGGACTATTGGCGCGGCGGCCAAACAGTTAGACCTAACCTTCGGATGTGTGCAATGTGACAGAATAATAGTGATGAAAGTGTGAGGAATTTAAATCATGCAAACGGGAATAAAATGCGGAAAGTAAGCGCGATTGTTGGTTCGCGAGGTTACAAATGAGGAACAGATACAATAATAATAAAACTCGAATTGAAAAATAAAATAAAACAGTAAACATAAAAGGCTGCAAAACGAACACACATGTTAGTAGGCAGAGTCAGGTGTCAATCAAAATGAATTACGAGACAGTCAAGAAAAAGGTGCAACATTTAGGATTTTTTGTGTAAAGAAAGGGGTCTTGATTTAGGTTAAAAAAAAGATTTAATATTAAAAAAAAAAATTTAATTTAATTTTCGAAACGGTTTTGAATTCATTATCTAAAAAAAAGTTTTATTAAAAAAATTTAGGTTTACTATAGCTTGTTTATTAAAAAAAGTTAGTTAATATTTTTTTTAAAAAAAAGGTTTAGGTTAATAAAAGAGGTTTTAAGTTAATAAAGAAAAGCTTTAACAAAATCTTAAAAAGATAATAACAATAATTATAATCAAAAGAATAATAAGAAAAGAAAAGAGTTGGGCCAGTATTCTTGTTGTTGTTAGCTCGCTGTGAAATAAACATTGGAATGAAGGGAACTTCCCATTAGGGTTTCCTCTTTTCGTCATCGTGCGGCGCCGTTTCTCCTCTTCTCCGTTATCGCTTCCGATTCGCTTCTCTCTTTCTCAACTCCACCTAAAAACAATAAAACAAATGAGGATTGACAAATCTCGAAGTTGGATTGCTCACTCTTTTAGAGAGTTCGCAGCGATCCGACAATCGGTGATGGTAATATCCTCTTGAACGTTTGGATCTCTGGATCGTGACGGCATTTGTAGGCGATGATGAGAGCTGAACAAAGCTATCTGAGCCGTCTTGGTTCGTTATTCGCCGTTCTTTGTGCTTTTTCCCGTCTCGTGTCTCCTTTCGCCATGGCCATTGTTTGCTCTTTGTTTCCTGAAACAAAACATGCAAATAATCGTCAGTAACTCGAGTTCCTCACGTTTCGATTCGGTTCTGATGGTTGTCTGGAGAAGACGGCGATGATTTTGTTCAAATGAGCCGTCAGACGTGCCGCTTGTGAATAACGACGTCTTTGATGGTGACGAGGTTATTCGTTGACGGTTGTTGTTCTTCGTTCGTCTTTTCTCTGATAACAGCGCGCCTCTGGTGAGAATGTTCTGTCACTTTATCTTTTGTGGTTTCTTCTATGTAGAGAACAGCGTTAGGGTTCTTTACTTCGAATGGCCCCTTTATTTTATATATGTTTCTCTCTGATTTTCGTGGGCCTGGATTGACACGACTTTGCGTTACTTTTTCCTTTTGAGATTGGGTTTTGTCTGATATGATTCGATATTGATTTTGAATATGGATTTTTCTGATATCAGTTGATTCGATTTGCTTGATTTCTGGATTTTCATTAGATATGGATTCATTTGGATTTTTCAAATATGGATATCTGGTTCTGATACTGATTGGACTCATTTTGGACTTTCCTCTTTCAAACTCAGGGGTTTTGTTGATTTCACCTGATATGAACTGTTTTTTTTTCTTGATGCAGTTTTGAATTCGGATACCTGGTTTCAGTGCAGTTCGGATTCCTTTCGATTTCTGACCCAGTTTGGATTATTGCTGATGAACTGATTTCTTATGATGTTGTTTCGTTTTGATATCCAATTTTCATTTCTGATATTGCCATGGATTTTGCTTGTGGGTCACTATCTTTCAGGTGAATTCCAATTTGGCTCTCAGTCTGACGCCATTTGCTTGATAGGGCTGGACTGATAAAATCGCATCTCTGTTGCTGATCTGGACTTTGATTCTAATATTATCTGTTGGATTTTTGCAGACAAGTCCTCTCTCTGATCTGGGACATCCGTATGGTTTGGATTTTCTACATTCAGTTGTGGATTATCCATGGATCTAATTAGCAATCTGTTGGCATCCGGATTTACTTGATAGATTCCAATTACGTACTGGTTTCGAAGCAATCCTTCGGCAAAATCCATTTCGACCCGAAACTTCTTTTTACTCTTCATCTCTCGGTTGCCCCTTAGATAAGAACAGATGTTACCTGATCTGACGCTAATGGCGCGGATCGGTAACGGGGGTAGGATGCGGCTTCGGTTGTGCCACTCCCGGCACTCGATGATGACAATGTTCTGAGAGTGTCAAATTCATCTTTCTAACATCTTCCTACTCTGTTCTGTTTTGTTTCTCTTATTTTTTGCAGGTGATCGGGAACTTCGAGGAACACTCAAGGGAAGGATACCATGAAGAAGCCTTAGGAGTTTTTAGGATTTAGGATTTTTTTAGAGTAGATGTAACATTTGTAAATGTAATCTCACAGCAATTCAAATGTGAAATGATTCATTTCCTTTTGTAAAATGATATTCTTATGAAATAAAAATTCCATGATCATTCAACTTTGAATCTATTTATATTTATTTCTAGTTATAAATTACAAACATTTGTGAATAAATCCACAAATATTTAAATTCATTATTCTAGTCATAAACCATAAATACTCACGAATGATATTCTTGCTCATGTACTTGTCTCGTTGGTAGTCCTAATCTCATCACCTGACAATATTCTCCTCATTTTCTAACCAAACGCGAATGTGCGCCGTAATCACAACAGATTTAGTATCAATGATGATATTGCCCGTAATTGAATTCCACTGACCAAATGATATAAGCAACAATCCAATAATACCCAATTAAACTGCGCCTTATTAACAGCAACGGAAATGCTCTGGAAATAAACCATGAGCGATAAAATGGACCTTAAATCCAGTTATGCCCGACAAATTTCGATACCGAACACATCGAATTGGCACCTTGATATAATCAAAACAGATGATAAATAAATGCCTCAGAAATAGTGTCTCAAGTGTCTCACAGCTCAGTAACAGCCCGTCTTCAAAGAATTAGCGGGATCCACGTAAAAACGACCAAAATACCCCTGGGACCAAATCTGAAGTCTTGGAAGTCCATTTAGCCTGATTAAAGTCAAAACCCTAGTTTTGGATGCACTGCTTAGGAGGTGCATTGTCTGAGGGAATTGTCAACTCTTCTGACCAATTGTGAATTTTGTGAACCTTGTGAACCTTCTTGGAACACAAAGTCTTGTATTGTGAGGGCAAATTTTGGGGTGCAACAGCTGCCCCTGTTCAATTTTCTGAAACCTGAGGGGTTAGATTGGTATATTTGCCAGTCGTAACCTGGAAGGTTGAAGGGGATTGAACACAAAAGCCCAAAAATTTGCACTCACCAGTGCATGGAGTGATATTGATGGTTGGTTGAACATGATTGAGTGGGCTTAAAGATGCCACTAGGGGAAAGTTCTTCAGTAGTATAATGAGAACTGTCAGGAGTCTGGAGTAATACTGATGTAACAGCATGTCTTCATGAGGATAGAGCAATCAATAATGATAACCCTAAAGCAGTCTTGAAGTGATAAATCTGACCTCAGGAGGATAGAGCAATCAATAGCTCTAAAGCAGTCTTGAAGTAATAATGGCTTCAGGAGGATAGAGCAATCAATAGCTCTAAAGCAGTCTTGAAGTAATAGAATGGCTTCAGGAGGATAGAGCAATCAACAGCTCTAAAGCAGTCTTGAAGTAATGATTTCAGGAGGATAGAGCAATGAATAGCTCTAAAGCAGTCTTGAAATAATAACGTGATATGTCTTCAGGAGGATAGAGCAATCAATAGCTCTAAAGCAGTCTTGAAATGTGATATGTCTTCAGGAGGATAGAGCAATCAATAGCTCTAAAGCAGTCTTGAAGTAATAATGTGATATGTCTTCAGGAGGATAGAGCAATAAATAGCTCTAAAGCAGTCTTGAAATAATAATGTGATATGTCTTCAGGAGGATAGAGCAATCAATAGCTCTAAAGCAGTCTTGAAGTAATAATGTGATATGTCTTCAGGAGGATAGAGCAATCAATAACTCTAAAGCAGTCTTGAAGTAATGATTTCAGGAGGATAGAGCAATGGATAACTCTAAAGCAGTCTTGAAATAATTAGATGGCTTCAGGAGGATAGAGCAATGAATAGCTCTAAAGCAGTCTTGAAGTAGTAATATGACCTCATGAGGATAGAGCAATGAATAGCTCTAAAGCAGTCTTGAAGTAATAATGTGATATGTCTTCAGGAGGATAGAGCAATCAATAGCTCTAAAGCAGTCTTGAAGTAATAATGTGATATGTCTTCAGGAGGATAGAGCAATCAATAGCTCTAAAGCAGTCTTGAAATAATTAGATGGCTTCAGGAGGATAGAGCAATGAATAGCTCTAAAGCAGTCTTGAAGTAGTAATATGACCTCATGAGGATAGAGCAATGAATAGCTCTAAAGCAGTCTTGAAGTAATAGGATGATTTCAGGAGGATAGAGCAATCAGTAGCTCTAAAGCAGTCTTGAAGTCATGAGAGGCTATCAGGAGGATAAAATAACCCTGAGGTTACAATAAAGCAGTCCCAAAGTAATAAGAAGCTCATCAGGAGGATAAAGTAACCCTGAGGTTACAATAAAGCAGTCCCAAAGATCATAAGATTGTTTGTTGGATAATTAACCTGAAAACAAGGTAGCATTCTGTATAACAACATTAGTTTATGCTTTATGTATGCATGTATGACATGATGCACTTAGGTAATGTACTATAGACATATATGTTATGGTATGATGTAAATGATGTATGTATGCTATGACACTGCTGGAAGTGTCTGGATATCCTTGTATAACAACTGCTAGCCAAGGAAAATAAATCCCGATCCGTTGTTGAAGAATATATAACCCTCCGTCTACTGGGGATAACAAGGTATAGATAACCTCCCGTTGTTGGGGATAACAAGGTATAGATAACCTCCCGTTGTTGGGGATAGTAGGGTATAGATAACCTTCGTTTTCGTTTGATAGTAGGATAAGTATAACATCCCGTCTTCGTTCATCGTGCCCTTATTGGAAAGTAATTTCCCGTATATCCGTATGAGGATAAAAGAGATGGATATAAATTCCAGGGGAGATTAGACTTTGTGAAAATGGATTAGTCCTACTGATGGTTTGTAACTGTCTTGTAAAGATGAACCGGCGAAGCTTCGTTGAAATCCTTCCCTCGTTCGTCCTTAGTAAATACTATTACTGCATTTTCATGCATTTCTGGTAAACATCAATCATATTAAAAGCATACATGCATTTCTGGTAAACATCAATCATATTCAAAGGCATACATACATTCAAACACAACCAATGGACGTTTCGCTTATGTAAATAGGGTAAAAGTGAATCTGGATTCAAAAGATGGAATTTATTTATATCAAAAGTGACCCATACACGGGTAAGTTTGTACAAGGAGACATAAACCCTAGTAAGAGAATTTTGTCATGAAGCTTTACAAAAAGAATCAGCTATGTGGGAAATAATCCTATTGAGTTTCAATTCTACTATTGCCACTCAAGTATCTCATCTTCTTGCTGTTGAGACGGAAACGATTGGATTGAGCTTTATCTGTTTGAGCTTGAGTAAGTAATACAACTGGTTGCAGTTTCATGAGTGATCCAAAAGAGACATAGTCATACGCTTTAATCCCTAACTTTTGCCTGGATTGCCCTTTCAGGTTTTCAATCCACCGGGATACCCTTTTTTGCCCAAGCCGCCTTTTCAGGTTTTCGACTTGCCGGGTGTACATCTTTTTATATATATATCCCTAATTTTTGCCCAAACCCTTTTGGTTTGCCGGGATGCCCTTATTTTTGCCTAGGCCTGTCAACCTAGCGGGTCTCTTTTTATGCGTAGTATTTTTTAACTATGTCTGCGTTTACAGTTTGTGGGAAGTCTTCACCATCCATTGTAGTCAGTATCATGGCACCTCCTGAGAACACTGTCTTGACTACAAATGGTCCCTCATATGTTGGAGTCCACTTACCCCTAGGATCACCCTGTGGTAATATGATACGCTTGATTACCAAGTCACCAGCCTGATATACTTTTAGCTTAACCTTCTTGTTAAAAGCTTTGATCATCCGTTTCTGGTACATCTGGCCATGACAAACTGCTGCTAACCTTTTCTCATCAATCAAATTTATCTGGTCAAGTCGAGTCTGAATCCACTCATCTTCATCCAAGCCTGCATCCTTCATAATTCTCAAGGAGGGGATCTGAACTTCAATAGGCAGAACTGCTTCCATACCATAGACTAAGGAGAATGGGGTTGCCCCTGTTGAAGTACGTATTGTAGTACGATAACCATGCAGAGCAAATGGTAACATCTCGTGCCAATCCTTGTAAGTAATAGTCATCTTCTGTACAATCTTCTTAATGTTCTTATTAGCAGCTTCAACTGCCCCATTCATCTTTGGACGATACGGAGAAGAGTTGTGATGCTTAATCTTGAACTGCGTACAGAGATCAGTAATCATAGTGTTGTTCAGATTAGAGCCATTGTCAGTGATAATCCTTTCAGGGATACCATACCTACATATGAGATTATTCTTAATGAACCGAGCCACAACATTCTTAGTTACAGATGCAAATGAAGCTGCCTCTACCCACTTCGTGAAGTAATCAATAGCAACCAGGATGAAACGATGCCCATTAGAAGCAGTAGGCTTGATCTCACCAATCATATCAATGCCCCACATGGCAAAGGGCCAAGGAGCAGTCAACACATTCAACGGAGATGGAGGTACATGTACTTTATCAGCATAGATTTGACATTTGTGACATGTTCTGGAGTGTTGATAGCAATCAGCTTCCATGGTAGACCAATAGTAACCTGCTCTCAAAATCTTCTTTGCCATGGTATGACCACTAGAATGAGTGCCAAAGGTCCCATCATGCATCTCTTCCATAATTTCTGTAGCTTCCTTCTTATCCACACAACGAAGCATAGTTGAATCATGATTACGCTTATACAGAATGCCATTACTCAGAAAGAACTTAGCAGAAAACCTTCTCAGGAACTTCCTATCTTTGACAGATGCCCCTTCAGGGAACTCCTGAGCTTCAAGATAGTTTTTCACTTCATAGAACCAAGGCTTCTCCTCTGCCCCTTCAGTGTCAATCTCATTGCAGTATGCAGGCTTCTCAAATCTATCAATGGTAATCTTGGGAGCTTCATCATCCCAGCTGATCTCAAACATAGATGCCATGGTGGCCAATGCGTCTGCCAACTGATTCTCTCTTCGTGGAATATGTCCAAAAGTAATCTCTTTGAAATGTGGGATCAAAGACAACACATGTTCTCTGTAAGGAATGATATTATCATGCTTTGTATCCCAATCTCCTTTAATCTGACTTATTACCAGAGCTGAATCTCCATACACCTCAAGGAACTGAATCTTCATATCGATAGCCACTTGCATACCCATGATACATGCCTCATACTCAGCCATGTTATTGGTACAATAGAAACAAAGTCTGGCAGTAATCGGGGTATGACAACCTTCAGGGGAACTAATCACAACACCAACACCATTACCATGTGCATTGGAGGCACCATCAAAAACCATAGTCCATCGAGATCCTTGTTCAGGTCCGTCATATTGTCCAGGTTCTTTGGTAACAGACATAATGTCTTCATCAGGGAACTCAAAATTCATTGACTGGTAATCACCTACTGCTTGATGAGCCAAATGATCAGCAACAACACTCCCCTTAATGGCCTTCTGAGTAGTATACTGTATATCATATTCCGTCAAGATCATTTGCCATCTTGCAATTCTTCCGGAGAGAGCAGGTTTCTCAAATATGTACTTGATTGGATCCATTTTTGAAATCAACAAGGTAGTATGGGTCAACATATACTGTCTTAGTCGGCGAGCAGCCCATGCCAAAGCGCAGCAAGTTTTCTCGAGCAGTGAGTATCTTGTTTCACAGTCGGTAAACTTTTTGCTAAGGTAGTATATTGCCTGCTCTTTTCGACCAGACTCGTCATGTTGCCCCAATACACACCCCATTGAGTTGTCTAATATTGTTAAATACATAATCAAGGGTCTTCCATCAACTGGGGGCGTTAAAATTGGAGGTTCTAGCAAATATCTCTTGATTTCATCAAAGGCAGTCTGGCACTCATCATTCCATTCCATCACCTGATCTTTCTTCAACAACTTGAAGATTGGCTCACAAATGGTAGTTAATTGGGAAATAAATCTTGCAATGTAGTTCAATCGTCCCAAGAAACCTCTAACCTCCTTCTCAGTACGGGGAGCTGGCATCTCTCGTATAGCTTTCCTTTCTTGTTGTAACAACCTAGCAAGCTCTACAGGTATTTCACAATCGTCCTCGTTTCCGTCTTCAGTTTGATAGATCGGATTCTCGAAATTGTAATTGGCAATAGTAGAAATGTTATCAACTGGATCCAGAGTGGATGAGGATCTGCATTTTAGTGACGTGGGTGTGTGTAAGAACACCTAGCTGATAAAGCAAAAATAAAAGAAAAAGAAAGACAAGGAACACAATATTTACGAAAACGAAACGTCCACTGATTTTATTGAATGAAGTATGCAAATGAAATGACAACCCGTAACAAGCACACCATTGTGCCCCGGGTAAGGCACATGGCTTGAAAGTTTTAATTGTTCCAGAAATTATAAATTTAAAAACATAACACAGTAATAGTATTTACTCCTGACTAAAGGAGACAGGGATAACATCTTCAGCTTTCCAATTATTGAGTCCAGCACCCACAGTAGGAAAAATCCATGTGTCGCTACTGCGAAAATCGGCGCCGGCTTGACAGGAGAGTCGCCACCGTGCGTTATTTATCCCTCAGAGCGGGAAAGGGAACGCTCGAAGTAAACCTCACAAAGACGGGAAAAGGTATGGTCATCGCAACCAAAACCTGGATTCGGGAGTCGGTTACGCAAGGGGAAGGTATTAGCACCCCTCACGTCCATCGTACTCGATGGGATCCACGCTTGGTGTTTATAGGTAAAAGGGTGTGTTATCTATCTACGCTAATGGCTGGTCTGAAAAGAAAATAAAAGGACAGGACTCGACAGAACATACGGTGTTCTGGGCCTACGTATTCCCTCGTGCAATGGGAAAGTCAGAGTCAACGTAGTTCGACTGCCTACGTCTAAACGGGGGAAAGATTGCTCGCCAGGACATCGCGTCCTGTGCCTACGTACTTCCATCTAGTATGAAAGATCAGAGCAAACGTAGTTCGACTAACTACGGGTAAACAGGCGCTCTCACACAGCAGTGAGAAAACAAACTGGTCTTTAAGGGCTCGGGAACCTACAAATACGATCTGGTCTCAAATGCGCTCGGGCAAGAGAAAGGGATAACAATTAGTCGTTAGCGGGAAAGTCTCGATCGCACAGCCGTGAGAGAACTAAAGTTAGTCGTTAATGTGCTCGCTAGGATATCACATCCTATGCCTACATATCTTCGTCTGGTACGAAGAATCAGAGCAGCTGTAGTTCAGCTAACTACGGATCAAGCTACTCACAAGCTCCTACAGAAAGGAAAGGGAAACCCTAGAACTATAGCTGAGAAACAGGGGAATCTACCTACTGCTATCACACCTGGCTGACTATCCTAATGTCTATCATAACAACTCCGCAGCGGAGAAGTCAGAGCTCCTAAGGGATCATGGCAACAGGACTAAACTGCAAACAAGAAACTGCAAAGTGAAGGAATACTGAAAATATGCATGAATGCAACAATTAATCAAACAAGGCACAGAGGCCGCAAACCACAAAGGCAAGGGAGCTCAGCTCTACCAAATACCATCAAGCAAAGCCACTCAATAACAAACAAGCAGAAGGAGGACCACCTCAACTTCTCATGCACACAAAGTCTACTTCTAAGATGCACCTGTTCAGAACTATCTAGATGAATACCTAAGTCTAATGCAACATAACACCATACAAGTCAAACAACACAAAGAGACTAAAACTGAGCAGGGCCCCTATCCACAAAACAAAAAGCTACTCCTGGGCAAGGCCCCTAACAAACCTGAAACAAGCTCCTAATCTATCTCTAAACAAAGCTCTACACAAGACCCTAAGCAGAGATCTAAGCAACAATTCTAATCAAAACCCTAAGCAAGAGGAATCAATCCCAGTCTCCAAGCTTCAGAACAAGCTTACCAGAGAAAGGAAGCTAAGCAGACAAACCCATAGTGCTTTCCTCAGGAAAGTACCAGGAGGTTACTACTCAGGAGTCATATCCTATGCGGCTCGACAACTGTGATCAGTTTACATTCCTCCTCAGGAGAAATTAAACTCACATGAAGGCTCCGGCGTCACTGGATATTTGAGAAACCTGTATGCACTAGGGGAACTAAGTGAACAGACTCATAGGACCTTCCTCAGGAAAGTACTAGGAGGCTGACACTTAGGAATCGTATCCTACGTGGCTCAACAACTGTGATCAGTTTACATTCCTCCTCAGGAGAAATTAAACTCACAAGTTGGCTCCAACATCACTGGATACTTAAGAAATCCTAGGTAAACTAATGGAACTAAGTGAATAGACCCATAGGACCTTCCTCAGGAAAGTACTAGGGGGGCTTCCACTTAGGAATCGTATCCCATGTGGCTCAACAACAGGTGATCAGTTTACATTCCTCCTCAGGAGAAATTAAACTCACAAGTCGGCTCCGACATCATTGGATACTTAAGAAAGAGGTGAGAAGAAAGAATGAAAGTCATTCATAGTGCCTTCCTCAGGAAAGTACCATAAACTCCCTTCAAACTTCAGGATCTCGAACCTCACAAACAGATAACAAGCTTCTAGACTAAGCCTCGATCCACTGCATCCTTGCAAGCTCCAACAGGACCTCAATCAGCTCCCACCTTGAGAAGAACCCACAGGCCAACAAACCACAAGAGGCTATCTCTGAAGTTCAACCACAGTTGAACTTCAAAGTCAGAAGCCATCAAGACTTCTCCTATATTCAGGCCCAGACAAATCACATCAGGACACCCTACAAAAATCTATCAAAAATCTAATGGGAGACCTACATGGCTCTAGGATAACATACTGAAAAATCAGAACAAAATTCAACACCAGATGAAAGAACTAAAATCAACAACACAGACATGTCCACAAACCAATTTATTCAGCATCAATAACAATGAAAAAATGCAATTAAAATGAAAATGCATGATTAAGCTAAGGTTTCTACACTATAAAATTCTACACTGAATTACGAGTCTACAAAAAAAAGAACGAAATTATTTGACTCAATCTACTATTTTTTATCAATTTTCTAATGACATGTATGCACTAAAGAATATTAAAAAAAATCAATTAAATGGAAAATGTACCAAAAATAGGAAATAAAAATAAAATGGCATTTTTATTTTTATTTAATTTTTTAGATGCTTTCATGAAATGGTAGAAAAAAGAAGAATTAAAATCACAATTATTTACATTTTATTATGATTTATTTACAAATATGAAAATATAAAAGAAAAATAAAAGAAACAAAATGGGGGTTCAAACAGCAAGGATTTATGAGCTATAATGCTTTGGGCCCTAAAGATGGGGGTGCTAAAAGTAAATGGGCGTAGGGCCCAGGCTTATTAACCAGAAAAAAACAAAAAAACTGGACTGAACGCAGGGGGGGTGCAGCGTTAGCAATTCCCCAGTTATTATCTATTATGGGCCTACGCCTAGGGGGGTGCTATTAGCAATTAGGGCCTAAGGCCCAAGCTGAATCACTCTGCCTTCACACAGGGGGGGGGGAACGGGTAACTGGGGTGTAGTGGCAGTAAAACGTGTTTGGGCCTAAGCCCAAACCTAAACCTAACCCACTGAAACCCTAACCACAAAACCTAATCCCCTCTCAATCGCTCTGGTACTGTTCATCCTAACCTGGCCGTTTCGTTCGTCTTCCTCAATTCATTCTCTCTGCAACTCATCTTTTCACTCACACACCATTCTGAGAAAAGAACCCCAAAGAACCTCACACCTCTCTCACGAGGAATCAAACCCTAACTCACAATCAACTAAACCTAATCTGGATCTAATAAGAGCTAACATGCAAGCCACAAACGAATCTCATGATCTAACCGAACAAACCAATAATGGAGGCGATGAAGAAGACGAACCTGAGACGATGGAATTGCTAGAATTCTCTGAAGGCTTGACGAAAATCGTCGCGAGAGAGTAAGATCTTGATGTATTCCTAACTGCTGAAGGAGTTTGTGGAAGCCTTGAGGAGGACGTTGACACTTGTTCGGTGATTTCTGGGCAAACAGGGAAGAACTCAATGAGTTCTATGAAGATCTGGGAAGAAGCTTGCAAGGACTGATGAAGGCGATGGTTCTGGAGATGGCGTTCTGGAAAAGTGAATAACGATGAAGATCGTTGAATGTGTTATGGAAAGTTTCTGACAAAACGATGAAAGTATGAGCGATTTCTGGAGAAGTGGATGAAGGTTGAGGATGTTCTGGGTTTTTCTTCGATGGAGGATGAAGATTTGAGTGGATTCTGGAAAAAGTTGTATGAAGGTCTGGGGATTCGTATGAAGTTTCAGGCGAAACTTGATGTTTCCGGCGAGGTGATGACGAAGCTGGATGGAGGCGATCGGTGGAAGAAGATGAAGAAAGGAGGATTTCTGGAGATTCTGGGTGTGAAACGAACTCCGGCGAGCCGTTACGGTGGCCGGAAGACGTTGGGGGTCACCGGCGGTGGGAGGTTACGGCGGATGCCAAGTGTCCTGGGTTGGTCAGAGGGCTGCGTGCATGCGATACGCGTGTCCTAGGGGAGAGAGTAAGGATAGGGTGGCGTGGCAGAAGCACAATGATTACGCGTGGGCTCTTTCTGGCACGCATGCAATAATGAAAAGTGGGGCCTCCTGAGTGGGACGCGTGTGGCCCTTTTATATGCTGCCAAGTGTCCCTTTGGCCAAAAACCTGCACCAAAAAAGCATTGGACTGACTAGATGTTGGGCCTCAGAAAAAAAAGCACTCTAGCCCACACGAAAATGACAACAAAAACTGTAAAAAAAACTGGATTAAACTAAACCTGATTAATGTCTAATTAACACTAATTAATCTAATGATTGACTAATTAAGTTCTAAACAAAAATTAAGCCCTAATCAAATCTAGAAAGATTAAAACTCTAATTACTCTATTCAAGCCTAATTAAATCTAAAAAACAATTAACCTAATTAAACTCTAAAAAGTGATTAAATGTCTAATTAATTCTATATTATCCTAATTCCTTATTAAAATTCTACCACTATTTAAAACTAGTAAATCTATTTAAGGCTATAATATTTCCTATATTATCTAGACAACTATTTAATTTCTATTAACCCTAATTTGTATCATTCTATTTAATATGCTAAGAAAAAATTCACCAATATTCTAAAAATGATAAAAGCTATTTAAATTCTATTAAAAATTCTACAAATGATTAAAATCTATTTAAAAGATTCTATAAAATTCTAAAAAAAAAAGGGAATTAAGCTATTAAAATATTCAAAAACCTATTTAAATTCCAGAAAAATCTATAAAGCCTATTAAAAATTCTCAAAAGTCTATTAAAATCCTAAAAATGCAGATGAATGCAAATGACCGCCATAAAAGAGCGCACGAGACCAGATCGAATTGAACAGAGATCCCCGGGCATCAGAATATCCTCAAAATCACTGTGCAAGCTAAAAATCACTGAGGAGCGCACAATTTCCCGAAAATAAAACCCTGGTGATCTGGACTGGGTCTGCCATATCTGATAGACAAAAATCAAGCTGTAAACTCTGATATCCCCTGTTTGCACAAAAATCATCTGTCTGATTTGCGAATATGAAATTAAACCACGAGTCAGATAGGAGAATCAGTTGGTCAAATTTTAGGGTGCAACAGCTGCCCCTATTCAAGCGACTTGGACCTGAAGGGTTTGAAGAGCGCTCAGCCTTCAAACATTCAGAGGTACGAGACGGTTGAATACAAATAGAACCCGAAAATTTTCCAACCGCGAGCATATACTGTAAACTGCTTGAGGAATAAAGTCCAGAAAACCGAGTCCAGTTATTACGGCGCCAAACTGATCAATCCTCTGACAAAGAGCTCCTGATTTGAATACCCGTTGCTTGTGATACCCCATATAACAAACCCTGAGGGCTGCACCAAAATACCTGATCCTTTCACATTGCCTACTGATAGGCAGGAAGAGAAACA
The DNA here is from genome assembly GCA_963859935.3 of Lathyrus sativus. NCBI lineage: Eukaryota > Viridiplantae > Streptophyta > Magnoliopsida > Fabales > Fabaceae > Lathyrus > Lathyrus sativus. Next base: position 56,748,667 of record OZ012735.1, on the reverse strand, counting down.
TACTCCCATCGTCCAAAGATGGACGGGAAGACACCCTGATTGAATACTCACCTCGTCTAATGATAAACGGAAAGACACCATAATCTCCATATTCACATCGTCCAAGGATAGACGGGATCATCCTGATCGATGAACAAATCAATATTCACATCGTCTAAGGGTAAACGGGATCAAAGCCTTAATCTCCATACTCACATCGTCTAAGGATAGACGGGAAGAAATAATCTCCGAATTCACACCGTCTAAGGATAGACGGAATCATCCTGATCGATGAACAAATCAATATTCACATCGTCTAAGGGTAGACAGCATCATCCTGATTGATGAAATAAACCACTATTCTCATCGTCTAAGGGTAGACGGGATCGTCCTGATTGATGAACAAATCAATATTCACATCGTCTAAGGGTAGACGGGATCATCCTGATCGATGAACAAATCAACATTCACATCGTCTAAGGATAGACGGGAAGAAATATTCTCCATACTTGCATCGTCTAAGGGTAGACGGGATCATCCTGATTGATGAAACAAATCAACATTCACATCGTCTAAGGGTAGACGGGAAGCAATAATCTCCATACTCACATCGTCTAAAGATAGACGGAAAGACATCATAACGCAATTCAACACCATCCTCTGAATTTCAGAATCCTTCTGTCTACGGGAATTGATGGAAAGATCAACATCCTTGAAGGGGCCACATCGTCAGTATGGACCGACGGGAAGAAAACCACCTTTAAAGAACCATGTCGTCAATAAGAATCGACAATCACGAAAACTGAACATTCTTCGAAGAGCCTCGACATCAATAAGGATTGATGGTCAGAAAAGTCCCTCTTAAACGTCATCATATCCAATAACCAGAAAGAGAACCAATATCCAAAATCATTTTGAAACCCCTCAACAACCAAGGATAGCCGGAGAAGACTCGCTGGGGAAACACCTCATCATATGTATGATCTGGCAATAAGAAACCCGCTGGACAGTAACCAAAACTTCACATCGTCTACTGATAGACGGAAAGAAAAGCCACTTGCTGGAGAAACCCTATTTTGAACCTTATTGAAAATCAACCAAAACTTCACATCGTCTACTGATAGACGGGAGGGAAAGCATATCCTGGGGGAAATCCCTTCTTGAAACCTTACTGCGACCACCCGCAACTTCACATCGTCTATGGATAGACGGAAAGAAAGCCACATTCGTACTCCAGACGTCTAATGATAGACGGAGAAATCCACTTATCGAAGGAACACATCGTCAATATGAACTGACGGGAAGAAAAGTCTGTCGATATCAGATGACTGCTTGATCAAAGCACAACTATCGTAAGATCTGATACAAATAATCCGCTGAATCGTCTGAATACTGCTGCTGGATAAAGGCCCCTGAACTGATCACAGAGTAATTCACGCGCCATATGAGGCTGATAGAAAGCCTGACTCATGCTTCGTATGCATATGCATATGCTTTAATCCTTTCACGGCGTAATGCTCCATTCTGGATGGAAATGCTACGCATTTTGACAATGATATGCAAGTATGATGCAAATATGATAATGCATGTAATATGCTAATGCAGGCTCGAGCTGTCGGAGAGAGCTGGGTACAGAACCACTTCAGCAACATAAATGCTGAAGGCAAGGCCAACTCTGCTGGGGATAAACTGGATATCCCTGAATTATCCAAGCAAAACAAATGCTGGGAGAGTGAAATCAACTCCGCTGGGGATATTGGGAACTTAACCGAACACCTCGACGAAGTAATACCCTGCTGGGGAATATAACTCCGTTGTGAAATAGCAGACGTGCTGAATATGATTAGACTCTTCTAGGTATAGCTTATCCGTACCAACGGTGAATTGGACTTTGCTGGATAAAATGGAGGGAGCCCTCCTGCGCGCTGATGAAGCTCGGATCTGGAAATTGATGCGCCAACCCGGATGGGCTTCACAATAATCGCAAACATGGATTTGAGCTCTTAAGCTATCTGACTGGATCAGGTACAGCTGACGCTGGAAAACGTTCTTCCTGAATACACAGCCTTTTAGTGAAGAGTCAAGGAATAGTGACACGACTTCCCGCATTCGTCTCGCTCCCGAAGATCGACTGCATCTGCTCGAATAACTCTGTATGGCCCTGTAGGTACGGAGAACAACCATCCTTTCTCTTTTGATATGCCCCAGCCTACGGGACCTCTGTGGGGATAGTCCATGAAAGGAAATCTGCAAATCTGTTCCTTGATGGTCTGATATAACGTGCCTCAGCGTTCTGAACTTCTGAGAGATACTTCACCTCACTCGCTTCTCGAGTAACTTCTGCGTGCTTAAGATGGTCTGCCCCTGACTGCAATGACCTTGCCCCTGATTATCTGATTCAGAGTAGTGCCCTCTGACTGCGGCGTATTTGCCTGAATCTCAACCTGATTGCCCCAGGATAACTGATTTCGAAGGGCTGACCTGACTGGGGATCACAATAATAGGTTGCCCCTGTTCTCGGAACATTCGGGCGTTCTGCATTCTATCTTGACCATACTTTCCACTGTAGGAAACTTCTCTGCTGTCCAGCGCTTACTTGCAAGTAAAACAAGTTGTTCTGCATAATAGATGTATTAATGCAACACATATGACAGCTTTGACATCCAATCTGTTCACTGGGAAAAGGAAAAACAGTTTATGGCATATGATGCACAAAACATTTATCAACATCAGTACCAACATGGTAAGAGAAACCTTTTAAGAGTCAGAATCGACGCGACCTTTACCGGAGTATGCTTTCGAAACAACCTGCTTCAATTAGGACTTTTGGAGGTTGTAACATGGTCAGGTTCATGGTTTTGAAGGAAAGGATGAAGGCTCGAAGTTTATTTTAACCCACCCATTCTCCTTGATGTTCTCCCATCCTACGTTCAGCTAATTCGACCTTAGCGCTCACCTCTCAGAGGTTGAAAGATAGGAGTGATAGCTCGAGAAACTTTTGGATTTTGGAGTGACAGCCACTCACTCTTTCGTCTTTGACACTTGTGGTCACACGACTCGTATTTCCATCGAGGATTTTTCTTTTGATCCTTTTCATCTTTCTCTTTTCATATCCCTAACTTTTGCCTGGACTGACTCCTTTTGAGTTTCTTTTGACTTTTTTTAAGTCCAGCGGGATGCCCTCATTTTTTGCCTAAGTCATTTGTTTTGAATTTTCTTGACTTAGCGGGCTTTTGATTTCTTTTCGTTTTTTCGGACGAGTCGTGTGACACTGGTTGTCTGACTTTTGGGGAAACGAGGTGGCTGTCCCACTCTTGATTGAACCATTGTGGTTTTTTAGGCACGACCTCTAGGGACGTGATTGATCCTCGAACGGACACTCCTTTTTGCAATTTGGACGCTCAGTCGAATTAGCTAACACCTACCCTGCCCCAGGTTAAAGATCGAGGGTTTTTTATTCACAGAAGGAAACTCCTACTACAAGGCTCAAAGGGGTTGACAAGGGATTATCTTCCTTATGTCTCCGGTGTTTAGGGATTTGAAACAATGCCTGTACATCATCAGCAGGTTTTATTTCAAAAGCATACAATATCGGTAGTTGCATGTCGGTCATTTTCGTCATCCTCCCCAAATTCTTCTTAACCAAGTGTTGGACATGTGTAAAAACAGTTAGTGAACACGAATGGATTTAATCAAAACCATGCATATTTATTTCATTATCATCAATTTGAATGAAAACAACAAGTTTTACAAACAAGCTTACAAATTCAAACAGGAAAGCAACTACAAATGTAAAGAAATGACAAGCTAAAACAAAGAAAATATGCTAGCTTCTGAGAACCGGGCTTTTGCATCTGCCCTGCTGCTGAATCAGCTATCTTTATTAGAGACAATTCGCTGCTGTCCCGATCTGCTTTCCACGACCCAGCCAAATTATAGAGCCCTTCCTCCTTCATTCAGATGATTTGGGGACCTCTTGGCCCGAAGCTGATTGCTGCACTATCAAGCAAATCCTGCACTTTGTGCTTAAAAGCATGGCAACCTTCTATATCGTGACCCGGGGCTCCAGAATGAAACTCACAGTGCCTGCTTGCATCATAACCAAACGGGGGAGTTCCCGTTATTGGTGCCAGAGTTCTTTTCTCTACCAGATTCAATCCCAACAATGTCTGCAACAACTCGGCATATGTTGAGGGAGGCTTCTCAAACACTCTTCTCGGTTTACTACCCTGGAATCTTCGTTGAGCCTGCTGTGCCCCCTGCTGAGGCTGCTGCTGCTGGTATCGGGTTGACCCTTGAACACCCTTTGTATCAAATGCAACATCAGTTTCTTGACCTTCAATGTACTGATTAACGCTCTCCTTATGCTTAACCATTTTCTTTCTCAGATCTGCCCCAGGAATAGGCAACAGTTGTGGGCCTGGAGATTCTGACACCATGGAGTCCAGGACACGCTTCTGACCCACTGCAGCTTTAGAAACATCTGTCATCTTAGCATCGACTGGGACAGGAGCAATATGCACAGCTACGCCGCTCGGCGTGAATTCAATATCGTGCGAGTCAATCAGGTCTTGAACATTATGCTTAAAAGCATGACAACCCTCGATGTCGTGTCCGAATGCCCTGGAATGAAATTCACATTGCTTATTGGCATCGTACCCATGAGGAAACACTCTCGTTGGTGGTGCCAACGTTCTCTTCTCAACCAGATTAAACCTCAATAAGGCCTGCAAGAGCTCAGCATATGTCATAGGCGGCGCCTCAAACATTCTCTTTGGCTTCCCTTCCTGGATCCTCCGTTGGGCCGGACGTATCTTCTGTTGCTGCTGCTCAGGTTCCATATGCACAGGTGGCGCGAGCTTCTTCATTGCGGCTTCGAATAGCTGATCGTCTTCTTTCCTAAGCACGTTCTTGACTACTTCCATGATCAAGCTCATTTGGGTCTTCAGCTGACTGTTCTCCTCCTTGAGAATCCTCTGCTGCGAACGCATCTCTTGCATGTCTCTCATCATCTGCCCCAGCTGGCTTTGAACTTCGATCAATTCAAACTGATTCTGTTCCATATCTCTGAAGGAGTTCCTGCAATAAACTGGATGATGATGAAATAAGGCCCATGGTTCTGATATACCTGTTAAATGATGATGACGAGAAAACGCATCGGTTATATCGCTAGATTTCATTGACTTTTACCGCGCATTCACCGTTTTAACGCTCGATTCCTCGAGTTTTTCTTACTATTTTGCAGGTACATCGATATGTGAGGCCAAATCAAGAATTAAGAAGAAAAGAACAAAGAAACCACAAGAAATGAAGCAAGACAGAAGCCTGCATAAAACTCTGCATAATTTGTTACGGCCACGGTCGTTACAAGGGTGTCACGACCGTGACACCTTGCTTTGGACCCTCACGACCGTGAGGAAGTAGTCACGACCGTGACACTTGAAAACATAAAACAACGAGCGTGAAGACCTTGTCACGCCCGTGACAAGGATATAACTTGATTCTTTTGACTCAGACTACGTCAAAGCCACCAGTGAAGCCCCTCCTCCTAGTAATTCTCACGTGAGGGAGACTTCTCCCACTTTCTGCTGCCACTTTCCAACATTTTCTCAACCACTTCAGCAAAGCCCAAGAAGCAAAAGACCCAGGACCAGCCCATTGGAAGCTCTATAAATAGGACCAGCTCAGGAGGATTCAGGGAGAGACTTCAGTATCCAAATTTCCTGCGGAAGCTCTGCCGAATTACCTTACCATCAAAATTATTATTCCAGCATTTTATTTTCTGCCTTATTTATTTGTATCCAAACCAACCGTGTAACAATTTCCAACATTAGGGAATTGTTATACCTTTATTTGTTTCCAGCCTTCAGCATTTCGTTTTAATTTTTATTTCCGCCTACTCCAAGCCTTCCGGTCTGTGGAAGAAGGAGTCTACTCAGATATTTGTTAATCAGGTTTTTCAGTTATTGCAATTTAATTTATTTAATTTATTTATAATGTCTAATTATTTTTCTGCCATTAGTAAGCTAATAAATAATTCTGAGTCTGATTTAACCTCGATGAGTAGCTAAATACCTTAGGGCGGTATGTAGTTATAACTAACTTAACCGGTAAAATATAACCATGGGCTAAAATAATTAATCGCTTAACATTCTGGCTGATGCTTTTTAATTAAATTCGACCTTTCCGTTACGAGAGTAAGAAAAGGGTATTAGGTTGGGTCAAGACCACGAGAGTGTGAGATTTTAACCAGATAGCTAAAGTTAGGCATTTAAATTAAATACAGCGAGAGCGCTTTAAGATAAATTAGGATTATTTAGTTTCTAAAAATTATCTCTAAACACTTATGGGCTAGCGAGAGCAGGCATAGGGCTTTAGGGATAAGATCTGATTCAAGACCACGAGAGTGTGAGTTGAGGGTATTCAAACTAGTAATCTCTACCGAATAGATTAAGTGAACATCTTTATAAGCCTAGGTTAGATTGACCCAACTAAGTTAGTATAATTACATACCGACCGTTTTAGTATTATTTTATTAAAAACTTGAATTTAATTCCGCCTTCAATAGTCTTAGGAAACCAACAACAATCGTGACAACTATTCGCCTTAGCTAAACTAGAAGTTCATCTAGCACTAAGTAACGATAGAATCCCTGTGGATCGATAATCTTAAATATTACTTCGATAGGCTGTGCACTTGCAGTAAGATACCGCTAGACGCATAAGTAGACACGTCTTTAGCCCATCAAGTTTTTGGCGCCGTTGCCAGGGATTCCTTAATTTAGTTACTAGTGCACTTAGGTAGCATTGTCTAGACTAAGGTATCAACTATTTAATTTAATCTAATCTCCGAGTGTATGCCACGTACTCGCTCCAAAAGCGAAGACTTGTAACCTCTAATCCCTGAATCGGAACGCTTCTTACACGTAAGAAGACGTATACTCGATTTCGAAAATAATTCCAACATTCCAGATCTTCAATTAGATCCGCCCGAACCAGTCGTAAAATCAGAAAACGCAGGAATGGCTGAAGAACAAACTCATCCACTCAAGTATTACGCTAATCCTTCGCAAGGTGAACCGCATTCAAGCATTGCAGCACCGGCTATCAACCGAAACGATTTCGAACTAAAACCATCATTGATATCAGCCGTGCAACAAAACCAATTCGCCGGAAATCCTACCGAAGATCCGAATCTTCATCTTTCGATCTTTGTGCAATATGCAGATACCGTAAAAGCCAATGGAGTTACCCAAGAAGCTATTAGACTACGTTTGTTTCCTTTTTCGCTTCGAAACAGAGCAAGAGCCTGGCTTCAATCTCTGCCTTCAAACTCAGTAACTACGTGGGAACAGCTTAAGAAAGTTTTCTTGAACAGGTATTTTCCACCTAGCAAGACAGCTATGCTGAGAGCTCAGATCAACGGATTTAAGCAAAGAGAAAGTGAATCATTATTCGAAGCTTGGGAACGCTATAAGGATCTACTTAGGCTTTGTCCACATCATGGATTAGTAGAATGGATGGTCATCCATACCTTCTATAATGGACTCTTGTACAATACAAGAATGACAATTGACGCTGCCGCGGGTGGTGCATTGATGGACAAAGAATATAGTGATGCCTATGCACTTATCGAAAGTATGGCTCAAAATCATTACCTTTGGGGAAGCGAGAGAGTCGCAACTGAGAAACCAACAAAAGGGGGTATGTACGAAGTAAGTAGTATGGACCAAGTCAATGTGAAGTTTGACCAACTAAGCCAAAAGATCGACAACTTGGCCATAACACCTGCAGCCACCGTGGCTGCAGTAACACCCAACTGTGAGTTATGTGGAGTCCCAGGGCACGAAGTCTCTGATTGTCAACTATTGACAGGAACTCCCACTGATCAAGTGAATTATGCTCAAGGAAACCCTTACTCAAACACATACAACCCAGGTTGGAAGAATCATCCGAATTTCTCCTATAAGAGTAACAATGCTTATTACGCACCAGGTCAAGCACCAGCTACATCACCAGGATATCAAAAGACTGCTCCTAACATCCCTAGAAAGTCGAACCTTGAATTGATGATGGAAAGCTTTATAGCTAGCCAATCTCAGACGAACAAGGACTTCTTAAACCAAAACATTCACACTAGCGAGCAGATTAAACAATTAGTGAGCAAAGTAGATGCATTAGCTACCCATAACAAAATGCTTGAAACTCAGATTTCACAAGTAGCTCAACAACAAGCACCTACTGCTGCACCAGCTGGAGTGTTCCCTGGACAACCTCAACCTAATCCGAAAGGACATGCTAACGCTGTAATATTAAGAAGTGGCAAGGAACTTGACGGACCTACCGATCCAAGACTTGACAATCCAGCCATGTACCAAAAACCGGATAAACCGACTGAAGTGGTGAATGATCCAGAAGAAAAGGAAGATGAAAGTCAAGAGATAGTGGAGAAAGAACAACCTTATGTGCCTCCACCACCCTATAAACCACCAATTCCGTACCCTCAAAGACTAATAAATTCCAAGACGACGGGTCAATTTAAGAAATTTGTCGAACTTCTGAAACAGTTGAATATTACTATTCCGTTTACAGAAGCAATTACCCAAATACCCTCGTATGCCAAGTTTCTAAAAGAAATCTTATCCAATAAGAAAAAGATAGAGGATAACGGAACAGTTACACTTACTGCCGAGTGTAGCGCCATAATTCAGAATAACATGCCTCCTAAGCTAAAAGATCCAGGAAGTTTCTCTATACCCTGTGTAATAGGAAAATTCGTCATTGACAAAGCTCTATGCGATTTAGGAGCCAGTATCAGTGTTATGCCCTTAACGATTTGCAAAAGGCTAGACATGGGAGAACTAAGACCGACTAAAATGTCTGTTCAACTAGCCGATCGCTCTGTTAAATATCCTGTAGGCATACTAGAAAACGTCCCAGTACGTATAGGACAATTCTACATTCCTACTGATTTTATAATCATGGACATCTCTGAAGACTCCACTACACCTATCATACTAGGAAGACCATTCTTAGCTACCGCCGGAGCCATAATAGACGTAAAAAGAGGAAAGCTAACCTTTGAAGTAGGTGAAGAGAAAGTTGAATTTGTTTTAACACAATTCTTACAATCACCAGCTATAGAGGATACATGCTATCTAATGGACGTAATTGATGAATGTGTAAGAGAAATGGAACTGGAGGAGACCACTTATTCTGAAATAATGAAAATTCAAATCCCTCCAATTCTCGAAGATGATAATTGGCAAAAACCGTATCAGGATAATAGTCTGAGCGAAAGCTTAGCACTTACACCGGATCCCATGCCAAGTAAAGATAAACCTACATTAGGATTAAAAACTTTACCTAAAAACCTAAGGTACGAATTCTTAGACGTTGAATGTAAAAGACCAGTTATAGTGAATTCCAGTTTAGGAACTATAGAGACAAAGAAACTTTTAGATGTCTTGAAGAAATATCCAACTGCATTAGGATATAACATATCTGATCTCAAAGGAATATGTCCTTCAGTTTGCATGCATCGCATTCTGCTAGAAGAAGATTGCGGAACCTCCAGAGAAGCTCAAAGAAGAATAAACCCAACCCTTAGCACTGTAGTAAAGGAAGAAGTCAAGAAATTATTAGATGCAGGGATAATATATCCAATCTCTGATAGTGAATGGGTTAGTCCAGTACATGTAGTGCCAAAGAAAGGAGGTATCACTGTTGTGAAAAACGCTCAAGGCGAATCGATATCGCAAAGAGTAGTGACGGGATATAGAGTGTGCATAGATTATCGTAAACTAAACAAAGCCACTCGAAAAGATCATTTCCCACTACCTTTCATAGATCAAATGTTAGAACGATTAGCCAAGCATTCTTACTTCTGTTATCTTGACGGCTACTCAGGATTCTTCCAAATCCCTATCCATCCTGATGATCAAGAGAAGACTACATTCACATGTCCTTATGGAACGTTCGCTTATAGGCGAATGCCCTTCGGATTGTGCAACGCTCCTGCAACCTTTCAAAGATGTATGATGTCAATCTTCGCAGATTTTATAGACAACATCATGGAAGTGTTCATGGACGACTTCTCTGTATGCGGGCAAAGCTTTGAAGGATGTCTATCAAACTTAGAAATGGTGTTAGAAAGATGTGTAAAAGTGAACCTCGTGCTTAACTGGGAGAAATGTCATTTTATGGTCAACGAAGGAATCGTATTAGGTCATGTAATATCAGATAAGGGAATTGAAGTCGATAAAGCTAAGATTGAAGTAATAAAGGACCTTCAACCTCCTAAAACCGTTCGAGAAATACGAAGCTTTTTAGGACACGCCGGTTTTTACCGACGATTCATCAAAGATTTCTCGAAAATTACTAAACCTCTTACTGGTTTATTGATGAAAGACGCTGAGTTCATATTCAATGAAGATTGTCTTAAGGCATTCGAAACTCTAAAAACAGCCCTCATCACCGCACCAATCATGCAGCCCCCTGACTGGAGATTACCTTTTGAAATCATGTGCGATGCGAGTGACTATGCTGTGGGCGCAGTCCTGGGTCAGAGAAAAGAAAAGAAACTCCATGCGATTTACTATGCGAGTAGAACCTTGGATTCTGCCCAGATGAACTACGCCACTACAGAAAAAGAATTGCTAGCAGTTGTCTTTGCGCTTGACAAATTCCGCTCTTACCTAGTTGGAGCGAAAATAATCATTTACACAGACCACGCTGCTATCCGATATCTATTAACTAAGAAGGATGCTAAGCCAAGACTCTTAAGATGGATTTTACTCTTACAAGAGTTTGATCTAGAAATAAAAGACAAAAAAGGTACCGAAAACGTCGTAGCGGACCATTTATCTAGAATAGAAGGTATTAAACCCGAACGAGTGCCGATTAACGATGACTTTCCGTATGAACAGCTGATAGCGCAAATAGGAAGCGACCTAGCGCAGTTAGATATAAATGAACCAGAACCCGTGGAAGTAATACAGACAACTGTGGGACTGCCATGGTACGCTGACATTGTCAATTACCTAGCCGCAGGAGCCCTTCCACCCGATCTAACCTATCAGCAGAAAAAGAAGTTCTTTCATAACCTAAAACAGTACTATTGGGATGAACCATTACTGTTCAAAAGAGGACCAGATGGAATCTTTCGTCGATGCATTCCCGAAGAAGAAATAGAAGATGTCATTGCCAAATGTCATTCATCTCCTTATGGTGGACATGCGAGCACTTCCAAGACTTGTGCAAAAATCTTGCAAGCCGGCTTATACTGGCCTAATCTATGGAAGGATGTCCACATCGCTGTTATAAGTTGCGATCGGTGTCAACGCACTGGCAATATTTCAAGAAGAGATGAAATGCCCCAAAAGGGAATTTTGGAAGTAGAAATCTTCGACGTCTGGGGAATAGATTTCATGGGACCATTCCCATCATCTTTCGGTAATAATTACATACTCGTAGCTGTTGACTATGTCTCAAAATGGATCGAAGCCATAGCTTCTCCTACAAATGATGCACGAGTAGTAATAAAGCTTTTCAAAAACATAATCTTTCCCAGATTTGGTGTACCTCGACTCGTCATAAGTGACGGTGGCTCACACTTCATTTCAAAAATCTTTGACAAATTACTATCTAAGTATGGAGTGAGACACCGTGTGGCTACACCATATCACCCACAAACAAGTGGACAGGTCGAAGTCTCAAACCGAGAGATTAAACAAATCTTAGAAAAGACTGTCGCCATATCTCGGAAAGATTGGTCATCTAAACTTAATGAAGCTCTATGGGCTTATAGGACCGCTTACAAGACTCCCATAGGTACTACACCTTTCAAACTAGTTTATGGAAAATCTTGTCACCTCCCAGTAGAACTAGAACACAGGGCTTATTGGGCGATCAAAACTCTCAATATGAACTATAGTGCTGCAGGAGAAAAGCGAATCCTAGACATTAACGAATTAGAAGAATTAAGGTTAGATGCTTATGAAAATGCTAAGCTATATAAGGAAAGAACCAAGCGATGGCACGATAAACGCCTATCTAAGAAAGAATTCAGTGTTGGAGACGTTGTACTCCTCTTTAATTCAAGACTTAGGCTCTTTCCTGGAAAATTGAAGTCTAGATGGTCGGGACCTTTTGATATAACTAAAGTATTCCCAAGTGGAGCAATAGAAATCAAGGGTAGGAACAATGAACCATTCATTGTAAACGGACAACGCCTAAAACAATATCATAAAGTTGAAAATAGAGCCTATACGAATGATCTAAAACTTTTGAAATTGTCCGATAATTCCCCTGATTAGTCTAAACCTCAGCGTTACGTCAGGCTTTTGACAATAAAAACAGCGCTTAGTGGGAGGCAACCCATTTTCTTAGTTACCTATTTTAAACTACTCTTTTCTTTTTAAGCATTTTTAATTATCGTTATTACTATTTGTTTAAATTGTTTTGTTAGTTTTATTTTACATTACTATTATAGCCATTACATTTTAGCATTTCATTTTTCTTATTTTTATCCTAAATCACTTTTTACAGATTTTCTAAAGTCTTTTCCACTAAATTGTTTCCACCATATTTTCACTGACTATGGCTAACCAACCCGTTAACTATATGGAAACCCAATTTAGAGGTAGGAACCAAAGAATAAAGTTCGAAGATTTATCACAGAGGCAAATGGATTTGACCCTGTACCCAAATGAAAAGACTATGGAAACCTTAGGTATACATGATAGCATGATATACCTGTTCAACCGACTCGGATGGGAGAATGCAATGATCCAACACAAGTTTGCGACTTACCGTGAGCTCACCCTTGAGTTCCTTAGTTCCCTACTTTACCTACCTGAGCGCGGTTTTGGTTCTAGGAAAGGATTCATTAGTTTCCGCCTATTCGGAATAGAATACGACTTTAACCACAAAGAACTAGCTGACCTATTAGGATTCCCTAGTGGACCTTTTGCCTTTACTACCACACAGGTAGAATTGATGGATGTGGAGCTAGATTTCTTTTGGGGAACTCTGACCGGAAACTACCACCCTGAACCAAATGACATGAACAATGATGAGATCCATAACCCTGCTCTTCGTTACTTCCACAAATTCCTCGCCCATACCTTCTTTGGAAAAGAAGAAAACATCACAGGAGTCTCTAAGGATGAATTATTTATTATGTCATGTTTCAATACTGGACAGTGTGTCAATGGTGTCCCTTTCATGATGCAAACCTTCACCCGCATCCAAGATGAACCTGAATTACCTATAGTGGTAGGAGGTCTCGTAACCATGATTGCTGATGCCTTAGGACTTAGGTACCAACTGGACAGGTGCACCCGTCTGGGAACCGTACGCCTGATGAATCTTAAATTCTGCTTCAATAGACATATTATAAGGAATTTAGGACGCCCACCTTTTGAGTACCTGATCCGGAACACAGTAGTCACCCTGTTCACATTGCCCAATCATGCAAAAGTAGGTGTTCATAATAAGGATAATTGGCTTTATGAGTTAAACCCACCTGATTATCCAGCCACTCCTGAAACACCTCAGTCTCACAGGATAACAGATGATGTAATGACCGCTGTTGAAACCGACCCCGAGACACCTCCTGGATACTATGACATTGACCCAACTGATAAAGTTCATGAAACCCCTGGAGCGAATCACGGAGAGTACGCTAACAACTTGCAGAACATCATGCACACTCTCAATGCCTATCAAGCTGACATTAATCTATTCAGAGAAGACATTAAGAGTATGCGATTGGACATCGTGGGATTGACTGACATGGCATGCGAACAATTCTATCATCTGGACTCCGCCATCGAAGATCTGAAGAAACGCCTTTGAACCGGCTATCAGTGATTTAGTTTACTAATTCTTTTCTCATTGTATTTTTTTTATCATTATTTCCAGTTAAATTTATCTTTCGCAACGATTTCATAACATAATTTGAGTTTATGTAATTTAAGTTTTTCTTTATGCCATGCACTTTTTATTTCAATTGATTCTTCATTTTAGCAGCTTAAATAATTTTTCTATTTCTTTTCTATACACTGTGTGACCATATACTGTTAACTGCAATATTCTATCTTAGATTCGTATACTACTGTTTTGAAATTGCTATATATTATGGTGTATGTTACTAGAGTGCTACTAAATAAAATACATTATTATTAAATTAAAAAAAAAACAAAAAAAAAATAACGTGAGACAATGTGCTTTTCTGGAAATTACTCAGCACCACACAGCCTCACGGTCGTCACGCCCACTTACGATCGTGACATGCTCATTTAGCGCGTCACGACCGTCACGATCCACTCACGACCGTGACGACCTCTATTACAGAGGTCGTGGACACAGAACTGTTTCTTCATCGTGTCCACTCCTCTTCTCCCTCCATAACCTATCTAAAACTTCCCCCACTCATTCCCAAACCGCCAAAACCTTTCCACTACCCCATTAATCCACCATTACCAGTAACCATTCCAATTCCACTGTCCCATATTTCACCCGAACACCAACCTCCCTCATTCTACCACTCTTCTTCCAAACACTTCACAACAACTCCTTCCACCCTCTCTCTCCACATTTGCATGTTATGGACTCTATCGTCTTCAGAGAAGGAGAAGCCGGAGAAACCCAGCGAGACCGTTTCGTCCGCTTCCAGAACCGCGGTCTGCAACCCACCCGGTACATTTCCACCGACTGTCTGCAAGAACTCGGTATGCTGTCCAGCGTCCAAAACCTATTGCAGAAGGTTGGCCTGTGGCACCTCTGTCACCAGCCACAGCCTACTTTCGAACTTCTGACGCTGGAATTCCTCAGTTCCTACAGCTACATCACCCCTCATGGTTCTCAGAGTCAGCTTACCGGCATCGTAACATTCAGACTGCTCGGCCGGGAGTTCAACCTCACACAAAACAGGATTGCCGAGCTGTTAGGTTTCGACCACGGCACCGAAGCCCACCGTCGCGTGCCCGACAACTTCAGTGAACAAGCATTCACACTGTGGCACGACCTTACTAACACCCGTGCGACCACCTTCCAGAGCCTCAACGCCACACACATCCACAATCCGGCTATCCGCTACTTTCACCGGGTCCTCTGCAACACCATCTTTGCTAGAGAGAGCAACCACAAGCTCAACTCAAAGGAGCTCCTGTTTTTGTACTGTGCCCTTCATGACGAGCCAATCGCAGCTGCCCCCTTTATGCTCTACCACATCCAGGCCATCGCGCACCGCGGCTCATCCCCGTTCTTCATTGGAGGCATTGTCACCGCCCTCGCCATTCAGCTGGGGCTTGGTGACGCGCTCGCTGATCTGCCGCACCTCGCCGCCGATTTCCTGACCATGAGCTACTGCCGGTCCGCCCACCTGATCGCGCAGCGAGAGGATGGCAGGTACAACCCTGTCGTCAATGGCACCGTCTTCCACCACATCACTCTGCCGTCCCGCACACGCATCGACCCAGCAAACCGAGCCAACTGGCTCTTTGCCCTACCAGCTGCTGCGGATCACGCCCCGGTACATGATGATCAGCCAAACGCCCCAGTGGACGAGATGCAGGACGCCATGGATGCAGCTGAGCATGCCCAGGACATCCCCGAGACTTCCACCCGACAGCAGGCAGCCCCCGCTGCCACACTTGAGGACGTCCTATTTGCGATCCACCAGCAAAACCTGATGAACGCAGCACTAGAGCGTCAGCAGAAGGCACAGTACGACGCTCTACTCGGCACCATTGCTGCCAACCACGCGGCCACCAATGAGCGGTTTGGAGAACTTTTCGGCGAGCTCGAGGCGCTCCGCATCAGCATTACTGCTACCTCCGGCACCGGCTCTGATCCCGACGCGACTCCCTCCAGACGCCGCTCTCGCACCAGAGGCCGAGCCCGCGATCACCAGCAGCAGTAGTTTGCTTTTATGTTGTTTTTCAGTTTTAGTCTTGTACTGTATCTATACCGCTATTATATCACAACATTGAGGACAATGTCTGATATAGTGTGGGAGAGGTACTTTTCATTTCAATGTACTTTCAATTCTGTTGTATTCCTTTTAGAAAATCAATGAAATGAGCAATTCTGTGCGTTATTTTCTTGAATATCGAGTTTTCCCCGATTATTAAGCCATACTAGAAAAATCCTTAAATTACTCGCATTACCCGACCGACCACCGAATGGTTCGTAATTACGAAGCCGGGAACGATTAAACAAGACCAATACAATCTTGACATCTTCGACCCCCTGCTTAAGAAATTCCATCCCGATCACCATTGCGAGTGCACCTTTAGTTTCAGTTCAAAAGTAACCCCCAGTAGTTTATACTAGCAGTCAGCACCGTCTGAACACAAACCACGCGGGGAGCCGATGAATATAAGCGTTTGATACCTAATCAATAATGATCCTTCGTATCTCAATGCAAAATAAAAAGAGATTGCACCAAAGTACACGGTCGCAGATAATAAACGAGAAATATGAGAAGGACTCCGTTTCGGGTTGGTTCAGAGGTACTGGTTCTGAACTCGGTAGGGCGTGCTACGGCTCGATCCCCCACAACCTCCGCATCGGATAAAACATGAAGGGGTTACCACACTCGTGTACCAGACCCCGTGCAAAAAAAAAAGGGATCAAAATCGCTAACCGGCTACTCCACTACGTGCGTGCGAAGGCAAAGGGCTTAATGTGACTGCGCTAGAACGAACCGGGTGAAATGAGAGCGAAAAACTCTAGGTGAAATCGCAATGTGATTGCCGATTATTTTGCTTGACGGGAAGTCGACGACATAGCCTGTTACTTATGTCAGTAGTGTATCGGTAGTGTTCTATCAAAGTACCGGACTATCCGACAAAACGATCCACCGGACGGTTGGCTATGAGTATGCGCGAATAAAATCTTGTCCGCCGATTTTCAACCGACTATTTGCTTGAGGACAAGCAAAGGTTTAAGTTTGGGGAAGTTTGATGACGAGAAAACGCATCGGTTATATCGCTAGATTTCATTGACTTTTACCGCGCATTCACCGTTTTAACGCTCGATTCCTCGAGTTTTTCTTACTATTTTGCAGGTACATCGATATGTGAGGCCAAATCAAGAATTAAGAAGAAAAGAACAAAGAAACCACAAGAAATGAAGCAAGACAGAAGCCTGCATAAAACTCTGCATAATTTGTTACGGCCACGGTCGTTACAAGGGTGTCACGACCGTGACACCTTGCTTTGGACCCTCACGACCGTGAGGAAGTAGTCACGACCGTGACACTTGAAAACATAAAACAACGAGCGTGAAGACCTTGTCACGCCCGTGACAAGGATATAACTTGATTCTTTTGACTCAGACTACGTCAAAGCCACCAGTGAAGCCACTCCTCCTAGTAATTCTCACGTGAGGGAGACTTCTCCCACTTTCTGCTGCCACTTTCCAACATTTTCTCAACCACTTCAGCAAAGCCCAAGAAGCAAAAGACCCAGGACCAGCCCATTGGAAGCTCTATAAATAGGACCAGCTCAGGAGGATTCAGGGAGAGACTTCAGTATCCAAATTTCCTGCGGAAGCTCTGCCGAATTACCTTACCATCAGAATTATTATTCCAGCATTTTATTTTCTGCCTTATTTATTTGTATCCAAACCAACCGTGTAACAATTTCCAACATTAGGGAATTGTTATACCTTTATTTGTTTCCAGCCTTCAGCATTTCGTTTTAATTTTTATTTCCGCCTACTCCAAGCCTTCCGGTCTGTGGAAGAAGGAGTCTACTCAGATATTTGTTAATCAGGTTTTTCAGTTATTGCAATTTAATTTATTTATAATGTCTAATTATTTTTCTGCCATTAGTAAGCTAATAAATAATTCTGAGTCTGATTTAACCTCGATGAGTAGCTAAATACCTTAGGGCGGTATGTAGTTATAACTAACTTAACCGGTAAAATATAACCATGGGCTAAAATAATTAATCGCTTAACATTCTGGCTGATGCTTTTTAATTAAATTCGACCTTTCCGTTACGAGAGTAAGAAAAGGGTATTAGGTTGGGTCAAGACCACGAGAGTGTGAGATTTTAACCAGATAGCTAAAGTTAGGCATTTAAATTAAATACAGCGAGAGCGCTTTAAGATAAATTAGGATTATTTAGTTTCCAAAAATTATCTCTAAACACTTATGGGCTAGCGAGAGCAGGCATAGGGCTTTAGGGATAAGATCTGATTCAAGACCACGAGAGTGTGAGTTGAGGGTATTCAAACTAGTAATCTCTACCGAATAGATTAAGTGAACATCTTTATAAGCCTAGGTTAGATTGACCCAACTAAGTTAGTATAATTACATACCGACCGTTTTAGTATTATTTTATTAAAAACTTGAATTTAATTCCGCCTTCAATAGTCTTAGGAAACCAACAACAATCGTGACAACTATTCGCCTTAGCTAAACTAGAAGTTCATCTAGCACTAAGTAACGATAGAATCCCTGTGGATCGATAATCTTAAATATTACTTCGATAGGCTGTGCACTTGCAGTAAGATACCGCTAGACGCATAAGTAGACACGTCTTTAGCCCATCAAATGATAATGCAGCGTAGCAAACAAACACATATTCATAACGAGACAAAGAGAAACTCAAGCTATAAGCACACAGACGAACATCTCCCACATATGTACAACCAACAAAATCAGCAGGTAAGCACAAATGAGTATGAATATAACGACCCCAGCCAACAATCCTGGTGGTGGTCGGCAGACACTAGGGCACAAAAGCTAAACGGATTAAGCAAAGAAAACAGATGCGGCATCCGACGCGAAAACCTCTAGAAACTTCCCCCATATTCAACTGAACTCTCCGATTGACAATCTTCAGAGTACACACTTCCTGAGGAGTCTTCCATGACATTAACTGACGAACCCACACAACTGGAGGATGGAAAATCATTAATCTGAACAAAACCCTGAGGCGTGATGCAAATCCGGCTAGAGTCTAACAGATCCTGAATCTGACTTCTAAGCACTTTACAATCATTTGTTGAATGCCCCTGTGCCCCAACATGGTACTCACAGCGGGCGCTGGCATCAAAACCTGGAGGATACGGTGGAATCACCGGCTTAATCTCTTTCGGCACTATCGATCCGCTTTTGACCAGATCTGGCAACAACTGACTGTACGACACTGGTAGTTGAGTAAACTGCCTTTCAGGTTTCCTTGGTCTTCGTGGAGCATGCTGACGCGATCGGCGATAGGATGATCGTTGACTTGAAGTGTCTGAAAACTGATCCTGAGATGCTAGAGATTCTGAGGTGGCGTCATCTCCTTCCCACTCTTCTTGAGAACTGACAATTGACTCAGTCTTATTAACCGGGACGTAAGGAACACCTCGAAACTTTCCACTCCTGAGTCCTCTCTCAACAATCTCTCCCAGTCTCATCAGGCCCACAAAGTTTGTGCAACTGAACAATTTGTCAAAATAATGGCCTTTCAGAGTACCCAAGAAGATGTCAACCAGTTCTCTTTCCGGAAGCGGTGGTTGAACGCTAGCAGCCAATTCTTTCCATCTTCGCAAATATCCTCTGAATGATTCATTCTCCGCCTGAGATAATTCTTGCAGATCTACGAGACTAGGAGTCAAATCCAGGTTGTAATCGTATTGCTTTATGAAAGCTCTGGCTAAATCTACCCAAGATCGAATCTGATTACTCTCCAATTGCACATACCATCTCAGGGATGCCCCAGTCAGGCTATACTGGAAGCAATGGATCATCAATTTGTCATTTCGCACAAACGAAGTCATCCTCCGACAGAACATCATCAAATGCAACTTTGGACAGCTATCTCCCCTGTATTTTTCAAATTCCGGCATTTTGAACTTATACGGCAACACGAGGTCAGGAACCAAACACATGGCTACAGCATCCAGGTTAACGGCATCTTTCGCTTCCAAGGCTTTCATTTGCTCTTCCAACACTCGGAGTCTTCTACCATCGTCAAGAGCTCTTGGGTCTACTAACCCGGTCACTGGAATATCTCTTCGGTAATTCATCACAGGGAAAGCAACACATTGATTGTTAACATGGGGATAACGTTTATTTCGGGCGAGAAACTGCTCATGTCGGCCTCGGTTCTCATTCGTAGGCTGTACAACTTGGTCTGCAGTTAGATTGTTTGCTTGCGGGAAGCCTTCCATAGAATCATACTGATGGTTGGACGCCACAGTAAACCCTGCCTGGGTGTCAGGAAACTGGAAATTGCCTTCAGACATAGCCACCAATTACCTGCAACCGACTATGCTGCTTGATTCTGCTCAAATCCGCTTCAGCCCCTTGGTCGTCTTCAACACTCCACTCTTGCCTCAAACAATTCCCCGAGAATCACCGTCTGGTGAAAACAAAGGCTGGATAAGTGCTCTGACCTGCTAGAGAAATGCTATGCAGTATGATTTATGCAAACAGAAATACAAAAATGCTAACGTGCATGTGTTCATTGGAGATATTTTCCCTCCAATTCCAGTGTCAGTGGTAGCAAGACGAGATAAACCATAAAGACCGTATTTGGAAAAACCCTCATATATTGATTAGAATAATAGTCTTGTCAAGGAGTTACATAACTGTGCTCCATACAGCTGATATGACAAAGAGGATCCCAGCCAACATGCCTGGTGGTGATCTCAACACAACAGAATACAAGAGAGAAATCAAATACGGGTACGGTTGCGGAAGTCCTCGACCATCTTCTTTGTCTCTGCATGATCCGGTTGATAAATCAAACCTTCTATCAGCCGATCCCTCTTCCTGACCGTCCCCTGGATGTCTCTGACAAAGTCTTCCCAAGCCTTATCATTGGCACCGTCCCCAGGTTTGGGTCTCTTGGCATCTGCTCTATGCTGGAAATCTTCCAAATTCTTCATGGCATCTGTCAGCTTGCGCTCGGCCTCGTATCGGCGACAGGCTTCTTCTTCAAGCTCTTCATTCTTCACTTTGACCTGTTCTTCTAACTGAGCAATCTGTGTCTTCAGCTCTTCTTCCCGCTCCTTGCGCTTGGTCATAGTGAGATCCCAGTGTTCTCTGAATTTGGCTAGCTTTGTGTAGGCCCTTTCCAGCTCTTGCTTCTTGGTGGCCAACACACTACTAACTGAGTCGACATCTAACTCCAGACGCTTCTTGGTTTCAGTCAATTCCAATAGCGTAGTCTTCAGATGTTTCAGAGTTTCAGCCTGTTGCTTAGAAACATATCCTGTCTCAATCTTTTCATGCCGAAGCTGGGCATTCTCCTGCTCTAAAGCCTCTTTAGCCCTTGCTAGCTCTTCTTTCTCCGCCATCAGCTGCTTGTAGACCTGCATGTCCACAGTGGTAGGCTCCTCCACCGGAGTAGGGTGCAATGGCTGAACCGCTGGATACGGCATAAGGAATTTCACAGCTCGCTCACGAATCCATTCTGCATATGGGCTAGGACCTCGAGTATCCCCTCTGTTACCTGAAAGCTTCCCTCTCTTGTGCAAGTTTTTCCAGGCTTTCTCAAGTTTGGTCAGCATCTCTTTCCCTATTGCCCCAGTGAGATACAGAGATTCCTGTATCTCCTCGGGCTTTGGCGCTCCTTGAGGTACATACCCAAATTGCTTGATCAATAAGGAAGGGTTGTAGTTGACACAACCTTTCCTTCCTATTAACGGAACATTCGGGAATCCTTCGCCTTTGAGTATGACTTCAACTCCAAATACCTCTTTATTGACCCATACCACGTTCTCAGCAGTCAATCCCATTAAGCGCTCGGGCCATCCTAGAGAATTGATAGATGTGACAAACGGGCCTGACTTGGGCATATGACTGGTGAACCACCTGCATAAGAGAGGTACACAGCAAGACACATTCCTTCCTCGTCGCTTTTCATTCTGGTAGTGAGTTGAATGGTGGATATCTCCCAGCAAAGTAGGAACTGGGTTCTTCGCAGCCAAAATATAGAAGGCATCAGAATCAACAAAATCAGGAATGTTCGGGAACAACACGATGCCATACACACATACAGCAAGGATGACGTCAAAAACATCCCAGCTACCCTTCTGGGCATACTCTCGAGCCTTCTCCACTAAAACATCCAACGGAAATCCCCATACGTCTCCTCTTCTGATCATTTTCCCGGACAGCTCAGACTCTTTCAAGCACAGGATGGCAGAAAGCTCAGCCAGCTTAGGCTCAGCGTCCGTACGATAAAAAGGCATCTGCTCACAGATGGGTATATCCAGAAGTGCAGAGTACTCCTCCAGGGTAGGAGCCAAAACGAAGCCGGGAAATACAAAACACCTGAGCTCCGCGTCGTAGAACTGTAACAGAGTATAGATGCCGCTGGTCTCGTAGGCAGATGGCTGATAAACGTAGGTCAGAATCCTCCCATATCTCTTTCTGAAGTCACCCATTCCCCTCTTCTTAGCAATAGCAATCAACTCTAACAATAGACTGATATTCGGCGACGGAAACTTATAGGGCAATACTCTCTTCAGGTTTTCCATGTCTTGCTAGGAACAAACACCGGAACTGGAAGGGAAAATATGTACCTGGAATACACACACGTTAGTTGAATGCAGATGGTAATGCAATGATGCAATATGATAAATAATGCAATCTGTGAACACAGGGGCTATGCTATAGCCTGAAGAGGAATATCTCTGTGATCAAGAACAGAAAACCAACACGGTCACCAGAATCTCATGCCACTAACTATCATCTGATACTCAAAATATCAATCCCCTGGTAAGAAAACCATCTGAACCTCTGTATCTGACGAGAATACCACCTGATAATAGCCTCAACCTCAGATAAGAAACCCATCTGACCCAGACAACACACCTGGAGATGAATCAAGAACACCATCTGATAAAGGTACTGAATCATGGTTTCTGAAGGCCAGTTTTCCTGCAATAACCCCGTCCCTCTCACAGGTATGATAGACCTAATCCACGGACAAAGGTACGGCATCCTATGCGGTCATCAGCGTCACAGACTTTCATGAGTGACGATACGATTCCCAGAAGGAGTGGCATCATCAAATCATGAAGAGGCCTCACTTAGCTGACTTCCAAATGATCGGTCCCCAGAGTCGACAATCCTCACGTCTGGACTCCCCTCAGATCCTCAGGACCGGAAAGGAGCACCTCTGCAAGAATCTCGTCTGAGCGCAGATTTTCGTAGGGAACTGTGCCTGCTCAGCAGACAGGTTCGTCTACTACTTCTCCGCAACTATATCTAGGTGTGTACTCAAGCCCAGGTCCGGCTTTTCACTCACAGTAACCTCCCTTTGCCCACAGCAATAATCATGATAATATAATGCTGGAAAATAAATGCGGAAAGGTAAAGGTACAGAAAAATAAAGTGCAGAAAAGTAAAACACAATATGCACAACACCCAACCAATAAACATCCAAGCGCTAGGATTGACTCGCGTAGGGGATGGGAAACGGTCCCAGCATAAGGGATGGGAAAAGTCCCTAGATGCTATAAGTCCCCAGCAGAGTCGCCAGCTGTCGCTACTGCGAAAATCGGCGCCGGCTTGACAGGAGAGTCGCCACCGTGCGTTATTTATCCCTCAGAGCGGGAAAGGGAACGCTCGAAGTAAACCTCACAAAGACGGGAAAAGGTATGGTCATCGCAACCAAAACCTGGATTCGGGAGTCGGTTACGCAAGGGGAAGGTATTAGCACCCCTCACGTCCATCGTACTCGATGGGATCCACGCTTGGTGTTTATAGGTAAAAGGGTGTGTTATCTATCTACGCTAATGGCTGGTCTGAAAAGAAAATAAAAGGACAGGACTCGACAGAACATACGGTGTTCTGGGCCTACGTATTCCCTCGTGCAATGGGAAAGTCAGAGTCAACGTAGTTCGACTGCCTACGTCTAAACGGGGGAAAGATTGCTCGCCAGGACATCGCGTCCTGTGCCTACGTACTTCCATCTAGTATGAAAGATCAGAGCAAACGTAGTTCGACTAACTACGGGTAAACAGGCGCTCTCACACAGCAGTGAGAAAACAAACTGGTCTTTAAGGGCTCGGGAACCTACAAATACGATCTGGTCTCAAATGCGCTCGGGCAAGAGAAAGGGATAACAATTAGTCGTTAGCGGGAAAGTCTCGATCGCACAGCCGTGAGAGAACTAAAGTTAGTCGTTAATGTGCTCGCTAGGATATCGCATCCTATGCCTACATATCTTCGTCTGGTACGAAGAATCAGAGCAGCTGTAGTTCAGCTAACTACGGATCAAGCTACTCACAAGCTCCTACAAAAAGGAAAGGGAAACCCTAGAACTATAGCTGAGAAACAGGGGAATCTACCTACTGCTATCACACCTGGCTGACTATCCTAATGTCTATCATAACAACTCCGCAGCGGAGAAGTCAGAGCTCCTAAGGGATCATGGCAACAGGACTAAACTGCAAACAAGAAACTGCAAAGTGAAGGAATACTGAAAATATGCATGAATGCAACAATTAATCAAACAAGGCACAGAGGCCGCAAACCACAAAGGCAAGGGAGCTCAGCTCTACCAAATACCATCAAGCAAAGCCACTCAATAACAAACAAGCAGAAGGAGGACCACCTCAACTTCTCATGCACACAAAGTCTACTTCTAAGATGCACCTGTTCAGAACTATCTAGATGAATACCTAAGTCTAATGCAACATAACACCATACAAGTCAAACAACACAAAGAGACTAAAACTGAGCAGGGCCCCTATCCACAAAACAAAAAGCTACTCCTGGGCAAGGCCCCTAACAAACCTGAAACAAGCTCCTAATCTATCTCTAAACAAAGCTCTACACAAGACCCTAAGCAGAGATCTAAGCAACAATTCTAATCAAAACCCTAAGCAAGAGGAATCAATCCCAGTCTCCAAGCTTCAGAACAAGCTTACCAGAGAAAGGAAGCTAAGCAGACAAACCCATAGTGCTTTCCTCAGGAAAGTACCAGGAGGTTACTACTCAGGAGTCATATCCTATGCGGCTCGACAACTGTGATCAGTTTACATTCCTCCTCAGGAGAAATTAAACTCACATGAAGGCTCTGGCGTCACTGGATATTTGAGAAACCTGTATGCACTAGGGGAACTAAGTGAACAGACTCATAGGACCTTCCTCAGGAAAGTACTAGGAGGCTGACACTTAGGAATCGTATCCTACGTGGCTCAACAACTGTGATCAGTTTACATTCCTCCTCAGGAGAAATTAAACTCACAAGTTGGCTCCAACATCACTGGATACTTAAGAAATCCTAGGTAAACTAATGGAACTAAGTGAATAGACCCATAGGACCTTCCTCAGGAAAGTACTAGGGGGGCTTCCACTTAGGAATCGTATCCCATGTGGCTCAACAATAGGTGATCAGTTTACATTCCTCCTCAGGAGAAATTAAACTCACAAGTCGGCTCCGACATCATTGGATACTTAAGAAAGAGGTGAGAAGAAAGAATGAAAGTCATTCATAGTGCCTTCCTCAGGAAAGTACCATAAACTCCCTTCAAACTTCAGGATCTCGAACCTCACAAACAGATAACAAGCTTCTAGACTAAGCCTCGATCCACTGCATCCTTGCAAGCTCCAACAGGACCTCAATCAGCTCCCACCTTGAGAAGAACCCACAGGCCAACAAACCACAAGAGGCTA
Source organism: Lathyrus sativus (assembly GCA_963859935.3). Classification (NCBI taxonomy): domain Eukaryota; kingdom Viridiplantae; phylum Streptophyta; class Magnoliopsida; order Fabales; family Fabaceae; genus Lathyrus; species Lathyrus sativus. The sequence goes on along the minus strand of OZ012735.1, from coordinate 56,723,044 downwards.
TCTCTGAAGTTCAACCACAGTTGAACTTCAAAGTCAGAAGCCATCAAGACTTCTCCTATATTCAGGCCCAGACAAATCACATCAGGACACCCTACAAAAATCTATCAAAAATCTAATGGGAGACCTACATGGCTCTAGGATAACATACTGAAAAATCAGAACAAAATTCAACACCAGATGAAAGAACTAAAATCAACAACACAGACATGTCCACAAACCAATTTATTCAGCATCAATAACAATGAAAAAATGCAATTAAAATGAAAATGCATGATTAAGCTAAGGTTTCTGCACTATAAAATTCTACACTGAATTACGAGTCTACAAAAAAAAGAACGGAATTATTTGACTCAATCTACTATTTTTTATCAATTTTCTAATGACATGTATGCACTAAAGAATATTAAAAAAAATCAATTAAATGGAAAATGTACCAAAAATAGGAAATAAAAATAAAATGGCATTTTTATTTTTATTTAATTTTTTAGATGCTTTCATGAAATGGTAGAAAAAAGAAGAATTAAAATCACAATTATTTACATTTTATTATGATTTATTTACAAATATGAAAATATAAAAGAAAAATAAAAGAAACAAAATGGGGGTTCAAACAGCAAGGATTTATGAGCTATAATGCTTTGGGCCCTAAAGATGGGGGTGCTAAAAGTAAATGGGCGTAGGGCCCAGGCTTATTAACCAGAAAAAAACAAAAAAACTGGACTGAACGCAGGGGGGGGTGCAGCGTTAGCAATTCCCCAGTTATTATCTATTATGGGCCTACGCCCAGGGGGGTGCTATTAGCAATTAGGGCCTAAGGCCCAAGCTGAATCACTCTGCCTTCACACAGGGGGGGGGGAACGGGTAACTGGGGTGTAGTGGCAGTAAAACGTGTTTGGGCCTAAGCCCAAACCTAAACCTAACCCACTGAAACCCTAACCACAAAACCTAATCCCCTCTCAATCGCTCTGGTACTGTTCATCCTAACCTGGCCGTTTCGTTCGTCTTCCTCAATTCACTCTCTCTGCAACTCATCTTTTCACTCACACACCATTCTGAGAAAAGAACCCCAAAGAACCTCACACCTCTCTCACGAGGAATCAAACCCTAACTCACAATCAACTAAACCTAATCTGGATCTAATAAGAGCTAACATGCAAGCCACAAACGAATCTCATGATCTAACCGAACAAACCAATAATGGAGGCGATGAAGAAGACGAACCTGAGACGATGGAATTGCTAGAATTCTCTGAAGGCTTGACGAAAATCGTCGCGAGAGAGTAAGATCTTGATGTATTCCTAACTGCTGAAGGAGTTTGTGGAAGCCTTGAGGAGGACGTTGACACTTGTTCGGTGATTTCTGGGCAAACAGGGAAGAACTCAATGAGTTCTATGAAGATCTGGGAAGAAGCTTGCAAGGACTGATGAAGGCGATGGTTCTGGAGATGGCGTTCTGGAAAAGTGAATAACGATGAAGATCGTTGAATGTGTTCTGGAAAGTTTCTGACAAAACGATGAAAGTATGAGCGATTTCTGGAGAAGTGGATGAAGGTTGAGGATGTTCTGGGTTTTTCTTCGATGGAGGATGAAGATTTGAGTGGATTCTGGAAAAAGTTGTATGAAGGTCTGGGGATTCGTATGAAGTTTCAGGCGAAACTTGATGTTTCCGGCGAGGTGATGACGAAGCTGGATGGAGGCGATCGGTGGAAGAAGATGAAGAAAGGAGGATTTCTGGAGATTCTGGGTGTGAAACGAACTCCGGCGAGCCGTTACGGTGGCCGGAAGACGTTGGGGGTCACCGGCGGTGGGAGGTTACGGCGGATGCCAAGTGTCCTGGGTTGGTCAGAGGGCTGCGTGCATGCGATACGCGTGTCCTAGGGGAGAGAGTAAGGATAGGGTGGCGTGGCAGAAGCACAATGATTACGCGTGGGCTCTTTCTGGCACGCATGCAATAATGAAAAGTGGGGCCTCCTGAGTGGGACGCGTGTGGCCCTTTTATATGCTGCCAAGTGTCCCTTTGGCCAAAAACCTGCACCAAAAAAGCATTGGACTGACTAGATGTTGGGCCTCAGAAAAAAAAGCACTCTAGCCCACACGAAAATGACAACAAAAACTGTAAAAAAAACTGGATTAAACTAAACCTGATTAATGTCTAATTAACACTAATTAATCTAATGATTGACTAATTAAGTTCTAAACAAAAATTAAGCCCTAATCAAATCTAGAAAGATTAAAACTCTAATTACTCTATTCAAGCCTAATTAAATCTAAAAAACAATTAACCTAATTAAACTCTAAAAAGTGATTAAATGTCTAATTAATTCTATATTATCCTAATTCCTTATTAAAATTCTACCACTATTTAAAACTAGTAAATCTATTTAAGACTATAATATTTCCTATATTATCTAGACAACTATTTAATTTCTATTAACCCTAATTTGTATCATTCTATTTAATATGCTAAGAAAAAATTCACCAATATTCTAAAAATGATAAAAGCTATTTAAATTCTATTAAAAATTCTACAAATGATTAAAATCTATTTAAAAGATTCTATAAAATTCTAAAAAAAAAAGGGAATTAAGCTATTAAAATATTCAAAAACCTATTTAAATTCCAGAAAAATCTATAAAGCCTATTAAAAATTCTCAAAAGTCTATTAAAATCCTAAAAATGCAGATGAATGCAAATGACCGCCATAAAAGAGCGCACGAGACCAGATCGAATTGAACAGAGATCCCCGGGCATCAGAATATCCTCAAAATCACTGTGCAAGCTAAAAATCACTGAGGAGCGCACAATTTCCCGAAAATAAAACCCTGGTGATCTGGACTGGGTCTGCCATATCTGATAGACAAAAATCAAGCTGTAAACTCTGATATCCCCTGTTTGCACAAAAATCATCTGTCTGATTTGCGAATATGAAATTAAACCACGAGTCAGATAGGAGAATCAGTTGGTCAAATTTTAGGGTGCAACACCATGCCTCCAGGTTGTAGTCCTCATCTTGATCTCCCACAGCATTGATAACCCCTTGATTGGTGATACGAACAGCACGAGCACGACGAACAGCCTTCTGGGACTCTGCAGTGAAACCCAAACCAAACTTGTCAGACTTGTATGGAATATCAGGAAGCTGACCCCAAATAGTACAACCACCTTCTTCCACCATAGCTTTTGCATCATTGAGGGAGGCCATTGCCATTGTTGGAGGGTTTCTGATGACCACAGGAACCTTCTTCACAGCAGGAGGAGTCACACAATCCTTAACAGCCCAGGGAACCACTTCAAATGACTGACATGGAGTTTCAATGTATTCACCTTCTACTTCCAGATACTTGAAAGTGTTTACATGGCTGACAAAGTATTCTTCCTCTCCAAAGACAGTAACAACTTTTCCATTTACCGGATATCTCAACTTTTGATGTAATGTGGAGGTCACCGCACCTGCCCCATGGATCCAGGGACGACCAAGCAGACATGAGTACGAAGGACGAATATCCATCACATAGAATGTAGCAGTAAACACCTGAGAGCCAACCTTGATTGGAAGATCAATTTCCCCATGCACTACTCTTCTAGAACCATCAAAAGCCTTTACCACAATATTACTGGGCTTCAATACCGTATCTTCAGGACTCAGCTTGTTCAGGACTTCCTTAGGCAACACATTCAGAGAGGAACCATTGTCGATCAGCACATGAGACAGGGTAGTGCCCCTGCATTCAATTGAAATATGCAAGGCCCTGTTATGATCCCTCTTGGCAGGGGTCAAGTCAGCATCAGAAAATCCTAACCCGTTGTCATAGGTCAGGTGAGCAACACAATTCTCAAACTGGTCCACAGAAATTGCACTGGGTCCATGAGCCATCTTTAGAAACTTGATCAATGACTTGGCATGAGCCTCAGAACATAATAACAGGGAGAGCATAGAAATCTTTGAGGGAGTATGCCCCAGCTGATCAACAATATCATAATCACTCTTGCGAATGATTTTCAATACTTCTTCCATCTGCTTAGAGAGGTCATCAGCAGCTGGCACATCAGTAGATACAGGCTCAATAACAGGACCCTTGCCCCGAGCATCAGTGGTGGAAGTAACAGCAGGAGTAACTGCACTCTTAGTAGCAACTGGAGGAGAGAAGACTCTTCCACTACGAGTGATCTTGTTAGATCCAGCAATATTATCAATGTCAACAGGCATATCAGGTAAAGGCTCCTGCTTGACACCATGGATGTAAACATCAGACCCATAGTGCCAAGGCACAGCTTTGTCAGATGTATAAGGAATAGGACCAGGAGTGGTAATGATCAGAGGAGCTACTCTGGCTTCAGCAACAACTTTCACAGGACCTTCAGCAGTAATCTTGATTGGGCCCTGATGAGTGATTTTAATGGGACCCTTTGAAGTGATTCTTAGTGGTACTTTGTCAACCATGTCAACCTCTTCAATCTTCTTACCCTGAGTCAGATGATCCACCATACTTTCTACAGATGCTGGTCTTCTTTCAAACACTATAGTATATTTATCCATGAGACGTTGAATCCCATCTCTCAAAATGAAGCAACTATCCGGCTTATAGGTACAATATAGACAATCTTCATGACAACCTGGAAAGATCCCAGCTTGTACTAACCTCTTTTTGATAACAGACAATGGTGTGCTCAACTCCATAACTGAATAGACATGCAGATCTTCATCAATATCTTCATCAATGGCGTTGACAGTCTTCTCGTGATTTGGCATTGGAGCTGTAATCACATTTGGAGTACCTGGTGGATCAAACTCAATTTCTCCAGCATCAATCATATCCTGAATTTTGTTCTTCAAGACCCAGCAGTTATTAGTATCATGTCCTGGACAGTTTGAATGATATGCACATCGTGCATTGGGATTGTACTTGGGAGAGGTAACATTGGGATTCTGAGGAGCCTCCCTCAGGGTAATAAGTTCAGCCTTCAACAAGTGTTGCAATGCCTGAGCCATTGACATGTTGATCTTCGTGAACTGTCTCCTAGCCCTCTGTTGGTTGCCTTGAGGCTGCTCTGTTGTTGCAGGAGTTGGATTTGAAATATGAACTGCACTAACAGACTGATGCCTTCTGTTACGATCAGGCTGACCATACACAGCATTAGATTCTTTCTTCCCAGTGGGAGGCTTCTTTGCAGCACCTGATGAAGAAGTGCCCACTTGGATCTTACCACTCTTGATACCATTATCTACTCGCTCTCCTGTCATGATCAACTCAGTGAAGCCAGATGATGAGCTTCCAATGAGATGACTGTAAAACGGACCATTCAGCGTACACATGAATATATCAACCAACTCCCTATCAGTCAAAGGGGGTTGAACTCTTCCAGCTAAGTCTCTCCACTTCTGAGCATACTCCTTAAAGCTTTCTTTGGCACCCATAGACATGCTTTGAAGCTGCATGCGAGTGGGGGCTAAGTCAGCATTGTATTGATACTGCTTGTAGAAAGCTTCAGCAAGGTCATTCCAATCTCTGATGTTGACACTCTCCAACTGATAATACCACTCTAGCTGAGCTCCAGCTAAACTCTCTTGAAAGAAATGGATCCACAACTTTTTATCAGCAGTGTGGGGTTGCATTCTTCTGACATAAGACCTCAGATGCAATTTGGGACAAGAGACCCCATCATAGACAACAAATGTAGGAACTTTGAACCCAATGGGTATGACCACCCCAGATATCAAGCTCAAATCCTCAAAATCCAGCCCAGATGATTTCTGTGATTCCATAGCATCCATTCTATCCACCAGCATCTTGAATTTGTCTTCGTTAGGCTCATGGTAGTAGTTAGCCTCAGAATCAGAGTCCCCCATAGTGTTGTGGAGACTGCCTCTCTCCTGCTCAGATTCTTCAGATTCATAGTCTTCAACATGTTCCTTGGTCTTGACAGGACCTTTGAACCTTCTTCCCATGTTGAGCAACCCAGCAGACCTTCTAGCCTTCTTAGTCTTCTTGGCCAGTAGTGCCTTCAATTCATCCTGCCCCTTGGATAGGTTCAGGATCAGCTCTTGGAACTGTGCATTCTGTGCCTGGAGATCCTTAACTGATTGTTCAAGAGCCATTGCTGAAATAAACAGCGAGAAGATGAGAAACCTGTGCACAATTATAAACCTGTGATGCAATGATATGGGAATGCATATGCAATGTTTTCAAGGACCGCAGGATTTAAATTTGCTTAAACAAACAAGAAAGTAACTTTTTATTAGTAATAACTTGTTTTGCCTCTTAGGCTTACAAAAAATGAAAACGAAATAAGTGCAAAAGATGGGGTTTTAAGTCTCCCATGGACGTTTCCTCTTTGTGTTGAGGTATGAGTTGAGGTTTCGTTCCTCATGAAGTAGCTTTGTTAGCTCTAAGATCCTTGCTTGGCTTGCTTTGTAATGAGCCTCGAAAGTATCCCTTTGCTCTTTCAGTTGGATCCATGATCTCTGCAAGTCTTCCATATCAGTAGGCATGTCTGGGTGAAGGATGGTATAACCTGTGTCTCCTTCAGCAACAGGTTCCATGGTAACTGGTAGGATGGCAGGATATGGCATCATGAGTGTCTGAGCACGAAATCGTACCCATCTGAGATAAGCCTCCATAGGAATGGTGTACTTAGGCTCCAGTGTCTTGCTGTCAATCCTGTTTACCTTTCCCCAAGCTCGTATGAATCTCTGACGGTAACCCTGAAGATCGTTGTCGTAGTCAAACACAATGCCCTGAATCAACATGTCATGTGGACCATCGCTCCGGGCGTAACCAAACTGTCGTAAAGCTAGAGATGGGTTGTAGGTGATGCCTCCTCTTATGCCTAGAAGTGGCACATTAGGAAACTCCCCACAACGGTCAATGATGGTGACATTCTCCATAGATCTGGAGCACCAATGGATGTCTGAGTGAGAAAGTGACATGATCCTCTTGGACCATCTGAACCCTTGCTCATTCTTCATTACTGAGCGAGGAAGGTGAGAAATAAACCACCTAGAAAGTAAAGGTATGCAGCACATCAAAGTTCCTCTTGCCCTTGTAGTACGGGTGTGAAGAGAATGTAGGATGTCTCCAAGTAAGGTAGGCACTGGATTGTGACTCAAGAATATGTTGACGGCATGAACGTCTATGAACTGATCAGGATTGGGGAACAACACTAAGCCATAAATCAATAAGGCTAAGATCTCCTCAAAAGCATCGTAGCTCATAGCCTTCAAGAACATTTGAGCTTTATCCACTAATACCTTGGCAAGAATACCTTTAACTCCACTTCTCGTCTCTAGAACAATGTCAGACTTCTTCAGATGTAGAGCTGCAACAATAACTTCAGGTTTAAGCTCCTTCTCCAAACCGGTGAATGGTTTCTGATCAAGAACAGGGATACCCAGAAGTTTAGAGAACTCCTCCATGGTTGGAACTAACTGATAATCAGGAAATGTAAAGCAATGGTGCTTAGGGTCAAAGAACTGAAACAGCACACTCATCATGTCTTTCACTGAACCCTGAAGTAACTAGATCCAATAAGTGACCATGTCTCTTGTTGAACTGGGAATGATCAGGCACTAGGGAAACCAACTCCTTGAGCTTAGCAGGTATCCCTACAAAGTTGATCCTGATGGTGTTTCTACGAGCAGAAGCCATGACCTGCAACAAAGAACAAAGATAAATCCTTTGGTCCTTGAAATGGTTAGGGAAAATGATATGCTTATGATGCATGATGATGTCATGATGTCATGCTCAATCACAAACATGTGGCACACACAAACAAGTCACACCATAGCCCTAGGTTTAAAGGCTTGCATGAGGTTCAAAGGCAAGTACCCTCCCCTGAAGTTAGATGGTTCATCCTGTCCTACAAAAGTAACCAGGTTCTAAGGGATCTCAATATCATTGATCCTTCACAAGGGTGGTTGTTCAGAAGGCAACTTACTTGCCAACCAAAACCCTCCAAGTTTAAGATCTCAATGAGCGTAGTATCGAGTGTCAACCAACTTCAGTCTGCACCAAAGCCGGTTACCTCACTACTTTCTAAAGGCCAAGATGAGTTAACTAGGGTTCTAAAAGTCAGTTAGTGCATTGACAACACATGGCAGCCTCAATATTATCCTCAACTTGACTTAAGGAATATAAGCACCAACCAAGAAGTCGCACTAACTATGGCCACCAGATCAACCGTATCGATATACGTCGTACAGTTTCCTTGGTCTATTGCCATTTACCTAAGGTACACTAGATCCGGGTTAGGACCTTTCACACATAAGAGCACCCCAACAATATAATCATAAAGCAAACAAGGCAAACAATTTAAAGTGATCTTAATTCCTAAGGGTACCCCTCTTAAATAAATCCCCAGCAGAGTCGCCAGTTCTGTAACACGGTGGGAGAACTGACTTTAAACAATGTTGCGGATAGCAAGAGTCGCCACCGACTTTTATTTTATCCATAAGGAAAGGTTATAAAAGAATAGGAAAGACCTTAGAGAATATTTTGGGTCCGGGGGGTAGGTTATGAAAAGGGAAGGTGTTAGCACCCTTTTCATCCATGGTTATCCATGGGCTCTTAGGTACTTAAGCTCACTTTTGAATTGTTTTGAAAGTGTAGTGTGTGAATAGAAAATTTTCAGAATAGTTAATAAATAATCCATGTAAGGATGTGTTAAGAACTTGTTTGAAAACTTGTTGAAAATTTGTTTAAGTGTGAAACAGTTTTGAAGTGAGCAAGCACCTAGGAGTAACCTACCCTAATGTTTAAAGGTCTTTCTTATTCTTCATTCTTTCCTTTAGTAAGACTATCCCTACTATAATGGAGTAGGTAGTCCTTACTTTGGATGTTAAGGGGTATGTGAGGGACAATTTGACTTTGAAGGCCATTGTGGGATGTAATAAGCACATATAAGGGACCATCATCATTTTTCGAAAGGGACTTGATTCGTAAAGGCAACCATAAGGGACTTTGATGATTTTTTTATTTGAGGGACTTGCTTTATACACCCCACTTAACCATTATTCGTAGGCAACTTGAGGGATATCCTTAGGAAGTGAGACGGCGATTAAAATCGACTTACGTGTGTGACGTGTTTATTTTAATTATCTTTATTTAAAAGTGATCTAAATTTATTTTAATATTACATACATGTTATTACACTCCCTAATTACTAACCATAATAATAATTAAATAATTAAACAACTTTACATCCAAGAAACAATTACAAAATAATAAGCAAAATAATTAAATAGCGAAGATAAATAAAATATAAATAAGCAATAATAAATAATAAAGGGGGTTAATTCTAAGTTTACTCGGCAAGACATCGCATCTTGTGCCTACGTATCCTTACGGGAGTGGAATCAGAGTAATCGTAGTTCCCCTCAATAGGGAGGTTAGAAACTTCTTGACTGTGGTCAAGGTCTCAAGGGGAATAAACGCATCTTAAGGACACGCTTACGTGGAGTGTAGAAACTCCAAATCTCTACGTTGAGATGTTAAGTTGTAATTAGGGTTAAATTAGGGATTCCACGGCGGGAAACCCTAAAATGAGCGCGGCGGCCCTTTGACCTAATGCTAAGGGTAAAATTGTAATTTTGCCTGCGGCGAGGCATTTGTGAAAATTAGGGTTTGTAGTTTGTAGTTTTGAGGATTTGAAATTGAATGTGTGAAGTTTTACGGACTATTGGCGCGGCGGCCAAACAGTTAGACCTAACCTTCGGATGTGTGCAATGTGACAGAATAATAGTGATGAAAGTGTGAGGAATTTAAATCATGCAAACGGGAATAAAATGCGGAAAGTAAGCGCGATTGTTGGTTCGCGAGGTTACAAATGAGGAACAGATACAATAATAATAAAACTCGAATTGAAAAATAAAATAAAACAGTAAACATAAAAGGCTGCAAAACGAACACACATGTTAGTAGGCAGAGTCAGGTGTCAATCAAAATGAATTACGAGACAGTCAAGAAAAAGGTGCAACATTTAGGATTTTTTGTGTAAAGAAAGGGGTCTTGATTTAGGTTAAAAAAAAGATTTAATATTAAAAAAAAAATTTTAATTTAATTTTCGAAACGGTTTTGAATTCATTATCTAAAAAAAAGTTTTATTAAAAAAATTTAGGTTTACTATAGCTTGTTTATTAAAAAAAGTTAGTTAATATTTTTTTTAAAAAAAAGGTTTAGGTTAATAAAAGAGGTTTTAAGTTAATAAAGAAAAGCTTTAACAAAATCTTAAAAAGATAATAACAATAATTATAATCAAAAGAATAATAAGAAAAGAAAAGAGTTGGGCCAGTATTCTTGTTGTTGTTAGCTCGCTGTGAAATAAACATTGGAATGAAGGGAACTTCCCATTAGGGTTTCCTCTTTTCGTCATCGTGCGGCGCCGTTTCTCCTCTTCTCCGTTATCGCTTCCGATTCGCTTCTCTCTTTCTCAACTCCACCTAAAAACAATAAAACAAATGAGGATTGACAAATCTCGAAGTTGGATTGCTCACTCTTTTAGAGAGTTCGCAGCGATCCGACAATCGGTGATGGTAATATCCTCTTGAACGTTTGGATCTCTGGATCGTGACGGCGTTTGTAGGCGATGATGAGAGCTGAACAAAGCTATCTAAGCCGTCTTGGTTCGTTATTCGCCGTTCTTTGTGCTTTTTCCCGTCTCGTGTCTCCTTTCGCCATGGCCATTGTTTGCTCTTTGTTTCCTGAAACAAAACATGCAAATAATCGTCAGTAACTCGAGTTCCTCACGTTTCGATTCGGTTCTGATGGTTGTCTGGAGAAGACGGCGATGATTTTGTTCAAATGAGCCGTCAGACGTGCCGCTTGTGAATAACGACGTCTTTGATGGTGACGAGGTTATTCGTTGACGGTTGTTGTTCTTCGTTCGTCTTTTCTCTGATAACAGCGCGCCTCTGGTGAGAATGTTCTGTCACTTTATCTTTTGTGGTTTCTTCTATGTAGAGAACAGCGTTAGGGTTCTTTACTTCGAATGGCCCCTTTGTTTTATATATGTTTCTCTCTGATTTTCGTGGGCCTGGATTGACACGACTTTGCGTTACTTTTTCCTTTTGAGATTGGGTTTTGTCTGATATGATTCGATATTGATTTTGAATATGGATTTTTCTGATATCAGTTGATTCGATTTGCTTGATTTCTGGATTTTCATTAGATATGGATTCGTTTGGATTTTTCAAATATGGATATCTGGTTCCGATACTGATTGGACTCATTTTGGACTTTCCTCTTTCAAACTCAGGGGTTTTGTTGATTTCACCTGATATGAACTGTTTTTTTTTCTTGATGCAGTTTTGAATTCGGATACCTGGTTTCAGTGCAGTTCGGATTCCTTTCGATTTCTGACCCAGTTTGGATTATTGCTGATGAACTGATTTCTTCTGATGTTGTTTCGTTTTGATATCCAATTTTCATTTCTGATATTGCCATGGATTTTGCTTGTGGGTCACTATCTTTCAGGTGAATTCCAATTTGGCTCTCAGTCCGACGCCATTTGCTTGATAGGGCTGGACTGATAAACTCGCATCTCTGTTGCTGATCTGGACTTTGATTCTAATATTATCTGTTGGATTTTTGCAGACAAGTCCTCTCTCTGATCTGGGACATCCGTATGGTTTGGATTTTCTACATTCAGTTGTGGATTATCCATGGATCTAATTAGCAATCTGTTGGCATCCGGATTTACTTGATAGATTCCAATTACGTACTGGTTTCGAAGCAATCCTTCGGCAAAATCCATTTCGACCCGAAACTTCTTTTTACTCTTCATCTCTCGGTTGCCCCTTAGATAAGAACAGATGTTACCTGATCTGACGCTAATGGCGCGGATCGGTAACGGGGGTAGGATGCGGCTTCGGTTGTGCCACTCCCGGCACTCGATGATGACAATGTTCTGAGAGTGTCAAATTCATCTTTCTAACATCTTCCTACTCTGTTCTGTTTTGTTTCTCTTATTTTTTGCAGGTGATCGGGAACTTCGAGGAACACTCAAGGGAAGGATACCATGAAGAAGCCTTAGGAGTTTTTAGGATTTAGGATTTTTTTAGAGTAGATGTAACATTTGTAAATGTAATCTCACAGCAATTCAAATGTGAAATGATTCATTTCCTTTTGTAAAATGATATTCTTATGAAATAAAAATTCCATGATCATTCAACTTTGAATCTATTTATATTTATTTCTAGTTATAAATTACAAACATTTGTGAATAAATCCACAAATATTTAAATTCATTATTCTAGTCATAAACCATAAATACTCACGAATGATATTCTTGCTCATGTACTTGTCTCGTTGGTAGTCCTAATCTCATTACCTGACAATATTCTCCTAATTTTCTAACCAAACGCGAATGTGCGCCGTAATCACAACAGATTTAGTATCAATGATGATATTGCCCGTAATTGAATTCCACTGACCAAATGATATAAGCAACAATCCAATAATACCCAATTAAACTGCGCCTTATTAACAGCAACGGAAATGCTCTGGAAATAAACCATGAGCGATAAAATGGACCTTAAATCCAGTTATGCCCGACAAATTTCGATACCGAACACATCGAATTGGCACCTTGATATAATCAAAACAGATGATAAATAAATGCCTCAGAAATAGTGTCTCAAGTGTCTCACAGCTCAGTAACAGCCCGTCTTCAAAGAATTAGCGGGATCCACGTAAAAACGACCAAAATACCCCTGGGACCAAATCTGAAGTCTTGGAAGTCCATTTAGCCTGATTAAAGTCAAAACCCTAGTTTTGGATGCACTGCTTAGGAGGTGCATTGTCTGAGGGAATTGTCAACTCTTCTGACCAATTGTGAATTTTGTGAACCTTGTGAACCTTCTTGGAACACAAAGTCTTGTATTGTGAGGGCAAATTTTGGGGTGCAACAGTATCCCTGAAAGGATTATCACTGACAATGGCTCTAATCTGAACTACACTATGATTACTGATCTCTGTACGCAGTTCAAGATTAAGCATCACAACTCTTCTCCGTATCGTCCAAAGATGAATGGGGCAGTTGAAGCTGCTAATAAGAACATTAAGAAGATTGTACAGAAGATGACTATTACTTACAAGGATTGGCACGAGATGTTGCCATTTGCTCTGCATGGTTATCGTACTACAATACGTACTTCAACAGGGGCAACCCCATTCGCCTTAGTCTATGGTATGGAAGCAGTTCTGCCTATTGAAGTTCAGATCCCCTCCTTGAGAATTATGAAGGATCCAGGCTTGAATGAAGATGAGTGGATTCAGACTCGACTTGACCAGATAAATTTGATTGATGAGAAAAGGTTAGCAGCAGTTTGTCATGGCCAGATGTACCAGAAACGGATGATCAAAGCTTTTAACAAGAAGGTTAAGCCAAAGGTATATCAGGCTGGTGACTTGGTAATCAAGCGTATCATATTACCACAGGGTGATCCTAGGGGCAAGTGGACTCCAACATATGAGGGACCATTTGTAGTCAAGACAGTGTTCTCAGGAGGTGCCATGATACTGACTACAATGGATGGTGAAGACTTCCCACAACCTGTAAACGCAGACATAGTTAAAAAATACTACGCATAAAAAGAGACCCGCTAGGTTGACAGGCCTAGGCAAAAATAAGGGCATCCCGGCAAACCAAAAGGGTTTGGGCAAAAATTAGGGATATATATATAAAAAGATGTACACCCGGCAAGTCGAAAACCTGAAAAGGCGGCTTGGGCAAAAAAGGGTATCCCGGTGGATTGAAAACCTGAAAGGGCAATCCAGGAAAAAGTTAGGGATTAAAGCGTATGACTATGTCTCGTTTGGATCACTCATGAAACTGCAACCAGTTGTACTACTTACTCAAGCTCAAACAGATAAAGCTCAATCCAATCGTTTCCGTCTCAACAGCAAGAAGATGAGATACTTGAGTGGCAATAGTAGAATTGAAACTCAATAGGATTATTTCCCACATAGCTGATTCTTTTTGTAAAACTTCATGACAAAATTCTCTTACTAGGGTTTATGTCTCCTTGTACAAACTTACCCGTGTATGGGTCACTTTTGATATAAATAAACTCCATCTTTTGAATCCAGATTTACTTTTACCCTATTTACATAAGCGAAACGTCCATTGGTTGTGTTTGAATGTATGTATGCCTTTGAATATGATTGATGTTTACCAAAAATGCATGTATGCTTTTAATATGATTGATGTTTACCAAAAATGCATGAAAATGCAGTAATAGTATTTACTAAGGACGAACGAGGGAAGGATTTCAACGAAGCTTCGCCGGTTCATCTTTACAAGACAGTAGGACTAATCCATTTTCACAAAGTCTAATCTCCCCTAGAATTTATATCCATCTCTTTTATCCTCATACGGATATACGGGAAATTACTTTCCAATAAGGGCACGATGAACGAAGACGGGATGTTATACTTATCCTACTATCAAACGAAAACGAAGGTTATCTATACCCTACTATCCCCAACAACGGGAGGTTATCTATACCTTGTTATCCCCAACAACGGGAGGTTATCTATACCTTGTTATTCCCAGCAGACGGAGGGTTATATATTCTTCAACAACGAATCGGGATTTATTTTCCTTGGCCAGCAGTTGTTATACAAGGATATCCAGACACTTCCAGCAGTGTCATATCATACATACATCATTTACATCATACCATAACATATATGTCTATAGTACATTACCTAAGTGCATCATGTCATATATGCATACATAAAGCATAAACTAATGTTGTTATACAGAATGCTACCTTGTTTTCAGGTTAATTATCCAACAAACAAGCTTATGATCTTTGGGACTGCTTTATTGTAACCTCAGGGTTACTTTATCCTCCTGATGAGCTTCTTATTACTTTGGGACTGCTTTATTGTAACCTCAGGGTTATTTTATCCTCCTGATAGCCTCTCATGACTTCAAGACTGCTTTAGAGCTACTGATTGCTCTATCCTCCTGAAATCATCCTATTACTTCAAGACTGCTTTAGAGCTATTCATTGCTCTATCCTCATGAGGTCATATTACTACTTCAAGACTGCTTTAGAGCTATTCATTGCTCTATCCTCCTGAAGCCATCTAATTATTTCAAGACTGCTTTAGAGTTATCCATTGCTCTATCCTCCTGAAATTACATTATTATTTCAAGACTGCTTTAGAGTTATCCATTGCTCTATCCTCCTGAAATTACATTATTATTTCAAGACTGCTTTAGAGCTATCCATTGCTCTATCCTCCTGAAATCATTACTTCAAGACTGCTTTAGAGCTATTGATTGCTCTATCCTCCTGAAGACATATCACATTATTATTTCAAGACTGCTTTAGAGCTGTTGATTGCTCTATCCTACTGAAGCCATTCTATTACTTCAAGACTGCTTTAGAGCTATTGATTGCTCTATCCTCCTGAAGCCATTATTACTTCAAGACTGCTTTAGAGCTATTGATTGCTCTATCCTCCTGAGGTCAGATTTATCACTTCAAGACTGCTTTAGGGTTATCATTATTGATTGCTCTATCCTCATGAAGACATGCTGTTACATCAGTATTACTCCAGACTCCTGACAGTTCTCATTATACTACTGAAGAACTTTCCCCTAGTGGCATCTTTAAGCCCACTCAATCATGTTCAACCAACCATCAATATCACTCCATGCACTGGTGAGTGCAAATTTTTGGGCTTTTGTGTTCAATCCCCTTCAACCTTCCAGGTTACGACTGGCAAATATACCAATCTAACCCCTCAGGTTTCAGAAAATTGAACAGGGGCATCGGGGATCCCCCTTTTTGAAACTTTGTGGATGATTTTATATGATTGTGATTGTGGGCTTTGTTCTTTATTTTGCGGATTTGGTGGATTTTTGTTACGCTTTTGACGGATCTTTGAACTTTGAAGCCGTTGGGTGGCGAATTTGTTGTTGTTGTGTGATGCTACTACTGTGTTATTGTTGCGAGAAATCCTGGCTTGACCATGACCGAGTTTGTTGAACGTGTTTATCGAACCGTTTCTTGATTTGTTTGATGAACTGGTTTGAATCTGGTTTGAACTTGTTTGATGCGTTAAAATTGAGAATTTTCCAGAAAATTGCATTAAGGCCATGTTTGGCAAACCACTTTTTCAAATAAGTGCTTTTCCAATAAGCACTTTTGAAAATCACTTTTCTGGAAGCGCTTTTTCTTCTCTCTCTATTGCCTCAAAGAAAATAACAACAGGATCTGTCGGTTTTTCAGCCGAGATGTCGGAAACGAGTCGGGAGCCGGCGACGACTTCGTCGTTGTCCTCCCGACGCACCCAATGATGAGAAGTTGAGAACACTTTGAGGGTGTCGGATAAAATTCTAACTGAGAACATTGTCTATTTTTGCTATTATTGCAGGTTCGAAGAAATAGTCGAAAGCTCATAATCGGAACGAAGAAATCGGAATAGGAAATTAGGAAATTTTTATTTTATAGAAAAAATGTAATTATTATTTTGTAATTCTATTTATTTATTATTATTTTTTGTAAAGAATTAATATTATTAATAATAAAATCCTTTAATATTGTAAAGACATTATTATTTTTTGATATGTGTTGCATCCCAAAATTTGCCCTCTTTCAAGGCTTGACTCATTTCTTCATTTCTTTCAAATTCAATGACATAAAGGAAATCCATCATGAATTCAAGATTAAAGGCAAGAATATTATAAAGAGAAGTTTTGTGACATTACAAGAATGTCATTTGTTGCAAGATTTTCAACTCTAAGTAATGTTTAGAAATTAATTTATTTCTAATACTTCATTCAAGTCTCTAGTCAAATTCATGTTATGGTAATGCCACACCAAGTCTACATTATGCTTACAATCATCCAAGAAACATGCAAGGATTAAATTAACATTGGAATGTTTTAGGACCAAGAATATGCATGTTTAATCATGGCAAAACAGTCCCATGCAAGAGGTGACAAATTTCTTCATGTCACAAGATCACATGTCACAAGACCAAAGGAATAACATGTGACAATGCTTCTACATATCAGAATTTTCAAAATGCTGTCAAGAGTTGGTGGCATTGACCAAGAGGAGCTGTCCAAACACAAACAAACAAAATGGGTGCAAGGCACAAGGTGCTACAGCAAATAGCATAGGAAAGTAGTGCAGAAAATGCAGCATAGCACCTTGCATGGAAATGGAAAGAAAGAGAGTGACATGAGAAAAGGTGGCAAGAGACATTGCCCCATGAAAAAATCTGATGTTTGGGGGGAAGAGAAAACCCTAGGAGCTGAGATAAGAGGAGGGGGATGTAAAAAAAGGATTCATTCATTCAACATTCATTTCTACACACACTTGCAAAACCAGAAAATAGAGAGAGCAAAACAATACCCTAAAAAACAGAAAAATAGGAAGCTTTGCAAACCAAAAAAAGAGAGTGATATAGAACCAAGAGGACCATTAAGAAACAAAACCTTCACAACATAGATGGAATAGGAGTGAGGTACATTCAGCCAAGACCAAGGAGGACTTGCAAGAAGGATAGAAAGCTCTTGGGTATCCATTTCCTCCAACCTTTCTCTCTTTATATTTTTGCTATTTACATTCATTTCGTTTACTCTTTTATGTGTTGTTGTATTGTATGCATCATGTAAGGTTCTAAGGGTTCCAAAAAAACATTTTTAAGAACCAATAAAAAGGAAGAAAATCACAAAAGACAGCAAAAAAATACAGCAAATACTGTATTTTTCGCTTCAAGTCGCGGCGCGAACTTTCAAAAACAGAATCAAAACTTTTCTCAGTTCGCGGCGCGAACACCCTTCGCGGCACGAACATGCAAAAAACAGAATGTTCATTTTTCTCAGTTCGCGGCGCAAACTGATCAGTTTGTTTATGCTTTTTTTTGCTGTTTTTTACCTAAAAAATCGTTTTTTTCGCATGTCTCGATTTTTTTTGTCGACTAACCCATATGTTTGCATGGTTTTAGTGTGAATATTGTTATTGTCTTTATTGACTCTTGATTACATAACCATTTAAAAAAAAAAAACTCTCGATTTTATCGAGCCATTTTCGACCATGTAAGTCGGCCGCCTTGTGCGTCCGCCATCGACCTTGTTCGTGTCACCTCAAACCTTTTTAAGCAATTAAACCCTTGACCCAACATCAAGCGGATTTTCTCAAATGTTTGTTAAGCCAATTCATCATATTTAATAAAAGGGTAAAGTTCTCTTTGTATTGAACTAAAGAGAATGGATTGAGTGTAGACTTCTTCCTTTCCGAGCGTCGAGATACTCACTGTAGTGTGGATGGTCTTGATACTTGTCTTTCAATACGAAGACGTTTTCATCCACACCTTTTTCTCCTAAAAAACCTCGGCCCCGTACCGAGTGCATTTTCAAAACACTTACAATAAATAAATCGATTCTCTTGGTATTGAACTAAAGAGAGAGGATTGAGTGTAGACTTCTTCCTCTCCGAGTGTTGGGATATTCACTGTAGTGTGGGTGGTCTCGATACTCGTCTTTCAATACGAAGACGTGACTTTATCCGCCACCTATCTCCCTCTACAACTTATTTCCGCAGCCTTTGTCACCTAAAAACCTCGGTCCCGTACCGAGCGCATTTTTAAAACTCTTCTCATAACAAAAACTTGAATGGTCGTGGAGTGGTTAGGCGTAAGCCTTCTCCTATCCCGAGTGCTGACGTTTACCATAGGGTTATCTGTCGCAAAAGCACTTACCATTCAAAACCAAAAATACTTAAATAAGAGAATGAAGTTCTCTTTGTATTGAACTAAAGAGAGAGGATTAAGTGTAGACTTCTTCCTCTCCGAGTGTCGAGATGCTCACTGTAGTGTGTGTGGTTTTGATACTCGTCTTTCAATACGAAGATGCTATGTTCGTCACACCTTTTCATAACAAAAACCTTGAGATGAAGAATTGGTACTACCCGTAGGGGTTACTATCCGAGGACCTATCTCTCCCCTAAAAAACGATTCAACAAATCAAATGTGACATCTTGCCTCGCATGGCGAAAACTTATCTTTCGAAAAGGATATGATACGTCCATTCCACCACAAACAGGTAATGCCTAAGTCTCCAACGAGCGAGCAGCAATACACCTAACTGCTAGAATGCGTACGATAGCATCATCCATAAAAACATCAACAAATCGTAGGCCGAACTACGGCTGCTCTGATTCTTTACTTTTTTCAAGTAAAGATACGTAGGCACAAGGGCCACAATCCTTGCCGAGCACATTCCCCCTTATATCTGTAGTTCCCCGAACTACGTCGACTTTGATTTTCTTATATCCGTTGAGAATACGTAGGCCTAGGACCGCGAAGTCCTACCGAGTCTGACCTTTCTCTCTTCTTCCCTGTTGCCTCCTTTCTTAGTTTCTAAACCCTCTTTCTTTACCCTTTGGAGAACACTTTTTTTTATAGCATAATATTTAAGCAAATAAATTCACACATTCGACAAGCAAATGGTTCCTATCGAGTACGATGGATGCGAGGGGTGCTAATACCTTCCCCTCGCATAACCGGCTTCCGAACCCGTTCTTGGTGGTGAGACCATCTTATCCGTTCTTTTCTTAAAGTTTTCTCGATATTTTCCTTTCCCCTCATGGGATAAATAAAGTTCGGTGGCGACTCTTCTGCCCTTTCCTTTTCGCCTTCCCCGTCATTGCGCGCATTTTTCGAGTAGCGACAATATGCAACAAAAATGAGAACCATTATAAAAATGTAACAAAATAAAAATGAGAACCATATTTAAAAATTATTAAAAAAATGTAGTGGAAACAATATTTGGAATAAAACAAAGTTATTTAAAAATGCAATGATAATATAATTGAAATGAAATAGAATTGATTTAAAATGAAATGCAAATGACATTAAGACATGAAGTACAATTGAATAAAAATGAAAATAAAATGAAATTCTATATTTTTTTTATTAATTCCTAATTCATCCGACCAATCTCGTCTCCGATATAACTTTCGACTAAACCCTTCCAGCTAACAACCTTAGCATCAGTTCTCATCAACGGACTCAAACGACTCATATTCCTCGATGACAACTCATATTCTTAAACTGATAGCCGGTTGCCAATAAATGACCATTTTGCCCTTCATAAGCTAAAGAGCGCATAAATGTGACTTTCTTGCAAAATAAACCAACTACACAAACTGTTAGTAGTTAGCTAAAATGCAATGCAAAACGAAATGAGATGCGAAATGAACTACTAAATTTCAGGGCAAATTTTAGGGTATTACAGTTGCCCCTATTTAAATAGCTTCACCAGATGATTTGAGCGACAGAGACTCGAGGAATCACGGTGGAGGAATTTAAATACAGATAACCGAAATTTTTTCCCTCAGACGCAGTGCTATGCTATGAACAAAATGAAACGTCTACAATATTGACAATACTATGACTTTAATATGATGTGTATGCTAGAATGATAAATACAAGGATGCAGACGACACGATGACACGGGGGACATACGCGAAGACCGAACCACACCGAAGACAACGATGCACTGGTGAAACAACACGACACTGGGGAATTCTAAAGCGATGGCCAACTGGTGCAAGCGCGACCAGTTGTCACTTTAGGATGAGACAGTATCATAGGATCCACATGGAGGTAGAATTAGGTAAACGACAAGTGCTGGAGTTTTCAGACATTCCTTTAAACGAAGAGATCGAGCGGGATCTTCAAGAATCGTCGGAAAATATATAGGGAGAAACAAACATCAGAAACATCGAATGAACTCTGGGACAAAGGAACAAATTTCAGAATATATATAAGAGCATGAAATGACGACAAGTTTCTGAAGGTATATCTGAAACATTTAGGAAAGCAATAAATGTACGGGACAAGTTTGAAGACATATCTGAAAGAACATCAGATAAGCAACAAAGGGGTTCTGGAAAAAAAACTCAAATTGAAAAAACATCAGAAAGAGAAACATATCCGGAAAACCATCGGAAAGATTCTGGAAAACCATCAGAATCGAAAGAAAACATCTGGGAAACCATCAGATAAGTTCTGGAATAAAATTAGAACAAAGGCTCAAACTGGAAAAACATCAGAGAGAAAAATGTATCCGAAAAACCATCGGATAGATTCGTGAAAACCATCAGAATCAAAGGTAATATATGGAAAACCATCAGATAAGTTCTGGAAGAACATCAGAACAAAGACTCAATCTGGAAAACCATCAGAAAGAGGGATAAATCCGAAAAACCATCGGAAAGATTCTAGAAAAACCATAAGAATTGAAGGAATATCTGGAAAACCATCAGATAAGACTCAATCTGGGAAACCATCAGAAAGAGAAATGTATCCGGAAAACCATCGGATAAGATTCTAGAAAACCGTTAGAATCGAAGAAAAATATCTCCATTCGGACTTCTGCATTATGTTCCTCTTGTTTTGACATCAGGAGTCTATAGTTAGCTCGAGTTCTATATCTGTATCGAGGAATCAGCTTGATGGCTCAAAGGGACACTGGAAGATACAGACAAATGGACATGAGAAACTGGGTGGAGAATGCAATGCAAAAATATGATGCTAATGCAATGTAATAGTTTCAAGAACTTCAACGGCCGATTGCAAATATTCCCTTTTTTAGGAAAGTTGGGAAAGGTTTTAAACTTTGAAATGTAGGACTTTTGAATTCGCAAAGTACTGTTGAATTCCTTAAAACTAGGAATGATGTTTTATGAATGTCATGCAAAAATACACACAAACAACAAAAGGTCCTAGGTTAAAGGTATAATGAGCGGAGTCAAGGTCTATCCTTCCTAAAAGGTAGGTACTATAGAGTTAATTGTACCTGCAGAACAAGGGTTCTAAAGCGGTGCCCAAAGTCATCAGTACATCTTTCGAATATTATCAATTTCCCGACTGACTCGGTGGTTAATAATATTCTCAAGAGAACCTCTTTTAAGTGTAGTATCGCATAGCAACTATTTTGGGATTACTCCCTCATAGTCCTCGCACTACGTCCTATATAAGGCCAAGGTGGTGTTAAGGTACTACGGTCCCCAGTATCACAGACTCCAATCGAAAATAGTAAAAGTTTTCACGATTACTCGTTCAACCGAACCATTTTCGAAAGGGTCTCAACTGAGCGGTGATTCTCAAGTCAGCTTGGTCGGGATTCAACTCCCTATAAGCCTTGTTGAATATATCACCTCCTATAATAAGTTCACTCAAGTCCTGGTGTAGGAATTATCTCACAACAGCAGATACCCCAATCAAGTTACAAGATATATATTATATACAAGCAAACAAATAATGAAGCACATAGTAAAAATAATAACAAAGTAGGGGTAACCCTTAAAAGTTATGACGGTCCCCAGTGCAGTCGCCATTTTCTGTTGCAGTGAGAATAAGATATCAAACTATTAATTAGTTTAAATCACATCTTTAGTTCATAATCGATCTTTGATTTATCCTAAGGAAAAGGTCAAAAGAAGGAAAACCTAATTTTTGCATCGTAAACAATGCGGGGAGAGACCTAGGTAAGGGGTTGGTTAAGCTTAGGGAAGGTACTAGAACCCTAAACTTCTGTAGTACTCTACAGGAACCTTTTGTTTATTTTTTACTATTTTTGCTTTATTACTTGCTTAAGTATATATTGAGCTAAGGGTTAAAGAGTGATTGAAAGACCTAAGGGTTAGTCCTAAGTTTACTCGGCAAGATTCGCGTCTTGTGCCTACGTATCCTGGGAAGGGAATGGAATCAGAGTAATCGTAGTTCCCCTCGAAAGGGAGGTTAGAAACGTCCTGACTATGGTCAAGGTTTCAAAAGGGAATAAGCGTTCCTTAAGGAAACACTTACGTGGAGTGCGGTGACTCCTATTTCTACGTTGAAATAGTTTGAATTGAAATTAGGGTTAAAATTAGGGGTTCCACGGCGGGAAACCCTAAACAGAGTACGACGACTCTTTAATCTAACGCTAGGGTAAAGGGCATTTTCGTCCACGGCGGGACACCTAGGCAAATTAGGGTTTGAAAAATTCAAAGGTTAGGGTTATTGACTCGACGGTCATACTACTGGACCTAATCCTTCAAAAGGACTTAACGGTGAAATAATGCAAATGATGAAGAACATATGGCAGAATTAAAGTACGAAAATAAGGAAAGCGGTAAAGCAAAAAGCATCGCGACGATTACTCGCGTAAATTACAAATCCCAAAAATGCAAGAATAAATGACTGCGACAATGGCCTCGCACAATTACAATTGAAACAATGGCAGTACAAATAAATGAAGTATTAATAAGCTGAAACGAACAAGATAATGAGGGTTAGACATAAATTTTGACGGCTAAAACCAGAGTTCTAATTTTGAATTTTTATTTTAAAGGAGAAGTTAATTTTACATTTAAAAGGAGAATTCATTTTAATTTTTACTTCAAAATTTTATTTTAATTTAATTAAAAAAATGTTTTAATTTTAAGGCTTTAGATGAAGGAAAATCTGTTTTTAATCTTTGTTGTAAAAAAAAACATTTAAATTTTTGAGAAAGTTTTAATTTTAATAATAAAAAATGCTTCAATTTTTAATTTACAAAGACGTTTTAATTTTTAATTACCAAAACGTTTAAAATTTTAAATTCAATTATGTTTTAAATTTTTATTACAATTATCTTGTAATTTTTTGTTAAAAAAAGTAACAATTAACAATAACTACAATTAAAGTAAAACCTAAAGTCATTAAATGGGATATAAATAATAAAAAGAAAAAAGAAAAAAGAAAAATAAAATATAAAAGAGGGAGGCAATATTGTTGTTGTTAGCTTCATTAGGGTTTTATGCCCCCTTCTTCTTCTTTAAGCGCCGCCGACACCATTGGAGCTCCATCGTGAGCTTTTCTTCTTCCCTTTCACTTGCATGTGAGATCCGCTCTTGATCTTCTTCCCATTCCTGTTCACCTGAAACGAAAATCATGAAGAAAAAAGGAAAGAAAAGTAGAGCGGGATCCTCACCGTTTGTGGTTTGCGACAGGTGGCTGTCGGTTATGGTGCGAGACTGGGGACGATGATGAATATGAGGAAGAAAACCCTCTCTCTAAGTCCGTTGGGTGCTTGGCCGGCGTCGGAGGTTCAAAGTTTCACTGTCGCTCCCGTGCTGGATCGATGATGACGACGCTTCCCTCCGGCCGCCGCGAAAGCTTTTCTCCTCTTCTTCTTCTTGCCGCGGATGATGATGATGATCTTGCTCACAGATCTTCTGAACCCCTAAACTCCTTCTTGGGTTTTGTTTTGTGGCGTCCCCTCTTTAGGTTTTCGGGGATCCCCCTTTTTGAAACTTTGTTGGATGATTTTATATGATTGTGATTGTGGGCTTTGTTCTTTATTTTACGGATTTGGTGGAGATTTGTTACGCTTTTGACGGATCTTTGAACTTCGAAGCCGTTGGATGGAGAATTTGTTGTTGTTGTGTGATGCTACTACTGTGCTATTGTTGCGAGAAATCCTGGCTTGACCATGACCGAGTTTGTTGAACGTGTTTATCGAACCGTTTCTTGATTTGTTTGATGAACTGGTTTGAACTTGTTTGATGCGTTAAAACTGAGAATTTTCCGAAAAATTGCGTTAAGGCCATGTTTGGCAAACCACTTTTCTGAAAAAAATCTCTTTTTCAAATAAGTGCTTTTCCAATAAGCTCTTTTGAAAATCACTTTTTTGAAAGCGCTTTTTCTTCTCTCTCTGTTGCCTCAAAGAAAATAACAATAGGATCTGCCGATTTTTCAGCCGAGATGTCGGAAACGAGTCGGGAGCCGGCGACGACTTCGTCGTTGTCCTCCCGACGCACCCAATGATGAGAACGCTCTGAGGGTGCCGGATAAAATTCTAACCGAGAACATTGTCTGTTTTTGCTATTTTTGCAGGTTTGAAGAAATAGTTGAAAGCTCGAAATCAGAATAGGAAATTAGGAAATTGTTTTTTTTATAGAAAAAACATAATTATTTTTTTTGTAAAGAATTAATATTATTACTAATAAAATCCTTTAATATTGTAAAGACATTATTATTTTTTGATATGCAACAAAAATGAGAACCATTATAAAAATGCAACAAAATAAAAATGAGAACCATATTTAAAAATTATTAAAAAAATGAAGTGGAAAAAATATTTGGAATAAAACAAAGTTATTTAAAAATGCAATGATAATAAAATTGAAATGAAATAGAATTGATTTAAAATGAAATGCAAATGACATTAAGACATGAAGTACAATTGAATAAAAATGAAAATAAAATGAAATTCTATATATTTTTTATTAATTCCTAATTCATCCAATTCATCCGACCAATCTCGTCTCCGACATAACTTCCGATTAAACCCTTCCAACTAACAACCTTAGCCTCAGTTCTCATCAACAGACTCAAACGGCTCATATTCTCCGGCGACAACTCATATTCATAAACTGATAGACGGTTGCCAACAAATGACCATTTTTCCCTTCATAAGTTAAAGAGCGCATAAATGTGACTTTCCAGCAAAATCAACCAACTACACAAACTGTTAGTGGTTAGCTAAAATGCAATGCAAAACAAAATGGGATGCGAAATGAACTACTAAATTTCAGGGAAAATTTTGGGGTATTACACACGTCATTGCTAAGAAAGAATTTGGATGCCAGTCTTCTCAGAGTTTTCTTGTCGAGCGAAGTGGCATTAGTTGGATACTTTTAATTTTACAAATATTGTCTAATATCGTGAAACCATGGTTTCCCATCAGACTCTTCTTCTACCATCTGGCAGTATGCAGGCTCGGTCTTCCTCTCAATTTGGATGAGTGTTGGTTCATTAACAAAGCGGACCTGCCATATAACAGCCATCATATGTGATTCTTGGATCTTGGCACATGCTTGAAGGTTATCTCATCAAAATACTCAATCATCTCCATAATATAAGCTCTGTATGGGATTAGTTTCTCATCTCGGGTCTCCCATTCACCCTTGACCTGGTAGATAACTAAGTTTGAGTCACCACTCACTTCTAAAATTTTGATGCGGAGATCAATTGCTACTTCTAGTCCCAAAATGCAAGCTTCATATTCAGCAATATTGTTAGTACATTCAAAACACAATCTTGTTGTGAAAGGAGTATACCCACCAGTCAGGTTCGTCAAAATGGATCTTATACCATGTCTTTTTTGGTTAGAAGCATCGTCAAACATCATCTTCCATCGGGAACCGGGTTCAGGACCTTTGTCTGGGCCTGACTTTTCATAGTCTTTCTTGATTAGCATAATGTCCTCATCTGGGAAGTCAAACTTGAGAGGATCATAATCTTCTATTGGCTGATCATCAAGGTAATCTGACAAGATGCTATCTTTGATGGAATTTTGAGCAACATACTAGATATCATACTCTGACAAAAGCATATGACAACGGGCGAGCCTTCCTGTCTGAGCAGGTTTCTCAAAAATATACTTTATTAGATCCATCTTAAAAATCAACAAAATTGTATGACATATCATGTATTGCCTCAGACGTCTGGCGGCCCAAGTCAAAGTACAACAAGTCTTCTCTAAGAGTGAGTAACGATTTTCATAATCGGTGAACTTCTTGCTAAGATAGTAGATGGCGTGTCCCTTTCATCCGGACTCATCATGTTGTCCCAATACACAGCCCATTGATCCCTCAAGCACAATAGTGTACATGAAGAGAGGTTTTTTAGGTACAGGAGGAATCAAGATTGGAGGTTCTTGGAGATAAAATTTAATTTTGTCGAAACCTCGTTGATAGTTTTCATTCCAAACAACCGTTTGATCTTTTCGTAATAACTTGAAGATTGGTTCACAAGTTGGAGTCATATTGGAGATGAACTTGGAGATTTGGTTTATTCTCCTAAGGAAACCTCTGACTTAGTTTTCTATCTTTAGAGCAAGCATCTCTTAAATAGCTCACACTTTGTCAGGGTCTACCTCTATCCCACGCTGATTGACAATAAAGCCGAGTAATTTTCCAAATCTTACTTCAAAAGTACATTTTGCAGGGTTCAGCCTCAACTGGTATTTCCTGAGCCTCACAAATCGCTTCAACAAGTGATCTAGATGATCCTCTTCACTTTGAGACTTGGCTATCATATCATCGAAATACACCTCAATTTCTTTGTGTATCATGTCGTGAAATAATGTGACCATGGCTCTCTGGTAAGTGGCTCCTGCGTTCCTTAAACCAAAAGGCATGACTTTATAACAATAAGTGCCCCAGGGTGTGATGAACATGGTCTTCTCCATGACCTCGGGATCCATTCTTATCTGATTGTATCCTGAGAAACCATCCATGAAAGAGAAAACAACGAATTTAGTAGTGTTGTCCACTATGGTGTCAATATGTGGTAGAGGGAAGTCATCTTTTGGACTTGCATTGTTCAGATCCCTGTAGTCTATGCACATTCTAACTTTGCCATCCTTCTTTGGCATGGGAATAATGTTGGCCACCCATTATGGGTATTTTGATATTGCCAAGAAACCTGCATCTATCTAATTTTTGTCCTCATCTCTGATCTTGAGAGCCATGTTGGGTCGGGTCCTTCTGAGCTTCTGTTTGACAAGCGGACACTCAGGTCGGAGAAGTAACTTGTGAACAACTATGGAGGTATCTAAATCAGACATATCTTGGTATGACCAAGCGAATACATCAACATACTCTTCTAGAAGCTTCACTAGTTTTTGCTTGATCTCTGCCCCAAGCGTTGTCCCAATCTTGACTTATTTTCTATCTTTATCAGTGCCAAGATTAATGACATCAACCTGCTCTTGGTGAGGTTGAAGGTCCGTGTACTCGTACTCAGACATTTTTTCCAACTCATCCGGAATCTCAAAATCTTCGTCGTTTTCGTCTTCGGCTTGATATATGGGTGAATCAAAGTCAGGAAGGAAAACATAGTCATTGGTTTCAATGAGTTTTAGAGTTTCTCTGCATGTTTGGAATGGCTTGATTCATTAAATCACACAAATACAAATGCACAGAACAAAAGGAATGTATTTTTGCTAGTTTTCAAAAGAAATGTCATTTTCTTTAAATGTAAAAGCAAAAAACAGTAAACAAACAAATGAGGATTTTAACAAAAAATCTTCATTGATTATAATAATTTGAAAGCATGTGGCCCATACAAAATAATCTGATAACCTTGGGCAGGGTTATGGATTTTTTTTTGAAGGAAACTACAAAATAAAACAAGCAAATTACTCTGTCATAGGAAAGATGACAAGAATCTCAACAGCCTCCCAATTGCTTAGAGCAGCCTCGTCATGATATACCAATTGATCAACATAGTTGTCCTTAAAATCCTCCTCAACAGCGTTGATTTGGATGCCTCCACTGATAAACACTTCGTTGATGGTCTTCGGTCGTCTTTTGGTAGACTCTATGAGTTGGTTTGTAACCCAACCCTTGGCGGTTCATCTTCGCTCTTGCTTCCACTAACTAGGTACGAACTTAAACTAAAGCAAATACATAACAAAGTTCAGGAAAAATATAGATAAAATGCTACATTCTGATATCAATAATCCAAAATCTTCTTCATCAATCCATCATATGCAGGGAAGAAATTGCTTTTTTCCCAAGCAAGAGGTTGATTCGAACCTGGGGTTTGCACATTATGAAAGATAGAACCTCTATTTGAACCATTTCTTTCACCTTTTCTTTGAGAATATAACACTCTTTAATGTCATGGCCATGTGCTCCTTGGTGGAAGGCATAGAAAGCATCAGTCTTAAAGTAACTCCTGTGGGCTTGAGGGATAAATGGTGGAGTTCCTTTCTTGATCAATCCATTCTGTAAGAGTATAGGGAACAACTGCGCATAACTCATAAGAATTCCTCTGGATTCATCACTTCATTATGACCTCTAATTAGTAGATGAAGAAGAACCATCCTGTCGATGGAATATGACAAACTCCTTGACCAAATTTGTTAAGTTCCTTTTAGCAGCCTTTAGGCTGGCTACTTCATCCCGAAGCTTTCGATTTTCTTGCTCTCGAGCATCTACCATATCCTTAATGGCGGCAGAGAAAGCCTCCATGTTAGTTCTTAAAGTAGAAATTTCTTCTCGAACTGCTTGATTCTCTTGTTCCAAATGGTCCATCTTCTTTCAAGCTTGAGATCTTGCATTGTAAGGATGTGGAAGATTCAGTGTGACCGATTGGAGGTAAAACAACACAGAATAAGCCACAGAACAAAAGAATGTATATGCAATGCTTATGAAAGGAAAATGCAAATGTAATGCTAACATTCAAAGAAAACCCATAATTATGTTTACAAACATTAATAATGAAGGAAAGTAACTTTTCATTAACAAATGAAAGTTTTACAGGATAAAATACACATCCAAAGCCCAAGTGTAGACATAGATTAAAAATTGAAAGTGAGAGGCTTAATCTTTCTAAAAAGAAGATCCTTACCCTTCTTGAAGCTTCATCTTTCTTACGATTTCTTCTTTCTGGTTCTGACAGAGCAGCTTCCAGAGTTTTTCGTTCTCTTGAACAATCATGAAGTGTTTATCCTCCCACATCTTCTTCTCCTTTTCAGCTTTTACTAAAGTGTCCTTCAATTCATTCATAGAGAAGGGTTCTTTAGGATTTATTGGAGTAGATTTGAAGTGAGTGTAAAACATTTTTAAGGCTATCTCTTTAGACCAAAGAAGACACACCTCCGAAACAATATAGTCTGGATGCCCTAGAGCAGTCATCTCTTGAGTATTGAGGTGACACTAAGCGTACTCAATCTGTAATTTGAGATCTGGGTTTCTCCCTTCCTCAAGAAAACATCTCTCTAAAGGATCGGATCAGGCTTTTCCACTGTAGGATATCCTAATTGATGGTGAGCTAGTATGGGGTTGTAACAAATACATCCTTTTGTGCTAAGAAGAGGCACATTAGGGAAATCCCCACAACTGTGAATCATGGTAACCTCCTCATACATGGGATCATACCAACAAATATCATAGTGTTTGAGCAATAAAAGCGTTTCTGTCCATGCAATACTGTCCTTCAGATTCCATAGAGAAGTCATCCTTGGCAAGTGTGAAATAAACCACTTATGAAGGAAAGTGGTACAACAAGTAATCTGGCCTTCTCCATGAGAGTTCTTTAGATGAACGGAGAACTATGCGTCAGCTAGCAATGTGGGAACAGGTTTCCTAATCAGAAATAAGTTGATGGAGTTCAAGTCTACGAACTCATCAGCACTTGGGAATAGAAGGAGTCCATAATCAATAAGGCCAAGATAACCTCAAAGATTTATGTGTCTTGCTTATCAGCGTGAGCCTTAGCTCTTTCCATCAAAGGTCTTGCTTGCAAACCCGAGAATCCATCTTTGACATTCAAATGAGTATGAAGGTTAGATGGTTCTAGGTATAAGGCTTCAGCCAAGACTCTCCTATTTAGTCTTCTTTCTCTCTTAGAGAATGGCTGAGGAGTGACACGTAATCCCATCAAAGCAGAATATTCTTCCAACGTTGGTAGCAACTGGTAGTCTAAAATATGAAGCAATGGTAAAGGGGGTCGTAGAATTAAACGAGCGCCATTAACATCTTCTCATCTACTTGGAGCTCCAATAGAGGTAGAAGGTTCCCATACTTGTTTTTGAACGACAAAGAATCTTCCACTAGTCCTCCTAGTATTCTCAAATTTTTCCAAATTTAGGTTTCTGAATGTGCATTTTGGAGTTGTCTTCTTTCTTGAGTCCATTACAATGTCTTCAAAAAAGTTAGGGCTCCTTTGAATGTTAACAAAAACAGTGAGATGCAATGCAATTGGTTTTAAGAAACTCAGAAGATTGATTTGCAAAAGGAACACTTTTTGGCACAAAACCTTACTTCATTAATATTGGAAAAAGTTACAACTTTAAAGTACAATACAAGAGACAAAAAATACAAAAGGAAAAATACTAGGCCTTAGAGTCTCCACAGAGTCTAGCTAGAAAGGTCATATTTACGCATCCTTTTCTGTCTTTTCAACTCTGCATTCTCCAATACTAGCTTGTCAACGATTCCCTTTCAAGCACCGGATGTAGGTGGGATGTCAAAGTACTTATGGTTACTAAGCATGGACTGAACACTAGAGAAAAATAAATTCTCTTGTGCCACGTACCTGTCAATAACCCTCCTTTCCAGCAACTCAATCAAATCATCCTTCTCTTTTAGCTGTCTTTTCATCTCCATCTGCTCTGAATGAATGATATGGTACTTGCCCTCCCAAGTATCTCGCTTAAGCTTCAATCTAGCCAAAGTTTCTTGGTATTCCTTCATTTTCTCGACATGAATGATAGAGGAAGAAGCAGCAACAATCTGCAAAGGTCTCTCTGGGATATAAGGCATCTTGAGATCACAGGATTTAGCATGGACCCATTGTGTGTAAGGCTCAAATGCTATACAATTCTTCTTCCCTAGATCGGTCTTGGTATTTTTGTGGATGGCTTTCCAAGCATCTACAACACTATCCCTAAATCTCATACTAGCTTTTATGTTGAGGTAGAAGAAACCTGTCAACAGGACATTGCTAGGCTTTTCTCTCATGGGAGACCCAAACTAACGTCTAGTAAGGATAGGGTTGTAATTAATTCCTCCTTGTACGCTGAGAAGAGGTACGTTGGGAAATGAACCACAACTATTGATGATCATTCCTTTGTCGTAAGCGGGATCATACTAATGTGCATCGGTCTGAGTCAGGGCCATGAGCCTTTCACACCACCCTAGTCCATTTGGATTTTCTTTGAAAAGATATGTACTTGGAAAATATGCAACAAACCATCTATACAACAGAGGAGCACAACATAGGATAGTCCCATCTCCTTTGAGAGTCCTATAGTGAATAGAATGGTACAAATATCCAAGCAGAGTAGGTACGAGATTACCAATGATGAAGATATGGATAGTGTTGATGTCAATAAAATTTTCTTCTTAGGGGAAGAGGATCAAACCATAGATGAGCAATGCAAGGATTGCCTCAAAAGCATCTAGGCTATTTTCTTTGGCAAAGAGAGCAGCTTTTCTTATCGGGAACTCAGCAGGTAGATCTCTGAGTTCATACTTGGAGACTGTTAGAACACAGATTGGTGTTTAATATATCTCTATATTTTGATGATAACACTAATGAAATTTTGTATTAAGAAAATATATACTCTAATTTTGTTCAAGTGTTTTTGTTTCAGATATTAAAATAAATATTCTTATGGAAGAAAAAATACATCTGAACATTACTCTGCGCAAAGCTCTGAAGCATCAGAAGCAAGTCATCAGAAGACTCTGAGCGCTGCCAGAAGAGACTCTGAAGCAGAAGCTGCAGAAGACTCTGAAGTAGAAGCTGTAGAAGACTCTGAAGCGTAGTTGAAGAATTTGTATGAAGAGTTTAAAGCATTGTTTCAAGAAGACTCTGAAAGTACTTTTCGCTGCAAGTATAGAGGCTCTGTTATTCAAACTCTGCTCTGATTGATATTCATGCTGAAGCACATTGGCTGCAAAACTCTGATGACATCAAGACTCTGATACCATCAAACTCTGATCACTTCAAGACTCTGATGTTGATAACTTTGAGACAAAAGCTTGTTGAAGAAGATATTATTCAAAGATATATCCGTTGGCATATTCCAAATGACTCTTTCCTTATTCATGTATGGCACAGGAAATCAGACAAAAGGGATTTGTCTGAACATTCCTCTTCTAGGAAAGCTAAAGTCAATAGAAGACAAAAAGGCTACAGCTACTATGCTACGCACAGTCTTCAAGCATTGGACTTTCTTCTTTATAAAAGGATGTCTTCAAAAACATTTCAAAGTTGACGAATTATTGAGAAATCAAATTGAAAACTACTCTCAAGCTCTCATACAATTTATTTCATAAGCTGAATAGTTTTTATTCGTTCTTAATCTAAGTGTAAAAATCACAGTTGTGATATAGCTTTTTAGAAGCATCTTAAAGACTTGTTAGTTTACATTTATTTGTAAAAGGTTCCTTAAGAAGACCAAGTTGTGGTCAAGATTTCTTGAGAAGACTAAGACAATTGTTCTTAGTGGTTGACACTGTAATCTGTTTGAATATAGTGGATTAAGTCCTTGTAGAGAAACGCAAATCACCTTGGTAGGATGGACTGGATTAGTTGAGTTCAACGAACCAGGATAAAAATACTGTGTTGTTTTTATTGCCATAATTATTTCAAAACCCTTATTCAACCCCCCTTCTAAGTGTTTTTCCCACCTTCAGTTGGTATCAGAGCTCCGGCTCTGTTGTGTTATCACTTAACCGTGAAAGAGAAAAGATCCAGTGGGAAAACTCTTGATATATTTTGGTTGATACATTATGGCTGAAGCTTCAACATCCAACAACAAATATGAGGACAGAGATAGAATCAGCACTAAACCTCCCATGTTTGATGGTGAGAAGTTTGACTACTGGAAATATAGAATTGAAAGCTTCTTTCTAGGATATGATGCTGACCTTTGGGATTTAGTCATTGATGGTTATGTTCACCCCACTGATGGGGATGGCAAAAAGATTGACAGAAAGTCAATGACTGAAGCTCAGAAGAAAGAATTCAGGAATCATCATAAAGCAAGAACCATTCTACTAAATGCTATATCTCATACTGAGTATGAGAAAATTACTAACAGAGAAACAGCATTTGGTATGTTTGAATCCTTGAAGATGACTCATGAAGGGAACTCCCAAGTAAAGGAGACCAAGGCTCTGGCGCTGATCCAGAAATATGAAGCCTTTAAAATGGAGGAATCTGAATCTGTAGAAGTTATGTTCTCTAGATTTCAGATTCTCACAGTTGGCTTGAAAGATCTGGACAAGGGTTACTCAACTGCTGATCATGTCAAGAAGATCATCAGAAGTTTGCCAACCAGATGGAGACCAATGGTCACAGCTCTGAAGCTTGCAAAGGATCTGAACAAAATCACGCTGGAGGAACTGATCAGCTCTTTGAGGAGTCATGCGATTGAACTAGAAGAAGACGAACCTCAGAAGAAAGGTAAGTCTGTTGCTTTAAAGTCTAACAAATCTGCCAAAGCTTTGTAGGTTATAGAAGAAAGTTCTGAAGAATCTTTTTCTGAAGAAGAAGATGAATTGTCCTTGTTGTCCAGAAGGATCAACAAACTCTGGAAGCATATACAGAACAAGTTCAGAAACTTCAAGAAACCAGATCAACGTAAAGAGTCTTCTGGATACAGAAGATCTGGAAAGAAAGAGGTGTCTGCTATGAATGCAAGGAACCTGGGCACTATAAGAATGAATGCCCAAAACTTCTGAAGGAGAAGCCAAGAAGGAAGTCTGATAATAAAAAGAAAGTTTTGATGGCAACCTGGGATGATTCAGATGCATCTGAATCTTCATCAGAGTCAGAAGAAGAATGTGCAAACATGGCACTTATGGATGACGTGGAAAACCATGTAGAAACATCTGAATCTGAATTAGAATCTGATTCTGAAGAGGTATTTTCTGAACTTTCTAGAGCATAACTTATTGAGAGTTTATCTGAAATGCTGGAAAGCTACAGCAAAATCAAACTCAAATACAAGAAGCTTCAAAGTTGTCTTGCATCTGAGAATGATTAGCTGAGTTCTGAGGTTGCTGATGATAACACGAAATCGTATATATATTTTGATGCATAATTCAACTGAAGTTTAACTGTTTTCGATCTGATTTCGGGTTATTTCCGTGTTATTTGTCTGATGTTTTGCAGGTATTTGATGATCACGTCTAAACAAGGCAATATGAAGAAAAGAAGCAATCTCAGATGAAATATGGACGAAAACCGGATGAAAACAACATGAAAAACGCAGAATGCTGATTTTGCTGCTGTGACGACCGTCACAGCTCCATGACGACCGTCACACGGGTGACGATCGTCACACATTGTGACGACCGTCATGCAGGCAAAAACGCCTCACTTCAAATGCACGTGAAAGAAGCAGTTCCAAGTCCCAAATAGTGGACCACTACTCCCTGATAATTCTGCCTCAAAGTCCACCTTCTTCAAGTTATAACCGTTAGAATTCCATTTCTATAAAAGGGGAAGAAGGAGAACTCAGAAAGGGAGCCGCATTCATACAACGAAGTGCTGCCCAATTCCATTTCCAGAGGAAAAGTTCAGTTTTATTTTCTTTCCTATTTTTTTGTTGCCTTTCATTCCTTCTGTAATTTTTATTTTCGTTGTACGATCAAATTGGCACAAAGACCAGAATCCTGCCAACATTTGTGGAGGATCTGCCCAAAGGTCAATTGGAATATTTACAGGTTTCTCATTTCAATCGTAATTCCAGTTTTTATTATGATGCATGCTATTATTTATTGTTTTCATTTATATTTTACCTTTCCCAAATCCATGTCTGGCTAAATTAAAGTAATCAATATGTAGTAATAATTCGAAAGGGATTTGATAATAACCGGTTGAAAACTGTCTTTTTCAAAGGTCGTTTATGGTCTGAGTGTTTAAAATTAATTACTGAATAAACTTCGTCGCGAAAGCGAGAACTTATTTAAAAGTAGTTTTGCCACGAAAGTGGGAAATTAATTAAGGTACGAACCAACAAGCGAAAGTTGCGGCAAGATCAGATAGTAAACACTAGTCATTCATTTTAATAACAGCGAAAGCACTTTAAAATGAATTAGAACTTAGAGATTTCCAAAAAATAATTTTAACCCCGAATGGGATACGAAAGTGTACGTTTGGCCCTTAGAATTATGATTAGCGTCAATAACCATCGTGAGGCGAGAGTCTTCAGATCACCATTTTCTGCTTAAATAAACTCTGAAAAATATTTCATACACCGGTAACTTGTCAAATCCCCGAAGAACATAATTACTGCATATCGATTCAATTAATTATACTTTAATTTACATTCTTAGTTCCCTTTAGTGACAATCTTATTCCCTCAAACATTATCTACCTAGCTAAACATAGTAACTCCCGAGAACACTAGTTTGATTACGAGTCCCTGTGGGGTCGATATCTATTATTACTATGCGATAGACTGTGCACTTGCAGTTAGGTTGTATTAGACATAGAAAGTCGCGATCAAGTTTTTGGCGCCGTTGCCGGGGACCCGTTTAGTCAATAGTGTAACCTTCTGTTACGCCGTATAGACTAGGTTAACAATTTCATTTTTCCTTTACTAGTGTTGTCGATTGTATGCCAAGTGATCGCCCGCAAGGCGATATCTTGAAACCTTCAGTCGCAGAACTAGAACGCTTCTTACATCTAAGAAGCCGAATCATTGAGTACCAACTCAAACATAACATTCCCGATCCTCTCACTCCCATTCCCAAATCCGAAGAAGAATCAAACATGGCTGAAGGACCTCCAAACAAACCGCTGAAGGCATACGCTACACCCTCTCAGATGGAGCCTAGGAGTAGCATTGCTGCCCCAGCTATTACCCGAAACGATTTTGAGCTGAAACCATCATTACTGTCAGCTGTACAACAAAACCAATTCTCAGGAAATGCAACTGAGGATCCGAACGAACATCTAACGAAGTTTGTACAATACGCAGACACGGTGAAAGCAAATGGAGTAACTCCAGACGCGATAAGACTTCGTCTTTTCCCATTCTCTCTTAGAGACAGAGCGTGGACATGGTTACAGTCCTTACCATCCAACTCCTTTATAACGTGGGAACAATTGAAAAACGTCTTCTTAGCGAGATATTTTCCGCCAAGCAAAACTGCTATGCTTAGAGCTCAAATCAACGGATTTCGACAAAAAGATACTGAATCTCTTTACGAAGCATGGGAACGATTCAAAGATATGATGAGAACATGTCCTCACCACGGTTTAGAAGACTGGGTGACAATCCATACTTTTTATAATGGGCTTTTATACAATACTAGATTGACAATAGACGCTGCCGCGGGCGGTGCACTTATGGATAAGCCATACGACGAAGCCTATCAACTAATCGAAAACATGTCTCAGAACCACTGCCAATGGGGAGGTGAACGTACTCCAACAGAGAAAACCACAGCGAAAGGTAGGATGTACGAAATCAGCAGCCTCGAAAAGTTCAACGCTAAAGTAGATGCTCTAGCACAGAAGATTGATAGTCTGACCGTTAACCCCACTGCAACCGTCGCTGCCGTAACTCCAAATTGCGAGTTATGCGGAAGCACCACTCATAATGCGCCCGAATGCCCATTGCTAGCCGGAATCCCACCAGACCAAGTAAATTATGCTCAAGGAAATCCCTACGCAAATACTTACAACCCAGGTTGGCGAAATCATCCAAACTTTTCTTACAAAAGCGAAAACGCATTGCAAATGCCTACCGCTCCACCAGGATATCAGAAACCAGCTGCTGCTCAGACTGCACCTAGGAAATCAAACCTCGAGTTGATGATGGAAAAATTCATAGCTACTCAAGCTTAAACAAACAAAGAATTCCTGAATCAAAACATACACACTAGCGAGCAAATTAAACAGTTGACCGGAAAAGTAGACGCTTTAGCCACCCACAACAAAATGTTAGAAACACAGATATCACAAGTGGCTCAACAACAAGCCTCTGCTGCCGCACCCACTGGCACATTTCCTGGACAACCCGAACAGAATCCAAAAGGCCAAGTAAATGCTGTAATACTAAGAAGTGGAAAAGAATTGGACGAACCGATCGATCCGAGGACCGAAAACTCAGCCATGCAACAAAAACCAACTGAACAAGTAGAAAAGGAATCCGAGTTAGAGAAGAAGGAAGACACCGAGAAGGAGGATACCGCAAGTGAAAAAACTCAAGCACCTCCAACGCCATATAAACCACCTATCCCTTATCCGCAAAGATTAATAAACTCCAAAACTTCAGGACAGTTTAAGAAATTTGTAGAGCTCCTTAAACAGC
The DNA here is from genome assembly GCA_963859935.3 of Lathyrus sativus. Classification (NCBI taxonomy): domain Eukaryota; kingdom Viridiplantae; phylum Streptophyta; class Magnoliopsida; order Fabales; family Fabaceae; genus Lathyrus; species Lathyrus sativus. Next base: position 56,685,200 of record OZ012735.1, on the reverse strand, counting down.
TGAATATTACTATTCCTTTTACAGAAGCGATAACTCAAATGCAGTCATACGCTAAATTTCTCAAAGAAATCCTGTCGAATAAGAGAAAGATCGAGGATAACGAAACAATTACACTTACTGCAGAGTGTAGCGCCATTATTCAAAACCGCATGCCTCCTAAATTAAAAGACCCAGGTAGTTTCTCCATACCCTGCGTCATAGGAAAGTTCGTAATAGACAAAGCTCTATGCGATTTAGGAGCCAGTATCAGTGTTATGCCTTTATCTATATGCAAAAAGCTGAATATGGGAGACCTCAGACCAACCAAGATGTCCGTACAATTAGTTGACCGATCAGTAAAATACCCCGTCGGAATACTGGAAAACGTTCTAGTACGCATAAGGCAATTCTACATCCCAACCGACTTCATAATCATGGACATCAAGGAAGACACTGTCACCCCAATTATTTTAGGAAGACCATTCCTAGCTACATCCGGAGCTATTATAGACGTGAAGAAAGGAAGGATAACATTCGAAGTAGGAGAAGAAAAGATAGAGTTCATTCTCACCAAGTTCTTACAAGCACCAGCCATAGACGATACCTGCTATTTAGTAGAGGAAATTTACGAATGCATAAGAGAACTTGAAAATGAAGAGACCACGTATTCAGAAATAATAAAGATTCAAATACCCGATATTTCTGAAGATGATGATTGGCGTAAACCGTATAAAGACAACAACCTAAGCGAAAGCTTAGCACTGACCCCAAACCATATGCCAGGTCCGAAGAACCCATCTTTAGAACTTAAAACACTACCCAAAAACCTTAGATATGAATTCCTAGACGATGAACTAAAAAGACCAGTGATAGTCAACGCCGACTTAGGACAACCAGAAACCGAAAAGCTATTAGAAGTCCTAAAGAAGTACCCCACCGTGTTAGGCTATAACATAAGCGATCTAAAAGGTATAAGCCCTTCAATCTGTATGCATCGAATTACAATAGAGGAAGACTCTAAAACCTCTAGAGAGCATCAGAGAAGACTGAACCCCATCCTAAGCACTATAGTCAGAGATGAAGTAAAGAAATTGCTAGATGCAGGAATCATCTATCCAATCTCCGATAGTGAATGGGTCAGCCCAGTTCATGTCGTACCAAAGAAAGGAGGAGTCACAGTAGTTAAAAACGAAAAAGGCGAATCAATAACAAAAAGAGTCGTGACTGGAAGCAGGATGTGTATTGATTATAGAAAGCTTAACAAGGCCACACGAAAAGATCACTTCCCGTTACCCTTCATAGACCAAATGTTGGAAAGATTAGCCAAACATTCATATTTCTGCTATCTAGATGGTTATTCAGGATTTTTCCAAATTCCCATTCATCCTGATGACCAAGAAAAGACTACATTCACCTGTCCTTATGGTACTTTTGCTTACCACCGAATGTCGTTCGGACCCTGTAATGCTCCAGCAACCTTCCAAAGATGCATGATGGCAATCTTTGCAGATTTCATAGATAACATCATGGAAGTATTTATGGACGATTTCTCGGTATGTGGACAAAGTTTCGAAGGATGCCTACAAAACTTAGAAATGGTATTAGAACGTTGTGTAAAAGTAAACCTCGTCCTAAATTGGGAAAAATGCCATTTTATGGTCCGACAAGGAATAGTTCTAGGACATGTCATATCAAATAAAGGAATTGAGGTCGACAAAGCTAAAATAGAGATTATAAAAGATCTCCAACCTCCAAAATCCGTACGAGAAATACGGAGTTTTCTAGGACATGCCGGTTTCTACAGAAGATTTATAAAAGATTTTTCAAAAATCACAAAACCTTTGACCGGCCTGTTGATGAAAGATGATGAGTTCGTCTTCGACGACGACTGTCTAAAAGCATTCGAAACATTAAAATCAGCCCTTATCACCGCACCGATTATACAACCACCCGATTGGCGACTACCGTTCGAAATCATGTGCGATGCGAGTGATTATGCCGTAGGCGCAGTTCTAGGACAAAGGAAGGACAAGAAACTCCATGCCATCTACTATGCCAGTAGAACCTTAGATCCTGCCCAAATGAACTATGCTACCACAGAAAAGGAACTTCTAGCAGTTATATTCGCGCTTGACAAATTCCGTTCTTACTTAGTAGGAGCAAAAATTATCATATACACGGACCACGCTGCCATAAGGTACCTAATAAGCAAAAAGGATGCCAAACCAAGAATATTGAGATGGATCCTGTTATTACAAGAGTTTGACTTAGAAATCAAAGATAAGAAAGGAACCGAGAACGTCATTGCAGATCACTTATCCCGAATATAAGGCATCAAACATGAACCAGTACCGATAAATGAGGATTTCCCGTACGAACGTCTGATAGCCAAATTAGAAAGTGACATGCCTAACTCAATCTTGGAAGATCCAGAACTCGAAAAAGCTGTAGAAGCCGTCTATGCCCAAGTCACATTACCTTGGTATGCTGACATCGTTAATTACCTCGCTGCAGGCGTGCTTCCACCGGATCTCGCTTATCAGCAAAAGAAGAAATTCTTCCACGATCTGAAACACTATAATTGGGACGAACCTCTACTCTTCAAGAGAGGGGCCGACAACATATACCGTCGCTGTGTCCCAGAGGAAGAAGTAGAAAATATCATTTCCCAATACCATTCAGCACCATATGGTGGTCATGCTAGTACATCCAAGACGTGCGCTAAGATTCTCCAAGCCGGCTTATTCTGGCCTAACCTCTGGAAAGACGTTCACATCGCTGTGCTAAAATGTGATCGATGCCAACGAAATGGCAACATCTCACGACGCGATGAAATGCCTCAGAAAGGAATCTTAGAGGTAGAAATCTTTGACGTATGGGGAATAGATTTCATGGGACCATTCCCACCTTCTTTTGGTAATAACTATATACTCGTCACTGTCGATTATGTGTCTAAATGGATAGAAGCCATAGCTGCTCCAACAAACGACGCACGAGTAGTAATCAAACTCTTCAAAAACACAATCTTTCCTAGATTCGGTGTACCCAGACTCGTCATTAGTGACGGCGGATCTCACTTCATATCGCGAATATTTGATAAACTTCTTTCTAAATATGGAGTCCGACACCGAGTAGCTACACCCTATCATCCGCAAACTAGCGGACAAGTAGAGGTCTCAAACAGGGAAATAAAACAGATATTGGAAAAGACTGTCGCTACCTCAAGGAAAGATTGGTCATCAAAGCTACATGAAGCTTTATGGGCTTATAGGACCGCCTTTAAGACACCAATAGGTACTACACCCTACAAATTAGTTTACGTTAAATCCTGCCATCTCCCTGTAGAATTAGAGCATAAGGCCTTCTGGGCCATTAAGACACTCAATTTCAACTACACCGAGGCAGGAGAAAAGCGAATCTTGAACTTACACGAATTGGAAGAACTTCGATTAGACGCTTACGAAAATGCCCGTATCTACAAAGAACGAACTAAAAAGTGGCATGATAAACGTTCAGTCAAGAAACAATTCAGTGTGGGAGACATCGTATTGCTATTTAATTCAAGATTAAAACTCTTCCCAGGTAAACTAAAATCTAGGTGGACTGGACCTTATGAAGTGACTAAAGTACTTCAGAGTGGAGCTGTTGAAATTACCGATAAGACGAATGCACCGTTTATCGTAAACGGGCAACGTCTAAAACATTATAATAAGAACGAAAACAACCCTCAAGTCTGCAGTATAGCATTGCTTGAGCTTCCAGCTCAAACACCCGAATAGCTTGTCACCAAGCTATCGTCAGACTTTAGACGTTAAAAACAGCGCTTACTGGGAGGCAACCCAATTTTTTTTCCCGTATTTCAAATTTTTTTCTACTTTGAAACTTTAACAAAAAAAAATTCTAAACTTAAAATTACTACTACTTTCTACTCCCGTTTGTTTTCATATTTTTATTTTACTTTTCTCTTTTCTCTTTTGTTTTTACCGCTTTTTGTTTTTAAAAATCCTGACTTCAAACTTCTGTTTTAAACTTTTCAGGATTTTAAAAGTCTTCAAAACATTCCTCCTGTTTTCTCTGACTTACCTGCGAGTATGGCCGAGTACGACTTCACAAAGGTTCATTTTCGAGGACTAGCTCAAAAGGCAAGATTTGCAGCACTAACTGAAAGAGAAATCGCCTTAACGTTGTATTATGATAAGTCTACCATGGATAAACTAGGAATCACGGATAGCATTCAATACTTGTTCAATCAACTGGGTTGGGAGAACACTGCTTTGAAAACACGTTTTGCTACCTATAAGGATCTCACCTATGAATTCCTTAGTTCCTTCAGATACCTACCCAACTATGGTTTTGGATCCAACACAGAGCTGATTACCTTTCGAATGTTTGGAATGGACCAAACCCATAGCCGGATGTCACTAGCTAACCTCCTAGGATTTCCTAGCGGACCGCATGTGTTCATCAGTGCAGAAGATGACGATATTGATTTTGAACTCGACCAATTATGGGGTAGAATCACAGGCGACTATCACCCTGAACCAGACAGAATGTATAATGATGATATTCATAACCCAGCTTTCAGATACTTCCATAAGATACTAGCTCACACCCTTTTTGGGAAAGAAGAAAATATTACTACAGTATCTAAAGAGGAGTTATTCATCATGTTCTGTGCTTCTCAGGGACGTACAGTAAATGCAGTGCCTTTCATGATGAAATCTTTCAGACGCCTCACTCAGGAACCACAGTCACCTATTCTTATAGGAGGCCTCGTGACAATGATTGCCCACGAGCTCGGCCTTAGATTCCACTTAAATGCAAGCACTCGTTTTGGCACCATCCGACCCATGAATATACAGTTCTGCTTTAACAGGCGCATTTTAGGAACTATGGGACCTGGACCTTATGAGTACCTCATCAACGAAAAACCTGTCCAGCTATTCACATTGCCTGATCATCAGATGACAAGTATCCACAACAAGGACAACTGGCTTTATGAATTGGATGAGCCTATGGGACCTCTTTCACCTCAATCAACACCACAGAACTATATGTACGACAGTGACCACATCTCTGAGGCACACGACTATATGTACTATGAGGATGCTGTATCAGAAGCTGAAGTAGACCCTACGACCCCTCCGCATTACAACACCTATCCTGAGCCCATCCCTGACGAGACCACCGACAAAATGGATACTGTTCTACTCCGATTGGACAACGTTGATGCAGCTCTGAGTACTGTAAAAGATGACATCGCAGGCATACACAACGAACTGGTAGTCTTCATGGATTTAGTCTACGACCAGCTCGACTACTATGCACGAAAGTTCGATGAGTTGAAGGCACGAAAAGACTAGATACTAGTTTTAGTTTAGTTTGGTTTAGTTTAGTTTCGTTTAATCATTTGGATTTCCGCATTGTTAATTTCTTCATGTATTACATTACAATCATTCTAATTTCTTTATTTCCATTATAGTCTTTATCTATTTATTCTGTTTTTACGTTATTTCTTTGTTTATTGGCCACTATAATGCATTGCCATATCAATAATAGGCCTAAAAGTCACTGCAAGAACACCCTCAGAGCAAAATTCTGCGTTCTGCAGATTTTGCTGCTGTGACGACCGTCACAGGATCCTAACGAGCGTCACGCGGGTGACGACCGTCACATATACGTGACGACCGTCACGAACCCAAAACTGTTATCTGATATAACAGGGGTTGCATTTTCTCTCCCACTCACCTCCTTTCAACTTCCAATCATCAGAACTCCCACCCCACTCCAATTTTTCGTTTTCCCCACATTGCACCATATATTTCAACTCCCATCTCAACTTCCTACCACACTTCTGTCATTTTTTTCCCACTTCGCAGAATCACCCCAATCCTCAGAACCACCTCAATCTTCCAACAATGGCGAGAAATACTGAAACCCCAGACATCAGCAACATTGTGTTCAGCGACGGTGACTCGGGCGAGAGACAGCGGGCCAACTACATCGCATTCCATCAACGGTCGCTTCAGCCGACTCATTATCCACATATTCCATCGCTCACGGAGCTCGGACTCCTTGAAGGCGTCACTTGGATGCTTCAAAGAGCCGGCATCTGGAACCTATGCACCAATCCACTACCGATGTACGAACAACTCACTCTCGAGTTCCTGAGTTCGTTTACCTACGTCACTTCCAGCGGCGACCTCAGCCAACACTCCGGTGCCGCATGCTTCCGGATGTTCGGCACAAACTATCAGGTGAACCAGAACCAGATTGCCGCCATCTTACAACTCCCTCGAGGCGACAATGCTCACCGCTGCCTCACCAATCAGTTCCAGCACGAAGCCTTCGCGCTCTGGTACCAGTTGACCGGCATCAATGCCGATGGTTGGGACTCTCTGCACGCAACGCATATCTATAACCCGACCATCCGGTACTTCCACCGAGCATTGAGCAACACAATCTTCGCCCAGGACAACAACCATAAGGTGAACTCGAAAGAGCTCTTCTTCCTCCATTGTGTCTTCAACAACGAGCCTATCAACGCCGCTCCGTTCCTCCTGGCCCACATTCAGGCCAACTATAACCGTGGCTCCAAGCCATTTTACTTTGGCGGGATTGTCACTGCCATTGCACTTGGGCTGAACCTAGGCGACCGCCTCCAGCACCTCCATGCCATCCCCTTGGTGTTCCTTGACACCGACCACTGCAGAGCCTCTCACCTTATCCGTTCCAGAGATGACGGCAAGTACCATCCGGTAGTGCGTGGCAAAACCGTCTGAAGCATCATCCTTCCATCACGCGCCCGGACACACCCAGAGGACCGTACCAACTGGTTATTTGACCTCACTGCCCCTCCTGCTGCCGCTGCTCCAACTCAGGACCACACCCAAGGTTCTGACGATGAAATCCAAGCTGAGTTGGACAGGACGGAGCAACCGGAGGCATCGCAACCTCTTCCTTCCGAAGGTACATCCTCCCGCCGCCGCCGCCATCGTCCAGTGCCCGACTACTCAGAAGAGGACCTCCGCCGCTCTCTCGACCAGCAGGCCCAGATACTCGCTATGATGCAGCAGCAGAATCAGCGAGCAGAGCAGTTCGAAGCTTGGCATCGGACCCAAATGCAACAACTTCAAACCGGCCAAGCAACCATTACTGAGAACTTGGCGAATCTGACCTTGCAGGTCGAAGGACTCCATGACACTGTCTACCACACCGAAGCTATGAGTTTTGAGGACCGAGTCGCCCTGGTCAGAGCCAGAGGATGCGAGCAAGGACGTGACCGAGGCAGAGGCCGTGATTAGTTATCCATTTTCCTTATTTGTTTACTATATTTTCAGTTTCTATGTACTTTCATTTCCGTTGTATCTCCCTCTCGCATTCTTCTAAATTAGTGGGGACACTGATTGAGATAGTGTGGGAGCGGAGCGTTTATTTCCCATTCCTGTGTACTTTGAATTTCGTAATTTCTATTTAAACATTTTCTATTTTTAGCAAATAAAGCTTGTTTATATATCCTTTTCCCGTTACGCAAACATCCCTACGTTATTCAACGTAAACAAAATTTTTTCGTTCGTTCCTCAAAAGCAAAAGCATCACGAGAATGCGCCCGAGTTCAAACCAAGTTTCGAAACTCCGAGGAGACGACAATTCTAACAAAACCAGTACCATTCTGACACCTTAGATCTCCGGTTTATGCGAGTCGGTTTCACTACCTACGTGTACCAAAGTCTCAAGTGTCTACGCAACCTCAACCCCAAGTAGTTTATACTAGCAGTCAGCACCATCCTAAAGCACTTCTAAGCGAGCGACCGATGCAAATAAGTGTATGATCTCCAAAAAGATGAAAAATCATGAAAAGAAAGCTAGATAGCCAAAAAAATAAAGACACGTTTCCTTCTAAGTTAGGTGCTCCTCACCCGAGCATTTAGCCCAACGACACGAAAACTCATTGAAAAATCAATGATATAAGCTTATGATCAATGAAGAAGATTAAAACAGAAATGAGATCATATTCACTAACAGGTCGACTTGCCATGAAAGTGTACGGACAACGGGCTTAATGTGATTGCGCTAGAACAAACAGGGTGAACTTACCGCGAGAACCTTGACACCAAGCTACAGTAGCATGACTGGGACCGATTTGCATAAAAAGGAGACCTCCGAAGACTTGTAGTCCAGTGTCGTCATGGTACTCGTTTTGTTCTTACCAAGAATCCCGGTTTTCCCCAACTTTGCGAACGAAGAAGCTGCCTCGTGCTTGCCGACCTTTTCCTGTTTTACTTGAGGACAAGCAAAGATTCAAGCTTAAGGGAGTTTGATAACACGAAATCGTATATATATTTTAATGCATAATTCAACTGAAGTTTAACTGTTTTCGATCCGATTTCGGGTTATTTCCGTGTTATTTGTCTGATGTTTTGCAGGTATTTGATGATCACGTCTAAACAAGGCAATATGAAGAAAAGAAGCAATCTCAGATGAAATATGGACGAAAACCGGATGAAAACAACATGAAAAACGCAGAATGCTGATTTTGTTGCTGTGACGACCGTCACAGCTCCATGAAGACCGTCACACGGGTGTCGACCGTCACACATTGTAACGATCGTCATGCAGGCAAAAACGCCCCACTTCAAATGCACGTGAAAGAAGTAGTTCCAAGTCCCAAATAGTGGACCACTACTCCCTGATAATTCTGCCTCAAAGTCCACCTTCTTCAATTTATAACCGTTAGAATTCCATTTCTATAAAAGGGGAAGAAGGAGAACTCAGAAAGGGAGCCGCATTCATACAACGAAGTGCTGCCCAATTCCATTTCCAGAGGAAAAGTTCAGTTTTATTTTCTTTCCTATTTTTTTGTTGCCTTTCATTCCTTCTGTAATTTTTATTTCCGTTGTACGATCAAATTGGCACAAAGACCAGAATCCTGCCAACATTTGTGGAGGATCTGCCTAAAGGTCAATTGGAATATTTACAGGTTTCTCATTCCAATCGTAATTCCAGTTTTTATTATGATGCATGCTATTATTTATTGTTTTCATTTATATTTTACCTTTCCCAAATCCATGTCTGGCTAAATTAAAGTAATCGATATGTAGTAATAATTCGAAAGGGATTTGATAATAACCGGTTGAAAACAGTCTTTTTCAAAGGTCGTTTATGGTCTGAGTGTTTAAAATTAATTTACTGAATAAACTTCGTCACGAAAGCGAGAACTTATTTAAAAGTAGTTTTGCCACGAAAGTGGGAAATTAATTAAGGTACGAACCAACAAGCGAAAGTTGCGGCAAGATCAGATAGTAAACACTAGTCATTCATTTTAATAACAGCGAAAGCACTTTAAAATGAATTAGAACTTAAAGATTTCCAAAAAATAATTTTAACCCCGAATGGGATACGAAAGTGTACGTTTGGCCCTTAGAATTATGATTAGCGTCAATAACCATCGTGAGGCGAGAGTCTTCATATCACCATTTTCTGCTTAAATAAACTCTGAAAAATATTTCATACACCAGTAACTTGTCAAATCCCCGAAGAACATAATTACTGCATATCGATTCAATTAATTATACTTTAATTTACATTCTTAGTTCCCTTTAGTGACAATCTTATTCCCTCAAACATTATCTACCTAGCTAAACATAGTAACTCCTGAGAACACTAGTTTGATTACGAGTCCCTGTGGGATTGATATCTATTATTACTACGCGATAGACTGTGCACTTGCAGTTAGGTTGTATTAGACATAGAAAGTCGCGATTAGCTGAGCTTACAGTAAAAAATCTTAAAAATAAAAATGATTTAGAAAAAGCTCAGAAATCTGACTCAGAACCTATATCATGCTCTAAAAATATTTTAGAAGAATATGACTATAACTTTCAGAAGTTTCTGGCTAGAGGCCTAGATAGAAGCAAGCTGGCTTCAATGATCTATGGCGTAAGCAGAAACAACAGAAAGAGTATTGGATATGAATCACCTTCTGATAAAATGATCATAAGGTATTCTCCTCTATATACTCTTTTCAAATTTGGTCATTTAAATGATATTAAACACACACGTTCTGATCTGAACAAACCTGTGTTTAATAAATCAAAACCTTAGAAGAACAAGGATGCTTATAAGGGAAAGAAATTCAGAAAGAATTTCAAACCTACTAACCCCATAGGACCCAAGAAAATATGGGTACCTAAGGACAAAATAATATCTGTTGCAGATGTCTTTAGCAGCAAAGTCAAAACACTAATCATGGTACTTGGACTCTGGCTGCTCACGTCACATGACAGGAAGAAGGTCTATGTTCCAAAGCCTGGAACTTAGATCTGGAGGAGACGTCAAGTTTGGAGGGAACCAGAAGGGCAAGATAGTTGGCTCTGGAACTATTGGTAATGGTAATCTTCCTTCCATATCTAATGTCTTACTTGTTGAAGGATTAACACATAACTTATTGTCCATAAGTCAATTAAGTGACAATGGTTATGATATAATCTTCAATCAAAAATGTTGCAAGGCTGTCAGTCAAAAGGATGGCTCAATCCTCTTTAGTGGAAAAAGGAAGAACAACATTTACAAAATTAATCTTTCAGAACTTAAGGTTCAAAATGTAAAATGCCTTATGTCTGTTAATGATGAGCAATGGGTCTGGCACAGAAGATTGGGGCATATTAGTATGAGACGTATATCTCAGATTAATAAACTCAATCTGGTCAGAGGAATTCCTCAGTTGAAGTTCAACTCAGATGCGTTTTGTGAAGCATGTCAGAAAGAAAATTTTTCAAAAGCTTCTTTTAAAACTAAAATTGTTGTTTCAACCTCAAGACCATTAGATCTGCTTCATATTGATCTGTTTGGACCAGTGAAAACTGCATCCATCAGAGGCAAGAAGTATGGATTTGTCATTGTTGATGACTAGAGCAGATGGACATGGGTAAAATTCCTAAAACACAAGGATGAGTCACATTCTGTGTTCTTTGACTTCTGCAAACAAGTCCAAACTGAAAAAGAATTTAAAATTGTTAAAGTCAGAAGTGATCATGGTGGTGAATTTGAAAATAATTTTTTTGAAAAATATTTTAAATAAAATGGCATTGCACATGATTTCTCCTGCTCTAGAACTCCTCAACAGAATGGAGTTGTAGAGAGGAAAAATAGAACATTGCAAGAAATGGCCAGAACCATGATCAACGAGACAAGCATGGCAAAACATTTTTGGGCAGAAGCAATTAACACAGCTTGCTATATTCAGAACAGAGTGTCTGTAAGACATCTTCTGGAGAAGACTCTCTATGAATTGTGGAAGAATAGAAAGCCCAACATTTCTTATTTCCATCCTTTTGGATGTGTATGTTTTATGTTGAATACTAAAGAGAATCTGAACAAGTTTGATTCTAAAGCACAGAAGTGTTTCATGCTTGGGTATTCTGAGCGCTCTAAAGGCTACAGAGTATACAATACTGAGACACAGATTGTGGAGGAATCAATTCATGTTAGATTTGATGATAAGCTTGGCAATCAAAAGCCAAAGCAGCTTGAAAATTCTGCAGATAGAGAAGTCATTCTCACAGACTCTGAAGACTCAGAGACAGAAAAGGCTCAAGTAAAAGAACCACAAGCAACGCCAGATGCAACTCCATTGGCTGCTCAGATGAACAATTTAAATATTTCTAAAGAACCAACTGTTAAAGGATCATCCAGAATCAAAGTCTCTCACCCAGAGGAGATGATTATTAGAAAGAAGGACGACCCTATCAGAACAAGGTCATTTCTCAGATCATCTGGAACGTCACTGTTTGGGTTGGTGTCTATCATTGAACCAACTTCTGTTGATGAGACTCTGAACGATAATGATTGGATACTTGCTATGCAAGAAGAGCTTAATCAATTCACCAGAAATGACGTCTATGATCTGGTTCCAAGACCATAAGGTTTCAACATCATTAGAATTAAATGGGTCTTCAGAAATAAATTGAATGAGCAAGGAGAAGTTGTAAGAAACAAAGCAAGACTAGTTGCTCAAGGATATAGTCAGCAACAAGGAATTGACTACACAAAGACTTATGCTCCTGTGGCCAGGTTATAATCTATACGCATACTCATTTCTTTTGCTGCACAAAATAACATAACTCTATATCAGATGGATGTTAAGAGTGCCTTCTTAAATGGTATTATATAAGAGGAAGTTTATGTTCATCAGCTGTCGCTTGCGCGAAAATAAGGTGCCGGCATGACAGAAGAGTCACCACCTTTCGTTATTTATCCCTCAGAACAGGAAAGGAAACGATCGGAAAAACCTGACGAAAAAAGGTAAGACAAGGTCATCGCAACCGTTGTCTGGGTTCGGGAGTCGGTTACGCAAGGGGAAGGTATTAGCACCCCTCACGTCCGTCGTACTCGACGGGATCCTCGCTTGTTTGTTTACTTGGACGGGTTGGTTTTATTCTATCTACCTATCAAGGCTGGCTGAAAAAGAAAAGAAAAATGACTCGGCAAAGCGTCGCACTTTATGCCTACGTATTCTCATCAGAGAATGAGAAATCAGAGTCAACGTAGTTCGGCCTACGAAGGGTTATGGGGGAAGGTAGCTCGCCAAGACTTCGCCATCTTGTGCCTACGTACTCTTAACAGGCATGAGAGATCAGAGCATACGTAGTTCGGGAAACTACGGTTTATTTCCTGTTTTTTACGAAAGAAGTGTTTTTTATTGTGTTTGCGATTTCAACCGCACTAGAGACTATGAACTGAGAGTGAATGTGTCGCATGTCACCCAAAGGGTACCATACTAAACATCCAAACTATGGAAAAGAAACTCTCCCACAATCCTTTCTCACATAGCTTAAGGCTCGTAACGTACGAAAGAAATCATTCATGATTACTGTATCTTAAACTGTTTTGAGATGAGAAGAGAACAGGCCCAACTAGAAGGGAGACTATCAAGTCCTACTGTTATCATGCCATGGATTCATCCTATGGTTGAGGTTTGAACAGGGAACTCCTAGAAGTTGTCATGCATAGGTTTCAACCTAAAAGTCTATCATCAAATCCTTATCAAAGGAAATGAGAGTCCTAAGGGATCATGTCAATGATACACCACAACAGACAAAGCATCAGCTTAACAGTAAAATGCATGCAATGCAAGTGAGGGAGGAAATGTGTGTGGGGCTTCAGCCTCCACAAGCTCGTCTCAACCTCAAGCCAGTCATGAAATAACAGTAATCATACTGAAAAATAAACAACATGCTATCAAGTAATAAACAGTAAACTGCAATCATACAGATAAAAGAAATGAAATTGCCATCAGGCAAACAAACCACACGGGCAAGGGAGCTGGGCTCTACCGAATACTCGCAAGCAAAGCCACACAATAACAATACAAGCAGAGGGAGCAACTCAACCTCTAATGCAATCATGCTCCTAGATCCTACTTATTCTAGATGGACTTAATCTAATGCAACAGACAAATCAAACAAAACACACAATACAGAAAAGAAAAACAGAAAAAAAAAGCCTCAGCTCCTCCAGCAGCTCCTCAGCCTGCAGACTTCAATCATCAATTGCTTTCCAGGTATCAACCCTACAACATGAGTTTCAACTCATCTTCTCCCTTAAGCTTCAGCTTCTTTGATCAGCTCCACCTTCAGGCTTCACCATCTTCAAGGATCTTCAAGTATCAACTTGATCTTCATGCTCTTCAAGCTTCAGCTGGAATGGCAGTCTTCAAGGATTCATCCTCTTCAATAATCTTCAATGAAGTCTTCATCTTCATGCTCAGGCTCTGACATCTCTCAAGAACAATCAAACCAGAGAAAAATCACCTACTGGATAACCTGTGGGATGTTGAACTGCTTATTTGATCACCAAGGGTGACTTATAAGGGTTCAATATCAAATGAAGGGTTCCCTCAAAAGTTCTACCTCCTAGGTATAGCATTAATCCCTCCAAAGGAGAGAGGTGTATACCCTGGAAGGACTTTGAATCACATGGAGGAATGGATGTGAAGAATACTATCCATGTTTGAGAAAGAAATTATCTACATCTAAGCTCTTCCTAATCCTAACCCTAAAACAACAAAAAGAAAAGAAGAACAAGCTCCTCAAGCTCCTCCAATCTTCTAGCATGCTCCACTAAGCTCCACAATGAGATGCCAAGCTCCTCAAGCCAAAGGAAACTCCAAAGCAAAGCAAACTAAACAAAACTTGCCCTAAAGGCCACACAAACAATCATTCAATTCAAAAATCAACCAAAAATAGTATATTGTTCTATTAAATCCTAATATAAATGCTAGGGGACCCTACATAACTACCCTTAAGTCCCATATATTCCCCATAGACTAAATTTCCCTACAAGCCCTAAATCTAAAATGGTTATTGGCCTATATTAAAGTTTTAAACTAATTCTACACTACTTAGAACTACCTAATTAAAACTACCCTAAAAATTATCACAAAATTATGAAATGAATTCAAGGGAAACCTAAACCATTCATCTAATCATCCTAAAAAGATTGAATTAAAAATCCTAAGGGAACTACCCTAATTAAAATTTACAAAATCATGCATCAACTAAAAGAATTAAAAAAAAACAATTAAAAGTATAAATGTGCAAAAAATATAAAACTGAAATAAAATGGCTATTTTATGATTTATATTTTTCTAGACAGAAAATGGGAAAAAAAGTTTCATTAAAAAATATTCATTTTTCATTTTATTATAAATTTTTGAAATGAAATAAAATTTGGAGTGAATTATGATATGAAAATGATGAGGGGGTGCAAGAAGAAATAAAATCCAGTTAATATTATGAACTGGGCCCAGATATGGGGGTTGGAATAGCAACACGCGCCTCAGCCCAATGCAGATCAGAAAAACCAAATTGAAAAAAAAAGAAAAAAAAAGAAAAGAAAACGGTGCGAATAGTAGGAAAGTGCAGTGTGTTTCCAATTGGGCTTGGACAAGGGGGTGGGAATAACAATGCACACGCAAAGCCCAACAAGGCTTTAAGTTGAACGCAGCGTTTTTGCTGCTCATTCTCCCTCCAATTCGCGTTTTCAAATCTGAGCCATTGGATGGCTTTTCAGCCAACGAGTCATACATGTATCCAACGGCTCATATTGTGTCTTCTTCCTTTGGACATTAGGGTTTGTAATAACACCATTGAAACATACTCCATGCGCCAACTTTCCAGCTCTCGTTCTCCCTCATCCCTCCACCAATTTCACTCGTTCAAAGCCCAGATTTAACCCATTTTCCACGCTGAACATGATGGTGACTTTAGATTCCACTGAAACACACTCTATCCTCCAAACCGAATGGATAACCAAACCAACCTCAACATATCATCAAGTTTCGACTTCAATATTTCTTAGGTTTCTTTACACTAATATAACCACCTTGCATCACTGATCATCCTAAGCTATAGCACACGAAATAATACTCACTATCCAGTGAGTTCTTGATCATTAAAGAAACTATGTCCAACTTTCAATCTTCACAGAATGCCCTCTAATCTCGCAGGATTAATCACCTAATGGTCACTAATGAATCTACACTAACCACCTAATCTAAAAGTACATAAATAAGGGTGTAGAGAAGGTTTTGCAAACCTTGTTGGTGGCTATGGAAGAGGTAGTTTCTCTCCTCTTCAATGCTTGTGCTCTTCCAAGATTACTCTTTGTATGCTTGTAGGAGTTCTGTTTGCAAAAGATTGTGTGTAGCCAGCTTGTACCACTGAATTCGAGTGTATTTTGCTCTCTTGCAATTTCCAATGCCAAGCTTCAATATTCCATGGATCAACCTTCAGATCAGTATGCAAGTGCTCATGATTATCTATGGAGTAAGTTTGTGTAGAAGAAAGAAAAGAAAATGGAGAGGAATGTGAAGTTTGATCTTGAATTGCAAATGGAAGAAATTTGATCAATTCTCTCTTTTTTGCACTAACCCTTACCAATTATCATCAACTATCACCAACCTTGAATCAATGCAATTCATATTCAATATATAGAGATGGTTTGGAAAGGTCTAGAACCATCTAGATCAATCTAGAAAGAACTTGAAGTTTCATGACATGGTAACTTGCATTTCACTTCTCACCTCATGATATATCATGACAAACCCTTGCAACCTTACCATTCTGCCTTGAATATCTCCTTACATGAGATATGTGATAAGATACAATGCACAAACACCTTGTTTATGGACTTTTTCCTTGTTTTGGTTTGGTATGCCATTATGCAAGCAAGACTTTTACAAAGAAACCCTAAAATTTAAGCCTCAAATCAAAATTGTGGCTGAACCATTGTTCTCAAAATGTCCTTTGGAGTCAAAATGACCTATCATATGACATGGTTAGGGATTATAGCTTGGATTTTATGATTTTCCATTTCACTTGAATTAACTTATACCTCATTTTTAGGCCATTTTTATCACTTTTTGCTATGAGCCTTTCCAACATCTCATGACTACCCTACTAGCCTTAAAACATCATTCTAAGCAACTTTTATGTTGAAGGTTTTTCCATTTGAAGCTTGGAAGTAGGAGATATAGCCATATGCTTGAAATGACCTATAACTTCCAAATGACCAAAATGCCCTTGGCTTGTCAAAGCCATAAGTTGAGTTCTACAAATCCTATCAAGGACTTCTAGTACTCTCTAGAAAGCTAAGAAGATGCTATTCAACATTCATGTTGACCAAGAGACCATAGGAATCATCCTACTAGGGCAAAAGTTGTCTGCAAGTTGGGTGACTTTCAAGGACCCAGATTCACATACCTCAGATGACCTGTAATTTGTCAAAACCATAACTTGAGCTCTGCAAATCCTATCAAGGACTTCTACCACTCAAATTAAATCTAATAACAATCTCTACAACATTCATGTTGTGGGGAAGATGAGATGACAATCACATCGTGAGCTAAAACTGCCTGGAAGATAGGGATCAAACTAGGGGATTTTACACTGTCAATCCTTAGAAACCCTAGCTTAAAACTTCTCAAACTCCTCAATCATGATGAGTTGGTCTAGGAATCATCCTTATAGTATCTCAATACATCACTCCATGATCACATGGCCCTTAGATTAGGTCTCAACCTCCTCCAAATCATCAGTTGACCCAGGGTTGACCCAGTCAAAACCCTAATTCTACCATTCATGGCTGAATCTTCTGAATTCTTGCATAATGACCTCTCTGGGCTTCATGATGGCTTTCAAGACATCTCATAAACTTTCTCAAAGCTTCAAGTTCACTCTCATAGTCTCAGAATCACCTGAGGAGCTCCTACAACTCTCAAGTTATGAAGCACACAACCTTGGTTTCAACCAATTCCTCTGAGGATCTCTTGAACTTTCTGATAAAGGTATCAACCTTCAAAAACTTGATGGGTAAATAAATGTTGGTCAAATTTTGGGGTGCAATAGCTGCCCCTATTCAAACGGCTTGAACTTGACTGGGTGAGAAGCGAATGGCTCTCAGCCAATCAAGGTGCGAGACGGTTGAATACCGGTAAACCCGAAAATTTGCCAACTGCACGAGCACACGATACTCTGTGGGGAACAAATCTTCGAATACTGCAATACTAGTTGCACGGCAACTAGCTGGAAAAATACTGATCTGACATCGCCGTCAGTTATACACGTTAAATTCTTCTGATATTGTCATCCGACAACCGAAACACCCAACATCGCCGCTGGAGAGCTAAATCTTACATCGTCGTCGATTAACCAAAATACCCAACATCGCCGCTGGAGAACTAAATCTGAATCACCTAACCTCGCCGTCAGAAACAAAACACCCAACATCGCCGCTGGAGAACTAAAGGATCTGAATCACCTAACATCGTCGCTGGAAGACTAGATCAATTTGCCATACCCAACATCGCCGCTGGAAAACTGAAGAAACTCTTTCAAAACACCCAACATCGCCGCTGGAGCACTAAATCTGACATCGTCGTCGATCAACCAAAATACCCAACATCGCCGCTGGAGAAACAGAGAATCTGACATCGCCGTCATAAACAAACATAACTCTGAGAGACATTCGACATCGCCGTCGAACAAACATCCAACATCGCCGCTGGAAAACTAGCATAATCTGGGAAACACCCGACATCGCCATCGAGTACTCAACATAATCTCTGCTGGGGAGTTAAAGAGTCTGACATCTCCGTCGAACAAACATCCAACCTCGCCGCCGGGAACAAACATAACCTGACCTTGCCGTCGGATCTAAAATACCCAACATCGCCGCTGGAGAACTGAAGAGTCTGACATTGCCGTCGAACAACCATCCAACATCGCCGCCGGAAACACACATAATCTGACCATGCCGTCGAACAATCATCCAACATCGCCGCCGGAAACAAACATAATCTGGCCTCGCCGTCGAACAATCATCCAACATCGCCGCCAGAAACAAACATAATCTGACCTCGCCGTCGAAACAACAAACCTCCAACATCGCCGCTGAAGAACTACAAAGGAGCTGACATCGCCGTCAAGATGAAGAAACTTCATTGGGGAAATGGTTACACGGTAACCGGTAATACAGAGTCGATCGTGCCATTAGGCGCTCCTCATTACTGAGATAACTGCTTCATTAACAAGGGCAGACTTCAATCATGGAGTCTTCAAGGGAGATTTTAACTTCGCCGTCGGAAAACTGCTGGGGATGACGCTTCACCGCTGAGGAATCTGGAGAACTATCAAGCAGCTCCGCTCCGGGGGTCCAGGAATCATTTTGGAGGAATCAACTCTGCTGAGGATTTCAAGAATCATCTTGGACAAATAACTCCGCCGGGGACCTTCAAGAATCATCTTGAACCGATAACCATTCTGGAGCAAACATTTTGTTGGGGATTCCAGGAATTACCCTGGACAACTCTTGTCGGGGACAAACCAATCATGGCTTGAGCAGCTTCCAAGGATTCGGCTCTCTTGGGGCTTCAGGAACCATCCTGGGCGATCTTAGCTGGAGACTCCAAGTATCAATTTGAGCAACCAACTCTGGAGACTGCACTGGGGTCTTAAGAATCATCTTAAGCAAACGGCCCTGCTGAGGATTTCAAGAATCATCTTGAACTGAAGACTTCGCTGGGGATCTCAAAAATCATCTTGAGCAAGCGGCTCTGGGGGAGAATGTCAGGAATCATCCTGAGCAACTGATCCTTCGGCGGGACACCCGTAAAACAAGAACGGTAACAACCTAGATCATGTTTATTATGCATATGCTTCGGCGCCATGCTCCACACGGTGGAAATGCTATGTGTTTATGATAAATGCTATGCAATCATGCACAATGATGCGGTCCCGTCAGCAAAATAAATGCCGAGGGGGAAATCCTCCTGTCAAAGGGGGAAGAACTACTCAGATAGAGGAATCCTCCTGCTGAGGAAAACCTGAACACGCCAATATCAATTGGACTCCATCTGGGGAAATGATCTTCGGTTGCCTGCTGCAGGGGAAGCAACTTCAGTTGATCGCTGCAGGGAACGAAGCTCTACGAGAACCTGAACCTGCTGAAGGAAAGCGATGTCAATCGCGAGAACAAACTGCGCGACCGTCTCGGCTACTCTTCTGGAGATGATAACTCTATGGGGAAACAACTTCAGCTGCTCAACACTCCACTGGGGAAAATCCACTCATGGTCCCAACTGCTACCAAGGATTCATCTCTCTTGGGGATTGCGAACTCAGCCGGGGAAAGAGAAATCATTCTACTTCACTGGAGAGTACGACTTTGATGAGGAATTTCAATTCCGTTGGGGAAGAAGGAATCATCCGACTTCGGGGGAGAGTACAACTCTGCAGAGGAATACAACATCAGTTGTTCCAACACTCTACTGGGGAAGAGGGAATCATCCGACTTCGGGAGAGAATACGGCTCTGGTGGGGAATCTCAATTCCGCTGGAGACTTTAGTCTGGCACCATCAGTTACTGCATACTTCGGCGTACGAACAATTTCCTGCGAAACCTGCACTTGTGACCCGGTGCGGGGGGAGACACCTGCTTCGGCGACTTTACTGGGGAAAACACGAGCTTCGGCACCCGAACATTTCTATGAAACCCGCACTTGTGACCCGGTGCGGGGGAAGGAAGACACGAGCTTCGGCGCTTGACTCAGCTGAGGAGGCGATGTTCCTTCAGGATGCATCTTCTTGGGGAAGAGAATCATCTCTGCCTGGGGAAAAGGGCTACACTCTGTTGACGATATCAATCTTAACATGCTGAGGATAACTCTTGCACACGTCTCGCGGAGACTGACCCTTGCTGGGGACAACTGATGGACCAATCAAGTCTGAGGAGTACTCGTGTATCAACACTGCTGGGGATATCAATCCTTAGCTACTCGTTATTCACTCTGATGGAGGTGTACTGATCCTATCAAGGAAACACCTCTGCCAATCGATCACTGAACTTGAATCTCACTTCACCGAGGAAAACGACCCTGAACGGTCTTTTTTGAACACCCTAAGTCCTTATAGGGTACGAAGCAATCTGCTGAGAAACAACTCTTCTCGGGATGACGTCAAAATCTACCCGTCTAGAGATTACTCAATGAGGGAATCACCGTCGACCTCTGCTTGAGGGATGAGTCAATGACTTAGACTCGGAGGGAAAGGGAGTCACACTCGGACTCTGTGGGGATACAACATTGCATCAGTCCCACTGCCGGGGAAATAAACCCAAATCTGCCGGTCGGGGAACGCTTCAGTCTCAACCCACTTAGGAAAGAGTAACACATCAGGCTAATCAACATTCAATGCTTGGGATGGCCATACTCTGCCAGGAATATCAATCCCGCCCTACTGAGGCTAATCTTGACCCTACTCTGACAAGGGATAAATGCCATCTCAATTGGCTGCAGTCTCAAACTGCTCAGGGGAAACAATCTCAAACTGTACATCTCTGCTGAGAAACAATCCTGATTCAACAACGTCAACACAGGGAATACAGACTACCAATCATGGAGCTGAGTAACAGGTTAGGCTGCAGGATAACAATCCAGCGACAGCAAGGCTTCTTCAGAAGGCTCAGGTTTTGGCAGGGTAATGACACGATTCCCCGACACTCAATTCTTGCTAGGGGGAACAAACTCATTTGAACAATTTGCCCCGGTACAATTCAACTTGCCCCAATCCGACTTTTGGGAATAATTCATTCTGAACAGAAATAGCTGGCAACAAGACAATCTTCAGATGGCTTGCCCCAACATCTGTACAACGGGGGGATTCATCCTCCACTAATCAACTCTCAGCATGGTTGGCTTCAATATCTCTGAAGTAGTTTGCCCCTGAACGAGCGATGAGCGACTCAACATGCTCTGATTGAACACTGGAGGGATCTGCCCTCAAATCGCAAGAATTCTGAATAACTGCCCCCGATTGGGTCTCGAGAAGATTCACTTCCAATCAACTGCCTCTTGAATAACCTGTCCCATAACCAACTGATACTCCAGGACTTGTCCTCAGACAAACTGATTCCAAACTCACAGGAAGTCAATGCCCCAGATTCACAGGGTTTCACAGCATACCATTCTGATCCAGACCTCTGACGATTCAGTCCCGATTGACTATTCTCTGTTGGAGTTCCTTCGTATCAATTACTGACCTGCAAATAAAATTGTTTATTCACGAATGGTAATTTTAATGCAGCGTTCATGCAAATTTCGAAAAAAAATGTACTGTCACTCATTTACGTGTCATGCTAGTGAGTGACGAATGAACCAAAGGGTTCAAACGTAGTGCTGATTCGATCAGTGAAAAATACAATAAGGATATGATTAGCAAATCGTGTAGGAGTCAGGTTACTCAACCTTATCGCAATGCGCTTTCAGAATAAACCCTGCCTCAATTAGGTCTTTTAAGGGTTGTATCGTGGTCGGGTTCACGGTTCGTGAAACAAGGGATATTCGGCTCGAATTATGATTTGTACCCACCCCTTCTACGTGATGATCTCCGATCCTAAAGTTCAGTTAACTTAGCTCGAGCGCTCGCCTCTTCGAGAGGCATGTTGAACATTGGGAACACTGGTTAAAGAATTCACAAGGTGTTTCGGAGTGACAGTTACTCCTTTTTTGTTTTCGGTGTCTGTATCTACACGACTTTGTCCTTGTTTGAGGATTTTTTTTTATTTTTATACCCTTTCTTTTTCATTCTTTTGATTCCCTAGTTTTTGCCTGGACTGACTCTTCAGATTTCTTTTCGATTTTTCTTTTGAAGTCCAGCGGGATGCCCTAATTTTTGCCTAAGCATTTGCTTTTCAGCTATTCTTTTCTTTTACTTAGCGGGCTTTCTTATTCCTTTTTATATTTTTTTTGAACAAAGTCGTGTGACACTGATTGTCTGGATTTATCCGAGAGGCTTGTAACTGGCTCACTCCTGATTGGTGAGGTTTAACCATTGTGGTTGATGAGGTACGACCTCTGGAGAGGAATACGATGTGATTGGCCCTCGAAAGACAACACTCCTCTATGAGACTTGAATGCTCGATCAAGTTAACTGACAACTACCCTGCCCCGGGTTAAGATGTAAGGGTTTAAAAAGTCCGAAAGAAACTCCTACTTCTTGGCTCGAAGTGGTTAACAAGGGATTCTCTTCCTTATCTCTCCGGTGTTTAGGGGATTTGAAACAATGCCTTGTACGTCATAGGCAAGGTTTTATCCGAAAGCATACGATCATTGGTTATGAGTATTCAGTTTCGTCATCCTCCCTCCAATCTTTGCTAATCATAGTGATAAAGTGGAGTGAATAAAATGCAAGTGTCGGTGCAATGCAGTAAATGAGTGACAACGACATAACTAATTCAGAAAAATGCATATTCTCTTTATTAATATTACCATTCGAAACATACAATGTTTAACAGCAAGTAGTAACTAACAGAAAAGAAACTACAAATACAAATGATAAAAAGTCCGAGGACTGCCAATGCTGAGGACGTCTGCCTGTCTGGACCACTGGCTTCTGAACATAACCCTCTGAATCTGCGAGCTCAGACAGCTGAGAGGTTGTCACGCACAACCAAAACTCCTTCTGGAAAGGAAATGCACCCTTTATCGATCAACTGTTGCACTTTCGCCTGAAAAGCCTTGCAATCTTCAGTTGAATGCCCCGGAGATCCACCATGGTAACCATACTGAGCATGAGGATTGTACCCTGGAGGGTAAGGCTCTGGCACGGGCTTGAGAGCTTTCGGTTCCACCAAAGAACTCTGAATCAACTGTGGAAGAATCTGGCTATACGGCACAGGCACTGGATGGAAAGAAGCATTCCTTCGTTCTAAGTGGTTGCGAGGCCTCTTTTGATTCTGGTGCTGGTATTCTTTCCGCCAAGGAGTAAGAGGTCGTCGTTTCTGAATGGCAACGGTCCCTTGTTTAGGCGCTTGCGTCCTCGAACTTGATCCAGGTAGAAACTGCGAGCGAGGCGATTCAGTCGCCAAAGGTCGCGAGACATATTCAAGATCTTTCTCAGCTTCAGGCAAAGGAGTGGAATCATTCACCTCTCCTGCAGGGTACGGGATAAACTTTCCCGATGCCCTCATGCCGCCCGACACAAGCCTAATTGTCCTTGAGTCAATAAGGTCTTGAATCTTATTCTTGAGAGCCTTACATGTTTCAACATGGTGCCCCGGTGCTCCTGAGTGGAAATCACAATGTGTGCTGAGATCAAAGTCTGGTGACACGTCATTCGGTGGATCCAAAGTCCGAAGCTTGAGAACATGGTTCTGAACCAACAGTGGCAACAGCTGGGCATAACTCACAGGTATTGGGTCCACAGCTCTATCCAGTAGCTTCTTCTTTTGATTATGACCTTCAGGGTTATGCTGAGATGCCTGGCGCGGCTGCCGACGAGACAGGTCTTGAGCTTCATGTTGTGTAGAGGATCCACGAAGTCCACTTGGCTTCAGCACAGGTGCACTGGCGGCAATGGAGGAAGCACTTTGGTCTCCACCTCGGATGCTCGATCACTCTCCTTTTTTAGCATACTTCTCACCACTCCCATGAGAAAGCTCAACTGATTCTGCAGCTGCTGATTCTCATCTCTGAGTACTTGCTGGTCCAGGCGCACTGCCTGTATGTCATTCATGACCTGCCCCAACTGGCTTTGGATTTTCCCCAACTCATCTTGTACTTGCTCCATTAGTCTGAGTTGCTCGATTCTGAGTCAAACCTGCAAACACAAGGGTTAGAAGACAAGCCCCGACTTCCGTCATGCAAGATGAATTATGCTAATGCCATGGGTGTCTGTATGTTTAGGAGATCACCCCTAATTCTGGTGTCAACGTGCCAACATAGTGTCAATGCAGTGATAAGACTGGATCCATTCATGGAAGAAAATATCTCATATTGCTCGGGACACCAGAATCAGGGTACGAAATGCGCCTGCAGCACAGACATATGCTAATGGAATGCAAACATGAATATGCGAACTAATGCAAAATGCAGTCATGTAATAATATATCCAGGTAACTGTTGTTGTGGAGATTCGGTATCAACAATCACTGATGAGAAGAAAACCCCGGTGTAAGACCATTGATCTGATCTGCTAAGAATAACCATCTGATAGGACGATATACATAGGATCAAAATTCTGCTCTGTCGAGAACAAATGTTTGATAATAAGGACCCCTGATGTATGATCAAGAAATATCTGCTGATGAAGTCTTCAGACCCCAAATCAAAAATCTGCCCTATCAAGAACAAACATACAGCTGCTGATGAGATCTTCAGACCCCCCTCAAAATCCGCTCTATCAAGAACAAACAACATCTGCTGATGAGGTCTTCGGACCCCAAAATATGCTCTATCAAGAACAAACCACTGATGACAGTACTCTGATCAAACCTGCTCTATCAAGAATAGATATACACCTGATGATAAGATCCTCTGATCAAAACCTGCTATATCAAGAACAGACATATCTGCCTGAGAACCCTGGTACCAACACAACTGATTCACTGTCGAGAAAACCAGGTAGTCTGAAGGTCAAAGTTTCCTGCAATGAACCCAATCCCGCTCACAGGTATGGACCTAAGCTGACTCAAGGTACGACATCCTATGCGTTCATCAGCGTCACAGACTTTCAAAACTGACGATACGATTCCCAGAAGGAGTGGCATCATCAAGTCTTGAAGAGGCCTCACTTAGCTGAATCACAAATGATCGGTCCCCAGAGTCGACAATCCACCAAACCAGCAACCGTCTCAACCCAAAGGGTTGAAAGTAAAGCCAACCGGATGAACCTCGTCTGAGCGTGGATTTCATGAGACACTAGTGCCTGCAAAGCAAGCACGCGCCCACTAATTTCCACTCTAGGTCTATGGTGCACTCAAGTCTGGGTCTGGCTTCTCACTCATCAGAACTCCCATCCCACAACAGCACAAATAATCATATTATACTGGAAATAAAATGCGGGAAATAAAGTGCGAGAAGTAAAAATGCGATAAATAAACGCAACCCAACAAGTAAACACACAAACGGTAGGATTGACTCTCGCAGGGAACCGTTGGAGTCCCCAGCAGAGTCGCCAGCTGCTGGGGACGGTCCCAGGCAGCTAGGAAGAAAATCCAAGGCGAGACTCGCATAGGGAAACACCTGAATTCCCCAGCAGAGTCGCCAGCTGTCGCTTGCGCGAAAATAAGGTGCCGGCATGACAGAAGAGTCGCCACCTTTCGTTATTTATCCCTCAGAACGGGAAAGGAAACGATCGGAAAAACCTGACGAAAAAAGGTAAGACAAGGTCATCGCAACCGTTGTCTGGGTTCGGGAGTTGGTTACGCAAGGGGAAGGTATTAGCACCCCTCACGTCCGTCGTACTCGACGGGATCCTCGCTTGTTTGTTTACTTGGACGGGTTGGTTTTATTCTATCTACCTATCAAGGCTGGCTGAAAAAGAAAAGAAAAATGACTCGGCAAAGCGTCGCACTTTATGCCTACGTATTCTCATCAGAGAATGAGAAATCAGAGTCAATGTAGTTCGGCTTACGAAGGGTTATGGGGGAAGGTAGCTCGCCAAGACTTTGCCATCTTGTGCCTACGTACTCTCAACAGGCATGAGAGATCAGAGCATACGTAGTTCGGGAAACTACGGTTTATTTCCTGTTTTTTACGAAAGAAGTGTTTTTTATTGTGTTTGCGATTTCAACCGCACTAGAGACTATGACCTGAGAGTGAATGCGTCGCATGTCACCCAAAGGGTACCATACTAAACATCCAAACTGTGGAAAAGAAACTCTCCCACAATCCTTTCTCAGATAGCTTAAGGCTCGTAACGTACGAAAGAAATCATTCATGATTACTGTATCTTAAACTGTTTTGAGATGAGAAGAGAACAGGCCCAACTAGAAGGGAGACTATCAAGTCCTACTGTTATCATGCCATGGATTCATCCTATGGTTGAGGTTTGAACAGGGAACTCCTAGAAGTTGTCATGCATAGGTTTCAACCTAAAAGTCTATCATCAAATCCTTATCAAAGGAAATGAGAGTCCTAAGGGATCATGTCAATGATACACCACAACAGATAAAGCATCAGCTTAACAGTAAAATGCATGCAATGCAAGTGAGGGAGGAAATGTGTGTGGGGCTTCAGCCTCCACAAGCTCGTCTCAACCTCAAGCCAGTCATGAAATAACAGTAATCATACTGAAAAATAAACAACATGCTATCAAGCAATAAACAGTAAACTACAATCATACAGATAAAAGAAATGAAATTGCCATCAGGAAAACAAACCACATGGGCAAGGGAGCTGGGCTCTACCGAATACCCGCAAGCAAAGCCACGCAATAACAATACAAGCAGAGGGAGAAACTCAACCTCTAATGCAATCATGCTCCTAGATCCTACTTATTCTAGATGGACTTAATCTAATGCAACAGACAAATCAAACAAAACACACAATATAGAAAAGAAAAACAGAAAAAAAAGCCTCAGCTCCTCCAGCAGCTCCTCAGCCTGCAGACTTCAATCATCAACTGCTTTCCAGGTATCAACCCTACAACATGAGTTTCAACTCATCTTCTCCCTTAAGCTTCAGCTTCTTTGATCAGCTCCACCTTCAGGCTTCACCATCTTCAAGGATCTTCAAGTATCAACTTGATCTTCATGCTCTTCAAGCTTCAGCTGGAATGGCAGTCTTCAAGGATTCATCCTCTTCAATAATCTTCAATGAAGTCTTCATCTTCATGCTCAGGCTCTGACATCTCTTAAGAACAATCAAACCAGAGAAAAATCACCTACTGGATAAGCTGGGGGATGTTGAACTGCTTATTTGATTACCAAGGGTGACTTATAAGGGTTCAATATCAAATGAAGGGTTCCCTCAAAAGTTCTACCTCCTAGGTATAGCACTAATCCCTCCAAAGGAGAGAGGTGTATACCCTGGAAGGACTTTGAATCACAGGGAGGAATGGATGTGAAGAATACTATCCATGTTTGAGAAAGAAATTATCTACATCTAAGCTCTTCCTAATCATAACCCTAAAACAACAAAAAGAAAATAAGAACAAGCTCCTCAAGCTCCTCCAATCTTCTAGCATGATCCACTAAGCTCCACAATGAGATGCCAAGCTCCTCAAGCCAAAGGAAACTCCAAAGCAAAGCAAACTAAACAAAACTTGCCCTAAAGGCCACACGAACAATCATTCAATTCAAAAATCAACCAAAAATAGTATATTGTTCTATTAAATCCTAATATAAATGCTAGGGGACCCTACATAACTACCCTTAAGTCCCATATATTTCCCATATACTAAATTGCCCTACAAGCCCTAAATCTAAAATGGTTATTGGCCTATATTAAAGTTTTAAACTAATTCTACACTACTTAGAACTACCTAATTAAAACTACCCTAAAAATTATCACAAAATTATGAAATTAATTCAGGGGGAACCTAAACCATTCATCTAATCATCCTAAAAAGATTGAATTAAAAATCCTAAGGGAACTACCCTAATTAAAATTTACAAAATCATGCATCAACTAAAAGAATTAAAAAAAACAATTAAAAGTATAAATGTGCAAAAAATATAAAAATGAAATAAAATGGCTATTTTATGATTTTATATTTTTCTAGACAGAAAATGGAAAATGGGAAAAAAAGTTTCATTAAAAAATATTCATTTTTCATTTTATTATGAATTTTTGAAATGAAATAAAATTTGGAGTGAATTATGATATGAAAATGATGAGGGGGTGCAAGAAGAAATAAAATCCAGTTAATATTATGAACTGGGCCCAGATATGGGGGTTGGAATAGCAACACGCGCCTCAGCACAATGCAGATCAGAAAAACCAAATTGAAAAAAAAAGAAAAAAAAAAGAAAACGGTGCTAATAGTAGGAAAGTGCAGTGTGTTTCCAATTGGGATTGGACAAGGGGGTGGGAATAACAATGCACACGCAAAGCCCAGCAAGGCTTTAAGTTGAACGCAGCGTTTTTGCTGCTCATTCTCCCTCCAATTCGCGTTTTCAAATCTGAGCCATTGGATGGCTTTTCAGTCAACGAGTCATACATGTATCCAACGGCTCAGATTGTGTCTTCTTCCTTTGGACATTAGGGTTTGTAATAACACCATTGAAACATACTCCATGCGCCAACTTTCCAGCTCTCGTTCTCCCTCATCCCTCCACCAATTTCACTCGTTCAAAGCCCAGATTTAACCCATTTTCCACGCTGAACATGATGGTGACTTTAGATTCCACTGAAACACACTCTATCCTCCAAACCGAATGGATAACCAAACCAACCTCAACATATCATCAAGTTTCAACTTCAATATTTCTTAGGTTTCTTTACACTAATATAACCACCTTGCATCACTGATCATCCTAAGCTATAGCACACAAAATAATACTCACTATCTAGTGATTTCTTGATCATTAAAGAAACTATGTCCAACTTTCAATCTTCACAGAATGCCCTCTAATCACGCAGGATTAATCACCTAATGGTCACTAATGAATCTACACTAACCACCTAATCTAAAAGTACATAAATAAGGGTGTAGAGAAGGTTTTGCAAACCTTGTTGGTGGCTATGGCAGAGGTAGTTTCTCTCCTCTTCAATGCTTGTGCTCTTCCAAGTTTACTCTTTGTATGCTTGTAGGAGTTCTGTTTGCAAAAGATTTTGTGTAGCCAGCTTGTAGCACTGAATTCGAGTGTATTTTGCTCTCTTGCAATTTCCAATGCCAAGCTTCAATCTTCCATGGATCAACCTTCAGATCAGTATGCAAGTGCTCATGATTATCTATGGAGTAAGTTTGTGTAGAAGAAAGAAAAGAAAATGGAGAGGAATGTGAAGTTTGATCTTGAATTGCAAATGGAAGAAATTTGATCAATTCTCTCTTTTTTGCACTAACCCTTACCAATTATCATCAACTATCACCAACCTTGAATCAATGCAATTCATATTCAATATATAGAGATGGTTTGGAAAGGTCTAGAACCATCTAGATCAATCTAGAAAGAACTTGAAGTTTCATGACATGGTAACTTGCATTTCACTTCTCACCTCATGATATATCATGACAAACCCTTGCAACCTTACCATTCTGCCTTGAATATCTCCTTACATGAGATATGTGATAAGATACAATGCACAAACACCTTGTTTATGGACTTTTTCCTTGTTTTGGTTTGGTATGCCATTATGCAAGCAAGACTTTTACAAAGCAACCCTAAAATTTAAGCCTCAAATCAAAATTGTGGCTGAACCATTGTTCTCAAAATGTCCTTTGGAGTCAAAATGACCTATCATATGACATGGTTAGGGCTTATATCTTGGATTTTATGATTTTCCATTTCACTTGAATTAACTTATACCTCATTTTTAGGCCATTTTTATCACTTTTTGCTATGAGCCTTTCCAACATCTCATGACCACCCTAATAGCCTTAAAACATCATTCTAAGCAACTTTGATGTTGAAGGTTTTTCCATTTGAAGCTTGGAAGTAGGAGATATGGCCATATGCTTGAAATGACCTATAACTTCCAAATGACCAAAATTCCCTTGGCTTGTCAAAGCCATAAGTTGAGTTCTACAAATACTATCAAGGACTTCTAGTACTCTATAGAAAGATAATAATATTATCTTCAACATTCATGTTGACCAAGAGAACATAGGAATCATCCTACTTGGGAAAAAGTTGTCTGCAAGTTGGGTGACTTTCAAGGACCCAGATTCACATACCTCAGATGACCTGTAATTTGTCAAAACCATAACTTGAGCTCTGCAAATCCTATCAAGGACTTCTACCACTCAAATTAAAGCTAAGAACAATCTATACAACATTCATGTTGTGGGGAAGATGAGATGACAATCACATATTGAGCTAAAACTTACTGGAAGATAGGGATCAAACTGGGGGATTTTACACTGTCAATCCTTAGAAACCCTAGCTTAAAACTTCTCAAACTCCTCAATCATGATGAGTTGGTCTAGGAATCATCCTTATAGTATCTCAATACATCACTCCATGATCACATGGCCCTTGGATTAGGTCTCAACCTCCTCCAAATCATCAGTTGACCCAGGGTTGACCCAGTCAAAACCCTAATTCTACCATTCATGGCTGAATCTTCTGAATTCTTGCATAATGACCTCTCTGGGCTTCATGATGGCTTTCAAGACATCTCATAAACTTTCTCAAAGCTTCAAGTTCACTCTCATAGTCTCAGAATCACCTGAGGAGCTCCTACAACTCTCAAGTTATGAAGCACACAACCTTGGTTTCAACCAATTCCTCTGAGGATCTCTTGAACTTTCTGATAAAGGTATCAACCTTCAAACACTTGATGGGTAAATAAATGTTGGTCAAATTTTGGGGTGCAACATCAACCTCCTAGGTTTGAAAATGATAAATTTCCAGAACATGTTTTTAAACTTAAGAAATCACTCTATGGTTTAAAACAAGCTCCTAGAGCTTGGTATGAGAGATTAAGTAATTTTCTTCTATAAAAGAATTTTATCAGAGGCAAAATGGATACAACTCTCTTCTGTAAATCATTTAAGAAAGACTTGTTAATTTGTCAAATTTACGTAGATGATATTATATTTGGATCTACCAATATTACGCTTGGAAAGGAGTTTGCTCTATCTATGTAGGCTGAATTTGAGATGAGCATGATGGGAAAAATCAGATTCTTTCTGGGAATTCAAGTTAACCAAACTCCAGAATGCACCTACATACATCAGACTAAGTATGTGAAGGAGCTTCTGAAGAAGTTTAACATGACTGAAAGCAAATTAGCAAAGACTCCAATGCATCCTACAAGCACTCTGGGTAAGGAAGAGGTAAGTAAAAAGGTAGACCAGAAGCTCTACAAAGGTATGATTGGTTCTCTTCTGTATTCGACTGCTTCTAGACCTGTATCCTCTTTAGTGTTTGTTTGTGTGCCAGATTCCAATCAGATCCTAGAGAATCTCACTTAACAACTGTTAAGAGGATTCTGAGGTATCTGAAAGGTACTACTAATGTGGATTTGTGTTACAGAAATCTGATGAATTTAAGTTAGTTGGATTCTGTGATGCTGATTACGCTGGAGACAGAGTTGAAAGAAAAAGTACTTCTGGAAGCTGTCAGTTCATGGGAAGTAACCTAATCTCCTGGTACAGCAAGAAGCAACCTACAATAGCTCTTTCAACCATAAAAGCAAAATATATAGCTGCAACTGGTTGTAGCACTCAGATGCTTTGGATGAAGAGTCAACTAGAAGATTATCAGATTTATGAGAGTAACATTTCTATCTTCTGTGATAATACTTCTGCTATATGCTTATTTAAAAATCAAATTTTACACTTTAAAGCTAAACATATAGAAATTAAACATCATTTCATTAGAGACTATATTCATAAGGGAATTTCAAGCTTAAACTTTGTTGATACAGACCATCAATGGGCTAATATCTTTACTAAACCCTTTGCTGAAGATAAGTTTAAATTTATTCTGAAAAATATAAGTATGGATTTCTGTCCAGAATAAAATGTTTATCAGAAGCAAATTTACTCAGATGCAAAATGCTTAAACTCTGAAGTATTACTTCTGTTAATTTCTTTATTTATTCATTTGTGTGTATCTGAACTAACAAGCCTCAGAGGATCTGAACGTTGGCTAACATTTCATTTCTCAAAAAAGTTTCAGAAGCACATGTAAGCAAACACGTGTAACTCTGAATCTGAAAAGGTGGTGTGCACATTACTGAAATGCCGTTTGAGGTACTGTTTTGAATATTGAGTTTCTCATTCCCCCCCCCCCCCCCCAAATTGTCAGAATCATTAAATGCTTGAAATGATTATATTCTTTTTATTAAATGCAATTAAATGCTAAGTGTAAACGTGTTGAACGTGTGACTCTATGTGTGCCCTAATTTCTTCTATAAATTCCACAACACTTCACTTCTCACACTTTTCACTCTCTCACACTCTTGTATGCATTTCTGTCTGTTTCACTGCTTTCATCTCTCTCCCAAACCCAAAACCATTCATAACCCTAAATCTCTCTCAAGAACAACAATGGCTACTTCTTCATCAACTTCTGCTCAGTTTCAATCAACTATGGCTGCCGTCTCTTCTACAAATATGGGTATTGTTGCTTTCAAGGAACCAGTTAGAACCCTACTCACACCAGTTGACAAACTTGAAGTATTGTGTGAATCTATTGTGAACTTTGAATCAATTGCTGAAAATGGGTTTGATCTTCGTCTCATTGTTGATGCTCAAAGTTGGACAAAGTTCTTTGATAGGCTGATGGGACCAGTTTATCCATGTTTGGTGAAGGAATTTTGGATCCATGCAACTACATACCCTAAGTTCATTGTTTCATCTGTTTTGGGTAAGGAAATCATCATAACTGAGGATCTGATCAGGAAGCTCGTAGGTTATGAAGAAACTGATGGTGTGACAAACCTGCCAGCTAGGCGTGTTGACATGACAGAGTTTTATAGTGAAGTTTGCTCATCTGGAGAAGCTTCTAACAAAGTGAAAGATCTGAAGCCAAAATACAGGATCTGGGCTAAGATCTTTATGGGATGCATACATCACAGGAAGTCTTCAAACTCTCCTGATTATGTAAATACTGATTAGATGTACTTCATGTACCGTCTGATTCAGAGCATAAAAGTGGATCTGCCTTATGTGAAACAATCAAGGGAAGTCATAACTAAACATCAGAAGATGAGGAATTTGATTCCAATGGGAAGACTCATTTCAGACATTCTGACTGAGAATGGTCTGGTTGGATATCTGATAGAAGCTGGAATACAGGAAGAGTTAGCTTCTGTGGTAGGCAAACCTCTGAATGGGAAAAGTCTTCAGAGAATGAAGGTTGTAGAAGAAATCACTTCTGCACCAAGACAAATAAACTCTGAAGAGGTCAGCAAAAGAAGGATACTAGTGGATGATTTTCATCTGTTCTACGCTAATGAACCAAGGGAAATTATTCTGAAGTACATAGCAATGTGTCTGGAAGATGGAACTCCTCTACCAGAACATCTGATTCAGAAAGCAGGAGAACCTAAACCATATTTTTATGGAGACAAACACAGGAAGAAGAGGAAAGCTTCTAGTGAAGCAGCTTCTGTTAAACCTAAGAGGGTCAAGAAGCAAAAAGGTAACCCTCCTGAGGCCAGTTTAGAGTTAATCTTAGAAACTGTCAAAGAGGTACTAACATCTGATCCCCCTATCTATGAACCCATACCTTCACCTTCACCTTCTCCTCCTCATGAACCTGAAACCATCCCTTGTGAACCAAAAACATCTGAACCTGTTCCTCCTACTCCTAAACCAAAACAACCTTCTGTATCTCAACCATACCCATCTGAAAAACAAACCTCTGAAATTCCACCACCAAAAATACAAACTTCTGAACCTCAACCAGAACAACCTCAAACTTCTGAATCATTTATACCTGATTCTGATGTTCTTGATGTACAACCCCTGAAAATTCTGTTTGACGTCTCTTCCACATCTTGTCACTCTTCTGCATCATCTGATTCTACTGAATCTGATTTACCCCCAGAAGTAAACTCACCCCCTCACTCCGTGGCTATGAACCAAAATAACCAGATGTATTCATTCCACTGAATCTATCCTTTCTCAACCCACTCCAAAACTAAAACCAAGATCATCTGCTTTTGTTTCTTTTGCCTCATTAAAACCTTTTCCATCTGATGACCTTCCCTCTGGACTCAAATTTAAAAGCTTTTATCCAAAATGTTAGGCTATCACTGAATCATCTGGCCAAAAATCTTTTTCATCTTTCTCTCGTCCTATGTTCATTATCCCAACCTTTACAATACCACCCCCACCAGAACAACCCAAAACATCACCTCTGGAAGCCTACCTGAAACCTAAACCTAGGTTGAATGTTGATGTTTTGATTTCCAATTTTGAAAATGAAATAAAGATGAATTTAGATGTTGTTTAGGAAAAAATGCCTCAGAAGCATCAATCCAGATGACTCTGATGCTATTTGGAATAGTTTCATATCTAGATTCAACACTGTTGCTTCAAATTTGAAGAACGTTTGCTCTGATGATGCGAAGATCAGATTTGTTGAAGCTGTCAGATAGACTATCTGGAATGTTACCAGAACGCCAATCCTTCTTCTGGAAAATTCATCTTCTGAAGAATTTGCTAATTCTGTGATTGCTGAAGAATCTGCTCCTACAAAAGTTCTGACAGAAGAATATGCACATGAAAAAACTCTAGTATATAATCAGTCAGCTCTGACGATTCTGGAACAAGCATCTAATTCTGTGATTCAAGAAAATGCATCTGCATCTGCATCTGCTATGGTCATTGATAATGCTCTAGCTCCTGCATCTGCATCTGTTCTTGCTTCTTTTGAAATCAAGACAAAAAATCCAGATTTAGAAGAAAAGTTTGCTCAACTAGAAGCCAACAACAAAGAGATCAGAACATGGATGGTCAAGCAAGAAAAAACCACATATGAGATTAAAACTTGATTGACTAGACAAGAGGAATCTACTTCTGAGATTACAAACCTTCTGAAGATGATAGCCTCTCGCCAACCATAGTTGTTTTTCTGATTGTTTGTGCATATTTTATTTGTTCTGATTATGTTTGTTATCCTCTGAATATTGTGTTTGATCAATGCATCTGTTTGGTTTCTGTTTCTATCTGTTTTATTATATTCGTTTTTCTCTGTTATCCTTTATTTGTCTTTACAGATTTCTTTTTTATTATGACAAAAAGGGGGAGAAAAATAAATTCTGATTGTTCAAAAATAAACAGTTACTAAAATGGAATTCAGACATAATAAATTATAACTAACATTGAATTTTAGTCTTTCAAAACTATAACGTATCATCTGACAAAATTCATTGAAGTTACCCTGAGAATCCCCAAACCAGACCTTAATTCAAACCAGGTTCTGATTACTAGGCTCTAATTCTGGAAAGTAAATCAAGCTCTGATTCTGGAAAGTAAATTAAGATCTGATTCTGGAAAGTATATTCTAACCAGGATTCTAACTAGGCTCTTAATCTGAAAAGTATACTCATGCAAAAAGGGAAGTATTTTCTTCTATTAGAGTATTCATTTCAGGGGGAGATTCTTTATCTCAGGGGGAGTTATAAATTTATCCTTTTATTGAATAAAATTTCCTATGTTTTTGTCATCATGAAAAAGGGGGAGATTGTTAGAACACATATTGGTGTTTAATATATCTCTATGTTTTGATGATAACACTAATGAAATTTTGTATTAAGAAATTGTAGGTTGCTTCTTGTTGTACCAGGAGATTAAATTTCTTCCTAGAAATTGACAATTTCCAGAAGTACTTTTTCTTTCCACTCTGTCTCCAGCGTAATCAGCATCACAGAATCCAACTAATTTAAAATCATCAGATTTTCTGTAACACAAACCCACATTAGAAGTACCTTTCAGATACCTTAGAATCCTCTTAACAGCTGTTAAGTGTGATTCTCTAGGATCTGATTGGAATCTAGCACACAAGCATACACTGAATAAAATATCAGGTCTGGAAGCAGTTAAGTAGAGAAAAGATCATATCATACCTCTGTAGAGTTTCTGACCTACTTTCTTACTTACCTCTTCCTTACCAAGAGTACTTGTTGGATGCATAGGAGTTTTTGCCATCTTACTATCAGTCATGTTAAACTTCTTCAGAAGCTCTTTAACATATTTGGTTTGATGAATGTAAGTGCAATCTGGAGTCTGGTTGACTTGAATTCCCAGAAAAAATCTCAATTCTCCCATCATGCACATCTCAAATTCTGCCTGCATACATTGAGCAAACTCATTTCCCAGCATAACATTGGTAGATCCAAATATAATATCATCCATATATATTTGACAAATTAAAAGATCTTTCTTAAATGTTTTACAAAAGAGTGTTGTGTCCACTTTGCCTCTGATAAAATTCTTCTCCAGAAGAAAATTGCTTAATCTCTCATACCAAGCTCTGGGAGCTTGTTTTAAACCATAAAAAGATTTCTTTAGTTTGAAAACGTGTTTTGGAAATTTTTCACTTTCAAAACTAGGAGGTTGGTGAACATAAACTTCTTCTTATATAATACCATTTAGAAAGGCACTCTTGACATCCATCTGATATAGAGTGATGTTATTCTGTGCAGCAAAAGAAATGAGTAAACGAATAGACTCTAACCTGGCTACAGGAGCATAAGTCTTTGTATAATCAATTCCTTCTTGCTGGCTATAACCTTGAGCAACAAGCCTTGCTTTATTTCTTTCAACTTCTCCTTTTTCATTCAACTTATTTTTGAAGACCCATTTAGTTCCAATTATGTTGAATCCTTTTGGTCTTGGAACCAAATCCCAAACATCATTTCTGGTGAACTGATTGAGCTCTTCTTGCATGGCAATTATCCAGTCATTGTCTTGCAGAGCTTCATCCACAGAAGTTGGTTCAATAACTGACACCAACCCAAATAATGATGCTTTAGATGATCTGAGGAAGGATCTTGTTCTTATAGGGTCATCCTTCTTTCCAATGATCACATCCTCTGGGTGAGAGGCGTTGATTTTGGAGGATGATCCACTAACAGTTGATTCTTCAGAAATGTTCAAGTTGTTCATTTGAGAAGCTAAAGGAATTGCATCTAGAGTTGCTTCTGGTTCCTTCACTTGAGCTTTGTCTGCCTCTGAGCCTTCAGAGTCTGTGAGAATTACTTCTCTATCTGCAGAACTTTCAAATTGCTTTGGCTTTTCAATGCTAAGCTTATCATCAAATCTAACATGTATATATTCTTCCACAATCTGTGTTTCAATATTGTATACTCTGTAGCCTTTAGAGTGTTCAGAATACCCAAGCATGAAACACTTTTGTGCTTTAGAATCAAACTTGTTAAGATTCTCTTTAGTGTTCAACATATAACAAATACATCCAAAAGGATGAAAATATGAAATGTTGGGCTTTCTGTTCCTCTACAATTCATAGGGAGTCTTTTCCAGAAAAGGTCTTACAGACACTCTGTTATGAATATAACAAGCTGTGTTTATTGCTTCTGCCCAAAAATGTTTTGCCAGATTAGTCTCATTGATCATGGTTCTGGCCATCTCTTGCAGAGTTCTATTTTTCCTCTCTACAACTCCATTCTGATGTGGAGTTCTAGGGCAGGAGAAATCATGAGCAATGCCATTTTCATTAAAATATTTTTCAAAATATTTGTTT
Source organism: Lathyrus sativus (assembly GCA_963859935.3). NCBI lineage: Eukaryota > Viridiplantae > Streptophyta > Magnoliopsida > Fabales > Fabaceae > Lathyrus > Lathyrus sativus. The sequence goes on along the minus strand of OZ012735.1, from coordinate 56,647,560 downwards.
TCAAATTCACCACCATGATCACTTCTGACTTTGATAATTTTAAAATCTTTTTCATTCTGGACTTGTTTGCAGAAGTCAAAGAACACAGAACGTGACTCATCCTTGTGTTTTAGGAACTTTACCCATGTCCATCTGCTGTAGTCATCAACAATGACTAATCCATACTTCTTACCTCTGATGGATGCAGTTTTCACTGGTCCAAACAGATCAATGTGAAGTAATTCTAATGGTCTTGAGGTTGAAACAACATTTTTAGATTTAAAAGAAGATTTTGAAAAATTTCCTTTTTGACATGCTTCACAAAGAGCATCTGAGTTGAACTTCAACTTAGGAAGTTCTCTGACCAGATTGAGTTTATTAATCTGAGATATACGTCTCATATTAATATGTCCCAATCTTCTGTGCCAGGCCCATTGCTCATCATTAACAGATAAGAGGCATTTAACATTTTGAACCTTAAGTTCTGAAAGATTCATTTTGTAAATGTTGTTCTTCCTCTTTCCATTAAATAGGATTGAGCCATCCTTCTGACTAACAACTTTGCAACATTGTTGATTAAAGATTAGGTCATAACCATTGTCACTTGATTGACTTATGGACAATAGATTATGCTTTAATCCTTCTACAAGTAAAACATTAGATATAGAGGGAAGGTTATCATTGCCAATAGTACCAGAGCCAATAATCTTGCCCTTCTGATTCCCTCCAAACTTCACTTCTCCTCCAGATTTAAGCTCCAGGCTTTGGAACATAAACCTTTCTCCCGTCATGTGACGTGAGCAGCCAGAGTCCAGGTACCATGACTGGCGTCTTGACTTTTCTGCTAAATACATCTGCAACAGGGATTATCTTATCCTTAGGTACCCAGATCTTTTTGGGTCCTTTTGGGTTAGTTGCCTTGAAAGTTGGTCTGAACTTCTGTCCTTTTACAACAGTTTTGTTTTGACTTACTTTTGGCTTAAACACAGGAACATTCTGATCAGAATGTGTGTGTTTGATATCATTCAGATGACCAAACTTGAAATGAGAGTATAAGGGAGTTTTCTTAATTACAAGTATATCTCTATGTTTTGATGATAACACTAATGAAATTTTGTATTAAGAAAATATATACTCTAATTTTGTTCAAGTGTTTTTGTTTCAGATATTAAAATAAATATTCTTATGGAAGCAAAAATACATCTGAACATTAATCTACGCAAAGCTATGAAGCATCAGAAGCAAGTCATCAGAAGACTCTGAGCACTTCCAGAAGAGACTCTAAAGCAGAAGCTGCAGAAGACTCTGAAGCGTAGTTGAAGAATTTGTATGAAGAGTTTCAAGCATTGTTTCAAGAAGACTCTAAAAGTACTTTTCGCTGCAAGTACAGAGGCTCTGTTATTCAAACTCTGCTCTGATTGATATTCACGCTGAAGCACATTGGCTGCAAAACTCTGATAACATCCAGACTCTAATAACATCAAACTCTGATCACTTCAAGACTCTGATGTTGATAACTTTGAGACAGAAGCTTTTTGAAGAAGATATTATTCAAAGATATATTCGTTGGCATATTCCAAATGATTCTTTCCTTATTCATGTATGGCACAGGAAATCAGACAAAAGGGATTTGTCTGGACATTCCTCTTCCGGGAAAGGTAAAGTCAATAGAAGACAAAAAGGATACAGCTACTATGCTACGCACAGTCTTAAAGCATTGGACTTTCTGCTCTATAAAAGGATGTCTTCAACAACATTTCAAAGTTGACGAATTATTGAGAAATCAAATTGAAAACTACTCTCAAGCTCTCATACAATTTATTTTATAAGCTGAATAGTTTTTATTTGTTCTTAATCTAAGTGTAAAAATCACAGTTGTGATATTGCTTTTTAGAAGCATCTTAAACACTTGTTAGTTTACATTTAATTTGTAAAAGGTTCCTTAAGAAGACCAAGTTGTGGTCAAGATTTCTTGAGAAGACTAAGACAGTTGTTCTTAGTGGTTGACACTGTAATCTGTTTGAATATAGTGGATTAAGTCCTTGTTGAGAAAGGCAAATCACCTTAGTAGGGTGGAATGGATTAGTTGAGTTCAACGAACCAGGATAAAAATACTGTGTTGTTTTTATTGCCATAATTATTTCAAAACCCTTATTCAACCCCCCTTCTAAGTGTTTTTCCCACCTTCAGAGACGAGATTGACTTTGACTTCGGAAGCTTCTAGGTGGATGGCATTTGCAATGTCCATTGGCGAAGGGAACTTCTCCAAACCACTGAATAACTTTTTGTCCAATACTGGCAGACCAATGTGGTATGAGTATTCTTCCATAGTCAGGACGAGCTGATAACTGGGAAAGGTGAAACAGTGATATAAGGGGTCATAGAATTGCACAAGAGTGTTGAGATCTCCTTTTTACATTTTGATCTTGACAAGTCCCAATAATCTTTCATATCTTTTTTCGAAGTCTTTAGGACAAGACACTAAGGCGACCAATTTCCTTAATTCTGCCAAATCTGGTATCTTGAAGTTGTACTTCCCAGTGTTTCTTTTTCCAAAATCTATGACCTAAGGTTTTTTGCAATAAAGAAGACAATTGAGTTTCTCAAAACCAACTGCATGAATGCTTGTGATGGAATGATGAGATGATGCACAAGCAACACATACACAAGTATTTACATAGTCACATATATAATTCATATGCAAACAAACAAGAGCCCTAGGTTTGGGTTACAAGCATGGAGCCATGATATACCCTTCCTAATTGATATGTACTATGGTTTGTTTGTACTTGTACAACGGGATCTACGAGGTTCTCAAAGTCATGGATAAATCTTTCGAATATTATCAACCTACATGACTACTAATGTGAGTCAAAAATATTCTCAAGATAAGCTCGTCTGAGTGTAGTATAGCGTAGCAACAATTTGGGACTACTCCCTTACAGTCATTGCATTACGTCCTAAAAGACCAAGTGGGGTAAGTGGGTAACTAAAAGGTCTCTCAGTGTCATGGACTCCCAGGTCAGAAAGAGTAATGAATATACAACTACGCCACCAGTAATCCCAAAGGAGCCTCGACTGAGCGCGATTACATCATATTGAAGGTGAGAAAATACTTAGAAGGGGGGGGTTGAATAAGTATATAGAAAAACTTATAGCAATAAAGACTCAAAGATTTTTATCCTGGTTCGTTGAACTCAACTACTCCAGTCCACCCTATCAAGAGTGATTTGCCTTTCTCAACAAGGACTTAATCCACTATTAATCAACTGATTACAATAGCAAGCACTAAGAGCAACTGTTCTTAGTCTTCTCAAGAACTACTGATCCTAACTGGATCTTCTTAAGGATCTTTTACAATCAAATGTAAGAATAAAACAAGTGTTTAAATGCTTCTAATTAAGCTATATCATAACTGTGATTTTACACTTAGGATTTAAGAACTTAGAAATAAATTTAGCAAGATAAAGATTTATATGAGAGCTTGTAATGAATTTCTTTCAAGTATTTCGTCAATGTCAACTGAATAAAAGAGATGGAGTCTTGCTTTTATAGGCACAGAGGTCCAAGTAGTTTTCACGTTGAAGGTTGTGTATTAAAAAGGTCTGAGCCTTTTTGTCTTCACATCACATGACCTTTCCTAGAAATAGAATGCACAGAGAAATCCTTTTTATCTGTGTTCTTGTGTCTAGCATGAATGAGGAAAGAATCGTTTGGCCATTCCAACGGACATAACTTTGAATTCTTCTTCAACAAGTTTCAGCAAATATCATCAGAGTCTTGAGCAGTCAGAGTCTTCAGATGTTCATCAGAGTTTGCTGAATCAGAGAAATGCAGCAAGTGTGCTTTCAGCGTGTAATAATTCAGAGCAGAGTTTTATGAATTAGATCCTCAGTACTGGCAGCGTAGTACTATCAGAGTCTTCTGAAATAAACTAAGCTTGAAACTCTTCATACAAAAGTCTTCAATGTTTCAGATGCTGGCTTCTGCTTCAGATTCTTCTGTAGCTTCTGCTTCAGATCCTTCTGTAGCTTCTGCTTCAGATCCTTCTGTAGCTTCTGCTTCAGATCCTTCTGTAGGCAGCATTCAGATTCTTCTAAGAGATGCTTCTGACGCTTCAGAGCCTTGCAAATTTTCATGTTCAGATCTAATTTGCTTCCAGAATAATATTCACTTTAATATCTGCAGCAAACATACTTGAACAAATTTTAGAGTATATAATTCTTTAATACAAAATTTCATAAGAGTTATCATCAAAACATAGAGATATAATTAAGAACCAATCTGTGTTCTAACAATCTCCCCCTTTTTGATGATGACAAAAACATAAGAAATTTTGTTCAATAAAAATATAATTATAACTCCCCCTGAGATTATGAATCTCCCCCTGAATTGAATACTTAGAAGGAATATAAACTTCCCTTTTTGCATGAGTATTCTTTTCAGAATCAGAGCCTGATTATTCCAAAAATTAGATCTTGACTTTTGATGCACGTTTCAGAATTAGAGCCTGTTAGTTAAAACTTTGATCTAGGGATCTCAGAGTTACTTTTGAAGAATTTGTCAGATTTTTCAAAAAATGATATGAAATACTAAGAGTTTACGTTAGTTATAATTAGATATGTCCGAGTTTAATTTAGGTAGAGTTTATTTGAACAGTCAGATCCATTTTCTCCCCCTTTTTTGTCATAATCAAAAAGTAAAACTTTTAAAGACAAATAAAAGGAAATACAGAAAAGATACATTCATGTAGAGAAAACATCAGAGTCATTCATTCATTCAGATAACAAACAGACACATCATTAGATAAATTCAAATACATGTGCACAAACATCAAATACAGAAAAACATAAAACTAGGTTTGCTTGGACAGAATCATCTTCAGAAGTTGAGTGATCTTAGATGAAGATTCTTCTTGCTTTGTCATCCATTTTGCAATGTTCTCATTCTTCTGATCTTGCTTAGACATCCATTGTGCCATGTTCTCAGTCTTCTGGTCTTGCTTGGCCATCCATGACTTGATCTTAGATTGCCCAACTTCCAAAACTACAGTCTTATCTTTTAGATCTGGATTCTCTTTCTTGATCTCAGTAGAAGAAGGTGGAGCAGATTCTGAAGCAGGAACAGAGTCAATTTCCATTGGGGATGCAGAGTCAGGAGCAACAGATCTAGAGGGATTTTCCACAATTCTCATAGCCAGTGGATTTTCTTCAGAAGCAGATTCTGTAAGAACTTATGTAGCAGATACTCCAGAATATGAAGGTACATCTTCAAGAAGCAAAGGTGCAGATTTTTTCACATTCCATATCATGCTTCTAGCAGTCTCAACAAATTTGAGCTTCGCATCATCAGAACAGACATTCTTCAGATTTGAGGCTACAGTATTGAATCTTGTAATAAAGCTATGCCAGATAGCATCAGCTTCATTTGCATCCATGATTGACAAGCATCTCTTCTGAACAGAGCCTAAAGTCATCTTTATTTCTTTTAGAAAATTAGCAAATAAAGTATCAACATTCAGCCTAGTTTTTGGTTTGAGAAGGGTTTCCAAAGTGAATGGCTTAGGTTGAGGTGGAGGTGGTATGGTAAATTTTGGAATGATGATCAGAGGACGAGGGTAGAAAGGAAGAGATGGATGGTCAGATGGAGTGGTAGTTTTGGATCTGGATAAGGCATTAACCAGAAATGGTTTTACACATGATGCATAGGAAACAACATCAAATGTAGTGGAAGTGTAAGGAGTGAAAACAGATTTATCAGACAACAGAGGTTCTGATGAAATCATATTTGACAGTTCTTTTAAGTAGGTTTGAAGAACAGATGGTAGAATGGTGGAAGCCTTAGGTTTAAATGGAATGTTAGAGTCAGATAGTTCTATTTTGTCATAAAAATGTTTAAACTTGAGACCAGAAGGAAGTGGATCAGAGGGGAGTGGTTTAAAGGAAGCAAATGAGACAAACTCAGATGTCCTGTGTTTAGGTTTTGGAATGGTTTTAAGAATTAGAGTTTCAGATGAAACAGGTGGTTCTGGTTGTTTAGATTTAAATTCTCTGAGAGAAGGAGGTGAGATAACATCAGGATGGACATCAGATTCAGATGAATCAGATGAGGTGGTTGGGGTACAAGATGTAGAAGAAACTTCAAATACAGTCTTGAGAGGTTTAATGTTTAGAACCTCAGTATCATGTATATTTGTTTCAACAGGATTGGATGGTTCTGGTTGAATCTCAGAAGGTTTGGATGTTGGTGATTCAGATGCAACTTGTTCAGATGCAACAGTTTCAGATGTAACTGGATCAGATTGTATGGGTTCAGATGCAGCTGATTGTTGAGTTTCAGGTTATTGTTGTGTTGTAGGTTGTTCTGTTGGTTTTGTTTGTGGTTCTGATTGTGGAATATCAGATGATTTTAGTGGTGTAGTGGAAACAGGATCAGATGATTTTGGTGGTTCAGAGGTTTGAGATGGAGCAGGAATAGTTTGATTTTGAGTGTGAGGAGGTTCAGGCATAGAACTGATTGTTGATAGATTTACAGCAATTTTAGAAATAGAAGGTAAAGATGATTTAGTACCTTTTGTCTTGATGTGCTTGGTGGGAACAGAGGGAACTTCTCCAGAAGCTTTTCTCTTGATCTGCTTCTGTGGCTTTTCAGCAACTCTTTGTTTCTTTTGAGCAGCAGCTTCTTCTGCCTCTAATTGTTTTCTTTTCCTCATGTTCTCATCATACACGTCTGGAATGGGTTCTCTTTCTCGTATCAGAATATCAGCAGGAATAGGTGTTCCATCTGCTTTGCACGCATCAATATACCTAACAATAATCTCCCTAGGTTCTTCAGCATCAAAGAGTGGAAAATCTTGAACTGGAAGCCTTCTCTGACTTACTTCAGTAACATTCAACTTCTTAGGAGCAGCTGTGAGTTCATCCATAATCTTGAGCCTTTGAAGACTCTTTCCATTCAATGGTTTACCAACTATTGATTCAAGCTCTTCTTTAACTCCAGCTTCATAAAGAGCAGATACCAGACCATTCTCTGTCAGAATGTCTGAGATCAATCTTCCAAAAGGAATCCATGTCCTGATCATCTGTCCCTTATCCTTTATGGATTCTCTGGATGCATTAATGTGATTCCATAGATGCATAAAGAGAATATATGGCAGATCTACTTTTGTACTCTGACTCAAGCAGTACATAAAATAGAGTTATTCATTATTCACATAATCTGGAGAATTTGTTGATTTTCTGTGATTGATGCATCCTAGAAAAATCTTTGCCCAGATTTTGTAGTCAGGTTTCAGATCCTTAAATTTGTTGGAGGCCTGTCCAGATGCAATAACTTCCTCATAAACTTCTTCCATGTCAACACGCCCAGCTGGCAGATGACAAACTCCATCAGTTTCCTCATACCCTATGAGTTTTCTGATGAGATCTTCAGTGATGATGATCTCTTTTCCCAGAACAGAAGAGAGGATGAATTTTGGGTAAACAAATGCATGTATCCAAAATTCCTTCACCAAGTGTGGATACACTGGACCAAACAACCTGTCAAAATACTTAACCTAGCCTTGTGCATCAACAATAGAACGCAATTCAAATCCATTGTCAGCCAGAGAGTCAAATTCCACCATGGATTCACAAAGAACTTCAAGCTTGTCCACACTGGTTAACAATGTTCTCTTTGATTCCTTAAAGGGAGTAACACCCATGTTTGTTGACGCAACTGCAACCATAGATGATTGAAACTGAGCTGATGTTGAGGATGATATTGCCATTGTTGAAGATGAAGAAGATTTGGACGAAGGTTTAGGGTTTTTATGAAGTGCAAAGAGCAAACAAAAATGCATATATTGTTGGTGAAATGAAAAGTGTGAAATGGTGTGATTTGTGGTATTTATAGAGAAAGAATAGGGCACACAAATAGTCAAAAATAGCATGTTCCACTTAGCAATTAATATCATTTAATGAAAAGAATAAAAAATCATTTCAAAACATTAATTGATTATGACAATTTGGGGGGAAAACCAAGATTTTCACTATTCAAACAATACCTCAAATGTCTCTTCAGTAATGTGCACGCCATCTTTTCAGATTCAGAGTGACACGTGTTTGCTTGCATGTGCTTCTGAATTCTCTTGAGAAATGAAACGTTAGCCAACGTTCAGATCCTCTAAGATTGGTTAGTTCAGATACATACAAATAATAAAAAATAATTCAATAAATCAAGTAATTGACAGATGAAATACTTCAGAGTTTTAAACATTTTGCATCTGAGAAGTTTTGTTTCGGATAAATATTATTCTGGACAAAAATCCATACCAACAATTTTTAGAATAAACTTAAACCTATCTTCAGCAAGGGGTTTTGTGAAAATATCAGCCCACTGATGATCTGTATCAACAAACGCTAAGTTTATAATACCCTTCTGAACATAGTCTCTAATGAAATGATGTTTAATTTCTATATGTTTTGCCTTTGAGTGTAAAATAAGGTTTTTAGACAAACATATACCAGAAGTATTATCACAGAATATAGAAATGTTACTCTCAAAGATCTGATAGTCTTCTAGCTGACTTTTCATCCAGAGCATCTGCGTGCTACATTCAACAGCAACAATATATTTTGCCTCTGTAGTTGATAGTGCAATTGTAGGTTGCTTCTTGTTGTACCAGTAGATTAAATTTCTTCCTAGAAATTGACAACTTCCAGAAGTACTTTTTCTTTCCACTCTGTCTCCAGCGTAATCAGCATCACAGAATCCAACTAATTTAAAATCATCAGATTTTCTGTAACACAAACCCACATTAGAAGTACCTTTCAGATACCTTAGAATCCTCTTAACAGATGTTAAGTGTGATTCTTTAGGATCTGATTGGAATCTAGCACACAAGCATACACTGAATAAAATATCAGGTCTAGAAGCAGTTAAGTAGAGAAAACATCCTATCATACCTCTGTAGAGTTTCTGATCTACTTTCTTACTTACCTCTTCCTTACCAAGAGTACTTGTTGGATGCATAGGAGTCTTTGCCATCTTACTATCAGTCATGTTAAACTTCTTCAGAAGCTCTTTAACATATTTGGTCTGATGAATGTAAGTGCAATCTGGAGTCTGGTTGACTTGAATTCCCAGAAAAAATCTCAATTCTCCCATCATGCTCATCTCCAATTCTGCCTGCATACATTAAGCAAACTCATTTCCCAGCATAACATTGGTAGATCCAAATATAATATCATACATATATATTTGACAAATTAAAAGATCTTTCTTAAATGTTTTACAAAAGAGTGTTGTGTCCACTTTGCCTCTGATAAAATTCTTCTCCAGAAGAAAATTGCTTAATCTCTCATACCAAGCTCTGGGAGCTTGTTTTAAACCATAAAGAGATTTCTTTAGTTTGAAAACGTGTTCTGGAAATTTTTCACTTTCAAAACCAGAAGGTTGGTGAACATAAACTTCTTCTTATATAATACCATTTAGAAAGGTACTCTTGACATCCATCTGATATAGAGTGATGTTATTCTGTGCAGCAAAAGAAATGAGTAAACGAATAGACTCTAACCTAGCTACAGAAGCATAAGTCTTTGTATAATCAATTCCTTCTTGCTGGCTATAACCTTGAGCAACAAGCCTTGCTTTATTTCTTTCAACTTCTCCTTTTTCATTCAACTTATTTCTGAAGACCCATTTAGTTCTAATTATGTTGAATCCTTTTGGTCTTGGAACCAAATCCCAAACATTATTTCTTGTGAACTGATTGAGCTCTTCTTGCATGGCAATTATCCAGTCATTGTCTTGCAGAGCTTCATCCACAGAAGTTGGTTCAATAACTGACACCAACCCAAATAATGATGCTTTAGATGATCTGAGGAAGGATCTTGTTCTTATAGGGTCATCCTTCTTTCCAATGATCACATCCTCTGGGTGAGAGGCGTTGATTTTGGAGGATGATCCACTAACAGTTGATTCTTCAGAAATGTTCAAGTTGTTCATTTGAGAAGCTAAAGGAATTGCATCTAGAGTTGCTTCTGGTTCCTTCACTTGAGCTTTGTCTGTCTCTGAGCCTTCAGAGTCTGTGAGAATTACTTCTCTATCTGCAGAACTTTCAAATTGCTTTGGCTTTTCAATGCCAAGCTTATCATCAAATCTAACATGTATATATTCTTCCACAATCTGTGTTTCAATATTGTATACTCTGTAGCCTTTAGAGTGTTCAGAATACCCAAGCATGAAACACTTTTGTGCTTTAGAATCAAACTTGTTAAGATTCTCTTTAGTGTTCAACATATAACAAATACATCCAAAAGGATGAAAATATGAAATGTTGGGCTTTCTGTTCCTCCACAATTCATAGGGAGTCTTTTCCAAAAAAGGTCTTACAGACACTCTGTTATGAATATAACAAGCTGTGTTTATTGCTTCTGCCCAAAAATGTTTTGCCAGATTAGTCTCATTGATCATGGTTCTGGCCATCTCTTGCAGAGTTCTATTTTTCCTCTCTACAACTCCATTCTGTTGTGGAGTTCTAGGGCAGGAGAAATCATGAGCAATGCCATTTTCATTAAAATATTTTTCAAAATATTTGTTTTCAAATTCACCACCATGATCACTTCTGACTTTGATAATTTTAAAATCTTTTTCATTCTGGACTTGTTTGCAGAAGTCAAAGAACACAAAACGTGACTCATCCTTGTGTTTTAGGAACTTTACCCATGTCCATCTGTTGTAGTCATCAACAATGACTAATCTATACTTCTTGCCTCTGATGGATGCAGTTTTCACTGGTCCAAACAGATCAATGTGAAGTAATTCTGATGGTCTTGAGGTTGAAACAACATTTTTAGATTTAAAAGAAGATTTTGAAAATTTTCCTTTTTGACATGCTTCACAAAGAGCATCTGAGTTGAACTTCAACTTAGGAAGTTCTCTGACCAGATTGAGTTTATTAATCTGAGATATACGTCTCATATTAATATGTCCCAATCTTCTGTGCCAGACCCATTGCTCATCATTAACAGACAAGAGGCATTTAACATTTTGAACCTTAAGTTCTGAAAGATTGATTTTGTAAATGTTGTTCTTCCTCTTTCCATTAAATAGGATTGAGCCATCCTTCTGACTAACAGCTTTGCAACATTGTTGATTAAAGATTATGTCATAACCATTGTCACTTAATTGACTTATGGACAATAGATTATGCTTTAATCCTTCTACAAGTAAAACATTAGATATAGAGGGAAGGTTACCATTGCCAATAGTACCAGAGCCAATAATCTTGCCCTTCTGATTCCCTCCAAACTTCATTTCTCCTCTAGATTTAAGCTCCAGGCCTTGGAACATAAACCTTTCTCCCGTCATGTGACGTGAGCAGCCAGAGTCCAGGTACCATGACTGGCGTCTTGACTTTTCTGCTAAATACATCTGCGACAGGGATTATCTTATCCTTAGGTACCCATATCTTTTTAGGTCCTTTTGGGTTAGTTGCCTTGAAAGTTGGTCTGAACTTCTGTCTTTTTACAACAGTTTTGTTCTGACTTACTTTTGGCTTAAACACAGGAACGTTCTGATCAGAACGTGTGTGTTTGATATCATTCAGATGACCAAATTTGAAATGAAAGTATAAGGGAGTTATCTTAATTACAAGTATATCTCTATGTTTTGATGATAACACTAATGAAATTTTGTAGTAAGAAAATATATACTCTAATTTTGTTCAAGTGTTTTTGTTTCAGATATTAAAATAAATATTCTTATGGAAGCAAAAATACATCTGAACATTACTCTACGCAAAGCTCTGAAGCATCAAAAGCAATTCATCAGAAGACTCTGAGCACTGCCAGAAGAGACTCTGAAGCAGAAGCTGCAGAAGACTCTGAAGCGTAGTTGAAGAATTTGTATGAAGAGTTTCAAGCATTGTTTCAAGAAGACTCTGAAAGTACTTTTCGCTGCAAGTACAGAGGCCCTGTTATTCAAACTCTGCTCTGATTGATATTCACGCTGAAGCACATTGGCTACAAAACTATGATAACATCAAGACTCTGATACCATCAAACTTTGATCACTTCAAGACTCTGATGTTGATAACTTTGAGACAAAAGCTTTTTGAAGAAGATATTATTCAAAGATATATCCGTTGGCATATTCCAAACGACTCTTTCGTTATTCATGTATGGCACAGGAAATCAGACAAAAGGGATTTGTTTGGACATTCCTCTTCCGGGAAAGCTAAAGTCAATAGAAGACAAAAAGGCTGCAGCTACGCACAGTCTTCAAGCGTTGGACTTTTTGCTCTATAAAAGGATGTCTTCAACAACATTTCAAAGTTGACGAATTATTGAGAAATCAAATTGAAAACTACTCTCAAGCTCTCATACAATTTATTTCATAAGCTGAATAGTTTTTATTCGTTCTTAATCTAAGTGTAAAAATCACAGTTGTGATATAGCTTTTTAGAAGTATCTTAAACACTTGTTAGTTTACATTTAATTTGTAAAAGGTTCCTTAAGAAGACCAAGTTATGGTCAGGATTTCTTGAGAAGACTAAGACAATTGTTCTTAGTGGTTGACACTGTAATCTGTTTGAATATAGTGGATTAAGTCCTTGTTGAGAAAGGCAAATCACCTTGGTAGGGTGGACTGGATTAGTTGAGTTCAACGAACCAGGATAAAAATACTATGTTATTTTTATTGCCATAATTATTTCAAAACCCTTATTCAACCCCCCTTCTAAGTGTTTTTCCCACCTTCAGAGACGAGATTGGCTTTGACTTCGGAAGCTTCTAGGTGGATGACATTTGCAATGTCCATTGGCGAAGGGAACTTCTCCAAACCACTGAATAACTTTTTGTCTAATACTGGCAGACCAATGTGGTATGAGTATTCTTCCAGAGTCGGGACGAGCTGATAACTGGGAAAGGTGAAACAGTGATATAAGGGGGGGTCATAGAATTGCACAAGAGTGTTGAGATCTCCTTTTTACATTTTGATCTTGACAAGTCCCAATAATCTTTCATATCTTTTTTCGAAGTCTTTAGGACAAGACACTAAGGCGACCAATTTCCTTAATTCTGCCAAATCTGGTATCTTGAAGTTGTACTTCCTAGTGTTTCTTTTTCCAAAATCTATGACCTAAGGTTTTTTGCAATAAAGAAGACAATTGAGTTTCTCAAAACCAACTGCATGAATGCTTGTGATGGAATGATGAGATGATGCACAAGCAACACATACACAAAAATTTACATAGTCACATATATAATTCATATGCAAACAAACAAGAGCCCTAGGTTTGGGTTACAAGCATGGAGCCATGATATACCCTTCCTAATCACGGAGACATTTCGAAGAACGCGACCCTCGCGCGAAAGGCGCGGAAATGCGGTTCGACAGAGTCGCCACCGAACTTTATTTTCCCGAATAAACGGGAGAGGAAAATATCGAGAAAACCTCTTAAAACGAAAGGAATAGGAACAGGGCTGTCGCAACCATGTTCCGGGTTCGGGAGTCGGTTACGTGAGGGGAAGGTATTAGCACCCCTCACGTCCGTCGTACTCGATGGGAACCTCTTAAGGTAAATGTGGGGAGTGTTGTTTAGGTTTACTTGTTTTCTTCTCGTTGTTAAAGGTAGAAATGGTAGGTTAAAAGGTTAAAGACGCAAAGGAGAGATGGGTGGTTAGAGGATAGGGTGCTCGCCAAGGATTGGGGCCCTTGTGCCTACGTATGCTCATTCGGACGAGAATGAGAAATCAGAGCTTCGTAGTTCGACTACGGGAAAGATTGGGAAAGTGTGGAAGGAATAATGGAGGAAGATAGAAGTGTGCTCGCCAAGATCATCGCAATCTTGTGCCTACGTATCTTATATTCAAGAATGAATAAAGAATCAGAGCGTCTGTAGTTCATGGTAACAACCACGGAAAGAAGACGGGGAAATCGGAGAAATGGGTAGAAGATAGCTCGCCAAGATCTCGCAATCTTGTGCCTACGTATCTTACATTCGGACGAGAATGAAGAATCAGAACAATCGTAGTTCGTGGTAACAACCACGAAAGATGAGGTTGAATAAGTTGGAAGTTTGAGAAAGAGACGAAAGAGTGACTAACAAGCAACCCAAGAGCGCGCCTCAAGAGCTTGTCACTCAAGAACTCAAGGAATGCGAGATTCCAAGAACTCAGTTCTTTCGGGAATTGACTGAATAAGTTGAAGATAAAGAGTTGGATGTTTTGAAATCGAAAGAATGAACTAATAACAACTCAAGGGCGCACCTCGAGAGTTACTCATTCGAATATTCAAAGAATGCTAGATTCTGAGAATATCCCTCTTTCGTAAGTTTAAAAAACGTTTGTGAAAAGATCGAATCGAAAAATGGCATGCGAGGCCAAAGGAAGTTGGTTTGGAAAACGGCTCGACGACGTGCCGAGGATTTGTTTGAAAATGAAACCGACTTGATGACGTGTCAATGGTTAGATTGTGAGAAACAATATTAGTCCCTAAGGGTGCCCCTAATATCGAAACCACGAGGAGTTGTGAATGCGTGTACGAAATGTGGGTTGCGAATGCGTACGAGCATTCGACTTAGGAGAACGTTGGAAAATGATTGAGTTTGAGAAAGTCGAAAGGTTGAGTAAATAACCACTCAAAGGGCGTGCCTCGAGAATTATTCACTCGAAGATCCAAGGAATGCTAGATTCCAAAAACCTCCTTCTTTCGATCGAGAAAGATATTTTGAAGAATTGAATTTACGAGAGGTGAGAACACGATATTGGATTTTTTTAAAATAAGAGAAATGACAATTATTTGATAAATGAGACGTAGGCCTCACAACCAATTAATTGAGATATTATCGAAATGCTATATCTCGACGACACTTTTTCCAATTGGAGAATATTTGAATGAACGACGAAACTATCATACAGAATTGCTGGATCCTTATGATATATTATTTTTTTTTGTCTAAATAAGAGAACAAAACGTTGAACAAAACATTATTTAAGGTGTACACCTCAATAATATCCCTTCGAAAACTCAAGAAGTGCTAGACTTCAAGAATTTAATTTTTCGTAATTTAACTAAAAAAAGATTTGATTAAACGGGCTTAAGAAATATTATTGCTTCAAAGTTTTTTTTCTCTTTAAAATAAAATCTATTTTGAAATTGTCTTATTAAATAAATTTATTTAACAAATAGAATGATTTTGGTTTAATTTATAAAATATTGTTTGAATAAACAACAAAAGTATCACGTGGAATGCTAGACTCCAATGATATTTCCTTGTCTAAATAATTAAAGAGTGTATTTTATAATGAAAAGTCGAATGTTACTACCCAAGACGTACGCCCCAATAGTATTTATATAAAAAAAACTCGAGAAGTGCTAGACTAAGAGTTTATTTTTTCATGATTTAATTTTTAAAGAAATAATTTTAATGTCAAAAATAAATTGAATCTAAGAAAAATCATTACTCAAATTTTAAACATAAGTTTGAAAAAAAAATATGTTGTATATAAAAATAAATTGGTTTGAGTATGAATTTTAAATTAATCTTATAGATAATTATAACAAGTTAATAGCATTTTAATTTAATGAGAAACTCATTCTTGAACAACCACAACCACGTAGCCCAAATTCCAGTCGACATTTGCAAGCACAAACGAGAATGGCAATTAACATGAATTATGAAACACCTTACAGCAAACCAAGAATAAATGCCATGTATTATAAGTTCCAAAATACTTATAAGACCTCTCGGTCTTGTAAAGAAAAAACAGACCCTGCTGCCATGACATTATAAATACGCATACAGTGATGAACAATATACACTTAATCATGATTTTGGTACAGCAAAACTGATTTAACAAACGTAAGTCTCTCAACAACACAATTCAATACAAAAAAAAAAAACAGCAATCAAATTGTACATACTATATGACTTGGAATGAATTAATATCAACACACATGAACATAGAGGCACTTCTCATCTATCAATCTTAAACAGAATGTTGAACTGTAATGTTTTTTTTTTATTTTTAAATTCCAACAGCAACCACAGAATTGTATTACTCCAAACCTCAACCAAAGCAAGCAGTATCAAAAATGCAATATAATCGACACCCCAATCGAACCAAACTACACAGATCAAGCATTCGCTCATAGTGAGATTTGAAACGAAATTTTAACCAAAGCACCAATCCATTGGACAAGATACAATATTAAACAAAAATGTTTTGGCGACATCGAATCTTAAACATGTATTGTCGCGAGAAACGAATTGAATATTAGCAGAGACATATAAGGAAACCAAGAGAAATACCTTCAGAACATTCAATAACAATCCATAAGGTAACCACTTTCTCAAATATGAACCGAAAATAGCCTCATCAGCTAAGTTGAACATACAAACAGATACTTAATCCTCAAATCAAAATTTTACATGAATGAAATCGATAAGCACGCATATGAATCAACAAAATTATCAATGTCTGGGCATTGTTCCATTGTCACTTACACAGAAACCTGAACATAGAAATCTGGTAAAATAAAAAAGCAACATAGAAGTTGTAATCTTAATGAAAGAGGAAAAACAATTAATCTATACACCTACATGCTGTTATTGTATCACAACCTCAATACAAGACCAAAGCATAACGAAAGGACTCCAAAATTACCGCAAAGACGATCGTATTTGAATGGGACTCACGAGTTGCCTCCACAACTAAGTTCTCGAACAAGAAGGATTCACGTCCTAGTTACACTCACCACCCGACCTTTAAATGAATTCTTGACTTCGCAGGATGGACTGAGGACCACGGCTGTATACAGTCGGCGACGACTCGTTGTTGTGAGAAAGTTTCGGAACTGCGACAATCACCACACTCGAGTCTGAATCTCGGATTCAACCTCAAACCTGCATAACAAGTCAATCACAAACAATAACACAAGCTATCTCGTGTGACATTAACAGATTCCAAGTTATCCAAAACAACAGTATCAACAAAAGTTCTACAAACAGATTAAACTAGTTCAATGAATGGTGATTGTTGTGCTGAGGAAGACTATTATGAGCCAGATCTGTTGCGGGTTCGAACGGAGAAACATCGTCAAGCTCACCAAACAAAGCCATTACAGTATTGCTCGACGATGTTGTAGACGGATGTTTCATAAAACGAATCGGGATCGATTTGTCGCTGAAACCCAAGGATTACCCTTCGGCGAGGTGTTTTGATGACGACACCGATATTGAAACTTATCTCATGGCGATACTGTTGCAGGTGACTCGAAGTTATCACGGTGGTCTTATAGTGAGATTTCGAGGGATATAGGAGAGATTGAGGGTTTGAAGGTGTGTTTTGAAGTGAATCGGTTTTCCGGCGGTGAATTGAGAGGGTTTACAGTGAGGTGGGTTGAGTCGATTAGGTTTGTAAGAGCCGAAGCTTTAGGGTTAGGGTTTCACCTTTGGGGATTGGGGATGCGCTGATCTAGGGTTGGAAAGGGGGAATGAACAGTGATCTTTCTCCTCTTCAATCGGTCCTCTTCCTCTTAATATCATGCCCAAAGCCAACCCTAACGGGCCGCTTGAAAATGGGCCTTTCCTCAACTCGTTTTCTTTTTTTTTTTCTTTTCATTATCTTATTAACAACCATTAACAAATATAATAACTAAATTAAACTAAATTAATAACTATTTAAATATATAAATATTAAATATAAAAATAATAGATATTAACAAATATATATGTAAAACAAACTAAAAAAAACAAAATTTAATATTTACAAATAAAAAAATATTATTATTAATAATATTTTTAAAAGAAAAAGGTTTAGGAAATTAAGAAAAGAATTAATATTCACAAAAATGCTTTTTTTTTAAGCCCCGTGTCACGCTTTAATTGGTTAAAAGGAAAAAATTTTGAAAAACGCCCAATTTCGGGTGGACACGTGTCTAAACGGCATGAAACAATAAATGCGAAAATATTTACGAAAGGGGTAGGACAAATTTAGGGTATGACAGATGCCCCTATCTAATGGGCTTAAACCTAAGGAAATAAACTGCTACATCGTTCATTTTCCTGAGGTAGAAGTCAATTAGATATAAAGAAGACCCTGAATTTGTCCGAAAGAAAGAGAGATGCCTGAGAGTTGAAAAAGCTGGATGAGGTAAAACTCTGAGTAAACTGTGAATAATAGGCAAAAAGTCGTCATCATCAAAAGGATGATGGAATGAAACACACACGGCTACCACCACCAAAAGGATGGTAGAGCAAAGCACAAACACACAATTTGACATTAATGACCATGACAGACCCCCCACCAAAAGGATGATGGAGTGAAACACACGCAAACAATATCGCACAATCTATCACCAATTCAAGTGACAGACCCGCCACCAAAAGGATGACGGAGTGAAACACAAACAAATATCGCACAATCTGACACCAATCCAAGTGACAGACCCCCCACCAAAAGGATGACGGAGCGAATACACAAACAAACTATCGCACAATCTATCATAAATGATTATGATAGACCCCCCACCAAAAGGATGACGGAGCGAAACTCACACAAACTGTCTCACAATCTATCATAAATGATTACGATAGACCCCCCACCAAAAGGATGAAACTCACACAAACTATCGCATAATCTATCATAAATGATTATGATAGACCCCTCACCAAAAGGATGACGGAGAGAAACACAAACAAACATCGCACAATCTGACACCAATCCAAGTGACAGACCCCCCACCAAAAGGATGACGGAGCGAAACACAACAAACTATGGCACAATCTATCATAAATCCAAGTGACAGACCCCCCACTAAAAGGATGACGGAGCGAAACACAACAAACTATCGCACAATCTATCATAATTATGATAGACCCCCCACCAAAAGGATGACGGAGCAAAACTCACACCAGCCACTACCACCAAAAGGATGATAGGGCAAACACAATCGCACAATCTGACATCGACGAAATGCCAGACCCACCACCAAAAGTATGACGGAGCGAAACTCACACCAGCCATTACCACCAAAAGGATGATAGGGCAAACACAATCGCACAATCTGACATCGACGAAATGCCAGACCCACCACCAAAAGGATGACGGAGCGAAACTCACACAAAATATCGCACAATCTATCATAAATGATTATGATAGACCCCCCACCAAAAGGATGACGGAGCGAAACACAAACAAACATCGCACAATCTGACACCAATCCAAGTGACAGACCCCCCACCAAAAGGATGACGGAGCGAAACACAACAAACTATCGCACAATCTATCATAATTATGATAGACCCCTCACTAAAAGGATGACGGAGCGAAACTTATACCAGCCACTACCACCAAAAGGATGATAGGGCAAACACAATCGCACAATCTGACATCGACGAAATGCCAGACCCACCACCAAAAGGATGACGGAGCGAAACTCACACCAGCCATTACCACCAAAAGGATGATAGGGCAAACACAATCGCACAATCTGACATCGAAGAAATGCCAGACCCACCATCAAAAGGATGACGGAGTGAAACTCACACCAGCCACTACCATCAAAAGGATGATAGGGCACACACAATCGCACAATCTGACATCGACGAAATGCCAGACCCACCACCAAAAGGATGACGGAGCGAAACTCACACCAGCCACTACCACCAAAAGGATGATAGGGCAAACACAAATTTGAAGTTTACCGACACCAAAAGGATGCAGGCTAGGTTGAACTGATGAAGTTCGACTATCACCAAAAGGATGATAGTAAGGCAATTGACAACGGTCACGCTTGCTGGGTACAACTCAATGGGGAACCCCCAAGAGGAAGATTGAATTGAAATGAGTCAACGGGGTACGCCCACCGTCTTTGTTTGGAGATCATAGTTTTGCTGAAATGATTTCATGGTTACGCCCATGAATTCTGAGGAGGATGCCCCTGACTGGGCTGAGTTTGTCTTGATGTATTGTTTTGGTCAACAAAAGGTTGAACCATTTCGTGAGGAACGCTCACGGTTTTGCCGAAGATGCCCCTGACCGGGCTGAATCTTGCACTTAAGGTCTTTGGATTTGCCCAACAAAAGGTTGAACAACTTCGTGAGGAAGGCCCACGGTCTTGAATGATATGCCCCTGACTGGGCCGTATGTTGATTTGAAAATCTGATCAACCATGAGGTTGAAATACGTCATGGGAGATACCCATGGTCTTGAAAAAGATGCCCCTTGACTGGGCTAGATTTTGCCTTGATATCTTTGAATTTCGTGGGAGAAACCCACATTCCTGCGGAGGATGCCCATGACTGGGCTGATGATGGTCTAGGAAATCTTTGAGATTGATCCTGGACCTTGACTTGCATATGCTAATGCTGGATAAAAATGATATTCCATAACGAATGGAAGTGCAAATGCAAATGCTGACGCGCGGAGATGCAAGAGCTAGGGAAGTATGATATGATTGGTATGTATATGATGCGAAAATGCTTATGATGATGAATGCAATGCGCATGATGCATATGATGCAGACGGGTAATCTGAAAATGCAGGTGAAGACGCCAGCGCGGTGGACTTTTGGTAGTTGCCAATGCGGATTGGACTTTGGGTGGTGGGAGGGATTAATTTCCTCGACACACAGTTCGTTGGAGATGTCTTGATTAGAGCAGAAGATGCACTGGATGCCCCAAGCCTGGGTACTTGGTGGTTGTGGATTTTCTTCAGAGAAGGTCGCAACTCTGCTTGATGGTCGGGATGACTTGGCCCTGCCCCAATCTAAACTTGTTAACTGGTCCGCCCCAGATTAACCAGCTCTGACATATGGAGGTTGAACTCGGATGACTTGCCCTTGCTCGAGCTGTTGAGTGATTTGCCCCAGCCTGTGGGTTCTGAGGTAGTCTTGCTTCGTGACGGCCACTGGGAGTTAAATTCTTCTTTGATTGCCCCTTGTTGGAATGTCTTTGAATACCTAGCACTGATTTGCAATTAAAATTGTACACCCACAAATGGTAATATTAATGCAAAGTTCAAGGCAAGTTTTGAAAAAGTGTTTTTTTTTTATTGAATGTGTCGTGATAGTGAGACGAATGAACTGTTAGTCCAAACATTATGCTAGTTTTGATTGGTGTGAAAGATATATCAAAAGAAATGACACCAATGCTGATGATTAGAAATCATGTGAGGAGTCAGGTTACGCAACCTCGCAATAGTATGCTTTCAGAAGAAACCTCGCCTCAATTAGGTCTTTCGAGGGTTGTAACGTGGTCTGGTTCACGGTTATGAAACAAAGGATGTTAGGCTCAAAGCATGATTTGTACCCACCCCTTCTTCTTAATGATCTCCATTCCTACGCTCAATTAATTCTACATTTGTCTCGACAGTATAAACTTGATGGTTCAAGATTTGCTTGACGTGGCAGTCACCTTATTTTGGTTTTTTGATGGATGTCGGTGCCCTTTTTGATTAGGGTGGCCACTGAATCTTATTTTGTTTTTGCTGAGGGTTTCGGGGTCCTCTTTTTCTTTTGTTTTGATCCCTAACTTTTGCATGGATTGACTTTGTTTTTTAGATCCATCAGGATTGCTTTGATTTTGTCTAAGTCTCCTCTGAGGTGTTTGACTTAGCAGGCTTTTGGGTTTTTTTTTTTTGGATTTTGTTGGAAGATTGTGACTGCCATAGCATGGGACATTGATGAACAACTGTCTTTTGGATTTTGCTTTGTTGATTCGAGTGCGGAGTTGGATTAACTGAACACTACCCTACCCCAGGTTGAGTGTAAAAGGTTTGAATATCCGAAGGAAACTGCTACTTCTAGGCTTGAAGTGGTTTACTAGGGATTAATTCCTTATATCTCCAGTGTTTGGGGGATTGAAGCAATGCCTGTACATCATTGACGAGATTCTATCTGAAAGCATACATTTTGCAATTATGGGTATCTCGTTTTCATCATCCTCCCTCAAATCATGCTAAACAGACGGTGAATAGAGTGGAGTGAGTAAACGTGTCGGTGATAAGTGAAAATGAGTGAATACGACATAACTAATTCAAAACATGCATAAACGATACATTAATAAAAACCAGATACGAATGGCAATTGTTCAAAGCATACAGTACTTAAACACACAAAGACAAAAATATAAGAAATGCGAAAGATTAAAGGCAGCATGACGGCCTTCTTCAGAGAATGGACTTGACTGGACTCGATCTGATGTCGGCACTAGTTGACTGGTGGCATCGGATTGTTGGTGACATTTGGAGACTTCCCATTGAAGTTGATAGCATCCCTGTCGATCATGTCTTGAATTATGTGCTTGAAAGCTCTGCAGTCCTCGATGGTGTGACCTGGAGCGCCCTTATGAAACTCACAATGATCATTTGCATTGTAGTCGGCAGGAATGACAGTTGGGGGAGCCAAATCTCTCGGAACAACAGCTTTCTTCTCCATCAACTGAGCAAAGATTTTAGCATATGTCATTGGTAGACGATCAAAAACTCTATCCGGCCTCCACGTTCTCTGCTGACATTGTGGGCGAGTACCTTGTCATTGCTGAGTAGCTTGCATTTGTTGTTGCTGAGGAGGATATTGGTATCCTTGCTGATTGTAGGCTTGTTGCTGAGGAGCCTGTTGCTGTGGCATTTAAGCTTGCACTGCTTGAACAGCTGGCTGATAAGGCATTGGAGCATATTGCGCAGCAGCAACATACGGATACTGGTAGTAAGGAACCTGATAAGGCATAGGAGCAGGAGCTTGTTGAGAAGCTTGCCCTTTCTGCAAAGAAATAGCATTTGTCTCGCCCTCTTTCTTCTTGTATCCGTTGAAAGGCTTCTTGGCATTAGCCTGGCTGTTAGGACCTCCTGGGATCTTTCCACTCTTCAGCCCCTCTTCAATTCTCTCACCGACGATCACCAAGTCAGAGAATCCAGCAGAGACACTACCGATCAGCTTTTCGTAGTACTGGCCTTGCAAAGTACCCATGAAGATGTCAATCAATTCACGGTCAACAAGAGGTGGATGCACCCTTGCGGCTAGCTCTCTCCATCGTTGCGCATACTCCTTGAAGGATTCGTTGTCCTTCTGAGTCATACTCTGAAGCTGAGTACGATTCGGAGCAAGATCTGTGTTGTACTTATACTGCTTGACAAATGCATCGGCTAGCTCGGCCCAAGTGCACACACTATTACGTTCCAGCTGCATATACCATTCGAGTGATGCCCCAGACAAGCTGTCTTGGAAGCAATGGATCATGAGCTTTTCGTCTCTAGCGTAGGCAGCCATCTTGCGACAGTACATCTTCAAATGAATGTTTGGGCAACTGAGACCTTTGTACTTCGAGAATTCTGGCACTTTGAACTTGGGAGGAACGACAACATCGGGCACTAAGCACAATTCCAAAGCACTGAAAGAATTTGAGTTATGCCCCTCCATGGCTCGGAGTTTCTCGGCTAGATCTCGGCACATCTTCATGGCTTCCGAATCCTGAGCGACAACAGGACTGGAAATGGGGATACCAACATGATAGTTCTGAACGTCGTCATAATGATCCATCAGGGTATCCTCGGTATGGGGAGCTGGGATTTGCACGACAGTAGGCTGGACCTGCAGGATGGCTCCAATGGTAACCCCAGGCACTAGGATTGGCTGAGAAGTGTTCCCTTCGGCTGCGTTATTGAAGTTCAACGGCATCCCATGAGGATTTGGAATTGGAACCAAAGGGATGGCAGTAGACCCTTGTCCTTGACCATTGTTGTTGACGACAGCAGCGGCTTCACGTTGTTCTTCCTCTCTCCTGGCCGCGAGGATGGCTTCGAGGATCTGGTCAATCTTTCCTTTCATAGAATCCAACTCTTCCCTGAAGGCAGCTTGCTCCTGCTGAATCTGCTCCATCATTCGTCTTGTATTGGCTCTAGTTGCGTACTGGTGTCGAGGAATCAGCTTGATTTATTGGAGAAGAAGGAACAGAGACATGAGATTCTGCTAAAGGATTGGAAATGCAAAATGCACAACAGATGAAATGCAATGCAAATGATATGCAGGATGCAATGCAAGATACAAGATCCAGGATCACAGGATCACAGTTCAAACAGCTTCTGAAGCTGGTAACTGTTAATAAATAAGTAACCATAATTCCTGCTCAAAGAAAATTGACAGGTACGACCTATGCGAGAAGGTCTAAACATTCTACCCATAAACCCACTTACGGGATGGTTTCTACGTTTGTTTCCTAGGATCATGGACACTAGTCGTATTAGCGTCACACAACAGGCTGGCTATATTGCGACGATAATGACGATAAGGTCTCTCCTGAGCGGAGTCCTCATGCTAGGCGCACAAGGAGCGAGTCCTTGGAGACTAACATTACACGACCACCAATATCGGAACTGGTGCTAACAAAAGGTTCCCAGAATCACGGACCCTTCATTAATCAAGTCGTGCAACAGGCTAGCTGTGTTACAACGAGATATACAAATAGGTCTCCTCTGGAGAAGCTTTCATGCTAGGCACACAAGGAGCGAATCCTTGGATACTAACACTACTCGACTACCAATTCTAAACTATGTGTTCTCTCTGCTTTTACCAAAGCTCGGGCGTAGAGCCTTACTCATGATGTCATCCCAAGAACCGACAGGCTAAGATAACAAGCGCAAATAAAGATCCACAAGAGAACGAATACGTAAACAAGAAGAAAACAAATAAAAACAAACACTCCTCACAAACCAAAAGATAGGCTCGACTCTCTCTTTGCATGGAGCAATGTCCCCAGCAGAGTCGCCACCTGTCGCACCTCGAAAAATCACGGAGACATTTCAGAGAACGCGACCCTCGCGCGAAAGGCGCGGAAATGCGGTTCGACAGAGTCGCCACCGAACTTTATTTTCCCAAACAAACGGGAGAGGAAAATATCGAGAAAACCTCTTAAAACAAAAGGAATAGGAACAGGGTTGTCGCAACCATGTTCCGGGTTCAGGAGTCGGTTACGTGAGGGGAAGGTATTAGCACCCCTCACGTCCGTCGTACTCGACGGGAACCTCTTAAGGTAAATGTGGGGAGTGTTGTTTAAGTTTACTTGTTTTCTTCTCGTTGTTAAAGGTAGAAATGGTAGGTTAAAAGGTTAAAGACGCAAAGGAGAGATGGGTGGTTAGAGGATAGGGTGCTCGCCAAGGATTAGGGCCCTTGTGCCTACGTATGCTCATTCGGACGAGAATGAGATATCAGAGCTTCGTAGTTCGACTACGAGAAAGATTGGGAAAGTGTGGAAGGAATAATGGAGGAAGATAGAAGTGTGCTCGCCAAGATCATCACAATCTTGTGCCTACGTATCTTATATTCAAGAATGAATAAAGAATCAGAGCGTCCGTAGTTCGTGGTAACAACCACGAAAAGAAGACGGGGAAATGGGAGAAATGGGTAGAAGGTAGCTCGCCAAGATCTCGCAATCTTGTGCCTACGTATCTTACATTCGGACGAGAATGAAGAATCAGAGCAATCGTAGTTTGTGGTAACAACCACGAAAGATGAGGTTGAATAAGTTGGAAGTTTGAGAAAGAGACGAAAGAGTGACTGACAAGCAACCCAAGAGCGCGCCTCAAGAGCTTGTCAAATCAAGAATTCAAGGAATGCGAGATTCCAAGAACTCAGTTCTTTCAGGAATTGACTGAATAAGTTGAAGATAAAGAGTTGGATGTTTTGAAATCGAAAGAATGAACTAATAACAACTCAAGGGCGCACCTCGAGAGTTACTCATTCGAATATTCAAAGAATGCTAGATTCTGAGAATATCCCTCTTTCGTAAGTTTAAAAAACGTTTGTGAAAAGATCGAATCGAAAAATGGCATGCGAGGCCAAAGGAAGTTGGTTTGGAAAACGGATCGACGACGTGCCGAGGATTTGTTTGAAAATGAAACCGACTTGACGACGTGTCAATGGTTAGATTGTGAGAAACAATATTAGTCCCTAAGGGTGCCCCTAATATCGAAACCACGAGGAGTTGTGAATGCGTGTACGAAATGTGGGTTGCGAATGCGTACGAGCATTCAACTTAGGAGAACGTTGGAAAATGATTGAGTTTGAAAAAGTCGAAAGGTTGAGTGAATAACCACTCAAAGGGTGTGCCTCGAGAATTATTCACTCGAAGATCCAAGGAATGCTAGATTCCAAGAACCTCCTTCTTTCGATCGAGAAAGATATTTTGAAGAATTGAATTTACGAGAGGTGAGAACACGATATTGGATTTTTTTAAAATAAGAGAAATGACAATTATTTGATAAATGAGACGTAGGCCTCACAACCAATTAATTGAGGTATTATCGAAATGCTATATCTCGACGACACTTTTTCCAATTGGAGAATATTTGAATGAACGACGAAACTATCATACAGAATTGCTGGATCCTTATGATATATTATTTTTTTTTGTCTAAATAAGAGAACGAAACGTTGAACAAAACATTATTTAAGGTGTACACCTCAATAATATCCCTTCGAAAACTCAAGAAGTGCTAGACTTCAAGAATTTAGTTTTTCGTAATTTAACTAAAAAAAGATTTGATTAAACGGGCTTAAGAAATATTATTGCTTCAAAGTTTTTTTTCTCTTTAAAATAAAATCTATTTTGAAATTGTCTTATTAAATAAATTTATTTAACAAATAGAATGATTTTGGTTTAATTTATAAAATATTGTTTGAATAAACAACAAAAGTATCATGTGGAATGTTAGACTCCAATGATATTTCCTTGTCTAAATAATTAAAGAGTGTATTTTATAATGAAAAGTCGAATGTTACTACCCAAGGCGTACGCCCCAATAGTATTTATATAAAAAAAAACTCGAGAAGTGCTAGACTAAGAGTTTATTTTTTCATGATTTAATTTTTAAAGAAATAATTTTAATGTCAAAAATAAATTGAATCTAAGAAAAATCATTACTCAAATTTTAAACATAAGTTTGAAAAAAAAAATGTTGTATATAAAAATAAATTGGTTTGAGTATGAATTTTTAATTAATCTTATATATAATTATAACAAGTTAATAGCATTTTAATTTAATGAGAAACTCATTCTTGAACAACCACAACCATGTAGCCCAAATTCCAGTCGACATTTGCAAGCACAAACGAGAATGGCAATTAACATGAATTATGAAACACCTTACAGCAAACCAAGAATAAATGCCATGTATTATAAGTTCCAAAATACTTATAAGACCTCTCGGTCTTGTAAAGAAAAAACAGACCCTGCTGCCATGACATTATAAATACACATACAGTGATGAACAATATACACTTAATCATGATTCTGGTACAGCAAAACTGATTTAACAAACATAAGTCTCTCAACAACACAATTCAATACAAAAAAAAATAGCAATCAAATTGTACATACTATATGACTTGGAATGAATTAATATCAACACACATGAACATAGAGGCACTTCTCATCTATCAATCTTAAACAGAATGTTGAACTGCAATGTTTTTTTTATATTTTAAATTCCAACAGCAACCACAGAATTTTATTACTCCAAACCTCAACCAAAGCAAGCAGTATCAAAAATGCAATATAATCGACACCCCAATCGAACCAAACTACACAGATCAAGCATTCGCTCATAGTGAGATTTGAAACGGAATTTTAACCAAAGCACCAATCCATTGGACACGATACAGTATTAAACAAAAATGTTTTGGCGACATCGAATCTTAAACATGTATTGTCGCGAGAAACGAATTGAATATTAGCAAAGACATATAAGGAAACCAAGAGAAATACCTTCAAAACATTCAATAACAATCCATAAGGTAACCGCTTTCTCAAATATGAACCGAAAATAGCCTCATTAGCTAAGTTGAACATACAAACAGATACTTAATCCTCAAATCAAAATTTTACATGAATGAAATCGATAAGCACGCATATGAATCAACAAAATTATCAATGTCTGGGCATTGTTCCATTGTCACTTACACAGAAACCTGAACATACAAATCTGGTAAAATAAAAAAGCAACATAGAAGCTGTAATCTTAATGAAAGAGGAAAAACAATTAATCTATACACCTACATGCTGTTATTGTATCACAACCTCAATACAAGACCAAAGCATAACGAAAGGACTCCGAAATTACCGCAAAGACGATTGTATTTGAATGGGACTCACGAGTTGCCTCCACAACTAAGTTCTCGAACAAGAAGGATTCACGTCCTAGTTACACTCACCACCCGACCTTTAAATGAATTCTTGACTTCGCAGGATGGACTGAGGACCACGGCTGTGTACAGTCGGCGACGACTCGTTGTTGTGAGAAAGTTTTGGAACTGCGACAATCACCACACTCGAGTCTGAATCTCGGATTCAACCTCAAACCTGCATAACAAGTTAGTCACAAACAATAACACAAGCTATCTCATGTGACATTAACAGATTCCAAGTTATCCAAAACAACAGTATCAAGAGAAGTTCTACAAACAGATTAAACTAGTTCAATGAATGGTGATTGTTGTGCTGAGGAAGACTATTATGAGCCAGATCTGTTGCGGGTTCGAACGGAGAAACGTCGTCAAGCTCACCAAACAAAGCCATTACAGTATTGCTCGACGATGTTGTAGACGGATGTTTCGCAAAACGAATCGGGATCGATTTGTCGCTGAAACCCAAGGATTACCCTTCGGCGAGGTGTTTTGATGACGGTCACCGATATTGAAACTTATCTCATGGCGATACTGTTGCAGGTGACTCGAAGTTATCACGGTGGTCTTATAGTGAGATTTCGAGGGATATAGGAGAGATTGAGGGTTTGAAGGTGTGTTTTGAAGTGAATCGGTTTTCCGGCGGTGAATTGAGAGGGTTTACGGTGAGGTGGGTTGAGTCGATTAGGTTTGTAAGAGCCGAAGCTTTAGGGTTAGGGTTTCACCTTTGGGGGTTGGGGATGCGCCGATCTAGGGTTGGAAAGGGGGAATGAACAGTGATCTTTCTCCTCTTCAATCGGTCCTCTTCCTCTTAATATCATGCCCAAAGCCCACCCTAACGGGCCGCTTGAAAATGGGCCTTTCCTCAACTCGTTTTCTTTTTTTTTTTCTTTTCATTATCTTATTAACAACCATTAAAAAATATAATAACTAAATTAATAACTATTTAAATATATAAATATTAAATATAAAAATAATAGATATTAACAAATATATATGTAAAACAAACTAAAAAAACAAAATTTAATATTTACAAATAAAAAAATATTATTATTAATAATATTTTAAAAAGAAAAAAGGTTTAGGAAATTAAGAAAAGAATTAATATTCACAAAAATGCTTTTTTTTAGGCCCCGTGTCACGCTTTAATTGGTTAAAAGGAAATTTTTTTGAAAAACGCCCAATCTCGGGTGGACACGTGTCTAAACGGCATGAAACAATAAATGCAAAAATATTTACGAAAGGGGTAGGACAAATTTAGGGTATGACAGTGATCACCTACACAGAATTCCAACTCTTTCCTCCGATTATCATGATAACTCTTCTGCCTACTCTGAGACACTTTCATTTTCTCACGAATCATCTGAATTGTCTCAGTAGTCTGCTGTACAATTTCTGGTCCAAGCACCACATTCTCACCAGTCTCATACCAACACAGAGGAGTCCTACACCTCCTCCCATACAAAGCTTCAAATGGTGCCATTCCAATACTCGAATGGTAACTGTTATTGTACGTGAACTCAATCAATGGTAAATGAGTATCCCACGCACCACCCTTTTCCAACACACAAGCTCTCAGCAAATCCTCAAGCGACTGAATAGTCCTCTCTGACTGACCATCAGTTTGCGAATGATAAGTTGAACTCAACTTCAACTTAGTTCCCAAAGCTTCCTGCAAGCTTTTCCAAAACTCCGAAGTAAACCTCGGGTCTCTATTTTACACAATACTGGACGGAACACCATGTAACTTTACAATTACCCGAATATAAATCTCCGCCAGCTTCGTCAATGGGAAACTAATATTAATCGGCACAAAGTGTCCAGACTTCGTCAATCGATCCACAATCACCCATATAGCATCAAATCCTCTCGCCGTATTCGGCAAACCTGTAGCAAAGTCCATAGTAATACAATCCCATTTCCAAACCGGAATCTCTAATGGTTGCATAAATCCAGACGGTCTTTGGTGTTCTACTTTCGACTTCTGACACGTCAAACAGGCATACACAAATTGAGCAATGTCTCTTTTCATACCTGACCACCAAAATAATATCTTCAAATCATGATACATCTTCGTAGCTCCTAGATGGATACTCAAACTACTACGATGTTCTTCACTTAAAATTGAATTTTTCAATTCTTCATCATCTGGTACACAAATCCTGCCTCTAAATCTCAACACACCTGTACTATCCAATTTAAAGTCACTATCGGAGTCACTTCCTATTCCAGACATCAAATCTACTAATTTCACATCCAACTTTTGATTCTCTCTAATCATATCCAAGAAGTCATTATTTACCTGCAACATACCCAACATCACACTATATGCAGTAGTCTCACAAACCATGCTCAAATCTCTGAACTGTTTAATTAACTCAATTTCTTTCACCATTAGAGCTGCCATATGAATCGTTTTCCTGCTCAAGGCATCTGCCACTACATTGGCCTTTCCTGGATGATAACTCAAACTGAAGTCATAATCCTTCAAAAATTCTAACCATCTTCTCTGTCTCATATTCAGCTCTTTCTGATCAAACAGATATCTCAGACTCTTATGATCACTAAACACTTCAAATCTCGAGCCATACAAATAATGTCTCTATATTTTCAATACAAAAACAACCGCAGCTAACTCGAGATCATGAGTAGGATAATTTCGCTCATGCACTCTCAGTTGCCGCGAAGCATATGCTACTACCTTACCATTCTGCATAAGAACTCCGCCTAATCCCATCTTAGACGCATCATAGTATACCACAAACGGTTCACTCGGAGTCGGCAACACTAACACCGGTGTCGTAGTCAATTTCTTCTTCAGCTCTTCAAAGCTTTCTTCACAAGCAGCATCCCATACAAAAACTTGGTTCTTCCTCGTTAACTGAGTCAATGGCAACGCCAAATTAGAGAACCCTTCAATAAATCTGCGGTAATAACCTGCCAAACCCAAAAAGCTTCTAATCTCCGTTGCTGTCTTTGGTGGTTCCCACTGCAACACTGCACTTACTTTTGACGGATCCACCGCTATGCCATCACCAGATATTACATGCCCCAAGAAACTCACTTCCTTCAACCAGAAGTCACACTTCGACAGTTTAGCAAACAATTTATTTTCCTTCAGCACCTGCAAGGCAATCCTCAGATGTCCTGCATGTTCTTCATCAGATTTAGAATAAATTAATATATCGTCAATAAATACCACAATGAACTGATCCAAATAAGAATGGAAGATTCTGTTCATATACTCCATAAATACTCCTGGCACATTAGTCACTCCAAACGGCATTACAGCATATTCGTAATGTCCATATCGAGTCCTAAAAGCAGTCTTCTGAATATCACCTTCTTTTACTCTGATCTGATAGTAACCCGATCTCAAATCGATCTTACTAAACACACGAGCTCCCACCAGCTGATCCATCAAATCATCAATCCTTGGTAGAGGATACTTATTCTTAATAGTCACTTTATTCAACTGACGGTAGTCGATGCACAAACGCATACTACCATCCTTCTTCTTCACCAATAACACTGGAGCTCCCCACGGTGACACACTCGATCTAATAAACTTTCTATCCAACAATTCTCCAATCTGAGACTTCAACTCAGCCAATTCCACTGCATACATCCTGTACGGCGCCATAGAAATAGGCCTCGTACCAGGAACAAGATCAATACTAAATTCAACTTCCCTCGTCGGAGGCAATTTCGTAATGTCATCAGGAAACACTTTCGGAAATTCATTCACCACTGCCAATTCCTCCATTGACGCTTTGCTATCCATCGATAATGATGCAAATAAAGCAAACACTTTAGCTTCATCTTCCAACAAGGTCCTCAATTCTTTACTAGACAAAGAATCTGCTAAAGCTTCCCCTTCTGGAGTCAGGAACAACAATTCCTTCCGAAAACAATCGATGTAGACTCGGTTGAACTCTAACCAGTTCATACCCAGAATAACATCCAAATTACCAAGTGGTAGACAAATCAGATCCACTCCAAATTCTCTACCGAAAATGGTCAACGAACACTTCAGGCATACCAAAGAAGTAGTCACTGAGCCAATAGAGGGTGTCTCAATAGTCATTTGTCTCTCAAGAGTAGACGACACCAATCCTATCCTCTTCACACAGTCAACAGAAATAAACGAGTGGGTTGCACCCGTATCAATAATAGCAGTCAAAGGAATATTATTGATAATACAAGTACCTTTGATAACTCGCTCATCACTGACAACTTGAGTTCCTGCCAAAGCAAACACTTTCCCACCAGCCAGAGATGTCTTCGGCTTCTTCGGCTTCTTACAATGGGTACTGATGTGACCCTTTTCACCACAGTTATAACAGGTCGGCATAGTAGCTCTACAATCAGCTATCACATGACCTAACTTCCCACACTTAAAACACTTCTTTACTTCATTAGGACAATCATTAGCACGGTGTCCCATGCCACCGCATCAGAAACATTTCCCATCAGCAGATGCTCTCCCCTCTCTGGGCTTCTTATCAACAACAGCTTTACGCTCTCCCTTATCAGCAGCAACACTATATGGAGTACCACTGAACCTCTGCTTACCCTTACGGTCATTAACAGCTTTGTAGTGTGCAATCCTTGCCCGGTTGTCATTATCATAAATTCTGCTCCTGCTTACCAACTCAGGATAACTCCTGATCTTCTGACAAGCAATCCCCAACTTAATCTCTGGACGCAGTCCATTCTCAAATTTTAAACACTTAGAAGTCATTGCCCCATCAATATTATAATGAGGAAAATATTGCACCAGCTCTTCAAACTTAGCAGCATACTCTGCTACCGTCATACTACCCTGCTTCAGCTCTAAGAATTCAATCTCCTTAGCACTTCGAATATCTTCCGGAAAATACTTTTCCAGAAAACCTTTCCGAACCACCTCCCAAGTAATGGCAGTTCCAGCAGCTTCCAATCTTTGGCGAATGTTGTCCCACCAAGCTTCAGCTTCACCCTTCAGCATGTGAGTACCAAACCTCACCTTTTGCTCATCACTACAATCCATAGTCCTGAAAATTTTCTCAATTGCCTTCAACCACTTCTGTGCAGCTTCAGGATCCAGAATTCCTCCTTCAAACATCGGCGGCTTGTTGCTCCGAAACTACGCCAAACTCCTGAATTGGGCATCTGCAGTTTGGTTCTGATTAGCAACCGCTTGCGCCATTGCTTGCATAGCAGCAGCCAACGCAACATCGTTCCTTCCTGCCATACTGCTCAAAAATAACAACACCAGGTTAAAAGATACTCAACTCTATCCTAAAGGACAGACTCAACTCGACTCAACAACACTGGCCGGACGGACCGACCTGCTCTGATACCAATTGTAACACCCCACTTCCCAAAAACAATTAAAATAATAAACATTATAAATAAACATCAGAGTTTTCTTCCCAAGTGGGATATCACATAGCAAAACCAACATTTCCTTATAAAAAGGTTTTTCTCCAAATACAGCGGAATATTAAATAGTAAAATCCAACAAAGGTTTTTGATACGTTCACATGAACAAAATACAAGTTCAGCATAAAACAAATAAAAACACCCAAGTCCCGTGCTACGTATCAGAGCATCCTAGACTCGACTGGCACACCATAATCCAAGCTAGCTAAGTACCTGGATTATCTGTACTTCCGAAGAAGCACAGACCACAACAACAACAAAGGGGTGAGAAAACATGATCAAAAATATATTGGTAATGTAATACATGTAAACAAGGTAGTAAAACACACCAACACCCCAATATTCACCCCACAACACCAATCACGAACCTACTGCTCAAACTACAATATAACATATTATAATGCAAATATGCAACTCAACACCATGCATGCGGTACCGACTCATTGGTTCATTCAATCGAACTTGGACAGATCACTTACGCTCCTACTGAGATATGATCTATCCCCGACATATCACTTACGCTCCTACTGAGATATGATCTATCCCCCACCATTCTCCTCAAAGGAGTATGGATGAATCACTTACGCTCCTACTGAGATATGATTCATCCCACCAAACACCATGATATGCAAGACACCAATGCATAACTATTATATTCAGGCACGCTAAGTGCACACGATCCTCCTGATCATATCATCATACATCAATGCATATGTATAGATATATTACACACCAACAACTTATAATTCAAATCACACAGTGAGCAGTCTCACATTCTAACATCAAATATAAACACATCCCATCACTCGGGGATACCCTATCATAGTGATAACCTTACGATACTCCATATCGCACACTCATCCATCATTCACTTAATTTAAACGATAAAGAATCCACATCCTATCACCAAATTTACTCCCTACATTATCCAATCTCCATCCCTACACTCATCATGGTCTAAGGGATACTACACAACTAGCGTACCAGGCACGACAGCACAGAAAGTCACATTTTGCTACGCTCGCTACTCCCTCGCTAGGCGAGCTCCTAGCGAATGCTCGCTAGCTGTTCGCTTAGCGAACCTCCTCGCGAATGACAATAGTGGCTACAGTAATGGTTCGCTACCCAACTCGTCACAGCGAATACTCGCTACCTGTTCGCCTAGCGAACTACCTCGCGAAGGCAAACAGAGACTACTGGACACGCTCGCTACCTCACTCGCTAGGCAAGCACCTAGCGAACGCTTGCTACCAGCTCGATTAGCGAAGTGCTAGCGAGTTGCCTACGACTTCCCAAATTCTCATAATAATAACACTTATTAATAATATAAATGATAACACTTATTAATAATAATAATAATAATAATAATAATAATAATAATATTATTATTATTATTATTAACTCACCAAAAGTCATAATAATATTAATAATGATAACAATAATAATAATAATAATAATAATAATAATAATAATAATAATAATAATAATATCACCACCAATATTACTATTATTTATTATATTTATTATATCCACACCAAAACACCACCAATAATCCTCCCATATCAGGGACACCCACCAATCATCATCCAACACACCCCACCAAAGGGCACACCAACACCTAATAATTAAAATTGTAATAAAATGACTAAATAATTAAAATGGGTGTTACATTTGGCACCAATGGTGTTTGGTTTACAAGATGCTGGTTTAAGGGTGTTTTCTATGGTTTCAAACTCTTGTTGTCTTATTTTCTTTCCTCCCTTAAAGCATGAATTGCACCTCTATTTATAGGGAAAGGTTGGAGTGCAAAATTTGTAACTTGTTGGTTCCATGGTTTGGTTGAATTCCAACTTGAAGTTTTGTGATTTTCCATGGTTTCAAGGCAAAGTACCATGAGATCTTAAGTGGTTGGGATGTTGCTTCTAACTTTGAAAATGCTTGAGTGCAGAGAGGATAAGTTGGAGACTCAAGAAGTTGGTTTTGTGCATAAAGTTACCTTTATCAAAATGGAAGTCATGCCTTTATGCCAAAAATGAAAAATCCTTGAAATCAAGCTTTAACCTTTTGGATAATGCACCAAAGCAATGTGTACTTATCTGATTTAAACCAACTCAACAATTAATAGGGTATGAAACATGATATTTTGGATATTTTGAGGGTTTTGCAAATTGAACTCATGAGGTCATGACTTAGAAATCAAGTTTTGGACCCCAACTTCTTCTTTTCGAAACTCCTAGATCACAAATGCTATGAAGGAGTTCTTGTACTTTTTGGAAATCCCTAAACACGCCTTACAACTTTAGTGTTTTGTGAATTTCTTGAATCCAAAATGATCTTGGTGAAAATTGACCTTGAAGTTGACTGAAAATTGGAGTAACAAAGTTGTCTTGAAAAATTTCTAAGTGTTTTGAAATTCTTCTAAACTTTGAAGCTTCATAACTTAAAATCTAAGCATCTTTTGCTCAAAGATCACTAGGACACTCTTGTAGTACATGAGGATATCTTCAAATTGATCTTTGCAACTCATAAAATGGACGTGTGGATTGGAAGTTATGGCCTTTTAAAGTTGGCACCAAAACTAGAGTTTTTCTACACTTAGAAAAATTTCAAGTTTGCCCAAGTTTTCTTCTATTGCAAGAAACCCCTAAAATATTGATTTATCATGATTAAAATTATGGATTGAACAAATATTGAATAAATTTGGCTTGGAAGCTCCAATTTGAACCAAAAACCCTAAAAGTCAAAGAGTTGACTTTGTCAGATGAATTTTGAATCAGATGAATTCAACTATGTGATCTTTAATAAATTTGCATCTTGAGACTTCTAAAACATACTAGATAGGTTCCAAGTATGTATATGAACATTTTGAATCATGTCCCAAGGCTTGAGATCATGCTTGGATCAA
The DNA here is from genome assembly GCA_963859935.3 of Lathyrus sativus. Taxonomy (NCBI): domain Eukaryota; kingdom Viridiplantae; phylum Streptophyta; class Magnoliopsida; order Fabales; family Fabaceae; genus Lathyrus; species Lathyrus sativus. The sequence continues at coordinate 56,611,085 of OZ012735.1, read as the reverse complement.
AAGTCAAAGGCACATTTGACTTTTTCTGACAAAACCCTAATTTGGGGCCAAATGAAATTGGGCTTCAATTGACTTGTAATGAGATCAATTAGCACTTGATTCTTATTGAGTATGAGCTTCTTGAATGTGTGGAAACTTGATTTTATGATGACCAATCCAAAACATTGACTAATCAAGCAATAAATCCTCTTGATTCCAAAGGTGCAAAACCCTAACTCAGATGAATTCAACCACAACAAACTTGAAACAAGATTAGGGTTAGGAAACACTGCTTGATGCTCCTAGAATGATAATGGAATCTAGGGGGTCAAAATTTGGGGTATGACACTCGACTCAGTGTATTCCACCCCTACTCATATATCGTTTCCTTAATGACCTTACTCGTAAGTTATCCCTCCTTATAACATTACAAACTTGTTTTTCACAAATATTGAGCGAAAAAACAAGACGACAACGGTTTAAAGGGGGTGAATAGGCCTCCTACAAATAATTTACCAATTTGAAAAATACATTTAGTTTAAAAAACTAATCAGAGTTAAAAATGGTTTCCAACGCGGAAGAAAGTGCGTATAAAATGAATTATGCATATCGAATAATATATACACAAAACTCCTTAATCAGTATACAAATACAAAAAAAAATCAGACAATTAATCAAATTAATCAAAGTAGTATTGGAATAATGATCAACTCACACGAGATGTGTAAGTATACAAATTCAATACAGAGTATAATTCTAAAACCACAGTTTTGAAGGTGAGAAAAATACACAATGGGGGGATTGAATTGTGTTATTCGTTCCTTTACTTTGCTTATGAACAGAGTTCAGATTCTAAACCATTATTCAGGATTCTGATAATTAATTACAGTAGAATAATAATAGAAGCAAATAAGTAACAACATAACACACAAATATTTATATTGGTTCCTCCAAAACTAAGAGTTGTCCAATCCCTTTACAGCACAAGAGATTTTCCACTATAATCAAAACATGATTACAATCATTTATGCACTTAAGAATAAGACTTTTCTGCTCAAACCCTCATCCTGAGACTTTCTACTTAGACCCTTAGCCCAAGACTTCCCGCTTAAATTCCACGAATCTAAGACTTCCTTGCTTAAACACCCCAGGTTCAAGACTTATGTTCATACCTTAGATCTAAGACTTCCCTGCTTAAATTCCATAAATCCAAAACTTTTGCTTAGACCTACAGTCCAAGACTTCATGCTTAAATCCCACAGACTCAAGACTTCCTTGATCAAGCCATCTAGGCTCAAGAATTATGCTTAGACCCACGCTTCAAGACTTTCTTGCTCAATCAACAACTGATTAAGAATTCAATGCTCTAGCACATAGCAGGACACTTACTTGGTTCAATATTCACAACAAGAGACCTTGATGCTCAAGCACATAGCAAGAGACTTTATCTAAACTACTAAATAACTTATTTAGCCTAATAGAGAACAAGGTGTACTTGATACATTACATGGTAATAACCATAACAAAGACCATAACACTTAAGATTTCTAAGGTATTCAACGTTTAAGAAATCTTAAGGCTTTATACAATTTATAATATATAACAGAAATTTTGCATACTCGATTGTGTTGCTATTGTTGATCTTGTTATTCTTCTATTTTAATATAAGTGTAGGATGATTTTATCCTTCTTGGCTCTTCTTCTTTATTCTATTTGTTCCTTGTTGAAAATTCATCTTGAATCTTCAGCTACTTATATAGAAGTTTCAGAGTAATAGTCGTTGGAAGAAATAACTTGTACAAGTGTCTTTGTTACTCCATAGTACAAGAGAAGTTGAAGATAGATACACCAAAAGACATTGATCCATTGTATAACTTGTTTAAACATTGTGTCTTTCATGTGATCTTGTACTATAGATCTGTTGAAAGTAGATATTCGTAAAGCATCTCAACTCTTTTTGAGCCTTGTGAACACAAACTCTAGATGACAAATTGATTAGACATTGTAGCTTGCTTTATGTATTACAGATATCTTAGCTTTATCGTTGGTTCTGAATGATCACCAGAAGTTGATACATTCAATAAGTTTAGATTTAATCTATTTCTCTTTTGATGCTAAGGCCTTCAACTTCAAAGTCTATGTAAACCTATATTATCAGTTTTTACGTAAAGAATGTTCTTCAGATTCTGAACCACCAAAATCCAATAACTTAACTTCTCTCAAGTGTGTCCTTATATCAGACTCTAAATATATTCTTCTTTAAGCTTTAGAACCTGCACACTTAGAACACACATTAGATAAAACCATTGTTCGTTCAATACTTTGTTATCATCAAAACCCAAAGAATATATGTCATGAACAAATCTTGTTCTAACAGGTCTATAGTATTAATCAACAACAAGAGAATTTGCATTGCCAATCTAACAAAACCTACATTTGAAAGATAAATCTCTACTAATGCAATAACCTAACAACATATGATTCTATGAAAGCGATAAGACGACTTAAACATTAAATTATACTAAAATAAACACTCAAGAACAAGGTGCAACAAAAAGAAGTGAATATGATATTGATTAACACTCAAAAAGTTGTTCTAGAAAAACATGAAAAAGAAAATCAGAGGTGCTTGAAGAAGACACACTAGAGAAGAGAAGATAAATTGACATTTTGTCTATGTGGGTTTAGGGTTTAGGGTTTAGGGTTTAGGGTTGCACCCACATGTTTCAAACACTTATCTTTCTTGGATCAAAGAAATGGCTATTTAAATATAAAATGGAAAAATTGGATTTGTGAAGCTGTCATTCGAGTTAAAAATAAATATCGATTTAAATCACAAGATATCATGATTCAAGTAAAGTTAAATTCCTTATTCGAGACAATTTGAGAAGAGCCCAAATTTAGCTTCATGAAGATATTTGATTCGAGTCAGAATTATCACTTGATTTGACTCACATGATATTCTGATTCGAATCAAGTTCATTTAGTGACTCAAATCAAATCATATAGAGGAATATCACATTTTGCATAAGGTTCCTGATTCGAATCACACTTAACACTTGATTCGAATCAAGTCACTCAACAACTTGATCTAAGAGTTCTAACTTTTGATTCAAGCCACACTTGATGAAATGACAAAAAGGCAATTTTCTAGGCTAAAAAAGAAACACTATCAAGGATCAAATACTCTAATTTTATTTAAGTAATGAGGGATATTGATGGTACATTGCTAAAATAGCTGAAGCGGATACAATACAACTCAAATGTGAATAACATACAAACACGTAAATATTGAATGATAAGAAAATTACAAATAAACACGTGAATAAACATATACACTCAAATTGACAAAAACATCAAAACAAGAAAACAATATCATACAATAACATGGCTATAGTTTCACTCATAATATTTTACCATCCATGTTGTCTCCATAAGCGACATGATCGCTTTCTTTGTGATTGAACTTGATAAACATCGAAGCATCAATCATTACGTGTCTTGAGCACCCGATATCTAGAAACCACAACCTTTTTGCAGAGGCAAGACAATCCTAAAGAAAATTAAATAGGTAATTTAGATACCCAACTAGTGGGTCCTGGGGGTTAGTTAAAGAACACTTATGTATCCAAGTCATGGTACTATTAAGAACTTTGACATTCCTAACATGGCAAAAAGGCCTAATGTAACATTTATCACCACAACAATGACATGTTGATTTAGATGAAATATTATTTCTATCTCTTCTAAAAAAAGTGAGAGATTTTATTAAAATCAAACCCTCTTTCACTTGAGGAAGTAGAAACAGTAGTGGATATAGAAATAGCTTGTGCCAGTTATCCTTTAAGGTTTCATTTTCATGTTTTGAAATTGGACGAGTGTCACATTCTATCTTTACTACCTCTTTAGCTAAAGTATCAAACAATAAATTGCTCACTAGTGAGAGATGCATGTTCATACTTTAAGGGATCTAGGGCACTATTAAGATCATAAATCTCTTTCTCAAGTTTTGAAATAAGTTTTCTTTGAAGTGATATTTTTTTTAATGTGCCTAAATAATATGCATGCATTTATTTAAATGCTTTCGACAACTGTTTGTAACAAGGTTTAAAATCAAAATCAAAATCATATACCTCTTAGTCTTTACTTTTCTTGGGCTCCATCAATAAAAAATTTGCAAATTCATCATATGATATATAATTGGAATATGAAGTGGAACTCTCATTTTATTCTCCTCAAGCGGTATAGAATTTATGACCTTTAGCATGATTGCCCTTCATCTCATAGGAGTTTTTATCCTTCTTGTTGTGGTTATTGAGACTCAGATACATTTTACGGTAATGACCTGACTTTCCATATTCGTAGCACGTGACATCTTATTTTCTTCTTATTTTCCTTCTTATGTAGATGGTCTTATTTATATAATTATTGTAGTGCTTGACGAATAACCATATCGCTTCTAGTTTGGAAGAGTTTTCATCAGAACTATCAATATCATCCTCTACTTTCTTATTCTTTGAAGAGGAAGCTTTCAAGGAAATATCCCATTTTCTTATTTGACCTTCTCTTTCTTTTTTGAGCTTACGTCGCTTGTAGCGAGCCGTTTCAGTTCAGTTTCAAGTTCAGTCAAATTTCTAAGCAGTTTTGTGATATCTAAATTATTGAGATCATTTGATTCTCTAATAGTTGTGACATTTGGCTGTCATTCCCTACACATAGATCTTAAATTTTTTTTATCATAATCTTTGTTAGAAATGTACTTTCCCAAATTTCTAATTTGTTGATTAAATGGAGAAAACGAGTCGACATGGATTCCATGATTTCACCAGGCTCTACATGGAAAACTTCATACTCCTCTATCAGCATATTGATTTTAGAATCCTTAACGTCTTCATTTCCATTGTAAGGGACTTGAAGAGAGTTCCACATTGATTGTGCACTATTATGATGTGACATAGAGTAATTTACTTTATTGTTTAACACTGAGATAAATATATTCCCCACCTTCATTTCATAGGATGCCTTTTTGGTTTCATCGTCTAACCAACCTTTTGGGAGTTTAACGGAACCATCGACATTATTTTTGAGAACAAAAGGTCTGTCGATGATTTCTACCCAAAGCATTTTCTCTACAAACATCAAGTGTGCATGCATACTATCCTTCCAATAAGCATAATTTTCTCCTTTGAAAATTGGGGCTATATTATACATTCCATTTGGATAGTCGTTTCCCATATTCTCAATATTTGAGTCGTTTTGATAGGATCAAAAGACCAACTTTAATGCCAATTGTTGGGCGAGAGTATGAGATGATAACAATCTGAAAAGTGGGGGGGGGGGGGGGGGAAGGGGTGAATAGATATCCCATAAATAATTTGACCGATTTGAAAAATACTTTTAGTTTGAAAAGCTTATCAGAGTTTAAAAATGATTTTTGCAGCGAAAACAAAGTGCATATAAATGGATTATACTTATCCAACAATATATACACAAAACACCTTAATCAATATATAAATAATGAAATCAAATTAGGCATTTAATCAAACTAATCAAAGCGGTATATCGAATGACGATCAACTCACATGAGATATGTAAGTACAAATTCAATACAAAGTAGAATTCTAAAATAGCAGTTTCTAGTCTTAATCAACAACAAGAGAACTAACATCGTCAATCTAACAAAACCTACATTTGAAAGATAAATCACTACTAAGGCAATAACCTAACAACATATGATTCTATAAAAGAGATAAATTCGACTTAAACATACAATTCTACGAAATCTCTCTCTCTCTCTCTCTCTCTCTCTCTCTCTCTCTCTCTCTCTCTCTCTCTCTCTCTCTCTCTCTCTCTATATATATATATATATATATATATATATATATATATATATATATATATATATATATATATATATATATATATATATATATATATATATATATATATATATATATATATATATATATATATATATATATATATATATATATATATATATATATATATATATATATATATATATATATATATATATATATATATATATATATATATATATATATGAGAATGTTATTTTTATGTGAGAACATGAAAAAGAATCTGAACTATTAGATTTTAAAATAAATGATGGATATTATGTGTCATTTTTTTCTCTCCTCCATCATTTATTTTAATAATGGAGGAGAGAGAAAAAAACACACACATAATCTTCACCATTTATTTTAAAATCTAATGGTTCAGATTTATTCACATGTTCTCACATAAAAATTGCATTCTCATATGATATATATATATATATATATATATATATATATATATATATATATATATATATATATATATATATATATATATATATATATATATATATATATATATATATATATATATATATATATATATATATATATATATATATATATATATATATATATATATATATATATATATATATATATATATATATATATATATATATATATATATATATATATATATATATATATATATATATATATATATATATATATATATATATATAAGACTCTCACTACAATTATTATCTGAATGATGTTGAAAATATGAAAATCTTATATTTGAATCTACGTTGAATTGTACATAGTATAAAGTGAATCCTCGAGAAATCTTTACTCGAAATTGTCTTGAATGTTCTAGCACTAAAAAAACTGCTCCAAAGTCTCAATTTTGCAACAATATTTCCTCGATCCTACTAGTATCTTGAGCCTTGGCATGTCTAAAGATTGAGAAGGACTCCCACTTTGTCTTTAGGGTTCCACACAACACTACCAAAGTAATTTTGGAGAGAAAAACATCATTATTTTCCTCTGGATTTGTTAAAACTAGTTACAACCATACACACTTTTCAAACCTCTAAAAAAATTAAGAAATCTTCAAAGAAACTTTAACCACAATAATATAATTTTCTCAAAATCGCACACCTCAAAAGATGAGATTTATATCCACACGAAAATGGAAAAAAAATGAGGTAGAAGATGGAAGATTTTTTTTGGCAAAATACTCAAACATAAATTCAAAATACTTTTGACAATGAGAGAACGTGTGGGTAGTAAAATTTCAAATCAATAGTAGAAGTGCATGTATTCCAATATTGTGAAAGGTTTTGAGTGAGAAATTTTTTATATGTGTTGGATATCTAGCACGAAAATGAGTGAAAAATAGTGTTTGATTCAAGTCATAAGCAAGAGGTATGATTCGAGTCAAAGGATCAAGTGATTTGAATCAAGAGACAAAACACTGAAATTACAAAATTTATTATTCGAGTCACACTTTATGTGATCCGAATCACATGATTTGTGTCAAGTGAATGGGTGATTCAAATCAAGCTCACATAAACAATTCTAAAGAAAAGTTGTCTTAGTATGATTTGAATCAAGCTATATGTGATTCACATCAAGTAGGTGTGATTTTGAATCATGGATGTTGTGATTCGAATCATGGCTACTTGAAAACTTTTCCTGAATGCATTGTTGCTCTTATTCGATTCGTCGAAGCGTATAATTCGAATCACACTTACAGGATCTCAAAATTTTCAAAATCAAAATTGTTTTTGAGATTATAACATTGTCTTGACTTGAACCACTTTTATATATATATATATATATATATATATATATATATATATATATATATATATATATATATATATATATATATATATATATATATATATATATATATATATATATATATATATATATATATATATATATATATATATATATATATATATATATATATATATATATATATATATATATATATATATATATATATATATATATATATATATATATATATATATATATATATATATATATATATATATATATATATATATATTTTTCTTGATTAAAAAACTCAACAAGTTGACTTGAAGCATATTGCTTACATTATAACCAAACAATTTGATTTATGAATGCGTAAAACAAATTTAAACTTCAACCCCAAGGTGTGCATCAAGAGGATACTTAATCACGATATAAACAAAACCAAAAGCTAAAAACAAGCAATCAAATCGTAAACCCTTAGGAGGCAGGCAGTGCAACTTCAGAGAAGAGTTGCTCTTCTTTGTAGTATTGTTGTAAGATTCGAATGAGGGCCATTAAATGTTTCAATTATTGGGATGTTATCATCCACATTATCACACGAGTAATCAAAATCACCTTCACATGTGTGTCGTTCGTCTTCAACAATCATATTGTGTAATATAATGCAAGCATATATGGTATGCTTGAAGGTTCCCACGTGCAAAGCATTGAAGCACTCCAAAATCCATCTTCACACCCTTTCTAGTTGAGTTTAGCATCTGTCAAAACTATTACTTGAGGTTGAACTACCATAGTCAAATTAGTATATTAGCCTTAGTTATATATCAACTCAATTTCTTTTATATGTCAGGCCCGCAACTAGGCGGGATCTTTGCTTACCCACACTCTAGTTTGCCCATAATTTATAAGTAGGTTTTAGACTCTTATATGCAACAAGTGAATGTTAATTAAACTTTTCTCAATATAAACATGGGTAGAGAGCCTCTCAAGCACGACACATGTAAATACAATATATTCTGACTTAAAGAAAAAACCTGACAAACATTAATTAATTCATAAAAACTTTGTTAGGATCTTTAAAATCTTTTATTTTATTTTATTTTTAATACAAAAATTTAAAGTAGTAGAAAATAAAAATAAAAGTAAAAAATTTAATATTAAATTATCTTTATTATATAAAATGGAACAACCTATGCAGCTCCTATGAAACCCTAATTCCCTCTTTTTTCCCTCCTTTATGCTCCAACTATAACTTTAGTTATTAATTATTTATTTATATTTTAAATTTATTATTGATTTGCTGACATAGAGATTAGTATGAATCATTTAAAAGATTTTCACTAACTTCTCACATGTACAGTACATTCTTTGTAAATCTAAAAAGTTACTTTAGGTATACATCTAATGCATAATGATTATCATTAGTCTTGAGTCTCTCAATTAGTAAATGCACAACCCCACATATCCATTATTCTTCATAAGCTATTATTATAAATAGTGGTTTCAATCAAACAAATACTCCTACATCACAAGTTTAAAAATAATACTGAAGTTAAGGTTTCTATACTTAGTTGAGTTCAAGGATGTCTACAAAAGGTGTCAAAAGTATTTTCGTTTGATGCTAATCACGTTCAACTGATTTTACAATTTGTGTACTATATCATTTTTATGGTTATTAAATTATATATGTAGGAGGCAATTGAAGGTGGTGATTCAAACAAAGAGGAATTGACTACTGCATGTTCTGAAAATACACCTACAAACAAGACATTGGGGAAGAGGTTGTTTGATAGTCCTGAATCAATTGCTATGAATGATATCAATGGTGGTGCTTCATCGATTGTCAAAGATTCTAAATGTGTAAAGCTTGAAAAATCTGATTGAGTGGCCGCCTGTTGAAGAATATTTGCACAAATAAAAACACATATTGGACACACAAATATTCTGAATGTTAAAAGATAAAATGATTAAATAATATTAATTGATATCACTAAATTGATAAAGTAATATCTATTTTATTTGGGTTTTCCTATCTAAAACTTACTCCCTCTGTGAGAATTTATTTTTATTTTTTGTCCCTACTTATAAGAGAAAAATCTAAATATTTAAGATTTTTAATATAATAAATAATATTATAATAATATCTATAATTTTAATTAGTTAAAGATTAAACTTAACTTTAAAGTATTATTACTAAAAAAACATAAAATAATTTGTTTTAAAATTTATACTTATTTAATAAAAGTATTTAGCTTTATATATTATTATTACTAAAAAAACAAAATAATTTGTTTTAAACCTTATACTTATTTAATAAAAGTATTTACCTTTATATACTTATTTAATAAAAGTATTTAGCTTTTATTTGGATTTTTCTACATAAATAAAGTATTAAATTATATCAATACTTGCACGTTTGTGCTACATTTCAAAAATATTAAAAATATAAATATAATAAATTATTAATAAATAATAATCACTATTAAAACAAATAAAAGTGATGAAAAAACAATCATTTAATGCATTGAATAGGCTTATGGTTACACCCAATGCAAAGTTTTATATAATAAAGATAAAGATTTTCACTAACTTCTCACATGTACAATACATTCTTTGTAAATCTAAAAAATTATTTTAGGTATACATCCAATGCATAATGGTTATCATTAGTCTTGAGCCTCTCAATTAATAAATGCACAACCTCACATATTGGACACACAAATATTTTAAATGTTAAAAGATAAAATGATTAAATAATATTAATTGATATGACTAAATTGATAAAGTAATATCTATTTTATTTGGATTTTCCTATCTAAAACTTACTCCCTGTGAGCTCCTATGAAACCCTAATTCCCTCTTTTTTCCCTCTTTTTTCCCTCCAACTATAACTTTAGTTATTAATTATTTATTTATATTTTAAAATTATTATTGATTTGCTGACATAGAAATTTGTATGAATCATTTTAAAAATTGCATTAACTTCACATATATTAATTCTTTGTAAATATGAGAAGTTGCATTAAACTCCAACGTATACACCAAATGCAAATTTTTATATAATAAAGATTTTCACTAACTTCTCACATGTACACAGTGTTTTAAAAACCGGACCGGACCGGCCGGTCGGACCGATCGAACCAGGAACCGGCCTATTAACCGGTCTGATTTACTAGTTCGATCGTCTGTGTCATCAAACCGGTGAAAACCGGGAACAATCGGGTTGGACCGGGAAAAATCGGGTTTAGGGTCGGACCGGTTCTAATGCATTTTTTATTTTTTAATTAAAATTTAAATGCAAAAGTTATAAAAATTAAAAAAAAAATTTGTTTTGATTGTTTTGAAATAATTTTACGTAGACATTAGAGTTATTTTGTTATAAATTATTCAATTATATTATATTGCAATTAGATTTTGTAATTTTGTATTATTTTGTTATGTGTGATACATTTGTTTAAAATTTGAATTTAAATTATGAAATTGTGAATTTATGATATGATATTTTCAAAAAATTTAATTACTAGTTATATTTTTTTAGAAACTGAATCATCCGATTCGACCAATTTTATATCTATATAATGACATGTCTATTCAACCGAGTTATCCGGTTTAGTCATGCAGTTCGACTAGTGACCCAGTGGTTCGACCGATAAACCAGTGACCCAATACCCTCACCGGTTCGATGACCGGTCCGGTTTTTAAAACACTGCATGTACATACATTCTTTGTAAATCTAAAAAGTTACTTTAGGTATATATCAAATGCATAATGATTATTATTAGTCTTGAGTCTCTCAATTAATAAATGCACAACTCCACATATTGAATACAAAAATATTCTAAATGTTAAAAGATAAAATGATTAAATAATATTAATTGATATCACTAAATTGATAAAGTAATATCTATTTTATTTGGGTTTTCCTATTTAAAACTTACTCCGTGTGAGAATTTTTATTTTATTTTTTGTCCCTACTTATAAGAGGAAAAATCTAAATATTTAATATTTTTAATATAATAAATAATATTATAATAATATCTATAATTTTAATTAGTTAAAGATTAAACTTAACTTTAAAATATTATTACTAAAAAAATATAAAATAATTTGTTTTAGACCTTATACTTATTTAATAAAAGTATTTAGCTTTATATATTATTATTATTAAAAAAACAAAATAATTTGTTTTAAACCTTATACTTATTTAATAAAAGTATTTAGCTTTATATACTTATTTAATAAAAGTATTTATCTTTTATTTGAGTTTTTCTACATAAATAAAGTATTAAATTATATCAATACTTGCACGTTTGTGCTACATTTTAAAATTATTAAAAACATAAACATAATAAATTATTAATAAATAATAATCACTATTAAAACAAATAAAATTGATGAAAAAACAATCATTTAATGCATTGAATATGCCTATGGTTACTTAAGAAATAGCTATAATCATTTTGTTTGGATCCAATACATTTATGCATTGAATTTTCAAAATCTGAAAAATTGCATTAACTTCTAACCTATACAGTTAAAGCAATTAAAATCACACTTTTTGATTAAAAAGTTACACTAACTTCTCACGTACACATTCTTTGGTAATCTAAAAAATTGTATTAACTTCTAACATATACATCCAATGCATTTTGATATCATTAGTCTTGAGCCTCTAAATTAATAAATATACACACTTATGCATTATTCTTCACATCCTATAACTATTATTATAAATAGGTGGTTGTTGTCAAAGTTATAGCATGGCAGAAGGAATTGGAAGACATAATTCTTCTAAGAGAATTAGAACACATATAAAGAAGTTTTTCATAATGTTCAATAGTTAATTGTTTATTTATTTCTCGATATGTATGTCTGATTATTTATGATATTTAAAATTTTCTAATTTAAAAATTATTCAATATTTATTTATATTTTAAAATTTATTTATTTATATTTTTTATATTAAAAGTTATTTTAATGTCAATTATTTTAATAATTACATTATAAATATTATATAATATTTTATTATGTAAATAAAGAATAAAATATTATATATGACATAAAAAAAACATTTCGTGCATCGCACGGGTCAAAGACCAGTGACAATGAAAGGGGCACTGTTAAATGAGAAAGGGTTGGTTTCATTCATATCAAAAATCAATCAAACATGGCCATGGCCATCGTCATCATCAACATCATCACCAAAAAACGCTTCCTCACTCTACCCCTTCTTCATTCCACCTCTCTCTTCTCCACCTCCACCACCGCCACCACCACCACCACCACCACCACCACCATTCCAACATCCCAATTCCCCTCCAAAACCCCCCTCGAAAAACAATTCGAAACATGGGTCAACCATCTCAAACCGGGCTTCACCCCTTCCGACGTCAACCTCGCCTTAACCTCCCAATCCGATCCCGATCTAGCCCTCGACATTTTCCGTTGGACCTCCCAACAACGCTCCTACAAACACAACCACCTCACCTACCTCACCATCATCAAACACCTCATCACTTCTCGCCGCTACCAGCAAGCCGAAACCCTAGTCGAAGAAGTCATTGCCGGCGCGTGCGAACCCACGCTACCTCTCTACAATTCCATCATCCGTTTCTGCTGTTCCCGCAAATTCCTCTTCAACCGCGCATTCGACGTCTACAACAAAATGTTAAACTCACAAGACTGTAAACCTAATCTCGAAACCTATACTTTACTCTTCAACTCGCTTCTTCGAAGATTCAATAAACTCAACGTTTGTTATGTTTATCTGCATTCTGTTCGATCTTTAACCAAGCAGATGAAGACTTCTGGTGTTATACCTGATACTTTTGTGTTGAATATGATTATTAAAGCTTATTCTAAGTGTTTAGAACTTGATGAAGCGATTAGGGTTTTTCGCGAAATGGGGTTGTATGATTGTGAGCCGAATGGTTATAGTTATAGTTATATTGCTAAGGGTTTGTGTGAGAAAGGGAGGGTGGAACAGGGGTTTGGGTTTTATAAGGAAATGAGAGTTAAGGGTTTGGTTCCTAGTACTAGTACTTATGTGATTGTTGTTTGTAGTCTTGCTTTGGAGAGGAGATTTGAGGATGCCGTTGAGGTTATGTTTGATATGTTGAGTAATTCTAGGTCACCGGATCATCTTACTTATAAGACTGTTTTGGAAGGATTATGTCGAGAAGGGAGAGTTGATGACGCATTTGAATTGCTTGATGAATGTAAGAAGAGGGATGTTTGTATGAATGAGAAGATGTATAAGATTTTGTTCAATGATTTGCAGTTTGTGTGTAGGGATTAGAAGATTTTGTACTAATCGTCGTCACGCACAATGTTCTTTTTTCTCCGAGTAGAACTTGGATCAGAACTATCTATTACTTGGTAGTGGTAGAGGCTGATATGGAGACTTGTGATGAATCCTGCTAAACGTATGATCGGACACTTCTTTTTACTTGGAGATTGTTCTCAACTTTTGAAGTTATTTTCATTGCACAGCACAGGTTAGTATGTAGCAATTGGGCACCTGAATATATGTTGACGCCAATGCGGATGATGATATCATGAAGCTCTTTTTTGGTTGAAAGGGTTACTGATAACAGGATGTTATATAACCTCATCTCTGTGAGGCCACATGATTCCACAGTTGGAGCAAAAACAGGCATGTAATTTACACTTGCTGAAATTGCTTGTTGATAGTTTCCTAGACGAGCATCTTATGATATCGTATAACAAGCTAAAGCAACACAATAGTCATCTGATTTTTATTATTCCAGCTGAATTTAACTGGAATAAAGTTTAGCTGAAAGTTTTGTAGTCAGTATCATTTGTCTATCTGTATTTCTTAATGCAGAATTTTATGTTTAACGTTAATCTTCATGGAGTATGGGAGGAATTTCATTGTGTAATAATCGACTCGGCAGGAACTTTTGTATTCTGATTAAATGAAGATTTCCCAATATGTAGTGATCATATATTTTATTTGCTAATGGAGTTTTTTTTCTCTTTACAATGTTGATTTGTTGCTGTTAAGTTATATGTTGTGCTGTTCCAATAGTTTATCGGTTATATCGCGATTAAGTTGAAACATTTATATAGATGATAGCAGTTTCCACATGAGGATGGTGATGACAGAGCTCTTAAAGCTAATTAAAGTCCCTTGCTTTTCAAGTTTATATCATGGTAAGATGGTCTTCAAAAACCCTGTTCCAATACCAATGCCATTTTCAAATCTAGAAAAAAAAAATTCTCAAGATAACTTAATTTTCAGGTAGGCACGAGATTGTCTTCATGTCCAAACCTGGCAGCTCATGTTTAATAAGTTTATGTGTTAAACGGATTGTTGATTATGTAAAACAAAGGTAACCTTTGGCGCAAGTGCTTGGTAGTGTACAAAATTCGGTCCAGTCGGAAACTTCTGGAAAAAAAATGCTTACTTATTTTTATTTGTTGGTTTGTTTTGGGAACAACATGGTCTAATCTTTGTATCATCGTGTTCTTATTGAACCTGTTTGTCATCGATTTTATTGGTTTAAAGGCCAGCTTCAAGTTTAAAAATTGGTCTGATCTAATGTTGAGCGCACAAAATCTGACTTAACTTGTCATTTGCTCACCTAGATGCTAATCATTTGAAATAACTGAGATCTATTTAGTCAGAAACCAAATAGTTAAAATGAAATTGATATCATGAAAACATTTACACTAATCTTAAAATATTATTTGAAAGTTTTGTTGTTATTTCAATATCAACATTATCATGAAAACATTTACACTAATCTTAAAATAATATTTGAAAGTTTTTGTTGTTATTTCAATTTCAACACATGTTTTGTAGGAATTTTCCTACTGCGCATTTCATTTGTGAAAATGTGTTGTATAGATTTTGGAATATCAATGAAATTATGGAAATGAGTTAAAGAAAAGACCATCTTTGCTAGAATAGTATGTATTTAGAATAATTTCATTAATATTTAGTACTGACATCATCATAAGTGTTTATTGACATAATTTACATATTTATTTCATCAAATATAAAAAAGACGACCTATGATACAAGATATGAGAAGTGCCAAAACAATAAAAACAAAGATCAGAGTACAATATTCATCATTGTATCAGATACATAATACACAGCAGAAAACATAATTTAAGTTTCTCTTGAAACATCCAAGTATAGTTCCACTTATAAATTAAACCTGCAAACAATACCTGAAAAACAACAAGAATAGTGGGGTGAGATAATAATCTCAGTAAATTCCCCTATCTTATGGGTTCACTCGGTTCTACAAAGTTATAGCCAATTTCTATCTCAAGTCAAAAAGAGAAAGGGATTAGACTTGAGTTCACACAATTCACGATGTATAAAAACATGTCTCTTGAGTCCACCAACTCAAACAATCACTAATCGAAAACTACATCAAGGCATCTTTCCTCAGTCAACCCCACGTCTAAAGTTATCGTCACGGGTCACAAATCCTTGTATTATAAATATTTTTTTTCCGGCCAACCCACACAAGAGTTATTGACACAGGTCACAAATATCTAACTCATAAGTAACTTTTCCCAGTCAACCCACACTAGAGTTCTCGACAAGGGTCACAAATAACTATCTAATAAGTAACTTTTCGCGGCCAACTCACACAAGAGTTCTCGACACGGGTCACGGATACTTATTAGTGAAAATAGTGTGCACATTTCGAAGGAGCTCTCTATATAAGCCTCCACTCTCAGAACGACACATCTCAAGAGAATTGTTTCCGACTACGTGATAATGCATAACACAATGTCGAATGAATTCAGACTCTAAGAGACATATAACCAACTTTATGAATCGCCACTTCTCATGGGCCTTCCCCAATCACAAGTCTCTTTACCTGTAAGCTTCATTTGCTTATGTAATCACTAAGGATAATGTAATTGTATTCGACAATCACAAGGTATCACATTCGCCTTAACTATAAACAACACAAATCATACATGTTCCATACAAAGCTCTTCTCACAACTAGACAACCACTTGCCAATGATACACACATAGACATTCTTGCACAAGCATTGTCATCTATGTTATTCATCATGACTTAATCATTTTACTAATTCATTTCATTAGTTAATATCAAGAGTTTCATCACCATTCTTATACTCTTTTAAACATGTTATCACACAATCATATTCAAAAATAGCATGCATAAACACATACGGTAACATAGTATAATGCATTAAGCATGAACATCTCACACAAAGCATAAAATCATTATTATTCCTCTACCGACATTCTCGGTTAATTTGTGATCACATAATAGTTAGGCCTTTTAGAGCCAAACCCCTCACAAAAGATCAACCAATTGCATAGTGCTCAACACAACACTAGGTGTTCATCTTCACCTATTCACATAATATTCCACATTCTTAAATTCAAAGTCATCCTATCAAACTAATGCATATAGCCACATTCCGACTGTGCCTCAATCCGAATTACGGTTCAAAAGTTATGAAGGAAACAAAACGAGAAAAAACAAGATTCTGTCATGGTTGCACAACGGCCCCAAAGCAATGCTAGTTCGCATTTGCTTCGCATAAGGAACTCAAGGCGAGGCAAGAAAAGTAATGACAATGACAAAAGCCCTCAGTGCTCGCTGTGCGAGCTCTAGACGAGTGTTCGCTTTTAGTTCGCTTTCACCTTGCAGTGTGAGTATGACAGACTGTCACGTTCGCCTGCAGTTCACAATGTGAACCCTGCGATTTCTACAATCTGTCAAACGAACAGTCTCAAGGTATTTTCAAACCTCCCTCTTACCCAAACTCAATCCATCATTAATGTTAACATATTCACACATGAAACAACATGAATCGCATATTTTTCCCATTTCTCATTTCTCACATCAAAGTAGAACTAACCTCTAGAAGCAATAATGGTGTATAGTAGAATTTCTGCACTTCAAAGTATCCAAGCATGGTTATCTGGTACAATATCAAAGCTGCTACGGTTGTTTATGTGCGGCCACATTCTTTCGTAACTTTCATAAGCTGGTACATATACTTCATCAATCTTCATCAAACCCCACTCTTCCACTTTTGAATTTTCTTCTCCTTTTCTTTTCTCCTTTCTCTCCTCTTTCTCTTTTCTTCTTTTTTTTTTTTTACCAACTTTTCTTTCTATTCTTTTTCTTTTCTTTTTATTCTTTTTCACCATATATAATAGTAGTTAATGACATAAATTTTTCTTTAATATTTTTCATTTAACACCAATTAACTAAATATTAGAATTATTAAAATATCCTCTCTTATACTTATTAATATTAATCGGTTTTTCTTTTATTAATAATTGATCTCTTCAGAATTCAATAGTTACTCTATTGATCTCAACTGCTAACACTTAGAGCACTTAAGAGCATAGGGTATTATATTCTTGAAGTGCTCTTCACTTTCACAAATGAACATTTTCTTCTATCTTTTGACTTAGACCTTGATTTGGTTTATTCTTGAAATCCTTCTTCTCTAACCTTCCCCTAACAGTCAACACCATATGCTATTTGATGATCATCACTCCCTTCTGATTATCTTTTTAGTTCTTTTAAAAAAACAAGGTATTTTGTACCTCCTCTAATGACAATGAGAGTACCAGAGCAACAAAGAACACTGGATCTTCATCATCTATGTAGATCCCAATGTTTCCAAGATCAAGAAACATTGAATTATAAACATCAAAGCACTTCACAACTATTACAAGTGGAACAAAGAGTGTATAATAATAGTATTTTCAAACCAACAAATCTCAACTTACATAATCACATTCACAAACAGTCCCTGATTCCTAAAACTTGTTATCAACATTATACTACACATCAAGACTGCTACAACTAAAACCACATCAAACAAATGATGTTGATCTTGAAACCTGAGACCGTGCATCTTCGAAATCTTCAAACTGATCATCCTCGATTTTCTCAGAACTCAAGCTTGGAGGAATGAAAGCCCTGAACATCAATTCCATGTTTGGAACTCCTTTAAGCGCTGAAGCTGCTGCAACCTCAAGTGATTGATTTTGAAACGATGGATAAAATCTCTTTGCGCAGACAAAGCCGAATAATATCGACATTATTGGAAGAGGAAGCAATAATGGTGCATAGTAGAACTTCTGCACCGAAAAGTATCCAAGCATGGTTATCTGGTACAATATCAAAGCTGCTATTATACGGTTATTTATGTGCGGCCACATTCTTCCATAACTTTCATATGCTGGTACATATACTTTGAGAGCCTACAAAATAGTACATTAAAGATTAAAATGACAATCTTTAAGGAAAAAACAAGGTTTCATAAGACATAATTTAAGGTACTTTACCTGATTTCGCAATACGAGCCATCCGAGGCCAAAATAGAGAGCACCAAATGGGATGATAAGAGGAGCAATAACAGAATAACAGAAAACAATTGTGACAATCAGCATGTCACTGGGAATTCTTGTTGCATAAGAAAGATCTCCAGGAGCCCAAGCTTGTTTCAACTCAGCTTCAGTCTTGCATAGAAATTTTTTCTTCAAATGGTAGATAATAAGAGGAATTAACCGGGACAGCTCAAGGCCGTAGCCGATAAAAAATCTAACAAAAAAAGAGCAAGAAAAATCAGTTGTGTCAATATTTTTTTCAATGATCAAATATTTTCTTGTTCATGCGTCTAGTAGAAAAGCGGTTAAGAAGCTTTAACATAAACGTCGATGACAACTATAAACAAAACCTAATTGGGGTTAGGATGATATCTTACTTCAGTGCGACGTAGGTCAAGAAAAAAGTAGCATTGCCTGGAAGACTCGCCGCTAGCAAGCGCACAATATCTTTCGGTTTATCCTGAACTTGCTTGAATGTTTCGAACAAGGTTCCACCTAAAGTAACTCCAATGAAAACGTTCAACACCGTAAAATAAAAATATTTTCCAGAAGCAGCCCTGACAACATGGCTTTCGGTTGGAATGCCCTCTAATCTAGACAGAAACATAAGCAACTTCGGTAACATAGCCAAGAAAACTATCAGTGCAATTTGAGGGAGATAAGCTTCGAGCACTGTCCTCAAAGCGGGGATTTTCACAACTGGTTTTAGGAACGGGAGAAGTTTCACCAAATTCTTCAAAGTCGTAAATGCAGATACAAACGTGATGGGAATCATGTAAAAGAATATGGCGAGTGCAACAATGAAATACACCAAGTACTGCCTCATTTCTCTTTGAAAATACTTGATTTTCAAATTAGGCCATAGTAGTTGACAGGGTTCAGGAGCATCGAAAACCGACCATCTATCAATCGTTTGCGCATGTAAACTCTGAGACGCAGATGCTGCAACCACCCTGTTTGAGAAAAAAATTATAGCAGCATTTTGTTGCTTTTCTTTGAGAGTCACCTTTTGCTCAGTTTCTAATTTCGCAACCAATTCATTAATCTTTTCATTGCAATACTCTATGCTGTCCACTTTTTTACCTAGAATTCCAAGGCAGCCAGTCTTGTTGGTCGGTCTTGTACCTTCTGGTTTAGCAGTTGTTTTTGAGTCTGCGTATACTGCTTCGGCACGAGCAAGCTTCTTCTTATACCCTTCCAGCTCCTCCCAAATCTTGTTCACCTCTTTATTGTCTGTTATAATCATAGACCTGTAAAATGCTTCCGGATATATGCTTTTAAAATAAGAGTCAACCTGTTCCTTCCTAGTCTGACCCTCAGGAACAGGAGGAATGTCTCTCACGACAATCGCAAACTGCTCGGGCTTTACATCAGGAGACTTGAAAGCTTCGGAACGCAGAAACGAAACATGTCTATAAGCCTTCCATAAGAAGAATAACGAAACAAGTGAAATCCAATAGCAGGCGATAAAATACGCCCACAGCCTCGCACTGCTTGCCTACGAATACGAGAATAAGTTCAATCATAAGGAAAAATTACCACAATAGTACTATATTCTATGAAAATGGTACGAATTACTGATCTTACCGTGATGTTTCCCATCGATAACTCGTCAAGTTCATTGAAAGTCCCTTTGCTAACTGATTGTTTCTTTCCACCACCATCGGTAATAGCAACAGGTAGAAGAACCGGTAACAGAATAATTCCGGCTAATATTAGGATAATGAATACTGAAAAAAAAAAAACATGAAAAGTAATAGTTAAAAACTGAATACTCAATTTGCATCTCATATGATAAGAGTTGAATCAAATCAAGTGATTTTGCATCCATAATTGGTTCTAAATTGAAGTTAGAATTTGGAGCTTTTGCTTTAAAAAATGACTTATATCAGCAAATTAAGAGTTGATTTTGAATCAACCTTTACATGAATCTATTCATCCATAAATGGTTTTTCATTCAACTCACTTTCAGTCATAATCAATTATATAAAAACAAATTCATTCAAAATCAATTACTTTATCCTAGAACCAAACACATGGAAACAACAACCAGAACAAGGTAATCAAAGACATGAACACAGAGAGAAAAGGATCAAGAACAAACCAGTGCTGAGAAAGACAAAGTAAACAGCAGCATCAACACCAGAGATATCAATAACATCCTGTTCAGAAGAAGAATAAGCTTCTATAATCCAAGAGAAAGGGTTTCTTGACTTATATCCACTTTCAAATGGATCCAAACCCCTAATGATCCTATTAGGATAGTACACCACATTGTTTCCAGGTTTACTTCTTAAAAAAGTAAACAAAATCATCAAAACGAAAAACACCAAAAAGGAAGTACCAAGAGATGTTACGAACGAAGAGAAATCCATCTGAGTTGATTTTCTCTAAACAATTGAAAAGGTTACCACTTTCAACTACCTATAGTGCATTGATTAAAAGGGTAACGTTGAAATTGGAATTAACTAATAGGAACAGTTAGATATAGGAGAGATATGAAAAGGTTAGATTTTGATTGTGTGTGTGTGAAGTAAATGGGAAAGAGTGATGACCCAAGATGAGAAATGGAAAGATGTATGGATGGTGCGGATTAAATAAGGTAAAGCGATCGTTGTCGTATGTGGGGTATGTTTGTTTCTTGGATTTGTTATACTCAATTAATGCAAGTTTGGGTTTTTTTGTTGAGAATGGAGTTATCGTTTTAAGAATGTGAATGTGATGTGATGCGTGGGAGGAACGGGTGGGGAGAGTGTTTGTGATGAGAAGGGGTTGATGGAAAACGGTGATGCAGAAGAGAGAGAAACTGAGGAGAGAGAGAGAAAGTGAAAAAGACAACTTTCTCCATGTTATGAGAAACATAGCACATGACATGACATAGTATATGTCATGTTATTTATTTTTGTAATACCCTTATTACCCTTCTATTTATTTGGATCATATATTTTATAACAAATTAATATATTATACTCAGTGCACTATTCTTTTCTCATACTACACAAAAGATATATTTTGTATCATGGATTGGAGATTTGCATCACTCAATTTTTTATTATCTTAACCCTTTCTATATTTGCAAAGATATAGTAAAGTTTTGTTGGATATTAATTGAAGGTTTAATTATAACTAAAGTTTATCAACCATATCCATTTGATCAATGAAAGTTACCACTTAAAAATAGCAAGTTTTGTCTTTTAGACTTTTCGATATAAAGAAATGGGGTTAATTTTAACGGTTACATATTTAATATTTTGTCTTTTAGTTTCTTTTGGTAATATTAGAAAGTTGTGTTGTTTTGGTTTAATAGTAACGTGTTATGCTTGTATATATTTTATTCTATGCTTTGGAGAAAGAGGAAAATATCCTACAAAGCATCATGCTCCAGCTCACGAAGTTGACACAAAGTTGGATATATTGATGATCATTTGTATCTATACTATCTACTATATGTATAACTTGTATCACAAACTCTCACTCAAGTTGCATGGAGTCAAAACTTTTTTATATATAAAAATCACCACGGTGCAAATATTTAATTGTGTAATAGTAGATACATGATAACAATTAGTTTTAGAGTAGAAGAAAGGAGAAGTTCAATCTCATGTTGATATAAAAATCATTAGCCGGGACTAATCAAGTTCTTAAATGGATCTATGTTTTTGTTTTCTATAAATTTACTAAATTTTATTTTTGGTTTTTATAAAAAAAATAGCTAATTATACACGTAGTTTTAATCTCTATTATTAAACTAATGTGTATTTTTAAATGATTATTTTGCAGATATATTTAAAATGTTATAAAAAGTTCCTAAAAAAAAGACCAAAGTTTATTCAAAAGTTTTGGAGTAATTAAATTATTCAAAAATCTGAAAATAAAAGTTTAAAATTTAAAAATTTAAGGGTAATTAAATAGTTTTTAAAATTTTATAAAATAGTAAGGACTAAAACTGCATGCATAAAATTTTTGTAGGGACCAAAATATATCATTTTTTTTATAGAAACTAAAAATGAAATGTGATATATTTATAGAGACTAAAAACATATTTAACCCTACTTTTAATATATTTGTAAAAATCAAGACAATCGAATTAGGATTATACGATAAATTAGAAAGGTGTTCTTTTGGTTGATTAAAGGTTATGTAAGAGCATATTTGAAAGTTTGAAAATAATTCTTGTCAAGTTTACAGGAGTTTGAGAATGTCAACACTCGTTAAGATTTGACAATTGGAGATTTATTCATGATCCATACTTATAATACCGTTAACTTAAGAAAATCATAAACAAAAGAAATTTGTATTTTGAGAGAGTTGCGCACATATGGATAAAAAAGAAATAGAAATATCGTGAAATGTGAGAATTAAGCCAAACATGGAGCATTGGGTACTCCATTAGCGGGAAAACACATATATTATCTGCATAAATAATCGAGCAATTTTATAGGTCACGTCGTTTCGGTCAATAGAACTAATGTTTGTATATAATGTTGAAGCAACGTACTATTTTATGTATAGTTATTCAATAATTTATAATGTTGGAGCAACATACTATTTTATGCATTTTTATTTCAGTAGTTCAAGCACTATACTTAACATTCTTTAGGGGTAGTTAAGAAACTCGTAACTAAGGGACAAATTCATTTCTCAATATTATACCTAGAAGAAAAAAGAATCACAACTTAGAGTTATAAGCTGATACATTGGCTAACTTTCAAATTCAACAACAAATTTAGCACCCCTAGTGAAATACTACAGCTATAACCCTTGAAAATTCAGTTTGTCAGATCAAGACTACAGTTGTATATGCGTTAGAGAAAGTTTTTTTAACAACATGAATCAATCATCTTCATCAATATCAAAGAGGTCATACCAACAAAGATTTAAAACATTCCATAAATGTTAGGAATCAAGTCCTCCTGATGCCTTTAAAGACACACATGTTAATCCTTCTGAAACACTGGTGGTGGTGAAAACATATTTTATTAGACAATAAAAATACATAAGGATGGATGACATTATGCATAAATTTTCTCAACAACTCATAAACACTATAAAAAATGTAGTTCACAATGAGGTTCGACAAGTTAGTGAGTTGGATACTAAACAAGAAAATTCTTGGAATAATTCATCCATTATTGTAATTCAAAAAGTTCAAAGAAACCAAACTCAAGTAGACATTGTTACTTAAAGCCAGTTGATCGCTGCAACGATAGAACCTTCACAGGTTTATATGGTTCATATATAGCAAGATACCTTTTATTTCTTTAAATTTACAGCCTATTAATTTTTTAAGACTAACCTTAGGGGTAGTAATTTGTGAATGATACGTTTAGTCATGCTAATCTTCAAAGGTACATATTATAAGAATGTACTAAGCTCACCATGAGGTAAAATCTTTTATGTTTAGCAACGTGAAGTTAATATAAAGTAGTCTTTTGTGTTTAATGATGTGCTGTTAGTGTTTTGTTTTGTTGTGTGTTAAACTATTAAAGATATACTTCTTTGACTAGTCAACTTAGGAAAAGATACAACATGTTACTGTGAGAGATCCATCAACAAGTGGATTTCATGATAAAAGTGATTGAAAATAGTATGATAGAGATATTTCCCATATTATCTACTTTAGAGATAAAGAACTAAAATTATAGAGGATATTTAGAATAAAATCATACATGCATTGAAGTTACAAGTGAGGCTTTGAGATTTGTCCCCTTGCTTTAATGTATATGTTTATGATGATGTACAACTACACCATAAGCTCATTTCCTGATCTCTCCTAGCACGACATAACAAATCATGCACACACAACTAACAAGTTATATTAGTGGATTATTATCCAACGCACTATCTATTATTGAACTCACTTGCTTTCTTAAACTGTTATTGACATTGTTTGCTACCAAAATGAACTTGTGACAACCATAAACTATTTTTAATCTGGCTCGTGCTTATTTTTAAAAGATAATCTTTACAAAATCAACCTAAGTTATTTTCCAGTCCCCGTGGGTTCGACATCCTTACTATTCTATCACTTGCTACTTAAAACGTACACGTATACTTGCAAATAACGTCACACGTTTTCAACCAACAAGTTTTTGGTGCCATTGTCGAGGAGTGTGTCAAAGAAAACATTTTGATTTTGCATTAAACATTATTTCTTATTAAACGAGCATTTGTGCTTTTGGTGTTTTTTGTACTCTGGTGACACGATAGGTGCCTAGCAGTTGCATGTGCAGGTTGTTATATCAAGTATACAAAGAAGATCTTAAACTTGAGAGAACATTCAGATTGCTTAGGAGATTTCAAGCTACTATACACTTAACAGGAAACCCTAATCATTTTCTTATTTTTTGACATAGAAGAGGAACCAGATCAAGACAGCAGAGTCATGGTGGATAATGACATCATTGACATTGCCAATGATTGAGTAAGAAACATTAGGGATTATGCAGTGTTTGATCCTAAGAATCATCATGCACATATTGTGGCTCAGTTTAAGTTTAAACTAATGATTTTTCAAATGTTGCAAGCCATTGGTCAATACTCAGGTGTTGCAGATGAATATCTGCACTTGCATTTGAGGCAATTTCTGGAGGTTGCTAGTAACTTCAAGATTCCTGGCATTACAGATGACGCCTTCAGGTTGATACTTTTTCCATACTCTCTAAGGGATAGAGTCAAGAGCTGGCTAAATTCTTTAGAGCCTAATTACATAGCCACCTATGGAATTCCTTAGTTGAAAATTTTTTAGCTAAGTATTTTCCTCCTGTCAAGAATGATAAGATGAGAAACTAGATTACTTCATTTAGACAAGGAGATAATAAATCCTTATTTGATGTGTGAGAAAGATTTAAAATAGTTGCTTAAATAATGTCCTTGCCATGGGATACCAAATTGTATACAACTAGAAACATTTTACAATGGATTGGTTCCCTCATCCAAAAACATGCTTGATGCATTTAGTGGTGGAGCTTTATTGTCTAAATTTTATGAAGATGGTTACAAAATGATTAAAAGTATTATAACCAATACCTTCCAATGGTCGATTATAAGAGATGTTGTTGTATCTACTCAAAAGAATCCAAATGGTGTTCATGGAGTCACTAAGACCATAACCCTTGCTACTAAAGTGGCTAAGAGTATTGAGACATGCAAGGTTATCAAGTTAAGAAGTGGAAAAGAATGTGAAGGATTAATATCAACAAGAGAAGAATCACCAAAATATAATCTCACTACCCCTGACATTTCAGAGGGGAAGTATCTAAATCTACTGAAGCAACACGTATGGTGGAGCCTACTGAAGACCCTATAACATAATAGAAAGGCAATCTGAAAGCTCCTAGTATGACATCCAACCCAGACAAGTAGCCAATTGACATGCTAGAGGTTAATAAGCCGCCTAAATTTTTTCAAGAAAGCCCCCACCTCTTTTTCCTCAAAGGATTCAAAAGGCAAAAGAAGAGCAGTAGTTTGGTAAGTTTTTGGAGATTTTGAAGTAGCTTCACATCAACATACCATTGAATTAAGAAAATCAACAACTGCAAAACTATTCCAAATTCATGAAGGATGTTCTCAAAAAGAGGGAAAGAGTGAGAGAGTTTGCCATTGTGGCACTCACTCAATAGTGCAATCAACTTGTTCAAGGAAAACTCTCTCCCAAATTAAAGGATCTTGGAAGCTTTACTATACCATGTAACATATGAGGTTTATTTAGTGGAAGGGCATTGTGTGGCCTTGGAGCTTGTATTAAACTTATGCCATTGTATATCTTTAGGAAGTTGGGAATTAAAGTTGCTAGACCAATTACCATCACACTTCAACTAGCTGACTGGAGTAGCTTCTACCCCTAAGGAAAGATTTAAGATGTGCTAGTAATGGTGGATAAGTTTCTATTTCCTGCTGATTTTATCATCATGGATTTTAATGTTGATGAAAAAACTTTCATCTTGTTAAGAAGACCTTTTCTTACTATGGGAAAGACATTGATAATGTAAAAAAGGAGAGTTGACTGTGAGAGTTAATGGGCAGAAAATTGTGTTTAATGTATTGAATGCACTACAATATCCAAAATAGTAAGTTGTTAATTATTCATTGATCTCTAGTTGGGAAAATATGCTTCACAAGAGTGCTCAAAAGCAAAAACAACTTAGAGCAAGAACGAGGAAAGTTAAATAAATATGCATCAATAAATTAATGAATCTTAAGTGGACCATTGACCAAGTTTGAAGAAACAAGAGAACCTATGGAGATATTGAAGATTAAAACTTAATAGAATAAAAAACAATGCTC
The DNA here is from genome assembly GCA_963859935.3 of Lathyrus sativus. Taxonomy (NCBI): domain Eukaryota; kingdom Viridiplantae; phylum Streptophyta; class Magnoliopsida; order Fabales; family Fabaceae; genus Lathyrus; species Lathyrus sativus. The sequence continues at coordinate 56,583,849 of OZ012735.1, read as the reverse complement.
CATCCATTGAGGTACCTTCTGAATTAGAGCTTAAGTAACTACCTAGCCACTTATAATATGTTAACCTTAAGGTAGGACATAAGTTTCAAGTTATTAATGCAATTGACTTATCATATGAGCAGAGGTATCAACTTCTGGCTTCTAAAAAGACATAAGAAGGTTATTGCTTGGCAGATATTTGTCATCAAGGATATTAACCCAACTGTTTGCATGTATAGAATATTGTTGGAAGATAATGCCAATAATAATATTGAAAGTCAAAGAAGATTGAATCTCATTATGAAGGAAGTGGTCAAGAAGGATATCATTACGTGATTAGATGCTGGAATCATTTATCTAATCTCTGATAGTGTGTAGGTAGGTTATATCCAATTTATTCCGAAGAAGGGTGGTATGACACTCATTGAAAATGAGAAGAATGAGTTAATCCTACAAGAACTGACACTTCCTAAAGGATATGAATGGACTACAGAAATTTGAACAAGGTCACATGAAAGGATTATCTCCCTCTCTCATTCATTGATCAAATGTTGGATAGGTTGGCTAGTACAGAATTCTATTGTTTCCTTGATGGTTACTCGGGGTATAATCAAATTTCTATTTCTCCTGAAGTCCAATAAAAGACAAATTTTATATGTCCATATGGAACCTTTTCCTTTAGAAGGAAGCCATTTGGACTATGTAATGCTTCAGCTACCTTTTAACGTTGCATGATGGCAATACTTTCATATTTGATTTAGTGTCCAATGGAGGTATTCATAGGTGATTTTTGTGTCTTTGAAGAATCATTTAAGAAATGCTTAGATAATCTGGATATGGTACTTACTAGATGTGAAGAAATTAATCTTGTTCTAAATTGGGAGAACTGTCATTTTATGGTAAAGAGAAAGAATTGTTTTGGGGCACGGAATTTCAAAGAGATGATTGGAGGTGGATCAAGCAAAAATGAAAGTTATAAAGAAGCTGCCTCCAGTTGTGAACGTTAAAGGAATAAGAATTTTCCTTGGTCGTGCTGGATTTTAAAGAATATTCATCAATGACTTCTCCAAAATAACAAAATCTTTTATGCCAATTGCTGCAACAAGATGTGTTATATGACTTTAGTCAGGAATGTGAGAAAGCATTCAAATTAATAAAAGGAAGCTCTAATTTGAGCACCTATTGTGAAGACTCCTAATTGGACTAAGAAATTTGAGTTGAGATAAAATGCTAGTGATTTTGTTATTGCAAATGTGTTAGGCCAAAGACACAACTAAGTGTTCCACACTATCTATTATGTTAGTATGACACTCATTAAAGCACAAATCAACTACACTACCACGGAGAAAGAACTTTTGGCTGTCGTGTTTGCATTTGACAAGTTCATATCTTATTTGTTGGGTACTAAGGTATTAATGTACACTGATCATGCATGAATCAAGTATCTCATGGTATTACAATAGTTTGATCTGGAATTTAGAGACAAGGAAGGAATGGAGTTGTTGATCATATTTCAAGGCTCCCAGATGAAGTCCAGAATTTAGAACATCAAGGAAAGTTTTCCTGATGAGCAACTGCTACTGATCACTTCAGGCATGACACCCTGGTATTGTCAATTATTTGGTCAACGAGTATGTCCCATGAGGCTTCAACTATCAACAAAGAAAAAGGTTATTCCCCATGTCCAAGAGCTATTTTTGGGATGAACCCTTTCTTTACAAACTTTATGTTGACCAATTGCTAAGGAGGTCTGTAGACACACCAGAGGCGTGTTTGATCTTGTCATCTTGTCATGATGCACGTTATGGAGGGCATTTTGGAGAAACTAGAACTATTGCAAAGGTATCACAATCATGTTATTTGTGTACCTCCTTATTTGAATATACTATTAATAATTATATTAGCATAATTATCTCTTACTAAATAATATTAATTATATTTATTAACATATATTAATATTAATAATTAATAAATATATATTAATATTAAAATTATATTAATATTAATATTAAAATTGTATTAATATTAATATATATTAATTAATTTTATTAATATTAATATTATTAATATTAGTATTATTAATATATATTAATATTAATATATATATATATATATATATATATATATATATATATATATATTAATATTAATATTATTTATACTTATATTTATTTATTTCAGTAAAAAAATAAAAAACAACTTTTCTAGTGTCGTCCTTTTATTGGGCGATAATGTGCATTTTTAAATAGTGTCACCCTTTCAATGGACGACAGTGTCCATGTATTTAATTTTTTTTGTTTAAAACAATGATAAAATAATATATATATATATATATATATATATATATATATATATATATATATATATATATATATATATATATATATATATATATATATATATATATATATATATATATATATATATATATATATATATATATATATATATATATATATATATATATATATATATATATAAAATTGAGTTGTATGACCTATTAAAAAAAGCTACTAATAGAATGACATAGATGAAAAAATAATAATAAAATGAGACATGACTTTTTTGTTGTGTTATTTGAAGTAATGTGACACTCACACACCAACTTTTAATGTCGACGTAGATATCCTAAATGGAGAAGATGTGATATTTTGAGCAAACACGTGTGAGGTGGCACGTGGGACAGGTGGTTGTGAAAGTGTTGCCGACAGTTGATAGAACAAAAGAGGAAAATGTTAATGGACCCACATATATAGGATAAATGTTCAACTTTAATTAATACTCTACCACTCAAAATTTGAAAGCAACAAAATCTTTACCGTTATTCGATTTTGAGATCCCGTTAATGTAGGGCTACTGCATGTGCCACCTATAATGAGAAAATGAAAGGACTTTTGGTAGCAGAGAGGACCCCAAGCAGTAAACATTGGAGATGAACACGTACCTAACACGAATACCATGTGATTTGATTTATGATAAAGAAAACTTATTCTAAAAAGGAGTTTCATCAAGTTTGATTTAATGAACAATAATTATGACTTGTTCAACTTTTCAGCTTAGATTCTTTGCTGAGTTTTGTTCTTCTAGTTTAAAATAAGCCAGGGAGGGGTGTTGAATGTTCCCTACTATAATTCACATTACAAGTATACAAGAGATTATCACTCCAAGGATACAAACTAGATATTCTTTTTACTTTCTTGTAGGAAACTAAACAAACAAATTGATATTCAAAGATATGTCACAATTCTTATCTTATAAACTAAGTTTCATTTAGTTTTAATTCTTATATCATATCAAAGTTTATGTATAATCCCTTTGATCTCAAAATGTATTGTATTGTTCAAATGTATTTAAATATAAATTATTTAATTTTCAATTCATTTTAGTAATTTATTTCAATCAAAATTAATTTTTTTATCGCATAATCATATACACGCTAAAAACAGACGATTTTCATCTTATAAATCAATTTTATAAGACTAACTTAGATATAATATAAAATTATTTATTTTTGATAGAAAACCTAATACAAATTATAATAAAATTAATATGTGACTGGCTACTTGTACACTTCATGGGGTGCTAGGTGAAAAATAATTAAAAAATGTTTTTTTAATTCGAAAATGTATTTTCGGACACACTTAAAATACACACATATCATATTTCGTAGGTCAGACATTTTTATTTATCTAAAATTTAGTCCAGAGATGCATCTTCGTATCTTTGTTAAAGTGATTATGTAAGTGAACTTTCATAATAACTCTGATTTCAAAAGTTAGTGATATGTTGTGAGGGTTGCTGCATCCGGCTACATCCAATGTTTCTATAATGTGTCACATCCTTATATGACACAAAATGACGCAGGAGCACCACCTAGCCTAGTTCATTGTGAGTTATTTGAAGAAGAACATGTTAGAGATGACCACGTACATGACGTGTTACCAGTATATCGACTTATTGCGACGCTTACGAGAGATTCTCTAGAAAGATGAGATTTTGAGTAAGGCAAGTCAAGTACGACCACCGTGCAAGCCATCTTAGCCGAGACACAAAATGTCTTGTAGTACAAGAGAAAGAGGAGAAACAAGGGTTAGATATACACAATAGTTTATGTTAGTTCCATGGTTCTATGATTGACTAAATTTTGGTAAAACATGATTCTACACTGATGTTAAGCAAGATGTTATAACATCTTCATCAATTGTTATGACAGTACTACTGTCATGTGTTTCAGACAAATGTCGAAGACATATGTCATGACATCTTGGTCTGGTACAGCAGGCGCTGCTATTTTATATCTCTTGACATAAGTGTTTTGATTTGATGAGATCCTCTTGGATATACCTCATCATTATGCGCAGGTCAAGGAGATTTATTAGGAACAAAGTGCAGATTTAATTGGATTTCATAAAAAGGATCTTTGAGATTTTTTAGGAAACTATAAAATATTTGTTCCGATTTTTGTGGAGAAGATTCTGTAGAAGATTTACAATGTGAAGATTTGGAGTTTGATTTTGATCAAATCTGAGTTGGTTTTAATTATGAGAAGATTTGGAGTTTGATTTGATTTGATTTAGTCAAATCTGAATTGGTGTTAATTATGAAAAGATTTGAAGAATTATCTGATTTGATTTTATCAAATCTGAGGTATTTTCTAAAGTCCAAGCCCGTACTAGAAGAGTCTATAAATAAGGACTTTCTAGACCTAAAGAATGTAGTATTCACAACAAGGGAATCGTGGGTGCAAAATAAGGGTTTAGGGTTTTGAGAGTCTCTTGTCTGTGACTTTGTAAGTCACCCTTTGTATCTTTTAATGCATCGTGGTAGACATATTTAGGTTGTATATTGTTCTTGATTGAAGTTGTTAAGCAAGATCAAGTATTGTCTTTGAAGAGTGCCTTCTATGTTTTATTAATTTGTTGTTATCACTGCTGTGATTGAGGGGGAGTGAGAGGTGTCTTATATCTAGGAGTGTCCTAGGTAGAAGTTGCACTAGGTAGGGATTAAGTGAGGGGTTGTAAACGGGGGAGTTTAGCTCTGAATTGATACTACTGATAGTGGATTTCCTTCTTGGCTTTGTAGCCTCCAGATGCAGGTGATGTTGCGCCGAACTGGGTTAACAATTCATTATGTTATTTATCTTTCTGCATTTAAAATTCTGCACAATTTAAATGGTTAGATAAATTGTTTTGTCAGTCTGCAGATGTTACAAATCTGTCATGACACTGTTAATTCTTAAAGTAAATCAAAATTTTCATGTTTTGTCCTTATTCTGTTTTTAGCAGAGATCAATGTCTCGACACCTCTTAGGACATCTGAGATCTGCATACCAGAATTTCAATTGGTATCAGAACAGGCATCCTGTCTGTTTTTGGATGAGTTCTAAGGAAGATACTTTCTGGTATTTTGAACAAGGAAGAAGATTGTGTGATCAGACCATCCATTATGTAGTGTTCAAGAAGATTAGAAGCTAAGAGGATAGATTTTTGAGTCTGGCCTAACAACTACTGATGGTTGTCAGATTGATATATGAAGTTTCTTCCGCTACTGCTAATAATGAGGTTATTGTTACGCCTGATGTCTTATAAAATGTTTTGACATATGTCCTGGATTGTTGAAGATAGGGTCAGCCTCTCTAGATGCTCATGTCATTGCTAGTTGGGAGTAGTATAAAGGAGAAAGCATTATGATCTGGCTTCCACTGAAGGGATTTTAGGTCAGCAGGTTTTTGGGCTTCTATCCAAGTGTTTTGTCTTGTATTTGTATGACTGGTGAAGATGAAGATCAAGACACCATCATCTTTGATTTTGTGCATATGGATGTCAAAGAAACATATCTAGGACATTCACCCTGACATCTTGGAGATTTTTCTAGTCTTTCAAAGCTGAATCTGAGTGATCTTGCAGATAGTTATGTCTATCCTGTGACTACCTCTTCTATTAGGTTTGGTTCTGGTGTGGTTTGTGAAACAAGGGGTGTAAAGTTGCATGTGTTTCCAGTGTGTGAATATGAAGATGTTGAAGTGATTCTTCATGTGTTTGGGTTTTCTCTTTTAGGGGGAGTGCTGATTACACATGACATAGGGAGTTGTGTACCTGTCTGATGTGTAGCTGCATTGCTGTAGCCTGTACAAAGTTTGCTGATTCTCAGGAAAGCTTGTGTTCTTGCACCTCTGGTGAGGTCATGATGTCAGACAAGATGTCTTGACATTGTGCTGTCTGGTGTACCTTTTTACCTTGACAATGTGACTGTGGGTCTGACTTTGTGAGGCTGTTGGTTTGAACTAGGAATGTGCTTGTTTCTTGTGAATGGCCTAGGAAACAACATTGGTTATTGTCTGGGAGAATTTATGTTTCTCTGCAGAATATTTGTGTGTACATTTACTCCAACTTTTTTCAATTTTTGGCTAAAAAGGGGGAGTATATTAGTGTTATCTATTGTCCTGATGTTATGTCACATGTATTGACATAATGACCAACATTGTGATAGGACTTTGCCACTGCTAAGGAAAAAGTAGTGTTTTGTTGTTGCTTGCTGAATGCAACTATTAAGGGGGAGCATGATAGTTTGTGAGGCTGGATGTACTGGAGAAAACTGTTGTTGCTGCTCTGATAAGTTTATATCTCAAGATTCATCATGGTTTGGTTGTTTTAGCCAAAATTTTCCAAAGGGGGAGATTGTTATCTCCATGGTTCTATGATTGGATAAATTTTGGTAAAACATGATTTTACACCGATATTAAGCAAGATGTTATAACATCTTCATCAATTGTTATGACAGTACTATTGTCATGTATTTCAGACAGATGTCATGACATCTTGGTCTGGTACAGCATGCACTGCTATTTTATATCTCTTGACAGAAGTGTTTTGATTTGATGAGATCCACTTGGATATACCTCATCATTATGCGCATGTCAAGGAGATTTATTAGGAACAAAGTGCAGATTTAATTGGATTTCATAAAAAGGATCTTTGAGATTTTTTAGGAAACTATAAAATATTTGTTCCTATTTTTGTGGAGAAGATTCTGTAGAAGATTTACAATGTGAAGATTTGAAGTTTGATTTTGACCAAATCTGAGTTGGTTTTTGATCTGACCTGATCAGGAGGGATCACGGACTGGCCACACTTCGCTGGACGGTTATCTGTTCGCCGAGGTAAGAACGAGGAGGGGGTGTACCTGCAAAGCACTCCGACGCCCAAGTAAGAAGTTGGACAGAGAGGAAGCAATAGTACAGAAAAAGGGGGCAAGAAGAGTTACCTCACCCTCTTGAAGAAGAGGGTATTTATAGAGAGACCCCAGCGCTGGGCCAACGGTCATTCGAGGTGGGCCAGACGACCAGGCCCAACCCTAATGACTGCTAGGGCTTACGTGGCGTAGTGAAGACCAGGACGTGGTCTTCGCCCTAGTTCAACCGCTCCTAGGTCTCCGGAAAGTGGGTTTGACCTGCTCTTTCGGAGGTGGGCGGTTGGCCGATGACGTGTCCCCGCGGAGGGGAGCACGTGGAGAGCGTGCGCCGAGCACGCTATTCTCCCGCGGAGGGAGCCCGGGTAGTCTTGCTCGTCCGGTGTGACGGGCGACAAAAGGGGATGCGGTGTGATGGCTTGTGCCCGGCGGGCGGTCCTGCTCGTCCGAAGAGGCGTGTGCCAGGTGTGCTCAGTTCGCCTGTTGGGCCGTATTTGGTAATGGGCCTGCCGATGTGAGGCCCACACCGGAACAGTTTTAATTATGAGAAGATTTGGAGTTTGATTTGATTTGATTTAGTCAAATCTGAATTGGTGTTAATTATGAAAAGATTTGAAGAATTATCTGATTTGATTTTATCAAATTTGAGGTAGTTTTTGCTAAAGTCCAAGCCCGTACTAGAAGAGTCTATAAATAAGGACTTGCTAGACCTAAAGAATGTAGTATTCACAACAAGAGAATTGTGGGTGCAAAATAAGGGTTTAGGGTTTTGAGAGTCTCTTGTTTGTGACTTTGTAAGTCACCCTTTGTATCTTTTGATGCATCGTGGAAGACATATGTAGGTTGTATATTGTTCTTGATAGAAGTTGTTAAGCAAGATCAAGTATTGTCTTTGAAGAGTGTCTTCTATGTTTTATTAATATGTTGTTATCACTATTGTGATTGAGGGGAGTGAGAGGTGTCTCATATCTAGGAGTGTCCTAGGTAGAAGTTGCACTGGGTAGGGATTAAGTGAGGGGCTGTAAACGGGGGAGTTTAGCTCTGAATTGATACTACTGATAGTGAATTTCCTTCTTGTCTTTGTAGCCCCCAGATGCAGGTGATGTTGCGCCGAACTGGGTTAACAATTCATTGTGTTATTTATCTTTCTGCATTTAAAATTCTGCACAATTTAAATGGTTGGATAAATTGTTCTGTCAGTCTGCAAATGTTACAATGTCTGTCATGACACTGTTAATTCTTAAAGTAAATTAAAATGCTCGTATTCTGTCCTTGTTCTGTTTTTAGTAGAGATCAATGTCTCGACATCTCTTAAGACATCTGAGATCTGCATATCAGAATTTCAGTTTATTTTTATTTGTATTTTAGTAACAACAGTGTTATCTATATTTTCTAAGTAAATTATGTATCATAGTAACGTTTTTAATTAATCGATTAATGTATGAATTTGTATTATTGTTTGAATTTATATATATATATATATATATATATATATATATATATATATATATATATATATATATATATATATATATATATATATATATATATATATATATATATATATATATATATATATATATATATATATATATATATATATATATATATATATATATATATATATATATATATATATATATATATATATATATATATATATATATATATATATGATCTAAAATATAAGTTGGCCTAAAAAATATGGATATCAGGACAAACATGATGTTTAATATTGATGTTCTTTGTTCCAAGGGTCTTTCTAGATATATACTTGCAAAATATTCATTGGGTTGTGCAAAAAAAACCCATTTCATCAGCTCAATATGCTATATATATATATATATATATATATATATATATATATATATATATATATATATATATATATATATATATATATATATATATATATATATATATATATATATATATATATATATATATATATATATATATATATATATGATCTAAAATATAAGTTGGCCTAAAAAATATGGATATCAGGACAAACATGATGTTTAATATTGATGTTCTTTGTTCCAAGGGTCTTTCTAGATATATACTTGCAAAATATTCATTGGGTTGTGCAAAAAAAAACCATTTCATCAGCTCAATATGCTATATATATATATATATATATATATATATATATATATATATATATATATATATATATATATATATATATATATATATATATATATATATATATATATATATATATATATATATATATATATATATATATATATATATATATATATATATATATATATATATATATATATATATATATATATATATATATGATCTAAAATATAAGTTGGCCTAAAAAATATGGATATCAGGACAAACATGATGTTTAATATTGATGTTCTTTGTTCCAAGGGTCTTTCTAGATATATACTTGCAAAATATTCATTGGGTTGTGCAAAAAAAACCCATTTCATCAGCTCAATATGATATATATATATATATATATATATATATATATATATATATATATATATATATATATATATATATATATATATATATATGATCTAAAATATAAGTTGGCCTAAAAAATATGGATATCAGGACAAACATGATGTTTAATATTGATGTTCTTTGTTCCAAGGGTCTTTCTAGATATATACTTGCAAAATATTCATTGGGTTGTGCAAAAAAAAACTATTTCATCAGCTCAATATGCTATATATATATATATATATATATATATATATATATATATATATATATATATATATATATATATATATATATATATATATATATATATATATATATATATATATATATATATATATATATATATATATATATATATATATATATATATATATATATATATATATATATATATATATATATATATATATATATATATGATCTAAAATATAAGTTGGCCTAAAAAATATGGATATCAGGACAAACATGATGTTTAATATTGATGTTCTTTGTTCCAAGGGTCTTTCTAGATATATACTTGCAAAATATTCATTGGATTGTGCAAAAAAAACCCATTTCATCAGCTCAATATGCTATGCTTTTAGCGATTAATCTAGAGATTTACTTCCGGATTTACTTATAAAAAATACGGAAATACATATCTCTGGATATTGTTTTAACAAAAATTGGATGGATGACTCAGTTATTAAATGATGGTGTATGATTAAAGTGCATTTGAATATGCAATTTTGAAATTTGACAAAGGTATATTCGAGTTTCCAAAGGGTGGTTTTTCATCCCATGGGGTAAAAAAAGTAATGGTTAGTTGATTTTTTCTTTGTTGACAATTTTGGCCATATAGATTTTCAAAAGCCCACATCATATTTAGGAAAACAATGGCTCAAATAACATTTGTTTCTGTCTGAATTGTTTTCTTTTTTAAAAAGAAAATAGATTTTTTATATTTTTAGAAAATAGATTTTTATAACTAAAAGATTAATTCTGATATCCATTAATACAAGTAGAAAATTAAAACATCATCAAAATCACATAAGTTTTTTTAAAAATAAATTTAAAAAATTATTTAAAATAGTTTGAAGATTTTTTTAGAAAAATTTTACTATTAAAAAAACAAGGGATAAACCTAATTAGCATTTTGTAACTTTAAGGATAATTCCATAGCATTCATAATGTATAGTATATTTAACTATTAAGTTAAAACAATATTCCAATTTTAGAGATTAAGCTGGGTATTTGCTCAATTTTAAAAACAGTGCAGCCTCATAAAAGAAAGAAAACGCTTTCACTTGAAATGAAATCGTTTGTTTTTGCTTATCATAACTAAAAATTTCTGTTTCAATTGATATGTGAACTTTGCTAAATTCTATTTGCATTCACAAATTGAATGTGTGATACATTTTGTCATTACTGTAATTTTCTCCAAATACTAACCACCTATGTGAACTAAGATAAGCACAACAATATTAAGACAATGGTAAATCAAAGTTGGAGTAGCAGGGTTGCGCATATTAATATCATCATCTGAAGTTGCAGCAGCGCGCCCGACCCCTCGATAATTTGTCCCATAGACAGACCATCTGCCTTGGTGATTGGTAATGTGCGGTGAAGTAGCCCTCCATGCATCCGTACTGACAAAACTTCCAGTTGTGCGAGTACTGAACGGTGGTCATTGTATGGTTGAATCGCTCAACCCACATTCCCATGCTTACATCCTCCATTTTAAAGAGCTGCAACCAGAAACAAAAGTTAGTTACACAAATTGGAAATGGGAGGCACTAGCTATAAAATATGTAGTGGAACAAACCCTCAGCTTTCTATCCTTTTGCTGAGATAGGATGAAATCAACAATATCTTTGGAAATTACGTATGCGGGACCGTTCGCATAAGGGGGATATACTGATTCAGGCCACTCCTGCACCAATTAAATATACACATTAAGACCAAGAAAAGCTATAGATCAAACTTAAACCATTAAATGCGAAACAGTTAGTGTACCTCATAAGTAACTGCCCATTTGCCATTTCTGAGAGGCCGGTGCAAGAGATTGAGATTACCCATGTAGAGGGACTTTTCCGGGGGTACAGCTTCAATTTCCTTCAGGACAGTGTCCACTCTTATAAAGGTGTCATCATCACATTTCATGATATATGCAGCAGTCACATTCTTAGTCTGCATGAAAGAAAATTGACTTAGCCGCAAGAATCAAACACTCTGAGCAGGTTGACTGACATTAGCTGGACATATGCAACTCACCTAAACCCCTTACCAAAAATATAGAAGTAACGAAAAATTAACTGAAAGTTAAAAAATGAACTTACCCCAAACTCACAGATAGCAATGGTTTTAAGCACAACAAGCTCATAGCGGTCCATAAAGGGCAAAATGACAATATCACCAAAGTAAGCAGCCTCCTTCCTCAGCACTGCATTTACTTCCTTCCTTGGATTCTTCATTGTTGATGTTTAAAATAGACACGATGCAGAAAAATCAGGCATAACATATAAATAATACTTTTAGTACTAATATTTAGTATTTCAAATAAAATTTTGACAGCGTCCCTTTGGGATTTAACCCAAGTTTTACCCCCAAAACAAAACTTCTACAATTTCTGGGGTTGCCTTTTTCTTCTCCACGAGTTCTTACAGCAGTTCACATTTCTTCAACCCAGACTAAAGTAAAGGACATGTTTCTGTAGACTAGTATGTTCCTATGGCAGATAAAAATAAAGACAGCAGCCTTACCAATGCAACAAAGAACCGTACTACTACATCTGATGACTTGATTTCAGCTGCTTGCATCCATGTTTTACGAACTGCCATCCGTTCTGCAAAGTGATTTGAAGCAGAGAGAACTCCAATAAAAAGTCTAATTGTGTGTTTAGGTAGGGCACTGGCTTTCCAGGTCTCTGACATTTCCAGTACTCTTTGAGGTGAGAAACTTGGGTGTGAAGTAGGGAGAGAGGTAGCAAAAACTGAATGAACATCAAGGTCTCCTTTAACTGCCAATCCCGTAGCATCTTCAAGTGTAAAACCCTGATAAAGTGGAAAAATAAATCAGATGGAGAAAAATGTAAATGCAGAAGCACGGATATTAAAATGGCAATTAGATCTAAATCTTGTTGGAGTTTAAACCAAATGCAGCCTCCGACACGTGGTACAGGAGATATCACTGTCACTATTTATTATAAAATGGTTACGAGAGAGCACCACTGTATACTAAAATTCTCTGTCCATAAAAACCCAATAAAATTCAAGAGGAACTCACCAACATGAAAGTTACATGTTTTTGAAGCCTGTTAGATTGTGATTGAAGCAACCAGTATATTATTACTGAAAATGGGGAAGAGTCCCCTTTGATTACAAACAATGGCAACACTTCGAGGGTCTGCCTCCCTTAGAAGGCCAAAAGGCCCTATTTCCCTCAAATGACAAGATGATACCCTCTCTAATCCTCCTCTCTATTTATAGGTTGCATACCTCATTTAGCCTAACTACCTCTAAACAGACACACTAACTACCCATTAACTAGTAATTAACTACTTAACGAACTATTTCTAACTAACAACTTGACTAACAATAACAGACCCATCAGTAATGTTAGGAGACACGCATTGAGTAGATAAAAGTGATCAATGTGATATTCAAACCATGAGGTTCTCCCACCTAACGGACTAGTCTTTTGAATTGGGCTCTCCTCAAGTGCTTAAGTCATAACAATTAGTCCTTTCATTGAGAGTTGGCCATGGAAAGGGATACCTACAGGCTGGATTAATTAAGGTGCTCCATCGAACACTGATAGGTAAGTGAAGCAGCAAACAATGAAAGGGCTACCATCGAGTCAGTACTGGTAGAGTGTAAGTCATTGTGGACGTCGGCTTTTAAAGAGTGTAGGAATGTTAGGAATCTCACATTGAGTAGATAAAAGTGCTCAATGTAATTGTAGTATGTAAGTCACGAGATTCACCCACCTAATGGACTAGTCTTTTGAGTTGGGCTCTCCTCATGTGCTTAAACCCTATCAATCGGTGCTTTCATTGAGGTATTTAGCCTAACTACCTCTCAACAGATCCACTAACTAATTAACCAACTTCTTAACTGACAATAACAGACCTATCACAATACTATTAATATTATCTGGCTATATTAACTATATATTATGTTGATTACCTGGGGGATTGGACTGCACGTTAGTTATTGATAATTAATCTTTAACTTTGTTTCTTATTAACTGCTTCCTGAAAATCCCCTCTTGCTTACTCCATTAATTGATTGCAATCAAGTTATAAAAATGAGGATAAGAGTGTGGCTCATCAGCACAAATTTCTTTCAGTAACAATATGGTAAAATAAAAGCAACATTAGAAAACCTATCCCCGTGAAAAATGACTGTCATGAATATGCGAAACATACAAAATATGAATCCAACTATTCAGAACAAACGTGAGACAAAAACATCTCTCATATTTCAATTAACTTACTGTCCGGTATGGAAATGAAGTCATATGGCGGCCACCAACATTAATATGGTATCCATCAACACCAGCACGCAATGTAAGGACAAACATTCTACCCTCTGCAAAAGGAAAAGGCCAGGTAACTTCTGGTTTCTGCTCACGCCCTATAAACCGCTTGAACCATGATGTTGTCTTGGATTCTTTTGAGTCAGCAATGTCACTCCGCATCCATTTTTCACACCGTCTAAACCCATCAACTGCAAAGCTCGATCAAAATATTTCTCAATATTTTATTTATTACATGAAGATTAAAAAACATTTCATGCCAAAATTTAGGTTAAAGATTACAATTTATGGTACTCCATTATCATTTTCTAAGAGTTAAGATCAAATTTGATTCTATATGAAACTATAATCCTAGACTATCCTACTACATCATAATTTAGTCTGCTTGTTTCAGCACTATTAATTAACAACAAAATATGATAATATTGATACTGTAAAATTATACGAGCTGCATTAACTCATCATACTTGTTACTTTAGTCATACTTTCTCAAGATATTCTACAAACTGATAATACATGGTTGCAATGGATAGACAAAGCCTATCAAAAATATCCTAACAAAGTAATAACATCCCATGGATTTATATCAATGTAATGTAACCTGATGCCCCTGAAATGTTTATGTGATGATCATGTATCAGGCTTGATTCTATATATCAACAAAAATAATCTATAAGACAAGAGTAAGCATTACTTCTGCTGTGTTCATGTTAATAGCATACGATAAAAAATGGACAATGCTGTCTTCTGCTGTGTTCATTTTTTCATATGCTCATTTATCGTCTTCTTCCTTTTTGTTCTTATTCCATTATTTCCAAGATCATTAAATATTTTTACTTTTCATTCTACATTAACTAATTTAGTGAAGAGACTCTATTCCTCAACACCTTTCCCCCTAAAAATAGCAACCTTGAAAAATGAAAGAAGAAAAAAAAAGCACAAGAAAATGTGATAAAATCATACCAAGCATTCCGTCATCATCTTCAGATGGCCGGCCATCACATCTTTGAGCTGTTCCCCAGTGCATTCGATAACAGGTATTATGCTCAATAACTGGACGTTTGCTCCAATCCCCTTTTAGCCGAGGATTCAAGTGCAGAATTTTCGGAGGGTCTTCTCCTTCCACTGACTTCAGCCCTTGTAATTCAAACATGAACTGCGAAACTGGAACCAATCCATCACCCTGCCTCAACTTTGCAAGCTGAGCAGAATATTCCTTATGAGCATAATGAGGAGTCCCCACTACAGTGATCGAAGAACCTGCTGCAAGCCCACACGGAAGAAACATCAACCCGTCCCCTTTCAACAACTCTTCCCCACTCATCGATATCCACGAAGGGCAAGACTCGGCCTTTCCTCCCTCAACAATAGAGCTTTCTCCAAACTCCTTGTCATCAACTATCTCTATTTCTTCCCACGCCTTCAACCCCAATGTCCATGCCTCATCTGCCATTTTCCCAAGCACAGATAATTCACTTGTTCGGTTCATTTTCAGCATGGTTTCTCCAGTAATCCTACCATATCCATGTGGAATATCCTTCACAGATTCACGGTCACGGTCCTCCTTCTTCGGTTCCTCTTTTGGCCTCAAGGGAGCATCTAAGTCCCTATTATCCTCCAACTTCCTATGAAATGCATCTTTATAAACAGCACTAACAAAAGGTTTGGTCAAATCAGCATCTTCAGAACCCCCAATAACTACCCCATCTAACCTAATGTCACTCTCATCATCCCCACTTAAAGTTGATACAATCTTCAGAAACTTTGTAAAATTACATGATAGAAAAATCAAGTACAAAACCCCAACACCAAACAAAAAATGAGACAACCTAAACTTCCTAGAATTAGGAGATTCATTTTTCAATCTCTTCATCTTCCAAAAAAGCCAATAACAATACACAAATATACTCTACAACTACAACAGTTTCTATACAAGCCAAAAAATTCAAAATGGGTTTTTCGAGAAAGAATGGAAAGAATGAAACTTGAACAAAGGAAAGCAAAATGAATCAACCAACCCCGCAATGGTTCAGCGAATTGGGGCAAAAACCATTGCAGAACCCTGAATCGTTTAGCATGTGTAAGGAAGCATCTGAATGAAAGGAACCCTAGAAATGGAGGTATGGAGGAGATGAAGAATGTAGTGGTGAGATCTTGTTGGATCGTGGTGGGAGAAACCGATAGAAATGGAAAGAAATGGAGAAGAAAACGACTATGTGGCCCTCAAAATCATCACCATGGTGTTGCAACTCTATACTTTCAAAGGAAATGAAAATATTTTTATTTGTAATCACATTAATATAAAGAAATGGAGGACTAAAGTTTAATTTTGGGATAAATCAAAAATAAATTCATTCATTTAAATTATTGCTAAAATAATTTAAAACAACATAAATTCAATCATTGATATCATATACCTTTTTGGTCATTCTTTTGCAAATAAAAAAAAAATGTATTTAATTTTGTATGAAAATAGAAATAATTTTATTAAAAAAATATTTGTTAATAACATATTAAAAATTTAGAATGATTGAAAAAATAAAGTGATTTGCACGTCAGAGAATAATGTCCAATTTCTAACCATTCAAATCTAATTTAAATTCTTCATTATGAGATATTTTATTTTATTTTCTCACTCTAAGATTATGTTTCTCCTAATTACTAAATTCAATTCTTACCGCAACTCTAATTTCAATTTATTGTAAGATTTCGAAATTTCTCATAAGTAATTTTAAGTTGATTGAAATGAAATGAAATTGAGTAATATTTAAGCAGATTTAATTGGTTGGATTTAAGAATAAATTGATAGTGAGTTAATTTTTATTTTTTTAATTTAAGGTGTATGCAATAAATGAAATAATTTAGGATGTTTTAATCAACTTATTTCGAGAGTAAGTTTTGTTAACTTACTCCACATTATAGCCTTTAAATTAAATTAAATTTAATGGTTAAATTAGTATTTTTACTTATAACCGTTCGATTAAATCTAATTTAAAGCCTACGATTGTGAAATAAGTTATAAAAGCTTACTCTTGGAGTAAGTGGATCCTCACTGTATGTGTGTGTGCGTGTTTGTGTGTGGTAGTGATTATCATTGAATTAATAAACACATATAAACTTCTTGACCAACCCAAGGGTGTGGGTGCCATCTCCACCTCTCGAACCATGAGGGGAAATGTCACGGGCCCGATGACGATAATTTTTTGGAATCTGTGTGCCCTGGTGTTGTTAGATGGCGTCACCGAGAACTGTATTAGGCGTAGCCTCAAGGCCGCGCCACATTGTAACATATCAAATCATGTGACATCTCACGATAAAGCTTTTTGTTGATTTTCTTTTACACTTAAGTGACTCACATTTAAAAGGTGTGTATTATGGAGATGCACCAGGTTGTAAATGCTTGTTACGAGTTCATTTACTTCTTGCATCCCTAGTGTGGCTTGAACTTGTTAAAAGCACTAGAACATTTTTTACTCAGATGTTTGCGTTACCGGTTTCGGTTGTTTAGAAGTTTGTCCTTGGAGTAATTTCTGAAAAGGTTTGAAGGATGGTAGGACCTGGAAGGTTCCCATGCCGACTGATGGAGGAACCAGACCCAAGGAAGTTGAAGGGGTTAGAGATGTTACTAAAACTGGACCACCTCCCATAATAAAAGGAGGAACCTCATGAATGGAGGCGAGGACTTGCACTATGGCTTTGACCTCATGACCGTTGTTGCCATCAGTGGCCAGCCTAGTTGATTTGGAAGTTACCAATGTTGATTAAGAAAATGCGTGACGATCTAATTGATCGATAAGAAGGATTGCAACGACGCAATGGAATGGATTTGAAGAATTCGGCGTGGAATTTTGTGAGAATAAAAAAATGTTTTCCATGAATATTGATAGTGTATTGATAAAATTTGTTGTAGAAACTCTTTGGTACGGTAATGCAAGTCTCCCATAATGTAAGTGGGAGACTATTGGATTGGATTTGAGAGTTTGAAATGAGCTCGTGACTTGACTCTAGTGTGTTGCCTTATGGTGAAAGCCCACTTGTTCTTCAATCTAGAATGAGAGTATTATAGATTGAACCTTTTGTATTAGATCAGTTTTATTTGACCATTTGACCGACCTAAATGAAACAGTGATGTCATATAAAATAGAGAAATATTATAATGATTATAAGTAATGTAAATATATATTGTTTTGAAATCATTTTTTCTTAAAGTATAAAATTTTACAAATTGTTGATTAAAAAAAAATCATTAATCTAGTAATTAAAAAACATTTAGAACCAATCACCCAAAAAATCATATTGAAATCCTTCAAATTGTTAATGTACCATGATAGATACTCCCATATTTTAATGTGGATAACAGGATTATGTAGTTTTTTCAACAAAAAAAAAAACATAACTTATTGTACAAGAAACATATTTATCTCCGGTTGCTTCAACTACTTTCATGATTTGGATTTTCATTCATAGAGGATGATGTATTTACATTATCTGATTCTTTAGAATTTGAATACTCTGTCTTTCTTCTAAATCCAAACTTTTTTGGAAAAATGCTCCAACCTTTCTTTGTTTTATTTAACTTCTGAAGCTCTTTTCGAATGCATGAACATTCCTTCTCCAACTCTAAAAGTCGTTCCCTCACATTTTCAGTTCTCTCTGCAGAATCCTCTTGACAAGTCTTGGGTAATCTAAGATTTCCACTAGGATTTTGTGAGTTTTCGAGGTTTTCAGAAACAAAAAACCAACCAGATATCGATGTTCGAAGTCTAAGTTGCTCGAAAAAAAGGACTTGAACAAGTACTCTTAGAGGTAATCTTTCATTTTGTGCTGCATGTGAACTTGCTTCCAATGATAGCTTTTGGCAATTCATGAGTCTACATAGTTGCTCCCTTTCTGAGTCTCTAAGCCATGTATGTGCCTGCAAATTTTATAAGAATCACTTAACCTCAATATAGTATCATAGCTTATCAATTATTGATCTGCTTAAATTATCTAACCTTAAGATATACATCTATTGCATGGTATATACCATCATCAAGAGGCCTAGCATAATCAGGAACTGCCACAGCAAGTGCCTGAAATTTAGACAAGTTCAGATTAGTATCTGAAGCGACTTCGGCGAGATATCCATCTATCAAGGAAGCAACCATTGTGATCGGTGTCAATGTATCGGTGCCAGATATCAATGCACTAACTTCAGTTATACAAGGAGAAGCCGCCAGCGAAGCAGGCTGGTAAATAGACATAAAATGATCAAGAATCCTCTGAATACAATCTATATCGTATAGCGTCTCAACGGAGTATCCCATATTCGGAATTAGTAGATCCACAAGGGAAGCTTGGTCTAGTTGAGCTCCAACTCTTTTCTCTAAATTCTCTTTACATAATGGACTAGCATGTAATATCATCGCAGTACGGAGTAATCGAAGGAGATGCTTAGAAGATGTAACACCTCTCTTATTCGGAATCAACTCAACAATCTCTTCTAATAAACCTCTTTGATCAGCTTCTGTAGTGGTAGGAATTGTTGCATGATTTGTATCTTTGAAACTTGACTGTCTATTCATTAATGGAAGAAACCTTCTGAGATAATATATAAGAGATGCAGCAACAGTTTCAGATTTCATTCCTTTTGATTCAATAGCCAAAATCAATCTTTTATACAATGGTAAACTCAAATAAGACACATCATAGTACCACCAATTATCACTAACATTCTGCGGCTTACTCTCAAAAGAAACATCATTCAAAACCTCATTTTGATCTTGTTGATTACCACCTGTTTGCGGCCAGTTAAGCGATTCAGGATCCGAACACGCCTTCATCGCCAAGGAATCTATACATCTCGAAACAATATGGAGCTCTTCTGCAAAGTTTTGCACTTCCTCGCATGTTTCAAGAGCCTTAATCGAATCGGGCCAATTGCTAAAAACTTCATTCAGAAAAGATTCTGTGTGTCCAATAAGATTATCTTCGCCATAGTTTTCGGTCATTTGGAGATACTCCGCTGCACATCTTAGACTAACTACATTCAACGATGAGATTTCGAGTTTCACACCGTAACAAAACTTTGTTATTAGCTCAAAAGTTTTTGCTCCACCAGGAACATCATGAAGTTGTATAACACAATCATCATTTGTTGATTCTGCAATCATTTTCTTTAGGAGTCCACTTCTAGAAAGCAATGGAAACTGCATCAAAATCACGATTTAATAAAAAAATTAAATAAATTGTTTTTGAAACAAAAAATGTATATGCAACAAAAGTACCTTATGAAGGAGAAAAGAAATTTCGCCAACTTCAATGGTAACATCACTTGGAAGTCCTGTTGTACAAATCCTTAAAGCAAAATAAGATTAATGTCAATTATTATCCAATGATTGATGGAATGTCAAATAGATTCAAGGTTATATTTGGTATAAGAACATCAACATGGATAGTAATAACGAAAAAAAACACGCATAATGTTGATGTCATGTGAAATAAATGCTGACCATGTTTGGCCTTCACGACGAAAAGCTTCAGGTTTTGATCCAAGTTTCATGAATGCCATTACATGAATATTTATTTATTTATTTATTTGGAGGTTATTTTGTTTGAAGAATGGTTGAAGAAATTGAGGCAAGAAAATGAGAGGAGAAAAGAGAAAGAGAAAGATGGAAGTGAATGTGACATGCTCCACACATTCACAAGTGGTGACTCTACGACCTAATAACTCAAACAACGACAAAACCGGTTACGTGTATTTTCTATATCAATTTATTATTATTATTATTATTATTATTATTATTATTATTATTATTATTATTATTATTATTATTATTATTGTTGTTGTTGTGTTCATTTTTGCCATTTTAATCTTTTAAGCTCTTTGGTTTATTTGCATTTGTAGGCACACACAAAAAATTCTTCAAAGAGAAATAAGTCATCATAAGTATCATGTTCGATACATACAAACTCATATGTAAATGAAGTAAGGATTGCATTGAATGTCTAAATGAATGGCAAAAGATTTTTGATCTCTTCTTTATAATTCTTTGTATTTATAAATGATTCACTTGGTATCGCCCTTTTAAAAAATAAGATGATTTGAGAAGTTATTAGTAATACGTGTATGTTGTCATGAGATAAATTTAAATGTTACTATTAGTGCGGTTTTAGAGTTTTGTGTGATCTTACGGGTTATAGTGAATCCAATGCCTTTATCTTTTTGTGAAACACTTTGTGTGTGTGATTTTAAATCATCTAACATTTCTTTTAATTTAGCTGATTGATTATATGTTTGTGCGTCGTCCCTTTCTTTTGTAGGGATTTCAGCTCCGCGGCCGAAGCTTCTTCCTTCCAACATGGAAGTTGTTTTCTCCCTAGTGGAGGTTCCTCTCCCATTGTATATTTTTCTTTTCTACTTACCATTCCTTTGAATCACTCACCTCTTTTATTTTCATATCTTGTTCAATCACCAACCTCTATCATGGTTTCTTTACTCTCCATCAATAAACACTAAGCTCACATTTCCATGATCAAGTATACTCATGTGCTATCAACTCCAAAATAATTTGCACCAACAAAGGATCCACAACTGCACGGACATGGAAATCGACCTCCACCACTGGGATCCACAACCCAAGACTTTTGCTCCAAGTCTTATGAAACGAGCATTCACTTGCACCGCCCCTGACTAAGACTTACTGCTATGCTTCCATGTACTGATCATTCCTGCTCAAGCCCCTGAGGCCCAAGACTTCTGCTCAAGGTACCATGAAATGAGCCTCCGCTTGCACCACCACTGGCCAAGATTTACTGTTACGCTTCTATGTACTAAGCATTCCTGTTCAAACCCCTCAAGCCCAAGACTTCTGCTCAAGGTTCCATGAAATAAGTCTCTGTTTGCACCACCCATGGCCAAGACTTACTGCTCCTAATTCCATGAACCGATCTATCATGCTCAAGCCACACTGGCTCAAGATTTTCTTACTTAATCAATCTACGTGATTAAGATTTTCACTGCTCAAGCACATAACATCTTGGCTCGAGACTTCCTTGCTTGTATCCCAATGATATAAGACTTATGCTCAATCAATTCACTTGATTAATACTTTCACAACTCAAGCACATAGCAAGAGACTTACGTGGCTCAAGCATCTTGGTTCGAGACTTCCTTGCTTGTATCCCAATGACATAAGACTTTTATCTAAACTACTGAACAAGCTCGGCAGAATAGAGAACAAGGTGCACATGATACAAGTATCAGAGGTACAGGAAATCACCATAACAAAAACCTAAAGCTCTTATGATTTCTAAGATATATAATGTGTAAGAAATCTTAAGGTTTTTACAGTTACAACCTACATCAGAAAAATCTGCATAAACATTTAGTTGATAATTGCTTATCTTGTTACTCATTCTTCTGGTTGATCCTTATTAAAGATTCAGTTTGAACCTTCATCCGTATTTATAGCCTTTTCATAAACTAGCCGTTGAGGAGGTAACTTGATCAAGAGTCTTTGTTGTTACTCCATAGTACAAGATCTGTTGAAGATAGATACACCAGAAGATCTTAATTCAATGTGTAATATGTTTAACCTTTGAGTCCTCATGAGATTCTGTACTATTAGACATGTTAAGAGTAGATATCCATAAAGTATCTCAACCTTTCTTGAGCCTTGCAATCTGTAGACTCTAGCTGACAAACTAATTTAACATTACAACTTGCTTTCTGTAGTATAGGCAACTTCAACTTTATCACCAATTTTGAATGGTACCAGAAGGAAATTTGCATTTACTAAGTGTAGAGATAATACAGTTGTTTCTTTTGATGTCGAGGCTTTTAGCTTCAGAGTCTTCACCAGACATCACTTAACAAGTGTTCTTCAGATTCTGCCACTAGAAGGTAGCAATGCAGCAACTCTCAAAGTGTGCTTAATTGTAAATAAGATTCTGATAATAATATTTACAAGTATAAGAACCTGCACACATGTAACACACATCAAATAAACCATTATTCTTTCAATACTTTGTTATCATCAAAACCCGAGGAAAATATGTCATGGACAAATCTTGTTTTAACAATCTCCCTCTTTTTGATGATGAAAAACACGAGTATTTAAAGGACAATGTTAGACAGTTATAATTTTCTTTGCAACATTAGGGAATGAGGTTTATAAGTTTCCTCTGAGTCTAATAGTCTAAAGCAAAGTTCTGTAGACATCATACTAGGTAATACTTTCAAGAAAAAGTAATTATGTTTTCTTAGTAACATCAGAGTTAGAGGTTTGTAAGCTCCCCCTAAGTCTAATAGCTCCAAGGTTGAGGTTAGTAAGCTCCCCCTTAGTTCCATATTTAAGAAAACCAAAAATAGTATTTTAACTTCCTTTTGCAACATCAGAATATGAGGTTTGTAAGCTCCTTCTAAGTCTGATAGACTAAGGTTGAGGTTTGTAAGCTCCTCCTTAGTTCTATGTACAAGAAAGTTAAAATGTGTCATCCGGGTAAGATAACCATAAAAACATAAATATAAATAACAAAATTATAAATGACTAAAATGTACAACTAAATAAGCATTCAATGGGTTCAGTTTCTGACTAAATACTTACCATTATTTCTCCCCATTTTGTCACATCAAAAATAAAAAAATAAAAAGAGAAGAAGAGAAGAATTACAGTCATAAATGCATCACAAATCATCATTACAGAATCAGTTTCCAAGGAATTGAAAAATGATCAGGTAACATGGGGTCATTAAAGATTGTATAGTGCATGCCTTAAATTTTTAGTGGTTGTTACTGTTCCAAAAATCAAGCAGGATTAAATCATATGTTTGAGTTGCTCAGAAGTCATTATAAAAGCATTTCAAACCTAGTTCATTTTCATCAACATCCATCAAAATCATGGAAGTATCAGTTGAGAGCTATAAGACTTTTGTGGTAACAGATATCTCCCAGAGATCTACGAGACAAGATGTCCAAGACGTTCAAAAATGAGTTGTTTTTGAAACATCTACCATTGAGCCTTTGCCTTTTGCAAGACTCGCTTCTTAAGAAGCAACTTCAAGGGTTAAGGTTAACAGAGAAAACAAGGTAAAACAACAAGGATTGGTTATTAAACTGCTATTCTTTCCTTTCTCTTAGAACGAGATTACAAGTATACAAGAATAACAAAATAATCGCTCTCTATTGAGATTAGGATTTTATCTTCCTATTTTTCCTTATGCCAAGATTGAGAAACTAGGATCCTATTTATAAGAAAAATAACACACTAACCTAATGGAATTTTTAACAATTACCCATTACAAGTTAACTTAGGGTACAAGCTAACTTAAATAATTAGGCTTACAAGCAAGACCTAATTCAACATGATAACAACTCTAGCAATATTGACTATTGCATGTTAGAACAAACTTCGACTACAACATACATTACTCCGACAGCAGCATGCAAACAGACTTTGACCTCATGCTTAATTCCTGTCGAAATTGAAGCTACCCTTCGACCATACTAGAGTTCGATCCAATATCTCACATAATTGAAAAATGATCAGGTAACATGGGGTCATTAAAGATTGTATAGTGCATACCTTAAATTTTTAGTGGTTGTTACTGTTCCAAAAATCAAGCCGGATTAAATCATATGTTTGAGTTGCTAAAAAATCATTATAAAAGCATTTCAAACCTAGTTCATTTTCATCAACATCCATCAAAATCATGGAAGTATAAGTTGAGAGTTATAAGATTTTTGTGGTAACAGATATCTCCCAGAGATCTACGAGATAAGATGTCTAAGACGTTAAAAAATGAGTTGTTTTTGAAACATCTACCATTGGGCCTTTACCCTTTGTAAGACTCACTTCTTAAGTAGCAACATCAGCAGCTCCAACACAACCTACATGAGTAGGTTCATCAGAATCTGTGATGAAGCCCAAAAGAAAGATAACAAAGAGATAAAAAAAGAGGAGACAGTCCAACTAGTTGTTCTACCATCCAATCCCAGAGGCAGAAGATGAAGACGTCGATGAAGATGAGTTAGACATAGGCTATGACAACTGTTTTTGTCATAAGGCTCAAGATGACTTAGATAAGGACCTATACTAAGCATTAGCAGTTCCTTATGAGTCAATGTTTTGTAATCCTTTGCTTCAATTAATGAAAAGGTATATTTTTGACCAAATTTTGTTTATTGCATGCATACACTTTCAATAACTTCCTTTTGATTTACTGAAATACATTAATGAAGTAAAACTGATACCAGAAACGACAGTTAAACAAGTCAAGTATAAAATTCATAGTTGTTAAAGAATCTTTAATAGGTTAGACTGTTAGATAACATTTTCAAGGTATATAAATTAAGATATTGATAAGATTTAATCAATACAAAAACAACAGACACTTGAAACAATATATGTAACACGTATATATAAGAACTCTTAGTAAGCTTACTTTCATAGTCACTTAATCTTTAAAACACCAAGATGTACAAGCAGAAGAAAATATGAGTTCCAAAGAGAGATTTCAGAAAGACGCACATATTAAATGCAGCAACTTGGGCAAGTAAAAGCAAAGTAGCAGCTAAAGGATCTACTAACAAGCAAATGACTTCAGAAGCTCTCACCTCTTGAGCATCCTTTGTGAAGACACGCAGAAGAAGAAGATCTTCTGGGTCTAAACGCAGAAATCAACTGAGAAATGAGGCTTTGGAGTTTTCCAAGGAAGAATGGAAAGATTACTTAGATAATCTAGATATGTCAGATGATTATAAGGAATACCTTAGGGCCAATCCAACAGACTAGAATGTCTAAATAATTTGTAATTTCATCCTTCTTATTAATGAAAAAGTTGCAAGCATTAAGTTCTTACTCCCATTACTTTTGATTCTCTGTGAACAATCATAAATAAATATAATCAATAGTTAACTGAACAACAACATGAAAGAACTTTGAATTAATGATAAGATAACTTAATACAAAGGTTCTAATAATTACAAGGCATAACTATGCAAAAATCTAACATCATAATCTTTCATAGATAGCTTCAAGTTTGTCTCTCCAGATTTTAGGCAAATCAGCCTCTGAACTTATGATAACTCCCTACTGAACAAGTAATTCTAAAGGAACTCGTCCAAAAGGAATGAAGAAAATATTTCCCTTATAAAGGAAGAAAGAGTCTTCTTCAAATAGTCAAACATGACTTAAGGAAGATCAATCTGTAGGTCTGAATTGAGAAGTAGAAGCATAACTTTTTCAATAGGGTCCACTAGGTCTAAATTCTTATCCTTATGAAGTAAGTTTGAATTTAACATCTGACTCCAAACAAAAGCATCAAGACAAAGATTTGATACCACTGATGTATTAGATGGATCTACAAAGATACACCAAGTAGGAAGATAATGTTCCCAAACAAGAGTTCCTGAGATTTCTCCAATTTCCTTACAATTAATCATATTAGTAATCGCTTTAGAGGTTACTGTTATAGAAACACTAGTTACTTTAGAAAGAATAAAACACTCAAAATTCAACTCAACAATGGAAGCATTAATCCAAAACTCTTTGACAAGGTCTGAATAAGTGAAACCACGGAGCATCTCAAAGTATCCATTCCATCCTTGTTCACACACAGTCTTCCAAAAGTTAAAGCCTACCTTAAGTAACTCATCAAAATCCACAAACTCTACATTGATGACTACCAGTTGATTCAAAGAAGAGTTGACTAGGAAACTCATCTCAAGTTTGGCTTGATCAACACACAACCATAGAAAAAATAAAAAGAAAGAGAACTGAACAAGATTCCTAAAAGAATAAGAATCTTGTCAAAAGAAGGATAAAATGATATTTCACAAGACAGGGGATAATGACAATAAGTATCCAAAAGAAAATATTATTACCCAAAGATTCTTATCCAGCAGATTTCATGAATCCACAATGAATTTCACCTGTATGAAAATTTAAGTTTGTAAAAGTCTTTGAAAAACCTTTTACATAAACTATTTTATCAGAAGTAAAAAATCCTCTTCTAAATTTCAGATCTGGCAATTTTCAAAAGTTATCATCCATTAGAGTCTAGTAGAACTAGACTGAGAAAGAAAGATGTCTTCTGTCAGTCATAAGTCTATAAGATTCTAGTCAGAGCCAACCCTCCCTTTTGAAACAAGAGTCATGAGTAATAGATGAATATTGAATTGTTTCCTTTGACAACTAACAAACAACAGCAACATAACAAGAAGTGAAGAAACTATTTCCATAAATATGATCATCATCTAGTTTAATGAAATATTCAGTATAGATAAATACATAAGACATTTTAGGGAGACCTTAAAGGCAAACAAGTTATTTATTCTAGTTAAATTTGTGAATTCTAAATATGACAAACGTTTTAGAGAGACCTTAAATTCTTAAATGGATCAATGAGAATTCTTAAATTCTTCTGATTTTTAGGGAGACCTTCTCTAGATATTACAAACGTTTTAATTGATTTTAAACATGGTAAACTTGTTTTTAATGTACATAATGAGAAAATATATTTTAATTTTTCTAGCATTATGAAAATTCCTTCTTTTTTTGAGTTTTTGTTACATGGTTGATATTATAGATCATTGTATTAAAAAGTGTACTCTAAGATCAATCTATATTCTTTAATGATCAATAGGAAGCTTGTGTGGTGGGATGTGAAGGTGATGACAAGGAATTGAAAGAATATAAGAAATTGTTTGAAGCAAATCATCAGGTTCTAAACCTTTAATACATTTGTGATGGAAAGCCCAACACCTATAGTCAAATCTCCATCAACCATAACCTTTCCTGACATGTGGGATTTCCATGGGAGAATTTATAGTTAGAGGTAACAATTTTAGAAAAGATATTCTCACTATTTTCACTTTTGTGGTGTCGAAGTTCGATGGAACTCTCTCATAACTTGGGTAAATGACTATTATTTTTTCTTTATTCAAGATAAGAATAACTACCACCCAAAATTTTAGTTTTTATTCCATAAACAACCCAGAACTTAGAATTTATACCAAGATGAAATAATTTTTTCCTCCCTAATTGTAAGAAATGTGGGTTAACTTTGCATTTATGTCATCGACTTATAATACACTTTTAAAACACAAAGAAAGAGATGCAGGCTAAAAGTGAATTAACAAACAATAAAAATATTATATAAATAAAGGGTGGTTGGAAAAGACTTTGGGATACCAAAAAATTGCTTTAGTGTATACTATGTTACAATCAATTAACATTAGAGAATGCAATCAAACTTTAGAGGATTAACATAGGCATGGAAAACACTTGATCCACAAGAAAAGTAAAAGTGTTTAGATGCAAACTCTCACCAATTTTGTATATAAAAAGACTAAGTTGATAATATGCTAAATATTGATCACTGAAGAACTCGTGAATCCAATTTCTTTGAATTTCATATAATTCAAAACTTCAAATGGTGTTTCTAGAGATTATTTAGATATTGACAAAAACGACCATATCACTTAATTGGTCGGCCATTTCCTTATCAAAAATCAAATTTGACAAGTAACTGTTTAAAAATATAAAATTTATAATAGACAATGTTCCAATTATCACATAATTATATAATTATATGGAAAGTAAAGTAATATAAAAATTAATGAAATAAAATATGAGACATAATCATAAAACAATAATAAAAATAAAAGCAAAATGAGTTGCCTCTCATTCAATACTTATTTATGTTGGAACAAAAATGGTTGATATCATATCCTTTAGGTTTTGATGATAACAAAATATTTAAAGAAAAATTAGGTATTCTAACATTTGTTCAAGTATGCAGGATTATAAGACTAAGAACAAATCAAAATAAGTTTGAGGATTCTGAGTCTGAAGTTTAGACTTTGGTTCTGAAGATCAGTTCTGAAAACTTTGGCTCTCATGGAAGATCTAGACTCTGAAGAAGTATACCCTAAAGAAACCCAACCTCTGGCGATCTAAACTCTGAAGCTACAAAAGCCAAGAAGCAAATCTGAAGAGTTCAACCTCTGAAGATTAAAGTCTGAAGAAAGTCAGCCTCTGAAGCATAGTCCATTCAATCGAGGCAACTCTAACAGATTCAGAGACCTTTTGATCATGTGAAGACTTAAGGAAAAATATCTTCTTTATTGTCTGAGCTTCAATGGATAATTCCTTTTGTAGAAAGGTGCTTTCTAGGTGTGTCCAATCAAGTACAAAGCTAGCTCAACCTTTTGGTGAAAGTCTTAAATGTCTATTTTCTTCCTCTCTATATAAGGAGCATAAGTCCTAAAGAAAAAAATGAATACAACCTAACACACTGCATAACAAGACTCTGAACCTTGACATTTCAAAAAGAAGTCATTCTATCAAAAATAAGCTAGACTTAGAACATCTTAACATTGTGAATATTTTAGAAGTTCTTAAGTCTTAGAGCCTTTCTAAGTTATATTCGGTCTACACCTCTGATTGTATAACAAGTGTAGTTGTTATCTAAATCTATTAATAGTTCTTTATAGAGTTAGAAGTTTTTGGCTTTGAGCCTTTGAAATCTCTTGCCTATATGCTTTAGCATATAAGTCTCTTACTTGAGGGTTTGAGCATTGGAAGTCTCTTGCTTATGTGCTTGGGCCTAAAAGTCTCTTACTTGTGGGTTTGAGCATTGCAAGTCTCTTGGTTGGTGTTTAAGCATTTGTAATCAGTTTGGTTATAGTGAAAATCCCTTGGAAGTGTAAGGGGACCAGACTACTATCAAGTCTGAATTGTATTCCGTTGTTGTCCACTTTAATACTCTAAGTCAGATTCTAGTTCAGAATATGATAAGGACTTTCAGAAGTAAACTAAGTTTTCTAAGTCAGACTCTGAACCAAGTGTTCAGAATATGATTGAGATCCATCAAAAGTAGAATAAGAAACATCTTAGAAAAGTGAAAAGGAAACCCAATTCAACCCCAATTTATTACATTTTTCTCACTTTCAGTTGGCATCAGAGCCTGATTTGTGCTAAACACTTAACAGTATTGCATAAAAGATACTAAGAAAAACATTTTCTTCTCTATCATATGTGATTCTAAAGCGGAATCATATCACTCTGGTGATGGTATTCTTAGTCCGCAACCTACTCCTCTTGGTGATGTTAATCATGATTATAGTACATCTGAAAAGAACAACTATGTTTCTAGACCTCCGACATTCAGTGGAGACTCTACTTAATTTGAATGATGGAAAAGCAAAATGTACGCACATATCATAAGTCTTGATGATAAGTTGTGGGAAATTCTTGAAGATGTCATTGATATTCCTGTGAATGAAGTAGGAACGGTAGCTGCTAGAAAAACTCTCACACATGCTATGAAGAAGATTTACAGAAAACACCACAGAGTGAGAGTAATTCTTGTAGATGTTTTGCCTCACTCTGAGTGCATAATGATCATTGATAAGTCTACTGCCAAAACCATTTTTGAATCTTTATGCGCTACTTATGAAGTAAACCAAAAGGTTAAAGAAGCCAAAGCTAATCTTTTAGTTCAAAAATATGAGTTGTTCAGAATGAAAGAGGATGAAAACAATGAAACCATGTTCTCAAAGTTTCAAGTTCTTGTGTTTGGACTTTAAGTCTTGAACAAAAGTTATACCACCTCTGATCATATCAAAAAGGTTCTTAGAAGTCTCTCTATCATATACAGACCAAAAGTGACAATTATTCAGGAGGCTAAAGACCTTAACAATATCAGTCTTGAAAGTCTAATCAGTAATCTCCAAAGCCATGAGTTTGAACTCAATGGAGATGAAGAACCAATAAAAAATTCAAAGTCTCTGGATTTAAAATCTGGTGTGAGGTCTGATAAATCTTCACAGAATTGGGAGCATAAAAAATCCACTCATGTTGAAGCCTCTAAAGAATATTCAAATGATGATGAAATGTCTTTCATCATAAAGAGATTTTAGTATCTTTCTAGAAAGAACATGAGGTTTTATGGCATAAGATTTAGTTTCATAGGAACAAGATCCAGAGTTAACAAAGAAGGTTAGAAAGGATGATTCAACTATCAGAAGCTTGATTATTTTATAGCTGATTGCCCAGAGCTTCAGAAGGAAAAAAGAAAAAACGGGAAGCTTCCAGAAGAATAACTTTATAAAAAAGTTCAAGAAAAGTATCATGGCAACTTATGATGAACTTGATGATGAAGAAAAAGCTGACAAGTATGAAGAAAAATCCAATTTATCTTTGATGGCTTCAACGTTTTCATATAGAGAATTACAAGTTGATTCTGACTTAGATTTAGAGGATGCAGATGAGGCATTCTCTAAACTCTCTAGATATGATTTTATTACTTTATGTCAAGATCTTATGGATAGGCGTGAAGAGAAAGCCAAATATATGAAAATTATACAAAAACAATATGGTCTTATGATAGATGAATTAAATTTATCTAAAAATAAATTAAGAAAACTATAAATAGATCATATTGCTTTAGTAAAGGATATGTTTGACAAACCCCTTGATGAGTATGAACTGGCTCTTTAAGAGTTTGTCATAACTGGCTTTAACAGAACCAAACTTGCATTCATGATCTACGACATAAGTAGAAGCAAAAAGAAGGTATTGGTTATCATAAAAAAACCTTTTAATCCAAGGACTGAAACCTTGATTAAACCATTAGACCATTCTTCTTCAAGCTCTGGAGAAAAATGGGTTGTACTCTCATTTTGTGTCTGCTACTAATACTAAGGTTTTAAACTAATTAGAACCTATAACTGTAGAGTCTGAGGTTCTAAAGAAACCAAAACCTGAGACCTCAATGTAAAAATTTCTAAAGAAATTAGAACCAATGTTTCTTAAGACAAAGGTTCTAAAAGAATCAGAACCTGAGACTTCAAAGTCAAAAGTTTTGAAGAAGCTAGAACCAAAGACATCAAGCTACAAGGTTCTGAAAGGTCCATAGCCTAAGGCTAGGATTCATTCAAAACAAAAAAAATTAAATCTAAAACTTTGAATGATCCAAATCCCTATTATAAAGCTAAGGCTCAAAATAAGAGGAAGCCTATTAAAACTAACACTAAAGGACCCATAAGAGTATGGGTACCAAAAAGTGAGATTATATTTGCTGTAGATATGATAAAAGGGAATAACAAAACAACAATTTTAATTCCATGACAATGGCTGCTTACAACATATAACAAAAGAAAAGACTATGTTCCAAATCCTAACTCATAAGGAGGAAGAAAATGTGGAGTATGGAAGAAAGCAGTAAAGAAAGATTACTAGTATTGGGAAAAGTGAAACCGATCAATTAGAAGCCGATGCTTAAGATGCTTAAGAAACCTTTAAAACTCATCCAATTGAAAATGTCTCTGAAAAGACTCATGATGGTTATCAAAAGAACATTGTTGGAACAAAGTGTTCATCAAGAACAATCTTAATAGCAGACATGAAGTTGCACAAAGAAAGGTATGGCAATTTCTTTGTTTTTAATCAACAGTTTCTAAATCTAATATTCTAATATCAGTTAGTAGAATTTCATATTTATTAAAGTAGAATTACACTTCACTGCGATAATACTAATTCTAACTGAGTTGCAAAGAATCTTATTCTATCTCAGAATCAAACACTTTAACAATATTTTAAAATCATGTGCTTGCACCTGAGTGGAGAATCAGAGTTTAATGATCATCAAAATGCATTATGATCAGAAGCTCTAAGATAGCCTCTGATGAATAGTAGTCTCTAAAGCATCTCAACCTCTGAAGTTCTAAATAAGATTAATTGCCTCTGATATGCAGACACATGAAAAAATCTTTTCAACTGCCCATAACACCTGTCTACTTATGTGTCATGAAACTGAAACGTCTATTAACATGTGGGTTGTAATTGCTGGGTAAAAACCTTTTCGATTATGATGATTTTTCTTAAAATTTGTGTGTCCCACATCCTTTGTCTTTAAGTCTTATTTTGATAAAAAAAAATTATTTTTCACTCAAAAAATGCTACTTAATCAAACTCGCACACTTCTTTCTCTCACTTCCCACACTTTTGTTTCTTAAACCTTCTCTAAAAACTTCCCATTTCAAAAGAAATACTAAGAACCTTAAAACCCTTTTTGCAATGGATTCATCATATTCTCAATAAGCACCCATGTATGTCGAATATGGTAAAAGTTTGTATACCAAACCCAGAACCATTGATATCAATAAGGAGGATCTGAAGCTCATTATGGAGAAGATTGTTAATTCTAATTCCTTCAATATGAATGGTTACTCTATCTTGAATTTCTTCAAAGTGTAAGAATGACCTTCATTCTTTGATATGTTGAATGGACCAACTTATCCCCATCTGGTCAAAGACTTCTGGGTAAGACTTGAAGTATGTGATGAGCTTGTTGCGTCTATGAAAGAGATATTGAAGGTTGCTAAAAACAACTATTTGAGAGGAAGAGGTAGAAAGGAAATTAGTCTGAAAAAGTTTGAGGAAGTATAGGTTAAGTCAGTTGTGATGGGAGATGATGTCGCCATCACTCAAAATATAATTTCTAAGCTTCTTGGTGTGTCAAATACAGGAAGGTTCACCCTGAACACCAAGGAAAGCAATCCAGAAGTTGATGTCATCAAAATAAGGTTATTTGAGCTTTCAAAAAAAATACATATTCCTCTTCAAACTTTGGAAGGTGAAGAGCATGAGGACTTCTTACAAGCTTTTGTTCATGATCCTCATTGGGTTTTTAATCCCTAAAAAAGGTAGCACTGATCAAATCTCTTGGGATCATAGACATTTCATCTGACATTTGGTCAATGGAGAGAACATCAATATACCTAAGTACATCTTTCACCATTTGTGTGAAGATATCAAGGAAACAAATAAGCATAAAAAGAAGAATGTACCCTATTCCAGACTTCTATCTGAATTGTTCTTTCAGGGTCTACTGATTGA
Source organism: Lathyrus sativus (assembly GCA_963859935.3). Lineage (NCBI taxonomy): Eukaryota > Viridiplantae > Streptophyta > Magnoliopsida > Fabales > Fabaceae > Lathyrus > Lathyrus sativus. The sequence goes on along the minus strand of OZ012735.1, from coordinate 56,549,800 downwards.
CTATTTGAGAGTTGCTTCTGATTATGATGATCTAGAGGAAATTAATGGGAACCTTCTTTATGCTTCAATTATGGTCAACATGAAGCTTATGAAGAAGAATGAAGTGGTGCTATCAGAATAAGAAGTTCAAAATATTCTTAACTTGAGGACTATCCAGTAATTACCAAGCATGAAAATCCTTAGGTAATTAGGGAATACATTGAGATGACAAGAAAAAAAGTTGGTGTTGTTCTGACATATGAGGATTTTCCAGAAGAACCAATTGATGAATACATATCTTCTAAGAAAAGAAAATAGGTTGCTTTTGATGCTTAGAAGATTGTTCAGAGGCCTCGTAAGAAGAAGGTTATACATCAGAAGGAGATTCAGGAGGAGATTGAAGAGGTAATATGCTCCATTGTCTTGATGCTCACTAAGACATAAAGTGGAAAGACTCCTCATAAGACATTTTCATCTGTTGTCATCGTTGATGCACCTGTGAAGAAGAGGAAGTTAAGAAATATGATTCTTCCTTTTAAAATTTCAGAGGAAGAGAAAACGAAGGAAATTAAGGTACCTTTTATCAAGAAGATAAAGATTGCAGATTTTGGAGCTCACAATGTTGTAGAAGGAGCCATTCAGAGGGGAGTGTGATTGATTGTCTCTACTCTGATGGATCAAGCAAAGGAATAACCTCCAACTTCTAAAGCTCATATGAAAGAAGTTGCTGCCAAAGGAGAGGCTCTAAAAACTACTAAATCTATAACTAGGTTGAAGACTACTGATGGTGCCTCTGAAGCTGAAGCTTCTAGTGTACCATAAAGAATTGTATCAAAACCTGCTACCAATCTTAATTCTGAAGCTATTGGTGAAAAAGAGCAAGATGCTTCATATGTTATGAAGACTGATATGGAAAGTAATAATCTGAACTATATCTTTGAGGATTATTTTGATTCTTCCATCTTAAACAATATATCACCAACACCCTCACCCAAACCATATCTTAAACACACTCCATCACTTATTTGTATCATGGTTCAACAAACAAAACCTGTGATGGATTCCCCTAACCCAACACTTATCATTCAAATTCTAGAAAATTCTACGAATCCAGTTGATTCTGAACATCCTACTGGTGAAACCACTAATGATCAGAGAAAACTGGCATACATTTCTGATTCTTAACAACCCCACCTTTAAACACCATGTTTGAACCACCTATAGATGTTTCTAATGGGAAAGATTCATCTAACTTAAGCTCAGAATATGATTCTGACTTTATTGTTGTTATTTGTCTTAAAACTATTTTTGTCAAACCTATCCAAGTTGTGCCTCTTAAAACCTTCACCCAAAAAAAAAACCACAAAATAACCTAGCATGTTCAGCTGAAACAAATTCTAATTAGAATATCTTATATGTTTAAATTAAAGTTGAACATGTTACCTAACATTAACCAGAATCCGAACCTTCACCTAAACCCCAAACTCAACCTCAACAAGAACCTGAGCCTACACCTCAATCAGAACCTGAACTTATACCTCAACCTGAACCTGAAACCCAACCTCAACTTGAATCTGAACCTGAACCAGGTTTTATTCAGAATCAATCTCAAGTTCAAAATGCAACTGAACCTCATATTAAAATTGAAAAAATTTCTTTGCACCAACCTCAACCAAAAACCTCCTTAAACTAAAATATACAAGAAAACCAAATATCTGACCACCAATCTTCTCTCAAAGAGTTGAGGTTATTTCAGAATCTGGCACAATAATCCTATTCATTCCCACACAAACTGACATTCCACAATTTGAGATTCCACCTGATCCACCCTATATCTAAGCCCAAATGGAAGATTATAGAATTGTCCTATTTGATAGATTTCATAATCTAGTTGTTAAGAGAACTTCAACTTCTAACCCAGTAGCTTATGTTGCAAAAAGGGATTCTCTCACAACCTTCGTGGTATCAATTCTTAAAAATCTGAAGTATATCTCCTTAGAGTCTGTTGCTTCTTCCAGTTAGAGGCAAGAGATTTTGGAAACAAAGTTGGTTTCGGTTGCTGCTAATCAGGAAGCTATGGCTACCAAGAAAATATTAGATGAAGGTTATGATTTCCAGACAAGATGACATGGGTGCTAATCTAAAAGTAGTTATGGAGCTTATGAAGCAGAAACATTAGGCTTTAGAATTTGGTCACCCTTTGTTTTATCTTTTCAGGACTTATGTTATGCATCTCTTTTTTGGTTAATGAAAATTTTCTTCAGTATCTTTTTAGACCTTTTCATTTATCTTTTTGTTGATGATCAAAGGGGGGGAGTTAAAGAGTATTTAAGCACATGAATCTAATGATTATTATTACTGCTACTTAATTTATAAAGATTAATGATATTGTGATTTTAATGGAATTTAATTAACTTGGATAGGACTCAGGGGGAGCTTACAAACCTCAGACCCTGAAGTCAACTTGTTAATTAAATTAATAACCATTGTTCTTAAATGCTTATGTTTGTCATCGTTAAAAAGGAGGAGATTGTTGGAACAAAAATGGTTGATATCATATACCTTAGGTTTTGATGATAATAAAGTATTTAAAGAAAAATTGGGTATTCTAACACATGTTCAAGTATGCAAGATTATAAGACTCTGAACAAATGAAGAGAAGTTTGAGGATTCTGAATATAAAGTTCAGACTTTATGTCTGAAGATCACTTCTGAAGAATCTGACTCTGATGGAAGATCCAGACTCTAAAGAAGACACTCTGAAGAAAGTCAGTCTTTGGTGATCCATACTCAAAAGCTTCAGAAGCCAAGAAGTAGACCCTAAAGAGTTCAGCCTCTGAAGAATCAAGTCTAAAGAAGGTCAACCTATGATGCATAGTCTCTTCAATCAAGGCAACTCTGACAGACTCAAATACAATTTGATCATGTGAAGACTTAAGGAAAAATCTCTTCTTTGTTGTCTGAGCTTCAATAGATAATTCCTCTTGTAGAAAGGTGCTTTCTTGATGTGTCTGATCAAGTACAAATCTAGCCTAACCTTTTGGGTGAAAGTCTTCAACGTCTCTTTTCTTCCTCTCTATATAAGGAGCAGGAGTCGTGAAGTAAAATATGAATGCAACCTAACACACTGCATAACAAGAATTTGAACCTTGACTTTCAAAGAGAAGTCATTATGTCAAAAACAAGCTAGACTTAGAACATCTTTCATTATGTATATTTTAGAAGTTCTCAAGTCTTAAAATCTTTCTAAGTTTAATTTTGTCTACACCTATGACTGTATATCAAGTGTAGTGTTTATCCAAATCTCTTTAAAGTTTTTTATAGAGTCTGAAGTCTCTTGCTTTAATGCTTGAGTATTTGAAGTCTCTTTCCTGTGTGCTTGAGCACATAAATCTCTTACTTGAGGGTTTAAAATTAGAAGTCTCTGTCTTGTGGGCTTGAGCATAAAAGTCTCTTACTAGTGAATTTGAGCATTGAGATTCTCTTTCTTGGTGTTTGAGCATTTGTAATCAGATTGGTTATAGTGGAAATCCCTTGAAAGGGCAAGTGGACTAGACTACTCTCAAGTCGTGAGAGGAACCAAGATAACTGTTTATGTATTTACTTTTACTTTCCTTGCTTCTGAACTGTATTCCACTGTTGTCCACTCTGATATTCCAAGTCGGATTTTGGTAAGGACTTTCAGAAGTAAACCAATTTTTCTAAGTCAAAATCTAAACCAAGTGTTCCGAATCTTATTGAGATCCATCAGAAGCAGAAGAAAAAAAAACCTTAGAAGATAAAAAGCCAACACAATCCAAACCCTTTTCTTGTGTTTTTCTCACCTTCAATTTAATGTCCTTAGCTCGACACTCATCGCTCAAGTTAGGTTGGATACTTTATCTTTAAAACAACAATGATTTTTGAGGGAATAATTTCAATCTTCTTAGAGAATTGCATCATTTCATGTTCCATGTTTTTTAAATTTTCCAAAATACTCATCCATTTGCACTTTTTTTTTACACTGTGTTCTTAGAATTTTCGCTTGAGCTTACTTTATCGGGGAACTAGTGATTCATGCTGGTCATGAAATGACATAACCTAGAACATTGTTAAGCCTTCACTTTCTCTATGTTCTATACTTTAATAATTTTTGATGGAATTATTATAATTATTTGAAGGAGAAATTATGGAATATGATTTTTAAATGTATCTCCAATAATAGAGTTCATCATGTCAACCTAATAGCATTCTTATTTATCTTCTTTATGTTTAATACTTTTTAGCACATTTAGTTTTACTTTGTCATTGTATACTTTAAGAGTTAGTGTGCCATCTTCCAAATTGATATTACATATACTGGTCAACAAGAATGGATAACCAAGAATTTATGGGATGATATCATCTTCTGATATCTCTAATACATAAAAAAAATCTACCATAAGATGAATGTGTGAACCTTAACCAATAAATCTCATACAATTCCAAAAGGATGCTTCATAAATGATCATCAAACTAAAATCAAACTAAAATGTAATCATTATGTTGTTTACTATTTAAATGCCATATTTATTATAAATACATAACAACATAAAACCTACATTAAAATTAAGATCAATAAGATATTTATTGAATATTCTTTCCCTAATGGCACAAAGGATGATGACACTCCTAAGTTCTTCCCATTTTATTGGTATTTTTTTATGGGATTACACTTAATTGCTCGAACAATGTCATGATTTCACCACCCATTTTCTAGAGATGGCATCTTTATTAGTTTTGCACAAGTTGGGATATGCCTTAGTGATTTGTTAGATGAAATTTTGATTTAGAATTCTTTGAACATTTAAACAAATTTATCAAAAATTCTCTCAAGTTTGTAAAATTAATAACATTAAATAAATGTTGGGGATGAAATTATCTTTGGTTTCTTGTTTAATCCTTATTTGACCTTGTCAAATTTATCATCTTATGTTATTACCAATTATAAGTCTATTTAATCTCAACATGTTTGTAATTAAACCTTAACAACTTAAACAAACCCGTCTATCTCTTACTAAACTAAAATATAAGCTTAAGTTAGAGTTTACAAATATATTTGAGTTTTAAGGGTCCACGGGTAGGCTAGAATATCTAGTTCAAAAAGCATTACTAACTGCGTTCTTATTTCACAAAGTAAATCATAAATTATTTTGATTGATGATCTATCAATAAAAAGCATTACAAACATATACTAGATAAATACCATAATAATAATAATAATAATAATAATAATAATAATAATAATAATAATAATAATAATAATTCCAGAAGGAATAATTAATTTAAGGGTACAAGATTATTCCCAAAATCAGTTATTTATCTCTAACAATTGGAAGATTTGCTACTCATTGCTCAAATAAGTAAGACAAATAAAATAGTAAATATTTTACATATAAACAAAGATTGAGAGAAGTTCCAACTCTAGAGTTGATACTCCTTCTATTTGCTTTCCTGCATTTTTCTATTACAATGGTATTCTTCAATCTAAGATATGATGAGTCGGTTTCACTCATGGCCTTTTCTTAAATAGTAATGCAAGTGACTCCATTGAAGGAAAATTATGATTAAAATACACTGAAATCCCCTCTTTAAGTTGATCCTTACAAATGGACATGATTAATGATAAAAAGGTTTAAATTTATGGAAATTTACCATTTATACAAAATTCAGAGAGCGATCACGAGCACTGCATAAATAACAACACATTTACTTTGTCCACACAAATAAAGTGTCTTTAATATCAATGCAAGTTGATATGAATGAAGACCTTGAGAGGGAGAGAAAGTGAGGATAGGGTTTTACAAACTTAATTTGGTAAAGCCCAAATACTTTAGCACAAAGGTTTTATTCATAGAACTGCTTGTATGGGCTATAAGCTGAAAATGCCCACTTAAGCACATTGTACCTTACAATATGTTGTATTTCACATAAGCGCATCATACATTACAATTTTTGTATTCTACTTAAGTACACCATACCATACACTGTTATGCATTCTTCTTAAGTACAACATACATTATGGTGTTCCACACTTCACTTAAGTACATCATATCTCACAATGTATTGTGTTTCTCTATTTAACACTAACGAATTACAAGATCGCACAGCTGAATAAAATATACTTATTCACTTTATATCTCATAAATCTCTCCTTATATGTGTGACTCTTTAGGTTCTCGTGAAATTGTCAATTATACTAAATCACCCATTTAATATGATAAATGTTGAATGATATCTATCAAACATCACTACTGCTCAAGTCATGAAAAATGTCATTTGATCTGATGAAACCTTTCCATTATTAGTGTGCGACTTATAGTGAGGAGAGAAAGAGAGAGAATAAGGAAATAACGATTGATATTATTGAATAAATGATAATAAAACTGAATTACAATGTGTCTATTTATATTCACCTAAGTGACTTGACAACTAAGCAAAAAATATAGCAAACTAAGTAACAAACCCTAAACCCTAATTAGCTTTGGGCGTAGGCCACACAACTCAACTTAGATTATATCTAACATCTCAACATACCTCCTATAATCCAAGTTGTCGAAACACACTAATAATTATCGATCTGAACTATTCCTAATTTCTTTCTCAAAGTTAGGAACCTGTCGATTTTCAATCATTTGGTGAAAATGTCAGCCAATTATGCTTCACTTGAGCAATGTCTTACTTCAAGTTCACCTCGACTCACCTTCTCCCATAAGAAGTGAAATCTAGGTTCGATGTGCTTACTTCTTCCATGCAAAACTGGACTCTTCACCATGTTTATGACTGGCTTATTTTTGATCTGCAGTACCAAAGGTTTATTCACTTCGACCTCGATCTTTTTCAGCATAGATCTTATCCAAATTGCTTGAAATGCAACATAGGATCCTGCTATATATTCAGCCTCACATGATGACAATGCCATCACAAGCTGCTTTCTCGAGCACAATGAGATTGGGGCGCCAAATACTCGAAATAAATATCCAGTAGTGCTTATTGAATCTTACTTATCTCCATACCAATCAGCATCTGGATAGCAAGTAACCATAACTTATTTGCTTTCAGAGTCTCGTCGAAATGCTCCCTAGTAAAAAACTCCCCCAACAAACGGTATCATAAGCCTTTGGTTCAATAAAGGGACCGACTTACTTGTATTAAAATGCCCAAGAAGAGATGTCCCGTTAAAATCGAAATGCCCAAGAAAAGGTGTATCGAAATGCCTAGGAAAGATGTGTGTGTCAACGGTGGTACAAATATATGTGGATAAAAGAGTTTCCACTTGAGGTGGAGCATTGTTGACTCACGTTTGAGGGGGGTGTTCATAATAACATGTCAAGTGTGAGTTGGAGTCCCACGTTGGTTTTAAATATGGAGAGTTGAGCATTTATAAGTGGGAGAACCCACACACCTATCACCTTAAGGTTTTGGGTGAATATGTGGTGTCTCTCTCACTTATAAAGTCTCAACTCTCTACATTTATAACTAATGTGGGACTCCAACTCACACTTGACATATTATTCTCAACATCGGTGATAATGTTTATGTGTACAATTATTCTTTTGACCTCATGTCTATATTAAACACAAGGCATAAACCGTGTCACCCTTCTGTTTAATATTGGAAACTCAGACTCTTATCATATTATGTATGATGAATAAAAATAAAGTACTCGACTCCACATCTAGGTCCCTAGAGGTTTCAGGTTGAAGGGTGGTATACATGACTATAACTGTGAGAATAACTTAGAACACTTACTTAACATTCTATAGTGTTTTCATGGCGGGTCAATCGACAATAAACATTACTCTTAATATTTATACCACTATGAAGACTTTAGAACTCTTTATCTATGACTCGTGAGATGTGATCACTAGTTTATCCATATAATAGTCTCAGTACTTTAAACAAACTAGTTAATTTAGAGACTTTATTACTTTGGAAAAATAATTATAATAAAAAATGTCTTATTATTATTAATAGATAACCCGACACAAGTACCAAATTATAAGAAACTATTGGTCTCTGGGACTTACACCAACATCGATTTCTAACAGTGATTAATGTAAATTCAGTTAATTAAAGCTAAAACCAATTCTAAATTTACACAGAAGTGCACTATTTTTTGGTTGACTGTGTTGCATTTGGATACGAGGAAATACAACGTGCCTTCTAGATTGAGCCTAACGTAAGTTGGGTTCTTATAACATTATTTTTGGGGGCCAGAATTTTCCAAAATTAGTTTATTCTTCCTCCTTAGTAGGGATGGCAAAAAAATCCGTACTCGCGAATATCCGTGGATAAAATCCGTCACGGATATGGGGCGGGTAGCTTAATGGATATTCACAGATAAAATAAATGGATATTTAAATACCTGTTTGTTAGTGGATATTGATATAGGTTTAATGATATTCATACCCCGCAGATATTCACATCTGTTTGTAAATTATAAAAATTATTTAAATATCATTAGTTTATACCTTATCTTTTCATCTTTTAAAAAAATTAGACTTCTTATACTTTTTTTTTTTTTTAATTTTCTTTGAAGAAAACCTTTCACTTTTCATTCAAATTCTATTAGTCATTTCATATTTAAACTCTTCGATACTTCATACCTCACTTCATCAATTTCACACTCCAATCAACTAATATCGTCATTCCTCTGTCAAACTAGTGTCTACCTTCCTACTCCTCTATGGTCCGATCTTCCATCATAAATCACAGTCACATTATCTTTTATTTGTTTGGTTAAAAATGAAATGTATGAATATTATGTTTGAATTTAATTATGTTTTGGTGAATAAGAAGAAAATTAATGTGATGAAATTTTATTATTAAATTAAGAGCGAATTGTATGGATGTTATGTGATAATAACTTTTTGTGTTTTATAAGAAATTAAAAAATATTTTTTAAAAAATAAATAATATTTTTTAAATTATCCATAGATATCTGTAAATATCTGTGGATACTGTAAAACCCGCAGATTACGAGTTTAGAGGATATCCGCATGGATATCATATTTATCTAATGAGACGGATACGGATATCATAATATATGTTCTCATAGATATCCATTTACATCCCTACTCCTTAGCTATCTTTGACTTTGTGACGACCTCCTTGAATTTTAATACGTCTTTTACATATTCCGTCAAATCTATCAAATAATAAAAAATAATGAATAAAAACAATCAGTTTCTTGGATTATTCATAATTGTTATAGAACTTGCACTAAATCTCTTTATGAGCATTATTATTACACTAAAAATTAATTGAAAAAACAAATGATTCTTAAAAAATATACTAAAAAAATAATACTAAATACTCATTATGACAGTTGTCATCAATGCGACAATATTAACTCTACAAATAAATAAATTAAATGAATATATATATATATATATATATATATATATATATATATATATATATATATATATATATATATATATATATATATATATATATATATATATATATATATATTTCATATTTTTAAGTGTAGTTATTGTGTTCTTATACTTTATTTAAAAAATAGATTTATTTACACTAGTATTTTTTATCAAATATTGTTTTGTCTAATACATTAAGTTAATGTATAATATTTATGTTCATAAGAGATTAGATATTTGATGTGTGGTCATACTAAGAAGAATGTGATATCAAGAAAGAAATGGACCACAAATTTGATGATTCTTATGTTAATCTATGGTGTACGCATAATAATTATTCTTTAGATTATGGTATTAAATAATTTAAGGGTGATAAAGATGCTATTTAATTGTCTCATTGTGCCGATTTACACAAGTGTGATGTTAAAATATACATGGAGCTTAAATTACATGTCTTAGATATAGAGGTTTTATCCAGCAAGTTTAAAAGTGTGACGAGTAAAGATTAAGCGCAGAGTAGTAAAGGGAAATGTGTTAATTCAATTCAATTATGAATTGAATGTAGATATCAATGATAATTCTATTAGAGATGTTCACTTTAATGATAATGAAGAAGAAATGGCTTGTAGAATGAATGATAGATTTGATGGTCTCTTTGATGGGATACCCATTGGTGTTGTAGTTGGAGTGATTATTGATGCTAACCAAGTTTGGTAGAAAGAAAATGAGAATTAAGACAATTTTTTCTACAAATCACCATATATAAAGAAAAAACACTCTTAAAAAAATGTTTCATGATCCAATAATATTGATGGTCATACTATTAGGTTCATCGCACTAGAATTAGATAAGCAACGAGCGACAATGCCACATTAAATTTAGTTAGACTTGCAAAAAAAATTCAAGTTCTAGTTAAAAATATAATCTACAAATAGGGCTGGAAATGAGCCGAGTCGAGTCGAACTCACCTCAGCTCGGCTCGACTCGTTAAGAATTGTTCGAATTTGAGTTCGAGTTCGAGTTCGACACGAACTTTTTTTTAAGCTCAAATTCGACTCGTTATAAGTTCACGAACAGTTCGGTTCGACTCGTTAGGTTCATCTCATTAGGTTCAGCTCACATGGTTCGCGAACTTAAAAACTATTTTTTTAAATATATATATATATATATATATATATATATATATATATATATATATATATATATATATATATATATATATATATATATATATATATATATATATATATATATATATATATATATATTTTAGTATATTTGACATTTTAAATAAATATATATATTTTTAAATAAAATATTAAAATAAAATAAAAGTTATCATATTGAAATTTAACTTTATCTTCGAAATCTACTAATTCAAAACCTACACAACTTTCAAGAGATACATTTGAGAGTCTAATTCAAAAACTACTAAATTGAAGATTAAATTTGTCTAAGATTTGAAGTAAATATTTAAACCTAATCTTAAAGGCAGTATAATTCTTTTCATATGTAATCGAGTTGACTCATGAACCTAACGAGTCGAACTATGTATAGTTCAAGTTCAGCTCATTTAGTTAACGAACTTAATTTTTCGCTCATACTCAACTCATTTGGTTCATGAACCTAGTTCAACGATTTAATTGTCGAGTCAAATTCCGAACTATCTTCGAGTTGGTTTGGTTCATTGCCAGCCCTATCTACAAATGATTTATATATAGTGACATTTCTCACCTTATCATCCGGTTTTGTAGAATTGAGTTAGGTTATTCTATCATGATATCACGAGCCTATCGATTTGGGTCACCCACCATTTATATATGCACACCAAGTTCAAAAAAAAGTGTTGGAAGCAAGGGGTGTATTGGAAAAATAAAGTCTCATATATCGATAATTTGGGTCACCCGCCGTTTATATCCACGCACCAAGCACAATAGTGATGGGCGTGAGGAGGTGTATTGGGAAAAATCCAAGTCCTACATTGGTTAAAGACACAATCTACAAAGGGTTTGTATATAGTGGCGTCTCTCATATTACCAACTGATTTTGTAGGATTGGGTTAGGCCAAACTCTAATTCTACCAGTTAACAATAAGGACCATGTGTAAAAAATTTATCGACCAAAACTTGTTGATTTTTTAAGGACTAAAAATGAAATTTGAGATTGTTCTTGACGACTGATCAGGACCTGAAGTGCGCCAGAGATTTTATTTGTGATGATGGGTTGCAAAGATGAGGAAGGGGTGTACCTGCAAGGCACTCTGATGCTAAAGTAAGAATCGGGAGGAGATAAGACAAGTATAAAGAGAGTATGTCTTAGGGTGATTTATAATGATTTAGAATATTTGACCCTCTCAAGTGAGAGGGTTTTTATAATGTCCCCAAAGTTTGGCCATTGGTCCCTATTTTCGGAGCAAGATATTCGCTCTCAAAGAATAGGTAACTGTCATAAACTAGCTGTTGGCACGAGCAGAGGTGCTCAAAACTAGTTGTTGCCACGGGAAAGGGCGCGGTCACGGGCACAGGCGTCATGATTGTTTCTAAATGGTGAAACCGGGCGTGACGGGAAGGAATGTGACGAGGGGAAGCTGATCCTAGGGGTCAGCTGACCATCTTTCCTCGGCAGGGGGGCAGAGGAGAGAAAGCTTCAATTTGCCCTTAGCTGGCAGCGCTAAGGCTATTGGGTCGTTCTAGGTGCATAAGTGAATTGGGTCATGCCTAGCCATTGGGCCAGTCTGGAATAGGAGCCCCCAAGTCGTTTCTCCTTAGTATAAGAGTGATGACTTAAGAGTAGTCCACATTTTGAGGAAGAGTGGGCGTGGTTGACGCCCGTTACTGAGATGAGGTCGCTCCATAGCGCTCGAAGGCGTCTGTGTCCGGGGAATTTGGAACGTTGTCCTGAGTGCCCGATGGGCGGGGAGCCCAACGATTGATGGTACTTGAAGGGATGAAGTGCCACATGTGCATTGATCCACGCGTTGCATTTAATGCGTAATGATGACTATGCTAGGGTCATAATGATGCCCTACACCGCGTGTTCTCGTGCACGTGCCTCTGCTCTGCCTATAAATAGGGGAAAAAAGCGCTCATTTTCACTTTTCGTTTCTCTCTCCTTTCTTGCTGCTTGTCTTGGATTCCGTCGTCCGCCGCTGTAACATCGTCGTATGAGCAACGTCCATCTTTTGCCGACCAGTCTCTTTCTTCTTCGACCTTATAAGTTTTCTTCATCTTTTTCGTTTTATGTGTTTTAATCTTCGTTTTGCTTAGATTGCATGTGGCTAGGATGAAACTGGGTAGAGTACGGTTGGTTTCTGGCAAATGTTGGTGGTTGACGGTGGTTAGGGCCTTTTCCACCGTCGTCACTATCGCCGGAGCGTTAGGGACTTAGGATTTTTTTCGATTCTGACACTGTTGCGACGGTGAACGAGTTAGTCATCGGTGGAGTTCATGTGTTTTTCGGTGTACTCATGAGTTTTCTGGTGGACCTTTATCGGAGTTTTGGGTAACGCACCGGGGAGGATCTCCCCGCGTGGGTCTGAGGGATTTCCATGGGTGTCTCCTCACGTCGTTGTTGCGCTATTTGAGTAAGGGCTTAGGTCGGGGACGTTGTCCCCAGGCCTTCGCGCGCCCTTTCACTTGACTGGCGATGGAAGGATGGATTTGATTTTGTCATCGAATTCACTTGTGTCCTCTGCTTTTGAGGTAAAGGAGATGTATCACAATCCTACAGATGAAGTCATGATGGATTTGTCCGAGGAGAGCTCTTCGGATGACATCAGTACTGACGAAGTTTTTTCTCCCAAGGATGTCGGCGAAACGTCCGCTCCCAGCAGTTCCATGGGAGACTGGGTTGTCGTTGAGCCTCAAGAGCATGCCTCCCTTTTCACTTTTCACTTTTCACACTCACAATGCTTTCACGACGGTGGAGGCTGAGGGAGATTGGAGGGTCTACTTCCCCTGGGAGAATGATCGAATATGCTCGGCATACGGGGAGAGGTTCCCCATGTACGAGTTTGTGTTTAAAGAGATTGGGTTGAGGCTTCCCTTCACGGACTTCCAAGTGGCAGTATTCAGACATCTAGATCTGGCACCCTCCTAATTGCACCCAAATTCGATTGCCTTCGTCCAGTCATTCGAGATAATCTGCAAATTTTTGAAGATTTGAGCAACTCTCCCCCTCTTTTTCACCGTCTTCCATCTTCAACGCCAGGTTGTTGGGAGGCGGTTCGACTAGGTCTCTTTGAAGCAGGAGAGGAAGTTATTTAACCCATTCTCCGAGTTTATCAGGATGTTTAAGGAAAGGTTTTACATGGTTGATCCCGTATCGGATATGGCGAAACACTTCTTGTTCATTTGGGAGGTTACGACAGACGAGAACGGAGAGCCTGTCATTGACGAGGAGGGAAAGGTACATGGGCAGAGGTTGTTGAGGTTCCCCTTCTTCTAGAGTGGGGACCACTTTACCCGTGGAACCGATGATTATCTTGCCACTCCATACATGTTGGGGGAGGATGATTGGGCCAGCTATGCCAAGCTTGTGGCATTTGTTGACGGTTTTCTCCCTGCTTAACGCGTGACCAGGAGCGGGGAAACTATTTATGAAGAGGACGGGGAACCCAAGGTGGAACCCCAATATATTAACATAAAAGAGCTCCTCGAGTGCGGCACTTGCGAGAAGACTCTGGAACTTCTGGGTAGCTATTTACTTCTTAGTTTGTTTGTATTGCTATTTGCCTTGTTTACTAACGCGTGCCCGTTGTTTTGCAGGTGAGATGTCTTCTTCCCAGAAGCGCATGGTGAAGAACGTCCAGACGAAGCTTAAAGAGGGCAAGCAGGTTAGGAAAAGCCGCCTAGGCGAGCAAGTGATTCCGCCCCCAACGGGGTCGGGGACTTCAACCTCTAGAGCTCCAACTGCCCAAACCTCCGCACTGCCGGTAACCTTTCGGGCCAAGCACCCCCGGTCGTGCAAGATCATTGACCTGACTCGTGAAGGGGAGAAGAGAAAGTTTGAGCTGCCTCCTTGCTTTCACAATAGGAGTTTCTTTGAAGGCTCATCCCTCACACTTCTTTAGGCGGAGTCCTTGCACCTCGAGGAGCTGGACCGTCAGAGCAAGAGAACGATGTTGGTCCAAGACGTTGCTGCCCTGATGAGGGTCTTGGTCATGGCGATGGTCTACACCGAGGAGGGGGCCCTTCAAGAGGTGGAGCTGAAGAAGTTGCAGGCCGTGAACGCAACTCTGTAGGAAAAGCTGAGAGCTGCATATGAGGTAGTGAAGAAGGCCAAAAAGGACCTGACTACGACCACCGAGGAGGTAGCAAAGAAATACTAGGATGAGCTGGCTCAAGTTACCAGGGAGAGGGACACCCTAGCCGCGTAGAAGAAAGCTGCGGAGGACATCGTTGTATTGCGGAGGGCCGCCACTACTATTGTTAAGGATGAAAGCGATGAGGTGAAGGGTCTGAAGACTCGAGCCGAACTTGTTGCCCGCATCGCTCAGGCAGAGGATGATTGTGTAGGGCTCTCTTTCTCTCTCTCTCCCGCTCTCTCTTTCTCTCTACTTTTCTTCATTATCATTTTCAATTTGAAATTTCAAATTTAAGTCATCTTACTTATAACTTAATCTAATATATCACTATTCATTTTTTCTTTATTATTTTTCTCTATTTCGATTTAAATATCTATTATCTTCTTTAAAATTTCCATCATCCTAATATTTATTAAACTTTTCTGTAAAAATATAAATCATTGTTGCGTAGTCAAAGAACTTGATATTATTATCCTATACTTTAAAAAAAAATAACTACTAGATTAAATCTATACTAATATATAAAACAATGTTTTAAAAACCGCATCCAACCGATTATATTAGAAATCAGAGATGAATCTGGTTGGATCAACCTTTCAAAATCGTTAATGGGTAAAAACCAGAGTAAAATCAGAAAAATTGAGTTGAGTCGTCCAAAACCATTCGAACCAAAGAATCGAAGTTGGTTTTATAAAACCGTTCGGTTAAAAGAAATACATCAAATTGGTCTTTTTTTTGTTAATTTAATATGCTAATATAAAAACTTAACATACATTCCCCAATCACAAAAAATAATTCTTTGTTCTTTTACAACCATACAAACTTCTATGTTTTGTCACTCCGTTATAGCTTTACTTTCAACTATATCTATCATCATCACACCGTATCTTTCAAACATAGTCACAATGTCCAACTCAATATTGGTTGTCATTCAAGTCAATATTGTTTGTTGTTGTCAATTATGACTTGTTTATCATGGTTCAACTAAAATTTGCTTTTTGTTGTTTAATTAAGTATATTGTATTGTTTATTTTTGATATTGTGTCTTATTTAATTTAGATATTCATGATTATTTAAACTTTATTTTATTAATTATGTTCTATTATTTTAATTTTGGTTTGAGTTAGTTTAACTTATTTTATTGTAATTTTTTTTTCAAATTATTTTTAAATGAAAGTTTTTTTAATAAGCAAACAATATATTTCGCCAAGGGTACTAGGGTACCCCAACCCACTTTTAAATGAAAGTTGAAATGGAGTGTACAACTATGTTGTGTTCTTATATGTACTATCGATATTGTTGTATTAAGTTTGCAATTGATTTTTAAAATATTTATTTTATTAAATTGTGAACATATGATTATATTTATGTGTGACATATTTATGAAATTTAGTTTCATATATTTAATTTATTTAATGAACGGTCCTACCGTAGGTTTAACCGGTTGAATCAATTGAACTTTAAATAGAAAGTTTCACCAATTCAATATCTAGTTCGGTTTTTAAAATATTGATATAAAGGCATAACATAAATTTGGCGTAGCCTTTTTTTCTTTCAAATATATCCTTTTCAGTTTTTATTCTAAACTAGTAACTAACCAGTGCTTTCGCACATACATATCTGTTCGAAGATTTTATGTTATGAACACGTAATTGTTAATCAAATTGAAAAAAAAATGATAAAATTATAAAAATAGATATGATTGAAATTTAAAATTTGTATTGTTAAGTATAAGAAATTGTTGTGTGTTGTAAAAGAAGAAATTAAATTAATTATTGATATAAATTCAAATAATACAATGATGATCAATTGAAAATATTAAACAAAAAATATTAATTAATAGGTAGACCAAAAACAAATGAAACTAAAGTTAGATTGAAATTAAATAAAATTAAGATAGAAAAAAAAGTTAAGAATAATAATAAATTTAAGTTGAAATACATAAATTAATCGTTTAGGTTTTTTTAACAAATAAGACAATTATGTTATAAGATAGAATATAATGGTTGATAATTTCCTATTATTCAACATTTGAATCAGTAGTAAAGTTGTTCCTGTTTATAACAATAGTAATTATTTCGGTATATAAAAATGTTGAATGAAGTAAAGTTGTTTTCGTATATACAAAAATTTGAATCAAAAGTAAAGTTGTATCTGTTTATAACAATAGTATTTTTTTTTTCATATATAAGATAATTTGGAACAAGATTAAAGTTGTCATTGTTTATAACAATAATATTTTTTTCGTATATAAAAAAATTTGAATCAAAATTAAAGTTGTGCCCATTTATAACAATATTATTTTTTTCGTATATAAAAAAATTTGAATCAAAATTAAAGTTGTGCCCGTTTATAACAATATTATTTTTTTCGTATATAAAAAAATTTGAATCAAAATTAAAGTTGTGTCCGTTTATAATAATAGTATTTTTTTCGTATATAAACAAATTTGAATCAAAATTAAAGTCATTCGTGTTTATAATAATAATATTTTTTCTTATATAAAAAAACTTAATCAAAATTAAAGTTATGCCCGTTTATAATAACAATTATTCTCTTAATTATTTTAATACCCATCAAAATTCAATTTCATATATAATTAATTTATTGAACACTTATATTAAAAATATTAAAAATATTGAAAAAAAATATTATTTAGATAAAAATTATTATACTAAAATATTAACATATACCAAATTATGTAAATGCTATACTTAACTGGCAACTAAGATATTAACACATACTATCGAAATCCATTGAAATATTTGAATAAAAATTGACAAACCTGTAGAAACAATATAAAACAATATTTAACATAGTTGTTATTTAAGTTAAATGGAATAGTAAATTAATATGTATGCTTTTTCATTTGAAACACAATATGTTATGCCTACAAAGTACTACAAGGTACTAAAATTAAAACTAAATGAATTTGATTCGTTTTTTTTCATAATCTGCATAACTGAGGCATGTGGAAACTGAATTATACATATAAATAGAATCATCATAAATTTTAAGTCAATAACATATTTCATAAAAATCATGTTGACCATAGAAATCATGTATGTCATATAAAATGAAATTGAATTACAAAATTAGTTATACAAATATTTAAAATATATATATATATATATATATATATATATATATATATATATATATATATATATATATATATATATATATATATATATATATATATATATATATATATATATATATATATATATATATATATATATACTACACAAATATTTGAAGATATTAATTATTTTAATAACCATCAAAATCCAATATTAATTTATTGAACATTTATCAATTTATAACTATAGATTTTTAATACAAGTTCTATAGAATACAACTTAATAATTAGCAAACTTTAGCTAATATTTCTTTCCAAATAATGGAAACCTAGACATTGTTATGCATTTTCAAATGAATGACAATAATCTGTAACTGAAAGCAAAGTATAAGCAACATGCAGTTAATACATTATGGAGATGTGTACATTTCTTCTTAAACTTCAAAAGTTATCACTAGACTCCAAAAGGATGATACTAACACTGTTTACATTTCTTCTTAAAAAATTATAATTTCTCAGCAGTGAAGTAATCATAAAGTTTCTCAGCAGAACAAGGAGTTTAAAAAAGAAACAATAAGATAAACATCATAAAGTCAGAACAAAGCAGTGAGAAATTCTTGAAAGAACAACCATACAAACAATACAACTATGCCTCAATAAACATCACAACAATGATTAATCTCAAGAAGATGCAGTAAAAGTGAAACAAAAAGCTTATCACAAATAATTATTCCACATCAACGCCAACATAAACTCTATTCAAACCTCCAAAATCCATTAAGTTATCACATCCTATTAACAACTGCAATAGCATCTTTTTTTTTTTTTTCTTTTTGCAACAACTACATAATTGGAGGTACAAATCAGAAAGAAGAAAAAGTTTTGAAGCAGAGTCGAATCCTCCGTCCTTCTTTGCCGGAGCCATTGACGACTGGACTAATCCAAACATAAAAATATATTAGAGCTAGCTAAAACAACAAACACTCGAAGTTACCTTAATTATGGCATTTTCGTTAGTTGTGGCATCTGAGTAACAACTTTCATCATATCATTTGAATCAATATTATAGAATTGGCTTACCTATGCATTTAGCGAAGAGGGCATGTGGAAGATATCCATTGGTGGTAGCAGTAAGCTTCTCAAACTCTTTCTCAACTTTAGACCATCCTGCACTTACATCAGTTGTGCTGATAAACTTGAGTCCAGTGAGAGCATGAGCCACTACAGACTTGGTTCTTTCCAATCGTTTTATTGGTTCTTTGGTAATCAGATAATAATCATCACAATCTAGTCAATTCAGTAGAACTAAAAAACTATGAACAACCATTATATCTAACGCAGAAATGAAAAACATTAGATCAACAAAATTTTCATTCAAGTACTTTTAATAAGAAGTGTGAGCCACATTGAAGACAACAAAATGTTTCACAAGTGCATGTTTCATATTTAATACAACTAAAACTCTTGAATACTAAAGACAACAAAGACACTTTTAAGTTTTAATTATCAAATCTAAATGCCCTAGATGACATAAAGTTACTCCAACCATACGGTTCATCATCATCATCTGAATTAAACGTAGTTGTCCTCCTTATCATTCTTCTTGATCTTCTTATTCTTTTCCTGGTTCGTCTTCTTTGCAAGGCGATCGCCTGTTGGGTCTGGACAGCTTCTTTGGCCTGGACAACTTGTTGGACCTCTACAGCCTCTTGGACCTGGTGAACTTGTTGGACCTCTACAGTCTCTTAGACCTAGTGAACTTGTTGTACCTCTACAACCTCTTGGACCTCATGAACTTATTGGACCTCTACAGGTTGTTGAACATCTAAAGTTTGTTGGACCTGGACAACATTGTTGGAACTCATTTGGATTATTCATCTTCAATGATGCTACTTGTGTGATGGTAAAAAGAGGAATACCATTTTTATAATGGTTTCTCTGATTCTTCGTCTTCTCTTTATATTGAAAATCTAAAAGTTTTTGTTGGACTGTCATTATTGCTTGGGTAATTCAAAAACCATTGCTGGTTATTGAATAGTGATAATCAAGTTTATCATTCATTTTTGAATACATTGTTATTTAAGATAGGGCATTGGAAATCAAAACATTAAATAAAGTAAAAATGGGCCCAAAATGTATTTACATAAGAAATGGTAAGAACATTGTTCAAGAAACGTATAGGTATAATAAGTGAAAATGTAATACTACAACTGAGTTATTTACCTCCGATAATTGCACACACATTGGTCAAGAAATGAATATATGGAATATATTCCTCTTTAAAGGTAACTTGCAACATTAAACACAAAATTGTTAAGTGATAAAATGAAAATGTACATTTTTTCTATAAATTACATAGCATTATGCATAATAATGCACAGCAGTTGTTTGCATATTACCTTAACAATACTAAAAGAACCTGCTTCAAATAAATCATGATCTTGTCAAATTTTCTTCTATCTGCAATAGTGAAGACAACTGCTAAATCAACGGACCTGATTACACTCCTGTTACAATTCACAACAAAAATTTCAGAAATAGGTCAGATTCTAGACAAAAAGGACTAATGCCATATAAGATTTAAAAAATTCCGTTAATCATTTTGAAATTCCTTTACATCTGAGACCAAACTGCTCTACACCTACAATTTCAAATACTAAAAGTGTGTTTATATTATATGGTTGACACTTTAGCATAAATCCCTTCCATTTCAACAAAATTGCATATCAACATCCTACAACTCTAGATTGTTTTTCTACTAACATGAAAGTTGCATCATGAAATTAACAACAGAGTTATTCCACACTATTATACCCCGAATTTTACCCTTAGATTATTAGGGTTATTTCGCATTTCATTTCATTCTACATTGCGTTTTAACTAACTGCTAACCGGTTTGTTCAGTCTGTTGCTGTTGCAGGAAAATAACGTTGGATGCGCTTTAATCTATGGAGGGCAGAAGGGTCGTTATCATAAACCATATGGATTTGAGGGCGCTGAAATGTAATTGAATTTGGGTTTGAGTCGGTGCGAGAATCGGCTGCAAGGAATTTATTCTGGCCATAGCATAATTTCCCGGTTTTTCTGTTAGTTACGAGTCCATTTTAAAGGAACAGTGGAATTTCGGTTCGCGTTGAATTTATAATGAACATCTTTTGGTTTGGTCATGATTATTAGTCGAGCTGGTTCAGGTTACCGAGTTAAATCATTCGAGATGCAATTTTGAATTTTCAATGCGGAAGACAGTTCGTTCGCCGTTTAATTGAATTTCTCTACTTATCCGTTCAAGGCCGTATTCAACGATTTTATTATCAGATACGAATTAATTTGCAAAAGGGATTTGTTCGAACGCAGCAGACACGTCGGATTTAAATCTTGCAAAATGATTAATTGTCGAATTCGGAATTGGAACGTCACAGCTTAATCAGATAATTTTTATTGGATAAAGTTAATTAAATGAATTTGTTCGTTTAAGTTTAATCAGATGAATTGTTTGGAGAAATTTAATTAGAGAAGTAAATTCAAGAAAAATATAATTTATTTATTCTATGTTTTTATTACAATATTACAAGGATAATTACAGTTACACAATTCATTCCTAAGTACTAAAGGTTCTAATTTTTCTAAGTTTGTCTCCGCGTCCGATTCGCCAATCTTCGACTTTTTTTTTTGGATCCTACAAAAATACCGACAACAGAGAAAATAATTTTTAATGGTTAGAATCAATAAAAATGGTTTTGGATCGATTCCGATACCTTCAGTTAATTATCATCATCGGGTACGTCGGGAGGGTAACGAAATATTCTGCCGCCAGCTCCCGACTCCATCTCCGACCCCGGCACAAATCTGGCAACATCTGTTCATTATGGTCCAAGAGAGAGAAAAGTGATTTTAAAAAAAAAGTAATTTTGAGAAAAGTGATTTTGGAAAAAGCATTTTTTCAGAAAAAATGATTTTTGCCAAACAGATCACTAACAACTTTCCCAAAATTTCTGAACCACAATTGGATCAATTGTGAGCAACAACTTTCCCAAAAATCCTGCAACAAAAAAGATCAAAACAAATAATCCGCAAATCTCTATTCTAAGATCCTGTCAAGCAACAATAGCAAAAATGCAACAAAATTCCAACACAACATCAAAAACAGCCGCAAATCCTGGGGAAATACCACCACAAAGCCAAAATCCGCAACCATCCAAAACAAGTTTTCTTGGAAAAACGCATAAAAACGCAACAAGTTCATCACAAATATCGCAAGCGCCCAGGCTCAGGAAACAAATCATAATAAAAGCAGCAACATGAACGCATGCGAAAGGGGACCCGCAAGTTCAGAAGAGGGAGAAGTATCAAGAACCCTAATGACATCAAATCAACAGACGGCGACCGAAACCCAAAGGAGTCCAACACCATCATCATCGTTCAACCGCGGATGTAAACATCATCGCGGAATCATCACCATCGGTGGACCACATCGAACCAACAAGCCTCAGGTTCGTCCATCACGGCCGGGAACAAAAATCATCTCAAAAGAAAGGCATTCCGCGAACGAATCTCAATCCACGACCAAACCGTTGCCGACCAAAGAAGACAGAACCGTGAGTATTGTTGTTCTTAACATTTCATGTTTATGTTTTATTTTTGCAGCAAGAAGAGAGCATGCAAAGAAGAAGAAGAAAGGAGGTCTTCCGCCGCCGCATGAACGAGAAGATGGATGCCAAAATCTAAATGCAACTCCCAACCAACCCTTTTTATATGATTTTTTCATTTAATGATTTGTTCCCTAAGCTTAAATACTCAACCATAAAGGCTTTGCTATCGTGTCTAAATAGAATAAAAAATAACATACTTACAGATATATGATTTGGGGTCCAGATTTTGTGTAAAAATAAAATGCTACACATTTTCAGTACCCGATAACCCCAATTGTATAAAAATATAACATTTTTAGGCTTTTAGTATCTACAAACAAAAAATTCAAATAATCAAACACAATTTCAGAGATCATTGAACAAAAGAAGGCTCAGATTCATTTTTTCTCGGACATGCGAGAGAAGAGGTTCCCAAAGGTTGCGTCTAACATCTGCACAAAGTACAACAAATGTTATTCCACAAAAACATAATCACCTTGCCATGAAACAACTCTTCACTCAATGTTCGAATCATTTATTAAAAAATCATCACTGCCTTGATATCAAAGAAGACGAAGAAGAAAATGAAGAATATTACAACCTGTGAATTTGGGAACCCAAACTTTTGAACGAAAAGAAAAAGAGAGAGAAAGATGAAGACGGAACAAAAAGAGGATTAGCGAAGAGAGAAAAGACGAAAGTCAAAAATGAAAAGTGAAACATCTGTCATTGGAGGAACCAAATTGATCAAGTTACTTTGGAACCAAATTGAAGCATGTGACATCATCAAATGACTAAACTATGACTTAATTGTATAAACATGTAGTTAAATTTGAACAAAATAACATCATCGGTTGAGAAAAGTAATATTTGAACACAAATATCTTCAGATTGATGAGGTTGTAGAATAAAAGAGTAGAACATTCTAGGATTTTTCAGAACAACAACTTTTCTTATATTATAGATTTTACATTCTCTTTTCCATAATAACAATTATACGATAATTTATTATTTTTTATATCATTATTTTAAACCATTTTATAAATAATTTAAAATAAAATAAAAATATCGTGTGGTTTATATTTTCTTCACTAGTAGTCGAGGAATTGAAAAATATATCATTTTAAAAAGAAAAAAAAAACATTTTAGAAAACAAAATAAAAAATAGAAACCGAGAACAATGGAAAATGATAAGGGTGGTAGCAACAGTGCAGCACCAACACATACGACTTGAAAAACCTTCTCACTCTCCGTTCCGCCACTCTCTCTCCCCCTCTTTCCACCGTTATCATCAATACGACGACGTTTCAACTTCCTCACCACCACTTCTACAAAACCTATATTTCACTTTTCTCTTAAAACGACACCGTTATGTCTTCATTTCAAGCTAATCTTGTCCCCAATTTGTCCTTCAATCACTTTCAGGTTACCCATCTTCCAAACTTCAATTCTTTACATACATTTACGTAATTTGCATATAAATTAATAAAAATTGCATTTTTTTGCTTAATTATGTTTATTGTATGTAATGCAATATTAAACTGATTTTTTTTTTGTGTAAAATGTTTGCAACCCTATAGACATCAACGCACTTGATAGGTGTTGGAAATTTACAATGTAGAGTTGATTTGAGAAAATCAAGAAGGAAAATACCTTCATATAGTTGCATAAGGTGTGAAAAGAAAGATGAAGTTAACAAAGATGAAGTTAACAAAGATGAAGAAAAGAAAGACAAAGTTATTGATTATGTGACGGTTGAACGGCCGCCTTATTATAGTTACATGGATTCAACTTCGGGTCAGCTTGAGCCGGCCTCGGGTGCTAGGGCAAGTATTCCGGAAGTTGAGTATTGGCCTGAAGGGACTGTTGAGCAAGTTAGGGCTGCTAGGGCGCCTGCTCCGACGGGAGAATCATTAGGGTCTCCGTCATATGGGAGTAACCCTGGTAGTAGGAGGAAGAGTAATAGAAAGTCGGTTTCTGGTTCATCTGATGAGGCCAATGTTGAGGGGAATGACACTGGTCCTGAGGTTCTGCTTGAACAACCTCTGGAAGATTCGGACGAGTTCTCGTCAGATTATGTTGTTTATCAGTCTGAGCCGGAAGAGGATACCGGGTACAAACTTGATAAGAAAATTGGAGCTCCTCATCCGTTTATTGATCCGGCAGTTAGAAAGCCGATAGAGGGAACACTTTCGAGTGACGAATTATGGTGGAATTGGAGAAAGCCAGAGAAAGAACATTGGTCTAGATGGCAAAGGAGGAGACCTGACACTGAAACGGTTAGTAGTGTGCATTGAATTATCATGTCAAAGTTTTTCTTAATATTGTAATTACAATGTGCGTGTGTTTTTGTCTGTATGCTTCCTTCGATTTTGTGCTTTATGAGGGATTGTAGTTCGTTATACCTACGAGTTAGTTAAAGCTTACAAATTTAAGCATTAGTTAAAAGTTCATGTGGTCAGTTCATAAGTCCTTTCTTCAATAGCATTTTGTTTAATGCTAAAAAGGTTTTAAGAGCATTAATATAAACAGTCAAAGCTTTTTCCCATATTGACATAATGTCACAAAGCCTAGTGTTGAGAGTGAAGCCTTATATCTTGTATTGGCTTTTCACTATAATTTTTTCAGGTTTTCTTAAAAGCTATGGCAGAAATTGGACAAGTGAAGCTTTATGGTGAAGAACCAACAATAACAGAAACTGCTCTTTACCGAGCCAGACGACATCTTTATAAGGAAGAAAGGTATTGTTGACTATTATGCTCACAATATAGTTCTGATAACCATAGAAATGAAAGTGGTGTCTTTTGTAATGCATCCCAATGCAAAACATATAGGGATTGATTACGAAGCACCACAAACAAGAAACACAATAGAAAGGTTGAACAATAGTTGATTGAAGAATGAATAAGTTCTTAAAAGGATAAATAGAATGCATCATTCAAGATAATTGACGCGATTGACATCATAAATTAAGGGGAGTTACCTGATAAAGTTTACCACAAAATGCTATAGGAACTTGTTATAAGCGGATTTGCCTGAAAAATGCACTTGGAAAATGTTGATTGTAAAAACCCCCTTTTAGCATTTGCTTCACCTAATAGAATCTGCAAAAAAAAAAAAATCCGATTTTTGCAGGCTTGAGGCTGAGCAAGAAAAACTGGAAAGGATTGGTCCAATTGCATACTATTCAGAATGGGTAAAGGCATGGAAGAGAGATACATCCCGTGAAGCTATTCAGAAGCATTTTGAAGAAACCGGTGAAGATGAAACTGCTCAACTGATTGAAATGTTTTCCCACCAAACTGATGCAGAGTATCGCATAATGATGGGGACTGATAATCGCATCAAGAGGGATCCTTTAGCAATGCGATTGAGAGAGGATCAGATAAAGCAAAGTATTGACTTTAAAAATTACTATTTGTGTGTCATGTCTGTATATATATTTTCCCCCTCTTTAAGTCATCTTGTTATTAAGCCATTCACATCTTACTTTTTACGATTTGATGATTATTAAACTCTAATTAGCATTGTTTGTCAAAGAACCACTAGACCCTGCACCTAAAAATTTAAGCAATTAAATTTTACCTCTAAGTATCATTGTTAACCCACTCACTATTTGCGCTGATATGACTTTATACTTTATTCGTTGACATCTACTGTTCAATACTTGCTCACTCTAGATTCAAGACACTCTTATCCCTAAATAGTAATTGAGAAAATTTCCTTTCTTTCTGCAGTATGGGGTGGAGATCCAGTTTACCCAACTGTGAACTATATTCAAGATCCAGACGAAGTAACTGACTACAGGGGACCAAATTTTAAGGAACCAACACCAGATATGGCTTCTTATCTGAAAGAGGTTATTTTCTGAGTCAGCTTATTTGTTTCCTATTATTGTTGCTTTTCTTAAAACTTTGATAAGGGTGTAAATTGTTATATTTAAGATCTTTAGATAATATGGAGCATATCTTCTCAAAATATTTTTGAGATAAATATGTCACTTTATGAATGATGTGCTTGAATAGTTAGGTATATCAATGTGCTAGATATAAGCTTGGCATGGTCATTGAGAGTTACTTTTACCACCTTGACATTTAATTATCTTATTATCAATAGTTCCAAGATCTTACTTCTAGTGTATCTTCTCTGGTTTTTTCTCAATAACTCTAAAATAATTAAAAAGTGAAACACAATTCTCGTTTATGCTTTATAATTAGAGATGCAATATTAGCTGTTAAGTTTATTTGCATTTGAATCTTTTCAAGTTCTCTTCTGATTGTTGCACCGATAAGAATAATCCCAAGAGCACAGGACATGCTTTTATAATTTTGCTCTTTTACATTTATCTTTAGTGTAGTGTTGTAGACTGTAGTTACAGTTATTTTCTTCAAATATTTGATTTTTCTTTTTTCTTTTATGTTTGTTGAAATTTCAATTTTCAGACATGATGCATAGTTCACCTTTTTTTATTTTATTTTATTTTATTTTTAATTTTTAAAATTTTTAAATTTTTTTTTTTAATTTTTTATTTTTATTTATTTATGAAATATGTGGTTATTTATTCATGTGACTAGTATTGAACTTTTCTATTATGTGATCAGCAAGGAAAGATGATTTCAATGGAGGAGCTAGAAAAGTTTCTGAAAACGCAAAAGACTCAACAAGTTCAGGTAAGGAAGTACTCCCTCCATTCTCTTTTATAAGCAAATTTTGACTTTTTAGATTCATTCAATAAAATGATGTATTTGGACTATATATAGGTTAGACGCATTAATAACTTAATGAATCTAAAATGTTAAAATTTGCTTATAAATAAGAATGGAGGGATTAGTAATTATGAATTTCATAACACTGAAAATAAAGGTATGAAATGAACGGCTTATTTTGCAAACAGACGGCATTATGGTTTTACAGGGAAGTGTTTCTTCTAGTAATTTGACAATTTTCTAAGTCCTTATATCCTGATAGGCTTAATGATGATGCGAAGGGATAGGGCATTTAATGAACAATAATACAGACTAACATTATCTCAATCATCCATTGCTATGGCGGAAACTTTTGGTTTCGTTTCCTTTTTCTACTTTTACATTGTTAGTTTGTCCTCATGCTTCATTTTAATCTAATGAAAAACAATTGCGTCAAGACATAATGTAGTGCTAAGCTTGTAAGGTGCAGTTTAAGGTTGATATAATTTCACACGCCGAAAATGTGCAGATGATTTCATTGATTCTGTTAAGGGATGAATACAACCTTAACCCTTAGCCACTCTAAACCAACTTCTAAGCTCTAACAGATTGAATGACTGAAATACCTAAAGGAATCACAGATTGTACTGACTCAGCACATTTTGTTGTGCACAGAAGTATTCCAACATTCTATAATAATTTAGCCTAGCTATACCCTTATACTACATCCGGTTCTATTTATAAGAAAAAAATTTACTTTTTATATTCATTGAATAATCAAATGTATCTAGTTCAGATACATTGATTATTCAATGAATATAAAAAGTCAACTTTCTCTTATAAATAGGACCCAAAGGGAGGAATGTTTAAGATATGATAAGATTAAGTTTTCTTTTTACCATCCAGCCTATTATCCGATCCTTAATATTTTTTCACCGAAAGATAGATGTGACAATTTATGACCTCATAAAAATTCATAACATGTTTTTACAAGTCGTTGACCACAACTTTTTACTTAGAATGATCGCATGATCGTTGATTTTTTGCACCTGAGCTTCATAATATGGTATAGATTTATATCTTTCATTATTTACAATATGGCAGGTGTCTAAAATAGATGAAGCTATGGCTAAAGCAGTAGATATTGGCGAAAATGATGTGAGCATCGATTCACCATCTTTTACTCTTGTAACTTCAATACCAGACTCGGCATGCCGTTGTTCAGTGAGTTCCATTCCTAAATGATTGATTGTGAGTAACATTTTCCCTTTCATTTCTCACCTATTGACCAGGATGAAGAGGATAGTGATATTGATGTTGAAGAGGTAGTAGGAGTGGAAAAGGGAGATGAAGAAGAAGAGGGAGATGAAGAAGAAGACGACGAATCGAAGATTAGTCGTAATTGGAGTGTTTTGAAAGCTACTCCCGAGCTTCGCAAATCAAAGGTATTTTACTAAAACTAAAACTATTTCACATGTTTCTTACTCTATTCTTAACAATGTGTACCTTTTCTTAAACTTGCAGCCAAAACCAAAGAAAGAAGGTCCCATGACACTGGATGAGGCTCTAGGTGATTCTGAGAACTTGACTGATTTCCTCTTGGATTTTGATGAAGAATGACACACCTCCATGTGAAGCGCATGTTCGAAGAAAAGCGTGATACGACAGCATTAGACATGCACGTTCCGTTGCAGACACTAGATGGGGCGGGGAAAAGGATAGAATGTAAGTAATCATTGTCAAATTATGGAACTTAGAGTTGAGTTCACACTATTAGTAACAATCCCTTATGTAGTTGTTGACAACAATTTTGATACCTCATTCATGTGGAACTTAAAAGACCAATTAACTAGGTGAATAATATAGTTCCAATATACTAAATGTGTGTTCAAACTAGAATCTAGCATACTCTTTCTCAAGTAGTTTGTGTCCTTATTTGCTGGGACTTTAGGACTTAGCGTACTTGTAAGGTGTAAACTCTGCTGTGAAAGCAAATGTGCTGTTTTATTTAGAAAATTTTAATATCTTTTGATCTCGTTCTCCTAATAAGAAAAAAAATATACACGGATAGTGGGGAAATGCTTTTACACTGTCAACCAATTACGGACGTGTATCCCATTATGTCATACGATTAATTTTAAAATACTTGTATGATATAGTATTTTAGGACTTAATGTACTTGTAAGGTGCAAACTTTCTCTTAAAATTATTTAAGAAAAAAGAATATCTACAAATAGTGTAAAATATTCAATAACATAAATATTCGTTGAAGTAAAAAATATTTTTAAAATTACATAATTTTTATATTTTTAAAAATTATTTAAAATAGTTTTAAATTTTTTAATAAAAAATATAGGGTTTCAATACTACATACAGTATATGTCTACATAACTTTCCCTTACAATCAATCTCTCCAAATCCATATCTTACCGCCCCCCTCAATTTGACACATTTAACATGCTTAATGACATGACATCGTTATTGTGGAGCTAGGTCATATTATTTAATTTTTTAATTAAAAATATTTATATTTTATTTTACATAACATTTGTAATTGATATAATCATTTTAATAAAAAATTTAAAATATACTTAAAATATAAATCCATAAACCAAATTCCTCTAAAGCTAATTCCTGTGTATTTCTCTCCATGAAACCAAACACAAAAAGCTCCATTCCGAAAACAAAGAGCGCTTAAAACATGAAACCATAAACGCTTAAAACATCTCTATATTAAGGTATTTTTGTGGTCTTAGACCATTGAATACTGATAAGGATGTGCTACAGTTTACCAAAGATGTTGTACCGCGTAAGGTGATAGATGTATATGCGGAGCACAAAGTATCTGACCCCTGCATTTGTTGTTCCAAGTGAGCATTTGTTGTTCCAAGTGAATTATAATTACATTATTGATGATGATGATGATGATGATGTCCAATGTACTAGTTTCAAAACTACTAATGTTAAGTCTGCACAAGCCATATATGTCTTCAATTGCCTAATGTCACCATCAGATTCCAACCTTTGCATGCCTGCAAGTCAGTGCTTCACAAGTTAGGTTCCACCACAGCCGGCAAAACCGCGTCGACCGTAAAGCATGAACTGAATCAGATTGTTCTTTATATAATTCCTGCAATAAAGCTAATCATGAACAATAACATATAGTGAAAGAACAAGAAGGGGTTCATGGAAATCTTGATCCACGGTCAAGCAATCTCTAGCACCGGGCCGTCACGAATTCCTAGACATTTGCCTTCCAACAGTTTATCTGTAAGGAAAAATTATTAGAAATCAAAACCATGAGACATATTGATGCAAAACTAGTTTCACGAAAAGCGACAATAGAGAAAATTCAAAGAAGACTCATGAAAAAATTTTCAACTGTCAAAAACACGGTTTATGATTGTTTTTGTTCTCACATTAATTTTCATCCTTTAATCATGTATTGTAAAATAAGTAGACAAATTGGATTTCTTTCTAAAACTAGTAAACAAACATGTTGAAACAAAAATGGAAAGGCCCCAACCAAGATTCAAATGGTTTACAAAATAGCATCTAAACATGTCGACATCGAAATGGAAAGTTTTAATCATGTAGGCAACAAAGAATCAACAACAATATCTCTCTTTGATTTCGAAATCAAGAATTGGAGCTTATAAAAAGAGGTCACAACTTTGAGGGGGCAACAACACAGGATAGCAGTAACACACACATGGTTGAGAAAAAAAGGAAATCCACACAGTTCAAACACATTTACAGATAGAAAATTTTACAAAAATAAAAAACAGTTAATTCTCTTATAGTGCAGCATACACATCATAGAAAGAGGGACGTACGCAAGCCACCAAAGTACATATCATACACGAGCATAAATACATTCCACAGTATTACCAAGTATTCACAAATTCACCACAAAGGCACAATAGAGAGGAACACATATCACAATAAAATTGTCGCGTAGCAGTGAGAAAACTGCATCAACAACACAATATGCATCGACCTTGAATTTGAGAAGAGCGGGGAAAGCAATACCTATAACACCCCACTCTACCTCGTACGCGTATTATAGGAATATTAAAGAAAATACATCAGAGTTTTCAAAACACGTAAGATGTCACATCGACATTTTTCTCATTCAATGAAGTATCAAGTCACTTCATGCTTTCCACAATATTTCAACAAGGCCATTTAATAAAACAACAAAATAAAATCAATGTTTAAACATAATCCCCACAACCGGTGATTATACATCATTAATCCAACAGATAAAAGATACGTAACAATTAATAAAGGTGTTCTGGGCCCCGATCTGACCACGCGGGCCCAACCCAATAATGTTCCACCATGTCCAGTCCGGTCCGGGCACCGCGTCGGGCACGAGGTCAGAAAGGCCTCTCTGCGAGGAAGGCATGTCCCAACTACGTCGGGCAGGAGACTCACTCGCTCGACCAAACACCGCCCTCCGCGGGCACGACTTGCCCCCCGCGGGCGCCACCCGCTCTCCTGTCGGGCAGGACAACGTGTCCTGCCCACGTTCTCCACGTGCTCCCCTCCGCGGGGACACATCACTAACCAACTGCCCACCTCCGAAAGAGCAGGTCAAACCCACTTTCCGGAGATCACGGGACAGTTGAACTAGGGCGAAAACCACGTTATGGCCTTCACTACGCCACGTAAGCCCTAGCAGTCACCTGGGTTGGGCCTGACAATCCGGCCCAACACAAGTGACCGTTGGCCCAACGCTGGGGTCTCTCTATAAATACCCTCTTCCACAAGAGGGTCAGGTAATTCACTTCTTACCCTTTTTCTGTATTTTGCTCTCACTCTGCCCAATTCCTTACTTTGACATCAGAGTGTCTCGCAAGTACACCCCCCTTCTTCTCTTTATCACCGGTGAACAAGTAGCAGCCCAACAGAGTGTGACCAGTCCGTGATCCCATCATGATCAGGTCAGATCAAAAGGAAATAAGCAAAATATAACGTAATCTCGTCATCCCATGTTACGTATCAGAGCGACTCCTAGAACTCGATCAAATAGCAACACACTCCAAACACTACTCTGGTACCTGGTCATCTGCACTCCCCAAGGAGCACAGACGCAACAAACAGAAAAGGGGTGAGAACTACATTCAATAAATAAGCGGTGAAATACACATGCTAAAGAGTAGTTACACACCACACATACAATCATACACATGCAACGCACATACACGTGCCATCTCAATCACTCAACATTAATAGCCCATAATCAAATACAAATATGTAATGTGACTCACTGACTCGACACAATACATGTGGTACCAACACAAATACATACTGTTCATCCTAGAACCTGATTCCCATCGGAATCCGGATAAGTCGTATACGTTCCTCTGAACTACAACTTATCTCCACAACGACTTCCACATGAAGTCCGGATGAACTAGACACCCATCATGGATTCCCACCTAGTCATCTCCACAAGACACATGACATGAAATGCATGACAACACCATTATGCAAATATAATAATAATTTCAAGCATAATTCACGATCATCAATGATCCACACGAGCCATCCGCTCACCGTAATCCTCTCGAGAATTGCCATCATCGCACCAGATCGTCCACACTGGACGATCCTGGCCCACACATATCAATCACACCCCTAAGGGTAAAACGTAATTTTCCATATTCTCTCTAATTAAATTCATTACTAATCTTCCTTAGGTTCATTTTAGTCATATTAATCCTATCGATTAAACAAAATTGCGTTCCAAGCGAAATCTGGGCCGAAATCGCAAAAATGGGAAAAAAGTCATCCCAGGCCTGCCCATACGCGTATTGCCCTGCCTGTTACGTGTATTGCCCTGCTGTCAGGCCCACCATACACGTATTTCCCTATCTGTTACGCGTATTGCCCTGCTGTCAGACCCACAATACGCGTATTGCCCTACCTGTTACGCGTATTGCCCTGTCTCATACGCGTATCACCAGAACTGTTGCCAAAAACTCAAATTTCATCCCTTTCATGAATTCTCACTTAATACTCTTCATTTTACCACTCAACTCAACCCAAAATTCAGTTTTTTGTTAATCGTTTTGCTCTACCTCCACTATACTTCATTTATCCATTATTCTCCTAAGATACCTATCATGTAAGGTTCAATTTCGTTAACCCTCAAACCCTTATTTCCTAGATCTGTTACCTATCATAATCATACCACAACATCAATCGATTCCACACGAATTTCATACTGATCTCAGATTCATTTACACATATATCACACAATAATTATTCAGCAACACAACCAATTACAGAGAAAAGCATTATATTACGAAAATTAGATAAAAGAAGAAGAAATACATGAATCCTATGAGAGAAAGGACCTCTCACTATCCTCTCATGTTAATTCACCCATATTGAAATCCATTCTCCCCCTTACCTTGAATTTAATCTCTTTCTTGACAACAATGGAGAAAATTGGTTCTTTTTGCCCTAGCTCTCCTTTCTCTGCCTTTTCCTTTTTCACGTACACTAACTGCCTACTCCATTAACTCTCCTTAAACCCTCTTAATCAGATTTTTAACTCATTTAATCCAATTAATAGTAATAACAATAATAATAATAATAATAGTAATAACTATCATCCTATTAACATTATTATCAGTAATAATTAAATAGTAATATCAATAACCATAATATTCTCATTATTGTTATTAAATGGTTTGTATTATTACTATAGGTCCACCTTATCCCAACTAAGGTCACCTCTCACTCTTGCCCTTAACTTTATACTCCTAACTAAGGTCAACTCTCACCCTTGCCCCTAACATCCTACCCTTATTAAGGACATCACAACCAATACACGCACAACAAAGTATAAAATTACTAAATAATTAAAATGGGGGTGTTATAACTCTCCCCCACTTAAAAAATTTCGTCCTCGAAAAATGTACTTGATGAGAACAATTCTGAATATGACTCTCGCATCTTGATCACCAATTCCCAGGTCACACTTCCTCCAGCAGCTCCTCCCCAAGCTACTCTCACCAACGAGATATCTTTCCTTCTTAGTTGTTTCATCTTGCGGTCTTCGATTATCAACGACATCGCCTCCATCGTAAGGTTATCTTGAACTTGCAATTCATCTCTCTGAAGCACATGAGATGGATCAGCAACATACTTCCGAAGTTGCGATACATGAAACACGTCATGCAGATTTGAAAGTTCGGGTGGCAATGCCACTCTATAGGTAACCGCTCCAACCCTCTGCATAATCTGATACAGTCCAATGAACTTAGGATCCAATTTCGTTGATTTCAGCACACGACCAACATCGATCACCAGATTAACTCTAAGAAATACATAGTCACCCTCGCTGAATTCCAAGTCTTTCTTCCTATTATCATGGTAGCTTTCTGCCTACTCTGGGCCATCTTCATTTTCTCCCTAATCATCTAGATCAATTCTGTGGTCTGTTGCACAATCTCGGGTCCGAGTACCATACTCTCGCCCGACTCATACCAACATAGAGTTGTCCTACACCTTCTACCATACAATGCTTCAAAAGGTTTCATTCCAATACTAGAATGATAACTGTTGTTGTAAGTAAATTCAATCAGTGGTAAATGAGTATCCCAAGCGCCTCCCCGCTCGAGTATACAAGCTCTCAAAAAATCTTCCAATGACTGAATAATCCTCTCAGATTGACCATCGGTCTGTGAGTGATAAGCAGAACTCAGCTTCAAACTAGAACCCAAAGCTTCTTGCAAGCTTTTCCAAAATCCGGAAGTAAACCCTGGGTCTCTGTCAGATACGATGCTCGACGAAACCCCGTGTAACTTCACTATCACTCTGATATAAATCTCTGCTAACTTCGTCAAAGGAAAACTAATGTTAATCGGTATAAAATACACCGACTTCGTCAATCTATCTACAATTACCCAAATTGCGTCAAAACCTCTCGCCGTATTTAGCAATCCAGTCACAAAACCCATTGCAATACTATCCCATTTCCATTCCGGTATTTCCATCGGTTGCATCAAACCGGATGGTTTCTGGTGTTCCACCTTTGACTTTTGACAAGTCAAACAAGCATACACAAACCAAGCTATGTCTTTCTTCATACCCGACCACCAAAATAATTTCTTAAGGTCTTGATACATTTTCGTAGCTCCTAGATGAATACTCAAGCTACTCTTGTGGCTTTCTTGCAAAATTACCTTTTTCAAATCAGGATTATCTGGCACACAAATTCTGTCTCTGAACTTCAACATATCAGAATCATCTACTTTAAAGTCTTCTTCCTTATCCGTTCCGCTTACGGTCATCAAGTCTACCAATTTTAAATCCAGTTTTAGACCTTCTCTTATTTCACGAAGGAACTCATTATTCACTTTCAGCATTCCCAACATTACACTTTTCGAAGTTAACTCACAAACCATACTCAAGTCTCTAAACTGCTCAATCAAATCCAATTCTCTAATCATCAACGTCGACATATGTATCGTCTTCCGACTCAAAGCATTTGCCACGACGTTAGCTCTACCGGGATGGTAACTCAAGCTAAAGTCATAGTCTTTCAGAAATTCCATCCATCTTCGCTGCCTCATATTTAATTCCTTCTGGTCAAACAAATATTTCAAACTCTTATGGTCACTGAACACTTCGAAGCTCGACCCATACAAATAATGCCTCCAAACCTTTAGAACGAAAACCACCGCAGCTAACTCTAGATCATGAGTAGGATAATTCCTTTCATGAATCCTCAATTGTCGTGAAGCCTAAGCCAACCTTGCCATCTTGTATCAAAACACCGCCTAATCCCATTTTAGATGCATCGCAATATACCACAAAAGGATCATTCACATTTGGTAAGGTTAACACTGGTGCGGTAGTCAACCTTTTCTTCAGTTCTCGAAAACTTTATTCACACAAAATATCCCATACAAATGTCTGGCCTTTTCTAGTCAACTGGGTCAACGGAAGAGCCAAATTAGAAAGCCCTTCTATGAACTTATGGTAATAGCCTGCCAAGCCTAAGAAACTTCTAATCTCTGTCACTGACTTCAGAGCCTCTCACTAAAGCACAACACTCACTTTCGATGGATCCACTGCTATGCCTCCTCCAAAAATAACATGTCCAAGAAAACTCACTTCGCTCAACCAAAACTCACACTTCAAAATTTTTGCAAATAATTTATTATCCTTCAGCACTTGCAACGCAACCCTCAAATGCTCTACATGATCTGCTTCTGACTGGAGTAAATTAAAATGTCATCAATGAAAACTACTACAAACTGGTCCAAATAAGCATGGAAGATACGATTCATGTACTCCATGAACACACTCAGTGCATTAGACACACCAAACGACATCACTGCATATTCATAATGTCCATACCGAGTTCTGAAAGCTATTTTTTGGATATCATCTTCTTTCATATGGATCTGATGATAACCTAACCTCAAATCAAACACATGAGCTCCCACGAGTTGATCCATTAAATCGTTGATTCTTGGAAGTGGATACTTATTCTTGATGGTTACTTTATTCAACTGGCGATAATCGATGCACAAGCGCATACTGCCATCTTTCTTCTTTACTAACAAAACTGGCGCTCCCCATAGTGACACAATGGGTCTGATAAACCTTTTGTCCAATAATTCTCCCAACTGAGATCTCAACTCTGCCAATTCTGACGTTGACATTATGTATGGTGCCATAGATATAGGTTTGGTACCAGGGACGAGATCAATTGTAAACTCTACTTCCCTCTCTGGAGGTAACTCTGCAACATCCTTTGGGAACACTTCAGGAAATTCTTTCACAATAGGTAATTCCTCAATCGACGACTTACCTTCCATAGATAATGAAGCAAATACTGCAAATACTTTAGCTTCGTATTCTACCAAGATTCTCAACTCCTTAGTAGATATAAGACTAGCCATTTCTTCTTCTTCAGGAGTCAGGAATAACAGCCTCTTCCTATAATAATCAATATAAACATAGTTGCTCTCGAGCCAATTCATCCCTAAAATAACATCCAGCTCGCTGATTGGTAGACAAATAAAGTCCACTCCAAAATCTTTACCAAAGATTGACACCGGGCAATTCAAACACACTAAAGATGTAGTGATTGATCCAATAGATGGAGTATCAATCACTACCCCTTTACTCAAAGTAGACGACACAAGCCCCAATATCTTCACAGAATCCACAGAAATAAATGAGTGAGTCGCACCCATCAATAATAGCAATCAAAGGAGTGTTATGAATGTAACACGTACCTTTGACCAAACGATCCTCACTGGTAGGCTGAGCTCCCACCAATGCAAACACCTTCCCACTTGTATGAGGCTTCTTCGATTTCTGATAGTGGGTGCTGATATGACCCTGCTCACCACAGTTGTAATAGGGTGGTATGTTGGTTCTACAGTCCGCAACCACATGACCTGACTTTCCACACTTAAAACATTTCTTCACCTCATTCTGACATTCGTTCGCATGGTGACATGCGCCACCACATCTGAAACACTTGAGAGGCTTGGAAGGATTTCCTCCCCCACTAGGTTTCTTCGCAACAACATCTTTCTGCTTTCCTTTATCAACCGGATCACGGTAAGGTGTATTCCCATGCTTCTGTTTGCCTTTTCTGTCACTTAGATTCTTATAGTGAGTGATTCTAGCTCTATTGTTTTCATCATAGATTCTACACCTGTTCACCAGCTCAGGAAAGTACCTGATCTTTTGATAACCGACCCCTAGTTTGATCTCGGGACGCAGCCTGTTCTCAAACTTAATGCACTTCGTACTCATAGATGCATCAGTATTGTAATGAGGATAATACTTTATCAGTTCGTCGAACTTAACTGCATACTCTGCCACTGTCATGTTCCCCTGTTTCAACTTAATAAATTCAATCTCTTTCTTTCCACGAACATCTTTCGGAAAATACCGTTCCAAAAACTCTGCCATGAACACTGTCCAATTAATGGGACCCTCACCAGCTTCCAATCTCTGGCGGGTGTTGTCCCACCAGTCCTCAACCTCACTTTCCAGCATATGGGTACCAAACTGTAACTTCTGATCCTCTGAGCATCCCATGACTCTGAAGATCTTCTCAATATCCTTCAGCCATTTCTGTGCTACATCTGGATCATGTCCGCCTTCGAACTTAGGTGGCTTGTTATTCTGGAACTTCTCCAAATTACAAAACTCTCCGCTTCCAGCACTTTGATTGATATTTTGACCAATGTTCTCCACAGCCTGCGCAACAACTTATAACGCAACAACCATCACAACATCATTCCTACCAGCCATACTATTCAATATCCATGAAAACACAGGTTAGAAGAAACACACAGCTATATACATCCTATAGTCAGACTCTACTACAACACTAGCCGAATGGACTAACCAGGCTCTGATACCAATTGTAACACCCCACTCTACCCCGTACGCGTATTATAGAAATATTAAAGAAAATACATCAGAGTTTTCAAAACACGTAGGATGTCACATAGACATTTTTCTCATTCGATGAAGTATCAAGTCACTTCATGCTTTCCACAATATTTCAACAAGGTCATTCAATAAAACAGCAGAATAAAATCAGTGTTTAAACATAATCCCCACAACTGGTGGTTATACATCATTAATCCAACAGATAAAAGATACGTAACAATTAATAAAGGAAATAAGCAAAATATAACGTAATCCCGTCATCCCATGTTACGTATCATAGCGACTCCTAGGACTCGATCAAATAGCAACACACTCCAAGCACTACTCAGGTACCTGGTCATCTGCACTCCCCAAGGAGCACAGACACAACAAACAAAAAAGGGGTGAGAACTACATTCAATAAATAAGCGGTGAAATACACATGCTAAAGAGTAGTTACACACCACACATACAATCATACACATGCAACGCACATACACGTGCCATCTCAAACACTCGACATTAATAACCCATAATCAAATACAAATATGTAATGTGACTCACTGTTTTATTTTTATTTTTATTTTATTGACCCCCCCCTCCCCCCTGTTTTATTTTTATTTTTATTTATTTCTTTAATAGGATTTCTTTTTAATTTACAAGTAGATTTTGTTGAAAACTAATCTTGAAGTAAATTTTGGATTAGAATAACATTTTGATT
Organism: Lathyrus sativus; assembly: GCA_963859935.3. Taxonomy (NCBI): domain Eukaryota; kingdom Viridiplantae; phylum Streptophyta; class Magnoliopsida; order Fabales; family Fabaceae; genus Lathyrus; species Lathyrus sativus. The sequence continues at coordinate 56,510,569 of OZ012735.1, read as the reverse complement.
TTATTTTTTTGAATCGACTTTAAATTTTAATTTTGATTAGATTTTAACTGTTGTTTGTTTTTATTAAATCTTGATCCTAACTTTTGGATAATTCTTAATTTTGTTCTTTTAATTAAATCTTAATTTCAATTAATTCTTGATTTCGATTTCGGGTACAATTCTTGGTGTCACTTGTGACGTAATTCTGAATTTAAATGTTGTTAAAACCTTCCGTTTAATCTTTGGAACTTCATTCGAGAAATATTGATAGTGCTTTTCGTTCGCCATCTTTGGGGTTAGATCTTCCCATCAATTATTATTTTGCTTGACGCTTATTGTATGCTCTCGTGACATTCAAAATATTTTGACTTGAGTTTATACCTCATTTGGTTCATTGGGTACTTGTTTTCGTTCGACACTTTGAGGAACACATGTTTGCAATACATTGTCTACTCTCATATGTGACGTGTTGTGTGCCATGTTGGTGACTTGTTACTTTGCATCTTTGAGTTTGATTTGATTACTTTGGTATCTACTTTACATATGTTTCTATTCATTGATACTTGAATTTTCTCCTTCACCTCTCTGTTGTTTGCCTATACGCTATATTCCAGAGGAAAGGACCTGTTCCTCATTGACTGTCGTGTTAGTATTTAGAAAACTCTAAGTCCTTACCTTCATCCTAGCCTTAGGATCGGAGTCGCCGCACTCCATGAAAGTGTCCTGCCATGGACATTCTCTTTCACATCCTTATCCTAGCCTTAGGATTGGAGTCGCCGTGCTCCCCATAAGTTCCTACCATGGATACTTATTCATTCTTATCCTTCATCTTAGCCTTAGGATCAGGAGTTGCTGTACTCCATGTAAGTTATTGCCTTGGAAACTTACTCATCCTCCCCTTTCAACTTAAACTTTAGATTTGGAGTCTCCGCACTCCATGTAAGTGTCTCACTATGAACACTTACTTTCCCCTTGGAACATTGACCATATTCAAGAGTTCCTCACCCTCGTTGAGGGAAACTAAGAATGCTCTAATTCTATTCCCGTCAGGATACGTAGGCACGAGATGCGATGTCTTGGCGAGCATACTTAGGACTAACCCCTAAGGTCTCCTTTCAACCCTTTATCAGGCATATGAAAGATAATAAATAACACCATATTAAATAATAGGTTCTTGTAGAGTACTACAGATACTTAGGATGCTAACATCTTCCCTAGGTATAACCAACTCCGAACCTTAGATCTCATGCGTTTACAGTGCAATTAGGGTTTTCGTTCTTTACCCTTTCCTTCGGATAAATCAAAGCTCGGTGGTGAATTTCAAAGATTTGAGATTCAAGTTAAATTGATGGCTTTACATCCGATCCTCACCGCAACAAGGGGATTAAAAGTTAAAAAAATATTAAATTAGGATGATCAAAAGTGCATTTAAAGCAAAAAAAGAAAAGAAAAGAAATGTTCCAAATTTAATATTTATGTCGACCCAATAAAATAATGAAGTTCTTTTTTAGACTTTGATATTTATTTTGGGAATTTCACTTTCCACCCTTAAGGGTGCTCCCCCACCACCATGAAAAGTCACATATATTTCTAGCGTCTGGAGATGTATCTCCAGACACACCTTTTTTTTCACTCGTCAACACAAATTGATAAGTAACCCTTGTTTTGCCAAAAATTAATGCGGAGATGTATCTCCATATGTGTATGACATTTTTCAAAAGATGCATATCTGTAAACACCATTAATTAAAAATTCAGTAGGCGGTACGAAGATGCATCTTCGGACGAGGTTAATACATTAACCTGCACCAGACCCTTCCCTCTCCCTCATTCATTTTTCTAAAAACTCATTAAACCTAAAAAAAATAATTGGTGCTCTTCCTTGGCCATTCAAGGTTCTCATTCAATAAAGGTTCTCACTACATTCTAATTCATTTGCTGCAAAGCTTCTTACTCTATATTCAAGCTTTTCCTCAACAACTTAGATTCGATAAGTTTTTAAAAATAATTTCTTTTTTGTGTTTTGATTAATTTTTTAAAGGAAAAATAAGTTATTTAAGTTACATTAGGTAGTGTTCAATCGAAATACGTTGCTAAATGGACATGCATTGAATTGTTTTTTTGGAGTTTAAGGTTGCAATGGTGTTTCTGCCATTTTTGCAAAATCACAACTTTGTCCGGAGATGCATCTCCGGATTTTTATGAACTATTTTCGAGATGTATCTTCGAATTTGGACCTGTCATAATTTTGGTTGCATTTTCTATTTGCATATCCAATTTTATTGCAGGTGCAATGGCTGAAAACAACGCTAGATAAATTAGTCTCAAATGTGTGTCCCAAACCACGTCTGTACGATGTGAGAGGGCCACAACAACCAGGACCACGAGATCATGAGTTGATGAAACCTCTTTTGATGGTTCATAACACCGATGTTCCCAACCATCTAGTTCAACTTCACGTAACATAGCCATCTGTCTCATGTCTCTACTTCATGGGGCCACGAGTCCCTAGATGATGAAGCAGCTCTTGAAGCCATTGAAGCCCATGAGGAACCTGTTGTTGATTCCCTTTTAGAGAAGCAAGGTGGAAAGTTATGTTTGCCCACTGTTGCACCCCAAAATTTTACCAACAATTATTTATTCATTGAGTGTTTGAAAGTTGATACCTTCACCAGAAAGTTCAGGAGATCCTCAGAGGAGTGGGTTGAAACCAGGGTTGTGTGCTTCATAGCTTGAGAGTTGTGGGTGCTCCTCAGATGATTCTGAGACTTTGAGAATGAACTTGGAGATTTGAGAAAGCCTATGAGATGTCTTGAAAGCCATCATGAAGTCCAGAGAAGTCATTGTGCAAGAGTTCAGAAGATTCAACCATGAATGGTAGAATTAGGGTTTTGACTGGGTCAGCCCTAGGATAACTGAAAATTTGGAGAAGGTTGAGACCTAATCCAAGGGCCATGAGATCATGAATGATGCATAGAGATGTTATAAAGATGATTCCTAGACCAACTCATCATGATTGAGGAGTTTGAGAAGTTTCAAGTCAGGGTTTCCAAGGATTGTCAGTGAAAAAACCCTAATTTGATTCCTATCTTCCAGGCAGTTTTAGCTCTAGATGTAATTGATATCTCATCTTCCCCACAACATGAATGTTGTAGAGCTTGTTCTTAGCTTTAATTTTAGTGGTGGAAGTCCTTGATAGGAGTTGCAGAGCTCAAGTTATGGTTTTGACAAATTACAGGTCAGCTGAGGTGTGTGAATCTGGGTCCTTGAAAGTCACCCAACTTGCAGATAACTTTTGCCCTAGTAGGATGATTCCTATGATCTCTTGGTCAACATGAATGTTGAAGGGCATCTTCTTAGCTTTAATTTGAGTGGTAGAAGTCCTTTATAGGATTTGTAGAACTCAACTTATGGTGTGAACAAGACAGGGGTATTTTGGTCATTTGGCAGTTATAGGTCATTTTAAGCAAAGGCCATATCTCCTATTTCCAAGCCTCAAATGGAAAAACTCAAAACATGAAAGTTGTTCAAAATGGGATTTTAAGCCTAGAAAGAAGGTCATGAATTGTTGGAAAAGCTCATAGCATGGATTTTCATGATTGGTTAAAAATGAACTAAAAAAGGCATATAAGTTAATTCAAGTGAATTTGAAAATTGGTTTGGAAGATCTAGGAATCCAAAATAGGTCATCCAATATATCATTTTGATTGGAAACATCATTTTGAGAACATTGGTTTAAACACATTTTTCATTTGAGGTTCAAAAATGGGACATGCTTTGTAATATTGAAACTTGCATTATAAGGCACCTTTGGAAATCTTAACACAAGGCAAGAAAAAGGCTTGTAATTGCTCATTCCTTCTCAGTATCTCACATAAGGAGAATTTGACACAAAATATACAAGGTTTAAGGCATGAGATATGAGATGTAGAACTTATCATTAAAGGAGAAAATCAAGACTTTTCTAGATGATTCTAGAAGGATCTAGTTGTTTCCATCCATCACTATAAGAAGAGTGATCCACAAGGTATTGAAGGTTGATCAGATAGAGAGATTTCAGAGGAGAAAGAGAGAGAGAAATTGCCATTGAAGAGCTTCCTTCAAGATCAAGCAACTTGAGATTTCTTCCATCACAAGACCTCTCCTTCAAAACCAGTGCAAACAGAAGGTTGTTCACCATCAAAGGATCATCTTGAGGCCAGGACAAGCCCTGAAACCATCTCCACGAGCACTCACCATCACTTCTTGACAGGTTGGGATTCTTCTCCCTTTCTCCTTAATTATACATTTTCAGTTAAATTTCTAGGTATAGAATTAATGTGCTAGGTGAGTTGAGCTTTTCCCTTGAGTTTGAGAGCTCTGTGTGAGATTTCATGGCAGGTGCATGAATCTTTAATTTCCAAGAACAAGCTTTGTAGTGAGTTTTAGTTAGCATAGATTAGATTAGAATGGTTAGGATAATATAAAGAACATGTTTACACCATTAGATTGAAGTTTTACTAGGACTGATCTCAGAGAAATGTTTTCGAACCAAGATCTTCTAGCTTTCTGTTAGGATGATCCAGGAAGAATTAATAAAAATCACGCGTGCAGTTTTGTTCCCTGTAATGAGTAGGCCATTTTCCTTTTTAGAATTTTTGAATTTCATCTAGAGATTAGAGAGAACGAGGAAGAAGAAGTATGGTGCATGAGTCACGGTTTTCCTGCAAACCCTAGGTATTTGGGGACGATGACTGACACCCGTTGGATCTTTCTGAAATTCTTGACCTATTACTCTAATCCAACGGTCCAGATTAATTGAGAAAGCGGAGGGAAATTCAAACGACCAAACGCACCGTTTTGATAAGTGACTCGCGTGCGGGCTCAGCAGACCTTTGCTTCTCACACCCCCCCTGATTCAGCCCACCAGGAATTTAACTAGCGTGTCCTGCTACTAGCACCCCCTCCCCTTTATTTTAATTCTTTTATTTTTTAATTCCATTAATATTTCTGCATTTTATAAAATTCCTAAAAAATAGAAAATTAAATATTTTTTAATTCTTGTTTTTTCTATAGGTTAATGAATTTGCCTAGAAAAATATAAATAAATAAAATTTCCATTTTATTTTCTTTTCATATTTTTAGTATATTTTTCATTTTAATAGCTTTTGATATGTTTAGTTTGATATCCAATTTTGTAGAATTTCTTTTAAGACCTTCCTTTAGTATTTTTAATTCATTCTTTTTTGGTGTGATTAGATATTGAATCATAGTTCCCCATAGGATTTAATTCTTGATTTTTAGATTAAATTTTGATTAGTTTAATTAGGCTAGCATTAGGGTACCTAATTAGGGTTTATGTTATGCATAGATGAAATAGTTCATTTTCTTTAGAGAGTTTTGTCTTGATTTTTGGGGAGGGGCATATGTGGATGTTATGGGTAGATGTTGTAGACCCTTGTGAATAATTGTTAGAATTTTTCCCTCTTGTTTTAGTATTTTTAGGTATTTTCTGAAGTTGGCTGATGATTTTGTCTGTCCTGTGGTTATCTGTTTATCTCTGGGGTTTATTTTGGGGGAATTTGTTGTGGGGCTTAGTTTGTTTTATCTTGTTGAAGAGCATGATGAAGAGAAGATTGTAGATCAAGACTCAGAGACCCAGAGTTTGGGGATTATTCCCTGTCTGTGAGGTTTGAGATCCTGAAGTTTGAAGGAAGTTCATGGTACTTTCCTGAGGAAGGCACTATGAATGACTTTCATTCTTTCTTCTCACCTCTTTCTTAAGTATCCAATGACGTTGGAGCCAACTTGTGAGTTTAATTTCTCCTGAGGAGGAATGTAAACTGATCACATGTTGTTGAGCCACATGGGATACAATTCCTAAGTGGGAGCCTCCTAGTACTTTCCTGAGGAAGGTCCTATGGGTCTATTCACTTAGTTCCATTAGTTTATCTAGGATTTCTCAAGTATCCAATGATGTTGGAGCCAACTTGTGAGTTTAATTTCTCCTGAGGAGGAATGTAAACTGATCACATGTTGTTGAGCCACATGGGATACAATTCCTAAGTGGAAGCCTCCTAGTACTTTCCTGAGGAAGGTCCTATGGGTCTATTCACTTAGTTCCACTAGTTCAGATAGGATTTCCTAAATATCCAGTGACGTCGGAGCCTGCTTGTGAGTTTAGTTTCTCCTGGGGAGGAATGTAAACTGATCACAGTGGTTGAGCCACATAGGATATGATTCCTGAGTATACACCTCCTAGTGCTTTCCTGAGGAAGACACTATGAGTCTGCTTACTTAGCTCCCTTTCTTTGGTAAGCTTGTTCTGAAGCTTGAAGACTGGGATTGTTTTCTTTTGGTTAGGTTTTGCTTTAGGGCTTTGCTTAGATTTGATCAGGATTTTGTTAGGGTTAGAGATTAGATGTAGGTGATTCTTTCTCAAGCATGTGTTTTGTTTGCCTGATGGCATTTCATTTCTTTTACTGGTTATTGCTTGATAGCATGTTGTTTATCTTCAGTATGATTACTGTTATTTCATGACTGGCTTGAGGTCGAGACGAGCTTGTGGAGGCTGAAGCCCCACACACATTTCCTCCCTCACTTGCATTGCATGCATTTCACTGTTAAAGCTGATGCTTTTGTCTGTTTTGGTGTATCATTGATATGATCCCTTAGGACTCTCATTTCCTTTGATAAGGATTTGATGATAGACTTTTAGGTTGAAACCTATGCATGACAACATCTAGGAGTTCCCTGTTCAAACCTCAACCATAGGATGAATCCATGGCATGATAACAGTAGGACTTGATAGTCTCCCTCCTAGTTGGGCTTGTTCTCTTCTCATCTCAAAACAGTTTAAGATACAGTAATCATGAATGATTTCTTTCGTACGTTACGAGCCTTAAGCTATCTGAGAAAGGATGCATTCACTCTCAGGTCATAGTCTCTAGTGCGGTTGAAATCGCAAACACAATAAAAAAATACTTCTTTCAGGAGATAACCCGTAGTTTCCCGAACTACGTTTGCTCTGATCTTTCATACTAGATGAAAGTACGTAGGCATAGGATGCGACGTCCTAGCGAGCAACCTTCAACCTTTCCCCGTAATCCTTCGTAGGCCGAACTACGTTGACTCTGATTTCTCATTCTCTGATGAGAATACGTAGGCATAAAGTGCGACGCTTTGCCGAGTCATTTTTCTTTTCTTTTTCAGCCAGCCTTGATAGGTAGATAGATTATAACCAACCCGTCCAAGTAAACAAACAAGCGAGGATCCCGTCGAGTACGACGGACGTGAGGGGTGCTAATACCTTCCCCTTGCGTAACCGACTCCCGAACCCAGACAATGGTTGCGATGACCTTGTCTTACCCTTTTTCGTCAGGTTTTTCCGATCGTTTCCTTTCCCGCTCTGAGGGATGAATAACGAAAGGTGGCGACTCTTCTGTCATGCCGACACCTTATTTTCGCGCAAGCGACACCCACACTGAGGATTGGCCATGTGCTGCCGCATTTACCCTATATAAGGGGAATAATGCAATTTAGTCATTCAGAGTGTATCTTGACCGTCATGTTGCTGATGAAATTTCCTTATTCTCATACAGGGGTCACCGCGAGACGCGTAGTTGGAGGTCATCTCCTTATACTCTAGATGGGTGACTTGTGGATGAGAAGGCAATGAGTTAGAGACAAGACTTTTTGTGGAAGATAGTTCTCCTTATACTCAGGTATAGAGGTAAGACTTTTTGTGGAAGACAGTTCTTATTTGGTCTTCAAAGAAGCCATGATTGCCGAGGCACAAAATGCCTTGCAATATAGGCGGATGAAAAGGCAAGAAATAAAATTAGGTGGGAAGAAATAAAATAAAATAAAATGCCTCATTTTAAGATTTCCTGAAGTGTGGGCGCATCCTTAAAGGTGGGAAGAAATAAAATAAATTCAAATTTGAATTGTATGAACAAAATTAGCATAGTGGGCTACAGCAAAAGCCTTGATTTATATTGGGCCTAACTAGGTAGTATATTTTCAATTTTTTCTGAGATAATAAATATGGAAGCAATTAAACCCTACCCTTATACTTCTCACTCCCATATTTTGATTGAATTTATCATTATACCCTTTTAATTTTAAATTATTTTTTTTTACAATTTTTTCACTATTGTTTATGCATATTTAGTATAAAATATAAATATGTAATAAAAACATAGTTTAAAACGTATAGATGTAACTTTTTCATATTTTCAAATAAATATGTAGAAGTTTTTATTAGAAAATGCATAGTGATTTTCAAACAAGTAGAATAGTCTATTTTACTTTATTTTTTAGTATTTTATACTAAATATGTATATATACATGAAGCAATGTATTTGCCTCGACCAAACATACATATAAAAAACAAATTCCAATATTATCTAACATCTCCACTACCTAAGATGAAAAATAGGTTAAATTCCCCAATTTGAAAAAAGAAAATTTGATTACTCCAAGGATTAGAAAAGTATTTAAATGTGAAGACTTTAAAGATCTAGAACATACTATAAGTGAGAAAACAAAATCTCTAATCACATGTTTAAGGAATCAAAGTTGTTGTTTACTATTTGAACCTCACATATTAATGAAAAGCCCAGGTGTATTATTTTCTAGGTGCATGTAGATTGCAATAATTTATTCTATATGTCCTACAATATCTAGGTGATTCTTCTCTTAGATCTTATAAGTGCTTCATACATTAAAATATTATTATTCTTTTGGAAATATTAAAACCCAAGCAATCAATACTCAGTTAAAAAAATACTGCTACTAACAATATTTTAATATATAATTAATGTGTGACATTTTCTAAACCAAGAAATGGGTCCAACCCACTTGCCCTGCTTGGAATATGGTCCCATTAATAATTGACTTATTCCTTCCTGAGCTTTACTATATTCAAATGTACCTTTCACATAATAATAATAATAATAATAATAATAATAATAATAATAATAATAATAATAATAATAATAATAATAATAATAATAATAATAATAATAATAATAATAATAGTAATATAATAATAATAATATATTAAAAGCTTTTAATGTACATTTATATTATCTTAAAGAATACTCCAGTAGTTTTATTTATATTCAGCGTTCAATTTCAATATCCTCGAACCTAGTTTCAATAAAAATAATATATGTTAGACCATTCCATTCCATTCCATGTGCTGCATAATTTTCTATTGGGTCATGTTAACCTAAGAACATACTAGTAGTTAAGAAAAAAATAAAATAAAAGTTTCAAACATAATTTGTTTTTTGAATAGTATTAGAGATAAATAAAAAATAATCTATTTAATATGATAAGGAATATTTAATGTAGGTCCAATTTAACTAACCAAGATAATGGATGATATATAAATGATTAGGAAGTTCAAACATGTATTATAATTAAAATATGTTAATCTGGTTTATTCTGTTTGTTGATCACATAATGTCACCCAAAACATGTCCAAGAAAGTATTCAAATGGCTGCTACCTTGTTTTCTTGCTCTGAAAAATGGCAAACAAAGAAGCTGAAAACACAAACATTATGGTCAACATGTTTCCTATAATGTTCTTCTCTCTCTCTCTCTCTCTACCAATGTTTGCATTTCAAAAGCGACACATATGGCTAAACCCTTTTCATTACTAGTAATAATTATCATTAGCGATACATTCAACCTTTCTACTTCATTAGTAATTAGTCTTATTCATGATTAAGAGATAGGTTTCACACTATTATTCTCTTTGGGTGGTCTCCTTTATAACTCTATTGCTTTTAAGTTTCTCTACCTTCCCCTTTCTTAGTAGTATTATATATATATATATATATATATATATATATATATATATATATATATATATATATATATATATATATATATATATATATATATATATATATATATATATATATATATATATATATATATATATATATATATATATATATATGTATATATATATATATATATATATGTATATATATATATATATATATATATATATATATATATATATATATATGTATATATATATATATATATATATATATATATATATATATATATATATATATATATATATATATATATATATATAAATTGATCTTTATTTCTAAAAGTCGTTTTCAAGTGCATTTATAATTCTATTAATATTTCAAAAAGTCGTTTTTAAGTGCATTTATAATTCTATTAATATTTCAAATTAGTATATATTTATGTAAGACATCTCCCATTCCGACAACACCAAAGGCTAAGACAACCGACATTCATTGAGTCTGATACGTTAGTTCACTCAACTCCTCTTAATGAACGGTTTCATTCTTGTTTGATATATATATATATATATATATATATATATATATATATATATATATATATATATATATATATATATATATATATATATATATATATATATATATATATATATATATATATATATATATATATATAGAAACTCCTTAGCTGTCATAAGGAAAAGGACAAGCCTAAAGAAAAGGAGATAACACAGTCGTGTTTGGTATTGTACAGGCAACAAAACATGGATTGTACGTCTGAATCGGGTGACTAATGTCAAGAAGAAGGCATTTTCCCCACGATTTGCCCCAACAATGGGCCTAGAAACATGGCTCCTTCATGTTAAGACCAACGACGAACATATGGTACTTTCTGCCACAACTCAATCCGGAGAATCCCGAACTTCCACTTGAACCTGGTTTTGAAAGGTATCCGTGTTTGAACAGGCAGGGGATCCTGTACGCATGATTCTCTCTAAAGCCTGCCCAACATCAGCAACCACATGCAAGAGGACATCTCTAGGTGCCCTCTTCATTTGGAGCATTGTGTTATAACACTCCATCTTATTTGCAAATCAAAGGCTAATTAAAGACAAAGTAATAATGGTTGTCTAAACAACACTTGAGAAACTAGGAAGTATGACACACTACTCACCAAACATGACCCTCTTTTTTGAAGTGGTTTCCACTAACAAGCACGTTTCTATGAACCACTTCTCATGCTTCCTTGACGCCATCCCTGAAGAAACAATGCATCCAGTCTATAGACATAAAATCAAACATCTGCCAATAAATGACTATGACGCTAGAATTTGGAGAACCTATCCAGAAATTGATGAGGCGTCTCTAAATATATGTTGTAGATATTAGCATGAACCACCTCAAAAATGATTCACACTATCCAAGTAAACCTCAAACATCTTGGTACTCTGCCTAAGAGAGATCACACCCTACCCCGAGTTAAATTAGTGGAACTCCGTTGGGCTTTGAATAAGTGGAAGAAGAACATCAAATACGACACACCTTTTTTATATTCATACCAAAACTGAATGACTTTGATATATACCTATCTCAGTGGGTGCAATAGTGAAGGAATGATTATTATCTGGTTTAGAAATTCCACTTAGAAGTCATTGAAGGGAAGGCGAAAACCTATCAATGAAAGTATACATTCATAGAGAGGAATGAAAAAATCGTCATACATGCTGCAAAACCTCTTATCCCTTTCTAGAAGAAGCACTCCATAGTCTGAAGAGGGAACCACTTCAGTAAAGGGTTTCCAACGTCTCTTGATCCATCCACACTATAGAGTTATCTCATGCAACTTTACGTGTTCTGGGTTGAAACGTTGCCCATGTCAAAAAATTTCAACACATACAAAAAATGACTGATAAAAATGTGATGTTAATGCAAAGATAAACTTCACGCCCTACCATAAGTCGCATGTAACAATAGAACTCACTGAAGCATAAAGTAGAGAAAACTAAAACCCAGAACTCTCCTATAGAGAAACCCTAATAAATTAAGTAAATGGAAAAAGAAAAGGAAGTTCAGATTCTGAAATTACCTTGAAAAGATGAATGCAATGACTTAGACGTTGTATGTTCTACTAGAAGAGATGGTCCAAACACGAACTAGTGTATAATGGGAGGAAATTGAGGAAAATGACATAAGTAAGATAAGAGCTTTCAAAGAGTCACAAATTGCAAAAATAAGAATACGATTACTCAAAACACTTCTTATATATTTACAAAATAAGGTGAATCATGGGATCATTAACATTGGAAAGCCTGGACCACATCATCAACAATCACGATTTCAGCGCACACTATTCAAGAGCACTCAAGAGCTCTATCACTAGGAATAATCATTATCGTCATATGTAAGACACATATTGAAACGTACCTGCAAAATGTTGCTAATCACGAGGAAGGAATTTAATGTTACTTTTCCAAAAGACATCAATGTTCCATCAAGACTCTTATGCTCCCTTCCACCATAGCCTAAACTAATAGAAAACCTTGTAAAACCATTGCTCCATGATGTAGGAACAAGGGCTTCGTGGACAATTGTTTTGGGTGGTCCACATGGCCCATAAAAAATCCAAATAACTAAGGAAAAATAGGAAATACAAACATAACAAATGGACTTCCATCTTGACCGAGGACATGCAATCACACCCTCTATCATCCCCAATCATTGATATACAATCAAATGACCATCCACACAAGGCGCCAAACCATATGTGAGTAGTTTTAACCTCTCATACTACATAAAGACTAGATTTGGTTATTTCAGGTATACAATTCATTCCCGTTGCCATACCACCTTTCACTTAGTAGTTGAATTGAGTGTTGGAGTGTTAACCTTATATGTCATCCTTGTAACACCATAAAACCCCAACTTTTTATTTATAAAAGAATTTCATTAAATTTTGCAAATAGGGATTACACATTATCCCCAAACTTCTTACTCAACGAGTTATAACATTTATTAATGCAGCAGAATAAAAACATCATTTTATCATAAAAAAATCTCTACATTGAAAATATAATGAGAAGCATCTAAAACATCTTCGAGATGAGAGTATAACATGTAAGAAACATTCTGTCCCCAATGATACACATCAGAGCGACTCAAAAACTAAAAAGCTCGACAACAATAAAGTAAACGAAGAGGCCTCAATGCCATCCTCCATATTATATATCAACTACTCCTCTACCTGATTATTTGTACCCTAAAGGAGTACAAAACACCACAACAAAACAAACAGGGGTGAGAATACATTCTAAAATGTTACCAATGTATAAAGTAATAAAGGACAGTGCATATAAAACAACAACGCATTCATGTCATTCACAATCCTCACCAATCATCAACATATTTATACATAACACTCACAATCATCACAAATCATAAATGCAGATCTATATGCAATGCACCCATCACCTCATCACCAAATGTATATGTATATTTCAATGACTTCTTGACGTTACAAACTAAACTTAGTCCCTCAAGGAATTTAACCAAAGTTAAAATACAAAGAGTGTGTGTTTACAAGAATGTTTCTTAACAAGCAGATACACAAGATGAGTTTCAAAGTTTACACTTAGGAAAAAATACAAGTAAAAGCTCTAAGTGTAGTGAGTATTATAATTGTTTTTTCTTCCGTTTGTTGTTCTTCTTTTACTCACTTCGTTGTTATTCTACTTCTTCATCTTATTTTTTTTTCAAAATTCCTTGTCATAATCAAATAGATGATGAATAGTACTATTGGAGGATAGAATTGGAAACTTCTTCAATTTCATAATTTTAATAATGGTATGAGGTTGAGCCGTGAATTTTGGAGATCCATTGGTAGTACATTCTTTAATAATTCCAACATATTTGTCCATTTAAATAAATATTTGATTTTTCCACTTAATGTACTATTTCCAAGAATATTCTTTCAACATTATTCTCTAAATCATTGGCTTCGTATTTGATATGATTTGAAGCTTGATCAGAGTTCAAAGCCTTGAAGATTAGACTTTAGAGTCTAGTGAAAATGAGGCTTGAGTTATCAAAGTAAATCTTGATTGTTTGTTCTAGAAGCATTGACTTGGTTATCCAGATGGTTGACTATCAGTTAAACACTTTTTCATATTTCAACCTTGTTTTAGAATCTATTGAAGTCCAGAGTCCAGAGTCTCTTGTCTACAGTTTAGAATCTACTTTGTCCAGAGTCCATAGTTTCTTTGTCTAAAGTCTATAGTTTCTTGTCTAGAATTAAGAGTCTGCTTTGTCCGGAGTTTTCTCTATCCTGAGTCTACTTTGTCCAGAGTCCAGAATCTGCTTTCCTTATCTTTAAAATTATGCACACTTAATGAAACTATTAGTATATAAAATTTTTATTTATACTTTGTTATCATTAAAACTTAAGGATTGTAGATGTAGAACCAAACTTGTTCCAATAATCATCTCCCTTTTTAATAATGAAAAATACTAGTATTTTGATTAAAAAAATTTACTTAATAAAAAATCAACTAAAAATCATAGTTAGGTTTGTAAACTCCCCTTGAGTTTTAGACCTTTAAATTTTTCTTAGCTTAAGTACACAAAGTGAGGTTTGCATGCTTCCCCTGAGTTTAAGACTTAGGAAAATTTTTATTTAGCAGAAAATTCAATAAGTACAATAATCTCATAACTTAGCCAACAAATTTGTTAAATGTTTGGGATTTATCATAGGATAAAAGCGAATCAAAATCTTATCTAGTTATCCATTTCTATATTTCTCCCCCTTTGTCATCAATAAAAAAAAACTTGAAGAATAATAATATTGACTGACAAGGAAATGAAAGTACACAATAATAAAATTAGATAAACATGATGTAGCAAAAACAATTTAAGGCAAGGGTGGTAGTCTGACTAAAATGGTTGACAAAATTTCCTTAATCCAGTTGTTTGTCAGAGCTTGGGTCCTAAAACCTTCTTCTTATCTATATAAACTTGACCTTACTTTCTCATTCTCTTCCTTAAGTTCATCCAGAGATCTCAAAATTTCAGAAGGTACAACCGATTACATAGAAGAAGACATTTTAGTCTCATGATGAGAAGATAGACTTGGTCCCTCAAGAAGAAGAACTGGATCAGGTGCATGTAGCTTCATAATTTTAGTTTTGGCCTCTTATTCATTAGAAGCTTGCTTGATTTCCAGAATATGAGTCATAGCTACAGACAATCAAGCTGAGAAATTCTTGATCACCACACCATAAGATAATTCTTTGAGGAACTTAGTGTAATAAACAACCCAAAGTCTTTATTGGTGCCAAAATTCATCACTTTCAGCAGGATTTAAACACTCAATGACAAACTGCTTCATAAAGTGGAGACTTTCTACTACTTGTGCTTCCATTTTTGCCAATACTTCATCAAAGGAAATTTGGGTGGAACATTCTCATAATTTTTTTCCCGGAGAAACGCTTGGTTATAAATAGGTTGTTGGCCACTAAAGAAAGGAATGTACAAAGACGGAAAGGTCTCATCGATGGGTTAAAGTTCAAAGCTAGGTGAGGAAGGTGAGGGTGTAGTAATTTTTAGAGAAAAGAGGAGAAAAGGTTTAGTTATGAATGTTATGAACATGTCACTTTGTATAAATTCAATAAAACTTTTAGAGTTAGTTTGAGACGAGGGATTAGTTTGTAGAGGAGGAGGCGATGAAGTGTGTACAAAGGAGATCATAAAGAGTTTGATTATTGGGTTATGTTTGGCAGATAGTGGGGATGATGAAGTTCTGTGAGTTTGTTTGTTAGATTCTTTAGGGGGTGGTTTGGAAATGGTGCCACAAAGGTTGAAAAGATAGAGAGATATTTAAGAGGGAGAATAATGGGAAAAAGAGAAGATAAAGTATTAGTGGAACCAGAACCAGATATAGCACGAGTCTCAGCAAAGATAGACTTACTCATATTTTAGGGAAAAGTTAAATCAACATAAGTTATATTAATGTGAATATTTTCCTCTTCATCTTCTTATTCATCATTATCCTAATGACGCAAAAATATTCTATGTGAGTCAATACTTTTATCTTGCATGGTTGCAGAGGGAGGAGGAGAATTTTTTTTTGCAGAGAAGACTTATGAGATACTTTTGTGGTAGTCACTTCCACATATGGTTATGTCTTTTTAGTTTTCCTTTTTATTTTGCAAAGAGTATCAGGAGAAGCATTAGAAAAATTGGTATGGTCTACCAAAGGGTCTATCCTTTCATCCATATAACTACTTAGATAAGCTAAAAGAACTTTGGGAGGATTTTGCTTGGTGAACAAAGGATAATTTGTTACTTCCACTCTTTTGGTAGTTATAACTTCCTTATCCATTTCTTAAGAATCTACAACAATAATTTTCATAAGCATATTCTTCAAATTTTTACCATTGAATAATTTTTCAACATCAGTTTGAAGATCCTTAGTAAGCCTTAAATCTAATAGATCCTTGACCAACTGAATTTCCACCAACACATCAGAAATTAGTCTCCCAAAGGGAATCCATTTTCTGGGTTTATAGCCACCAACTCTTGTCTCCCTAATCATTTCCCAAATATATCTAAAAAATAATGGAGGGAATATTCATCTTGGTTCTGTTTTCAGATAGTAGAGTGGTCACAATGGAAAAACGATTATGGTGTCACATGCAAGTATACATGTGTGTTTTACTGCAACAAGTGATATTAGTAAGTATATCATACCCACAGGGAGTGAAAGAGGTTTAGATTGACCTTTTGTAAGTAATCTTTGTTTAAAATTAACATGATCAAGGTAACAAAATTATAATTGGTAACAAGTTAAAAGTGTTCACAATGCATAACTAAACCAAATAAGTGTGAGTTTGATTAAATCAAGAGAGTGAATGTTGAGCTACGATCCATTAATATGTTAGTAGCCAAATGTATACATTATATGATATGTCGTGCCTCAAAAGGTTATAACGTGATCTATATGTGTATCTCTACAACATCAAAACATGCATTAATAGGGCAAGGGAACAAATATCTAAGCCTCACTTATAACCTTAAAATACGTCTAGTTTATATTCTCCGCATCTATTTCTTTTGTAGTAGTTGCCTTGCTGATCACCTTCTTCTTTTGATTGTTTTTGGTGGGGGGCCTTCTTCTAAGGACTCTTCTTTTTGGGGCTCTTGAATGGGGCCACTTTGACTGGGGTTGCTTTTGGAGTGGTCACAGGAGTGGGAACTGGAGTCTCGCCTTCACTCGTCTCCTTCTCAACATTAGGGCTCCCTTTTCGCTCCAACTTATAATACCCATGGGTAGACACTTCAGTACTAGAATAGTACTTGGACAAGTATTTCCCTTAATCAACTTTCTCGTCTTCAACCTTATCATTTTCCTCTAACACTTCTTCTTCTTCCTTAAGAACCTCTTCCTCTTTAGCACTCACATCCTACACACCTTCTTGTATCTCAGCTTCTTTTACTAGTGTTGCATTCATCTCATATTATATTTGTATGCCTCATTAATTGACTTCTGCAAATAAGGTTATGCATTAGACCTTCAACTGATAAAACATTTGTAATAGAGGGAAGAGAACTGTTGCCAATTATTCATGTACCAATGATCTTACCCCTTTGAATTCCTCCAAAACCTATAGAACCTTTAGGCTTAAGTTCCATCTCTTGGAACATATGCCTTCTTTCTTCCCTTCATGTGTCGAGAGCCTCCAGAGTCCAGGTACCATGACTCATGTCTCATATTTGTTCTTAAGGATATCTGCAACATATACTATTTTGTTCTTAGGTACCCACATCTTTTTGTTTCCTTTATGGTTAGTTTTCCTATAGGTTTTATCAACCCATGGATTTTGTTCAAAATAGATATCATGTGCGTGACCATAGGTAAAATGAGAATACTGGTTTTATCACTATTTCTTTGGGTTTATATTTAAATATAGAATGGGTCTTTTACCATTTCTACTTAATCCATAGATCATGGAAGCCATCTTGCTTATATTTATGTTTCTTGCTAGAAATTTTAGAAAATATGTTTCATATTTCTTAGAGACACACTCATAATCCATAGGAGCTTCTGAAAGAATTTCTTTCTCTAATTTTTTAGAGTAGAGTTTTCTTTTACAAAAATATCAATTTTTTCTTTTAAAATATAATTTTCTTTTATTAGCTCACTATGGGATCCATAATCAGTTACATGAGTCTATTTCATATTCTTGTATCTTTTTTGGAGTCTCTGACTCTTTTTAAGAATTTCAACTAAGGGTAATTCAAGTTTAGAACGAGTTAGATGAGAAAATACCTCTTCAGTGTCTGAATCTGATTCAGATTCATAGGCTTCAATGCTAGCCATAATTTCCGTGTTAGCTTGCTCTTCTTCAGAGTCTTCCTCAGAAGAGTCAGAGTCATCCCATATTTTCATTAGCACTTTCTTATTCTCTCTGAAGAATTTCTTCTTAGGCTTTTCTTTGTTGAGTTTAGGAAACTCATTTTTATTGTGGCTGGGCTCTTTGTGATCATGAAAAATAACCTCTTTATCATCTCCGGACTTCTTCTACCCCAAGGTTGACTTAGAGCATCCACCTATTTTTCTATAGCTTATGGACTTCTTTTGGTTGAACCTTCTGGATAGTAGAGATAACTCGTCCTTAGTACCTGCTTCAGACTCGTCTTTTTTAGCTTGAAGAGCTTTAGTCTTTTTAGGCTTTCCTTTAGACTTCAAAGCCACAAACTTCCCTTTCCTATGGGGCTAAGCCTCTTCTAGATCGATATCACAACTCCTTAAAGAGCTTACAAGCTCTTCTAGAGTTGTGCTATTCAGATCCGTTGACACCTTGAGTGCTGTCACCATTGGCCTTCATTTCTTTGGTAGACTTTTGATGATTTTCTTAACATGATCTATAGTAGTGTAACCCATATTCAAAACTTTCAATCCATAAAATAGAGTTTAAAATCTTGAGAACATATCATCAATAGTTTCATCTTCTTCCATTTTGAAAGCTTCATATTTATAGATTAAGGCCAGAACCTTAGTTTTCTTCACTTGCTCATTTCCTTCACGAGTTATCCTCAAAGAATCAAATATAGACTTAGTTAAGTCTCTATTTGTAATCTTCTCATACTCATTATAAGAAATAACATTCAACAAGATTGTTCTAGATCTGTGATGATTCTTATTATCCTTATTTTGATGTTCATCCGTCTTATTTCTTTCAAGATTTACATCATTTGAATCCACAAGATGTGTGTAACCATCCATTACCATATGCCATAGATTTGTATCATATCCAAGGAAGAACATTTCTATTCTATCTTTCCAATAGTCAAACTTTTCTCCATCAAGGATATGAGGTTTAGCAGAGTAATGATGTTTTTCATTGCTACTGGTAGATGTCATACTGTGTTTCTAAAAACAGATCTTTATCTGACACAATTAAGTGCTTGACACAAAAAATCAATACTCGAGCCATAACCTGATACCAATTGAAGGTTCAAGAAACACAAGAAATTGTGTGTTTGAATTTGGTTTCAGATATGACAACTTTTTACAAACCAATGACAAGAACAACAACGAAAAAAATACACTGGATTTTTATACTGGTTCACTGTTAACTAAGTTAATCCAGTCCACTCGTCAGAGTGATTTTGCCTTTCACAAGGACTTAATCCCCTAATCAAACATATTACAAACTGAAAGACCAATTGTTAATGACTTCTCAAGGCTACAAACTAAACTTAGTCCCTCAAGGAATTTACCCAAAGTTAAAATACAAAGAGTGTGTGTTTACAAGAATGCTTCTAAACAAGCAGATAAACAAGATGAATTTCAGAGTTTACACTTAAGAAAATATACAAGTAAAATCTCTAAGTGTAGTGAGTGTTGTAATTATTGTTTCTCCCATTTTTTGTTCTTCTTTTACTCACTTTGTTGTTATTCTACTTCTTCATCTTAATTTCTTTAAAATTCCTTGTCATCTTCAAATAAATGATGAATAATACCGTTGGAGGTTAGAATTGGAAACTTCTTCAATTTCACAGCTGTGATAATGGTACGAGGTTGAGCCGTGAAGTGTGGAGATTCATTGGTAGTATATTCCTTAATAATTACAACATATTTGTCCTTTTAAAGAAACGTTTGATTTTGCTGCATGAATGTACTTTTTCCAATAATACTGTTTCAACATTATCCTTTAAATGAATGGCTTCATATTGGATATGATTCAGAGATTGGTCAGAGTTCAAAGGCTTAAAGATTATACTTTAAAGTCTAGTGAATATGAGGCTTGGGTTATCAAAGTAAATCTGGATTGTTTGTTCTAGAAGCATTGACTTGGTTATCTAGATGATTAATTGTTAGTTAAACACTTCTTCATATTTCGACTTTGTTTTAGAATATATTGAAGTCCAGAGTCCAGAGTCTCTTGTCCAGAGTCTAGGGTCTCTTGTCGAGAGTTTAAAGTCTGCTTTGTCCAGAGTCCAGAGTTTCTTCATCCAAAGTCTAGAGTTTCTTGTCCAAAATCCATAGTCTACTTTGTCTGGAGTCTTCTCTATCCAGAGTCAGCTTTGTCCAGAGTCCACTTAATATAGAGTTCAGAATCTGCATTCCTTATGTTTAAGATTGTGCACACTTAATGAATCTATTAGTGTACAAAATTGTTCTTTATACTTTATTATCATTAAAACTTAAGGATAATAGATGTAGCACCAAACTTGTTCCAACACCCGTCACCAGGCTGACAGTCGTTTCTCTCTCTCTCTCTCTCTCTCTCTCTCTCTCTCTCTCTCTCTCTCTCTCTCTCTCTCTCTCTCTCTCTCTCTCTCTCTCTCTCTCTCTCTCTCTCTCTCTCTCTCTCTCTCTCTCTCTCTCTCTCTCTCTCTCTCTCTCTCTCTCTCTCTCTCTCACACACACACACACACACACACACACACACACACTCACTCACTCTCACACAGACACACACACACACACACACACACTCTCTCTTTCTCACACAGACACACACACACCCTCTCTCTTTCTCTCTCTCTCTCTCTCTCTCTCTCTCTCTCTCTCTCTCTCACACACACACACACACACACACACACAAACACACACACACACACACACACACACTCACACTCACACACACACACACACACACACACACACACACACACACACACACACACACACACGCACAACCTTCACTCTGCTGACGCTTGGGCCAGAAGCCCGTCTTGGGGACTATTACGGTTGCCCCGTCACCACGCGGACGTCCGTCAGCTCTCTCGAATGCATGACGGTCACCACGTCACGCCCGTGTCGCCCATTACCGTTGTGCAAATTGCAGAATCTATATTTTTTTGCCATTAGAGCACTCCCAAAGCTCTGATTTCAACCCCAAATCACTCAAATCGAACATAAATGCATCACAAAAGTTAAATTAAACAGAAACCTCATCAAACCAGCACCAATTACATATCAACACCAATTTATCATGCAAATTCAACTATATATTCATCATCACTGAAACATAAAACATAAACAACACCAATCCAATTTTTATCATACAATTGCATACGAATTTCAACATGTAATTACAACATAAAACAGAATCAAAGCATGATAATTCAGAGAGGTATGCACATCCATCTCATGGATTCAAAATCCTTAACAATGAAAAAAAAGGGTTAGGATCCCTCCATATCCTTTAAGAAAAATACATCCATTGAAGAATAATTCTCCCTTATCAGAATTGTGCAGAAAAATTCTAAATTTTCTCTTTGAAATCTTAGGTTTGCACTTGTCTCTCCAAAATCATACTTTCACAACTTTCACGTTCTGTTCCAAAGACTCGTCTCTTTCTCCCTATTTTCTATTAAAAATAAAACATAATTCCTTTATTTTAGTTATTTCTATTTCTATTTTTTCCTTCAACTTTTGTTTCTCTCACCTTGTCCCACCACTTACCTCATTATATCACTTTCTACCCAATAACTCATATTTCTTATTTTTTTCTATATTCTTATATAATTTCTATATTATTTTAATCAACTAAAAATAGTGAATAATAAGATAAATTCTACCCCACCTCAAGTAGTCCCATAAAAATACACAACACCAATATATATATATATATATATATATATATATATATATATATATATATATATATATATATATATATATATATATATATATATATATATATATATATATATATGTATGTATGTATGTATGTATGCCTTGAACAAACATATATATAAAAACAAATTCCAATATTAGATATCATCTCTACCAAAGATTGGTTAAATTCTCGAAATTGACAAAAGAAAATTTGATTAGTCTAACTAAATTTGAGGATTAGAAAAGTCTTGGGATGCTTAATCATTACCCTCAAATTTCAAATCACAAGTGGAATTTCCCTTTTAGGAAAGCCAATCCTTTGAAATTTTCTCAATTGTTAAACTTCTTGTGTCGGTGAATTATTATTGTTTTTCAATTATTTAATTAAGGATGGAACATATAAAATAATAGCTGTTATTTTTTTCATCAATCATTATTTAAAAATATATGCATAAAAACAAACACACACATGACTATTTCTTAAAATATTTTTTTTATTATTCCATTCTAAAGATGAGCCAAAATAAATAACAAACTGAAATTGCGTCTCCTATGCAATTTATGCCATATTCAGCATAGTATACTAAGTACCAACCCTTTGAATATTTTTCTTTGTTTATTATTTTTACCTTTTTTTTACATAAAAGCAAGCCATGCAACTATTCTTTTTTCTTTGTTTTTCAGTGTATTAAAATGTGGAGACTTTAAAGATCTATATCATATTTTTAAAATACTTCTTAATGGTAAATTTTGATACATATAATCCATGTAACAAGTCATTAATCACATGTTTAAGGAATCAAAGTTGTTTATTATTTAAATCTCACATATTGGTAAATGAGAAACTATTTTGGCTTCTCATATCATAAACTAATATCATGTTTGACCAAACCATGTGCCTCTATTCACATTATACAAAGCACTTTTATCAATAAATCAGAATATATATATATATATATATATATATATATATATATATATATATATATATATATATATATATATATATATATATATATATATATATATATATATATATATATATATATATATATATATATATATATATATATATATATATATATATATATATATATATATATATATATATATATATATATATATATATATATATATATATATATATATATATATATATATATATATATATATATATATATATATAGCTGTATGTAGATTGCAATAATTTATTCTGTATGGCCTACACTATCTAACTGATTCTTCTGCTAGATCTTAAAATTACTCTATATATATTAAAATATCATTATTTCTTTGGAATATTAAATCCCAGCAATCAATGCTCAATTAAAAAATAGTACTACTAACAATATTTTAATACTATAGGCTTTGAAAAATTAATAGTATCATTAATGTGTGACATTTTCTAAGCCAAAAAAATGGGTCCAACCTACCTGCCCAGCTTGGAATGTGGTCCCTTAATATGTGACTTATTCTCACCTGAGCTTTATATTCAAATGTATCTTTCACACAATTATAATAACCATTTACAAAAAACTTTTAAATATATTATAATAACTAGTAGTTTTATATTCAGCACCTTCTACAATTTCAATATCCTTAGAACCTATTTTCAGTAAAAATAAAGTATGTTGACCATCCCATTGCTGCATAATATTCTTAACCTAAGAATAATGATAGTTAAGTAAGACAAAAAGTTTTAAATTGAAAATAATCATTTTTTAAAATAAAATAAAAGTTGTATAATATTTTTCAACACAATATTACTATTTTTTTTAAACCAATACTCTAATCACTTTATTTTTATTTATATTTCAATAGTATCTCTTTGTATATAATAATTGACATACTACTATTTTTTTTTAATTTATATTTTAGACATATTAAGTAAACACTGTAAATGAAACAAAATAATTTTTTATGTTAAAATTAACTTTATTAAACATTTTTGTGTTAAATTTTATTAGAATATTAATAGTAATTCATATTTATTTAGTTGTACTATTTTTCTTAACCCCTAAGTTTGTTAGAGGGTATTTTAGTATTTTATCTTATTCTAGTAACCCTAGTTTTAGCTTATAAATAGGGTGACAATCATTGTAACTTTTATCATGTTTTTGTAGCCGTCATTCTTAATAGAATATTTCCTTTGTTCACCATTTATTCACCTTTGCACCAACAATTGGTATCTAGAGCTCCGGTTCGGATTCATTGGGAAACACGGGAAACACGAGTGAACGTGAGGTCTTGTGTGTTTGATTTTGATTCTTAGATTCGTGTTGAATCTTGAACAAAATCTGATCAGAATTTTATTCTGTGGGTTGGGAAACACTGTGTGAGAAATCTGAGTGTATTGTGCAAGGTGAAGATGAACGGAAACGACAACATGAACACCAAGCTTCCAGTATTTGACGGTAAAAACTGGAATCGTTGGATGATCCAAATACGTGTACTGTTTGGTGCTCAAGATGTTTTAGATCTTGTCACTGATGGTTATGTTCCGGTAGCAGCAGATGCAACGGATGAACAGAAAAACGCGCAGAAGGAAGTAAGGAAGAAGGATCAGAAAGCATTATTCTTTATTCATCAATGTGTTGATGTAAATGTGTTTGAGAAGATTGCAGATTCAACGACAGCAAAGGCTGCGTGAGACACACTGGTTAGATGTTATGGTGGTGACGCATCAGTGAAGAAGGTGAAGCTTCAGTCCTTGAGAAAGCAATATGAGAATCTCAACATGAAGAATAATGAGAAAGTTTCTGAATACATCTCCAGAGTGATTCTGATCACTAATGAGATGAAGGCGTGTGGAGAAACTCTTTCTGAAGAAACAATCATGGAGAAGGTATTGAGATCCCTTACCTCTCAATTTGATTACATTGTGGTAGCAATAGAACATTCCAAAGATCTGAGTACCATGAGAATTGAAGAGCTGTAGAGCAGTTTAGAAGCGCAAGAGTTGCGTTTGACTGAGAGAACTTCTGAAAGGGAAGTAGAGCAACAGACTCTGAAAGCAACTTCTGATAGGAGGTATCAGAAGCAGTCAGAAGCCAAGAGAAGATCTGATGGTGGTCAGAAGTCAGAAAGCTCAATCTCTGATAGGCAAAAGAATGCTCAGAAGGGAAAAGAGAAGTATGACAAGAAGAAGATCCAATGTTACTGTTGTAAGAAGTTTGGTCACTTTGCTAGAGATTGTTGGTCAAACAAGGAGAGAAAATCAGAAGAAGCAAATATAGCCAGAAGTTCTGATGACGAATCTGTGCTATTAATGGCCTCTGAATCTGATGATATGGATCTGACAGACTGGTGGTATATGGACACTGGCTGTTCAAATCATTTTACTGGAAACAAGAAATGGCTGGTTGACTTTGACTCTAAAAAGAGGACAAAGATCAGATGTGCTGATGATAAATATCTTAATGCAGAAGGTATGGGAAATGTCAGAGTGACTCTGAACAATGAGAAAACAACATTGATTCAGAACGTGTGGTATGTACCTGGCATCAGAAGCAATCTGATGAGTGTGAGACAATTAATTGAGAAAGGTTTTTCAGTTACCATGAAGGACAATCTTCTGAAGCTGTATGGCTACAATCAGAAGTTGATTATGGAGTCAGAACAGGGAAGGAATAGAACATTCAAGGTAAATGTCAGAACTGCAGACTCAGAATGTCTTAGTGCAACATGTGCTGAGAAGGAGAGTGAGCTGTGGCACATAAGATTTGGTCATTTGAATTTCAGAAGCCTAAAACATCTGAATTCAAAGAAGCTGGTACATGGAATTCCTGCAATTAAGAAGCCTGAAAAGTCATGAAAAGTTTGCATGGAAGGAAAACAACCACGTTTGCCATTTGCGTCAGAAGTTGCTCCAAGAGCAAAACATGCCTTGGGAGTTGTACATTCTGATGTGTGTGGTCCATTTCCAGTAGCATCAATTGGAGGGAATAAATACTTTGTGTTATTTGTTGATGAATTCACAAGAATGACATGGGTATCCCTTATTAAGTTCAAACACGAGGTGTTTGATGAATTCAAGAAATTCAGAATGAAGGCTGAGAATCAGAGCGGTCAGAAGTTAAAGATTCTTAGAACTGACGGTGGAGGTGAGTATAACTCCAAAGAGTTCCAGAAGTTCTGTGAGGAGAATGGAATTGAGCATGAGGTTACTGCTCCTTATACCCCTCAACACAATGGTCTTGCTGAAAGAAGAAACCGCACTTTGCTTGATATGGTGAGAAGCATGCTAAAGGAGAAGAAGCTTCCTCAGAAGCTTTGGGGAGAAGCTGTTGCCACTGCGGTGTATGTACTCAACAGATGTCCTACGAAGAAGTTGAAGGAAATAGTTCCTATGCAGAAGTGGACTGGAGACAAGCAAAGTGTTAGTCATCTGAAGGTGTTTGGTTCTGTTTGCTATAAACATGTTCCAGAAGCCAGAAGACAGAAGCTGGATGATAGAAGCAAAGTGATGATTCTGATAGGGTACCACAGTACAGGTGCATACAAGCTCTATTATCCAGAGACCAATAAAATTGAATTCAGCAGAGATGTGATTGTGAAGGAATCAGAAGTTTGGAATTGGGATAAGTCTCAATCTGATTCTGATGTTAGAACTTCTGAAGAAAGGTCAGAGTTAAGAATTTCTGAAGTTGAAGTAAACTCTGACGTTGATTCTGACTCTAATAGTGATTCTGACTCTGGAGAAGACTCAGAAGATGAAGGTGACTCTGATGATCCAGACTCTAATGGTAATCCAGATTCTGGTGGAAATTCAGACTCTGAAGATGGCCAAGACTCTGAAAATATGCCAGATCTTGAAGATGGTCAAAGCTCTAGAGGAAGTCAACCATCTGAAGCTGGAAACTCTGAAGCTCAAGACTCTGAACAAGTTCAGAGACCACAAAGAATCAGAAGCGTTCCCAGAAGATTTGCAGAATTTGACATGCTGCAAGACACTGAAGTAGACTCTGAAGGAGAAGTTATTCAGTGTGCCATGTTAGTAGAATCTGAACCTATAAGTACAGAGGAGGCTCTTAAGCAGAAGCTCTGGCTGAAGGCCATGAAAGAAGAACTTGATGCTATAGAGAGAAACAAGACTTGGAAGCTGACAGAACTTCCAAAAGACAAGAAAGCCATCAGCGTCAAATGGGTTTTCAAGCAGAAGTTAAAGCCAGATGGCTCAATTGGCAAACATAAAGCAAGGTTGGTAGCCAGAGGATTTCTACAAAAACCTGGGCTGGATTACTCTGAAGTGTTTGCACCTGTAGCAAGACATGAAACAATCAGAATGGTGATTGCAATAGCTGCTAACAGGAATTGGCCTCTGATGCATTTAGATGTAAAATCTGCATTTCTGAACGGTCCATTAGAAGAAGAAGTTTACGTGTCACAACCTCCTGGATTTGTGAAAAAGAATCAGGAAGGGATGGTGTACAGATTATACAAAGCTCTATATGGATTGAAACAAGCGCCCAGAGCTTGGAATCAGAAGATTGATTCATTTTTCAAGAAGCAAGGCTTTCAGAAATGTGAGATGGAGTACGGTGTCTATGTTCAACATACTTCTGAAGGCAATATGACTCTGGTATGTTTATATGTTGATGATATACTGCTGACTGGAAGTTCTGAACAGGAGGTAGCCAAGTTCAAGAAGGTTCTAATGAATGAATTTGAAATGACTGATCTAGGCAAAATGACATACTTTCTAGGGACGGAGTTCAGATATTCTGAGAAAGGTATCATTTTGCATCAGCTCAAGTATGAATTAGAACTTCTGAAGATATTTGATCTGAAGAATTGTAAGATGGCTGTCACACCTTCTGATACAAATCAGAAACTGGATTCAGACTCTGAAGGAAAGGATGTGGACGCTACAACCTTCAAATAGTTGGTTGGTTCTCTGAGGTATCTGTGCAATACCAGACCTGATATTTTCTACTCAGTTGGGATGGTTAATAGGTTCATGAGTAAACCTAAGTGGTCCCATTACCAAGCTGCTGTCAGGATTCTAAGGTATATCAAAGGAACTCTAAAGTATGGAGTGTTATTTTCCTCTGGAGGAAATAATGAGTCAGAACTTCTGAGTTATTCAGACTCTGATTGGTGTGGAGACAGAGTTGACAGAAGAAGTACATCTGGGTACTTGTTCAAATTTCTAGGAGGTTCCATTTCTTGGTGTTCCAAGAAGCAACCTGTTGTGGCGTTGTCAACCTGTGAAGCTGAATACATTGCAGGTGCTGTTACTGCATGCCAAGCTGTGTGGATTCTGAATCTGTTGCAGGATCTGAAGATTAAAGTAGACAAACCTCTGAAGTTAATGATTGACAACAAGTCTGCAATCAATCTTGCCAGAAACCCAGTGTTGCATGGGAGAAGCAAGCATATTGAGACCAAGTATCATTTTCTGAGACATCAAGTTCAGAGTGAAGTGTTAGAAGTTGTACACTGCAGCACTCAGAAGCAGTTGGCAGATGTTCTGACGAAAGCTGTCAAGACTGATCAATTTCTCAGACTAAGGGATGGAATTGGTGTTACAAGTTTTGATGGAATATGAATTAAGGGATGGTATTAGAATATTAATAGTAATTCATATTTATTTAGTTGTACTATTTTCCTTAGCCCCTAAGTTTGTTAGAGGGTATTTTAGTATTTTATCTTATTCTAGTAACCCTAGTTTTAGCTTATAAATAGGGTGACAATCATTGTAACTTTTATCATGTTTTTGTAGCCATCATTCTTAATAGAATATTTCCTTTGTTCACCATTTATTCACCTTTGCACCAACAAATTTTACTATAAATAGTATAATGTAAAATATATTTTTAATTAAAAATAGTTAATATTGCATCAATATAAAATATAAGGCTTATTTTAAGACAAATGTTTTCATTTTAATAAATATAACATTCATTGTTGGACAAATGAAATATTCACAACCCACTATAGGTACTTTGAATTTTCTCCCACTAGATATTATTCTCATGCAGGTCAGAAGGTACATACTTTGATATAATGCAATTGGTTTTTTAATTTTTATTCCAAAAATATGGTTTTGTTAGAAACCAAGATAATTTTTTTTTATATATTACAATCTATTAAAAAATATAAATTAAATATATTATATTTTTAGTGCCTAATTTAAATAATAAAAGAATTAGAGATGAAGAAAAATAATAATCTAAAAATGATAAGGAATTAAAGATTTGACTTGAATGAGAGAATGTTTAATGTAGGTCCATTTTGATGATATATAAATGATTAGGAAGTAACAAACATGTATTATAATTAAAAAATGTTAATGTGGTTTATTCTATTTGATAATCACACAATGTCACCCAAAACATGTCCAAGAAAATATCCCAATGGTTGGTACCTTGTTTTCTTGCTCTGAAAAATGGGAAACAAAGAAGCTGAAACACACAAACATTATGGTCAACATGTTTCGTACATTGTTCTTCTATCTCTCTACCAAGGTTTGCATTTCAAAAGGGACACATATTGCTGGCTAAACCCTTTTCATTAATAATAATCATGATTAGTCGCACTAATCTATCAACCTTTCTTTGTAATCAATTAGTCTTATTTATGCAATGGACCAAAATGATTAAGAAATGGGCTCCATATACTATTATTCTGCTTGGTTTCTCTAGCTTCCCCTTTCATAGTAGTAATAAAGGTTGAATATATTAAATAAGAAAAAATAGAAAATAAAAAGTTGAAGTATAAAAATCTATAATTTTTTTTATAAAAAGAGTGAATAAAATATTTAACTTTCACAAGACTCAATATCTCTTATGTTATACATGCCACCAAAAGAGCATGCTCCAACCAAATCCAATGCACCTCCTATTGCACTACTGCGTAACATATGTTAGTATTGAAGCGTATAATTTGATATACTCACGATATTATTGATTTCGGCATTCACTTGTATTCTTTTTCTGTCAACAAATTGGTTTCTTATAGTGATCTAGATTGGGCTGCCCAAACACCAAATGATTCACCTTTGGTTAATGTGTCTATTGCTAGCACGCCCTCTCTCGGTCCAGTGTAAAAGTCGAGTAATGCGGAATCGCTAATGTAATACCTAAATCTCGTTGAATTAAAAACTTACTATCAGAACTATATTGTCGAGTCCCAACAACCTCTTTGGTCTATTGTGACAATGTGAGTGTTGTCTATCTATTCGACAACTCAGTACAACACCAGCGCACCAAACACATCAAGATGTATACGCATTTTATGCGTGAAAAAGTTGTCAGTAATCAAGTATAAGTCTTATATATCCCTTCACGTTACCAAATTGCAGACATCTTCACTAAAGGAGTTTTATTGTAACTCTTTGATAACTTTTGTGATAGTCTCAACATTGTCACCCTCATGTTTCAACTACGAAGATGTATTAGAATATTATTGTATAAATCTATATTTATATAATAATCATGATTGTATAGCAAACGGTTATAAAAATTATATATATATATATATATATATATATATATATATATATATATATATATATATATATATATATATATATATATATATATATATATATATATATATATATATATATATATATATATATATATATATATATATATATATATATATATATATATATATATATATATATATATATATATATATATATATATATATATATATATATATATATTAGAAACTCTTTAAATTAATAATGTCAGGACCGGAGAAACTTATTAATTTATCGATAAATTAATAATTATTAATTTAAAGAGTTTTTAAGTAATTATAGTGTACATACCAAACAAAAAGACAAATTAATCTATACCTCTTAGAATTACGTTGAGACTCAACGTAAATTAGTAACTACTGTATTCATATGTATTGGAAAAGTTAGAAATGAGCTCAAAATAGACTTGAACTTTAAAGAAAAAGAGACAACTATTGAATTATATTTTTTTCAGTTTCTATGAATTATTAATTTATGATTTTCTTGAGACCGAAAATTATAAAGGAATCTTTCGAAAAATTATTATCTCATTATTTTATTGAATTTTTTAATTTTTTACATTGACTCAAATTAGGACCGGACAAATTTATTATTTTAAAAAATTTATTAATTTACTGAGTATTAATTTAAAGAATTTTTAATATATATATATATATATATATATATATATATATATATATATATATATATATATATATATATATATATATATATATATATATATATATATATATATATATATATATATATATATATATATATATATATATATATATATATATATATATATATAAAATTGAAAAATCAATAGAAAGGCAAGGCCTTTAATTACAATACATTTGTTTCTGTTTTACCCAATTAGCTTGGAAATATGGCAAAGTATAGCATCGTGGACGGGTTTAATGCTCCTGTTGGAACAATCGACAATCAGTACCCATTTTCTTCAATTTTGCAAATAAGCAAAATCAATGGTTAAATGGCCTTCAATCATTTGGTTAGCTATTTGTAGAGCCATAGGATTATGTAGAAACAAAATCCTCTTTTAATGATGGTAGTAAATTAGAAATTAAGAATATAATGCTCGGATCGATTTTGACTTTTCACACGTATTAAAAAATATAATAATTATAGTCTAAAACAGAAAAATTATACAGTATTTTACAAAATTATTCTTTATTAATAGTATTAAAAAACAAATTTATATAATTAAAAAAAAATAAAATAATAAATATTTAAATATATAATTAAAAAAATAACAACAGTTATTTATTGATATTATAAAAGGATTTATGATAATTAACCGAGGTAGTAATAGAGAAGGCTAAATTTAGAATTGAAAATAATGGAGGTATAAAATGGTGAATCTCTGTACTGTAGCATAGAAGCTTGGAATTCTAATGTGAATTTTTGCTTCTCTTAAATTTTCATTTATATAATCTTAAGTGATACTCCAGTAGTTTTATATTCAGCACCTTCTACAATTTCAATATCCTCGAACCTATTCTCAATAAAAATAAAATATGTTGACCACTCCATAGTAGTGCATGATTTTTTATTGGATCATATCAACCTAATAACCGTAATAACCATAGTACTAAGAAAAAAAAAACATAAATTTTGTATTGAAAATAATACTTTTTGTTCAATTTAACCCTATCAAATATTCTTGCATGTACTTTTAATATAAATATAAAGTAAAATAATAATATTGATCTTTTAATTTAAAAAATAAATAATGGATGTGTTAGAAACAAAGAATAATTAAATAAATTTTTATATGTAATCTATTTAAATATATATAAATTAAATATATTTTATTTTTAATATTTTTTTAGTGTCTAAATCTTAAATAATAGAGGTATTAGAGATGAACAAAAATACTAATCTAAAAATGATAGGGAAATTGAGATTTGACTTGAATGAGAGAATGTTTAATGTAGGTCCAATTTAACTAACCAAGATAATGGGTGATATATAAATGATTAGGAAGTTCAAACATGTATTATAATTAAAGAAAATGTTAATATGGTTTATTCTGTTTTTGATGATCTCACAATGTCATTCAAAATATGTCTAAAAAATTTGTAATTTATATTGACGTTGTTTTATAAGGTTGTGACTCTTGGTGAAACAATTTTATTTTATCAAAAGTTAGAAGTTTTTGCCAAAAGTTACATTGTTTCGCCTACAACAACATTCTTCAAAAGTAGTATACTTTCATTCTGCAGTACTTCACGAAGTGTTGTCTATTTCCGAATTCAAACCTAGTGTAACATTTCACGAAGTGTTGTCTATTTCCGAATTCAAACCTACTACAATACTTTACAAGTGTTGTCTATTTTTAAATTCAAAATTAATCTTCACTTATATATTTTTTTGTCATTTTAAAACACACTCAAAATTATTAATTCTTAATAATTTACAACACTTGGTTACTATGATAAAGTTATTAATATTCATGATATTGGTATGTCATGAATAACATTTCCACTGAAGTTTGACATATGAGATTCTTCCTTACTATGATAAAGTAGTTGCAATTTTCTTCTTTTGATTTTTCAAAACTCGCATATATGGCAAGAAGCAAAATATCTATTAATTCTAATATATTTGTATGTACTATTTATTTTTTTTATAAATTTTTTCTTTACTATTGCCACATCTTAAACATGTCGAACATGGATCAACTTATTTATTTTTACTTGAAAGTCTAGTGGCATGATTTTTCTCTTTCTTATCATCAAATGTCTCAAAATTCGTAACTCCATTAAGCTTTTTTTGCTTTAAATGTGAGTTTTTATTCTTGTTTTTGATTGACCATGAGTCATTCACCATAAAGTGTCTCTTCATTACTATATTTAGTAACAACCTTATTGAAATTAATGTTTTTTTTTAATAAATTTTTGATACAGATACAACATCTAGTGGTGGAATTAGTAATGAGCAGTCCACTGTTTTGCAGCCCAACACTGTTGAAGTTAGGCCCACCCGTACCAAGAGGATTCCTTCAAAATACAAGGACCACTTCCTTTATTAATGAATATTATAGTTGCATTTTATTCCCTTATTTCTAGTATGTTTCTAGAAGGTTGTGACTCAGCCAAGTTTGTTAGGATTTGCTTAGCTGTGAGATCTCTCACTAGATTCTCTATTTTGTAATTCCTTTATATGCTGTAATTGCTATTGAAGCAGGAGATGAAATGAAATTCTGTTAAGAAAAAACTCTCTTCTCTCTCTTTATATTTGCTTGAGGAGGTTTGCTCAGTCCTTAAAACTGAGCCCTATCATTTGGTGCTTTCATTGTGTTGAATTCATCCTTCTTCCATGGCTCCACCACCAGATCCCATCGCTGATCTCACTCACCAAATCACCACACTCACCACTCAACTTGATGTTATGCGTAAACGCTTCGACGATTCCGGTGGTTCTCGTTCCAGCGCCGATTCGCAACACCGTCCCCGTCTCAAACTTGATGTCCCTCGCTTTGATGGTACTGATACACATGGGTGGATTTTTAAGATTTCTCAGTTTTTCACCTATCATCACACTCCAGATGAGAAACGCATCACCATTGCTTCCTTTTATCTTGATGGTCCGACGTTGTCGTGGTACCAGTGGATGTACCAGAATCGCCAAATCGCGTCGTGGGATCAATTTCTGGAGAAGTTGGCGATTCGTTTCGCTCCAACGGCATTTGATGATCCTCGTGGCAATTTGTTCAAGCTCACCCAATCGTCGTCCGTGACGGCGTATCTCTCCGAGTTTGAAGCTCTTGCTAACCGTCTTGAGGGTTTATCTGAGGCTGATTTACTCAGTTGTTTCATTTCTGGGTTGAAGATTGAGGTTCGCCGTGAAGTGTTAGCTCACCAACCAAAGACTATTGCTCAGGCCGTCGGTCTCGCACGATTACAGGAGGATAAATTGTAGGACATTGCTTGTTCTTCTCGTTCACGGCCATCACCACCACCGTGGCATTCTCCGTCTAGTTCTCGTCCTTCACCAAAACCTAATTCCGACCCTCCCTCCACGGTGAAGTCTTCTCAAGGCTTACTTCCGACCCCACCTGCTAAGCCTCGATTTCGGCATCTTTCTGGGGCGGAAATGGATGATCGACGTAGCAGGGGGTTATGTTTCAACTATGACCAACCATGGCCTAAGCAGCATAAATGTGGTGCCCGTGTTTTTTTGATGGTGGCTAATGATGATGATTTTTCTTCTGTGACAAGTGATTTAGAAGTAGCGGTGGCTGACTTGGTTGACAGCGGCGTCACGACGGAGGACACCTTGATTCTCGCCGTTCAATTAAGCTTGCACGCTCTTTCTGGCGACCAAGCTGCTGACACCTTTCGACTTTCGGGTCGAATCTCTTTGGAACCAGTGGATGTTCTTGTTGATGGGGGCAGTACCCATAATTTCATTAAAGAGACTATCGCTGCAGCTTTGGGCCTGAAGCTGTGCCCAATCGATCCATTCAGGGTTTTGGTAGGTAGTGGCCAAGAATTGTTGTGTTCTCACATTTGCCAGGGGGTGTCAATAGTAATGCAAGGCCACTCCTTCTCCATGGACCTATTTGTCTTAGGTTTGCGGGGTGCTGATGTAGTGTTGGGAGCCCAATGGTTGAAAAAGCTTGGTCCAGTTTTAATGAATTATAATTCACTTACTATGACCTTTTTTCACAACAATGCTTGTGTTGAGTTAAAAGGCGATTCACCCACTCCTACTGTGGGCCTACATCACTTCCAAAGGCTTACGAGACTTGACCCAGAAGCTCAATTATTCTCCCTTCATATCATCAGTCCATATGATACACCTACTCAACCCACACCCGCTCACTCACCTTCTTTACCCGATACAGACCACCTTGACCCAAACTTCATTTCCCTCCTCTCTAACTACTCCCACCTGTTCACTGAACCCTCCACCCTCCCCCCATATCGTCCCACCGACCATACTATCCCCCTCTTACCTCAATCCACACCAGTCAACGTCCGACCCTACCGTTACCCCTATTCCCAAAAATTAGAGATTGAATCCCAAGTGGCCAAGTTTTTGAAGACAGGGTGGATACAACCTAACACAAGCCCCTTCTCATCTCCCGTGCTTCTGCTTAAAAAGAAAGATGGTTCTTGGCGTATGTGCGTCGATTACCGTGCCCTGAATGCAATTACAGTCCCGGATCGTTTTCCCTTGCCAACCATCGACGAGTTATTGGACGAATTGGGTAGGGCCAGGGTATTTTCCAAGTTAGACCTTACTTCGGGTTTCCATCAGATACGCTTGGCTCCACGTGATGTTCTTAAGACCGCCTTCCGCACTCACGACGGCTATTATGAGTATCGTGTTATGCCGTTTGGCTTGTGTAACGCTCCGGCAACCTTCCAGGCTACGATGAACGACATATTTCGTGAGTTGCTGCGTAAATTTGTCATCGTCTTTTTTGATGACATCCTGGTCTTCAGCTCTTCACTTGATACACACTTGGATCATCTGACACAGGTATTTATTATCTTGGCTAATCACAAATTTCACTTGAAACCCACAAAATGCTCATTTTGTCAAAGCCAGATTGCTTATTTAGGTCATATTGTTTCTGAGGGCACCGTGTCACCTGACCCACTTAAGGTACAGGGAGTGGTAGATTGGCCAACTCCTAAATCAGTGAAGAGTTTGCATGGATTTCTTGGCCTGTCGGGTTTCTATCGGAAGTTTGTGCAGGGGTATGCTACTTTGGCTCACCCTCTAACTTCATTACATAAGAAGAATTCCTTTGAGTGGTCTGATCTTGCTCAGCAGGCTTTTGATAAGTTAAAAGTTGCTTTGGCCACAACACCGGTTCTTGTGTTGCCGGATTTCTCATTGCCTTTTACAGTGCAAACTGATGCTTCTGGGTATGCTATGGAGGCTGTTTTGTTACAAAATGAACACCCTGTCGCCTATTTTAGCAAGTTGTTCTGTCCTCGTCTCTCTAAAGCTTCAACTTATATCCAAGAGCTTCATGCCATTACTTGTGCCGTGAAAAGATGGCGTCAATACTTGCTTGGCCATTACTTTATAATCCAAACTGATCACCGTAGCTTGAAGGAGTTGCTTACTCAAGTGATATAAACCCCAGAACAACAATTCTATTTGTCTAAATTGTTGGGCTACCATTATGACATTCAGTACAAGCCCGGGAAGACGAATACTGTTGCGGATGCCCTGTCTCGCTGTCCAGAACCACATGTTGCTGAGTTGAATGTGCTCTCCACCCCTCAGTTCTTGTTCATTGACGATTTACGAAAAGAATTGAGTTCAGATGTCGACTATCAGACTAAGTGTCAACAAGTTGCTACTGATTCCTCTCTTGCTCTGGAGTACACTGTTTCTAATGGTTTATTGTTGCACAAAGGGCGCATTTGGATCCCTTCTACATCTCGTTTTAAGGCCCTGCTGCTTAAGGAATTTCATGAAACTCCTATTGGAGGTCATGCAGGGGTTGTCAAGACTCTCAAGCGATTTTCCGCTAATTTTTGCTGGCCTGCAATGCGCCAAGACATCAAACAGTTTGTGCGTGAATGTGTCACTTGCTAGCAGACTAAATATGTGACAAGTAAACCAGGAGGGCTACTCTAGCCACTGCCCATTTCGGTACGTATTTGGGAAGACATTTCCCTTGACTTTGTCACCAGGTTACCTGCTTCTAATGGGTTTACAGTCCTGCTAGTGGTGGTGGACCGTTTCTCCAAGTATGTGCACTTAGGAGCATTGCCTTCAAATTTCACTGCATATAAGGTGGCTGATTTATTTGTCAATATTGTTTGCAAATTACATGGGCTGCCTAGGAGCATTGTTTCGGATAGAGATTCGGTGTTTATTAGCAAATTTTGGACTGAGCTGTTTAAGTTCAGTGGTACTCTTCTTCGCATGAGTTCGTCTTACCATCCTCAAACGGATGGCCAAACGGAGGTTACTAATCGCACCATTGAGCAATATTTGAGGGCATTTGTTCATCACAAACCCTCTCTTTGGCATATATTCCTTCCTTGGGCAACATTACACTATAACACCTCCTTCCATTTCGCTGCTGGCTTGACACCATATGAGGCAGTTTATGGTAAGCCACCCCCCTCTATTCCATCTTACGTGGCTGATACGTCTGATTTGGCTGCTTCTGATGAGTTGTTGAGCTCACGTGAAGCTCTCCTTGACCTTCTTAAGAAGAATTTGACTAAAGCTCAGTTTACCATGAAGTCCATTGCAGATGGTAAACGTAGAGATATTGCTTATGAGGTCGATTCCTGGGTATATGTCAAACTGCAGCCATATCGACAGATCTCTCTTTCGGGTATCAAGTAAAATAAGCTGCATAAAAGGTATTATGGTCCCTTTCGTGTGCTCGCTCGCATTTGGCCCGTAGCTTATAAATTAGAACTCCCTTCATATTCAAAGATCCATGATGTTTTCCATTGTTCGCTTTTGAAACCATATGCTGGTCCACCACCAGCTGAGAGTGGACAGCTTCCTGCTGATTCTTTGGGGAATAACCTTATACTCACTCCTCTGGTTATCTTGGATAAGAGGATTGTTATAGTTGATGGCAGCCCTCAACAACAAGTTCTAGTGCAATGGACTGGTTTAGCACCAGAGGAGGCATCATGGGAAGCTTGGCAGACTATGCAAGAAGTTTACAACCTTAAGGACAAGGTTGAATTTGAAGGGATGGGTATTGATACAAATACAACATCTAGTGGTGGAATTAGTAATGAGCAGCCCACTGTTTTGCAGCCCAACACTGTTGAAGTTAGGCCCACCCGTACCAAGAGGATTCCTTCAAAATACAAGTACCACTTCCTTTATTAATGAATATTATAGTTGCATTTTATTCCCTTATTTCTAGTATGTTTCTAGAAGGTTGTGACTCAGCCAAGTTTGTTAGGATTTGCTTAGCTGTGAGATCTCTCACTAGATTCTCTATTTTGCAATTCCTTTATATGCTGTAATTGCTATTGAAGCAGGAGATGAAATGAAATTCTGTTAAGAAAAAACTCTCTTCTCTCTCTTTATACTTGCTTGAGGAGGTTTGCTCAGTCCTTAAAACTGAGCCCTATCAATTTTGCATATACTAACTCGACAATAGAAAAATAGTCGTCAGAGAAGGAATTTACGCTACCGCTAGTTTTTGCATTGGAAAACTAAAAACACTACTATAAAAAACATCTTATAGTAGTCTTCATTACTAATAGTTGGGAGAATGATATTATCACGATTAATGATATTAAACCGCTACTTCATTAATAATTATCATTAGTGTTTTTATATAGCAGTGCCCAAATATTATAGTAGTCTTATTCATAAATTCCTTAACATCCACATTTACTACAAATCATATGCAAACACTACTATAAAAATATATTTTACCATAGTTGGAAGAATGGTATCACCATAGTTAGTGGTTTGTTGTAATAAAGGGTATGGTAGTAATGTCCTATTTATCATCATGGGCTAGTAGCCGTGGTAAAAACACAATAACGAGTACTATGTCCAGGGAAGGATCCACATTTTGTATATTGGGGGTACTCACTACAAGAAAACCCTGAATTAGCTAGGGGCGTGGGCTAGGGGGGAAACCCCTCACTAAAATAAATCTATTTGCTTGGGGTTAAACCCCTCGCAAAACACAAAACAGGGAAAAAATAAATTAAAAACATGTAGCTAGGGGATACCCCTCGCAAACAAGGGGGGAAAACTTTTTTGAAATTTGAAAAATGTTTTTACTAGGGTTCAGAGAGAAATTGGTGGGAAAGGTTGAGCATTTGCGAGGGGGTAGCCCCTCACCACTAAAATATATTATTTACTTGTTATATTTTATTGAATTAGGATATTTTTTATATTTATTTTTATTAAAAATTCACTATTTCCCCGACTAAAAATATTAAATTATTTTATTTGTGTAAATATTAAATTTTTTATATATAATTATTGAACACATAAACATAAAAATACATATTCGGTAGCTAAAAAATAAAAATAAATCATACTTAAATATAAACATATTTAAATAGCAGACATCGAGTTATCTTTATTTTTTTAGATATAAAATAATATATTTTTCTATTCTTCAATTATTAACTCATTTATTATTATTATTATTGTTATTATTATTTAAGTTGTTGATTTATAAATATCAACAATTTGTTTTTCTATCCCAAGTAATTAAATTCTAACCAAATTACACATTTAATTCAGCTAGTACATTCAATTTGAATTACCTCTAATTATTATTATTATTATTTTGCCCCCACTAAAAAAAATTCTGGATTCGTCCCTGACTATGTCACAACAGTTATAGAAACCAACCATAGTAAAAAGTGGAGGTCATGGGTTGGATATCCAGCGCCAATATTTTGGGATATTTTTCAACATTTTACCACTGTTGCACATTTCAAAAATAGTGAAATATTTAGCACACAATATTTCACTACAGTTATAGTTTCCAACTGTGATGATATGTTTAAGTTCTTATTTC
This sequence comes from Lathyrus sativus, assembly GCA_963859935.3. Taxonomy (NCBI): domain Eukaryota; kingdom Viridiplantae; phylum Streptophyta; class Magnoliopsida; order Fabales; family Fabaceae; genus Lathyrus; species Lathyrus sativus. The sequence goes on along the minus strand of OZ012735.1, from coordinate 56,470,691 downwards.
ACCATCTGCTCATTAAACATATAACTTTTCAACCTGATTTAAAAAATAATAATATGACAAAAGTTATATTAGAAGAACACGTTAAACTAATCAATGTCTTTTGTGCTTTCTACAATCCATTATCAATAACTCGCTCTTTAAGGGTTAAACTTTTTTGCAATACTTCTAGTTCTTCAATTAACACTTCCTTCTATACTAGTTCTTTATGCAAAGTTTTTAGGACTTTGTAGACAAAACTAGTAGAGAAGGAAGTAATGGTATAAGAATTTGAAGTGTTGAACTAAATTCCAACCGTCAAAGAGCGAGAGATACATATAATGGACTACACAAAACACAAAAAACATTGATCAATGTAATATATTTGTTAATATAACTTACTTTTTCATATTATTATTTTCTAATTCAATCCAAAAGATTATATATTCAGTGAGAGGTTGGTAAAACACTAAAACCACATAGGAAATAATAAACTCATATTTTAAGACACGTTGGCTGCACTAAATGAAAGCTGCAATGTACAAGGAATAACATTAATAATAACTTAAACAATAAGACCCTTATACAAACACATTATGCAATAATACAAATAACAAAATTTATCAACATAAAATAGCAACTTACCTTAACAAAATAACAACAGACCTTAACAAAAACATCAAGATACCTCAATAAAAATATCTAAAATAACATACATATATATACAAACACATCATACAATAACACAAATAACAATATTTATCAACATAAACACTACTACAAAATTTATTTATAATAACACTAATTTAATAGCGCTTTTAGTAAAGTGCTATTAAAAATTTCACTGAAAAACCTTTGATAGCGCTTTATTATCGAGCGCTATTAAAAGATATACACTAGAGATGGTTGACAAAGCAAATAAAAATATTATAAAAAATTTTAATAGCACTTTTAGAATACACGATAGTGTTGAATATCTCTTTGTTAGCGTTGTTATTAACGCTATTGTTGACGTAACTTTTTTATTAAAATAAAAATAATGATAATAAAACACACTCAATTTTTCTTGAGTTTTCTATTTAAAAAAAAAAACTCACCTTCTTTTCTAGAGTTACATTCTCAGGCATACATGATATCAGTGGTAAGGTACTGTACAAACTCACCTTTTTTCCCATAGTTCATAAACCATTTTACATCTGTTTTGATTTACATAAATTCATATTCAATGTAATCATCTATGATATATTTTAGTGAAGATAATCGTTTAATGTTTGATTGAAACTCAGAATTGGTTCCAAGAAAGGGAATGCATGAAGGGGTTACAAAATGAAGGAAAACATTTCACGAAATAGTAACAAAGAGACATGCAAACTCTATTCCAATTTTGTTTTATTTTTTTCTCAATTTTTAAAAAAACAAATAGAATGAACACTACTAGTGTGAACAGTACTCTGAGATGAACAATGCTATTATTGTGAACATTACTCCAAGATGAATAATGTCACATATGAACAATACTGAGTGTGTGAACGGTAACATTGTATGAACAATGATGCAAATGAAAAATATGTTGGCGTTAGCTGGCAAAAAGATTTCAGGAACTATAATAGGAGTATAATTATTAATTGTTAATTATCATGATTTGGTCATAATTAAAAATAGGGGTTTCCATATGTGTGTCTATATATATATATATATATATATATATATATATATATATATATATATATATATATATATATATATATATATATATATATATATATATATATATATATATATATATATATATATATATATATATATATATATATATATATATATATATATATATATATATAATCTATTCCTCTTCTGTAAGATATACAAAACAAAAATAATATGAAAGTATCATACCAATTTCACATGGTATTAGCGGTCAGGTTTTAATCCTGACCTACGGTAACACCTTATATCCGTCTTTCATGGCCGACTTGGATTCAAACTCCGATGATGCTACCTCGTCTTTTATTCTTGTTGAGTTGACGACGAAAATGATGGAAGTTCTGAATCGTGCTTCAGCTTCGTCAGAAATTAGTTATGACCATGCAGTGGCACTGATTGGCATCAAGTTAGATGGAAACAACTATCCCCTTTGATCCCAGGTGGTTAAGATGTATATCTCTAGCAAAGACAAACTGGGATATATCAATGAAGATCTTCCACAACCCCCTCAAACAAACCCTACCTTTCGATGTTGGAGGACTGACAACGTGATTGTTAAGGGGTGGATAATCAATTCAATAGACTCTTCTCTAATCAGCAACTTTATTCGATTCTCCACTGCCGAGCTGGTGTGGGATGCAATTGCGACCACATGCTTTGATGGTAGCGATACCTCCCAGGTGTATGATCTTAGGCGGCGGGTGACACGTCTTAAACAAGCCGGTGGCTCTCTTTAAAAATACTATAATGATCTCCAAGGACTTTGGTGTGAGATAGATTTTCGTCGTCCAAATTTGATGACATGTCAAGTTCATATCCATCACTACATTACACTTGTCCAAGAAGAACGAGTGTATGGTTTTTTGGATGGACTTGATGACCGCTTAGATAATATCAGAAGCAATGTTTTACAAATGAAACCATTTCGAACAGTGGAGCAAGGATATGCACATGTTAGAAGGGAAGCTCTTCGTTAGGCAGTGATGACGGATAACTCTAATGAATTATATAGAGCAGTTCTTGCATCTAAGGGTCTCAAATTACAGAACAACAAAATAATTTCTCAATCAAAACATAAAGAATCATCTAATGGTACTAAGTGTTCTCATTGTGGAGGTAACAAACATACCCGTGAGACCTGTTTTAAGCTTCATGGCTATCCAGATTGGTGGGCAGACTTTCAGACTTGAATGTGTCGCTATACAACTAATAGTAACCTGGGAAAAGCTGCAGTAGCTACTGACGAACCACATCTTTCCCTCATTCCAAAATCAAGTTCCCACACCACTGAAGGTAATGTTATAATTTTCTCTAATCATGATGATGACTCTAATGCATGGATACTTGATTCTAGAGCTACCGATTATATGACGTTTGATGCTGCTGATTTTTCTGAACATTCAACCCCTCAGCGCTCAAGTATTACCGATGCAAATGGTGGTTTATCATCGGTAACATGGGCTGGAATTATGATGTTATCACCATCCCTTTTTCTTTCAAATACACTACTTGCTCCCTCTCTATCTCATAAGTTGTTGTCTGTGAGTCAAGTTACAAAAGACTTGAATTGTGTTGTGCTAATTTATCCATCTTTCTGTTTTCTACAGGATATTCTCACGAAGGAGATCATTGGGTGTGGTGCTAAGAGAGGGGGACTTTACTATATGGAGGAATTTAGTGTAGGCCGAGTGTATCACATGCATTATCCAAGAAATAATAAAATGGAGAAAGTTTTACTTTGGCATCGTTGATTAGGCCATCCTTTGTTTGAATACCTAAAGCATGTGTTCCCAAATTTATTTTCAGATGCATCTTTGTTGAACTTCAAATGCGAAGCTTGTATTTTAGCCAAGAGTCATCGAGTCACTTTTCCATTAAGTATGAATAAAAGTAATGTTCCTTTTGCTTTAATCCATTCTGATGTTTGGGGTCCATCTCCAAAATCTCCTATCTCTATTTATCGGTGGTTTGTGAAATTTGTTGATGATTTCACTCGAATGACTTGGATTTATTTGTTGAAACAAAAAAAATGAAGTATTGCACAAATTTCAACAATTCCATAAAATGATTCAAACTCAATATTCAAAGAAGATTAGGATCCTTCAATCTGATAATGGTGGGGAGTTTGTAAATCACCAATTCCATGAGTATTTAAAAAAACAGACTTATTCACGAAACCACGTGTCCACAAACTCCACAACAAAATGGTATTATAGAACGGAAAAATCGCCATATCCTTGAAACTGCTTGTGCTCTTTTACATGGAGTGCATGTGCCTCACCACCATTGGAATGATGCTATTATTACAACAGTATATCTCATTAATCGGATTCCATCGAAGGTTCTTGAGTTAAAACACCGCTGTAAACCTTGTCTACATTTGTACCACTACCTTCAAGACAAATGCTTCCACCTCGAGTCTTTGGCTATGTTGTGTTTGTTCACCATCATAAAAACCAGCGTACAAAGCTTGATCCCTGTGCCATTCGCTGCCTTTTTTGGGATATGGTGTACACTGTCACACCCTCATTTTCACCTTTAGCTTTTTTATACCCTATATTTGTCATATCATACATTGTTCTATTGCATACCGAGCATGTGGGTTCACAAGGTGAGGATTGGGTCGGTTCATTTCAAATGAGATAAATTGCCTATCATGGGCTACTTGGAAGAAAAGGTTCATCACCTAAGGTTTGATCTAAGTTGGAAAATCTACTCACGTAGATTACTTCAAGAAGAAGTTATTTGAAAATATTGGGATATTCAAGATAAATATTCCTAATGAACATGAAATGCAAGGCTAAATTCAAGACTTTTTCCATGTTTGTTTCTATGGTCAAGTGGAGTTCAAATTTGCAAAGCATGAGTCAAGATCACAAGTGCATAATTCAAGACTCCATTCATTTCAAATTTAATGGTATAAGGGAAATCCATCATTCAAAGTTCAAGATTCATGAATTCAAGGCTAGAATTTTACAAAGGGAATTTCATGACATTACAAGAATGCCATTTGTTACAAAATTTCCAACTCTAAGTAATATTTAGGAATTAATCTATTTCTAATCTTCATTCAAGTTTCTAATCAAATTCATGCAATGGTACCCTTCATGCCCCAACAAATTTACGTGTCCAACATTATGCTTGCAAACATCCAAAGAAAATATTTAAGAGTTAACTCAACATTGGAACATGTCAAAATCAAGACTATGTTTGCTTAGCCATGGGTAATTTGAATGTCATACAAAACAACCCCATGCAAGAGGTGACAATTTGCATTATATCACAAGACCATCACATGTCACAAGACCAAGTAAATGAGCTCACAATGATGCATCTACATGATAAATATCAGAATTTTCAAAAATGCTGTCAAAAGGTAGTAGCATTGACCACAAGAGCTGTCCAAACACAAGCCAACAAATGGTTACAAGGTTTGAGAGCAATGTAGAGTGCTGCAGAAAAAAGACAGCATAGGCAAGTAGTGCAGCAAAAATACAGCATACCAACTTGCATGGAAATGGAAAGAAAGAGAGTGACATGAGGAAAGTGGCAAGAGACATTACCCCATGAAAAAATATGATGTTTTGGGAGAAGGGAAAACCCTAGTGGGCTGAGATAAGAAGAGGAGAGGGGCTGCAAGCATAGACATTCAACATTCACTACACACATAGAGAGATTGGGAGCAAAAGCATTGGAAAAAAAATCAGAAAAAACAGAAAAAAGGAGAGACAACATTGAGAGCACTCACAAACATCTGAGAGAACAAGGGAGGGATAAAAAAAACCAGAAGAAGGAGGTAGACCATAAGGAGCACATCCAACAAAGGCCATTGGAGAAAGAGTAGTGTAGCTCTTGGGTATACTTTCTCTCAAACCCTTATCTTTTTACATTTTTGCATTGCTTTATTTTAATTTGTTTTTCCTTGTATTGTTGCTGCAATAAGGTCTTGATTGACCAAAAAATGTTGTAAAAGAATGAAGAAAAGAGATAGAACTTAGATTAGATCGCACAGTGACATGAGTTGAAAAACTCAAAATACTGTCACGTTTGCTACCAATTCGCCTAGCGAACTTTGCCTCCTTTTTCCCTCTGTTACTTTAAAAAACACGTACTTTGGGAAAACAGCGTGAAGTTCGCCTAGCGAACTTATTGATGTTTTTTATTGTCATGTTTGCTGGCACCTTCGCCTAGCGAACTTTGCCCTATTTCGCCTCTGTTTGCTTTCGCTAGCACCTTCGCCTAGCGAACTTGTTGTTGTTTTTTCTAGGCACCTTCGCCTAGCGAACTTCAGTGCCTTTTGCCTCTGTTTACGTTCGCTGGGAAGTTCGCCTAGCGAACTTCTTGTGTTCTTGGTAACTTTCGCTGGCACATTCGCCTAGCAAATTTCTCCTAGTTTTTCTTGTTTTTTTTCTCAAATTTTTTTTTTGCATGTCTTGATTTTTTAAGCCGACTAACCCCATGTGGTTGTATGATTTTTGTATATGAATGTTGTTATGGTCATTTTTGACCTTTGTTCCAAAAACCATTTTTAAAAAAAATAAACTCTCGATTTTGTCGAGCCATTTTCAACCTTGTAAGTCGATTGCCTTGTGCATTACCATCGACCTTGTTCACATCACTCCAAATATTTTTACAAACAATAAATCTTGATCCAACATCAAGTGATACTTCTTTTCTTATAAAAAAATCCAAAAAATACAATAGATATATGATTAGGGTTATACACCATAAACTTTAAAGTGGTGGGGAAGGGATGAGAATGGAACCCTCATACACTCGTTCTGAATCTTTTGAATACAAGGCGCTCGACTTGGTTATTCGAAACATTCATCTCTATCCAAAGTTCTTTTAGTGTAATCCTAATTAAGAACAATTTCTTTTCGAAAAAAACCTAAAAATAACATCAATTCATCAAACTTCTTTTCGCCTTAGGGCATCAATCCAAAAACCCTTTTTCAAGGTATAAAATCAACCAAAAAACAATCATTTCACAAGCCTCCGAACTACGGAGCTCTGATTCTTCGCTTCTTTTAAGTGAGGATACGTAGGCACAAGGGCCAAAATCCTTGGCGAGCATTAAAATATAAAACCAACCCCTCTTTTCCTTAAGTAAGCACACTTTTGATAATAAAAACACCCATTCACGCTAAACAACCTAGAAGGTTCCCATCGAGTACGATGGATGCGAGCGGGTGCTAACACCTTCCCCTCGTATAACCGACTCCCGAACCATAAGACTTGGTTGCAATGACCATGCTCTTTCCTAAAGGTTTTATCGCTATTTCCCTTTCCCTCCTTGGGATAAACAAAATCCGGTGGCAACTCTGTGTCATTTTTCGCGTAGCGACATACACCAGAAAGGGTATCGTTGCTATGAACCTATTACTCGACGCATGTATGTAACGATGGATGTTACATTCTTGGAATTTGAACATTTATACTCCCTTGCATCATCCAATTCTTCTCTTCAGGGGGAGACACCCGAAGAAGAGTCGAATTGGTCGATATTTGACTGGTACAAGGATATTGATATACCATCAAGTGAAGTTTTGGATGATTCTTGTCAAACTCAAACAAATCATATGAGAACTGAAGTAGGAGTATGCCCTTCTGAAATTGAAGTATCAGAATTCCCCTTCTCTCCAGTACCTAACGATCCATCTCCTAAGAATATCATTGAGGTAATCTCTTCTATATCTCCTAATAATAATGTTGATATCCCTGTTTTCTATGAATTACCTCACATGTATAATCGGAGAAAACCACCGAAGCGATATTCCCCTGAAGAAGAGAATCATAGATCGAGGTATCTAATTGCTAATTATGTCTCTATGAAGGACTTGTCTGAACCCCTTAAGAAGTTTGAAAATGAGCTATCTTCACACAGTGTACCTAGTAAGGTTGAAGAGGCCATTGAAGACCCTATATGGGTTCAAGCTATGAGTGAAGAAATGGAGGCACAAAACAAGAATGTAACACGGACTCTTGTTCCTTTGCCAAAAAAAAAGAAATCAGTAAGGAGTAAGTGAGTTTTCTCTATCAAGTACAAAGTTGATGGGTCTATTGAAAGGTACAAAGAAAGACTAGTAGCTAAAGGCTTTACACAAACATATGGCGTAAAGTATCAAGAAACTTTTTCACCTGTTGCCAAGTTAAGCACTGTTAGAGTTCTTTTATCTCTTGCAGTAAATCTTGATTGGCCATTGCATCAGTTAGACGTAAAAAAATGCATTTCTTCATGGGCACTTGAAAGAAGAATAGATATGGATATCCATCCTAGATACATGATAAATTATGAGACTAAGGTGGTGTGTAATCTCCTAGAGCGTGGTTTGGGAGATTAAAACTGGTAATGAAAAAATATGGCTTCCAACAAAGCAACGTAAATCATACTTTTTTCTTGAAACATCGTTAAGGTAAGGTCACAACTTTGATTGTGTATGTAGATGATATGATTATTACAGGAGATGACTCTGAGGAAATAGAAAATCTTCAAAAAAAAACTGGCAACCGAATTTGAGATGAAAAATTTATGTGGACTCAAATATTTTCTAGGTATCGAAGTTGCAAGGTCAAAGAAAGGCATCTTTATATCCTGGATCTTTTAGCATAGGTTGGGCTACTAGACTGTAATCCTGTAGATAATCCAATTGTCTAGAATCACCAACTTGGAGAATATCCAGACCAAGTGTTAACAGACAAAGGAAGGTACCATAGGTTAGTTGGAAAACTTTTTTACTTATCTCATACACGACCTGATATAGCGTATGTGGTAAGTGTAGTAAGCCAATTTATGCAAAGCCCAAGTAAAAATCACATGGACGTGGTAATTCGAATCATGAGATACTTGAAGTCCTTGCTTGGAAAAGACTTGATGTTCACAAAGAATAATCACGTACAAGTTGAAGGCTATACAAATGTTGACTAGGCAGGAGATATCACCAACAAGAAGTCCTCCTCAAGCTATTTTACCTTTGTTGAAGGAAATTTATTTACATGGAAAAGTAAGAAACAAAAGGTTGTAGCATTATCAAGTGCTAAAGTAGAGTTTCGAGGGATGACTAAAGGTCTTTGTGAGCTTCTCTAGCTTCGAAGACTGTTAATTGAAATTGGCTTTGCTCCAAATAGTGCGATGAATATATTTTGTAACAACAAGTCTGCAACTGAAATTGCTCATAATCCGGTCCAATATGATCGGACAAAACACGTCGAAGTTGATCGACACTTTATTAAGCAAAATTTGGAGACCAAGATAATTCAATTTTTGTTTGTTAAATTTGAAGATCAATTAGCATATATACTCACAAAAGTTGTATGTAGTAGAGAGTTCTACAACGCACTTGACAAGTTGGGCATTCGAGATCTCTATACACCAACTTGAGGGGGAGTGTTGGTGTTAGTTGTCAACATGATTTCAGGAACTATAATAGGAATATAATTATTAATTGTTAGTTATCATGATTTGGTCATAATTAGAAATTAGGTCTTCCATGTGTGTGTGTGTGTGTGTGTCTATATATATATATATATATATATATATATATATATATATATATATATATATATATATATATATATATATATATATATATATATATATATATATATATATATATATATATATATATATATATATATATATATATATATATATATATATATATATATATATATATATATATATATATCCTATTCCTCTTCTGTAAGATATAAAAACAGAAATAATATGAAAGTATTGTACCAATTTTACAAAACATTTTTGCAATCAACAATGTTTAGAAATTTCAAATGGCCCACGATTAAGACGAAAATAAAATAAACCGCAGTGATGGTGGCTAGGATTTAGACGGAAGTAAGACCCCTAAAATATGGAACTCTTAATACCATATAAAAAAAAATTATTTTCATATATTTTAAAGTAGTGATTTACTTAATGGGCCTCATACTAATAAATAAAATAACTATAAATGTTAATATTTTCCATACTCTTGCTCAAGCTGGTGAATGGAGATCAATCATTCCAAGCTTGCAAGTATGTTGGTTGAGTCTTTGTTTTGTCTAAAAGGTATGTAGGTGGTAGTTATTAATCAATTATCCAACTTTTCTTTGATGAAATGTTGGTGATTCTCAACGCGTTTTGTCTTTTCATGTTGAATCGGATTATGGGAATTACTAATGGCCGATTTATTTTCACAAAAACAACTTCATAGCACCTTCATAATGTATCTTCAAATATTATAACAATTGTTTCATCCATAATAGTTCACAAATTCATAAAACCATATCTCTAAATTCTTCTTCAGTCCTTGATCGAGCAACTACACTTTGTTTTTTACTCCTCCAAGCAACAAGCTTTCGACACAAGAAGGTGAAATATCTCAAAGTAGATATTTTATCAATCAATGAACCTCCATAGTCAGTACCAATGAAACCTCCATGATTATACTTCCACCTCTCTTCTTCTTAGATTGGGTTTTAGATATTGTAAATCACAGTCAACCACCTTCAAGTGTCTCACCCTCGGATAATGCATGAATTGGCCCACTACATTAATTGCACATGCCAATTCTGGAATAGTGAGTGCCAAGTAAATCAACTTTCCCTCTAACCTCTGATATTGACCCTTGTCAACTTTGGCACGTTCTTCCTAATGGATCATAACATGGTTTTGTATAATATGAACACTAGTAGGTTTATATTCAAGATTTTGTGTTTCCAGAAAATGATCAATCACATATTTTCTGAGAGATAAAAATTCCTATATTGAAAGTGCTACTTCAATTTTCAAGAAGTACTTGAGTTTTCAAAGTTCCTTCATTTCGAATTCTATTGATAATTTATTTTGAAGTAGTTGTCTCTCACTCAAATCATCTCCAATAACAATAATAATGTCAATATAAACAATACATATAGTTCTCTTTCTTCCGTGTGTATGTTTAAAACATAATGTGTGATCTCCTTGACTTTTCTTATAGCTCAAACAGAACGTTGTCTTTGTGAAACTTCCATATCACACCCGAGGGGACTATTTTAGTCTATATAAGGCCTTCTTCAATCAACACACTATATTGGCTCCACTTGTGGTACTAAAAGCGGGGGGAATCTCTATACACACTTCGTCATCTATGTTTCTATGAAAGTATATTTTTAATACCAAATTATTATAATTTCCATCCAGAATAAGAAGCAAGAGATAGTAAGATTTGAACAATATTCATCATTTCCACAGGTGCAAATGTCTCCTTGTAATCAATGTCATATGTCTGATTATAACCTTTTCCCACTAGTTTTTCCTAGTAACAATGAAGTGTGTCGTTTGATTTTTGTTTTACAGTATATATCCATCGGTATCCAACTACCTTCTTGCCTCTCAAGAATTTCCCAAGTACCATTTTTCCCAAGAGTTTTCATTTTCTCTCTCATAACTTGGGTTCAATTTTTATATTTCAATGTTGCTACAATAGATGATGGGATTCTCATAGAATCAACAACTTCAATAAAAATTTAATATTGCATGGAAATTTTTTTAGAGGAGACATATTAAGAATTAAAGTTTGACATGTTATTAGCTTTTCACTATCAAACCACCAATCATTTACATCCACGCTCAAGATGTCCATTCCTAGGCGAGAGGGGTGTGTAGAAGAGTTTCACATTGAAAAAGAAATGACCTCAATATATGTTTATAAGTGGGGGAAATTCTAACCTTAGAATCCAATTTTGTATGGGTGAGTTAGCCTCAATCACAAATCTTAATATGGTATCAGAGCCTGTTGATCGAACCATGAGTCATCCACTATGTATATCCTTGCACCAAAGTGATAGACATGAGTGGGTGTATTGAGAAAATCTCAAGTCCCGTATTGGTTAGAGATAGAGCTTGGTAAGACTTTATATTGAGTGACATTTCTTACCTTACAAGCCAATTTTGTAAGGATGAGTTATGCCAAAGTTTAATTTTAAAAACATTAATAATATACTGCATTTTGATAATATTTTCACTCAAATGTTGCATTTTGATACATTAGAATCTAAATACCATTAGAATCAATAATGAAATAGAATAATACCTTTTTGATAATACGCATTTATAGTGCACAAGCACATGCTTTCAATGAATACACGCAAAATTTAGTTATCAAGTTTTATCAAGTCTCGAAATCACTATACTTTAAGAGTTGTTACAAAAGATTACAAAATGAGTTTTAAAAAAGCAGTCTTTCAAATTCATAAGAAAACACACATTTTCTATCCAAGTGTTTCTATATTTTTACTCTTCTAAATATATGAATCATACAAATCAATATATTTAAAAGGGTTTCTCAATCCTCTTAGATATCTTCAAAAATCTAACAATTCTTAAAATAATCAATTTTATAAAAAAATTACATTTGTCTCTCTATGTTTCTCTCACTAGAATTTCAATGTCTCTTCTCTCATATCAAATGTGACAGAGAACCACATTTATAATGGCAAGAAATCTTGAAAACAAGACTTGATCAAATACAAGACTTGATCCGACCAACCAACTACCCGGTTAGCGTAGCCTCCCGATGGCTAACGTTTGGCCGCCTCAACATATTTTTCGCCTTTGTCACTCCGACTTTCGAAGGCAACCACCTTCCGCCAACTGATTGCCACTGTTGTATCTAGTCTTCAAACCTCAGTGGTTCCGCCATCTGACTTTGTTGTCAATCGCTAACCTGACCACCTCTACAACTTTATCGATTGATAGTTCTAAAAACATGTAAATTTATCTATTTTACTTGAGATTTTAAGACATATTTTTACAAGACTTTTAATATCGAAAAATAATATTTCAAGTGCTTCTTAATATGATTATATTTAACAATTTTATATAGAATAATAAAAACAATAAATTATAATTTTATTAAATTATTCCTATTAATTATAAATGTATATATTTTTAGTAACATAAATTTAAAATAAAAAATAATAATTTATAAGTGGCTCATATGCTCATATGCAACATTAGTTAAGGGGTGCTGAATGTTGTTTTGGACAGGAATTTAAGGACCAGCTGCTGAATGTTGTTTTGGTTCATATATATATATATATATATATATATATATATATATATATATATATATATATATATAAGACAGCAGAAGGGTAAGAATATACTTTTGTTAAAATAATAAGGATTTAAATTGAGAAAAAAATGACAAGTTAAAAGTTACAGATTCAAATTATTTCAAATAACTTTTAGAAAAAGTCAAAAACTAATAGGAAACGCTACAAACTAAAAACTAAATGATACTATCAAACATAATTTTTTTTAATATGAATCGAAAAGCTAAATGTTAAAAGCTAAAAGCCTATTGTTTTTGTGATTTGGATATATACCTAGGGTTGCTACTTGACAAGAATTCACGAGTAGAAAAGAAGCTCTGAGTGGACATATTGGAGTCACAAGTTCCGCAATATCTTTGAAATTATTGCATGTAGAAACTAAAGAAATGTCCTCAATTATTTGCTAACCTATCCTTTTCTCATCATCTTCTCAACAATCGATAAAAATTAATTATTAGCACCAGCCACAAGGTTATTATGAGGTGTGTAAGGTTTTCTGCTTGGATTTTCTACATGGATTGTCTCTTTGCTAGCCATCGTTATTTGCATTATTGTTAACTTTACATTTACAATTGTTTATTGTAATTAGCTAGCTTTATGATTGGTATGTTAGTTACTAGTTTCAAGTAGTTTTTTTAGTTTGTTTCAAGTTACTTATGGAAGTTAGATAGAGTTGGTAACTAACTTTCTCTTTGATCTCTATATATAAAGGATCACAATTGTACTATAAAGTGAGGTCTTTCATTCTTTCTTCTCTTTTAAGGAATGAAAATGACTTTGTTTATTAAATTATTACTTTAACATATTATCAATAGAATATTTCGATGATGTACTACACAATTGATCCTCTTCTTCTTCCTCGTTCTATCGATCTCCAATGGCAAATATCAATTGTGAGGATTTCTCCACCAATTATTCCAATTTTTACTACCTTTATCCTAAAGAAAGTCTTGATCTTACTCTTGTCTCGACTCACCTAAACCATAAGAGTAATGTTATGGGATGAGCTGGAAAACTATCGCCATGTTCCTCGTTACAATTGTTCCATCTTGTGCACCTGTAATGTTATTGCTTCACAGTAAAACTATCGAGACTAAGACTATGTAATTCGATTCCTCAAAGTCCTAAATAAAAATTCGGCAGTACTAAATCTTAGATTATGCTCATGAACCCTCTCCTAGGTATTGACATTGATTTTACTTTGATCATTCAAGAAGAAAGAGAGCTAGCCATTCGTCTTCTTGATAAGATTAATACTTGATCTATTGTTGATCTCCCTCTAAGTAAGAGTCCAGTTGGTTACGTGTGGATTTGCAAGATCAAATATAATGATGATGACTCTATTTAAAGATATAAAGCATGATTGGTAGCTAAAGGTTACACTCAATTAGAAATAGTGGACTATTTTGACAGATTCTCTCTAGTTGCCAAAATTACATCAGTTAGAGTTCTGCTAGCTTTGGCCTCTATTAAAATTGGAATCTTGAACAACTAGATGTCTATAATCCTTTTCTTATTGATAATTTAAATAACAAGGTTTATATGTCATTACCACCTGGTCATCCGAACTACAATGTGAATCCTTTAAAATTGTGCAAATTACACAAATCTCTTTATGGTTTCAAGCAAGTAAGTCGACAATGACATTCTAAATTATCCTTATCCTTACTTAATTTGGGATACACTCTATCTCATGAAGACCATTCTCTTTACATTAAGTCATATGACAGTACTAATTTCACTATTTTATTGGTGCATGTTGATCATATTGTGATGGTTGGAAATTGTATGACAAAAATTTATGATGTTAAAGTGTTCCTTGATCAAAAATTTTGCATCAAATATCTTGGAAAATTAAGATACTTTCTTGGTCTAGAAATTTTCATATCAGAAAAAGGAATGATAGTCAATCAAATGAAGCATACCCTTGAACTCCTTGAAGATATCAGTTACTTGAGTGTCAAGTCATATGTCATTTCTCTCAACCCCACAACCAAATTTTATTATATTGATGATAATCCTCTAGTAAATTCTACATCCTATAGAAGGCTCATTGACTGACTTTTGTATCTCACCAACACTCAGCTTGACATCTCATTTTCAGTGTAACATTTAAGCAAATTCATCTCTGTCATACGCTAATTTTTACCCTTAAGATTCCACCTCATTTTGTATCATTTGCATCTTATTTAACATTACATGTTTGTGTGTGTATTTTTATGCATCACTAACCCATTACAAATACAAAAATATGTGCTCATCACTTGATTTACAAGTTATGGTTTGCCTCAAGATGTTCAAGCTGAAGATTAGCCAGGGATTGGTGTGATCTTCAACTTCTCAAGTCTCTCATTCATTCATGAAGATCAATAGTTTCCCTTTATCAACAACCAAGGATCACGAAAATATATGAATTGGATCATGATCAATCAAGAAAATCAAATAAAATATTCAAGGATCATAATTTGGGAAAATTAGGGTTTTTTAATTTTTTCTAAGTCGTGAAATTGTATGATTTTTTCTTTACTTCCCAAGTCCATAACTTCCTCCCCAAGCAACCATTTTCTTTGCTCCAAATACCAAATTGAAGATCTTGTTCCATACTCCAACTTTTTCCTAGGGGATTATTTCCACACAAAAATGCATGGATAAAGAGATATGAGGTCATGAAGTGGATGGTTCACTACTTTTTGAACAAGAACACTTAGACAATTTTCACCAAGTTCTAACTATGTCAAGTAGCTGACTTTATGAGCATTTTTCACCATGATCCCAATTGAATCAAGAAACGTGGTCAGAATGAAAGTTGTAGAGAATGTTTCAAGCTTTCCAAAGTGTCAAAGAACCTTGATTTATCTTACTTGAGCTACAAGTTATGATTTTTTTCAAGAGGAATTGATGAAGTTAAATTCAAAGACAGATTCTTGTGACACACAAGTTCAAGATCACTTTTGTTCACTTTGCAAACTGTATCTTTGCATAAGATCAACATAAATCTTTTTGTATCCCATGAGATCGTCAAGATAGTACCAAATTTGTCAAAGTTATATCTCTTTGCATAATGGAAAAACTCATCCCAAAGGCATGAACTTAAGTTTTGATTTGGTGCATTAGGTGAAATTCCAATTAGTCAAGAAACTTATCCACCAAGTCAAGACTTTGGTTTAAGTATCAAGACTAAGTTGCAATCTGAATGATGATGATTCAAATGGTCAAAATTTTGATCATGCTTAGAAAGAAAGATACTTCTACCTTGGCATTCAAGTTAAGGAACATGACATAAACTATTGGATAATAGGATGCATCTCAATCCAAAACTTTTCCTCCAAAAAACTAACTTGTTTTTCTATAAATAAAGGATCACACTTCAACATTGGAACAACACTAGGATCAAAGAGAAAAACCATAACTTGCATCAAACCACCATTGAAGCAAAAACACTCAATTTCACAAAAAATGCCAAAGTCTTCCATAACCACAAAACACCCAAACCACCTATCTACACACACACGCAAACCATAAATCACATGACAAAGTTGTTCAAAACATCATCTTCATCAGAAAACACCTAAACCAAAAACTCAACCCTCAACACCTCATTCTGTTAACTTTCTGTCCAAAGCATTCCAAATCTCCATCCAAGCCTTTTCCAATCCATCTAACCCTTCAAACAACATCCATAAAAGTTTCACAAACTGTGCCAAGTTTTGTTTTGCAACTGTAACATCATTTACACCAAGATCAAATTCACATTTTTCATGTTTGCAAGAAGAATCGTGTCAAAGGTTTGAGATTGTTTCCACACAAAGTAAGCATTCTAAAAGCACCCGAGGGGATCATATAAGTCTTTTGAATCATCAACCACCTTCTGTATTTATTGAAAGAGGCATTGGACCTTGCTCCAAAAGGTAAGTGCCCTATAACTTGAAACTCCATATTCTGGTATCATCTTCATTCAATTGAATTATAAACATTATTTCCATGATGTAATGATCATTTATCATAACTTAATTGTCATGAATCAGTCATGTGTATGATATCATAATTGAATTATATATTTAGGGTTCATCCTGGTTTCAATCTAATTGTTTACAATGTGTTAAGAATTAATGGAATTAGGTCGTACCATCTTGTTCCTCATGAAAAATCAAACAACTTTCAGTTTTATATCACTTGATTTCATTGAGTATTGAAGAAATTAGCATTTCCAGAATTTCAAAAAAAATGATGGTTGATGTTCAGGGTGATGACGAAGAAAATGACGCCATATTTCATTTTTAAAACCTTTTTTAATATTTATTTTATAGTTCCTACATTACATGTTAAATAGGCATTGCGCCGTAATGGTTATTGTGTGTGTTTGTGAGTGTTAGCATGCGTGAGGGTTGGGGTTCGAATACCCCTCGCCCCAGCCCTTTTGGTTATTTTTATTTTCCATGTTTTGCATGTTCACTTAATATATCATGTAATGCGGGTTTCTCTTGTCAACCTAATGCACATGCCGTGGTGGTTACACTTTTAGGTTGTAAACCAAGGTGCATGGGTTCAAGTCCTAGTGGCAGCATCCCTTTCTCTTTTTATCACTTAGTTGTTTCTATGTTTTTTTCCATTTTGTTTCAATCATATCTCAAGCTCCTTTTATAATTTTGACCCAATTTTTTGCACACTCTTTGTTTGTCATATATATTTTGTGAATGCATGAAATAATTCAAAAAATATTAATTATTTTACCCATTTTCATTATGTTGAAAACCTGTTGTTTTTATGAACTTTTTAGGACTTTTCATGTTTGTTTTTGAATTATTTCCTTGACCTAATCACCCATGAATGTTTGTGTGATCATGCTATGTCTTGTAACATGTTTATATGTTATAAATATTTTGTTCGTTGTAAATAAATGTGCTAAATGGTTACCATGTTCAAGTATTTCTTTCATGAAAACTTATTTGTCAAAGCATGCTTATATCTCATTGTGCTTGCCATGACCTTGTTTCTATTCTTGTATGCATAATGATTCCCTTTTAGGGTTAAGTCTTGCTTTTACCATGTTCATATGATCCTTGTCTTTCATGTTCACTTCTGCACCATGATTTATGTCTTGTATTGCTCATCTTGTTCAAGTACTTCCTTCATAAACTTCCACAATGTCAAGCATGCCTATTTATCTTATGTCTTGTATGTTATGAACATGTCTTGATACCATGCTTAATCACATTTGTATATTCACTTCATTCTTGATGTTATACTTGTTAAAGCCTGATAAATTTTGTGTATGTTGATGATATTGTGATGGTTGGAAATTGTATGACAAAAATTTATGATTTTAAAGTGTTCCTTGATCAAAAATTTTGCATCAAACATGGAAAATTAAGATACTTTCTTGGTTTAGAAATTTTCATATCAGAAAAAGGAATGATAGTTAATCAAATGAAGTATACCCTTGAACTCCTTGAAGATATCAGTTACTTGAGTGTCAAGTCATATGTCATTTCTCTCAACCCCACAACCAAATTTTATTATATTGATGATATTCCTCTAGTAAATTCTGCATCCTATAGAAGGCTCATTTACTGAATTTTGTATCTCACCAACACTCAGCTTGACATCTCATTTTCAGTGTAACATTTAAGCAAATTCATCTCTATCATACGCTAGTTTTTACCCTTAAGATTCCACCTCATTTTGCATCATTTGCATCTTATTTAACATTACATGTTTGTGTGTGTGTTTTTATGCATCACTAACCCATTACAAATACAAAAATATGTGCTTGCTTGCTTTACAAGTTATGGTTTGCCTCAAGATGTTCAAGCTGAAGATTATCCAGGGATTGGTGTGATCTTCAACTTCTCAAGTCTCTCATTCATTCATGAAGATCAATAGTTTCCCTTTATCAACAACCAAGGATCACGAAAATATATGAATTTGATCACAATCAATCAAGAAAATCAAATAAAATATTCAAGGATCATAATTTGAGAAAATTAGGGTTTCTTAATTTTTTCTAAGTCATGAAATTGTATGATTTTTCCTTACTTCCCAAGTTCATAACTTCCTCCCCAAGCAACCATTTTCTTTGCTCCAAATACCAAATTGAAGATCTTGTTCCATACTCCATCTTTTTCCTAGGGGATTATTTCCATACAAAAATGCATGGATAAAGAGATATGAGGCCATGAAGTGGATGGTTCACTACTTTTTTGAACAAGAACACTTAGACAATTTTCAACAAGTTCTGACTATGTCAAGTAGCTGACTTTATGGGCAGTTTTCACCATGATCCCAATTGAATCAAGAAAAGTGTGTAAGAACACAGATTGTTTCTTCAGTAATATCTCTATGTTTTGATGATAACACTTATGAATTTTGTATTCAAGAATTATATACTCTAAATTTGTTCTAGACTGTTTGCTACAGATACTAAAGAAAATATTCTTAAAGAGCAAATTTGGATCTGAACAATGATATTATGAAAGGCTTCAAAGGTTTAAGAGCATCTTAAATGAAGATCTGAATGCTGTCTCCAGAAGAATCTGAGTGCTGTCTACTGAAGATTCTGAAGCAGAAGCCTCTAAAGAATAGAAGACTCTGAGAATTCAGAAGCTTAGTCATCAGAAGACTCTGAAGATACTGCGCTGCATAGTATTGAGAATCTGATATAGAAGACTCTGCTCTGACAGAATTACACGCTCAAGCACACAAGCTGCATATACTCTGATTCAGCATAATCTGAAGAACATCCCAAGACTCTGAAGATCCAGAAGATCTCTACTCTGGAGATACTGAAGATCCAGACTCTGATGTTGATAGCTGAAGTTACTTAGTGAAGAAGATTTGAATATGTCCGTTGGCATATCTCAACAGCTATTTCCTCTTTTATGATAGACACAGGAACACAGACAAAAAGGTTTTATCTGTGCATTCCATTCCTAGGAAAGTTTCTGCAACGTGAAGACAAAAGGCACCAGGCTTTTTCAGCACAGTCTCCAACGTTGAGAAGACTTCATGGATCTAAGTGCCTATATAAAGAAGTCCATTCCATCTTCTTCATAAGACGAACTTCTTGCAAAAATCACTTATCAAAGCTAATCTCTCAAAAGCTCTTATATTCTATTTGCTGTAACATTGTTCTTAAACTTAAGAGAAATATCACAGTTGTGATAATAGCTTTTTAGAAGCTTTCTTACTCTTGTAATAGTTTTACATTGATTGTAAAAGGTTTCCTTAAGAGGATCCAGTTGGGATCAGTAGCTCTTGAGAAGACTAAGAACAGTTGTTCTTAGGTGTTACTATTGTAATCTGTTTGATTAAATAGTGGATTAAGTCCTTGACTGAGAAAGGCAAATCACTCTTGAGAGGGTGGACTGGATTAGTTGAGTTCAACGAACCAGGATAAAAATAATTGTGTTTGAATCTTTGATTATTTGTCATACTTATTCAACCCCCCCTTCTAAGTATTTTCTCACCTTCAGTTGGCATCAGAGCTCCGGTTCTGCGTGTGCTACCACTTAACCTTGTCAGTAAAGATCCAGTGAGAAAAGTTACTTTGATATATATTTGTTTGTCATTATGGGTGATGCTTCTACATCCAACATTAACAACAAATATGAAGAAAGGGATAGAATCAGCACAAAGCCTCCTATGTTTGATGGAGAGAAATTTGATTACTGGAAGGACAGAATAGAAAGTTTCTTCCTTGGTTATGATGCTGATTTGTGGGACTTGGTCATTGATGGCTATGAACATCCTACAAATGAGGATGGCAAGAAAATTGATAGAAAATCAATGACAGAAGCCCAGTAGCTCTTGTATTTGAGTTTGATATTATTATAGCTTTTCAGAACTTCTGATAAAACTTTGACAAGTTCTTCTTTAGTAAGTTTAGCCATTACCTCTTCAGCGTCATCGTCAGATTCAGAATCAGATTCAGATCCTGAAGTTCCTTCTTCCTGATCTTCTGTGTTGGCCATCAGTGCAACATTAACACATTCTTCTTCTGATTCAGAAGGTGATTCAGATTCATCTGAGTCATCCCATGTTGCCATCAGAACCTTCTTCTTTTTGTTAAACTTCTTCTTGGGTTTTTCTCCTTGAAGTTTGGGGCAATCATTCTTGTAATGCCCAGGTTCTTTGCACTCATAGCATACAACTTCTTTCTTGTCAGATCTTCTGTGCCCAGAAGATTCCTTTCTATGATTAGATTTTCTGAAGTTGTTGAACTTCTTTCCCTTGTGCTTCCAGAGTCTGTTGATCCTTCTGGACAGCATGGATAACTCATCTTCTTCTTCAGAAGAAGATCCTTCAGAGCTTTCTCCAATAACCTGCAAAGCTTTAGCAGATTTATTAGATTTTAAAGCAATAGATTTACCTTTCTCTTTCTTCTGAGGTTCATCTTCCTCAAGCTCAATTTCATGGCTCCTTAGTGAGCTGATGAGTTCTTCTAAAGAGATCTTGTTCAGATCTTTAGCCATCTTCAAGGCAGTCACCATTGGTCTCCATCTGGTAGGTAGACTTCTGATGATTTTCTTTACATGATCTGATGTGGAGTATCCGTTATCCAGAACCTTTAGACCAGCTTTGAGGATCTGAAATCTGGAGAACATAGCTTCAACAGATTCAGAGTCTTCCATCTTGAAGGCTTCATACTTCTGGATCAGAGCCAGAGCCTTTGTCTCCTTGACTTGAGAGTTTCCCTCATGAGTCATCTTTAAGGATTCAAACATGTCAAATGCAGTTTCCCTGTTTGTAATTTTTTCATACTCAGTATAAGATATTGCATTCAACAATATTGTTCTGGCCTTGTGATGATTTCTAAAATCTTTCTTCTGAGCATCTGTCATAGATTTTCTGTCTATCTTCTTGCCATTTCCATCTGTGGGATGAACATATCCATCTATGACCAGATCCCATAAATCAGCATCATATCCAAGGAAAAAACTTTCAATTCTGTCTTTCCAATAATCAAATTTCTCCCCATCAAACATAGGGTGTTTGGTGCTGATTCTGTCCCTTCATATTTGTTGTTGATGTTAGATGTTGTATTATCAGCCATAGTAACAACCAAATATATATCAAAGTATTTCTCTCTGGATCTTTACTGTCACTGTTAAGTGGTAGCACACACAGAACCGGAGCTCTGATGCCAACTGAAGGTGAGATAATACTTAGAAGGGAGGTTGAATAAGTATGAAAGATTAAAACTTAGAATTAAAACACAAGTATTTTTATCCTGGTTCGTTGATCTCAACTACTCCAGTCCACCCTTCCTAGAGTGATTTGCCTTTCTCAAACAAGGACTTAATCCACTATTTAATCAAACAAATTACAATAGTAACACCTAAGAACAACTGTCCTTAGTCTTCTCAAGAGCTACTGATCCCAACTGGATCCTCTTAAGGAAATCTTTTACAATCAATGTAAAACTATTACAAGAGTAAGAATGCTTCTAAAAAGCTATTATCACAACTGTGATATTTCTCTTAAGTTTAAGTACAATGAAATAAATTCTTAGAAGAATATGAAAGTATGAGAGCTTGAATATTTTGTTTCTTTTCAATGCCAACGTCAACTGAAGAATTTGGTGGAGTCTTGCTTTTATAGGCAGCTGATCCAAGATGAGCTGCACGTTGAGAAGAGTGTCCAAAAGGTCTGAGCCTTTTTGTCTTCACATCAAGTGACCTTTCCTAGAAGAAGAAAACACAGAAAAATCTTTTTTGTCTGTGTTCTTGTGTCTAGCATAAATAAGGAAAGAGACGTTTGATTTACTCCAACGGATATAATCTTTGAATATTTCTTCTTCAGTTTTTCAGCAAATTCATTAGAGTCTAATTGGGTCAGAGTCTTCTAATGATGATCAGAGTTTTGCCGAATCAGAGTCTTCTGCAGCAGGTGTGCTTTTAGCGTGTTTAAGTTTAGAGCATATTTGAGACAGAACTTCAGTACTGGCAGCTTTAGTACTTTCAGAATCTTCTGTAGAAACTATGCTTTGAAAAGACTCTTCATACAAAATTCTTCTTTGCTTCAGATGCTTCTGACTTGCTTCAGATTCTTCTGGAGCTTCTGCTTCAGATTCTTCTGGAGGCTGCGCTCAGAATCTTCTGTTGACAGCAATCAGAATCTTCTAATGAGTACATCTGGCGCTTCAGAGTCTAGCTAATTTCTTGTGTTCAATTCTGATTTGCTTCTGGAGTGTTAATTTCTTTACTATCTGCAGTAAAAACTCTTAAGCAAATTTTAGGGTATATAATTCTTAAATACAAAATTTCATAATAGTTATCATCAAAACATAGAGATATTATTAAGAACCAATCTGTGTTCTAACAATCTCCCCCTTTTTGATGATGACAAAAACATCAGAAATTTTGTTTAATTGAAACTATTAAAATTATAACTCCCCCTGAGATGATGAATCTCCCCCTGAGTTAAATACAGATAAGGAATAGAAACTTCCCTTTTGTCTTGAGTAATTTTCAGAGTTAGATCTTGATTGTTCTTTTAACATTTGAAAGTCAGAGTGTTTTGCAGATTTAAGATTCAGAGTTTGATAATAGTCAAATGATCTGAGAGACTCAGAGTATCTTTTATAGAGTGTACTTATCAAATGTTCTGAAATACTCAGATTAAATGTTAGATAGAATAAATATGTCTGAAGTTTCATTCTGGTGAAGTTAAATTAAACAGTTCAGATCTTTATATTTTCTCCCCCTTTTTTGTCATAAGAAAAAAGTAAAAACTTTAAAAATACAAATAAAAGGAAATAGTAAATAAGATAATTCAGTGGAGAAAAAATTTGATTCATTCAATGAGTTCAGATCAAGAGTACATGCATCAGAAGATATATATATATATATATATATATATATATATATATATATATATATATATATATATATATATATATATATATATATATATATATATATATATATATATATATATATATATATATATATATATATATATATATATATATATATATATATATATATATATATATATATATATATATATATATATATATATATATATATATATATATATATATATATATATATATATATATATATATATATATATATATATATATATATATATATATATATATATATATATATATATATAAATACATAAGCAAACATCAGATGCAAAAACATCAGAATGAAAAAAATGAAAATCTAAGAGTGTTTTGACAAAAGCATCTTCAATAGATCTGTAATCTCAGAGGAGGACTGCTCTTGCTTGGACATCCACTTAGCCATAGTTTCATTCTTCTGATCCTGCTTTGACATCCACTCTGTCATGTCTTCAGATTTCTTATCCTGTTTTGCCATCCAAGACTTGATCTCTGATTGACCAGCTTCCAGAGCAGCAATCTTATCCTCAAAATCTGGATGTTCTTTCTTTATCTCAGATGAAGAAGTATGATGAGGTTCTGGAGCTTGAACAGAGTCAATTTCCATGGGATCTGTAGAGTCTGGAGCATTTGAGCCAGAAGGAAGGTCTACCAGAGTCATGGCCAACGGATTTTCCTCAGATGCAAGTTCAGTAGATTCTTCTGATGATGGAGGAGCATCTGTAAGGAGTAGTGGTTCAGATCTCTTGACTGTCCAGAACAATTTTCTTGCAGCTTCAGCAAATCTGAGCTTCGCATCATCAGAACATACGTTCTTCAGATTTGAGGCCACAGAGTTGAATCTGTTGATGAATCCATTCCAGATGACATCAGATTCTTGGGCATCCATTGTTGCTGAGAATTTCTTCTGTACAGTACCTAAATACAACTGTATTTCTTGCAAAAAGGTTTGAAATAAATGATTAACATTAAGTCTGGGCTTAGGATGTAACAAAGTCTCTAGTGTTATTGGTTTTGGTTGGGGAGTTGGTGGAAAAATATATTTCTGAATAGAGATCAGAGGAGGAGGATAGTATGGAATGAAAGGAATTTCAGGAGCTTTTTCTTTGGATCTGTTTAAAGCATTTAACAGATTTGGTTTTGCTCTGGTGTGAAAGGGAACCACATCAAAGGGTTTATTTGAGAAGGGTTGGAAAGCAGATTTGGGAGGTTCATCAGAAGCAACATTGTTATCAGATGAAATTGGTATAGCTGAAGCAACAGCTTTATCAGATTTACCAGAACAAGATATAGTTGCTAATGAACCTACATCTGTCATGGATTGGATATATGTGAGAAGTACAGATGGAAGGGTCGTTGTGAGTTTTGGTTTCAGAGGAGTGATAGGGTCAGATGGTTCAACTCTGTCATAAAAATCTTTGAGTTTGAAGCCATATACCAGATTGTGAAATAGGGATGAAACTTGTGCACAGGAAATAGATGATCTTGGGTTAGAATTGGGGATCAGTATTTCAGATGATGGTGCAGGTGTGGGGATAGGATCTGGAATAGAAGCTTTAGAAGGTATAATGGGTTCTGGTTGGTTTACCTCAGAGTATCTATGAGATGGAGAGATTAGAAAATCTGGGTGAATGTCAGATTCTGAGGAGTTTGATGAGGTGGATGGTGTGCAGGAGGTAGAAGACACTTGAAACACAGTTTTTAATGGTGTGACATCAAGAACTTATGTCTCAGGAATGTTGGGTTCAGAAGGATTGGTTGATTCTGAAGGAATTTCAGAAGGTTTTGATGAGGGTGGATCAAATGAAGTTTTTATTGGTTCAGATGAAGCTGGAATAGATTCAGCGGGTTCAGATGATTTGGATGATGGATTATCTGATGGTGGTTATTTCTGAGGTTCAGATGATTTTTGTGGTTGTTGATGTGCAGAGTCCTTTTCTTGGATAGTTTCAGAGTGTTTTTCAGTTTGTTTTTCTTGTGGGTGCTTTTGTTGTTCAGATGGCTTTTGTTTAAGTAGTTCAGAGGGTTTTTGTTGAGCAGATGGTTTTGGTGTTTGTTGTTGTTCTGTGGGTTGTTTTTGTGAAGGTAGTTTTTGTGGTACAAACTGTTTGATTTGAATTTTTGGTTGAGTTGATTGTGGTACAGAGACTTTTGAAGTTTGAATTGTTTGTGTTGTGATTGGTGTTGGAACAGATGATTGTTTTTGTGGTGATGTGGAAATTGGAGCAGTAACAGAAGTATTTTGTATAGAGGGTAGCTTTGGAATAGACTTAATATTAGAATCATTTAAAACAACAGGGTTTGCAGAAGATACAGAAGATTTAGTACCTTTGATTTTGATTCTCTTGGTTTGTACAAAAGGAGTGGCGCCAGATTCTTTCCTCTTTAACAGCTTCTGAGGATTCTCAGCAATCTTGATCTTCTTCTGAACAGGTGCAGCTTCTGCTTCTGGTTGAGTCCTCTTTCTTTGTGGTTGTTCTTCTTCTTCTTCTACAACAAGCAGTGGTTGTCTTGCTAGCTGTATAATGTTTGCAGGAACATGCTTTCCTTCTTTCTTACACTCATCAATATACATCACAACAATGTGCCTTGGTTCTTCAGCATAGAACAGAGGATAATCATCTATAGGAATTCTCTTCTTACTCAATTCAGAAACATTCAGCTTCTTGGGAGCTGTTGTGAGTTCATCCACTATTTTAAGTCTCTGAAGACTTTTGGCATTCAGAGGCTTTCCCGTAATGAATTCCAATTCCTCTGTAACTCCAGCAGCGTACAGAGCAGTAACCAATCCATTCTCAGTTAGAAGATCTGAGATTAACCTTCCAAAAGGAATCCAGTTTCTGATCTTCTATCCTTTTTCTTTCACATACTCTCTAGAGGCATTTATATGGTTCCAGAGATGCATAAAGAGAATATATGGAAGATCTACCTTGGTGCTCTGACTGAGGCAATACATGAAATAGAGCTGTTCATTATTGACATAGTCTGGAGAGTTTGTTGACTTCCTATGATGAATACATCCCATGAAGATCTTAGCCCAGATCTTGTAGTCAGGCTTCAGATCCTTGAACTTGTTAGAAGCTTGACCAGCAGTCATCACTTCTTCATACACTTCATCCATATCCACACGCCCAACTGGCAAGTGTGAAACTCCATCTGTTTCTTCATATCCAATAAGCTTTCTGATCAGATCTTCTGTTATTATTATTTCTTTGCCCAGAACAGAAGAAAGGATAAACTTAGGATAAACTGAAGCATGGATCCAGAAATCTTTCACAAGAAGGGGGTAAACTGGTCCAAACAGTCTATCAAAATATTTCACCCATCCTTGAGAACCTATGATTGAACGAAACTCAAAACCATTTTTTGCAAGTGAATCAAATTCCACCATTGATTCACACAGAACTTCCAGCTTTTCAACAGGGGTTAACAATGTTCTTTTTGGTGGAGAATAAGGAGCAACACCCATGTTAGCAGATGTAACTGCAGCCATTGTTGATTAGAATTGTGCAACTGTTGATGATGAAGTTGCCATTGAAGATGGTTTTGTCACACACTTAGGGTTTTTATGCAGAGAGAAGAGAAGATGAAAATGCATAAAATTTCTGAGATGTGAAAAGTGTGAATGTGAAGAGAGGAGATGTATTTATACTAAAACAAGTAGGCATACAAACAGTCAGAATTTTGCACGTTTGAATCAAGCATTAAATGAAAAGAATAAAAATCATTTCAAGCATTTATTGCTTCTGACAAATTGGGGGGAAAATCAAGATTTTCACTATTCAAACTTCACCTCAAACGTCTCTTTAGTAGTGTACACGCCACCTTTGCAGAGTTGGAGTGACACATGTTTGCTTGCATGTGTTCTGAATTCTCTTGAGAAATGAAACGTTAAGCAACGTTCAGATCCTCTAAGGATTGTTAGTTTAGAGTTTCACAAAACAAGTTAATAAAATAAATAAGCAATCAGAAGAAATACTTCAGAGCATTAGGCATTTTTGCATCTGTAAAAATTTCCTTGTGACAAATATCATTCTGGACAAAAATCCATACCAATATTTTTCAGAATAAATTTGAATCTATCTTCAACAAGGGGTTTTGTAAAAATATCTGCCCATTGATGATTTGTATCAACAAAGGCTAAATTTATGATTCCCTTCTGAACATAGTCTCTGATGAAATGATGCTTAATTTCTATATGTTTTGCCTTAGAGTGTAAAATGAGGTTTTTAGACAAACATATAGCAGAAGTATTATCACAAAAGATAGAAATGTTACTTTCAAATATTTGATAATCTTCTAGCTGACTTTTCATCCAGAGCATCTGCGTGCTACATCCAGCAGCAGCAATATATTCTGCCTCTGTGGTTGAAAGTGCAATTGTAGGTTGCTTCTTGCTGTACCAAGAGATGAGATTTCTTCCTAGAAATTGACAACTTCCAGAAGTACTTTTCCTTTCCACTCTGTCTCCAGCGTAGTCAGCATCACAGAATCCAACTAATTTGAAATCACCAGATTTTCTATAACACAAACCCACATTAGAAGTACCTTTCAGATACCTTAGAATCCTCTTGACAGCTGTCAAGTGTGATTCTCTAGGATCTGATTAGAATCTAGCACACAAGCATACACTGAACAATATGTCAGGTCTAGAAGCAGTTAGATAAAGAAGAGAACCAATCATACCTCTGTAGAGCTTCTGGTCTACTTTCTTACTTACCTCTTCCTTGCCAAGTGAGCTAGTTGGATGCATTGGAGTCTTTGCCAGCTTACTATCAGTCATGTTAAATTTCTTCAGAAGTTCTTTAACATATTTGGTCTGATGTATGTAAGTGCACTCTGGAGTTTGATTGACTTGGATTCCTAGAAAGAATCTGAGTTCTCCCATCATGCTCATTTCAAATTCTGCCTGCATACATTTAGCAAACTCATTTCCCAGCATAGTATTGGTAGATCTAAATATTATATCATCCACATAAATTTGACAAATTAGAAGATCTTTCTTAATTGATTTACAAAAGAGTGTTGTATCCACTTTGCCTCTGATGAAATTTTTCTCCAGAAGAAAATTGCTCAATCTCTCATACCAAGCTCTGGGAGCTTGTTTTAAACCATATAGAGATTTCTTTAGTTTGAAAACATGATCTGGAAATTTTTCATTTTCAAAACCAGGAGGTTGGTGGACATAAACTTCTTCTTCTATAATACCATTAAGAAAGGCACTTTTAACATCCATCTGATACAGAGTGATGTTATTTTGTGCAGCAAATGAAATAAGAAGGCGTATAGATTCTAACCTTGCCACTGGAGCATAAGTTTCAGTGTAATCAATACCTTCTTGTTGACTGTACCCTTGAGCAACAAGACTTGCCTTATTTCTTTCAACTTCTCCTTTCTCATTAAGCTTATTTCTGAAAACCCATTTAGTTCCAATTACATTGAATCCTTTTGGTCTTTGAACTAAATCCCATACATCATTTCTGTTGAATTGATTTAACTCTTCTTGCATAGCAATAATCCAATCATTGTCTTGCAGAGCTTCATCTACAGAAGATGGTTCAATTTCTGACACCAGTCCAAATAATGATGCTTCAGATGATCTTAGAAAGGATCTTGTTCTGATGGGATCATCCTTCTTTCCAATAATAACATTCTCTGGATGAGAAGCTTTAATTCTGGATGATGATCCTCTAACAGTTGATTCTTCAGAAATGTTTAGATTTTTCATCTGAGAAGTTAAGGGAATAGCATCTGGCGTTGCATCTGGTTTCTTTACTTGAGCTTTGTCTTCTTCTGGGACTTCAGAGTCAGTGAAGACTACTTCTCTATCTGCAGAGTTTTCAGACTGCTTTGGCTTTTTATTGCCAAGCTTATCATCAAATCTAACATGAATAGATTCTTCCACAATCTGTGTCTCAGTATTGTATACTCTGTAGCCTTTAGAGCGTTCAGAATATCCAAGCATGAAACACTTCTGTGCTTTGGAATCAAACTTGTTCAGATTTTCTTTAGTATTTAACATATAACAAATACATCCAAAAGGATGAAAATATGAAATGTTGGGCTTTCTGTTCTTCCACAGTTCATATGGAGTCTTCTCTAGAAGAGGTCTTACAGACACTCTGTTCTGAATGTCACAAGCTGTGTTGATTGCTTCTGCCCAAAAGTGTTTTGCCAGATTTGTCTCATTGATCATGGTTCTGGCCATTTCTTGCAGAGTTCTGTTTTTCCTCTCTACAACCCCATTTTGTTGTGGAGTTCTAGGACAGGAAAAATCATGAGCAATGCCATTTTCATTAAAATATTTTTCAAAATATTTATTTTCAAATTCACCACCATGATCACTTCTGACTTTTATAATTTTGAAATCTTTTTCATTCTGGACTTGCTTGCAGAAGTCAAAGAACACATAATGTGACTCATCCTTGTGTTTTAAGAACTTTACACATGTCCATCTACTATAGTCATCAACAATGACTAATCCATACTTCTTGCCTCTGATGGATGCAGTTTTCACTGGTCCAAACAGATCAATATGAAGTAATTCTAGTGGTCTGGAAGTAGAAACAACATTTTTTGATTTAAAAGATGATTTTGAAAACTTCCCTTTTTGGCATGCTTCACAAAGAGCATTTGAGGTGAACTTCAGATTAGGAAGTCCTCTAACAAGATTAAGTTTATTAATCTGAGATATACGTCTCATATTAATATGGCCCAATCTTCTGTGCCAGACCCATTGCTCTTCATTAACAGACAAGAGGCATTTAACATTTTGAACTTTAAGTTCTGAAAGATTTATTTTATAAATGTTGTTTTTCCTCTTACCACTAAATAGGATAGAGCCATCCTTTTGACTAGTTGCTTTACAACATTTTTGATAAAAGGTAATATCATAACCATTGTCACTTAATTGACTTATGGACAATAAGTTATGCTTTAACCCTTCAACAAGTAAAACATTAGTAATAGAGGGAAGTTTACCATTTCCAATAGTGCCAGATCCAATGATCTTGCCCTTCTGGTTCCCTCCAAACTTCACATCACCTCCAGATCTAAGTTCCAGGCTTTGGAACATAGACTTTTCTCCTGTCATGTGTCGTGAGCATCCAGAGTCCAGGTACCATGATTGGCGTCTTGACCTTGCTGCTAAGAACATCTGCAACAAGGATTATTTTACTTTTAGGTACCCAGATCTTCTTAGGTCCTTTAGGGTTAGTGGTTCTGAAGGTTTTCTAAACTTCTGTTTTTCAACATAATGTTTATTTTGACTTGCCTTGGGTTTAAACACATAAGTATTCTTCTCAGAGCTTGTGTGTTTAATGTCATTTAAGTGACCAAACTTAAATTGAGAGTACATAGGTGTCTTCTTGATGAAGAGTTTGTCAACATATTTTGGATTACTTCCAGAGGAAGATTCATATCCAATACCTCATCTGTTGTTCCCACCAACACCATAGATCATAGAAGCCATCTTGCTTCTGTCTATGCTTTTAGTAAGGAATTTTTGAAAGCTAGAGTCATATTTTTCTAAAATGTTTTCACATGACTTAGCTTCAGATTCAGATTCTTTTTGAGTTATTTCAAAGTCATTTTTGATTTTCAGATTAATTTCTTTTTGCTCAACAAGTTCTGTCTTCAGAAGATCAATCTCAGATTCAAGACTGCTTTTCAGCTTCTTGTATTTGAGTTTGATATTGTTATAGCTTTTCAGAACTTCTGATAAAACTTTGACAAGTTCTTCTTTAGTAAGTTTAGCCATTACCTCTTCAGCGTCATCGTCAGATTCAGAATCAGATTCAGATCCTGAAGTTCCTTCTTCTTGATCTTCTATGCTGGCCATCAGTGCAACATTAGCACATTCTTCTTCTGATTCAGAAGGTGATTCAGATTCATCTGAGTCATCCCATGTTGCCATCAGAACCTTCTTCTTTTTGTTAAACTTCTTCTTGGGTTTTTCTCCTTGAAGTTTGGGGCAATCATTCTTGTAATGTCCAGGTTCTTTGCACTCATAGCATACAACTTCTTTCTTGTCAGATCTTCTGTGCCCAGAAGATTCCTTTCTATGATTAGATTTTTTGAAGTTGTTGAACTTCTTTCCCTTGTGCTTCCAGAGTCTATTGATCCTTCTGGACAGCATGGATAACTCATCTTCTTCTTCAGAAGAAGATCCTTCGGAGCTTTCTCCAATAACCTGCAAAGCTTTAGCAGATTTATTAGATTTTAAAGCAATAGATTTACCTTTCTCTTTCTTCTGAGGTTCATCTTCCTCAAGCTCAATTTCATGGCTCCTTAGTGAGCTGATGAGTTCTTCTAAAGAGATCTTGTTCAGATCTTTAGCCATCTTCAAGGCAGTCACCATTGGTCTCCATCTGGTAGGTAGACTTCTGATGATTTTCTTTACATGATCTGATGTGGAGTATCCCTTGTCCAGAACCTTTAGACAAGCTTTGAGGATCTGAAATCTAGAGAACATAGTTGATCGCTCCGCAAGTGCACGGAAATATCGAAGTAATATAAAAGATTGTCGAACCCACAGAGACCAATGTCAATCTACCGTTATCTATTATTACGGCGTAAAGCTAAGGCTATTGGAATTAGGAAAATTGAATGCAAATGAAATTAAATGCAAAAGAAATAAAGAAAATTGGTTTAAAGAAATGCGGTAAAGGATATCGGTATGCAAAGACTTAGTTATCTGGGATTCGACAGGTCACCGATGCTTCTTACTCTTTGCAAATATTGTTCAAAAGAAAATAGTGATCTGAAGACTTTCGCCTCACGATGGTTGTTGACGCTAGTCATAATTCTAAGGGCCGAATGTATGCTTTCGCTATCCCATTCGGGGTTAAAACTACTTTTTGGAAATCTCTAGGTTCTAATCCATTTTAAAGTGCTTTCGCTGTTATTAAAACAAATGCCTAGTGTTTACTATCTGGTCTTGCCGCAGCTTTCGCTTGTTGGTTCGTACCTTAATTAATTTCCCACTTTCGTGGCAAAACTACTTTTAAATAAGTTCTCGCTTTCGCGACAAAGTTTATTCAGTAAATAAATTTAAACACTACGGCCAGAAAGGTTGTTTGTAAAAAGGGAAGATGCTGGTTACTATCGAATCCTATCCTACTAATTCGGTTACATACCGATAAAACTTAACTTAGCCAGACATGATAATTAATGCGAACGGAAATAGACATAAACAACGGAATAATAAAGCGTGCATCATAACAGAAATAAAGTAGCAATTCAATTAATAAAAGCCTGTAAATTGTACTGATCTCAAATCCTTGGGTAGTCCCCCACAATGTCGGCAGGATTCTACTTTGGCGAGAAATAAAAGGTACAAGAAGAAAATACAATATTCTGAACTGAAGGAAAATGGAAAGGAAAATAAAAGTAACGATAAATAACTTTGATGGAACTTTGGCAGAACTTCGGGATGAAGAATCCACTCCTTTCTCTGTGAGTCTCTTGTCTATTTATAGGAGATGTTTCTTATCTCAACTTCCTGAGATCATGCGTGAGATATGGAGAAAGTGGTAGTAACTTCCAGTAGTGGGAAGTGAGTGGAGAAAGTGTAGCAACTTCCAGTAGTGGGCAGTGAGTGGAGAAAGTGTAGTAACTTCCAGTAGTGGGCAGTGAGTGGAGAAAGTGTAGGAAGGATTTAAGTTGAGATTGATCGTGAATTCTGATTCTGCGTTTTTTGTCTGCGTGACGGTCGTCATGAAATGTGACGGTCGTCACACGCATGACGGTCGTCACAGCAGCAGAATCCGTATCTGTTGTTTTTCATCTATTTTTCATCCGTTTTTCATCTGTTTCTTCTCCTTTTCTTTCTTTAGTCCAAATTCTCCCCAATCTGCAAAACAAAGTAAAATATTCATATAATAGAACATAAATCAAGATAAATTAATAAAAGTCACAAATAAATGCATGTAAATCAAGCCAAATAAACGATATGATTTCGCGTTATCAAACATCCCCACACTTAAACCATTGCTTGTCCTCAAGCAATCGACCAACACAGTAAAAAGAAATAAGCATAGTTCGAAACAAAGTCACGACGAAACTCTAATCATACGTGGCTGCTAGGCTAATGTTAGATCGATAGGTACTAAATATTAATACCAAGGATATCATAACGACACAATTTCAAAAACTCCCTACTTATGCAAACCAATCGGAATCATGCCATTATAACTCAACCTATAACTCATGCTCTCTTTCACCCCATTTCATTATA
The DNA here is from genome assembly GCA_963859935.3 of Lathyrus sativus. Classification (NCBI taxonomy): domain Eukaryota; kingdom Viridiplantae; phylum Streptophyta; class Magnoliopsida; order Fabales; family Fabaceae; genus Lathyrus; species Lathyrus sativus. The sequence continues at coordinate 56,436,828 of OZ012735.1, read as the reverse complement.
GTGCAATCACATTAAGCCCGTTATCCATACACATTCATGGCAAGTAAACCTGTTAGTGACTATGATCTCATTATTATTTCATTTTTTTTCTGCAAATATGCTTAAGCATCAATTGAACTTAAAGAGTTTGTACCGTTATGCTAAGTGCTCGGGTGAGGAGCACCTAACTTAGAAGGAACATGTCTTTTTCTTTATAATTTTTTTTCTTTTCTTTCTTAGTTTCTCATTTTAACCTAGAGATCATACACTTATTTGCATCGGTTTCTTACTTAGTGTGTTTAGGATGGTGCTGACTGCTTAAATAAACTACTTAGGGATTACTACAAGAACCTGGAGTTTTAAGGTCTCGGCATAATGGGTACTCAAATTTATTTTGCATATTTAGGGGGTTAAGGTTGTCAGGACGATATCAATTTTATCAAAACTTTCCCAAGTTTTTCTAACATAGCCTAAACAGCCTATATACTTTCAGAGTACTATGTCATAAATCAAAAAGTTTTTGTCGGAGTTACAATTTTGAAATTTTGAAATTTTGGGGAAGTTTGAATAACATGCGAAAACCACTCATAAAGACTCGACAGCACATGCAAAGACTTTGACATAGCATTAAAAGTAGATAAAAACAATAAATCAAACTAAAAGGCAATAAAATGAAAGCGATAGAGTTCCTCCCCCACATTTAAACCAAACATTGTCCTCAATGTTTTAGTAAAAGGTGGAAAAGGAAAGATAGAACCTGTATGAATGTTACTGATCTTGCTATCCTTGTCTTCGTTGATCATTTCTACTTCGGCGGCGGGCATTTTGAGACACTTTGTTTGTGTAATTCTCGAACCAGCTCATCATGTTGCTCGCGTCAAGAGGAAGTACTCATCATCAGTGTTCCCACCAGCAACGACACTCGTATGAATGTCCGTGGGCATAGCTCATCTTCTCAGATCGTCATCTAGAGAGTTTTCGCCTAGATATAGCTAAAGCGTAACAAGCGATACATTTCTTTATTTTCTGCCAATTTAAACAAACAAATTAAAATAAAGACCTTGTGGGTTGCCTCCCACACAGCGCTTTGTTTAGCGTCGATAGCTCGACGGCTAAGGAGTGCAAGTACTCATGGTGGTTCTTTCGAGAATGGTTCCTCGATCGAGCTTTGAATAGTCTTCGGTTTCCATGGCCACTTATCAAGCCATCTCTCATATCCCTCACCTTTTCGTTTCTTTCTTCTGTAGGGTGGTTTCTTGTTTTGAACGTGTGGTGGTGGTTCTGGATCTATTCTGCGTATCAGCTTTTCAAATTTGAGCTTTGTTATTTCATCCACCACCTGAAAAGTTAATTGTACCCTTTTAACAGTAATAATGACCCTAGTTTCATGGTCCTCGAATTTTCTTTTCCTATGAAGGACCTTAGACAAAGGTGCATTGGTGTGTATATTTTTCAATACCTCCACATATGTTTTGGATTGGGAGTCTACCTTAACTTCTGCAAACCTTTGTGGGAAAGAAATAGGTGGGGTATAGGGAGGAGGAGCAACGATACCTATTTCCTTCTCTACCTCTTCGACAACCTTCCTTTCGGTTGGTGTCGGTGGATTTTTCTCAATATGTATGCTTTTCTCACCAAAACTCTCCTCAGGCTCATCATCAATCTCCCTAGGATCTTCTATTTGTTCTTCATTAACGGTTGTTACAACATTCACATGTCCTGCTGGGAAGGGTCCTAGAGGTGTTTGTCTAAGCAGGGAGGTTTGAGTCTCCAAAGTCTCGCTGTGAGTTGCGAGGGAATCGACAATAACGTTCATCTGCCTAAGGTCTTCATTAATTTGGAGATGTTGTTTTCTAAAATCTTCGTTTTGGAGAGTTTGTGTTTCCACAAAGCGCTCCATCATAGATTCTATCATAGAATGAGTAGAGGTCTCATTGAATTCTTCTAGTAGTAGTTCGAGGTTGGATGTATCAAAATCTTATGTTTCCTCAAAACATTGGGAGTCGTCATCATAGGGGGAATTTGGGTGAGAGTGCGTAGTATTGAAATCTTCTAATAATATTTCGAGGTCGGATTTAAGTGGAATTTGTGGTTCCTTGAAATATTGGGGGTGGTAGTTATAATATGGAGGGTGGTAGTTATAAGGGAAATATGGGTTATACATAATGATTTAGATAAGAGTGCCTTAGTCTATACTATGCAACAACGGAATCACAATATTGACTGTTGGTCCCCGGCAACGGCGCCAAAAACTTGATCGCTCCGCAAGTGCACGGAAATATCGAAGTAATATAAAAGATTGTCGAACCCACAGAGACCAATGTCAATCTACTGTTATCTATTATTACGGCGTAAAGCTAAGGCTATTGGAATTAGGAAAATTGAATGCGAATGAAATTAAATGCAAAAGAAATAAAGAAAATTGGTTTAAAGAAATGCGGTAAAGGATATCGGTATGCAAAGACTTAGTTATCTGGGATTCGACAGGTCACCGATGCTTCTTACTCTTTGCAAACATTGTTCATAAGAAAATAGTGATCTGAAGACTTTCGCCTCACGATGGTTGTTGACGCTAGTCATAATTCTAAGGGCCGAATGTATGCTTTCGCTATCCATTCGGGGTTAAAACTACTTTTTGGAAATCTCTAGGTTCTAATCCATTTTAAAGTGCTTTCGCTGTTATTAAAACAAATGCCTAGTGTTTACTATCTGGTATTGCCGCAGCTTTCGCTTGTTGGTTCGTACCTTAATTAATTTCCCACTTTCGTGGCAAAACTACTTTTAAATAAGTTCTCACTTTCGCGACGAAGTTTATTCAGTAAATAAATTTAAACACTACGACCAGAAAGGTTATTTGTAAAAAGGGAAGATGCTGGTTACTATCGAATCTTATCCTACTAATTCGGTTACATACCAATAAAACTTAACTTAGCCAGACATGATAATTAATGCGAACGGAAATAGACATAAACAACGGAATAATAAAGCGTGCATCATAACATAAATAAAGTAGCAATTCAATTAATAAAAACCTGTAAATTGTACTGATCTCAAATCCTTGGGTAGTCCCCCACAATGTCGGCAGGATTCTACTTTGGCGAGAAATAAAAGGTACAGGAAGAAAATACAATATTCTGAACTGAAGGAAAATGGAAAGGAAAATAAAAGTAACGATAAATAACTTTGATGGAACTTTGGCAGAACTTCGGGATGAAGAATCCACCCCTTTCTCTGCGAGTCTCTTGTCTATTTATAGGAGATGTTTCTTATCTCAACTTCCTGAGATCATGCGTGAGATATGGAGAAAGTGGTAGTAACTTCCAGTAGTGGGCAGTGAGTGGAGAAAGTGTAGTAACTTCCAGTAGTGGGCAGTGAGTGGAGAAAGTGTAGTAACTTCCAGTAGTGGGCAGTGAATGGAGAAAGTGTAGGAAGGATTTAAGTTGAGATTGATCGTGAATTCTGATTCTACGTTTTTTGTCTGCGTGACGGTCGTCATGAAATGTGACGGTCGTCACACGCATGACGGTCGTCATGGACCTGTGACTGTCGTCACAGCAGCAGAATCCGTATCTATTGTTTTTCATCTATTTTTCATCCGTTTTTCATCTGTTTCTTCTCCTTTTCTTTCTTTAGTCCAAATTCTCCCCAATCTGCAAAACGAAGTAAATTATTCATATAATAGAACATAAATCAAGATAAATTAATAAAAGTCACAAATAAATGCATTTAAATCAAGCCAAATAAACGATATGATTTCGCGTTATCAATAGCTTCAACAGATTCAGAGTCTTCCATCTTGAAGGCTTCATACTTCTGGATCAGAGCCAGAGCCTTTGTCTCCTTGACTTGAGAGTTTCCCTCATGAGTCATCTTTAAGGTTTCAAACATGTCAAATGCAGTTTCCCTGTTTGTAATTTTTTTCATACTCAGTATAAGATATTGCATTCAACAATATTGTTCTGGCCTTGTGATGATTTCTAAAATCTTTCTTCTGAGCATCTGTCATAGATTTTCTGTCTATCTTCTTGCCATTTCCATCTGTGGGATGAACATATCCATCTATGACCAGATCCCATAAATCAGCATCATATCCAAGGAAAAAACTTTCAATTCTGTCTTTCCAATAATCAAATTTCTCCCCATCAAACATAGGGTGTTTGGTGCTGATTCTGTCCCTTTCTTCATATTTGTTGTTGATGTTAGATGTTGTATTATCAGCCATAGTAACAACCAAATATATATCAAAGTATTTCTCTCTGGATCTTTACTGTCACTGTTAAGTGGTAGCACACACAGAACCGGAGCTCTGATGCCAACTGAAGGTGAGATAATACTTAGAAGGGAGGTTGAATAAGTATGAAAGATTAAAACTTAGAATTAAAACACAAGTATTTTTATCATGGTTCGTTGAACTCAACTACTCCAGTCCACCCTTCCTAGAGTGATTTGCCTTTCTCAAACAAGGACTTAATCCACTATTTAATCAAACAGATTACAATAGTAACACCTAAGAACAACTGTCCTTAGTCTTCTCAAGAGCTACTGATCCCAACTGGATCCTCTTAAGGAAATCTTTTACAATCAATGTAAAACTATTACAAGAGTAAGAATGCTTCTAAAAAGCTATTATCACAACTGTGATATTTCTCTTAAGTTTAAATACAATGAAATAAATTCTTAGAAGAATATGAAAGTATGAGAGCTTGAATATTTTGTTTCTTTTCAATGCCAACGTCAACTGAAGAATTTTGTGGAGTCTTGCTTTTATAGGCAGCTGATCCAAGATGAGCTGCACGTTGAGAAGAGTGTCCAAAAGGTATGAGCCTTTTTGTCTTCACATCAAGTGACCTTTCCTAGAAGAAGAAAACACAGAAAAATCCTTTTTGTCTGTGTTCTTGTGTCTAGCATAAATAAGGAAAGAGACGTTTGATTTACTCCAACGGATATAATCTTTGAATATTTCTTCTTCAGTTTTTCAGCAAATTCATTAGAGTCTAATTGGGTCAGAGTCTTCTAATGATGATCAGAGTTTTGCTGAATCAGAGTCTTCTGCAGCAGGTGTGCTTTCAACGTGTTTAAGTTCATAGCATATTTGAGACAAAACTTCAGTACTGGCAGCTTTAGTACTTTCAGAATCTTCTGTAGAAACTATGCTTTGAAAAGACTCTTCATACAAAATTATTCTTTGCTTCAGATGCTTCTGACTTGCTTCAGATTCTTCTGGAGCTTCTGCTTCAGATTCTTCTGGAGGCTGCGCTCAGAATCTTCTGTTGACAGCAATCAGAATCTTCTAATGAGTGCATCTGGCGCTTCATATTCTAGCTAATTTCTTGTGTTCAATTCTGATTTGCTTCTGGAGTGTTAATTTCTTTACTATCTGCAGTAAAAACTCTTAAGCAAATTTTAGGGTATATAATTCTTAAATACAAAATTTCATAATAGTTATCATCAAAACATAGAGATATTATTAAGAACCAATTTGTGTTCTAACAGAGGGAACATCAGGATCTGAAGCTGAATCAGACTCTGACTCTGAAGAGGTATTTTCTGAACTCTCCAGAGCTGAACTTGTTGAGAGTTTGTCTGAAATGTTGGAAAGCTACACCAAGATCAAACTCAAATATAAGAAGCTGAAAATCAGTCTTGAATCTGAGATTGATCTTCTGAAGATAGAACTTGTTGAGCAAAAAGAAATTAATCTGAAAATCAAAAATGACTTTGAAATAGCTCAACAAGAATCTGAATCTAAGACTAAGTCATGTGAAAACATTTTATAAAAATATGACTCTAGCTTTCATAGATTTCTTACTAAGAGTATAGACAGAAGCAAGATGGCTTCTATGATCTATGGTGTTAGTGGGAACAACAGAAGAGGTATTGGATATGAATCTTCCTCTGGAAGTAATCCAAAATCTGTTGACAAACTCTTCATCAAGAAGACACCTCTGTACTCTCAATTTAAGTTTGGTCACTTAAATGACATTAAACACACAAGCTCTGAGAAGAATACTTATGTGTTTAAACCCAAGGCAAGTCAGAATAAACATTATGTTGAAAAACAGAAGTTTAGACAAACCTACAAACCAACTAACCCTAAAGGACCCAAGAAGATCTGGAAACCTAAGAGCAAAATAATCCCTGTTGCAGATGTTCTTAGCAGCAAGGTCAGGACGCCAGTCATGGTACCTGGACTCTGGATGCTCACGACACATGACAGGAGAAAGGCCTATGTTCCAAAGCCTGAAACTTAGATCTGGAGGTGACGTGAAGTTTGGAGGGAACCAGAAAGGCAAGATCATTAGATCTGGCACCATTGGAAATGGTAAACTTCCCTCTATTACTAATGTTTTACTTGTTGAAGGGTTAAAACATAACTTATTGTCCATAAGTCAATTAAGTGACAATAGTTATGATATTACCTTTAATAAAAAATGTTGTAAAGCTATTAGTCAAAAGGATGGCTCTATCCTATTTAGTGGTAAGAGGAAAAACAACATTTATAAAATAAATCTTTCAGAACTTAAAGTTCAGAATGTTAAATGCCTCTTGTCTGTTAATGAAGAGCAATGGGTCTGGCACAGAAGATTGGGGCATATTAATATGAGACGTATATCTCAGATTAATAAACTTAATCTTGTCAGAGGACTTCCTAATCTGAAGTTCACCTCAGATGCTCTTTGTGAAGCATGCCAAAAAGGGAAGTTTTCAAAATCATCTTTTAAATCAAAAAATGTTGTTTCTACCTCCAAGCCATTAGAACTACTTCATATTGATCTGTTTGGACCAGTGAAAACTGCATCCATCAGAGGCAAGAAGTATGGATTAGTCATTGTTGATGACTATAGCAGATGGACATGGGTAAAGTTCTTAAAACACAAGGATGAGTCACACTCTGTGTTCTTTGACTTCTGCAAACAAGTCCAGAATGAGAAAGATCTTAAAATTATTAAAGTCAGAACTGATCATGGTGGCGAATTTGAAAATAAACATTTTGAAAAATATTTTTCTGAAAATGGCATTGCTCATGATTTCTCCTGTCCTAGAACTCCACAACAAAATGGAGTTGTAGAAAGGAAAACTAGAACTTTGCAAGAAATGGCCAGAACCATGATCAATGAGACTAATCTGGCAAAGTATTTTTGGGCAGAAGCAATTAACACAGCTTGTTACATTCAGAACAGAGTGTCTGTAAGACCTCTTCTGAATAAGACTCCCTATGAATTGTGGAGGAACAGAAAGCCCAACATTTCATATTTTCATCCTTTTGGATGTACTTGTTATATGCTTAACACTAAAGAGAATCTTAACAAGTTTGATTCCAAAGCACAGAAGTGTTTCATGCTTGGTTATTCTGAACGCTCTAAAGGCTATAGAGTATTCAATACTGAAACACAGATTGTGGAAGAATCTATTCATGTAAGATTTGATGATAAGCTTGGCTCTGAAAAGCCAAAGCAGTTTGAAAGTTCTGCAGATAGAGAAGTGATTCTCACAGACTCTGAAGGCTCAGAGGCAGAAAAGGCTAAAGAGAAGGAATCTGAAGCAACTCCAGATGCTATTCCCTTATCTTCTCAATTGGACAACTTACACATTTCTGAAAGATCAAATGTCAGAGGATCTTCTTCCAGAATCAAGGCATCTCACCCAGAAGATGTGATTATTGGAAAGAAAGATGATCCAATCAGGACAATATCCTATCTCAGAACATCTGAATCTTCATTGTTTGGCTTAGTGTCAATAATTGAACCAACATCTGTGGATGAGGCTCTGAAAGATAATGAATGGATTATTGCCATGCAAGAAGAGCTAAACCAATTCACCAGAAATGAAGTTTGGGATCTGGTTCCTAGACCTAAAGGATTCAACATTATTGGAACAAAATGGGTCTTCAGGAATAAGTTGAATGAAAAGGGAGAAGTTGAAAGGAATAAGGCAAGACTGGTTGCTCAAGGTTACAGTCAGCAAGAAGGAATTGACTATACAGAGACTTATGCTCCTGTTGCCAGGTTAGAGTGTATACGTTTAATCATTTCTTTTGCTGCACAGAATAACATCACTCTACATCAGATGGATGTTAAAAGTGCCTTTCTTAATGGTATTATAGAAGAGGAAGTATACGTCCACCAACCTCCTGGTTTTGAAAGTGAAAACCTTACAGATCATGTTTTTAAACTAAAGAAATCTCTTTATGGTTTAAAACAAGCTCCCAGAGCTTGGTATGAGAGGTTGAGCAATTTCCTTCTGGAGAAAAATTTTATCAGAGGAAAAGTGGATACAACTTTATTCTGTAAAACTCTTAAGAAAGATCTGTTGATTTGTCAAATATATGTAGATGATATTATTTTTGGATCAACAAATATTATGCTTGGAAAGGAGTTTGCTAAATGTATGCAGGCAGAGTTTGAGATGAGCATGATGGGAGAATTGAGATTCTTTTTGGGAATCCAAGTCAACCAGACTCCAGAGTGCACCTACATACATCAGACCAAATATGTTAAAGAGCTTCTGAAGAAGTTCAACATGGTTGATAGTAAGATGGCAAAGACTCCAATGCACCCTACAAGCACTCTTGGTAAGGAAGAGGTAAGTAAGAAGGTAGATCAGAAACTCTACAGAGGTATGATAGGATCTCTTCTATACTTGACTTCTTCTAGACCTAATATTCTGTTTAGTGTCTGCTTATGTGCAAGATTCCAATCAGATCCTAGAGAATCACACTTAACAGTTGTTAAAAGGATTCTAAGGTATCTGAAAGGTACTACTAACATGGGTCTGTGTTACAGAAGATCTGATGAATTTTCATTAGTTGGATTCTGTGATGCTGATTATGCTGGAGACAGAGTTGAACGTAAAAGCACTTCTGGAAGCTGTCAGTTTCTTGGAAGTCATCTGATCTCATGGTACAGCAAGAAGCAACCCACTATTGCACTATCAACTACAGAGGCAGAATACATTGCTGTTGCTGGATGTTACGCAGATGCTCTGGATGAAGAGTCAGCTAGAAGACTATCAGATCTATGAGAAAGATCTGAACGTTGGAAACGTTTCACTTCTTGAGAGACATCAAATGCACATGCAAGCAAACACGTGTCACTCATAATCTGAAAAGATGGAGTGCTCTACTGAATTGACGTTTGAGGTACTGCTTTGAAAATCTCATTTTTCTTGGATTTCCCCCCATTTGTCATATCTTTAAATTGAAATGATTATTTTCATTAAATGCAATGTGTAAACGTGCGTATGTGTCTATTGATGTGCCCAATGTTTGATTTTTTGGTTTTCTATAAATACCACTTATCACACCATTTTCACACTTTTCACACTCACTACACTTATGCATTTTTCCTCACTCTTCAACCTCTACCAAAACCCTAAACCCAAATCTTCATCTTCATCAATGGCTTCTTCATCAAATGCTGCTGAAATCTCCAACAACAATATAATGTACAAGGAACCAGTACGCACTCTATTTACTCCAGTTGTGGATCTTGAGGTTCTGTGCGAGAGTTTCATTGATCTTGAATCAATAAAAGAAAATGGGTTTGACCTAACAACTGCCATTAAAGCTCAAGGCTGGGAGAAATATTTTGATAGACTGATGGGTCCTGTGTACCCAACTTTTGTGAAGGAGTTCTGGATTCACGCTAATGCTGGTCCTAAGTTCATTCACTCATCTGTCCTTGGGAAGGAGATAGTGACCACTGAGAAACTGATCAGGCAGCTGTTTAGTTATAAAGAATCTGATGGTGTTACAAACCTAGCCTCTGCACGTATTGATATGGCTAAGGTGTATGAAGAGACTACTGTATCTGGAACACAAACAAGCAAGGTTAAAGATCTGAAACCTATCTATAGGATCTGGGCGAAGATATTTATGAGTACAATATTTCACAGAAAGTCATCCAACTCACCAGACTATGTGAGTACAGAGCATCTGTACTTCATGTACTGCATCAGCAAGAATACTAAGGTGGATCTGCCCTATCTGATTTTCAGTCATCTTCTGACTCATGTCAAAGAGACTAGAGAAGAGGTCAGAGCTAAAGCTGGGAAAGTTAGAACTTGGTTACCTCTGGGAAGACTTATTTCAGACATCCTTACAGAGAATCAGTTGGTGAAGCATCTGACAGATGCAAACACGACAGAGGATCTGTCCTACATCATTGGATCTGAGATAAACGGGCTTACTCTGAAAAGAATGAAGATCATTTCAGAGCTGAATGGTAAACTAAGGAAGATAAACTCTGAGGAGGTCAATGGCAGAAGGATACCAGTAGAAGATTTTCCAATGTTCAGCGTAGATGAACCAAAAGGTATTGTCTGGGCTTACATTGCAGATTGTCTGAAGAATGGAATTCCTCTACCTGCTAACCTTGTTCAGAAACAAGGAGAAGAATTGCCCAATCAGATGAAGGAAAGGCGTAGTAAGAGAAAAGCTGAAGAAGGCTCTGTTCAGAAGAAAAGGAAAGAATCTGAAGTTCCAAGGAAGAAGAAGAAAGGAGTAAAGAAAGTCAGAATCAATTCTAGAGATGCTACTCTGAAAGAGATAAGAGACACTATTCGTCAGGTATTAACATCTGATCCTACCCATGCTGTTCATTCACCCCTTCCATCACCTCAACTTAGACATAGAACTTCTAACCCCCAACCATTTGCAAACCTTTCATCTGAACCACCTTCATCTCCCTCAGTACATTCACAACCATCTTCTGTACCAACAACCTCTGACCCCCAACCTCATACTACATCTGAACCCCCTCAACCTACTTCACCAATACATTCACAACCAGAAATTTCACAACCAGAAATTCCACAACCAGATATTCCACAACCAAACCAATCAGAGACTGTTCAATCTGAACACTCTGCACAACCAGATCTACCAGAAGATTCAAATCTTTCTGAAGATATTCTGGATATCCAACCTCCGAATCAATCCATTAACATTTCTTCAACATCTGTTCACTCAGAAGAATCTTTTGATTGTGAATCATCTGAATCATCTGATTTTGAACCAGAGTCTCTCAAACAACCTCGTTCTGACATTGCTATGAAGGAACATGTTAACATTTCTATGTTTCAAACTTCATCATCTGAAACCCAAACCATCCCTCAACCATCTGAAACCCATCTATCTAAACCCAAACCATTCCTCAACCAACTGAACTCCCTCAGTATGACACCCAAACATCTCAACCAACACCACCTCAACCACAACCATCTGAATCTACACCATATGAACCTACTCCTGTTAACACTCCTAATCCTAAACCCTATGAACAGTCAGATCTAGGATCATGTGTTAATACTATGTTTGAAATATTCAAGAAGGAGATAGATTCTGAGTATGCTCGTGTTAAGGAAGTGTGCTTGTCAAGTTTGGATCCGGCTGTTTCAAATGCTTCTTGGAAACGTTTCATCTGGATGTTCAACAAAGCTGCTTTAAAAGTTAGAGCTAAATGTTCTAAGCTTACAAAGACTCAGTTTGTAGAGTTAATCAAGATAACTCTGATGAATATTCTTCCTCCTCCTCCTCTGTTGCTTCTGGAAGCTGCTCCTCCAGAGGCTCCTGCATCTGAAGTGGTTAAACAAGCTTCTGAAGAGAACCAGTCTGATAAGAACACTGCTGCTACTGCATCTGCTTCTTCTTCATCCGTGGTCACAGAGCTTGTAAATGATGTCAAGGAAATAAAAGATTGGATGGTAAAGCAAGAGAAGACAACTGATGAGATCAAGACCTGGATGTCTAAGAAAGAAGAGTCAACTGCCAAAATGACAGAGCTTCTGACCCTTATTGCCTCATGCCAGACTTAGTTTTATTTGATGTTTTTGCACATGTTATTGCTTCTGTTGTTTTCTTATTGTTTTGTTATGCTTTTTGGCATCTATCTGTTCTTTTGTGACTCTGTTTGATTATGAACTCTGATCTGTTTAAATGAAAGTTGATATTTTTGCTTCTATATACTTCTTTTCTTTTGTATCTTTATGTCTTTAAAAATCTTTTTGATTATGACAAAAAGGGGGAGAAAAAGACAATCTGATTGTTCAACCTATAAGCAATTACTAAAACTGAAATTCAGACATTTTATTAACTTACTTTGAATTTAAGTCTTTCAGATTACATTGATATATCTGACATAATTCATTGAAGTTACCCTGAGACTTTTCCAACCAGAACCTGATCTTCAAAGCAAATCTGAGTATTCAATCAACTCTGATATCTTACTCTGATACCTTTACTCTGAAAGATAATTCAAGCAAGATGATAACCAGGCGCTCTGACTGAAGGAAGTCATAATTATCTGGCATCAAGATTTGATTCTGAAAGTCAAACCTCTTGCATCAGGCTCTAAATCTGAAATATACTTAATCAAAAAGGGAAGTGTTTTTCTTCTATTAAAGTATTCATTTCAGGGGGAGATTGTTAATCTCAGGGAGAGTTATAATTCATACTTTTTATTGAACAAAATTTCTCATGTTTTGTCATCATCAAAAAGGGGGAGATTGTAAGAACACAGATTGTTTCTTCAGTAATATCTCTATGTTTTGATGATAACACTTATGAATTTTGTATTCAAGAATTATATACTCTAAATTTGTTCTAGACTGTTTGCTACAGGTACTAAAGAAAATATTCTTAAAGAGCAAATTTGGATCTGAACAATGATATTATGAAAGGCTTCAAAGGTTTAAGAGCATCTTAAATGAAGATCTGAACGCTGTCTCCAGAAGAATCTGAGTGCTGTCTACTGAAGATTCTGAAGCAGAAGCCTCTAAAGAATAGAAGACTCTGAGAGTTCAGAAGCTTAGTCATCAGAAGACTCTGAAGATACTGCACTGCATAGTATTGAGAATCTGATATAGAAGACTCTGCTCTGATAGAACTACACGCTCAAGCACACAAGCTGCATATACTCTGATTCAGCATAATCTGAAGAACATCCCAAGAATCTGAAGATCCAGAAGATCTCTACTCTGGAGATACTGAAGATCCAGACTCTGATGTTGATAGCTGAACTTACTTAGTGAAGAAGATTTGAATATGTCTGTTGGCATATCTCAACAGCTTTTTCCTCTTTTATGATAGACACATGAACACAGACAAAAAGGTTTTATCTGTGCATTCCATTCTAAGGAAAGTTTCTGCAACGTGAAGACAAAAGGCACCAAGCTTTTTCAGCACAGTCTCCAACGTTGAGAAGACTTCATGGATCTAAGTGCCTATATAAAGAAGTCCACTCCATTTTCTTCACAAGATGAACTTCTTGCAAAAATCACTTATCAAAGTTAATCTCTCAAAAAGCTCTTATATTCTATTTGTTGTAACATTGTTCTTAAACTTAAGAGAAATATTACAGTTGTGATAATAGCTTTTTAGAAGCATTCTTACTCTTGTAATAGTTTTACATTGATTATAAAAGGTTTCCTTAAGAGGATCCAGTTGGGATCAGTAGCTCTTGAGAAGACTAAGAACAGTTGTTCTTAGGTGTTACTATTGTAATCTGTTTGATTAAATAGTGGATTAAGTCCTTGACTGAGAAAGGCAAATCACTCTTGAGAGGGTGGACTGGAGTAGTTGAGTTCAACGAACCAGGATAAAAATAACTGTGTTTGAATCTTTGATTATTTGTCATACTTATTCAACCCCCCCTTCTAAGTATTTTCTCACCTTCAAAGTGGTCAGCATGAAAGTTGTAGAGAATGTTTCAAGCTTTCCAAAGTGTCAAAGAACCTTGATTTATCTTACTTGAGCTACAAGTTATGATTTTTTTCAAGAGGCATTGATGAAGCTGAATTCAAGACAGATTCTTGTGACACACAAGTTCAAGATCACTTTTGTTCACTTTGCAAATTGTATCTCTGCATAAGATCAACATAAATCTTTTTGTATCCCATGAGATCTTCAAGATAGTACCAAATTTGTCAAAGTTATATCTCTTTGCATAATGGAAAAACTCATCCCAAAGGCATGAACTTAAGTTTTGTTTTGGTGCATTAAGTGAAATTCCAATTAGTCAACAAACTTATCCACCAAGTCAAGACTTTGGTTTAAGTATCAAGACTAAGTTGCAATCTGAATGATGATGGTTCAAATGGTCAAAATTTTGATCATGCTTAGAAAGAAACATACTTCTACCTTAGCATTCAAGTTAAGGAACATGACATATACCATTGGATAATAGGCTGCATCTCAATCCAAAACTTTTCCTCCAAAAAACCAACTTGTTTTTCTATAAATAAAGGATCACACTTCAACATTGGAACAACACTAGGATCAGAGAGAAAAACCATAACTTGCATCAAACCACCATTGAATTAAAAACACTCCATTTCACAAAAAATGCAAAGTCTTCCATAACCACAAAACATACAAACCACCTATCTACACACACACGCACACCATAAATCACATAACAAAGTTGTTCAAACCATCATCTTCATCAGAAAACACCTAAAACAAAAACTCAACCCTCAACCCTCAACACCTCATTCTGTTAACTTTCTGTCCAAAGCATTCCAAATCTTCATCCAAGCCTTTTCCAATCCATCTAACCCTTCAAACATCATCCATAAAAATTTCACAAACTGTCCCAAGTTTTGTTTTGCAACTGTAACATCATTTACACCAAGATCAAATTCACACTTTTCATGTTTGCAAGAAGAATCGTGTCAAAGGTTTGAGATTGTTTCCACACAAAGTAAGCATTCTAAAAGCACCTGAGGGGATCATATAAGCCTTTTGAATCATCAACCACCTTCTGTATTCATTGAAAGAGGCATTGGACCTTGCTCCAAAAGGTAAGTGCCCTATAACTTGAAACTCCATATTCTGGTATCATCTTCATTCATTGGAATTATAAACATTGTTTCCATGATGTAATGATCATTTATCATAATTTAATTGTCATGAATCAGTCATGTGTATGATATCATATTGAATTATATATTTAGGGTTCATCCTGGTTTCAATCTAATTGTTTACAATATGTTAATAATTAATGGAATTAGGTCGTACCATCGTGTTCCTCATGAAAAATTAAAACAACTTTCATTTTTATATCACTTGATTTCATTGAGTATTGAAGAAGTTAGCATTTCCAGAATTTCAAAAAAATGATGGTTGATGTTCAGGGTGATTACGAAGAAAATGGCGCCATATTTCAATCTTAAAACCTTTTTTAATATTTATTTTATAGTTGCTACATTACATGTTGAATAGGCATTGCACCATAATGGTTATTGTGTGTGTTTGTGAGTGTTAGCATGCGTGAGGGTTGGGGTTCGAATCCCCCTTGCCCCAGCCCTTTTGGTTATTTTTATTTTTCATGTTTTGCATGTTCACTTAATATATTATGTAATGCGGGTTTCTCTTGTCAATCTAATGCACATGTCGTGGTGGTTACACTTTTAGGTTGCAAACCAAGGTGCGTGGGTTCAAGTCCTAGTGGCAGCATCCCTTTCTCTTTTTATCACTTAGTTGTTTTTATGTTTTTTTTTTCCATTTTCTTTCAATCATATCTCATGCTCCTTTTATAATTTTGACCCAATTTTTTGCACACTCTTTGTTTGTCATATATATTTTGTGAATGTATGAAAACATTCCAAAAATATTAATTATTTTACCCATTTTCATTATGTTGAAAACATGTTGTTTTTATGAACTTTTTAGGACTTTTCATGTTTGTTTTTGAATTATTTCCTTGACCTAATCACCCATGAATGTTTGTTTGATCATGCTATGTCTTGTAACATGTTTATATGTTGTAAATCTTTTGTTCGTTGTAAATAAATGTGCTAAATGGTTACCATGTTCAAGTATTTCTTTCATGAAAACTTATTTGTCAAAGCATGCTTATATCTCATTGTGCTTGCCATGACCTTGTTTCTATTCTTGTATGCCTAATGATTCCCTTTTAGGGTTAAGTATTGCTTTTACCATGTTCATATGATCCTTGTCTTTCATGTTCACTTCTGTACCATGATTTATGTCTTGTATTGCTCATCTTGTTCAAGTACTTCCTTCATAAACTTCCACAATGTCAAGCATGCCTATTTATCTTATGCCTTGTATGTTATGAACATGTCCTGATACCATACTTAATCACATTTGTATATTTACTTCATTCTTGATGTTATACTTATTAAAGCCTGATAAATTTTGTTTTGTTAAGTTTATCTTGACATTAATGTTTATATACACCATTATCTAAACCATAATTCAACCTTAGAAATTTTAAACCATTTTTATCTACAAACTTTTAACCTTCCCAAGAGATAGCCATTAATCTCTTGTAAAATTTTAACCCTTCCTTCAAACCTTGCCATAGAGATATCTATCAATCTCTTCTCCATTTTCCACCTTTGAATTTACATTTACAATCAACCTTGTCATAGAGATAGGCATTAATCCCTCCTCCCTTTACAAACCTTTAACTATTAATTCAAATCCTTCCATAAGAGATGGCCATTAATCTCTTCACCTTTACAATCAATCCTCACAAGCTTTGCTTTAAAGCTTTTTCCCTTTGTTGTCTTGGTTCTTAGAACCCTAAAACCCATAGTTCCATAAACTACGAACACTCTAATTTCTTAAGTTACTTTTGAGAATACGTAGGCACAAGGTCCAAATGCTTGGCGAGCACTCTTTTTCTTTTTCACACTCTTCCCTTTTTTACTCTTTTTTTTCACACTCTTCCCTTTTTCACTCTTTTTACCCATAGTTCCCCAAACTACAAATGTTTTGACTTCCTCTAAGGATATGTAGGCATAGGATTGCGAGATTCTAGTGAACACACCTATTTATTTTCACCCCCTTTATTCATATACATTACAAAAACTAAAAAAAACATTTCCCACTTTTATCATCATCCAAAAACAATAAACTCTCCCAAACAATAGTAAACCATTTATAGCAAAAACGTAGATATTTCAAGAGGTTCTTGTAGAGTACTATAGATTCTTAGGATGCTAATACCTTTTCTTAGTATAACCAACCCCCGTACCTTCGATCTCTTATTTGCTTAGCCTTTAGTATTATCTTTAGCTTTGCATATTTAGTTAGGGTTTATTCGTTCTTTTCCCCTTCCCTTGGATAAATTAAATTTAGTTGGTGACATCTTTTGTTTTGTGAATCAAGTTAATGTAATAGCTTGGTCTCCAATTCCCACCAAATACATAAATGGCGACTTCACTGGGGAAACATCCCCCAAGAGGTTTAAACCTAACTTGTTTATCTATGTTTTGCTATTATTATTGTTTGCTTTGCTTGGGCATATTCTGCTTCTTTCAAGTGATGATCTATATGAGTGACATAAGTCCTAACCCGGGCTTGAATATACATTAAGATAGGATGTCGGTATAATCAAAAGTTACATGTTTGGAGTAATCCTACACATGATTAACATATGACACAATCACGCTCAGTGGAGGCCCTTTGAGATTACTGATTCGTTGTGAGTAGTCATAATTGCATTACTTTTTCCAACATGGGAGTCTGAGAAGTTGAGGATCTTAGTATCCCACTTTACCCCACTTTTCCTTTTAGGATCTAGTGTGATGCTTATCCAAGTGTAGACCTGAGGTAGTTGATACGCGATACTACATTCAGACGAGTTTCTCTTGAGAATATTATTGATTCTCGAGTAGCCTGTGTGTCAGTAATATCCGAAAGATGGATCAATGACTCTGTGAACTTTTTTAGAACTCGTTCTATAGGTAAAAAAACCTTAGTACACACCCTTTGTTGGTTCTTCACCCATACTCCATCCTTGTGATCCTAAACCTTGGATCCTATTACATGTGACCTGCATCCTGTGTTGCATAAACATTGTTATCATTTGCATTCCTTGTATGATTCATTGATACATCCAGGTTGTCCAGCAAATCATCCTAGTGTCTACCTTTCAATCATCTGTCAGTCGTCAAACTGATTCCTCATTACAAATACATGACTAGAGCTTATATTAGACGGAAAATGTAAGAACAAGAAGTGCACAACACAGAGATCAAAATAGAAATTGATGATCTAAAGTCAGGTGTCACACTCTAATTTTTAACCCTAAGATTCCACCTCCTCTTTCATCATCTTGCATTATTTTAGGTCAATCATCCTTACCTAACTAACCCAATCTTCTAGCTTTGTTTTGTTTGCTTTTGTTCATCTGTGAATTAGGGTTATTTTAAAGGAAGTTAAGGGGTTGACCAGTCAAATCTTGAGATATCTTTAACCAATAAAGTTCTCATGTTCTCAAGATATCTCTTTCCATCAAATGTCAAGCACCAAATGGCCTCACATTAAGTGCTTCAAATATTCAATTGTACCTAATCAAGAACTAGGGTTTTTTAACCAAGGCTAACTACACCTTTGACTTTTTGATCAAGATATGATTTAAAGACAAGGATTCATACACTCCAAGAAATCTCAACAAAATCATGTGTTCATCTAGATTAGGGTTACAAGGTTGTGCACTTGATCAAGCTATTAGTGGCTCTGAGGCTAGGGTTTTTTTACTGCAGACATCTTATGGTTGATTTTTGAAGCAAGCCTTGTTCATTTGGATCATTACTTCATTCCAAGGTTCTTATATGTCTCATGGCTCATTGTAAAGTCTCTCAAAGGTTCATTTGGGTAGAGGAATGATCAAGATTTTCATCTAGTCAAAGAAAAGTCAATAGTGGTTCTAAAAAGGTTCAAAGCTTGACTTTTGGTCATTTGAGTTATGAGAGGCCATTTCAAGTAATTAAAATTGATATGGTGAGGAAGAATCAAGAATAATCAAGGAGATTCATAAAATCAGGAGATGTTGCTAAATTAGAGCTTTTAGAAATATTTCTAAGTGTAAAATTCCCTCTTTTAGCACCTAACTTCCATGGCAATTTTCATCATGATACAAGCTTCATCTCATTGTGCCATCAACATGAAAGTTGTAGAAATTTTTCTAAGATTTTTTTTATGTAAATAACTCCTCCATTGGATTTACACATCTCAAATTATGATGTCTTCAAGTTGGAGTCTCAAAGTTGAATATTTGAAAAGACTTTGAATCATCAAAAGTAACCAACTTCTAAGACAAATTTCACATGGATCCAAGCATTTCCTCAAAATGCTTTCAATATAAGAGTTATTCTTCATCATTTAAGCTTTCTAAAAAGTGCAAGAACTTACCATTTCCATGTGTAGAACTCAAGTTATGATTTTTCTAAGTCAATGCCATTTTTAGATAACCTAGTTTTGGTCATTCACTTCAAGGCTAGAGTTCATGAACCCCTAAGCTTCAATTCAAGTTATCTAAAACATGAAAGTTGTACCTCATGGTCTTGCATTCATGATGACTTCAAATTTCATTTCATTTGGTGGCTTATTATGAAAGTTAGGGCATTGTGAACAAACATACATGATTATGTAACATGAGTTGGTTTTCTTGTTTTTCAAGTCACAATTTGGAGTGTTCTTGTTTCTCTCTTGTACCATAGCATCATCACCACATGACACCACCAAATATTTCCCAAAATGAGCAAGCATACATTCACATATCAAGCATAAATTCAATTTTTTACACCATATGTGGAATTCACCAAATCACATCACAAATCCATTTCCTTTCCTCCAAATCACTATTATTCATTTCATCACCCTCATTTATAATGAATGATGACCCAAAGTGGTGTGTCAACCATCCCAAATTCGTGTACACCATATTTTGAGTTTTTTTGGCAAGTTTGAAAAACAAGTCATTCACACTTCATGGGCCTTCAAAAATAGTCCTAACCCACTCTATTTAACTCCACGCAAACCCTAAATGTGAGAAGGAGGTCCTTTATTACAGCGAGAGCTTGAAACCATCTCAAATTTCTCTCACTTTGAATATGCCATTTCCTTGAAGTTTTTGTTTGTTTCTTGCTTGATTCCTACTCAGTGAAGCATCAGGAGTCCATTGGTAATCGTAATATGAAGCTTAAGCAATGTTTGAAGGACCAACAGTGTTTCTCCGTTAGGTAACATTTTCATCTTCAAATCTCTCATTTTAGACACAGATGTAGGTTCATACTGGTTGCATCTGAAGCCCTACCATATGTAGGCCATGTTTGGATACTTGTTGTGCTTGTTTAAGCAACCTTAAGTTTGTGATTCTAATTTTCATGCACTGATTTCACCATGTTAGAGACACCTTTCTGAAAAACTAAGCACAAATTCTTATTCCCCATGAATTTCCTTCAAGAATATGTGTGGTTTGTGGATTTTTATTGTGTTTGATCTGCAACTCCGGCGTGTCTAGCCGAAGAAGACGATCAGAGCCCTAACTCTGGTGTCTGAGGTGTATTTGCATGCATGGATGGTTGACTAACTGACCTTCTGACTTGTTGATGATGCGTGTGTGGCGTGGCGCCTGCGTGGCTGCCAACGCTTTAATGAAACAATGTGTTTCATTAAGCTGAGTGTTTGCTGGTTTGTTTTGGAGCGTGGGCCACTCATTTTTTCTATCTGCACACCTTTATTTTTGGCCCAATAGCGCAGTAACTGGATTGCTTTGTATCCCGAATTGCTAATGTACCCCTTCTATTCTATTTTTTTTATTTTCTTTCTATTTTATGTTTTGATTTTATTTTAATAGTTCCAAATATATCAAAGTTTCACAAAAAATAATTTTTAGATATTTTGATACCTTATTTAATTTTTCATATTTTTTATTTTAATTTTCAATTTATTTTGATATTTTATTTTGATTTAATTGTGTGATGTGTCTAAGTGACGTAGTCTTGGAACTATTGCCTTGATTCATGATCTTTCCAATTGATTCTTGATCCATCCTTTTGCACACATTTAAGAACATTTATGTAGGGTATTTGAATGCTCATTTGATGTCTTGATCATGTACTTTGGGTTCATGTTTGGATCTCTTTTGATGCATAACTTGTTTGATCAATGGATTGTGTATTTGCCTAATGTTTGAGATGGTTTGAGCATCTTTTGTACACATTCTTAGGCATTCTTTTAGAGCACATTGAACCACTTCCATATTGATTTTATAACCATTTTCCATCATTTTTGAAGCCTCTTAACTATTTTTCTTGAATGATGCATTGCTTGCCTAATTGTTTGGATGTGTTTGAACGTTGTCGATTGGTTAGGGGTGCACTTATGCTATTTTTAATTGATGCATAATTGTAGCTTAGTTTTGGATTGAATATGCTTGGTACCTAACCTAGTTTCTAACCATTTTGATTAATTGTGCTTGATTGAAGTTTGAAGTGCTTATTGAATGTGATCATATGATGTCTTGACTTAATTATGGTTTTGATTTCATTATCATTTGTTTATTTTCCTATTTTTGGTTGAATTCCTAAGATGCTGATGTTTTGAGCTTACTCCTTTGGTGTTCTTGACCTAGTTTCTCAAGGTGCTTTCTTGTATGACCTTAGTGGATGCCTATTAGTTCTTGTATGATTTAAAAGAAATTATTTGAGGGTTTTATTTTCATGTTATGATAATCATTGTATGATCTCTTCTCATTCTTTTCTTCACATGATCATATTTGTTCTTGTTATGGGTGATTTGATTGGTGTTTGCCTAGCTCTTTGAGCATAATACTTGTTGAACTTGTGTGATATCTTGGAATTGAATACGGATTGAATTACTTTTTTTTATTCTGACATTGATGCTATGGTATGCCTTACTTGATCATTTGTGTTTTGTGCTTTGTGCCTTGCTTGAACACTTATTTTTCTTTGAGAATGATCATGTTATATGCTTGTTTAGTCTTGATGCATGTTATGAACTTACTCTTTGATAATTCCTCTTGCAATTCATGATTTGATGTTTAAGTTGATGTTCATGATTATGTTTCTGCCCCTACTTGGTTTCAAACCTTAACTCCACATGGCTAATCTTTTGAAGTGTGTTTTGTATGAGTTATGTGTGGGCAATTGTTTGAGTATTGGTGTGATGCATGTCTTGTGTGTTTTTGCTCCTCTTACAATCTTTCATGTGATTTGAATATGATGTGATGTAACTACTGGAATTCTTTATTCTCATTTCATCTTAGTCCATTTTGTTTGGATGCTTTGACTTTTAATGTCAGTATAGGGTTCCCTATCCTTATGTGCTTATGCATTCTTGGTTTTCACTTGTACTTGGCATGCTGCATTCTTGATCCATGATGTGATGCTTTATTTTAAATGTTGATATCCTATCATTGATCTTTGGCTTTGACATTTGATGTCCATTATTTATATTCCTCTGATATTGTGGTTGCCTCTGTTGTGAATCTAAGGGAAGGACTTTAGGTTCACTATACTGTCATGTGCTTTGCATTTCCTTTTTCTTCTTCTTACTTCTTAGCTTGATCTCTATTTCCCCTTTAGTTTGATTAACTTATGATATTTACACTTAGATTGTTCCCCTTAGACTAACATACTTAGTCTGTATCCTTATGCTAGTTCCCCTTAGGATGTTTCATCTTTAGATAACCTACAATTAGATTCCCTTTCTCCCATGAGAGAATTAGACATGAGTCATCCCTAGTTGACATGTAATTCTCCTACCCCATGACATAGTTGATAAACATGTTGATTTCTTTTCTACTTGAGAGAGGTATGTGGCATACTCGTTGATTCTATATCTGTAAATTATATGTATGCCTAAGAGGGGGGGGGGAGTGAATTAGGCTCTTAGACAATTTTTTCGGTTTTTATGATTCTTAGATTTTTCTTCTTTAAATTCTTCTAGATGATGAAAAACAGTAAAGTGCAGAAGGTAAAAGGACACAGCGATTTATAGTGGTTCCCCTCACAATCCGAGAGTACTCCACTCCCCTTTCAACATGAAAGAGAATTTTACTATCAATGTTAGATTTCTACAAAAGACAGTCCTAACAACCAAGAACACCCTTCTTGGATTTACACAATATTTAAGTCCTACCGAGAATGAATATCTCACACAAGGACCTCTTGTATCCACAATTCGGATCACAAGGAAAACCCTACAAACTTATCTTTTATCATTATAAGAATAAGTTGTAGTCAATTCTGAATTTTGTATATAAGTGACAATTGAATGTATATCAATATGAAATATTGATCTTCTTCTCGAAACAAAGATTACTCAGAAAATTATACAAGTGTTCTTTATTGTGAAAGCAAGCTGTAAGAATGTGAAAGTGTATTTCAATGGCTTGTTTCAAAATTCTGATTTGAACACTTTTGAAAATTCAAAAAGGTTGAAGATAAAGAGTAATATTTGAAAATTTGTTTCTGAAGGTTTTTTTATTTATTTTGAAAACTGAAATCAATTTATAAGAGTGAAAAACCTTTTCAAAAAGGTATGATTATGGGACAGAAAAATAGCCAGTAAGAAAATCATAGAGCAATGCAATTCTCCATGAACAGATGCTATTTTTGGTTGTTGCTTCAGTGTTAATCGGTTAACCAAATGGGTTAATCGGTTAACACCTTTCCAACGTATAAAAAATTCAAATTTTACATGTGTTAATCGGTTAACCTATATGGTTAATTGGTTAACACTGTAAGAACTTCCCAAAATCATAATTTTAACTTGTGTTAATCGGTTAACCCCACAGGTTAATCGGTTAACACTGAAAGTTTTTCCAAAAATACTTAATTTAAAAAATTCAAGAGTATTTTAAAATAGTTTTAAAATTATTTGTGTTAGTGGTGTAGTGAGATGATATTAAAGAACACTTGCATACATAATTCTAAGTAAACAATGTTGTACTGTGTCTTGAATCTTCAACACCACTTGAAACTTGATAGATGAAACTTTAAAGTTATGTCTTGCATGATTGTTTTGTATGAAAATTGTTTTGTTTATGAATATGATGTATGACTTAGCTCTTTGTTATCTTTCTTTGATTGTTGACATGAATTGGATATGATGTGATGTTGCTATTGTCCTACCTTGTTTCTCATGTTGTTTCACTTCATTTCACTTTGTATTATGATTGATAATGCTTCTTGTAAGATGTTTAAGTCATTTGAATGTGTGTGGGCACATTGTTTTGCCATTGGGTTTTGATTTCAAATCTTTGGATATGGTTTGGCATGTGAATGATTCCTTGTTTGTTTTAACATGATGTTGGTGTTCACCTTGTATGATTGAGATGTGTGTTTGCTTGATGCCTCTTTCCTTTAAACTTCCATGATTGTTCATCTTGTTTGTATTTTCTTCATTCTTCTTCTTTCTTCTTCATCTCTTTTCTCTTCTTGAGACTTGTTTAAGTTTCAATCTTGTTTTTATTAGCGATTTAATTGGATAGTGTTTACTTGTGCTTGTTCACATGATCCCTTAGGATTCTTAGTCCCGCTTAATTTCTGGTTAAGGTGGGAGTAGGATAGACATTAGGGTTTCAATCCTTTGCATGACAACAATTAGGATAGTCCTTCTTTGACCTCAACTTTAGGTCCAGCATTTGTATGATAACATTAGGTAGACTTCCATTTTATCCTCAATCTTAGGACCATTTTGTATGATAAAATTAGGGTTTTAGTTTCCCTTAGTTGTTTTCTTTTCACCCTTTGAGTCTTCTCTTCTCATCTCAAAAAAATTCTAATACACTTAATAAAAGACGATGAACATTGTGCGCTACGAGCCTTAAGCATATGAGAAATGATGAGTGAGGGGTTTCTCCTTACTTGTATAGAGTGTTTAGTGTATGTCCCGTCTGGGGGAGATATGCAACGCATTCGTTCCTATATCATAGTCTTTAGTGCAACGTGAATCTCAAGCAAATCCAATTCACTTCATTAAAACTCATAAAAAAAATTCAAACCTTTTAATTCTTCGAGACTTGTTCTCAAAATCATTTTCAAAAAAGAGTACACTATTTTTTCGCTCTATTGTAAACAGGCATCGACCCTAATTGCTGGAATAGGAACTTAACGTCACTCATAAAAAACACTTAACCAACCTGTGGTTTAGTTACCCGAACTAAGTTTGCTCTGATTTCTCATACCAGATAAGGATACGTAGGCACAAGACGACGATGTCTTGACGAGCAACCTTCCCCCCCTTCACCCGTAATTTTCTGAACTATGCTGACTCTAACTTTCCCATTGCACGAGGGAATACGTAGGCATATGGCGGCGATGTACTATCGAGTCTCCTTTTTCTTTTCCTTTTTCCCTTTCTGTTTAACAGTAGCTTTTAGATAACTCACCCTTTGATTAGACAACAAGCATGGATCTCGTTGAGTATAACGAACGTGAGGTGTGCTAATACCTTCCCCTTGTGTAATTGACTCCCGAACCCAAGATTTGGTTGCAATGACCTTGTCTTCTCCTTTCTTTTAGGTTTTCTTTGATCGCTTCATTTCCCTCCTTTAGGATAAATACCTTTCGGTGGAGAATCTTCTGTTTGTTTCTGCCGGTTGTTTTTTCGCAGTTGCTACACATGCCTATTCATCTTATGCCTTGTATGTTATGAACATGTCTTGATACCATGCTTAATCACATTTATATATTCACTTCATTCTTGATATTATACTTATTAAAGCCTGATAAATTTTATTTTGTTAAGTTTCTTTTGACATTAATGTTTATATACACCATTATCTAAACCCTAATTCAACCTTAAGACTTTTAAACCATTTTTATCTACAAACATTTAACCTTCCCAAGAGATAGCCATTAGTCTCTTGAAACTTTTTAACCCTTCCTTCAAACCTTGCCATAGAGATAGCTATCAATCTCTTCTCCTTTTGCCACCTTTGGCTTTACATTTACAATCAACCTTGTCATAGAGATAGCCATTAATCTCTCGTCCCTTTACAAAATTTTAACTCTACATTAAAATCCTTCCATAAGAGATGGCCATTAATCTCTTCACCTTTACAATCGATCCTCAAAAGCTTTTCTTTCAAGCTTTTTCCCTTTGTTGTCTTGGTTCTTAAAATTCTAACAACCTGTAGTTCCACGAATTATGGATGCTCTGATTTTTTAAGTTCCTTTTGAGAATACGTAAGAACAAGGTCCCAATCCTTGGCGAGCACTCTTTTCTTTTTCACAATCTTCCATTTTTCACTCTTTTTACCCATAGTTCCCCAAACTACAAATGCTCTGACTTCCTCTAAGAATATGTGGGCATAGGATTGTGAGATCCTGGAGATCACACCTCTTTATTTTCACCCCTTTTATTCATATACATTACAAAAACAACAAAAACATTTCCCACTCTCGTCATCACCCAAAAATAATAAACCCCCCCCCCCCAAACAATAACAAACCATATATAGCAAAAACGTAGATATTTCAAGAGGTTCATGTAAAGTACTACAGATGCTTAGGATACTAATATCTTTCCTTAGTATAATCAACCTCCGTACTTTGATCTCTTATTTGCTTAGCCTTTAGTCTTATCTTTAGCTTTGCATTTTTATTTAGGGTTTATTCATTCTTTTCCCCTTCCCTTGGATAAATTAAAGTTCGGTGGTGACATCTTTTGTTTTGCTAGTCAAGTTAATGTAATAGCTTGGTCTCCGATTCTCACCAGATACAATCTCCAACCCACGTGTCCCTCATTTCGTTGTATCCATTTATATTTTAAGATACATAAATCTTCAACTAGAACAGGCGTCTTCTTCTCAAATAATATTGAACTTAAATTGTATGGCATTGTTGATTCTAACTTTGTGTGATACCTTAAAACAATAAAATATATTACATGTTGTTGAGTTTTACATGGCTGATATATAATCTCTTAGAGGCCTAAGAAAAAAAACATGGTTTCAATATTCTTTAGTGGAGTAGGATATAATGCTTTGGCTTCTCTTGCTTGTAAAATTCAATGGCTACATCACCTTCTCAAGGATTTTGGCATTACACATTCCCAATCTGCTTTAATTTATTATGACAACAAATTTTCTATTTACCTTGCACATAATTCCAAATTCCATGAATGAAACACACATTGAAATTGATTGTTGTATCATTAAGGAAAAAATTCAAAGCAAAATGGTCTGCCTCCTTCTTGTAAACAGCTATACTTAACTTGTTGATGTCCTTACCAATCCATTGCATATTCCTTCTCTCTTTTTCAATTTTTTCAATTTGGACCTATGTGATATTCATAGTCAAACTTAAGAGGATATGTTAAACATATAGTTACTTATTATTTAAGTAACCTCATTTAATTGTAGTTAGCTAGCTTTATGATTGATTTGATTAGTTACTAGTTAGGTTTTAGTTTGTTTCAAGTTAGTTAGGGAAGTTAGTTAGATTTGGTAACTAACTTCCTCTTTGATCTCTCCATATATAGAGAATCACAATTGTATCATAAAGTGAAACTAAGACCTTTCATTCTTTCTTCTCTTTCAATAAATGCATATGACATTGTTTGTTCATCAAATCATTGCTTTAGCAACATTTTTTCATTAAAATGTCCATACTTTAGATACATCCTTACATTTGACTTCATTTATTGGATTCTCCTGAACATGTTTTATTTTGAAAAATGAGTCAATATATGCAAAAGATCTGACACATCCTCCAAAATAAGTGTGTATTATTATTTTATTTTATTTTGCAAGGAAGTTAATCAAATTCAAAGCATATATAAATATTTAATCAATGCAATTTAGGAAATTCAAATAAGTTATGAATTATGTATTTAGATGATAGTTTTGAAAGTATATATCTATGAAACTAGTTGGGATTTTAAAATTCAAATTAGTTAAAAATTAGAATGATTAATCGGTTGGAGGTAAGTAACTTGAATTTAAGATGACATAAAGGTAAAGAGACTTAAATTAAAGGCTTAATGTATGTTTTAGCCCCTTAATTTTATTTAATGTTTCACTTTAGTCCTTTAATTAAAAAACTTTACATGTTAGTCCCTTAAAAAAAATTTGTTAGTCTAATAGGTCATTTTTGTTAAATTTTGCCTTTGTGGTAATCTCATTGTCATTATTTAATCTGGTTTATTTGACTTGGAATTTTTATTTATTTAAAATTTTATGTTTTATTTATTAAGCATTCAGATCTCTCTCTTTTGCCTTCTAAAAACCCTAGTTGCCACCTTCTTTTCCCTTTGTCATCTCTTCTCCTTCTTCCTTCCTCGTTCTTCTAAAAAAAGTACTTGTACATGTCAAAAAGTACAGGTGTGCGTATTTCCTCTGCAAAGGTAGGAAGACGCATATGCTTTAGTAGGTTTATAATAAGATATGGTAGTTATTACTTGGCCACGATGACGAGAAACTCTGTTCAGTAGTGTTTTGAGGTAGTTTAAGAGTCCTTCTCACGTGAGTTGAGAGGCTCTGTAGATGACCGATGATGCTTGGGAGCAAGTGAATGGTTATGGTCAATCGTGATGTTATGACTTTAGTAAGTGTTATGCTCTTATGGGGTGCAAAAGAATGATATCCCACTTCCCTGCATGAGAGATGTATTTATAGAGGGCTTTATGGCCTATATTTCTCTTAGGAAGGGTCGTTGCCCATTCAATCAATGGTGGACCGTTGAATCCCTATATCCTAGAAAGTTATGGGTCTGTTGTTGACCCTAACTTCTCTCTATACTATAAACTTATTATCTCATGTTTCCCACTACCGGGCAATAGGAAATTCCTGGGGCGATGCGACACCTCCCTTTAGGAGACATTCTTACATCGCCTCTTATGGGGCAATCTAAAGGCATCCCTCTAAGAGAGACTCTTTATATTTATAACATTATATAGTCCTTCAATCATGATGCCTTTGATAGAACACGAAGTGTTTTAATATCGCAACTCTAGGGAAGTATCCCAAGAACCTGCATTTCCTCAAGTGAGGCCTAAGTTATCCTGGGAAATCCATATTTTTTAGTCATATCTATGTGTAACCCAGCCAAAGAAACACTAAGTCCCTCAGATATAATAATGTGTTGACTTCTTGAGCAATGCTTCTATTGGGCCCTCATGCAAGACTTATGATCAAGTCTTTCAGGTCACGTATCTGTCGCGCCTCTCAAGCGAATTCTTAAGTCTCATTTTGCCCGAAGATACACTAAGTCCCTTAGGAAATAGTATAATTATCTTGGGGAATCTACGTCTCTCAGGCATAATTTTATATTTCCTGACTGAAGAGACTATAAGTCCATAAGGTGGGACGTTTGACCTACTTGGGTGGGACTTCCATCGAGCCTTTAGGTTAAACTTATTATCAATCCTCTCTAACTTTATATATGTCGCGCCTCTCAAGCGTGATTGTTGAGTCTCATTTCTCCTGAGACACTAAGTTCCTTAGACAAGAGTATAGTTATCGTGGGGAATCTAAGTCCCTCAGGAAAAATTGTATATATCCTGACTGAAGAGACTATAAGTCCCTCAAGCGATATGTTCGACCTACTTGGGTGAGACTTCCATTAATCCCTCAAGTAAGACTTGCGATCAAGTCTCTCAAGTTGGATATATGTCACACATCTCAAGTTTGATTCTTGATTACTTGTCCCACCCGAGAAGACACTAAGTCCCTCAGGCGAGGAGTCAGATAGCTTATTCATATTACCATATAGGGCAGGAAAGATCTTTGTCATGAAGTCTTGCTTAAGAAATGTTGCTTCAAAGGGTAGCAAGGATCCTTACCATGAAGTTAAGCATATAAAGTTTTGCCTTGAGGGGTGGCAAGGACCTTTGTTATAAAGTCTAGCATAAAATATTGCCTCAAGAGGAGGCAAGGATCTTCACTATAAAGTCCAGTGTATTAAAAGTTTCCTCAAGGAGTTGTAAGGACCCTACTTAAGGATCCAACAACTGGATCGCCTCTATGCACAAATTTTGATCGCCTCTATGGGTAATCTTCTCTCGAACTATTAAGTTTCCTGCAAAGAAATGAATGGCCAACATATAGACTTTAACATAATTAAAAATGAGGTGTCTTCCTTGCCTCATATAAGAGCACAAAAAGGTTAAAAAGTGCACCCCATAAAGTAGTTTTTTCTTTACAATTGGTCGAGATACAATACTCACCCATGAAAATGTAGCAATCAAACAATATTAAAGAAAAGATAATGGTAGTTATGCTGATGTCTTCAGGAGGTATATTTTATGAATTTTTAACCTTCAATTCCCTCATAGGTTGGGGAAAAGCCTCATCCCCTCTGTGGAGTTCCTCTTATGGCTTTATTATTGAGCTTATCTTTCTAGTCTTCCCGCCTTGAGTGCTTATCTTGCTGGTCTTTCTGCGTAACACTTTCTGGAAATCTCTTAATCTTCTTGGATAACTCATACTCGCCCATTGGAGAGCGGGTACTTCATGCATAAATACAGAGTATGTAAGGCGGTGTCCATCCGGTCAAAGGTTGGTCACATTATAATCATATTATATGAAGAAGGGGCGTTAATAACCAAATACCTAACCTTTATCTTCTTATCCCAATGTGATCCTCATGGTGATATACCTTTTTACCTATACATGTTCTTCATATAATCCAACCAGTGATCCTATGACGGGCTTTATGTCTTCTAGGTCGAGGTAAAGTCTTTCAAACGTCTCTAATATAATATGTCTTCAGAATTCCCTAGGTCAATAAGAACTCTATTAATCTCCCAGTCTACACATTTGATGGAAATGACCATGGGATCATCATTATGAGGTTGAAAGCCAACTGCATCTTTCTCCGAGAAGGCGATAATGGATTCTAGAGCTTGGAGCTCGCCTTCAATCTTGACCTCAAAGAGGTTTTCTACACTCAGAATCTAGCGAGTGTACCTTTTTATGGCGGAGCTGGTCTCCACGGCTCTGGCGGACCCCTTGCTATAATATTAAGCATGTGGCGTGTAACTTTTTTATCCTCGCCCTGAGATGCCTCTTTGGATTTGTTAGGCCTCGAGTTCCCAGCGTCATCTTGCCCACACGAGCTAGACTTTTTTGATGAATAGGAGGAGTCTCCCTTCACATATTTCTTGAGGTGTTCCTCTTGTATTAGTATCACAATTTACTTTTTAAGCTAATATCATTCCTCAGTGTGATGTCCCTTTACCCTATGGAAATTGCACTATCTTCCTGATTTAGATCCCATCACACCCTCCTTAGGGAAAGGCAGTGTAGGGATGTTGTACAAGCGGAGTACTTTGTGTAAGATTTCCTCACGACGAGTGTTCAAACATGTGAAGTTCTCTATTGCCTTACCTACCCTTTTGAATAGTGTATTGTCCTTTATGGGAGAGGTATAGTTTCTCTTCCTTTGGTGGTGTGAGATCTTGGCATTAGGAACTTACTTCTTGATGTCACGTGCCATCTTTTAGGCATTGCTTTACTCACCCTCTATGTAGCACTCAACTTTGATGAGCACTTCAGCCAATTACAACGCTAACTTCTGGGCAAGGGACTTGTTGAAGTTTCCTATCTTAAGTCCATTTTAGAACGGCCCCATAAACATTTCTTGTTTTGGTGGGACAACCCTGATGGTGGCCTCGTTAAATCGACTGAGATAATCCTTTAACGACTCTGAATAACCCTATCGTATATTAAATAGATTACTATTAGACATCTTCCTGTGGTGACTGGTGGGGAACTGGTGTACCAGTTTCTTTACCAATTCCTGGTATCTGATGATGGAAGAAAGAGGCAAACTTATATAATATCAAAGGGCGGTGTCCGTGATAGTGCCACATAGCAACTTGTATTTTATGGAGTCATGTGCTCATAAGATGGTCATTTTTGTTTTGATGGAGGAAACATGCTCGTAGGAATCATTGTGGCCATGAATGGAAATTTGAAAGCCTCTGGGACATACGCCGCCATATTTTTTTGAGAGTGGTTAGAGGTCCAATAATTCCATCTCCTCTAGGGGGTTGGAATCTTGTAAAATTCCTTTACAAAAGATAATAAAGATGACACATTTAGTATTTGTTGAGACATTATTAGTCTTAGATAGGATTTTGTTTTTTTTAGTTTTTAAAAACTATGTTCTGTGAAAGTGTTACTTATCGAAATTTTTAATATTATTTTATAAGCAATATATGCACTTAGGAAAGAATAAATTGTTTTTTACATAATTAAGTATGTCATTTGGTATATCATTTTCTTCATGTATAATTTATTTTAAGATGCTTACTTTTGTAAATAAACTCAATACACCAATATATGAGTTTCCATTATCTAATGACCTTATTTTCTCAATGATAAAAAAAAATATAATGATACAATTTTAATTGTTCTAACTTATTTTGAAATGAAGTAAATGTTTTATCTACTATGTATAATAAATAATCACTTTTAAATAATTCCTAAGGAGATCTAACAACTTCGTTATCAATATTCTCATCAAATTGTTTATTTCTACGAATAATTTGTTTTTCACGAAATTTGGGTTATGTATCTATTTCAAAAGTAATTTCTTTAACAGAAATGAGAGCAGTTTCAAAACCATGTTTCCTACATTTTTCTAAAAACGTAACTAGATTTTCAATTAGTCTATAGCAACATCAATACACATATCCATAGATTGAAATTTTTACTAACTGAATTTATTGCAAACAATATTTCATACTAAATAGTCATGCCTAACAAAAACTTAAAATTTGCAAGATCATAAGTTATTAAATATTCAGCTTCACTCTTTATTTAAGGTTCTTCATTAACTTCACCTAATTTCAATACAACATCTCTTATTTGTGAAGTTTTAAATCTCAAACATTTTACACTTTTAATACAACTTTTCCAACGCCTTTGTGACATAGATTTAAGAGTTAAGTTATGGATATGATCTTGTATAATTTTCTATCTTTTAGTAGAAGAAGAAAATATTGTATATATTTGTTGTAACACTAAAAAAAAAGATGTAGCTTTAGGACAACTATTAGCCATGTCACAAAACACTAAATTTAAACTATAACAATCATATGGAGTATAAAATAATCTAGAATCAATGTCTAAAAATTTTTTTTGTACACCTCGACGTTTTACTTTCATATTAGACCCATTATCATAACTTTGTCCTCTGATGTTACTAATATTAAGTCCAATAGTATTTATTTCTTTTATAATAGCATCAAAAACACATTTTCCTGATGTATAATCTAACTTTAGAAATTCAAAAAAATATCATGAGATTTGTTTTAAGGTTAAAGAAATATCCACACGTCGTAATATAATAGACATTTTCTCTTGATGACTTACATCAAAAATACAATCAAGTATGATTGAAAATATTTTGTATTCATTACTTTTCCTATATATGTTTGAGCTATACTTTATTTACAAGAAAATGATGTTATCTCTTGTGTGTGTGTTAGTGTATGTAGGTGTGTGTGTGTTTTTTTGTGTGCGTGTTTGTGTGCGCGTGTGTGTGTGTGTATGCATGTGTGTTTATTGATCTTAAATCAAGGTTTTTGTAAGGCTTGATTCAAATCACACAAGTTGTAATTCGAATTAAACATATGTTTAGAAGTGAAGAATGTGTCTCTGCCAGCCTGATTCGAATAAGAGAAGTACGTGATTCGAATCACATGAATATTGAGTCGAATCATAGAATCACACATCCAAACATGATTCATATCACAAACAACAAACTATAAACTCATTATTTCTTTTATTCAAATCACAAACTCATCATTTAACTTGAATCACATTGTTCTTTTCTTACATTTTTGTGTCTTATCTTTAACACATATTTAAACTTTTTATTTGTCTCTTTGTATGTGATGATACATGATGATCACATTGAGGAAACAATGAACATCAAGTGATGTTAAGTAAAGAAAAATTCTTTTGATAAACAGTTGAATCTTTCTGCTTGTGAACTCGAAATATTTATCAAGCAAGATAAGAGTTTTGTTATTTGTATAAGAAAAAAAGATCGTTTCTTTTGATAAGCAGTGTGAGATTTTGTTGTTTGTATAAGAAAAAATATTTGTTTCTTGTTCGCATTGTTGATTAGTACTTATCAAGTAAGATAAGAGTTTTCTCCATATTTCAAAGAAGAGTTTGGTGGATCCGAGTAAAGGTTTTAATAGTTTAAATTAAACTATGTTTAAGAAATTTTTTTTAATGAAATATTCACTAAATTTAAAACTTTAAATTTTAGAAGCAGTTAATACGATGTTACTTTATCAAAAAGCTATTTTATTAATTTTTAAGTTTTTTTAACAATTAAATTTAGATATTTAGATAAAAGCTTATTAGAAAAGTCAAATTTTCTTACTCGTCATTATTTAAATAAAAAATAAAAAATATTAATTAGATGCTTATCATAAAATATTTTTCAAAATTATATATGGAAAAATAATATTGAAAAGAGAAAGAGAGTTGTTGTGACGGTAGAGTGGGACCCACCCTCTCCAATTCCAAGTGAAAGCGTCACGTCAAAAAGGAAAGAAAGTCTAAGAAATCGGAAGAAAAGAATTTGGTGGGACCCGCAAATCTAAGCATGAGCTGTTGCTTTTTTGACATTTCTACCTTTTTCCATTTCACACCTCTCACTTTCTTTGCACCCACTCACGAGAAAGTGACTATCAAATATATTATTATTCCTATTTCATTCATAAGAAAGAACGAATGTATGAAAAATGAAAAAGGTTAGCTAGATTGATGTTTATGCTTCAGCCAAACATATTTGTCACCTTATCTTCCTCTCCACCCATAGTCTAGTCTCACACACTTTCTATATTATTTGCTTTATTAAAAATAAATTAGATCTAACTCGTTCAAACAAAATTGATTTATACGATTAAAATTATTTTCATTTATAAATATATGTTATTTAATGTGAAATTTTTAACATATTTTTTCATGCCCATTATTGTATATATAGAATATGGAAATAAATTGTGAGTGATTTTATAAGGGAAATTTAATAGTAGGTGGTCTATTAGATTTTAAATGAAACTTTTGATATTATGTTAAAAAATGGTTGGATTTAACTCATTTCTAAATAATATATTTGTAAGGTGATGATTGCTTTAATTATAAGCACTTTTTTTTTTGGTTGGATGCAAGTTGTTGAAAACAGATTTTTGACTTTTTTAATTGTGGTAACCGGTTATCAAATATGTGGTAACCGGTTACATGCTTTGAAAAACGTGTGGGTGGCTACTGAAATGGGGTGTAACCGGTTATCCCAAATATGGTAATCGATTATATTGGAAAAAATTTCAGTTTCAACTTATTTTTTAAGTTGTTTTGTATTTCTCTCAATCTTTGTATTTGTTTTAAAAATAGCCTTCAGTGCTCCCATTTGATGTTAATGTCAATTTTAATTCTCACTCTCAATTACTCTCTCTCTCTCTCTCTCAATTTTCTCACTTCATCTTCTCCAAATTAACTCAATTCTCCATTGACTCACCATTGAAGTTTTGTATGTTCTAACATTTAACATCAAGAGCACTGGTTGTGATCCATTAATCCGCTGCAACAATGAATATCGTTTTCAACAATAGAATCTCTACCAACCTTCTAATTCTTGATTCGAAGAATTATGATAAGTGGTCCAAGCAAATGAAAGTTTTGTTTGGATATCAAGAAGTTCTTGAGGTGATCAACAATGGAGTCACACCACTTGGGCCAGAAGCTATAGATGCTCAAAAGGCTACATTCAAGGAAGAAAAGAAGAAAGATTACAAGACATTCTTCTTGATTCATTCTTGCGTCGATGGTGGCAACTTCGAAAAAGTGGTGATTTCAAGTCGGTGAAGCAAGCTTGAGAGATCTTGGAAAAAGCTTATGTAGGGACTGTTAAAGCAAATGTGGTGAAGTTACAAACTCACAAGAGGCAATTCGAGTTAACACAAATGGGACAAAAGGAAACGACCAATGATTACATGATGTGTATTACACGTTTGATGAATCAAATTAAGGCGTGTGGAGAAACCGTTTTGGAGCAGAATGTTGTGTAGAAGATCTTACGTTTTTTAACGTCAAGATTCAACAATATTGTAGTGGCTATCGAAGATTCAAAGGACCTTGCGACGTTGAGTAAAGATAAGCTTCAAAGCTCTCTTGAGGCTCATGAGCAAAGGATGGACGAAAGAGGAACGATAAAGCTAAAGCAGAGATTGCTTTACAAGTGTGACTCAACGAGAAGAGTAAAATATCTAAAGGAAAATGGGCTTTGAGAGGGAAGCAAAATTTTAAAAATTCGGGTGGAAGAGATCCACAAAATTTGAAGGTTTTGATGGGAGAGTTAGAAGAGTAAGGTGAAGTGTTACAATTGTCATAGTCTTGGTCATTTCGTAAGAGATTGTAACGCAAAACCAAGGAAAAATCAAGGTGATGAAGCTAAAGTTGCGAGGCAAGAGGTGGAGGATGAAAACACGTTTTTTCTTATGATCACGGGGGAGAATTATGACACTAAGACAGCAGCCGCAACAATTTGAAAAATACTGCAGAAACGCATCTTGAGCAAAACGTTATGGTAACGGTTCGATAGGAAGTCCAAGGAAGTGATGGTTGGTACTTGTATTCTGGTTGTTTAACGCATATGATGGGTAGAAAGGATTGTTTTGTCAAAATTAATCAAGCCACAAAGAATAACGCGAAATTCGCGAACGACACCACTTTAGCGGTCGACGGGGTCGGTGATGTTTTGATCATGAGAATGGATGGTGGTCATTCCTTGATCAAAGATGTGTTTTACATTTCAGGAATTAAGTGTAATCTCTTAAGCATTGGCCAATTTCTTGAGAAGAATTACATGATTCGCATGGAAAACAAGATTTTGCGCGTTTTTGATTGAAACGGGGTTTTTGTCCTTAAAGCTTCTATAACTGCCAATAGAACTTTTAAGATAGAGTTGAGAGTGATGTAGCATAGGTTTTTAGCTACAAAGGTAAGTCGATAAGAATGGTTATGGAACTACCATCTTGGGCATCTCAATTTTCGCAATCTCAAAGCGTTGCAACTTTGTATGGTTACTGGGCTGCCATACATTATATTTCAACTCAGTTGTGTGAAGAATGTGTGAAAGCAAAACAACACAAGGGGAATTTTAGAAAGGATGCAGGTCATAGGATCAAGGCTCACCTTGAGGTGGTGTATTCCAATGTATGCGAGTCGATGCAAGTTGACACATTGGGTGGCAATATGTATTTTGTCACATTTATCGACGATTTTAGTAGGAAGTTATGGGCTTACCTTATCAAGAGGAAGGTGAGGTGCTTGATGTGTTCAAGAAGTTTAAGTCCATGGTGGAGAGCTAATGCGGTCAAAAACTCAAAGTGCTCAAAACAGACGGTGGAGGTGAATACGTCTCAAATGACTTTGGGAGATTTTGTGACCAAGATGGGATAATGCAACAAGTTGTACCACCCTATACACCACAACAAAATGGTATTGCCCAGAGAAAAAATCAATCGATTATGAACATGGTTCATAGCATGTTAAGTGGAAAGAACTTTCCGAAGAAGCTATGGGGAGAAGCGGTTTCTACAGCAACTTATTTGTTAAATAGGTGTCCTACTAAGAAGCTTGAGAAGCTGACACTAAAATAGGTATGGTCTGATTCAAACTGAATCTAAGCCATTTGAGAGTTTTTGGTTTGTGGCGTATCGACATGTGTTGGGTCAACTTAGAAAGAAGTTGGACGACAAGGGTGAGGAGTTGATATTGGTATGATATCACTCTACTAGTGGATACAAGATGTTTGATGCGCGAAATCGGAAGATTGTGATCAACTGCGATGTTATTTTTGATGAAATAAGTGTTGCAGGTCTTAGGGTAACCAGTTACATGCAACCAGTGCATTCTGATGTAACCGGTTACATGTAGAAAAATAAGCCTCTAAGTTCTGCAGATGAGGGTGTAACTGGTTACACACAACCAATTATTCTGGTGTAACCAATTACATGCAGAACAGACAGACTTTCGACTTTATTTTTTCTGATCCAATCAGCTCCAAAATAGCCATGCAGCCACCGATTGAGGTCCGAAATGAAGAGAATGTTAGACGATCAAAAAGGCAAAGGGTGTTACCTCAAAGACTCCAAGAACGTGAGAGATTCTGAGACAATAAAATTAATGATGATGGTGATTTCGTCCACTTTACGCTTATGGCTGAATCCGAACTAGTGAACACGGAAGAGGCTCTAGGCGATCCAAAATGGATTTGTGCAATGAAGAAAGAGCTGGAATCTATTGAAAAAATGGTACTTGGGAGTTGGTTGATTAACCGCTTGGAAAGAAGCCAATTGGTGTTCGATGGGTCTATAAAGTAAAGGCAAATCCCAAAGGCGAGGTGATCAAGCATAAGGCTCGATTGGTAGCAAAGGGATTTTTGCAACGTGAAGGTATAGACTTTGACGAGGTGTTTGCACATGTGACTAGGATAGAAGCCATCTAATTATTTTTTGACTTTTCGAATAACAACGATTGGGCAATATATCATATGGACGTCAAATCTGCGTTTTTAAACACTTGATGAAGAGATTTATGTTGAGAATCCCCCTGAATTTATAGTAAATAATCGAGATAAAGTTCTACAAATTGAATAAAGCATTATATGGTTTGAAACAAGCTCCAAGAGTTTGGCACAAACACATTGATGGATTTTTAATTGATATTGGTTTCAAGCGGTGCATGTCGGAACACGGAGTGCATGTGAAAACGGATGTGAATGATGGTGAGATCATTCTTTGCTTGTATGTTGATGATCTATTGATTACCGACAGTTGTGAAAAGAGTATCTCTAAGTTTAAGAGTGAACTTATCGACAAATTTAAGATGAAAGACCTTGATATTATGATATATTTCCTTGACATAGAGTTCCACAAGTCAATCCATAGATATATCATGTACTTTTCTTATTTTAGCTACAAGTTTTTCATTTTAACCCAATAGTACAAAGAAGAGGAACATGTTAAAGTTGGGTTTATTGTAAGATTTTCAAATTATCCCTTTTATATTTAAATTTGTATCATTTCTCTTATTCATGCAATAAATATATATCGTGTACATACAAAATGTTGAATCATTTTCACTAATGGCCGTGATTTTATCAAAAGGTATAGATTCATAAATTAATGGTATTTGTTACAACTTCTCAATGTTTTATGAATAAACTATTCCCTTTGGTAGTAAATTTGCATTGGAACTTTGAGGATGTTGGTAAATCAATTATGTGAATCTCCATCAATTATGTGAAATGTATGAAATACTTAATGTTGAAGGAGTTTGGGAGCTAAGATATATGCAAAGTTGATACAGTTGTCTTACATGAAATGGATGACAATGGTCAACTCATTCAGGTTTTTTACATCTTGATACTATTGTTATAACTGCAGTTTCTTTGAAATAAAAAAACCTTTGTAAAATGAATTTATCTTCTCTCTGAGTCTTGTGTTTCAACTGCTGTAAGTGTTGTGTCATTAGTATTAATAATGAAGTGCATGTATAATACTATTATACATTTTTTTTCCTTCTAATTTTTAATATTATCAATCATTTTTAATTATAATTAATTTATTATATTTTTTCTTTTTTAATATGTGAAAAATAATTACAAATGACGTGCTTAATCTCTGCAATTTTTTCATTAATAATTGCTAAACTGGAATTTCTATAAACAACTAAATAAAATTAAAGGAAATTTTCTATAATATTTTGTCACCATTGTCAAATTTTCATATTGGTTACTGTATAAACCTTATTTTTGATTAAAAAACATTAATGTGTGAGATATCAACGTAATTATTTTTAACTATTATTTTTAACTATGATTTTGTTAAAAGAAATACTAAAATAATTGTTTATAAAAGTTCTAAATTAAAAAAAAATCAAACTAACCTTAAAATTTAGAAATTAAAAAATTTGTTTTATAATATGTTAGAAATAAATGAATTATTAAAAAATATTTATTGCATTTTTAAATACATTTAAAGATAATATCTTGGAAAAGAAAATACATAAATAAATGCTGCTAATTAAAATTTATACCATTAAAGCAATAATTGCATAATTAAATAAAACAAAAATTAAAAGTTGTTTTTAATTTAAGTTTATGACTTAATACAAATATATATAATAAATTACTATAATAATTTTAATAAACGATATTAAATAATTCTTTTCAATTTTAGTTTATAATTTAATAACATGGTAGAATTAAATGTGTTTTCTTTATCTTTTATATACAACAACATCTATTCTTAATTTGTCCAAAAATTTCTTTAAAATATTCACACTATAAGTATTTTATTAACAAGTTTATTATTATTTTTTTACAAAAATTCAAATTGCGTGTTATAAATGATTATTTATAGTGTTGTCGGATAAAACATTGAGATATTATTAACTTTATTATTTAAATAATGAAATTTTAATTGTTTTATCTATAATTTTTTTCATTTATATTTTTTATTTTATTATTTCTTATATTTATTTAAAATATGTTCAATATATTTAATTTTATTTGATAAGAAGTTAATCATGAACATTCATATCAAAACATCATAATGTTTGAAATTAAGTGGGATGAACATTCATTCTCAATTATAAATATTTTTCTAATTTTTTAATTTAAGTG
Organism: Lathyrus sativus; assembly: GCA_963859935.3. NCBI lineage: Eukaryota > Viridiplantae > Streptophyta > Magnoliopsida > Fabales > Fabaceae > Lathyrus > Lathyrus sativus. Next base: position 56,396,406 of record OZ012735.1, on the reverse strand, counting down.
TCTCAATATATATTTAATGATCTTTAAGTTATATAAATGTTATATTAAAAGTCATAAATAATTATTTATTTAATGCTCTTTAAATATGTTTTTATTAATATACATTATTATTTTATGAGATTAATTGAAATACATTGTTAATGTAAAACTATTTTAGAATGAACCATTTGACACATAATTATTGAATTAAAAATAAAGAAATTATAATTAAATTATTTTAATAACTACTTCTTCTATGTTTCTCTTTTTTCATGTGTCAAAATAGTTTATTTTAGTTAGATGATACTGTAAAATAATTTTAGACTGATATATTTTAATTAATCTCTTATTTTATTTATAAAAAAAAAGAAAATTATTTTAACCGTTATTACATGTTTTTTAAGTTTACGATATTTAAAAGTTTTATAACAATTTTAATAGTGATTAAATTAAGTGTTACTCTATTTTTTAAATCCATATTCTTTAATATTCATTTATTTAATGTTTTATTATAATATAACACAAATTATAAACGGTGGCAAAATAAAAAGTAATTAAAATATTTTTCAAAATAGCAAATAAATTTTTTGGTTGAATTTGTTTACCTATGCTCTTACACCAACGCCCAGTTCAAATATGTTAACTTATATATTATTATGCTAACATTAGTACTATTGAAACACACGGATATCCACGCCAGAATTCATATAAACGCACAAGTTATCATAATTTTTGTATAATTAAAAAAATTAAAATTAAAAATAATTTAAATAATATATGAATTCAAACACAAATAAAATATATTTATTTATGTTATTAATAATTATTTTTATAATTAAAATAATATTTACAAATATTTTATTATTAGTTGATATTTATAAAATTAAATAATTATATAAATATTTTTTAAATAATTTCAAAAATAAATTAATATTTATGTTTTAAATATACCGTTAATTCAAATATATATATATATATATATATATATATATATATATATATATATATATATATATATATATATATATATATATATATATATATATATATATATATATATATATATATATATATATATATATATATATATATATATATATATATATATATATATATATATATATATATATATATATATATATATATATATATATATATATATATATATATATATATATATATATATATATATATATATATATATATATATATATATATATATATATATATCATACCCGTGCGAATACACCGGTATTCTAATAATTATTTTAATAAAAATTTCACAATTTCGCAATTAAAAAAGATCCAAGCATCAAGTAACCAGAAGCGTGTGTTTCTGATACATTCTCTGTAGACTTGCCAAGTCTCTATCAACAATGGTCCACACTCCTAAATTCTAGTCAATCAATTTTGGCAATATCCCAGCCACACGCTTCACAACCACCGCCATAATACATTATTATAAACACTTTCAAAAAATATCCACGCCTAATTTATGCACACTTGAAGGAATGGCCTAAAAAGCAGATCTTATCCTTGTGTCTGTGTAGAAAAAACCCTCCACATGTCACCTACGACCATAATCTTCCACACATTAGGGGGCTGCAATGGACATTCATGTTTCAACTAATTCAAATATATCTTCTCATTCAATTCTTAATGTAATCTAGCTTCTTTTAAGGTTATTAAGAGAATAGTATTTGTTAAACTCTAATGTTTAAATTTATATAGTAAAAGAAAACAATTTAAGTATGTCAATGGTTTAATTATTGTAATTAAGGTATTAATCACAAAGAAAACATTATAATCCGACACCAAACTTCACCATATAAGCTCACTAAATTGTCCTTTTGCTTTTTAGGTTTCTAATTCTCCTACTAATCTTAAATGTGTTTGGTTGTTACAAAGTTAATCATATAGATTATGTTTGAGATTGTCTGCATGATTATTATTATTACTAATGTTTAAAGGAACATTTTTATATCTGTTGTCCGTTTTTTTATTGTGCTTATGCATAAATATTTTAGCATTTAAGTTTATTTTATAGGTTTAATACTGCTATATTTTCTTTTTCTATCAACTCTTATATCATTGTAAGTTTGAAAATCAATAAAACAAAAACTATGCGGAAGTTACATAAGCATGTGAATTGGAAGTTATGTGTTAGATATGAAACACACAATTTGAATTGGAAGTTAATAAACCAATCCAAAATTGTAATAATAAAATACAAAATGCTTTTGGAAAAATTAAAAATTATAAAGGGAATCGATAAAAAAATCAATTCAAAAACTTGTATTTTATTACTTTGCATTCTTTATGATGAGTTCTAAATTTGATAGTGGATATTTGGTAAACTGGTGGTATATGGACATTGACTGCTCAAATCAATTAATTGGAAACAAACAATGACTGATTAAATTTGACTTTAGAAAGATGGCAAAAATCAAACGTGTTGATGATAAGTATGTGAATGCTGAAGGAATGAGAAATGTCAAGGTTAGAGTGAATACTGGAAAAACTATTATGAACAAAGATGTTTGGTATGTTTCTGGCATGAAGAACAATTTGGTGAGGTAGATAAGGTAATTGAGAAAGGTTTCTCAGTTACTATGAAGGACAATCTCTTCTAGTTGTATGATTCTGATCAGAAACTGATTATGCATTATGAAAAGGGAAGCAACAAAACATTCAAGGTGAATATGGAAACAACTGAAACTAAATGCCTTAGTCTAGAAGGTGATGAAGGTGACAGTGAGTTGTAGCATAAGAGATTGGAGCATTTGAACTTTAGAAGCTTAGGGCATCTGAGTTCTAAGAAGCTGATACATGTCATTCCTAAGATTATGAAGCCTAAAAAGTCATGTGAGATATGCATGAAAGGCAAACAACCAAGATTGCCATTTGCATCAAAAGTAGCTCCAAGAGCAAAACATGCTTTAGGAGTAGGGAACTTTAATGTATATGGATCATTTAAAGTACCTTCACTTGGAGGAAACAAATATTTTATGTTTTTTGTGGATGAGTTCACGAGGATGACATTGGTAGCATTCATAAAGTTTGAAAATGAGGTGTTTACTGAGTTTCAGAAGTTCAATGTGAAAGCTGAAAGACAAAGTGGTTAGAAGTTGAAAATTCTCAGAACTGATGGTGGAAGTGAGTACAACTCTATAAAGTTCATGAGGTTCTGTGAGGAGAATGGAATTGAGCATGAGGTTACTGTTCCATACATCCTTAGAATAACGATCTTACTGAAAGAAGAAACAGAACTTTGCTTGATATGACAAGGAGCATGCTGAAAGAGAAGAAGCTCCCTCTCACCTTGTGAGGAGAAATTGTTGCCTTTGCAGCATATGTGCTCATTAGGTGTCCAACTAAGAAGCTGAAGGTAATTGCTCCTTTAGAGAAGTGGACTAGAGATATGCAAAGTGTGAGCCATCTGAAGGTGTTTGATTATATTCGTTACAAACATGTTCCAGATGCTAAGAGAAGGAAGTTGAATGAAAGAAACATAGTTATATTGCTTGTAGGGTACCACAGTGCAAGTGCTTATAAGCTCTACTATCTTATCACTAATAAATTTGAACTCATCAGAGATGTTATTATCAAGGAAACATAAGTGTGGAATTGGAACAAGTCTCAATTCAACAATGGTGCAGTGTTAACACATGAGTTAACCTCTAAAGATATTTCAAGTTCTAAAGGAGAATCTGCCTCTGAAGGAAATTTCTCTTCTGAAGATGAGTCAGAGTTTGAAGGTTTCTCTGACGCTAAAGACGAGTCTGACTCTGAAGGTGAATATGATTCTAATACAGATTTTGATGATGATCAAGACTCTAGTGGTAATTATTCCTCTAAAGGTGGACCATCCTCTAAAGGTAGTCCAACATATGATATTGTTCTAGCATCTGAAGAAGATTCTGAACAAGTTCAGAAACCACAAAGAATCAAACAAATACCAAGAAAATTTACAGAGTTTGACATGTTGCAAGATACTGAGATAAAATTTGAAGGGAAATTCATTCAGTATGCCATGTTGGTAGACTTTGAACCGATGAGTACTGAAGAAACTCTCAAGAAGAAAGTGTGGATGAAGGTTGTTGCGGTGAAATTTGGATGTCAAGCTATTGATTAACTTGAATCTTAATTCATTTACAACCGATCTTTGATTTATCCGAAGGAAAGGTTAAAGAAAGGAAAAACCTAAAAGGGAGAGATCTAAGGTTCGGGGGTTGGTTAAATTTAGGGAAGGTATTAGCACCCTAAACTTCCGTAGTACTCTACGGGAACCTTTTGTTTATTTTTTATTTATTTATTTCATTAATTATTTTGCTTTAGGGTATATACAAAGGATTGAAAATTAAAAAAGACCTAGGGGTTAATTCTAAGTTTACTCGGCAAGACATCGCATCTTGTGCCTACATATCCTTACGGGAATGGAATCAGAGTAACTGTAGTTCCCCTCAAAAGGGAGGTTAGAGACTTCTTGACTGTGGTCAAGGTCTCAAGGGGAATAAACGCATCTTAAGGACACGCTTACATGGAGTCTTAAACTCCGATCTCTATGTTATAAATTGTTAAGTGCATTAGGGTTAGGTTAGGGATTCCGCGGCGGGAAACCCTAAAATGAGTGCGGCGACTCTTTGACCTAAAGCTAGGGGTAGTTTTGTAATTTTGTCCACGGCGAGACATTTGTGAAAAGTTAGGGTTTGTAAGGGTTTGAAGTCTTGAGGACTATTGGCGTGGCGGCCAAACGGCTAGACCTAATCCTTCAGAGGAATGCAATGAGACAAATTAACGATGCAAATGCGCGAATTTAAACCATACAAACAGCAGAAATTAAAGTGCGGAAAGGTAAACGCGATAATTTGTTCGCGAAGTTACAAATGAGAAACAGATACAATTATAATACAACTTGAATTGAAAAACACATTAAAATAGCTAATAGCAACGTAACAAGCTGCACATTGAATACACAAGGTTAGTAGACAGAGTCACACAGTAATCAGGCGAGTTATGAAACGGAAGTGCGAAAGTTATAGATATTCTTTGTTGTTTATTTGTGATATATAAAAAAGCTTTTGATTTAAGTTAAAAAAGAGGTTTTAATATTATTAAAAAAAACTTTTCAAAAATAGTCTTAATTTAATTATCTAACAAAAAGGTTTTATTTATAAAAAAAAAGGTTTAATGTTATTATTATTTATTTTTTAAAAAACGGTTCTAGTTATTATTTAAAAAAAAGATTTTAGTTATTATTTTAAATTTATCTAAAAAAAAAGTTTTTCTTAAAAATAATAGGTTTTCATATTAATTTGGAAAAGATGTTAATGTTATTTATTTTAAAAAAACAGATTTTTATATTATAACAAGTTTTAATAAATTAATGATAATAATAATAATAATAGTAATAATAATAATAATAATGATAATAATAATAAATAATGATAATAATAATAAATAATGATAATAATAATAATACTAATAATAATAATAATAATAATAATAATAATAAATAATGATAATAATAATACTAATAATAATAATAATAATAATAAAGCAATAATGAATTTTAAATGTGCCAAATAACTCAACAATGTTGCTAACGCAGAAATGCGCTCAGCGCAACCAGATCTAAATCGGAAGAAACAAAATTTATCGCCAAGAAAAAGAAATTAAGCAAAAAAAACAGTATTATTGCTCACACAAAAATGCGATCATCGCAACCAAATCGAACTAACACAAATGTCACGCGTCATGCACACAAATGTGCAAACATCGTATCGATATAATTCGATCAAAAATTAATCTTATATATATATATATATATATATATATATATATATATATATATATATATATATATATATATAAACTCTAACAATTTAAAAATTATAAATATATAAACGTAACAGTAATAGATAAAGAAAAAGAAATAACGGTAATAGATGAAGAAAAAGAAATAACGGTAAAAGATGAAGAAAAAGAAACAACAGTAATAGATGAAGGAATGAAGAAAAAGAAACAACAGTAATAGATGAAGGAAAATAAATAACGGTAAACGATGAAGAAAAAGAAACAACAGTAATAGATGAAGAAAAAGAAATAACGGTAAACGGCACAGAGAGAAAAATTTAGAGTAAAAATAATAAAAAAACAAAAAGTGACAAAGGTGAGATTCGAACTCTCAACCTCTCACACTCACAACTCCTTACATATGTCCTCTTGCCAATTGTACCATTTTTACTTTTTAGAAAAAAAATGCATGCCATATGATATTTACCTGCAAAAAGTCAAACGACTACACAAATTTGTTAGTAATTGATTAAATGCAATAAAAATGCAATGAAATGCGATGACAAATCTTAGGGAAAAATTTGGGGTATTACAGTTGCCCCTATTTAAATAACTTCACCGGGTGATTTGAGCAACGGAGACTCGAGAAATCATGGTGGAGGGATTTAAATACAGATAACCGAAAATTTTGCCTTTAGACGCAGTGCTATGCAATGATATGGACAAAACAAAACGAACTATAATGCTAAATATGATATGAATCTGATATGATGCGTATGATGAAAATGACAAATGCACGGATACAGATGAAACAACGTCACAGGGGACGACCCATCGAGGAATTGCACTAGGGAAGAAGACATGTCATATCTGGAAGAACGTCGGGTAGACACGACACAGACTTGTTGATAGGTGCCAAGTAAATTAGAAATTGTTCGCAAGGTAAGACGCGGGTAAAACACGAGCTCAGGAGAAAAACGCAAATGGGGATAAAACACCCATGATGCCAAGTAAATAAATTTTTCCCACAAGGTAAGACGCGAGTAAAACACGACCTCAGGAAGAAAAAAAAGCAAATGGGGGTAAAACACCATGATGTTAGGTAAACCCAGGAATATCTGGTAAACGGGGAATAAAACACCCGGGATAAAGGTACATGGGGGATAAAACACCCAAGGATAGAAGGTAAGTGGGGAGTAACGCACCCAAGATAGACATGTAAATGGGGAGTAAAGCACCCAGGATAGAAATGTAAATGGGGAGTAAAGCACCCAAGATAAAAATGTAAATGGGGAGTAAAGCACCCAAGATAAAAATGTAAATGGGGAGTAAAGCACCCAAGATAAAAATGTAAATGGGGAGTAAAGCACCCAAGATAGAAATGTAAATGGGGAGTAAAGCACCCAAGCTAGAAATGTAAATGGGGAGTAAAGCACCCAAGATAGAGAGGTAAATGGGGAATAAAGCACCCAAGATAGAAATGTAAATGGGGAGTAAAGCACCCAAGATAGAAATGTAAATGGGGAGTAAAGCACCCAAGATGTGCACATGTATAGGAATTATGCTATGACATATGATCAAATGCAAATGCAGACGTCGACGACAAGACTCGACTCTTTCTGTGAGATGACAAAACTGGAGGACTGATTCCTCAACACGGAGATCACTGTCATTCTGTTAAACTGTATCAAGTTGATAGTCACTGTAGGAATGATGAATAACTGCTTGGGGATTATGCAAGTAAACTGCCCCAGGTCAAATGAATTGATAATTGCTTCAGCTGTCTGATTCGTGGAATCGACTGTTTTGCTGTATCCTCGGAGGGCTTGCCCCAGTCTGAGTCTTGAACAATTCTCTGGATAAACCAAATCTGAGAAGATATTGCCTTGAACAAATCTTGAACTGATTCTTTGACAGGATGTAAAAGGAACTTGCCCCTGATAAGATCACTTGACCAAGTTTCTCATTGTTTGAAAATTCCTTAGAGGAAAGCCAGTTTGCAAACAAAAATATTCATACAAACATGGTAATGCAAAGTTCATGCGATTTTTGAAAAATTATTTTTGAAAGATGGAAAATACATGAGTCGTTAGTCAGAACAAGGCGGTTCAAGACACTCAAAGTTTAAAATAAAAGTGTATTGCCAAAATAAATGATTCGCAAGGATCTTTTGGAGTCAGGTTACGCAACCTTGCTGTAGTATACTTTCAAAATAACCTTGCTTCAATTAGGTCTTTTGAGGGTTGTAATGTGGCCTGGTTCACGGTTTATGAAACAAAAGATAAAGGCTCAAAATTTATTTGTACCCACCCAATCTACGTGATGATCTTCAGTCCTATGCTCAGTTAACTCATACTATGCATTCAGGTTCCCATAAGTTAGGGATTTCATTGATTGTAGCAGTGATGATTCAGAAGTCAAAGGGACCTATGAAAAGGCAGCCACTACTCCCCTATAACATTTGATTGTTTTGACATTGAGGATTTTCAAGATAAGGATTTAAAAATCTCTTTGTATTATCCCTAAATTTTGCCTAAATTGTTTATTTTAGAGTTTACAGTCAGTGGGATGTCCCAGTTTTGCCTAAGTCTCCTTCATAGGTTTTGACTTAGCGGGCTTCTTTTGCTTTTTTTTATATTATTTTTTTTGTGTGAAGGAAAGTGACTGTTTCATTTTAATGATTACGGTGAACCATCATCGACCTTTTGATTAGAAAACATCTTCGACACTTGTTTGACGTGTGCGAAGGAAAATTTGTTAATGAAAGGTGTATCGTATGAACACACAACCAAGTTAACTGAGAACTACCCATCCCAAGGTTAAAATTGTGGGTTTTTTGTAACGAAAGAAACTCCAACTTCTAGGCCCGAAGGGGGTGACGAGGGATTAACTTCCTTATTTCTCCAGTGTTTGGGAATTGAAACAATGCCTTACATCGTCAACAAGGTTTAATTGAAAGCATACTGACAGCAGTTATGGGTATAACATTTTTGTCATCCTCCCTCCGATCTTAGCATATCAAAATTTTGGACAAGAAGTAAACATTTGAAAAATAAAGCATAAAGATGCAAATAAATGGACGGAAATGAATTGAATCAAAAGTCGCAATGCTTATTTCATTAATGAAAGTACAAACATAATTGAAAGCAAACAACTTAAACAAAATAAGGAAAATGCAAACAACGAGAAAAAAATGCCCAATGACAAAGCTTCAATTCTGATGTGTTGGCAAGGGATCTGTCTGGACGCTCGGACAACTATCCGTAAAATCAAGTATTCCGGCTCTAATCAGTTCACGCACCCTAGCTTTCAATGCAAAACAATGCTCCAAGTCGTGGCCTAAGGCACCCTCATGAAAAGCACACTTTAGATCAGCCCTAAATCCAACTGGAGGATTAAGAGGAGGTGGTAAAGCCTTTGTAGTGATCAGCCCTTGTCGAACTAAGTCAGGATACAGCTCTGTGTAAGTCATGGGAATAGGATCAAAGTGATCCTTGTTCCGATTCTGGTCTTGTCTGATAACTGGGCGTTGAGGAGTCTGAGCTGGCTGTGGAGCACTAACAGGTTGAGATCCCTGGCGAGGCTTCCTTGATTCAGTTATGACAACATTGGCCTGTTCATCCTTCTTCTTATGGAAATTCCCGTAGGGTTTCTTTGCACCATTAGAAGATTCAACAGCTTTGGATACTTTACCATTTTTCAAACCTTCTTCTAACCTCTGACCAATAGTCACCAAATCTGCAAAACTTGAAGAGACATTCCCGATCATCTTTTCCCAATAGAAAGGGGACAAAGTATCCATGAACAATCCAGTTAATTCCTTTTCTGCTATAGGGGGTTCAACTTGAGAAGCTAACTCTCTCCAACGCTGAGCATATTCCTTGAATGACTCTTTTTCATTTTGAGACATATTTTGTAATTGACGGTGATCGGGAGTCATATCCAGGTTGTATTTGTATTGTTTCATGAAAGCGTTAGCGAGATCTTGAAAGCAACGGACACTGTTATACTCTAAGTTCATATACCATTTGAGAGAAGCACCACTCAAACTGTCTTGAAAGCAATGGATGAGCAATTTCTGATTGTTGGTGTAGGCCGCCATCTTTCGAAAGTACATGACCAGATGAGCTCTTGGACATGAGTGACCTTTATACTTCACAAACTCAGGAGTCTTGAATTTGGCAGGCATAACGAGACCGGAGACTAGGCACATATTGTCGGCATCTATATTGAAGAAATCAGTACCCTCAACAGCTAGGAGTCTCTTATTGATGATTTGATACTGTTCACGGGTAATCTCAGGCTCAACAAAATCTTCATGGTCTTCCCCTTGAACACTGGCAACATTGTGCTCATATAGAGGATTCTCAAAGGGAGCTTGGATAGTTTGGTTAACAGTGTGGACCACAGGTCTAGTCTCGGTAAGGACGGGAGCTTGAAAAACCAGTCTGACAGTCTGACCAATTGTAGCAGACGATGCAATAGGCGGAGAGTAGTTAGGAGGTAAACCAAACTCGGGCCAAGTAGATGGTGGCTGAGACAGCCTATGTCCCATTAGTGGAATTCTAATGAAACCTTATAAAAATACAGAAAAATTTGAAATTTTTAAAGGACAATACTTAATTATTTAAAAACATACTGTTTCACATACATATGCTTCAAATATATTTTACAGAGTTTGACACCGTTAAGACTAGCGGCCTTGCCACATAGATAAAACATAAAATAAAAGTACAGAAAGGAAACCAAAAAGAAAGCATACCAAAAGGGACCTCCTAAGTCCAACAAGACTGACACTTATACTGACTGTAGTAGTAGGGATGTGATTAGCGTTTGACAAAACACTAACAGCTCCCAATCTAGATGTTATAGTAACACATCTCCACGTCACTTCATATCCTTTCCTTCTGAGTTGTCGGGAAGTACGCAAGATTCGAGCTCATCGTCTGATCGTCATAAAATAATCCAAAATGCAAAACAAAAATGACACAGGGCTAAGATTCATGTACAAGTTTAAAAGTGGGAATGAATGTGTAAAATAATAATATATATGGAAACCATATTTATACAAACAAGCGTATCTTATACCCACAATTACATATACTTTATTTATTCTAATGCATCCCTGAACTATATGCTGACTCAGGCCACTAAACGCTGTCAATGATATCTATCCCATTTACCAAGATCAGATATCACTAGACCACATGCCACCAACGTACTCCCAATTACCAAGAGCTACGCCACCTAACTTCACATGGAGCCTAGGTGTTATAAGTCGATCGTCCCTGAGAATTCAGGCCAAGAACCTTGTCTTGCCTAGCATGCATAGATAATAATCCCCGTCGGGATTGCAGGCGACTGATCAACCTCGTGCGTCCCATACCGCACGGCGGTGGACTTACACATTCCTTAATGCAAGTCTATATGATCACTCACTCATCTTGTGGCAACTCTTAGCCATAAGTATTAAGTTAATAATGGGGAATTATCGTATCAACTTTTCAAGTTATACTTATTATCTAGATACTTAGGTTGAGTACCAAATCCATCCAATGTCTTGCCATATTTGATCTTTGTCCTTACATAATAAGTTCAGTTTGTATAATGGGTAATTGTATGGTTAACTTCCCAGGTAAGAGAGGTGGACTGTAAACGGCATAGTCGACCAAGTCTTTCCTTAGCCAGAACCCAACCAAATATAACTACTCATTGTATCCAACTTTCCTTATGTTAATGGGGATCAATTACTTAATATCTAGCAATGTTTTTCTCTCATTAACCGATTATTTCCTTAATCTATCAATCACAATCATTCAAGTATAAATAAAATAAACAATTATAAAATTAACCGAATAATGCAAGCACAATACAATACCAAATTGTCAAAGATTATTCCTATGATAATTAATTAAGGCCGGCGTAACCTCGCCTAGTGATTTGTGAAAATCATTATTTGAGAATAGGCTCTCCTTAATTATTTATCGCTAGTAGGGCTTAGGTCACCACTACACACATATATATTAAGTTATTTTACGCTAACCGTCCCAATCGTATACGAAATCTTGCCCCCACCTTTTGTTGAGTGTTGTTGAAAGTCCACAAGTGTTGTCTTCGATCTTTGCCAAGAACCTAATTTACGATAACCGTTGGATTGTACGAAATTTATGAAATAATTAGAATATAATTTATGGTTAATTGAACATAATCCCGTTATAACTTGAAATATTTATTTATTTAAATATATCATAATAACCTCCAAAATAATTATTAAATTCAAATATAAATTATATTATACCTCCTTTTGAATTTGTTTGTTTTAGAAAATTGTCAAGAGTATATTTCTAATAACATTTAAATTATAATAAAATTTGGGCATTATAACGACTTAAAATGGTAAAATTTATTTTGGACTTTATAAGTTCAATATATCGACGTCTGAACGGAATTTGCATAGAAAATTTAAAATAACCTTTATATAAATAACATAATTAAAATAATATAATTAAAATAAAATGGACATTATAACGGCTTACCGATTACTTATGAAAATGATTTGGGCAGAACTTTGACGTATAAAACTCCCTTGAAACTTTAGAAGAACTTTTACCACAAAATACTCTAAAGGTTACGAACCGATATCGTGGGAACTTCGATAACTAAAACTAATATTGCTATATGAAGAAATTAGAGAAGGAAAGAAGTAAAGAAGTAAGAAAGATGATTTGTGAATGAATGAATGAAAATGGGGTGGAAGAGACCCCTATTTATACTAGTTGTAAAATATTAAAATAACATAATTTATCATCTTTTGCCCATACCTTCCAACTTTTCAACTCTTGCTAGTAAATATGTCTCTATCAAATATTTACTAATCTTTCATCAATAGTGCTTTAGGTGTTCTAGTATGACTTTGTGAAAATAATTTATGACAAAGGTATGGGAGCTTGATTTCATGACATAATATTATGTAGGATATTAATAGAAAATGAGATATATATTTCTTTTATAAAAAGTAAAATGTTAATAATATTAATAATAATAAAAATAGTAAAAAGGATAGTTATTTGATATTTTTATTGTCTTAAGATTATTTTATTTATTAATTGGTTTATAGAGTAAAATGATAATATTCAAATAAAATAAAATCAATTAATAATAACAAAACAAGAACAACAATAATGATAATAATAATATGAATAATTAATTAACTTAAAGTTAAGGGTTTTAAGTACCAATTTAAATTTCAAAGTTTAGTTTATAAAATGAAACGATGATATTCAAATTGAAGAATAAAAGTAATAAATATAAAAAGTAATTAATTAATAAATTAATTATTATAAGTGTTAGTTTCAACATTTAATTTTTAATAACTAGCATTGTTAAAATCTCAAATCTAACTAGATATATTATTTAGTGTATGGAAAAATTAGGATGTTACATTACCACCCCCCTTAAAAGAAATTTCGTCCTCGAAATTTAGCGTACCTAAAACATATGTGGATACTTCTGACGCATGTCTTCTTCTCTTTCCCAAGTAGAATCACCAGTTACATCATCCCACACGACTCTAACCAATGGTATTTGCTTTCCACGAAGTTCTTTAATACGATGATCTAAGATCTTGACAGGTATAGCCTCATATTCCAAATTATCTCTAAGTTCCACAGTTTCAGGCTCAATGACATGTGAAGGGTCCGGATAATACTTCCTCAGTTGTGATACATGAAATACATCATGAAGATTAGACAAGTTTGGCGGCAAAGCAATGTGATACGCTACAGGTCCAATCCGCCGTAGAATTTGAAAAGGCCCGATAAACCTTGGTGTTAACTTCCTAGTTTTGATTGCTCGTGCAATTCCCGCCCTAGGAGTTACCCTAATGAACACGTGATCTCCTGCCTCGAACTCCAAAGGTCTTCTCCTCTTATCATTATAACTCTTTTGACGGTCCTGTGCTGCCTTCATTTTTTCTCTAATAAGTTTAACCTGATCTGTCGTTTGTTGCACGAATTCTGAACCCAATATTTTATTTTCTCCAACCTCATACCAACATAAAGGTGTACGACACTTTCTTCCGTATAATGCTTCATATGGAGCCATGCCGATACTTGAGTGAAAACTATTGTTGTAAGTAAACTCAATCAATGGTAAGAACTCGTCCCAACTTCCTTTGTGTTCAAGAGCACAAGCTCTCAACAAATCCTCTAACGATTGAATCGTCCTCTCAGACTGGCCATCCGTTTGGGGATGATAAGCTGAACTTAACCTCAGTTTTGTTCCTAACTCTAAATGCAACTGATGCCAAAAATTTGATGTGAATCTGGGATCTCTATCATTGACTATACTTGAAGGTATTCCATGCAATCTAACAATCTCCTTTACATATACCTGAGCTAGTCTCTCTAATTTAAACGTCTGGTTGATGGGAATGAAATGTGCACTCTTTGTCAACCTATCAATGATCACCCAAATTGCATCATGTTGTTTCTGAGTCTTAGGCAAAGCGGTTACAAAATCCATGGCTATTCCGTCCCACTTCCACTCTGGAATATCTAAAGGTTGTAGCAATCCGGCTGGCTTCTGATGTTCAATCTTTGCCTTCTGACATACCAAGCAACTTTGAACATATTCTGCTATATGTCTCTTCATTCCAACCCACCAAAACATTTTCTTCAAGTCTTGATACATCTTTGTGGCTCCTGGATGAAAACTCAACTTACTTTTGTGGCCCTCTTCCAAAATCAACTTTTGAATATCCTGATTTTGAGGTACACACAACCTTTCTTTAAACCTTAGGATTCCATCACTCCTTATGTTAAACTCTCCATTTTGACCATTTCTTATATTTTCCTTTATGCTCACTAGACGGTCATCAAGTTGTTGTTCATCTTTGATCCATTTCAGAAATTCATTAGACACGACAATAGCGCCTATGAATATACTTCCTTCATTGTGATGTACTCCTAAGTTTAAATCCACGAATTTGTCAATCAACTCTTCTTCCTTCAACATCATTGCAGATACATGAAGTTTCTTTCGACTCAAAGCGTCTGCTACAACATTGGCCTTTCCGGGATGATATTGCAACTCAAAATCATAGTCCTTCAAGAATTCCATCCAGCGCCTTTGTCTCATGTTTAAATCTTTCTGATCAAATAAATGCTTCAGGCTTTTGTGATCACTTAACACAGTGAACTTTGATCCATAAAGATAATGCCTCCAAATCTTTAAGGCAAACACAATTGCCGCTAACTCTAGGTCGTGAGTTGGGTAGTTCCTCTCATGCACCTTCAATTGTCTTGATGCATAAGCTATCACTTTCCTTTCTTGCATCAACACACACCCAAGACCTTGATATGACGCATCACAATACACATCAAAATTTCCTAATGGGTCTGGTAAGATGAGTATTGGTGATGAAGTCAATCTTTCCTTTAGCTTCTGAAAACTTTCTTCACACTCTTTAGTCCATTCAAAGTTTTTACCTTTCCTCGTTAACTGAGTCATGGGCAAAGCGATCTTTGAAAATCCTTCAATGAACCTCCGATAATATCCAGCTAGTCCAAGAAAACTTCGAATCTCGCCAACATTCTTTGGACTCTCCCACTTTGTTATTGCTTCGACTTTACTTGGGTCTACTGCAATACCTTCTTTACTAATTACATGACCAAGAAATTGTACCTCCTTCAACCAAAATTCACATTTCGAGAATTTCGCGTACAATTGAAGGTCCTTTAATATCTGTAGCACAATTCTCAAATGTTCTCTGTGCTCTACCTCATTCTTGGAATAAATCAGAATGTCATCAATGAAAACTACAACAAATTGATCTAAGTATGACCTAAAGATCCTATTCATGTAATCCATGAATACTGCTGGAGCATTAGTCAAACCAAATGGCATAACTAAGTACTCATAGTGTCCATAACGGGATCTAAAAGCTGTTTTTGGAATATCATCTTCCTTCACCCTGATCTGATGATATCCAGACTTCAAGTCAATCTTTGAGAATACTGATGCTCCTTTTAACTGATCCATCAAGTCGTCGATTCTAGGCAAAGGATACTTGTTTTTCACAGTGGCTTTATTGAGTTGTCTGTAATCCACACAAAGTCTAGAAGAACCATCCTTCTTCTTCACAAACAAGATTGGAGCTCCCCATGGCGATACACTTGGTCTAATAAATTCTTTCTCTAACATCTCGTCTAATTGTTTCTTTAACTCCGCAAGCTCTGAGGGTGACATTCGATAAGGAGATATAGAAATTGGTCCAGTTCCTGGAACCAAGTCTATAGAAAATTCCACTTCCCTAACCGGTGGTAAACCTGGAACTTCTTCTGGAAAGACTTCCGGGAATTCACAGACTACGGGAAAATTTTCCACACTAGGGGTTTCTCCTACTGACATGGAGAATAGCATCATAAAACTTTGAGTGAGGGTTTCAGCTTTGCTGATTTCTCCACTATCTTCTCCAAATGTAAAAATTTTCTCCTTGCATCTCAAGTTGACATCGTTGGCTGATAACCAATCCATTCCTAAGATGACATCTAGGTCTTGTAGCGGGAGTACCACAAGATCTACTAAGAATCTTCTATTTTCTAAGATTATTGGACAGTCTACACAGACTGAATAAGTTACCATTCTTTCTCCCGAGGGAGTTGTGATAGTCAACTTATAATCGTGATCAACAATTTCGAATCCCAAAAATTCAGCACAAGAGGTAGATATAAAAGAATGTGTAGCTCCTGAATCGAATAAAACTGATACCAACTTATCTCCAATTAAACACATACCTTGAATTAACCCAGCTGACTTTGAGATCTCAGCTCCTCTAATTGTAAATACTCTTCCTGTGGTTGGCTTATTTTGATTCTGAGGTCTCTGACCAACACTTGGGCCTCCATTTCTTGCTCTCCCTATGTTGTTATTGTTTATTAGGCCGCTCCTCTGGCCTGTTGGTTGACTTTGTCCTTGGGGACAATCTTTGAGAAAGTGGCCTTTCTGACCACAGCGAAAACAAGTTCCAATATTTCTATTTGGACAATCTTTGTTAAGATGTGCCCCTCCACAGCTGTAACACTTGAACATTAACCTTCTAGAATCCTGGTTATGATAAGGTGTAGGCCTTTGATATGGCCTACCCCCTCGTTGGATTCTTCCTCCGTGGCCTCGGTTAAAGTGGCCCTTGTGATTGTTGTTTTGGGTTGATCCTCCTGATCCATATTGATTCTTCCTATTGTCAATCCCTTCCAACTCCAGACACCTTTCTACTAGCTCACCAAAGCGCATAATATGCAGAGGTAAAACTGCCCTCTGGATATCATATTTCAATCCATCTTGATACTTTTCACACATCCATTCTTCCCTTGGATGCAAGCGGTAAAACTCAGAATACTTTAGCAAGGATTCAAACTTCCTAGTATATTCTCCCACCGTCATCACACCTTGACGTAGATTCTGAAATTCTCTCTCCTTCTCTTTCCTACATAACTTTGGAAAATACTTCCCCAAAAATTCTTCTTTGAACAAGGTCCAATTGATTTCTCTTCCTTCCTCTTCCAATAATCTATACTTTCCTCTCCACCAAGCTTCAGCATCGCCTGTCAGCATGAATGTTGCATAACCAACCCTTCTATTCTCTCTACAGTGAGTGAAAGAAAATATCTTCTCCATTTCTTGCAACCATTTCTCAGCACCCTCCGGATTAAAGTCACCACCAAACTGTGGTGGTTTTCCTTTCAGAAACGAGTTCAATCCTGTATCCTCATGCACCATTTCCCTTTGTTGTTGCTGAAAGAGTTGATGATCTCGAGTGATTTGCAGGATTTGAGCATTTTGTTGTGTTTGAACTAACACAGCTGCAGCAAGTTCACGAACATCTCGAGTGTCAGCTTGAGAGTTCGTTCCAGTTTGGGAATGATCTTCTCGTCCAATGGGAATGGTAGGTGCTCCTTCA
This sequence comes from Lathyrus sativus, assembly GCA_963859935.3. Taxonomy (NCBI): domain Eukaryota; kingdom Viridiplantae; phylum Streptophyta; class Magnoliopsida; order Fabales; family Fabaceae; genus Lathyrus; species Lathyrus sativus. The sequence goes on along the minus strand of OZ012735.1, from coordinate 56,378,672 downwards.
GGAGTAACTTCATCACTCGCATTCCTACGTATACCTCTAGTAGTGCCTCTAGCAGCACTCCTACCACGCCTCGCACCTCTGACGTTCTGAACCATAACTTCCTGAAAAGGAATAGTTATTAGGTTCAATCATTCACAAGACATAAAGAACATAACAATTATGTATATTTATATCCCAATGAATGATTCATCGATAAGGATTTTTATCAAGTCTCCCACAGGCAAGGGATAATTGTGTCTAAAATGTTGAATTAATATCTTAAATATAACTAGAATTCAGGAAAACATAATCAACATTTAATGTATAAACAAAAATGTATCAATTTATTTAATAACAACGATTACAAAAATCGTGACCATGTCTCATTCAAAAACCTCTACTTGTAAACCAAGCTAAGACTAATAGTGGTAAAACTATAATTATCATTATTGCTACGAAATCTTTACCTAATTCTTCATGCTTGATGATACCAATAACAAACAAAATAATGACAAGAAGAGTGATGAATAAAAGAAAGGATTTAGCCATTTGAAAGGTATAGATAAATATTTAGGAATTGATATGAAAATAATGGATGGGTGTGAAGTATTTATAAAGTGAATTTTGTGAAGTGTCCGTTACGTTACCGTTGGGTTTGTGACCGTTGGGGAGGAAAAATAAAGTGTGCTAAATAAGTTTCCTAGACCATTATACTAGAAGGCTCTCAAGATGAAGACTCAATGCACAGAAGAAAAGTTATCATCCAGTTTGGAATCCAACTTGATACAGTCAGTATAATTCTAGACACTTACGGTCCGAGCTGAATCGACCAGCTCTGATACCATTAAATGAGACAGCCTATGTCCCATTAGTGGAATTCTAATGAAACCTTATAAAAATACAGAAAAATTTGAAATTTTTAAAGGACAATACTTAATTATTTAAAAACATACTGTTTCACATACATATGCTTCAAATATATTTTACAGAGTTTGACACCGTTAAGACTAGCGGCCTTGCCACATAGATAAAACATAAAATAAAAGTACAGAAAGGAAACCAAAAAGAAAGCATACCAAAAGGGACCTCCTAAGTCCAACAAGACTGACACTTATACTGACTGTAGTAGTAGGGATGTGATTAGCGTTTGACAAAACACTAACAGCTCCCAATCTAGATGTTATAGTAACACATCTCCACGTCACTTCATATCCTTTCCTTCTGAGTTGTCGGGAAGTACGCAAGATTCGAGCTCATCGTCTGATCGTCATAAAATAATCCAAAATGCAAAACAAAAATGACACAGGGCTAAGATTCATGTACAAGTTTAAAAGTGGGAATGAATGTGTAAAATAATAATATATATGGAAACCATATTTATACAAACAAGCGTATCTTATACCCACAATTACATATACTTTATTTATTCTAATGCATCCCTGAACTATATGCTGACTCAGGCCACTAAACGCTGTCAATGATATCTATCCCATTTACCAAGATCAGATATCACTAGACCACATGCCACCAACGTACTCCCAATTACCAAGAGCTACGCCACCTAACTTCACATGGAGCCTAGGTGTTATAAGTCGATCGTCCCTGAGAATTCAGGCCAAGAACCTTGTCTTGCCTAGCATGCATAGATAATAATCCCCGTCGGGATTGCAGGCGACTGATCAACCTCGTGCGTCCCATACCGCACGGCGGTGGACTTACACATTCCTTAATGCAAGTCTATATGATCACTCACTCATCTTGTGGCAACTCTTAGCCATAAGTATTAAGTTAATAATGGGGAATTATCGTATCAACTTTTCAAGTTATACTTATTATCTAGATACTTAGGTTGAGTACCAAATCCATCCAATGTCTTGCCATATTTGATCTTTGTCCTTACATAATAAGTTCAGTTTGTATAATGGGTAATTGTATGGTTAACTTCCCAGGTAAGAGAGGTGGACTGTAAACGGCATAGTCGACCAAGTCTTTCCTTAGCCAGAACCCAACCAAATATAACTACTCATTGTATCCAACTTTCCTTATGTTAATGGGGATCAATTACTTAATATCTAGCAATGTTTTTCTCTCATTAACCGATTATTTCCTTAATCTATCAATCACAATCATTCAAGTATAAATAAAATAAACAATTATAAAATTAACCGAATAATGCAAGCACAATACAATACCAAATTGTCAAAGATTATTCCTATGATAATTAATTAAGGCCGGCGTAACCTCGCCTAGTGATTTGTGAAAATCATTATTTGAGAATAGGCTCTCCTTAATTATTTATCGCTAGTAGGGCTTAGGTCACCACTACACACATATATATTAAGTTATTTTACGCTAACCGTCCCAATCGTATACGAAATCTTGCCCCCACCTTTTGTTGAGTGTTGTTGAAAGTCCACAAGTGTTGTCTTCGATCTTTGCCAAGAACCTAATTTACGATAACCGTTGGATTGTACGAAATTTATGAAATAATTAGAATATAATTTATGGTTAATTGAACATAATCCCGTTATAACTTGAAATATTTATTTATTTAAATATATCATAATAACCTCCAAAATAATTATTAAATTCAAATATAAATTATATTATACCTCCTTTTGAATTTGTTTGTTTTAGAAAATTGTCAAGAGTATATTTCTAATAACATTTAAATTATAATAAAATTTGGGCATTATAACGACTTAAAATGGTAAAATTTATTTTGGACTTTATAAGTTCAATATATCGACGTCTGAACGGAATTTGCATAGAAAATTTAAAATAACCTTTATATAAATAACATAATTAAAATAATATAATTAAAATAAAATGGACATTATAACGGCTTACCGATTACTTATGAAAATGATTTGGGCAGAACTTTGACGTATAAAACTCCCTTGAAACTTTAGAAGAACTTTTACCACAAAATACTCTAAAGGTTACGAACCGATATCGTGGGAACTTCGATAACTAAAACTAATATTGCTATATGAAGAAATTAGAGAAGGAAAGAAGTAAAGAAGTAAGAAAGATGATTTGTGAATGAATGAATGAAAATGGGGTGGAAGAGACCCCTATTTATACTAGTTGTAAAATATTAAAATAACATAATTTATCATCTTTTGCCCATACCTTCCAACTTTTCAACTCTTGCTAGTAAATATGTCTCTATCAAATATTTACTAATCTTTCATCAATAGTGCTTTAGGTGTTCTAGTATGACTTTGTGAAAATAATTTATGACAAAGGTATGGGAGCTTGATTTCATGACATAATATTATGTAGGATATTAATAGAAAATGAGATATATATTTCTTTTATAAAAAGTAAAATGTTAATAATATTAATAATAATAAAAATAGTAAAAAGGATAGTTATTTGATATTTTTATTGTCTTAAGATTATTTTATTTATTAATTGGTTTATAGAGTAAAATGATAATATTCAAATAAAATAAAATCAATTAATAATAACAAAACAAGAACAACAATAATGATAATAATAATATGAATAATTAATTAACTTAAAGTTAAGGGTTTTAAGTACCAATTTAAATTTCAAAGTTTAGTTTATAAAATGAAACGATGATATTCAAATTGAAGAATAAAAGTAATAAATATAAAAAGTAATTAATTAATAAATTAATTATTATAAGTGTTAGTTTCAACATTTAATTTTTAATAACTAGCATTGTTAAAATCTCAAATCTAACTAGATATATTATTTAGTGTATGGAAAAATTAGGATGTTACAGTGGCACTGGAACAAGAGGTGGATCAACATCCGAAACTTCCTGAATGACGGTCCTTTGAGGTGACTCTCCTCTGGAAATCAGTACTTGGAGCATCTCGGTGAGTTTGGTCATGCCTGATTTCAACTCATCGATCTCCATTCGGATCTCTACATTATATGCCTCTTGCTCTGACATCTTACGTCTATAATTAGCCCTGGTCTGATATCTGTTTCGAGGAATCAGCTTGACGACTCAAAGGTACACTGGAAGACGAGAGAACCGAGAATGAGAAACCGGGGGACAAATGCAATGCAAAAATGTGATGCTGATGCCATGCAATGGTTTCAAGAATTTCAACGGTCGATTGCGAATATTGCTTTTTAAGAAAGTTGGAAAAAATTTTAGACTTTAAAATGTAAGGCTTTTTGAATTTGCAAAGGACTGCTGAATTCCTTGAAACTAGAAATGATATGATGCTTTATGGATGCGAAGCACAAATACACATAAGCAAACAAAAGGTCCTAAGTTAGAGGAACAATGAATGGAGTCAAGGTCTACCCTTCCCAAAGTGGTGTGTACTATAGGTTAATTGTACCTGCAGAACAAGGGTTCTAAAAAAGTGCCCAAAGTTATCAGCCCATCTTTCGGATATTATCAACTTCTCGACTGACTCAAGGGTCGATAATATTCTCAAGAGAACCTTGTTCGAGCGTAGTATCGCGTAGCAACCATTGTAGGACTACTCCCACATAGTTCCCGCACTACGTCCTATATAAGGTCAAGATGGTGTAAAGGTACTACGGTTCCCAGTATCACAGACTTCAATCGATAACGGTAAAAGTTTTCACGACTACACTCGATCAACCGAACCATTTTCGAAAGTGTCTCAACTGAACGGTGATTCTCGATTTAGCTTAGTCGGGACTCACTCCCTATAAGCCTCGTCGAATATATCAGCCATCCTATCATAAGGTCGCTCAAGTCCGGGTGTAGGACTTATCTCACAACACAGTAACTCCAAGTAAGGTACCCCAATATATACATACAAGTGAGCAAAATATATAATAAAACAAATATATAAAGAAAAATAAACAAAATAGGGATAACCCTCAATAGTTAGGACTCCCTAGTGAAGTCGCCATTTTATGTTGCGGTGAAATTTGGATGTCAAGCTATTGATTAACTTGAATCTTAATTCATTTACAACCGGTCTTTGATTTATCCGAAGGAAAGGTTAAAGAAAGGAAAAACCTAAAAGGGAGAGATCTAAGGTTCGGGGGTTGGTTAAATTTAGGGAAGGTATTAGCACCCTAAACTTCTGTAGTACTCTACGGGAACCTTTTGTTTATTTTTTTTTATTTATTTCATTAATTATTTTGCTTTAGGGTATATACAAAGGATTGAAAATTAAAAAAGACCTAGGGGTTAATTCTAAGTTTACTCGGCAAGACATCGCATCTTGTGCCTACATATCCTTACGGGAATGGAATCAGAGTAACTGTAGTTCCCCTCAAAAGGGAGGTTAGAGACTTCTTGATTGTGATCAAGGTCTCAAGGGGAATAAACGCATCTTAAGGACACGCTTACATGGAGTCTTAAACTCCGATCTCTATGTTATAAATTGTTAAGTGCATTAGGGTTAGGTTAGGGATTCCGCGGCGGGAAATCCTAAAATGAGTGCGGCGACTCTTTGACCTAAAGCTACGGGTAGTTTTGTAATTTTGTCCACGGCGAGACATTTGTGAAAAGTTAGGGTTTGTAAGGGTTTGAAGTCTTGAGGACTATTGGCGTGGCGGCCAAACGGCTAGACCTAATCCTTCGGAGGAATGCAATGGGACAAATTAACGATGCAAATGCGCGAATTTAAACCATACAAACAGCAGAAATTAAAGTGCGGAAAGGTAAACGCGATAATTTGTTCGCGAAGTTACAAATGAGAAACAGATACAATTATAATACAACTTGAATTGAAAAACACATTAAAATAGCTAATAGCAACGTAACAAGCTGCACATTGAATACACAAGGTTAGTAGACAGAGTCACACAGTAATCAGGCGAGTTATGAAACGGAAGTGCGAAAGTTATAGATATTCTTTGTTGTTTATTTGTGATATATAAAAAAGCTTTTGATTTAAGTTAAAAAAGAGGTTTTAATATTATTAAAAAAAACTTTTCAAAAATAGTCTTAATTTAATTATCTAACAAAAAGGTTTTATTTAAAAAAAAAAGGTTTAATGTTATTATTATATATTTTTTAAAAAACGGTTCTAGTTATTATTTTAAAAAAAGATTTTAGTTATTATTTTAAATTTATCTTAAAAAAAAAGTTTTTCTTAAAAATAATAGGTTTTCATATTAATTTGGAAAAGATGTTAATGTTATTTATTTTAAAAAAACAGATTTTTATATTATAACAAGTTTTAATAAATTAATGATAATAATAATAATAATAGTAATAATAATAATAATAATAATAATAATAATAATAATAATAAATAATGATCATAATAATAAATAATGATAATAATAATAATACTAATAATAATAATAATAAATAATGATAATAATAATACTAATACTAATAATAATAATAATAATAAAGCAATAATGAATTTTAAATGTGCCAAATAACCCAACAATGTTGCTAACGCAGAAATGCGCTCAGCGCAACCAGATCTAAATCGGACGAAACAAAATTTATCGCCAAGAAAAAGAAATTAAGCAAAAAAAACAGTATTATTGCTCACACAAAAATGCGATCATCGCAACCAGATCGAACTAACACAAATGTCACGCGTCATGCACACAAATGTGCAAACATCGTATCGATATAATTCGATCAAAAATTAATCTTATATATATATATAAACTCTAACAATTTAAAAATTATAAATATATAAACGTAACACTAATAGATAAAGAAAAAGAAATAACGGTAATAGATGAAGAAAAAGAAATAACGGTAAAAGATGAAGAAAAAGAAACAACAGTAATAGATGAAGGAAAAGAAATAACGGTAAACGATGAAGAAAAAGAAACAACAGTAATAGATGAAGAAAAAGAAATAACGGTCAACGGCACTCACTCCTCTTAGGTTTTTTTTCATTCTCCCCTTTTTCAACAAGGCAACACATGTATATATAGGGAACAAATTAGGGTTAACACCAAATTTTCAATAATGTCCCTAAAGCCCATTTTAAAGCCCAAACTAAATAATTAGTTAAGAAAAAATAAAATTTAAATAATTTAAAATAATTAAAATAAACTTAAAATAAAAACTAATAATCCTATTGATTCCTAAAATCAAAAATATTATAAAAAGAACAAAATTTTTTCCAATATTTTTTATTTTATGATTTTTTGGATATTTTTATGAATAACTTAGAAAAAGGTGAAAAAAATAATATTTTAAAAAATGATTTAATTAAAATACGAAAATAATAATTAAATAATAATAAAAAACTATTTTTGTTATTTTTTAATGAAAGAGAGAAAAATTTAGAGTAAAAATAATAAAAAAACAAAAAGTGACAAAGGTGAGATTCGAACTCTCAACCTCTCACACTCACAACTCCTTACACATGTCCTCTTGCCAATTGTACCATTTTTACTTTTTAGAAAAAAAATGCATGCCATATGATATTTACCTGCAAAAAGTCAAACGACTACACAAATTTGTTAGTAATTGATTAAATGCAATAAAAATGCAATGAAATGCGACGACAAATCTTAGGGCAAAATTTGGGGTATTACAAAGGTCGTGAAAGAAGAACTTGAGCATATAGAAAGAAACAAGACTTGGGAGTTAACTGAGCTTCCAAAGAAAAATAAAGTTCAAAAACCACAAAGGATCAGACAAATACCAAGAAGATTTACAGAGTTTGACATGTTGCAAGATACTGAGATAAACTCTAAACGGGAAGTCATTCAGTATGCCATGTTGGTAGAGTTTGAACCAGTGATTACTGAAGAAACTCTCAAAAAGAAAGTGTGGATGAAGGTCGTGAAAGAAGAACTTGAGCGTATAAAAAGAAACAAGACTTGGTAGTTGACTGAGCTTCCAAAGAACAATAAAGCCATCAACATTAGATAGGTTTTCCAGGTGAAACAAAAGCCAGATGGATCAATTGGCAAACACAAAGCAAGGTTAGTAGCTAGAAGACTTCTACAGAAATCTAGTTTAGACTACTTTGAAATGTTTGCACCTGTAGCTAGACACGAAACAATCAGATTGGTGATTGCTATAAATGCTAGTAAAAATGCCCTCTTGTGCATTTAGATATGAAGTCTGCATTTCTGAATGATGCTTTACAAGAGAAAGTTTATGTGTCACAACCTCTTGGATTTGTAAAAAAGGATAAGGAATGGATGATGTACAAGTTGCATAACGTCTTATATGGACTTAAACAAGCTCCCAGAGCATAGAATCTGAAAATTGATTCATTTTTCAAGCTTTAAGGATTAAGAAAATGTGAGATGGAGTTTGGTGTTTATGTTCAGCATACATTGGATAGCAATATGATTTTGGTGTGTCTCTATGTTGATGAAATATTACTAACAGAGAGTGTTCAAACGAGATAGCTAAGTTTAAGAAGGTGCTGATGAATGAGTTTGAGATGACTGATCCAGGAAATATGACATATTTTCTAGGGATGGAGATTATGTACTCTGATAAGGGTATAATCTTACATCAACTGAAGTGTGAAGTTGAGCTTCTGAAGAGATTTGAGCTAATGAATTGCAAGTCTACAGTCGCACCTACTGAAACAGATCACAATCTAGATTATGATGTTGAGGGTGATGATGTGTATGCTAAATTTTTTAAAAAGTTGGTAGGATCATTGAGATATCTCTGTAATACTGGACCTAACATCTGTTATGTATTTGGAATGGCGAGTAGGTTTATGAATAAACCAAAGTGGTCACATTACCAATCTTCTCTCAGGATACTGATGTACATTAAAGGGACTCTGTGGTATGGAGTTTTGTTCCCCTCTAATGCTAAACCTAATTCAGATTTTATGTGTTATTCAGACTTTGATTGCTATGGAGATAAAGTTGACGAAAGAAGTACTTTTGGATATTTCTTCAAATATCTATGAGGTCCGATTTCGTAGTGCTCAAAGAAGCAACTGATGGTTTCATTGTCAACCTATGAAGCTGATTACATTACATGTGCTTTATCTGCTTGTCAATCTGTATGGATTTGAAAGTTGTTGCAGGATCTGAATATCAAGGTGAGCAATTATGTGAAGTTGATTATTGATAACAAATTAGTTATAAGCATTTCCAAGAATCCAGTGTTGCATGAAAGAAGCAAGCACATTGATATGAAGTTTCATTTTCTATGCAACCAGGTCCAAAATGGAGTGCTTGAAGTTGTTCACTATAACACTCAGAAATGGTTGGAAGATGTGTTAACCAAGGCTATCAGGACTGAACACTTTATCCATTTGAGGGATGAAATTGGTGTTGTTGATTTTGATTTGTTGAATATGAATTAAGGGATGGTGCAGGATTGTAATTCATTTCAGTTTCATTTGGTATAATTTAGCTTGAATTTGAATTTCATTTAGTTTGAATGTGTGTATATAAGTCGAGTTATTAGTTATAAGAGATTAAGAAGTGTAATCATTTTTCTGTTGAAAAGTTAGTTACAACTTTTGTCATCTTCATCTTCTTCCTTCTTGTGCATCAACAGCAAAATTTCTATGCACGAGCCTTTGCAGTCTCTATGTAAGATCCACTGCTTCTAGTACTAAAAAATCAAATGTGTCAAAAGAAAAATGGTATGAAAGCATATTGATTGTTGGAATACATTTTCTCATGATTGGCCACTTTACATGAAGCGACTTTGAGATCTGTTTGTCTCATATTAAAACCTCCAGTTCTTAGTTCCACCAGTGGAGAAACCTCAGTCAAGTCTTCACATGCATGTTTCCCTCTTACCCACCCATAAATCAGAACATTTGTTTGGAATTTAGAGAAGAGTTTCTATAGCTATAAGGTTTTAATGCGGTATTTAAGTGAGATGAGCACAAAAATTCATCAATGGCAAGAGTGATTATGATAATAGATTTTTCTTTTAAATTGTGTTACACTTTTTCTTTATTTTCTTTGATCAAAATATATTTATCTTTATTTACCATAACACCACCAATTATATGTCTGAGAATAAAATGTCATTTTTCACATTATGTTTATATCATAATTCATCTCTTCTATAAATATTTCCATCTTCTCTTTCTACAAATCATATCCTTCTCCATTAAAGAATAGAGTTTGTTTGGTAAATTGTTTGAAGTCATTTTATTATGAGATTATTAGTCTTATAATAGGAGTTAGGCTTAAATGCCACTTGTTGGTCTAGTAACTCCAAACACAAGTGGGAAGGTGAATTGTGATATTTAAATTTTCAAAACAATTGGTTTATAAAAATTTTGATTTTAAATTTGTTTTTGTTAGAGAGCATATATTGTTGGCTTATTCGCTCCCTTTTGATTAATTGATCAAAACCTTATTTCTATTAGTTGATCTCCACTCTTTCTTCTTTTTTAGATCTTTTAGAGCCTTGTTCTCTCGTTCTCCCCGCGGAGTCGAATCAACATGTTAGAGCACTGTACAAGTTTGTGTCGTTACTCTGTCATTTTTGTTTGTCATACTACACTTTGGTGTTAGGGAATGAATGAGAGTGGAGAATTCCTACACTCATTCTGATTATTTTAGGTAGGGTACGAATGACCCTGTGCTTGGAATAGTCATATTTATCTCCTTACTATAGCATCTTCTCCTTCCCAATTGAGTCGATCCTTGATCACTTGTACCCTAATCTCCTGTCCCTGGATTTAACTTCCTCCTTTCAATTCAACATCTTTTCCTTGTGGTCAACCATTATTCTTTGATTCCCCAAAAGATTTGTAATCAGTCCTTTCTTTGGCTAGTCCACCGTTCTTTGGTTAAAGCCAAATTTTCTTCTTCCCTAGTGAAGTCAATCCTTTTTCTTCAGTTAAGCATAGTCTGGCTATTAAATACTGAATCCCTGGCAGAACTCGTAACCTTCTCCTGGTTTTCTCCCTTCTTGTTTGGTTATTCGCTTCGTATTAGTTAAAACACCAAGTTGCTCCTTTTCTCGGTTAACCATAGTCTGCCTGTTAACATACTGAGTTTCCCTTGGGTTAATCACCTGCTTCTAGTTAATCACTTGTCCTTTAGTCAATCGCAGTCCGCGTGTTAGAACTAACCTTTCTTTGGTTTAATCATATTCTCTTGGTTAATCACCCTTTTCTTAGTTAATCACAGTACGTCTGTTAACATACTGAGTTTCGCTTGAGTTAATCACATTCTCTTGGTTAATCACTCAATCTTTTCGGTTAATCACAGTCCTTCTGTTAACACTGAATCCCCTGCAGTTAGCAACCTTTATTTGGTTCAAATACTCGCACCTTTGGGTTAGTAACCTTCTTTTGGTTCGAATACCCTTTTCTTTGGTCAAGTACTGCTTGTTTAGTCAATGTATCGTCCTTTGGGTCACAACCTTTGCTAAGTTCCACACCCATCCTTTCGGTTAACCACTATTTATCAGTTAACATGTCGAGTTCTCCAGCAAGTTAATCACCTTCTCTCAGTTCAGTACTCTCATTCAGGTTCATCACAGTCTGTCTGTTAACATCAATCCTTTGTTTTCCCCACAGAGTCTTGCTCTTATCTTTTTTTGGTTAATCACTGCCTGCCAGTTAATACACCGAGTCCCATATGTATCTTATCTTTACCTCGTTTCTTATCCTTTATCCCTTTATTCTTCTGGTTTCGACACTATTCTTTTTGTTTTTCTCCCTAGTGGAGTCATCACTATTTTGTTGTGTTCCTCAACAGAGTTTTCCTTTTCTTTCTTTCTTGGTTTTGACACCATTTCTTTTTCATCCCCAGTGTAGCGGGGAAATTTGTGAGTCTAAGCTATTGATTAACTTATCTCAAAAAATTCAAGAGTCGTCACAGCACTTTTATTTTATCTAAAAGGAAAGGAAAAAGAGTGAACAAAACCTAAAGAGTTCTAAAACAAGAACAAACAGAGAATGGGTAAGGGGGTTAGTTACGCGATGGGAAGGTGTTAGCACCCAAAACATCTATAGTACTCTATATGAGCCCTTTGAAATATATACGATTTTTGGTTTGAAAAGGTTTGTTTGAAAAGAGATTAGGGAGATGAGAAGAGAATTATTTTTAAGATTTTTGTGTTTGGAGAGACTTATCGCCTAATGCCTACGTACCCACAAAGTGAAATATATGATCAAAACCTCGTAGTTCGTGGTACAAATAACAAAAATTTATTTGTTTTGATTGATTTCTAAATGTAAAGACAAGTCGTCATTTGAAGAAGAAAACTACGACTAGTCGCCCACAAGTTTAAGACAACATTTGCATCACTTAAAGATGGAGGATTTTGCTTAGATTAAAATCAACAAGTCTATCACTCAAAATCTAAGTGGAAAATGTCAACATCTTAAATACTATTGGGAATAGAAGGATTACATCTCAACTATGAAAAAGACTTATGTCTAAACATTATGAAAAGTTTTAAAATGAAAAGTGCACAAAGGTACAAAAAGTTTGAATGAGGTGAAGTATTTTTTATATCTTTTGAAATGGTCAAAGTATGATTAACATTTATTAAAGAAAAGGAAGTTTGAAAAATCACTTGACAAAAGTCAAGGTTTTATTGTGAAAGCGATTTTAAGTTCAAAAACAAGAAGGTTTCTGAAAAAGGGAGAAGATTTTGAAAATTTAAGAAGGGGAGGAGATGAAGTGACTACCCTAGAAAGCAAAACAAAATATAGAGATAAGAAGGATCTAACCAAATTATAGCACACTTTATAGCTAGCGAAATAAGAATTTCATCTGATTTGAAGCATAAGAAACTGAGCAAGCCAAATAAAGGCAAAGATCCATAATATTCCAAGCATAGGAAAAGAGTTCTAATTCTAAACCTAAGGGTCTAAGAATGATCCAATAGGTCCAAGGTCTAAGAATAGCCCAAGATGATAACCACAAAGTTAAGAGCACCAAGTTTTTTAGAGGTTTTATCATTTATTAGTGTTTTGAACAAGATATAGTCCAAATGGACAAAAGAAAAAAGAGAAGCGGAAGCATAAACAATAATATGATATGAGATGATAATAATGGAGCATAAAAATAAAAGAGAGATAGGGAGCAAGAAGGAAACATAAACAAAATTAGTACAATGATATTGTTAGTGAGTTAGTGATTAGTTGTTAGAGTAAACGACCAACGATGCTTGACTCATGCACTTAGGCCAAAGTTGATGAAGACTCATTAAAGGATTGTGAAAATCAAAGCCTCTTAACAACAAGTTTCATAGGTACTAGACCTAAGACAAATAATCAACTATACTTGGACTTTCAAACATAATTTTGAGCCACAAATGAATATTTTTCAATTACGGGACAACTTAACGCTATGTTAAGCAATTGTAATCGGGTTTATATCGAAACCACGACTATCTGAGGTCAGATAATAATAATGTTAGTGTTAATGCATGCTAGAGAAGTGATATGTAGATCACTCTCCGAAAGCAATACCGCACAAAAAGAAAAGAGGTATCGATCTCATCTTAATCAAGATTTTATTAATTAACCAAAGGCAATCTATCACTATTCCAAAGTACGGAGAATTATCTCAATGATCATTTGTCCATATATTTGAAATAATGAAGATTAAACATCCTTGACATCCAACAATCCGTGATCTATAGATTTCATCGATCAAAAGAAAAAGAAAAAGAAAAATAAAGAGGGGGAAAATCCAAATGAGAATGATCAATGATGATTTGAACATTGAACTTTGGTCAAAGTTAAGAAAGACTTATTAGAGAATTGATAAAATCAAAGCCTTCTAAGAATTAGCTTCAAAGGTAATGAACCATAAATCAATAATCAATCATACTTGGGCTTTTAGATATAAGTTTGAGCCACTAATGATCATTCAATAGGAAAAGAAGAAGGGGATAAGATGGAGATGGATAGGAAGATCACAAACCAAATTGACCAAAAATTAGGTCTAATTTCATCAAAATCAATCATCCATTTTTGTGGATTTTGTCTTTTGACCTATCAACACCCAAGTTCCATTGATGTTGATGAAATTTATGACCCATAGTATGACCAAATGTTACCAAGTCAGAACCAATCAAAAAGAAAATAAAATCAAGCAAAAAAATAAATCAAAGCATTTTTAAATGGTTAATTAATTGGATTTTATTGATGAAATACACAAAGTGTATCAAAACACTAAATAAAAATCCCCCCAAAAAAAACAGAGGTCAAGTACGAGTCAACAAGTGTTGACAAAAGTTTCATAATTTTTGGAGTAATAAAAGCATTTTAAACATTAAAACAAACTCCAAATATCATGAAAATTATAAATAAAAAATACCAAATGGTAAAATAAAATTATAAAAAAAAGTAAAATTAGGAGGAGAAAATTAAAAAGGGTTTTCAGTAATTTTTTTTCAGATTTTTTGGACTTAAAATGAATTTTTTTAATGATTTTTTGAAGTTTAAAACAATAAAAAATAAAATAAAATAAAAGCCTAATTAATGTGGAGCGTTGGATGGAGTCAGATTATTAAAGTAATATGATCCAGTGGTCAACATTAAAGCGCACTATGGTCTTTTTTGTGATTTTCACACGCAATCAAGTTTTAAAATAAAAAGATCAGATAAAACACAATTCGTTTGATCAAACCTCATTAATTGACGTGGCTAATCAAACGAATCAGATCAAGAAATGCACAGTTCACCTGAGTCAACAATGCGCATTGGATCACACAAAATTCAAAAACACAGTGGCAAGAGAGGTGTCACGTTCTCATTGGTTGGATGATGCCAACGCATCATCTTCAACCTCCAGACCTTAAAAAACTTGTAGAAATCGTGAAAAAATTTGGAAACCTCAGAGCTTCAAAAGAGTATCAATAAACTCATCTTCTTCTCCTCTTTCCAAATATATAATTCATTTGAATTTATTTAAAGCACAAAGAGAGAATTTTGGAGAAAACCAGAAGATCTTAAAACTTAAAATCAAGATGAAATGCTCAACTCACCACGAAACTCAAAAGTAAAAGAAGCCTGAGCTTCAGAGATGAAAGGAATAAATTTTGGTGAAAATTTTGAAGCAAATGGTTGAGTAAATCTACCTGTCAAAGTGTACTTGAATGCTTCTAAAAATTGAATTGAGGAGCTTCAATGGGGGCATGATTTGACTTGCTTAAGATATGGAAAGCTTCACCGAAGTTCACTCAAGAAGAATGAGTGGAGAATTTTGATCTGGAAGCAAGGAAATGGTGAATTCAAAATCTCAGAATTGAGTGTTTTGGTGCAATAGTGATAGAGTGATTTTGGCTCTCTAAAGCTTGGAGAATGAATGGAATGAGTTGCTCTACTTATAGGGAGTGTGATGGAGTGCTCAAGCGTGCGAGAAGGATCCATAATCAATCAATTTGTGTAAGCCTGCAAGTGATAAAAGTGTGACCTCAAGTTGGCCGAAACGTTGTAATTTGAATGGTTTATGAGTCGTTTTCATCTTTGGACATGTGCTAAACTTGATTAGGCACGAAAACACATTTTAATTTGGCTTGACACTTGATTTAAGTGGATTAAAAAATCTGATCATGGAAAGAACTTCAATTCTAAGTCATCCACTTTAAATCCATGTGGCAAACAACGTAGGAGGCTTTATGATCTCATTCTTTTTGCATTTGAAATACTTTTCCACCATCTTTGCAATGTGCCAAGAAAGTTCCCATTAGGACATATGATCACAAAGTTATGTAACTTTGAAATTGTGAAAAACTCACTGAAATTTATACTTAGAAAATTTCAAGTATAGAACCTCAAAGTGACCAATAATCTTTTGCAACCTTTGAATCAAAGTTGTAGTAGACATCCTCAAGATTGTTGTAAAAAAATAATGGGATTCAAATGGTGAAAATTGACCAAGTTATGACCTTTGAAAGATGACAAAAAATCATTTAAAAACTCCAAATGATCTATAATGTTTTCACACTTTTGATGATTCTCCAAGCACAATTGGATCTTGTCATGTACAGAGAAATTGTTGGAGATGATAAGAAAAGTCCATGGCAAAAATATTCACCTCAATATGATAAAAAATGAGAGAGTTATGCACTTTTGAACATAGGATCAATGACTTGCCAAATTAGGTCACACAACTTGAATCAACTTTGAATCTTTTGAACTTTCCTTTCAAATTAAGGCATGATGAATCACATAGGACATTGAAACAATGTTGTCTTGAAGTACCTTTGATGGTTAAGCTCACATATTGATAAAACTTTGTTGAAGAAGGCATGAAAAAAAACTCATGAACCCTTGAAGATTCTTGATGAATCAAGTGATCAAACCTTGAGATAATCTTGATTAGATGAAGTTGAGGGATGCTCAAGTCATAGTTTTTTTTATTATAGAAGCAATGCTTTAAAGTCCAAGCCCTTGTGATCAAGTGATTGAGGATTAATTCTCAAAAACCCTAACTTGGGAGATGAGGTAGATGCACTTGGCTCAACACCTACAAGGTATAAACACAAAAGAGGAACAATTTTTTATTTATAATTTTGATTAGATGTTAGTGAAATAATATAATACAAGTAATACGTGTTTGGTGATCTTGTTTGAATATAAATGATGCAAATGAAGTGTGGAATCTTAGGGGTAAAAATTAGAGTATTACCCCAGTAGGGTCTAGCTTTCTTCTTTCGCTCTCGGGTTTGACACCGTCTCCATTTCCTTTTCTTTATCTATCCTAGTTCCCCGAACTACGTAGGCTCTGACTTCCTCATTGCACTATGAGGGTACGTAGGCACGAGATTGCAAAATCTTGACGAGTCACCTTCTTCCACCTTCTCTCTCTTTGATCTGAATTCCTTATTGCACTATGAGGATACGTAGGCATGATAGCCCCGATCCTCTGCGAGCACTTTCTTTCTTTCTCTCTCTTTTCTTTCTTTTTTTAGCTAGAAGCCTTTAGATATATCACTCATCTAAGCCTAAAAGCAAGTGAAACAATTTTCGTCGAGTACGACAAATGCGTAAGGTGCTAGTACCTTCCTTTCGCATAACCGACCCCCTTACCCGTTTCTCTTCCTTTTGGATTTTATTGATATTTTCCCTGTCCTTTGGAACTAAATAAAGTTCGGTGGTGACTCTGTTGTATCTTTGAGTGTGTGATTCACTCAGGTATAATTCTGCTAGCCTCGCTCATTACCAGCTAACTTAGGGTACAAGCTAACTTAAACAATTGGATCCTTAACACAAGGTCCAATTCGACAACTACATACTACAACACAATTCGACTATAGCATGTAGGTCTTCGACAACAGCATGTGAGAAAACTTTGACGACATATTAACTAGAGTTTGATCCAATATCTCACACTTAATTTTAATTGCATAATATGTGATTCAACTGGTTTGCTTGTATATATCGGATGATGATGTGTATGGCTTATTTATATGGGATGAATACATGGGCCAAGTAAAAGAAGATAGTGATGTTGTTGATGATGAAAATAAAGATGGGATCAAGAAGAGCGATTGAGATGTTTTATATTTTTTAAAGGAGATATTTGAAGATTCCAAGAAAAAGAACAAGAAATTGTAAAGAAAAACTTAATTTAGAGATTGTTGTCGGAAAAATAAAAATGATTTGCATTGTTTTGTTGTTGTTTAATCTCTATTTTAAAATGAAATTTAATTGTTGAATTAGGATAAAAATATGATGTTGAACTTTAGTTGTTTATGAAATTAAAAACTTTAATCATTTGAACTTGTGTCAAGTCTGTGTTTTATTATGTTAGTGTAATGGAATTTAGTTGCTATTATAAAATTGCAGTTTAGTTTCAATTAAATGACTATTAATTTTTGTTCGTATTTAAACCATTTTTTGTTATATAATTGATATAATTTTGTCTAAAATGTTGACAATTTATTGACATAATTTTGTCTATAATGTTGACAATTTATTGAAAATTTTTTGTCATAGTCTTGCCTATAATCACATGAGTTTGGCCTAAAATTTTGCCATAAGTAGAACAATTTTGTCGTAGTTTTTCCTATAATTCTGCATATGATGATAGAAATTTGCCATAGTTTGACCTATAATTGTGGCATAAGATGATGCAATTATCTTATAGTTTGGCTTATAAAGTTTGGACATATTTTACATATATTTGTCCCAATTTAGTCTTACAATATGGCTTTATAATGAATCTTTTTAGCTGAATTATAAAATAGTGCTACAACACTAGAATATTGTCATACAATAGTAATTCATTCAATCAACAAAAGTAATCCTAAATAATGTAAGATTAATACAACACCAAAACAACAAATTGTTTTACGTTGACAATAAAACACATAATATTATCCCACAACTACAAATTATATTTATGATGCAACCGCAAGTATACGATTGTGCAAAGTAATAAAATAGATATCGAACCACAGAGACCAATGACTTAAGTTTCTAATTATGTTATATCGGTGTATATCTAGAGAAATCAAAAAAATAAGAATTTTGGTAAAACAACTTAAAAGAAATACACTTAATTCAAAACAACTTATTTGAATAATCACTTAAATCTCAATTAAGGCAAGCAGGACCTCAGGTTATGGCTCTTATCCTAACATAATTGCACAATCCATGTCACTTCTATTATGATAATTCTGCATAAATTATAGAAAATAGATAAATATGAGCAATACCTGCTTTTGCTAGCGCATTGCCCTATCAACGACAAATCTGTTTGCTTTTGCACGAACGGATTATTCTTTGTCGATTCATTACTTTTTCTTGGCTATATTTTTTTTCAAATTCGTCAAATTGCTTTTGCTGTTTTAGACTAGGTTGTTTAAAAATCTGCGCTCCGGTATCGACACATGTCCTTTCAGACTATGGCCGATACTTGAGAACTACTTACTTTCGTAACGAAGTTGGAATGCATGAACTCAGATTATAAAATAAGTTTAATTAAAATTCTCATAATCGATAGTGACAAATCATACAAGAGGTCATAAGATAATCCCCCATAACCCTTAGTCTCTAATGAACTATTCACTCATGGTGAGGGCAAACAAAATAAAATCGATTTTTATCATCAAATTCATATCAAGAAATCATAATAGAAGAATAATTGGAGAAGAATAAATAAGAAAACCTGAATTATGATTAAACTTTAATCCGTAATTGCTCCCTTGGAGACTTGAGTTATAGAGAAAAAGAAGAACAATAATACGTAGAAAACTGGGATAAGTTCTGGATCCTAAAACTCATAACAGGTTAAGAGTTTTATCGAAAAAATTACAAACTGCATAATATCCTTAGTTAAATGACTATTATTCAGATTTGCAACATATCAAATATTGCCTAAGAACCACAATAAAAGAGAATCGGTCTAAATATGGAAACAAGTCAAATTTCATTCTCCTCCCTACTACAGCCCATAGCAGGTCTCTGACGTTTGTACTGCGAGATGCTTAAAGGGGCGCATAGAATTTCTACTGCTACGGCCCGTAGCATCCCTCTAGTTTTACTATGGAGATTTGTCTTTTTCCATTTTGCCATATTTTGCTTATCTTTGATCCCTCTTTGTCTTGGATGGTCAGTAGGCCCTGAAAATAATAAGAATGCATAAAATATGGTAATTGGAAGTAAGTCGAACAAAATGCGATAAAATACTAAGAGAAAGTAATTATAAATAATGATGCAAAGACCACTTATCAAACTCCCCCAAACTTAAATTGTTGCTTGTCCTCAAGAAAAAAAGCTTGCATTTATAAGTTTCCGGATCAAGCGTTTAACATCATGAGAAAGCTTACGAAAACGAGGTCAACAAAACTCATACTTGAGTCTTTATTCTGATCGACTAAGCCTAGTTCTCTTGGTAATCACTTATCAACACAGGTATTTGCAAGAACACTAACCGCGGTTGAGTCACAAACCTAAGTCTCCCTTTCGGACACCTCTCGAACTATGGTTTAGGCTTAAGTTTCTTTTTCTGATTATTCCCTTCCCTTTCATTTGACAATCAATATTAAGGAAATTTATTTCTTTTTGTCGCCGCATACACAAGACCAATCGGAAATTTGGTTTAGGAACCTTTTATTTTCTTTTTTCAATGAATTTACACACTTTGGCGTTTATTGGCCCACTTTGAGACAACACTTTGAGGTTCAATCATCGTTAGGCTAAATAATCGGGTGAGGTTTACCTAACTTAGAAGGTAGTCGCCTTTTTATTGTCTTTTCATCATTTTGGTCCCCAAAAATTATTGTTTCCCAACCAATCATACATGTATGCGAGTTTAAATTATGTCGGGCTGTCACTTAGAATAAATCAAGGGGTATTTTTTAGAAGCAAATACTATGACAAAAATCTACACGTTGGACTCGCGTCCTATTCCGGGGGATCTAGGGTATTCGGGTAATACCTAAGAAATTAAAAGTGCAAGAAAATTAAAGAAGTACCCCCAAACTTGAACTAAACATTATCCTCAATGTTTTAGCGCAAGCAAGAGGGGGTAAACTCATAAGAACCTCACTCGGGAGGTGGGAACCGCAACATAAGTTATTGCATCATAACTTGGATGTCATCCAATACTACTCCTTTCCTACTTTGATCAACCTTCATCCCATGAATCTCTGATTGAACTCACTCTCATCTATCTTGGTTTAGACTCGAAGCACCCGTTTCGTATTGGATGGGAAGTGTGGGTAGAGGAGAAAAGTCCACCTCCATTGCAGTACCTATGGGATGGTTAGAATTGTCGGGTTCTCCATCTTCGTCGTATGAGTTATTCGAAGATGGGACACCCGCTTGATAATGCCAATTATTAGGAACATCAGTTCTTACCTACCTCATATTAGGCAAGTTTATAATGGACTTAATTCGGATCATCCCCGTATATGTGCTTTCGTCCATATAAATCATCCCTTGATGAACAAGGGCTTCCATATAAATCTTACTCTTCCCCTCAATAACATGGTCTTCTACCAAATTGAACTCAAAACCAAGGAAATTGACAATTTGGGTAGTTATAACTCCTACCAAAATGTCTCTGGTGGCCGCTCGAGCAACCTTACTCAAATAATTTGCTACAAATGTGGTGTAATTAATAATATCTTTAGTGGTCTTGCAATGCAAGAAAAAGATCTCCCTTTGGGTAGCCACTTTGATTCTATCACCATATCCGAACAAGATATAGGCAAGCGCCTTTTGTGTATACTGTAAGAATATGTTTTGGATAGTGGAGGCCTTAGCCCCCATGACGGTATAAAAGCGGTCGCCAAAAATATAACACCAAAAGCTTTTAGCATTAAATTATTTTGGAACATCTACCAGCCCATAGATGGGAAATTTGAAGATATGCCCCAATTCCTCTACAGTCAATTGTTTGTTTTGGTTAAATAGATAGAACTTGAGAGTACCGTAGTACTATCTCGTTCCGTTGATATACTTATTTTGCAACTTAAAGTCTAAGGTGCTAAGAAACTTAAAGGTGACGTGCTCAAAGGTAGGAACTTCCCTTTACATGAATCAAGTAAACAAATCGAGTGAAACATCCTATCTATTTTGGATTTAAGGCCAAGAGTAATGAGGGTGCTTTCACACATGTACCTTGACGGAGTGATCTTCCACTTGATGAGTGTGGAGTACCGCTTTGCTTGCGATTTAACTTAAGAGATGATGTTGTGAGGGTTAGATGAACAACTGCCTCCTTGTTTTCGAGGCCTTGATGACTTTGCCATTTGTTTTCCCTTATCGGTCCTCTTAGGTCCCATTGATGGATAAAGATTTAGATATTTTTAAAGTGAATCTTTTAGAAGATTTGTGCCTGAGAGTAGAATTGGGATGATGGATAATAAATTTTTTTAAGGTGATTTGGTGATTGGGGTAGTATGAGGTTAAAGGTGGAGGCTTTATATTTGGAAACAATGGAGTTTTGGTGGAGGTTTTGAAGAGGTTTGGAGAATTTGGGGAAGATGAGAGATTTAGGAAGATAATAAATGATGGTTAGAATATCATATTTGGTGTTTTTAAAGAAAGTTAATGGGTGATGATTAGTTAAATGGAGGTGTGTGGGGTCCCAAGATATATTTGAATTTGAAAATTTTTCAAAAAAATTAAGATCTCCCTCTACTTGCTCTGCTACGGCCTGTAGAACATTTCATGGCCGCTTGTAGCAGGGTGTTGTTTCCCATATGGAGGTGTGGTTTTTTTTAGGGTTTTAGGCTTAAGGCTGCTAGGGGTGTCGGTAGCAAGCCTCTGGTTTTTCTATGGGGAGAGTTGCTTTCTTGGGTTTTTTTGGGTTTTCTTCCGGGCACGACTTCACGGACAATTTTTCTCAGCTCTTTCCAACAATTTGGTACTTGTCTTGCTTCGTTCTTGCGAGCTTTTTATTATCTCAAAAAAATAAACAAATTAGTGCAAAAAAACATGGGTTGCCTCTCACTAAGCGCTTTGTTTAGGGTTGTTTAACTCGGCCACTTACACCCTCAATTCAAGAGGGCACCTCCTTCAAATTTGAATCCTTAACACGTCCCTTAGCCATTGATAGAACCCAACTAACTTTAGAAATCCATGCCATACATCCTTCTTCCTCTTTCTTCCTCTGATGCGAAGGCTCATACTTTTGGTCCATTTTTTCACAAACTTTCTCTTTGACTCTCTTCTTTTCCTTAGGATTATTCTACTTGTCCCTAGATGGGCACCATGGTTCATTACCTTTCATAATAGACGCATTGAGGCCTTGGTTAGTGGGGGAAGGAATTCCCCATGAGGCCTCTCCATAGCCCTTAACTTTGGTATCAACCTTCTTAACCTTAGCACCGTCGAGCAAACTCTCTTTTAACTTAGTGGTCAGGGGAGGTCTCAGTGTGCTCTCTTGAATACAATTGGTTAGTAAGTCAACCAAACAACAATAATCCCTTAAAGAAGGGTTCTTCAGCATATGGTTCTTCCTTCTCAACCTCTTCAACGACCTTTTTTCGGATGGTGTTGGAACACTCTTTTCAACCTCTCTCTCTCTCTCTCTCTCTCTCTCTCTCTCTCTCTCTCTCTCTCTCTCTCTCTCTCTCTCTCTCAATAGAACCACTCGCATACCACTACGGGTTGTCACGACATTCAAATGTCCCTTAGGATTTTGTTCAGGCTGCCCCAGAAACGGTCTAGGAGAGACGGAAGAAGCAACTTATTGGTGTGCTACTTGGGAGATTTGAGTCTCCAACATTTTTGTGTGAGTGACAACATTATCAACCTTAATGTTCAACTTCTTAAGTGCCTCATTGGTGAGGAGTTTTTGATTTCTAAACTCATCATTTTGACAGGTTTGCATCAACACAAAATTTTCCATCAAAAGTTCAAGGTTAGACTTCTTAGGGTCGGTTGGTGTAGCTTTTTGGAAATCCGAAGGTCCCATGGCTTGTTAGGGGTTGTTGTTCCTATAAGAAAAGTTGGGGTGATCATGCCACCCCAAATTATAGGTGTTGGAGTACGAATTATTATGCGGATTATTGTTCACAAAGTTTGCATTTTCTTGGGTGGATCCTCCCGTGAGGATCATTTGACAGTCTCTATCGATATGCTTATTAACTCCGCATATCTCACAATAGAGAGTAGTAAGGGAAACATAAGCAACAGGTGCATGAATAGTAGGTGTGGAATATGCGATACTTAGGCTTTCTATCTTTTGGTAAAGGGCATCTACTTTAGCATTCATATGGTCAAACGCATTAACCTTATAAAGACCATCGGTCTTAGGGGTAGACTTATCGGTAACTTTTCACACGCTTCCCCATGAGTGGTGGTTTTCTGCCATCACTTCTATCAAGTTATAAGATACATCTTGAGGATTATTCATTAGAGTTCCTCCAGAAGCCGCATTTAAGATCATCCTTGTGGAGTAAAGGAGACCATTGTAGAAGGTGTGGATAATCATCCACTTCTTAAGCCCATGAAAAGGGAATAGTCTTAACAAATCTTTATAACACTCTCACGCGTCAAACAAGGATTCCCCATCTTCTTGCTTAAAGTTATTTATCTCATTCCTATCTTGGGCCATTTTTCTTGGCTGAAGTACTGCACAAGAAAGGCTGCTTTCAATTGGGTCCAAGAAGTAATAGAATTGGCGGGAAAGGATTGAAGTCAAGCCCGCAGATGGTCTCTTAAATAAAAGGGAAACAAACTAAGATGGATTGCATTTTGGTCAACCATTGGCCTTAACAGCACCACATTTATCAACAAATATGGAAAGATGAAGATTTGGATTTTCCGAAGGTAAACCGACAAATTGGTTTTGTTACACCATACTGATCAAGGAAGGTTTTAATTCAAAATTATTAGCCGGAATCGCTGGGTGCACAATGCTACCATGTGGTTCCTCTTAGTTGGAATTGCATAATCCTTAAGGGGCTTAGTATCAACCAGATCAACCATAGTTTGTAATATAAGATTTCGGTGTCTCTCGAGTAAGAAATGCTTGATTTTGTTTATGGGTTCAACTAAGTTACCAACATAACGACTTCTTCGAATACAAGAGCAGCGAGAACCATAGAAAACAAACATAATAAAATAAGCAAAAAAAAAAGCTATAGTTTATACGATAAACAAACAAAAATTCAATATTAAACGCAATTGGTCCCCGACAATGGCGCCAAAAACATGAAGCAACCATAAGTGCACGATTGTTCAAAGTAATAAAATAAATATTGAACCATAGAGACAAATGACTTAACTACCGAATTTCATCATATCGGTGTATATCTAGAGAAATTAAAAATAAGGATTTTAGTAAAATGATGTGCTTCTTGTGGTAGCTTATCCGCAACTGCACGAACTTTACCAAAGTAATACAAAAGATGTCGAACCCACAGAGACCAATAGTCAATCTACCGCTATCTATTATCACTATGTAAATCTAAGGCTATTCTGATATATTTTGGATTTTTATGAGGAAAATTAAAGTTGGTACTGAAATCTGCTTTAGAAAATATTAATAAAAGCGAGATCGGGATGTAATTTCCAGCCGCACCTTTGGGACTCAATAAATTTTGGCGTATGTTTTAATTAAAAATATTTTTTGGAGGAAAAATTAATTTAAAAACACTACTCACTTCTGCGCAGCCAGTGTTATATTTTGAAACCGTAAATGCTTTGTTGTCGCTCCACATGTCATAATTTCGAAGCAATTTTTGAAAACGAATAAGTCATAATTAATTACTAAAGCGTTGATACTGTTTTTAGCAATTAAATATCTAATTTTTACAATCGAGTATCGGTCTCACACTACCGCGTTGTTCATCAGTAAATCTAACTCTCTTGCAAAATCTTGTTTTTCAGTCTTATGAGGAATTCGGTTATGAGATTTTCTCTTCATAACTAAGTTTTGCTTGAAATATTTCTGTGAATTGGATGAATTCTTGAGGAAACTATTTCGATATGCTTTTATAGTATGTCTTAAGTAGTCATTAATGTACAAGTATGGAATCCTTGCACCAATAAAAATTGGTCTTCTGATCTCGGTACTCTATTAGACTCTAACTACTCTAAAACCTATAAAGTATCTTTGACCATCTTAAGACTATGTGTTTTCTTTTATATATTTGATTTAATTGCTTCTTCTCCTATCCTTTTCTCTTTTGTGTTTAAATCTTTTTTATGTGACAAAAGGGGGAGAAAGATATTGAAATATTTAATAAAAATCTAAACCCTTCAGATTTTAAATGTTGTTCATTTATACTTGTGTTACTTCGGTTATTCGTTTTACCTGGGAGATATATTTTAGTTTTCTTGAATATAGAACTTATATGGAGCTTACAAACCTCAACCTTTGGACTATTCGACTCAAAGGGATCTTACAAACCTCAGACTCTGATGTTGCCAAATAAATTAAAATATCCCAAAATTGTTCTTAAATACTTATGTTTGTCATCATCAAAAAAGGGGAGATTGTTCGAACAAGATTTGTTCATGACAAGTATTCCTTAAGGTTTTGATGATTACAAAAGTATTGAAAGAATAATTGTGTCATATAATGTGTGTTCTAAGTATGCAGGTTCCAAAGCTTAAGAAGAATCTATTCAGAGTCTGATAAAAGGACACATTTGAGAGAAACTGAGTTGTTGGCTTCTGGTGGTTCAGAACTAAAGAACATTCTTTAAGTAAAGTCTAATAATATAGGTTGGCGTAGAATCTAAAGCTTAAGGTATCATCATCTGAAGAGCAATATATTATATCTATAATGATTGAATGTATCAGCTTCTGGTGATCATTCAGGACCAGTGACAAAGCTAATTTATTCGTACTATAGAAAGCAAGCTACAATGTCAAATTATTTTTCATCTAGAGTTTGTGTTCACATGGCTCAAGAAGAGTTGACATGCTTTATGGACATCCACTCTCAACAGATCTATAGTACAAGATCACAAGGAAGATATTATAGTTAAAAGAGTTACACAATGGATAAAGATCTTTTGGTGTATTTATCTTCAACGTCTCTTGTACTATGGAATAACAAAGACACTTGTGTAATTTATCTCTTTCAATGTTTATCATTCTACAACTGTTATATAAGTAGTTGAAGATTCAATCTGGAATCAACAACAAGCAAAATAAAGAAAGAGAGACAAGAAGAAAGAAGTGTTTCAGGCTTCTATCAAAATGGAAGAATAATAAGATCAACAATGACAACATAATCAAGGACACATATATTCTGTTATTTGTTGTAAATTATACAAAGCCTTAAGATTTCTTAAACATTGAATATCTTAGAAATCTTAAAAGCTATGATCTTTGTTATAGTTATTTCCCTGTACCTCTGATTGTATCAAGTACAACTTGATGTCTATTATGCTAAATAGATTGTGTTTAATAGTTTAGAAAGAAAGTCTCTTACTATGTGCTTGAGCATCAAAGTTTCTTGTTGTGAGCTTGATCCAAGTAAGTCTCTTGCTATGTGCTTAAGCATTAAAGTCTTTATCAGTTCTTGATTAAGCAAGAAAAGTATTGGACTAAAGGTCTAAGCAAAAGTCTTGGATTCGAGGAATCTGAACAGGGAAGACTTGTATTCAAAGAGTATGAGCAAAAGTCTTGAATCCATGGGATTTAAGCAGGAAGTATTAAACCTGAGGGGTTTAAGCAATGAAGACTTGGATTTATGGAATCTAAGCAGGAAGTCTTGAACTGTGGGATTTAAGCAGGAAGTCTTGAACCTGAGGGTTTAAGTAGGAAGTCTTGGGCTGAGGGCCTAAGCAGGAAGTCTTGAATCCGTGGGATTTTAGCAGAAAGTCTTGAACCTGAGGGTTTTAAGTAGAAAGTCTCGGGCTAAGGGTCTGAGCAGAAAAGTCTTATGCTCGAGGGCATAAGCAATTGTAATCATGATTTAATTATAGTGAAAAATCTCTTGTGCTGCAAGGGGACTGGACTACTCTCAGTTTGGGAGGAACTAGGATAAATCTTTGTGTGTTTTCTTGTTATTTATTTGCTTCTGTTATTATTCTGCTGCAACTTATAATCAGAATCTGAACATGGTTTAGAATCTGAACTCTGTTCAGAAGCAAAGTAAAAACGGATAACACAATTCAACCCCCTTCTTGTGTGTTTTTCTCACCTTCAAAAACTCCGCCTTAGTTCGAGTTGAGCCCGTGCAAAAGCTCTATTTGTTTTGGATATTAATCGCTCTAAGCCTTGTCCGCTGTTTGGTTTGAAGATAGTTTTAAAACTTCTTTTCTTTGTATAAGGAGGTACGTGGGCACATCCTTCTAAAATATTTCAAGTTTAGTGGATAATCTTAAGAATAATTCTTGGGGACAATAGTAGGTCACCTTAAGGATGAACATGTATATTTCTCTAGTGTTCTTTCTTCTCCATTAACTCTTTTACTTTCTAGTATTTTTCTTTTATTTGGTTTTCTGCTGCCTATTTACTCACTTGTTTTTCAAACCTCCATTATGGTAAAAACCCATTTATTTTTTCATTGTAGTTGGAATCATCTTGGTTGTAGTAACAAAAATATCACTTAAACACCCTTTAGGTCTCCCCTAATGCAACATGCAAGTGGTAATATATAAGTATCAAGTATCATGAAATAATATATAGGTAGAAAATATCAAACTAACCCTTTTCTTTGGTGCAATTGACACATTTGTAGTATGGATTTTCAATTTTGGTTGTTCAACATTCACATGTCCATCATTTTAATTGGTTTGCTTCGTCTGTCCTCTCTATGAATTTTTTTAGGCATTTTTGGCCCAAGCTTGTACATTAGAGGCAATACTACACGACCCGTGGTCTTGGGACATTTGTTTTGCCCATTTAAAGGGGTGACTCCTTCATCAAAACATTTGGCATATGTTTGATTATGATAGCACTATAGACATGCTTAATGGGATTATTTATATTTTTTAGGGATTTCAGCTACACCATGTCTCCAAGAGATCCCAACCAAGTCTAAAAGTTACAAAAAACATATTTGTTTTGCCAAGTCAACAATAAAGCTATTAGTGAATACACATGTGTAATTTAAAATGTTAATCTCCCAACATATGTTGAAATCCAGGGTACTAAGTGTAACACTCATTTTTAATTATTTAGTCTTTTTGGTGTTATTGTATTTTGGGGTGTCCTTATGAGGGGGTGTGCCTGAGAGTGTTGGGTGGGTGTCCTTAATTTATAGGAACTATTTAATAAAAGGCGGAATTTAATATTAATATAATATAATATAATATTAGTGGTAATATAATAGTTAATATTATTATTATTATTATTATTATTATTATTATTATTATTATTATTATTATTATTATTATTATTATTATTATTATTATTATTACTATTGTTACTATTATTATTATTATTATAAGTTATTATTATTATTTGGATAAAATAAATAAAATAAGAAATAAGGATTTAGGGGAGTTAGAGAGTTTTCACGATACATTTGGGATTAAAGAAAATAGAGAAGTTTTTGGGAGAAAGAAAGTTAGGATAACCCAGTTCCTGAGAGAAGAGCAAAGAGGAAGATCGAGAAGGGAAGGGCTAAGGATTCTTGAAGGTTTTCATCCATTGGAACATCAATTAAGGTAAGGGGAGAAACTGATTGGGATGGTAAATTACATGAAATTGGGTAGAGGGATTCCTTAACCCCGTAGAGATTTGATGCGTGTGAGTTTTATATTGGCATGCTTATAATTATTGTTGATGTTGTTGAATTGATGAATGTTGATGATGCACTTTGGTGTACACATATATTATGGTGATGTTGGTGAAATTCTATGTTGTTACTGTAGTGTTGATAGTAACTATGAACATAACTCTGGTGAGATTATGTGTTGTTCCCTGTGGTGTGGATAATGACCATGATTATAGATTTGGGAAAATTATGTGTTGTTACTATAGTGTTGGTAATGACCATGATTATAGCTTTGGGAAAATTATGTGTTGTTACTGTGGTGTGGATAATGACCATGATTATAGCTTTGGGAAAATTATGTGTTGTTACTGTAGTGTTGGTAATGACCATGATTATAGCTTTGGGAAAATTATGTGTTGTTACTGTAGTGTTGGTAATGACTATGATTATAGCTTTGGTAAAATTATGTGTTGTTACTGTAGTGTTGGTAATGACCATGATTATAGCTTTGGAAAAATTATGTGTTGTTACTGTAGTGTTGGTAATGACCATGATTATAGCCTTGGGAAAATTATGTGTTGTTCCCTGTGATGTTGTTAGTGACTATGATTATGACCTTGGCGAATGGTTCAGCAAACGTGACAGCAGAATGTGGTTTTTGGTATTGTTTGGCCTTGTGCATTAGCTGTGTAGTATCCCTTAGTTCATGTTGAGTTTAGGGATGATGGATGAATAATGAAGGGTGCATAGGTGGTGATCGGAAGTGAATTCCGTATTAATTGAATTAAGTGGATGATTGGTGAAAGTGTGTATGATATAGAGTATCGTGATGTGATCATTATGATCGTGTGTACCCGATTGTTGGGGTATGAGTATACCTGCTGTTAGAGGGTGAACCTTTATTTATATGTGTATTAAATGATATATTTGATTGGTGTATGCTATATGTATGCATGTGATGAATAGATATTTGGTGCTAATAGGTGAATTACATAGTGTTGAATGTAAATAAAATAATTAGATTGATGTGGGAGATGTGCGAGGCACGGTAAGTTGATCAGGAGGACCGTATAGAGTTAACTTTGTTAATACAAATGAGTGGTGTATAATAGATATATGAGGTAAGATGGTGTGGTCAGTAGGATCGTGTATATTAAGATGAATTAACATAATGGACTAGCGTTGGACGGTGGAATCTTATAGTGATTGAACTAAATCATTGTAATAAATTGGTGTGTAGTATGTTGGGGATACGGTGGTAGGAGCAGGGGGATCGTGTAGCTTTGATTAAAGCAATTACTTGATGAGGAGATGTACGAATGACGTACAGTGATGGGATCAGGGAGATCGTGTAAACTTAATTATAATAATAGTTCGATGTGTAAGCATGTATGATGTATGGTGATGTGATCACTGGATCGTGTGCACTTAGTGTGCTTGTGTTAATTTGTAAGCATTTGGTGTCATGCACAAGGTTGTCAAAGTCGCGAGTCTACTCAGACTCGTAAAGGGTCTGCAGACTCGACTCGCAGACTCGTACGAGTCTGTGGAAAATTAAAACTAACTTTCAAAAACCTATATGTGACGCATACATGACACACATATGTATTTTTAAACTTATTAATGCGTCATCTTTACACTTATATATAATAGAATACCAATTAACATCAAAATTTAAATTTCATACTCCAAATTTCTTTAAAAAATTCAATAATAAAACAAACAAAATAGCAAAGTATGTATTTAAAAACTTAAAGTACTAATTTCTTCTCAATTGACTACTATATAAAGAAAAAAATAAAATTATAAAATATATATGATAATGGCTTTAAACATCCAAAACTCCAGTGAAATCATCACCATCATCTTCATCGGTATCTTAAGTATCATCAACAAATTCTACCTCGGATGAAACACTTTCTTTATCATTAACCAAAATTGGATTTCTTGAAGTTCCACTTCCACCTAATTCAATATTTCAACCACCACCACTACTTCGCACAGCATTATTAACAAAAACAACAACTTCCACAACATTGTTAATTATAACATCATGTTACTCAACATTAACTTCAGCTTGCATATTTTCCTCATTAGGATCTTCAATTATCCATTCATCATCTTTAGACAAGAGAATATACAAGAGAAACATTCAAGTGAAGCATATTATAAAATAATTACACAACAAATGATTAACTCACAAAAACAAACGTGAATAAAGCAAGAGACCTAATAAACACACACGTCTATGAAAGGATGAAGGGAGGAAGAAACCTTGTCAAAACAAGAGACTAGGAGAAAGAATTTATAATTCTCGTACAAACAAAAAAATAAGGGGTTTTTAAAAATAAAATAAAATCTTTTGGAGAATTTACGCCTTTTTTGGGTTTAAAAAAAACAAAATACAAAAAAAAATTATAAACTCGTAAACTCATCATAGACTCGCGAGTCTATACGAGTTTATGCGAGTCTACCTGAGTCTACTCGAGTCTATCAAAAAATGATTCTATGCGTGAGTCTACTCGTTTTCGCTTCCTAGACTCGTAAACTCGTACGAGTTTACGAGTCTACCCGCGAGTTTGACAACCTTGTGCATATCATGAAGTGTTGGTGGAATAAATCATTGCTCGATGGAGTGTATGTGATTCATTCGTATTCCCTTGTGTGGGGAAATTGGTGGGAACGGATCATTGCCAAGGGTGGGCGTATGTGATCTATCCGGGTTCCATTGAGGAACCAAAGAGTCGGTACCGCATGCAAGGTGTTGCGTTGCATATTTGCATTATGATGTATTATGTTGATTGGTGGACTATATGTCGTGTTTGGTGAATGTTGGGTGATGATTGATATGACTGTTGTAGTTACTACCTTTATTTCATGTATGTAATTACCGATATATTTTGATCATGTTTTCTCACCCCTTTGCTGTTGTTGTGGTCTGTGCTTCTTCGGAAGTACAGACAATTCAGGTACTTAGCTAGCTTGGATAGCGATGTGCGAGTCGAGTCTTAGGATGCTCTGATACGTAACACGGGATTTGGGTGTTCGTCTGTTTTATATTAAAATTATTTTAAATCCTGTGACGTATCATGTTTGGTGGAATGTTAATGAACACTTTTATGTAATTGGCAGATGGCCGAGAATGTTGAATAAAAATGAATGTTTTTCCGCTGCTTTAATTTGAAAACCTTTTTATGAAAAGTCATGGCTAGTTTTATGATGTGATATCCCACTTTGGTGGAGAGACTCTGATGTTTATTTATAATGTTTATATTTTAATGGATTTTGGGAAGTGGGGTGTTACAATTGGTATCAGAGCAGGTCGGTCCGTCCGGCCAGTGTAGTTGAGTTAAGTATGTCCTTAGGATAGAGTTGTGTACCTTTTAACCTGGTGTTGTTAGTTCCCTTGTATGCGACACGTGTGTGAAAACACTGTCGGTACATGGTTATTTCCTAACCTTGTCTGCAGAAGTAGGAATGATGCTAGTGGGGGAGAAGTTTGTGCTTCTCCAGGATGCTGTAAGTGTGGAGCAGTGGCTCAGTGTGTGGTTGAACGTCCTTATAGTTTGGTAAAGATGGTTTATACCCCATCATGATTTCGGCTGTCTATTGACAAATTGAGGAACTGATCATCCTTAATCTCTTGTTGATAATAGTTGGGATTGTGTTGGCTGGGATAGACGTGTCTTGCAAGCTTAGACGGCGTGAGTAGTGAAGTGTTTTGAGTTAAGCTAAGTGCTTAAGAGTAGTTTTGATGACGTGGCGCATGACGGCGTTGAAATGTCTAATTTTGATGGAACTCCAAGTGTTAAGGAATGTGTCGAAGTTGGTGGTTTGCCGATTAAATGGTGGTTGTCTGGAAGTATCCTAACGAGATAGTGATATATAGCCAGAACGTGAAGTGGAGTTGTGATCGACTTAGTTACAGGAACTAGTCCGATATTGAGAGCTCTGTGTTATAAGTCTATTTGAATGGTCAAGGGATTCATTCGATTAATTGGTTTTAAGACTTGTGTCGGATATGTGTGCTAAGGCAGGAGAGGGTAAAGTCGAGTGTATGATGGGCAATGATTTTTGGCGATTATGAGAAGAGGTCGGCGTGAAATGCAATATTAGTTTACTTGAGTTTTAAAATATTTCAAGTTGGAAAGGTGTTGAATGACTTCCTAAGTGTGAAATTGTTGTCGTACGTCGAATTCCGAGATCGCAGCTTTTTACGGAATCGAAATCGGACATACAGAAGTCAGGAAACGGTCGGAAATAAAATTTTGGACTGTCATGTTTGCCAGGTGTTCGCCTAGCAAAGTGTCCTGGGCAGAAAAATGTCGTTTTGTATTTTTGTCGTAACGGGAGAACCGTAACTCGGAATTGCGCACGATTCGAAGCATTGGAAAGCTACTCCGATGATCTATGTGATGGTGAAGTAGTGGAATGGATTTAAGTTAATTATTGATGGACTATATTTGGATTTTGTAGTAGATGCAGAACGTGTGGTTCGTGTTTCCGCCGTAACTCACGAATTGAGTGTCGGTTTGACATGGGATGTTCCATACTTGTTTGAGAAAGACAATGGATGTGTTAATCGATGATATTTGGATATATTGGATTAGTATAGAGGATCATGTTGAGCATCGGGAACTTGAGTCATCAGTGTTGGAGTAGAAGCAGCATATGCAATTGTGAAGAGAATTTTAAAAGAGTTCTGAGAGAGCTGTCAAGAGCTCGTGGGTTGATTTTTGCTGAATCCGAAAGGACTGTTTGTTGTGTTTTGTGATGCCTTGTTGATAAGATTGGGAGGTATGTTAAGTGCAACATCGGCAAGTTTTAGTTATGCTTTAAGGCAACTTAAAGTACATAAGAGGAATTATCTGACAAGTGATTGAGAGTCGAATGTTTTTGTGTTTGTGCCGGAGTTTGGAGGCTACAATTGTTTAGTTGAGATTTGAGACATTTGTTATTCTCAAGAGCTTAAGGTATTTGTTTGATTTTAAAGAGTGGAGTACGAGGCAGAGGAGATAATTGAGATTTCTGGAGGATTATGGTTTCGGATCGAATTACCATAAGGGTAAAGCAGTCGTAGTAGCTGATGCATTGAATTGGAAATCTTTGTATGTACCAATGAGGATGGTGAAAATAGTTGGGACTGATTGAGCAATTTTATGATATGAGTTTGGTTTGTGAAGAGATTTATGGTGGAGTTAAGCTTAGTATGATGGACCTTACTAGTGATGTTCGTGATGATATTCGAGAAGGTCGGGAATCTGGTTTGAGTTGGTAGATTGAATTGAATTTGATGAATTAGAGTCGAAGAGCTGACTTTCGGGTTAATGGAATTGGTACCATGAGGCATCGTGATAGAGTTGTGTTCCAAATATTATTGAGTTGGAAAAAGAGTATTATTGAAACAAGACCTTGAGGTAGATGGAGTATCCATCCCGTTGCGATGAAGAGGTAACCGGATTTGGGAAAATTGTTCTGATGATCATAGACGAAGAGAGAAGTGGTTGAGGTTGTATATGCTGGTTAGGCTTGTAGAAGGTCGAAGATTGGGCATCAGAGGCGGTTGGGTCTAATGTAACCGTTGAATATTCCAGAGTGGAAATGAGATAGTATTTATATGGATTTTGTGTCGGGTTTGCCGAGGAGTGTGAGAAGAATATAATTCGCTTTGGAAAATGGAGGGATAGTTATTTGTCGTTGGTTGAATTTACCTATGATGATAGTTATCATTCTAGTATCGGAATGACATCATATGAGGATTTGTATGGTAGGAGGTGTATGACTCCTTTGTGTTGATGTGTGTCCGGCGAGAGTGTTGTACTCGGACCGAAAAGTGTGCAAGAGGAAACGAAAAATATCAAAAGGATCCAAGAAAGGACACGTTTTGATAGTTACGATGGTAACTGGTGTTGACCGAGCTCTGAAGTCTCAGAAGAACACACTGTGTTTTATTTATCTGTATCAGAATGGCGCAGCGGAAGCACGAGGAAAATAGTATGTTAGACTGTTTATCGCTGTCGTTTGTGGAAATTGCATGATGTGCAAGTGTGAAATAATTTGATTGTTGGTACATTCCTAGTACGAATTGTTGAACGAGAAACAACTATGAGAGAAGGAGTTATCCTTGGTGAAAGTGGCTTGATGAAGTGCTGCAGTAGGCAGTGTGACCTGAGAATTGGAAAGCAGAATGCGGGAAGCGTATCCAGAATTGTTTCCATCAGGTAATTTTCGAGGACGGAAATAATTAAAGTGGGGGAGAGTTGTAACACCCATTTTTAATTATTTAGTCTTTTTGGTGTTATTGTATTTTGGGGTGTCCTTATGAGGGGGTGTGCCTGAGAGTGTTGGGTGGGTGTCCTTAATTTATAGGAACTATTTAATGAAACGCGGAATTTAATATTAATATAATATAATATAATATTGGTGGTAATATAATAGTTAATATTATTATTATTATTACTATTGTTATTATTAATATTATTATTATAAGTTATTATTATTATTATTTGGATTAAATAAATAAAATAAGAAATAAGGATTTAGGGGAGTTAGAGAGTTTTCACGATACATTTGGGATTAAAGAAAATAGAGAAGTTTTTGGGAGAAAGAAAGTTACGATAACCCAGTTCCTGAGAGAAGAGCAAAGAGGAAGATCGAGAAGGGAAGGGCTAAGGATTCTTGAAGGTTTTCATCCATTGGAACATCAATTAAGGTAAGGGGGGAGAAACTGATTGGGATGGTAAATTACATGAAATTGGGTAGAGGGGATTCCTTAACCCCGTAGAGATTTGATGCGTGTGAGTTTTATATTGGCATGCTTATAATTATTGTTGATGTTGTTGAATTGATGAATGCTGATGCACTTTGGTGTACATATATATTATGGTGATGTTGGTGAGATTCTATGTTGTTACTGTAGTGTTGATAATAACTATGAACATAACTCTGGTGACATTATGTGTTGTTCCCTGTGGTGTGGATAAGGACCATGATTATAGATTTGGGAAAATTATGTGTTGTTACTGTAATGTTGGTAATGACCATGATTATAGATTTGCGAAAATTATGTGTTGTTACTGTGGTGTGGATAATGACCATGATTATAGCTTTGGAAAAATTATGTGTTGTTACTATAGTGTTGGTAATGACCATGATTATAACTTTGGGAAAATTATGTGTTGTTACTGTAGTGTTGGTAATGACCATGATGATAGCTTTGGGAAAATTATGTGTTGTTACTGTAGTGTTGGTAATGACCATGATTATAGCCTTGGGAAAGTTATGTGTTGTTCCCTGTGAAGTTGTTAGTGACTATGGTTATGACCTTGGCGAATGGTTCAGCGAACGTGACAGCAGAATGTGGTTTTTGGTATTGTTTGGCCTTGTGCATTAGCTGTGTAGTATCCCTTAGTTCATGTTGAGTGTAGGGATGATGGATGAATAATGAAGGGTGCATAGGTGGTGATCGAAAGTGAATTCCGCATTGTTTGAATTAAGTGGATGATTGGTGAAAGTGTGTATGATATGGAGTATCTTGAGGTGATCATTATGATCGTGTGTACCCGATTGTTGGGGTATGAGTATACCTGCTGTTGGAGGGTGAACCTTTATTTATATGTGGATTAAATGATATAGTTGATTGGTGTATGCTATATGTATGCATGTGATGAATAGATATTTGGTGCTAATAGGTGAATTACATAGTGTTGAATGTAAATAAAATAATTAGATTGATGTGGGAGATGTGTGAGGCACGGTAAGTTGATCAGGAGGACCGTATAGAGCTAACTTCGTTAATACAAATGAGTGGTGTATAATAGATATATGAGGTAAGATGGTGTGGTCAATAGGATCCTGTATATTAAGATGAATTAACATAATGGACTAGCGTTGGACGGTGGAATCTTATAGTGATTGAACTAAATCGTTGTAATAGATTGGTGTGTAGTATGTCGGGGATACGGTGGTAGGATCGGGGGGATCGTGTAGCTTTGATTAAAGAAATTACTTGATGAGGAGATGTACGAATAACATACAGTGATGGGATCAAGGAGATCGTGTAAACTTAATTATAATAATAGTTCGATGTGTAAGCATGTATGATGTATGGTGATGTGATCACTGGATCGTGTGCACTTAGTGTGCTTGAGTTAATTTGTATGCATTTGGTGTCATGCATATCATGAAGTGTTGGTGGAATGAATCATTGCTCGATGGAGTGTATGTGATTCATTTGTATTCCCTTGCATGGGGAAATTGGTGGGAACGGATCATTGCCAAGGATGGGCGTATGTGATCTATCCGGGTTCCATTGAGGAACCAAAGAGTCGGTACCGCATGCAAGGTGTTGCGTTGCATATTTGCATTATGATTTATTATGTTGATTGGTGGACTATATGTCGTGTTTGGTGAATGTTGGTTGATGATTGATATGACTGTTGTAGTTACTACCTTTATTTCATGTATGTAATTACCGATATATTTTGATCATGTTTTCTCACCCCTTTGCTGTTGTTGTGGTCTGTGCTTCTTCGGAAGTACAGATGATCCAGGTACTTAGCTAGCTTGGATAGCGGTGTGCGAGTCGAGTCTTAGGATGCTCTGATACATAACACGGGATTTGGGTGTTCGTCTGTTTTATGTTAAAATTATTTTAAATCCTGTGACGTATCATGTTTGGTGGAATGTTAATGAACACTTTTATGTAATTGGCACATGGCCGAGAATGTTGAATAAAAATGAATGTTTTTCCGCTGCTTTAATTTGAAAACCTTTTGTATGAAAAGTCATGGCTAGTTTTATGATGTGATATCCCACTTTGGTGGAGAGACTCTGATGTTTATTTATAATGTTTGCATTTTAATGGATTTTGGGAAGTGGGGTGTTACCCTAAGGGGTTTAGGAATTATATCCCCTCTATACCCATATGCTTTTTCCCTATTGTGGCAAACCTACCTAAAAGATAATGTAGGCTAAATACTCTTTTCCGTCCCATATCTTGTTCTCAAGCTCCATTTTGGTCACTTAACTTTAAAAAAAGTCATTTTAGTCCTTTAACTATACAAACAGAAGCACATTAGTCCTTTTTGTCAATTCTTAGTCAAAGTCAATGAATTTAGGTGGCACTGACATGGAATGCCGCGTGGCTTAAATAAATTGTGACTTATTTAGCAACACGGAACCTACCACTAAATATGTTTTCTGGGTTTTTATTATTTTCTTCATCTTCTTCCCAAAAATTCATAAACCCACATATGAACATGCCAATACTTCTAAGTAGAAACACAAGTTTTGAACATGAAAACAACATTTCTTGCAATATTTACAAATAACCAATTATGAGCATTCCAAAACATTTCCATTGAAAAACTATCCACCGAAATCAATTTTAAAGCATTTCCTACATCAGAATTAACATTGTTAGGACAATCAATTTTGTTGCATGCTTTATTTTTCTAATAACCTAAAGGTTACACCATTTTATCCAAAACAAGAAGAAAACTCTTTAATGATAGAATCACCAAAAACAAAAAAAAAACTATACTTTTCAACTTCTTACCCACTTTTTTTTTGCTAGACTTTAATTAAAGTTCTTTATCTTCTTCCTCAAATTTATTCACTTCCAATTTATTTCACCTTTTCAAGTTCATGGAAATGGAATCAATATGTTTGATTTTGGGATTTCTTGATAAATATGGAACACAGAGACACGCATAAGCTTTCATGGCTTGGAATCAACCCAATCAATAGCAACCATGAGTGATTTCAGCTCCAGAAAGTTGAACAATACTGATCGGTGGTTTTAATGCTTTCTTTTACCGTAATTTTAGTTAATCATTTCATGTTTTTATTTGCTTTTTAATTTTGTTTACCATATGTTATACGTGGTAGTGTTGTTTTACTGTTTTTCAGGTGCAAAGAAGTAACTTAGCAAAAATTGGAAAGAACGACTAAAAAACAAAGAAGATCACCCATGTGTCAGTGGCTTGCTATGGCCACCCGTAACACCTTCTACGGGCCGTGGCAGGAAGGTATCTAAAACTGCAGAAAAGCAACAAGAGATAGTGAGTTGCTATGGGCACCCGTAGCAGCTGTAACGCCCCTAAGTGTGATTTCAAACCAATATCCAGTGGCTTGCTACAACTACCTATAGCACGGGCTACGACCCGTAGCAGGCAGGCGAGCTGAATATTTTTCTTTCCTTTTTCGGATGAGATTTGGAATTTAATGCAATTGTGACAGCTTTCCAAGGGGATCTTTTTGTATATTAGGAAGTGTTTGGCTAGGTTTTTACTTCTTCTGCTTTTTACGCTAAAAATATAAAGAGAGAGGAAATTAGAGAGTGTGGGAGAAGACAGAGATTTTCATGATCACTAGCAATTGAAGATCAAAGTTCATCCTATTCCTTGTAATGTCTAAACTATTTATGTTTTTTCCTTAATAGTATGAGTGGCTAAACCCCCCAATGCTAGGGGGTGTCCCTAATTTGTATCTGTGAACACACATGATTTATGTATTGCAGTAACAAGTTATTTTTCATGATTAATTATTGGCACGATGTTTGTAATGCTTTCTCATTCATAAAAATTGAGATTTTTGTATGATTATGAGTTAGGGTTGACCACCGTTCATAATGTTTTCATGTGAATATCGTACAGTAGATA
This sequence comes from Lathyrus sativus, assembly GCA_963859935.3. Taxonomy (NCBI): domain Eukaryota; kingdom Viridiplantae; phylum Streptophyta; class Magnoliopsida; order Fabales; family Fabaceae; genus Lathyrus; species Lathyrus sativus. Next base: position 56,339,073 of record OZ012735.1, on the reverse strand, counting down.
ATTCCTAGGACTAAGGTTACCATGTATGAACCAAATTATTCTTGTTATTATAATGCTTAATTTTACCAGCGAATTTCTACGGACATAGAGATTAGGGGTAATTATTAAATATTTTCTCTCTAAGGTATTAGGAGAAAATAATCTTAAGAATTGGTATTAACAATCTGAAACATGTTATTGCAATATTGAGTCAGAAGTGTTACAGGAACAAGTTATACACTTTCCCTAGCATATTTTGATTATCTGTTTTATTCGTAATGCAAATTATTTACTTTTCTCACTATCGCGTTTTTAATTTACCCAAAAGTGTTTTGTTTGATTGAACAATAGTTCGAACTAGATATTTATACGCAGTTCTCAAGATCGATACTGGGGGTTTTCCCTATTATTACTACATTGGCAAAAATGGTACACTTGTTATTTTTCCGATCAAGAACAATACGCCACCAAATTCATCCACAAACCCATTCTCATTAGATAGGCCAATCGCTCATAAATCGCATTGCGTTCAACATCCAACCCAGATACACAAACAACGTTAGAAAGACTTTGTGAGTGGTGTGAATTTATGTTAGAGGTTCTTATGGAAAGAAATTAAGAAGAAGAATTTTGAAGATTCTAGGAGCTTCACCATTATCTTCTTCCATGGAGCTGTTATGAGTTTCATGAAAAAAGAAAATAAAATTCAAATAGAAAAAACTTAGAAAGAAAAAAAATCATGAAAATCCAAATTTTATTGAAGAGAATTCCCACACGTGTAAAATCCTAAAATATCAAACCGGATTCTGTTTTTCTTAGAAAATTAGTTGGTGGGTTTGGGAGATTTTGAGGACTATGTTTTCGGGTTGATAGTAGAAGGTGTATTATTGCATATTGATGATTGAGATTTTGATGATTTGTTTTTCTGGGTGTTTATTATTGCAACCAATTTTTGGGAGAAAAAGTTGAGTGTTTTTGGAAAAAGGAGAGAGAAAGTTGATGAAGAAGATGAAGAATATAGTTAAAACCAAGAAAGCATATTTTAGTGATCGATTTTTTCTTTGCTAAGTCGGTCACAAAAAGTTGTATGTTACATGTCATCAATCATTAACTCAGTTACTTCCATTTGGTGGAAAGGACTAACTTGATATGTTTGGAAATTTTAAGGGACTCAAATGGTATTTTTTAAAGTTAAGGGACCAAAATGGACCTCAAGTACAAGATAAGAGACAAAAAAGGATATTTAGCCGATAGTTTATCATCCACTAAAACATGGTTATAATGAGTTTTCCCCTTTATAGTAAGATAATTACATTGGAATATTCACTAAGATTTATCATTAGAACATCACACTTAAAATATGAAAAGACATGTTTACATCAGTTTTTTTTTTGGAATATTCTCTAACCAGCCTCTGAACTTGTCTTCTTTATTTGTAGCATCATAACTTCATGTGCTTCAAAGTAGGTTTCCTTTGTTGCAGTGATCATCATATCTTTCAATAATTTACCACCTCCGAATTTCTTCTTGAAGTTAACATATAATTCTTAATAAACAACCTATGTTCAATGCTAGGGTTCTGCTCTTCAAATACTTGCACCAATCACTGCAACAATAAACCAGTAACACAGTTGTTCAAGTAAAAGCATTGCGCAAATAACAGGATTGAGAAAGCAATAATAAGACATGTCTTTTGCTGATTAGAAATGAAACACCATCCACAATCACTAATGTCTTCAAGAAATAGGTAATAAGTTAGTTCTATGAATCTTTGGTTTCAGCCTCAACAACCCCAAAATTTATAGGAAAATATTGGTCATTTGGTTCTCTCGCAATAGGAATCAGCAATATTCCACCATATTTGTTCTTAATATGACATTCCTATTATCCTATAAATGGTATGCATGCACTTGTCAAAGCTTTCCTTGTCCATCCAAACAAATGTAGCACTTTTCAAACTTTGGTTGAAAGCCTGGCTTGGGTCACTCAATGTTTAACTTAAAAGTATTTCCTTGTGAAGCCCTCCTCAATTCAATATAATACGACCATAGAAAACTATACTACTTGCTAGAGTCCCATTCAACAAGTTTTCTAGCAAGTTGTCTAGCTTCAAAATCTCTATAACCAGGAACCTTAGTTACATACCTGGTCCTTACATATCCACCACTTGTAGAGTCTTTGGGTTGAATGTATATGTTCATATCACACTTGCTTTCCTCATCAAATTTAGATAGTTTCATTGCATCCAAATTGTTCATATATTCATTATTTGATTTAGGCCATCTTCCAAATTACCACCCTCATGTTTCCACCAAATTTTCATAACATCTACTTCAATCTTTGAGTTCGTCCTCTTAATTAGGTAACGAACTTCATACTCATCAAATGTATAAACTGTTGGTGCAAAGGTGAATAAATGATGAACAAAGGAAATATTCTATTAAGAATAACGGCTACAAAAACATGATAAAAGTTACAATCATTGTCACCCTATTTATAAGCTAAAACTAGGGTTACTAGAATAAGATAAAATACTAAAATACCCTCTAACAAACTTAGGGGCTAAGAAAATAGTACAACTAAATAAATATGAATTACTATTAATGTTCTAATACCATCCCTTAATTCATATTCCATCAAAACTTGTAACACCAATTCCATCCCTTAGTCTAAGAAATTGATCAGTCTTGATAGCTTTCGTCAGAACATCTGCCAACTGCTTCTGAGTGCTGCAGTGTACAACTTCTAACACTCCACTCTGAACTTGATGTCTCAGAAAATGATACTTGGTCTCAATATGCTTGCTTCTCCCATGCAACACTGGGTTTCTGGCAAGATTGATTGCAGACTTGTTGTCAATCATCAACTTCAGAGGTTTGTCTACTTTAATCTTCAGATCCTGCAACAGATTCAGAATCCACACAGCTTGGCATGCAGTAACAGCACCTGCAATGTATTCAGCTTCACAGGTTGACAATGCCATAACAGGTTGCTTCTTGGAACACCAAGAAATGGAACCTCCCAGAAATTTGAACAAGTACCCAGATGTACTTCTTCTGTCAACTCTGTCTCTACACCAATCAGAGTATGAATAACTCAGAAGTTCTGACTCATTATTTCCTCCAGAGGGAAATAACACTCCATACTTCAGAGTTCCTTTGATATACCTCAGAATCCTGACAGCAGCTTGGTAATGGGACCACTTAGGTTTACTCATGAACCTACTAACCGTCCCAACTGAGTAGCAAATATCAGGTCTGGTATTGCACAGATACCTCAGAGAACCAACCAACTGTTTGAAGGTTGTAGCGTCCACATCCTTTCCTTCAGAGTCTGAATCTAGTTTCTGATTTGTATCAGAAGGTGTGGCAGCCATCTTACAATTCTTCAGATTAAATCTCTTCAGAAGTTCTAATTCATACTTGAGCTGATGCAAAATGATACCTTTCTCAGAATATCTGAACTCCATCCCTAGAAAGTATGTCATTTTTCCTAGATCAGTCATTTCAAATTCATTCATTAGAACCTTCTTGAACTTGGCTACCTCCTGTTCAGAACTTCCAGTCAGCAGTATATCATCAACATATAAACATACCAGAGTCATATTGCCTTCAGAAGTATGCTGAACATAGACACCGTACTCCATCTCACATTTCTGAAAGCCTTGCTTCTTGAAAAATGAATCAATTTTATGATTCCAAGCTCTGGGCGCTTGTTTCAATCCATATAGAGCTTTGTATAATCTGTACACCATCCCTTCCTGATTCTTTTTCACAAATCTAGGAGGTTGTGACACGTAAACTTCTTCTTCTAATGGACCATTCAGAAATGCAGATTTTACATCTAAATGCATCAGAGGCCAATTCCTGTTAGCAGCTATTGCAATCACCATTCTGATTGTTTCATGTCTTGCTACAGGTGCAAACACTTCAGAATAATCCAGCCCAGGTTTCTGTAGAAATCCTCTGGCTACCAACCTTGCTTTATGTTTGCCAATTGAGCCATCTGGCTTTAACTTCTGCTTGAAAACCCATCTGACGCTGATGGCTTTCTTATCTTTTGGAAGTTCTGTCAGCTTCCAAGTCTTGTTTCTCTCTATAGCATCAAGTTCTTCTTTCATGGCCTTCAACCAGAGCTTCTGCTTAAGAGCCTCCTCTGTACTTATAGGTTCAGAGTCTACTAACATGGCACACTGAATAACTTCTCCTTCAGAGTCTACTTCAGTGTCTTGCAGCATGTCAAATTCTGCAAATCTTCTGGGAACGCTTATGATTCTTTGTGGTCTCTGAACTTGTTCAGAGTCTTAAGCTTCAGAGTTTCCAGCTTCAGATGGTTGACTTCCTCTAGAGCTTTGACCATCTTCAAGATCTGGTATATTTTCAGAGTCTTGGCCATCTTCAGAGTCTGAATTTCCACCAGAATCTGGATTACCATCAGAGTCTGGATCATCAGAGTCACCTTCATCTTCTGAGTCTTCTCCAGAGTCAGAATCACTATCAGAGTCAGAATCAACATCAGAGTTTACTTCAACTTCAGAAATTCTTAACTCTGACCTTTCTTCAGAAGTTCTAACATCAGAATTAGATTGAGACTTATCCCAATTCCAAACTTCTGATTCCTTCACAATCACATCTCTGATGAATTCAATTTTATTGGTTTCTAGACAATAGAGCTTGTATGCACCTATACTGTGGTACCCTATCAGAATCATCACTTTGCTTCTATCATCCAGCTTCTGTCTTCTGGCTTCTGGAACATGTTTATAGCAAACAGAACCAAACACCTTCAGATGACTAACACTTTGCTTGTCTCCAGTCCACTTCTGCATAGGAACTATTTCCTTCAACTTCTTCGTAGGACATATGTTGAGTACATACGTTGCAGTGGCAACAGCTTCTCCCCAGAGATTCTGAGGAAGCTTCTTCTCCTTTAGCATACTTCTCACCATATCAAGCAAAGTGTGGTTTCTTCTTTCAGCAAGACCATTGTGTTGAGGGGTATAAGGAGCAGTAACATCATGCTCAATTCCATTCTCCTCACAGAACTTATGAAACTCTTTGGAGTTATACTCACCTCCACTGTCAGTTCTAAGAATCTTCAACTTCTGATCACTCTAATTCTCAGCCTTCATTCTAAATTTCTTGAATTCATCAAACACCTCGTGTTTGAACTTAATAAGGGATACCCATGTCATTTTTGTGAATTCATTAACAAATAACACAAAGTATTTATTCCCTCCAATTGATGCTACTGGAAATGGACCACACACATCAGAATGTACAACTCCCAAGGCATGTTTTGCTCTTGGAGCAACTTCTGACGCAAATGGCAAACGTGGTTGTTTTCCTTCCATGCAAACTTTGCATGACTTCTCAGGCTTTGCAGGAATTCCATGTACCAGCTTCTTTGAATTCAGATGTTTTAGGCTTCTGAAATTCAAATGACCAAATCTTCTGTGCCACAGCTCACTCTCCTTCTCAGCACATGTTGCACTAAGACATTCTGAGTCTGCAGTTCTGACATTCACCTTGAATGTTCTATTCCTTCCCTGTTCTGACTCCATAATCAACTTCTGATTGTATTCATACAGCTTCAGAATATTGTCCTTCATGGTAACTGAAAAACCTTTCTCAATTAATTGTCCCACACTCATCAGATTGCTTCTGATGCCAGGTACATACCACACGTTCTGAATCAATGTTGTTTTCCCATTGTTCAGAGTCACTCTGACATTTCCCATACCTTCTGCATTAAGATATTTGTCATCAGCACATCTGATCTTTGTCCTCTTTTCAGAGTCAAAGTCAACCAGCCATTTCTTGTTTCCAGTAAGATGATTTGAACAGCCAATGTCCATATACCACCAGTCTGTCAGATTCATATCATCAGATTCAGAGGCCATCAATAGCACAGATTCGTCATCAGAACTTCTGGCTATATTTTATTCTTCTGATTTCTTCTCCTTGTTTGACCAACAATCTCTAGCAAAGTGACCAAACTTCTTACAACAGTAACATTGGATCTTCTTCTTGTCATACTTCTCTTTTTCCTTCTGAGCATTCTTTTGCCTATCAGAGATTGAGCTTTCTGACTTCTGACCACCATCAGATCTTCTCTTGGCTTCTGACTGCTTCTGATACCTCCTATCAGAAGTTGCTTTCAGAGCCTGCTGCTCTACTTCCCTTTCAGAAGTTCTCTCAGTCAAACGCAACTCTTGCGCTTCTAAACTGCTCTGCAGCTCTTCAACTCTCATGGTACTCAGATCTTTGGAATGTTCTATTGCTACCACAATGTAATCAAATTGAGAGGTAAGGGATCTCAATACCTTCTCCATGATCGTTTCTTCAGAAAGAGTTTCTCCACACACCTTCATCTCATTAGTGATCAGAATCACTCTGGAGATGTATTCAGAAACTTTCTCACTATTCTTCATGTTGAGATTCTCATATTGCTTTCTCAAGGACTGAAGCTTCACCTTCTTCACTGATGCGTCACCACCATAACATCTAACCAGTGTGTCCCACGCAGCCTTTGCTGTCGTTGAATCTGCAATCTTCTCAAACACATTTACATCAACACATTGATGAATAAAGAATAATGCTTTCTGATCCTTCTTCCTTACTTCCTTCTGCGCATTTTTCTGTTCATCCGTTGCATCTGCTGCTACCGGAACATAACCATCAGTGACAAGATCTAAAACATCTTGAGCACCAAACAGTACACGCATTTGGATCATCCAACGATTCCAGTTTTTACCGTCAAATACTGGAAGCTTGGTGTTCATGTTGCCATTTCCGTTCATCTTCACCTTGCACAATACACTCAGATTTCTCACACAGTGTTTCCCAACCCACAGAATAAAATTTTGATCAGATTTTGTTCAAGATTCAACACGAATCTAAGAATCAAAATCAAACACACAAGACCTCACGTTCACTCGTGTTTCCCAATGAATCCGAACCGGAGCTCTAGATACTAATTGTTGGTGCAAAGGTGAATAAATGATGAACAAAGGAAATATTCTATTAAGAATAACGACTACAAAAACATGATAAAAGTTACAATGATTGTCACCCTATTTATAAGCTAAAACTAGGGTTAATAGAATAAGATAAAATACTAAAATACCCTCTAACAAACTTAGGGGCTAAGAAAATAGTACAACTAAATAAATATGAATTACTATTAATATTCTAATATAAACCTCACTACCATCATATATTAACTTAGGGTCTTTTACAAAACAAACCTTAGTATAGGAGAGCACTTTATATAAACTCAAGTCATATAAAGAAAACAAAGGGTATGAGTTAAATTTGGTATAAATGGCACAACAGTACAGTATAATATACAAAGTATAAGTATAGTCTAGGTTTAATAACCTTTTTGGTCTCGTATCTTAACCTCGAGGCTGGTTTTGATGTCTTTACTTAAAAAAAATCCATATTGGATCCTTAACTCTTAAAAACATATCATGTTAGTCCTTTTTCTAATTACCAATGAATTTAGCGATCACTTTTTGAGTTTTTCCGTCGCTAATATGACGGAAAGGACTAACATGGTACGTCCTAAAGAGATAAGGTACATATATATATATATATATATATATATATATATATATATATATATATATATATATATATATATATATATATATATATATATATATATATATATATATATATATATATATATATATATATATATATATATATATATATATATATATATATATATATATATATATATATATATATATATATATATATATATATATATATATATATATATATATATATATATATATATATATATATATATATATATATATATATATATATATAATTTTAAGTTAAGGGACAAAAATAAACTATGAAGTCAACATACAACACCAAAAAGGATATTAAGCATATAATCTACTATCAAACACAACTCCCATATATACAGTTTTGTACAATATGGTACACAATTTGAGTAAAATACAATCAAATACAAGAACTTAATTAAATATGCAGTAAATATTTTACAAAAACACAAAAATCTAATATTCATTCAAATACATTAATTTTAAGAAAAAAATAGCATAAGAAACAATATGATACGATAAAGAGTAAACAACTTGAGGGAAACCTATGTGGTCAACCTGAACTACAAAGAGAGTATTTTATGGTTTTATAATGCTTCAATGGGACCATTATCCTCAGATTTCAATGCTCTTAACAACTTAAGAGACCACAACAAAACAAAATTTCAATACTTCAATTGTATTTTGCTTTAAAGAAGCCTTAGGGTTAAGGCATTATATGTGTTTTCTGTAGTTCTATGTGTTGTGCAGCTAGTTGTGATATGTTTTTGGTTTTGATGATGACAAAAATAATGCAATTTAATAATGAGCATCATGAAAGTAGAAACATATTGAAGTTATCAAACAGTGCAGCTAAGAAAGTTCATGTGTTGAAAGCAAATATAGTAAAATGAAAGAAATCAACATCAAAAGAACCGAAGTCTATGAAAGCCCACCTGATCTCCTACCTTAATGCAGTTGTATTTGTTTAAAATCACTAGTATGTAAATTAAGTGTGAGTAGCTCGAACATACTAAGTAATGCACACACACACACACTCAAAAATGATTTTACAAACTTCATTTATTTCAAAACCTCTTTAAAATAATTTTTGATCTTTATCTAATCGATTAGGAATTAACCTAACCAATTACGAAAGTGAAATCTTGCTCCATAATCAATAATAACTTATATCTGATGTATTAAGAAGTAAGCTCGTCACCCAATCAATTAGGAACTCTCTTAGTTTATTAGACTTTAAATATTGCTAGTTTCTTTCCTAATTAACTAAGTCTAATCGATTATCACCACTTACTAATTGATTATACACTGGCCTCATCCCATGAATTATTTTCTTACTTGGCAAATTTTCTTCTTTTATATAAAGGATTCTCTGTGTTCACTTATAATCACAAAAATATGATTTTACACTCTTCTCACTCATTTGTTTCTTATAAACTATTCTATACACTTGTCATTATCTTAGTGATGTGTGTGTGTGTGTATGGGAGAGAGAGAGAGAGAGAGAGAGAGAGAGAGAGAGAGAGAGGTTTAAATTAGAGTTGTTTAATTTGTTGTTTAATTGGATTATACTGTAATTTATTAATCAAAAGATTTATTCTCTTGTGACATTTAAATTGATATGAATTGAGTAAAAGCTTGATGTAAGGAGGCTGTAGGCTGACCGTATGATAAAATCTCAAGTTGAAAAGGAAATTCTTAAAGGGGAACTCTTGGGGGTTGGAGTAGGTCTTGTGGTTTAAGTACGGACCAGTATGAATCTTGGTGTAATATGTCTAACTCTTCGTTTTTACTTTATTGCATTTGATCGTCTATGCAGTATTTCTCTACTTCGTCTTCTTTCTTAAAATTGACCAAGATAAAATCATTCTTTTTGTAAAAAGTTTTCAAAAACAATACAACATAACCCCACCCCCTCTTGTGTTTGAAATCACTTTGCAAAAAGTTGGCATCATAGTCTAACTCTTGCTATAAGATTAATTGTCTTATGAGGTAGGATGACCTCAAGTGATTCACTAAATAAACCCTCATTTTTTAATGGAGAAGGGTATTTTATTAGAAATAAAAGATGAAAATATTTATAGAGGGGACTGATTATGATATCTTGGTCGTTGTAAAATAAATATCCTTTTGTTCCCGCACATTAACTTGAGATATTTGGACCAAAAAGGTTAAAGAAAAGGTTCAATACATTATGAAAGCTAAAACTTTCGTCACTAGCTCTCTTGATATTGATGGTTTTTTATGTTTCTCATTGTAATATTGCAAAAGAAATGTGGCACATCCTTCAAGTTGCCCATGAAAGTACAAATAAGTTTAAAATAAAAAAGAGGCAAGAATGAACACATTGACCCGTTAGTATGAGTTATTTAGAATGAAACCTAAAAAAAAATTCAAGGATGGAAAATGAATTATTCATATTGTTAATCACGTAAAAAATCTAGGTAAAAAATTTCTAAATGAAGATTTAATTATCAAAGTCCTTAGAAGCCTAAATTGTAGTTGTCAACCTAAAGTCACTATGATTTCTAAATCTAAAGACTTGTCTTATTTGGATTTGGCTAGCTTAATTAGAAAGTTGCAAGAAAATGAAATTGAGTTGAAAAGACTGGTTGAAAATGAAGAAGGTGTTAAGGAGAAGAAAATTCTTGCACTAAAAGTCAAAGAATCCAAATATTTGGAGACTGGTGAATATATGAATCTATTACTTTGAAATTTCAAGAATTCCATAAGGCGTGAGAAAGCTCACATAAAGTCAAATTTCCCTCAAAACTAGAAGATATATGAAAAAAAATCAAAATATCTTAAAAAGACACAAAGAAGGAATGCATAACTATGGATGATAATAACATAGACTCCTCTGACGAATCAGAAAAAAGGAAGAAGTCAACATTTGTTTTATGAAAAAACACAAGGTAACAATCTAACTTCCTTTTTTACTTATCATTATATCTTCCCCGTCTGTAAAAATTCTAATAAAGAGTCAAGCAAATTAAAAGAAATTATTTTTTTCTCCAAATCAATTATATCCTCTCTTGAAAAAGAAAATAAAAATATGTCAGAGGAAATGAACTGTCTTAAAGAAAAATAAGTTTTTTAAATTCAAAACTCTCTTTCTCCTTCTTTTTCTTATGAAAACTTTGGAAAATCTTTCGAGTGTAAAAATGCAACATTTTAGAAAATGAAATTGATGTCTTTCATAAGACACTTGATAAATTTACCAAAGAGATAGATAAATTTAATATCATTCTAGGTAATTAAAGAGAAGCCTATGATAAATTTGGTATAGGCTATGAACTGAAAAGCGATGCTAAGTCATTTAGTAATATTTTCCATGCAAATTGGACCTCTAAATGTAATTTTCTTAAATGTAACTATTATGGTAGAAATGGTAATATAGCTTTATTCTGCTTTGTTTAAAAAAATCATGAGAATCAAAATCCTTCTTTTTCACCTCATCCCTATAAGAATAATCATAAAAGTATATTAAGAAATAATTCTTGTTCTTCTTACTTCTGTGATCACAACTCTCATTGGAATTTTAAATTATCGTCATCATACTAAAGTTAGAGGATCAAATGTGGTTTGGGTATCTAAAGTAAAAAAAAACTCAAGTTCATGATGCAAGCATGTTTTAAAGTTTCAAATGCTAAATGGTATCTTGATGGTGGTTATTCAAAGAATATGAATGGATATAAAACTCTTTTATCTTCATTTACTCCTAAACGGTGGGTGGACCAAATGGATAGACTCGTGATACCATGATAAAACTAGAGTTTTACCTAACTAATCCTTACAAAAGTATTAGAGTTTGTCCTAACTCATCCCTACAAAATTGACTTGTAAGGTGAGAGATGTCACTTTATATAAAATCTTTCAATGCTCTGTCTCCAACCAATGTGGGACTTGGGATTTTTTCAATCCATCCCATCACGCCTAACACTCTTTTAGATTTAGTGCATGGATATTAACGGTGGACGACCCATGGTCTGATCGATAGACTCTGATACCATATTAGAGTTTGGCTTAAATCATCCTCAGAATATCAACTTGTAAGGTGGGGGTGCCCTTATATATAAACTATTTCAATGCTCTATCAATAAGCATTATGGAACTTGAGATTTTCTCAATACACCCCCTCACGCCTAACACTTTCTTGAGCTTGGTTCATGAATATTAACGATGGGTGACTGATGGTCTGATCGATAGCCTCTAATACCATAATGTTAAGAAATATGGTTAAGTTTAACTCAACCATTAAAAAATGACTTGTAGAGTGAGGATTAATCCCACTTATAAGCATATGCTCATACCATATATTATCTGATGTATAACTCTTAATACACTCCCTCACGCCTAGGACTGAGCATCTAGAGCATGGAAATAAATGGTCGATGGCATGATATAGGAACTCTAATAGAAGGTGGCCCACCAAATCCTAAGGCATGCTCTTGATACCATGTTAAAAAATGTGGTTAGGTCTAACTCACTCCACCACACCTAGCTGAGCTCGAAGATCTAAGTGAGCTTTCACTTCAGCATCATTGCGATCATATTTATTGATCTTTAGGCAAAGATGAATATAATATTTAGCATGTTCTCTCCTCTGTAGGTTTGCTTGTATCTTCTCCTCGAATAAGACGTGAGAGGGCAGAGGGATCTCAGGACGATTAACCTCTCTACCAACATTCGATAAAAGGTTTTCTTATTAGCCTGATGAAGAAGTTTCTTCCTCTAAGGAATTCTTAGACACTCTTTCCGATTCAAAATTATCTTATAGGGGTATGATTTCTGGTTCCATGTGATTGTGATCAAGAGGAGGAAGATGATAATCAGGGGATAACCTCATTATAGAAGCAAATGAAGTTTCAACTTTGAAGTAGCTCGTTAAGTTAATAGTATCATCACTCGTCCTGACTAGAAAACTTGAAATGTTAAAGGTAAATGCTTGAGTTAGGATGGTACCAGATTATGCGGAATTAATGGAGAAGGATAAGAGAAAGAAAGGTAAAAGCTTTGATCAAAATATTACAGATCACCCCTAATAATATTCTCAAGGAAGAGGTTGAAGATGTTTTAAAAGAAAGTAAGTGCAAGTTTGAGTGTCAATGGTTGCGAAAAATTACAAATACTCACTTCACCCTATTTATAAGTAACGACAGCTGAATTTTTTACACCAAATAGAGAAATAATTCACAAGGTTAATGATTAGATTTCCCCTCGTGGATACACGTCAATTCGAGGGCACCCGAGTGCACTGTAAATTGTGCCATGTCCTAGCTCGTCACCTCACCGCACGTGTCTGAATAGGGTTTCGAAACATTTCAATGATGAGACCGTATTTAATGCACTTGTTCCACATTACTTCTTCAATTGATTCTAGGTGTTTCAGTTTCATTTCACATCATACAATATTCAGAAGGCCGACCAACATCACTTAAGGCTTCCCTCGACTCCTTCAGTGCCCGAAAAAACCTTGAGGATAATTGTTCTGAATTGGCCAAAGGCAAAAATGACTAAGGCCCAATCCATTTCAAATTAACTCCACTTGAGCCAAGGTATAAAATCAGTTTAGATGTAGAGAGAAAGGTACATTCTATGATATCCATTTTTGACTACACTTATCTTAGATCTTGAATAGACTTGGGAGTTCGAGTGTTAACCATGCAGGTCCACCCCATGCCGATATAAAGAAGATCATCACCACCATTCAAGATCATCATTTATCCAATTCCATCCATCTCAAGTTCAGCACCACCGTTCGAGACCATCAGTTATCCAACTGCATCCATTTCTAATTCTTGAACATAATAACAAGATTATTTTGTTGTGTGTTCAATCATGTTTGACTTGTATTCACTATTTCTACAATGTCTTTTATGAGTTTATATTCATGAAATTGTTTGAATTAACCCCAATCTTGGAGATAATTTGAATCAATCTTGATTTATCGAGAATCAATCTTTCTGATTAATTACTCCTCTCGTTCCTCACTCTTCACTCGAGTTATTAAAACACTCCTTAGTTTCAAGATAATTCACATGCACAATGATTTGAGAAGAAAATTTTTGTGAAAGTAAATTGGGAAGAAAAGAGAAATTAAGGTTTTGGAGAATGGGAAAGAAGATGAATCAAATTCTTTAGAGTTTCTCTCTGCATTTATTCATAATGAACTTCTATTATTTTACTCTTTTACAATAGTAAGGTATCTCCTTATTTATAATAAGATCACTTTCCCACCAAGTATTTCTCAAAGTAACTAGATGACATAATTTTCAACAAGTTGTATTTGAATTATGCCGAATATAGTTAATACAGACTTTGTTCGACTTTGTCAAACACACACTACTTTGACTATGTCAAATGTAGACTACTTTGACTATGTCTAACTTATAAATATGCTTGACACAAAGAATTACATATTTAGCACACCACCGAATACATTGTGTCTAAATTGTATACATTCATCATTATTATTAATCTTTTAAACAATTCGACCTACATAGCCTTCATCATGACGTTTGTAATCTGATTCTCAATTATGCAGTGTTCCAAGTTCAGCTCACTATTTAATACTTTATCTAAAAGATAATGGAACCTCATCTCGATGTGTTTGCTTCTTCAATGTGCTATCGAATTCTTCACCAATATATAGCATACATGTTGTCGATCTTTATGGTCATTGCTCCATAATTCTTCCATTTAATTTCTTCGACCAAATTCACATCCATGTTTCTTGACATGCACAGAGAGAGACAACTATGTACTCAGCCTCACATGATGACAATGCTACTACTGGTTCCTTTCTTGAACTCCAAACAACTGGTGCACCGCCTATCATAAATACATAACCAGTTGTGGATTTTCTATCCTCAATATCACCATGCCAACTTGAGTCGGTGTAACCCACTAGTCTACATTATGTTCCTTTATCTGTTGTATGAAACAAAATTTCATAGTCGAGAGTTCCTTTGAGATACCTTAATATCCTCTTTGTGGCTGCTAGGTGTGATACCTTTGGCTTTTACATGAATCTACTCATCATACCTGCACCGTATGCTAAGTCAGGCCTTGTATGACAAAGGTATCTTAATGATTCAATGCATATTCTGTACTAATTTGGGTCGACATCATCATCATCTAAGTCTTTGATAGTTGTAGTCTTGGTTCAATAGGTGTTAAAGTTGCATTACAATCCTCTGTCTCAAATTTTTTGAGTATCTTACTTGCATATCTTCTTTGATGCATCATTAGAACTCTACTACTCTTGTAGAATTCGATACTAAGGAAGTATGAAATGTTACCCAGGTCAGACATTTTGAACTCCTTGCTTAGATTACCTTTGAAGTCTTCGATCTCCTTCTTGCAACTACCTGTTATCAATAAGTCGTCGACATAAATACATAGTATAAGAATCTCACTCCTTCTTCTTCTGACATATACTTCACTCTCAATTGTGCATTTTAGAAATTCTTTATCTCTTAGAAATTCATCTATCTTCTTATTCGAAGCACTTAGAGCTTGCTTGAGTTCATACAGGGCTTTATGCAACCTATATGCCTTGCTTTCATGGCCTTGTTTCATAAACCTAACCAATTGAGTAACATAAACCTCTTTGTCCAAGGGCCCATTTAGAAATGCACATTTCACATCCATCTGACACATATACCAGTTGTTTATGTTTGCTAGACCAACAACCAACCTAATTATTTCAGTCCTAGCAACTGGTGCAAAAACTTCATCAAAGTCGATTCCTTCTCTCTTAAAAAATCCTTTGGCTACAAGTCTTGCTTTGTGTCTGGTAACTTCTCTTTTGGGATTCAACTTTACTTTGCAAATCCACTTCACATCAATTACCTTATTTTCTTTTGGCAATTCGACCAATGTCCAGGTTTTGTTTACTTCTATGGACTTAGGTTCCTCCATCATGGCTTATCCATTTTGAGACTTTCAATGTCTCATTTATTTTAATTGGCTATGTATCTGCATAGAAATCATAGTGAACAAGTTCACTTTCATCATCAAACATAACATATGATGTAATCACACATTCATGCAACCTTGTAGTCATGTTTATTTCTCTTTGAGGTCTACTTGTGCCTGCCTGTTCTCTGACTTCCTCTTGTCAAACTCCTATATTAACTTCCCTAGCTGGTTCATCACATAGAAATATCGCTGAATCATTCTTGATGTTTTTATTCCAGACTCATTCGTTAAGCTCATCAATGATCACGTCCATATTGATCACAACTTGCTTATTCACTGGGTGGAACAGTTTGTATCCACCACTTAAGTGATATCCTATCATAATCATATGTCTTGACTTGATGACAAGTTTTCTTGTCAACTAATCAGGCACGTGTTTATATGCTATGGATCTAAAGACCTTCAGATGACTTAAGCTAGATTTGAGACCAGACAAACATTCTTGCAGTCAACATGACCTCACCCCATAGCTTATTTGGTAAATGCTTGTCTCTTAGCATACTTCTCACCATGTTCATGATGGTTCTATTTTTCTGCTCTATAATTCAATGTTGTCATGGAGTGTAGGGTGGCACCACCTCATGCATAATCCATTCTTTCTAACATAAAACAACAAACTCATTGGAAACATACTCTCTACCACCACCAGTTCTCAAGGTCTTGAGATTTCGACCACTTTGTCTCTCCACCATAGATTTAAACTTGATGAACACCTCAAGCACACCACTTTTCTTCTTGTTTAGGTATGTCCACAGTCTTCGACTGAAATCATTTATGAATGTGACAAATTATCTGTTACCTCCAATGGAATCTACCTAAATAAGACCACACACATTTGAATATATAACTTTTAGGATTTCCTTTAACTTGCTTCCTGCATCTTTGTTGAAACTATTCTTGTGTTGCTTTGCTTGAACAATTCTTCACACACTTCATTTCAAATGTAAATTTTTGGTAATCGTGAAACCATGTTTCTTCTCTTCATATTTTTTATGTCTTTGAAGTTTAGATGACCAAGTCTATAGTGCCATAGTCATTCATCTCTGCTAGCTACAGTTGCTAGACAATTGTGCACCATCACATTTAGTTCAAACTTGAAGGTTCTGTCCTAAGACTTGGGTGCCTTCAAGATTAGCCTACCACCTGAGTTGAGAACTCTCATCATCTTATCTTTGATCAACACTTTGTAATTTTTCTCGATAAGTTGTCTTATGCTGAGCAAATTGCTTTTCATGCCTGGTATGTATATTACATTAGAAATTATTGACCTTTTTCCATCTTTTCTCATGATAAGAACATCACCAATACCTTCAGTATCTAGGGTATTGCCATTTGCGAATTTCACCTTGTTCTTCATCAAAAGACTTATGTTGACAAACCAATCTTTCCTTCCAATCATGTGTGATGAGCAACCTGATTCTAAGTACCATTGGTCCTCGAATCTTTCTTCATCTTTCATTATAACCATCAATAACATCTCTTATTTTTCATGTTTTTCAAGTCTTGCATCACGTTCTTGGTTTTCTTTCTTGCCTCCTCGACATTGACTTGCATAATGTCCATACTTCTGATAGTTTTAACAATGAATGTGGCTTTTGTTACGTTTTCTTCTATCGTCTTTTCCTCTACCTACAACACTACTTATGTAATTGCTTTGGTTTAAAGATTGTCTTTGATTTAATGAACTACATTCTTGTTGTTTTCCTCTACCATTTAAATTGTTGTAGCTTGCTCTACCTTTATTAACATTTTACCTTCCTTTGTCTTTCTTTTCTTTTGTTGAATGCGCCTACGGAGCTACATCACTCTTTGTATTGCTTGCAAATGTTTCAGTCATTCTTTGTTCATGAGATTCAAGTGTCCCTTGAAGCTCTTCTTTTGTCATGCTTGACAAATCCTTCAATTCTTCTATGGCTACTACCACATGATCGAATTTGGAGTCAATGACCTCAAGATTTTGTAACTAATGATCTTGATGTTAACATTTCTCCATACATCATGATTTGATCTACCAGTCTTGTTACCCTAGTGAAGAAATCAGTGATGCTTTTATTTTCTTATATTTGAAGCAATTCATACGTTCTTTTGTGAGTTTGTAACCTTACCTCTTTCACCTTCTCAACACCTTCAAACGATTTCTTCAGGATGTCTCATGTTTCCTTTGTTGAGTCTATATCGCCAATTTTATCAAAGTTGTCTGGATCAATGCATTGATAGATTATAAAGAGAGCTTTATAATCTTTCTTCTTCAAATCTTTATGCGCAGTCTTTTTTGTTCATCCATAACATCTTCTCCAATTGGTGTCACTCTACTCTTCACAAGATCTCAAATATCTAGATAACAAAAAATAATCTTCATCTGTTTATACCAATTTTCTTATTTCTTACCATTCACAATTGGAAGATTTGTTGGAAAATAGTCGTTTAGATGAGAAGTCATTGTTCTATGCTTCTCAAGAATTGTAGCCAGAGCTCTAGATACTAGATGTTGGAATTAGCCCCAATCTTAGAGATAATTCGAATCAATCTTGATTAATCGAGAATCAATCTTTTTGATTGATCACCCCTCTCATTCCTCACTCTTCACTCGAGTGATTCAACAACTCCTTAGTTTCAAGATAATTGTCGTGCACAATGATTTGAGATGAAAAGAAATCTCTAAAAGTAAATTGAAAAAAAAAATTAGGGTTTTAGAGAATGGGGAAAAATGTTAATTTCTCTTATTTGACTTTTTTCCAATAGTAGAGTATCTCCATATTTAAAATGAGATTACTTGTCCACCAAATAATTCTCGAAGTAACTAACTAACACAAACTTCAACCAATTGTATTCGACTTTTTGTTAAATACAGTTATTCCAGACTATATTCGACTTTGTCGAACGCGTACTATTTCGACTCCGTCGAGCTTATAATTTTACTTGACTAAAAAAATTACATATTTAACATAAATGATAATTTTAAATAACTAAAAAAAATTATGAAAAAAAGGGCCAACACTTTTATAAAAAGTGATGTTGAATTTTATATGTATTCCTAAAAAAATCACGCATAAAAAGAAAAGTGTGATTGAATTTCAAATGCATTCTTAAGAAAAGCATATGCATAAAAAGAACAGTGTTTTTAAAAAATCGTTGTCAATTTTTTATTTTAAAAATGAGTGTCATATAGAAAGTATTTTAAATCCATAAAAATATAAATTAAATTAAAAAATGACTAGTTGATTCCTCCTGGATTTGCTTAACACTTTCATAAAAGAAAAACATTGTTATATGTCAAATCTAGCATGGTATAAATTAAATTTGCTTGAATTTTACTCTTAAAAAAGGTGATAAACATATACACACATAATCCCAGATTAATTTTTGTATTTGCATGGTGTCTTAATTTGTTTTGGCGTTGCTTAGTGTTTAGTATTGGGAGCTGTTTTGCTTTTTTTGTGTTTCAATATATTGATCCTATGCAGAAACAATGTAACTTTAAGTGGCATTTCTTGTGTCCATCTAATGGTCACAAAACTTACTCACTTATCTGTAGTGGAACTAATTAATGTACATGTGATATGAATCATATGATAACTATTTTGTGTTACATTATTACATATGGTGTGATATGATGATGAGGGACAATATATGATTATGTTGGCATGTACTTAATATTTTGTAATAAGTGAATCTTAATGAGAAAATCATTGTTGTACGTGTAGTACTACATTAGTTCTAAATTATTCTCGTATCTACAGTAAACAAAAAAATCATTGTTGAACGTACATGTTATGAAAAGTGTGTGCACTAACTAGGTTGTGATTGTCTTAAAAAGTGGTTGGTACTAGTAGCTAGCAGCTAGCTAGAATTGCTAACAAAGAATTTTAATGAATGAATAAATAAATGAAAGGTTGAGCGCGTGGGGTAACGGAATGGAGTGATGCGCGTGAGATTCCGTAAACGTAGGAGCAATATAAAAAGTGCTGTAGCACTTAAAAACGGTACTGTGTTGATACAGTGTGAAGTGAAGTGGCTATAGTCCCATCACCAAATCTTTTCTACAGTGGGTCCCATTTATTTCGACACTCATGACTCAACTACTCATTTTCAACCATACGATCTTCGTTCAATAGTGGATTTAACGGCTGGGCTAGGTTGGCCGAATTCAACGTTTTATTCAATCCCGTGCAATATTTTTAAACAATAGTACTGGTAATTACTACTTGGATGTGGACTTGTCATAGTAATGCTCGCATAAATTCCGTGGTCGGTTATAGCACCAGATCTATCTCTCTATTTTCTCTTTTCATTTTTATTTATTTATGTTTTTCTATAATTTTTTATATGTTTTTCTATAGTCGTCAGCAGGTGATCTAGCTTCCTGATGTGGTCTAGCTTCTTGATGAAATCGAAATCCTGTACCCCTAACCTTTCTCTGATAAAGTATCGGGGCCCTTCCAAAAACTTCAAAGTATTATAACTTGCAAATTTTAAGAGAATGAGCGAACCTCAAGAGTATGTTGCTTCTATCAACACTCAAACGATTATCATCGGGGTCAGTTATTTCTTAAAGTGAAATTTATTCTCTAGAATTTTTGAGGGTGTCGCACTAAGGTGTTACTCTCCCAATTTAAAAATGATGTTTTAAAAGTGTTTTAACATTAGAAATTTAATTTATTTGTTAATGTTAAAACCAATAACAATAAGTGATTATGATTATATCAACAAATCGTATTTTAAAATTTAATTAAAAATTTCAATTCCAAACGAATTGATTAAAACAACAAAGATTCGATAATTTGCAAATATAACAACAATTATATATATATATATATATATATATATATATATATATATATATATATATATATATATATATATATATATATATATATATATATATATATATATATATATATATATATATATATATATATATATATATATATATATATATATATATATATATATATATATATATATAGATAGATAGATAGATATATATATAGATAGATAGATAGATAGATAGATAGATAGATAGATAGATAGATAGATAGAGAGAAAGAGAGAGAGAGAGAGAGAGGGATTTGTTTAAACAGTTTTCAAATTACCCTCGCTATGGGTACGTCTACCCTCAATTCGAATTCGAATTGAGATAATTGCAATTAAACTTACTTTGCAAACAATGTATATACAAGAGATGGAGAAGTCTAACTCTACAAACCATATGGTTTTTTGTTGATTCTACCATCTCCAAAACCATTGATAAATTTGATCGAGTCACCAACAATGCCGCTATAATCCACTAGTTCTTGTTACTAACTTGCAAGACCTTCTCACCTTCAAGGTTTTCGCTCGGTCAGATTAATCCCTAACATGCATTTGTTGAACCCGAGATTCTCGAACACGATTCATCGTTTCACGCTACTGCCTTGCAAAGTACCACATACCTTGTCCCAAGGCCTTCACTCAATCGAATCCGTATTTGCGTGATCTTGTCCAAAACCTTAAAATCCTCAATGATCTTTAAGAAAAACCCCAGCTTTGTTTTCTTATTTGAAACACACAATGAAATCAAATCAATATTCTTGATTACACAAACCTAATTGGATATTATCAATCCTAATCTATATGGTCACTCAATTAAAAAATGATTATGTGTAGTTTGATTGTGTCTATGCATAGAAGAGAGATTAAAACTGATGAGCTTTCTTTGTAATTCTGGTTTCGTTTAGGTTTTACACTAGTACCTTGCTATAATGAGGTGCATGTATGAGTGTATATGCAACATACCTCTCCGTTTCTTGAGCTACAATCATGTGACTAATCCTTTCCATAGCAGCAACATGATTTTCATTTGCACTATTTCGTATGGACAAGAGACCCTCGGTTGTATATGCAACAAAAGGATGAACAATTAGCATCATGAGTAGCCATATGTTCCTGCATCAGAAGAAATTGCTTCATTTGTGTAGCTTGATAGGTTTTTCTCCATCTGTAATCCTCAACATACCTCTCATCTTGCTTCATCTTCATGTTCTGAAGCATAGTCACTATAGAGTATTGATCACCATGCTCATTTCCCATTAGACCAATCTCATGATCAACATCATGCATATGTTTGTCGTTGGTAACTTGTGGCTCAGCAGTGAAATCAACAAATTCTGCAGGATCATCAAATTATACACTTTCTGTCCATGTTTATCCATCCAAAAGTAGTACACTTGTTGTCCTCATCCCAAAAGCACCCTATGTTGGTTAAGGTACGTTTGGAAAATTCTCTTCATCAACATCAAGATCAACAATGGTGGTATCAATCAGCACTTTCCACTGTTCGTTTGTAAATTTATAGACTTTATTACCTATTGATAATTTGAAAGAAGAACCTTGTCAACCATGCAACCTGGAATAGAACACCCGAATAAGATCTTCATTATAATCTTGTGACAACCACAAAAAATAGTTTATCTGTTGGTGCTCGACAAGTCGAACCACTTCTGGAATATCTAAACATTTAGCCACCACTGGCTTCCACACATGCTGCTTCATTACAAGACGATGTTGATGCTTTTCTTCGAGTTCTATGATGCGGTCATCTGAAACCAGAGAAAAAGCAGTTTCTTGAGCAATTGAAGAGGCATTGACCTTTCCCTTATCTCTAGAGTCACATTTAGTTTTCACAATTTTGGGTGCCATTGACACTTGCTCAGAAAAATTTGGAGACTAGGTGTTTGAATGAATAAGTTCAAGAGTAGGATGGGGTTTGAATAATGAGAGGTGACAACCATTTATAGAGAATGAAAAATGCATAAAGTTAATGAGTTTTTAGAAAGTGGAAGGTTGAATGAGTTAATGTAATGCATTTAATGACAATAATGGATATTTTAATACTTTATGAAGAGTTATGAAACTGAATAGAAGTTGGAAAAGAATGGAAACATGTTCAGGAATTGGCATTGAGTGCAGGAATATGAAAAACTATGTTCAATGTATCATAATTCGTCTTTACAATGGTATGTGTCGACCTATAACAGTTGTGTGTCGACACATACTATAACCAAACTGCAGGATTCCAAGAGAAGTGATTATGCGTCGACCTGTATGAGAGTATGTCAACCTCTACTGTAACCATTCAGAAAAATACCGAACTTAATTATAATATGTCGGCCTACAAGACCCTATGCCAACCTGAGTAACCCAAAATTCCAAAATTAGACTCACTTTGACTTGTGAGGACTTTTAGAGTTGCAAGTTGACTCATGAAGGATTACATAACGAAAGAATCATGCATATGATAATGTGTTCTAGTTTTTTTGCTAGAATCATGCAATCATGAAGATGCAAGCATGAATTGGTTCAAGCAATGGATCAAAACATGAAGACATTTTGAGTATAGTCACTATAAACATATAAAACAAAACAAATAATGTTCACATTAACATTTTTGGAAGTGAACACATATTTTAGACATCATATACATAATACATCACATATCTTCTTAAAAATAAACAATTAAAAGCAATACTTACTTACAAAGTAAGAAAAGAATTTAAACGATATTACCTCACCGTACACGAGACGCGGGATGCACATGCATTCCACGAGGAACTCTTAAATGAAATTTGAAATGAATGTTAAACGTGCCACACAACATGAATGAAACTGAAACATTCTTACCACTTTTCTTCTTGCACAAGTATTTGAACTTGAACTCAATAATGTATCCAAATAGGTATTTTGACTTGATGGTCATCCTTGTTATTGGACTTTCATTCTTATTCAATCATGATGATTATCTTTCTCCTCCTCGTATTTCATCATCTTAGGTTGATCACTCCTAATTTGATGCACTTGAGTATGTCTTGTCGAAGATATACCTACATCATTAAACATAATACCTTTCCGACACTTTTCAAATAGAACATTAACAATCATTAAAGAAATTTTACCAATTTACAGAAGCACTAAAAGTTAACCTTTTTGGTAACACAATCTGCCTTGCTTGTCACATAGTCAACACAATAAGGACATGTTACCTTATTATGCCTTGAGCTTCTATAAATGAGATCCCATACTTTCTTCATAAAGTCAAGACATTTTTCCTCATGATAAACAATTAGTGCTAGGTACCCAGTTTTCATTGGGTCCTTGGGGGTTAGCAAAGTTTTGGTTGCATTTAGGCAAACATTGATAGGCACCTTTAGGAACCAATAGCTTCCTAAACTTACACTTAGCATTGGTGTGATCTTTCTTGCAACAATAGTGACAATATAAATTATGAGAATTAAACCTTATGCTATTTCTTTCCTTTTTAATGTAACTATACCTTCTATAAGGGTTGTGAGAAGGCAAGTCATATTTGGAAGTGTCTATAGAAAAATCAACCTTAGGTTAAAAATCCTGGTCTAACTTAGCTTTAAGAGTCCTTGACTCTTTTTTCCAAATATGACAAGTTTCACAACCAAACCATGAAGGTTTAGAAACTTCATTTTGATCTTTTGGAATATCTAGTATGGACTTCCTTAGAGCTTCCAAATTCTTTTCATTTTCTAAAATCTTAGCTTCCATATGAGAAATCATCCTCTTGTTTGAAGCTAATATTTTGAAAGCATATATGGCTTGTCTTTGTAGATTTTCAAAAGATTCTTTAAGTTGAGAAAAATCTAAGTCACGAGAAGCTTGAAGTTTAGAGTGACTTACAACCTTTTTCTTTCTTTTGTTTTCCATATAGCAAAGCTTTGTCGATTCAACACTTGAGGCAAAGCTATCATTGATTGAAGAATCAATTTTTCTCTCCTGAGCGGCATAGGCTCTTCTGGACTTCCTAGACCTCTTGTCATGACCTCTTTCTTTTTCTTTCTTGATTGTAGGACACTTCGACTTATAATGGTCTGATTTTCCACAATTGTAGCAAGTACTTATAGACTTACCCTTTTTGCTCTCATCTTCTTTTGAGGTGTTTGATAATCTTCTTGATTTTTCATGGTTCTTATCAGGATGTTTGTCACCATGTTTCCACATGTATTTATTGAACCCTGTAAGTGCTCTTGATTGGCTACATTTTATGGCAAAACATTAGAGTTTGCATGTATGTCATACTGAATGTTAAGACATACATAATGATGTGTGTGCAGGGTAAGTTAACTATAAGCTAAGCTGAATGTCATACAGAATGTCATGAAACTGACCGTATGACATCCAACGAGTAGGTTAGTTTTTCTGGTATCTAGAAATCAGGAAACAAATCAGGAGCTCAAGATGAAAGACAGGAGAAATTTGAGAAGTCCTAAAGCGAAACAAATGCTCATGAATTAAATGGAAAGCGTGCAGATGATTGAAGAGTAGGGTTTGTTATGATTAAACCTAATTGTGTGCACCAAGGCCCAAAGGACTGACTGCTGCTATAAATATCAGAAGGAGCAATCCTAGAAGAGCAGCTCTTGACAGAAGAATAGAAAGTGCATACTAAAGAGTCCGTGTGAGTGAAGAAGGTTGTTCTTCACGTGAGTATAGTGAGTGAAGAAAGTGTGTTCTTCACGTGTGAATTGAGTCTTAGGAATACTTGTTTACCAAACAACTGTCTGCTGCATTGGTTAGGTAGATTTTAAGTTGTGTCTCACTCAAAGCTTTTAAGCAAGAGTGTGTGTGTCCCTTGATCAAAGCTTTGAAGCAAGATCAAGGTGTGTATGAAGTGTTTCTTCATCTTTATTATGTAACTGTAATTTAATATCATTGTGGTGTGATTGAGGGGGAGTGAGTGGGAATACTCAGGTCCAGAGTGTCTCTAGGTTGAAGTGTCATTGGGTAGGTTTTAAGTGAGGAGTGCAAACTGAGTTGTTTGACTCTGAATTAATTCTATTAGTAGTGAATTTCCTCCCTGGCTTGGTAGCCCCCAGATGTAGGTGTTGTTGACACTGAACTGGGTGAACAATTGCTGTGTTATTTACTGCTTTTACTTACAGTTTAATTAGTTAGTACAATAGTCAATGTCACAGTGGATGTTATAACTTTGGCAATAACATCCATCGTGTGCTTGCCAGAATTTCAATTGGCATCAGAGCATGCACCCTGCCTGTTTATTCTGGGTGAGATCTAGGGAAATAAATTCTGGTACTATGGATAAAGATATAGGATTCACTAATAGACCTCCAATTCTGGATGGTTCTAATTATGATTATTGGAAACCTAGGATGATTACATTCCTAAAATCCTTAGACAACAAGGTTTGGAGAGCTGCAAACTCTGGCTGGGAACATCCTATGAAGACTGACAAGGATGGAGTAGATGTGTTAATTCCTGAAGAGGAATGGAACAAAGAGCAAGAGGCCTTAGCTCTTGGGAACTCTAAAGCATTAAATGAACTCTTCAATGGTATAGACAAAAACATCTTTAGACTGGTACACCACTGTGAACTAGCAAAGGATGTTTGGAACACTCTCAAAACTACTCATGAGGGAACTTCCAAGGTCAAAATGTCAAGACTTCAAATGCTGACCACCAAATTTGAAGGTCTGAGAATGAAGGAAGATGAAACCATTTGTGAGTTTTACATGAATGTTCTGGAACTTGCAAATACCTCAGGAGCCTTGGGAGAAAAGATGGCTGAAGAGAAGCTTGTAAGGAAGATTCTCAGGTCCTTACCTAAAAGGTTTGCCATGAAAGTAACAGCCATTGAAGAAGCCCAAGACATATGCAACATGAAAGTGGATGAACTCATAGGTTCTCTCCAAACATTTGAGATGGCCATGTGTGATCAAACTGTAGAGAAAAAAAGTAAAATCATAGCTCTTGTCTCAAACACTGCTGAGGATTCAGAAGAAGAGGGTGGTGAAAAAGAGGAGAATGTGTCAGAAGTAATAGCCTTGCTTGGAAGACAATTCAATAAACTAATCAAAAGGATAGATCATAAGTCAAAGCCCTATGCTAAGAACACCTCTTCTGACAGCAGTAGGAAGAGTAACTCTGAGGAGAATTCTAACCAAGGCAAAGGAACTCAATGCCATAAGTGTGAGGGATATGGACACATCAGAAAGGAATGTCCTACATATCTCAAAAGGAAGGGAAAAGGCCTAACTATCACCTGGTCTAATGAAGACTCTGAAAGTGGATCAGAAAAGGAGTATGCCAGGCATGTCCCTGTTCTAAACAGTGTAAGTTCATCTGATGATGACTCAAGTGAGGATGAACTGACTTTTGATGAGCTTGCAGCTTCATACAAACAACTGTGTTTCCGAAGTGCAGAGGTATGCCAACAAGTAGAAAATCAGAAAGGGAACATTAAGAAGCTAGAGGCTGAGAAGAAGGAACATCTTGCAATGATAGACTCACCCAACAGTGAGGTCAGACTGTTGAACTGTAAACTTGAGCAGATGACAAGATCAATCAGGATGCTAAACCATGGGACTGACACTCTTGAAAAAATTCTACAAAGTGGTCAGATAGCAGGAGACATGTCTGGACTGGGGTTTATTGGTGAACGAAAACCTGTCTTGGGGTTCAAAAGACCAGAGTCTAAAATCAGAGGTCAAACCAGATGTCACGACCAATGTCACAACATCAGAGGAACAAGAACATGAAGCAGACTAGAAGAAAGTTCCAAAGGTGGATGTGTCATTACTGTGAAAAATTTGGCCACCTAAAACCTTTTTGCTTCAAACTGCATGGATATCCTAGTCACACTCATCAAAGGGCTCCTGCCAAGAAGCAAAAATGGGTGGCAAAGGAGGTTAGTCTGATAGCTCACACCTCTCTAAGAGTGTCAGCTAAAGAAGACTGGTACTTTGATAGTGGTTGTTCTAAACACATGACTGGCATAAAGAATCTGTTGGTGGACATCAAACCTCATTCCACTAGTTATGTGACTTTTGGTGATGGAGCAAAAGGAGAGATCAAAGGGGCTGGGAAACTGGACTGCCCTGGAGTACTTAACCTGGACAATGTATTGCTAGTGAAAGGACTAACTGCCAACTTGATCAGCATTAGTCAACTCTGTGATCAAGGACTAAGTGTGAAATTCACTAAAGAAGAATGTGTGGTCACAAATGGTGATAATGAAGAAGTAATGAAGGGGTCTAGATCTAAAGACAACTGTTACTTATGGGAGCCTAAGGACTCAAGTAGATCCACAACATGCTCTATGGCCAGAGAAGAAAAGGAGGTAAAGTTGTGGCATCAAAAACATGGGCACCTTCATCTAAGAGGAATAAAGAAGATCATCTCCAAGGAGGCTGTAAGAGGAATTCCAAACCCGACTATTGATGAAGGAAAGGTATGTGGTGACTGTCAAGTAGGCAAGAAAACCAAGACATCTCATCCAAGGGTTGGCCACCTAATTACCTCCAGAGTTCTGGAACTATTGCACATGGACTTGATGGGACCAATGCAAGTAGAAAGTCTTGGTGGTAAAAAGTATGCCTATGTAGTTATGGATGACTACTCCAAATACACCTGGATAAGCTTCATCAGAGAAAAATCAGATGTATTTGAATTCTTTAAGGAGTTGTGCATCAGACTCCAAAGAGAAAAGGAATGTGGTGTGGTCAGGATCAGAAGTGATCATGGCAAGGAGTTTGAAAACTCCAAGTTTGCTGAGTTCTGCTCATCTGAAGGGATCAGCCATGAGTTTTCCTCTCCTATTACTCCTCAACAAAATGGAGTAGTGGAAAGGAAAAATAGGACTATCCAAGAATCTTCCAGAGCCATGCTACATGCAAAGAATTTACCTATGCATTTTTGGGCAGAGGCTATGAACACAGCTTACTATGTTCACAACAGAGTGACCTTGAGAAAAGGAACATCAACTACCTTGTATGAGATGTGGAAAGGAAGGAAACCAACTGTGAAGTACTTTCACGTGTTTGGGAGCAAGTATTACATCTTGACAGATCATGAACAAAGGAGGAAAATGGATCCCAAGAGTGATAAAGGCATTTTTCTGGGATACTCTATCAACAACAGAGCTTATAGAGTGTACAAATCTAGAACAAAAGTCTTGATGGAATCCATTAATATCATCATTGATGATCAGTATGAAGAAATCAATGTCATAGAGGATGTTGGAACATTGCTTGAGACATCAGCTGATGGTATAGTGAATACTGAAGATACTCAAGCTGTAACTCCAGGTTCTGAACCAGAAACTACCATCAGAGAACCTTCTATCAGAATCCTGAAAGATCATCCCAAAGATCTTATCATTGGAGACCTCAACAGTGGGGTAAGGACCAGAGCTAGAGAAGTAGTCTCAAATTCATGTTTTGTGTCCAAGATTGAACCCAAAAATGTGAAGGAAGCCTTAACTGATGAATACTGGATCAAGGCCATGCAAGATGAATTGGAATAGTTTAAAAGACATGAGGTATGGGAACTGGTGCCAAGACCTGAAGGAAAAAACATCATTGGCACCAAATGGATTTACAAGAACAAATTAGATGAACAAGGAATTATACTCAGAAACAAGGCTAGACTGGTGGCACAGGGGTACACTAAAGTAGAAGGAATTGATTTTGATGAAACCTTTGCACCAGTTGCAAGACTTGAGTCCATCAGGCTACTGTTAGGAATTGCCTGCATTCTAAAATTCAAATTGTTCCAAATGGATGTGAAAAGTGCATTTCTGAATGGATATCTAAATGAGGAAGTATATGTGGCACAACCCAAGGGATTTAAGGATCCTAACTTGATAGACCAAGTATACAAGTTAAGGAAGGCTATCTATGGATTAAAGCAAGCTCCTAGGGCTTGGTATGAAAGATTAACTGAGTTTCTTATTGCCCATGGATACAAGAAAGGAGGAATAGACAAGACCCTCTTTGTGAAAAATGAGGATGGAAAACTCATGATTGCTCAAATATATGTGGATGACATAGTCTTTGGTGGAATGTCTGAGAAATTGGTTAAACAATTTGTCTATCAGATGCAATCTGAGTTTGAGATGAGTTTGTGTGGAGAACTAACTTACTTTCTTGGGCTGCAAGTCAAGCAAATGGAGGAGTCTATATTTCTCTCCCAAAGTAAGTATACCAAAAGCATAGTCAAAAAGTTTGGCTTGGATAATGCTGGTCACAAAATAACACCTGCACCTACTCATCTGAAGTTGTCAAAAGATGAAAGTGGTACTAGTGTGGATCAAAGCCTGTACAGAAGCATGATTGGAAGCTTGTTGTATCTAACAGCCAGCAGACTTGATATTGCATTTGCAGTTGGTGTATGTGTCAGATATCAAGAAAACCCTAAGGCAAGTCACATAAATCAAGTCAAAAGGATTCTCAAGTATGTGAATGGAACCAGTGATTATGGTATACTGTACACACATGGGTGTGATCCTACATTGTCTGGATACTGTGATGCTGACTGGGCTGGAAGTGTTGATGATAGAAAAAGCACCTCTGGTGGATGCTTCTTCTTGGGGAATAATCTCATATCATGGTTTAGCAAAAAGAAAAACTGTGTCTTATTGTCCACTGCAGAAGCTGAATACATAGTAGCTAGCAGTAGCTGCTATTAGCTGGTCTGGATGAAGCAAATGCTGACAGAATACAATGTCACGCAGGATGTCATGACACTGTATTATGACAATCTTAGTGCTATCAATATCTCCAAGAACCCAATTCAGCATATCAGAACTAAGCACATTGATATAAGACATCACTACATAAGAGACCTTGTGGAAGATAAAGTGGTATCCTTGGAACATGTTCCCACAGAAGTACAACTGGCTGACATTTTTACTAAGGCCTTTGATGCTGCTCAGTTTGAGAATTTGAGAGGCAAATTGGGTATCTGCATAAATGAAGACTCATAGCAATTAATGGCATGTGAGAGTTTTAAAACTTCAATGCAGTCCACGACCTTGACCATAAAAACTCTCCTCTCCATGCAAACGTGCTATATCTCTGCATATACTTTTTTCTCCGCCTCCTCCTCTCTACAGAATTTTCAATCTGCACTCCACACCAAGATGTCTTCCTATCATAATGCCTCCTCCTCCAAGACCCCTCCCAAATCCTCAAAAGATGCCCCTCATACTGCTGAAGAACCTAAGTGCAAGTATCCTCCTCCCACTGCTGAAGAACTTAGGCGAATCAGCAACAGGGAAGGCACGACTTACGTGGATAAATCAAATAGGAAAATTGTCAATGATATACTCAAAAGGGGGCTTCCAATTCGGGGTATCACCATTCCCCTGGCTCGCAGGGATCCACCTCACAATTCTGATATGCCAGAGGACGATCCTGTTGACATCAATAAGGATATCTCACTGTCAGATTCAGATGACAGTGATTCCAGCTCTTCTGAGAAAGATGATTAATGTGAGATGATAGACTACTGAGGGGCTCAGTCTGCTGGTGGCTGAGCCAATGTCATGTGCTGCTGGGTTGAGTATTTCATTGTTTGTGTTTTTTTGTACCAACAAGAATTTGTGATGCTCTCTATGAGCAGGTTGTATAATTTGCCCATAACAATTGGAATATTACAATTTTTGATCTGTGCTAAGTCCTTAGTTGGATCTTAATTTGTGGCTAAAAAGGGGGAGAGAAAGATAGAGTGACAATAACAGCAGGTGGAAGAATAGGTGATGTGCAGAACAGGTGGGCTAGCATATGTGCTAATGTGTGCACATGGTATAATCATGCTTGCAGGTGTGACCACAGGTGCTGCGGAGGACTTGTGTGATAACAGCTGCCTAGTGTTGTTAGTAATATGCTGATGCAATATGTGTGTGAATTCCTATGGTGTATAGGAATGTTTGTTGCTAACCATGTATGATCCTAGAAGGTGTTTAGGAGTTGTGTGTGTCTGCAGGATAGTAGCAAAGTGTGTTGAGTGTGTTGTGCATCTCTTCAGGGGGAGTAGCACAGGTGTGTGTGCTTCAGGATGTCATCCTGAAGGTCATAACATCCAGAGCAGACTGGATGAATATGTGTGACTGCAGAGTGTGCAGGTTAAGTGCTCAGCTGGTAAGGTGCATCAGTTGAGGGGGAGTAACCCAGTGTGTTACTCAGCAAAGTGTGACATCTGTAGTGGTAACTAACAGATGGTTAACAAGGCGAGTTATAACAGTGAGAGCTAACTGTGAGGACTCTGAGAGTGTGTTGAGCTAGTAACTTTCCTGTATGACAGGGCACATGATAAGTCTTCTGCTGTGTGTAAACTCTGATATGTTAACAAGGTGTTTTAGCCAAAAAATTGCCAAAGGGGGAGTTTGTAAGTGCTCTTGATTGGCTGCATTTTGTGGCAAAACATTAGAGTTTGCATGTATGTCATACTGAATGTTAAGACATACATAATGATGTGTGTTCAGGGTAAGTTAACTATAAGCTAAGCTGAATGTCATACAGAATGTCATGACACTGACCGTATGACATCCAGCGAGCAGGTTAGTTTTTCTGGTATCTAGAAATCAGAAAACAAATCAGGAGCTCAAGCTGAAAGACAGGAGACATTTGAGAAGCCCTAAAGTGAAACAAATGCTCCTGAATTAAATGGCAAACATGCAGATGATTGAAGAGTAGGGTTTGTTATGATTAAACCTAACTGTGTGCACCAAGGCCCAAAGGACTGACTGCTGCTATAAATATCAGAAGGAGCAATCCTAGAAGAGCAGCTCTTGACAGAAGAATAGATAGTACATATTAAAGAGTCCGTGTGAGTGAAGAAGGTTGTTCTTCATGTGAGTATAGTGAGTGAAGAAAGTGTGTTCTTCACATGTGAATTGAGTCTTAGGAATACTTGTTTACCAAACAACTGTCTGCCGCATTGGTTAGGTAGATTCTAAGTTGTGTCTCACTCAAAGTGTTTAAGCAAGAGTGTGTGTGTCCCTTGATCAAAGCTTTGAAGCAAGATCAAGGTGTGTATGAAGTGTTTCTTCATCTTTATTCTATAACTGTAATTGGATATCATTGTGGTGTGATTGAGGGGGAGTGAGTGGGAATACTCAGGTCTAGAGTGTCTCTAGGTTGAAGTGTCATTGGGTAGGTTTTAAGTGAGGAGTGCAAACTGAGTTGTTTGACTATGAATTAATTCTACTGATAGTGAATTTCCTCCCTGGCTTGGTAGCCCCCAGATGTAGGTGTTATTGAAACTGAACCGGGTGAACAATTATTGTGTTATTTACTACTTTTACTTACAGTTTAATTAGTTAGTATAATAGTCAATGTCACAGTGGATGTTATAACATTGGCAATAACATCCATCGTCTGCTTGCCATAATTTCAAACCCTTTTATAAACAATCCCATATATTCTTCATCGGAATCATTGTCATTTTTAGATTCACAATCCCTAAACTCATAATGTGAGGAAGTTGAGCTAGAATTCATTAGAGCTATTGACTTCTTCCCTTCTTCCCTTTCTTTGCCTTTCTCCTTCTTCATCTTCTTTTCATTCTCTTTTTCATATTTTGCTAAGAAAGTGATTTCTTGCTCATTCTCTTCAATTTACTGAACAAATTCGTGAGATCAAGCACTTTAAGATCATTTTCCTCCTTGATGGTGGTGACTTTGGGATGCCATTCCCTGCTTAAGCATCTCAAAACTTTGTTAGTAGCAATCTTGTAGATGCTCTTGATTGGCTGCATTTTATGGCAAAACATTGTTGTATGTATGAATGTCACAACTGATGTTATGACATACATGAAGAGTGTTCTGCAGGGAAAGCTAAGAGTAAGTGAAGCTGAATGTCATGGATGGATGTTATGACATCAAGCGTATGACATCAGGACGCGCAGGGTTTGTTTTTCTGTTATTAGCTCAGACTATACTTCAGGAAATAATCCAGGAAGCATAGTTATTTTAGGCGACATAACAGGCATTGTTGAGGATAACATAGAAGACTCCTGACCCAATGATAAGTGCACAGCTTCATGAAGAGAGGTTTATCTTGGGTAAACCTAGTTTCTCCATCAAGGCCCAAAGCAAGTCTGTTACTATAAATAACAGAAGGATCATTCCTAATAGGGCAGAGCTTCTGGAGAGAGACTGGAGAGTGTGTCTTATGAGTCAAGAGGGTGTTCTTCACGTGGATTGTGTGAGTGAAGAATTTTGGTTCTTCGCGTGTGTCTTAGGATACTTGTATGCCAAGCAGTTGTCAGCTGTATAATTGCATTGGTTTAGTGTGTATGAACTGTTGTGTTCATTGTGCCACTCAAAACTTTTAAGCAAGAGGGTTGTGTCACTTGATCAAAGTTGTGAAGCAAGATCAAGGTGTGTTTGAAGTGTGTCTTCATATCTTAATTGTGTATTGGTTTATGTCACTGCGGTGATTGAGGGGGAGTGAGTGGGAAACTCTGGTCTAGTGGTCTCTAGGATGAAGTGTCATTGGTAGGTCTTAAGTGAAAAGTGCAAACGAGGTGTTTGACTCTGAATTAATTCTACTGATAGTGAATTTCCTCCCTGGCTTGGTAGCCCCCAGATGTAGGTGTGGTTGACACTGAACTGGGTGAACAATTACTTGTGTTATTTACTGCTTTCCATTTACAGCTTATTAGTATGTCTAGTAGTCTGTGTTACATTGGATGTCATAACATCCGTGATAACATCCATTGTGTGCTTGCCAGAATTTCAAATCTCATTGAAAATAGGCTTACCTAGTGCATTTAATCAATTGATAAGATGTGCAAATCATTTTCGTGTATCCGCAATGGTTTCACCATGCTCAATATGAAAAATTTCAAATTCTTGATTTAATGTGTTGATCCTAGATTGTTTGACATCACTAGTACCCTCCTGGGTGTCGCACCTCGAAAAATCAAAATACGACCCTCGCGCAAAAGGCGCATAAAACGGTTCGACAGATTCGCCACCAAACTTTATTTATCCCAAAAGAGGGAAAGAAAAATATCTAGAAAACCTTTAAAAAGATAAGAACATAGTCATCGCAACCATATTCTGGGTTCGGGAGTCGGTTACGTGAGAGGAAGGTATTAGCACCCCCTCACGTCCATTGTACTCAACGTGAACCTCTTAATTTGAATTGTGATGAATGTTAGCTAAGCTTATTCGTTTTCTTCTAAACGATAAAAGCGATAAAAGGAAACAATGCTAATGGGAAAAAGGGTGGTTTTAGGTTAGGGTGCTCGCCAAGGATTGGGGCCTTTGTGCCTACATATGCTCATTCGGACGAGAATGAGGAATCAGAGCGCTTGTAGTTCGATTTTAGGAAAGGATAGAGGGTAGTCAGAAGATGGATAGAAGTGTGGACAAGAAATAACAAAAAAAGAAAAAGGTAGCTCGCAGAATGATGAAAAAAGATGGAAGTCAGCTCGCCAAGATCATCGCAATATTGTGCCTACGTATCTTACATTCGGAAGAGAATAAAGAATCAAAGTGTTCGTAGTTCGTGGATACGACCACAAAATAAAGGGAAGGGTGTTTTGCTTGGATGAAGATTACTTAAAGCTTAAGAAAGGCTCCTTGGGCCCAAGTAATCGGGAGAGTGAATCGAAGACTCGACTCTCTCTCCTTTTCAACCTTAATTATGAAAGAGTTTGATATAGTTAAAGTTTTTTAAATGGATGACGATTACTCGAAGATTAAGAAAGACTCTTTGGGACCAAGTAATTGGGAGAGTGAGTCAAAGGCTTGACTCTCTCTCTCTTTTTCATCTAAGTGAATGAGAAAATCCACTTGATGTTGAATCAAGGGTTTGATTGTATGCGAAGAGGTTGATTGCGAGGCTAAAGGAACTCGACTTGAAAGTTGTTTGAAAATTCCACTTGACGTTGGATCAAGGGTTTGAAAAAAGAGGTGTGAATCGATCCTAGTCCCTAGGGATACTTCTAGTAACGAAACCACGATGAAAGGTACGAGTGTGTGCGTTAGGTTGATGGAGATGCTAAGAAGCAATTGACTTACAAAGGTGTTTGAAAGTGGCTCGAAGATGAATTGAGAATTAGTTTGAAAATGGTTTTGTCTATGCTAGTCCCTAGGGGTGCTCCTAGTAAACAAAAACATAATAAAAAATCAAGTAAAATGCGTACATCGGAATGGGAGCGGGATACATGTAAGTTACACGGGATTGCACGAAATAAATTGGGTCATTGTCAGGTAGCCCAAGAGGAATCCGTGTGTGTGCGAGGTGTCCTAAACTAAGCCACGAACTAGAGCTCGGACAAAAATATCCTTTGCTATGGTTTCTGTATAAAGTCTAAGTTCCGTTGCTCGGAACAGTAACCAACAATCCACCAATTGAGTCTTTTAGAGTTTCGATCGTTTTAGTGTGTTTTCGAATAGTTATGAACAAAGTATGAACAAAATATGATAAGATGAATATGATATGAATATGAATAATATGAAAAAAAAATGAACAATAATATGAACAATAATAATATGAGCAACATATATCGACGGAAAAGTAAATCAAGAATATATTGACAGAAATTAAAGTTAGTGGTTAGTGATTAATCATTAATTGTCATTTAATCGGTTAAATTGGGTCCACTATAGTGCTAAACTATCGTACCATGATCTATGACGAATATCATGCTATAGGAGGTCGCACAATCAACGATGTTTGTGCTAAAACACGATGGAGAAATGATAATGTGAATCATTCTCAACGAATCGTGCCGCACGAAAAGAAAAGCGGATGATCTTTTCCTAATCACAAATTTACGTTAATTAATTGAAGGTGACCTATCATGATCTCAAAGTATAGAAAATGATCTAAATGATCATTCACTACAAATTTAAGATCATGAAGGTTGAACAACCTCAATCAACCAACATTCATAACATTAAATACTTTCATTGATCAAAAATTGAAATAAATGAAATGGAAATATAATTGGTCTCATCTTAATCAAGATTTTAAATCAATAAATCGACAATCTATGATATTAGACTTTCATTGACCCAAAAATCGAACATACAATCGAAATGGAAATTAAGATATTAAGATAAAAAACTTAAAAAAGGAATAAGCCAAGATAGTAATATACTAAGAACCAAAATTAAAAAAAAAAAAGAAGAACAAAGATTAAAACAAAAGAAAATAAATAATAAGAGAGGGTGTATATAAAAATAATATGTTATCAAATTAAGAAGTAGAATCATCATGGGCCTCATGACTCATTCACCTAAACTAGTTCGAGTGTTGCAAAAAACAAAGCTCATTGGATCAACACTGAAAGGTGCTACTTGCTGAAGATCCAACGTGATCATAATGATAAACAATAAAAAAGGAACGACTCCTTTAAAAGGAGAAAGAGTCAAGGCACATATTCCTTCACATCAACAAATACAAACGATACATTGGAAAATAACATTTGCAGCTTTGAAAAACAAATATTACATCAGAAACAAAACAAGGCAAAACGTCACAGTGAGCAAAATGAAACATGACCCATGGAAGAACAAAGATGATCAATGCTTTTGTCACAACCTTACTCGCGAAACTGGTCCGTTTCACTGTCCCTTGCGCCTTTGTCTCAGGTTTGTATCAGTTTGTGTTGGTTTTGATTTGTTTTATTTCGTTTTTGTTTGATTCATTCTCTTCTACTATTTCTCTATTTCTGGGTTTGATTTGGGATTTGAGTGATTTGAAAAATGGGGAGGGTTTGGTTATGGCTTGCGATGGTTAGGTTAGTGAAAGTAGATTGTGAGTTAAGGTTTTTGTTTGTGTTGAGGTTTTAGAGGAAAAAATGTCTTGGGTGTTGTCGCTACTGCGAAAAAAGGTGCCGGCAATGACAGAAGAGTCGCCACCTATCATTATTTA
Source organism: Lathyrus sativus (assembly GCA_963859935.3). Classification (NCBI taxonomy): domain Eukaryota; kingdom Viridiplantae; phylum Streptophyta; class Magnoliopsida; order Fabales; family Fabaceae; genus Lathyrus; species Lathyrus sativus. The sequence goes on along the minus strand of OZ012735.1, from coordinate 56,301,828 downwards.
TCCCAAAGGAGAGAAAGGAAACGATTAGAGAAAACCTGCGAAACGGGATAAGATCAGTCATCGCAACCAAATCTTTGGGTTTGGGAGTCGGTTACGCAAGGAGAAGGTATGAGCACCCCTCACGTCCTTCGTACTCAACGGGATCCACGCTTGTTGTCTATCAAAAGGGTTGTTTATCTATCTAACTAAAGGTCTGGATTAAAAGAAAATAAAAAGGAAAAAGACTCGACATAGCATTGGAGCTCTGGGCCTACGTATTCCCTCGTGCAATGGGAAAGTCAGAGTCAACGTAGTTCAACTAACTACGGGTGGAAGGGGAAGGTGGCTCTCCATGACATCGCATCTTGTGCCTACGTACTCTCAACAGGTATGAGAGATCAGAGCTAACGTAGTTCGGGTAAAAAAGGACCACAAGTTTGTTCATGAGTTTTATCCGAGTAAGGTTACCAAATAATTCCAGCAGTTTGGTGTATGCAGCCTGACCATTGGAGACTTAGGCGTTACCGTTTGCGATAGAACTAAGAGTTAACAACACTCTTTTATCCAAAAAGATTTTCCTTGATTAACAGAGCCCCAAAGGCAAAAGGAAGTTCGACTGTCTGTTTTTGTCTTTTATTAGAAAAGTGTTTTGAGTATTGAGTGTTTATAATGTATGTTGTACTAAAGTCTAAACCTATGAGCGAATGCATCACATATCTTCCTAAGGACGTATACTAAACACTCTAAGTAATTGAGAGGTAACCCACCAATCACTATTTCCCAAGTACAAGGCTAATGGCACAACATCCATTATCTTTATTAAGTATGTTAGAATTGTGTGAAGATGAGAAAAGAGAAAGGACTCTAAAGGGGACTAAATCAAAACCCTAAAGTTATCATGCATCATGGTCCTAAAGTTGAGTTTAGGAAGGGAATTCTATCCTAGTTGTTATCATGCAAAGGATTAGCACATAGGGTCTATCATCATCATCCTTGAACAAGGAAGTGAGAGTCCTAGGGGGACATGTCAATGGAAAGAAGAAACAAAATGCTAAAGTCATTAAGCAGATGAAATATAAGTGTGAATGGATGCACATGCAATGCAACAGTACAAGCAAAGGGAGGACACCTCAACCTTTAATGCACACAAGAAAACACAAAGGAAAAAGAAACAAACAAGCAAAGGGAGGAAACCTCAACCTTTAATGCAAACAAGGACTTAAGAGAAAGAATGCATACACATGCACTTCTATCCTAATGCACCAAATCAAACAACATGCAGGGGAGGGGATAAACAAGATGATGGGAAAGTAAAAGAAGAGCTAAACTCATCAAGTTTAATGTGTAAAGACACAGGAGTCCATAAAGGTTCAACTTCTTTATGGAATGCCCTTAGTTCTACCAAAGGAAGAACTGGGCTCTCACAAGAAGGACCCTAAGATTGTAGGACAGAGAAGGAGAATATGTGTACAAACACAAGAGTCCATCAAAGGCTCAACTTCTTATGGAATGCACTTGGTTCCTTCATAGGAGGAACTAGGCTCTCACAAGAAGGATCCTAAGATTATAGGACAAAGAAAGACAATATGTGTACAAACACAAGAGTCCATCAAAGGCTCAACTTCTTATGGAATGCACTTGGTTCCTCTACAGGAGGAACTAGGCTCTCACAAGAAGGATCCTAAGATTATAGGACAAAGAAAGGCATAGAGAGAATGATGAGGAGGGAAAGCACAATGAGGACCAAAGGAACTCGTTATGTTCAACCAAACTCATTACATTCAATGTGTATCAACACAAGAGTCCTCAAAGGTTCAACTTCTTATGGAATGCCTTCAGTTCTTCCTAAGGAAGAACCAAGCTCTCACAATGAGGATCCTTTGATTGTTAGACAAGAGGAAAGGAATGGGGAATAAGATGAGGAGAACCACAATGAGGACCAAAGGAACTCATTATGTTCAACCAAACTCATCACATTCAATGTGTATCAACACAAGAGTCCTCAAAGGTTCAACTTCTTATGGAATGCCTTCAGTTCTTCCTAAGGAAGAACCAAGCTCTCACAAGGAGGATCCTTTTATTGTTGGACAAGAGGAATTAGAAGAAGAATATGTGGCAAGAGAATAAGCAAAGGAGTGGCAAAAGGATAGAAGTCATTCAAGGGTATTCACAAGGAAAGGCTAAAGGAAAGGTCCTAAAGGAAGCCTAAGCTAGGAGCAAGGTATGAACATGATTAAGACTTGAAATTCATCACACAAGTGGCTTAAGATGTCTACAATATGAATATGCAAGATTTGGATGCACAAGTATTGCAAAAAGATCACACAAAATGCAAACTAGGCAAGATGTAGAGTTGGAAACACACAAGGATAGGTTAGAATGCAAAATGCCTAAAAAAATAGTAAAATGCACCTAAAAATTCTAAGAGAATTCCTAGGGGACCCCTCTGGTATTAGGAACTAGGGGTCAAAATTTTAAAGAAAAATTCTAATCCTAGCAAGGCCAATAGAAGGCAAAGTCTTAAGGTATCTTATGAATTAGGCAAAGGAGAAGGGTTCTAAAGATTTAATCCAAAACCTATCCAAATGGTATTAAAAATCAAGAACAAAAATAAACAAAAATCAATTAAGGTATCAAGGTCATGTGCAAGAGATTACAAGAATTTATTTGAAGGTTTGAGCAAGAAATAAAATCAAGAAGTGGTGATATGCAATTTTCAATTTTTAAGAACACATTAAAAAGACAATGCAAAATTAAATTGAAAAACGAATGAAAAATTAATCGAAAAATATGTAAAATCAGATTACATGTTAAAATGTGCAAAAGTATTTTTTATATATTTTTTGATGCATTAAAAGTATTTTTTCACGAATTAAATGCAAACAGAATTAATAAAAGAAGATAAAAGAAAAATAAATTAAATGGAAAATGTTGTGGTACAAATAGCAATCCACTAGCGTTGGTTTCCTTGGGCTTAAGGTGCAGGGGTGTGGATAGAAAAGGAAAGCCTAACCCAAAGGTGCGTTTAAGTGAAACGCAGCGCTTTGAGGGATAGGTGTGATGAGTCAAAGAGAGCACACAGTGAGTCATGTTGTAGGCAGTTGGATCATTTAGTCATCTTATCTAATGGACCAAAAAGGCACACGTGGCCCTGGTGAGTTCAAACATGAGAAAAGGAGGGAGAAGACCAGACGGCGGAGCACGACGGCTCCGATCGTCTTCTCCGTTTGGTCTGCAACTACAGCCAATTCAAAATGCCATGAAACTCAAAATTCTTGGCATCAATCAAGTCGCCTCATCACACTGATCAAGAACCCACGATTTGTTTTCCCTAATTGTCTCTATCTAAGCCTAGCCTCAAGCTACAAGATCCATGGTGTCATCAAGAATTGTCACAATCAGGCCTTAAATTAATCCTAAATCCATCTACTAAGCATGAGGATCACAAATACATGAGAATGGCGTGCAAATTCTTCCTAAACAGAGAGGAATTTTGAGATATAGATTACCTAGTGGAGTGCTTCCACTGAGCCTTCAAATGGTGGTGATGCTTGATGAAAAGTTTCCAGAAACGATCCTTGACCCTTCCTAAAGCTGTTTGAATGCTCAATTTGGCTTGAATCTTGATGAATATGAAAACACGATTCTCACTCTTCTCTCAAATTCTCTAACTGTTTTCTTGATGAAAATGGCTCCAAATTCAGTTATGAGAGCTTGTAGATGATCCTCAAAATATATATGATGGATATTGACGAAGAAAAAGCCCAATCCCAGCTTGTATGGCCCAATTGAAATCCAAAAATTCTTGCACATGAAGCTTCCAAATGTACATGAAAACAGAGCTCAAAAACCTTCCAAATTGCTTCATTCATGTTGCTGGTGATGTAAGGAATTCAATGGTTGTGATCAATCCCTTGCTTGGATCTCAATGGTGTGATTTGCATTAGTTACTTTCATGATGAAGTAAGCTTGAAATTTGCATACCAAAACTCACCAAATTCAAATTATGAAAATGTCATTTCACTTGGTACATTCTTGGCACTCAAAAAATGCACAAATATGCCATTATGTGGTTCAATAAGACTTTGATCCATTTTAGCCCTTTTCAAGTGTTCTTCATGAAAATTTCCTCCACCAATCCTTCAATCCAAGCCAATCCAATGATAACTTGATGTTTGATGATGCAAATGACCCCATTTGGAGCAACTTTGATGTTGGAAAAAGTTTCATTTGAGGTGTGCAAAGTGGTGAAATTGACCTATAACCAAAATGGCCTATAATCCAAGTTTCCCAAAATACCCCTGCCTTGCAAGCTTCATATCTTGAGCTTCACAAATCAGGTGAAGGACTTCTAGTACTTTTTGGAAAGCTAAGCTCATAAGGATGAACTTTTATGTTTGGGTCAAAGTAAGGAGAAACATCCTTCTAGGTCAAAAATGTCTTGGAAGTTGGTTGACTTTTGTTGGCCAAAATCACATTCATTTGATGACATGTAACTTGCAAGCTTCATATCTTCAGTTCCAGAAATCCAATGGAAGACTTATAGTACTCAAAAGAAATATGAGAACATGCTCTACAAGTCTCATGTTGGAGTCAAGATGAGATAAAACTTGTATCTTGAGTTATGTGGTCTTGAAGTTGGGCACTAAACAGGGGATTTTACACTGACAAGCTTAGAAACCCTAGCTTAGCAACTTCTCACACTCTTGAATCTTGATGAATTGACCTTGAAATGATATATGACATGTCTCAACACAACATTTCATGATCACAAAGACTTGGAACTGAGTCTTAATCTCCTTCAAATTCACAGCTGACTTAGGGTTGACCAGATGAAAACCCTAACTGCACCACCTTTGACTATGGCTTCTTGCACTTGGTAAAATGACATGAACAAGCTCCATAATGACCCTTAAGACATCCAATGAGCTTATATAATGTTCTCCATCCATAACCATGGGCTCAATATCATCTGATGATCCTCATTTGACCCCTAAGATAGGAGGTGAACCATATTTATTCATCTGCTCTTTCACAAAGCTCTGACCTTCTTCTGATGATGATAAACCCCTGATAGCTTGAATAAGATCTCTTGACTAGGCTTGGCACCTTTGGAAATCTCCTCTTACTAGGCACACCTCTCTTAATCCCCTGTACATGGACAATGGTATGCAAATGCTAATGCTATATGAAATGCAATGAAACACAAGCTAGGTAAAGAAAAGGTTGGGCAAATTTTGGGGTGCAATAAGTGTTTTGAAGATGGAAGAGATTTGAAGCAAATTTAGGCTGAGGTTGAAGGAAGAGGAAAGCTTTAGGTTGTGAGAGATTGAAGTAGAATTCTGAGGGATTCTTGCAGCATAACAGTGGCTATTCAAGCTTAGAGAAACGAGGTGAGAAGAGTGTGGTTTTATAGGGAACATTGAGGGTATTGTGGGAAGGATTGGAGAGGAATTTGAGTATCGTTGTTGCTGCATTTTTGTTTTGGCGAGGTCTTTTGCTGATTGTTTAACTCATGTCGTACAGGTGTGTTGTGGGTTGTGTGGGGATAGCAAAATTTGGTTGTTGTTGGCAAGGTACGGGTTGGGAAAGCATGTACGTATGAATTGCAGGTGAAGGTGTTTTGGTGGGGTCCGTTTTGTAATATGGAGAGGTTTTGCAAATTGGTTTGCTGCAAGATTTGTGCATACCATTTTGTATTTTTTCTTGTCATTTCGCAAAATTCTGTTGTGCGTGTTATGAAATCACTTTATGGTTGTTGTGTGTAGGTCAAGTACTATGGTGTGGGGTATGCGTATGGTAACAGCTATGCACTGCAAGTTTATCGTTGGATTTGAATTGATGTGTTTTATGTGAGTTCGTTGATGGCAGTGCATTACATGAATTATGGCACGACAATGTTAGTGGTTGGTACATATCACGAAGGTTACATGTTGAAATTGAAGCTTGAGAAACAAACTCAGGAAATTTGACAATAATTTACTTTGAGGTGTACGACTTCCATAGGATATTTATAAGGAAAGGCCTATTTGTGTTTCATATCATGTGGAAAAATGGCTCATTTGGAAGACTCGTGCTAGCTGATGCATTGTATTGCTTTTTTTTTTATTTTTTTTTTTTAATATTTTGTGTTGTTGCAACAAAAATTTTATAATGTTTTTTTTGTAATTTTGGAACTACGAGCTTTTGAATATTTATTGCAAATGGACTTGTAAGCAAATGTGACCATGGGCTTCTGAATATTTATTGCAAATGGACTTGTAAGCAAATGTGACCATGGGCTTTTGTATGGTTATGATTTTTGGGTAATGTGATATAGGCTTTAAAAAATGCTAATGATTTTTTTTTTTGTGAAAAATAGTGATGGGATTTATGTTGTTCGATTATTTGGAAATTATTTATAAATGAAACATGGATATTGATGAATGTCTTTGAAAATGGAAAATAAATGGATGTTTGAATTGGATAATGATTAAGAAAAAAATTAAAATAAATGGATTTGAAATAGATGATGGAGAAGTGGATAAATTATGAATTGAACCATGAATTGCACATAAATTGATGCTTTGAATAAGTGAGTCCTCCTTAATACCAATAAAACCAAGACTTTCACTATGAACCAAGTGAGCACCAGATGACTTGAAATCATATCAAAGCACCAAAACCCTAATTTAGAGATGAACTAAATTCTGAAAATTCTCAACTATGAAGCACTTGCCTATGTACAATTTGAGAACTTGATCCATCTAGAACAGACTTAAATTATCCCAAAACCCTAATTAGATCCTCACACACACACACACATCACCTGGGTTAATGCACCCTAACCTTGATCAAGAAACTCAAACCTGCCTGACCAATACTAGGTCACAACCAGATGAACCTCAATGAAAGAAACAACATATTATTTTTTGATTTTTTAAATAACAGTTAGTGAATGGGTGTATAGATGAAAATTATATACAGTTAAGACTAATTCAAGGTATAACAGATACCCCTATCTAATTAGTTTAAACCTAGTAAGATGAACTACTACAACGTTTGTTCTTTCGAGGTAGAATTCAATTAGATATGAAGAAGACTATGAATTTTTCCGAAAAGAAAAAGCTTGGGAGGTTGAGTATTAGCTCAATATCGACCTTCGAGTGGACACTGAATAATTTGCAAAAGGTCGTTATCACCAAAAGATTGATAACAGAAAAATCTGGCACCAAAATGATGACAGGCCTATCACCAAAAGGATGATAGTAATCACACGCACAAAGATATCTGACACCAAAAGGATAGGAGCACATCACTAAAGGGATGACAGTAAACTCACACGACTCGACTTGCTATTACCAAAAGGAAAATAGTAAGTATGCATGCAGACCCTTCACCAAAAGGATGAAAATGAGGTCAAAACTCACTATTACCAAAAGGATAATAGTAAGCAACCACATAGATTTTCAACACCAAAAAGATGACAGATCTATCACCAAAAGGATGATAGAGAACACACACAACTTCGACACCAAAAGGATGATAGAGAACACACACAACTCCGACACCAAAAGAATGACAGACTTATCACCAAAAGGATGATAGTTAACACACACGACGACCCTTCACCAAAAGGATGAAAGTGATGTCGAAACTTACTATTACCAAAAGGATAATAGTAAGTACACACAGATTTCCAACACAAAAAAGATGGCAGATCTATCACCAAAAGGATGATAGAGAACTCATACAACTCCAACACCAAAAGGATGATAGAAAACACACGACTCCGACACCAAAAGGATGATAGTGAAACACACTCAACGACCTTTCACCAAAAGGATAAAATTATGGTCGAAACTCGCTATTACCAAAAGGATAATAGTAAGTACTCATACAAATCTGACACCAAAAGGATGACAGGTCTACCACTGAAAGGATGATAGAGAACACACACAAATCCGACACCAAAAAGATGACAAATCTATCACCAAAAGGATGATAGACCATACACACACACACACACACACACACACACACACACACACACACACACACACACACACACACCGAGATATCTGACACCAAAAGGATGACAAACCTATCACCAAAAGTATGATAGTAAACAACACGTAATGAACCTTCACCAAAAGGATGAAAGTGAGGTCACAACTTACTACTACCAAAAGGATAATAATAAGCAAAATGATATCAACGGCTGTCATTCACCAAAAGGATGATATACAAACCAATGGTTCATGGATCGCCGACACCAAAAGGATGAAGATAAGATCAAACAACACAAGTTATTACCACTAAAAGGATGATATGAACTTCCCAATTTTGAAAATCACCAACACCAAAAGGGTGAAGGTTAAATTGAATTGACAGGATTTGGCTATCACCAAAAGGATGATAGTAAGGAAATTGACAAAAGGTCAAGTTTGTTAGATGTATGCTGAGTAAGACTTGTTTGAAGACATCAACAAAAGGTTGAAGCAAAGACGCCACTGAGGAACATCATTCGGTCTGAGGATAGAAACTCCATCAACAAAAGGTTGAAGAGAACCAATTCAATGAGGAACACCCACTGGATCGGAGAAATGCTACTAGTTAAGTTGGGGATGACAACTTCATCAACAAAAGGTTGAGGAATACAACTCAATGGGGAACACCCACTGACTTGCTTAGAGATTACAACTTCATCAACAAAAGGTTGAAGTAACTTCATGAGGAACGCCCACAAACTTGTAGAAGATTCCTCTGGCTAGGTTAAAGATCGCCTTAGAATCTCTGCTTCATTAACAAAAGGTTAAAGTAACTCCATGAGGAACACTCATAGACTTGAAGAAGATGCCCCTGGATGGGCTGAAGATCACCTTAGAAATCTTGTCTTCATCAACAAAAGGTTGAAACGACTATGTGAGGAACACCCACAGACTTTGAAGAAGATGCCTTGACTAGGTTGAAGATCGTCTTGTAATATTGGTTTCATCAACAAAAGTTTGAAACAAATCCATGAGGAACTCCCACGGACTTGAAGAAGATGCCCCTGGTTGGGCCGAAGATCATCTTGGATTCTCGAGATTGATCCTGGATCTTGACTTACACATGTGTGAATGCTTGAATTTGTAATGATACTCCATATCAAATGGAAATGCACATGCAAATGCTGACGCGTTGAGATGCAATTGTTGGAGAAGTGTATGATTTGGTTTTGGTATGCATATGATGCACATGATACTTATGATGTCGAATGTGACGCATATAATGCGTATGATGCATATGATTGCAGACAGGTGATTGGATATGTTTTGCAAGGGTGCCAACATGGTGGACTTTTGGTAATTGCAAATGCAGATTATACTTTGGGTGCTGGGAGGGTTTGATTTCCTTGACACTCAATTCATTAAAGACGCAGTGAAGCAGACAAAGATGCTCTTGATGCCTCAAGTTTGATCACTTGTTAATAAGTCCTATGGTCATTTCTGAGAGAACCACAACTTGTATGCCTGATGGTTAGTGACGTGATCAACTCATGAAGATCGTGTTTTTGCTCTGACTTGATGGTCGCTGATGTCTAGAAAATCTGCTTGTCCGACTTGAAGATACATAGAGGATCTGCTTTCGGCAATTGGTTCTGCCCCAGTTTAAACATGATAATGGTTTGCTTCTAATTAACTAGTTCTTAAATAGTTTGAGCGTCAGAAGTTAAGCTTGGATGTACTTCTGAGATGACTTGCCCCTAATTAGGCTGTTGAGTGATTTGTCCTCAGCTTGTGGGTTGTGAGGTAGCCTTGATTCGGGTCGATACCACTGGAAGTTCAAGTTCCTCTTTGATTTCTCCTTGCTAGAATATCTTTGATGTCAAGCACTGATTTGTAGTTAAAATTATTCATTTATAAATGGTAATCCTAATATAATGCTCATGCAAGTTTTGAAAAAGAGCCATTTATTAGAGTGTTGTAATAGTGTGAGACGAATGGACCATTAGTCCAGGTGTTGTGCTTATTTTGCTAGTGTGAAAGATATAGCAAGAAGAATGACAACAATGCTGAAGATTAGCAGATATGTGGGGAGTCAGTTTACGCAACCTTGCAATAGTATGCTTTCAGAATAAATCATGCCTCAATTAGGTCTTTCGAGGGTTATAACATGGTCTGGTTCACAGTTTATGAAACAAAGGATATTAGGCTCAAAACTTGGTTTGTACCCACCCCTTCTTCGTGACGATCTCCAATCCTACATTCAGTTAATTATGCACACGTTTGTCTTCCAAAAGGGTTGACGGTGTAAGGGTGATAATTCAAGGTATGCTTGAAGTGACAGTCACCTTATTTTGTTTTTGATGGATGCCAGTGACCTTTTTGATTTTGATATGGTGGTCACCATATTTTTTTTTTGCTGAGGATTTGAGGACCTCTTTTGTTTTTGATCCCTAACTTTTGCAGGGACTGATTTCTCTTTTCGAGTCCATTGGAATTGCCTTGATTTTTTCCTAAGTTTCCTTTTGAGGTGTTCGACTTAGCAGGCTTTTGATTTTTATTTTATTTTGCTGGAGGATTGTGACTTCCAAGTCGTTGATCTTTGAAGAACAATCGTCACGTCCTTTGGATTTTTCTTTGTGATTTGAGTGCGTGATCAGATTAACTGAACACTACTCTGCCCCAGGTTGAGTGTAAAGGTTTATAGATCCGAAGGAAACTGCTACTTCTTGGCTCGAAGTGGTTAACTAGGGATTAAACCCTTATCTCTCTAGTGTTTTGGGGGATTAAAACAATGCATGTGCGTCATCGGTAGGATTTTATCCGAAAGCTTATAGTCTGAAATTATGGGTATTTTGTTTTCATCATCCTCCCTTAATTCTTGCTAAACAACAATTTGATAAAGGGAGTTAAGTGCATAAGTGTGTGTTCTATGCAGTAAATGGAAAAAAAGAGTGAATACGACATAACTAATTCAAAGCATGTATAATCACTACATTAATAAAATAAAATACAAACGACAATGTTTAAAGCAAACAATACTTAAACAAACAAAGACAAAATATAAGAATGCAAATGGAGGAATGGCATGATGGCAACCTTCTTCAGAGATGCTGATGTTAACTTGATGTTGGCACTATCTTGGTGGCGGCATAGGGTTGTTCGTGGCATTTGGAGTTCTCCCTTTGAATGTGAGAAACTTCGAGTCGACCTAGTCTTGAACTTTGTGTTTGAAGGCTCTACAATCCTCAATTGTGTGCCCTGGAGTGCCCTTATGATACTCGCAGTGAGCATTAGCATCATAATATGGAGGAATGACAGTTGGAGGAGTTAGGCCTCTCGGGGTGATCACCTTATCCTTTAGCAATTCAGCAAAGATCTGAGCATATGACAAAGGTAGGCGATCAAATTTTCTATCTGATCTCCTTGTCCTTTGTTGATTAGGCTGGCGCTGCTGCTGAGTAGCTTATTGTTGTTTATTCTGAGGTGGATACTAGTACCTTTGTTGATGATATGATTGTTGCTGAGGAGCCTGTTATTGAGGAATCTAAGCAGGAACAACTGGTTGATAAGGCATTAAAGCATATTGCGCAGCAGCAACATACAAATACTGGAAGTAAGGGATTTAAATAGGCATTAGGGCATGAGTTTGTTGTTGAGCTTGCCCTTTTTGAGCAGAGACGACATTTGTTTCGCCTTCCTTTTTCTTGTATCCGTTGAAAGGCTTTTTGGCCCCAGACTGATTGCTAGAACCCCTTTGGATTTTTCTGCTTTTCAGACCCTCTTCAATCCTTTCACCGATAATTACCAAGTCAGAGAATCCCGCAGAAACACTACCAATTAGCTTCCCATAATATTGGCCTTGCAAGGTACCCATCAAGATGTCAATCAGTTCACATTCAACAAGCGGTGGATGCACCCTTGCAGCTAACTCTCTTCAGTACTGTGCGTACTCCTTAAAGGATTCATTGTCCTTTTGAGTCATACTCTAAAGTTGAGTATGATTCGGAGAAAGGTCAGTGTTGTATTTTTATTTCTTAACAAAAGCTTCAGCTAACTCAACCCAAGTACGCACGTTGCTACACTCCAGTTGCATATACCATTCGAGAGATGCTCCAAAAGTTGTCTTGGAAGAAATGGATCATCAGCGTTTCATCTCTGGCATAGGAAGCCATCTTGCGATAGTGCATCTTCAGATGAATTTTGGGACAACTGAGACCTTTGTACTTCAAGAATTCTAGCACCTTGAACTTGGGAAGAATCACAACATCTCGCACCAAGCACATCTCCAAGGCATTCAAGGAAGTTGAGTTATGTCCTTTCATGCTTAGGATTTTTTAGCTAGATCACGGCACATTTTGATGGCTTTAGAATCTTGAGCAGCAGCAGGATTGACAATGGGGATAGCAGCATGATATTTTTGCACCTCATCTTGCAGATTTCCTTCAGCATGAAGAATGAGAATTTGAGTGACAGCAGGTTGGGCTTGCGGGATAGCTCTAACAGTAACTCCAGATGTTGGAAATGGTTGAGAAGTGGCTCCTTCAACTGCAGGAGTGAATTTTATAGGTATCACATAGGTGACGGGGTTGAGAACGAGAACTGAGAGCCTTGAGGTAGATCCTTGCACATGAACATTGTTCATTGCGGCAGCAGCTTCACGCAGTTCTTCTTCCTTTCTGGCCATAGTGATGGCTTTGAGAATCTGGTTAGTCTTTCCTTTGATGGAGTCCAACTCATCTCTGAAGGCGAGTTTCTCTTGTTGAATTTGCTACAACATTCGTCTAGTGTTGGCTCGAGTTGCATATGGTGTCGAAGAATCAGCTTGAGTTACTAGAGACGAAGGAAGGTGAAATGAGTTTCTGTTTTTGGAATGAAATGCAAGATGCATAACTGATGCAATGCAATGCAACGTGTCATACCCCCAAATTTTACCCCTTAGATGTCATCAAAATTTGCATGAGAATCATAAGTCAATCATCCTTGCATGACTAACCAAATCATCAAGCTTTGTTTGTTATTTATTTTGTTGAAATTAGGATTTTATGGAGAAGAAGGGAAAGCTCTGATTAATCAAGATTTGAAGAGAGGGTCAACCAAACAAGTCCCCACACATTTCATGGGTCCATAAGAGATCATTTGGTTCAAAGAAATCTAAGTCAAGAGTTTCTTAAATGGATGGGAGAGGCATGGATTTCATCTGATTCAAAATTCAACTGAGGCATCACAAAGTCAACTCTTGGTTGTTACGGTCAACCATAAGATTTAAAACGCTTAATTTATGACCTACTATGGTTGGATAATCAAAATTCAAGTTGGAAAAATAAAATCAGAAGATTTGAAAGAATTAGGGTTTCTTGATGAAATTTTTCTAAGTTAAAAAGTCAACATTTGAAGTGATTTTCAAGGTCAAATTTAAGATGATTCCAAGTGTAATTTGTATTAGTCATCAACATTAAAGTTTTAGATCATCTCATTAGCTTTCTTTTGATACTAATAACTCATCAAGATCATTTTTAGAACTCAAGTTATGATGCTTTCGAGTGGAGGTCAAAGTAGGACAAAACCAAGGGCAACATTTTTGCAAGAACTTCAAACCAAGGCATCATAGGTTTCTTGACCTCAAATCATAATTCATACAACATGAAAGTTGTTCCTATTGACCTAAGCTTTCTAAGAATATAAAGAAGTCCTCATTTGGATCAAGGATTGAAAATTTATGGAATCACAAAGTTTGGTGATTTTGTGCACAAGTTAGGCAACTTGCCCTAGTTGCCAAGGCACTTCCAAGTCATATTTTTTCCCAACTTGCAAGCTTTATTTTTGATAGTTCCAAGCTTCAAATCCAAAAGTGTAAAACATGAAAGTTTTTCTCCTTCACCTCAGCTTTCCAAACATATAAAGAACTCCTCTATTGGATTCTTAAGGCTTAAAATATGACATCACAAATATATGCATCAACACTTGACAAGAGTTGCCCAAGGCATGATCAGGTCATGCGCAGGCTTGCCTAGGCCAACATTGTTGAACCAATTTTCATGCTATGTTTTCATCATCCTCCAAACTCAATCTCAATAAGCTTTCAACATGAAAGTTGTAGGGTTACATACCCTCTTTCTAAAGAACCCAAAACCTCATCATTTGAACCAAGAACCATGGAGTTCTATGGTGCCAAAGTTAGCTCTGAATCATGTCTTACCACCAAGCCAAATTCATGACTGAGCCAAAACAAGTTTTTGTGGCAAACAAGACATTAGTTTCAAGTACATCAGACCTACATTGAAGAATCCCCAAACTTTCCATTATAAGCTTTCACCCTTATGACACATACAAAAGGTATATTGGAACATTTCATGAATATGTGAAACCACCAACCTGGAGTGGTTTTCTTCGACCTTTCCCTCTCTTTCCATGATGCATATACTGGCCATAACACAACAAAAACCCACTGCCTAACAACCTCTGCATTTTGACCTAGCTCAAGCCATCACCATCAGGATGAACTTTTGATTTTTGGCTCCAAAACCAATTTCAAAAAGGTTCTGACCATAACACAACAAAAGGAGAGAGGTCAGAAGAGAGGAAGATGAGACAGGATAGAAAGGAGAGTGTACCCCAAGAAACCTCAACTTTGAGCTAGACACACAATCACTTCAGTTTTGGCAAAATCTCCCCAACCACAATTCCCACTCATCAAAACTCCAAACAAACTCCATAAACCTTCATCATACATCTTAACAAACTTATTTCATCCACCAAAAGAAAACTGTAATCTCTCAATCACATTTCACCATTTTTATTCACCTTTGAACATCAGCCATCGGGTTTGAAGAAGGAGAAGTTTTGCAGACCAACCAAGCATTTAAAGACATTCTCTATGAGCTAAAGAGTTTGAGTAGCATCCTTTTGCACCCTTACATTCACCATTGAAGAGGTATCAGATCAGCTTCAAGAGGTAGTATTTCTTCTCTTTTAAAGTCATCATATTCACGTTATCTCTGTTTCCCTTGTGAATAGAAAATGTTCATTATGTTGTTTACTTCGTTTTGATAGCGTTACATGTCTTATACACACTAAAAATGTTTAGTTTTTCATCTATGGTGTTGTTACGGTCCCACTAGGTTTAACCAGTTTTTATGGTATGTATGTTTAGTTTTAAGTCATGATAGTTGTATGTTTGGATTCCTGGTGAAGAATACTACATTTTTGGTTCTTAAGGTTTTGATTTTAGTTGAGTTTTGAGTGAGATAGGAGAGGTAGAAGTTCTAGCTATGGGGAAAGGCCAGGGTTCGAGAGAGAAGTTTGAGAAGTTGAACGAAGAAGATGATGATGTGGATGGTCTTTTTGATGACATGAAAATTTGGTTTTGTTCTAAAATATATAGTTATGTGAGTGGCTTATACAAAGGATGTATAGCCACCCCAATGGTAGAGGCAACATACATTAGCCTTGGGAGTCTGGGTTTGAATCCCCCCTCGCCCCAGACTCTTTTGTTCCTTTTTTTATTTTCTAGTTTTTGTTATGTTTTGCATATTTATTTAATTTTGATTATTTAGTTAATTGAAGCATGCAGTGGCTGGATTGGTAAGGTTTTTGACTGGTGAGTGACGTAGCGTGGGTTCAAACCCTCTAGATGCACTTCCCTTCTTTTTTATCACTTAATTTTCTCATTTTTCTTCACAATTTTAAACCACCATATCTTTGTGACCCCATGGGATTTTTAGCCCATTCTTTTTGCTATAATCTCCTTTTCATGCCTACTTTCCACTTTCTAAAAGAAAACCTAAAAAATATTTATTTTAATTGCATTTGTGTGTGTTTAAAGTTTGTGTTCTATTTTAGGTTTTAAGTTGTACTTTTTGATTTCTTTTGATACTTTTCTTGAATTCATTTGCAAATATGAGTTGTATAGACATCATGGCACCTTGTAAAAACTTGTTTGACATTGTGGACTTGATATTTTAATTTATCCTAACATGTCATAGTGTGTAGGTTTGTGGTTTTGTTTTGTTATGAGTTTTGTTCATAGTCTTGGATGTCATTGAACATTTTATGATGAACTTACTACCCTCCCTTGATTGTCATCATGTTGAGTCTTTTTCTTTGATTCTATTTTGTACCTTGATTAGAGTTTCATTTTTGTTGTACACTATGTCTCCATTTGCTTAAGTGGGCATCTTCTCCAACTTCCAAAGGAAAGAAACATATATGGACTTCCATGTCATTTCCCTTCTAAGATAGTCTAGTCTTCCTACCACTCCTTATGACCTTTTCAGAGTCCTTTACTTGGCCTCGTAAGAGCCATTTCCTTTTGTAACTCAGAATTAGGTTAGAGTTGGTAAAATCTATGTGAGTATCATGGTTATGGATATTCATTTTCCCCTTTTGATTTTGGTTAAAATCAACCCTAGTTAGGTTAGTTTTTCAACTTAGATTCAGAGAGGTGGTTAACTCTATGTGAGTATCATGGTTATGGATACTCATTTTCCCCTTTTGACTTTGGTTAAAGTCAACCCTAGTTAGGTTAGTTTTTCAACTTAGATTTAGAGAGTTGGTTAACTCTATGTAAGTATCATGGTTATGAATACTTACTTCCCCTTGGAACCTTGATCATAATCAAGAGTTCCTCATCCTTAGTTAGGTGAACTATGGTTGCTCTAATTCCATCCTTGTTAGGATACATAGGCACGATATGTGATGTCTTGATGGGCATACTTAGTGTATATACCATAGGTCTTTACCTTAGCACCTTTTACCTTAGCAAACAAACTTTAGCATAACACAAATACTAACAAGAGGTTCTTGTAGAGTACTATAGATACTTAGGATGCTAACACCTTCCTTAGGTATAACCAACCCCCGAACCTTAGATCTCTAGTTGTGCTGTTACATAGCGCACTTAGGGTTTTCTTTCAATCTTTACCCTTTCCTTTGGATAAATCAAAGCTCGGTGGTGAATTTCATAAATTTGTGATTCAAGTTAATTAATAGCTTGATATTTGATTCTCACCGCAACAGAAATGGCGACTTCACTGGGCACAAAAAAACTCCCCTAAGAGGGTTAAGCTTACCTTGTTTGTATTTGTGTTTGTTATATGTTCTTGCTTGTATATTTGTAAATATATGTATATATATCTGTTTGTGCTAGGGTTTTATGTATGCAGGGTTGTCACCTTGAGTGGTGAGATAAGTCCTATACCCAGACTTGAGTGCACATATGATAGGAAGGTGGTATATTCAATAAGGCTTATAGGTAGTTGATTCCCAACTAAGCTGACTCGAGAAACCACCGCTCAGTGGAGGCCCTCTTGGGAGTAGTTTTGTTGAACGAGTATTCGTGAAAACATTACTACTTTCGACCTAGTAGTCTGTGACACTGAGAACCTTTAGTTATATTTTTACCCCACTTTAGCCTTGTTAGGATATAGTGCGATGAATATGAGGGAGTAGTCCCGAAATAGTTGATACGCGATACTATCGACTACCGAGTAATTTGGAAAATTGATAATATCTGAAAGATGGGTTGTTGACTCTGGGAACCTCTTAGAATCTTGTTCTGCAAATTTGAGAACCTTTAGTACACACCTTTTGGGAGGGGTAGACCATGACTCCACGCTTGTTTTCTATAAACCTAGGCCTTTGTCAGTTTACCTGTATATATGTGCGTATATGTGAATCTTTGTTTGCCTGTGTTTGTGCATACTTGCATTCATAAGCATCATACCATAAAATTTTCGTGGAAATTAGACTTTTGTTTGTAAACATCAGCGTTGTCATGGATAGTGAAAGGAAGAAAACTTTGAAGTACACATACAAGAGTCTTAACTTGGACGACCTAAGGAGATTGGGGACTTTGGTGACAGATCCAGAAAGGTTCAAGAGCAGATATGGAAAATTATTGTCATTATTGAAAATGAAGATGGATAAGGGACTTCTCTCCACTCTACTATAGTTCTACGATCCAGTCTACCATTGTTTCACTTTTCCTGACTATCAGCTCGTACCTACGCTAGAAGAATACTCCTATCTGGTTGGTTTGCCAATTCTTGATGAGTCTCCTTTTTCCTATTTTAGAGAAATACCCTAAGGAGCAAGATATTGCTAAGGCTACACCATTGGTATTGGTCGATGTTTAAAACAACATGACTACGAAAGGTGTAGTTTTTCGCTTGATTGCAGAGTTTTTGATTGGGAAAACTCAGTATTACGCCGACCATTTGAGCATGGACGCATTTGAGGCTATCTTTGCCTTGCTTATTTATGATATCTTTTTATTCCGTAGTTTTGAA
This sequence comes from Lathyrus sativus, assembly GCA_963859935.3. Taxonomy (NCBI): domain Eukaryota; kingdom Viridiplantae; phylum Streptophyta; class Magnoliopsida; order Fabales; family Fabaceae; genus Lathyrus; species Lathyrus sativus. The sequence continues at coordinate 56,283,593 of OZ012735.1, read as the reverse complement.
AACTTTGTGGACCTCAATTCCATCAAAATCTTCTTGAGGAAGAACCCTGTGCCTACTTTGCTAGCAGATGCCTATCATTCTGTTCAGCTAAGGAATCTCCACAATGGAGGGATGATCACTTGTTGTGTTCCTTTATTATACAAGTGGTTTATTTCACACTTGCATAAGGCAAACACTTTTTGGGATCTTAAGAAATGCTAGTGGTCATAGAAGATCATGGCTCTCACTCACTCTGACATTGATTGGTACGATCGTGTCTACGATGGTGTGACGATCATTGATAGCTGCAGAGATTTTGGTAATGTACCTCTTCTTGGTACTAAAGGAGAGATCAGCTATAGCCCAGTCCTTGCTCATCGACATTTAGGATATCCTTTGAAGGACAAACCCAACAGTGTTCATGTGGAAAGTATTTTCTTCAAGGAAGAGGAATATATTAAAGAGCTAAAGGAGAAGGTCCTGAATGCTTGGAACCACTTACATAAGAAGGGAAAGAAAGACATAAGAAAGCCTAATTGTGTTTCTTTGGAACCCTATCTCCAATGGGTTCGAAGAAGGGCAATTGAGTTGAAGATGCCCTATTCCCGACAAGGGCCCATAGTTCTGAAGGAGGAACCCACTCTAATTTTCATGTCTGAAGTACAGGATCTGAGAATCGCTTTGAGAAAATCACAACAAATAGAAAATGCTTGGAAACACAAGTATCAAGTGGCTGTTGAGGAGAATGCAGAACTCCAGAGACAATTGCAAATGAAGAATGAAGAAGTGCTTTCTTGTAAGAAGAGGAAGGCGTAAGAGGATTTATTTTCCTCTAGCCCTCAGTCAACTCCGTGGAAGTTGATTGTGGATAAGCTTATTCTCGAGAAGGCTCAGATGGAAGAACAGATCAAGAAGCTCAACATGAGGCTGTTAAAAGGATCTCCTTAGAACTTTTGATAGCTTTTATTTAGCTTTCTGTTTAAGACTCTTGTAAGAAGTACCGGTGTGTTGTAATTCAATCTGTTGGATAATGAAAATGAGTTTTGGTATCTCTTGATGTTTGTAAATATCTGAGTTCCGCGACACTTTTTCATTGCATTCATGCTTTTGCTAACCATTTAAGGAATTTAAATTTGTTTTACAGACATTATAGAATGGATCTTGGAAAGAGAATAACTTCAAAAAATACATTTCAAAGTCCAAAATTGGAGGATCTTAGGAAGCTGGGAATTTTAGTAGAAGATTCGTTGACATTCAGAGACAAGTATGGAAGTATGTTATCTTTGCTAAGACTTCATGTGGATGAAGGGATGATGTTAGCGCTCGTGCAGTTCTACGATCCAATCTATCAATGTTTCACGTTTCCAAATTACCAACTGCTGCCAACTTTGGAGGAATAATCTGTGCTAATGGGATTAAGCATCAATCCTAAACCATTTTTTGGAAGAGAAGGGACTCATATTGAAAGGGTTATTGCAGATACTACACATTTAGAGCTGATTGAGGTGCAGCCTCACATAACTGTCAAAGGAGGTTTCAATGGATTACCTGTTATGTTCTTATTTGAAAAAAGCTCAGTACTATGCTGAGTTAAAGAATTCTGAAGCATTCAAGGCCATCTTGGCATTATTAATCTATGAGCTCTTCTTGTTTCCGACTGCTGATGACTTTGTCGACGAGAGTGCAATCAACATATTCTTGATCAAGAATCATGTTCCCACCTTATTGGCTGATGTGTATTTTTCCATTCATTTGAAGAACTATCATGGAGAAGGCCATATTGTATGTTTCACCGCTCTCTTGTACAAGTGGTTTATTTCGCACTTACCAAAGTCACCATTGCTTTGGGATATCCAGAGCGGACTCTCATGGGCAAAAAGTATTTTATCACTAAAGCACTCGAACATCAGGTGGTACGATCATATGTATGGAGGAATTGTCATGATCCATAGCTACAAAGATTTCCCTAATGTGCCTCTCCTTGTATCATCTACAATCCTATCTTAGCTCGTCGCCAGCTTGGGTGCCCTATAAAGGATGAGCCTGACCCAGTCTTTTAGAAGAGTTTGTTCTTTGAAGAAAGAAATAATCCAGTTCCGAAAGCTCAGATTGTGTATGCATGGCGTCATATTTGCACAAAGGGAATGACGATGTTGGGATACCCTGATTGTTTTGTCTCAAAATCTTACCTACTATGGGTTAAGGAGAGAGCTTTGAAGATGTTCTACACCCGCTTTGAGTCAATCCCTTTAACTCCAAAAGATCCTGCTTCTGTTGAGGAAATGAGAACTACATTGGCTAAAGATGAAAGGGGAGAAAAAGCTTGGAAAGATAAATACTTCATGGCTGTGCAAGAAAATGAAGAACTTCATAAACAACTCTGTCAAGATAAAGGAGGGAATGGGCAAGAAGGGTCCTCCTGTCAAAAGGATTAAGACCTCAGTTTCCATTGTTTTACTGTTTAATTTGTATTTGTACTTTGGCTTTGAATATGTATTGATTTTTGTAAAAATCTCAGTCATGTAACTTATGAAGATGTTATGCTATTTTGTTAATCTCCATTATTATATTGTTTGTAAACATTTTCTTTGGATTACTTGAATGTTTGGTTTGCATTATCATTTGCATTCATAATCATTGCATATGCATTTTCTGTTCTGTGGCTCATCTTGTTGTCTAATCTTCAGCCGATCACACTGAGTTCCCGATACCAGTACAACACACGAGCCCAAGCTCATCAAAGGATGGCTAAACAAAATTTGGAATTGGTCAGGGTCAATAATGAACTTGAAGATCTGCGTGGAAGTGTGGGGCGGATTATGAAGGTCCTGCAGGTCATTAACGCAAAAATGGACACTCAAGCTACTGTGGTTTCAGAAGTCACCAATATAGTTATGGAGCCAACTCCAACAGTAGTCACTGCTGCAAATGTACCATCGTATGGGTTATCTCCTGGGTTTGTACCTCCACCTCTTTCCATGCCAGTTAATCAACAATCAGTTCCCTTGGGGGCAGAAACCCCTCAAGCTATTCTGACATATACTCCAGCCTTTGTGTAAACTCAAGTGCATCCTGTTTTTCATAATCAACAAGTATATGAAGTTCCTGATGGGTTTGAAGAGGGAAGTGGACATCATGAAAAGCTGAAGGAAAGTGTGGAAACTATAGAAAGGAAAGTCAGGGCGATGGAAGGAAATGATATCTTTGGTACTGATGCCAGGGATATGTGTCTAGTATATGGGTTAATGATTCCCCTAAAATTCAAAACTCCTAACTTTGATCAGTATTCTGGTGCTACTTGTCCAAAAACACATTTGATTATGTATTATAGAAGAATGGCTGCCTACATGGAAGACGATAAGTTGATGATTCACTGTTTCCAAAATAGTCTGAAGGGAGCATCTGCCAAATAGTATTTGAGCCTGAATCAATCTCGTATCCACAGTTTCTAGGATTTGGCTGACGCTTTCATGAAACAATATAAATACAACATGGATCTAGCTCTTGATAGGAGACAATTGCTAAGTATGTCACAGAAAAACTCTGAATCTTTTAAGGAGTATGCACAGTGTTGGAGGGAGACTGCCTCTCAGGTAGAGCCTCCGCTAACTGAAAAAGAGCTGACAAACTAGTTTGTGGACACAGTAAGGCTGGAGTTTTATGAGAAAATGATTAGTAGTGTGAAAAATAGATATTTTGATATAGTAGTTATAGGTGTGAGACACCCAGACAAAACTTTCAGAACAGAAGACCATACAGAAAACCTCCCATTCCTTCGATCCCAATGACCTATACTAAATTGTACCCATCCTTAGTACAACAAGGACTGATTATGACTCGACCGTTGGAACCACCGTCAGACACCTTATCTCCTCATTATAATCCTAATGCTCGTTGTTTATTTCACGAGGGTGCTGTGGGACGTGATTTAAAGGGATGTCTTGCCTTGAAACATCTTGTCAGGGAACTTATGGAAAAGAAAATCTTGCCTTTTGATAATGTGCAACCCAATGTTAAGAACAACCCGTTGCCGAACCATGGGGGAGTTCATGCCATAGAGGAAGCATCAGATGAGTGGATAATCTTTAATGCATCGGAGATCAAAACTCTGTTGCAATTTCTTCATGAAAATTTATTAAAGGCAGGTCTGATTGAAGGTGTCCATGCTGATTACGAAGAATGTTCTGTTAATCCCAGAGGATGTTGTGTGATTCAGAAATATGTGCAAAAATTGATTGATGACTGATGACTCGACTTTGTATTGCATTTTTCGATTCATTTCATGCATCTTTATTCGTTATTTTATCGAGTCATTGTCGTTTTAGCTGTTGGTTACTTATGTTTTCTTCTGTTTTTACTTGAGAGGTGTTAAATCAGCGACATAGAAGAAAAGGATCGAAAAGCGAGCTAAATGGTGGAGAAAGCCCCTAAAAAAGCAACATTCTGGCCTAATTAGAACAATGGTGCTTTCCATTACCTGAGGAAGGCAGTTGCCATTCAATAAAAGGATGGAATCCGAACTTGAAGTTAATGGTGGTCGCCATTAAGCACACGACGATTGTCGTTTGCTGCGGGAGCAGTTTTCCAGAGTAGTTTGGCAGTTCTGAGGCAGTTTCAAATCCTAATATTTTGGAGCCACTCACCCTCTATAAATAGACCCTAGTAGGTCAGATTTAGGAATCCAAGAACTCGTGCGGAAGCGCTGCAAAAATTTCCTTAGACTTTAGCCAGATATTCACCTGCCAAAGCAATGATCAGTCACATTAAGCGATTACTGCACTTTGTATTTTCTGATTTCTGTTGACGATTGTACGCTTGGATCAACGTTGTAATACATTTGAAGTTATTTCTATTTCAATTTATTTCAGGTTATTTACGACTCTGTTTTACTGCTTTACTGTATTTTAAATCCCGTGTTATTTGCGATTATGTATATTCTAATATACGGTGTGATAAGTACCTTAGGTTTAGAGATGAACATGTCTGAGTAGTTTCGTCGGAGTCCGTAGTTTGAGTACCGTCACCCGACGGGACGCTGTAGGAACCATCAGTGTTCAACTTAGTTATTTTAAGATTTCGGTTATGGTGTCTAACCAGAACTTAGCCAGTCTTGTCACGAGAGCGAGAGGCTGGTTAACAATGTTTTGTCACGAGAGTGAGAAACACACCAAGGCGTGTCCGACAGAGTGAGAGTTTGAGGTGATCGCCGGATAGTAGACACCAAGCACTGAGTCTGAATGCAGCGAGAGCGCTTCAGGTTTCAGCTAGGCCTTGCTAGTTTTCAAAGCGTGCCTTTTCACTACCGAGCGAGCAAGAGCAAAATCTTGGGGTCATCAGGTGTGGTTGGGTTAATAGCGCGAGAGTGTGAGATCAAATCTTTAAACCAGTTTTTCCTATAGAATAAATTTGAGTCCTTTGTTAACACCTGAGATCTGCAGAGTCCCTTAGGAGCACGTGGATCATTCTTCGGACCCGTTTCTTTATCTTTTCAAATCCTATTTTAATTAAGTCTTTTTACCGTAAAAACCAAGCCTTAGCTTTGCACCACAACAATTGATCACTCTAGGTTGATTATTATTCCTTGTGGGTTCGACAATCTTTTAAAAGTACGCGATAGACTATATACTTGCAGTAGTAATCCGACAAATACGCAAAGTCGCGATCAAGTTTTTGGCGCTGTTGCCAGGGACTAATTTAGTCAATATTGTGGTAATTCAGTTCGTAGTATAGACTAAGGCAACTTATTATTTTATTTTTCCATTTCGATTAGCCGATTGTATGCCAGACACTCGCTTGCGAGGCGAAGAGTTGGAAAAACCAATTGACAAAATCGAATGTTACATACTTCTGAGACGCCAAATCAACGATTTCCTTCATAGACATAACATCCCGAAACCAATTATTCCTTATTCAGATTTGGAAACCGAATCAGAACCATCCCGAAACATGGTCGAAGAACCGAGAGACCGTCCCCTAAAGTATTACGTTGTTCCATCACAGGAAGAGCCACACAACAAAATTGCTGCCCCAACTATTAACGGTAACGATTTCGAGCTGAAACCTTCGCTAATTTCAGCAGTTCAACAAAACCAATTCTCAGGTAATGCTACGGATGACCCGAACCTTCATTTGTTAATATTTGTGCAATATACCGACACTGTAAAAGCCAATGGAGTTAGTCAAGAAGCAATAAGACTAAGAATGTTTCCATTCTCATTGAGGGATAGAGCTGGAGCTTGACTCCAGTCTCTACCATCCCATTCAGTGACGACATGGGACAAGTTGAAGAATGTCTTCTTAGCCAGATATTTCCCACCAAGTAAAACAACTATGCTGCAAGCTCAAATCAATGGATTTAAGCAAAAAGATAATGAATTGTGAAATTTGTGGAAACCCTGGGCATACAAACGCTGAATGTCAAGTGTTGGCTGGTACTCCAACCGACCAAGTGAATTACACTCAAGGAAATCCATATTCAAACACCTACAATCCTGGCTGGAGAAATCACCCAAACTTTTCGTATAAGAATAATAATGCTCTACATCCACCAAACTCAACATCTGTTGTTCCACCCGGATTTCAGAAAGGAGCGCAATCTGCTCCACCACACCCGCCTAGGAAGTTAAATCTAAAAATCCTGATGGAGAACTTTATGAACGCTCAAGCCCAGAAAAACAGAGACTTGGCAAATCAAAACGCTCACACAAGCGAGTTGGTGAAACAACTGTCGAGCAAGCTTGACGTTGTGGCTACTCATAACAAAATGTTGGAAACTCAAATCACTCAATTAGCCCAACAATAATCAGCTATAGCAGCCCCAGCTGGAGCATTTCCTGGCCATCCGCAACCAAATCCAAAAGTTCATGCCAACACTATTACTTTGCAAAGAGGAACAGAGTAGATGGACCCGTCGATTCGAGAATCCAAAATTCAGCCATGCACCAGAATGTGCAAAAGGAAACCGAGAAGGGAGAAAAATCAAATACGGAGAAGGAAGATGAGAGCGGAGAGGCCACAGAGAAAGAAATGCCTTATGTGCCTCCGCCGCCTTACAAACCACCTATACCTTATCCTCCTCAAAGACTAGCTAAATCCAAAAATGAAGGATAATTCAAGAAATTTGTAGATCTTCTAAAGCAATTGAATGTAAATATACCATTCACAGAAGCTATTACGCAAATGCCTTAATATGCTAAATTTCTCAAAGAGATCCTATCGAATAAGAAAAAGCTAGAAGACAACGAAACCGTTATGCTCACTGCAGAGTGTAGTGCTATACTTCAAAATAACATGCCTCCTAAGCTAAAAGATCCAGGTAGCTTTTCCATACCTTGTGTAATCAGAAAGTCTGTCATAGATAAAACATTATGCGATCTAGGAGCTAGTGTTAGTCTAATTCCCTTATCCACATGTAAGAAATTTGATTTAGGAGAACTTAGGCCGACGAAAATGTCTCTACAGCTAGCAGACTGCTCGGTTAAGTATCCAGTAGGTATGTTAGAAAATGTGACAGTTCGCATAGGTCAGTTCTATATACCGACATATTTCGTGATAATGGACATTAGGGGAGATTCTAAAATCCCAATCATCTTAGGTAGACCGTTCTTAGCAACAACTGGAACCATAATAGATGTGAAGAAAGGAAAATTAACCTTCGAGGTAGGGGAAGAAAAAATTAAGTTTATCTTAGTCCAATTCCTGAAAGCCCCTATTTTAGATGGTACATGCTGCTATCTAGACATTATCAACGAATGTGTGAAAGAATTGGAGAAGGAACCAACAAGGTACATGGAAATACTTACGATTCCAGCCCCTCCAATATTCGAGGATGATAACTAGCATGGGCCATATGAAGATGACAATCTAAGAGAATGCCTAGTACTCACACCCAATCCAATGCCATGCCCTAAGAAACTATCTGTAGAACTTAAAACATTACCCAAGGACTTGAGATATGAATTCCTAGATACTGAACTTGAAAAACCCGTGATAGTTAATGCCAATTTGGGATAATGAGAAACAGAGAGACTATTGGAAGTCTTAAGGAAATATCCCTCAGCTTTTGGATACAACATTTCTAATCTGAAAGGGATAAGTCCCTCTATATGTATGCATCACATTATGATGGAGGAGGATTGTAAGATGTCTAGAGAACATCAAAGACAATTAAACCCTATCTTAGGCGATGTAGTCAAGAAAGAAGTGCAAAAGCTATTGGAAGCAGGAATCATATACCCGATATTTGACAGTAACTGGGTAAGGCCAGTACATGTCGTACAAAAGAAGGGTGGTGTTACGGTTGTAACTAATGAAAAAGGCGAGTCTGTAGCAAACCGAACTCAAACTGGATGGAGGATGTGTATAGACTATAGGAAGCTGAATAAAGCTACTAGAAAATTTCGTTTTCCTTTACTCTTCATAGACCAGATGCTTGAACGGCTAGCCAAACATTCATATTTCTGTTACTTAGACGGGTACTCAAGATTCTTTCAAATACCTATCCATCCTGATGACTAGGAAAAGACTACATTTACTTGCCCCTATGGCACATATGCATATTGGCGAATACCGTTCGGACTGTGTAATGCTCCCGCAACATTTGAGAGATGCAGGATGTCGATCTTTGTAGATTTCATAGACGACATAATGGAAGTATTCATGGACGATTTCTCTGTGTGTGTAGGAAGTTTCGAACACTGTCTATCGAACCTTGAAATGGTACTTGAACGATACATTAAGGTAAACCTTGTGTTGAATTGGGAGAAATGTCATTTCATGGTACGACAAGGCATAGTCCTTGGACATGTAGTATCCAATAGAGGTATTGACGTAAATAAAGCAAAGATAGAAGTCATAGAAAATCTTTGACCTCCTAAAACAGTTAGAGAAATACGAAGCTTTTTAGGACACACAGGTTTTTACCGAAGATTTATTAAAGACTTCTCTAAGATTACAAAGCCTCTGACTGGACTACTAATGAAAGAAGCCGAATTCATATTTGATGAAGAATGCTTGAGAGCATTTGAACATCTAAAGAGTGCTCTTATTACCGCACCCATCATGCAACCACCTGATTGGAGTCTATCGTTTGAAATAACGTGCGGCGTTAGCGATTATGCTGTAGGCGCTGTCCTAGGGCAAAGAAAGGACAAAAAGCTTCATGTTATTTACTATGCAAGTAGAACCCTGGACAACACGCAGATGAACTACGCAACCACAGAAAAGGAACTCCTGACCGTTGTTTTCGCCTTAGATAAATTTCGTTCCTATCTAGTAGGAGCAAAAATCATTATCTATACCAATCATGCCACGATTAGGTACCTGTTGACTAAGAAGGATTCCAAACCAAGACTCTTGATATGGATCTTGCTTTTGCAAGAATTTGATTTGGAAATTAAGGATAAGAAGGGCACAGAGAATGTGGTAGTAGATCATCTCTCTAGGATTGAGGGTCTGGAACCCGAAGAAGTTCCTATAGATGATGCTTTCCCTTACGACAAACTAGTAGCCCAATTATAAAGAGAAGGCAACACAATAGAACATTCCTTGTTATTTAATGATGCAGAAACATATGAAGTAGTAGAAGAAATCTGTACTAAAACCGCATTGCCATGGTATGCTGACTTTGTAAACTACCTAGCAGCCAAAGTGCTTCCACCAGATCTAACATACCAACAGAGGAAGAAATTCTTCCATGACCTCAAACAATACTATTGGGATGAACCCCTACTATTTAAAAGAGGCTCCGATGGAATATTTTGTCGATGTGTCCCTGAATCGGAAGTCGCGGATGTCATATCCCACTGCCATGCCACAATATATGGAGGACATACCAGTACGTCAAAAACATACACAAAGATGATACAATCTGGCCACTTTTGGCCAAACCTCTGGAAGGACGTCCACATCACTATTATGAACTGCGACCGATGTCAACACACTGAGAACATTTCTAGACGCGATGAGATGCCGCAAAGGGGAATCTTAGAACTTGAAGTCTTTGATGTATGGGGAATTGATTTCATGGGACCTTTTCTATCTTCCTTTGGAAACAAATACATATTTGTTGCAGTCGATTACGTATCAAAATGTATCGAGGCAATAGCCTCTCCTACTAATCATGCACAAGTGGTGGTCAAACTTTTCAAAAACATAATCTTTCCCAAATTCGGTGTACCAAGAATTGTCATTAGTGATGGCGATTCCCATTTCATTTCAAATGTATTCGGGAAACTATTGCTTAAATACGAAGTAAGACACCGAGTAGCGACACCCTACCACCCTCAAACAAGTGGACAAGTGGAGGTGTCAAATAGGGATATCAAGCAAATTTTAGAAAAAAACAGTTGCGATCTCTAGGAAAGATTGGTCTACTAAACTTCATGAAGCTCTGTGGGCTTACAGAACAGCTTACAAGACCCATATAGGAACCACACCATACAAACTGGTTTATGGAAAATCATGCCGTCTGCCCGTGGAACTTGAGCACAAAGCTTATTGGGCCACTAAGACCCTGAATATGAACTACAAGGGAGCCGGCGAGAAAAGAATTTTGGATATCCATGAACTAGAGGAACTAAGACTAGACGCATATGAAAATGCCTGAATATGCAAAGAAAGAGCCAAGAAATGGCATGATAAGAGGATAGCGAAGAAGAAGTTTAATGGAGGAGATATAGTTCTTCTAGTTAACTCTAGACTTAAACTTTTTCCTGGAAAACTGCGTTCTAGGTGGTCCGGTCCTTTTGAAGTTACAAAAGTCCTACAAAGTGGAACAGTTGAAATTAAAGGAGAGTCGAATGAGATGTTCATCATGAACGGCCAAAGAATCAAGCAATACCACTCAGTGGAAAATAAGGAATTCTACGCATACTACATGTTGGAAGAGCCTCCCGCTCTTCCTGACTAAGGGCCTCCTTTTATAGATCTAATGTCGAGCTTTTGACATTAAACAGAGCACTTTGTGGGAGCTAAACCACGACCTTTAGTTCTTGCTTTTTATTTTGTTAGCTTTAGGACATTGTATGCATGATTAGTATAGAATTTATCTCATGCAATTCCATTGTTGTCATTATTATTACTTTATTATTAGTATCTGTTGCACCCCAAAATTTGCCCTCACAATACAAGACTTTGTGTTCTAAGAAGGTTCACAAGGTTCACAAGTTCTCCAACAACTTGCATAACCTTTCATGAAGTTCATAAAGTCCACAAGCTACTTTATGAAGGTTCACAAGGTTCACAAGTCCCACAGTGCTTTCAATACCTTTCGTGAGGTTCATGAAGCCCATAGGTTGCTTCTTGAAGGTTCACAAGGTTCACAAACTTCTCAACATCTACAAGACCTTTCATGAGGTTCATGAAGTCCATAGGTTGCTTCTTGAAGGTTCACAAGGTTCACAAAGTTCACAATTGGTCAGAAGAGTTGACAATTCCCTCAGACAATGCGCCTCCTAAGCAGTGCATCCAAAACTAGGGTTTTGACTTTAATCAGGCTAAATGGACTTCCAAGACTTCAAGTGAGCTTCATAACATCTTATATGTGTATAAGAACCCCCATGTCAAGTTTCAAGACTTTTCTCAAAAGTTTGCTCAGTCAGATGATCAGATAAGTCAAAAGCAGTCAATGCAGTTAAAAAGTCAAACTGAGGTCAACTGTGGTCAAACCAAAGTCAAACTTCATGATTTTTTTTTTGCCAACATCAAAGAGAGATTTGGTTCCAGGGGTATTTTGGTCATGTTACGCAAATTCAGCTAATTCCTTGAAGACGGGTTGTTATTAAGTTCTGAGGCGTTTATTTACGTGGGTTTGATATCAATTTGGTTTGGAAAGTCTGATCTGTGGAACAGGGTTTAACAAGCGATCATTCTTCTATCTTCCAGTTCATCTTTAGAGGGACAACAGTGAAAACTTCTACTGATTATTGGAGCTTATTCATGTCAAAAGTATTAAGATTGGATCGGATTAATTCAAGGATATTCGACTGATGAATCGTATGTTGAGATGTTCGTGAATTAAATCATGGAGAAGAAATGGAAGATGATTTTAATAAATATGTGAAATTCATTCATAATATTTTATTATTATTACAATTTGTAAAGAGAATTTGGATAGAAAGTTGAATTTTATTCATAATATTTCATCACGATTTACAAAAGGGAAATAATTTGGATAAAAAATGTATTATTGAATTATTTCATAATGTTTTTTTTTATTACAAGTTACAAAAGAGGTGTATATCCTAAAAAGTCCTAAGCCCTAAAATTTCTAAGTATCCTTCTTGATGTCCTTTGAGCTTCTCCGCAAAAGTCTCCGATTCACCTGCACATCAAAACAAAACAAACAGAATAGAAAAAAAAAAGATGTTAGAAATTGTCTGACACTCTCAGGACATCGTCATCATCGAGTGCCGGGAGTGGCACAACCGAAGCTGCGACCTACCCCGTTACCAATCCATGCCATTAGCGTCAGATCGGGTAACATTGTTCTTATCATACGGGACAGCCGAGAGAGAGAGAAATAAATGAAGTTTTTCGAGCCGAAATGATTTGCGCAGATGTGGATTCTGAAGGGACCATCAGCCTATCAAGTAAATATGTGGCTTTTCTCGAAGCGGTTTCACAGCCAAGAGTAATTGGAAATACAAACTAAAGGTGCACAACAGAAACAATCAGAGGCAGCCATCATGTAGGCTCAGTCTAGCAACATCATCGCCTAAATCACCAAACTGTTTGTGAATCCAAACACTCCAGCCCTGAAACGATATAAAGGGGCAGATATTAGTTCAAAAGGACTGAGATTACGCGCCGGAAAAGAACCACACCAATAGCACCAAACTGAATGTCACTGAAATCAAACTGTACCAAATAAAAGCTCATAGGTTTCATAGTTAAAATCAAGTTCAGTTCAGAAGAAGCAGAAGTTGGTTAAGCATAAAAGTGAAGGACAAAAGAAGAATCTAAGCACCAATTCCGTCAAGTAAAACATGGTGACATTATCAAGTAAATTTCAAGATTGCTTCCAAACTGATACAAAGGTAAAATAGCACGGCCAATTCGGACTCAGACCCGGATGCCGGCAGGTCTGAATCGCGTTTGCTTTCGAAGTTTTCCAACACCTGAAATTCACCAAAACAACATCAGGATTCCACAAAGTGATCGACCAAACTCAGAACAGAAAAATGAGTTACAAGCTACACGAACAGGCAACAAGGTCTTATGAACAAGCACAACTCATGAAATACAAACCAAACTGCAACTAGTATCAGCACAGAAACAACACAAATTATGTTGAAGGATGGTTTCGTAATGAATCCGAGCAAACACAAGAAATATCAGGCATCGATCACGGCGACCTGTTTCGCATATCAAGTTCAGGGATCATGGAAGCCAAAACCCCAAAATGGACCATAAGGAATCAGTTCAACGCAGCACAAATCATACCAGAAAAATGCAGAGAGAGTCAGGAAAGCGCATCAGCAACAGGCGTAAACTACACCCGCGTATCAGTTCAGAAGCCAAACAGGGCGCGAACCACAGCAGAAGGAACTGGGAAACAAGGCCCAAATCCATGATGGAAGCTATAACTGGACGTTAGGATCAAATTGGATAACCGAAGGTGAGTCCATAAAAATCTACACCAGATGAATCAGAGGAAACAAGGCAAGCAGCAATAGGAATGGTAGCATCATGTTCCGATGGCTCAGACAGAGCGTCATCATCGCCGTATACCCCTTCTCGACATTTGATTCGACCAAAGCCTTAGCACCAGTTCTGAAAGAAGAAGAAGAAAAGTTAATGCGTGTTCGAAACAGTTAATCCAGAAGTCAGGAGCAAATATCCAACAAAACCAAATTTGAATATGGATACAAGCAATTTCCAAATTAAAACCCAATCCGTATTCAATCAAATACTGGGAAGATATTGCAAAACTGAGTTTGTGAGTCTGAAAAGGAAAGAAAAGATTCAATCAGCTTATCAGAAAAATAATCAAGCAAATCAAACAAAATCCATTACAAGTGAATCCGAAAAAGGAACGTTCGAATCAAATCAAAAAGATACATGTTCTGAAAACCCAACAAAATCAAGTCGTATCACAAAATCACAATCCAACCTCAGCAAAAATAACGCAAATCCAACATTATCAAAAAGCCCACAGATCAGAGAGAGTGATATAAAAGGGAACCACATCACCTCGTAAAAGGGGCTAGCGGCCGCGAGAGAGAAAGAGGAGAAGGGTTTCGTCAAAGGTAATCATCAGAACGCAAACCAAGAGGCTGAGGAAGGTCCACCGACGCCGCCTCCATCCACGACGGGCAAACCTTCCCCGGAGGCTCAGTTCCACCATCATCGCCTCCTCATACGTCATCACCGAACCATTATCGAAAAACGTAAGCACACCATGTTTCTCTCACGATTGTTGTTTTTTCTTTTCAGGGAAGATGGGAGGAGTCGAGAGAGATGAAGCAAGCGAGAGACAAGAGAAGCAAGAAGAATCATGCGCCGCGGGGAAGGGATTAGGGTTGTGAAACCCTAAGACCTTGTTTTGTTACACTTACACCAACCGGGTTGGGTCCGGAGGTGATTACCGGCCCAACCCCTTTTATTTTTCATTTTTACATTTTTTGTTTTTTTATAATTAATATTATGTTAAATATTAAAATTGTTTTTAAAATAAATAAAATTAAAAACCTTTTTTATAATAATAAATAAAAAAATCTTTTTTTATAAATAATATTAAAATCCACCTTTTTTAAAAATAAAAATTAGGTTAAAATAGTTTTTTTTTAGGATTTGAGTAAATTAATATTAAAAATCCTATTTTAATTTAAAGTTTATATCATAAAAATAAAACCTAATTTTAATTTGCTATATAATTCTATGTATATATTTATTATAATTCTTGTAAATTTTTGTAAATAAAATTAAACCTTATAAATACTTAATGTAAAATTTTGTGAATGTGATTATTGATTATTTAAAATTTATTTTCATCATAATGTGTAAATATTTTTCTTAATAATTGTTAATATATAATTAGAGATAATTAAATTTTGTAAATGATTAAGAAATTTATAATTATGTTATATTTAGAACTTTATATTATAGTAATTATTTAATCATTTATGTTTCTAAATAAAAATCAAATTTTATGTTTAATCACGTTATTAATTAGTTATTATTGCTAATCATATTTTGTTGCTTATTATTATTTTGAAATTTCTATCTTATTATTTTTTCTAACTTTGTCTATTTTTCTAATTATTATTGTTTCAACTAATTATTTTCACTAACTTTATATTTCTACTAACCTTATTTAATTTTTCTTATTATTTACTAACCCCAATATTTTATTTACTTATTTGTTATTTTTTTTATATTTATTTTGATTATATTTTACTATTTATTTTATTTATTATAATTTTGTAATTGCCTCTTGGATGTAAATTGTAATTATTTAATTATTATTATCATTATGGTTAGTAATTAGGGAGTGCTAATATGTATGATATTTGAAAAAATAAATTAGATCATTTTAATATAAGATAATTAAATTAAACATTTCACACACGTAAGTCGATTTTAATCGCCGTCTCACTTCCTAAGGATATCCCTCAAGTTGCCTATGAATATTGGTTAAGTGGGGTGTATAAAGCAAGTCCCTCAAAAAGAAAATCATCAAAGTCCCTTATGGTTGCCTTTACGAATCGAGTCCCTTTCGAAAAATGATGATAGTCCCTCCAATTTGCTTATTACACCCCACAATGGCCTTCAAAAATCCAATTGTCCCTCACATGTCCCTTAACATCCAAAGTAAGGACTACCTACTCCATTTTAGTAGGGATAGTCTTACTAAGGAAAGGATAAAGAATAAGAAAGACCTTAAAACATTAGGGTAGGCTACTCCTAGATACTTGCTCACTTCAAAACTTTTTCACACTTAAACAAATTTCCAACAAAATTTTCAAACAAGTTTTTTTCACATCCATACACGGATTATTATTAAACTATTCTGAAATTTTTTGCTATTCACACACTACACTTTCAAAACAATTCAAAAGTGAGCTTAAGTACCTAAGAGCCCATGGATAACCATGGATGAAAAGGGTGCTAACACCTTCCCTTTTCATAACCTACCCCCCGGACCCAAAATATTCTCTAAGGTCTTTCCTGTTCTTTTATAACCTTTCCTTATGGATAAAATAAAAGTCGGTGGCGACTCTTGCTATCCGCAACATTGTTTAAAGTCAGTTCTCCCACCGTGTTACAGTATCTATATCTTAATTGTACTAACGCGTAGTAATTTTATTTCCCTGATAGTGTATTATTTTCTTTTAATCTCTAGGATAACCCTCTCTAGGATACCTTTGACCTGAGACCATGCAGACATTTGAGAACCATACTGTCACCTTCAGGAATGATGTCCAGAGACGTTGATTTGAGGCTTTGTCTCAAAGAGATTTTGGTCTGTCCATCTACCCTGATAACTCTTCTATGCAAACCCTTAGCATCCAGGACAACTTTGTTTACCTTATGAGCCAAATAGGTTGGACCCACTTTGCCTTAGAAAAGAAGTTCAACACCTACCGTAATCTGACTCTGGAGTTCCTCATCTCTCTTTTCTTTGACCCCAACCGTGGTTTCGGTTTTGGCCGTGGACTGGCTACTTTCAGGTTGTCTGGAAACAAGTATAGGCTCACTCATCACGAATTTACTGACTTGTTGGGCTTTCCTAAAAAGCCCGATGCTGTAACCAAGACTCCTGTGGATGCCTTTACTAGTTTTGATCTCCGAAAACTCTGGGGTACCTTAACTGGAAACAGGAATGCTAAACCCGATGCTATGTTCTCTGAGAGCATCCACAACCCTGGATGGCGATATTTTCATAAGATCATTGCTCACACTTTCTTTGGCAAGGAAGAGAACATCACCTCTGTGTCTAGGGATGAGCTGTATATCATGCTTTGCGCATCCCAAGGAAAGCCTGTCAATGTTGCCCCGTTCCTGCTTGCAAATTTTAGCCGTCTTACTCGTGATTATTTTGAGCCGATCTTAATAGGTGGGTTAGTAACGATGATTGCTAATGAAATTGGAATGAGGTATCATCTGAATCGTTCCTTTGCTTTTAGTGGCGTCTGTTTGATGAACATTAACTTTTGTTTCAATCGGCAAATGATTACAAATCTTGGTCCTGTTGAATTTGAGCTGCTTATTAATAATGTTGTAGTTCATACTTTTACCCTGCCCAACCATGAGAAAACTAGTGTGCAAAACAAGAATAACTAGCTCTACGACTTGGAGGTCCCCGATGAGTTTCTGACTCCACCTGACTCTCCTCAAGCTTACGAGAATCGTGATACTATTATGTCTGCCTCTACCACTCAAAGTTCTAAGATTAATCCTGCTGATCCAATTATCAATGTAGCTGCTGCTATTAACTGCATCTAGTCCGAATTAGATTTCATTCTGAACGAGATTTCGTCCCTCAGAATCGATTTCATTGGACTTATGGATGTTGTCCATGAGGAGTTGGACCACTTATTCCAGATGGTCTATTCCACTGCACAACACCACGAATGACTACTAAGACGCATCTTTTTCCCTGTTTTTCTTAGGATAGTTTATTTCTCTATATAATATTTCCCTTTCCCGTATTATCTATCCTGCTAATTTTTCATTCCATTGTATACCATCAGAATGCCGACGCGTAGTTTTAATGTACTTCAGTTTCGTTTAATGCAAGTTTTTCTTTAAGTTCCTTGGTTTTTAGCTTTCTAAAGCATGTTTAATCTTTCTTTAGTGTAGCATTTTATTGTGTGTAAGAGAAAACAAAAAAAAAACACAAAAAATATGCCAGCATAGCAGCTTTCTGCCAAGCCACAGCCAACAGCTCGTGCTTGAAGAAAATGGCGGTCGCCAGAAGCCTAATGGCGCTCGCCGTTTGGTCCTGGGGGTAAAATTGCTTTAAAATTCAAAAATTCATTTTGCCTCTTCATTTCTCCACTCTCATCACCCTTTCTTATTCCCAATACATCATTAATCACCCCACAACCTCCTCATTATCCCACATTAACTTCTAACCACCCAACTTCTCTATTCAACCCCTATTTAAACCCAGCAACTTCACCCTCTCCATCATCACTTTCAACACTAATTTTCATTCTACCCAAAC
The DNA here is from genome assembly GCA_963859935.3 of Lathyrus sativus. NCBI lineage: Eukaryota > Viridiplantae > Streptophyta > Magnoliopsida > Fabales > Fabaceae > Lathyrus > Lathyrus sativus. The sequence continues at coordinate 56,265,442 of OZ012735.1, read as the reverse complement.
AAACAAGCATTATGGGAGCCAAACAATAAATTGATTACATGCGCATCGAGTTCCCCGAAGGAATGCTCGGAAACACCATGCGCGTGAACTTTCACCGACTCTCCAAGAGACCCGTCTATGCGACACAATATCCTGACCTAGACACTCTTCGCACCTTGGGTCTCTACCTGAGCGTCTCTTGGATGCTCCGAAACCTCGGTATGACTCGTTTTGGTTCTATGTTTAATGCTTCCTCCGTTAGGATTACATATGAGTTTCTAAGTTCACTTAGGTATGTTCATGATCTTTCATGCACAACCGGTACCATTCAATTTCGAATGTTTAATGCTAACTATTCGTTAACTCATGAGCAGGTAGTGGAATACTTTGGCTTTCCCGCTAACGAAGGGTCTGCTACCCTCACACCTTTAGAAAGTGACTAGGAGGACGGAGCCTTTCAGTTTTGGAACCAAATCACCAACACCACAACCACCACATGGAAAGGCCTAAAGGCCACTACCATCCATAACCCATCAATTTGATACTTACACCGTATCCTCGCTTCCACTATTTTTGGACGTGAGAATCCAGGCAATGTGAACTCTAAAGACTTATTCTTTATCCGTTGCGCTCTCCTCCAAAACCCAGTTAATCCCACACCGTTCCTCTTAGCCCATTTTGTTAGTGTTTCAAACAAAACTAGTGGTCCCATTTGCATTGGCAGTATCGTCACTGCTATCTCTTATTGTCTAGACTTAGAGGCCGATTTAGAAAATGCTGACAGTATACCTTACCTCTATGCCAATATTAAGTTTTGCTGTCATATGCAGCTTGTCAAAAGTTTTCCTAGTGGTAAGTATCATATAATGGTCCATACCACTGAGTTCCGAGGTTTCTCTCTACCCTGCTCTAAGCGTACCGATGTGCGCCAACGCGATAATTGGTTGATTGATTTAGGTGCGCCAGATTTAGAGGAGGAAAACACTAAGAGGTAGTATCGTGAGGTTGCAGGACAGCCTTCCGAGAGGCCTCGTGCTCGTAGATGTACTACTGACACTCCTGGCCTAACACCCAGGAACCCACTTCTTCTTTTTTTGATTTTGTAGGTATTCGCTCATCGCTGGATGACATTTTATCGGAGCTTTGGCAACAAAGAGAAAGGGACGCCGAGCGTGACACACTGATGCTGGAGATGCAGAGGCACCAATACAAGTTTATGGACAAAATTGAGCTTGACTTGTGAGACGTTATCTCCGGCATGGCAGGCTTGCGCAGAGAGATGAGCCGTATTGCAGACTGTGTCCAGCATGTCCCACAGGACAACCCAGTTTTCAACCAGGAAAGATACCATCGTGGAGGTCGTGGCCACCACCACTGACTACTCCAGGTTCTATCGTTCCTTCTTTCACCTTAGACTTGGCCATTGAGGACAATGCCTAGTTTAATTGTGGGGAAGGAGCTGTTCATTATTTTTATTTACTTTCTGTCATTTCCAGTTTTTTTTAGTTTTAGTTGTTTCTTTTTTTGAGTCATATGCGCGTTTGAATTAATAATTGCTTTACAATTTTTTGTACTGTCTACTAACTCCCCTATTTTGACCATAATTAAAAAAAATTTATTCATGGCATGACACTCCGAGAGTATATAGATTACTTAGGCTGTGTTAGTTAGACTTGGGAAAGTTGTGAAAATATCGGTACCGTTCCTACACCTTAGATTCCCTAAGTATGTGATATTGATTTAAATAGACATCATGATAAGACCTTATGCCTAGTTTCTTAGAAGTAACCTCTTGACTAGTTTATACTAGCAATCAACACCATCCTTGTGTACAAACTAAGTAACAAACCAATGCAAATATGTGTTGATCTAAAAAATTTGAATAATGTGATTTTTATAGAAAACGAATGAAAGACATGATCCCGCTAAGTTAGGTGGTCCTCACCCGGCCATTTAACCTAAAGGTTCGGACTCTTGAAATTCGTAAACAAAAGAAAACATAATGTGCAAAAAGAGAAAAATTTCCGAATATCAAGATCATATAACACAAACAGGTTCGCTTACCATGTAAGTGCAAGGGATAACGGGCTTAATATGATTGCACGAGAATAAAAAAGAGGTGAAATAGGATAGAGGATATAGGTCTGGTTATAATTTCGTGATTTAAATTGGTATTGCATAGGAAGGGAGTGTTTGTTCACAAATATGGAGATGCGTCGGTACGATATCCTTGTTTTCATTATTTAGTACCTATAGATTGAACTTTAGCCTAGCAGCCGCGTGTGATCAAAATTTTGTTGTGCCAATGTTTCAGACCATGCTTACTTTCCGTTTACCATATTGGCCGATTGCGTGAGGACAAGCAAAATTTTTAGTATGAGGGAGTTTCATGACTCGACTTTGTATTGCATTTTTTGATTCATTTTGTGCATCTTTATTCGTTATTTTATCGAGTCATTGTCGTTTTAGCTGTTGACTACTTACATTTTCTTCTGTTTTTACTTGACAGGTGTTAAATCAGCAACATAGAAGAAAAGGATCGATGAGTGAGCTAAACGGTGGAGAAAGCCTCTCAAAAAGCAACATTTTGGTCTCCTCAGGACAATGGCGCTCGCCATTACCTGAGGAAGGCGGTCGCCATTAAAGAGAAGGAGGGAATCCCAATTTGAAGTTAGTGGCGGTTACCATTAAGCACACGGCAGTCGCCGTTTGCCGCGGGAGCAATTTTCCAAAGTAGTTTGGCAGTTCTGAGGCAGTTTTAAATCCTAATATTTTGGAGCCACTCCCTCTCTATAAATATACCATAGTAGGTCAGAGTTAGGAATCCAAGAACCCGTGCGAAAGCATTGTAGAAATTTCCTTAGACTTTAGCCAGATATTCACCTGCTAAAGCAGTGATCGGTCACATTGAGCGATTGCTGCACTTTGTATTTTCTTATTTCTGTTGATGATTGTACGCTTGGATCAACATTCTAATAAATTTGAAGTCATTTCTATTTCAATTTATTTCTGGTTATTTACGATTCTGTTTTACTGCTTTACTGTATTTTAAATTCCGTGTTATTTGCGATTATGTATGTTCTAATTTACAGCATGATAAGTACCTTAGGTTTAGAGATGAACATGTCTGAGTAGTTTCGTCGGAGTTCGTAATTTGAGTACGGTCACCCGACAGGACTTTGTAGGAACCATCGGTGTTCAACTTAGTTATTTTAAGATTCCGGTTTTGGTGTCTAACCAGAATTTAGCCAGTCTTGTCGCGAGAGCGAGAGGCTGGTTAACAGTGTTTTTTCACGAGAGTGAGAAACACACCAAGGCGTGTTTGAAAGAGCGAGAGTTTGAGGTGATCACTGAATAGTAGACACTGAGCATTGAGTCTGAGTGCAGCAAGAGCGCTTCAAGTTTCAGTTAGGCCTTGCTAGTTTTTAAAGCGTGCCTTTTAACTACCGAGCAAGCTAGAGCAAAATCTTGGGGTCATCAGGTGTGGTTGGGTCAATAGCATGAGAGTGTAAGATCGAATCTTTAAAACAGTTTTTCCTACTGAATAACTTTGAGTCCTTTGTTAACACCCGGGATCTGCAGAGTCCCTTAGGAGCACGTGGATCATTCTTCGGACCTGTTTCTTTATCTTTTCAAATCCCATTTTAAATAAGTATTTTTACCGCAAAAACTAAGCCTTAGCAATGCACCACAACAATTGATCACTCTAGGTTGATTATTAATCCTTGTGGGTTCAATCTTTTAAAACTTCGCGATAAACTATAATAGTGAAAAGGTTCTCGTGTTTAAAGTGCCCAATTTTGGTTCAGCGATTCCGGTCTTCAAAAGTGTTAAACCTATTTTTAATGTCTCTGAGCCTGCTACATTAGCAATTGGTCAACCCAAACCGAATATAATTCAAAAGACAATTCCTTTCCGTTTCGAGAGTACAAAGGTTGTCCCTTGGAGGTATGATATGACAGTGATTGATCAAGGATCAGGGAAAGTCATTCAGAATGAGGAAATCAGGGTTAATCAAACAGATGTGACAAATATTGCAGGAACTAGCAAAATAACCCGCAGTGGTCGGATCTATCAACCCAATATAACAGTGGTCACCCAGAAGGAGGTCATTCCTGTTGTGACTGCCGGTGATAAAGTAGTACCACCAAGCGAAGAAGACATGGAATTTCTGAGAATTATTCGAAAGAGTGATTACAAAATCGTTGATCAGCTTCATCATAATCCTTCAAAAATCTCAATCTTGTCTCTCCTAATGAATTCTCCTACTCACAGGGAAGCCTTACAGAAAGTGTTAACACAGGAGCATGTGACGAAAGACATAATAGTTGGTCAATTTGATTCTGTGATCACCGACATTACTTCTTGCAATACTTTAAGCTTCAACTACGAGGAATTTCCAAGAGAAGGATGTAATCACAATTGTGCGTTGCACATATCTGTTAGATGTCAGGAAGACACTTTGGCATGAGCCCTGGTTGATACCGGCTCATCTTTAAATGTTTTTCCCAAAAGGACACTTACCAAACTAGAGTACAAAGGGGCAGAAATGCAGCCGACATCGTTGATTGTTATAGATTTTGGTGGTTCAAGGAGGACTGTTGTTGGAGAGGTAGAGTTGCTAGTTATGATAGGTCCCCATGTATTTGACATCACATTTCAAGTGATGGACATCAATCCAACTTATAGCTGCTTGTTGGGACGACCATGGATTCACGCAGCTGGTACACTGACTTCTACCTTACATCAGAGGATGAAATTTATTGTGGATGATAAATTGGTAACTGTGCATGGTGAAGAAAACTTAATGGTGAGTAACTTGTCATTATTTAGGTACATTGAAGCAGATGAAGATGTGCTAGAAACTTCTTTTCAAGCGTTCGAGATAGCCAATGTTGTGAAGATAGAAGAAATAGTAGTTTAGAATGGTCCATCTTTTGTGTCTGCTCAGAGCATGAAGTCTACATTGAAAGGAGATACTCCTGCAGGTTAGGGATATGTCACCAAAGTGGAAGCAAGAATAGGTCGCCAGGGGTTGGGTTCCGAACCAACACATTATGGGACATCAATTTCTATCAAAGGACGCCCGAAGACCATTCAAGAGGTATCATTTCGAAGCTGCCTTGGACAACTGGGAAGCTGTTGAGATTCATGTTATCATTCCTATGTTGAAGTAATTTATTATTGTTCTCTTTTATTTTGTTGTTTTCAAACTTCTGTAGTCGTGCCCAAGGCCATATGATCATTTTGTAGGGCCCCATGCTTTCAAGTTATTATGCTTAATGAAGATGTTTTGTTAAAATCCTCATTGTTTGTTTCATTTACTGTTTTTTTCTTTTACTTTTAAAGAAAATGGCAATCTTTTAAGAAAAAACCAGAATATTTCTTTCCTTTCTTATTGCATCTGTCTTTGTGTGTTTTAATAATTAAGCCATTCTGAACATGCAGAAAAACCCCAAAACCCGTTGAATCCAATGACTTTATTTTCCCTCCTAACTTTGACTCACCCATATACCAAACTAAAGATGATGATGAGGATTTTGAGATTCTGGATGAACTGGAAAAGATGGCAGAGTATGAGTACACCGAACTTCAACCTCACCAAGAGCAAGTGGTTGTTGTTAATCTCGGCACTGAAGAAGACAAGAAGGAAGTCAGAATTAGGACAATACTTGGGGAAGAAGTCAAGCAGCGAATGGTGAAGCTTTTAGAAGAATATGTTGGTGTATTTTCTTGGTCATACCAGGATATGCCTGGTATTGATACTGACATAGTGGTTCACAAACTACCGCTTCGACTAGAATGTCTGCCTGTCAAACAGAAGCTCTGAAGGACTAGGCCTGACATGGCTCTCAAGATTCAAGATGAGGTCAAAAAGCAGATTGATGCAGGTTTCTTAGTAGTGTCCAAATATCCAGAATGGGTTGCCAATATTGTACCCATTCCAAAGAAAGATGGAAAAGTCAGAGTGTGCATGGATTATAGGGATCAGATAAGGCTAGTCCGAAGGATGATTTACCTTTGCCTTATATTGACACTTTGGTAGACAACACAACTCATTTTGCAGTATTCTCATTTATGGGTTGTTTTTCTGGCTACAACCAAATCAAGATGGACCCAGATGATATGGATAATACTACTTTTATCACTCCTTGGGGGACTTATTGTTATAAGATCATGCCCTTTGGTCTAAAGAATGTCGGTGCCACTTATCAAAGAGCTATGATTGCATTGTTCCATGACATGATGCACAAAGAGATAAAAGTGTATGTCGATGACATGATCGCCAAATCTCATAGTGAAAAAGACCATCTGAATCATCTATTGAAGTTTTTTGAGAGACTTAGGAAATATCAGTTGAGGCTGAACCCTGCCAAATGTACTTTTGGAGTGAGATCTGGAAAGCTGCTCGGTTTCATCGTTAGTCAACAAGGGATTGAAGTGGATCCTGACAAGGTTCGAGCTATTCAACAAATTCCAGCTCCACATACTGAGAACTGGGTTAGAAGTTTCCTTGGAAGATTGAATTATATCTCCAGACTTATTTCCAATATGTCTCCTACCTGCGAGTCAACTTTCAAGTTGTTGCGCAAAAATCAAACGATTGTTTGGAATTCGGATTATCAACAAGCTTTTGATAAGATCAAGGGTTACCTTCAAGAACCTCCAATCTTAATTCCTCCTGTTCTCGAAATTCCTCTTTTTATGTACTTAACTGTGCTTGAAGAATCAATGGGCTATGTATTGGGTCAGTAAGAGGAGTCTGGACATAAAGAGCATGCCATCTACTATTTGAGCAAGAAGTTCACTGATTGTGAAAGTCGGTATTCACTGTTAGAGAAAACTTGTTGTACTTTGGCATGAGCTGCCAGGCATTTGAGGTAATACATGATCTGTCATACTAATTTACTGATTTCAAAAATGGATCTGATAAAGTACATTTTTTAAAATCCTTCTCAGACAGGGAGACTCGCTCGTTAGCATATGTTATTATCAGAATATGACATCCAATATGTTGCTCAGAAGTCTATCAAAGGTAGCATCTTGTCAGACTTTGCAGACCAGCCGGTAGAGGATTATGAACCATTGAAGTTTGACTTTCCTGATGAAGATATCATATTGATAAAGAAGGATTATGAAGAGCCAAGGCCAAATGAGGGTCCCGAGCCTGGTTCCCGGTGGAAGATCATGTTCAATGGTTCCTCCAATTACAATTGGCATGGTATATGCGCCATTTTGATGAATCCGGATGGTGTTTACACTCCATTCACAGCTAGGTTATGCTTTGAGTGTACCAATAATATTTCCGAGTATGAAGCTTGCATCTTAGGCCTTGAAGCAACAATTGACCTTCGAATCAAAATTCTTAAAGTGAGTGGTGACTCAGTCTTGGTGATTTATCAAGTCAAAGGTGAATGGGAGACTAGAGATGAGAAAAGGATCCCATATAGAGCATACATTGTTGAAATGATCAAGTACTTTGACAAGATCACTTTCAAACACGTCTCGAGGACTGAAAATCACATTATGATGCATTGGATATGCTAGTATTAATGTGGAAGGTCAGATTTGTTAATGAAGTGACACTCATCCGAATCGAGAGGAAGACCGAGTCTACTTATTGTCAGATGGTGGAAGAATAAACAGATGGGGAACTATGGTTTCATGATATTAAGAAGTATCTTCAAACTCAGGAGTACCCCGCTGATGCTACATCGCTTGACAAGAAAACTTTGACGAGATTCACATCCAAATTCTTTCTCAGTAACGATGTGCTTTACAAACAAAATCATGACATGATCCTGCTAAGGTGTGTCGATAGACGAGAAACGGATTTGTTGATGTAAGATATTCATGAAGGAATATTTGGCACTCACGCCAATGGATATACCATGTCCAAAAAGATTCTAAGATCTGGGTATTACTGGTTGACTTTGGAAACCGATTGCATCCAATATGCCAGAAAATGCCACAAATACCAAATTTATGCGGACAAGGTGCACGTGCCTCCGACGTTGCTAAATGTTTTATCATCACCGTGGCCTTTCTCTATGTGGGGCATTGACATGATTAGGGAAATTAAGCCAAAGGATTCCAGTGGACACCGATTCATCCTAGTTGCTATTGATTACTTCACAAAGTGGGTTGAAACTTCATCTTATACCAACGTAACTAAACAAGTGGTTGCCCGTTTTATCAAGAGGGAGATTATCTGCTGGTACGGATTCCAAAACCAAATCATAACAGATAATGGAACCAATTTGAATAACAAGACAATGAAAGAGCTGTGCGATAACTTTAAAATTGAACATCATAACTCTTCTCCCTATCGTCCTAAGATGAACAGAGTTGTCGAAGCTGCGAATAAAAACATCAAGAAGATTTTGCAAAAAATGGTGAAGACCTATAAGGATTGGCATGAGATGTTGCCATTTGCCTTGCATGGGTATAGAACATCTATCCGCACTTCGACAAGGGAAACCCCTTTTTCATTGGTATATGTGATGGATGCAGTCTTTCCCATTGAGGTTGAAATACCTTCTTTAAGAGTCATAATGGAAGCCAAGCTTGATGAAGTGAAATGGGTGAGAGGAAGACTTGACCAACTGAACCTTATTGACGAGAAGCGTCTGGCAGCGATGTGTCACTATCAGTTATATCAAAAAGAGGATTAAAAGAGCTTTTAATAAGAAGGTTCGCATCCGAGGTTTCCAAGAAGGGGAGCTTATACTCAAGAAAATATTTCCAATTCACAAGGATGCGCAGGAAAAATGGATGCCTAACTACGATGGCCCATTTATTGTAAAAACAATCTTCTTAGGAGGCTCGTTAATTCTCACAATGATGGATGGAGAACAACTTACCCCCTGGTGAATTCTGATGCAGTACAAAAATATTATGCCTAAAGAACCCGATAGGTCGAAAACCCCCAAGGGCGGCTTAGGCAACAATGGGTATCCCGCTGGATCACAACCTATGAAGGAGATCCAGGAAAAAGTTAGGGATGAAATGAAAAATGAGCTCTCTAAGTTGAAAACCCGAAAGGGAAGCTTAGGAAAAAATAAGCGTCCTGGTGGATTGAAAACCTGAAAGGGCGATCCAGGAAAAAGTTAGGGGCAAAGGCATTTCACTGCATCAGATGATTGTCACCTCTGCAGAAGATTACACGAGAAGTTCGTTTCGATCGTTGTTGTCAGCAGCGAGGTCGTAGAAAACTCTTAGTTATTAGGGATAGATTATCATTGGATTCGATATAACTTTTTCCATGTTGCCATTTTCAATTGTACATTTTCCATGGAGCTTTGCCATTTGCAAGCTGCCATTCTTGAATAAAATCAGGTTTTTTGGCCTTTCAATTGTTTGCAATTTGCTGTTTTCCCTATTTTCCTTTGTTACGCAAAACATTGTTTATTAGTTAATAATGATTTTTGATAGCAAAAGGTTTTGAACTTAAAAAAAAAACAACAGTTTTTGAAAACTTAACAAAACATAAAGTTACCTTGGCTCATGGAAAGATTCAGTGAAAATCTTAAGGTGGCAGAAGCCTTGATGTGTAGTCTCAGTACATTTTCCCATTGAAACGCCAATTTGAATTTATTTTTTGGGTTGTTCCTTCGGTCGTGTGTGATTACCAAGATTGAAGACGGTCTCCCCAGTATTCTCTATGAGATACGTTTTTGATAGCATGAAGACTCAACCTCAATGGAGTCATCCGGTGTCTCTACTGAAGTTATACTTCCATTTCTAACTAGCTTGCCGAAGTTTTTGTTTCCACAAGTGGAGTGAGTTTATTTCCCAGGGAACCCTTGGACGCTTTTGTTCTTTGAATTCAATGTGATTCCCCGTTTCCCCAGCAAGATAAATGTGCTTATCTATTTTCTCCTTTGAGTTTTTTGGGGTTCTTTGTCTCTATCTAGAGTCAACTCTTGCATATCATTAATCATTCGCATCATAACATATCATGTGCATCTTGCATGCCTCCGGATATTTGGTTGTTACCTTTTGTTTTATTTGTTTTATCCCAATTGTTACCTGCAGTCTTGTTTGTTAAGTCCGTTTGTCGCGGGCATCCTTCATCTTTTCAGGTCCTTGGTTGTCACCATTGTCTCTACCTCAGTTGTTACTAACTCTATTTTGTGGTTGTGGGTTGTCACCTATCTCCCCTTTAAAGTCTAATCGTTACTAGCAATCTCCTTAAAGTCCAGTGGTGACTATCATTGTTTGAAGCCCAATAGTAATTGGAATTCTTTTGAAGTCTAGTGGTGACTGACATTGTTTAAAGCCCAATAGTAATTGGCATTCTTTTGAAGTCCAGTGGTGATTGGCATTGTTTAAGGTCCAATGGAAATTGGAATCCTTTTAAAATCCAATGGTTATTGGTACCTAAAGTCCAATGGTAATTGACATTCTTTAAAGTCCAGTGGCGACTGACATTGTTTAAAGCCCAAGAGTAATTGGCATTCTTTTTAAGTCCAATGGTGACTGGAAATGTTTAAAGTCCAATGGTAATTGGAATCCTTTTAAAATCCAATGGTTATTGGTACCTATCGCAATTGCGAAAAAGGGCCGGTGAAAACAAACAGAAGAGTTGCCACCGAACGTTATTTATCCCAAAGAGAGAGAAATGAAACAGTCAAAGAAAACCTAAAAGAAAAGGAAAGACAAGGTCATCGCAACCAAATCTTGGGTTCGAGAGTTAGTTACGCAAGGGGAAGGTATGAGCACCCCTCACGTTCGTTGTACTTAATGGGATCCATGCTTGTTGTCTAATCTATGGGTGAAAACTATCTAAAAGTTACGGCTAAACGGGGGTGAACGGAAAGAACAGACTCGATAGGACATCGTTGTCCTATGCCTACGTATTCCCTCGTGCAATGGGAAAGTCAAAGTCAACGTAGTTCGGGAAACTAAAGGTGATGGGGGGAAGGTTGCTCGCCAGAACATCGCCGTCTTGTGCCTACGTATACTCATCTGGTATGAGAAATCATAGCAAACGTAGTTCAGGAAACTACAGGACAAGGTTGGTTAAGACATTTTTTATGAGTGACATTAAGTTTCCATTCCAACAGTTAGGGACGATGCCTGTTTGCGGAAGAATGGAAAAGTAACGTACTCTTTCTGAAAATGAGGTTTGAAACAAATCTGAAGGATGAAAAGGTTTGAGTTCCATTGGTGAATTTTAGAGAAATGAATTGAGTTAATTTGAGACACATATTGCACTAGAGATTATGACATAAGAGTGAATGCGTCGCATATCGCCCAAAGGGCATACGCTAAACACTATAGACAAGTGAAGAGAGACCTCCCCACTTATCATTTCTCATGTACTTAAGGCTCGTAGCGTATAACACTTGTCATTCTTTATTAAATGTCTTAGAGGAGTTTGAGATGAGAAGAGAAGGCACAAGGACACTAAAGGGAACTGAGAACCCTAATGTTGTCGTGCAAAGTGGTCCTAAAGTTGGGATGAAAGGTACTACCTAATTTTATCATACAAAGAATTGAAAGCCTAATGAGTCTCCTACTCCCATCTTAAATAGAGGGACTAGGGATCCTAAGGGATCATGTGAGCAAGCACAAGTAAACATATAACTAATCAATCACAAGTGAAAGTAAAAAGAAAGACTTAAACAAGTCATGAAAGATGAAAAGAGATGAGGGAAGCATACACACCAACAACAAGGATCATGTAAACATGAGACACACATCAATGACACACACAAGTCATATCCAAGTCAACAAGATGGAAGTTAGAACACAAAGGCAAACAAGGCAATCACACAAAGCTAAATGCCACAAGCATCTTAAGAAGAATGATACTAAACAATGAATCATAATCAAATAAGTGGGGGGAGAAATAGAGTGGGGAAGCAACCACATTATGATCATCTAAATCATACATTCACTCATGATCACCCAAAGATAACCCTCAAACAAACTCATGACAAGTTCATGCACTTAAGTCATTCTCAAAGTAAGACATAGGCCACAAAAACAAACAAGACCAAGCATACAATTAACAAGATCAGAAACAAAGTCAAATGATGTGCATCAAATTCAAACTTAAGTTATCAAACAAAGTCAAGAAGGACTACACTCAAATAGGAGAACCAAAGTCCAAGCAAACATCTCATAATTCAAACATAAGTGGAAAACAATATCATACAAGGCCTGTGAGGTGAAACCAAAACTCAATGGACCTCTAATCATGAAGATCAGAATCTCAAACATGTTAATGAGAGCCAACATGATTTATCAAGCACTCAAGGGATCACACAAGATCATATCCCAAAACTAGGTCAAGATATGCACACACACACACATAGTTTAAACAATGAGGTTTTGCAACACCAACCAAAAATAGAAATGAACCCAAATAAAATCCAAATAAAATTTTAAACTCAAGTTGAGTCCAATCAAAATTAGTGTGCAAAAGATCATGGCAAGAATTGCATCAAAGCATCACCAATTATGTCAAACAAGACAAATTACTAAACTTATCGAGCATACATCGAGGGCCAAACAAAATCCAATGAAAAACAACTAAGAAATGAACATTAAGACACCAAACCACCCCTCAAATAAACCTCAATCAAACACCTAAGTGTGAGAGGAAAATTGGTCAAAGGGGGTATTCAAGTGGGGTCAAAGATCAAGTCTAAAATAAATGAACAAGCCATGAAACCACTTCACAAAATAAATTGATTAAAAAAATAAAAATAAAATAAAAATATTGAAAAATATCTTAACATACTAAATAATCAGAAAGCAATTTTTTCTATTTTTATAATGATTAGAACTAATTAAAATAAAACGAAAAAGAAAATAGAAAAGAAATAAAATAAACATGGAATAAGAGCAAGAGGGGGTGTGATAGTACAAACCAAATGAACTGAAATCATGTGAAACACGCTGATGGGCTAAAAAGAGGGGTGTGTGGATATCAAAAGTGACAAAGCCCAACCCAGAATTGGACAAAACCCTCAGACTAAATGAAACGCAACATTTCGTTAACAGATGTGGCATGCCACATCATGTTTCAACACGCCACACAAGCCAGTCAAAGCCCACATCACCACACACCTCAGACACCGGAGCCCTAGCTCCGATTGTCTTCTCCGGTGAGCCTCACCGGTGATGGCTGAAAAAGTTCATAAAAATGGAAACCCAAGACATGTTTTCAAAGGATTTTTCACGTAGATCACGAATCTACCATTAGTTTTTCATAAAGCCTCCTCTATCATGATGAAAATGCAGCACGAAAATCCAACACACAAACTGAAACCTCATCAAACAACCATAATAACAACACAAACATTGCCTACACTTGGTAGGACTTCAGATTCAACCAAAATGGACTTAAATACATGCCTAAAATGAGAGATCTAGGTTAAGAAAAATTACCTAATGGAGCAACTCCGTTGGTCCTTCAAATGCAACGCAAGATTCAAATTCAAGCTTCCAATCTCCTCCTAATGCTTCAGTGATTGAGAAATGAGCAAAAAAAGGAAGGAAAAACCAGAGAGAAATGGGTTTCGAAGAGAGAGAAATTTTGAGAGATTTTTGAATGAAACTCACTCGCTCTGCAGCTGCTCACCCTCTGATCACGTTAGGGTTTGTTTATGGCTTATATATGAAGGTTGCGAGGTGTTTTGGTAGGCCTATGATGAGTATTTCTTATGATTTCAACAACTTGCCAAAAATGCCAAAGTGATGCACACACGGGTTTTGGGTGGTTTGTCATTCCTTCAATTCACTCTTTTTTTGGTCAGATGGGGTGAGATAATGAATAGGTGTGGTTTGGAGGATTGGAAATGAATATGTCATGTATTTTGAATGGTTGCCTCATATGGCATGAAAATTCAAAATGGATTGAAATTAAGAGTTCATGTTTTCTCACTTTGGGTAAGAAATGGTATGGTCATGTGATGATACTAGAATGGTACAAAAAGATCAAAAACAAACTCATTTGGTGACTTGAAATGGAAGAAACTCACATTAAGTACAAAAGTTCATGTTTTCATGCTCATCATGGTTTAATGATCTCATAAATCATCAAGGACCATGTGTTTTGAAGTCATGATGGAGTTAAAGTCTTGGAAAAAAAGTTTCATGTGGCAAGAATTTAGATTTGAGGACTTGAAGTTCATGAATTTGGTCTTTGAAGTGAATGACCTAAAACTAGGTTTCCAATAATGACATTGACTTGGGATGACCATAACTAGAGCTTCACACATGAGAATGATGAGTTCTAGCACTTTTTGGAAAGCTAAGACAATAAGGAACAACTCTCATGTTTGTTTAAGAATGAGGAAAAGCTTGATTCCATGTGAACAATGCCTTGGAAGTGAGTTACCTTTGAATGCCTCTAAATTCTCTTCATTTTGTGACACCAACTTATACCAACCATAAGTTGAGATGTATGAATACAATGGGAGAGTTCTTGTACTTAAAAGAAAGCTTGAAATATGAGGAACAAGTCTCATGTTTTATGGAAGATGAGATGGGACTTGCATCATTGTGAGAATTGTCATTGAAGTTTTATGCCAAAAGAGGGGATTTTACATTGAGAATCATCTGAAACCCTAATTTAGTAACTTCTTGAACTGTTGAATCTCTTTAACCTAGATTCCACATGAAAATTGAGATGACTTAGGATGACTTCTCATGGCTTCAATGATCAAGAATAAATCCTTGAGCTCTTTGAAATCCACAGTTGACTTTTGTTGACCAGATGAAACCCTAACACCCTATCTATTGACCGAGGTTCTTACAAATGATTTGAGTGATCATGTGACCCCCATAGAGGACCCTCAAGGTGTATATTTAGTTCTTGAATCATATCTCATCCAAGGATATAGCCACATGTGCCTCTAATCCCTTTCAAGATAAGAGGAGATAACCAAACAACTACTCTCTCTCCTCAAGCAATCTTGAGACCAACTCTGATGACAATAATGACTTGGTGCCTTGAAATTGTACCCTTGCTTGAACTTTTAACATGAAGCTTCTACTTTGAATAGAAAATATAACATCTTGATTCCCTGTCTATAACCAATGCTATGCACAAATGCTAATGCAAGATGCTATGAAACATAAGCCAAGATAGAAGAAGAGGTTGGGCAAATTTTGGGGTGCAACAACTGCCCATATTCAAACAACTTGGACCTGAAGGTATGAAAAGCAACTGCTTTCAAACATTCAAGGTAAAAAGTGATTGAATATAAAAAGAACCCATAAATTTACAACCTGCGGGGATGTGCACTATTGAGTTTGCTAACCAGAAGTGGACTTAAAAGCGACGGGTGCCAACCAAGAGTTGGGATGATCGAAACAGTAACTGATCAAAATGATAACAGGGGCTACCAACCAAAAGTCAGAATTTCCAGGGGATTGTATCTGAAAGTTGTGAAAAACAAGCTACTAACCAAAAGTTAGGATCACCCAGAGAGTTATAACCAAGAGTTATGAAGAAAAGACTACTAACCAAGAGTTAGGATCATCCAAAAGATTATCATCGACCAAAAGTCAGAACAAAACTTCTAACTAAAATTTAGGATCAACGACCAAAAGTCGGAACAAAAACTGCTAACAAAAAGTTAGGATCAACGACCAAAAGTTGGAATAAAAACTGCTAACCAAAATTTAGGATCATCGACCAAAAGTCGGAATAAAAACCGCTAACCAAAAGTTATGATCATCGACCAAAAGCCGGAACAAAAACTGCTAACTAAAAGTTAGGATCAACGACCAAAAGTCAGAACAAAAACTGCTAACCGAAAGTTAGGATCAACGACCAAAAGTCGGAACAAAAACTGCTAATCAAAAGTTAGGATCATCGACCAAAAGTCGGAACAAAAACCGCTAACAAAAAGTTAGGATCATCGACCAAAAGTCAGAACAAAAACCGCTAACCAAAAGTTAGGATCAACAACCAAAAGTTGGAACAAAAAGAACTTTGCGGGGAATGAAGGAAACGCAAACAACCAAAAGTCGGGATGAAAGCTACTAACCAAAAGTTAGGATCGCCAGAGAAATGAGACTACCAACCAAAAGTCGGGATGACGACTCCTCAGGGTAACAAAGTAAGACTACCAACCAAAAGTCGGGATAACATCCGGGATAAACAGGAAGTAGAATCAACCGATTTACAACCTGGAAAAGAGAACTCCGCTGGGGAAAGAGAAACTTAAACAAGCAAAATCTGTTGGGGATCAAAAATAAGATGATAACATCCACTGATGATTCTTATTGGGATCTGGCACCACAAAGGCTCATGAGTTATGCTGTTATCTGCTGGAGAGATATTTGGCAACAAAAGGTAACAACCTGGCTTATGCTTCGGAAGCATATGTTTGAATATGGCGTAATGCTCCATATGAAATGGAATGGCTACGTGTTTGGGGGGATGCTATGCAAAAATGCAAATGCAAAGAGCACCACCAAGAGAAGGTGCCAAGAGAAACGACGAGCCAACTTGCTGAGGAAAATGCCCTGGACGGCCTACCTAAATAGAACTCTACTGGGGAAAACTTCCATTCGGCTGGGAATTGAGAATAACATCCATCAGAAAATTATTCTAAACATTTCACTTTGGAGAAAACCAGTAACCATTAGACTCTACTGTGAATGTCTACCACTTCTAATTTACTCGTCGAGGGAATCAACAATAATCTCTGCTTGGGGAGAAAAGTCTATGAAATAGAACCTGTCGGGGAACAAAACCAAACTCGCCCTGTTGCCGGGGAATAATCTCAATCTTAACCTTCTGGGGATAAGTGCACACTACCATTGATGAGGGACTTGGAAATAGTTCTTGGTGGAGGAATCCTGTAAATGACAAACAAAAACATGTCGTGTATGCAAAAAAGGCTATTTCGGTCATCGTCCGTGACATCATTCAAGTAAGTCATTGTTTTAATCATGATTAGCAAAGCCCCAAAAGTTTTTATACGCAAAAGTTTTCAAAAATATCAGACGTCTTCTCGTAAATAAAACAGTAAAAAAAACTAAACAAGAAGAGAAAAGCTCTTTGTGGAAAATACTTCATTGATTAAAAGCCCTATAAACAGGCAAATTACAACAGATGCAACTCCTGAAAAGAGGAAATCGCTCAAAAAGTACAAATGCAAAAGATATACAAATGTTGGCAATATGGAAACAGACAACCACCATGTGTCGATTCGACTATGACTCGCATGACTTCGATACTTCACCAATGTTTCGCTTTCTAAAGAGACTAACTTATTAACCTTCGGGTCCTCCAAGAATCCAACTGTGCTTGTGGGTCAGACGCGGACCATAGTCGTTTGCTTTTAAATCCCTAACTTTTGTCTGGATCTCCCTTTCGGGTTTTCGATCCACTGGGATACCCATTTTTGCCAAACTTGCCTTTTCAGGTTTTCAACTTTGCGAGTTTACTCTTTTTATTTTTATCCCTAATTTTTGCCCGAACCTATCCTTTTTATGGTTCGCCGGGATGCCCCATTTTTTCCTGAATTTTCCTTTTTTATGTCCAGCTGGTCTCTTTTAAGCAAAGTATTTTTTGACTACGTCCACGTTCACAGGAGATGCAAAATCTTCACCGTCCATAGTTGATAGTAATAAAGCTCCTCCATAGAAAACTTTGCTTACTACATATGGACCTTCGTAATTGGGATTCCATTTGCCTCTATGATCCGTTTGTGGATGGAGGATCCTCTTCAACACTAAGTCACCTGCCTGAAAATGTCGAGGGCGCACCTTCTTATCAAATGCCTTCTTCATCCTGCTCTGATACAACCGGCCATGAGCGATAGCTGCCAATCTTTTTTCGTTAATCAGACTAACTTGATTCAACCTAGCCTTTACCCATTTTACTTCATCAAGCTTCACATCAACCAAAACCCTTAGAGAAGGAATCTCAACCTCTAATGGTAGGACCGCTTCCATACCATACACCAATGAGAAAGGAGTTGCCCCAGTCAATTTACGTACCGAAGTACGATAGCCATGTAAAGCAAAGGGCAACATCTCGTGCCAATCCTTATAAGTCACCACCATTTTCTGAACAATCTTCTTGATATTCTTGTTGACTGCCTTGATAGCACCATTCATCTTAGGACGGTACGGAGAAGAGTTGTGGTGTTGAATTTTGAAATTCTGGCACAATTCTTTCATCATCTTATTGTTCAAATTCGAACCATTTTCAGTAATGATTCATTCTGGCACTCCATATCGGTAGATAATGTCCTTCTTGATAAACCGAGCAACTACCTGTCTAGTTACATTAGCAAATGAGGCTGCTTCCACCCACTTGGTGAAATAATCGATTGCCACTAAGATAAAGCGATGTCCATTGGAGGCGGTCGGTTCAATCTTGCCAATCATATCAATTCCCCACATTTGGAAGGGCCAAGGAGATGCCAAAACATTCAGAGGGCTTGGCGACACATGCATTTTGTCGGAGTAAATTTGACATTTATGGCACTTCCTGGCGTACTTAAAACAATCAGACTTCATGGTCATCCAGTAATACCCTGCTCTCAACAATTTTATGGACATTGCATGCCCACCGGCGTGTGTACCAAAAGAACCCTCGTGGACCTCTTCCATTAGCAAACTTGCTTCATTTTCATCCACACAACGCAACAACACCAGGTCAAAATTTCTTTTGTATAGCACATCATCTTTGTTTAAGTAGAAATTTCCCGACAGCCTTCTCAAAGTCTTCTTATCTCTAATCGATGCTCCAAGCAGATACTCTTGATTCTTGAGGAAATTTCTGATGTCAAAATACCAAGGCTTCCCATCCGACGCTTCTTCTATTGCAAATATGAAAGCTGGCCTTACAAGGCGCATGATATTGATCATTGGAGCTTCATTCTAGTAATTCACTTTATACATTGACGATAAGGTTGCCAAAGTGTCCTCCATTTGATTCTCAGCCCTCGACACATGATGAAATTCCACCCTGTCAAAGAAAAGAAGCAATCTTCTCGCATAATTCATATAAGGCACCAAATTGGGTTGACGAGTTTCCACTCTCCTTTGATTTGATTAACGACTAAAGCTGAATCACCATACACATCAAGATTCTTGATTCTCAAATTAATAGCTTCTTCTATACCCATGATGCATTCTTCATATTAAGCTTCATTATTGATGCAGGAAAATGTTAATCGGGCGGTGAACGGTATGTGAGAACTGTGAGGAGTTGTAATGATTGCCCCAATTCCGTTACCATATGAATTAACAGCACCATCAAAAATCATCTTCCACTGAGAGCCAATTTCAGGACCTTCGTCTGGTAGAGGGTCGTCACAATTCTTCATCTTCAAAAATATTATGTCTTCGTCAGGAAACTCAAACCTCATTGGTTGATAATCTTCAACTGGTTGTTCCGCGAGATATTCTGACAAAACACTTCCCTTAATGGCTTTTTGGGAAACATATTGGATATTGTATTCTGTCAGAACCATCTGCCATCTGGTAATTCTCCCTGAAAGCGCTTGCTTTTCAAACACGTACTTGATTGGATCCATCTTCGAAATCGACATGGTTGTATGATTTAACATGTATTGCCTTAGGCATTTGGCTTCCCAAGCAAGTGCACAACATGTCTTCTCTAGCATTGAGTATCTAGACTCACATTCTGTGAACTTTTTACTCAAGTAGTAAATAGCGTGCTCTTCTCTACCTGTCTCGTTGTGCTGACCGAGCACACAACCCATTGAATTCTCCAGAACAGTTAAATACATAATCAAAGGTCTTCCTGCAACTGGAGGCATTAATATCGGAGGTTCCTGCAAATATTCTTTTATTTTTTCAAATTCCCTTTGATAATTTTGGTTCCATACGACTGCTTGATCATTCTTTAACAATTTAAATATTGGTTCACAAGTTGCTGTAAGGTGAGATATGAACCTTGCAATGTAGTTCAATCTCCCCAGAAAACCACGAACTTCTTTTTCGGTTTTTGGCTCAGACATTTCTTGTATTACTTTTATCTTTGCAGGATCTACCTCGATTCCTTTTTCACTGACAATGAACCCCGACAGCTTTTCTGATCTCACTCCGAAAGTGCACTTATTTGGATTCAACCTCAATATGAATTGCCTTAACCTTTCAAATAAATTCAAAAGATTAACCAAGTGACCCTCCTCTGTCTGCGACTTTGCAATCATGTCGTCATATACACTTTGATCTCATGATGAATCATATCACGAAATAGAGTCACCATCGCCCGCTGATAAGTTTCCCCTGCATTTTTCAATCCAAAAGGCATAACTTTGTAGCAAACGATTCCCCACGGCATGATAAAAGTAGTTTTCTCCATGTCTTATGGGGCCATTTTGATTTAGTTGTACCCATAGAAGCCATCCATGAAGGAAAACACAGAATATTGAGCAGTATTATCAACCAGAACATCAATGTGGGGGAGCGGGAAATCATCTTTTGGGCTCGCTCTATTCAAATCTCGATAGTCGACGCACATCCTGACCTTTCCATATTTCTAGGTACAGGAACAACATTAGCGACCCAGGGAGGATATTTTGTGACGGCGAGAAAATCGACATCCAACTGCTTCTGAACCTCTTCCTTAATTTTGACTTCCATATCCGACCTAATTCTTCTCAACTTTTGTCGGTATCCAACCCTGGCATATCTTCATACGACCAAGCAAAGACATCTCTATACTCGTGAAGCATTTCGACAAATTTTCTTTTGATGTTGTCTTCCAACGCAACCCCGACCCTGACTTCTTTCCAGTCCTCCTCAGTGCCCAGATTGACAATTTCAACATCCTCTTGATGAGGCAAAATGACTTTTTCCTCTTGTCTGAAAAGTCTGTCCAGCTCTTCAGGTAGGTCATAGTCTTCATCAGTCTCTTCTTCAGCTTGAAAAATAGGATCGTCAAAATCATATCGAGTCATAGCCGAATCTGAATCGATGGTATCTGAGATGTGAAACCTGCATGACTGATGTTTTTATGCTTAAATATGTAAACAAACAAAAGCACATTGCCATTTTAATGTTGGAAATATAAGAAGAAAAACAAGGATCAAAACATTTGAATGCAAAAAGAACGCCTTTCATTAATGATAAAAAGTTGAACATAAACCAAAGGGCCCTACAAAGGAATGTAGGACCACACATAATCAAAAACAAAGAAATTACTCTTCAGAAGTTACTTGGACGATTTCCTCCACAGTCCAATTGCATATCTTCTGTCCAGGAACACACGGACGAATCCAAACATCCATGTCGCAGTCGCTATCTCCTTCATCATCTCCCACAACATTAATCCTATCAAACATAACCCCGCCACTACTGAATTCAACAGGTCCTCTGTACCTCGGAGCACTCTGAGAAGAGGATGGGCTATACCCCAGGCCAAACCTGTCTTGCTTGTTAGGAACACTGAGAACTTGGCCCCACTTCTGTGAAGAACCGGATTCTGCAATAGCACGGGCTTCTTTAAACGATGACATTGAAATTTCTAGAACCTTGTTATTAGCAGGAGGCTTTTCCTGAACCTGTACCGCTTCAAAAGCCTGACACAGTGTCTCATGAATCTCGCCATCCACTTCTACGTACTTGAAAGATGATAGCTGACTGATCATGATATCTTCCTCTCCACAGACCGTGACAATCTTCCCCTCCACCATATCCTTCACAGCCTTCTAAACAACCTGGGAAAACACCACCCTTCAACAATCTGCTTTTCACATAACTCAACGGCGTCTTCAACTCCGCAACACTAGTTATTAGTTTCAACCTTTCTCCTTCGATGACAGTATTTTCTCTAGCCACCCCATGATTCGGCATAGGATTTTGATTCACATTCGGGGTCTCATTCGTAAAGTTGATTGCTTTAGAATCAAGCAAATCTTGCACTTTATGCTTAAAAGCTTTACAATTATCAATGTTATGACCCGGAGCCCCGGAATGAAAGTCGCACCTTGCATTTGCGTCATAGCCCGGGGGAGGTATGCTAGTAAGCGGCGCCAAAGTCCTTTTTTTGTACAAGTTGTAACTGTATCAGATTGTCATACCCCAAATTTTACCCTTAGATTCATCGTGCATTTCATTTTGTTCCGTATTTCGTTTTAACTAACCGCTAACCGATTTCCTCAGATTGTTCGTTTTGCAGGCGTATTGAAAAAGCGAGAAAATATTACCATGTGCCTTTAATTCGTGAAGCGCAGACGTGTCGTTAGTTCGCAGTTCGTTGATGATTACAGAGCAAGATTATTATCAGAAGATCCTCAAGCAACTAGGGTTTTCTACCTCTCGATTCACACGATATTTGGGTTGAGAATAGTTGGATTATTATGACAGTATCAACGTCAGGTTCTTCTTGATACCGTCTGTTTTTATTTGAGAACTGGGATTTAGTCGCCAGATTAGATTTCGGAATGCTAAATAATATTGATTTGAGGGTGTTGAAATATGAATGGATTTGAATTTGAATCGACGCGAAATTTATTTCAAGAAGGGTATCTAAACAAGTTTAAGCCGCATTTCATGTTTCTTTCTCTATTCGGTTACAAGCTTAAATTTTTAGAGGCGCAGTGGAATTATGGGTTGATTTAGTCGCAAGTATCAGTTGAGTCGATTCGGATTACAAAAGTCAGGGTTATTCAAGATACGGTCTGGATTTTAAATGCGGAAGAAAATTCATTTTTGCCACTAAAATGGATTTATCTGTTTATCCATGCGAGACCACGTTCGTCGATGTTTATTACCGAGTACTGATTAATTTTCAAGGGATCCAGTGGGAGTTCAGAAGTTATGTCGGATGTCAGTTCATTTCGAGTATCGTGTCAGACTGTCAGTTACCGAATTTGGATGGTGAAATATCAAGTTTATTCAGAAAGGAATGCAAATTGAATTTAGTCAGAAAATCAATTTTTTATTAAAGACTGAAGTTATTCAATTTCCGTACAATTTTGATTACAAAGTTCATTCAGGAATTTACATTTTGAATATTACAGAATTACACATCCTAAAATCCTAAATTGGCCCTAAACGATCTAAGTCTTCATATCCGATTGTTCGTCGTCTCCGAGCTTCCAAACCTGCAAAATTAGTAGACATCAAGGAAAAATGATTAAGAGTCAGTTAATCGAAAAAAGGTTTTTTTGGTTGTTGCGACGCCCTCAGAAAATTCTCATCACTGGGCATGTTAGGAGCGCAACAACGACAAGGTCGCCACCAGCTCCCGACTCCATTTCTCGACCTCGGAAAATCCGGCAATAACTGTCCAGGCACCCAGAGAGAGAGAAAAGTTTCCGAGAAAAAGAGTTTTTTCGAAAAATGATTCTGTCCAAACAGGCCTTAGGAGCATTTCCGAAAATCATGAACAAATCAATCCAACAAACATCCAAAATAAGCAAAAAATGCCAAATCCAGATCCACCAAATCAAAATATTTCATATAAAAAAAAAACATATCTGAATCATCATCACTAAGATCATAAAAGATCCACAATCAGAGCTATCATCATAATAAAAATCAAATCCAGATAATGATATCAGATCCAACAAAATCAAATCAGAAATACGTTTTGATTGAGAAATCAAATAAAATCTCAGAAGAAGAGAAATATGTGGATAAAAACGGATAAAATCCATCAGTATAAAACCCAAACATATCATCATCAAAGGGGGCGGCGAAAACCCTAGGATCCATCACGAGAAAACCATAAAAGTAACAGCCACACGAAATCATCCTAGGACGAACAGAAAACCATTAATCCATCGTCCAAACCGCCACCAAGCCTCAAAAAATATTCATCATCGGCAAAACAAAACCCCAACACGGGAATCAACAAGTCCACCAACAAGACCACAGATCCATGGCTGGAATAATCATCGCCACCAACTGAGCGTGAACCGGAAAATCAACTGTAACCTACAAATCAGCAGTAAAAATTCATCATCGGAAATCTGGACCGTAAATCATCACGAAAGTCATGCACGGATCCAAATCCTAACGAAAACATCATCATTTCGTCGTCCAAACCGCTCCAAACCCAAAGAAGGGTGAGCAATTTATTTAACTGGATGTTTTATGCTTTTGCAGAACAATCATAAGAAGAAGAAATTCACGGTGGAGCGCGAAGAAGACGATAAAACGGACAAAGGAAAGGAGAAACAAAAGAGAGGGATCCGTGAGAGGGAGAGACATGGAGAGAAAGATAGAAAAAACGACAGAACAAACCCAAAAGGGGAGGCCTGCACCGCAGCCGAAAAGATGGGGTTCCTAGAACTCTAATTTTTTGTTTGCCATTTTTTATACCTTGTTAAATGGGTTGGGTCTGGTGGGTAATGACCCAGCCCGAACCGTTTTATTTTATTCTTTTTCTTTTATTGTTTTAATGGTTTTTTTATTTAATTTTTTTCATTAACTGAATTGTAAACTAATAGCAAATAAAATCCATTTTTTTTAGTTAAAACTTTGTAAATAAATCAACCCAACATTTTTTTCTTAAAATAAAAACTAAACTTTTTTTATTAATTAAGACCAACCTTTTTTTAAAGATTAACTTTTTGTAAATTTAAAACTTACTCTCTTTTTTTTAAACTTAAAATTAACTTCTTTTTTTAAAATTAAAATCCACCACTATTTTTTTTAAAATTTAAATATTGACTTTTTTAAAACAAATTCCAACTTTTTTTTAAAACCAAAATTCTAACACTTTTAAGATCAAAATTCTAATATTTTTTTAATTCAAAATTCTAACCCTTCTAATTTAAGATTCTATTTCTTTTTATTATAACATTTTTCCTAATTACATGAATTCTTCAAGTTTCCCGTAACAATTAACTGCTTTAATTTCTAATTTTCATCCACTCTAAATTCATCAATCTTTCATTCTCAATATCATTCTCGATTATACATTAACTTGTTGTTAACCTTTTTTTATATTTTTACTTATACATTCACTAACATTATTGTTGCTATTCACATTTCATCCTTATCACTTGTACATTATTCCATGTTTCAATATCGTTACTTATTAAATTTCCCCTTTCATTATTTGACCGTTTTCTCCTCCGAAGGATTAGGTGTAACCGTTTGACCGTCGTGTCAATAGTCCTTACCTTTGACCCTTTCAAAACCCTAATTGCATAGGCGTCCCGCCGTGGACCAAATTACCCTTTACCCTAGCATTAGGTTAAGGAGTCACCACACTCTGTTTTAGGTTTCCCGTCGTGGAATGTCTATCTTACCCTTTAATTCAATTCAATTAAAACGTAGAAATAGGAGTCGCTGAATTCCACGTAAGCGCTTCCTTAAGAACGCTTATTCCCCATTGAAACCTTGACCACAATCAAGAAGTTTTTAACCTCCTTTTCAAGGGGAACTACGATTACTCTGATTCGATCCCCTACCTCGGATACGTAGGTACAAGATGCGAATCTTGGCAAGTAAACTTAGGACTAACCCTTAGGTATTTCTTTCACCTTTTAACTCTTAGCATATACCTCAAGCAGATAATCAAGCAAAATAGTAAATTTAAACAAAAGGTTCCTGTAGAGTACTACAGAAGTTTAGGGTGCTAATACATTCCCTAAGCTTAACCAACCCCTTACCTAGATATCTCCCCGCATTGTTTACGATACAAAAATTAGGTTTTTCCTTCTTTGACCTTTTCCTTCAAATAAATCAAAGACCGGTTGTGAATCAAAGATTGTGATTCAAATTAATTAATAATTTGATATCCTATTCTCACTGCAACATAGATGTTGCAGCAATTGAGAGTAAGGCATGGAAGGCGTGTCGGATTTCCTGTTAGTCATCCTTCCTCTGTCTGGATAACGTCAAGGTGCAATGGTAGGTTGCTGAGATACAGCCGGAATGGCTATACTAGCAATTTGTTGCTGACGGTGAGGCTGGTAATGTTGTTTTTGTTGTGCTCGGTCTCTGTTTCTGTAGGCTGACATGGCATTCGTGTCTCATTCCCTTTTCTTTGAATTCCCATATGTCTTCCTCATTCCTCTTGATGTGGACCCTTCTCCACTCTGTATCTTCCCTAATTTTATTCTGTTTTCCACTCTTTCCCCTGTTATGGTCAAGTCTGAGAAACTCCCACACATACTCCCAATTAGCTTCTCATAGTATATTCCTGGCAGGGTTGCCACGAACATATCAATTAATTCCCGTTCCACCATCGGGGGTTGAACTCTAGCTGCTAGTTCCCGCCACCTCTGGGCGTATTCCTTAAATCCTTCATTGCTTCTCTACAATAAGTTTTGTAACTGTACTCTGTTTGGTACCGGATCACTATTATATTGATAATGACGAATAAAAGCTTCCCCTAAATCCCTCCAACTCTGGATATGCGTCCCTTCCAAACCCATATACCATTCTAGAGAAGGACCTGTCAAGCTGTCCTGGAAGAAGTGCATTAACAATTTCTCATCATCTGAATAAGCTGACATCTTCCGGTAATAAGCCCTGAGATGTACTCTAGGACAGGTCGTCCCTTTGTATTTTTCAAAATCTGGCACTTTGAATTTGGGGGGAATCTTGACCCCTGATATTAATCCCAGATTAGACATGTCGAGTCCCAAAGAGTTTTGGTTCTCGAGGCTCTTTATCTTCTCCTCAATCATCTTGAACCTTTTGTCAGCCTCTGTGGAGGGACCCATGTCCAAGTCTCTCATTGAAAATACGTCATCTTGGTCGTCTTCTTCCCAATGAGGGCCTGCAGCTCCATGTGCAGCATGCACACCACCTCCTGCACCAGTCATATGAACTCCTGCTTGGTGATCTCCGCCTGGAGGATTAACAATAATAGGGATTACATTGGCCTGAGGAATGCTACCATCATCCAGGGGAGGAATAGTAATAGTTCCTCCATGTAAGACACCACTGCCATCCACTCTGGCTATCAGTGGTTGGACAAGAGTTCTCAGTTGTTCCTGCCCATTGACTACTCCCTGTATCATGTCCATAAACTGAGCCATCCGGTCTCTGAATTCCTGTAACTCTTACTGTACCTGATCCATGATCCTCTGCTGATTCCCCTTAGTAGAGTACCTGTGGAATGTCGGGTCTGCTATACTGTAAACTACTGGAACAAAACCACATAGAGATAAGATTAACGGTCCCAAGAACACCTGCTATGCAAAATGATAATGATAATGCACAATGCAAGCATGTATATATGATTCAGGAAGACCTTTCCCCTTGATTCTAGTTTTTATAACAAAAATCAAACAGGAGACAACGCATAGAATCATAAATCTCTTCTCATAAATAAAATGAGGATGAAAGTCAGCTTACACAAAATAACGTCAAGAGATAAAACAATAAATGATCATACGACCCCATCCAACAAATCTGGTGATGGTCTCAATTTAAGATAAAAGAGAAGAAAACTGAAGGAAAACAGCATCAGATAACCCTCATCAGCCACTATAATGAGTATGAAACTCCTCCAATAGCTTCTTTATATCTGGGTGTTCAGGCCTTGCAAATAATGCTTGTATAAGCAAATCTTTCTGCTGATAACATCCTTCAAACTTCGAGTGTAATCCTCCCAAGCATCTTCTCCGAAGGCATCTTCAAGTCTCAGTTTCTTCAACTCTGCCCTTATCTTGAATTCCTCTAGTGTTGACAGGGTTTCTCGTAACTTACGATCACTTTCATATCGGCGGGATGATTCTAATGAAGCTTTTTCATCCTTGATCCTGAGTCGTGTCTTTAATCTATCAACCTTCTTATGAAGCTCATCCTCTCTTCCTTTGTTGGCGGTTAGCGCAGCGTTCCACTGATCGTTGAACTTAGATATCTCCAGGCATGCTTTATCTAGCTCTTTCTTCTTGTTTCTAAGAACATTACCAGTGCTTTTCAAATCTTGACCAACTCGCCTCGTACACGAATATCTTCAGTCAACTCTTTTCCCATCTTGTCCAAGGCTTTTGTCTTCATCTTTTCCAAGTAGACTGCTTCATTCTTGTCGCTCTTTAACTAACTAACTTCCCTTTTCAACTCTTCATTCTCCTTGCGTAATTTTTCTTTTTCGACCCACAACTTATTATATCTCTAAATATCAACTGCCGTAGGTTCTTCAATGACCAAAGGATACAAAGGTTCTCTGACAGGGAATGGTAACAGCATTTTCTCCACCCTCTCATGAATCCAATCCACATAAAGTCCATAAGCTCTGCAGTCGCCCCTACCCAAAGAAAATTTTCCTCTCCAATGAACTCTTCCCCAAGCCTTCTTTAACCTGGCTAAAATGTCACAGTCAGCTGCTCTTGTGAAATATAGAGATTCATGTATTTCCTCCTCCTTCGGGGGTCCTTTCAAAGCGTAACCAAACTGTCTAATAGCAAGAGAAGGGTTATAATTGATACCATCTTTTCTTCCTATCAGAGGAACATTAGGAAAGTTTCCACAACTAAAGATAATCTCCATGCCGAGTAGATCTCGATTAAACCAGACAATATTCTCAGATGTCAAACCCATGAGCCTTTCTGACCAATCCAATATATCTGACGTATCAACAAAAGCTCCAAATCGAGGAAGATGCTCCATAAACCATTTATGAAGGAGTGGCGCACAACAAGAAACATTTTTCCCTCTTCTCTTCTCATTCTTGTAATGTATTGAATGATACACGTCTCCCAGAAGAGTAGGTACAAGATTCTTAAAAGCGAAAATATGAAAAGCATCCATATCAACAAAGTCCAGTATGTTGGGAAACAGAACTATGCCATATATGCATAAAGCTAGAATAGTGTTGAAAACCACCCAACAACCCTCCTTAGCAAAATGCTGAGCCTTTCCCACCAAGAAAGCCAATGGAAAACCAGAAACCCAATTTCTACAAACCACATTACCGTCTAACTCAGATTTGTTCAAATGAAGAGTGTTGGCCAGCTTTATCAGGTTAGGTTCCTCCTTAGAATGAAAGAAATGCATCTCCTCTAAGACCAGAACTCCTACATGTCGCATCGCTGCGAATAGGGGCCGACAAGGAAGGAAGAGTCGTCACCGTTTGTTATTTATCCAAGAAGAGGGAAATGAAATGATCAAAAAAACCTACGAAAAAGGTAAAAGACAGGTGATCGCAACCAAATCTTGGGTTCGGGAGTTGGTTACGCAAGGGGAAGATATGAGCACCCCTCACGACCGTCGTACTCGACGGGATCCATGTTTGTTGTCTATCTAAAATGGTGTTAATCTATCTAAGCTAAAGGCCACATGGACAAAAGAAAAGAAAAGAGACTTGATAGAGCATCACCACTCTATGCCTACGTACTCTCTCGTGCAATGGGAAAGTCAGAGTCAACGTAGTTCGGAAAGCTATGGGTGAAAGTGGGGTAGGTTGCTCGCCAAGAAATCTCCGTCTTGTGCCTACGTATCCTTGTCTGGTACGAGAAATCAGAGCAAACGTAGTTTAGGCTAACACGACCATAGGTTGGTTCAAGTGTTTTAATCGAGTAGGGTTAAACCTTCATTCTAGCAGTTAAGTGTATGCTGCTCGACCATTAGAGACTTAGGTGTTACCTGTTTGGGGGTAGAACCAAGAGTTAACAACACTCTCTTTGAAAATGGTTTTCAATTAATCCCGAAGGATGAAAAAGTTTAATGTTTGTTTTTGAGTCTTTTATGAAGAAGAAGTGAATTGAATTGCGTTTGTAATTCATGTTGCACTAAAGACTATGACTTAGGAGCGAATGCGTCGCATATCGCCCAATGGGCATACGCTAAACACTCTAGACAATTGAGAGGAGGCCCCCAATCATCATTTCTCAAATGCTTAAGGCTCGTAGCGTACAACACTCATTATCCTTTATTACAGATTTTGAAGAAGTTTTGAAAATGAGAAGAGAGAAGACACAACTAAGGGGAAACTAACTCAACCCTAATGTTTTCATGCAATGTGCTCTTATGATTAAGATTAAGAGAGAAAAGACTATCCTAATGTTATCATGCTTGGATTGAACACTTAATGTCTCTGCTACTCCCATCTTGAACAAATGGGACTAGGAATCCTAAGGGATCATGGCAAAGAAAACCAAGTAAACACACAATAAATCAATCACAAATGAGATGAAAGATAGAGATGCAAACATGAAATGCAACACAAAGAAAAGAAAGAGGAAAAAGTGTGGGGAAGCAACCACCACAAGCACATCTCAACCTCTTGAAGCCATGCAAAAGGATGCAAAACACAAAAGAATAATGCAAGCAAAAGAACTTGAACAAGTCCAAGCAAAGGTGAGATGAAATGGGAGAAGTGACAATTCCTACAATCATTTGAGCACCAATCACCAAACCAAAAGGCAAACAAAAGAGAAGGAGAAGAAGAAATGATCAAGATGAGGATTGGGGAATAGACTTGGGCAACAAGCAACATCAAATGAAATCTCAACCATAAGCATCACAATGATCATGCAAAAGGAAAACAACAAAAGGTTCTCAAAGTGGCAGCTCATCCAAGTTAAACTCAAAGTGCAAACAAGGATCACCAAATTAACTTGAATGAATTCCAAAGTCCCAAGGACAGGAGTGAGAACAAAGGAAGAAGATACACATATGAAAGAAGAAAGAAAAGCAAGACAAGTTGCAAAGATAAGGCATGGGAAGGAACCTAAGTTAAAACCACTTTCAACATTAAAGACAAATGGAAAGCCATAAACAAATGCAACTTGTAACATGAACCAACCAAGTGTATGACCTATAAACTTGCAACCTGCCACTTCAACATGTTAGGAATATGAATAAAGAGGTGTTGGAAGCATATGGGATCCCCAAGGGTAATTTCCCACAAGAACTAGGTCAACTAGCATATGTGAACCATCATTAGGGTGACTTGACTTGCAAGGTACACCAAAAATAGTGAAATGGTTCAATAAAATCCAAATAAAATGCATAAAACCTTCAAAGGTGTTGGAAATCTGAGGCCAAAGCACCAAAACCAAAATCCAATTAAAGCATCACCAAAAGAATTGATCTACTAGAGTGCTCCACTTTGAATGAGGGTTATCGAGGGTCAAACAAATGCACACCAAAGTCAAACAAAAATAGGTCAAACCTTGACCAAAACCAGCTTCTAAGGCACCTCAATTCATCATCAAAGTGAAGAGCAAGCCTCACTCATTGGTGGTTTCAAATGGTCCAAGAAATGAGCAAAAACAAATGGAAACAAACATAAAAACACTTCCAATCATTAAATTCAAATTAAATTTAAAACTAAATGGAAAATAAAATTAAAAATTATGGAAAATTAAATAACACATTAAAGTGTTAGAAAGTATTTTTGGTTGAATTTTATCATGATTGGAAGTATTTTAAACAAAATTAAATCAAAACAGAAATAAAATAAAGAAATAAAAAGCAAAGGAGCAAGGGAGGGTGCATTAGCAATGCTGGCTAACAAAGGAAACTAGTTCATGCGTGTGTTGGGCTGAAAAGAGGGAGGTGCCATTAGTAGAGAAGGCCCAATCCACTCAGAATTCAATCCATATCAAAATATTGTGCATCACTAATTGATGTGGCAGTCAAACACTCAAAGTCATCAAGTCAGCGCAATCTAGATCGTTCATCACTCTTGGTCAAGAGGTCAAACACCAGCACGTCATCTTACCTGCATTTGAACCAGACGTCGGAGCCTTTGCTCCCGTCGTCTTCTCCGGCGAGGTGGCCGGAGCTCAGTTTAACAAAACCACCACAAAACCTGCCAAATTTTATACCAAAATGAAGCTAAACTTATGTACATCTCATATCCATGGTCCATTGGTTTTAAACATGGCTAAATTGAGAGAATCGAACGGATCAAAGTTGATATGTACATCTGCAAACTTCATCAAACATGACAATTAAGCACTCAAACATGGCCTACACAAGGTAGGACTTCAGATGCAGCCAATATGGACCTAGATCATGCTCTAGAATGAGAGGAAAGTTGATTGGAAACTTACTTAACAAAGACACTCCGTTGGTGCTTTTGTTGCTTGTTATCTTGCTCCAAAACGTGCAGATCCACTCCAATTGGCTCAAGGAAGATGACTTTTGCTTCAATTTGAGTTGAATTGCTTTGAATTTGAAAACAGGATTTGAGATTTTCTTCAAGAGTTTTAAAACTGATTTTGCTCTTCCCTCCACCAAAATGCACTTCTGAGCATCCAAAATGAAATTGGAACTTATATATGATGGGTTAGGATTGAAATCAGAGGCCCATGAAGCCTTGTTGTACTGTTTTTTGAAAAAATGCCCAAAATGGAAATTGCTCATGCATAGGTGAAAACCATTGTCTACACTCATGGAAAGAGCTTGGATCTGCAGCTTATGACTTGAATTTTACATTGGAAATGCAATGGGCCTTTGATGTGGTCCAATTATGAAGTTTGAATGAGAAACTTATTTGTGAAGGAACCTTGAATTGCACGTTTTTTTGCTAGAATAGAACAAAATGAATTTGTGCTTTTTACTTGTTGAAGTCTTGTGAACAAAATTGGATCAAAATAAACCATGTAAATGACCTATAATCAATTCAATTGAAATCACCTTTTAAAGTTCATTTTCACTTGAAATTTCCCACCCAATGTCCATAAACAAGCATAATTCACACCAACCTTGAGTTCTATGATGTAAAAGAAGTCATTAGGAGAAACTTTCATGTTGGTTGAAAGTTCATTTGATTTGCATAAGTGCATGAAAATGACCTATAATTCAAATGGCCTATAATCAAAGTTTCCCAAAATACCTTTGCCTTGTAAGCTCCATAACCTGAGTTCCACAAATGATATCAAGGACTTATAGGACTTTTTGGAAAGCTAATATCATGAGGAATAACTTTCATTTTCATCAAAAGTTGAGGAGAAACATGATTCTAGGTTAAAAGTGCCTTGGAAGTGAGTTGAATTTTGTTGACTGAAAAAAATGTTCATCTGAGACCTATAACT
Source organism: Lathyrus sativus (assembly GCA_963859935.3). Taxonomy (NCBI): domain Eukaryota; kingdom Viridiplantae; phylum Streptophyta; class Magnoliopsida; order Fabales; family Fabaceae; genus Lathyrus; species Lathyrus sativus. Next base: position 56,232,551 of record OZ012735.1, on the reverse strand, counting down.
TGAGGGCATCATAACTTGAGTTCCACAAACCTAATGGATGAGTTCTAGTACTCAAAAGAAAGATTATAACAAGCTCTACAAGTCTCATGTTTACATGAAAATGAGATTGAACTTGTATTTTGAGGTAAATGGTCCTTGAAGATGGACACTAAAGAAGGGGATTTTACACTGAGATCCTCTGATGACTTAAAACCAAGTCTCCAACTCCTTCAAGCCCACAATTGACTTTGAGCTAAGCAGATGAAACCCTAGGTGCACAACCTTTAACTTCAACCTCTTGCAAGTGAAATGAATGCATAGAAAAACTCCACAATGACTTGAAAAGCACTCAATGAGCTTCTCAAACACCTCTTGTTCATAACCATGACCTTGTGGACCTCTTATGATCATCAATTGCCCTCCAAGATAGAAGGTACTCAACACTTGTCAATCTTCTCTCCCAGAGAGCTTTGACCACTTCTTGATGATTGTAAGCATTAGATAACTTGAATAAGCACTCTTGGTTGATCTTGTTACTCTTGATAATCTTCTCTTGAATGACACACCTCCTTTGATCCCCTGTAAAAGACAATGCTATGCAAATATAAATGCTAAAGAATGAAATGAAACATAAGCCAAGTAAAGAAAAAGGTTGGGCAAATTTTAGGGTACAACAGCTACCACTATTCAAGCGACTTGGACCTGACTGAGTGAAAAGCGAACGAATTTTTAACAATCAAGGTAAAAGACGATTGAATACGAAAGAACCCAAAAATTTGCCGACCGCAGAAACAGAACTGCAAACTTGTATTGGGACCATAAATCTCCGGAAATAACTGAATCTGATAGTTGCAACAGCAACAAACTAACTGATAACCAATTAGAAAGCATCGACACGCAGCTGGAAGAACATTTACTATCATGCAGGCAACGACACTAAGTCGGAAAGATCATCTGATATCACCATCAGGCATCTATTGAAACAATAGGCATCGCTAAATAAAAGCGAGCATCGAACCCGAAGGCCGGATCAACACGCAGCTGATGAACTTCTTCTAACCAGCAGGCATTCTCTAAATAAAAGCGAGCATCGAAACCGAAGGCCGGATTAACACGCAGTTGATGAACTTCTGCTAACCAGCAGGCACTCGCTAAATAAAAGCGAGCATCGAACCCGAAGAGCGGATCAACACGCAGTTGATGAACTTCTGCTAACCAGCAGGCATTCGCTAAATAAAAGTGAGCATCGAACCCGAAGGGCGGATCAACACGCAGTTGATGAACTTCTGCCAACCTGCAGGCATTCGCTAAATAAAAGCGAGCATCAAACCCGAAGGCCGAATCAACCCGCAGTTGATAACATCTGATGACAATTCACAAAAGAAATCCGTTAGGGAGAAAGAGAAACTTAAACAAGAAAACTCTGTTGGAGAGATAAGATGGACACATCTATCCAAAGATTTTGCCTAGGTCTGGATACCATACGGGTTGAAGAATCACATCACACTTCGCCACGGCCTGGATACCACGCGAGTAAAGAACAACAACATTTGTCGGGGTCTGGATACCTCACGGGCAAAGTAAATCAACACAAATTTCCATGGTCTGAACACCACATGGGCAAAAGCAAATCAACCATCTGCTGGAGAAACACCTGAAAACAAAGAGGTAACAACCTGACTTATGTTTCAAATGCATATGTTTTAAAATGGTGTAATGCTCCATACAAAATGGAAATGCTACGCCTTTCTGAGAATGCTATGCACAATGCAAATGCACCGAAACCGAATCAGCAGAATAAATGCTGAAAAGACAAAGCCAACTCCATCGGGGGAAGAAATGGGACATGCCAATTACAATTGGGACTTACACTGGGAAACAAGCCCTGAATGGCCTTTCAGACTACCACTTCTAGGGAGAAAATGACCCTACTAGAAGAGTGGTTATTCTGCCGGAGATCAAGTCAAATCCTGCTGAGAGAAGATGCCCCGAACAACCTTACAAGATACAACTCTCCTGGGGAATAGACGACCCGACCGGGGAAAGACAACCAAACGTCGGAGATAAGTCTAACCTGCTTGGGAAATCAACGACTCTGCAGGTGATAACAATCAACCACCGAAATTCACTTTGCTTTACCGGGAAAAACAGCCTTGAACGGCCTCCTAGAACACCGAAGTCCTTCTAGGGTACAAAATACACCTCTGGGAACAACCCCGCTCCGCTGAAGATCAAAAATTTGACCTACCGGGAATTACTCAACTGGGGAATCAACTTTTGCTGTAGATTACATCCAACTGCTAGGGATAACTCAGTGGGGATAACCGAATGAGATTTACCGGGAAACCGATCCCAAACTCTTTCTGCTGAGGATAGAGAATATCAATCTCTGAATCAACCCTACTCTATGGGGAAGAATAACCACTCTTCTTACTTCTCTGGGGATTAGGAGTCAATGGGAAAATATTTTAAAACTCGCTTTGACTCTACCGGGGAATTAACCTCTGCTTGGGGAATAAATCACCAATTAAAACCCTGAAGGGATACCAAGTCATATGCCTAGACACTGCGAGGAAACAAAGTCCTGAACTTGCTCCACTGCTGGGAAACAGTTCCAAACCTGCCTGGTGGAGAGAAATTTAATCTCGTCTCGTTGAGAAATAAGGGCGTACCTACGACCTGTTGGGGATACGGGCACATACCTGACCTGCACGAGGGATAAACTCGATGCTCTGGGGATGATTCTACCCTGCTGGAGAATTCAGTTTTGCACTGCCGAGGAATGAGTGTATACAAACAGTCTGTTGGGGAGAAGTGTACACCCTTTACCTGCACATCCTTTTCCGGTAGAAACAAGCCTCTGCTGGGGAAAAACTGAGTCTCAACTATACGTCTTCCTGTGGGAATGGTGATCCTACGGGGGATACACCTCTGGAAATTTGCCCCAAGGGTAACGACCTTGCAAATGAACAAACAACAAGATATCCTGCACAAAGGGAACTATCTTGTTCATCATCCGCGACATTGTTCAAATAAATCAAAGTTTTAATGATTATCAGCCGAAGCCTGTAAGTTTATGTATGCGCAGTTTTATCAAAACATCGGGCGTTGTTCGCAAACAAAACAGTAAAGGTTAAAGCAAGACAAACAAATTACTAAGTAGTGTATGCTTTATTGACAAATGGCCTGTAAATAGGCAGATTTTACAACAGATGCAACCTCTGAAAAGAGGAAGCTACACAAAAATTTACAGAAATACACAGAAATATAATAAATGTCGGCAATGTGGCACAGACAAACACCATGAGTTGATCCATCTATGACTTACCTGACGCTTCGTCCTCTGAAAAGATTGATTCAGATAAACGGCCCTCAGGTTCTCCTCAATCCACTATACTCTAAAGATCAAATACGCAGACCGCAATCATTTGCTTTTCAAATCCCTAACTTTTGCCTGAATCGCCCTTTCGGGGTCAATTCACCGGGAGACTCATTTTTGCCAAAGTCACCTTTCCAGGTTTTCAACTTTGCGGGTTTACATCTTTTATTTTTATCCCTAATTTTTGCCAGAACCCATTCTTTTTATGGTTCGCCGGGATGCCCCATTTTTCCTTGGATATTCTTTTATCTTTCCAGCGGGTCTCTTTAAGCAAAGTATTTTTTAACTGTGTCTGCATTCACAGGGGATGTGAAATCTTCACCATCCATGGTTGATAACAACAAGGCTCCTCCGGAGAAGACCTTTCGCACGACATATGGACCTTCGTAGTTGGGAGTCCATTTGCCCCTGTGATCTGTCTGTGGAGGGAGAATCTTCTTCAACACTAATTCGCCCGTCTAAAAGCTTCGAGGGTGCACCCTCTTGTCAAAAGCTTTCTTCATCCGGATCTGATACAACCGACCATACACAATGGATTCTAGCCTTTTCTCGTCCATTAGGCTGAGCTGATTCAATATGTTTCTTATCCATTCTGCCTCATCAAGCTTGACGTCAACCAGAACTCTCAAAGAAGGAATCTCGACTTCTAATGGTAGGATAACTTCCATACCATACACCAGTGAGAAAGGAGTTTCCCCAGTCGAAGTGCATACTGTGGTACGATAATCGTGCAAAGAAAAGGGCAACATCTCGTGCCAATCTTTATAGGTCACAACCATCTTTTGCACTATCTTCTTTATATTCTTGTTGGCCGCTTCAATAGCGCCGTTCATCTTCGGACGATAGGGAGAAGAGTTGTGATGCTCAATTTTGAAATTCTGGCACAAATCCTTCATCATCTTGTTATTCAAATTTGAACCATTGTTAGTAATGATTCGTCCGGGCACTCCGTAACGACATATGATGTCCTTCTTGATAAACCGGGCTACCACTTGCTTAGTCACATTCGTATAGGAAGCGGCTTCAACCCACTTAGTGAAGTAATTGATTGCCACTAAGATGAAGTGATGCCCATTGGGTGCGGTGGGCTCAATCTTGCCTATCATGTCAATGCCCCACATGGAAAAGGGCCAAGGCGACGCCATGACGTTCAGAGGACTTGGCGGCACATGAATTTTATCGACATAAATCTGACATTTATGGCATTTCTTTGCATACTTGAAGCAATCATATTCCATAGTCAACCAATAATACCCTGCTCGTAACAGCTTCAGAGACATGGCATGCCTGCCAGCATGTGTACCAAAGGCACCTTCGTGGACCTCTTCCATAAGCAAGCTCGCTTCTTTCTCGTCCACGCATCTCAATAGTACCAGGTCATAATTCCTTCTGTAAAGTACACCATCTTGGAATGATGACAATTCTTGGAGCATCATTCCAAAAATTCACCTTATACATTGAGGATAGTGTAGCCAAGGCATCTGCCATCTGATTTTCTGCTCTCGGCACGTGGTGAAATTCTACCCGATCAAAGAAAGGTAACAACCTCCTTGCATAGTTCGTGTAAGGTACCAGGTTAGACTGTTGGGTCTTCCATTCCCCTTTGATCTGATTGACAACTAGCGCTGAATCGCCATACACATCTAGATTTTTGATCCTTAGATCAATATCCTTTTCCAACCCCATAATGCACGCTTCATATTCAGCTTCGTTGTTGGTGTAGGGAAATGTCAACCTGGAAGTGAATGGGATATGAGAACCATGGGGAGTCGTGATAATTGCTCCAATTCCACTACCATAGGAGTTAACCGCGCCGCCAAATATCATTTGCCACTGGGAACCCTTCTCCGGACCTTCACCGGGTAATGGCTCATCATAATCCTTCATATATAAGAACATGATGTCCTCGTCCGGAAATTCAAACTTCATTGGTTGGTAATCGTCAATCGGCTGTTCAGCAAGATATTCTGACAGAACACTCCCCTTGATAGCTTTCTGGGAAACATACTAAATATTGTATTATGTCAGGACCATCAGCCACCAGGCAATCCTTCCCGAAAGTGCTTGCTTTTCAAAGACGTACTTAATCGGATCCATCGTCGAAATCAGTATGGTTGTATGATTTAGCATATACTGTCTCATGCGTTTGGCAGCCCAAGAGAGTGCGCAACACGTTTTTTCCAACATTGAGTACCTGTACTCACAATCTGTGAACTTTTTACTCAAGTAGTATATGGCATGCTCTTTTCTTCCAGTCTCATCGTGTTGACCAAGAACACAACCCATGCTATTCTCAAGAACCGTTAGATACATTATCAATGGTCTTCTAGCTACTGGAGGTATCAATATCGGAGGCTCCTGCAAATATTCTTTTATTTTATCAAATGCACTTTGGCAATTTTTGTTCCAGACAACCACCCGATCTTTCTTTAACAATTTAAACATGGGTTCACACGTGGTTGTGAGATGAGATATGAACCTAGGAATATAGTTCAATCTACCCAAGAAACCACGAACCTCTTTCTCGGTTTTCGCTGTTGGCATATCTTGAATTGCTTTTATCTTTGCAGGATCGACCTCGATTCCTTTTTCACTGACAATGAACCCTAGCAGCTTTTCTGAGCGTACACCGAAAGTGCACTTGTTTGGATTAAACCTCAGTCTGAATTTCCTTAGCCTCTCAAACAGCTTCAACAGGTTTACCAGATGTTCCTCCTCCATTTGCGACTTTGCTATCATGTCATCAACATATACTTCAATCTCATGATGAATCATATCACGAAACAAAGTGACCATTATCCACTGATAGGTCGCCTCTGCATTTTTCAACCCAAAAGGCATTACCTTATAACAGAAAGTCCCCCACATTGTGATAAACGTTGATTTCTCCATATCCTCCGGTGCCATCTTAATCTGATTATATCCGGAAAAACCGTCCATGAAGGAAAACACTGAATACTGAGCATTATTATCAACCAATGCGTCAATGTGGGGGAGCGGGAAGTCATCCTTCGGGCTCACTTTATTCAAGTCTCTATAAGCAACACACATCCTTACCTTACCATCATTCTTTGGTACAGGTACGATGTTAGCGACCCACAGAGGGTAAGTTGTTACGACGAGAAATCCTGCGTCCAACTGCTTCTGGACTTCTTCTTTGATTTTCACAGCCATATCTGGTCTAGTCCGTCTGAGCTTCTGCTTGACAGGCGGACACTCTTCACGCAAAGGCAAGCGATGAACCATGATGTTAGTATCAAGACCGGCATATCTTCGTATGACCAAGCAAAGATATCACTATACTTTCTGAGCATTTCAACCAATCTTTGCTTGACATCACTCTGCAATGCCGCCCCTATCCTGACATCTCTTCTAGCTTCCTCGGTACCCAAGTTGACGACCACAATTTCCTCCTGGTGAGGAAGAATGACTTTCTCTTCCTGTTTCAGTAGCCCAATGAGCTCTTCTGGAAAGTCCTCATCTTCATTATTCTCTTCTTCGGCTTGAAATATCAGATTATCAAAGTCAAAGCGAGTCATAGACGATTCTGGAGCGGTGTCGTCTGCAATGTGAAACCTGCAATGATGATGATTTAATGCTTAAAATGATATGCAAACAAGAACAAACCACATTACCATTTTATTGTTAAAAATAAAACAAGAAAGACAGAGATCACAATATTTGAATGCAGAAAAACGCTCTTTGATTGATTGATAAAATGATTGTTCAAATATAAACAATTAGGCCCTGAATACAAAGACCACTATGCTCCGGGTAGAACATAGGGCTACAGATAATCAAGAAAAAAATCATTACTCTTCTTTCGTCACTTGGATGACTTCTTCGACGGTCCAGTTGCTTAGGCTCTGACCAGGAGTACACGGCCGGATCCATGTATCCATATCGCAATCGTTGTCACCGTCTTCATCTGATACGACATTAATCTGCTCAAAGATCACCCCTTCGCTAGTGAACTGGACGGGTCCTTTATACCGCGGCGCACTCTGTAAGGAGGAAGATGGGCTATACCCCAGTCCGAATTTGTCTTGTTTGTTGGGGATGTTCAACACTTGGCCCTAACCTTGTGATGCCCCAGCCTTCATCACAACCTGTGCTTCTTTGAAAGATGACATGGCAACTTCCGGCGCTTTGGCCACAACTGGTGCTTTATCCTTGATCTGTACCAACTCGAAAGCCTGACATATAGTCTCATGGATCCCGCCGTCAACCTCGACATATTTAACCGAAGACAAATGACTTATCATAATATCTTCTTCTCCATACATAGTAATAACACTGCCACCCACCATGTATTTCAACTTTTGGTGCAGCGTAGACGTTACGGCGCCTGCCGAATGTATCCAGGGACGTCCCAAAAGACAACTATAAGCTGGCTGAATATCCATGATATAAAATACAGCATCAAACACCTTAGGACCGACCTGGATTGGCAAAGTCAACTCCCCAAACACGGAACTTCGAGTCCCGTCAAACGCTCGTACCATCAAGTCACTTGGAGTACACATTATACCTCGGGTATCTAACTTCAACAGCACTTTCTTGGGAAGTACATTCAAAGATGACCCGGTATCAACCAACACGTGCGACATTACAGACACCCGACATTCAATGGATATGTGCAGCGCCAGATTATGATTTCGTCCCTTGGGCGTCAAATCCAGATCAGTAAAGCCCAGCCCGTTACTAGCATTAATGTGTGCTACTACACCTTCCAACCGATTCACAGATATCTCCTGTGGCACGTAAGTTGTATTCAAGATTCTTAAAAGAGCATTTTTGTGTGCTTCAGAACACAACAACAACGACATAATAGATATCTTTGACGGTGTTTGCTGTAAGTGATCTACGATCTTGTAGTCACTCTTCTGGATCAACCGTATAAACTCTTCCGCTTCCTTCAACAAGGACTCTTTCTCACTAGCCTGAGAAGTCTCCTCAACCACTGCTTTACCTTTACCCTTGTCAGATATCTCAGCACTCACTTTGGGAGGCGAAAATACTCTTCCACTCCGGGTAATCCCACCAACACCTACTAAGTTGTCCACAGAATCCAACGGTGAACTTTTCAGTTCTTGCTTCTGCACATTACAGTAGACTTCGGCTCCGTAATTCCAAGGAATAGCCTTAGTACTCTCATAGGGTACGGGTCCAGCTTTAGTAATAGTGATGGTTGGCGGCCTAGGCGGCGCAGAAATAATGATAGTCTTGTACGGAATCGAAATTTTCGCAACTTCATTCCTTTCTTCATCAGTTATTTTCTCCTCTTTCTTCTCCTCAGAGACTCTGTCAAATTGTAAGATACCATCATTCACCAGCTTCTAAATATGATTCTTCAACTTCTCACACCCCTCAGGGTGGACTAAACACTCAGCACAAGCTTTATCACACCCAGGAAATACCTCTCCACTCAACAGTTTATCCTTTACAAAGCTCAATGGAGTCTTCAACTCTTCAACATCAGCTACCAGGTTCAAACTCTCATCTTCAACAATGGCACTAACCCCAGCTGCCCCATGATTATGCATGGGATTCTGCACGACATTGGGTGCATCGTGAGAAAAGTTAATGGCTTTGCTGTCTATATGGTCCTGAACCTTATGCTTGAATGCTTTATAGTTATCGAAGTTGTGACCCGGGGCACCATAGTGAAATTCACACCTAGCATTAGCATTGTAACCAGGAGGTGGTGCACCTGTCAAAGGAGCCATAGTCCTTTTTTGTATCAATTGTAATTGCAACAAGTGTTGAAGCAACTACAAGTAAGGCATCGGTGGCGCATCAAACTGACTGTTTACTGCTCTGCCCCGATCCTGAAATCTGCGAGGAGCATAATTCTGTTGATTTTTTTTGTGGTTGTTGTTGTTGAGGTACTGCAGGTATGGTAATACTTGCAACCTGCGGTTTCTATTGACGGTATTGTTGATGCTGGTTTCTGTTTCTTCCCGGGGAACTTGGTACTGCATTAGCTTCTCCCTCCCTCTTCTTATTTCCAAAGGTTCTTCTTCCTCTTCCAGATGAGGATCCTTCACCGGCTTAAATCTTTCCTAGCTTAATTCTGTTCTCGACTCTTTTACCTGTAATGATTAGATCACAAAAACTTCCTGACATGTTTCCAATTAGCTTCTCATAGTACACCCCTGGTAGTGTGACATCAAACATATCTATCAATTCCCGCTCCACCATGGGAGGTTGCGCTCTAGCTGCCAATTCACGCCATCTCTGGGCGTACTCCTTAAAGCATTCATTATTCTTCTGAGATAAATTCTGCAATTGGACCCTGTTTGGCGCCAGGTCACTGTTGTATTGGTAATGCTTAACAAATGCCTCTGCCAAATCCCTCCAGCATCGGATGTTGACTGGTTCTAAGCTCATATACCATTCTAGAGACGGACCAGAAAGGCTATCTTGGAAAAAGTGCATAAGCAACTTTTCATCGTCAGAATAGGCGGACATCTTGTGATAGTCGGAACGAAGATGAACCCTAGGACAAGTAGTGCTTTTGTATTTATCGAAATCAGGAACTCTGAACTTCAAAGGTAATTTCAAATCTGGGATCAGCCCCAGATTGGCCATATCTAATCCCATAGAGTTCTGATTTTCATAACTTCGCATCTTCTCTTCGATCAGCTTAAACCTCTTATCTGCCTCAGACGACAACTCTGCACCAACATCCCTCATAGAGAACACATCCTCTTGCTGATCCTCATCCCACTGAGGAACATTGTTTCCATGCACAACATACGCCATCTCAGGCATAGGGATTCCACCTACATTACCTCCGCCCGGAGGGATAACAACTAGAGGAACAATATTAGCATGTGGCGTACCACCATCGTTACGAGGAGGGTTAGCAGCAGTTCCCCCGTGAAGCACACTATTCCCATCAACCCTAGAAATTAATGGTTGCACCAAAGTCCTCTGCTTCTCTTGGCCATTTGCAACACCCTGCATCAAATCCATGAACTGGGCCATCCTGTCATGTAGTTCTTGCATCTCAGCTTGCATCTGCTCCATAATCTTGCGTTGATTTCCCCGAGTCGCGTAATGATGAGTCATCTGGTTGTCAATCCTGAAACAAACTAACACACTATGGAGATAAGGTTAACGGTTCCGGAGCACCTGCGATGCAAAAATGCAAAATAATGCAATATGCAGACATGTAAATATGCGTGTTAGGGAAATTTTCCGCTCGATTCTAGTTCCACGAGAACAACAAGACAATGGAGAGCTAACAAATAAGAAATAAGCAAACTCCTCATAAATAAAATGAGAGCCAAGAGTCAGATACAGAGCATAGTGCTACAACAATCAAAATGACCTCATCCAACAGATCTGGTGATGGTCAATGTACATCATAACAACAGACTACAAAGAGAAGAAACACAATCAAGTACGAAAACAAGACTGGAAATCTTCTAACAGCTCCTTCATCTCTGGATAGTCAGGCCTGACAAGTAACCCCTGGATGAGCAACTCTCGTTGGCTAATAGTGGTCTACAAATCCTAAGCAAAATCCTTCCAGACGCCCTCACCAAAAGCCTCCTCAAGCTTACACTTCTTCACATCAGCTCTAGACTTGTAATCATCCAACATTGCAAGCGCTTCATTCAATTTGCAATCACTGTCACGTCGGAGTGAGGATTCAGCTACAATCTTCTCATCCTTCACTTGGAGTTGAGCTTTTAACTTAGAAATCTCTTGTTTGAGCCCATCTTCCCACTCTTTGTTATTTGTTAAGATGGAATTCCATTATGCTTTAAACTTGGAAATCTCTAGATGTGCTTTGTCCAACTCCTTCTTCTTGGCACTAAGAACATCACTAACGCTCTTCAAGTCTAAACCCAGATGCTCTTGGGCGCGTATCTCTTTGGTTAACTCTGTACCTAGCTTGTTCACCAACTCAGTTTGCTTCTTAGATGAATAAGTAGCTTCATTCCTCTCGCTTCGGAGCTGAATAATCTCTTTCTCTAATTCATCGTTTTCCTTACGCAACTCCTCCTTCTCAGACCATAACTGATTATATCTATGAACATCAACAATAGTTGGCTCCTCAATCATCAAAGGATATAAAGGCTCACAAGGTGGAAAAGGCATCAACAACCCCTCAGCTCTCTCTTGAATCCAAGTCACATAAGGATCATAAGCTCTACTGTTGCTTTTCCCCAAAGAAGCTTTCCCTCTACGGTGAATCTTGTTCCAAGCTTTCTTAACTCTGATCAGGATCTCATTCTCAAGCAAACCAGTGAAATACAAAGATTCTTGTATTTCCTCTTCATTAGGAGGTTCCCTCAGAGCATACCCAAATTGCCTCACTACAAGAGATGGGTTGTAGTTAATAACTCCTTTCCTTCCAATCAACGGGACGTTAGAAAAACCACCACAACTATAGATAATTTATGTACCTAACTGATCTCCATCAAACCATATGATATTCTCAGAAGTCAAGCCCATCAATCTCTCTGGCCACTTCGAGGTACCTGCAGTATCAACAAAAGGACCGGACTTGGGAAGGTGACTCACAAACCATCTGTACAAAAGAGGTACACAACAAGACACATTCTTCCCTCTCCGATTCTCATTCTTGTAATGCACAGAATGATATATATCCCCCAGAAGTGTAGGCACAAGATTTCCCGAAGCAAAGATGTGGAAAACATCCAAATCCACAAAGTCTGGAATATTTAGAAACAACATTATACCATATATGCAGAGAGCCAAGATGGCATTAAAAACAACCCAACAACCATCCTTTGTAAACTGTTGAGCCTTACCAACCAAAAAAGACAATGAAAATCCAGGCATTCCATTTCTCTTGACCAACTTCCCTTTTAGCTCAGAAGCATCCAAATGAAGGGCCTTAGTAAGCTTAGTCAAATTAGGCTCAGCATCAGTATGATAAGAAGGCATCTGGTCCAAGATAGGAACTCCAAGCAGCATAGAGAACTCCTCCAAAGTAGGCAGTAGCACATAGCCTGGAAAAGTGAAACACCGTAATTGTGGATCATAGAACTGGAGTAAGGTGTGGAGACCTCCCAACTTATATACTGAGGCTTTGCAAACACATCCCAAAAGCTTCCCATATGACTTCTTGAAACCCTCCATTACAGTACGATCAGCAATAGAAATCAAACTGAGCAGAGATCCTATGTCAGGAGTAGGGAAATTATACACAACAATCTTCTTCAGGCTAGGCTCCATGTCAGAAGTTGAATAAATCACTAGAATCGAAGGGAAAATATACACCTGCAACTTAAATACATATCAATGTTAATATGCAAATGAAAATGCAAATGCAACAGGGGATCAAGGTTGTTGTGTTGTTGATTGAGAAGAACCAGCATTTCACTTTGGCAATAACATAGCACTGTCATAATGACCCACTGTATCAAGAACACAGGTTCATACTGACAAGAAAACCGGGTAGGTTGAAGGTCAAAGTTTCCTGCATAACCCTCCCCACTCACAGGTATGAACCTATCACTGATAAGGTCTGGCATCATATGCGGTCATCAGTGTCACAGACTTTCGGGAAACGATGATACGTTCACCATTTCTGGTTTGGCATCATAGTCTAACGAAGCGGCCTGACTTAGCTGACTTCCAAATGATCGGTCCCTAGAGTCGACAATCCTCAGATCCAACATCCTCTCAACTGTCCGAAACAGACTGGAAAGGTAATCATCAAAGAGAACCTCGTCTGAGTGCGAATTTCATGGGAACTAGTGCATGCCAAACATACAGGTTCACCACTACTTTCCACTTTTAATGCTATGGTTATACTCAAGCCTGAGTTTTGGCTTATCTCATAGTGGAACATTCCTCCCAACAGCACAGCAACAATGGTAATATACAATACAGGAGAGTAAAATGCAAATGCAGATAAAGTACAACCCACATATACACTCCTAGAGATAAACAAACAAGCGCTAGGACTGACTCGCATAGGGGATGAGAAAAGTCCCCAGCAGAGTCTCCAACTGTCGCATCACTGTGAAGAGGGGTCGGCACAGGCAGAAGAGTCGCCACCGTTTTTTATTTATCCCAGAAGAGGGAAAGGAAACGATTAGAGAAAACCTACAAAAAGGGAAAAGACAGGTCATCACAACCAAATCTTGGGTTCGGGAGTCGGTTACGCAAGGGGAAGGTATGAGCACCCCTCACGTCCGTTGTACTCGACGGGATCCATGCTTGTTGTCTATCTAAAATGGTGTTAATCTATCTAAGCTACAGGCCACAGGGACAAAAGAAAAGAAAAGAGACTTGATAGAGCATCGCTGCTCTATGGCTACGTACTCCCTCGTGCAATGGAAAAGTCAGAGTCAACATAGTTCGGAATGCTACGGGTGAAGGTGGGGAAGGTTGCTCGCCAAGACATCCATGTCTTGTGCCTACGTATCCTCGTCTGGTACGAGAAATCAGAGCAAACATAGTTTGGGCTAAGATGACCACAGGTTGGTTCAAGTGTTTTAACCGAGTAGGGTTAAACCTTCATTCTAGCAGTTAGGTGTATGCTGCTCGACTATTGGAGACTTAGGCGTTACCTGTTTGCGGTAGAATCAAAAGTTAATAACACTGTCTTTGAAAATGGTTTCCAATTAATCCCGAAGGATGAAAAAGTTTGACGTTTGTTTTTGAGTCTTTTATGAAGAAGAAGTGAATTGAATTGCATTTGTAATTCATGATGCACTAAAGACTATGACTTAGGAGCAAATGTGCCGCATATTGTCCAAAGGGCATACGCTAAACACTTTATACAATTGAGAGGAGGCCCCCCAATCATCATTTCCTAAATGCTTAAGGCTTGTAGCATACAACACTCATTATCCTTTATTACATGTTTTGAAGAAGTTTTGAAAATGAGAAGAGAGAAGACACAACTAACGGGAAACTAACTCAACCTTAATGTTGTTGTTAGTACCATGATTCTCTTATTTGTCCATGGTTCTATGATTGGCTAAGTTTTGATAAAACATGATTCTGCACTAATGGTGCAGTAGGAGCTAGCAGGAGCTGTTGACAGTACTGCTGTCATGGGTTTTAAACAGGATGTCATTACCAATGTCGTGACATCGCTTTCTGGTGCAACAGGAGCTGAAGACAGAACTGCTGTCATGGATGTCATACTGAATATCATGACATTATTGTCTGGCACATCAGGTGCTTCTATGTGGATTGATAAGGTCATCTCATCAAAGTGTGATTCTAAGGTTGAGTTATGATGAAGTTCCTCACAGGTGGTGAGTGAGGTGTGCAGCCACAACAGTTTGAGTTGTGATGAAGTTCCTCATAGGTGGTGAGTGAGGTGTGCTGTCATGCGTTTTAAGCAGGACATTGCTGCATGACAACAGAAGGAGCTGCGAGTGTATATCTCTTGACAGAGTTGGTTTGGTTTGATGAGACTGTGTTGGATATACCTCATTAGTAAGTACAGGTCAAGGAGATTGATTAGGAACAAGTACATAGTGTATTGATATTCATAAAAGGATCTTGGAGACCTTTTAGGAAACTTTAATATATTTGTTCCTACTGTTATTCTGAAGATTGGGAGAAGCCATGACTTGTGTGAAGAAGAATATGCAGAAGATTGGATGTCATCCTGAGTGTCATAACATCAAGCGTATGACATCAGGTAGCTGACGTGCACAACAGGCATGTTTTTCTGGTGTAAAGCGTGAGTTAGCTCAGGCTAGATTTTAGGAGACTTATTAGGGTCCCCTAGGTATCTCAGGCGAGATCCTAGGCAGTGTTGAGCGTATCATGAAATGCCAATGACCTAATAGAAAGCTCCTTGAATTGTGGAAATTAGTTTAACTTTGTTAACCTAAAGTTTGCCACTGGTGAACAGCCCAAGCCTAGTCTGCAGTGCTATAAAAGGAGGTGCAGAAGCAAGGGAAAATCAAGCACTCACATCAAGAAAAACCATAGTGTAGAATAGGGGTTTGAGAGTCGTTTGTATGACTTTGTAAGTCACCCTTTGTATCTTATGATGCATTGTGGTAGACATGTGTAGGCTGTTAGGATTATGAGTCATTCACACATTGGTTGATGTGTGAATTAGACGTAAGTGTTCACTCAAAGCTTTTAATGAAGAGTGTATTGTCCTAGGTTGAAGCTGTTAAGCAAAACCAAGTTTTGTGACTTTGAAGTATCTCTTATAAAGTCTATCCTTTTTGTATTGAATTGTTTAAAATCACTACTGTGTGATTGAGGGGGAGTGAATGGGTATACTTAGGTCTAGTGGTCTTTAAGTTGAAGTGTCATTGGGTAGAGATTAAGTGAGAAGTGCAAATTGGAGGTTTGACTTTGAATTGATTCTGCTAATAGTGAATTTCCTCCCTAGCTTGGTAGCCCCCAGATGTATATGTTGTTGACACTGAACTGGGTGAACAATTCCTTGTGTTATTTATCTTTCAGCATTTACAATTCTGCACAATTTAAATGGTTAGATAAATAGGTCTGTCAGCCTGCTGATGTTACAACAGACATCATGACATTGGTATAATTTAAATAAATTTAAATTGTTCATGGTCTGTCCTCGTCCTTCTTGAGCACAGATCAATGTTCTTGGGACATATGAAATCTGCATACAAGAATTGCAGTTGTCATGCAATGTGCTCCTATGATTGAGATTAAGAGGGAAAAGACTATCCTAATGTTATCATGCTTGGATTGAACACTTAATGTCTCTCCTACTTCCATCTTAAACAAATGGGACTAGGAATCCTAAGGGATCATGGCAAAGAAAACCAAGTAAACACACGATAAATCAATCACAAATGAGATGAAAGAAAGAGATGCAAACATGAAATGCAACACAAAGAAAAGAGGGAGGAAAAAGTGTGGGGCAGAAACCACCACAAGCATATCTCAATCTCTTGAAGCCATGCAAAAGTATGCAAAACACAAAAGAAGAATGCAAGCAAAAGAACTTTAAAAAGTCCAAGCAAAGGTGAGATGAAATGGGAGAAATGACAATTCCTACAACCATTTGAGCATCAATCACCAAACCAAAAGGCAAACAAAATAGAAGGAGAAGAAGACATGATCAAGATGAGGATGGGAGAATAGACTTGGGCAACAAGCAACATCAAATGAAATCTCAACCATAAGCATCACAATGATCATGCAAAAGGAAAACAACAAAAGGTTCTCAAAGTTGCATCTCATCCAAGTTAAACTCAAAGTGCAAACAAGGAGCACCAAATTAACTTGAATGAGTTCCGAAGTCCCAAGGACAGAAGTGAGAACAAGGGAAGAAAATACACAAATGAAAGAAGAAATCACAACAAGACAAGTTGCAAAGATAAGGCATGGGAAGGAACCTAAGTTCAAACCACTTTCAACATTAAAGACAAATGGAAAGCCATAATCAAATGCAACTTGTAACATGAACCAACCAAGTGTATGACATATAAACTTGCAACCAGCCACTTCAACATGTTAGGAATGTGAATCAAGAGGTGTTGGAAGCATATGGGATCCCCAAGGGTCATTTCCCACAAGAACTAGGTCAACTAGCATATGTGAACCATCATTAGGGTGACTTGACTTGCAAGGTACACCAAAAATAGTGAAATGGTTCAATAAAATCCAAATAAAATGCACAAATCCCTCAAAGATGTTGGAAACCAGAGGTCAAAGCACCAAAATCAAAATCCAATCAAAGCATCACCAAAAGAATTGATCCACTAGAGTGCTCCACTTTGAAGGAGGGTTATCGAGGGTCAAACAAATGCACACTAAAGTCAAACAAAAATAGGTCAAACCTTGACCAAAACCAGCCTCTAAGGCACCTCAATTCATCATTAAAGTGAAGAGGAAGCCTCACTCATTGGTGGTTTCAAATGGTCCACGAAATGAGCAAAAACAAATGGAAACAAACATAAAAACCCTTCCAATCATTAATTTAAAATTAAATTGAAAAATAAATGGAAAATGAAATTAAAAATTATGGAAAATTAAATAACACATTAAAGTGTTAGAAAATATTTTTGGTTGAATTTTATCATGATTAGAAGTATTTTAAACAAAATTAAATCTAAACAGAAATAAAATAAAGAAATAAAAAGCAAAGGAGCAAGGGAGGGTGCATTAGCAATGTTGGCTAACAAAGGAAATTAGTTCATGCACGTGTTGGGCCGAAGAGAGGGAGGTGCCATTAGCAGAGAAGGCCCAATCCACTCAAAATTCAATCCATATAGAAATGTTGCACATCACTAATTGATGTGGCAAACAAACAATCCAAGTCATCAAGTCAGCGCAATCTGGATCGTTCATCACTCTTGGTCAAGAGGTCAAACACCAGACACATCATCTCACCTACGTTTGAACCAGACGCCGGAGCCTTTGCTCCGGTCCTCTTCTCCGGTGAGGTGGCCGGAGCTCAGGTTAACAAACCACTATAAAACCTGCCAAATTTTATACCAAAATGAAGCTAAACTTATGTACATCTCAAATCCATGGTCCATTGGTTTTAAACATGGATAACTTGAGAGAATTGAACGGATCAACGTTAATATGTACATCTGCAAACTTCATCAAACATGACAATTAAGAACTCAAACATGGCCTACATAAGGTAGGACTTCAGATGCAGCCAATATGGACCTAGATCATGCCCTAGAATGAGAGGAAAGTTGATTGGAAACTTACTTAACAGAGACACTCCGTTGGTGCTTCTGTTGCTTGCTAGCTTGCTCCAAAACGTGCAGATCCACTCCAATTGGCTCAAGGAAGATGACTCTTGCTTCAATTTGAGTTGAATTTCTTTTAATTTGAAAACACGATTTGAGATTTTCTTCAAGAGTTTTAAAATTGATCTTGTTCTTCCCTCCACCAAAATGCACTTCTGAGCATCCAAAATGAAATTGGAACTTATATATGATGGGTTAGGATTGAAATCAGAGGCCCATGAAGCCTTGTTGTGCTGTTTTTTGGAAAAATGTCCAAAATGGAAATTGCTCATGCATACGTGAAAACCACTGTCTACACACATGGAAAGAGCTTGGATCTGCAGCTTGTGACTTGAATTTTACATTGGAAATGCAATGGGCCTTTGATATGGTCCAATTATGAAGTTTGAATGAGAAACTTATTTGTGAAGGAACCTTGAATTGCACGTGTTTTTGCTAGCATACACAAAAATGAATTTGTGCATTTTACTTGTTGAAGTCTTGTGAACAAAATTGGATCAAAATAAACCATGTAAATGACCTATAATCAATTCAATTGAAATCACCTTTTAAAGTTCATTTTCACTTGAATTTTTCCACCCAATGTCCATAAACAAGCATAATTCACACCAACCTTGAGTTCTATGATGTAAAAGAAGTTCATTTGATTTGCATAAGTGCATGAAAATGACCTATAATTCAAATGGCCTATAATCAAAGTTTCCCAAAATACTCTTGCTTTGTAAGCTCCATAACTTGAGTTCCACAAATGATATCAAGGACTTATATGACTTTTTGGAAAGATAAGATCACGAGGAATAACTTTCATGTTCATCAAAAGTTGAGGAGAAACATGATTCTAGGTCAAAAGTGCCTTGTAAGTGAGTTGACTTTTGTTGACTGAAACAAATGTTCACCTGAGACCTATAACTTGAGGGCATTATAACTTGAGTCCCACAAACCCAATGGATGAGTTCTAGTACTCAAAGGAAAGCATAGAACATGCCCTACAAGTATCATGTTTGCATGAAAATTAGATTGAAATTGTATTTTGAGGTAAATGGTCCTTGAAGTTGGACACTAAAGAAGGGGATTTTACACTGAGATCCTCTGAAATCCTAATTTAGTAACTCCTTAGACTCTTGATTCTCCTTGATTTGAACCTGATATGACATTCTAGATGTTTCAACATGACTTCCCATGACTCCAATGACTTCAAACTAAGTCTCCAACTCCTTCAAGCCCACAGTTGACTTTGAGCTAAGCAGATGAAACCCTAGGTGCACAACCTTTGACTGCAACCTCTTGCAAGTGAAATCAATGCATAAACAAACTCCACAATGACTTCAAAAGCACTCAATGAGCTTTTCAAACACCTCTTGTTCATAACCATGACCTTGTGGACCTCTGATGATCCTCAATTTCCCTCCAAGATAGAAGGTAGTCAACACTTGTCAATCTTCCCTCCTAGAGAGCTTTGACCACTTCTTGATGATTGTAAGCATTAGATAACTTGAATAAGCATTCTTGGCTGAGCTTGATACTCTTGATAATCTTCTCTTGAATGGCACACCTCCCTTGATCCCCTGCAAAAGACAATGTTATGCAAATGCAAATGCTAAAGAATGAAATGAAACATAAGCCAAGTAAAGAAAAAGGTTGGGCAAATTTTGGGGTACAACACTAACAGAAAAGAAAACTCCTCCAAAGTAGGAACTACGACATAGCCAGGGAAAGTGAAACAACATAACTGAGGGTCGTAGAACTGCAGCTAAGTATGGATGGCTCCTAGTTCATATCTTAAGGTTTTACGGACAAAACTCATAATCTTCCCATAGTCCTTTTTGAAGTCTTCAATGACACCATGTTGACAGCAAATTAGATGACTAGAATCAAAGGGAAAACGGGAACCTGAAACCATAAGTACATGCAAATGTTAAAATGCAGATGAAAATGCAGATGCAAACAAGGGATCAAGACTGTTGTGTTGTTGACTGAGTTGAACGAGAACTCTGCTTCGGCAAGAAAATACCAGAATACTAGAACCCCAAAGATCAAAAGTCTGCACTGACGAGAAAACCAGAAAACTGGGTTAGTTGAAGGTCAAGTTTCCTGCAAAACCCTTCCCACTCACGGGTAGGACCTAATCTCTAACAAGGTATGGCATCCTATGCTAGTCGTCAGTATCACAAACTCTCAGGTTGAGAAACAATGATACGTTCACCATTTCTAGTTTGGCATCATGGTCAAACGAGGAGGCCTCAAATGACTTCCCCATGAACGGTCTCCAGAGTCATTAGTTTTCAGATCGAACATCCTTTCATTTGTCTTAGACGTACAGGACAGGATGTCTTCAAAGAAAACCTCGTTTGAACGCGAATTTCATGAGGGCTCTTGCATGCCAAACATGTAAGCCCTCACTACTCTCCACACTAATGCTAGATGTGTATCAAGCCTTGGTATTGGGTTTATCTCTCAATGGTACACCCTAACCAACAGCACAACAACAGTATGATAATAACAATAATAAAGTGCGGAAAGTAAAATGCAAATGCAACAACATACAAGTACAATATACATACACACAAATATACACACCCACAAATATAAAGCAAACAAGCGCTAGGATTGACTCGCATAGGGAAACAGGGTCCCCAGCAGAGTCGCTAGCTGTCACAACTGCGAAAAAGGGCCGGCGAAAACAAACAGAAGAATCGCCGCCGAACATTATTTATCCCAAAGAGAGGGAAAGGAAACGGTCGAAGAAACCCTAAAAGAAAGGGAAAGACAAGGTCGTCGCAACCAATTTTTGGTTCGGGGGTCGGTTACGCAAGGGGAAGGTATGAGCACCCGTCACGTATGTTGTACTCAACGAGATCCACGCTTGTTGTCTAATCTATGGGTGAAAACTGTCAAAAAGCTACGACTAAACGGGGGTGAACGGAAAGAACAGACTCAATCGGACATCGTCGTCCTATGCCTACGTATTCCCTCGTGCAATGAAAAAGACAGAGTCAACGTAGTTCGGGAAACTACGGGTGATAGGGGGAAGGTTGCTCGCCAGGACATCATCGTCTTGTGCCTACGTATCCTCATCTAGTATGAGAAATCAGAGCAAGCGTAGTTTGGGAAACTACGGGACAAGGTTGGTTAAGACATTTTTTATGAGTGACATTAAGTTTCCATTCCAGCAGTTAGGGACGATGCCTGTTTGTAGTAGAACGGAAAAATAAAATACTCCTTCTGAAAATGAGGTTTGAAATAAATCCCGAAGGATGAAAAGGTTTGATTTCCGTTGGTGAATTTTAGAGAAATGAATTGAGTTAATTTGAGATTCATATTGCACTAGAGACTATGACACAAGAGCAAATGTGTCGCATATCACCCAAAGGGCATACGCTAAACACTCTAGACAAGTGAAGAGATACCTCCCTACTTATCATTTCTCATGTACTTAAGGCTCGTAGAATACAACACTTGTCATTCTTTATTAAATGTCTTAATGGAGCTTGAGATGAAAAGAGAAGGCACAAGGACACTAAAGGGAACTGAGAACCCTAATGTTGTCATGCAAAGTGGTCCTAAAGTTGGGATGAAAGGGTACTACCTAATATTATCATACAAAGGATTGAAATCCTAATGTCTCTCCTACTCTCATCTTAAACAGAGGGACTAGGAATCCTAAGGGATCATGTGAGCAAGCACAAGTAAACACATCACTAATCAATCATAAGTGAAAGTAAAAAGAAAGACTTAAACAAGTCATGAAAGATGAAAAGAGATGAGGGAATCATACACACCAACAATAAGGATCATGTAAACATGAGACACACATCAATGACACACACAAGTCATATCCAAGTCAACAAGATGGAAGTTAGAACACAAAGGCAAACAAGGCAATCAGACAAAGCCAAATGCCACAAACATCTTAAGAAGAATGATACTAAACAATGAATCACAATCAAAGAAGTGGGGGGAGAAATAGAGTGGGGCAAAAACCATATCATGATCATCTAAATCATACATTCATTCATTATCACACAAAGAAAACACTCAAACAAACTCATGACAAGTTCATGCACTTAAGTCATTCTCAAAGTAGGACATAGGCCACAAAAACAAACAAGATTAAGCATACAATCAACAAGATCAGAAGCAAAGTCAAATGATTTGCATCAAATTCAAACTCATGTTATAAAACAAAGTCAAGAAGGACAACACTCAAATAGGAGAACCAAAGTCCAAGCAAACCTCTCACAATTCAAACATAAGTGGAAAACAAGATCATACAAGGCTTGTAAGGTGAAACCAACACTCAATGGACCTCTAATCATGAAGATAAGAATCTCAAACATGTTAATGAGAGCCAACATGATTTATCAAGCACTCAAGGGATCACACAAGATCATATCCCAAAACTAGGTCAAGATATGCACACACACACATAGTTTAAACAATGAGGTTTTATAACATCAACCAAAAATAGAAATGAACCCAAATAAAAACCAAATAAAATTTCAAAATCAAGTTGAGTCTAATCAAAATCAGTGCAAAAGATCATGGCAAGAATTGCATCAAAGCATCACCAATTATGTCAAACAAGACAAGGTACTCAACTTATCGAGCATACATTGAGGGCCAAACAAAATCCAATGAAAAACAACTTAGAAGTGAACATTAAGACACCAAACTAGCCCTCAAATAAACCTCAATCAAACACCTAAGTGTGAGAGGAAAATTGGTCAAAAGGGGTATTCAAGTGGGGTCAAAGATCAAGTCTAAAATAAATGAACAAGCCATGAAACCACTTCACAAAATAAATTGATTAAAAATAATAAAAATAAATGAAAAATAAAATAAAAATATTGAAAAATATCTTAACATACTAAATAATCAGAAAGCATTTTTTGTTGATTTTTATAATGATTAGAACTAATTAAAATAAAATGAAAAAGAAAATAGAAAAGAAATAAAATAAAAATGGAATAAGAGCAATAAGGGGTGTGATAGCAAAAACCAAATGAACTGAAATCATGTGAAACACGCTGATGGGATGAAAAGAGGGGTGTGTGGATATCAAAAGTGACAAAGCCCAGCCCAGAATTGGACAAAACCCTCAAACTAAATGAAACACAACATTTCATTAACGGATGTGGCATGCCACATCACGTTTCAATGCGCCACACAAGCCAGTCAAAGTCCACATCACCATACACCTCAACATACACCTCAGACACCAGAGCCCTAGCTCTAGTTGTCTTCTCCGATGAGCCTCACCGATGATGGCTAAAAAGGTTCATAAAAATGGAAACCCAAGACATGTTTTCAAAGGATTTTTCACGTAGATCACGAATCTACCATTATTTTTTCATAAAGCCTCATCTATCATGATGAAAATGGAGCACGGAAATCCTACACACAAACTGAAACATCATCAAACAACCATAATAACAACACAAACATTGCCTACACTTGGTAGGACTTTAGATGCAACCAAAATGGACTTAAATACATTCCTAAAATGAGAGTTCTAGGTTAAGAAAAATTACCTAACGGAGCAACTCTGTTGGTCCTTCAAATGCAATGCAAGCTTCAAACTCAAGCTTCTAATTTCCTCCTTATGCTTCAGTGATTGAGAAATGAGTAAAAAAAGGAAGGAAAAACCAAAGAGAAATGGGATTATAAGAGAGATAAATTTTGAGATATTTTTGAATGAAACTCACTCTCTTTGCAGCTGCTCACGCTCTGATCACGTTAGGGTTTGTTTATGGCCTATATATGAAGGATGTGAGGTGTTTTGGTAGGCCCATGATGAGTATTTCTTATAATTTCAACAACTTGCCAAAAATGCCAAAGTGATGCACACACGGGTTTTGGGTGGTTTGTCATTCCTTCAATTCACTCTTTTCTGGTCAGATGGGGTGAGACAATGAATAGGTGTGATTTGGAGGATTGGAAATGAATATGTCATGTATTTTAAATGGTTGCCTCATATGGCATGAAAATTCAAAATGGCTTGAAATTAAGAGTTCATGCTTGCTAACTTTGGGTAAGAAATGGTATGGTCATGTGATGATATTAGAATGGTACAAAAAGGTCAAAAACAAACTCATTTGGTGACTTGAAATGGAAGAAACTCACATTAAGTACAAAAGTTCATGTTTTCATGCTCATCATGGTTTAATGATCTCATAAATAATCAAGGACCATGGGTTTTGAAGTCATGATGGAGTTGAAGTCTTGGAAAACAAGTTTCATGTGGCAAGAATTTAGATTTGAGGCCTTGAAGTTCATTAATTTGGTCTTTGAAGTGAATGACCTAAAACTAGGTTTCCAAAAATGACCTTGACTTGGGATGACCATAACTAGAGCTTCACACATGTGAATGATGATTTCTAGCACTTTTTGGAAAGCTAAGACAATAAGGAACAACTCTCATGTTTGTTTAAGAATGAGGAAAAGCTTTATTCCATGTGAAAAATGCTTTGGAAGTGAGTTACCCTTGAATGCCTCTAAATTCTCTTCATTTTGTGACACCAACTTGTACCAACCATAACTTGACATGTATGAATACAATGGGAGAGTTCTTGTACTCAAAAGAAAGCTTGAAAGATGAGGAAAAAGTCTCATGTTTGATGGAATATGAGATGGGACTTACATCATAGTGAGAATTGTCATTGAAGTTATATGCCAAAAGAGGGGATTTTACACTGAGAATCATCTGAACCCCTAATTTAGTAACTTATTGAACTCTTGAATCTCTTTAACATAACTTCCACATGACAATTAAGATGACTTAGGATGACTTCTCATGGCTTCAATGATAAATAATAAAGCCTTGTGCTCTTTCAAATCCACAGTTGACTTTTGGTCGGTAGCCAACTCTCTCTCCTCAAGCAATCTTGAGACCAACTCTGATGAAAATAATGACTTGGTGCCTTGAAATTGTACCCTTGCTTGAACTTTGAACATGAAGCTTCTCCTTTGAATAGCAAATATAACATCTTGATCCCCTGTCTAGAACCAATGCTATGCAGAAATGCTAATGCAAGATGCTATGAAACATAAGCCAAGATAGAAGAAGAGGTTGGGAAAATTTTGGGGTGCAACAGTACCTAAAGTCTAATGGTAATAAACATTCTTTAAAGTCTAATGGTGACTGTCATTGTTTAAAGTCAAATGGTAATTTACATCCTTTTAAAATCCAATGGTTATTGGTACATAAAGTCCAACGGTAATTGATATTCTTTAAAGTCCAGTGGTGATTGGCATTGTTGAAATCCAATGGTGACTGGCATGGTTTGAAGTCCATTGGTAATTGGCATATCCTTAAAACTTCCATTGTTAGTTTTAGTTTTATTGTTGGTTGTCACTAACATTCCCCATGAAGTCTAGATCCTATGGGCAGTTTTCTAAGTCCAACTAAATCGGCACATTTCAGTTTTAGACTTATCTTTTACTTTTCCAGTCGTTTCCTGAAGATCCCATTTGAACTCTTCGCTTTAAGGAAATCTTTAGTTTTGTCTGGTCTCTTGTTAGAAGATTATTTTTGTTTTGCTGTTGTTTTTGTCGGAAGTTAACTCTTTGATCAAACGTTTCCCCAGTGGAGACCACCTGTTTGGTTCTATCTCCAATGGATAATCTTCTTTTAGAATATCGTTCTGGTCATGTATGAACCTGTGTTTGATCACTTTATATTTCCCCGATTCATTTCAGTTTCCCCGGTGTTGTTGTCTTTCCCTAGTGAGTGTTTACTCATTGGGTGGACTCTATCCTTGTTTGCTTTTGTTGTCGTTTGCATTTTTGCATTTGTCACATGATCATATCATCATGATAGAGTTCATAGCATGTCAACATTTGTATAATTTTTGTCGTCCTTAGCATAGCATTGCATCTAAGGGCAAAATTTTCGGTTTGATATATTTAAATACCTTTCACTTTCACTTTGTGAGGATTTTCATCGCTCACGTCATCTGAGAAAGATATTTAAATAGGGGAAACTGTCATACCCCAAATTTTACCCCTTAGATGTCATCATCATTTCCATGAGCATCATAGGTCAATCATCCTTGCATCACTAACCAAATCATTAAGCTTTATTTGTTGTTTATTTTGTTGAAATTAGGGTTTTATGAAGAAGAAGGGAAAGCTCTGATTAATCACTATTTGAAGAGGGGATTAACCAAACAAGTCCCCATACATTTCATGGGTTCATAAGAGGTCATTTGTTCAAAAGAAATCTAAGTCAAGAGTTTCTTAAGTTGATGGGAGAGGCATGGATTTCATCTGATTCAAAAGTTAACTAAGGCATCACAAAGTCAACTCTTGGTTGTTATGGTCAACCATAAGATTTACAAGAATTAATTTATGACCTTATATGTTTGGATCATCAAAACTCAATTTGGAACAATAAAATCAGGAGATTTGAAGAATTAGGGTTTCTTGATGAAATTTTTCTAAGTTAAAAAGTCAACATTTGAAGTGATTTTCAAGGCCAAATTCAAGATGGTTCCAAGTGTAATTTGTATTGGTCATCAACATGAAAGGTGTAAATCATCTCTTTAGATTTATTTTGATACTAAGAACTCATCAAGATCATTTTTGGAACTCAAGTTATGATTCTTTCAAGTGGAGGTCAAAGTAGGGCAAAACCTAGGGCAGCATTTTTGCAAGAACATCAAACCAAGGCCTCATGGGTTTCTTGACCTTAAATAAAAATTTATCTAACATGAAAGTTCCTCTTGATCTAAGCTTTCTAAGCATATGAAGAATTTCTCATTTGGATTAAGGAGTGAAAAGTTATGGAATCACAAAGTTTGGTGATTTTGGGCACAAGTTAGGCAACTTGCCCTAGTTGCCAAGGCACTTCCAAGTAATGTTTTTTCCCAACTTGCAAGTTTAAAACATCAAAGTTGTTCTCCTTCACCTCATATTCCTAAGCATATAAAGAACTCCTCCATTGGATTCTTAAAGCTCAAGATATGACATCACAAACATAGGCATCAACATTTAACAAGAGTTGCCCAAGGCATGACAGGTCATGTGCAGGCTTGCCTAGGCCAGCATTGTTGAACCAATTTTTATGCTATGTTTTCATCATCCTCCAAACTCAATCTTAAGAAGGTTTCAACATGAAATTTGTAGGGTTACATACCCTATTTCCAAAGAACCCAAAACCTCATCATTTGAACCAAGAACCATGGAGTTCTATGGTGCCAAAGTTAGCTCTGAATCATGTCTTACCACCATAACACATTTGTGACAGAGCCAAAACAAGGTTTTGTGACAAACAAGACATTAATTTCAAGTACATCAGACCTGCATTGAAGAATCCCCAAACTTGCCATTCTAAGCTTTCACCCTCATGGTACATATAAAAGGCATATTGGAACATGTCATGAATATGTAAAACTAGCAACCTGCAGTGGTTTTCTTGGACCTTTCCCTCTCTTTCCATGATGAATATACTGGCCATAACACGACAAAAACCCACTGCCCAACAACCTCTGCATTTCGACCTAGCTCGAGCCATCACTATCAGGATGAACTTTTGATTTTTGGCTCCAAAACCAATTTCAAAAGGTTCTGACCATAACGCAATAAAAGAAGAGAGGTCAGAAGTGAGGAAGATTAGACATGATAGAAAGGAGAGAATACCCCAAGAAACCTCACCTTCTAGCAAGACACACAATCACTTCAGTTTTGGCAAAATCTCCCCAACCACCATTCCCACTCATCCAACCTCCAAACAAAATCCATAAACCTTCATCATACATCTTAACAAACTCATTTCATCCACCAAAATAAAATTATAACCTCTCAATCACATTTCACCATTTTTATTCACCTTTGAACATCAACCATCGGGTTTGAAGAAGGAGAAGTTTTGCAGACCAACCAAGCATTCAAAGACATTCTCTAGGAGCTAAAGAGTCTGAGTAGCATACCTTTGCACCTTTATAGTCATCATTGAAGAGGTATCAAATCAACTTCAAGAGGTAGTATTTATTATCTTTCAAAGTCATCATATTCATGTTATCTCTGTTTCCCTTGTGAATAGAAAATTTTTATTATGTTGTTTACTTCGTGTTTGTAGCATTACATGTCTTATACACACTAAAAATGTTTAGTTTTTCATTTATGGTGTTATTACGGCCCCACTAGGTTTGACCGGTTTTTATGGTATGTATGTTTAGTTTTAAGTCATGATAGTTGTATGTTTGGATTCCTGGTGAAGAATACTACATTTTTGGTTCCTACGATTTTTATTTTAGTTGAGTTTTGAGTGAGATAGGAGAGGTAGAAGTTCTGTCTCTGGGGAAAGGCTAGGGTTCGAGAGAGAAGTCTGAGAAGTTAAACGTAGAAGATGATGATGTAGATGGTCTTTTTGCTGACATGGCAATTTGTTTTTGTTCTAAAATATTTAGTTATGTGGGTGGCTTATTCAGCGAATGTATAGCCACCCCAGTGGTAGAGGCAGCGTGCATTAGCCTTAGGAGTCTGGGGTTCGAATCCCCCCTCGCCCCAGACTCTTTTGTTCCTTTTTTTATTTTCTTGTTTTTGTTCTATTTTGCATATTTATTTAATTTTGATTATTTAGTTAACTGAAGCATGCAGTGGCTAGATTGGTAAGGTTTTTGGCTAGTGAGTGAGGTGGCGTGGGTTTAAACCCTCTAGATGCATTTCCCTTCTTTTTTATCACTTAATTTTCTCATTTTTCTTCATAATTTTAAACCACCATATCTTTGTGATCCCAAGGGCTTTTTAGCCCATTCCTTTTACTATAATCTCCTTTTCATACCTACTTCCCATTTTCTAAAATAAAACCTCAACATTACTTATTTTTATTGCATTTGTGTATGTTCAAAGTTTGTGTTCTACTTTAGGTTTTAAGTTGTACTTTTTTATTTCTTTTGATACTTTTTTCTTGAATTTATTTGCAAATATGAGTTGTATAGACACATGGCACCTTGTAAAAACTTGTTTGACATTGTGAACTTAATCTTTTAATTTGTCCTAAAATGTCATAGTGTGCAGGTTTGTGGTTTTGTTTTGTGATGAGTTTTGTTCATAGTTTTAGATGTCATTGAACCTTTTATGATGAACTTGATGCCCTCCCTTGATTGTCATCATGTTGAGTCTTTTTCTTTGATTCTATTTTGTACCTTGATTAGAGTTTCATTTTTGTTATACACTATGTCTCCATTTGCTTAAGTGGGCATCTTCTCTAACTTCCAAAGTAAAGAAACATTTGTGGACTTCTAGGTCTTTTCCCTTCTAAGATAGTCTAGTCTTCCTACCTCTCCTCGTGACCTTGTCAGAGTCCTCTCTTGGCCTTGTAAGAGCCATTTCTTTTTGTAACTTAGAATTAGGTTAGAGTTGGTAAACTCTGTGTGAATATCATGGTTATGGATACTCATTTTCCCCTTTTGACTTTGGTTAAAGTCAACCCTAGTTAGGTTAGTTTTTCAACTTAGATTCAGAGAGTTGGTTAACTCTATGTGAGTATCATGGTTATGGATACTCATTTTCCCCTTTTAACTTTGGTTAAAGTCAACCCTAGTTAGGTTAGTTTTTCAACTTAGATTTATAGAGTTGGTTAACTCTATGTAAGTATCATGGTTATGAATACTTCCCATTGGAACCTTGACCACAGTCAAGAGTTCCTCATCCCTAGTTAGGTGAACTACGGTTGCTTTGATTCCATCCTTGTTAGCATACGTAGGCACGAGATGCAATGTCTTGGCGAGCATACTTAGTGTATATACCATATATCTTTACCTTATCAAGCAAACTTTAGCATAACACAAATACTAACAAGAGGTTCATGTAGAGTACTACAGATACTTAGGATTCTAACACCTTCCATAGGTATAACCAACCTCCGAACCTTAGATATCTAGCTATGTTGTTACATAGCGCACTTAGGGTTTTCTTTTGATCTTTACCCTTTCCTTTGGATAAATTAAAGCTCGATGGTGAATTTCATAGATTTGTGATTCATGTTAATTAATAGCTTGATATCTGATTCTCACCACAACGCAATGACATGTAAGTATGCAATCCAAGATGCAAGATCCAGGATCACAGGTTCGATCAATTCTGAGTTTGGTCATAGTAACGGGTTGGTAACCGAAGTTTCTAATCAAAGAAACTCAACAGGTAGGCTCTAAGATTGGTAAGTGCCTAGAGTT
This sequence comes from Lathyrus sativus, assembly GCA_963859935.3. Taxonomy (NCBI): domain Eukaryota; kingdom Viridiplantae; phylum Streptophyta; class Magnoliopsida; order Fabales; family Fabaceae; genus Lathyrus; species Lathyrus sativus. The sequence continues at coordinate 56,202,303 of OZ012735.1, read as the reverse complement.
ATAGATATTTTTCAAAGAAATTATAGCCATGAAGAAGCCTCATCACGACAATACCTTGAGAGGATCTCCTCTAGGTGAGGTTTTCATATTTTTCCCATGAGAAAGACTCCTCGAAGGCATCTACTACACAACCATCGACACACGGGTTCTAAAACAGGTTCTCAGAGTCATAGATCGAGGTTGAAAATATCATTGTCATAGTAACGATACGTTCAAGGGATCTTATCTAATTTGAGCATTCGTATTAACTAGGGTTGGGAATGAGTCGAGTCGAGTCGAACTCACCTCAGCTCGGCTCGACTCGTTAAGAATTGTTCAAATTCGAGTTCAAGTTCGAGTTCGACACGAACTTTTTTTTAAGCTCAAACTCGACTCGTTATAAGTTCGCGAACAGTTTGGTTCGACTCGTTAGGTTCATCTCATTAGGTTCAGCTCACATGGTTCACGAACTTAAAAACTATTTTTTTAATATATATATTTTTTAGTATATTTGATATTTTAAATAAATATATATTTTTTAAATAAAATATTAAAATAAAATAAAAGTTATCATATTGATATTTAACTTTATCTTCGAAATCTACTAATTCAAAACCTACACAACTTTCAAGAGATACATTTGAGAGTCTAATTCAAAAACTACTAAATTGAAGATTAAATTTGTCTAAGATTTGAAGTAAATATTTAAACCTAATCTTAAAGATAGTATAATTCTTTTCATATGTAATCGAGTTAACTCATGAACCTAACGAGTCGAACTATGTATAGTTCAAGTTCAGCTCACTTAGTTAACGAACTTAATTTTTCGCTCATACTCAACTCATTTGGTTCATGAACCTAGTTCAACGATTTAATTGTCGAGTCGAATTCCGAACTATCTTCGAGTTGGTTTGGTTCATTGCCAGCCCTAGTATTAACCCAAAAGGAGTCAACACTACCAACCACCATGGATTGAACGGGTTAGTGGTCCTTGGGATCAATGGTTCAGGCTAGAAAACGTTATTGGCATGGCAAAGGCTCACCACAACAATAACATTTCCAAGGGAATCTGTTAGAACACAGATGGATTCTTGATATATCTCAATATTTTGATGATAACAATAATGAAATTTTGTATAGAGAAAATATATACTCTAACTTTATTCAAGTGTTTTTGTTTCAGATAACATAATAAATATTCCTCTGAACGGAATATTCCTCTGAACGTTAAGCTACAACACGCAGAAGACTCTGAGCGTTTGGTAAAAAGCGAAGCTACAGAAGGCTCTGAGCATAGAGTATAAAGCGAAGATTCAGAAAACTCTGAGCGTACTAAACTCAACGCCGCAACTGCAGAGGCTCTGAGAATCAAAACACGTAAGGCTTTGAAACGTTAGTAACAAAGTGATACATCTGGATGAACAGTCTGTTAAAACAATCACGCTAGCACTAAGCTGCAGAACTCTGGAAGAGAGTTACTCTAATAAGAAGAAAATGGAACATCATCAGAGGATCTGATGCAGGAAATATTTCCATATTTGTTCATTTAAAGAGATGCTGATCAAGAAAGATTCTTTGCCAAATTCATTGTCTATATCCAACGGTACTATTCCTCTTTTGTGTATGGGACAGGATTTCAGAACAAAAAGGATATCTCTGAACATTCCTCTCCTGGAAATAAATAGTCAAAGAAGACAAAAAATCATATGCACGCTATTTGAAAAATGGTTTGGTATCTTATCTGAAAGATGTTGGTCAGACAGATGAATTAGTTCCTATTCTTGGGAAGCCTCTGGATGGAAAGAGTCTTCAGAGAGTTGGTAGAAAAATTTCAATCTGATCCAATTCAGATTGATTCTGATGTTATGCACAAAAGGAGGGTACCAGTGGAAGATTTTCCACTCTTCACTGCAGAGGAGCCAAAGGAAGCTCTCCTCGCTTATATTGCTTCTTGTATGGCAGATGGCATTCCTATGCCAGCTGATCTGCTGCTACATGCTTCTCAACCTGCTCTAGAGCTGATTATGAGGAAGAAACGCAAGAAGAGTAAGGTCTCTGAAGAAGGTCCCTCAGAGAAACATTCTAAGCTTTCTAAGAGGAAGGCTTCTGAAGAAGGCTCTTCCAAGAAGTCCTCAAAGCGTTCCAAGCAATCAGGTAATCCCTCTGCTATTTTATCTCCTGTTTTGGAAACTATAATAGAAGAACCAACATCTCAACCCCCTCTCTCTTCTGAACCTATTATCACCTCTGACTCCTCCTCTGACCAATCAGATGCTACATCCCCTCCACATAACTCCCCAAACCACCCTTTTGAGTTTTCTTCTCCCACTCCCATTCCCTCTCATTCTCCAGATAAACCTTCATCCTCTTTTAAACCTTCACTCTTTGATGCCCTTAAGACATCCTTCTTCGAGACCTACCTTAAGCCCAAACCCAGACCCAATGTTGGTAATTTGTTATCTAGTTTTGAAACAGAGATGCAGATGTGGTTTTCTGCTGTAAGGGAGAAGTGCCTCACTAGCACGAATCCTCGTGACTCTGAAGAGATCTGGACTGCCTTCAGAAAGAGATTCACTTCTGTGACTATGAATCTTCAAGATGCTTGCTCTGCAGATCCATAAGAGAGATTTTCTGAAGCTATGAGACTTGCTCAACTCAGTTTCAGCAGAACTCCTATTCTTTGTTTGGAAAACACACCTGCAGAGGTTGTGTGTTCCTCATATGAGAAATCTGCTCCACTTCAGATTGGTGAAGGTCCGCATGCTGAAGAAAGTACCTCAGAGGCTCCTGTTGATGAAGAGATTCCTGACTCTGGTCAACCCTCTGCTCTGGAATTAGGGAATGCATCTTCTTCATTGGCTGTTCAAAATTCATCAGATTTGAGGAAAGAAAATGAAGATGTGCAAAATAAATTTGCTCAGCAAGAGGCTACTAACAGCGAGATAAAATCTTGGATGATCAAGCAAGAGAAAACTACGACAGAGATTCAGAAGTGGATGGTCAAACAGGAAGAATCCACTACTGAAATCAAGACATGGATGGCCAAACAAGAAGCTTCAACTTCTGGGATGACGGAGCTTCTTAAGCTTTTAACTTCTCGTTTATCTTAATTGTTTGTTAGCTTGTGCTCATATGTGAATTTTCCTGTTTTATTTCTTTTCTGAGTCTCTAAATACATTTGTGATTTTTTTTACATCTGACTCTATCTTATATTTTTCTATTTTTCTTGCTCTGAAATTTTTTTCGTCTTAAATGATTTTCTAAAATCACTTTTTGATATGACAAAAAGGGGGAGAAAATGGAAATTTTGAATTGTTCACATAAACAAATACTGAATGGAAACTCACACATGTTAAAAACTAACTAATCATGAATTCAGTGTTTCAAAGTTAAAGTTACTCATCTGAAAATATTTATAGAATTAACTCTGAACAAGGTCTAAGATAGTCCACAAGCTTGCTTTGACTCTGGAAAGAATACAAGTGCTGAAAGGGAAGTCTTAATTTTTCTAGCAGTATTCATTTCAGGGGGAGAATCATATTCTCAGGGGGATATATATATATATATATATATATATATATATATATATATATATATATATATATATATATATATATATATATATATATATATATATATATATATATATATATATATATATATATATATATATATATATATATATATATATATATATATATATATATATATATATATATATATATATATATATATATATATATATATATATATATATATATATATATATATATATATATATATATATATATATATATATATATATATATATATTAATTTTGAATAAAATTTCGTATATTTTTTGTCATCATAAAAAAGGGGGAGATTGTTAGAACACATATTGGTTCTTAATATATCTCAATGTTTTGATGATAACAATAATGATATTTTGTATAGAGAAAATATATACTCTAATTTTGTTCAAGTGTTTTTGTTTCAGATAACATAATAAATATTCCTCTGAACGGAATATTCCTCTGAATGTTAAGCTACAACACGCAGAAGACTCTGAGCATTTGGTAAAAAGCGAAGCTACAGAAGGCTCTGAGCGTAGAGTATAAAGCGAAGATTCAGAAAACTCTGAGTGTACTAAACTCAACGCTACAACTGCAGAGGCTCTGAGAATCAAAACACGTAAGGCTCTTAAACATTAGTAACAACGTGATACATCTAGATGAACAGTCTATTAAAACAATCACGCTAGCACTAAGATGCAGAACTCTGGAAGAGTGTTACTCTAATAAGAAGAAAATGGAACATCATCAGAGGATCTGATGCAGGAAATATTTCCATATTCGTTCATTTAAAAAGATGCTGATCAAGAAAGATTCGTTGCCAATTTCATTGTCTACATCCAACGACACTATTCCTCTTTTGTGTATGGGACAGGATTTCAGAACAAAAAGGATATCTCTGAACATTCCTCTCCTGGAAAGAAATAGTCAAAGAAGACAAAAAAGCATATGCACGCTATTTGAGAAATGGGTGTGAAGTATTTAAACAAGTCTTCAACAACAATTCACAAAGAACATTATTCTACAACGAACATACTGCTTTGCTGAAAAGAAAATCCTACTTTGCTATCACTTCCAAATCAACTTCATATTAGAAAATAGAAAGTTTCATTGATCTTCATTTGTGTTAAATCAATGTTGTGAAAAAGCTTTTCTAAGAAGCACTTAAACACACTTTATTGTATTACTTTGTAAAAGATCCTTGAGAGACCAAGTTGTGGTCAGTATTCTCGAGAAGACTAAGACAAGTTTGTCTTAGTAAATAGATTGTAATCAGTTTTTGATTATTGGATTAAGTCCTCTTTTGAAAGAGGCGAAATTATCTTGGCCGGGTGGACTGGAGTAGTTTGAGTTCAAAAGAACCAGTATAAAAATACCTGTTATTTTTATTGCCTTATTTATTTTTGAAAACCCTTTTTCAACCCCCCCCCCCCCCTTCTCAGTGTTTTCCTTCCTTCAGAATCTACTCCAATCGGGGTTTTTGTATCGGCCTCACATGGAAGATACCACGTAAGTTTCTACTACACAACCACCATTATAATCCTAGGGTTTTCCTCGAACTTGGGTATATATCCATCTCACAAAGTACCCAAAATTAAAGAAGCCCAACAATGTCACCACAAGCAAAAACAACAAAGATAAGGAATAGAAAAACAAATAAACGAATAATCGAGAAGAAAAAAAATAAGTGAAGGTAACGAGCTCACAATTCAAACTAAGGTAGGATTGACTCTCTCTCTTTCATGGAGCAATGCTTTCCCAGTAGAGTTGCCAACTGTCGTACCTCAAAAAATCAAAATACAACCCTAGCGCAAAAGGTGCGGAAAACGGTTCGACTGAGTGGTCACTGATCTAAATGATCTAAATGATCATTCACTACAAATTTGAGATTCTAAAGGTTGAACAACCTCAATCAACCAACATTCGTAATATTAAATACTTTCATTGATCGAAATTGAAATAAATGAAATAGAAATATAATCGGTCTCATCTTAATTAAGATTTTAAATCGATAAATCAACAATCTATGATATTAGAATTTTATTGACCCAAAAATCGAACATGCAATCGAAATGAAAATTGAGATATTAATATAAGAAACTTAAAAAAGGAATAAACCAAGATAGTAATATACTAAGAACCAAAATTAAAAAAATTAAATGAAGAACAAAGATTAAAACTAAATAAAATAAATAGTAAGAGAGGGTGTATATAAAAATAATATGGTATGAAAGTAAGAAGTAGGATCATCATGGGCCTCATGGCTCATTCACCTAAACCAGTCCGAGCGGTGCAAAAATTAAAGCTCATTGGATCAACACTTTAAGGTGCTACTCACTGAAGATCCAACGTGATCATAATGATAAACAATAAAAAAAAAGAACGACTCTTTTAAAAGGAGAAAAAGTCAAGGCACAAATTCCATCATATCAATAAATACAAATGATACATTGGAAAACAACATTTGCAGCTTTGAAAAACAAATATTACATCAGAAACGAAACAAGGCAAAACATCATAGTGAGCGAAATGAAACATGACCCATGAAAGAACAAAGATGATCAATGCATTCGTCTCAACCTTACTCACAAAACCGGTCCTTTTCTCCATCTCGTGCGCCTTTGTATCAGGTTTGTATCAGTTTGTGTTGGTTTTGATTTGTTTTATTTCATTTTTGTTCGATTCATTCTCTTCTACTATTTATCTATTTCTGGGTTTGATTTGGGATTTGAGTGATTTGAAAATGGGGAGGGTTTGGTTATGGCTTGTGATGGTTGGGTTACTGAAAGTAGATCGTTAGTTGACGTTGTTGTTTGTGTTGAGGTTTTAGAGGAAAAAATTTCTTGGGTGTTGTTGCAGTGAGAATCAAATATCAAACTATTAACTAACTTGAATCACAAATCATGAAACTCACCACTGAGCTTTGATTTATTCAAAAGAAAGGGTAAAGATCGAAAGAAAACCCTAAGTGCGCTATGTAACAACAAAGCTAGAGAGATCTAAGTTCGGGGGTTAGTTATAGATAGGGAAGGTGTTAGCATCCTAAGTATCTGTAGTACTCTACAGGAACCTCTTGTTAGTATTTGTGTTATGCTAAATTTTGCTTGCTAATGTTAGTGTGCTAAGGAAAAGACCTAAGGTATATACAAAGTAAGCTCGCCAAGACATCACATCCCGTGCCTACACATCCTAACTAGGACGGAATCAACGCATTCGTAGTTCCTCTAACTATAGTTGAGGAACTCTTGACTATGGTCAAGGTTCCGAAAGGGAAATTAAGTGTTCATAACCAGGACACTTACACGGAATGCAACAACTCCAAACCTAAGGCTAGATTAAACAAGGAAAGTAAGTTTTCATCACCATGACACTTACATGGAGTGCATCGACTCTAATCCTAAGGCTATGGTAAAGGGAAGGTAAACTAGTCTCGATCGCACGACGACGTGAGATAAAGGAGTTAGTTGTTAGTTGTTAGTGGTTAGTGGGCTCGCCAAGATATCGCATCTTGTGCCTACGTATTCTGACTAGGAATGAGGAATCAGAGCCTCTATAGTTCGCCTAACTAGGGTTGAGGAACTCTTGATAATGATCAAGGTTCCAAAGGGGAGTAAGTGTTCATAACCATAACACTTACATGGAGTGCGATGACTCCAATCCTAAGTCTAAGTTGAAAAACATGCAAGACTCTCACAAGGTCTCGAGGAAAAAAGTGGACAAGGCTACCCTAAATGACATGGCATTCAACAGGGGGAGATCATTTCCTTTGGAATAAGGCATAAGCAACAGAGGGACAAAGAGAAAAACATCAAGTATCAATGAGTAAGTAGCAACATGTACAACAAATGCTCAGGCAAATGAAAAACTCAAAAGAGAGGACATCAAAATTAGGACTTAATCACAATCAAATGCATCAAGAATTAAATTCAAAATGAAAATCAGGAATTAAATAAAATGGAACATATAGATTCAAGATTAATTTAAAAATTAAGATAAATAAAACCTAATTAAACCACATTCTAATTTAAATTGAATTCTAATTAAAACTAATTAACAAATTCTAATAAAAAATTCATCTAATTAAAGACTAATCTAAAAGACTCCAATTAACTAACTAAACTAAATTCTAAAACTCAAATTTACTAAATCTAATTTAACAATATTAACTAAACCAAATGCTAATTTAAAAAAATAATTAACTAAAAAAAATCTAATTAATTAAAAAACTAACTAATTAATTAATTAAACTAAAACTTAGCTAAAACTAATTAATTAAAATTAATTAAACTAAATTCTTAAAACCTAGTTAAAACTAAAAAAAGGAGGGGGTGTGAGATAAGAAGGGGAAATGGGCTTACAAAACCTATGAAACCTAAAACAAAGCTTGCAACCTGGTCGGGTCGTGGATCGACCTGATTTAGTTTAAAAAATAAAAGGTTGTGAAAACCTTATACAAACACGACTATTTGAAACTTAAAAATGAAACATGATCGAAGAAAGAAGCACACATTTCACTGTACCAACAATCCGTATCCTATCTAGAATCCTCTTTCACTAAATTTTTCCACTTTCAAAGGTTCGATTCTCTCACTTGCCCTCACTTGCTTAGTTCTCCTTTCCTCTGTGTACTTGATCTCTGTCACTCGCACGAGGGTTATGGTGGTCGTTATGGTTTGCTGTTGTGGTGTGTCGCGGCTGTGGATTTGTGAAGGTCGTCGACAATGATGCTCCATACGTGGTTGTTCCCATTCACTTACCTTCACATTTTTTTTAGATTTGGTTGCTGCAAACTATGGTTGAGCGATGTATTTGTTTTGAAAATGATCATGGGTGGTGTGTTTGAAAATCATTTCTGATGGTGATGATGCAGATGTTTGGAGGCCAGATTAGTGTGATTTGAAAAGGGTGTTTAATGGTGAAGAAAACGAAAATAAGGTATGTTGAATGGTGGTATTGGTTTCTAAATTATCTTGCAGACAACCTTTTCTCAGAATCCCTCGTTCTCCCCTCCTTGTTTTTTTACTCTCTCCTTTCTATTTTTCTTACTCTTCCCTTCCTCCTTTAAATTCTCGATTTTGTTCGTTGTCATTGTGTTGTTGTTGTCAATAGTGCAGACTATGTTTTGGCTTTTTGTGCAGGGTCTTGTGGGTCGTACGTCTTGCAGCAGGTTCAGCAGGTTGTGCAAATGTTATGCTTTTCACGTGTTGGTTTGCTTTTGTGGTAGCAGAGGTGAGTGGTGAATTGGTGAAAACTGTCCTCGCGTGCAGTGTGCCTGGCTAGAAAGTGTTTTGGTGTTATACTATGCAGGTTTTTTGAAGGTTTGTCTTGAAGATGGCGCATGCATTGTGTTGTTATTTTTATGCTGCAGTTTTCTTTGGAGTGTAGTGTAGAGCTGTGCAGGAGAAGGTAGCATGAATTTGGAAGATAGTGTTTTGGAGTTGTGTAAGAGCGAGGAAGGATGGTACATGAAATGCAAAACTTGGAGAGTGAAGTTTGGCTCATGTAAAATCATGTTATTATTTTTGTACTTTTTGTTGTAATAATTTGTAAAGGAAAAAAAACAATGAACATTATACTAATATTAAATAAAAAGTAATCTAAATTAAATATATAATTAACTGGATAAATTTAAATTAATTTAAAATTAATTGAAACATTATTTAACTAAAAAAATAAAAAGAGATAAAAAATAATTAAAGTTATCTAAAATAAAATCCTAATTAACCAAGAATATCTAAATTAATTAGAAATTATTCAAATAAAAAAAAATAATAAGGTTAACTAAAAAAAATTCTAATTGTCTAAACCAAACTAAATTAATTTAATTAAAAAAATTAACTAAGAAATAAAATAAATAAAAATGAAAGTGATAAAAATAAAATAAAATACACCAAAATAGAAATCTTAACTAACTAAGAAACTTAAATTAACTCTAAATGAATTAAAAATCATCTAACCAAAAACTAAAAATAACAATGACAAAAAAAGCGAATAAAAAGTCGGGTAACGAAAATCCCAAAAAAAAACGAATTCACCAAAATTATCAGCGCTACTCGGAAAAACACAACGTTTAGTCATATTTTGAAATTAATCGGGATTGACTTTTAGTTTGACTGATTTTTCTGTAAATCCAAAAGCTCATTCCAACTGATAAATTGGGATATTATACAAGATGATTGACCTAGAATGACACTCAAAAGATCAAAGATTTTGAGGGTAAAATTTGTGGTATGACAGGTGTTTTGAAGATGGAAGAGATTTGAAGCAGATTTGGGTTGAGGTTGAAGGAAGAGGAAAGCTTTAGGTTGTGAGAGATTGAAGAAGAATTGTGAGGGATTCTTGCAGCATAACAGTGGCTATTCAAGCTTAGAGAAATAAGGTGAGGAGAGTGTGGTTTTATAGGGAACATTGAGGGTATTATGGGAAGGAGTGGAGAGGAATTTGAGTGTCGTTGTTGCTGCATTTTCATTTTGGTGAGGTCTTTTGCTGATTATTTTGATCATGTCGTACAGGTGTGTTGAGGGTTGTATGGGAGAGCAAAATTTGGTTGATGTTGGCAAGGTACGGGTTGGGAAAGCATGTGCGTACGAATTGCAACTAAAGGTGTTTTAGTGGGGTTCGTTTTGTAATGTGGATAGGTTTTGCAAATTGGTTTGCTGCAAGTTTTGTGCTTACTGTTTTGTATTTTTTCTCTTCGTTTCGCAAAAGTCTATTGTGCGTATTGTGAAATCACTTTATGGTTGTTGTGTGAAGGTTAGGTACTATGGTGTGGGGTGTGTGTATGGTAACGACTATGCACTGCAGGTTTATCATTGGTTTGAATTGATGTGTGTTATGTGAGTTTGTTGATGGCAGTGCGTTACATGAATCATGGCATGACAATGTTTGTGGTTGGTACATATCATGAAGGTTGCAGGTTGAAATGGAAGCTTGAGAAACAAACTCAGAACATTTGACAATAATTTACTTTGAGGTGTACGACTTCCGTAGGATATTTGTAAGGCAAGGCCTATGTGTGTTTCATATCATGTGGAAAAATGGCTCATTTGGAAGACTCATGGCTAGCTGATGTATTGTGTTGTTTATTGTTTTTTGTCTTTTGTGTTGTTGCAAGAAAAATTTTATAATGGGTTTTTTTTTAATTTTTTGTAATTTTGGAACTATGGACTTTTGAATATTTATTGCAAATGGACTTGTAAGCAAATGTGGCCATGGGCTTTTGAATATTTATTGAAAATGGAGTTGTATGAAAATGTGACCATGGGCTTTTGTATGGTTATGATTTTTAGGTAATGTGAGATAGGCTTAAAAAAATGCTAATGGTTTTATTTTTTATGAAAAATGGTGATGGGATTTGTGTTGTTCGATTATTTGGAAATTTTTTATAAATGAAACATGGATATTGAGGAATGTCTTTGAAAATGGAAAATGGATACTGGTTGGATATGTGAAAATGGATATGGATAATGAAATGGATTTTTGAATTGGATAATGGTTAAGAAAAAAGGTTAAAATAAATGGATTTTAAATGGATGATGGAGAAGTGGATAAATTATGAATTGAATCATGAATTGCGTATAACTTGATGCTTTGAATTAGTGAGTCTTCCTTAATACCAATAAAACCAAGACTTCCACTATGAACCAAGTGAGCGCCAGATGACTTGAAATCATATCAGTGCACCAAAACCCTAATTTAGAGATGAACTAAATTCTGACAATGCTCAACTATGAAGCATTTTCCTATGTACAATTTGAGAACTTGATCCATCTAGAACAAACTTAAATTAGCCCAAATCCCTAATTAGATCCTCACACACACACACACACACATCACCTGAGTTAATGCACCATGGCCTTGATCGAGAAACTCAAACCTGCCTGACCAATACTATGTCACAACCAGATGAACCTCAATGAAAGCAACAACATATTATTTTTTGAATAACAGTTAGTGAATGGGTGTACATATGAAAATTATATATAGGTAGGATCAATTCGGGGTATGACACTGGGCAACCTCTAATGCGTCCTACACAACCTTACTAGTCTCGCAATGAGAAACGTGATAATACTCATCTACAACTAAAGCGGATGTGAAAATATTTTTTGCTTTCCAATCATTAGCATCCCATTATGCTTACGCTTTGGGTAATGTAACACCTTCTTCATTGGTCATGGTTATTTCATTTGGGCCATTTTTGATGGCGTCTCATATAACCTTTTTAATAGAGTTGACATAAATACGCGTACAAGCTTTCCAATAGCCATGACTTTCGCCGATAAAAATTGATGCTTTATTGTATGCTCCCTTAGGTTCGGCAGCCGTTCTTCTAAAAAGTAAATCTTAAGCACGAAATTAACCGGAGCTCGTAATACCACTTGTTAGACGATATGCTTTGATCTAGAGGGGGTGAATAGATCACAAGTTAAAAATTTGATATTTTGGCAAAAATAGTTTACAAAAGTTTTATGCCACCGAGAAATAACCTGAATCAAATCGTCTAATCAAACCTACTATCAAAAAGATCGGATATGCGTAACGTAAACCAATTAGATGATAATGAACACAAATGTTTCAACAACGATTAATCATAAACCAGTTAAATGCTAAGCTACACGTAGAGCTTATTTCCAATTATCAGAATTCAATTAAAAGCAATAGACATACTTTATCGGACACTTTGAGTGCGATCGATAATGTTTGGAAATTTAATTTGATTTGTTGATTCTAAAACCAATCACAATCAAAGTGATTATGATTATATTAACAAACCCTAATTCAAAACTTAATCAAAAATTTGAATTCCAAACGAATTGATCAAAACAAAAAAGATTCGATAATTTACAAATACAACAACAATTAAAGAGATATGTGTGTGTGTATATACATACATACACACACACACACACACACACACACACACACACACACACACACACACGCACACACACACGCACGCACACACACAGATATATATATATATATATATATATATATATATATATATATATATATATATATGTATGTATATATATATGTATATATATATATATATATGTATATATATATATATATATATATATATATAGAGAGAGAGAGAGAGAGAGAAAGAGATGAGGATTTGTTTAGATAGTTCCCTAATCGGCCTTACTATGGGTACGCCTGAACTCAATTCAAATTCGAATTGAGATAGTTGCAATTAACCTTACTTTACAAACAGCGTATATAAAAGAGATGAATAACTATAACCCTACAAACCCTATGGTTTGTTGTTTATTCTACCACCTCAAAAACCCTTGATCAAAGTTTGATTAAGTCATCAACAATGCCGCTACAATCCACTAGTTCTTCTTACTAACTTGCAAGACCTCCTCGACTTCAAGGTTTTCCCTCGGTTGGATTAATCCCTAGGACGCACTTGTTGAACCCGAGATTCACGAACAAGTTCATTGTTTCACACTTCTCCCTTGCAAAGTACCACCTACCTTGTCCCAAGGCCTTCACTCGATCGAATTCGTATTTGCATAATCTTGTCCATAACCTTCAACTCCTCAATAATCTTGAAGGAAAATCCCAAATTGGTTTTCTTATTTGAAACACACAAAGAACGCATATTCTCGGTTACACCAACCTAATTGGATGTTATTAACCCTAATATAGATGGTCACTCAATCAAAAAATGATTATGTGTAGTTTGGTTGTGTGTATGCATAAAAGATAGGTTTAAGATGATGAGTTTTCTTTGTAATTCTGGTTTCGTTTAGATTTTACACTAGTACCTTTCTAGAATGAGGTGCATGTATGAGTATATATATATGTATATGTGATATGGAACAAAGGGCATGCATGAAAGAACGAAAGGAAAACAAAATTTCAAGATTTGAACAATATAGGTCGACCTATGAATGAGATTTGCCAACCTGTAAAAGTCTTAGGTCGGCTTATTTGAGGCAACCTATTGGACACAAGCTACATCCTTCGTAATTTAGGCATGTGTGTCGACCTATACCAATTGCGTAACGACCTGTACTGAAGCAACAATATCACAAGAGTTCTTAGAACCACTAGTCCAAAAATAAATGCTGAAAATTAAATTTCTTAATTTCTTGATATTGACTTATACACAACTCCACAAACTAAACTATATGCGAAATCTTTACTCGAGATCGCTTCTTAAATCTTCGGTTCCCAACAACCTGGTCCTAAGTTTCCGTCTGTGACAATGTCCACACAACTTCATTGGTATCTTGAGTTTCGATCTATCCAAATATTAAAAATAACTCCTACCTTGTCTGTAGCCTTCCACACAATACTACCAAGGTCAATCTCAAGTAAACAACCTCCTTTTTTTTACTAAGATTGTTAGAACCAATTCAAAACACTACACACTCTTGCAAGCCTATAAAATATTAAACAAATATTCAAAGAAACTTTAAATCCAAAATGAATCTCCTCAACTAGTCACAAATATTCCAAGATAAGATTTGTATCCATGCAACAATGGAAAAAAATGAGATAAAAGGTGAAAGAAATTATTTGGAAGTGTTCAAGAAAGATTCAAAAATATTTCAAACATAATAGAACAAGTGGTTTTTGACTTTTTAAATCATCAATGAAAGAATATGTTTTCTAACATTTTCAAAGGTTTGAGAGTAAGAAATGATTTATAGGTGATGGAGATGAAACACAAAAAAGGTGAAAAATCATGTTTGATTCAATTCAAGAACACATGGTGATTTGAGTCAAGTGGAAAAGTAATGTGGAACAAGACCTACGCTTACAAAGAAACCCATTTTATTATTATTCGAGTCAAACACAAGAAATGATTCAAATCAAATAGATTATGATTTGAGTCATGTGTAAGTCATGATTTGACTCAAACATGGTAGAGGCTGAAGGAAGCAACATGATTCAAATCATGTTGAAGTTGTAATTTGACTTACGTTGCATAATTCAAATCATGTGTAAGTTGTGATTCGGCTCACAAACTTACACAACTTATTGTTCCTCTCTGTTCAGTTTGATTCAACTTAAGGGATTGTGTGATTCAAATCACAGATCCAAAACCTAAAAAATCAAAGTTTTTCAAGTTATTTTGAGATTTTACTTGTGACACTACTTGAACCTTTCTCAAATATGGTTCTTGTTCCAAACACTCGACTAATTGACTTAAATCATAATGTTCACACTCAAACATAAATATTTTGAATTATGCATGCTAAAATACGGATCTAAAACTCGATCCTTAAAGATGTGAAATTGACTAGGAGATTCAAATATAAAACTAAAATCAAATTAAAGCTTAATAAACAAGAAAAAAATGACATATAGGTCTCCCCATCAATGTATCAGGGACATGAAACTTCAGTCTCCCCCTTTTTCATGCTTGGAAAGCTTTCACTTAGAATTGAGTTAACTTTAAGCAAAAGAAAAATGTAATCAATGATTTCCTCCAATGGCTTGTACTCCTCCTAAAACATTGCACAATACACAACAACATAACATGCATAAAACAAATCTAGGATCACATTATAACTTTTTCCCCTTTGACAAAATCAAAAAGAGATAAATGTTAATGAGCCTAAACACAAACAAATCTATTAGACCAAGATTTAGTTCTACACCTGGCCTTATGTTTTGATGATAACAATACATGGAGTTTTAAAGAACAATTGTGTACCCTAATGATTTTGACGTGTGACATCATCAGACTTTGAAACTAGTGCACTCTGACTATGGGTTTTGTGTTTACAAAGATTTTCAAGCTCTGGATTCTGTATACAACACTTATAGCATCTATTTATCCAATGCTTTTATACTTTGAAGCTTCTGAAGGTGTTACCCTTTGAAGCCTTCATTCCAAAATAACTCTGATCTTTGTCAACAAACTTTGAAGATTAGGTTCTAAGAAACTGGATCAAGACTTTATGACCAAAGTTTTTGAAGATTCTCTCAACTAGATTCTTACCATTCTCTTATGCATTCTTCATCACCAACCTATCATAAGCATCTGAATATTGAAGATAAGATCAAAAGGCTTTACGTGAGAAAAATAGTACACAGTACAATATCAAATATTCCTTCTGCTACATTGATTTTATGGGCTAAGGAATGTACTATTGTACCATTTTGTCTCCCATTTTCATAAAGCGTTATGCAAGGATACAACTGCATTTTAATATTCCAGCTCTACCCTCCAACGAATCTCTTCATTTCCTATATAAAGAAGACTTGGAAGAATGGAAAAGTACCCCACTTAAACGAATTCTTACTATGCTATCATCTTACGTGAACAATGTTATTGTGAATATTTTGATAGAAAATAGACACTCACACAAGAACTTTTGTTCATACTATTCTTTGTAAATTGTTTTGTGTAACATTTATATTTGACTTGTGTATTCTGCTTTCCTAGAAGCATCTTATAAACAATGTTTGTATCAATCTTTTTATTGTGTTTTTTGTTCCTTGAGTGACTAGGGTTTAGTTGGCATACTCAAGAAGAAATTGATTGTTGGTCTTTATGTTGTAATAAAGTTTGATTATAGTGAATTAACTCCTTATTGATAACGCAAAATCACCTTGGCAAGTGGACTGGAGGTAGCTTGTGTTATAGAGAACCAGTACAAAAATCATTATTTCATTATTTCATTATTTTTATTCCTTGTGTGTTATTCATTGTGTTGGATTTAAAAAAGTTTTCACTTTTGGAAAGATAATTCAAACCCCGTCCTTTTTTCGTGTTTCCATTCACCTTCAAAATCCAACAACAAAAAAGATATTCCATAGAAACATGAGCTAAACATAGCTAAGATGAATATATACCATCAAATATTGAATACATAATACAAAGATAGACATGCTAAATGCAACAAATACGTAATTAGACATACAACTACGCAACAAAACATAAGTATATGATCAAAACTTATATGAATGAAAGATTTAAACAATACCTGAACAAACATAATAATGCTCAAATGCACATAATTAATAAGACACATTTAAAAATATATTAAATGCAATAGATAAAGAATCTTACAGCAACTTATGAATGAATGAAGGGATAAAATAATGAATGTAAAAAGTAAGCAAATGAAAACATAACAACAAAGTACAAACAATAATATAAAAGAATGTTAGAGTCAAAGAAACATACCAATATCATTGGTTAGAGTAGATTTCTACAGGGACATGTTAGTGTACAACATAAACACATATCAAATGAAATGAAATATGAAACTAGATCTATTTAAAGCACAATGAATCTAGGATTTCCAATTCCGTACGTATCTTGTGAAAAGGTTTGGAGGATAACAACTTTTTAAAGGTATTAGAAAGATTATTTTTTGTATCCATGAATTCAAAAAATAAGTTCACCCTTTTCAAAAGGATCCCTAAGGAAATGGTGTTTAATTTATATATGTTTAGAATGTGAATGAAGTACATGATTCTTAGTGAGTCTTATTGCGCTAGGGTTATCACAATTGATTGGAACGCGACCGAGTTTTAAATTGTAATCTAATAATTGTTGCTTTAGCCATAAAACTTATGCACAACAATTACCAACGGCTGCTGATTCAACCTTGATAGTAGAAAGAGCAACTATATGCTGCTTTTTACTATGGCAAGAAAACAAATAACTTCCAAACATAAGACATGTACCACTAGTAATTTTCCTATTTTACTTGCAACCGGAAAAATCGGAGTCAAAAAAATCTACTAAGCTACATTCACTTCCTTTGGGAAACCAAAGACTCTAATGCGAGGTTCCGTTAAGATACCTTAAAAATATTTTTAAGATATTAAAGCGGGATTCCCTAGAACACGCCTGAAATTTAGCATATATACACTGACTAAACATAATATATGGCCTGCTCGCGATTAAACTAGGTAAGCTATCCCATTAGAAACATCTCAAATTCACCATGTATTAAACTAGCAAAATCTTTTCAAAGGGATTCATCAGTAAACCCAAATATAATATCATCGACATAAATTTGAACAAAAAGAATATGTTTTGCTTTACGTCTAATAAAAAAAGTTATATATACTTTTACCACGATTGGATCCTGGTTTGATTAAAAGTTCACCAAGGCGCTCATATCAAGCTCTATGAGCTTGTTTGAGACCATAGAGAGCTCTTTTTAGTTAAAAACATAATACAGATTTTCGTGATACTCAAAAATAGGATGTTATGAGATGTAGACTTCTTCATTTATATAGCCGTTAAGAAAAGATGATTTAAGATCCATTTGATACAATTTGAAATTCAGGCAGTAAGCAAATGCCAAAAGTAGTCTAATAGCTTCAAGATGAGCTACAAGAGCATAAGTCTCCTTATAATCTATTCCTTCAGCTTTACTATACCCTTTTTTGATTAATGTATCTTTATTTCTAGTAATTATTCCATTCTCATCTAGTTTGTTCCTAAACACCCATCTAATGCTAATGACGGTTTTATCAGATGGATGTGAAACATGGTCCCAAACTTCATTAAATTTTAAGTTGAATGAGTTCTTCTTGCATAGCAAGTAACCATTCCTCGTCAAGTAAGGCATCAGATCTCGTCATAGGTTCAACCTGAGATATGAAAGAAAAATTCTTACAAATATTGTTAACCTATTATCTCATACTTACACCCTTCTAGATGTCACACAACACTTGATCCATTGGATGATCTTTTGCAATTATCCAATATGGAGGCAGCTGAGGTGATGTCTCTTGTTTAACTTCCTCTTGTTTTCTTTCCTCTTTGTATTTACTAATGTCTTCTTCTATTATTTTTGGAGGAGGATCTTTTTTGTGAATATTGTTGATGATCAAGTTTTCCATTATCACACATGAGACATCATAACAAATACCTTTCCCCATATTTTGGGTTGAAGATTCATCAAAAGCAACATGAACAAAATCTTCAATAGTAGACTTTTTATAATTGTAAATATTATATGTTTTACTCGAAGATTAGTTTCCTAGAAATATCCATTCATCAGACTTAGAATCAAATTTTACCAAGGTTGTCATTTCCGTTATTTAAAATAAAACATTTGCAATCATAACTGCGAAAATAGGAAATGTTAGGTTTTCTGCCTTTGAGTAACTCATAGGGTGTCTTCTCTAGGATTGGTCGAATGACCACCCTGTTCAAGACATAGCATGCGGTATTAATCGCATCCGTCCAAATGTGCTTAGGCAAACTCATTTCACTTATCATTGTTCAAACCAATTCTTCTAAAAAATAGTTTTTACGATCAACAACACCATTTTATTGGGGAGTTCTTGGACATGAGAAGTTATGAGTAATTTCATTTTCGTTACAAAAGTTTCAAATTAATGGTTTACAAATTCACCACCATGATCACTATGGAGTGTGACAATTTTCAAATTAAAAAGATTTTGGACACTCTTAGAAAATTTAACATAAGTCTTAAAGGTTTCTTCCTTATGGGTTAAGAATAACGCACAAGTAAACTAGAATTGTCATCCACAATTATAAACCATAATATTTACCGCCTAAACTTCTTGTCCTCAATGGGCCAGATGAGTCTAGATGGAGAAGCTCGAGAGATTTTGAAGTTGAAACAATCTTTATCGATTTAAAATACACTCTCGTTTGCTTTCCTATTTGGCAAGCATCACAAAGTTTATCTCTTGAAAAATTTATTTTAGGTAGACCAACTACTAGATCCTTATATGTTATCTTATTCATCGAGTCGAAATGTATATGTCTTAAACGTCTATTCCATAACTAAAAATCTTCATTCTTAGTTACTAAACATTTAGTACCATACATTGACATATCACCCAAGTCAAACAAATATATATTATCAACCCTGGAACCCGTAAACACTAAACTATTACTTGCCTTATATTCAATTAAGCAACTTAAGGTATTGAAAACAATAGAATACCCTTTGTTACATAATTAACCAATGCTTAGTAGATTGTGTTTAAGCCATTTAACTAATAAAACACCTTTATGATTATTGTGAGGGATTTCCCATAATACCTTCTCCTAAAATTTTACCTCGTGCGTTGCCCCCATACCTGACGTGACCGCTTTTTTTGTGATAGAACTTGATAAATATTGAAGTGTCTCTCATCATGTGTCTTGAACATCCACTATCTAGGAACCATAACTTTTTAGATGAGGCAAGACATTCCTACATATAATCAAAAGGAAATTTAGATACCCAACTAATGGGTCCTTGAGGGTTTGGTAAAGAACACTTAAGTATCCAAACCATAGTATAATTAGGAACTTTGACATTCCTAACATGGATAAGAGACCTAATGTGACCTTTATAACCACAATAATGACATATAACTTTATATGAAATACTCTTTCTATTTATTCTAGCAAGTCTAAGGTTTTTCTTAAAACCAATCCTTCTTTCACTTAAAGACATATAACTAGTAGTAGATAGAGAAATAGCTTGTGCCAATTCTCCTTTTAGATTTTCATTTTCAAGTTTTAAAATTGGAGAAGTAACACAAACTATCTTTACTATCTTTTCGAATAAAGAACTAGAAGTACTAAAACACTCATCTATGAGAGATGCATGATCTTCCTTTAAGGAATCTAAAGCACTATTAAGATAATTAACCTTCGTCTCAAGTTTTGAAATAAGTTTTATTTAGAGAGAAATTTTTTTAAAAGTATTTAGAGAATCTGCATGTATTTCACTAAAAGCTTTTAACAATTGTTTATAAGATGGTTTAACTTCAGGATCAAAAGTATATACCTCAAAGTCTTCACATTTCTTATGTGACATTAAGCATAGGTTGATACATTCATCATCAGATCTTGAACCGGAAGATGAATAGGAGATCTCATCTTCTTCTTCTCGAGTGATATAGGATCTACGACCGTTAGCATGTTTGCTCTGTCTTGTAGAATTTCTTATCATTTTTCTTATGATATTTGTTGATAATCGGACACATGGTTCTATAGTGACCCAATTTTCCACATTCAAAGCATGTGACCTCGTATTTTATCTAATGTTCCTTCTTTTGCAAATGATGTTGATCAAACTTAAAAATCCCAAAAAAGATCCATCTGAAGTATTGATGATAACAACAAATCTATGTTGATGAAAAAAGATTTCAACCGTGATGATGGATCTCTAACTAAAGAAACATCTCATGCCTCATCATAAAGAGATTTAAGAAAAAAATGCTTATATGATTGGAAGAAATCTAGAAAAGAATCTTGAAGTCTCAAACAAAGCGTGAAAGCTCGCCAGGTCTTGTTGGTCTGTCTGAGTGACCAGAGTATTGTAATAGTAAGGAAGTAGCCTATAAGTACTAAGGAAACTATCTCTCTCTCTCTCTCTCTCTCTCTCTCTCTCTCTCTCTCTCTCTCTCACACACACACACACACACACACACACCTAAAAATGTATTTTCAACTGTTTTATTAAAAATTTGTATAAGTTTTATTTAGAGAGAAATTTTTTTAAAAGTATTTAGAGAGTCTGCATGTATTTCACTAAAAGCTTTTAACAATTGTTTATAAGATGGTTTAACTTCAGGATCAAAAGTATATACCTCAAAGTCTTCACATTTCTTATGTGACATTAAGCATAGGTTGATACATTCATCATCAGATCTTGAACCGGAAGATGAATAGGAGATCTCATATTTTTCTTCTCGAGTGATATAGGATCACATGTGACCTCGTATTTTATCTAATGTTCCTTCTTTTGCAAATGATGTTGATCAAACTTAAAAATCCCAAAAAAGATCCATCTGAAGTATTGATGATAACAACAAATCTATGTTGATGAAAAAAGATTTCAACCGTGATGATGGATCTCTAACTAAAGAAACATCTCATGCCTCATCATAAAGAGATTTAAGAAAAAAATGCTTATATGATTGGAAGAAATCTAGAAAAGAATCTTGAAGTCTCAAACAAGGCGTGAAAGCTCGCCAGGTCTTGTTGGTCTGTCTGAGTGACCAGAGTATTGTAATAGTAAGGAAGTAGCCTATAAGTACTAAGGAAACTCACACACACACACACACACATACACACACACACACACCTAAAAATGTATTTTCATATGTTTTATCTTGAAAACCATTTTATAAGCCAAGCCAAGTGATTAAAAAGTTGTATAAACATTTTGTAATCTATATTTTAACAAACCAATCGATTGGTATGTTGTGCAAATCAATTGCCAAAACTTTCCTAAGTCAAACAATCGATTGGAGCATTAAGCCAGTCAATTGGAGGAAAGTTAATCGATTAACAAAGTAATTATGATAGCCTATTAATGACTTGCAATGACTTTATATCTAATATTTTCTTTTTGGGCTTACTAATTGGTTAAAAATGAGTTGGGCAATCAATTGGAGCTTTTGGAAAATCGATTGGCTCATTAAATCAGCCCATGGATCATTTCATTTTATGGTGATTCCAAATCCTATGTAAAGGAGACTCTCCTCCACTTCTTTTCATGTCACATTCCAACGATTTACATTGTCTTTGGAATTTTTCTCTCTAA
This sequence comes from Lathyrus sativus, assembly GCA_963859935.3. Classification (NCBI taxonomy): domain Eukaryota; kingdom Viridiplantae; phylum Streptophyta; class Magnoliopsida; order Fabales; family Fabaceae; genus Lathyrus; species Lathyrus sativus. The sequence continues at coordinate 56,180,255 of OZ012735.1, read as the reverse complement.
TTTTTCTCTCCCCCTCTCTAGAAAATATTTATCTCACTTAATATTGGCTTAGTGCTTGTTGTCACATCACTTCAAAAAGAGAGGCCGGCAAACTAGACAGAAGAGTCGCCATCATTCGTTATTTATCCCAAAGAGGTAGAAATGAAACAATCGAAGAAAACCTAACGAAAAGGGGAAAGACAAGGTCATCGCAACCAAATCTTGGGTTCGGGAGTCGTTTACGCAAGGGGAAGGTATGAGCACCTCTCACATTCATTGTACTCAACGCGATCCTCGCTTGTTGTCTAATCTATGGGTGTAAAAACTATCTAAAAGGCTGGAGAATAGGGGTGAAAGAAAAGAAAAGAGACTCGATAGGACATCTCCGCCCTATGCCTACGTATTCCCTCGTGCAATGGGAAAGTCAGAGTCAACGTAGTTCGAAAAACTACGGGTGAAGGGGGGAAGGTTTCTCGCCAAGACATCGTTGTCTTATGCCTACGTATCCTCATCTGGTATGAGAAATCAGAGCAAACATAGTTCGGGCTAACACGACCACTGGTTGGTTCAAGTGTTTTAACTGACTAGGGTTAAATAATCGTTCTAGCTGTTAGGGACGATGCCTGTTTACGGTAGAACCAAAACTTAAAACACTCTTTCTAAAAATGATTTTGCAAACAATCCCGAAGGATAAAAAGGTTTGATGTTTTGTTTTGTATTTTTTAAACAAGAAGTGAATTGAGTTAGATTTGAAACTCATGTTGCACTAAAGACTATGACTTGAGAGAGAATATGTCGCGTATCGCCCAAAGGGCATACGCTAAACACTCTAGAAAGTGTGAGAGGAGGACCCCCAACCATCATTCCTCAAGTACTTAAGGCGCGTAGCGTACAACAATTGTTAACCTTTATTAAGTGTCTTAAGAAGTTATGAGATGAGAAGAGAAGACACAAATTCTAAGGGGAAATTGGTCAACCCTAATGTTAGCATGCAATATGATCCTAAAGTTGGGATTGAAAAGGGAACTACCTAATATTATCATGCAAAGGATTGAAAGCCTAATGTCTCTCCTACTCGCATCTTAAACAGAGGGACTAGGAATCCTACAGGATCATGGCAAAAGAGCACAAGTAAACACATATCAATTCAATCACAAATGGAAAGAGAAATGAAAGATGAAAGTGACTTAAACAAGTCAATGCAATAAGAGATGCAAACATGAAATGCAAACATAAATGAAAGAATGGAAAGATGCAACAAGACTCAACAAACAAAAGAGACTCAAACACCAGAAACAAGTCAACTTAAACAAGTCAACAAGAGGTGAGATGAAATGGGAGAAGCAAGCTCCTACAACCATCTACCATCAATCACCAAAAAATAATGGTGCTATCCTAAGATGCACACACAAATAAAAGAGGGAGGAAAAATTATGGGCCAGCCACCACCACATGCACATCTCAACCATACAATTCTAAGAGATTAAGCAAAACAAATGCCCAGCAACAATGCAAAACAAGCTCAAATGTCCATGTGTATACACTACCACCAAATCATCATGAACAAATGGTAAACCCACTAGGGAAGAAGTAAATCACAAAGGGAATGGTTCAAATTCAAGCTCCAAGCAAAATGGAATCACAAGCATGATCATGTCAAGTGAATGAACCAAAGTTCTAACACCATCTCAACACTTAGAACAAAGTGGAAAGGCATGATTCAAAGATGAATTATAATGCAAGTTTCCACATAAAAATGACCCCTAACAAATGAAACAGCATCTCAAGTATGTTAAAATGAATCAATAAAGCTCAAAATATGCATATGGGATCACTCATGATCATATCCCAAAGATTTAGGTCAAACTAGCATGTGTAAACACCTTAAAATGACTTGACTTTGAAGTAACTATGAAAAATAGAAGACACAAACAATAAATCTCAAATAAAATACACAAGGAAAGCTTCATCAAGCATCAAACAGATATCAAAACCTCATGATCAAATTCAACTCAAGGCATCACCAAATAATTCCAAGGGGGTATGGTGTTCCGCCTTATCGAGTATGTCTCGAGGCTCAACAAAGAGCAATTGAAAACCAAATGAAAAATGATCACAAGCAACTTATATCAACCCTCAAAGTAGATTCAATCCATCACCTAAATGATGGAGAAGAATTGGTCATAGGGGATATAGAATTAGGATTCAAATGATCAAGTTCAAAATAGGTAGGAACCATAAAACACACTTAATTAATAATTCCAAATAAAATAGCAAAATTAAATGGAAAATAAAATAAAAAAGTTGAAAAATTAAATAACATGTTGAACTGTTAGGAAAATATTTTTTTGAATTTTTGTGAATTTAAGAACTAATTTTAAAATATTAAAATGAAAACTAGAATTAAAATGAAATAAAATGAAGAACAAAGCATGAGGTGGTATGAACAGCAAAACCCAGATACACTGAATCATGTACAAACTCATTTGGGCTCAAAATGGTGGAGGTGTAAAAAGCAAGATGCAAACTTTTGTACCGTTCGACAGCTCTCATCACCAACAACATGAATCCAACACTCATTTTTGAAAAAGGTCCTTAAACAAGTGTGAAAATGTGCCACAATTTTCAAACATGTAAACTGAAAACCCAATCAAACCTCAATAAAAATCAGTCAAACATTGCCTACGTATAGTATGACATCATATTCAAGCCAAAATGGACCTAATGCAAGTCTAACATGAGAGATTTAAAGTTGAGAAAATACCTAACAGAGAGGTTCTGTTGACCCTTCAAATTGCAAGCAAGCTTCAGTTTCAGCCTTCCAAATCCTTCCTTAATCTCCACTGATGATGATTCCAGCTAATAATTGAAACAAAACCCCAGGAAATGCAAGATTCGAAGAAATGGAAGTTTGAAGAATTTTTGAATGGAGGAGCTCTCTCACACAGCCAACACACCAACTGATGGCTAGGGCAAACTTCTGAGTTCTTATATGAGGGCTTTGCACATTTCATGCAGGCCCATGTTGCTTATTTTGAGTGATTTCCAATTTTTGGCCAAACATTCCACTTACACATACACACGGGTTCAACATTGTTCTTCCTCTTTTTGATCAGCAAAAGCACACTTGAGGTGTGTGGAAATGAATTGGATCATTTTTAGTCATGTAGAAAGAATTTGTATAAGGTTTCATGTCATGACTTTTTATAGTGTGAATTTGTGAAAAGTGGTGTGTAACATGATCTAATGTTGGTCCAAATATGGTAAAGAGTAGCATGACCAAAGCTTGATGACATTAAGGTGTGAAAAATTTCAAAACAAAGTCATTTGGTACCTTATAAATTAAGAAAACCAAATCATGTCTAAAAGTTCACTTTTCCTCCTTCAAAATGGTTCAAATGATCATACCATCCACCAAATGCCATGTATTTTAAGTTCATGATGAAGTTGGATCAATGTGGCAAAACATTCATATGGCACAAAATTGGATTTGAGGTCTCAAAGTTCATGGAATTGACCATTGAAAAAAATGACCTATAATGAACATTCCCAAAATACCCTTGCCTTGTGAGGACCATAACTTGAGATGTACACATGAGAGTGAGGACTTATAGAACTTTTTGGAAACCTAAGATCATGTGGAACAACTTTCATGTTCACTTGAAGATGAGGAGAACCTTGAATCCATGTCAAAAATGATTTGGAAGTGAGTTGACTTTGAGTTTACCAAAATTCTCTTCATCTGAGGACACCAACTTGTTGACATCATAACTTGAGATGTACAAACTCAATGGATGCGTTTTTGTACTCAAAAGAAAGCTTGAAATATGACGAACAAGTCTCATGTTTGTGGGAAAATGAGATTGAACTTGTATCATAGTGAAATTTATCCTTGAAGTTAGGCACCAAAGAAGGGGATTTTACACTAAAATCAACTGAAACCCTAATTTAACAATTCCTTGAACTCTTGAATCTCCTTGATTTGATCTCAACATGAAATCCTAGATGCTTCATGATGACTTCCCATTCCTCAATGACCTAGAACCAAGTCTTGAACCCTCTCAAGTCCACAATTGACTTTTGGTTGACCAGAGGAACCCCTAGCACCATATCCCTTGATTGAGGCTCTTGCAGATGGATTGTTTGACCACACAAACTCCATAAAGACCCCTCAAGGTATACATTGAGCTCTTGAACCATGCCTTATTTAAGTAGATGACCTCATGAACCTCTAATGATCCTCAAGATAGAAGATGACACTCATACACTAACCTCTCTTCTCAAAGAGTTTTGAAACCTACCCTGATGGCTATGAACCCTTGGTAGCTTACAAATGATACCCTTGCTTAAGCTTGAACAAATAATATCTCCTCTTGAATGGAAAACGCAACACCTCCTGATCCTCTAATTAGAACCAATGTTATGCAAATGCAAATGCTAAATGAAATAAAGCATAAGCCAAGTTAGAAAGAAAAGGTTGGTCAAATTTTGGGGGTACAACATCTGCCCCTATTCAAACGACTTGGACCTGAAAAGATGAAAAGCAAACGACTTTCAAACATTCGAGGTAGAAGGTGGTTGAATACAAAAGAAACCCAAAAAGTTGTTGTCGCATCACTGCGAAGAGGGGACAACAAGGACAGAAGAGTCTCCACCGTTTGTTATGTATCCCAAAAGAGGGAAAGGAAACGATCAGAGAAAACCTACGGAAAAGGGAAAGACAGGTCATCGCAACTAAGTCTCGGGTTTGGGAGTCGGTTACGCAAGGGAGAGGTATTAGCACCCCTCACGTCCGTCGTACTCGACGGGATCCACGCTTGTTATCTATCTAAAAGGGTGTTAATCTATCTAAGCTACATGCCACATGGACAAAAGAAAAGAAAAGAGACTCGATAGAGCATCGCCGCTCTATGCCTACGTACTCCCTCATGCAATGGGAGAGTCAGAGTCAACGTAGTTTGGAAAGCTACAGGTGAAAGGTAGGGAAGGTTGCTCGCCAAGACATCGCCGTCTTGTGCCTACGTATCCTCGTCGGGTACGAGAAATCAGAGCAAACGTAGTTCGGAATGACACGACCACAGATTGGTTCAAGTGTTTTAACTGAGTAGGGTTAAACCTTCGTTCTAGCAGTTAGGTGTATTGCGGCTCGACCATTGGAGACTTAGGCGTTACCTGTTTGCGGTAGAGCCAAGAGTTAACACACTCTTTTTGAAAATGATTTTCCATTAATCCCGAAGGATAAAAAAGTTTGATGTTTGTTTTTTGAGTCTTTTAAGAAGAAGAAATGAATTGAATTTTGTTTGTAATTCATGTTGCACTAAAGACTATGACTTAGGAGCGAATGCGTCGCATATCATCCAAAGGACATACGCTAAACACTTTAGACAATTGAGAGGAGGCCCCCAAATCATCATTTCCCAAATGCTTAAGGCTCGTAGTGTACAACACTCATTATCCTTTATTAGATGCTTTGATGAAGTTTTGAGATGAGAAGAGAAGACACACTCTAAAAGGGAGACTAAACTCAACCTAATGTTATCATGCAATATACACCTATGATTGAGATGAGAAGGGAAGACTACCCTAATGTTATCATGCTTGGATTCAAACCTAATTTCTATCATAATCCATCTTGAACAAGAAATATTAGAGGTCCTAAGGGAACATGGAAAAGGAAGACAAAAAGAAGAAGAAATCAAGCACAAATGAGAGAAGAAAAGTATGCAAACATGCAATGCAGCACAAAGATGAAGAAAGAGGGAGGAACAAGGTGTGGGGCAGTAGCCACCACAAGCATATCTCAACCTCTTAAATGCGAACAAGAATATGCAAAACAAAGAAGGAAAGAAAACCATAGAACTTAGACAAGTTCAAGCCAAAAGTGAGATGAAATGGGAGAAATAGAATTCCTACAACCACTTGAACATCAATCACCATGCCCAAAGGCAATGCAAGAAAGAAAATAAGACATGATCAAGATGAGGATGGGAGAATAGACTTGGGCAGAAAGCAATATCAAATAAAATCTTAACCATAAACATCAAAATGATCATGCAAGAAAGAAACCAAAAGAAGGTTCTCAAAGTGGCCTCTCATCCAAGTCAAACTCAAAGTGCAAATCAAAGGCACCAAATAAACTTGGATGAGTCCCCAAGGTTCTAGGACATAAGTGAGAACAAGGGAAGAGAGTGGAAAATTAAAGAAGAAAGCAAAGCAAGGCAAGTTGCAAGATGAGGCATGGTAAAGAACCTAGGTTCTAAACACTTTCAACATTCAACATCAAATGGAAAGCCTTAAACAAATGCAACTTGTAACACAAACCAAGAAAGTGTAGGACCTATAAATTTGTAACCAGCCATTTCAACGTGTTAGAAATGTGAATCAAGAGGAGTTGGAAGCATATGGGATCCACAAGGGTCATTTCCCACAAGAACTAGGTCAACTAGTATGTGTGAACCATCATTAAGGTGGCTTGACTTGCAAGGTACACCAAAAATAGGAAAAGGATTCAAATAAATCTAAATAAAATGCGCAAAGCTCTCACACATGTTAGACACCAGAGGCCAAAGCAACACAACCAAAGTCTAATCAAAGCATCACCAAAGGAATTGATCCACTAAGGGTGCTCCACTTTGAAGGAGGGTTGTCGAGGGTCAAATAAAAGGAAATGAAAATCAACCAAAAAGAAGCTAAACATTGATCAAAACCATCCTCTAAGACACCTCAACTCATTATCAAAATGTGGAAGAAGTCTCATTCATTGGTGGTTTCAATTCGTCAACAAAATCAAACAAGAACAAAGAAGAACAAAAGAAAAACATCTTCAAAACCCTTCCAATCATTAAATTCAAATTTAATTGAAAAATAAATGGAAAATGAAATTAAAAATAATGAAAAATTAAATAACACATTAAAGTGTTAGAAAATATTTTTGGTTGAATTTTATCATGATTGGAAGTTTTTTTAATCAATTAAAATCAAAACAGAAAAAAAAATAAAGAAAATAAAAACAATTAAAACCAAAATGGTGCAAATAGCAAGAAATGCGTTGTAAATACAACTCAGTTCATTAAGCCAAACGTTGCGTTTATATAAATGAGGTGGCATTCAACTGAGCCACGCACGCAAGTCAAACAAATCTGGGACGTTCATCTCGCTTGGTCAAGAGCTCAAACAACGACACATCAATATGGTTTGCGCCACATGTGTGGTTGTGGGCCCACCTTTATATATATATATATATATATATATATATATATATATATATATATATATATATATATATATATATATATATATATATATATATATATATTTTGTTTCCTTTCCTTTTCTTTCTCTTTCCTTTATTTTCTTTCCTCTTCATTTTCTTTCTTCTCTTTTCTTTCCTAATTATTCACTTCCCGTTAGATTCCATTTTGAACCGAGTACCTGAGAAACACAAACAAATACGAGTAATATAAAGCATAAATTAGGGGAAATCAAATAAAACATTGTATACAATCATGCATGTCAAGTCTAATACACGATATATTTTTGCGTTATCAAACTCCCCCATACTTGAACTTTTGCTTGTCTTCAAGCAAATAAAACTCTTTAGGCACGGGTATGAAACATACATACATTCAAGCCAAGGTTCAGTCAAAAAGATAGGTACTAAATATCAACAATAAAGATACTGTAGTGACACAATTTCAAAAACACCTATCCTATGCAAACGAATCCGAGTCATGTTATTATAACTCGACCTATGCTTTTTTCGCACCTCTCTTTCATTCTAGTGCAATCACATTTAACCCGTTATCCCCTGCACATCCAGGGTATGTAAACCCGTTAGTGTTCAATCGGTCTCATTTCTCCAAAAAAATTCGATTTCCTTTTTGTTTTTCTTTTAGTTTCGAATTTCAAGGGTCCGATCCGTTAGGCTAAACGGTCGGGTAAGGACAAGCTAACTTGGAAGGAACATATCTTTAGTTTGCATTTAGCCTTAAATTCATAAACATTTTTTTCGGTTTTGAGATCAAACACAAACATGCACCGGCTTATACAGTCCTGTCGTGTAGTTTTAATAGATTATCGATCCACAGAGACTAAAAATCGAACGTACCGTATTCTAATGTTACTATGTAAATCTAAGGCTAATCGTTTTAGGAAAGTTAAGTGTGAATGAAATTAAACCTAAAAATGCTAAAAAAATTTAAAAAGAATGATCAATAACGAGATGTCAATATGCAACGCATCAATCGTCGAGAATTTAAATAATTGATGTAAGTCAGGTGTTCAAAATACTTATTATTAGAAAAATACTTATTTGAAAATCCTTATCTCACACTCTCGTGTTTATTGGTTCAGACTATATCGTTAAATCAAAATGAGCGCTCTCCCTGTATCATTCGAATTAAAGATACCTTTCGCAAATAAATAAGTCCTAATTCTAAAGTGCTTCCGCTATGTTTAAAATTAATGCCTAGTCTCAGCTATCTAGTTAAAACCTCAAACTCTCATTTATCTTGCCCTTAACCTTAGTTTCCCCTTTTATTACTCTCGCAAGAAAAGTTGATCGATTAAAATAAGAAACTAGAGCCGAAAAAATAATTTGTAAAGAAAAACAACACCGATTATTATATAATCCCTTCTGATAAATTTGTTACATACCGACATCGACTACTTTAGCCAGACATGGTTGGATAATTAAACATTCTAATATAGTGCAAAATAATAATAATAATAATAATAATAATAATAATAATAATAATAATAATAATAATAATAATAATAATAATAATAATAATAATAATAATAATAATAATAATAATAATAATAATAATGTTGCAATACGATAAACAAAAACAGAATAATTGACACCTGAAAAATTGAATTAACTGGAAATAAAAGTTGAGTACAAGCTTGATGGAATAATTCTTGAAATCTTAAAACAGGTACAAAACTAATCACTCGAATGCGAAAAATAATAAAAATAATACTGCGCTAAAAACAGGAATGAAAACTGAAACAAAAATACTTTTCTCGTGAAAATTCTCGGACCCCTTGATTGGAGGCTTTCTCTGGTTTTTATACTGGGCTGAGGAGACGAAGAATTCGCTTCAGCTGTATGAGAATCGTGAGAAAACAGTGCGAGGAGTGAAACTGGAAAATAGGAAAAGTGGGAGAATTTTTCTTCTCACATATAGGTGTCTTGCGCCACCACCCCATATCTCCTATGGCTTGCGCCACTTTTCCCTTTTGGTGGTGGGAGCTACCTCAATATGGCTTGCACCACATGTGTGGTGGTGGGCCCACCCTTATATATATATATATATATATATATATATATATATATATATATATATATATATATATATATATATATATATATATATATATATATATATATATATATATATATATATATATATATATATATATATATATATATATATATATATATATATATATATATATATATATATATATATATATATATATATATATATATATATATATATATATATATATATATATATATATATATATATATATATATATATATATATGTATTTTTTTTTCTTTTCTTTTTTTTTCTTTTCTTTCCTTCCTTTTTCTTTCTATTTCCTTTATTTTATTTCCTCTTCATTTTCTTTCTTCTCTTTTCTTTCCTAATTCTTCACTACCCGTTAGATTCTATTTCGAACTGAGTACCTAAGAAACATAAACAAATACGAGTAATATAAAGCATAAATTAGGGGAAATCAAATAAAACATAGTATAAAATCATACATGTCAAGTCTAATACACGATATAATTTCGCGTTATCAAACTCCCCCATACTTGAACTTTTTCTTGTCCTCAAGCAAATAAGACTCTTTAGGCACGGGTATGAAACAAACATACATTCAAGCCAAGCTTCATTCAAAAAGATAGGTACTAAGTATCAACAATAAGGATACTGTAGTGACACAATTTCAAAAACACTTATCCTATGCAAACGAATCTGAGTCATGTTATTATAACTCGACCTATACTTTTTTCGTAACTCTCTTTCATTCTAGTGCAATCATATTTAGCCCGTTATCCCCTGCACATCCATGCTATGTAAACCTGTTAGTGTTCAATCGATCTCATTTCTCAAATTTCTTTGGATTTACTTTTTGTTTTTCTTTTAATTTCGAATTTCAAGGGTCCGATCCGTTGGGCTAAACGGTCAGGTAAGGACCACCTAACTTGGAAGGAACATATCTTTAGTTCGCATTTGGCATTAAATTCATAAACATTTTTTTTCGGTTTTGAGATAAAACACAAATTTGCATCGGCTTATATAGTCGTGTCGCGTAGTTTTAATCGATTATCGATCCACACAGACTAAAAATCTAACGTATCGTATTCTAATGTTACTATGTAAATCTAAGGCTAATCGTTTTAGGAAAGTTAAGTGCGAATGAAATTAAACCTGGAAATGCTAAACTTTTTAATAAGAAAGATCAATAACGGGATGTCAGTATGCAACACATCAATCGTCTGGAATTTAAATAATCGATGTAAGTCAGGTGTTCAAAATACTTTTTATTAGAAAAATACTAGTCCTAAATAAAGATACCTTTTGATTAGCATATTATATCGTTAAATCTAAATGAGTGCTCTCGCTGTTGCATTCGAATTAAAGATACCTTTTGAAATAAAATAAGTCCTAATTAATTGTAAAGTGCTTCCGCTGTATTTAAAATTAATGCCTAGTCTCAGCTATCTGGTTAAAACCTAAAACTCTCGTTTATCTTGATCTTAACCTTAGTTTCCCCTTTTTTTACTCTCACAAAAAAAGTTAATCGATTAAAATAAGAAACTAGAGCCAAAAAAATAATTTGTAAATAAAAACAACACCGATTATTTTTTAATCCCTTCTGATAAATTTGTTACATACCGACATCGACTACTTTAGCCAGACATGGTTGGAAAATTAAACATTCTAATATAGTGCAAAATAATAATAATAGTCATGCTGCAATACGATAAACATAAACAGAATAATTGAAACCTGGAAAATTGAATTAACTGGAAATAAAAGTGTAGTACAAGCTTGATGGAAAAATTCTGGCAATCTTCAAACAGGTACAAGACTAATCACTCGAATGCGAAAAATAATAAAAATAATACTGCGCTAAAAACTGGAATGAAAACTGAAACAAAAATACTTTTCTCGTGAAAATTATCGAACCCCTTGATTGGAGGCTTTCTCTGGTTTTTATACTGGGTTGAGGAGACGAAGAATACGCTTCTGGTGCGTGAGAAATTGGTGTGAGGATGGGAACTGGAAAATAGGGGAAGTGGGAGAATTTTTCTCCTCACATATAGATGGCTTGCGCCACCTCCCTATATCTTTTATGTAGCTTGCGCAACGTTTCCCTTTTGGTGGTGGGCACCACCTCAATATGGCTTGCGCCACATGTGTGGTGGTGGGACCATCCTTATATATATATATATATATATATATATATATATTCTGATCTGACCTGATCAGAAGGAAATCAATGAAACGCCACGCGCCTTTGATCCGTAACCTGTTCACCAGTGGTTAGGAGGAAGAGGGGGTGTACCTGCAAGACACTCCGATACCAAAATGAGAAAGGACCAGAGTGAAGCAAATACAGAGAGTAGGTGTGGAGAATAGAATACCTGACCCTCTAGTGAAAGAGGGTATTTATAGAGAGACCCCAGCGCAGGGTCAATGGTCACTTGTGTTGGGCTGGATTGTTAGGCCCAACCTAGGTGACTACCAGGGCTTACGTGGTGTAGTGAAGACCAGCATGTGGTCTTCGCTCTAGTTCAATCGTCCCGTGATCTTCGGAAGGTGGGTTGACCAACTCTCACAGAGGTGGGTGGTTGGAGGAGGACGTGTCCCCGCGGAGGGGAGCACATGGAGAACGTGTGGAGGACACGTTGTTCTGCTCGAAGGAGAGAATATTCTGCCTGCCGAGGGCAGCGTCTGGCCGACGGGACCCCTGTGCACGACGTGGATGATATGGGCCCTCTTGGGCCTTCCCAAGTATCATTGGGCTGGGCATGTATGGTCAAACTGGGGCCCATACCAGAACAGGATCCCCCCAAGTCGTAGCTCCAAGGAGAGGGAGCGAGGACTTGATGACGTTGTTGGACAGGAAGTATGCGCAGGGTGAGATTTCATACGTGTGTGTTTCTTGAAGGGGTGCGAGCAGGACCATCTTCGGGTGGCCGGGTTTACCGGTTGAGGATGCGTCTTCAACCGATGTCGATAACGGGGAGAGATAAAGGGACGCGACCGTTAGTCTACGCCACGTATCAAATGTTGGACGGGCCATGTGGGGCGGCTACCCTAGGACATTCAAGTGCCTAGGGACGCTTCGAGTCCCGCGTCGGGGTATAAGTAAGTGACCCCCCGCCCCATTCCCTATTTTTGCTTCTGCTCTCTCCTACCCACGATGATTCCCTTGTTCGTATTCACATCAACGCCACAACCACCGCCACGTACTCCGCCGTTACCAGTAAATCAGTAAGTTCCTTTTCCTTGATTTTTTCCTATTTTGTGTGTTTAAGCTGTGGTCGGGAAGTGTTGAATGCCCCGAGGAGGGAGAAGAATCTCTTCCGCAATAGGCGGTGGTTTTCTAGGTTTAGGATGAACGCGCCGAGGACATGCAACGTGGTAGTTTAAATTCACCGGGGACAGATACTAGTTTAGATGAACACCCCGGGGATGAGTGATAGAACTACATGAATAACCCGGGGAGAATATATGGGCTGGATGAATCCCCCGGGGATAAATGATGGGGTCGTGAGCGTTTCCCGGGGAAGGTGAGGGATGTAGGATGAATTCCCCGAGGATGGATGCCCGGGTGGCTCTTACAATCATTGCGGGTGCTGTCCCCGTCGCCCTTTCACTTGATCTGTGGTGGAAGGGTGGATTTGATCTTGGACATCGAATTCACTGTTTCCTTCTGCTTTTCAGGTGTTAATGACATCGTGGGTCCCAGGGACCATGGATGTTGACGAGGAGCCAGAAGTTCCCACAGTCGAGGACAGAGTTCGCCCGGTCGCAGAATGGGTGGCCGAGGGGCCTCTGACTATGCCCTCGTATTTTTTAGACGACCAGACTGGTGCTTTCGCCACCGTAGAGGACAGGAGCACGAACGAGCCTTTAAACTGGAAGGTGTACTGGCCTCGTGAGCACCACCGCATCTGCTCGTCGTTTGGGAAGATGCAGTTCCCCATGTACGAGTTCTTTTTTCGGGAAGTCGGGCTCAGGCTTTCGTTTACAGACTTCCAATTGTGGGTCTTCGACTGGTTGCGGTTAGCCCCCTCGCAGCTGCATCCCAATGCCATTGCTTTTGTCCTGGCCTTTGAGCTTGTTTGCAGATATCTGGAGGTCGGGGCCACGCTGCCGCTTTTCTTCCGTCTCTTCCATCTGCAGAGGCAGACAGTGGATGGTCAATAGGGATGGGTCTCGTTGAAGCAGCCGAAGAAGCTTTTTCGGACTTACATGAATTATGTCCGTGATTTCAAATCCCGCTTCTTCGTTGTCAGGCCGGTGTCTCACGGAGCGTGCTCCTCGTTGTACAAGAGAGGAGAACAAATTGTGAACGGGTAGCGGGAGGACGTCTTGATCCCGAAGGTGCCTCTGGAGTGGACTGAGGAACACTTCGTGAAGGGTACTGACCGATATATAGTGCGGGCAGGGACCTTGGACGAGGAGGATCTGGCCGGTTAGCAAACTATAGTCTCGTTTGTGGCCAGCTTGCCCCCGTCGAACCTGGTGACACCCGATGGTAGATATATTCGCGACAGTGAAGGGTGCTTTTGTCAGAAGTAGAGGCTGATTAGCACGGAGGCTCTGCTCGAGTGTTCGTCGGAGGAGGAGGCGTTTAGTTACCTAGGTGGTGATCGTCTCCCCTTCCCTTGACTCCCCTATTTTTTATGCGTTTGCTGACATCTTTCTTTCCTTTTGCAGGGAGCATGTCTACTGCCTAGGAGAGAGTGAAGAAGTTGGCCGCCTTAAGACTCGCTGCTATGGTCGGGAAGACACGGGTTGCCCAGGTGGCCGGGAAAGCCTCTTCCGATCAGGGAGGCAGGGGTTCCTCTTCGTCTCCCCAGAGCAGCCAATCCTTGTCGTCTCAAGGGGCTGCTAAGCGGGCCAAGAATCACCAGCCCGAGGGTGTCGTCGACTTGACGGCAGGGTTTGCCGAGGAGGGATTCCTAATCCCGCCGTGCCATCAGCATCCTGGCTTCTTTCATGGTGCTAGGTCGCCAGTCGTACCGGTCGTGGAGGCAAAGAAGGTCCTCGGTTTGGAACGGGCTACTCGGAGGCAGGTTTAGATCGAGGATTTGACTGCCATTATGTGGGTGTTCTCGACGGCCTTGGTCCTGAGTGATGAAAGTTGCTCCTTATCCGAGCTGGCCAAACTACAAGGTGATCTCACTTTCACGCAGTCGCGGCTAACTAAGCTGACCGGGGAGTTGGAGAAGAGTCGGGAAGATACCGCTGCGCAACACAAGAGGGGGGAGAGTGTCGAGGAGAGGCTGAAGGATGCAGAGGAGGAGGTGCAGGCGCTAGAGGCCCGCGTGGGGGAGCTGGAAGGCTCTTTCCATCCTGCCGACGACGAGACGGATGAGGACAAGCTTATGGTCACCCGTGCGGATCTCCTGAGGAGAATCTGGGAGTTGGAGAGTGATTGCATGGAGGCAGTCGGGGTTGGCTTTTCCAGTGCTGTGGACCAACTCAAGGTGGTTAACCCCGCGGTCATCCTGGTCGTAGATGGGATCGGGCCCTTCCACCAGATCGTTGATGGACAGGTGGTCGATCCTGACTCTGAAGCTGCTGATAATTCTGCCCCTACAGACGAGCATGAGGTGGAATGTACAAAAGATATGTATATTTGTCCGGGCCTGCGTGCTCGTGATTTCCGGGCCTACGCGCCAATACTTTGCTATTTTTTGCTTAAGTGTTTTTGTTGGGCCTGCGTGCCCTTTTTGGGTTTGTAATTGACTACTGGACTGGTGCCCGCTGTGATAATACAATATTTTGTTTTGTTTAAGTGTGCACTCGTTTGTGTTTGCATGATGATATGCTTGTTTTATTTTTGCACATTTGTATGCTCGAAATGTATGTTTACTATGTTGTCTAGTAGTTTGGGGGGGGGGGGGGTAGCTCGACGATAATTGTGCCCGGTAGTGTAGGGAACTGGCCGGGGTGACCGGGGTGGTTACCTGGTCAGTTAAGGGGGTGAGCCACGATCATGGACCAGTCCCCGCGGCGTGAACGTCCCATCGCGAGCTGGTGTTCTGCCGAGCATGGTACAACGACAGGGAGTCTCGGTCGAGGGGTTCTCCGTCGAGCAGAACCTTCTTCCTGCGCACACAAAGGTAGAGGCTTGTTGTGGCGTTGGCTTCGAGGAGGCGCGATGGTACCGCGTCGCGCTCCTGTGGTCGCGACACTTGTCTTCGCAGGCAGTGTTTAACTGTAGTATTTTTTTAGATTCTCAGCGTTCCATGGTCGAGCTAGTTGGTCCCGTCTAGGTTTTTAAGGTAATATGCCCCGTGCTCTATTTGTCTCGAACACGATAGAGGCCTTCCCAATTTGCGGCAAGTTTTCCCTCGTGTGAGTGCTTCTGGTTTCTTCGTAGGTCCAGGTCGACCTGGAAGTCGCGCTTTAGGATTCTACTGTCGTGGCGAAGGGCAATCTTTTGTTTTAGCCTGGCCTCGCAGAGAGCGGCTCCTGACCGGATCTCCTCGACTAGGTCGATTTCCTCCCGGAGAGCTTCGTCGTTGGTTTCTTCTTCGAGGGGCGCCTCCGTCCTTCTGGATGGTTCCTGAATCTCGGTTGGGATCACCGCCTCGATTTCGTATGTGAGGCGAAATGGGGTTTCCTCGGTGGTCGAATGAGGCGTTGTGCGGTACGCCCACAGCACGCTGTGGAGCTCCTCAACCCATCCTTTCTTGGCGTTGCCGAGTCTTCGTTTTAGTCCCCGGAGGATAACTCTATTTGCGGCCTCGGCATGGCCCTTTGTTTGTGGATGTTCAACCGAGGTGAAATGGTGTTTGGTTCCGAGTTTGGTGACGAAGTCCCAGAAGTTTTTGTCAGTGATTTTTTTCCCGTTGTCAGTGACTATGGCGAGTGGGACGCCAAACCTGGAAAGGATGTTTCTTTTGTAGAACTAGAGTATATTGTGCACTGTGATTTTGGCGAGGGCTCCGGCCTCGATCCACTTGGTGAAGTAGTCGACGCCTACTATCAGGTACTTATTCTAATATGAGCCTAAGGTGAATGGACCGAGGATATCCATCCCCCACCAGGTGAACAACCAAGGGGAGAGAGGGATTTCAGCTCGCTTGGAGGGGCGAGGTGCATGTCCCCGTGCCATTGGCACCTGTCGCACGTCTTGACTTGCTCTTTTGCGTCCTTCTGCATCGTCGGCCAGTAGTACCCAGCTCGTAGAGCCTTTCTTGCTACGGATCATCCTCTAAGGTGTTGCGAGTTGATGCCCTCGTGGACTTCTTGCAAGATGGCCGAAGCTTGGGTTTGGTCGACGCACTTGAGGAGGGGGATCGAGAAGCCCCTGTGGTAGAGCTTGTTGTCGAGCAGGACGTACGAGCAAGCGCGTTGTTTGACCGCACTGGATTCCTTTGTATCGGCGGGGAGGCTCCCCCTGTCGAGGTAGGCATGCACAGGAGTTATCCAACAGTTGGTGTCCCTGATGGCATTGACGTTGAGCAGCGCTTTTGCTCTCTCCGTACTTGGTTGCGCAAGGACCTCCTGGATGACTGATTTATGCCCTCCTTTCTTCCTGGTGCTCTCCAGCATCGAGAGGATGTTTGCTCGCGTGTTATGCTCGCGTGGGACGTGTTGGACCTCCGCGGAGTCAAAACTCATCATACGTTCCTTTATGAGGGCTAGGTACTCAGCCAGGTTGTCGTTCTTTGCCTGGTATTCGCCTCGTACTTACGAGGCAACCAGCTGGGAGTCCATGAAGATTTTCATCTCCTTGGCTCCGAGATCTTCTGCTAGGCGAAGGCCGGTCAGGAAGGCCTTGTACTCTGCCTGGTTATTCGATCTGTTGGTACATCACTTCTGGGCCGTGGAAGGCTTTGCTCGTGAAGTAGATCGGTTTCTGCCCCCCGGGGGTTTCTCGGATCAGTACAGCGCTGACAGCGTCATTTGCTACGGCCAGGTACAGGTACAAGGTTTCCCCGGCCTCTGGCTGCATCAATACGGGCGGCTCCGATAGGATGCGTTTGAGGTGGAGAAGGGCTTGCTCGTATTCCTCTGTCTACTCGAAAGCGGCTTCCTTTCTAAGTAGTTTGAAGAAAGGGAGAGCGTGCTGCGCGGACTTGGCGACGAAGCGGGAAAGTGATGCGAGCATCCCGTTGAGGGACTGTATCGATTTCTTTGATCTCGGTGTTGCGATATCAAAAAAAGCCCGACACTTGTCCAGGTTTGCTTCAATCCCACGCTCGGTAAAATAGAACCCGAGGAACTTCCCCGCACGTACCCTGAAGGTACACTTTTCTGGATTGAAACGCATCTAGCATTTCCTTGCTGTCTCGAAGACCTTCTTGAGGTGTTTCGTGTGGTCAACTTCCGCGCAGGACTTGACGATCATGTCGTCCATGTAGACCTCGAGCATGTTGTCGATCTCTCCTCAGAAGACCTTGTTCATCATCAGTTGGCAGGTGGCGCCGACGTTTTTTAAGCCTAAGGGCATTACGTTGTAGTAGTAATTGCCTGACTCGATCATGAAAGTCATACTCTGTTTATCGGCCTCGGCCATGGGTATCTAGTTTTACCCCGAGTACACGTCCATGAAGGACAGTAGTTTGAATCTCGCCAAGTTGTCGACGAGCTTGTCGATGTTGGGGAAGGGGTAGACGTCCTTAGGACATGCCCGGTTGAGATCTGTGTAGTCAACGCACATCTTTCATTTTCCATTATTTTTCTTAACGAGTACAACTTTTGACAGCTAGGTTGAATACCCGGCTTCCAAAATAGAATTTTCCTCTAGGAGGTCTTTTACAACTTTTTCAGCTGCCGCCGACTTTTCGGGGGACTGCCTACGCCTACGCTGAACTACGGCACTAGCGGTCGAGTTGACGGAGAGCTGGTGGCAGGCGACCTCGGGGTCGAGTCCAGGCATCTCCGCGGCGCTTCAGGCGAAGAGATTGGCATTCTCACGGAGGCAGGCCTCTAATTGTTTCCTCGCGAGGTCGGGCAGCCCCGCCCCACTCTTCACGGTCTTCGTTGTGTCTGCCCCGTGGGTCACGAGCTCGAAGTCCCTGTCCGGAATGGCGCGTGTTGGGTGGGAAGGCTACCCGTTGGTTTTGCCGGATTCGTCCTCGTGGTTAGGTTCTTCGGTGAAACGGCAGTCAAGGTCCACGGCGTCGACATGATCCTTCAGTTTGACCTCTCGGGTAGGAGGTGTCTTGGTTGTTTTGGTTGGGGGGCCGATCGTACTGAGGCCCTTCATCGTTGCGTCGAAGCATCTTCGAGCGACTTCGATATCCCCGTTAAGGGTAACAACAGCTGCAAGTCTGGTGTAGTATTTCATCTTTAGGTGGATGGTCGATGGTATCACGGTAAGTTCGGCCATCGTTGTCCTACCCAAGATGCAGTTGTATAGAGACGGGCATTCGACGACCAGGAAACGAACATTGATTTCCCTGGCCGTTTACTTTTCCCCGAATATGACCTTGAGTTCTACGTACCCTCATGGTTTCGTAACCGTCCCGTTGAAGCCCTGTAGATTAGAGCCTAGGTAGGGGGATAAGTTGGATTCGTCGAGCTGAAGCGTCGCGAAGAGATGGGTGTACATGATGTCCACCGAGCTCCCCCCGTCGACCAGGATGCGTCCGAAGTTGAAGTTATCCATCTGTGCTCGGATCATTAGGGTAATGTTTGAGTTTGGGGCTCTCCCAGGGAGTTCCTCGAGGTAGAAAGTGATCAGGTTGGAACGACCTTGGAACTTGTCGAGGGTGCTCATCTAGCCGGAGCTGCTGCTCATGAGCTCGTCAAACTACCGCTTAACTGATCCCACTGAGAGTTTGCTCGGGGTCCCTCCGGAGATGACCATTACTCTTGGGAAGTATTCCCACCGGCTGGTGGGGCGTACCGGTTCCTCGGGTAATTGAAGTTCGTCGGGGAGGCTGAACTTTCTTAGGGCGAACCAGTCCTTTGGTCGGCCGACGATGAGGGCTACCTGTAGGTCGGAGTCATCATGGGGAGGGAGGTCCTAGACTTTCTTAGCCTCAGGGGTCTCCTGTCGTGGTGGGTCCCCTCCCTGGGTGTATCTCTTCAGATGCCCGTCCTTGATCAGGATTTCAATCGCGTCTTTAAGATGGACGCAATCTTCTGTCACATGGTCGTGGCTCTGGTGGAAGCGACAGTACTTTGATTTGTCCATGTTGGCTTTGGTGGGTGCCGGTTTTGGAAAGCGGACACCTCCTCCGACGAATTCTGAGTTGGCGCACTCCACCAGCACCGTGTATTCGGTGAAGCACCCGACGGGGCCCTATTGCTTGCGGGGTTCTCGGGGGCGGTCTTCTCGTTGTCTGTCCCCCCGCGGCGTTGGCCCGATGTCTCTTCTTCTCGGGATCCCCGGAGAGTTTCTTTGTTCCTGGTGTCACAGGCAGTATTGGCGGCTTGCGTCTCCTCGAATCAGATATAGTGATACGCTCTGTCGAGGAAGTCTTGAAGGGAGTCTGGTCGGTGGATCGCCACAACCTCGTAGAATTTTGAATCTCGGCGTAGCCCTTGCTCCATCAGGTAATGTTTCATCTCGTCAGAAGTGGTCACCTGGACTGCCTCCCTCGTGAATCTCTCAATGTAGTTCCTGAGGGTGCTTGTCGGGGGCCTGGATGATCGCGCCCAGTGCTGCCTCCGTCTTCGGGTGGCGTCTGGATACCGTGAAGTGTCGCGAGAACAGGTCCTTTAGGACCCTCCACATTATAACGGATTCCGGTTTCAGGCTTTTGTACCACGTCATAGCGCCTTTTCTTAGGATCGTCGGGAAAAGCCTGCACTTGATGGATCCCCGGACGTTTCGGTAGTCGAGTATAGCCTCGATATCTTCCAGTTGGTTGTCCAGATCCGAGGTTCCGTCGTACGTCGAGAGCATGGGCAGTTTCTCCATCCCGTAGGGGATGGTAGCTTCCATGATATCCCAGGACAGCGGGGTCCTGTAGTCGCCCTCATCGCTGAGGATCGGGGACTGAGGGGGTGAAGGTCCATACCGAGGAGGAGGCTGGTTCCGTACCCTTGGTTGCCGGATAGGGGCTTCAGGTCTCACCGTCCTCGGTTCCCGAGAACGTCTGTCCTTCTGAGCCGGCGATCTCGCTCGCTTCTTAGAGGTCACAGGTTAGGGCCTCTCCAATTATGGTCGGTGCTGGCGTGGTTAGGGAGAAGGGCTCCGAGAGTTCATGCGCTGATTTCTCTGTGGAGGAGAGCGGGATGAGGTGTTGTGTTCCAGCGTGCCTATGTGCTCGTTCTGCTGGAACAACATCTGGTTCGTCTGGTTGATGGCCGCAAAGAAGGCGACAATCGTCGGGTCCGCGCCGGCTGGAGTGGGGATGGGCTGGAAAACTGCCGAACTTCTTGCCCGAAGAACGTCGTGGTGCGGTGCATCCTCGGAGGAAGGGGAGGCACTCTGGCCGTCCCTAATGTCGGTCTCACGGAGTTGAGATGTCCCTATGTGACCGTTGTCGTTGGCGGCGGGGACGACGAAGGAGTTGTGAACAGCGTTATCATGGCGTGGGCTAGTCATGATCCGGGAGTTGAAATGAAGCTTTGGTTCTCTGCTCGGAGGAACGGGAAAGCTTGTTTCCCACAGACGGCGCTACTGATCTGACCTGATCAGAAGGGAATCAATTGACCGCCACGTACCTTTGATCCGTAACGTGTTCACCGGTGGTAAGGAGGAGGAGGGGGTGTGCCTGCAAGACACTCCGATGCCAAAATGAGAAAGGACCAGAGTTAAGCAAATATAGAGAGAAGGTGTAGAGAATAGAATACCTGACCCTCTAGTGAAAGAGGGTATTTATAGAGAGACCCCAGCGCAGGTCCAACAGTCACTTGTGTTGGGCTGGATTGTCAGGCCCAACCCAGGTGATTGTTAGGGCTTACATGGCGTAGTGAAGACCAGCACGTGGTCTTCGCCCTAGTTCAACCGTCCCGTGATCTCCGGAAGGTGGGTTGACCAATTCTCGCAGAGGTGGGTGGTTGGATGAGGACGTGTCCCCACGGAGGGGAGCACCTGGAGAACGTGTGGAGGACACGTTGTTCTGCTCGAAGGAGGGAAAATTCTTCCCGCCGAGGGCAGCGTCTGGTCGACGGGACCCCTGTGCACGACGTGGATGATATGGGCCCTCTTGGGCCTTTCTAAGTATCATTAGGCTGGGCCTGTCCGGTCAAACCGGGGCCCAGACCAGAACATTTTCTTTTCTTGTCTTTTCCTTTTCTTTCCTTTCCTTTTCTTTCTCTTTTCTTTATTTTCTTTCCTCTTCATTTTCTTTCTTCTCTTTTCTTTCCTAATTCTTCACTTCCCGTTAAATTCCATTTCGAACCGAGTACCTAAGAAACACAAACAAATACGAGTAATATAAAGCATAAATTGGGGGAAATCAAATAAAACATAATATAAAATCATGCATGTCAAGTCAAATATACGATATAATTTCGCGTTATCAAACTCCCCCATACTTGAACCTTTGCTGATCCTCAAGCAAATAAAACTCTTTAGGCACGAGTATGAAACATACATACATTCAAGCCAAGCTTCAGTAAAAAAGATAGGTAATAAATATCAACAATAACGATACCATAGTGACACAATTTCAAAAACTCATATTCTATGCAAACGAATCCAAGTCATGTTATTACAACTCGAGCAATACTTTTTCGCACCTCTCCTTCATTCTAGTGAAATCACATTAAGCCCGTTATCCCCTGCACATCCGTGGTAGGTAAACCTGTTAGTGTTCAATCGATCTCATTTCTCAAATTTCTTTGGATTTCCTTTTTGTTTTTCTTTTAATTTCGAATTTCATGGGTCCGATCCGTTGGGCTAAATGGTTGGGTAAGGACCATCTAACTTGGAAGGAACATATCTTTAGTTAGCATTTGGGATTAAATTCATAAACATTTTTTTTTCAGTTTTGAGATCAAACACAAATTTGCATCGGCTTATACAATCGTGTCGCGTAGTTTTAACAGATTATCGATCAATAGAGACTAAAAATCGAACGTACCATATTCTAATGTTACTATGTAAATCTAAGGCTAATCGTTTTAGGAAAGTTAAGTGCGAATGAAATTAAACCTAAAAATGCTAAAATCTTTAATAAGAATGATCAATAACGAGATGTCAGTATGCAACACATCAATCGTCGGGAATTTAAATAATCGATGTAAGTCAAGTGTTCAAAATAATTTTTATTAGAAAAATACTTATTTAAAAATCCTTATCTCACACTTCGTGTTTATTAGTTCAGACTATATCGTTAAATCAAAATGATGCTCTCGTTTTATCATTCGAATTAAAGATACCTTTTGAAAATAAATAAGTCCTAATTAATTCTAAAGTGCTTCCGCTGTGTTTAAATTTAATTCTTAGTCTCAGCTATCTGGTTAAAACCTCAAACTCTCGTTTATCTTGACCTTAACCTTAGTTTCCCCTTTTTTTACTCTCGCAAGAAAAGTTGATCGATTAAAATAAGAAACTAGAGCCTAAAAAATAATTTGTAAAGAAAAACAACACCGATTATTATTTAATCCCTTCTGATAAATTTGTTACATACCGACATCAACTACTTTAGCCAGATATGGTTGGATAATTAAACATTCTAATATAGTGCAAAATAATAATAATAATCATGCTGCAATACGATAAACAAAAACAGAATAATCGAAACTTGGAAAAATGAATTAACTGGAAATAAAAGTATAGTACAAGCTTGATGGAATAATTCTGGCAATCTTCAAACAGGTACAAGACTAATCACTCGAATGCAAAAAATAATAAAAATAATATTGCGCTAAAAACTGAAATGAAAACTGAAACAAAAATACTTTTCTCGTGAAAATTCTCAGACCCCTTGATTGCAGGTTTTCTCTGGTTTTTATACTGGGTTGAAGAGACGAAGAATTCCTTTCAGGTGCGTGAGAATCATGAGAAAACAATGCAAGGAGTGGAACTAGAAAAGAGGGTATGTGGGAGAATATTTCTCTAGAAACGCCTCTCTAAAAATATCCCAAGTAACCTCAACCTCATCTTCTTCAAACCTCTGACGAGTGTTACCCCACCAGTCCTCAGCTTCCTCTTCTAGCATATGAGTGCCAAACTGCACCCTCTGCGCATCTGAACAGTTCATGACTCGAAAGATCTTCTCAATTGCTTTCGGCCATACTTGTGTTTTTTCAGGTTCATGTGTTCCCTTGAATATTGGTGGATTATTCATCTGAAACTTCCCCAAGGCACGAAACTCATCATTATTGTTATTTCCAGCATTCACATTGACTTGCGGATTCTACCCAATTGCTCCAGCCAACATCGCCAAAGCTTCAGCAATCGCTTCGTCATTCCTTCCTGCAACCATTGTTCTTGATTCCAACAAAATCCTCGTTAGAACAAACAATACTGATAATGCTACACACACATATCAAATACAAAAGGAAATCGACACGCTAACAACTTGGTCAACTGACCAACCAGGCTCAGATACCACTAATGTAACACCCTTCTAAACCCCGCGAAATATATATATAAATTAATCAGAGTAATTATCATGCATCTCACAAAAGGGTGTCACATAATTTTTCAAAATATCACACAAACACCTGTCATGCTCAATAACACTTAAATAACTTCATGCTTTTCATACACTTTCACATTAGCATGTAGCAGCAAATTCACTTCAATCATAATAGACATAATGAAAGTCCCATGCTCATCTCACTCATAATCAATACTTAGGCTTAAAAGCCAATACTTCATATAATTCAGAATAACAATAACAGAATGAAGTAGAGTACATAAAGTATCTCTTAAAACATGAAATCGAAACATTCCCCAATGTTACATAATCAGAGCATGACTCGACCCAAAATAAATAAAGACACAAATTAAGCTACTCCACCGGCTACCTCGCGCTATAAGCAACTCTACTCCTCGGTACCTGAGCGATGTCGTATAAAACATCATTCCAACAGAAGAGTGAGAATTCACATAATTATTGAAATTATAAGATAATAATTAATCTAAGGCATACAAGCATAATTCAATTATTCTCACACTTCAAAGTTTCATCAACAGAGTATCACTCAAGTAACCATATCATTCACAAGTGTATACACACAATCCACAATTTCACCAATTTCAACAATTCACATAGATACACATAATCTCATAGCATAAATATATACACAATGAGACTCAATGCAAAACTCAATGCAAGATTCAATGCAACTCATACCATGTGGTACCAACACTTGTTATTATTTTTTGGTTTTTACATTAAACTGGGACCGTTCCCTAGACCAATAACACACAAAAAGCTCATTCCCTAAGCTTTCAAACCCCGCTCTAGGTTTGGGACAAGTCACTAGCTCCCACGAAACTAGCAAGCATTGCCTCTTGACACAAATGATGCGCGTGCAAATTCAACAATTATATGCAATTAAGATCATTCCCTAATCTTAATGTTCAAGCATATCTTCAATAATTCATCACACTTGAATTACCACACAATTGCACTTACAGCACATTTCCAAATCATAATATTGATTACTCCTAGCATCATCACTACACTTAGCAAGTCATACACAATTATCAACATAATTCAACATCAATTCACAAAACACAAACCACTAATTAAATATAAAATAATTAATCATCATCAATAATTAAAAATTCGACACTCAATAAATAGTCAATATTCAATAAATAATTCAATGTTTTACACAAATATTCAATATTCAATAAACAATTTAATATTTAATAAATAATTTAATATTTTAATAAATATTTCAATATGTAATAAATAATCAATATCTAAATAAATTATCAATATCTAAGTAAATGGTCAATATTTAAATAAATATTCAATTTTTAAATAAAATTCCATTAATTAAATACACAATTTATTAATTACTAAATTTAATTTATATGCCATTTGTATATATATTAGTTTATTACATGTTAATAATATGTATATTACCTTCACTACCTAAAAATATTTACACTACAGCATTGCAGAATTAACTGAGAAGACATATTGCTTTAGTGTAAATTTGCACTACATTTTCTAAGGAAAGACACAATACTCATCACTACAAAAAAATGCACTAGGAGTATTACTTCTCATTTCTAATTGGTTGTGTCGTTACATTTGATGAAGTGGTAATTTGATGAAGTGGTAAAGAATGTGTCACATTAATTATACTAGTTTATTCCACTACAATATGCATATGCATTGTAAGACTAATATAAATATTTCATTTTATTTCGATTAATTCTCTATCAAAATTCTACACTACAGTTATAAATGAAGAAGAATAAAATACTCATTTCATTTCTATCACTTGTAATGGTATCATATAGATAAAGAAAATTACTTAAATGTTACCCAGCCCATGCGCTACAGCATATTCAAGGCTTCACTTCCATCAAAATTAATTTCCTATTAGTCCTTGTTTCTCTTTTTGATACAAGGTATTAATTTAAACAAATACATTTCCATTCCTACACTGCTATAGTATCATCATCATCATCATCATCATATATATATATATATATATATATATATATATATATATATATATATATATATATATATATATATATATATATATATATATATATATATATATATATATATATATATATATATATATATATATATATATATATATATATATATATATATATATATATATTCGTTCTGCTACAGGGCTGGAAAGATCAATTACTTTTATTTCCTAGTGCTTCTAGCGCTACAAGACGAGAATGGGAAAGGAATTAGAATTTCACAATTTTCATTACCATTACTTTATTTCACTACAGTAAAGGAAATGAAGTAAGAGCTCCCAATTTAGTTTTTATATTCTTATGCTCCACGATAATGAAGTAAAAGAAAGTCACAATTTCCATTTCCAATACTATAATTTAATAAGCTACAGTTGAAACAAATTAGTAACTACCATATGCTTCATTTCAATGTTTAAAGAATCATGCTACAGTCCAGTAAAATATATATATTTTAGTTTCAATTGGTTACTTCAAATATTGAGTGGGTCTCTATACTATACCAAATATCAATTTCTAAAACACCATAAAATTAACCCATTTCAAAATCTAATATTAAAATTTAACAATTTTCAATTTTATATAAAATTTGGGGCTTAATCCTAAACATATTTCTTCTATCCACTAACTATTATCAAATAATCCTAATAAATGAGTAAAAACTCACCCTTACCTTGATTTTCTTGGATTTCTAGCTCTTTCTCTTGAGTTTCCTCCTCTTCTTCTCCACTCCTCTATTCTTGGCTCCTTTTCTATCTTTCTATCTCTACTCTAACTCTTTCTCTCTTCTCGTTAAACTCACAATTTTCATTAACCTAATAATCTCTAATGGGCTTAATAACTCATATCTATTCACACCATCAAATAGGCCCAATTAATAAATTAATCTAACAATTCCATATTATTTTACCAAATATAATATATCAAATAAATCAAATAATCAACTTAAATCAATTATTTCAAACATGTCCAATAAATCAATTAATCCAAACAACTCAAATAAATTATATAATTTATATAAATCTAATAAATTAATTAATTCAAATAAATCACATAAATTAATTAATTCAAATAAATTACATAAATTAGTTAATTTAATTAGACACAAAATCACACAATTAAGCAATTAATTTAATTAAATAAATAATTACTAAAAATTTGGGTGTTACATCGCGTAGTTTTAATAGATTATCGATCCATAGAGACTAAAAATTGAACGTATCGTATTCTAATGTTACTGTGTAAATCTAAGGCTAATCGTTTTAGGAAAGTTAAGTGCGAATGAAATTAAACCTAAAAATGCTAAAAATTTTAATAAGAATGATCAATAACGAGATGTCAGTATGCAACGCATCAATCGTCGGGAATTTAAATAAACGATGTAAGTCAGGTGTTCAAAATACTTTTTATTAGAAAAATACTTATTTAAAAATCCTTATCTCACACTCTCGTGTTTATTGGTTCAGACTATATCGTTAAATCAAAATGAGTGCTCTCTTTGTACCATTCGAATTAAAGATACCTTTTGAAAATAAATAAGTCCTAATTAATTCTAAAGTGTTTTCGTTGTGTTTAAAATTATTGCCTAGTCTCAGCTATCTGGTTAAAACCTCAAACTCTCGTTTATCTTGACCTTAAACTTAGTTTCCCCTTTTTTTACTCTTGCAGGAAAAGTTGATCGATTAAAATAAGAAACTAAAGCCTAAAAAATAATTTGTAAAGAAAAACAACACCGATTATTATTTAATCCCTTCTGATAAATGTGTTACATACTGACATCGACTACTTCAGCTAGACATGGTTGGATAATTAAACATTCTAATATAGTGCAAAATAATAATAATAATAATCATGCAGCAATACGGTAAACAAAAACAGAATAATTGAAACCTGGAAAATTGAATTAACTGGAAATAAAAGTTGAGTACAACCCTGACGGAATAATTTTGGCAATCTTCAAACAGGTACAAGACTAATCACTCGAATGCGAAAAATAATAAAAATAATACTGCGCTTAAAATTGGAATGAAAACTGAAACAAAAATACTTTTCTCGTGAAAATTCTCGTACCCCTTGATTGCAGGCTTTCTCTGGTTTTTATCATGGGTTGAGGAGACGAAAAATTCACTTCAGGTGCGTGAGAATCGTGAGAAAACGGTGCAAGAAGTGGAACTGGAAAATAGGGGAAGTGGAAGAATTTTTCTCCTCACATATAGGTGGCTTGCGCCACCTCCCCATATCTCCTATGTGGCTTACGCCACTTTTCCCTTTTGGTGGTGGGCGCCACCTCAATGTGGCTTGCGCCACATATGTGGTGGTGGGCCCACCCTTATATATATATATATATATATATATATATATATATATATATATATATATATATATATATATATATATATATATATATATATATATATATATATATATATATATATATATATATATATATATATATATATATATATATATATATATATATTTTTTCTTTCATTTCCTTTTCTTTCTCTTTCCTTTACTTTCCTTCCTCTCTTCGTTTTCTTTCTTCTCTTTTCTTTCCTAATTCTTCACTTCCCGTTAATTCCATTTCGAACCGAGTACCTGAGGAACACAAACAAATACGAGTTATATAAAGCATAAATTAGGGGAAATCAAATAAAACATACTATAAAATCATGCATCTCAAGTCAAATACACGATATAATTTCACATTATCAAACACCCCCATATTTGAACCATTGCTTGTCCTCAAGCAAATAAAACTCTTTAGGCACGGGTATGAAACAGACATACATTCAACCAAAGCTTCAGTCAAAAAGATAGGTACTAAATATCAACAATAAGGATAACGTAGTGATACAATTTCAAAAACTCCTATCCTATGCAAACGAATCCGAGTCATGTTATTATAACTCGACCCATACTTTTTTCGCACCTCTCTTTCATTCTAGTACAATCACATTAAGTCTGTTATCCCCTGCACATCGATTGTAAATTAACCTGTTAGTGTTCAATCGATCTCATTTCTCAAATTTCTTTCGATTTTCTTTTTGTTTTTCTTTTAATTTTGAATTTCAAAGGTTCGATCCGTTGGGCTAAATGGTCGGGTAAGGACCACCTAACTTGGAAGGAGCATATCTTCAGTTCGCATTTCGCATTAATTTCATAAACATTTTTTTCGGTTTTGAGATCAAACACAAATTTGCATCGGCTTATACAGTCGTGTCGCGTAGTTTTAACAGATTATCGATCCATAAAGACTAAAAATCGAATGTACCATATTCTAATGTTACTATGTAAATCTAAGGCTAATCGTTTTAGGAAAGTTAAGTGAGAATGAAATTAAAACTAAAAATGCTAAAAAAAATTTTAATAAGAATAATCAATAACGAAATGCCAGTATGCAAAGCATCAATCGTCGGGAATTTAAATAATCGATGGAAGTCTGGTGTTCAAAATACTTTTTATTAGAAAAATACTTACTTAAAAATCCTTATCTCACACTCAGGTGTTTATTGGTTCAGACTATATCATTAATTCAAAATGAGTGCTCTCGCTGTATCATTCGAATTAAAGATACCTTTTGAAAATAAATAAGTTCTAATTGATTCTAAAGTGCTTCCGCTGTATTTAAAATTAATGTCTAGTCTCAGCTATCTGGTTAAAACCTCAAACTCTCGTTTATCTTGACCTTAACCTTAGACTCCCCTTTTTTTACTCTCGCAAGAAAAGTTGAACGAAATAAGAAACTAGAGCCTAAAAAATAATTTGTCAAGAAAAACAACACCGATTATTATTTAATCCCTTCTGATAAATTTGTTACATACCGACATCGACTACTTTAGCCAGACATGGTTGGATAATTAAACATTCTAATATAATGCAAAATAATAATAATAATCATGCTGCAATAGGATAAACAAAAACAGAATTATTGAAACCTGGAAAATTGAATTAACTGGAAATAAAAGTTGAGTACAAGCTTGACGGAATAATTCTGGCAATATTCAAACAGGTACAAGACTAATCACTCGAATGCAAAAAATAAATAAAATAATACTGCGCTAAAAACTGAAACAAAAATACTTTTCTCGTGAAAATTCTCAAACCCCTTGATTGCAGGATTTCTCTGGTTTTAATACTGGATTGAGGAGACGAAGAATTCGCTTCAGGTGCGTGAGAATCGTGAGAAAATGGTGCGAGGAGTGGAACTAGAAAATAGAGGAAGGGGGAGAATTTTTCTCCTCACATAAAGGTGGATTGCACCACCTTCCCATATCTCCTATGTGGCTTGCACCACTTTTCCCTTTTGGTGGTGGGCCCACCCTTATATATATATATATATATATATATATATATATATATATATATATATATATATATATATATATATATATATATATATATATATATATATATATATATATATATATATATATATATATATATATATATATATATATATATATTCTTTTCTTTTACTTTTCTTTCCTTTCCTTTTCTTTCTCTTTCCTTTCTTTTCTTTCACCTTCGTTTTCTTTCTTCTCTTTTCTTTCCTAATTCTTCACTTCCCGTTAAATTGCATTTCGAACCGAGTACCTGAGGAACACAAACAAATACGAGTAATATAAAGCATAAATTGAGGGAATCAAATAAAACTTAGTATAAAATCATGCATGTCAAGTCAAATACACGATATAATTTCACGTTATCAAACTCCCCATACTTGAACCTTTGCTTGTCCTCAAGCAAATAAAACTCTTTAGGAACGGGTATGAAACAGACATACATTCAAGCCAAACTTAAGTAAAAAAGATAGGTACTAAATATCAACAATAAAGATACCGTAGTGACACAATTTCAAAAATTCCTATCTTATGCAAACGAATCTGAGTCATGTTATTATAGCTCAACCTATACGTTTTTCGCACCTCTCTTTCATTCTAGTGCAATCACATTAAGCTCGTTATCCCTTGCACATCCATGGTAAGTAAACCTGTTAGTGTTCAATCGATCTCATTTCTCAAATTTCTTTCGATTTCCTTTTTGTTTTTCTTTTAATTTTGAATTTCAAGGGTCCGATCCGTTGGGCTAAATGGTCAGGTAAGGACCACCTAACTTGGAAGGAACATATCTTTAGTTTGCATTTCGCATTAAATTCATAAACATTTTTTTCGATTTTGAGATCAAACACAAATTTGCATCGGCTTATACAATCGTGTCGCGCAGTTTTAATAGATTATCGATCCACAGAGACAAAAAATAAAACGTACCATATTCTAATGTTACTACGTAAATCTAAGGCTAATCGTTTTAGGAAATTAAAGTGCGAACGAAATTTAACCTAAAAATGCTAAAAAATTTCATAAGAATGATCAATAACGAGATGTCAGTATGCAACGCATCAATCGGCGAGAATTTAAATAATCGATGTAAGTCAGGTGTTCAAAATACTTTTTATTAGAAAAATACTTATTTAAAAATCCTTATCTCACACTCTCGTGTTTATTGGTTCAGACTATATCGTTAAATCAAAATGAGTACTCTCGCTGCATCATTCGAATTAAAGATACCTTTTGAAAATAAATAATTTCTAATTAATTCTAAAGTACTTCCGCTGTGTTTAAAATTAATGTCTAGTCTCAGATATCTAGTTAAAACCTCAAACTCTCGTTTATCTTGACCTTAACCTTAGTTTCCCGTTTTTTTACTCTCGCGAGAAAAGTTGATCGATTAAAATAAGAAACTAGAGCCTATAAAATAATTTGTAAAGAAAAACAACACTGATTATTATTTAATGCCTTCTGATAAATTTGTTACATACCGACATCGACTACTTTAGCCAGACATGGTTGGATAACTAAACATTCTAATATAGTGCAAAATAATAATAATAATCATGCTGCAATACGATAAACAAAAACAGAATAATTGAAACCTGAAAAATTGAATTAATTGGAAATATAAGTTGAGTACAAGCTTGATGGTATAATTCTGGCAATCTTCAAACAGGTACAAGACTAATCACTCGAATGTGAAGCGTAATAAAAATAATACTCCGCTAAAAACTAGAATGAAAACTGAAACAAAAATACTTTTCTCGTGAAAATTCTCGGACCCCGTGATTGGAGGCTTTCGCTGGTTTTTATACTGGGTTGAAGAGACGAAGAATTCGCTTCAGGTGCATGAGAATCGTGAGAAAACGGTGCGAGGAGTGGAACTGGAAAATAGGGGAAGTGGGAGAATTTTTCTTTTCACATAAAGGTGGCTTGTGCCACCAAAAGGGTATGAAAAGGTATCTTTAATTCGAATGATACAGCGAGAGCACTCATTTTGATTTAAATATATAGTCTGAACCAATAAACACGAGAGTGTGAGATAAGGATTTTTAAATAAGTATTTTTCTAATAAAAAGTATTTTGAACACCTGACTTACATCGATTATTTAAATTCCCGACGATTGATGCGTTGCATACTGACATATCGTTATTGATTATTCTTATTAAAAAATTTAGCAGTTTTAGGTTTAATTTCATTCGCACTTAACTTTTCTAAAACGATTAGCCTTAGATTTACATAGTAACATTAGAATACGGTACGTTCGATTTTTAGTCTATGTGGATCGATAATCTATTAAAACCACATGACACGACTGTAAACTTGCAATCAGATTAATTTAGACACACTATACAACAATCACATGGCCAAGGCATCAACTATATGGTTTTCAGACCTCGGGATATGTCGAAAAGTAATATCATCAAAGTATTTGATCAACTCCACAATATAAGCACGGTATGGAATAATCTTTTTGTCTCGGGTCTCCCATGCACCCTTAACCTGGTAGATCACCAAAGTTGAATCTCCACTCACTTCAAGAATTTTGATTCGAAGATCAATGGCTGCTTCAAGGTCTAGAATGCATGTTTCATATTCGGCAATGTTGTTTGTAGATTCAAAGCATAACCTCACTGTGAATGGGGTATAACCACCATCTGGATTCATCACAATAGCACCTACGCCATGTTTACTGTAATTAGAGGAACCATCAAACATCATCTTCCAACGGGAGCCTGGCTCAAGACCCTCATCCGGACCTAGTTCTTCACAATATTTCTTCACTAACATAATGTCTTCATTGGGAAATTCAAGCTTCAAAGGCTCATATTCTTCAACTGGTTGTTCTACAAGGTAATTTGATAAGATACTTCCTTTAATAGACTTCTGAGTTACGTACTATATGTCGTACTCGGATAACAACATGTGCCAACGGGCGAGTCTTCTGGTCTGAGCAGGCTTTTCAAAAATGTACTTTATTGGATCCATCTTGGAGATCAATAAAGTAGTGTGACATATCATATATTTCCTTAGATGCTTAGCAGCCCATGTTAAAGCACAACAAGTTTTCATATCTACTTTCATAGTCAGTAAACTTCTTGCTCAAATAGTAGATGACATGCTCCTTCAGTCCAGTCTCATCACGTTGTCCCAGCATGCAACCCATAGATCCTTCTAGCACAGTCAGATACATAAAAAGAGGTTTCTCTGGCACAAGTGGAATCAGGAATGAAGGCTCTTGTAGATAACCCTTGATCTTTTCAAAAGCCAGCTGACAATCAGAATTCCATTCAACATGCTTGATTTTTTTGGAGCATCTTGAAGATGGGCTCACAAGTAGCCGTCATATTAGAGATGAATCTGGAGATGTAGTTTAGTCCTCCAAGAAAACCTCTGACTTACTTCTCAGTCTGCAGAGGGGGTATTTCTTGAATGGCTCTAACCTTAGATGGGTCAACTTCAACCCGTTGCTGGCTAACAATGAATCCAAGCAATGTTCCAGACCGAACTCTAAAAGTACACTTAGCAGGATTTAGTCGCAATCTAAACTTTTTGAGATGCTCAAACAATTTAAACAAATTATCCACATGGTCCTCTTTGCTTTGGGATTTAGCGATCATGTCATTGACATAAACCTCTATCTCCTTATGCATCATGTCATGGAAGAGTGTGACCATTGCCCTTTGTTAAGTGGCACCTTCATTTTTAAGACCAAATGGCATGACCTTATAGCAATAGGTCCCCTAAGGCATGATTAATATAGTTTTCTCCATGTCGTCAGGATCCATTTTGATTTGGTTGTAACTTGAGAAACCATCCATGGAAGAAAAGACAACGAATCTAGCAGTATTATCCACCAAGGTATCATTATGCGAAAGAGGGAAATCATCCTTTGGACTGGCTTTGTTCAAGTCCCTATAGTCGACACACATTCGAACCTTTCAATCCTTCTTTGGTACAAGAACAATATTGGCCATTCACTTAGGGTATTTTATAATGGTAAGAAATCCAACATCAATTTGTCATTTTACCTCTTCTCTGATCTTTAAGGCCATATCTGGTCTTGTTCTTCGGAGTTTCTTCTTCACAGGAGGACAATCGGGTCGGAATGGAAGCTTATGAACAATGATGTTTGTGTTCAAACTGCGCATATCTTGATACGACCATGAAAACACATCCACATATTCTTGAAGAATCTTGACCAACCTTGCTTTGACATATTCCCCAAGTGTGATGCCAATTTTGATTTCCTTTATCTCCTCTTCACTGCCCAAGTTGATGGTTTCGACCTGTTCTTGGTGAGGTTGGAGATCTGTATACTCATATTCAAGCATCTTAGCCGATTCATCTGGATATCACAATCTTCATCACCCTCTTCTTCATCTTGGTTGATGGGTGCGTCAAAGTTAGGAGAGGTCGGAGAGTCATCAGATTTAATGTGGGTCTCAACGATTCTGCATATGATTGTTTTTATTAAAAATGAAAGACAAAAGTGATGCAAAGAGAGAGTTCTTTTTCTTTTTAGTGGTTTTTTGAAAGATTTCCATTTTCATTTAAAAGTAAAAAGAGAAAAAAATTAAATGGAAAAAAAACGGGAATTTAACAAAATGCCTTCATTCAATAAGATTTGAAAATCAAAATGGGGGCCCTACAAAATAACCCTATATTTTTTAAAACATTAAAATGACAAACAACAAAATTAATTTGATAAAGGGAGGATTTTGGGGATCACCACAGAATTCCAATTGCTCAAAGCCACATTAGAACGGTACACCAAACAACTTAAGTCTTCATCTTCAGTATCTTCGTCAGTTGCGTTCACTTGGAAGCTAGCAGTGACGAACATTTCTTGGATTTTCTTTGGATGACCCTTGATTGGAGTTGACGCTTCGTTGGTAGTTGGTTTGTAACCCAACTCAAAATGGTCAATCTTGACTTTGATGTTGATGAATTCACCCCAACCCTCTAGTTTTCCTTCCTCAATGGTGGAAATGATGCTTTTCAAGGATGCAAAAGATGGAATGACTCTCTGCACAAGCTCCTCTACCTCCAACAAGATTGCATTTACAATTTCAAGTGCTTGGAAATAAGTTTCTAGTGCGTCCTGATATGCCTCGATGTACTTGAATGAAGAAAGATTACTTACCATGAAATCTTCCTATCCAAATATGGCCACCAACCTGTCGTCTATAACAAACTTCATTTTCTGATGTAGGGTTGACGCCACTGCCCCAGCGACATGAATTCATTGCCTTCCCAACAAGCATCTATAATTGGGTTTGATATCCATAACATGAAAGGTTACATCAAAAACATGGGGTCCAATAAGAATGGGCAACTCCACTTCACCAATCACAGTCCTTCTCAAACCATTAAATTCTTTCACAACAAGAGCACTTGCTTTAATATCCGCTCCTTCATATGCAAGCTTTGCAAGAGTTATTTTAGGTAGATGATTCAGTGTCTACTAATACCCTAGCCAAAGTGTCCTCTTTACATTTAACAAAAATGTGCAAGGCACAGTTGTGATTGTTACCTTCTTTGGGGAATTCCCCTCCATCGAAACTTAATGTATTACAGGCGGTGATGTTAGTTATCACTCCATCAAGTTGTTCAAAGGTGATATCCTGTGTCACGTGAGCTTGAGTAAGAAGCTTATGCAGAGAACTACAATGTGCGGGAGAGCACATAAGGAGAGACAATATTGAAAATTTTGAGGGAGTTTGGTGTAATTGGTCAACAACCTTGTAATCGCCTTTCTTTATGATTTTGAGGAATTCTTCATCTTCATTGAAAGTGACAGTCTCTTTTCCTTTTGAAGGAACTGAAGGTGAGAAAACACTTAGAAGGGGGGGGGGGGGGGGGGTTGAATAAGGGTTTAGAAATAAATATGGCAATAAAAAACACAAAGATTTTTATCCTGTTTCGTTGAACTCAACTAATCCAGTCCACCCTATCAAGAGTGATTTGCCTTTCTCCTCAAGGACTTAATCCACTATAATCAGACAGATTACAATGTCAACCACTAAGAACAACTATCTTAGTCTTCTCAAGAACTACTGACCACAACTTGGTCTTCTTAAGGAACCTTTACAAATAAATGTAAACTAACAAGTGTGTTTGATGCTTCTAAAAAGCTATATCACAAACTGTGATTTTTACACTTAAGATTAAGAACGAATAAGAAAAACTATTTCAGCTTTGAATTATTGTATGAGAGTGTGATTTGTTGGTAGTTCGTTAGCAATTCGTTAACCTTGAAGAGATGTTGAAGACGTCCTTTTATAGTCCTAAGAGTCCAATGCTTGAAGATTGTGCAAGTAGAGTAGTTGTAGCCTTTTGTCTTCACATGACTTTTCCTTTCTCATAAGTAGAATGTTCAGAGAAAAGCTTTTTTCCTGAATCCTTGTGTCTATCACAAATAAGGAATAGTTCCGTTGGGGAGGACGTTGAGAATAGTACCAAGTCTATTCATGTGCTAACATCTTTTCAAATGTAAACAACATCAGATCCTCTGATGTGCTTTTTGTTCTTCAGATCAGATTCAATATGATTAGAGTTGTAGCAATAGTGCTTTAGCGTGAGTGATCTGATCAGAGCATAACTGTTTATCAGAGCCTCTGTACTTAGAGCATGAAGTACATTCAGAGTCTTCTGAAACAGTGCTTTAAACTCTTCATACAACATCTTCAGCTACGCTTTAGATGCTTCTGTTGTTTCTCCTTCAGAGTCTTTTGCAGCTTCTGCTTCAGAGTCTTCTGCAGCTTCTGCTTCAAATTCTTCTGGCAGCGCTCAGAGTCTTCTGATGGCTTGCATCTGATGCTTCAGAGCTTTGCGTAACTTGCTGTTCAGATGCATTTTTCTTCCATAATGATATTTATTTTAATATCTAAAACACAAAACACTTGAACAAAATTAGAGTATATATTTTCTTAATACAAAATTCAGTTAGAGTTATCATCAAAACATAGAGATATAATTAAACACCAATATGTGTTCTAACAGGAACATTAGTAGTGTTTCTTTTGATGTCTAAGGTATCACACAGATTGAAGGGTTATAAATTCGATCGATATGGGTCATTCTGCTCGACCCTTCTATGTTTGTTATCTCATCATTAACAACATTCATCCCTTTTTTCGAATTCACAAATTTCTGATTATCAACACCACATCATGATTCAAGGCACAACTTTTGTACTCTGGTAAGGAAAAGGAGTGGGTCTTTGCTCAACAGATGATTTCGAATAATTGGAAACATGAGCAGTCTTCTTACCTTGAATAGGAGTCACAACTTGATCTGGAAGATTGGAAACTGGTCTAGAAAAATTGAAGATAGGTTCAACCTCATTGTGAGTAGGCTCGGCCAAATTGAATACAAGAGTTGGTAAATTGAACACTGGCTCAATCATATCTACTTCATTCTTCTTCACACATTTGCTAATTTGAAGTACAACTTGTTCAATTAAAATATGGACGTCCCTTTGGACTCCCTCACACCCCTTCGGCTGAACGGCACATTCGGGACAATTCTTGTGACATACCTTGTCTAAGCCTGCTTTAACCAACTTCGCATGAAATTTTGGAAATAGAGTTTTGATGTCCTTCACATCACAGATCAAGACCTCGTCGACTTTTTCTTCTATGGCATTGACAGATGTCTCATGGACTGGCAAAGGATTACTCTTCACATTTGGACTTATACCATTAAAGGACAAAATTTTCTTCTCAATCAATTCTCTGACAATATATTTTAAAGTATATCAGCCTTCAAGATCATGTCCAGTTGCCCCCTCATGGAAAGGACAAGGGGCATTAGGGATGTAAAAAGGTGGAAGTGGATCTGGAGGAGGACCCGAAGGCCTTGGAGTTTCCAAGCCTTGCTCAATTAGGAACGGATATAATCTAGTGTAAGTCATAGGATGGGGGCTATAAAAGGCCTCCCCCCTGCTTTCTACCTTGATTATTCTAGCGTTGAACTAGATTCCTTTGAGGAGCGTTGGACGCTTGTTGATACTGAGGAACTGGTGGAGCTTATTGAAACACGGGTATTTGCTGATTGAAGGTTGGGGTAACAGCTACACATATGGTTGTGGGGCAAATTGATACCTGGTTGTTGAATAAATTATTGTTGTGGCTATTGTTGTGGTTGTTCCCAGGATGAATTTCTTATACGGACAAACATTACAACATTGGTTTCTCCTTCTTTCTTCTTATGAAATATACTAGGAGGCTTTTTGGCATGGTTAGTTGCACCATTGGAACTTCCAACTGAACTACTCATCTTTCCATTTTTCAGACCCAACTCTACCTTGATTCCCATAGCCACCAAATCAAAAAAAAAAAAAAACTGGAAGTGACGTTACCCACTATTCTCTCATAAAACTCTAGTCGTATAGTATCGATGAACCAGTCGGCTAAATCTTTCTCTGACAAAGGAGGCTTCACCTGAGAGGCAGTCTCCCTCCATCTTTGTGCATATTCCTTAAAAGATTCATAGCTTTTGTATGACATGCTCAGCAGTTGTCTCCTGTCTGGCGCTAAATCCATATTGTATTTATAATGCTTAATGAAAGCATCAGAAAGATCTTGGAAGCATCTAATATGAGTCTGATCTAGGCCCAAATACGATTTTGATGAAGCACCTTTCAGACTGTCTTAGAAACAGTGTGTCATCAGCTTGTCGTTATCAACATGGGCAGCCATTTTTCGGTAGTACATGATCATATGGTTTTTTGGGCATGTAGTACCTTCATAATGGCCAAAACTAGGAATTTTGAACTTAGGAGGGATAATTAGACCAGATACGAGACACATTTCTCTGGAAGCAACGCTAAAGATTTGATCTCCTTCCACCACCCTCATCCTTTTCTCAATAATCTCAACATTTTCTCAGAGCTTCTCATTCTTCTCAAATTCATATTCAGATGTATCAGGCACATCATACACTGGGTGATGTTCATTGAATTATGGTTGCAAGCGTGTATACACATCAGCTGGTGCAAATGTAGGGACTATATGTGGAGCTTCAGAAACCAGAGGGACAATTTGTTAAGTAGTAGAAGCCACAACAGGTGCGGGAACA
The DNA here is from genome assembly GCA_963859935.3 of Lathyrus sativus. NCBI lineage: Eukaryota > Viridiplantae > Streptophyta > Magnoliopsida > Fabales > Fabaceae > Lathyrus > Lathyrus sativus. The sequence continues at coordinate 56,141,046 of OZ012735.1, read as the reverse complement.
AAACCGAGAGGAAGGTCGAATGAAGATAAATTTGCTGTAGTAATTATTGCTGGCGGAGGATCCACAACAGTATTAACAATCTCAAAGACAACAGTGGGCTGAGTGTCCATTTTCGCACGCATTACCTACAACATCTCCATAATTTTTCCTACGCTCCCACGCAGTTCTTCCAATTCATTATTGACTCGCTCAAGCTCTGGATTCTCTTCCCCCGTCCTTCTTCTGGACTGAGCACGAGTATTGTACTTTTGTGGAGGATTCAACGTGAAAATTGGAGATGATAAGACGAACTTAGTTTTACTTGAAGAAATGCAATGCAAATGTGACAACAGATGCATGAATGCAAAATGTGAATGCAAAATGCAAAAGTTTCGTGGAACTTAAATATTTGTAAACATCAAGAAGAACTATCAAAATAAACTTGTTTTCATTAATCAAAAGAGAAGATTACAAATTTAGTACTTCTTACAAGAGTCCTAAACAAAAGCTAAATAAAAGCTACCAAAAGTCCTAAGGAGATTCTCCTACCAGCCTCATGTTGAGCTTCTTGATTTTCTCCTCCATCCGAGTCTTCTCGAGTATGAGCTTATCCACGATCAACTTCCAAGGAGTTAACTGAGGGCTGGAGGAAAATAAATCCTCTTGCGCATTCCTCTTCTTACTAGAGAGTTCTTCTTCGACCTTCATCTGTACCTGTCTTTGGAGTTCTGCGTTCTTCTCGACGACAATTTGATACTTGTTCTTCCAAGCATCTCCTTCTCGTTGTGCTTTAGTCAAAGTGACCTTCAACTTCTCTGCTTCAGACATGAAGATCAAAGTGGGCTCCTTTTTTAGAGACATGGCCTCTTGACAAGGATAAGTAATCTTTAGCTTGATGGCCCTATCTTGAACCCATTAGAGATAGGGTTCCAAAGAAATACAGTTAGGCTTTCCTAAGTCTTTCTTTACCCTCTATGCAAGTGATGCCAAGAAAACACAATCTTTTCCTTAAGCTCTTTGTTATCTTCACTTTCTTTGAAGAAGATACTCTCCAGATGAAAACCATTGAGCTTGCCTCTCAAAGGATAACCTAGCTGATGGCGATCCAAGAATGGATTGTAACTGATCCCCCTTTTGGTACCAAGAAGAGGTACATTGGCAAAGTCCCCATAGCTATCAATTATCATTACCCCATCATAGACACCATTGTACGAATAAATATTAGAGTGGGTAAGAGACATAATCTTATGCGACCACCACAAACCATTCTTGAGATCCCAAAAAGAGTTAGACTTGGGCAAGTGAGAAATAAACCACTTGTACAGTAATGGCACACAGCATGTGATCATCCCTCCTCTATGTAAGTTCCTTAGGTAAACAAAGTGATAAGCATCTGCTAACAAGGTAGGTAATGGGTTCTTATTTAGGAAAATCTTGATAGCGTTGATGTCGACGAAGTCATCAAAGCTAGGGAAGAGAAGCACACCATAGATGAGTAAGGAAAAAATAGCCTCAAACACATCCATGCTCAAGTTATCAGCATAGTATTGAGCTTTGTCCATCAAAAACTCTATGGTCAACCCAAAGATTCCTCCTTTGGTGGTCATGCTGGCTTGAATTTCAAACAATTCCAAATGTATGGCTTTGGCGATGTCTTGTTCCTTAGGATATTTCTCCAATATAGGAAAGGGAAACTCCTCAAGGATAGGAAACCCAATTAGATAATAATACTATTCCAATGTAGGCACAAGTTGGTAGTCGGGGAAAGTGAAACCATGATAGACTAGATCATAAAATTGAAGTAGCGCAGAGAGAAGTCCATCTTCCATCTTAGTCTTCAGTAGAGATAGAAGCCTTCCATACTTGTTCTTGAAACCTTTTTGGTCTACAATCAAATCTCCCAATCTCCTTAGATCATCAAGCTTAGGACTCTTGAAAGTGTACTTCAAAGTCTTTTCCCTTTCAACATCCATCATAATCCTATGATGTTTGCAAACAAAATCCCCTAAGTTCCATGAAAATGTGATAAAAATGATGCTTGTGAATTCATGTATGCACAAACATAACAAGGTTAAACACAAACAAGGTTTAAAGGCTTGAATGAAGTCAAAGGTTTACCCTTCCCATTAGGTATGTAATACGATTTTTTGTGTACCTGTACAACGGGTTCTAACAATTTCTTAAATTCATCAATCCATCTTTCAAATATTATTAATTTCCCAATTACTCGGTAGTTAATAATATTCTCAAGTGAACCTCTTTTGAGTGTAGTATCGCGTATCAATTATTTTGGGTCTACACCCTCATAGTCATCCACTATTGTTGTACCCCAAATTTTGACCCTTAGATATTCATCATCATTCTAGGAGCATCATCATTTACTTATCTAACCTTAACCTGTTTCAAGTTTGTCTTTATTAAGATATAGGTGAATTAGGTTTTCATACAGTCAGAAATTAGGGTTTCTAGGGATTGATCAGTCAAGGTTTTGGGCTGATCCTCCACATAACCATTCTCCATGTCATCAAGGATATCACATTGGATCAAGAATGAATATAACTTGAGGTTGTCACCAAGAGAAAGGAAGCAGTGCAGTGCAAAAGTCCTGATTAGGCTTTCTAATTGGAAACGTCAACTGTAGTTTGACTTTTGGTTTAACCCTAGGAAGTCTACCCAAGAAGTTTCAAGGCCTCAGGGAACCCAGAACACCAACAGTCGATTTAGAGGTTTTCGATCGTTCGGTTCGTCTGACTGAAAAGTCAACCCATTGACCAATAGGGTTTTAACCCAAAATGGAATCCAAATATGTTCCCAACATCATTTAATATCTAATCACGAAGTTTGGTGACCAATTGATCAAGAATTGAGAAGTAATCAAAAAGTTGAGAAATTAAGGTTTTGAAAAGGGCAAAGCCATAACTCCTTAACCACACAAGGGTTTTTGACCTAGTTTCAAGAGGAATGAGTTCCTAACATAAACATCAATATTGTAGTACCTAATTGGGGCTTTCTAAAAAGTACAATTGGTTTCCATAACTCTTCCTGGTTAGAGAGAACCAAGGTCCACAAGTTGGCAAAAATTCACTTTGGCAAAACCAAGTCAGCATGCGTTTTATGATTCCAAAACCTCTCCAAATCGATGTTAATCAAAAACTAAGCCTCATTTATGATATTTACATTATTAATAAATATTTTTAATATCAATTCCCATGAAAACAGACCAAATATCAAAGGAAATCATTATTTAATGCAAATTGCAAAAGTGAATAGTGAAGAAAGAGAAAAAAGGTGGCTACCCTTGTCAAATCATTAACTTTAATTCAACAAGTCACATCCTACCCTATCAAGTATGATGAAAACAATGTATAGGGCATGGAGAATATCTTAGTAGAGTGGCTTAAAGACAAAGATGAAGATTGCATTGGAAAACTCAGATTTTTATGATGGAAGGTTAAAATTTGCAATTTGCTTCACTTTTGCTCATACCTTGATCCAAGGCATTTGGCTATAAATAGAACTCACTTCATACATCACAAACACACAATTTCCATGCTATAAAATAGATAAAAATCCCTTCCTTACACAATCATAAGTTCTTTCAAAATCTCACTAAGTTTTCCAAAATCCCTTAAAATCTGCTTTTGCAAAACACCTTCCAAAACCATTTCCAAACCTCTTCCAAATTAAGAAACACTTCAAACATATCAAATATGATGTATTTAAGCTATCCAAATCACTTACACACTTATGTAACAAGGTTTTATTGGGTTGGTCTTTGAAATCTTTGGATTTTGGAGATTTTCCTTCATTTACAAGGCATTTCGTCCACTAGCTTGCTTGGAGGTTGTTTGGAGCATCTATTCATCATTCTAGGAACATTTGAAGACCTTGGAATAGCTCTCAAGATATATGGTTTTCTTATTGCTTAAGCTTTCTCCAAGAGGTAAACCTAAAACTCATAAATGTGAACTTTCCACTTGCACTTCACATGCTACCGTGATTGTTTAGGGTCTTTACCATGATGCTCTTGAACTTTTTCAACTTGTAACTTGATTTTTCTTGTGAGATTGATCTTGTATGATTCATACATGTTTATTAAAATGTTTAAATAATCAAATTTGTTTGATTCATTGTCTTACCATGTTCATACTTGCTTTTGTGAATGCGTACATATGAAAATGGCCTGTTAAACTTCATCTGTGAACTTTGTCATAATTGTTGATGTTGTAACCTCTTTAATATGTTTACCATGCCTTATTCTACTTGTTTATGTGTCTTGTTAGAACCATAACATGTTTAGGGTTTTTTTATTGCCTTTGTGAAATCTTGAACATAAATGGTATACCTTGAAACTTCTTTGTGATTCATAACATGATTCTTGATGTTGTAATCTCTTGAATGTGTTTTTCATGTTTCATTCTACTTGTTTGGGTGTCTTGTTAAAACCATAACATGCTAGGTATTGCTTTGTTTTGGTTGTTACCATCAACTTGTATGTGTTCTTCCATGAAACTTTGAAGTTCTTACTTGAACTGTTGTAACACTTCTTGTATGCTTACTTGTACTTGATTGTCATTAATGCATCAATATTGGTTGTATGTTGTTACATTTGACATCCCTTAATACATGATATGCTTCCACCAAGTTGTAACTTGCTTGCATTAAAACTTGTTTGAATTACATGTTGTTGTTTGCCTTGATGGTTGTTACCTCATTTGCTTTTCATCTTTGTTAAGATGTCTAAAGTTGATCTTGCCTTAATATTTTTGGTATTGTAAGAACCTCTATCACCATGACCTTATAGATATTGTAATATCTTTGTTTATCTTTGGTTGTAACCGTTTTGACTTAATTGTACTGTTTGCTTGATGTTGTCACATGCTTGCATATCTTCCTTGGTTGTTACCATACTCTTTTATATGTTCATCATGTTCGAATGAATGCTTATGTATGCTTTTAACTTTCTTAAGTTATTTCCCCAAGTGATGGAACTTGCTAGTTCTCATCCAGTTGCCTCATCTTTTCCCATTCCAAAGGAAAGTCTCTCTATTTACCCTTGGGTCATAGATAGCTCATTACCCTCCTCCTGACTTTGTTAAGTCACCTTGAACCCTAACTCAGTTAAGTTAGAACCCATATCCATTAGACTTTGCTTTAAGTCTAAAAGACCTACCCCATGTTAGGAAGATCTTTCAACTAGAACTTTAAGATAGAGTTTGTTAACTCTATGTAAGAATCATTGTCATGATTACTTACTCCCCTCTTGGCTTTTGTAAAAGTAAAATTCCCTTAAGTGTATAACTTAGAATAGAGAGTTTTGTTAAACTATATGCAAGCATTGTTATGTTAATTCCCCTTTGAACCTTGATCATAATCAAGTGTTCATCTATCCTTTGTGAGGTGAGCTACAGTTGCTCTGATTCTATCCTAGTTAGGATATGTAGGCAGAGGATGCGATGTCTTTGCGAGCAAATTTAGAAACTATCCTTAGGACTTTACCTAACCTTATACCCAATCCCAAACCATAGCAAACATTTAGCAAGTATAGCATACAAACATACAAAAGGTTCCTGTAGAGTACTGCATATGTTTAGGATGTGAAATACCTACCCTAGGCATAACCAACCCCTGATCCCCGATCTCTTAGTGTTGTTGTGACATCGCGCAAAAGGTCTTCCTTCTTTAACCTTTCCTTTGGATAAATCAAAGTCCGGTTAAGAATTTAAGAATTAAGATTCAAGCTAACTAATAGCTTAACATCACAATTCTCACCGCAACAACTACGTTCCTACAAGGGCAAGTAGAGTTAAAGGTGACTAAAGGTTCTCAGATTCGTAGGCTCAATCAAGAATAGTATTGTTTTCACAGTCTCTTGATCAATAATACTTATTCATAAAAGTGCCTCCACTGAGTGGTGGTTTCTCAAGTTAGCTTGGTCGGGATTAACTTTCTATAAGCCTCCTTGAATATACCACCTTCCTATATTATTTTATGCTCAAGTCCAGGTTGGGACTTATCTCACCACATATAGGGTAACCACACAAGAAGAACAACAAGACAAATAATAGCAAGCAAACAAATATAGTACAAATGTAAGCAAGTTAGGCTCAACCCTCTTTTGGGATATTCCCTAGTGAAATCGTCATTTCTGTTGAGGTGAGAATTGGATATCAAGCTATTGATTAGCTTGAATCACAAATCTTTAAAATTCACCACCGAAATTTATTTTATCCAAGGGAAAGGGAAAAGATCGTATAAAATCCTAAGTTTGCAATGTAACAACAAAGCTAAGAGATCTAAGGTTCAGGGGTTGGTTATACCTAGGGAAGATGTTAGAATCCTAAGCATCTATAGTAGTATATAGGAACCTCTTGAATGTATTTGTATTATTGTTTGCTATTTTCTTTGAAATGTCTTGTGTTTGGGTTTTATTGGTGAGGATAGGAACCTAAAGGTTTATTACTAAGTATGCTCGCCAAAACTTTGCGGTCTTGTGCCTACATATCCTTACAAGGATGGAATTAGAGCATTTGTATTTCACCTTACTAGAGATGAATTACTACTTGATTATGATCAAGATTCAAAGAGGGAGGTAAGTGTTATATCCTTAACACTTACATAACTTAACAAAGTCAAAAGAGTTGTAAATTCTACCATAAGTCTAAGTTGTAAGACTTAATGTCTCTAACAAGGTCAAGAGGGGAATTGAGGTAAGGCTAAACTACTTAGGACATTAACTCAATGAAGTATTATTTCCCTTGGATTTGGAAACAAGAGGCAACAAAGAAGGATGAAAACTAACAAGCTAGAATCACTTAGGGAATAACTTGACAAAGTTCAAGGTAAGCAGGAACAAAATGGATGAGATGAACAAATATGATATTCAAACATGATAATAATTGTAAGTGACAAAGATAACATTCAAACATGATGTTAATCAATGAATCAAACAAGGTATGACAAATTTAAAATACATGGTAACAACCAAAGAATAAAAGTAGATGTGACAAAATATAAAGCAAGGACTTGACAAAGTCACAAAAGATCAAGGTAACAACCATGAACACATTCAAAGTTTAAATGAAGTTACAAATTATCATGGTGACAACCAAGGTAAAACACATACAAGTAAAGATGTTACAACATCTAAACATACATGAGACATAGTTATAACAAGACTAAAGCATCATGGATGTAAACAAGAATTCAAATCAATCATGGATATAAAAATATCAACATGTTATCATGGATGACAAGTTCAAGCACACAACTAGGGCAAGTATGAATTAGGGTTTACTAACTGTTGCGGTGAGAATTGTGATACCAAGCTATTGATTAACTTGAATCTTTAATTCTTTGAATATTCACAACCAGAATTTAATTTATCCAAAGGAAAGGTCTAAAGAAAGAAAGAACCTTTTGCGCGATGTAACAACAACGCTAAGAGATTCGGGGATCGGGGGTTGGTTATGCATAGGGTAGGTATTTCACATCCCAAACATCTGTAGTACTCTACAGGAACCTTTTGTTTGTTTGTATGCTAGGTTTGCTAAATGTTTGCTATGGATTGGGATTGGGTAAAAGGTGTAAGTTAAGACCTAAGGATAGTTTCTAAGTTTGCTCGCAAAGACATCGCGTCCTCTGCCTACGTATCCTAACTAGGATAGAATCAGAGCAATCATAGTTCGCCTCACTAGGGATGAAGAACACTTGATTATGATCAAGGTTCAAAGGGGAAAAAACATTACAATGCTTGTGTAGAGTTTAAGGAAACTCTCTAGATCTAAGTTGAACACTCAAGAAAAAGGGGAGTAAGTAATCATCTCCATGATTCCTACATAGAGTTAACGAACTCTATCCTAAGTTCTAATTGAAAGAGCACTCCTAACAAGGGGTAAGCTTTTGAGACTTAAGCAAAGTCCAATGGATAAGTTCTAACTAAGTGGGTGTATGGATGACTTAACAAAGTCAAGGGAGGGTAATGAGCTATCTATGACCCAAAGGTCAATAGAGAGACTTTCCTTTGGAAGGATAGAAGAGGAGGCAACTTGGATGAGAACTAAAGAGTTCCATCACTTGGGGAAAATAAACTTAACAAAGCATAAACATTCAACATGGTGAACATAAGAGACATGGTTACAACCAAAACATGCAAGCGTATTACAATAGGCAAGCAAAGATTATGAGTAAAGTATATGGTTACGACCAAAGCATGCAAGCGTATTATGATAGGCAAGCAAAGATGAGTAAAGTATATGGTTACGACCAAAACATGCAAGCGTATTACGATAGGCAAGCAAAGATGAGTAAAGTATATGGTTATGACCAAAGCATGCAAGCGTATTATGATAGGCAAGCAAAGATGAGTTCTTACAAATGAAAGATAAAGACTTAAGCATATCTTAACAAAGATGAAGGTAACGAACAATGCAAACAAGTATAAATTCATGGGGATGGAAATCAAATGAATCAAACATAATGTTCACAAGCAAAAAGTAATTACAAATACATACACAAAGTTTGACAAACATAGAACTTACACCACAACAACCAACTCAAGAGAAATAAATCAAAAGTTAGAATGATTAGGAGGGTAAAAACCCTAAAAGAAACATGAACGTTTTCAATGAAAAGTTGTTTTCAAAAAAGAGATTTTTAGAATATTAATGTACCACATGAAAATATGCACAAATACAAATCTAATGCAAAAAGAACCAATCCAAAATGACAAAAATTGATGAAGTTATGATTTTTAGAAATTTAATAACAATTAAATAAAACAAAGGAAAAAGCAATAAAAGGAAAGGGGAGGCGCTTGGTGGGTGTTGAACCCACAACCTCATGGCTGCCAGCTGAAAACTTTACCAAGTGAGCCAAGGCGCGCGCTTGTTAAGTGAAAGGAAAGAAATGACTAAAACATGAAAAACATGGCAAATGGGAAAATAAATAAAAGGGTTAATCTCCACTATGGATCGAACCCAGGTCAGAGAGATTGCAAGGCACTTGAGAATGAAGGTTTAACCACTGGGGTGGCGATACATCCGTGTATTTTGCCACCCCTAAAACTTAAGTACTTAAACAAGCAAGTGAGTTGGGCCAAGGCAAGATGAACATGGGAGACAAGCAAAAACATGAAAATGACAACACCATAAATCATTCAAAACTTAACCAAATTGAACGAAATTTTAACCTATCTCACGTGATATTTCACAAGGAATTTAGTGGTAATCTCAGTTTTCTCGGAAAATGCACACAACTCAAAACTCGAATGCAAATGCAAGGTTAAGCCTATGCAATGCAAAAGAATAGCTACAACTCATGACAGCAAGGATTATGATCAAATGAAAACATGCACACCTCTCAAATACATCATTCAAGGAATTTAGATGCCAAGATCATGTAAAGACAGCTCCAAATTAAAACTGGTGTGTGGACTGTAGTGGTTTGAAAAAAGCATGCTTGTTTGCTTGTATTGGAAAAAAGTGCAACAGCTCATGACAACCTACATACTCACTTCAAAACATCATGCACAAAAGGATTTATGCACATCGAGGATTCAAACATTTTGTAAAACTGATCAAAATAACTTCAAGTAAAATCTGGTATATAAAAATGGCAAAAATGAAGCACCAAAGTTGAAATGTTGTTTTGGCAGATAAAATAAATCATGAGGCAACACACATACTCAATTCAAACAACATTTATCAAGTGATCCTCACATGTCAAAACATGTATTCAAAGCAATTTGCAAGAAACTAACACAAATGATGGCATACTGAGTTGAGACAGAAGACAGAAGCTGACAGCAAAGGTTATGTGACAAACAAGATCCAAAATTCAAACTAGCCACACAAATGCCAATCTGCAAGGCCTTTACAAAAGCAAAACAAACTAAGAAATGCAACAGTTCAAACAACATGGTCCATTCTTGACAGTTCAACAGTTTGGTGTTCATGGACTAGCAATTTAACAAATTGATCCAACATGTAAAACTCAAATACACAACAGCAGCAAGTAGTGTAAGCTTGACAAAGTTTGAAAAGATCAAAGCATCATGAATTTGACAAAGTTGAAAAAAAACAATCATAGCAGCTGGAAATTGACAAAGTTGGAAGAAAACAAAGTAGCATGGCAGCATAACTTGACAAAATGTGAGAAGAACAAAGCATCATGGTAGTGTTCATGAATTTAAACAACTATGATAGCAAAACATGTCCACACCAAAGATCAATGAATAGGCCTAGTCCTATATGCACAAGTCATCTTGCAAGCACGTGTCAAATATGAACATACAATAAAAGTGGTGTTATGGCAGTTTCAAGTGAACCTAGGCATATGGCAGCAAGTATGGATTACACAAAATGGCAAGGTTGGCACAAATCAACAACTCAATCCTAATCCCTAATGCATACATCAGTTGCAAGTTTAACACAGTAATCATGGCAATTGGTTTCTTAGAAAGCACAAGGCACAAAGATACAAGTGAACAAAATTAAACAATTGGGCTGACTGGCAAGTTCAAGGCAGATTCATATCAAAGGTTTGCAATGTATCAGAACAGAACATACAAGTTTGACACAGTTGGTAATGTAGACACAATGTGGACAAAACATGGTTACAACCAAAACCTTATCCTAGTGCCTAAGTGATGACAGTGGTGATGCAAAGGATGAAACAAAACCACATATCTAGCAAACAGAATCCAATAATTATCATGCTTAATGTTAACAAACATATGCAATAAGGGCAATGGCAGGTAGCAATTTTAATGAAATATGAACATATCAAGCTGGAAACAGTCATGCCACATAAATCTAATGAAAACATCAACTGATGCAAAATCATTGTGCCAAACATTCATGATTCAAGGTAACAAGGATCCATGTTATCAAACACAAGGCAAAGCTCAAAGCAATATAAGACACACTGATCATATCAAAGGGCAACTATCAAGCACAAAGCCTATGTCATGGCAGTTACAATCATCAAAACATCAAAAAATAGGCATTGGTCCTCATTATTCCAATGAGTCATTCCCACAACCTTTGGCAAGTTAAATGAAGCAGAACCACTCACAAGCATGTTCAAAATGCATTAAAGCCCAAGTTAAAACACCCAAATGATCTCAAAAGATGGTAGAACTAAAAATGACTTGTTGGTGGAAAAGTGTACATGGGCTGAAAAACACAAGAACAGAACTGCTGCAGAACCAAACCAAACTTGTTCTCAACAATGCAAACATCACATAAACACTTATATGAGGGTTTCTAAATCAACTTGTTAACAAAGAGGTTCATGACATGAAAAGTGGTAATGCAACAGAAGCAAGTTGATATTCACAAACAGAACCAACACAAGACATCATTAAGGCATGACAAAGCAACTAACCTTACAAGTTCATACATAACACACAATGACACTTAAAAGACATCAAGGCTTAACATAACCACATAGCATATTACATAAGGACTATAAGAACAAAATACATTAATGAGTAGGCAAGCAAAATGTGACAAATTCAAACATAAACAAACACATAAAGCACATTTGTAACAACTAATGCATTTTGAACATGTTCGTGACAGTTGTGAACTAAAACCTCCTAGAGTTCAAACATGACTTAGGTGCAAAGATACATCATGAAATGGTTAAAAAACAATTTAGACATAACAATGATCAAAGCAAACAATAAAACTGGCAGATTTGCATATAGACTACATTTTGCATTTAAACACCAAGCATGTCCAATATGTTTATGACAGAAATGAAAGGGATGGTAACTACCAACCTCTTGTAGACCTCCAAGAAAGCTTGTTGCAACAGGGAATACCTTAAAAAACCTCTAGCAGCTGTCCAACCAATATCTTGATGAAAGCAGCCTTTCCTTGCACTTTGATGAAATGGGAGGAACTTGTGACAGAGCTCAAAATAAATGAGGAAGGGGTTATTTAAAGTTATGGATAGTTGGTACATCATATATCAAAGGTGTATGGAGGTTTTCAAAGATCAAAGCAGGTCTGATGTGTGTTTTGGCAGATTTTGAGTATGAAGTCAAACTTTCCTTGGTTGAAAGTTGACTTTTGGGAAAATGAGGGTTTTCTCTAGTTTAATGGCTTAAACACCTCCCACACATCATTTGTGGATTGTGTGGGTGGTTTGTGGTGATTTTGGTTAAGTGAAAATGGTTTTGGTGGCTATTTTGCTCAAGACAGATTTTTGAGGCTTTTTGAGGTGGTTTTCTTCACTTGTAAGAAAAGGCAAGGAAGTATGAGAGCAATGAGTTTCTCTTGTGTTGTAGAGTGATCTGGTGTGTCTCTCAATATAGAGGAAACCTCTATTTATAAGCAAGGCAAGGCTTGGGGCAGATTGGTAACTTGGCACTTTTGGAGGGAGATTGAAAAAGTAACCTTGCTTGAGATTTTGATGCAGCTGCAAATTCAGATCTTTGGCTCAAGCTGATGCATTAATCAAGTGGCATGAATGACATAATAGTGATTGGAGTGGCTAGGAAGTAGGAGGGTTGTTTGCTGCAAGTGTCCCATAAAGTTTCTCTTTCTTCCTTTTCTTTGATTTAAATAATACCACTTGCCTCCAACTTGCAAGACTCACCAAACTTCCTCATTTTCAGCATTTCTTCTCCTCATATCCTCTAAATATCAGATAGAAACATTATCCAAGGGCCGAGAATAGCTCAAGTGACCAAAAGATGAGTTTGTGAAAAAGTGAAAATGTTGGACTCAAGTGTTAAAACCTCATCTTGTTGAATTCATAACTCTCAACTCATAAGGGCTATGGAGAAGTTCTAGTACATTTTGGAAAGCCCTCATGTAGCTCTACAACTTACATGGTTTCATGAGTTTAAGATTCCCAAAGGAACGTGACCAAAAAACCTCTCAAATTTGCTGAGAAACATGCCTAAAAAGTGAAATAACTTAGAATTTTTCTAAGTTATTTTTCCCTCTTGTAATGAATTTGGTGATAACTCCAAATCTATGAATTTTATGCTCATGGAGCACTGTGGGACTTTTGTAGGACTTGTCAAGAGCTTTCCAATGAGCTTTGAACCAACTAAATTGGATGTGTGGTTAAGGAGTTATGGTCTTGCCCCTTTCAAAACCCTAATTCCCAATTTTTGCGATTACTCCCCAATCCTTGATCCAATGGTCATGAAACTTCATGGGTAGGTGCAATATGTCATTAGGAACATTTTGTATTCCTACCTTGAGGTCAGATTCCTTATGAGTGAAGAGTTGACTCTTCGGTCAACTAAACGATCGATCGGTGACTACCGAATCGACTGTTGATGCTCCGGGTCTTTTGAGGCCTTGAAACTTCTTGAGTAGACTTTACCAAGCCATATGAACTCTATGGACCATGATCCCACCATTGTAAGACCTTTTAAATCAAAAGTCAAACCACAGTTGACTTTTCCTGATCGAAAACCCTAATCGGGTATCCTGAACTGCACTGTTCTTGATCCTCGAGTGACAACCTCAAATTAGATTCATACTTGATCCAATGGAGTATGTTTGATGATGTGGAGACTTATTTCATGGAGAACAAATTCAAAACGTTGACTGATTAACCGTCGAAACCTCGATTCTCGGCTGTACGGAACCCTGATTCCTGTATCTTAACAAAGACAAACTTGAAACAGGTTAAGGTTAGATAATCAAATGACCATGATCCTAAAATGATGATGAAGTTCTAAGGGGTCAAAATTTTGGGTATGACAATTGCCCCTATTTAAATATTTTCACTAGATGACAATGAGAGATGATAATCCTCATAGAATCGTAGTGAAAGGTATTTAAATATAACAAACCAAAAATTTTGTCCCTTAGATCAGATGGTATGCAAAAGGACAAATGCGAATATCCCATGAATCTAAAAGATGCTTTATGATCGTTGAATGCAAGACCGATGCAGACACACGAGCAAAGATAAAGAACGGCAATACAACGAGTAACTACTAATGGGGGACCCAACACACTAGGGAAAGAGCAAAGCAAAATGAAGCAAAGTAGTTCAAACGTGACTAAAGATGCTGCTCCAAGGGAATCTTTCACACAGGGGACACAAATTCCACCGGGGAAGATAAATCTTCATTGGGGAAAAGGAAACACACACTCCACTGGGGAAGAAGGCAATTCTCCACCGGGGAAACAAAAGAAAAGAGACGCAAACCTCACTGGTGGTAACCAAATGAGGGATTTCCTATAACGAAGAGTTCAAACGGGATCTTCAGGAAAAGACAGAAAAGAAACAGAGAAAATAACAGACTTTGCATAGTAATAGGAAAATGGGATAAGATCGCCAAAGACAATTGGACTTTCAAACAATGCCAGTCACCACTGGACTTTAACAGAAAGCTGCCAGTCACCACTAGACTTTAAAGAAAGCTACTAGTTACCACTGGACTTTAAAGGAAAGCTGCCAGTTACCACTGGACTTTAAAGGAAAGCTGCCAGTTACCACTGGACTTTAAAGGAAAGCTGCCAGTTACCACTGGACTTCAAATGAAAGCTGTCAGTTACCACTGGACTTTAAAGGAAAGTTGTCAGTTACCACTGGACTTTAAAGGAAAGCTTCCAGTTACCACTGGACTTTAAAGGAAAGCTTCCAGTTACCACTGGACTTTAAAGGAAAGCTGTCAGTTACCACTGGACTTTAAAAGAAAGCTGTCACTTACCATTGAACTTTAGCTGCCAGTTACCACTGAACTTTAAATGAAAGCTGCCAGTCACCACTGGACTTTAAAAGAAAGCTGCCAGTTACCACTAGACTTTAAAGGAAAGCTGCCAGTTACCACTGGACTTTAAAGAGAAATGCCAGTCAACACTGCACTTTAAATGAAATGCCAATCAACACTGGACTTTAAAAGAAATGCCAGTCAACACTGGACTTTAAATGAAATGCTAGTCACCACTGGACTTACTGGGGACCTCACCAAAAGATGTGGGACAAATGCTTTACAAGCCAAATTTTCTCAAACAAAGAGAAATAACCAATAGAAATTCCTCAATTCCTCAAGGATATGCCATTTAATTTAAGCATAAAATCCAAAGAGAGACCGTTACCACAACACTACTGGAGAAATATTTTTCTTCGAAAAGGATCTGTAAAAGATTCTTCTTGGGGGACAAGTGGCATGATAAATGTACGTCCAACATAGATTTGGAAACCACTTTCCAGGGATCAAAGTTCAATCTAGGAACGAGCTAGAAAGAAACGGTCAAACAAGACTCCAACCATTGAGGATTGAACTCAAATGGGAATTTATCTTATCCAGGCGTGGGAAAGATAACTGAAACAACCATCATCCACGAGGATTGAACTCTGTGGGGAAATTAGAATTGGATGGCACTTTATGCATAAGGGCTGACAACTCTATTGGAGAGAAGAGACAAACCCAATCACTTGGTGAAAAACACCAAAGTGAAACAGGAACAGGTAATAACCAGAGATAGCAAAAATGCATGGATATTATGCATATGCTCTATGCCATGCTTATGTTTATGCTGACAAAACAGGAGATGAAATAAACATCTCGACACGGATACCCAGCCAATTTTACCAGATGAACCATCACCAGGGATGAACATGTAGAATCACACAGCTCTACTTCAAGGTTACAACCTTCTTTGGGGAAAAAAGTACTCCGCTCAGGATATAACGTCATGCTTCACCTGAGGGTCTGGCAGAATGAGTCCGGTTTCTTTGTTGGAGAACGAAAATCCAAGGGAAATTGCCAATATACACTGAAGTAACAACTCATTGGGGAACTGACAGAAGACGCCACAAGAACCAAATAGCTTTGTACTCTATCTTGCATAATGATCATCATAACGAGTAACGACCCTTGTAACCAATGATCTCCAAACTTCTCTTCCCCAGAATACATGGTCTGCAGGAAGGAATCATCAAGAGGATTTTACAGAAGAATTGACATACAAGATGCCTCAATATCTTCAAACTCTTGGAGAGATTCACGAATCTCAACATAACTGCCCCAATTTAACTGTCTTTGAGAGATTAATCTAATCTCGACTTGGTCGGCTCTGACTAGCTGAACGTTGTGACAAATGATTAACCAATCCTTCACATTAGTTGCCCCAGACTGAGCTTCCTTTATCAAATACAATTCCCTAGCTGACAGCGTTTGTTAGGATTCCTTCGACATTGGATTGTCTTGCACGCAATGTTGTTCATTAGAAATTGGCAATTTTCAATGTAAAATCCATGCAATCTTTTGAAAACAATTTTGATGAAACACACACGGCAGAGTGATCAAAGTGAAAGCGATCCAATCATTTTACAGATGATGGATAAAGTGATTAACACACACACAAACATCAAAGATCATTAGGAGTCAGGTTATCCAACCTTGTTGTAGTATGCTTTCAAAACAACCTTACCTCAATTAGGTCTTTTAAGGGTTGTAATATGGTCTAGTTCACGGTTCATGAAACAAAGGACAAAGGCTCAAAGTTATTTGTCCCACCCACTCTCCACGATGAACCTTAATCCTACGCTCAGTTAACGCAAACTATACATTCAGGTTCTTACAGGCTTTAAGAATTGAACTGATGATAGTGGGTGATGGCTTACAAACCTAGGGTAGTCACGACTCCCTTACAGTTTTTGATAGCTTTGTTATTTGAGGATTTTTAAAAGCGAAAGCTTTAAGGATTTCCTCTTTTTATTATCCCTTACTTTTGCCTGAACTGTTTTCTTTTGGATATACAGTCAGCGGGATGCCCCATTTTTACCTAAGTCCCCTTCATAGGTTTTGACTTAACGGGCTTTTCAATTTTCTTTTTTCTTCTTCTTTCTTCTTCTTCTTTTTCTTTTTTTTTTAAGAAAGGAGGTGACTACCTATTTTAATGGCTAAAACGAACCATCATCGTCTTTTGAACTTCGACACTTGCTTTTTGTGTGTGAAGGAAAACATGAATGCATCACTTTTATGTGAAAAGTCTTGTATGCACATATCTTCAAGTTAACTGAGAACTACCCGCCCCAGGTTTGAAATTTAAGGTTTCTGTTTTTGTAAAGAAAGAAAACTCCTACTTCTAGGCTCAAAGGGGTTAACGAGGGATTATCTTCCTTATTTCTCCAGTGTTTAGGGATTGAAACAATGCCTTACATCATCGGCAAAGTTAAATTGAAAGCATATCGACAGCAGTTATGGATATAGTTTTCATCATCCCCCCCCCCAATCTTTGCTTTAAACAACAGTTTAGTAAAGAAAAGAAAATTTTGCATTTTTTGTCATCTCATAACAATGAAAGGAAAAAGAAAGAGTGAAACGAATGGACTTAATCAAAAGATGCACAAACATTTCATTAATATTGCCAATTCAAAATGAACAACAGCTTACAAGCAATTCAAATTAAACAACAAGGAAAATACAACTGAAAATACTAAAACAATCAAAATACAGCCAGCTTAGGAGAATTGACTTAACAACTTCAGTTTCCAGGCCCAAACAAGGGAACACCTCCATCACTGATTACTTGCTCCTTGTGGTATAGAACCTTGAGAGGCCTCATAGGTCCTTTGCCTTTTGCTTCAAGAGCTGAGACACTGGTACTTGGTTTACCTTCTTGAGGTTTTAACAGCTCCAACAAGCTTTGCACCTTCAACCCAAAACCTTTGCACTCTTCCACCAGATGCCCCATTGCCCTAGTATGGTACTTGCATTCAACTTCTGGGTGATCTTCTTCAAAGATCATATTTTTGTCATAGACTAGCTCTTGCACTACATATCCTAACGCCAAACAAGTGTCTAGTTCATGTCCTTCAGCCCCTTTGTGAAACTCACAAGTCAAGTTTGCATTATGCCATGGTCTTGGAACAAGGTTAAGAGCTCGTGGAGTCACCAACGAATTCTGAATTAGTAGCGGATGAAGCTTACTTAGCGGCACAGAAACTGACTTATAGCATGCCCTGTTCCTTTTGACAGGATTCTTCCTATTCATGTTCTGGCTTCGAGAACCTTGAGGGGAAGCAGTCAATGAATGCTGAGATGCTCTTTTGGTAACCACCTGACAAGGATGACGTGCAGGCCCAAATGCTGGTTGACTAGCATTTTCCTCAGGTGTGTGTCCTTGGCGTGAAGGAGGAACATGAAGTGGTGAAGGATTGTTAATTTGAACGCCTTGAGGTGTGAATGAAATTATATCGGAGTCAAGTATATTCTGAACTTTGTTCCTGAGCACCTTACAGTTTTCAGTTGAATGCCCTTATGCCCCAGCATGGTAGTCACATCGAACATTGACGTCAAAGCCTGACGAGTATGGAGGGATCACTGGATCTATCTCTTTTGGCACTATCAATCCACCTTTGATCAATTCTGGCAAGATCTGGTTGTATGACATTGGTAGCAAAGTGAAATGCCTTTCTGCCTTTCTTGGTCTTTGTAGGGCGTGTCGGCGCGGTTGACGATGGTCTGACTGTTGAAATTGAGGAGGTCCTTGAGCCGAAAGAGTCATCGGAAGTGACAGACTGACAACCTCTCTAGGCGCAATAGGGTGAGAATACCCCTCATTCCTCATCAAATTTTGCAAAGTCTTCAAAACCCAATTCATTTGACCTTTGAGGATCCTGATTTCCTCCTTCAAGGCTTTTTGTCCTTTCAAAAGCTCGTTCATCGTTTCCATTGGTCCAGAATGCGTGCTAGGTATCCCTCTAGAGACAGGAAGATGAGACTCAAGGCTGAAAAATGCAAATGCAAATGCAAATGTGACGACATACTCATGCAATGCAAAAAGTTTCATGGAACTCAAAATATTTACAAACATCAAGATATACCAAAAACTTCTTTTCATTAATGAGAAGTTTGAATTTCAACATGTCATTACTCCTTACAAGAGTCTTAAACAGAAATCTAAATAAAACCTAACAAAAGTCCTAAAGAGATTCTCCTAACAGCTTCATGTTGAGCTTCTTGATCTCTTCTTCACTCTGGGACTTCTCGAGAATAAGCTGATCCACAATTATCTTCCACGGAGTCGACTGAGGACTAAGTGAATATAAATCATCTGATGCTTTCCTCTTCTTACAAGAGAGTACTCGTCATTCTTCAACTATAGTTGTTTCTGAAATTCTACATTTTCTTTGACAACTACTTGATACTTGTGTGTCGCGGTGAAAATCGGATACCAAACTATTAATTAGTTTGAATCTTTAATTCATTTTTGCAACCGAAATTTGATTTGTCCAAAGGAAGGGATAAAGATCGAAATTCCCACAATGCAATGCAAATGCAAGGTTTAGAGAGTTATAGGTTCGGGGGTTGGTTAAACTTAGGGAAGGTGCTAGCATCCTAAGTTTCTATAGTACTCTACAGGAGCCTCTTGTTTTATATTGTTTATTACTATGGTTTATCTGCCTAAGGTTTAAAGACCTAGGGGTTTATTTCTAAGTATACTCGATAAGATGTCGCATCTTATGCCTACATATCCTTACGGGAGTGGAATCAGAGTGCTTATAGTTCCCCTAAAGGGTTAAGGAGTTCTTTGACTGTGGTCAAAGTTCCTACGGGTTTAGGGTAGTTGATTGATTGATTTTTGGAGACAAGATGCGTTATCATTTTAAGGGAGATTTAACCGCCACAGGTTGTAGGAAAATAGTCTTTGCATCGTCTTAAGAAAAGGACTTACGTACTCGGATAGGGATCGACGAGGTACACCTTTATCTCTCTTAAGGCAAAGTTCCTACGAATTGATTGTATTATTGTGGGGTGGAGATTCTATCTCGCTTAAGATGATTAACATCTTTCTCTATTGTGTTTGGATATTGTTTGTATTGTGTTGTATTATTTTCCTATGTTGTAAAATAAAGAACAGTCCTTCCTATGGGGTAGGATCTATCCTAGGAGATCGACTTGAATAAGATCAAGGATCAAGGGGAGGATGATGCAAATGATATGCACTACACACAATTGTTGAATCATGTGTAGGTTTTTCCTTTGGACAGAATGCGATGCGTGAATATAAATTGGTAATATTAAATGGCTGTAAAATAAATTGCGGAAAAGTAAATCATACACACGCATGAAAGCGCTAAGGTGAATTGTGTCGTGAGTGTGCACGATTGAGGTTGTATTTTACGCTGTGAGTTGATTTTAATGGGTTAAATTGTTTTTAGTTTGAATTATAAGGAAAATGTTGATTTGATTGTAAGTGAGGTTGAAAATTAAAGTCTAATAAGACGCTATGATGATTAATTTATTAAGTAAAAAAAAATTTGCTCTAATGTGAGAAGTTGATTATATAAAGAAAGAGTTGTTATTTCTTATATTTAAGTTTTAGTAAAATATAAACTATATAAAAGTTTGATGAGTGAATAAAATTTAAAATGCTATTTTGAAATATTTAATTAATGATTAACAGAATAAGGGAGATTATTATTATAAAAAAACCAAGTTATTTGATTTATTAATCATTAATAAAAAGGTATAAGATATATTTAATAAAAAACAAACTAAGTTATTAAAATTAAATTAAAAAGACACTTTTGTTTTGGATTAACTGATTTTAAATGAAAAAACCAAAAGAGTTAATTATTAATAAAAATATAATATGATTTGTTAAATAAAGGTTGTTTAATTAAAACAGTTATTAGTTAATTAAAAAAAGATTAGGGACGGTTAACAGTGATTAAGGGATGATTTAGTGGGTGATTAGTGTGTTGTGCAGTGTTAGTGGTGATTACAGCATAAACAAAGGATTAACAAAATATAATGGAGCGATGAACCCTAATTTCCCAACGAATCCCAAATCCCCTTCTCCTTCTCCGCCGTCGTTCGATTACATCTCTCACTCTGAACCGTTCTCCCTCATCTTTTGAATTCTTCTTCTTCTAAATCCTGAAACACAACAAACAATCAGCAAGTTCAATACTTTTTGCAAGAAAATGAGAGTTTACCGAAGATTGGTGAAACAGTGTTGGAGGCGATGCTTCGTCGATTGATGTTTGCGGTGGTCGGAAGGGATTTCGCCGGCTTAAAGAGATAAGTCGCTTTGCTCCAATTCCTCTGTTACGAAATTAGGTTTTTTGCGGTAGTCGCAATCTCGTATGATAGTTTTTCTCCCCTTTTTCGCGATAGCTTCTTTCTCCTCCTTTTTCGATTTAAATCTTCTCTTTATATAGGCTCTTGAATGAGAACAATTTTGAATGATAACTTGAATGCTGATTTGATTGTTGATTGGGATTTCCTACTTTGGTTTAGACGAGAATGGAAATCTTTCCTTTCTTGTCTGATTTCATTGATGTTTGTTTAATGTAGATCTCAATCTGTGTGATTTGTGTCAATGCTATATCTGTCCAAATTCAATAACCGAAGATTGCTAGTTGTATTCGAATTGGATCTTTTTCCTCAAACGGGTATATTCTTCAATTGATTTGCTGATTTGGATTGGTGATTTGGCAGGTGCGGATAGCGACTTTGTTTTGGGCCAAGAGAAAATTTCAGCCCAGAGTGGATACGGTGATAGAACTGGTGGACCCAAAACTTCATCGTTGCTAACTCTGTTTCTGGTGTTAGGACTGAGCAAACTTGGAGGGAGGTGTGGGATTACTGAGATGAGACTGTTGCTGAGCATGTCCTGGGTATTGCGGAGCAGATGGGGAGGTTGTCTGACTGTTAAAAGCAGAACTCATCCCACTAAAAAGCAGGAATGCCTTGGCTGTTTCCTTCATATTAGATTTCCTATCACCATTATATTTATTGAAAAACTTCTTTTGGACGAAATCTGGTGTACTATGATGTTTGATAATACCCAGACTTGAATAAAGCTCGTGATGATGCTGGAAATAGTGTTTGTACCGTTGTAGTAGTTGGCCTGTCTTGAGCTTCGTAATAATCATGAATTTGTCTTAGGAAAGCTGTCAACGAAGGGTCATTTAACGGGTCTTCATTATAGACTATGTTGGCTCCGGAAAGAAGAGCTCTTGCCATGGTTGCAACTGAAGGATGTGCATGTGAAGCAAGAACCAATAACTCCCACCAGCTTACATGGTCTACATTGCAATAAGACGGCTCTCGGTGTCGTGGATCATAGCCTCCAGGCAACAAAGGTTTCTTGGTAGGTTTCTGCAATTTCTGACCTTCATTATCAGATTCAAACTTTAATTTGTTATGATTCTTTTTACTCTTTGCAAGAGAGAGAGAAAAAATCTTCATCCTCTAGAGCATCATCAAAATCATCACCCTCTTCAGAAGATGCTGGTTTAACATCATCATCACCATCACTTCCAGAAGAATCTGAGTCAGAATAGACAACCTCACCATTCTGAACCGGTACAATTTCATCACCTTTTTTATCTGATATAGTTACAGATTTTTCATTCTCTTCTATAACATCTTCAAAGTGTTCAAGCTCATCATCATCAAAAGACTCATTTTGCAACGCAGTGTTCCATAAAGGTGGTCTTGCTTTAAAGAGCTCAGAAAGAAGGAAAAGGCACGCGCATGCATATTGTGGTGGCTGCTGAAGTGCAACCTGCAGTAAACGTTCCTTCTCATGGCTCTTAGAATAAGTGCAATGAACATTTCTGCCTTGGATGTATTCATGACAGCTGGAAGCAGTAGTTTGGAGTATAAAGCACGGTAAAATCGATCACTGGCTATCTGATTCTTGGATGAAATTTTATCGAGAAGCATTAGTGCTTGAACTCCTACATTAAAATTTTTTGAATGAACCAATTGAAAAAGTACTGGTGATCAACTTGTGATTCTGACAGGAGCCTGGAATCCATTTCCACTTGTGATTCTGACATCCCTTCTAATTTTTCTCTTTAGGATTTTCCTTACTACTTTTATCGACTTTCTCATTGTTGCTTGGGCCAGTGATCAAAAACTTAAACAGTCCAAAGTATACATCAATCAGACGTTTCGCCACTTTTGGCCCATCTCTTTTATTGGTGAGGCGAATTTGGCTCAAGAAGTTAATAGCGTGGTACTGAGAACGTGGTCCTAATTTAGGCCGAAAGAGAAAAGTATCCACCTCATTAACAACCACAGCCTTCATATTTAGGTGCTGAGACAAAAGTTTAGTCAAGTGATAGTCGGCATTAGATGCTGCCTTGTTATCTGGATCTCCAAGTTTATTAACAAGTGCAGAAAGTAGTATGCGCTCTTGCTCTGATTTCCTACTCAGTAGCACATATATGGTCTTTAATGACTTGTTTTTCAGAGCAGGTAGCATGTCTCGAGATGCTTCTTCAAGTGCAACAACAAATCGTTCGTATCTTTGCTTTAAACATTCCTCCCAATACCAGAAAAGTAGAAGGGAGTAGCCATCTTTAGTTTCAGGAAGGTGATTTAGTGGTCTGAATGTTCCTTGTAGAGTTCGTCTTACTTAGTGCTCATGGATTTGCAATTCACGCAGGATGTTTACGAATTCCATGTCAACCGTCATGGCCTCTTCTGCAAGCATTTGGTGGGGCGCCAGAACTCATGTCACAAAGGTATCTTGATTCATAACAACCTTTCATGCGTATAAAGGTAGTTGTTTTGGGTATGCTTAACTAATTGTCAATACTCTTATGTTTTGCAGCGGATTTACGGATTTGTCGGATGGAGCGCTCCTAAAGCAAAGAGCCAGTCCTTCAATTATGCGGTTACGCGGATCACTAGGTAGGCCAAGAAAGTGGCATTTGTTGACATTGGTCTCAACCTCCGTTGGAGCAGTACATAGTGAAGGTTTCTTATTGACAAGGCTAAGTCTTCCTACTTGAAAGGATAGAAACGAGCTTAATTTAGACCTCCTGTTTCAGAAGCCATTGTGAGTAATATGGTCGTCATAGACTAATAGCACGGTCGGTGAAATCCCTTAATCGTAAAACCTTTGGATTTAGTTAATGAACATATCTTGTAATAAGACGTGATACAAGGCACTGTGAATGAAACTAGGCGCTCCAGGTGTATTGTAACAAGTTTTGAATTTTCTTGACATTATCTACATGAAACAGTGTGCCTGAACTTGGATTACATCGACAGTTCTTTGTAGAAATAATGTGGTTCCATAACTTTATTACTTTTGCATTTGTGTTGAGATTTTGGGATTCATGTAATGATTATGAAATCTTGTATCTTGTAAACAGCTTAAAATCTTGCTCACATTACTTTTAGAATATTGACTCTAGCATACACACTTTTGTAAGGTGACTCTGTATTGTAACATTAATTGGCATGGAATTCTTCGAATAAGTTTGAAATATTGAACATCCCATTTGTGAGAGACTTTGAATTGGAACCTGTTGCACCCCAAAATTTGCCCTCACAATACAAGACTTTGTGTTCTAAGAAGGTTCACAAGGTTCACAAGTTCTCCAACAACTTGCATAACCTTTCATGAAGTTCATAAAGTCCACAAGCTACTTTATGAAGGTTCACAAGACCTTTCATGAGGTTCATTAAGTCCATAGGTTGCTTCTTGAGGGTTACAAGGTGCAATAATATTTAGTGTGGATCATTACAGTCAAACACTTCAGAGTACGAACATTGGATTACAGAGATCCTAGGATTATTCTACTGTTCGTTCCCTCAAGGCGTCGCAAGGGTTTTAGTGTCTTCCCTGGAGATTGTGTCCTTATCATCAAGGTTTCGTAAGAAACCAGTGTGTATACCAAGCTACGCCATCACCTAATTTCGTAAGGTTGGGTCATCATTTGCGAGAAGGAACTCGGACCTATTTAGTATTCGATACAACGATCGTGAATGAGAGAAACCAGGTTTATTTCAATGAGTGTGGGAGATTTTAAGAAAGGGAGTTTGGGATCAAATTTGCAGATTATATTACAAGATCCATTTTTATATATATACTGATTTATAGTACAAGCTAAGTAAGCTCATCATGAGATACGCGGTTGAATTTCAATTTATGAAGGAGCCACAAGAATGAATTCAAGTTATGTTATTCACCATAAATACTCCATACAGATTCCCGTCTTTAATCATAATGTACAACCATATTGAACACCAAATTTCATTCCTATTTCAAGAGGGTTACAAATTCAAACTGTGAAGTTGATTCTAATTCTAAAAACATCAAGTATTATTGGAAACTAATACAATTCATTAAGAGCATCCGCGGTTGAGCACTACTCTAGACTTGTTTTTAACGACATAACAATATCCTTTACTTTCTGGCTTCCCGTTCTCTCCTTGCATATAAGCCTCGCCCCGATTTATTTCGCGTCCAGCTTCCGGGTCTAAGATAGAATTTTCTGCAAAGGGAATTAAAGGAGTGAGAAGGACGTTTGTGACATGTCAGTAAAAATCACTTTGTTGCGAAGAGGTGTATTACCGTTTCCTGTTAGCCATGATAGAATCAAAGTGAGGAGTCGTCGACGAGTTTTGAATTTGAAAGCCAACACTGATATCCCTGCAAAATGCTATTAACAGACATAAAGTGAAGGTCAAGAGAATTAAGAAATCATTGAAGTAGGTTCAACCCTCAGTTTTTTCTAATCATCATCGGGCGTAAACTCGAGCGGCCGAGAGGACTATGACCGAAGCCATTATCAACTCTCTACCGAACGTCGAAAAACCGAATTAAGGCAACTATTTCGAATAGCTCAACGTATTTCGCGAGGCAACTACATTCAACAACGCCAATGTGGTTCAGACTACCAAGTCATCATCACCGTTATACCCTCCTCGCCGACGGCATAAGACCGGCAGCCTCCAGACTTATTTGCACCTGAAAAAGAAGAGGAAAATCAGTATGTTTCCAATAACTCAAGATTTTGCCCCAGAGAAATCGAAAACAACATTAGAATCGAGTATCTCAACACAAGCTCGCAACAGGCCGTGAAAAAGCAACTTCATCAGCAACCATGTCAGGTGCAAGCAACAAGTATATCAAGCATAAGCCCCAACTAGCATTTGCAAGAAGAATATGCCACTGCAGTACAGAACAAACATCAATGCCAACGGCGAGCAACACTAGCTGCAGCTACGAACAATATTGACAATGTCATTTGCGAACAAATCTCAACGTCAAATACAAAGGTATAACACCGCAATGTCATTAGCAACAGCATCACACTAGTATTCCGTCCCCTGCAAGCATTTCCAAACAGTAAGGATGAACAACAAAGGATAATTCGAACCAACATTTGCAAAGATAAGAAAAGGGCAACCCTCAGAGCAATTCATCATCGGGTTAAGCTTCGAGTGGCCGGAAAGGCGACAGACAAGGGCTGACCCCAGTTTCCTACCAAAAACGTCGAAGGAATCAAATATAAACAACTAAGACAAGCAACATCGAAGCAACGATAACAAGTCGATACGGTTCAGACTCGCTAAGTCGTCATTACCGCATCAGCACTTTCTCGGAGGCATCAGATAAGGCAATGTCTGTTCCTGAAAGAAGAAGGAAAAAATTAGTTCAGTTCATGGACAAAAGAAGAAGAGGAAAAGTTAATGTAGGTTTCAAAACCGAAATCCAGAAATCAGAAGCAGATATCCAACGAAAATCCAGACTGCATCAAAAATAACTCAAATCAGTTCGAAACAAGTCCATCAAAACAAATCAGATCGAAATCTAAACCATATCTGTTAACAAAAAGGAAGGTGCGAATCAGTATCAGATAAAATCAAATCTGCAATCATCCAATCAGCAGTAACATAAATCGCATCCAAAAGAGGAATAATCCCAAAGTATCAGAAAAAAACGTAAATCAAATCCAATCCTCATCATGTCAGAGTGAAAATTCGAATTTGGGTCCCAAACATCCAAAAAGCCCATAAGAGAATCAGAGTATATAAAAAGGAGAAATACCACCTGTGAGAGAGGGGGAAGATCGCGAAAGCCCTAGAGGAAAACGGCGAAGAACATGAAACCCTAGCGGTTGAGGGAGAGAGAGATCGAAACAGAGCAAGATCGCCGTGACCGTTACGAACGGCGGGCAACCAACACTCCCAGCCTCAGTTTCCAAACATCATCGGCCATTCAATCGCAGATTGGAAGATTCACGGCCGTAAAACGTAAGCTACCATCGTTTAAAACTGTGTTTCTCACTTTCGTTTTTTTTTCCAGATGAGTTACTGAGTTAAAGAAGAGCTTATGGCGCAACTTCGGAGCATGAAAGAAGAGAGACGAGAGGAAGATGGGGATGAAGCCGCCGCGGCTTACTCACAAGGGTTTCCAAACCCTAAATTAACATTTTGTTTCATTACTCACCATCTGGGTTGGGTCCGGGAGTGATGACCGGCCCAACCCCTTTTATTCTTTTATGTTTTTTTTTTTTTCTTTTATAATTAGTTAATTAATTTTATTAAATCTTTTTTAAAACTAATACAAAAAATTGTTTTTTTTACAAAATAATAATTAAAAACCCTTTTTAAAACAAATAACTTGAAATTTTCATATAATAAAATTAAGAGCTTTTTTTAAAATAATAACTAAAAACATTGTTAAAAAAAATAATGACATCAAATCTTTTTTTGTAGATAATTAGATTAAAACCTTTTTTTCGAAATTAAAATAAATCTTTTTATGTTAACATCTCTTAATTTAATCAAATCTCTTTTCTCTTAAAAAACAACCAGAATCTCCATATTGCATTTTTTCTCCTGACTCGCCCAATTTCTGTCTAGCTTTGTTTACTAACGGTGTTCATCTTTTGCAGCTCATGGTCACTACTATTGCGTGATGTTTTATTTTTTTTATATTATTACTGTAACTGCCTCTCGGTTGTAATCTCGCGAATCCTAACAATCGCGCTTTCATTACTGCTTTTAAATTTCTGCTCGCATAGTTAAATTAGGTCATTATTTTTTGTTTGCATGATTCAATTTCTCCCACATTCATCGACTTCTGTCACACTACACGCACTGCCGAAGGAATTAGGTCTAGCTTTTGACCGCCGTGTCAATAGTCCTCACCTTCAACCCTTACACCTTTTCAACCCTAAACTTTCACAAATGCCTCGCCGCAGGCAAAATTACAACTTTACCCCTAGCATTAGGTCAAAGAGCCGCCGCGCTCATTTTAGGGTTTCCCGTCGCGGAATCCCTAACCTAATTTAACCCTAATTATAACTTAACAATTCAACGTAGAGATTAGGAGTTTCTACACTCCGCGTAAGCGTGTCCTTAAGATGTGTTTATTCCCCTTGAGACCTTGACCACAGTCAAGAAGTCTCTAACCTCCCTTTTGAGGGGAACTACGATTACTCTGATTCCACTCCCGTAAGGATACGTAGGCACAAGATGCGATGTCTTGCCGAGTAAACTTAGAATTAACCCCCTTTATTATTTATTATTGCTTATTTATATTTTATTTATCTTTGCTATTTAATTATTTTGCTTATTATTTTGTAATTGTTTCTTGGATGTAAAGTTGTTTAATTATTTAATTATTATTATGGTTAGTAATAAGGGAGTGCAACAACATGTATGTAATATTAAAATAAATTTAGATCACTTTTAAATAAAGATAATTAAAATAAACACGTCACACACGTAAGTCGATTTTAATCGCCGTCTCACTTCCTAAGGATATCCCTCAAGTTGCCTACGAATAATGGTTAAGTGGGGTGTATAAAGCAAGTCCCTCAAATAGAAAAAATCATCAAAGTCCCTTATGGTTGCCTTTACGAATCGAGTCCCTTTCGAAAAATGATGATGGTCCCTTATATGTGCTTATTACATCCCACAATGGCCTTCAAAGTCAAATTGTCCCTCATATATCCCTTAACATCCAAAGTAAGGACTACCTACTCCATTATAGTAGGGATAGTCTTACTAAAGGAAAGAATGAAGAATAAGAAAGACCTTTAAACATTAGGGTAGGTTACTCCTAGGTGCTTGCTCACTTCAAAACTGTTTCGCACTTAAACAAATTTTCAACAAGTTTTCAAACAAGTTCTTAACACATCCTTACATGGATTATTTATTAACTATTCTGAAAATTTTCTATTCACACACTACAATTTCAAAACAATTCAAAAGTGAGCTTAAGTACCTAAGAGCCCATGGATAACCATGGATGAAAAGGGTGCTAACACCTTCCCTTTTCATAACCTACCCCCCGGACCCAAAATATTCTCTAAGGTCTTTCCTGTTCTTTTATAACCTTTCCTTATGGATAAAATAAAAGTCGGTGGCGACTCTTGCTATCCGCAACATTGTTTAAAGTCAGTTCACCGGGTTACAGAACCTTAGATCACGAACTCCATTTTAAGCTCTTGATGAAAATAAGGATGGGTCTTAAAAATCATGAATCTTGAATATCCCCTTGAACGCTTGTAACAAAGTGCCGAAGTACATAGTTTAGAACCCCACCTGTCACGGGCTTGATTCTTGTGAGATTCTATTTTGCGTAGCCTGCGTCTTTACTTTCAAAATATGTGACAACTTAGTAGTATGGATTTAATCATGAGCTTGAATATGATGAATTCCTTACGGTAAGATAAGACCTAACTCTTCGCGCATCAATCTAGACTTCCTTTCGACCTTCAGAGGCAAATGAAATAATTTGAGTTCAATCCAGCTTGTGAACTCTGTTGCGAACTTTGATAAAGTTTGGCTCCAAATCTGATGAACCACCCGAAGATCCTCTTGAACTTTTTCGCTGACTACTTAAACGATAAGATCACCATAATCATAACCTAAATAAGAATCAAATGACCATGTCGGAAAGGATTGAATTGTGAGTGTCATCTCCACTTTAATACACCTGTACAAGCCGGTTAGCCATGGTAAACCGACATAAAAGGAATCACATAAGAAAAGATGCAAAAGGAGGTAGGATCTTATGGTCAAAACTTAGGGTGGAACATTGTGCTTCCATGCTTCTTCTGTTTGTTGTGCTTTGTTCAAAGCGATTCCCAAACGTGCAGCCTTAGCAATATCTTTCTCCATAGGGTCTTTCTCCATGATTGGAAAAGTAGACTCATCAAGAACGGGAAACCCAACCAAATAGGAGTACTCCTCTAGTGCGGGTACTAGCTGATAATCAAAAAAGTGAAACAATGATAGACAGGATCAAGAACTGGAGAAACATGGAGAGGTAGCCCATTATCCATCTTTATCTTCAACAACGACAACAGTTTCCCATATATACTCTTGTATCCCTCTGGATCTGTCACCAAGGTACTCAACCTCTTTAGGTCATCCAAGTTAAGACTCTTGTAAGTGTACTTCAAAGTTTCTTTCTTTACTGTCCATAACAACCATGATGTTTACAAACAAAAGTCTGAGTTCCATGAAACTTTATGATATGATGCTCATGAATGCAAGAATGCACAAACACAGGCAAATGAAAAGATCACATATATGCACATAAACACAAGCCTAGGTTTAGAGGACACGAGCGTGGGTCCATGGTCTACCCATCCCCAAAGATTTGTACTATGAGTTATTTGTACCTGTCAAACGGGTTCTAACAAAAGTTCCCAAAGTCATAGTGAATCCTTCGGATATTTCCAACTAACGCGACTACTCACGTGAGTCAACAATATTCTCAAGATAAACTCGTCTGAGTGTAGCACCGTGTGACAACTATTGAGGGACTACTCCCTAACAGTTTCCGCACTACGTCCTAAAAAGGCCAAGTGGGGTAAAAGTGTTACTAAAAGTTCCCAGCTTCACGGACTCATATTGAAATAATTAGTGAATACACGACTACTCATGCATTACTACTTATCTCAAAGAGTCTCCACTGAGTGCGATTACATCATATGTCAAACATATTAGGACTACTCCCAATAGCCCAACAATTGATCATATCACAATCCTATCTCATGTGTCACTCAAATCCGGGTTAGGACTTGTCTCACCTCTCAAGGCACCCAATATCCAACATTCATGCAAATATATTGACAAATATACATGTTAAGCAAATATTCACAAATATAGCATACAATCAAACAAAATAGGCTAAACCATCAAGTTTAAAAGCGTCCCCGGTGAAGTCGCCATTTCTGTTACAGTGAGAATTGTGATACCAAGCTATTGATTAACTTGAATCTTTAATTCTTTGAATATTCACAACCGGACTTTAATTTATCCAAAGGAAAGGTCTAAAGAAAGAAAGAACCTTTTGTGCGATGTAACAACAACGCTAAGAGATTCGGGGATCGGGGGTTGGTTATGCATAGGGTAGGTATTTCACATCCCAAACATCTCTAGTACTCTACAGGAGCCTTTTGTTTGTTTGTATGCTAGGTTTGCTAAATGTTTGTTATGGATTGGGATTGGGTAAAATGTGTAAGTTAAGACCTAAGGATAGTTTCTAAATTTGCTCGTAAAGACATCGCGTCCTCTGCCTACGTATCCTAACTAGGATAGAATCAGAGCAATCGTAGTTCGCCTCACTAGGTATGAAGAACACTTGATTATGATCAAGGTTCAAAGGGGAACAAACATTACAATGCTTGTGTAGAGTTTAAGGAAACTCTCTAGATCTAAGTTGAACACTCAAGAAAAAGGGGAGTAAGTAATCATCTCCATGATTCCTACATAGAGTTAACGAACTCTATCCTAAGTTCTAATTGAAAGAGCACTCCTAACAAGGGGTAAGCTTTTTAGACTTAATCAAAGTCCAATGGATAAGTTCTAACTAAGTGGGTGTATGTATGAATTAACAAAGTCGAGGGAGGGTAATGAGCTATCTATGACCCAAAGGTCAATAGAGAGACTTTCCTTTGGAAGGATAGAAGAGGAGGCAACTTGGATGAGAACTAAAGAGTTCCATCACTTGGGGAAAATAAACTTAACAAAGCATAAACATTCAACATGGTGAACATAAGAGACATGGTTACAACCAAAACATGCAAGCGTATTACAATAGGCAAGCAAAGATTATGAGTAAAGTATATGGTTACGACCAAAGCATGCAAGCGTATTACGATAGGTAAGCAAAGATGAGTAAAGTATATGGTTACGACCAAAACATGCAAGCGTATTACGATAGGCAAGCAAAGATGAGTAAAGTATATGGTTACGACCAAAGCATGCAAGCATATTACGATAGGCAAGCAAAGATGAGTTCTTACAAATTAAAGATAAAGACTTAAGCATATCTTAACAAAGATGAAGGTAACGACCAATGCAAACAAGTATAACTTCATGGGGATGGAAATCAAATGAATCAAACATAATGCTCATAAGCAAAAAGTAATTACTAATACATACACAAAGTTTGACAAACATAGAACTTACACCACAACAACCAACTCAAGAGAAATAAATCAAAAGTTAGAATGATTAGGAGGGTAAAACCCCTAAAAGAAACATGAACATTTTCAATGCAAAGTTGTTTTCAAAAAAGAGATTTTTAGAATATTGATGTACCACATGAAAATATGCACAAATACAAAGCTAATGCAAAAAGAATCAATCCAAAATGACAAAAATTGATGAAGTTATGATTTTTAGAAATTTAATAACAATTAAATAAAACAAAGGAAAAAGCAATAAAAGGAAAGGGGAGGCGCTTGGTGGGTGTTGAACTCACCACCTCATGGTTGCCAGCTGAAAACTTTACCAAGTGTGCCAAGGCGCGCGCTTGTTAAGTGAAACGAAAGAAATGACTAAAACATGAAAAACATGGCAAATGGGAAAATAAATAAAAGGGTTAATCTCCACTATGGATCGAACCCAGGTTAGAGAGATTGCAAGGCGCTTGAGAATGAAGGTTTAACCACTGGGGTGACGATACATCCGTGTATTTTGCCACCCCTAAAACTTAAGTACTTAAATAAGCAAGTGAGTTGGGCCAAGGCAAGATGAACAAGGGAGGCAAGCAAAAACATGAAAATGACAACACCATAAATCATTCAAAACTTAACCAAATTGAACAAAATTTTAACCTATCTCACGTGAAATTTCACAAGGAATTTAGTGGTAATCTCAGTTTTCTCAGAAAATGCACACAACTCAAAACTCGAATGCAAATGCAAGGTTAAGCTTATGCAATGCAAAAGAGTAGCTACAGCTCATGACAGCCAGGATTATGATCAAATGAAAACATGCACACCTCTCAAATACATCATTCAAGGAATTTAGATGCTAAGATAATGTAAAGACAACTCCAAATTAAAACTAGTTTGTGGACTGTAATGGTTTGAAAAAAGCATGCTTGTTTGCTTGTATTGGAAAAAAGTGCAACAACTCATGACAACCTACATACTCACTTCAAAACACCATGCACAAAAGGATTTATGCACATCAAGGATTCAAACATTTTGTAAAACTGATCAAAATAACTTCAAGTAAAATCTGGTATATGAAAATGGCAAAAATGAAGCACCAAAGTTGAAATTTTGTTTTGGCAGATAAAACAAATCATGAGGCAACACACATACTCAATTCAAACAACATTTATCAAGTGATCCTCACATGTCAAAACATGTATTCAAAGCAATTTGCAAGAAACTAACACAAATGACGGCATACTGAGTTGAGACAGAAGACAGAAGCTGACAGCAAAGATTATGTGACAAACAAGATCAAAAATTCAAACTAGCCACACAAATGCCAATCTGCAAGGCCTTTACAAAAGCAAAACAAACTAAGAAATGCAACAGTTCAAACAACATGGTCCATTCTTGACAGTTCAACAGTTTGGTGTTCATGGACTAGCAATTTAACAAATTGATCCAACATGTAAAACTCAAATACACAACAACAACAAGTAGTGTAAGCTTGACAAAGTTTGAAAAGATCAAAGCATCATGAATTTGACAAAGTTGAAAAAACAATCATAGCAGCTGGAACTTGACAAAGTTGGAAAAAAAAAGTAGCATGGCAGCATACCTTGACAAAATTTGAGAAGAACAAAGCATCATGGTAGTGTTCATGAATTTAAACAACTATGACAGCAAAACATGTCCCACCAAAGATCAATGAATAGCCCTAGTCCTATATGCACAAGTCATCTTGCAAGCACATGTCAAATATGAACATACAATAAAAGTAGTGCTATGGCATTTTCAAGTGAACCTAGGTGTAACACCCCGTTTTATTTAATATTATATTAATATTTTCGAGTTACCGTTTGACGTTTATTTTGCGACGAGAATATTTATACTAACCGATATATCTGTTAATATATTTGGCGACGTATTATTCAGACCGGTAATTATTTTATTCGGTCCGGTATTTGTTTTGAGGGACCGGTAATTATTTTGTTCGGTCCGATTTTCATTCCGTTCGGTTCGGTAAAATATTATTCGGACTGATACTTAATTATTTGGAGTTATTTTAATTATTTAGGTTAATAATATTATTTAGTGTTATGAGTAGTATATTTTAAGAGGGGCTAGTTGGTAATTTGAATTATGTCTTGCTACTAAACAAAACCAAATACACCTTGTTTTATGTCATAACTCACAAAACACACTTAGAGGCATTAGAGAGATCTAGAGGGTCTTGGAGAAGAGAAGAAGAACAAGAACACAGAGCTTGGGTTTTGGGTTGGTTGAATCATCAAGAATCATTTCAAGTATATAAGGTAAGGGGTTTGATTTTCCAATGCTTATAGTTAGAGTTTGATTTGGTATATTTTGATTTGGGATAAAATTGATTTTTAGGGTTTATGAGTTGTGTTGAGTGATTTTGATAGAGGTTAGAGGAATTGATTTAGGTGTTATTGTTGTTGTTGGATTGTTATTGAATTAATTAAGAAGAATTAAATTAGAAAAAAAAAAACTAATTATATTAAAGTTATAAAAAAAAAAAAATTATGCAGTAAGTAAAACTTAGCAGAAACTGTTTCTGCTAAAGTTTTATTTCTATTACTTAATATATTAAATAATTATATTAATTAAATACAAATATGAAATAAGTTAGCCAATTTAATTTGGAACCCGATTATGTTCTGATTTTTCGATTTCGGCAATTTCGGCGACGGAGCTAGTTACTCCGAATTGGACGAAAATTGACGTGCTAGCTAACTTTGACGTGTAGAACGTCGTGGTGAGGTTAGTTTTTAGAGATTACGAGTTTTTAACGGAGTGACCCGAAATAGGCTAATTTACGGTTAATTCTAAATGGGTTGCGTTTTAGTCGGTTTAAGTCGCGTATGGACAATCCGATTGCGACATTGATAATTATGATTAATGCCGATTATTATGAATGACTTTTGCGACGATTATTGATGTTTGATTATTTTTCCATGTTTGGAATGAAGTGAATTATTTGATAATGATGTGGTGTGATTAAACATGATGTTTGCGACGGTTTATTTATAATGAATACTTGATGATATGTGATGCGATGATATGTTATCTTGATGTGGATAAGTATGGCGACATGGGCTTTATGCCAATCTTGATGCGCGAGGATGATGTTTTTGTTGTGTCGTGTTTGTGATGTCGTGTTGTTAAGTCACATACATTGCATTGGCGACGAGGGCTTTTATGCCAAGCGACGAGGGCTTTTATGCCAACGCGACGATGGGCTTTATGCCAAATTTCCCTAACTATGGACAAAGCGACGGGTACCACATGCATAACATAGTCATGTC
Organism: Lathyrus sativus; assembly: GCA_963859935.3. Classification (NCBI taxonomy): domain Eukaryota; kingdom Viridiplantae; phylum Streptophyta; class Magnoliopsida; order Fabales; family Fabaceae; genus Lathyrus; species Lathyrus sativus. The sequence goes on along the minus strand of OZ012735.1, from coordinate 56,105,575 downwards.
TCATGGAGTCGGTTATGTTTATTTTTGAGTCTTTTGGCATTGAGTTTTATTTGATGACTTATGATGAATTGTGATGTTGTATGATACTTTATTTTGTGATCATTTTTATGTTAAACATAAAGTGATTATGATTTGATACATTCATGAGGATTATGCGATGAATATAACATGACGGTAAAGCGACGATATGAATTTATGGCGATGGAGTTTATATCTTGTTTTGATATGATTATGGCGAGTATGTGACGAAATTAAAGTGTTGATTCTATACACTAAATGATGATTTAAAGTGTGTGAGATTTGGATATGTGTTAATATATTCTTATTAATCCTATATCATTTATGATTCCAAACTATTCATATATTTCATCATGCCTTTAATTATATGTTTTGGAGTATCTCACCCTTTACTTGTTTCGCCGTTGCCTTTATATTGGTAACGTGCAGGTGATCCGCGAGGATGATGTGGATTAGCTCGAGTCTCTTTATTTTGAGTCGCTCTGCTCTGATAGTAGTAACACTCGGGATTTGAGCGACGTTATTATTTTGGATATGATAGTTTATGTATACTATTTTATGACTTTATGAATTTATGTATTGATGATAACTTGTTGATGCGTATATTTTGTGAATACATCCGCTGTGCTGTGAATATTCATATGGTTATATGATGTTAATGATATGAATCGGTATATCCGACTTTTTATTTTTTGTGATGTGCATTATAATGCAAAGTGATGAAAATGAATATGTGATACCTCAATTTATGTTTGGATGAAATTTTGAAACTCTGATTTTATTATTTATTGTAAGGGGTTGAATTGGGGTGTTACATTAGTGGTATCAGAGCAGGTCGGTCTGTCCGACCAAGTTGTTGAGTCTTTAGTTGTTTAACAATCAAGTATTGTTATTTGTTGATTCTAATCCTTGTTTATGTGGTGAGCAGAAGTGTGATGGCTGGGAGAAATGCTGGAAGAAACGATGAGGCACTTGCTGCAGCTATGCATGCAATGGCTCAGGCGTACCAGAATCCGCCGAACGCTGACGAGAACATAGGGTCTCGTAGTTTGGCAACCTCTCAGAGGGAGAACCCTCCTACTTTTGAAGGAAAGTATGATCCCGAAGGAGCACTGGCGTGGCTGAAAGAGATAGAGAGGATATTCAGGGTGATGGATTGTACCCTTGCTCAGAAAATCCGCTATGGTACACATAAGTTGACATTGGAAGCTGACGACTGGTGGGTCGAGACCCGTCAGAGGCTAGAGCTTGCTGGAGAAGAGATCTCGTGGGAGGTATTCCGAAGGGAATTCTTGAGAAAGTATTACCCGGAGGATGTAAGAGGAAAAAAGGAGATCGAATTCCTTGAGCTAAAGCAAGGAAACCTGTCGATCACTGACTATGCGGCGAAGTTCACCAAGCTGGCTAAATTCTATCCGCATTATGATGGACCCAATGCTGAGTTCTCTAAATGTATTAAGTTTGAAAATGGCTTACGTCCTGAGATTAAGAAAGCAGTGGGTTATCAAAAGATTTGCGTCTTTGCGGATTTGATTGATAGTTGCAGGATCTTTGAAGAGGATAGTAATGCCCATTATAAGATCATGTCTGAAAAGAGAAACAAAGGTCAACAAAATCGTGTGAAGCCGTATGATGCCCCGGTTGGAAAAGGGAAGCAAAACGTAGTCCAAGGGCGAAGGACTAGTGGGGGAGATGCCCCTGCTGGTATTATTTGTTACAAATGTGGGAAGGCAGGACATAAAAGTAATGTTTGTAGAAGTGATGTGAGGGTTAAGGAGAATGAAGTGAGATGTTTCCGATGTGGAGAAGTGGGGCATATAACCCGTGATTGCAAGCATAAGGATGTGGTTTGTTTTAATTGCGGCGAGGGGGGTCACATTAGTTCTCAATGTAAGAAGCCTAAGAGGACTCATGATTCGGGAAAAGTGTTTGCTTTGTCGGGAGCTCCGAAGGCAAATGAGGATGGACTTGTTCGAGGTACTAGTTTCATTAATAGCATTCCTCTTATTACTATTATTGATACTGGTGCTACTCATAGTTTTATTGCTGCTGATTGTGTTAAGAGATTGGGTCTTACTTTATCCTCCTTGAATATAGATATGATTGTAGAGGTTCCAGCTAAGGGAACGGTTACTACCTCCTTTGTGTGTTCAGATTGTCCTTTATCAATCTTTGATCGAGATTTCCTTGTGAACCTTATTTGGTTGCCGCTTGTCGGAATGGATGTGGTCTTAGGTATGGACTGGTTGAAATCTAATTATGTTCATATCAATTGCTATAACAACTCGGTGATGTTTTCTTCCTTAGAAGAAGAAGAACGAGCCACTTTGGTAACAACGAAGCAGTTGAACGCGTTTATGAAGGAAGAGGCGTTAATGTTTTTGTTGATGGAGACTCTGTCTGTTGAGAGTCAGGCTATGATTGCAAACTTTCCGGTGGTATGCGACTTTCCCGAAGTATTCCCTGATGAGATTCCTAGTGCACCGCCAGAAAGAGAAGTTGAATTTTCTGTGGACCTTGTCCCTGGTACCAGGCCTATCTCTATGGCACCATACAGGATGTCCGCATCCAAGTTATCAGAATTGAAGAGCCAATTAGAAGATTTGCTCGAGAAGAAGTTTGTTAGGCCAAGTGTGTCACCGTGGGGAGCTCCTGTGTTATTGGTGAAGAATAAGGATGGTAGCATGAGACTTTGCATCGACTACCGTCCGTTGAACAAAGTAACGATCAAGAATAGATATCCGCTTCCAAGAATTGATGATTTGATGGACCGATTGGTTGGCGCTCGCATGTTTAGTAAGATTGATTTGAGATCGGGTTACCATCAAATAAGGGTGAAAGAAGAAGATGTTCAGAAAACTGCTTTCAGGACGAGGTATGGACATTACGAGTATTTGGTGATGCCTTTCGGTGTCACTAACGCACCGGGAGTATTCATGGAATACATGAATCGTATTTTCCATCCTTACTTGGATCGTTTTGTGGTGGTTTTATTGATGACATTCTGATTTTTTCTAAATCGGAAGAAGAACATGCGGAGCATTTGCGCATTATGTTAGAAGTTCTGAAAGAGAAGAAGCTTTATGCTAAGTTGTCAAAGTGTGAGTTCTGGTTAAGTGAAGTTAGCTTTTTGGGCCATGTCATTTCTGGTAATGGCATTGCGGTGGATCCTTCAAAAGTTGATGCGGTGTTGAGATGGGAAACTCTTAAGTCGGTTACCGAGATTAGAAGTTTCTTAGGCTTGGCTGGCTATTATAGAAGATTCATTGAAGGCTTTTCAAAGTTGGCACTTCCTTTGACAAAGTTGACTTGCAAAGGAGCTGCATTTGTGTGGGATGTCAAGTGTGAAGAAAGTTTCATGGAATTGAAGAAAAGGTTGACGATGGCTCCGATCTTGATTTTTCCTAATCCGGAGAAACCGTTTGTTGTTTATTGTGATGCTTCTAAGATGGGTTTATGTGGTGTGCTCATGCAGAATGGAAAGGTGGTTGCTTATGCTTCTAGGAAATTGAAGGTTCATGAGAAGAATTATCCTACTCACGATTTGGAACTTGCGGCAGTTGTTTTTGTGCTTAAGATTTGGAGGCATTATCTTTATGGTTCTAGATTTGAAGTATTTAGTGACCATAAAAGTTTGAAGTACTTGTTCGAGCAGAAAGAGCTTAATATGAGACAAAGGCGGTGGCTTGAATTGTTGAAAGATTATGACTTTGGATTGAATTACCATCCTGGTAAAGCGAATGTGGTGGCCGATGCCTTAAGTCGCAAGACTTTGCATATGTCACTTTTGATGGTGAAAGAGTTGGAAATGATTGAGCAATTTAGAGATATGAGTCTTGTGATCGAGGTGACGCCGAAGAGTGTTATCCTCGGGATGTTAAAGATCAATAATGATTTCCTTGATAACATTAGAGAAGCTCAGAAGTTAGATGCAAAGTTTGTTGACTTGATGGTTAGTATTGGACAAACTGAGAATGATGATTTCAAGTTGGATGCGAATGGTGTGTTGAGATTCTGTGACAGGATTTGTATTCCTGATGATGTGGATTTGAAGAGAATGATTTTAAAAGAATGTCACCGAAGTAACTTGAGTATTCATCCCGGAGCGACCAAAATGTACCAAGATTTGAAGAAGTTATTTTGGTGGTCTGGTATGAAAAGAGAAGTAGCTCAGTTTGTTTATGCTTGTTTGACTTGTCAGAAGTCGAAGGTGGAGCATCAGAAACCTGCTGGGCTGATGCAACCGTTAGAGATTCCGGAATGGAAATGGGATAGCATTTCTATGGATTTCGTGACGGGGTTACCGAATACACCAAGAGGACATGATGCGATATGGGTTATCGTTGATAGGCTCACAAAGTCGACTCACTTTATTCCTATTAACATCACTTATCCCGTATCAAAGTTGGCGGAAATTTATACGCATGTGATAGTGAGATTACATGGTATTCCTCTTTGTGTCGTTTCGGATAGAGATCTGAGGTTCACTTCAGATTTTTGGAAAAGCTTGCAAGAAACTTTGGGTTCTAAGTTGAGGTTAAGTTCAACTTATCATCCTCAAACCGATGGTCAGGCGGAGAGAACAATTCAATCTTTAGAAGATTTGTTGCGGGCTTGTATTCTTGAACACGGTGGTTCATGGGATACTTATATTCCTTTGATTGAGTTCACTTATAACAACAGTTTTCACTCGAGTATTGGAATGGCACCTTTCGAGGCTTTGTATGGTCGGAGGTGTAGAACTCCTTTGTGTTGGCATGAGTCGGGTGAAAGTGTGGTGCTTGGACCAGAGTTGGTTAGAGAGACAACCGAGGCGGTTAAGATGATTAGAGAAAAGATGAGAATTTCGCAAAGTAGGCAAAAGAGTTACCATGATAAAAGAAGTAAAGATTTGGAATTTCAATCGGGTGATCATGTGTTTCTACGAGTTACTCCTACAACCGGTGTTGGAAGAGCTTTGAAATCGAAGAAGTTAACTCCTCGCTTTATTGGTCCTTACCAAATCACTACTAAAGTGGGAAAAGTGGCTTATCGAGTGGCGTTACCGCCAAATCTTTCGAACTTGCACGACGTATTTCATGTGTCGCAACTTCGGAAGTATGTTCCGGATCCTTCACATGTGATTGAGTTGGATGATATTCAAGTTCGAGACAATCTTACGGTGGAGACGATGTCGTTGAGGATTGAAGATCGAGAGATAAAGACCCTTCGTGGTAAGGAGATCTCTTTGGTCAAAGTTGTGTGGATAGGAGCAGCTGGTGAAAGCGCAACATGGGAGTTGGAAAGCAAGATGCAGGATTCATATCCCGAGCTTTTCGAATCAGGTAAATTTTCGAGGACGAAATTCTTTTAAGTGGGGGAGAGTTGTAACACCCCGTTTTATTTAATATTATATTAATATTTTCGAGTTACCGTTTGACGTTTATTTTGCGACGAGAATATTTATACTAACCGATATATCTGTTAATATATTTGGCGACGTATTATTCAGACCGGTAATTATTTTATTCGGTCCGGTATTTGTTTTGAGGGACCGGTAATTATTTTGTTCGGTCCGATTTTCATTTCGTTCGGTTCGGTAAAATATTATTCGGACTGATACTTAATTATTTGGAGTTATTTTAATTATTTAGGTTAATAATATTATTTAGTGTTATGAGTAGTATATTTTAAGAGGGGCTAGTTGGTAATTTGAATTATTTCTTGCTACTAAACAAAACCAAATACACCTTGTTTTATGTCATGACTCACAAAACACACTTAGAGGCATTAGAGAGAGCTAGAGGGTCTTGGAGAAGAGAAGAAGAACAAGAACACAGAGCTTGGGTTTTGGGTTGGTTGAATCATCAAGAATCATTTCAAGTATATAAGGTAAGGGGTTTGATTTTCCAATGCTTATAGTTAGAGTTTGATTTGGTATATTTTGATTTGGGATAAAATTGATTTTTAGGGTTTATGAGTTGTGTTGAGTGATTTTGATAGAGGTTAGAGGAATTGATTTAGGTGTTATTGTTGTTGTTGGATTGTTATTGAATTAATTAAGAAGAATTAAATTAGAAGAAAAAAAACTAATTATATTAAAGTTATAAAAAAAAATAAAAATTATGCAGTAAGTAAAACTTAGCAGAAACTGTTTCTGCTAAAGTTTTATTTCTATTACTTAATATATTAAATAATTATATTAATTAAATACAAATATGAAATAAGTTAGCCAATTTAATTTGGAACCCGATTATGTTCTGATTTTTCGATTTCGGCAATTTCGGCGACGGAGCTAGTTACTCCGAATTGGACGAAAATTGACGTGCTAACTAACTTTGACGTGTAGAACGTCGTGGTGAGGTTAGTTTTTAGAGATTACGAGTTTTTAACGGAGTGATCCGAAATAGGCCAATTTACGGTTAATTCTAAACGGGTTGCGTTTTAGTCGGTTTAAGTCGCGTATGGACAATCCGATTGCGACATTGATAATTATGATTAATGCCGATTATTATGAATGACTTTTGCGACGATTATTGATGTTTGATTATTTTTCCATGTTTGGAATGAAGTGAATTATTTGATAATGATGTGGTGTGATTAAACATGATGTTTGCGACGGTTTATTTATAATGAATACTTGATGATATGTGATGCGATGATATGTTATCTTGATGTGGATAAGTATGGCGACGTGGGCTTTATGCCAATCTTGATGCGCGAGGATGATGTTTTTGTTGTGTCGTGTTTGTGATGTCGTGTTGTTAAGTCACATACATTGCATTGGCGACGAGGGCTTTTATGCCAAGCGACGAGGGCTTTTATGCCAACGCGACGATGGGCTTTATGCCAAATTTCCCTAACTATGGACAAAGCGACGGGTACCACATGCATAACATAGTCGTGTCTCATGGAGTCGGTTATGTTTATTTTTGAGTCTTTTGGCATTGAGTTTTATTTGATGACTTATGATGAATTGTGATGTTGTATGATACTTTATTTTGTGATCATTTTTATGTTAAACATAAAGTGATTATGATTTGATACATTCATGAGGATTATGCGATGAATATAACATGACAGTAAAGCGACGATATGAATTTATGGCGATGGAGTTTATATCTTGTTTTGATATGATTATGGCTAGTATGTGACGAAATTAAAGTGTTGATTCTATACACTAAATGATGATTTAAAGTGTGTGAGATTTGGATATGTGTTAATATATTCTTATTAATCCTATATCATTTATGATTCCAAACTATTCATATATTTCATCATGCCTTTAATTATATGTTTTGGAGTATCTCACCCTTTACTTGTTTCGCCATTGCCTTTATATTGGTAACGTGCAGGTGATCCGCGAGGATGATGTGGATTAGCTCGAGTCTCTTTATTTTGAGTCGCTCTGCTCTGATAGTAGTAACACTCGGGATTTGGGAGACGTTATTATTTTGGATATGATAGTTTATGTATACTATTTTATGACTTTATGAATTTATGTATTGATGATAACTTGTTGATGCGTATATTTTGTGAATACATCCGCTGTGCTGTGAATATTCATATGGTTATATGATGTTAATGATATGAATCGGTATATCCGACTTTTTATTTTTTGTGATGTGCATTATAATGCAAAGTGATGAAAATGAATATGTGATACCTCAATTTATGTTTGGATGAAATTTTGAAACTCTGATTTTATTATTTATTGTAAGGGGTTGAATTGGGGTGTTACACTAGGCATATGGCAGCAAGTATGGATTACACAAAATGGCAAGGTTGGCACAAATCAACAACTCAGTCCTAATCCCTAATGCATACATCAGTTGCAAGTTTAACACAGTCATCATGGCAATTGGTTTCTTAGAAAGCACAAGGCACAAAGATACAAGTGAACAAAATTAAACAATTGGGCTGACTGGCAAGTTCAAGGCAGATTCATATCAAAGGTTTGCAATGTATCAGAACAGAACATACAAGTTTGACACAATTGGTAATGTAGACACAATGTGGACAAAACATGGTTACAACCAAAACCTTATCCTAGTGCCTAAGTGATGACACTGGTGATGCAAAGGATAAAACAAAACCACATATCTAGCAAATAGAATCCAACAATTATCATGCTTCATGTTAACAAACATATGCAATAAGGACAATGGCAGGTAGCAGTTTTAATGAAATATGAACATATCAAGCTGGAAACAGTCATGCCACATAAATCTAATGAAAACATCAGCTGATGCAAAATCATAGTGCCAAACATTCATGATTCAAGGTAACAAGGATCCCATGTTATCAAACATAAGTCAAAGCTCAAAGCAATATAAGGCACACTGATCATATCAAAGGGCAAGTATCAAGCACAAAGCCTATGTCATGACAGTTACAATCATCAAAACATCCAAAAATAGGCATTGGTCCTCATTATTCCAATGAGTCATTCCCACAACCTTTGGCAAGTTAAATGAAGCAGAACCACTCACAAGCATGTTAAAAATGCATTAAAGACCAAGTTAAAACACACAAATGATCTCAAAAGATGGCAGAACCAAAAATGACTTGTTGGTGGAAAAGTGTACATGTGCTGAAAAACACAAGAACAGAACTGTTGCAGAACCAAACCAAACTTGTTCTCAACAATGCAAACATCACATAAACACTTATATGAGGTTTTCTAAATCAACATGTTAACAAACCGATTCATGACATGAAAAGTGGTAATGCAACAGAAGCAAGTTGATATTCACAAACAGAACCAACACAAGACAACATTAAGGCATGACAAAGCAACTAACCTTATAAGTTCATACATAACACACAATGACACTTAAAATACCTCAAGGCTTAACACAACCACATAGCATATTGCATAAGGATTATAAGAACAAAATACATTAATGAGTAGTCAAGCAAAATGTGACAGATTCAAACATGAACAAACATATAAAGCACATTTGTAACAACTAATGCATTTTGAACATGTTCGTGACAGTTGTGAACTAAAACCTCCTAGAGTTCAAACATGAATTAGGTGCAAAGATACATCATGAAATGGTTAACAAACAATTTAGACATAACAATGATCAAAGCAAACAACAAAACTGGCAGATTTGCATATAGACTACATTTTGCATTTAAACACCGAGCATGTCCAATATGTTTATGACAGAAATGAAAGGGATGGTAACTACCAACTTCTTGTAGACCTCCAAGCAAGCTTGTTGCAACTGGGAATACCTTGAAAAACCTCTAGCAGATGTCCAACCAATATCTTGATGAAAGCAGCCTTTCCTTGCACTTTGAAGAAATGGGAGGAACTTGTGACAGAGCTCAAAATAAATGAGGATGGGGTTATTTTAAGTTATGGATAGTTGGTACATCATATATCAAAGGTGTATGGAGGTTTTCAAAGATCAAAGCAGGCCTGATGTGTGTTTTGGCAGATTTTGAGTATGAAGTCAAACTTTCCTTGGTTGAAAGTTGACTTTTGGGAAAATGAGGGTTTTCTCTGGTTTAATGGCTTGAAAACATCCCACGCATAATTTGTGGATTGTGTGGCTGGTTTGTGGTGATTTTGGTTAAGTGAAAATGGTTTTGGTGGCTGTTTTGCTCAAGACATATTTTTGAGGCTTTTTGAGGTGGTTTTCTTCACTTGTAAGAAAAGGCAAGGAAGTATGAGAGCAATGAGTTTCTCTTTGGTTGTAGAGTGCTCTGGTGTGTCTCTCAACATAGAGGAAACCTCTATTTATAAGAAAGGCAAGGCTTGGGGCAGATTGGTAACTTGGCACTTTTGGAGGGAGTTTGAAAAAGTAACCTTGCTTGAGATTTTGATGCAGCTGCAAATTCAGATCTTTGGCTCAAGCTGATGCATTAATCAAGTGGCATGAATGAAATAATAGTGATTGGAGTGGCTAGGAAGTAGGAGGGCTGTTTGCTGCAAGTGTCCCATAAAGTTTCTCTTTCTTCCTTTTCTTTGATTAAAATAATACCACTTGCCTCCAACTTGCAAGACTCACCAAACTTCCTCATTTTCAGCATTTCTTCTCCTCATATCATCTAAATATCATATAGAAACATGATCCAAGGGCTGAGAATACCTCAAGTGACCATAAGATGAGTTTGTGAAAAAGTGAAAATGTTAGACTCAAGTGTTAAAACCTCATCTTGTTGAATTCATAACTCTCAACTTATAAAGGCTATAGAGAAGTTCTAGTACATTTTGGAAAGCCCTCATGTAGCTCTACAACTTTCATGTTTTCATGAGTTTCAGATTCCCAAAGGAACTTGGCCAAAAAACCTCTCAAAGTTGCTGAGAAACATGCCTAAAAAGTGAAATAACTTAGAATTTTTCTAAGTTATTTTTCCCTCTTGTAATGAATTTGGTCATAACTCCAAATCTATGCATTTTCTGCTCATAGACCACTGTGGGACTTTTGTAGGACTTGTTAAGAGATTTCCAATGAGCTTTGAACCAACTCAATTAGATGTGTGGTTAAGGAGTTATGCTCTTGCCACTTTCAAAACCCCAATTCCCGATTTTTGTGATTACTCCCCAATCCTTGATCCAATGGTCATGAAACGTCATGGGTAGGTGCAATATGTCATTAGGAACATTTTTGATTCCCACCTTGAGGTCAAATTCCTTATGAGTGAAGAGTTGAATTTTCGGTCAACCGAACGATCGATCGGTGACTACCGAGTCGACTGTTGATGCTCCGGGTCTTTTGAGGCCTTGAAACTTCTTGAGTAGACTTTACCAATCCATATGAACTATATGGAACATGATTCCACCATTGTAACACCTTTTAAATCAAAAGTCAAACCACAGTTGACTTTTCCTGATCGAAAACCCTAATCGGGTATCCTGAACTGCACTGTTCTTGACCCTCAAGTGACAACCTCAAATTGGATTCGTACTTGATCCAATGGATTATGTTTGATGATGTGGAGACTTATTTCATGGAGAACCAATCCAAAACATTGACTGATTAACCGTCGAAACCTCGATTCTCGGCTATATGGAACCCTGATTCCTGTATCTTAACAAAGACAAACTTGAAACAGGTTAAGGTTAGATAATCAAATGAACATGATCCTAAAATGATGATGAAGATATAAGGGGTCAAAATTTGGGGTATGACACTAACACCGCTTAATCATGAATATAAGACAAGTATGGACAAGTTGTAATAACACTTAATCATGAATACAATTTAACATGGATAAGTTGAAGTAGAACATGTATAAGATGAAGTAGAACATGTATAAGTCAAAATATTACTTAACATGGCATCTTTCATGGTTCAAAATAAACATGTATAAGTCAAAACATTACTTAACATGTGTAGAGGCTCAAGAGTTCAACAAAGCATGGATATGGATATCAAAAATGAGTAAGTTCAATCAACATGAATGGATTAAAACATGGTTCAAACATGACACATACAAGCTAAGGAATCATATTGAGACATGGTTTAAGTTAAACATCACTTAATCATGAATATAATTTAAGATGTTCAAGACAAGTAAAGGTAACAACCAAAGAATATTTGAGAAGGGGGGCATGTTCATAACAATAACACGTGGATGGAGGATGCAAGCACATAAAGGATGACATGTGAGCATGCATATAGATGACATGTAATCATGATATTTGAATTAATTATTTAATTGAGAATATTCATGTTTCGGTGAATTTCCGGTGGTTTTGTGAATATTGGGAAAATGTACATTTCGGATATTTATTTGATTAATAACATATAATATTAATTTATTAGTATTATTATTAATTAAATGGAATATAAGTGAAATAAGGGTAATTTGGGCATTTGAGGAAGTTAGTAAGGGTAATAAGGGAAAATCCCAATGTGTGAGGCCCATGACTAAGTTAGATAAAATAAAGTTCTGAGAGGAAATTGGAATTCATTTGTGTTTAACGTGAAAGTTGGTGTGACCAGAGCTCTGAAGGAAAGGTTGAAGGCAGAAGGTCCCAAAGAGAAATCGTGAAAGCTGCGAATCGACTAAGGTATGAGAAGTATTGCATTTCATGATTTTCTATGTATGCCTTTAGATGTATTTATGGTGGATTTAGGTTGAGGGTTTCTGAGTTGAATTGGGAAAGCTAAGAGAATCGATTATAGAACTCTGAGATTGTGGGTTATGGTATGAATCACTGAATATTATTGTGAGGAAGGAAACCTTAGGCCTTTGTGGCCAAAAACCTTGGATAGTTGTATGTGTAACCCTGTAGGAATAGGAATATTCCAATGTGAGTAACTCTGATGCACTCAGAGCAATTGCAAGAAAATAGTGTTTTAGGCAGTGCAAATGTTGCCAGATTAGCCTAATAAACCATAGAGTTTGTACCGTTATTATCGTATAACCTTAGGGATGGTAAAGGGATACTTTAGGAGCATTGGGTGAATGATTCGTATGAGTTTTTGGGTGGAAATCAGTTCTGGTACATAGCAGAAGTTGTTGTCATCGCACTGTTCGCCTAGCGAGCAAGCCAGCGAAGGTTCGCTACAAGACTCGCCTAGCAAGCAAGCCAACGAGGATTCACTAGAGGCTCTCCTAGCGAGCAAGCCAGCGAGGGGCTCGCTACGAGGCTCGCCTAGCGAGTGAGCCAGCGAACGTAGCAGAGTTCGCGAAATTGATTGTTGTGCAGCGATGCCGTGATGTGTGATTCTGGGATTTCCGGGATGAGTTGCCATGAGTATGACAGTGGGTTTTAGGTGATGTGTACATGATGTTATGATAGTTTTCCATGATGTATCGATTGAGTTAATATGATGAAATTACCATGATTTGATGAACTATGTGATAACATGAGATAGGATGATTGATGTGATTTATGTGATGATGATGGATATGATGAATGATGATGCACCATATGCTGTATTGTGAGGATTATTATTGTGATGTGTGCATCATGCATTCATGCGCATTTGATTGCTTTGGCTTCAATCCCACTGTGTGGATGTGAAGTATTTTGACGTGCTCCGATCCTATTGATGGGGATCTATGGAGGGTTGATGGCCTAGTGTCCATCGAGCTGTGATGATTGATACCACATGCATTGAGTTGTGTGCATTGCATTTATGAGTCTTTGTGTATAAATTATGATGTTGTGACCTTTGAGGCATATGTGAGTAATATGAATGTGTTGAATATGAATATGTTGTCGTTTATGCATTAATTGTCATACATTGATTATTATGAATTGTTTTACACACCCTGCATGTTTGAATGTTACCTCCACGTGGGTAACGTGCAGATGATCCAGTTTAGCTGTGGACGCCGGCGAGGAGTTAGTTTTGAAGTTTTTGAGAGTTTTAGTCTTTTGGTCAGCTTAGAGGGTCTTGCTCTGATATGTAACATCGGGTTGGGTTCCTTGAGTTGATTTTATACTATTGATGTTATTTTGATTCATTCCCTCTTTGAGGAAGACTTTGAAGTATGTTTTGAATTCCACTGTTTTTGATGCTTTGATGTATTTTTGGGAAAAACGCGTAGTTACGGAGTATGGATCCTATTTTGATGAATTTGAGAATGTACACCCTTTTAGTGGCATTTTAATGAGATTTATTTATTCACTCTGATTTATGTGTTATTTTGACTTGATATTTTTGGGGTAGAAAAATGGTGTTACAAGATGTGTAAAGCATGATTATGATTTCTCCCTGCTGGAGTCAAGTCTAAATCTGTGAACCCCAAGCCATTGCCAGCATTTACATGGGCTACCACCCTCTCAAGCTGATTGACAGAAATCTCCTGCAGTACGTAAGCAGTTGTCATACCCCAAATTTTACCCTTAGATTCATTGATCATTCGCATATCATCTTAGGTTGGTCATCCCTGTTTAGCTAACCGTTTAACCAGTTTGTTTATTTTGTTTTGTGAAGCTAGGTTTACTGATGGAAGTTCAAGAAGTTATAAAGGCTTTGTGTGTATTCCTTATCTCCTGTCGTGCTAAGCATCGTGAAATCCCATACTCTCATCATTACGACATCTTAATCAGTACAAAGCAAATCTTCCTCAAAGTTTCTGAGAGGATTCACACCTGTTTGGTTTCAAGGATTTTTATTCAAAACTTGGTTGGATGTTTGTGGTGTATTGTTTGGCAAGTGGCATCTTCATCTTCAAAGGGTCCCGGGACATGACATCCATATTAAGTCCATATTCGGCCTTGGATTTGAACTAAGTTCCTAATTTATAATCCTTTGAACTTAAGAAATTGGATTGGATTTGGCTGTTGTTTCGAAGAATATAGGATGAGTTTTTAAAGAGTTTTCAAAGGAGGTGCAAGTTTCATATTCTTCAAATTTTGGTTCATTATTTCTCTATAAAGTTCAAGATTCGCATTTGACACCAAGTTCATGAAGAATCGCTTTTGTTTTGATTTTGGTTCCAAAAAAAATTCAAGGCACAAAGCTAGTATCATATATCACCATTCGAGGATACATGCCAAAGTCCAAGTCTTGTTTCAAAGCTAATGGAGATCCAAAATTTCAAGAATCACAAGGTGAAAATTTAAGAGTTCAAAAGTTCAAGGTTCTTCACAAAATCAAGTTGATTCATGATTAGCAAATTTCAAGGTTGAGTTCATATTCAATTAATAATTTTCAAGAGGTGGTACAAGTTAGAACTCTGGTGGGATTACACCATAAGCAATGGAGAGTTGGTGATTCAAAAGAATTTTTGGCACAAATAAAATCTACCAAGCGCAAGATTCATTGTTCCTTTTACAATATTCAAAGCACAAATCTAATCAAATTATAACCAAGTCATAAAGGTTTCCCTTTTAAAATCCACATTTTTCTTGCAAGCATGTGGTTCATACTTTTTCTCACAGTCAAATATTCAGGATTAACAAATTCAGGGGGAGATGTATAAGTCGCATTTACAATACAAACTTCATTGGTTCTATACTGAATACTCATAATGAACAAAATAGAATTCAAGGTCAAAGAGCCTTTACAAGGTACCAATTTTGTGAATTTACATGTAATCCTAATGTTGCAAATCCTAATCTAAACTATTCTTCTTGAATCATCAATGACAACACCAGCGCTTTTTTAGTAGAGGTAGATGATGAGGAGGAAGTTTGTTGGCAGCCGTCGTTTGAATAAGGGATGTCTTGTTTCTCGGTATCTAAACAAGGTATTGCAGAACCTGTTGAGCAGCTGCAGCCAAGGCAGCTTCGGAAACAAATGGTTACGCCATCATGAAATCCTTCACGAGATTCTCAATAACCACCTGTTGCAGTTCATAAGACATAGAAATGAGTATTAATCAATAAGGAAAGCCTGTTACAACAAGTTCAGCAGTGAATAAAGAGGTCACGGAAGATATCAATGTGAATTGGAATGTACAAACAGAAACAAATCAATTTACTTTAACACCAAAACCAAATCAGACAGTATTGAATAAAATTCCAAAACAACAAGTCTAACATGTATCAACCACCATCAAAATGAGATCACAACTCATGAAAACCTTTCCAAAAACAGAAACCAAAAATTCACAAACATGTTTCAGACATGTTTGAGTTAAAATGGAAATTCCTTAATTTTTTCTTCAATTCGGTTTTGAGAAATTCATGTATAAAAAGGAGAGGATTTTCAAACGATGGGGAAAAACATTCAAAGATTCACAGAAATCCACGAAATTCATAAAAATACCAATTTCAAACCTTAAGATCTGTAAATCGAAAGAAGAGAAAAACTCATCTTTTCAAAACCTCCATCGCGAATCCACCATCGCTGGAATCCCTCCACGAAACTCTGTTGCGTAAAGCCCTTGTCGCTGTTTCCCAAATCCTTCTGTTACCCGCAACCACCATCGGAGAAGCCGACCAAACCCTCTTCCACTAGCCCCCTTAATCGCCGTTGAAAACCTTCAAAACCCTCTCAACCGAACACTGCGAATCAACCACCGTTTGCCGTCAAAACCTGCAACAACAAAAACCATTAAATGTGAGAATCTTTTCTAACGTTTCAAAGTTGTTGTTTTGTTTGATTTTTGTAGGAAATCGAAAGAAGAAATTGAAGAGGAGAAGAAGAACGGTTGAGGAGAGAAGAGAGAATGGAAATGAAGAAGAAGACGAGTTAGAGAGGAAAGTGAAACGGCGGATGAGGGGAAGGGAATTGGGGCTTAGGGTTTCTGATTTTGTCTTTATGTATGATGTAATCACACGCGTGCATGTCCACAATAAGTATCACGCACCACACCATCATCACCACACATGCTTCACCTGATCTTAATCATACGCCTCACACTTGCACACACGGTGCACCCACGCACCCGCACCCGCACCAGATCCATCCGCCCCAGCCCACCCATTTATTTTTTTATTAATAAAACATACTAACATAACTAATTACTAACAACTAACTTTTTTTAAAAATCTAAAAAATAATTAAAATACAAAAAAAAACGAGAATAATAAAAAAAATATGTTTATTCAGATTTAATTTTCAATTTAGTTTAATTATCAACACATACAAAAATATAAAAAAAAATTAGAATTAGTTATTTCTATAAAAATTCAAAAACATTTTATTTATTTCATCTAAGCATTTCAATTAATTTAACTTGTTAGATTAACTTTATAACTTTTAGAATTTAAGTTAATTAATTAATCTTTTTCTATTTTCACTTCACTTAATTTATTCCTTAATATTTAGTCTTTTTCTAAAAACTTAACTATTTAAAAACTAATTTGAATTAAGTTTTTTTTTCTAATTTTCACTTAATAATTTTTCTCAAACTCAAAAACAATTTAACCTCTAATTTTCTTTTTATTTAACTTTAATTTAATAAAATAATATTCATGAAAACATCATAAACAAATTCACCATTTAATCAATTATCCACTTATCCATCTAACATCACTCTCATTTTGTCCGTTTAATTCCAACTTAACTATATTCTCATTACTATTCATCACTGTTATTCATATATCATCTTCAATTATTATCACGCTTTATTTTACCGCTTATTTTACCTTCGCCTATCCTAGCCTTAGGATCCGAGTCGCCGCACTCGTGCTTAGGTATCCCGCCATGGACACACCTTTACCTTTTAAACCTTAAGACGTTGAGTCGCCGTACTCATGCTTAAGTGTCCCGCCGTGGACATCCACCCCTTTATCCTAGCCTTAGGATTAGGAGTTGTCGCACTCTATGTAAGTTCCCGCCGTGGAATACCTACTTACACCTTTAATTCAACTATTTACAACGTAAAAATAGGATTCGCCACACTCCAGTGTAAGCGCTTCCTTATGAACGCTTATTTCCCCCTGGAACCTTGACCACAGTCAAGAAATTCATATTCCTCCCTTTCGAGGGGAACTATGATTACTTTTATTCCATCCCCTACCTCAGATACGTAGGCACAAGATGCGAATCTTGGCGAGTAAACTTAAGACTAACCCTTAGGTCTTTCTCTTTACCTTTAACCCTTAGCATTACCCTTAAGTAGATAAATTTAGCAATAGCACATTCAAACAAGAGGTTCCTGTAGAGTACTACAGAAGTTTAGGATGTTAATACCTTCCCTAAGCTTAACCGACCCCCGAACCATAGATCTTTCCCCGCATTGTGTTTACAATGCAAAATAGGTTTTTCCTTTCTTTAACCTTTCCTTCGGATAAATCAAAGACCGGTTGTGAATCAAGATTGTGATTCAAATTAATCAATAATTTGATATCCTATTCTCACCCCAACAGCAGTGTTCAGAATTCTCAACAAGGCACTCCGATGTGCCTCAGAGCACAGCAACAGAGATAAGATTGAGATCTTAGAAGGAGTTTGTTACAAATGATCCACAATTTTGTAGCCACTCTTGCGGATAAGTCGCATAAATTCCTCTGCATCTTTGATTAAAGAGTCTTGATCCCTTTGTTGCGAACTCTCCTCCTCTACAGCCTTACCCTTTCCTTTATCAGTTCTTTCCACATTAACCTCTGGAGGGGAGAACACTCTATCGCTTCTGGTTAAACCTCCGGCCCCAACAATATTATCCACAGATAAACTTCTGGATGACGCTCCCATTAATTCTTGCTTCTGCCCATTAAAAAATACCTCTGCCCCATAATTCCACGGGATGCCCTTGGTACTTTCGTAAGGCACTGGTCCGACTTTAGTGATGATCACTGGCGGTGGCCTTGGCGGTGCTGAAATGTTTATTGTTCTGTATGGGATTGAAATCGTCGCGATTTCATCCAGCTCACTGTCAATTTTCTTCACATCTTCTTCCTCTATTCTATCAAATTACAAAATACCCTCATTCATCAAATCTTGAATGTGGTTTCTTAGATCAACACAACCTTCCGGATGCACAGCGCATCCTTCACAGCCTTCCACGCAGCCAGGAAAAACACCCCCTTTCAACAATCTGCTCTTCACAAAACTTAACGGTGTCTTCAACTCTGCCACATCAGTTATCATATTCAACTTCTCTCCCTCAATAATGGAATTAGCTTTATCTACCCCATGATTCGGCATTGGGTTTTGATTCACGTTCAGGGTCTCATTGGTAAAGTTAATTGCTTTGGTGTCAAGAAGATCTTGCACCTTGTGCTTAAAAGCTTTACAATTGTCGATGTTGTGACCTGGAGTGCCAGAATGAAACTCGCACCTTGCATTCGCGTCATTGCCTGGAGGTGGTGCGCCAGTAAGTGGTGCCAGAGTTCTCTTTTGGATCAGCTGTAATTGAAGCAGATGTTGAAGTAGTTGAGATATGGCATAGGCGGAGTATCAACCTGCCTATTAACGGTCCTTCCTCGATCTCGAAATCTGCGCGGTGTAATATTTTATTGTTGAGGTACCGCTGTAATAGTTATGCTAGCAACCTGTTGTTGCTGAGGCTGATATTGTTGTTGACGCTGAGCTATATTTCTGTTTCTATTTCTATAAGTTGCAACTGCATTGATATCTCCTTCTCTTTTCTTAGAATTTCCAAACGTCTTCCTTCCTCCACTTGATGTGGATCCTTCTCTGCTCTGAATCTTACCCAACTTGATTTCGTTTTCTATCCTCTCACCAGTAATGATCAAATCAGAAAAACTTCCGAACATATTTCCAATTAGCTTCTCATAATAAATTCCTAGAAACGTTGCCACGAACATATCAATAAGCTCCCTCTCCACCATCGAAGGCTGAACTTTGGTCGCTAGTTCACGCCACCTTTGGGCATACTCTTTAAACCCTTCATTGCTCCTCTGAGACAGATTTTGCAACTGAACTCGGTTCAGCGCCAAGTCACTATTATACTAATAATCACGGACAAAGGCCTCTCCAAGATCCCTCCAACTTCTGATATGGGTCCCCTCTAGACCCATGTACCATTCTAGTGAAGGCCCTGACAAGCTATCTTGGAAAAAGTGCATCAGCAACTTCTCATCGTCTGAGTAGGCAGACATCTTCCGATAATAAGATCTGAGATATACTGTGGGACAAGTTGTCCCTTTGTACTTATCGAAGTCTGGAACTTTGAACTTGGGCGGAATCTTCACCCTTGGAATTATCCCCAAGTTGGACATGTCAAGCCTTAGAGAATGCTGATTCTCGAGATTCTTCATCTTTTCCTCAATCATTTTAAACCTTTTATCTGCATCAATCTGAAGGCCTACACCTAAGTCTCCCATTGAGAAAACATCATCTTGCTCATCCTCTTCCCACTGAGAACCTGTTGCCCCATGTGCAACGCCCGCTGCACCTGGTACATGAACTCCTGGTTGGTGACCTCTGCCCGGAGGAATAACAACAGTAGGAATAGCATTAGCCTACGGAGTACTCCCATAAGCTGGGGGATGAATAGCACCGGTCCCTCCATGAAAGACCCCACTACCATCCACCCTGAAAATTAGTGGCTGGACTAGTGTTCTGAGCTGCTCTTGCCCATTGGCAACTCCTTGCATCAGATCCATGAACTGAGCCATCCAATCTCTGAACTCTTGCAACTCTATCTGTGTCTGATCCATAGCTCTCTGTTGATTCCCTCTGGTCGAGTATCTGTGAAGCGTCTGGTCTGCTATCCTGAAAACCAACTGGAAGAAAACCATACAGAGATAAGGTTAACGGGCCCAAGAACACCTGCGATGCAACATGATAATGATAATGCAAAATGCAAGCGTGCAAATATGACTCAGGGAAATTCTCCCCTTGATTCTAGTTCCACAAACAAACGGGAGACAGAAGGAGCAACAGATAGAATCATAAATCCCTTCTCATAAATAAAATGAGAACAAGAGTCAGTGTACACAACATAACACCGAGGAATACAACAAAAAATGATCATATGACCCCGTCCAACAAGCCTGGTGATGGTCTGAATACAAGATAATAACAAAAGAGGAGAAAAACTACAGAGGAAACTGCATCAGATAACTCTCCCTTCAGCCACGGTAACGAGTATGAAACTCCTCTAACAACTCCCTTGTATCCGGATGTTTAGGCCTCACAACCAACGCCTGAATGATCAACTCCCTTCTGCTGATAACATCCTTCAAATCCCGAGCATAATCCTCCCAATCACCTTCTTCGAAAGCGTCTTCGAGTCTTGGTTTCTTCAGTTCTGCTCTTATCTTGTATTCTTCCAATGTTGCCAGAGCTTCTCGTAACTTGCGATCACCTTCATACTGACGAGATGATTCCCCTGGAGCTTTTTCATCTTTAATCCTGAGTTTTGTATTCAGCCTCTCAATCTACTTGTGGAGCTCATCCTCTCTTCCTTTGTTGGCGGTTAAAGCTGCATTCCACTGATCGTTGAATTTTGACATCTTCAGGCACGCTTTTTCCAGCTCTTTCTTCTTGCCTTTAAGGATATTACCCATGCTCTTCAAGTCTTGACCAAGTTGTTCTCAGACACGAATCTCTTCAGTCAATTCTTTCCCCATCTTGTTCAAGGTCTCTGTCTTCATCTTGGATAAGTAGGTTGCTTCATTCTTTTCACTCCTTAGCTGAATAACCTCCTTTTCCAGCCCTTCATTCACTTTATGCAGCTCTTCTTTCTCAGCCCACAATTGGTTATACTTCTGAATGTCAACTGTTGTTGGTTCTTCAGCTATCAAAGGATACAAAGGCTCTTTGACCGGGAATGGTAGCAACAATATTTCCACCCTCTCCTGGATCTAATCCACATATGGTCCATAGGCTCTACAGTCACCCTTACCCAAAGAACATTTTCCTCTTTGATGAATCCTTCCCCAAGCCTTTTTCAATCTGGTCAAAGTATCACTGTCAGCCACTCCTGTGAAATACAAAGATTCCTGTATTTCTTCTTCCATCAGAGGTCCTCTCAAAGCGTAGCCAAATTTCCTGACAGCCAGAGCATGGTTGTAGTTGATGCCACCCTTCCTTCCTATCAGAGAAACATTGGGAAAGTTTCTGCAACTGAAGATAATCTCTTTACCGAGAAGATCTCTGTTAAACCAAATAATGTTCTCAGACGTCAAACCCATGAGTCTCTCTGACCAATCAACTGTGTCTGAGGTATCAACAAAAGGTCCAGCCTTAGGAAGATGTGCCATAAACCACCTGTAGAGAAGTGGCGCACAACAAGAGACATTCTTTCCTCTTCTGTTCTCATTCTTGTAGTGTATTGAGTGGTATACATCCCCCAAAAGAGTGGGTACAAGATTCCGAGAAGCGAAAATATGGAAAGCGTCCAAATCAACGAAGTCTGGGATATTAGGGAACAGGACTATGCCATAGATACATAAGGCCAGAATAGTGTTGAAAACTACCCAACATCCTTCCTTAGCAAAGTGTTAAGCCTTGCTCACGAAGAATGACAGTGGAAAACCAAGGACTCCATTTCTCCATACCATCTTACCATCTAACTCAGGGATACCCAGATGAAGAGCATTAGCCAATTTGGTCAAGTCAGGTTCTTCTTCAGAGTGAAAGAAAGGCACTTCCTCCAAGACTGGAACTCCCATTAACAGAGCAAACTCCTCCAATGTTGGCATCAAGACATAACTAGGGAAAGTGAAGCAACGAAACTGAGGATCATAGAACTACAACAGAGTGTGAATACCTCCTAATTTAAATCTTGAGATCTTACAGACAAAGCTCAAAATCTTCCCATAATCATTCCTGAAGTCTTCAATAACACTACGATCAGCAACAGAAATGAGACCAAGCAAGGGTCCTAACTTCGGTGTCGGGAACTTGTAGACAATAGTCCTCTTCAAGCTAGGCTCCATGCTGATGGTGGATCAGATTACTAGAATCAAAGGGAAAATGAACACCTGAAATTATAAATACATGCAAATGTTAAAATGCAGATGCAAACAAGGGATCAAAACTGTTGCGCTGCTGACTGAGTTGAACTAAAGTTCTACTTCAGCAAGAAAATACCAGAACATCAGCACTGAGATACTAGAAACCCAATAATACCAAAGATCCAAGGTCCGCACTGACGAGAAAACCAGAAAACCAGGTTGGTTGAAGGTCAAGTTTCCTGCATAGCCCTCCCACTCACTGGTGTGGACCTAATCTCCGATAAGGTTCGACATCCTATACATGTCGTCAATGTCACAGACTCTCGAGAAACGATGATACATTCACCATTTATGGTTTGGCATCATGGTGAAACGAGGAGGCCTCGCTCAAATGACTTCCCAATGACTGGTCTCCAGAGTCGTTAATTCTCAGATCCAACATCCTATCAATTGTCTGAAACAGACTGGACAGGATGTCTTCAAAGAAAAACTCGTCTGAACGCGAATTTTATTAGGACTATTGCATGCCAAACATGCAATCCCTCACTACTCTCCACACTAATGCTAGGTACATACTCAAGCCTGGGTATTAGGCTTATTTCTCAATGGAACACCCACCCAACATCACAATAGCAATAGATAATAAAGTGCGGAAAATAAAAATACAAATGCAACAATGTACAAATACAACACATATGCACACAAATATACACACCCACAAACATAAAACAAAAAAGCGCTAGGATTGACTCGCATAGGGAACCAGGTCTCTATCCCCAGCAGAGTCGCCAGTTGTCGCAACTGCGAAAAAAGAGCCGACAAATAGACAGAAGAGTCACCACCGAACGTTATTTATCCCAAAGAGAGGGAAAGGAAATGATCAAAGAAAACTTAGGAAAAGGGAAAGACAAGGTCATCGCAACCAAATCTTGGGTTCGGGAGTCGGTTACACAAGGGGAAGGTATGAGCACCTCTCACGTCCATTGTACTCAATGGGACCCATGCTTGTTGTCTAAATCTATGAGTGAAAACTATCTAATGCTACTATTAAACGGGGGTGAAGAGAAAGAATAGAATCGATAGGACATCGCCGCCCTATGCCTACGTATTCCCTCGTGCAATGGGAAAGTCAGAGTCAATGTAGTTCGGGAAACTACGGGTGATGGGGGGAGGTTGCTCTTCAAGACATCATCGTGTTGTTCCTACGTATCCTCATCTGGTATGAGAAACCAGAGCAAACGTAGTTCGGGAAACTACGGGACCACTGGTTGGTTAAGTTTTTTTTATGAGTAACGTTACGTTTCAATTCCAACAGTTAGGGGTGATGCCCTTTTGCGGTAGAACAAAAACTTAACAAAGGTCTGAAAATTAGGTTTGAAACAATCCCGAAGGATGAAAAGGTTTGAATTTTTGTTTTGTGTTTTTTAGAAGAAGTGAATTGAGTTAGTTTGAAACTCATGTTGCACTAAAGACTATGACATAAGAGTGAATGTGTTGCATATCTCCCAAAGGGCATATGCTAAACACTCTAGACAATGTGAGAAGAGACCCCCCACTCATCATTCCTTATGTACTTAAGGCTCATAGTGTACAACAATTGTCTTTCTTTATTAAGTTCCTTAAGAGAGTTTTAAGATGAGAAGAGAAGACACATGGACTCTAAAGGGGACTAAAAAAACCTAATGTTATCATGCAAAGTGGTCCTAAAGTTGGGATGAAAAGGGATACTACCTAATGTTATCATGCAAAGGATTGAAAGCCTAATATCAATCCTACTCCCATCTTAAACAGATGGACTAGGAATCCTAAGGGATCATGGCAAGAAGCACAAGTAAACACATTACATAATCAATCACAGATGAGGATGAAATGAAAGACTTAAATAAGTCAATTCAAGATGAGAAAAGATATAAAATGCAAGCACAAATGCAAACAATGCAACAAGACCAACACAAGTCAAATTTAAATCAGCAAAAGAGAAAACTTAAACAAGTCAAGAGAGATGAGATGAAACGGGAGAAGCAAGCTCCTACAACCAAATACCATCAATCATCAAGAGGAAAAGTGTCAACCAAAGAAGCACAATCAAAGAAGTGAGGGAGGAAAGAGAGTGGGGCAGCCACCACCTCATGAAGATCTCAACCAAACACTTACACATGATCAAGTAAAGAAGGGCACACAAATACTTCAAATGAAGTTCAATTGTTCATGACAAACTTTAAAATGAAAACATCATCAACAAAGCATCATGAACAAGTCCACAACCATCAAGGTCAGAAGTGAAATTCAAATGAGATACCTCAAATTCAAGATCAAGAAGGAAGGAAAACACAAGAATGATTAAGTTCAATTAGAGGACCAAAGTCCATATAAACATCTCACACTTCAAACAAGTGGAAAGACATGATCCAAATGAAACTTGTGGCACAAGGTACACATGCAATTGACCTCTAAACATGCAAGGCAGCACCTCAAGCATGTTAACAAAAGCTAACAAGGCTTAAGAGGTGCTCAAGGGATCACACAAGACCACATCCCAAAAATTAGGTCAAGAAAAGGATGTATACACATGGTGAAAACAACTTGAATTTGAAGTACTCACCAAAAATAGAAAAGAGCTCAAATAAAATCCAAATAAATCATCAAACTCAAATTGAACCAATCTAAAATCAGTGTGCAAAATCTCAAGGCAACAGTCAATTCAAAGCACCACCAATTAAATAAAAGAAGGCAACATGTTCAACTTGTCGAGTATGCATCGAGGGTCCATAAAACCAAAGAGAAACAATTGAAAAATGATCATTAAGACTTCATACCAACCCTCAAATATACCTAAATCAATCACCTAAGTGTGAGAGGAAATTTGGTCCTTGGGGGTTTTCAAATGAGGGTCAATGATCAAGTTCAAATTAAGGCACAAACCATAAAACACCTTTAATCATTAAATCAATTAAAAATATTAAAAATAATTGAAAAATAAAATAAAAATATGGAAAATAAACTCAACACATTAAAATATCAGAAACTTATTTTTTGGGATTTTTATAATAGTCAATACTATTTTTAAAAGATTTAAAATGAAATTGAAAATAAAAGAAAATAAAAAGAAAATAAAATGGGAAGAAGGGTGCATCAGCAAAAGTGATTTGAACTGGAACCATGTTCATGCGCATCTGGGCCTCCCAAAAGGGGGGGGGGGGGGGGGGTGATTAACAAAATGTTAAACCCAAATACAATTGAACTCAGCTCCCAAGCATGAAACACACCGTTTCATTAAACGGGCAATCCAACTCATCAAAATCAAATCCCACGCAAGCAGAGTCAAAACCACACACGAGTGACACATCACCTGGTCAAGAAGTCTCACAGCCACATCAGTGTTCCCCTCAGACACCAGAGCTAGGGCTCCAGTCGTCTTCTCCGGGATGGTCGTCGGAGCTCAAACTTCAAACCACCATAAAAATGCCAACACCTTGCACCATTTTAAAGTATTTTTCATGTGGAGTACGAAAATGAACTTAGATTTTGAAAAAGGTCCTTGCAACTAGGATAAAATAAGCCGTGAAATTTTTATGCATATTCTGAAACTCATTCAAACAGACATGAAAATGATCCAAACATTGCCTATACTAGATAGGACTTTAGATGCACTAGATATGAACCCTAATGCAAGGCTAAAATGAGAGTTTCAGAGACTTGAAGCTTACCTAACGGAGCTGCTCCGTTGGCCCTTCAAACTTTAAGTAAACTTCACTTTCAAGCTTCTAATCCTCTTCTGATGTTTGTGTAATGATGAATTGTGCAAGAAATAGCCAGGAAAACCAGTGTGTAATGAGATTCGAATAAGAGAAGTTTTTGTGTATTTTTGGGTGAAACTCCTCTCTCTGCTCAGCTCCTTCTCTTCTGAGCAATTAGGGTTCAATTATGGTTTAAATATGAAGGCCTAGTGAGTCTCATGCAGGCCCATAATGACTGATTTGTTTGCTTTCACAAAACTTGCCAAAAACTCACATGAAGCATACACATGGGTTATGGAGAGTTGTGCTTCTTATTCCACTCGGCACTTGCACTATGGGGTGTGTGGAAATGAATTAGAGTAATTTGGTAAGTTGGAAATGCCTTGGTGTAAATTTTTGGACCATTAGTTTTTACTCATGTTGGTTCAATTTGGGTAATCTCTAGCAAGACCAATATGTGATGATGATGTGGTGTGAACAATTCAAAAACCAATTCATTCGATGACTTGTAATGGAAGGAATTCAAATCATGTTCAAAAATCAACTTTTCAAGCTCATCATGATTTAAATGATCACATAAATCATCAAACATCATGGATTTTGAGTTCAAGAGGATTTTAAGGCAATGTGACACAACTTTCATGTGGCACAAATTTGGATTAGAGGTCATGAAGTTCATGAAAATGGTCTTTGAAGTGAATGACCTACAATGAAGTTTCTAAACATACTCTTGACTTGTGAAGACCATAACTTGATCTACACACATGAGAATGATGTGTTCTATCACTTTTTGGAAAGCTAAGACATTGAGGAACAACTTTCATGTTTGATAAAAAGTGAGGAGGAGCTTGGTTCCTTGTGAAAAATGTCTTAGAAGTGAGCTATCCTCAAATGCCTCAAAAATCTCTTCATCTGATGACACCAACTTGTTGACACCATAACTTGAGATGTACAAACCCCATGGATGAGTTCTTGTACTCAAAAGAAATCTTGGAAGATGATGAACAAGTCTCATGTTTGATAGAAAATGAGACAAGACTTGTATCATAGTGAAATTTGTCCTTGAAGTTAGAGACTAAAGGAGGGGATTTTACACTTAGAAGCATCTGCAACCCTAATTTAGTAACTCCTTGAACCTTTGAATCTTCTTGAATTAATCTCAAAATGAAATTAGAGATGATTTATAATGACTTCCCATGGCTTTCATGACCTAGAACCAAGCCTTGAACCCTCTCAAGTCCAAAGTTGACTTTTGGTTGACCAGATGAAACCCTCAAACCTATCCACTGACTGAGGCTCTTGCAAATGAATTATGTGATCAAACAAAATCCATAGAGAACCATATAGATGTCTATTGAACCCTTGAATCATGCCTCATCCAAATAGGTAACTTCATGAACCTCTGATGATCCTCAAGATAGGAGGTGACACCCATACACAAACTTTCTCCTCTCAAGGAGCTTTGAAACCCAACTTTGATGATGATAGAACTCTTGATGACTTGCAAACGTGCTATTGATTGAGCTTAAACATGAAACTCTCTTGATTGGAAAAAACAACATCTTGATCCCTTGTCAAGAACCAATGATATGCAAATGCAAATGCTAAATGATATGAAACATAAGCCAAGCTAAAAGAAAAGATTGGGCAAATTTTGGGGTGCAACATTACCCTCCCAAATTCTGGTATAAAATCCAGCTGCAACAAATTCCAAATAGGGCAGCCTCATTTTCCCGTTTACATTTGCTGCACCTTTGAGAGCTTGATCTTTTCATCCCCATTTTTCGCAGATCTGAAAACCAACACACAAGAGATTCTTCACAAAAGAAAAACTGCAAAAAAAAATCAACACAAATTGTGTTCCATCTCCATTCCTGCCATCACAAAAAAAAATCATTGTTTTTTTTCCTGTGTCAACCTTTTCTTTCTTCTTCAACTCAGCAAACCTGCAATTCAAAGGGAGAGATTTCACATAATCAATTTCACAACAACAACAACAATATAAATGCGGTAACTTCGAAGGAGCGGATAAAGAGCAGAAGTTTAATAACAAACGGAAGCTTCGTCGAATTTACCTGGGTAAAGCGCAGATTCGAGGTAAGTATTTGTCCCGCATCATTTCCATCTCATATGCATACTTATTGCATTTGAATATTATTGTAAAGCAATTAGATATTATTGTAGAGCACATTGTTCAAGTACTTGTCTTCAAACTAAAACACAGTAAATTAAACGAATCTAGTATGTTCTTTCACGAAACGGAAAAGGATTGATTGGGCATAGGAATCTTCCCTCCATGAGCATTCAGATATTGTTGTAGAGCTCACTATGTGAATACTTGTCTTTTGTTAAGGAACAATGATTGTATTTACCTCACATTTTTGTAATAACTTTTGGATGAAAAAAAGAGTGATCGGGCGTAGGCCTTTTCGTATCTCGGGTATTTGGATACTATTGTAGAGATATTTGTTCAAATTCATGTCTCCACCTAAAACCAACTCAACCCGTCAAAATTGTTTTTACACCCGTGCGCGACTTCAAAAAAAAATCCAAAAACAATTATTCTTTATCCATACTTTTTGTAAAAAAAAAAACAAAGGCTTCAACCTCCAAAAGCGAACAACAAACAAAGGTTTAACCATTTGATATGTGTAAAGCATCACTCTCTAAAAGCAACTAACAAATAGTTATTTTCTACAAAAAAAAACTATGTAGCCTTGGGTTCTCCATTGCACCTAGAGATAGGTAGAAGCAGGATTTTGAAATATTATCAAGCACAATAAAAAAACTTAAAACCCTTTCTTTCTTTTTTCTCGCTCAATAAGTAGAAGATTGCAAATAATATCACACTAACACTCATTCGCATAACTAACTAAATGTGTAATGTTGAATACAATGGATGTGAGGGATGATAATACCTTCCCCTTCCATAAAAGACTCTCGAACCCGCTCTTAGTTGCCACGACCATTTCTTTTTTCTTCATGGGTTTCATCGATATTTTCCTTTTCCTTTTGGAATAACTAAAGTTTGATGGTGACTCTGTTGTATTTCGAGCGTGTGATGTGCTCATGGTATTTTTTTCACGCTGCGACATGACGTATCCATGAACATGTCAGTCAGTTCTTTCTCTAAGAGTGGTGGTTGCACTTGGCTGCCAATTCTCTCCATTGTTGTGCATATTCCCTGAAGGATTCGTTGCTCTTGTTAGAGAAGTTTCACAATTGCATGCGACTGGGAGCCATGTCCAAATTATACTTGTACTGCTTCAAAAAAGCGTTAGCTAAGTATACCTATGATTGAATATGGCTTCTTTCTAACGTTAAGTACCAAGTCAATGATGCCTCCACTCAAACTATCTTAGAAACAGTGAATCATCAGCTTATCATTGTGGGTATATAAGGCCATTTTTCAACAAAACATTAACAAATAGTGTCTTGGACAGGTGACCCCTTTGTACTTTTCGAAGTCAGCTACTTTAAATTTTGGGGTATTATCAAGTCTGGCACCAAACACAGTCACCAAGACTCAATGCATTTAAGTCTTCCATAACCTTCAACTGTTTCTCTCAATCACAATATTTTTCTATAATTTTAACATATTGTGGACGCTTCATATTTGTGATATGGTGGGCCCCCTGAGAATTTGGCATGTTCTTTGTAAATTGAGGACTCCTTCATCAATATAAACAATGGGGTTCTTCTGCATAAATGGGGAACTCATTAGATACAGTGATAGGTTAAGGGCGAGTAGGACCGTCATCTTGTGGATGAGTATAGTCATGGGGAAGACCGTACATTAGGTTAGTAACTATGGTAAAACCCAATGAAGGATTGACATTATCCGCAGCAGCATGCTGAAAGTTGTTCTTTTACTTAGCTAGCAAAGCTTCCAACATCTGATCCACCTTTCTTGTCACGAAGTTCATATCTTTTCTCATTTCCACTTGATTATATTCCAACCACTTCATTATCCTTCGATAGCTACCACATGTTCGATATGGGTGTCGGGAAGTTAACTTGTTGGTTATAGACAAAGGCTATAATGAGTTTTTTGTTGAAAAAATGATATGCATACATGCTGATGAAATGAGAATGCATGAATTTTTATTTTTATGATATGAAAGGAAAATGCAATGCTTTGTTATGCATGTTTTTGGTTTGTAAAGACAGGTAGTTGCAAACAAGTCCAGGTACATATTTTAAGAACGACTTTCATTGCTACACACACAGTGATCAAAGTGGATCTAGGGTTGAGAAGGTTCCGAGGGTTATAGACCCTGCATGAGAACATTTCCCCTAGTAGCAAAATTACTTGCTAGATGGTAATACTCTTAAGAGGATATACTCAAGGTGAGGTTTTCACGCTAACCCAATAAGACAGGTACGTCTAGTAGATCAACACTATGTAACCATCGACTATTAGGTAAAGGAACTTAGAGTAATGGACTCAACATGAAAATATTGTCACCTTCGGAAAAATGCTTGCCGGAAAATAATATCCTCAAGAGGATCTACTCTATGTGAGGTTTTCTTGCCACCCCAACTAGACAAGTATGTCTAGTAGGCTGACACTATAAAACCATCATCCTATCTTATGTTTCTTCTCGAGACTTGGGTGTAGAGCCTATCTTATAATATGTTTCAAGCAACTAGATCATCCATTAAAGTGCATAGGAACCCATAATAGACAGACAGTAATAATAGCACAACATAGTTAAAGAAAAGAAAGTAGAGTTTAAACATAAACATAAACCAACTCAGACTAGTTGAATCTGAATCACCTTGCCGAGATTTGAATTAAAATTATCAAAAATGAGAAACAGAGCATGAACGGTGGTAGTGTTGAGTTGTTTCGTCGGGGCGGATGTTGTGGAGGTTGGTCGGTGCGGTAGCTTTTAAGGCATGGTTTTGATGGATCACAAGTGAGGCGGTTATTGTTGAAAAGTATATTTCCGACAAATATTTTTAATATCGTATCCACAGAGATTGGTGTTATTACCGTCGTTCTGTAATTTCGATTGTTGTAAGTTTGAAGGGTTTTCAAATTGTTTGTTGGTAAATAAACAGTTCTTGCTACTTATGAGAAATATAAGATAATGAAAATGATTTTTAAAATAAAATTTAAGAGCCTTGTCAAGATTGAGTTTCATTATCTTTGTTCTTTATATGTTCTCACTATCACATGCATGCATTCAAACTCCATTGATAATATTCAAGTGTCCTCTCAATAATATTTATGTCTAAATAAAATTGTGGTAATTATCATATAAATCTTTAGACGATCTCTCCATCTAACTATTGATGTAATAATCTTGAATGTTTAACACAATAGAAAAATAGTGAATAAATTTATCTCTACAATTTATTCTCTACTTGGAAAAATATTTTAGATCAAAAATTAAACTATCTTTCTCAACAATGATTCAATTCTAATTTTTTCAATGTAAAGAGAAAATATTATTCCTTATATCAAATGTAGTTTGTTGCATGCAAGGATAGTAATATTACATAAACAACATGGGATAACTAATACCTCAATCTTGACAAGAATGGAATTAGTTGCTCATCATCTTCCTTGAATACATAGAAAAAGCTTCAAGAAGTTTTTCTTGCATGAAAACTTCCCCCCCCCCCCCCCAAGAAAACAAGAAAATCCCTTTTCAAATCTCCCTTCAATCTTCTTACAAGTCTAAGAGATACTAAGACTCTAGGATGGAATGATTGTCTTTTACATGCAAGGAAAAAGGCATTAAATAGGCTATGGGGCGCCACCCTACAAAAAGTTGGTTTTTCTTCCAAGACATGACATGTGTCATTTATTGCATGTGGTTGAATTTCACTCAGCTCGCGGCGCGAACTGCCCAGTTTAAGAATTGCTTGCTTTGTGTTCCCTCAGTATTGCTTTTACCAAACTTTTTCTTCAAGTGTTTGCTCCAGAGATTTCTTTATGTAATCATTCTTTTCTTGACAAAAATTCTACAAGACTTAGAGAAAAAGTGAAATATCTATTTGAAACAAAATAAAATAACTTAAATTGAATATTTACTAAATTGTGATAAAAACTTGTGTGACTTTAATAAGAAATTGGTAAAAGGGACCAATAAAAATGTATAAAAATTAGTATCAATTGGTCCCTAACAACTCTCCCCAACTTATCATTTTGTTTGTCCCTAAACAAAAGTCATTCGTTAAAGCAAACCAATTCACGAATGCAAGGAATGAAACAAGTGCTAGAAGATGACATTCGAATGGTTCAAAAGTATACGATACTCTTATGATACACTTACTTTTGATATTAGACAAAACATGAGTAAAACTAATGGTTGGTTACAAAAAATATACCAAGAAATTCCAAGTGATACATGTCAAAAATTGAATCAAAAATACACACACTTCATAGTGATGATGAATAATCATAAGGGTTTTCTTACACTCATCCGAACAATTAAATCAACATCAAATCGAATCATGCTTATATCACAACATACACTAAATCATGAAAATTTTGAG
This sequence comes from Lathyrus sativus, assembly GCA_963859935.3. Classification (NCBI taxonomy): domain Eukaryota; kingdom Viridiplantae; phylum Streptophyta; class Magnoliopsida; order Fabales; family Fabaceae; genus Lathyrus; species Lathyrus sativus. The sequence goes on along the minus strand of OZ012735.1, from coordinate 56,073,091 downwards.
AATTAAGAGGTCTTTTGAGGGTTGTAATGTAACTCGGGTTATAGAGAAAGGACATGATCACAAGACTCAATTAAAGATTGCCTATTCTAAGAGAGCATTTCATTTTATTCAACAATCTTCATTTTCATTTTTTTTGATAACACACCACCATGAGATTTTCTTTTCATTTTTCTTTTTGTTAGCTCAAATTTTTTTTTCTTTCAAGGTGATGCATTATGTTTTCTCCCCAACTTTAGTATTTTAACCATAGTTGATGCAATCATACTCTCTACTTAGACATAGGCAAAAATCAACATGCGACCAACTTTGGTTTAGGTTCACTTGAAACAAAAGAATTTAGGATCCAATTATTTACCATATTTTTAATGGCATTTAAATTTATACTTCTGATGGATCTTAATATAGGCTCAAAAGGGGGTTTACTACGGATCATTCCTCACAAGGTTTTTAATTTCTTTGGCCGAGTGGTTTTTCTCAATAACAAAGATTGCCTCTATCCTTTTCACAAAAGTTTTCTCAAAAAAAATAGATTAATGCATGATTTAGCATGATAATAATGAGTTAAAAAGAAATTGTCGGTCTCCCGCATTTTAGTGTATAATGAAAGGTTACCTCACAATTGGTTAGGTCCTAATTTGATTCAAAGTAAACATGTAACTCAAGGAATTTTATGATAACAAATTTGTAGCACATCATTAAATTATTCATATAAAGTCTAAAATAAAAAAAGTGTACCTTGAAGTGTCGACAATTGATTCTTATCATCACCACTCAAATTATCTTGACTTGTTCGCCGCAATCATCTTGGTTCCTTCAACTTACTCAAGCACAGAGACAATTAAACAGAAATTTTAAAAAGTGGGTTGTACCAAAAAGGTTTTGAAAAACACACCATTTAAAAATCACAAAATAGAAGTGCATCCAACATAGAGGTTAATGGTGAAACTAGAGCCACCAATGTACATAATACAAACAAATAACAAAACTACGATAACATAAAAAAATTACAAATACTACCAACAAGATCTTCACTCTTCTTCATCATCTTCACCATCGCCCATGGGTCCTAAAACATCTTCCATTTGAGCATCTTGGCCTGTGCCTGGAGCGTGGCTACTGCTTCCTGCCCCCCCCCCCCCCCCCCCCATAAAAGATGGCCTGCCCTCAGGCCAATTAGCATAAGCAAAGTATTCCGCCTGAGATGTGTTAGAACACAGATTGATTCTTTATAATATCTCTATGTTTTGATGATAACTATTATGAAATTTTGTAATTAAGAATTATATACTCTAAAATTTGCTTAAGAGTGTTTGCTGCAGATATTAAAGTAATTATTACTCCAGAAGCAAATCAGAATTGAACATAAGAAATATGCTAGGCTCTGAAGCGTCAGATGCATCCATTAGAAGATTCTGAACGCTGCCATCAGAAGATCCTGAGCGTAGCCTCCAGAAGGATTTGAAGCAGAAGCTCCAGAAGAATCTGAAGCAAGTCAGAAGCATCTGAACCAAAGAAGAATTTTGTATGAAGAGTTTTCAAGCATAGTTACTACAGAAGATTCTGAGTGTACTAAAGCTTTCAGTACTGAGGATCTGACTCAAATATGCTCTGAACTTATACACGCTAAAAGCACACCTGCTGCAAAGACTCCGATTCAGCAAAACTCTGATCAACATCAGAAGGCTCTGATCAAATTAGACTCTGATGATTCTTGCTGAAAATTGATGAAGAAGAGTTCAAAGATTATGTCCGTTGGAATATTCAAACGACTCTTTCCTTATTTATGCTAGACACAAGAACACAGACAAAAAGGATTTCTCTGTGCCTTTTTCTTCTAGGAAAGGTCACTTGATGTGAAGACAAAAAGGCTCAGACCTTTTGGTACACTCTTCTCAATGTGAAATACTCTTGGATCAATGTGCCTATAAAAAGAAGTCTCCAGCCATCTTCTTCAGTTGACGTTTTACCTGAAAAGAAATCATTATCCAAAGCTCTCATAAAATTCACATTCTTTCTAGAATTAATTTCTTTGTTCTTAATATTAAATGAAAAATCACAGTTGTGATAAAGCTTTATTAGAAGCAATTTAAACACTTGTATTTGTTATTACATTTGATTGTAAGAAAACCTTAAGAAGATCCAGTTAGGATCAGTAGTTCTTGAGAAGACTTTGAACAGTTGTTCTTAGTGCTTACTATTGTAATCAGTTGATTAAATAGTGGATTAAGTCCTTGATTGAGAAAGGCAAATCACTCTAGGAAGGGTGGACTGGAGTAGTTGAGTTCAACGAACCAGGATAAAAATACTTGAGTTATTATTTCTAAGTTTTTATCTTCATACTTATTCAACCCCCCCCCCCTTCTAAGTATTTTCTCACCTTCAGTTGGCATCAGAGCTCCGGTTCTGTGTGTGCTACCACTTCACAGTGACAGTAAAGATCCAGTGAGAAAAACTTTGATATATATTTGGTTGTTACTATGGCTGATAATACAATGTCTAACATTAACAACAAATATGAAGAAAGGGACAGAATCAGCACTAAACCCCCTATGTTTGATGGGGAGAAATTTGATTATTGGAAAGACAGGATTGAAAGTTTTTTCCTTGGATATGATGTTGATTTATGGGATTTGGTCATAGATGGATATGTTCATCCTATTAATGGGAGTGGCAAGAAAGTAGATAGAAAATCTATGACAGAAGCCCAAAAGAAGGAATTTAGAAATCACCACAAGGCCAGAACAATATTGTTAAATGCAATATCTCACATTGAGTATGAAAAGATCACAAATAGAGAAAATGCATTTGACATGGTTGAGTCCTTAAAAATGACTCATGAGGGAAACTCTCAAGTCAAGGAAACAAAGGCTCTGGCTCTAATCCAGAAGTATGAAGCCTTCAAGATGGAAGACTCTGGATCTGTTGAAGCTATGTTCTCCAGATTTCAAATACTTACAGCTGGACTAAAGGTTCTGGATAAAGGATACTCTACTGCTGATCATGTGAAAAAGATCATCAGAAGCTTACCTACCAGATGGAGACCTATGGTGACTGCGCTGAAAATGGCTAAAGATTTGAACAAGATCTCCTTGGAGGAACTAATCAGTTCACTAAGAAGTCATGAAATTGAACTTGAGGAAGATGAACCTCAAAAGAAAGGTAAATCAATTGCTTTAAAATCTAATAAATCTGCTAAAGCATTGCAGGTAATAGAGGAAAGCTCTGAAGAATCCTCATCTGAAGATAAAGATGAACTATCCATGCTGTCTAGAAGAATAAACAAACTCTGGAAGCATAAAGAAAGGAACTTCAGAAACTTCAGGAAGCCTGACCAAAGAAAAGAGTCTTCTGGACACAGAAGATCTGGCAAAAAGAAGGCTGTCTGTTATGAATGTAAAGAACCTGGACATTACAAAAATGAATGTCCAAAGGTGCTGAAAGACAAGCCTAAAAGAAAATCTGATAAGAAGAAAAAGGTTCTAATGGCCACCTGGGATGATTCAGATACATCTGAATCTGAATCTGAGTCAGAAGAGGAATATGCCAATGTAGCTTTGATGGCAGACATAGAAGATCAGGAGGAACTTCAGGATCTGAATCTGACTCTGAATCTGACTCTGACGCTGAAGAGGTAATGGCTAAACTCACTAAAGAAGAACTTATCAAAGTGTTATCAGAAGTTCTGAAGAGCTATAATAATATTAAGCTCAAATATAAGAAGCGTCAAAGCAATCTTGTACCTGAGAATAATATTCTCAAATCAGAAGTAGCTGAGCTAAATGAAAAGAACTTAAAATTGAAAAATGATTCTGAATTAGCTCAACAAAACTCTGATTCTGAAACTGAATTTGAATGCAAAAATATTTTGGAAAAATATGATTACAGCTTTCAGAAGTTTCTTGCTAAAAGCATAGACAGAAGCAAAATGGCTTCTATGATCTATGGAGTTAGCAGAAATAACAGGAAAGGAATTGGATATAAATCTTCCTCTGGAAAGGATTTAAATCCAAAACCTGTTGATAAAATTATCATCAAGAAAACTCCTTTATATTCCCACTTTAAATTTGGTCACTTGAATGATATTGAACAAACACGTTCTGAAAAAAATATTCATGTGTTTAAATCTAAGGCTAGTCAGAATAAACCTTATGTTGAAAAACAGAAGTTTAGACAAACCTTCATAACAACTAACCCTAAAGGACCCAAGAATATCTGGGTACCTAAAAGTAAAATAATTCCTGTTGCAGATGTTCTTAGCAGCAAGGTCAGAACGCCAATCATGGTACCTGGACTCTGGATGCTCGCGACACATGACAGGAGAAAGGTCTATGTTCCAAAGTCTGGAGCTTAGATCTGGAGGTGATGTGAAATTTGGAGGGAATCAGAAGGGCAAGATCATTGGATCTGGCACTATTGGAAATGGTAAACTTCCCTCTATTACTAATGTTTTACTTGTAGAAGGATTAAAGCATAACTTATTGTCCATAAGTCAATTAAGTGACAATGGTTATGATATAACCTTTAATCAAAAATGTTGTAAAGCTATTAGTCAAAAAGATGGCTCTATCCTATTTAGTGGAAAGAGGAAAAACAACATTTATAAAATAAATCTTTCAGAACTTAAGGTTCAGAATGTTAAATGCCTCTTGTCTGTTAATGAAGAGCAATGGGTCTGGCACAGAAGATTGGGGCATATTAATATGAGACGTATATCTCATATTAATAAACTTAATCTTGTCAGAGGACTTCCTAATCTGAAGTTCACCTCAGATGCTCTTTGTGAAGCATACCAAAAAGGGAAGTTTTCAAAATCATCTTTTAAATCAAAAAATGTTGTTTCTACTTCCAGACCACTAGAATTACTTCATATTGATCTGTTTGGACCAGTGAAAATTGCATCCATCAGAGGCAAGAAGTATGGATTAGTCATTGTTGATGACTATAGTAGATGGACATGGGTAAAGTTCTTAAAACACAAGGATGAGTCACATTCTGTGTTCTTTGACATCTGTAAACAAGTCCAGAATGAAAAAGATTTCAAAATTATAAAAGTCAGAAGTGATCATGGTGGTGAATTTGAAAATAAATATTTTGAAAAATATTTTAATGAAAATGGCATTGCTCATGATTTTTCCTGTCCTAGAACTCCACAACAAAATGGAGTTGTAGAGAGGAAAAATAGAACTCTGCAAGAAATGGCTAGAACCATGATCAATGAGACTAATCTGGCAAAACACTTTTGGGCAGAAGCAATCAATACATCCTGTTACATTCAGAACAGAGTGTCTGTAAGACCTCTTCTGGAGAAGACTCCATATGAACTGTGGAAAAACAGAAAGCCCAACATTTCATATTTTCATCCTTTTGGATGTATTTGCTATATGTTAAATACTAAAGAAAATCTGAACAAGTTTGATTCCAAAGCACAGAAGTGTTTCATGCTTGGATATTCTGAACGCTCTAAAGGCTACAGAGTATATAACACTGAGACACAGATTGTGGAAGAATCTATTCATATTAGATTTGATGATAAGCTTGGCAGTAAAAAACCAAAGCAGTCTGAAAACTCTGCAGATAGAGAAGTAGTCTTCACAGACTCTAAAAGCTCAGAGGCAGACAAAAATCAAGTGAAGGAACCAAAAGCAACGCCAGATGCAATTCCTTTAACTTCTCAGATGAACAATTTAAACATTTCTGAAGAATCAACTGTTAGAGGATCATCTTCCAGAATCAAAGCTTCTCATCCAGAGAATGTTATAATTGGAAATAAGGATGACCCTATCAGAATAAGATCCTTTCTCAGATCATCTGAAGCATCATTATTTGGACTGGTGTCAGCAATTGAACCAACTTCTGTAGATGAAGCTCTGCAAGACAATGATTGGATTATTTCCATGCAAGAAGAGCTAAATCAATTCACCAGAAATGATGTGTGGGATTTAGTTCAAAGACCAAAAGGATTCAATATAATTGGAACTAAATGGGTCTTCAGAAATAAGCTTAATGAGAAAGGAGAAGTTGAAAGAAATAAGGCAAGGCTTGTTGCTCAAGGGTACAGTCAACAAGAAGGTATTGATTATACTGAAACTTATGCTCCAGTGACAAGGTTAGAATCTATACGCCTTCTTATTTCATTTGCTGCACAAAATAACATAACTCTATATCAGATGGATGTTAAAAGTGCCTTTCTAAATGGTATTATAGAAGAAGAAGTTTATGTCCACCAGCCTCCTGGTTTTGAGAGTGAAAAATTTCCAGATCATGTTTTCAAACTAAAGAAATCTCTATATGGTTTAAAACAAGCTCCCAGAGCTTGGTATGAGAGATTGAGCAATTTTCTTCTGGAGAAAATTTTCATCAGAGGCAAAGTGGACACAACACTCTTTTGTAAATCATTTAAGAAAGATCTTCTAATTTGTCAAATATATGTGTATGATATCATATTTGGATCTACCAATACTATGCTGGGAAAGGAGTTTGCTCAATGTATGCAGGCAGAATTTGAAATGAGCATGATGGGAGAATTGAGATTCTTTCTGGGAATTCAAGTCAACCAAACTCCAGAGTGCACTTACATACATCAGACCAAATATGTTAAAGAACTTCTGAAGAAATTTAACATGATTGATAGTAAGCTGGCAAAGATTCCCATGCATCCAACTAGTTCACTAGGCAAGGAAGAGGTAAGTAAGAAAGTAGATCAGAAACTCTACAGAGGTATGATAGGATCTCTTCTTTACTTAACTGCTTCTAGACCTGACATATTGTTCAGTGTATGCTTGTGTGCTAGATTCCAATCAGATCCTAGAGAATCACACTTGACAGCTGTCAAGAGGATTCTAAGGTATCTGAAAGGTACTTCTAATGTGGGTTTATGTTACAGAAAATCTGATGATTTCAAATTAGTTGGATTCTGTGATGCTGACTACGCTGGAGACAGAGTGGAAAGAAAAAGTACTTATGGAAGTTGTCAATTTCTAGGAAGAAATCTAATCTCTTGGTACAGCAAGAAGCAACCCACAATTGCACTATCAACCACAGAAGCAGAATATATTGCTGCTGCTGGATGTAGCACGCAGATGCTTTGGATGAAAAGTCAGCTAGAAGACTATCAGATATTTGAAAGTAACATTTCTATATTCTGTGATAATACTTCTGCTATATGTTTGTCTAAAAACCCCATTTTACACTCTAAGGAAAAACATATAGAAATTAAGCATCATTTCATCAGAGACTATGTTCAGAAGGGAATTATAAATTTAGCCTTTGTTGATACAGATCATCAATGGGCAGATATTTTCACAAAACCCCTTGTTGAAGATAGATTCAAATTTATTCTGAAAAATATTGGTATGGATTTGTGTCCAGAATAATATTTGTCAGAAGAAAATTTTACAGATGCCAAAAATGTTTAATGCACTGAAGTATTTCATTTGATCATTTATTCATTTCCTTAAATTACTTTATTTGTGAAACTCTGAACTAACAATACTCAGAGGATCTGAACGTTGGTTAACGTTTCATTTCTCAAGAGAATTCAGAAGCACATGCAAGCAAACACGTGTCACTCTGAATCTGCTAAGGTGGCGTGTACACTACTGAAGAGACGTTTGAGGTGAAGTTTGAATAGTGAAAATCTTGATTTTCCCCCCAATTTGTCAGAATCAATTAATGCTTGAAATGATTTTTATTCTTTTTCATTAATTTCTATGTGTGAACGTGCCATTATCTGACTGTTTGTATGCCTAAGTGTTTACTATAAATATCTCATTTCTCACCACTTTCACACTTTTCACATCTCAAAACGTTTATGCATTTCTGTCTTCTTTTCTCTCTTCACAAAAACCCTAAACGTTTGACAAACTCATCTTCAATGGCAACTTCATCATCCACTGCTGCACAGTTTCAATCAACCATGGCTGCAGTTACTTCTGCAAATATGGGTGTGACTCCATATACGACACCAAAAAGAACTTTGTTAACACCTATTGACAAATTGGAAGTTCTCTGTGAATCAATGGTGGAATTTGATTCACTGGCTGAAAATGGATTTGAGTTTCGTTCCATAATTGATGCTCAAGGATGGGTAAAATACTTTGACAAACTTTTTGGACCAGTTTACCCCCATCTGGTGAAAGAGTTCTGGATCCATGCTGTTGTATACCCTAAGTTTATCTTGTCATCTGTTCTGGGTAAAGAGATAATCATCATAGAAGATCTGATCAGGAAACTCATTGGATATGAGGAGACTGATGGAGTATCTCATCTGCCAGCTGGGCGTGTAGATATGGAAGAAGTGTATGAGGAAGTTATGACTGTTGGACAGGCCTCTAATAAGTTCAAAGATCTGAAGCCTGACTACAAGATCTGGGCAAAGATTTTCATGGGATGCATTCATCACAGAAAATCTACAAACTCTCCAGATTACGTGAACAATGAACAACTCTACTTTATGTACTGCTTAAGTCAGAGCACTAAGGTAGATCTTCCCTACATTCTGTTCATGCACTTATGGAATCATATAAATGCCTCCAGAGAATCTTTGAAAGAAAAAGGTCAGAAGATCAGAACATGGATTCCTTTTGGAAGGTTAATTTCATATTTTTTGACAGAAAATGGACTAGTGACTGCTCTATATGCTGCTGGAGTCACAGATGAACTTGAATTCATTCTTGGAAAACCTCTGAATGCAAAGAGTCTTCAGAGACTAAAAATTGTAGAAGAACTCACATCAGCACCCAAGAAGCTGAATATCACTGAACTCAGTCAGAAGAGAATCCCAGTAGAAGACTACCCTCTGTTCTTTGTTAAAGAACCAAGGGAAATAATAGTGAGTTATATTGATGCTTGCAAGGCAGATGGAACGCCCATTCCTGCAGATATTCTGAAAAGAGCAAGGGAATCATTGCCTGATGGAGGAGATGAGATCACTAGAAAAAGAAGTCAATCAGAAGCAGAAGCTGTGCCTATTCAGAAGAAGCCCAAAGTTGTTGACAAGCCTCAGAAGCTGATCAAGAGGAAAGCATCTGGAGACGCTCCTTCTGTTCCTGCAAAACGTATCAAGATTAAAGGTACCAAATCTTTTGTATCTTCTGTAAATAATATTGTTGTAAATGATTCAACATTTAAGTCTATTCCAAAACCACCTTCTACCCAAAAACAATATGTTCCTGCTCCACCTCATATATTTGTTCCATCCCCACAAAAATCATCTAATCATGTTTCCATCTCACCTGTAAAACCTTCTACTACACAATCATCTGTACCAAAACCAACAACAACAAAACCAAATCAGACTCCACAACCAGAAAAATCAACAAAATAATCTGTACCACAACAACAACAATCAGAAAAACAACCTCAAACAGAAAAACCTACAGAACAATCTGAACAACAACCACAACAACCAGAAAAACAATCTGAACCACAACAAGTAAAAGAATCTGAACACCAACAACAAAAACAATCTGAACCACAACCACAACAACAAGAAAAACAACCACAACCAGAAAAACCACCATCAACCACATCTAAACCTATTGGATCTGCAAAAGTTACATCTGATCCTATTACATCAGAACCACCTACATCTGAACCACCATCAAAACCTTCTGAAAATCCATCAGAATCAACCAACCCATCTGAAACCCATATTCCTGAGACAGAGGTTCTAAACATTACACTTCTCAAAACTGTTTTTGAAGTGTCCTCTACCTCTTACACTCCAACCTTATCATCCAATTCATCAGAATCTGATATACACCCAGATTTTCTGGTATCCCCCTCTCACAGAAATTCTGAAGTAAACCAACCAGAACCACCTGGTTCTTCTGAAGTTATTATTCCAGATCCTATTCCAACACCTAAACCATCTTCTGAAATTACCATTCCAAATCCTACCCCTGCACTTAAGCCAAGAACATCTGAGCATGTACCTTCTGCTTCGTGCAAACTATTTTCTTCTAACAAACTTCCTTCTGGTTTCACTTTGAAAATTTTCTACACCAGAATTGAACCCTCTGACACTATCACTCCTCTCAAACCCAAACTTACCATCATTCTACCATCTGTGCTTCAAACATATATTAAAACAATGTCTGCAGTACCTTCATCAGATCCAAAACCATCATCTGCTAAATCTGATAAACCTGGTAAATCTGCTTTCAAACCTTACTCTGATAAACCATTTGATGTGGTTTCCTATCCAACAAAAGCAAAACCAAATCTGATGAATGCTTTAACCAGATCAAAACCTGACAAATCATCTGAAATTCCATTCATACCCTACTACCCTCCTCCTCTGATCTCCATTCATAAATCCATCTTTCCACCTACTCCCCAACCAAAGCTAATAACCTTGGAAACTTTGTTAAACCCAAGACCTAGACTGAATGTTGATCATTTATTTACAAGTTTTTTGCAAGAAATACAGATGTATTTAGGTTCTGTACAAAGGAAATATTCATCAACAATGGATGCAAAGGAATCTGATGTCATTTGGAATGGCTTCATAAACAGATTCAACATTGTAGCATCAAATCTGAAGAACGTATGTTCTGATGATGCGAAGCTCAGATTTGCTGAAGCTGCTAGAAGTTTGTTCTGGACTATTAAGAGATCTGGACCATTACTTCTTACAGATGCTCCTTCATCATCAGAAGAGAATACTGAATCTACATCTGAAGACAACCCTCTGGCCATGACTCTGATATAACATCCTTCTGGCTCTACTGCTCCTAGCTCCAAAGCCCCTATGGAAATTGACTTTGTTCAAGCTTCAGAAACTGTTCCACCTTCTTCATTTGAGATCAAGAAAGAATATCCAGATCTTGAAGATAAGATTGCAGTTCTGGAAGCTGGTCAATCAGAAATCAAGTCATGGATGACTAAGCAAGACAAGAAATCTGAAGACATGACTCAGTGGATGTCCCAACAGGATCAGAAGAATGAAACCATGGCTAAGTGGATGTCAAAACAAGAACAGTCCTCTTCTGAGATCACGGATCTGTTGAAGATGCTTTTGTCAAAACACTCTTAGTTTATTCATTTTTTTCTTCTGATGTTTGCATCTAATGTTTGCATATGTATTTGAATATCTTCTGATGTGTGTACTTTTGCTCTGAATGAATGAATGAATGTTTCAAAGTTTTCTCCACATGATTTATCACATTTATTGTTTCCTTTTCTTTGTCTTTTCTAAGTTACTACTTTTTGCTTATGACAAAAAAGGGGGAGAAAATAGATCTGAACTGTTTAATTAAACTTCACCAGAATGAAACTTCAGACATGTCAATTTTATCTAACATAAAATCTAAGTATTTCAGAACATTTGATAAGTACACTCTGTAAAAGAAACTCTGAGACTCTCAGATCATTTGACAATTATCAGACTCTAACTCTGAAATATGCAAGACACTCTGACTCTCAAATGTTAAAGAACAATCAAGCTCTAACTCTGAAAAACACTCAAGACAAAAGGGAAGTTTCTATTCCTTATTTATATTTAATTCAGGGGTAGATTCATCATCTCAGGGGGAGTTATATTTATTCTATTTTTCAATTAAACAAATTTTCTGATGTTTTTGTCATCATCAAAAAGAGGGAGATTGTTAGAACACAGGTTGGTTCTTTATAATATCTCTATTTTTTGATGATAACTATTATGAAATTTTGTAATTAAGAATTATATACTCTAAAATTTGCTTAAGAGTGTTTGCTGCAGATATTAAAGTAATTATCACTCTAGAAGCAAATCAGAACTGAACATAAGAAATATGCTAGGCTCTGAAGCGTCAGATGCATCCATTAGAAGATTCTGAACGCTGCCATCAGAAGATCCTGAGCGTAGCCTCCAGAAGGATCTGAAGCAGAAGCTCCAGAAGAATCTGAAGCAAGTCAGAAGCATCTGAACCAAAGAAGAATTTTGTATGAAGAGTTTTCAAGCATAGTTACTACAGAAGATTCTGAGTGTACTAAAGCTGCCAGTACTGAGGATCTGACTCAAATATGCTCTGAACTTATACACGCTAAAAGCACACCTGCTGCAAAGACTCTGATTCAGCAAAACTCTGATCAACATCAGAAGGCTCTGATCAAATTAGACTCTGATGATTCTTGCTGAAAATTGATGAAGAAGAATTCAAAGATTATGTCCGTTGGAATATCCAAACGACTCTTTCCTTATTTATGCTAGACACAAGAACACAGACAAAAAGGATTTCTCTGTGCCTTCTTCTTCTAGGAAAGGTCACTTGATGTGAAGACAAAAAGGCTCAGACCTTTTGGTACACTCTTCTCAATGTGAAATACTCTTGGATCAATGTGCCTATAAAAGGAAGTCTCCAACCATCTTCTTCAATTGACGTTTTACCTGAAAAGAAATCATTATCCAAAGCTCTCATAAAATTCACATTCTTTCTAGAATTAATTTCTTTGTTCTTAATATTAAGTGAAAAATCACAGTTGTGATAAAGCTTTATTAGAAGCAATTTAAACACTTGTATTTGTTATTACATTTGATTGTAAGAAAACCTTAAGAAGATCCAGTTAGGATTAGTAGTTCTTGAGAAGACTTTGAACAGTTGTTCTTAGTGCTTACTATTGTAATCAGTTGATTAAATAGTGGATTAAGTCCTTGATTGAGAAAGGAAAATCACTCTAGGAAGGGTGGACTGGAGTAGTTGAGTTCAACGAACCAGGATAAAAATACTCGAGTTTTTATTTCTAAGTTTTTATCTTCATACTTATTCAACCCCCCCTTCTAAGTATTTTCTCACCTTCAAGATGGGAATGTGGGGGCCTCCGGTGTAAGGAACGTGTTCTGGAACTGTTGTTGCATACAATCAAATAAAAATGATTGAGACCTCCTAGAGGCCTCAAAGTTATCACAGCAGTAATTGGCAAATGCCATTTGATCGAACACCGGTGCACGGTTGGGTATGGGGGCAGCAGTTTCTGCATTTGCAATCCTATCCATCTGGTTTTGACAAAACCTGTTTAGATATGCGTCGTCCATGATCGAGGTGATGGAGGAATGTACCTCTCCCGGAATTTGTACTTTTGCATTTGCGCATAATCCCATGATTAAACCGGGATACATGAGTAGGCCCATTTTTCCTCAATATGGTGTCCCGCTTAGTGCTATCTTTCGTAACTCTTCTGAAATAATGAATGCTAAATCCACGGTTTTCCCCAGCATGATATAATACAGCAAACATCCTACATCAAGTGGGATGGTGGTGGTGTAGCTTCGAGGGCGAATGTTATTCAGCAAAATGACGAAATAGATTTGTGCTTGCAAATTCAAATTCTCCCTCTTCCAACATTTGGTTAACCCTTGGTCGTTTAGCTCGTATGTCTTTCCTTCTAGACATAGATAGTTACTAACTTCCGGAATATCCCAATTATTTTCCAATGCCTTGATTTGGAATTCACACCGCATGTTCCCCGTCAAGGTGAGAGGATTACCAAAAAAATTATTGAGTGCTTGCTTATTAAAAAGGACAGTCTTACCTCTCACCATTGTCTTGTAGGCATATGTCGTCCCGTATTTCGTATGAAGTGCATTGGCGTAGAATTCTCACACAATGTCATAGTTAAGTTCCGTGACGGGTTCAAATATTTTCTGTCATTTCCTTGCTTCAAGATTGGCTACAACCTCCCTATTCTACCTTCCCTTGATAGCCAGATAATCCTCTCATTTTGAATGTTCTTTTTGAGGAGCCCTTCGAATCTTGCTTCTTGTTCCGGACCAAGAAAGGTTGGTCGTGTCCTTGAGGTGCTAGGGGCTATGGTCTTGGAGCGTTTTGACATCTGCATCAAAACAAAAAGAACAGCACAAGTATTCCTTTGAATCAGTAAAGCACTTTCTTTTTTAAAAAAAAATAGGGATGCAGGTTTTGAGGGGTTCGCGGCGCGAAGGCCCGGTCGCGGCGCGAACCCAGAAAAATCTGCATCAATAAGGGATGCATCCATAGTGAAATTTCTCAGAATACTCAATGTTCCAACCCTTAATGTAACCTATCCTAACCAATTCTTTAACATGCATTGAGCAATTTCATGAAAAATTTGAATTTTATTCTTACCCTAACTTATTGCATTGAGATAGAAAAAGGGGGGAAAATTGGAAAAACAATGTACATACCTTGATTGAGAGTGGATGGGGAGAGTTGTTTAGTAAAAAGTGAGAAATGGGGTTTGAGAATGGTGGAAACCTTGGGGTTTTGTGTGTGTTACAGAGGAGTTGTGTGGTTGGGGTGAGAGAGTGGGTAAAAGAGGGAAGGAAAAGTTTTAAGATAAAAGTAAAAGAAAAACGTAGCAAAGTAAATAAATTGGGGGTTTTCTCTTTTTCACTTCAGGTTGCAACGCAACCTATGTTCGCGGCGCGAACAGTTAAAAACAGAGTACAAACTTTTTCTTAGTCCGTGGCGCAAGCATCCTTTGCGGCACGAACTGGTCAGGATTTTGAAATTTTTTTGATAAAGTGAGTGAGTTTTCATTCTTTGTATCCTGAAGTTTCTACAGTACTGTGCGTTCATTAAAACAACGAAAGAAAAACTTACAGAGGTTGGGTTGCCTCCTAACAAGCACTTTATTTAATGTCGTTCAAGCTCGACAATCAAGTGATTTCTCATGGTTCGGTGAGTGAGATGACATAAACCTCTCGATTTATTTCTCCACCATGGTAAACTTTTAATCGTTGCCCATTTACAGTCCAACTTTCTTGAGACTTGGGATCTTCGATCACGATAGCCCCGTAATCTTTCACTTCTTTTACCACAAATGGTCCCGACCACTTAGATTTCAACTTACCCGGGAATAACTTAAGTCTTGAGTTAAACAAGAGCACTAATTGTCCGGCTCTAAATATCTTTTGACGAACTTTCCCTCATGATACGCTTTCACTTTTTCCTTGTACATTTTGTTCGAGTGATAAGCATTGTTTCGCAACTCTTCCAACTCATGGAGTTGTTCTTTTCTTTTCTCACCGGCTTGAATGGAGTTAAAGTTTAAAAGTTTGAGAGCCCATAGGGCTCTATGTTCCATTTCTACCGGGAGGTGGCAAGTCATTCCATAGATCATCCGAAAAGGTGTCAGTCCAATGGGAGCTTTGTAGGCAATGTGATATGCCCACAAAGCTTCATCCAACTTCAAGGACCAATCTTTTCTATAATTTGAGAATGTTTTTTCAAGAATCCTTTTGACTTCTCTATTTGATACCTCCGCCTGACCATTTTCTCGTGGATGGTATGGGGTGGTCACCTTATGCCTTACACCATAATGTTCTAAAACTTTTTCCAAGGGTGTATTGCAAAAATGTGATCCCCCTTCGCTCACTAATACCCTAGGCACACCAAAACGTGAGAATATATTTTTCTTTAAAAACTTTATCACGGTTTTGGAGTCGGCCTTAGGTGAGGCAATTGCTTCCACCCACTTTAACACATAGTCGACGGCTACCAAGATATATTCATTAGAGAAAGACGGGGGAAATGGGCCAGCAAAATCAATGCCCCAACAATCAAAAACTTCTACTTCCAACATGTTGGTTAGGGGCATTTCATCTTGTTTGCTCATTCCTCCGCTTCTTTGGCATTTGTCATAATTCTTGGCGTGTTCATATGCATCTTTGAACACAGATGGCCAATAGAATCCCGATTGGAGGACCTTAGTGGCGGTTCTTAAACCACTATAGTGACCCCCATACGGAGAGTTGCGACAATGCCAAAGAATATCTTTTCCCTCCTCAAGAGTCACACACCTTCTTAGGATGTTATCCTTACCCACTTTTAATAAGTATGGATCATCCCAAACATAATATTTTGTATCGGCCAAGAATTTCTTTCTTTAATTTGAAGTGAGGTCCTCCAGTATCAAACCGGTTGCCTTATAGTTAGCAAAATCGGCAAACCATGGCCTCACTTGAATCGTATAAAGTTTTTCATCCGGAAATTCTTCCCGCACTTCTTCTTCTTTATTTGTAATTTCCACATTTACCAATCGAGACAAATGATCGGCTACCAAGTTTTCGAAACCTTTTTTATCCCGGATTTCCAAATCAAATTCTTGTAGTATTAAAATCCAACGAATCAACCTTTGTTTGGAATCCGGCTTGGTGAGCAAATACTTGATTGTCGAATGGTCTGTGTAAATTACAACTTTAGATCCGATCAAATAAGCTCTGAATTTTTCTAAGGCATACACTATGGCTAGTAACTCTTTCTCAGTTGTTGCATAATTAACTTGTGCCTCGTTTAAAACTTTACTAGCATAATGTATGGCATGAAAAATTTTTGCTTTTCTTTGGTGGCACCAATGACGATTTGAATAACAGAAGGTTGTGTTGAGGGTTATTCAGCCAGTGAGAGGATGTTAGACGAAAGGGAGGTAGGTGATGCGCGACGTCGTCGGTGGTGTTTGGAGGTTATGTACGGTGGTTGAAGAAGTGATTTGAAGGGGTGGATTTCACGGGTTAAATAGAGAGGTGGTTGTGCTTGCCAACATAAATGGCGGAGAAGAAGAGAGGGTTAGGCCGATGGTGATGGTTATGCGTGAAAATGGAAGGATGTTGGCGAATGTATAGAAACAGAGTGAGGTCGCCGGAGTAAAGTGTTTGTGTGGTGAAAGAATGTAGGCGGAAGGAGTATGCTCTGAGAGGAAGTCTTCAACGAATAAGATGACCTTCTTCTTTTAGTTTTATTTTTATTTTTAAACATTTTCTCATTTCTTTTTTTAAAATTTTGAGATGCTGAGAGTTGTGAGAGAGGTGGCTAATCCTTGCTTTTTCCAATAGCTTTATCTTTTTATCCTAGTAGATTAGGGTTTTCATTTTTATTTTATCCCAATAATACCCTTAGACATTTTATTCTGTGATAACAGGAATTTCAATTTGATGAAATAAAATCAACCAAAAATTAATAAATCAGCTCAAACATTTTAACTTTATCTCTATTTATTTTCCTTAACTATTTTGATTAAAAAACAAAATAAAAATAATTAGATTGATTCAAACATAGATGCACAAACATGCGAGAAAAAAATGAATGTACTAAAATGATCTACGCGAAATATAGCTCAGTAACATAGACAATCACAGATCAAACATTATAGTTAAAAATACTTGATGAAAAGACTCAAACTGATCAAAATGCGAACGCGCATAGATGCAAAAATATAAAATGAGCACACTAAATTAAACTATGGGTAATGTAGATCTATAAGACAGATAGTTGTAGGCCCACACTTGAAAACATTATTCACTGATTTTACGTGCGATTAAGAAATCGATTTAACTAGTCTGTCTCCAAAATTGAAATTTTATTCTGGACAAAACAAAATAAAACTGGTTGCTTGAAAACTTAAAATGCCTTGACAAAATTGAGGTATGACAGCCGCCCCTATTTTAATACATTTAACCTGAGAGTATGAATGACGACAGTCTTCATATAATCGTGGTGAAAGATAATTAAATACAAAGTGACCTAAGTTTTTTCCTTCTAATGACAATGAAATGAAATGAGTTTTGCCAAAATGCCTTATTTTGGGGATAAAATATGCAATGTAGGTTTGTTGAGGATTGATCTAAACTTCCATGTGCAGTCATAAAATTCGGGCTTATGATATACATGTATACTTTATGCTGGTGCATGAGATGATGCATGAAATGCAATGATTGATCAATGCATGTAACAAATTATTGAATGTGCGTGCCAAATGAAATTTGGACTTTGAAGTTGAACTGCCAGACGAGAAATGGTTTTGATTTAACTCTTAGATAAGAACTGACTTTAAAATATACTACCAGACAAGAACTGGTCTTTGAAATTGAAACTACCAAGCGAAAACTGATGAAAAAGACTAAGTTGCTAAGCAAAACTGGTTTTGATTTAACTATCAGATGGAAACTGACTTTAAAATAGACTATCAGACGGGAACTGGTCTTTAACTAAGTTTCCAGATGGGAACTAACTTTAAAAAATGACTACTAGACAGGAACTGGTTTTTTATTTAACTGTCAAATGGAAACTGACTTTGAAATTTGAATACCAGACGGGAACAATAAATGATTTAACCGTCAGAAGGGAACTAGAAATGATTTAACTATCAGATGGGAACTGACTTGAAAATAGGCTACCATTCGAGAGCTGGTGAAAAAAATTAACGGCCATACGAGAATGGGAGTTAAAAATAGGTTACCAAATGGGAATTGATCTTTAATTTAACTGTCTGACATGAACTAAATTAGAAAATAGGTTACCAGACAAGACCTGGTCTTCTAGATGTAAAAAGGTTCAAATTACATACAGGCACTAGATTAAATCACCAGACGAGAACTGGACTTTAAATTGAACTTCCAAACGAGAACTAGATTTTAAATTTGACAAATTCCGAACAGGCATCGGATTCTCCAAGAGTTTCCACTTTTCCAGACAAGTACTGGTCTTTGGGAGTGAGGGTGAGCCACTCACGAATCTTGCTATGCATAAAATTTGTTTGTATAAGGTATGATGATTGTCTATGCAATGTATTGATTTGAGAAATGCATGAAGTGTGATGATTGGTCCATGCATGAAATGTGTTGATTTTAGGTTGTGCCACTGAAGGTTAGGCCTTTTGATTGTATATGTCTGTTTTTGCTAGGTTACAAAGCTTTTTGATAATATCAGATTTATGATATGGCTATATGCCAAATGAATGAGATGATATGCATGGCACGATGCTAGAGCGAAGCAACATGATTAATGCATGAGAATGATTTATGCAATGACTCGAAGGTTTCCAAAAGTGTCCATATGGTGGGTAATGGCTGGAAAGACTCTTTTGCAGTGAAGCTTCTTGTCTGAAAGCAAAGGTTATAGGATGGGGTGCTAGCATGATTCCCCGACACTTGTTTTAAACTCAACGATTATTAATGTATGACAAAGTTTACTTTAACATCTTGAAGGTCTGCAGATGACTTGCCCCTTTATAAGTTACCTTACCATAGTTTGTCGGGTCTTTGTAGAAATTTACCTCGAAAGGAGTTTGGAAACCGCTTGTCATAATATAACCCTGTGAAGGCTTTCCCTAAAATTTTGATTCATGAAGTTATTTTTCCTTGACTAACCGCTCTTTGGAGGATTTTTTTCCTTGTGCTCTTGAGGTGGCATTTCCTAGTATTATCCTTGAAGAGATTTGTCCTTGACTAACCGACTCTTAGAGTGGTTGGCTTTCTTGTGCTCTTGAGGTGGCTTGCCCCAAACTGAAGGATCTTTGGAGGGATTTTTCCCTCGATCAATAGAACATCTAGGTGATTTTCCCCTAGTTGATAAAGTCCTAATGTGGTTTTCCCTAGATTGGATTCTTTACGGATGATTAAATTCTTTGCTAATTGCTTATTGACTTATCATTGTTGGAACTTCCGTGATGCTAAATGCTAGTTTGTAGATAAGATTGTTCCTTCAAATTGATAATTATAATGCAATGCTCATGCAGGTTTTGAAATCAAAATCATTATTGAGATGATGTTTTGATACACAGTGGATGAGTCAATGATCAGAACACAATATTGATCTAGACATTCAAAGAGTGAAAATAGTGATGCGAGAACATGATATCAAGATAAAGGATTAGCAATGATCTTTGGATTCAAGTTAACGCAACCTTGTCGTAGTATGCTTTCAAAATAAACTTTGCTTCAATTAGGTCTTTTGAGGGTTATAACATGGTCTGGTTCACAATTTTCAAAACAAAGGATATAAGGCTCAAATTTTGATTTTAACCCACCCATTCTCCTTGATGATATCCATTCTTACATTCAATTAATTCGACACATGCATTCAACTTCTAATAGATTTTAGAAGGTGAACATGTGATGGTTTAAGAACTAATGAGTTTTTTTTTTTGTTGAGGTGGTAGTCACAAATTTTAGTTTTTGTCATGAATTTTGGCGACCTTTTGATTCTTGATATGGTGGTCACCTAATATTGTTTTTTGTTTGGAATTTTAGTGACTCCTTTTGATTTTTTGTCCATAATTTTGTCTAGACTGCTTCTTTTAAGCTTTATGTTCACTGAGATTCCCTGATTTTTTGCAAATAGAGAAGAATTGCAAAATAGTCAAAGTCATAAGTGATCATGGCGGAGAATTTGGGAACAGATACTTTGAGGATTTATTTGATTTTCATGGAATTTCCCATGATTTCTCCTGTCTTAGAACTCCACAACAAAATGGATTTGTAGAAAGGAAGAATAAGACTTTGCAAGTAATGGCTCGTACCATGATCCAAGAAACTGATATGGCTAAGCATTTCTAGGCAGAGGCAGTAAATATAGCATGTTACATTTAAAACATTTAAAACAGGGTTTCTATTAGACCTATTCTGAGTAAGACTCCTTATGAATTGTGGATGAACAGAAAGCCCAACATATCTTATTTTCATCCTTTTTGTTGCACATGTTTTATGTTAAATACTAAGGAGAATCTTCACAAGTTTGATTCTAATGCTCAAAGGTGTTTGTTGTTAGGATATTCTGAATGCTCAAAAGGCTACAGAATCTATAAGACATAAACACGAATTGTTAAAGAATTGGTTCATGTTAGATTTAATGATAAGCTTGACCCTGAAAAGTAAAAGCTAGTTGAGAGACTTGCAGATTTAGAAATCACCTTCTCAGAACCTAAAGATAAAGACTATGGAGATAAAGATACAGCTGTTGAAACTAAAGACTCAAAAACAAATCAATCAGAAACTGTTATTTGTCCATCTCATCAGAAGAAAAGCAGGCCAAGAACTTCTCATTCTAAAGAATTGATTCTGGGAGATAAAGACGCATCAGTCAGAACCAGATCATCATTAAAAACTTCTGAAGAAACTCTTCTTAGCTTGGTCTCTCTCATCGAACCAACCTCTATAGATGAAGCTCTTTAAGACAACAACTGGATTCTGGCTATGGAAGAAGAACTAAATCAATTCACCATAAATGATGTTTGGGATCTTGTTCATAAACCAAAAGGCGTACACGTCGTTGGAACCAGATGGGTATTCAGAAACAAGCTCAATGAAAAAGGTAAGGTCGTAAGAAACAAAGCACGATTGGTAGCACAAGGTTATAGTCAGCAAGAAGGAATAGACTATACAAAAACCTTTGCACCAGTTGCCATGGTAGAATCTATTCGTCTCTTAGTTTACTTTGTTGTAAATCATGACATCATTTTATATCAGATGGATGTAAACGGTGCATTTTTAGACGGGTATATTTCTGAAGAAGTGTATGTGCACCAACCTCCTAGTTTTGAAAGTTCTAAAAACCCAGATTTTGTTTTCAAACTTAAAAAATTGGTATACGGTCTGAAACAAGCTCCTAGAGCTTGGTGTAAGAGGCAAAGTAACTTTCTTTTAAAAAATAACTTTACCATAGGAAAAATGGACACAACACTCTTTTGCAAAACCTATAAAAATGACATTCTGGTTGTGCAAATTTACATTGATGATATTATATTTGATTCTGCTAATATTTCCTAGTGCAAGGAATTTTCTAAGTTAATGCAGGTTGAATTTAAAATGAGCTTGATGGGAGAACTGAAGTTCTTTCTGGAAATTCAAATTGATCAACGAACTGAAGGAGCATATATCCATCAAAGCAAATATACCAAGGAACTTCTGAAGAAATTCAACATGTCAGAATGCAAGCCAGCAAAAACTCCAATGCATCCTACATGTATTGTAGAGAAAGAAGAGGTAAGTGGTAAGGTAGAACAAAAGCTACTCAGACGTATGATTGGATCTCTCCTTTATCTGGCTGCTTCTAGACCAAACATCCTCTTTAGTATGTGCCTATGTGCTCGTTTCCAGTCAGATCCTAGAGAAAATCACTTAACAGTTGTTAAGAGAGTCTTTAAGTATATGAAAGGTACTTCTAACCTTGGGTTATTCTATAGAAAATCATCTGAGTACAAACTGGTAGGCTATAGTGATGCTGATTATGCTGGAGACAGAATAGAAAGGAAAAGTACTTATGGAAGTTGTCAATTTCTAGGAGACAACTTGATCTCATGGTCCAGCAAAAGATAATCCACAATTGCTTTATCAACTTCTGAAGCTGAATATATTGCAGCTTCCGGATGTAGCACACAGATTCTTTGGATGAAAAGTCAGCTAGAAGATTATCAAATTTCTGAGAGTAACATTCATATCTTCTGTGATAATACTTCTGCTATTTGTCTTTCCAAGAATCCTATTATGCATTCTAGGGCTAAATATATTGAAATAAAACATCATTTTTTACAAGACTATATTCAGAAGAGCATTTTTCATTCAAAATTTATAGATACAGACCACCGGTGGGTTGATATTTTCATAAAACCTCTTGCTAAAGATAGATTCATATTCATTCTGAAAATTTTATTTATAAAACCGTGTCCAAAATGAGTTGATGAAATTTCAATGTGTCAAGTTACCAGAACATCTAAAATAAGATTCTGATGAATTTATTTGTTTATTTTATTACGCGTTTGGTTCTGAAACCTGAGCTTTCTGAAGTAAGGAAGTTTCATGATTAGAACATTTATTTTTAGAAGGAAATCCTTTGATTTGTCTTCTGAATTGTGAATAGTTACAACATTAATTATTGTCTTTTCATTTGAGAACGTGTGAACGTTAGTGGTGAGAACTGTCCCACTTAATGAACATGCATAATCATGATTTGACGCATTGGGTTTCGTAACCTACTTGAGAATATGTTAAATATGTACGCCTTCCCCTATTACTGTGCATCTTTTGTGTGTAATTATGACTAATTATTTTAATTGTTCCTTTTGTGCCTATATATAATCGCATCATTTACATTTCACACTACGCTCACTTCTCCCACACTTTTAGTATTCAAACTCTAAAACTCCGCAGAACAACTGTTCACCTAAAACCTTTTGTCTTCATTCCTTCAACTTCAACTCTCAACCTCAATGGCTAAATCATCTCAACGTCCCTTTCAATCTCAGCAACAAGAAAGACAATTCACAATTCTAGAGAAATCATCTATCATTCTTGACACACCGGTAGTTGATCTTCACGTTCTTTGTGAAACCATGATGGATTTCAACAATCTAAAGGATAATGGATGTGATCTTACTCAAACTCTTGAGTTCCAAGGCTGGAATGGATTCTTTAAAAGAATGCAAAGACCCACATTTCTTATCTTGGTTAAAGACTTTTGGATTCATGCAACTACAAGTAGGAATGTCATTATCTCTTTTTGTTTTTGGAAGACGTATTATCATCACGGAAAAAATCTTACGTGATTTAATCTCCCATAATGGAAAAGGTCTAAGAATCTACAATGTTCAAGCGAATAAGCAAAGGGAAGTTAAAGTCACCGCCTCTATCTTCAAGGAAGGAACTGTTTTGGATTCTAAGAAGGATCTTTCTTCATCGCTCTTAAAATATTCTCTAAGAGTTTGGTTCAAGATCATGTTGGGGTGTGTTTACCACCGCCATCCTACTCATTCTTCTGATTACATCAATCGTTCTCAAAAGTATGTTCTATATCTCCTGATGATAGGAAAAAAGATACATCTCTTAGTCATCCTGTTCAGATTCCTGAGAGACACGATTATGACCTCAAGAACTGGCTCTACCAAAAAGGGGAATCATATCCATTACGGCATACTTATTTTTGGCATTCTTGTTGAGTCTGGAATTGTTGAAGATCTTTTGATTGTTGGATAAACTAATGAGCTAGTAAAGGCTGTTGGAAACGTCTTCTAGGCAAAATATTTAAATAGTATGAAGCTTATTGAAAAGATCACTCATCCAGCCGCTCTTCCATCAAAGGAAGAAATTGATGTTATAAGGTTTCCAATTTCTGGATTACCATCTTTTTCAAGAACTTATCATCCAGATGAGTTAGCACACTACCTTGCTGGATGCAGAGATGAAGCACTGGATGTATGGAATGACATGGGCAATCTTTCAAATACTCTTTTAGAGATTTTAAAGAAAAAAAGTAAAAGGCAAGAAAAAGAAGACTGCTGATGGTGAAGAACCACCAACCAAAAAGATGAAGATGGTAGCTACATCTGCTCCTCCTGGTGGTGATATCAGTAAGTCTGCTGTCAATGACTCCTCTCTTGTCTCTAATTCTGGTGTTTCTAATGTTGTCTTACCAACACTCTCCACTCCATCACCATCTCCCGTCACTATCTCAACTCCACCACCATCAAATTTCAAAGAAATTGTGTCTGAAAAACGATTACCTGAACAATGTTCTTCTTTTGGCTACATAACCTCTTTACACCATTCATCATCTCTACCAACACCCATCATATCCCTGTCTGTTAATGCTCCCCACTCAGAAAATCCAAATATTCAAATGTCTAAGGGAACTCCTGATAACTTAACCAATGCTCCTTATTCAGAGGCTTATGAAGATCTTCCCTCCCTTGTCATACCCAGTATGTATGATCCAGATCCCAACCCTAATATTTACGACTTAACCATCAAATTTCCTAACATCTCTAAAACCAAAAATCCTAATGTTGGTAAGATGTTGCGAAAATTTGATCTAGAGTTCAAGAATCGTCTAGATGCTGCTATGCAGACTAGTCTCAAATCTGTCAATCCAGCAGAAAATGATTCAGCTTGGGAAACCTACAGGAAAAGGGTTGATTCCAAAATCTCAAAGATGAAGAATTTTGGATACAAATTAGTTGAAAAGAATCTTCATTTGTGCCTTGTACCTACAATGGAAGTCTTGAAGCAGAAATTTTCTCCTTTATGTCTTCCTGCCCCTGAGTAAGAAGAAGAGGATATGTATGAAGCTCATAGAATGCCTAGAGGGCCATGGGAGAGATTAATCAAGTCATTGGGTCAAATACAAGAGCCACAGTTGAGGTGCAAGCAATTAGGGTTTCATCTGGATCAATTCTAGGTCAACTGGACAATTGAAGAGTATCAAGGCCTACTTTTAGGTCATGCAGTTCATGAAATGATGTGATAAGACATTTTTGGTGTTGTACCAAGATCAAATCAAGAAGATTCAAGAGTGTGGGAAGTTGCTAAATTAGGGTTTCAGTGTAAAATCCCATGTTTAGTGCCTAACTTCAAGACCACATAAGTCAAGATACAAGTTTCAAATGGATCTTTGGCCAACATGAAACTTGTAGAGAATCTCAACACCTTTAATTTTAGTACTAGAAGTCCTCCATTGGATCTATAGAACTCAAGTTATGGTCCAGACAAGTCACAAGTCCTCAGATGCCACTGAAATTTGTCTGTGAAAATCATATGACTTCAAATCTATTTTTGACCTAGAAGGAGGTTTCACCTGAACATTTGGCCAACATGGAAGTTGTTCCTCATGATCTTATATTTCTAAATTGTACTAGAAATCTTCCATCTGATTTGTAGAACTCAAGTTATGAGATTTACAAGTCAGGGGTATTTTGGGAAAGTGAGATTATAGGTCATTTTCAACCATAGGCCAAAATCTCCAACTTGCACTTGTCAAATGTAATTTTGTTCAACATGAAAGTTGTTCAAAATGGGGTTTTTGGCTAGCCAAGACGTCATGAGGGATTGATTGAGCTCATAGCAAGAGTTGGTTTGAATTGGTTTCAAAAAGGGGAAATTCAAATGTGTAAAGGAGGGAAAAATGTAATTTTGTGTTAGATGACCAAAACCAAGCAAGTGAGTACATTTTCTGATTGGAAATCACATTTTAAACACTTTGGTTTTAATAGAATTTTGAGGTCAGGCCAGGTTTTGGGAGTTACCATGTTGTTACTTCACTTGTAAGTTACATTGCCAAAACACTACACAATACAATTCAGGCTATTCTTTCCATCCAATTTCACTCCAAATGACATGTGCAAGGTGTTAGAACTTTCTGGAACAAGTAACAAGCTTACATTGCACGACTGGTATGAATTTTGAATGCAAAAAATCAGAAAATGTGAACCACGGATTTGGGCCTCAAATGGATTGCAAAAGCCCATGGAAAGCTTCTATATATTGTTTAGAGTGAATTCAGAGCAAGGTTGAGCTTCATTTCGTGCTGAAACCAGAAAGAGCAAGCAAATTTTCAGAGCTACAACTTCAAATCGTGTTTTGAGATTTAGACCAATTCAAGCCAAATTGAAGGTTGCTTTCAGTTTCTCTTGGATTATTGAAGCTATCTGGAGAGTTTTGGAGGAAGAAACGAGCTACAAGTACCTCTGTCAACAGATCTAGAGCAGGTTAGTAACTCTCAACATTCTACATGATTTAGCATGAGTTAGATAGTTTTGAGCTTGCTTTTAGAATCAGGAAGAGATGTAGATCGTTTCTGGATAGGAATTTGGACAATTATAGACAATGTAGGATCATGTATGAATTCTGTTGAGGCACGATTTGGCTTGATCTTGAGGAATTGACATGAATTAGATAGATGATGATGACCTAGGAAGCATTAGGAACATTTCTGTGCAATTAGTTTAGGATTTGATGATGATCAGAATTGAGGTGCTTCTTGAGTTTGCCTTCGAATTTTAAAACCTAGCTAGATATAGAGGAAATGGATGTGATATTTAGTTTCAGTGTGAAATCCTGAGGGGGATCATGTTAAGTTTGGTGTTGTTTGGACGCTTGTGATTGCTTGCTTGCCGGAGAAGACAACCGGAAGTCTTCTCCGGCCACCTGAGAAACTTCCCTCCGTTTTGGGATTCAAATGAGGAAGATGATGCACAGCCATCAGATCAAGTTGAAAGTAAGACTTTGTAAGCGCGTTGGATGGCCACGATTGATTCTTATTTGGTTGACCTTGACTGCAGCAAAACGCTGCGTTTCATTTAACTGAGTTGGCAGCTTATGTGGCGCGTTCTGGAGCCTCAGATGAGAGGACTTGGTCTCTTGATCCTACGTTCCTTGTTTTATCTTGCATTTTATTTAGTTTTAATTGATTTTGATTTTATTTTAATTCACTTTCATTCCAAAAATCATATTAAATTCATTCTTGATCAGAAAATTATTTTAAAAATACCTCCATGATCTTGAAAGAATTTGTGATTTTTTCAAATTGTTAGATGGCATTTTCATGCATTTTTCCATTTAATTTGATTTTTCTTATTTTGTTAATTCTTTTAATTTTGCATATTTGACCATCTGTTTTGTGGAGTTTTGTTCTTCCAATTGGTGATGAGTTTGGCTTTGATTTTTTAGTATGTGTTAGGGTAGACATGTATGTTCCCGTAGAATTTTTGGTGGATTTTTAGAATAACATCAGGTTCTGTTTTAGGTGTTGAGTTTAGAACCTTACCAAATTTGTGGATCCCCTTGACCTATTTCACTTTAGGAATTGTTTAGATAACCTAGAAGTTGAATTAGGCTTCAATCTTTTCACATTAGTTTGTTCAAACATTCATGTTCCCCTAGGAATTTAATTAGAATTTTATAACTTTGTTTGCCATTTTTGTTGAATTTTGCAAGTTGCTTGTGCTTGTGTTGTTCTCTCTTGAGTGCCTTTGCTTGTTTGGCTTGGTTAGTGACTTTGGAGCTTGCTTGGCTTGGATTCCTTTTTGGGAGGTCTTCTGGACTTGATATAGATTCTATGGCTTGAATATTGGAGCTTGGAGTTGAAGTTTCCTTTTCTTTTAGGAGTTGTTTTTAGAAGCTTAGGAATTAGGGTTTCAGGAAGAGCCATTAGAGCTAGTTTTGATTTCTTCATTAAACATAGAATGCATTTTGTGCTTCTATTCCATCCAATGACATGAAGTCCTCCTAGGGAAACTCCATCTCTCCTTTGGAGGGATGTGTGGTATGCCCATAGTTGAGTAGAACTTTGAGGATACCTTTCCATTTCAATGTTGGTACTTGATGATTTCCTTTGGTTTTCATTAAGTTTTCAACATTTCAACCTTCATCTTGGTGATTGTTCCTCTGCTTGGAGTGTGCTTGCTAGAGCTTGAAGATGAAGTTTGATAGAGCTTGAGATAGAAGCTAGCTTGAAGATGAAATCTTGCTGTCAACTTTGTTGTCATTTCAATTGTGCTATTTAGAGCTTGTTGTTGTTGTCTGCTGTAGGAGTTTGTTGTTGCTGCTTGTTGCCTCCTCTGTATCTTTTATCTTTCTCTGTATTGTCTTTTGCTTGTGTTGATTATCCTTTAGGTTTGAGGTGGAGCTTGTCTCCTATTGCCTACTGTTTTCTTCCTTGCCTCAATGGTATTGTGGCATAGCATGCATGATTACTGTTTACTGTTTACTGTTTGATGCTTGCTTTCTTTTGCTGTTTCCCCTAGGATCTCTGATTTCCTCTGTTCAAGAGGGAATTATGACAGACATTAGGTTTTGACCCATGCATGATAATTGTAGGTAGATTCCCCCTTTCAACCATAGTTTTAGAGTGTCTCTCTTTTCTCATCTCAAAACAAATTCAAAAACACAATAATAAGGTTAATTGAAGTCGTGCGTTACGAGCCTTAAGCTATCTGGGAAAAGGTTGGTGGAGGGTCTCTCTCCAGTAATCTGGATGTTAGTATGGTACCCTTTGGGTGACATACGAAGCGTTCACTCCTGGGTCATAGTCTCTAGTGCGACTGAGATTGCAAACATCCTAAAAAACAGTTCTTTCGTTAAAAAACTCAAACAAACATTCAAACTCTATTTTTGTCCTCTTGGACCTTTAATCAGGAAAACCCTTTTCAGAAGGAGATAAACAACTGTCAGAAAAACTTGTGTCTTTGTAGCCCGAACTACGTTTTTTCTGATCTTTCATGTCGTATGAAAGTACGTAGGCACGAGATGCGACATCTCGGCGAGCAACCTTCCCCCCCATAACCCGTAGTTAGGCGAACTACGTTGACTCTGATTTCTCGTTCCAGACGGGAATACATAGGCATAAAGTGTGATACTTTGCCAAGTCATTTTCTTTTCTTTTTTAACCCAGACCTTTAGAGTAGATAGATAAACACACCCTTAGATAGAAAACAAGCGTGGATCCTGTAACACCCCTTCTATACCCCCAAATAAATGCATATACAAATTTATCAGAGTGAAAATTTTAGAATAAGGTATAAAGGAAGAATGTCACAATTTCACCAATGAAACACTTTAACATTTGCTCCATAAAATATGTAACATTTTCATGGTTTTAGAAATCACATTTCAACATTAAAATTTAAGCGGAAGATAAAATCATTTAATCATTTCCAAAATATTAATTCACATACACATAAGATATCCAGATTAATACATCATGTCAGGTAATTACAAAGCCACATCAGCTGATACATCGCAATGTATCACAAAAGAATACTATACCAGCCTAACTACCCGGTGTTACATAATCAGAGCAGTCCGACTCAAAAGAATGAAGCTATACTTCACAAAAGAAAGACTCCAGCATCCTAATCTGCAATGCCTCGTAGAGCATTATAAAACAGCAGAAGGGTGAGAAATATAACCATAATAACCAAAGCATAAGATTATATATATATATAGGTAATCATATAATTCAACTCCATATTTCTCACCACAATTCACCCTCTTAGTCATATATATTTACCACACATATATAGACAACATGAATATTCACAAAGCATTCCCACATCATGCATACACTCACATTTCCACAATCTTATCATTCACACATAAGTATCTCTTCATGCATATGTCATATCTCAATGTGACTCAACAACTCAATGCAACTCATGCAATGCGGTACCGACTCTCGTTATCATTTTTTGGTTTTTACATTAAACCGGGTCCACTCTTCTAGACCGATAACCCGTTATCATTTTTCGGTTTTTACATTAAACCGGGTCCACTCTTCTAGACCGATAACAACAAAGGCCCGTCCTCTAAGCCTTCAAACCCACTCTTCTAGGTTTGGGACAAGCCACTAGTTTCCACGAAACTAACAGACATTGCCTCTTGACTAAATGATGCATATGCAATCAACCACAACAATGCACTTAAGACCGTTCTCGCATCTTAATCTCATGCATTTAATAATTCATCTCTTCAAGAATTACACAATGATTGCACATACAACATATATCACAACAATCAAGGTATTCACATCACAATACCAATCATGCAATTACAAGTTATGCACACATATTCACAATGTTCTCATGCATACTCATCACATAATTGTATACACATCAAGCATTCACAAGTTCATTAAATAATACACACATAATCACCTATTATGTTCACATGTATTTATACTTGATGCAATTAACATTCAAATTACAATTCTAGGATTCACGCCCGTAGGCTACCCACAACACATATCATCACAATAGATCACATACTCAAAAATGTAGAGGTATTAGTCTATGTGAAACAACTAAATCATCAACACATAGAAACCCCAGCAAAGAAAAGATTCTGTCAAATTCGCCCATATTCGCCTGGCGAACCCTCGCAGCGAACACTCGCTAGGCCTTCGCCTGGCGAGACTCCCCAGCGAGCCAAAGTCAATAGCTACTGACTTTGTTCGCCACCATTCGCCAGCACCTTCGCTAACCAACCTTCGCCTGGCGAACTCGCCAGCAAAGTCCACTGGGACTTAATCATAATTATTCGCCAGCGTGCGCTAGGCTTCGCCCGGCGAAGCTTCGCCTTCGCTCGCCTGGCGAGAGCCAGCGAACCTGCGCAGAACAAAATTTTGTTCTGTCTTCTCCTTCTCAAACTACCACCAACCAACTCCCAAACATCAAAACCAGCTCAAAACAACATTAATACATGTTACCCGACTATTCTACGGCATTATTACTCAATTCCAACCGATTAAATCACAGTTCTACCGATTATTCCAACTTTTGCCCTAAATGAAAAAGGATGGAAACTACACCAAAACCCCAACCCAACATATATAACATCATGCAATGATCAAATAGAAACATTTCTCACCCTTACCTCGATTAATCGGAGCTTTGATGTTGGTTCTTGATGATTTTCCACTTTCCTCTTCTTCTCCTCTCTTTCTCTTCTTCTTCCCTCTTTCTCTTCTTCTTTCTTTCCAAATGTTTCTCTCCAACTTTCTTTTCTTTTCCTTCTCTATTATATATTTCCTTTATTTTCCTTCCTTCCAATTTCCTTCTCAATTCTCTATTAATTCTAATTAATAAAAATTAATTTCCAACATTAATAAAAATCCCACTAAATCAATTAATTACTATAATTAATTATTTAATGAAATTCGGGCTGTTACAGATCCCGTCGAGTACGACGGACGTGAGGGGTGCTAATACCTTCCCCTTGCGTAACCGACTCCCGAATCCAGGATTTGGTTGCGATGACCATTCGTTTCCCTCTTTGCGTTAGGTTTACTCTGAGCGTTTCCTTTCCCTCTTGTGGGATAAATAACGCATGGTGGCGACTCTTCTGTCATAGCCGGCACCGATTTTCACAGTAGCGACAGCTGGCGACTCTGCTGGGGACATCTGGTTCCTTATGCGAGTCAATCCTAGCGCTTGTTTTCCCTTCTGGGGTTTTGTATTTATTTTTCTGTCTTTACTTTCAGTATTGTATATATTTGTTGTTGTGTTGTGGGTAGAGGGTTAGTTTGAGAGATAAGCCGGACCTGGGTTTGAGTGCACATAGACTTAGAAGTAGAGAGTAGTGGTTAGCCTGCTTGCTTTGCTTGCACCAGCTAGCTACGAAATTTACACTCAGACGATATTCTCTTTGATGGCATCTTGCCTGGCCCTTTGGGCTCGACAGATTGTTGGATTTGAGGGTTGTCGACTCTAGGAACCTATCATTCGGGATTCGGCTAAGTGAGGCCTCCTCAAAGGATGATGATGCCACACTTTTTGGGTATCGTATCATCGCTCTTGAAAGTCTGTGACGCTGATGACCGCATAGAATGTCGTACCTCGTCTACGAGTTAAGTACATACCTGTGAGAGGGTAGGTGGGTCTTTTTGTAGGAAAACTCTGGCCTCATAATACCTGGTTTGTTTCTGTCAGTGAGAATTGGTTATGAGGGTTCTTTTGTGGTTGGTTTGGATTAAGGAGAAGATCTGATGGTTCTCAAGTGGCAGTACAGCACAGCACAGTTCTTCATCATTGCACTTGATCCCCTGTTTGCATATGCATCTGCATTTTCATGTTTGCATTTCATTAACGTGTATTTATGTTGCAGGTGTGTTTGTTCCCCTCAGATTCTAGTATTCTTCTTGCCAGACATGGAGTCCATGAAGAGAATAGTTGCTTACAGGTTGCCTTCTCCAGATATCAGTTCCTTATTGCAGTTGGTTACTCTAGCAGATCAGAGAGTGAGGGCTGAGTTTAGAGAGTCTTATGGGAGACTGCTCAGTTTGGTGTGCAGACCTTCTGCGTTTGAGATGACTAGATTGTACACCTTGATGCAGTTTTACGAGCCTCAGTTGAGATGCTTTTTGTTCCCTGATTTTATTCTGGCTCCTACTTTGGAGGAGTATTCTGATATACTGGGAGTTCCTGTGTTAGATCAGATGCCTTTTGTTCATGAGTATACTGAGCCTGAGTTGGCTAAGCTTGCTGAGATCGTCAGTTTAGATGCTTCTGAGTTCCCCGGAGGTTTGGTCAAGCTGAATGGAGCTTATGGTTTTCATTTTTCTTGCTTGGTTGAGAAGGCTACGCAGTGTGCGAAGGACGGATGTTGGATTGCTTTCAGTGCTATTCTGGCTGTTTGCATTTATGGGATTGTATTGTTCCCGAACCTGCCTGATTTTGTTGATTCAGATGCTTTCTTTATTCTTGCCTCGAAGAATCCGGTGCCTACTCTCTTGGGTGACGTTTATCATTCTATTCACTACAAGAATGAGAAGTGTCAGGGAAAGAATGTTTCTTGCTGTGTACCTCTTCTATCCAGGTGGTTTCAGGGACATCTTCCTAAGAAGGGACCTTTTGTTGATATTATTGGTACTTTGGATTGGTCTTCCAGATTGATGGGATTGTGTGCTGAGAACATTGTTTGGTTTGATCAGAACCTGCTCGGAGTGAATATTATATATAGTTGCAGTGGCTTTCTGAATGTTCCCTTGATTGGACGGAAAGGTTGTATTAACTATAACCCTTCTCTGCTTGTGAGACAATTTGGCTATGCTTTGAGGGACTCTCCGGTTGAAGACGAGATACAGGAATCTCTGTATCTCACAGGTTTATTAGATGGAGATGTTTTGGTTAGATTGAGGCGTGCTTGGGGTAATATTCACAGAAGAGGAAAAACATTTCTTGGTAAGAGTGATATTCGAGCTTATAATCCTTATTGGCTCTGGATCCATAAGAGAGTTAGGACTTCTTTGATGCCATATCCGGTGCCGAACCTCTGTATCTTCCGGTGATCAAGGAACCTACTTCAGTAGAGATTGAGAAGTATAACAAGCTGCTGGCTGAGAAAGAAGAGTTGCAAAGAGCCAATGAAGAGTTAGAGAAAGAGATTTTTCAGCTTCGGCATGAGAAGAATGAGGCAACTTTCACTTTGAAGAAGCAGACTGAGATGATTAATAGGTTGGGTTCAGATTTGACCGAAGAGACCAGCAAAATAGAGAAAGTAGGAGTAGCCCTGAATGGTGTTAGTAGTGTACTTGCTACTAAGAAAGAACTTCTGAACAAGGCTTATTCTCGACTTTCCAAATGGGAATCTTTGTGGAATACAACGCTTACCAAACGGAAGGAGCGTGAAGATAAGTTAAAGCTTCGGATTTCCCAGTTAGAGGAGCAGATCAGTGCTAAGGATGCGAAGATTGCTGAAGAGGTATCTCTTAGACGTGACGCGGAGTCTAGAGTGAGTAGCATGGTCAAACAGACTAGGGGTGGTGAATTGAAGGCTGGCTCCAAGAGATGCAGGGTTGATGAGTGTTATGGCAGAGGAACTTGTGAAGAGGACGCCAAAAAGCTGAGATCCACTGTTGAGCAGCATACATTACTGATACAGGAGCTAATCTCCAGACTAGGTCATTCGGAGACGTTGAGGATATTGGAAGATGTCAGAGCACGCCATTTGGCCTGATTTATCTTTGCTTTGCTTTTGTTATCTGTACTTGTATTTTGACCATCGCCAGGCTTGTTGGCCGAGGTCTGTTCAGTTGTATTCAGTTGTACCTTTGTACTCTGCCTCTTGGCATTTGTTTATGTATGAGGTTTCTGATTCTGCGCTTGCTCACTTGGGACTCCATTGTCGTTATGGCTTCTTCTCTGGAACTAGAATCGGGGGGGAATTTAACATGTTGCATATTTACACGTGTGCATTTGCATATTCATATTGCATGGCAGGTACCTTTTTTGAGCTCGAATCTTATCTCCTGCGTCTTACAGGTTGTTTCAGGATTGACGAACAGAGAATTCACCGGAACGCTACAAGAAGCAACAGTAAGAAGATCATGGATCAAGTACAGTCCGAGATGCAGGAGATCCGGGATAGGTTGGCCCAATTCATGCAGACCATGGAAGCTGTGGCTAAAGGCCAGGAACATCTTCAAACTCTGGTGCAACCGCTGCTGGCGCGAGCGGCTGGTAATATTGAATACAACTCGGCTCATGTTGAGACTCCTCGCAGGGAGGAAGTGATACCAAATGCTGGTGAGACTGGTATTGGCAACGGCAACGGTAACGCTGGTAACAGAAATGCTGATAATGTTAATGGGAATGTGGATATCAACAGGAATGTTGGTATCAACACTGGCTTCGGTGACAACAATCAGGGTCTTGGATTTGGCAATCGGGATGGCAATGATGGTTTCAATAATCAGGGCTTCGGCAACAGAGGGTTTGGTGATAACAATCAAGGTTATGGTAATAATGGCTACGGTAATGCTGGGTTTGGCAATGTGAATACCACTGGTGCTGGGATGGGTCCTTTCAATACTGGTTTTGGGACAGTGGCTGCTAATCAAGAACTTGGCAATATGAGGTATGATCCCAGGTTCTTCCAAAGTGGTCATGGTCATGGTCGTAATGCTGCTTATGACGGATATGGTAATGAGGGGCCGTACTGGAATAGAGATCGTCAGGAAGATGCCTTTTCTGGGCAAGGCATGGGTTTTGAGGGTCCCACTGATAGTGATCGGAGGATTAAAATGTTGGAGGAAATAATGAGAGGTATAGCCAATCAAAATTCTGCAGGATTGGACATGGCTACCATGGGACTGGTTCCTGGGCTGAAAGTGCCATTGAAGTTCAAAGATCCCATTTTCGATAAATATAAAGGGGATACATGTCCACGGGTTCATGTGCGTTCATACTACCGTAGGATGTCTGCGTACTCTGATGATGAGAAGATGCTTATGCATTTTTTCCAAGATAGTTTGTCAGGACCATCGCTGGAATGGTACATGGGACTAGAGCCTGCACAGGTCGGAAGTTGGAAAGAATTGGCTGATGCTTTCGTCAAACATTACCAATACAATAGTGACCTTGCACCAAATAGGGTTCAGCTTCAAAGTCTTTCATAGAATAACGGGGAAAGTTTCAAGGAGTATGCTCAGCGTTGGCGCGATCTGGCGGCAAGAGTCCACCCCCATATGGTTGAAAGGGAATTGATTGATATTTTTGTAGGAACATTCTCTGGGATGTACTATGATAAATTGCTCAATTGCTAGATGGGTAGTTTCTCTAACATGATACTCATGGGGGAACGAATTGAGAATGGCATCAAAATTGGTAAGATTCAAGCCGGTGAGTCGACCTTAGCTGGAGGTGCGAAAAAGGTCTTTAGTGGTAAAAGGAAAGGAGATGACAGTGCAGTGTATGGTGGTCGAGGACGAGGTAGAGGTCGGAATCAGTATCTTCAACAACAGGTTGCTAGTGTGACGATCCCTATACCACAACAACGACAACAACCACAATAGCAGCAGCAACAACAACAAAGGTATAATCCTGCTCAGAGAAGGATCCAGAATGGGAAGCCGAAGAGGGTATTTGATACACCTCCGTCAACGTATGCAGAACGGCTTCAGACGCTTTTAAGTTTGAATCTGGTTGAGAAAAGAACGTTGGACCCACCCACGGGAGCACTTCCTTACGGGTATGATACTAGTAAGCAGTGTGAATTTCATTCCGGGGCACCCGGACATGATATCGAGAGTTGTCATGCTTTTAAACACAAAGTCCAAGATTTGATTGATATTAAAGTCATCAATTTCAGTAATGATGGTCCCAATATTGTTCAGAAACCAATGCCGAATCATGGAGCGAACGCTGTTTTAACAGAGGAGGATTTGGATTTGGTTATGGACGTAAATGATCTGAACACACCTTTGAGCTATGTTAAAAGCAGATTGTTGAAAGGAGGGGTCTTTCCCGGATGTGATGAGTACTGTCTGGATTGTTGGACCCGACCAGAAGGCTGTAATGATTTGTAGATAGGTATTCAGGCCATGATTGATGAGGGAACTTTGCAGTTTGACCGCACTGTTGTTGAGAAACCTGGTGAGGAAACATGTGAAAAGCAGGGTGAGGTCGCAATAATTATAATTCTACGAAAGACTATTACGATATCAGCGCCCACCAAGCGGCCAACTATCACAATAACGAAAGCAGGACCCGTTCCTTATGAGAGTACGAAAGCCATCCCATGGAATTATGGGTTGGAAGCTTTTTGCAACGGGGAAAAGATTAATACGGATAGCCAGCCAGCAGGGGCAGTGGGCAATATTGTTGAAGCAGGAGGTATGACCCGAAGTGGTGGAATCTTCACTTCACCTGAAATCGAGGCTGAAAGAATTGTTAGAGGCAAAGCCAAAGTGAATGAGGGAGGACCTTCCCAGTCGAAAGAGAAGGAAACATCGGTCAAGGATGTAGAAGAGTTTATGAGGTTGATTCGCAAAAGTGACTATAAGATTGTGGAGCACTTGCAGCAGACGCCCTCCAAATTTTCAATACTATCCTTGTTGCTTTGTTCAGAGGCCCATCGGAATGCCTTGTTGAAAATCTTGGACACATCTTTTGTACCTCAGGAAGTAATTGTTAATCAGCTTGAGGGGGTATTGGCGCATGTGAATGCTGGTCACAACCTGGGATTTACTGACTTTGATCTGACGCCTAGAGGTCGAGACCATAATATGGCCTTGCACATTTCAGTGGAGTGTCGTGGCACTGTTATGTCGCACGTTCTTGTAGACACCGGATCACCGTTGAATGTGTTTCCAAAGAAGGCTATGATGAAGCTAGATGTCCGGGGAATCATATGCACGCCAAGCGATTTGGTCGTGAGGGCTTTTGATGGGACCAGAAGGTCGGTGTTTGGGTCCATAACGTTGCCGCTCCAAGTCAGGCCGGAAGTGTTTGACACTGTGTTCTACATCATGGATATACATCCAGCTTACAGCTGTTTACTCGGGCGACCATGGATACATTCTGCAGGGGTTGTGACGTCCACGCTGCATTAGAAACTTAAGTACATGGTTGGTGATAGTGTTGTTACTATTTGCGGAGAGGAGGACATTCTGGTTAGTCATCTCTCGTCATTCAAGTACGTCGAAGTGGATGGGGAGATCCATGAGACGCCATGCCAAGCCTTCGAGGGGTTGCAGATCAAGGATAAGTCTCATGTTCCCAGCAAAGGGGCAGAAGTGGCCATGTCTTCATACAAAGACGCTCAGGCAGTGGTTCAGGCTGGAGCAACCAAAGGATGGGGCCAAGTCTTGGAAATTCCGGTCAAGATGGACAAGTTTGGATTGGGGTATCGCCCGACATCGTCGTCCTCCGTATCAGGCGTGCCAAAATTCAAAGGACCAGTGGTGATCACTCCAAGTGGAGTATGCTATGAAACGATCAATGTTGTTTCCGATACTGAAGACGGAGATAGTGACTGCGATATGGACTCCTGGATCAAGCCCGGCGTGCCAGGACAGAATTTGTGCAACTGGTCTATCCAGGAACTTGTCCCAGTGACTACAAAACAGTAATGATTTGTTTTCTCAATTATTGTATAATCCTGTGCCCTACCCGGGGCATAGTGATTTTGTTTTTAGGGCTACCTGCTTATGTGTGTACTTTGTTTAAACATTAATAAAGGCGTTTTTCGCATACAAATTTTGTGATCCTTGTTTTTCCTGTTTTTGTTTAACAATAAAATGGCAACGTGGTTATGTGCTTTGTTTGCATTATTTGAAACATTTAACCATTCTCATTGCAGGATTCATATTTCAGACGACACCGATCACGAACTTCCTATGACTCGCTTTGACTTCGAGCACCCGATATTTCAAGCAGAAGAAGAGATTGCTGAGGATAGTGACTTATCAGAAGAGCTGACTCGACTTTTGAAACAAGAAGAGAGAATCATTCTGCCTCATCAGGAGGAAATTGAAATTATCAACGTGGGGTCCGAAGAGGTTGTCAGGAATATCCGAATAGGGGTTGCACTGCAGAGTGATATCAAGCAAAGGCTCATTGAGATGCTGCGGGAGTACAGTGATATATTTGCTTGGTCTTACGAAGACATGCCTGGGTTGGATACAGACATGGTGGTTCACCGTCTGCCATTGTGTGAGGAATGTCCACCGGTTAAGCAAAAACTCAGAAGAACTCGACCAGATATGGCTGTGAAAATTAAGGAGGAAGTTCAGAAACAGTGGGATGTCGGTTTCCTGGTTGTTACAACTCATCCCTCATGGGTCGCTAATATAGTACATGTACCAAAAAAAGATGGTAAGGTGCTGATGTGCGTGGACTATCGAGATTTGAATAAGGCGAGCCCAAAAATGACTTTCTGCTTCCTCATATTGATGTGCTGGTCGACAACACCGCTTAATTCTCCGTGTTTTCCTTCATGGACGGCTTTTCAGGCTATAATCAGATAAAGATGGCGCCGGATGATATGGAGAAAACAACTTTTATTACCCCGTGGGGAACGTTCTGCTACAAAGTGATGCCCTTTGGTTTGAAGAACGCCGGGGCAACATATCAGCGAGCTATGACGACACTCTTTCATGACATGATGCATAAAGATATCGAAGTCTATGTTGACGATATGATTGCCAAATCCCAGACGGAGGAAGAGCATCTGGTTAATCTTCTGAAATTGTTCAAGAGGCTTAGGAAATTCAGGCTAAGACTGAATCCTAATAAGTGCACCTTCGGGGTGAGATCCGGTAAGCTATTGGGGTTTATTGTGAGCGAAAAAGGAATTGAGGTTGATCCTGCTAAAATAAAAGCAATACAAGAAATGCCAACGCCGAAAACAGAAAAAGAGGTTCGTGGCTTTTTAGGGAGGTTGAACTACATTGGCCGGTTCATATCTCATCTAACGGCCACGTGCGAGCCATTATTCAAGTTATTGAAAAAAGATCAGGTTGTGACCTGGAATGAAGATTGTCAAAGGGCATTTGAAAAAATAAAAGAATATTTGCAGGAACCTCTGATATTGATACCCCCAGTAGTCGGGAGACCGTTGATTATGTATTTGACGGTTCTTGAGAAAAGTATGGGTTGTATTCTCGGTCAACATGACGAGACTGAACGTAAAGAGCATGAGATTTACTACTTGAGTAAAAAGTTCACAGACTGTGAGTCCCGTTACTCAATGCTCGAAAAAACGTGTTGTGCGCTAGCCTGGGCTGCCAAACGTTTGAGGCAATACATGCTAAACCATACAACCATGCTAATTTCAAAGATGGATCCGATCAAATACGTGTTTGAAATGCAAGCCCTTTCCAGAAGGATTGCCCGATGGCAGATGGTATTAACAGAATACGATATTCAGTATGTTTCTCAAAAGGCTATTAAAGGAAGTGTTCTATCAGAATACCTAGCTGAGCAGCCAATTGATGATTACCAGTCGATGAGCTTTGATTTTCCTGACGAGGATATCATGTACTTAAAAATGAAGGACTGTGAGGAGCTGTTGCCAGATGAAGGTCCAAAGTGGGTTCCAAATGGCAATTGATATTTGATGGTGCCGTCAATTCGTATGGAAGTGGAATAGGGGCAATCATTACTACTCCCCATGGGTCGCACATCCCATTCACTGCTAGATTGAGCTTTCCAGTTACCAACAATGAGGCCGAATATGAAGCGTGCATTATGGGGCTTGAAGAAGCTATTGATCTGAGAATTAAAAATCTTGATGTGTACGGAGACTCTGCTCTAGTTGTGAACCAGATCAAGGGAGAGTGAGAGACTCGTCAGCCCAATCTGATACCCTATATGAATTATGCAAGGAGGTTGTTACCTTTCTTTGACAAGGTGGAATTGCACCATGTACCACGAGCAGAAAATTAGATGGCAGACGCTCTTGCGACTTTGTCTTTGATGTATAAAGTTAACTTCTGGAATGAGGCTCCCAGGATAGTTATCTCTCGCCTTGATAGGCCCTCTTTCATATTCTCCATTGAGGAAGCTTCCGATGGTAAACTGTGGTATTATGATATCCAGCAGTTCCTGAAGACCCAATAGTATCTGTCTGGGGCGTCCAGTCGTGATCAGAAGACTCTTAGGAGATTGGCTGGCAATTTCTATCTGAATCCGGATGGGGTTTTGTATAAGAGAAACCACGACTTGGTGTTGTTGCAGTGTGTGGACGAGAAAGAGGCTAAGTTGCTAATGGAAGAAATCCACGAGGGTACATTTGGCACGCATGCCGGCGGACATGCAATGACGAAAAAGCTATTAAGAGCAAGGTATTACTGGCTAACAATGGAAACAGATTGTTTCAAGTTTGCAAAGAAGTGTCATAAATGCCAGATTTATGCGGACAAGATTCATGTGCCTCTGAGCCCTCTGAACGTTATGCCGTCGCCTTGGCCTTTCTCCATGTGGGGAATTGATGTGATTGGAAAGATTGAGCCCACGGCATCCAACGGACATCGTTTTATCTTGGTAGCTATTGATTACTTCACCAAATGGGTTGAAGCGACATCGTATGCTAATGTTACCAAACAGGTGGTAGCCAGATTTATCAAGAAAGATATTATCTGCAGATATGGAATCCCGGAGCGGATTATCACTGACAACGGTTCGAATTTGAATAACAAGATGATGAAGGAATTGTGCCAGAATTTCAAAATTGAACATCACAACTATTCTCCTTATCGGCCCAAGATGAATGGCGTTGTTGAAGCGGCCAATAAAAACATAAAGAAGATCATTCAGAAGATGGTTGTGACCTATAAGGACTGGCATGAGATGTTGCCTTTTGCTTTGCACGATTATCGTACGACGGTACGCACATCAACCGGGGCAACTCCTTTTTCACTTGTATATGGTATGGAAGATGTCCTACCATTGGAGGTTGAGATTCCTTCTCCGAGGGTTTTGCGTGATGTCCAATTAGATGAGGCAGAATGGGTGAAAGATAGATTGAATCAGCTTAGTTTAATGGATGAGAAGAGATTGGCTTCTCTAGCATATGGTCGGTTGTACTAGAGCTGGATGAAGAAAGCTTATGATAAGAAGGTGTGCCCTCGAAGCTTTCAGACGGGCGATCTTGTGCTGAAAAAGATTCTCCCACCATAATCAGATCACAGGGGCAAATGGACTCCCAATTATGAAGGTCCATATGTTGTTAGAAAGGTTTTCTCTGGAGGAGCCTTATTGTTGTCCACCATGGATGGTGAGTATTTCACATCCCCTGTGAATTCGGACGCAGTTAAAAAATACTTTGCTTAAAGAGACCCGCTGGACAAAAAAAGAAAGTCCAGGAAAAAATGGGGCATCCCGGCGAACCATAAAAAAGGAATAAAAGGTTCGAGCAAAAGTTAGGGATAAAATTGAAAAAATGTACACCCGCGAAGTTGAAAACCTGAAAAGGGCAACTTCGGTAAAAAAAGGGTATCCCGGTGAATTGAAAACCCGCAAAGGGCGGTTCACGCAAAAGTTAGGGATTTGAAAAAGCAAATGACTGCAGTCTGAGTTTGATACTGCATTGCTTAAGTGGTTTGGGAGTACCTGAGGGTCGTATATCCAAAACAATCTCTTCCGAAGATCGAGTATCGGGAAAGCGTCAGAGTCAGGCGAGTCATAGGAGGATCAGCTCATGGTGTTCGTCTGTACCACGTTGCCGACATGTATACAAATTTTCTTTGTGCTTCTATAATATTTGTATTTTTGTTTGTGCGTAACTTCCTCTTTTCAGGAGTTGCATCCAGTGTACAAAATTTTGCCGATTTACAGGCTCGTTATCAATAAAGCATGTTATTCAGTACTTGATGTTTGTTCTTTACTATTTTGTTTGTCAAAAACGCCGATGTTTGTGATAAACTGACATGTGCATAAACTTGCTGGCCCTTGCTAATAATTGCTAAAACTTCGAATTGACTGAACGAATGTCACGAATGCTAACCGGGATAGATCTTGTTGTATAGATTTATTTTGTCTCGTTGGTGTTTTGCAGGTTTTCACCTTTGGAGCAAACAGTTAGGGAACTTGTGTTTCCCCAGCCAGAGTCCCGTGACCTAGTGATTGTATCACTCCTCAGCAGATGGAGGTCACATCTTATCTCAGAAGATTGGAGAGAGCAATTACCTTTATTGAATGTGGTTTGTCCTCCCCGGAAGAGTATTCCCCAGGAAAGTTGCCAAGAGAGTATCCTCAGTGGATTTTGATGTCCCCAACAGAAGGTGTATTCCCAGTAGTGAGTATGTGCACACTCAATACCCAGCATGGGTAACTCTCGCAGAGTATAACCAATTCGTCTTTGGTTCAGAAGAATTATCCCCGCGCAGGATTGTTTTTCCTTCTCCCCAGCAGGTTGTTTTTCCTCCGACAGGATGAACATCATCAGCAAAGTTCGTAATTTCAAGCTTGTGAGCCATTCCCCAACAGGATGGTTATCCCCAGCGGAGTTAGTTTCACATATCCAACATTTATTTTATTGAAGTGCTTTGTGATATTTGGTTATCCCCAGCGGATTGGGTCTTGTCTTCAGCATTTATTTTGCTGAAGCGCCTCTTGGCATCTTTGCATTTTGCATATCATCATATTTGCATTTACCCAAATGCGTAGCATTTCCATGCCGTATGGAGCATTACGCCATTGTCAAACATACGCATTCTGAAACATGAGCCAGGTTGGTTACCTCTTTGGTTTCAGGTGTTATCCCTTGCAGAGGAGTGGGATTCTTGCTCAGAAGGATCTCTAGATATTCAAATTCTCGACGTGAGATAGGTGATGATAACGTTCGTCCCCTAGCAGAGTTGCTTGGTTAAGTTTCTCTTCATCCCCAGAGGGATTTTTGTCAGGTTACTGTTACGTCAGCAGTAAAAGGTTTCAAGCCTTAAACCTTCGGAGGTGTCACTGGTGATTTCCCCACAGAGTGGTGTGATTAAGTTTCTCGTATTTCCCAACAAAGTATTCTTCAAATGTACCTGTGTTGACAGTGATTATTACCTGTGATGGACAGAGATCATACCTGTGTTGACAGAGTTTGTTATCCATATTAACGGAATTGTACCTGTGTTGACAGTGATGTTGTACCCGTGCTGATGGTGATTGTTATCCGTATTGACGGAATTGCTCCCCTGTGTTGACAGTGTTTGTTACCTGTGATTGACAGTGATTGTTACCTGTAATGGACAGAGATCGCGCCTGTGTTGACAGAGATTGTTACCTGTGATGGACAGAGTTTGTTCTCCATATTAACGGAATTGTACCTGTGTTGACAGTGATGTTTACCTGTAATGACGGTGATTGTTATCCGTGTTGACGGAATAGTACCTGTGTTGACAGTGATTGTTGTCCATGTTGACGGAATTCTTCCCTGTGTTGACAGAGATTGTTACCTGTGATCGACAGTGATTTGTACCTGTGATCGATAGAGATTGCGCCTGTGTTGACAGTGATTGCTACCCGTGTTGACGGTGATTATTATCCGTGTAAAGATCGTACCTGTGATGGACAGAGATTGTACCTGTGTTGACAGTGTTTGCTACCCGTGCTGACGGTGAGTGTTATTCGTATTGACGAATCGTACCTGTGGTTGACAGAGATTGTTACCTGTAATGGACAGAGATTGCGCCCGTGTTGACGGAAGTGTTACCTGTGATTGATAGAGA
Source organism: Lathyrus sativus (assembly GCA_963859935.3). Taxonomy (NCBI): domain Eukaryota; kingdom Viridiplantae; phylum Streptophyta; class Magnoliopsida; order Fabales; family Fabaceae; genus Lathyrus; species Lathyrus sativus. The sequence goes on along the minus strand of OZ012735.1, from coordinate 56,029,154 downwards.
TTGTTACCTGTGATGGACAGAGATTTGTTACCTGTGTTGACAGTGATTGTTGTTCGTGTTGACGGATTTGTTACCTGTGTTGATAGTGATTGTTGTCTGTGTTGACGAAAGTGTTACCTGTGTTGACAGTGATTATTACCCGTGTGGACGGAGTTATTACCTGTGGTTGACGGAGTTGTCCCCAGTAAAGTTAATAATGATTGTTATCCGTGTTGACGGAGTCATTACCTGTGATTAACAGAGATCGTTATTCCAATTATGGACTAAATTGTACCCATGTTGATGGAGTCTTTCCTTGTGTTGACGAAGTTTAGTCCGGTGGTGGACGGAGTTGTTTCTCGTACAGTTAATTTGATGCCTGTGGCGTCACACAGGGGGTTAATGTTGAAATTCCAAGTTTTATCATATAATTGATTAGTTGTTGCCGTAACAACTGGGTTCAGCACAACAGATGTTGTTCCCCAAGCAGTTTTTGTTGTGTATTTCTGCGATTGACAAATTTCTGGGTTTCTTGGTATTCAACCGTCTTCTACCTCGATTGTTTGAAGGTCGTTCACTCTTCACCCAGTCGGGTCCAAGCCGTTTGAATAGGGGCAGCTGTTGCACCCCAAAATTTGCTCAACCTTTTCTTACCTGGTTTATGTTTCATTGCATTATCATTTGCATAGTTATCATTTGCATATCATGGTATCATTCATATAGCAGGGGATCAAGGTGATTCTTATCAAGAGAAGCCTAGCAAGAGGTCTCATTCAAGATTAAGAGTTATCAAAGTCATCAGAAGGTGGTTTGAGTGCCTAAGAGTTAGATGTTTGAGTGTGAATTTTCTCCTAACTTGAGGATCAATTGAAGACCATCAGAGGGTTTTGAAATGTTGAATGTGAGAAGAGGATGTGTATGAAGCTCATAGAATGCCTAGAGGGCCATGGGAGAGATTAATCAAGTCATTGGGTCAAATACAAGAGCCACAGTTGAGGTGCAAGCAATTAGGGTTTCATCTGGATCAATTCTAGGTCAACTGGACAATTGAAGAGTATCAAGGCCTACTTTAGGTCATGGAGTTCATGAAATGATGTGATAAGACATTTGTGGTGTTGTGCCAAGATCAAATCAAGAAGATTCAAGAGTGTGGGAAGTTGCTAAATTAGGGTTTCAGTGTAAAATCCCCTGTTTAGTGCCTAACTTCAAGACCACATAAGTCAAGATACAAGTTTCAAATGGATCTTTGGCCAACATGAAACTTGTAGAGCATCTCAATACCTTTAATTTTAGTACTAAAAGTCCTCCATTGAATCTATAGAACTCAAGTTATGGTCCAGACAAGTTACAAGTCCTCAGATGCCACTGAAATTTGTCTGTGAAAATCATATGACTTCAAATCTATTTTTGACCTAGAAGGAGGTTTCAACTGAACTTTTGGCCAACATGGAAGTTGTTCCTCATGATCTTAGATTTCTAAATTGTATTAGAAATCTTCCATCTGATTTGTAGAACTCAAGTTATGAGGTTTACAAGTCAGGGGTATTTTGGGAAAGTGAGATTATAGGTCATTTTCAACCATAGGCCAAAATCTCCAACTTGCACTTGTCAAATGAAATTTTGTTCAACATGAAAGTTGTTCAAAATGGGGTTTTTAGGCCAGCCAAGAGGTCATGAGGGATTGATTGAGCTCATAGCAAGAGTTGGTTTGAATTGGTTTCAAAAAGGGGAAAATTCAAATGTGTAAAGGAGGGGAAAATGTAATTTTGTTTTAGATGACCAAAACCAAGCAAGTGAGTACATTTTCTGATTGGAAATCACATTTTAAACACTTTGGTTTTAACAGAATTTTTAGGTCAGGCCAAGTTTTGGGAGTTACCATGTTGTTACTTCACTTGTAAGTTACATTGCCAAAACACTACACAATACAATTCAGGTTATTCTTTCCATCCAATTTCACTCCAAATGACATGTGCAAGGTGTTAGAACTTTCTGGAACAAGTAACAAGCTTGCATTACACGACTGGTATAAATTTTGAATGCAAAAAATCAGAAAATGTGAACCACGGATTTGGGCCTCAAATGGATTGCAAAAGCCCATGGAAAGCTTCTATATATTGTTTAGAGTGAATTCAGAGCAAGGTTGAGCTTCATTTCATGCTGAAACCAGAAAGAGCAAGCAAATTTTCAGAGCTGCAACTTCAAATCGTGTTTTGAGATTCAGACCAATTCAAGCCAAATTGAAGGTTGCTTTCAGTTTCTCTTGGATTATTGAAGCTATCTGGAGAGTTTTGGAGGAAGAAACGAGCTACAAGTACCTCTGTCAACAGATCTAGAGCAGGTTAGCAGCTCTCAACATTCTACATGATTTAGCATGAGTTAGATAGTTTTGAGCTTGCTTTTAGAATCAGGAATAGATGTAGATCGTTTCTGGATAGGAATTTGGACAATTAGAGACAATGTAAGATCATGTATGAATTCTGTTGAGGCACGATTTGGCTTGATCTTGAGGAATTGACATGAATTGGATAGATGATGATGACCTAGGAAGCATGAGGAACATTTCTGTGCAATTAGTTTAGGATTTGATGATGATCAGAATTGAGGTGCATCTTGAGTTTGCCTTCGAATTTTAAAACCTAGCTAGATATAGAGGAAATGGATGTGATATTTAGTTTCAGTGTGAAATTCTGAGGGGGATCATGTTAAGTTTGGTGTTGTTTGGACGCTTGTGATTGCTTGATCGTCGGAGAAGACAACCGGAAGTCTTCTCCGGCCACCTGAGAAACTTCCATCCGTTTTGGGATTCAAATGAGGAAGATGATGCACAGCCATCAGATCAAGTTGAAAGTAAGACTTTGTAAGCGCGTTGGATGGCCACGATTGATTCTTATTTGGTTGACCTTGACTGTAGCAAAACGCTGCGTTTCATTTAACTGAGTTGGCAGCTTATGTGGCGCGTTCTAGAGCCTCAGATGAGAGGACTTGGTCTCTTGATCCTACGTTCCTTGTTTTATCTTGCATTTTATTTAGTTTTAATTGATTTTGATTTTATTTTAATTCACTTTCATTCCAAAAATCATATTAAATTCATTCTTGATCAGAAAATTATTTTAAAAATACCTCCATGATCTTGAGAGAATTTGTGATTTTTTGTAATTGTTAGATGGCATTTTCATGCATTTTTCCATTTAATTTGATTTTTCTTATTTTGTTAATTCTTTTAATTTTGCATATTTGACCATCTGTTTTGTGGAGTTTTGTTCTTCCAATTGGTGATGAGTTTGGCTTTGATTTTTTAGTATGTGTTAGGGTAGACATGTATGTTCCCTTAGAATTTTTGGTGGATTTTTAGAATAAAATTAGGTTCTGTTTTAGGTGTTGAGTTTAGAACCTTCCCAAATTTGTGGATCCCCTTGACCTATTTCACTTTAGGAATTGTTTAGATAACTTAGAAGTTGAATTAGGCTTCAATCTTTTCACATTAGTTTGTTAAAACATTCATGTTCCCCTAGGAATTTAATTAGAATTTTATAACTTTGTTTGCCATTTTTTTTGAATTTTGCAAGTTGCTTGTGTTTGTGTTGTTCTCTCTTGAGTGCCTTTGCTTGTTTGGCTTGGTTAGTGACTTTGGAGCTTGCTTGGCTTGGATTACTTTTTGGGAGGTCTTCTGGACTTGATATAGATGCTATGGCTTGAAGATTGGAGCTTGGAGTTGAAGTTTCCTTTTCTTTTAGGAGTTGTTTTTAGAAGCTTAGGAATTAGGGTTTCAGGAAGAGCCATTAGAGCTAGTTTTGATTTCTTCATTAAACATAGAATGCATTGTGTGCTTCTATTCCATCCAATGACATGAAGTCCTCCTAGGGAAACTCCATCTCTCTTTTGGAGGGATGTGTGGTATGCCCATAGTTGAGTAGAACTTTGAGGATACCTTTCCATTTCAATGTTGGTACTTGATGATTTCCTTTGGTTTTCATTAAGTTTTCAACATTTCAACCTTCATCTTGGTGATTGTTCCTCTGCTTGGAGTGTGCTTGCTAGAGCTTGAAGATGAAGTTTGATAGAGCTTGAGATAGAAGCTAGCTTGAAGATGAAATCTTGCTGTCAACTTTGCTGTCATTTCAACTATGCTATTTAGAGCTTGCTGTTGTTGTCTGCTGTAGGAGTTTGTTGCTGCTGCTTGTTGCCTCCTCTGTATCTTTTATCTTTCTCTGTATTGTCTTTTGCTTGTGTTGATTATCCTTTAGGTTTGAGGTGGAGCTTGTCTCCTCTTGCCTACTATTTTCTTCCTTGCCTCAATGGTACTGTGGCATAGCATGCATGATTACTGTTTACTGTTTACTGTTTGCTGCTTGCTTTCTTTTGCTGTTTCCCCTAGGATCTCTGATTTCCTCTGTGCAAGAGGGAATTATGACAGACATTAGGTTTTGACCCATGCATGATAACTGTAGGTAGATTCCCCCTTTCAACCATAGTTTTAGAGTGTCTCTCTTTTCTCATCTCAAAACAAATTCAAAAACACAATAATAAGGTTAATTGAAGTCGTGCGTTACGAGCCTTAAGCTATCTGGGAAAAGGTTGGTGGAGGGTCTCTCTCCAGTAATCTGGATGTTAGTATGGTACCCTTTGGGTGACATACGAAGCGTTCACTCCTGGGTCATAGTCTCTAGTGCGACTGAGATTGCAAACATCCTAAAAAACAGTTCTTTCGTAAAAAAAACTCAAACAAACATTCAAACTCTGTTTTTGTCCTCTTCGACCTTTAATCAGGAAAACCCTTTTCAGAAGGAGATAAACAACTGTCAGACAAACTTGTGTCTTCGTAGCCCGAACTACGTTTGTTCTGATCTTTCATGCCATATGAAAGTACGTAGGCACGAGATGCGACATCTCGGCGAGCAACCTTCCCCCCATAACCCGTAGTTAGGCGAACTACGTTGACTCTGATTTCTCGTTCCAGACGGGAATACGTAGGCATAAAGTGCAATACTTTACCGAGTCATTTTCTTTTCTTTTTTAACCCAGACCTTTAGAGTAGATAGATAAACACACCCTTAGATAGAAAACAAGCATGGATCCCGTCGAGTACGACGGACGTGAGGGGTGCTAATACCTTCCCCTTGTGTAACCGACTCCCGAATCCAGGATTTGGTTGCGATGACCATTCCTTTCCCTATTTGCGTTAGGTTTACTCTGAGCGTTTCCTTTCCCTCTTGGGGGATAAATAACGCACGGTGGCGACTCTTCTGTCATAGCCGACGCCGATTTTCGCAGTAGCGACAGATTGTTGACAAAAGGGGGGAGAAAGTATTGATTTTGGTATACCTAATTTCTCTTGAGTCAAACCTAAACATTCCAAATATTTGCACTAACCCTTGTTTAAAAGAATATTATGTTAGCTATTTTTCTTTCAGGAAAAATTTACTATATATCAGAAACACCTGAAAAATCATAACAAAATGTATGAAGCCAATACTCTGGAGATATGCTAGCTTCTTAAAGTTCTGAATCATCTTGAGTGAGAAAAGACTTCAAAGATAATTCAAGTTTATTCAATTGATCAAATGTAAAACTCATCAGAAGTTGATATGTGTAACACCCTTTTCTACCCCAAAAATATAATGGAAAATCATTCAAATTTATCAGAGTAATATTTTAAACATAATAAAAATCACCTCAAAGGGCGTACATTTCTCAATAATTCAAATCAAAGTCAATGCTCCGTAAACAACGGGTTTTCCCAAAATTACTCAAAAATTGCTCAAATGGCAGTGGAACTCAAAAAGGCAAATCCAAAGTTTTCCTTGCACAGCAACATAATCAAAATAACAAAAATCAATAAAATATGGTTTAAATCAAAGACCCCAACCCGATGTTACACTATCAGAGCAAGACCCTCTAAATCAACCAAAATGTCAAAAACTCCAAAAAGTCCTCGACGACATCCACGGCTAAACCTGGTCATCTGCACGTTACCCACGTGGAGGTAACATTCGAACAGACAGGGTGAGTAAAACCATTCATAATCAATATAGGAATCAATATATAAAATAACATCATTTTCATATTCAACATCATCATAATCATCAAGGAAACATCATAAAGCCATGATATCATAAATTACACCAAATTGTCACATAAATGTAAATGCAACAAGACTCATGCATGTGGTACCAATTCATCAAAATTTGATGGACACTGAGCCATCAACCCTCCATAGATCCCCATCAATAGGATTGAGTCTACACAAGAACCGGAGCACAACAAAATACTTCACATCCGCACAATGGGACTGAAGCCACAAGAATCAAACACTAGACCGAAGTCGGAATGCATATGAATGCATGATACACACGTCAACATCATCCTCATAATAAACTCATTAGGTGCATCATCATTCATCAAAATTATCATAATAATCATGTCATCATATAATCATCAAAACTCATGGAATCAACATCATAACCCATCATCATTACTCATAGGAATCATCATACAATCATGTATTAATCACATAGGAATCACAATCATACTCCTGGTAATTCATCAAGAAAATCACAACATCAAAGCATCAAAATAGCACTGTACAATAACACAATTCGCAAACTCTGCTATGTTCACAGGATAGTTTGTCGTGCGAGTCTGGGGCGAGTGTTCGCCATGCGAAGAGTCGTTCGATGTACGAACTCGCGATTACAGCAAATTGCTGCTATGCAACAGTAGCAAAAACATTCCAAAGGTCCATACGATTTCCTTCCCCAATACCCCAAAAATATCTCTAAATCATTACTAAGGTATTATGGCGATAAAGGCACAAAATCTACGACTTATTAGGTCAATCCTGTATCCTATTTACATCTCCAATTCCCATAATTTCTTACAAATACCCCACAGTCATTAAAGTTCTCCCAATCACTTACCATATACAGTTAAACAACCTCAACAAGAGATTTGGCCACAAAGGCCTAATTTCCCTTACTCTCGAATAAGCTTCAAACCTATCAGAACATCAGTTCAAATCCCTCAAACTCATTGAACTCATAACCAGAAAGGCAACAACAATCCAATACTCAAAAATTCCTAAACCTTTAAATTGGCTTTAAATACATTGAATAATATATTGCAAACAATGAAGTCAATACTCCCCATACTTAAACAACCTCAAAACCAGATTTGACCACGGAGGCCTAATTTCCTCAAACTCAAAAACCTCCTAAATTCTTAAATCGGTACATTGAATCATATATTGAAAACAGTGAAGGTAATACTCCTCATACTTAAACAACCTCAAAAACAGATTTGGCCATGAAGGCCTAATTTCCTCAAACTCAAAATGTCCATTTTCCCCTTAATTCACTTATATTCATTTAAATTAATAACAATACCAATATATTCATATCATATACTATTATTTAAATAAATAACCCAAAATCCATAATTCTTAATACTTCATACCAGCCATCGCAAATCACCAAAAATACGAATATTCCTATTTAAATAAATTAAATAAATATTCCAATAAATTTGGGGTGTTACAAGTCTCCCCCACTTAAAAGAATTTTTGCCCTCGAAAATTACCTCAAGGAAACAGAGTCGGATACGACTCCCTCATCTGATCCTCACGCTCCCAAGCCCAACTTTCTCCAGCTGGTCCTCCCAAAACTACCTTTACCAAGGAAATCTCTTTACCTCGCAGTTGCTTCACTTTTGGCTTATCAATCTGTACTGGCAATGTCTCAACAGTCAAATTATCTCTCACTTGTACATCATCCATCTGAATCACATGTGACGGATCTGGAATGTACTTCCTCAACTGAGACGCATGAAACACATCATGCAAACTCGCAAGCGATGGCGGTAAAGCAATTCGGTCTGCTACTCCTCCAACCTTCTATGAAATTTGATACGGACCAACAAAATGCAGTGTGACCTTTCGAGACTTCAAAGCTCGGCCAATACTAGTTACCGGCGTAACTCTCAAAAACACATGATCTCCCTCTTGAAACTCAAGTGCTTTCCTCCTCTTGTCATGGTAACTCTTCTGACGACTCAGGGAAACTTTCATCTTTTCTTGGATCCTCTTGATATTTTCAGTCATCTGGTGAACAATCTCAGGTCCGAGCATAACACTCCCGTCTGACTCATATCAACGCAAAGGAGTCCTACATCTCCTACCATACAATGCCTCATACGGTGCCATTCCAATACTAGAATGATAATTGTTGTTGTAGGTAAACTCAATCAACGGAAAATGACTATCCCACGATCCACCTTGATCCAACATACAAGCTCTCAGCAAATCCTCTAAAGACTGGATAGTTCTCTCTGTCTGTCCATCCGTCTGCAGATGATAGGCAATCTCAACATGATACCCAAAGCATCTTGCAAACACTTCCAGAATCTCGATGTAAATCTCGGACCTCCATCTGACACAATACTCGACGGTATCCCATGCAACTTCACAATTTCCTCAATATACATCTCAGCTAGCTTCAACATAGAACGATTAATCCTCATTGGTAAGGAATGAGCTGATTTAGTCAATCTATCCACAATCACCCAATTAGAATCATTCCCCCTCACAGTCTTCGGAAAACTCGACACAAAATCCATGAAAATACTATCCAATTTCCACTATGGAACTCAACGGTTGCATCAGACCCAACGGTCTTTGATGTTCAATCTTCGACTTCTGACAAGTCTAGCCAGCATACACAAACTCATCCACTTCTTTCTTCATCCCTGGCCACCAAAACAATTTCCTCAAATCCTGGTACCTCTTCGTAGCACCGGGATGGATACTCAATCTACTTCGATGTCCTTCCTCAAGAATACTCTTTTTCAACTCAACAATATCTGGAACACAAACTCTATCACGACATCTCATGATACCATTTTCATTAATCTGAAAGTCAGCTCTTCGACTTTGATTCATCAAATTCAACCGATCTACCAACTCAAATCAGATTTCTGACCTTCTCGAATCTCATCAAGAATACCACTAGTAAGCTTCAACATACCAAGCTTAACTCCATAAGAAGTCTCTTCACAAACCAAACTCATATCACGAAATTGCTCAATCAGTTCTAACTCTTTTACCATTATCATCGGTATATGCAAAGATTTCCTACTCAATGCATCAGCTACCATGCTTACTTTATCCGAATGGTAATTCAAACCAAAACCATACTTTCAGAAGTTCCAACCATCTTTTTTTCCTTGCATTCAATTCTTTCTGATCCAAGAGATACTTCCAACTCTTATGATCACTAAACACCTCAAATCTCGAACCAAACAAATAATGCCCCCAAAGCTTTAATACAAATACAACAACGGCCAACTCTAAGTCATGCGTCGGATAATTCCTCTCATGCATTTTAAGTTGCCTTGAAGCATAAGCTAAAACTTGTTGATGTTGCATTAACACACCTCCCAATCCCATCAACGAAGCATTACAATATACAATAAATGGTTCTGTCGGATTCGACAAAATTAAAACATGAGCTGCTGTCAGTCTTCTCAAAAGCTCTTGAAAATTTATTCACGCTTTACATCTAAAACAAAAGCTTGAACCTTCCTATTCCACTGCGTCAACAACAAAGATAACTTAGAAAATCCTTCAATGAATTTTCGATAATAATCTGCCAACCCAAGAAAACTTCTGATCTCAAAAACAGATTTTGGAGCTTCCCATTGCGATACTGCTTCAACCTTCGACAAATCAACTGCAATACCTCTACTCGAGATCACATGACCAAGGAACCTCACTTCTTTCAGCCAAAAATCACACTTAGAAAGTTTAGTATACAACTGCTTCTCTTTCAACACTGATAACACAATTTTCAGATGCTCAACATGATCCTCTTCACTCTTCGAGTATATCAAAATATCATCAATGAACACAACCATAAACTTGTCCAAATAAGGATGGAAAAATCATGTTTGTGTATTCCACAGATACACCTAGCATATTAGTCACACCAAATGGCATCACAGAATACTAATAATGTCCATACCTCGTTCTATAAGCAGTCTTCTGAATATCTTCAGCCTTCACACGAATATGATGATACCCAGATCTCAAATCCATCTTACTGAACACACTTGCAACAACCAACTGATCCATCAAATCATTAATCCTTGGAAGTGGATACTTATTCTTGATTGTCACTTTATTCAACTGTTGATAATCCATACACAATCTCATGCTACCATCTTTCTTCCTCACCAACAACACAGGAGCACCCCACGGAGAAACACCCGGTTGAATAAACTTCTTCTCAAGCAACTCTTCCAATTGCTTCTTCAATTCTCCCAACTCAGATGTAGACATCTGATAAGGAGCCATCGACATAGGACTAGTTCCCGGTATCAAGTCCATAGTAAACTCTACCTCACGCTCAGGAGGTAAGTAACTTACGTCGTCTGGAAACACTTTTGGAAATTCCCGAACAACTGGTAGCTTCACGCTCACTGCTTCATAATCAACTTGAAGTGATGCAAACAATGCAAACATCTGAGCCTCATATTCTAAGAGTTCTTCTACTTGCTTAGCCGATACAAACATCAGCTCTCCACAATCACCAAACTCTGGGAACCTCACAGTCTTGCTGTAGCAATTGATATGAACATAGTTGAACTCCAACCAGTTCATTCCAAGAATAACATCAATTTGATGCAAAGTTAGACAGACCAAGTCCATCACAAAATTCTTATTATAAATGGTCAAAGGGCGGCTCAAACAGACTAACGCAGTAGTCACATAACCATTAACCGGGGTATCGATAACCATATTCCCAACCATAGAAGATAATTTTAAATTCAACCTCGTAGCACATTCAAGCGAAATAAACGAATGAGTAGCACCAGTATCAATCATAGAAATAAATTTAACATCATTAATAAAGCAAGTACCTCTGATCAAGTTATTTGTCCTGGGTTCTTCTGCACCGCTCAAAGCAAACACTCTGTCGTTCGTCTGAGCAGCAGTAACAGTTTTCTTTGGTTGCTGGCACTGGGTACTGATATGACCTTTCTCTCCACAGTTGAAGCAAGTCGGAGCTTCATCTTTGCATTCAGTACCTCTATGACCTCTCCTACCACAACAATGACATCTCATCACATTATTAGTACAAACCTCAGCACAGTGACCTTGCTCGCCACACTTATAACACTTGCTTGGAGCAGTAGCCGCTCCCCCACTTGACTTTTTCCTATCTAAAGCCTTCTGCTTCCCTTTATCACCAGAAGTAACATCCTATTTCCCTCTATAATGTCATTTCTCTTTCTTCTTACCCAGCTGCTTGTAGTGAGTGGATCGAGCTCGACTATCCTCATCATAAATTCTGCTCTTGTCCACCAGTTCCACAAACCGACGAATCTGCCGGTACCCAATTCCCTGCTTAATCTCTGGTCTCAATCCATTCTCGAACTTGAGAAACTTCGACATCTTTGCGTCAGCATGATTGTAATACGAACGAAACTTCACTAAAGCCTCAAACTTTGTCGTATACTCAGCCATAGTCATATTCCCTTGCTTCAGCTCAAGGAATTCCACCCCTTTCTTGCCCCGAACATCTTCAGGAAAATACTTCCTCAAAAAATTTTCCTTAAACACAGTCCAAGTTATTGCAATTCCAACACCTCCCAATCTCTGACGAGTGTTATCCCATCAGTCCTCAGCTTCCTCTGCTAGCATATGTGTACCAAACTACAGCTGCTTAGCATCAATGCACGCCATAACCCGAAAAATCTTCTCAATCACTATTAGCCACTTCTGCGCACCATCAGGATCATGAGTGCCCATAAAAGTCGGCGGATTGTTCCTCTGGAACTTTCCCCAAAGCACGAAACTCATCTGGAGGTCCACCATTATGGGTCATCACTTGGGCAGCGATTCCAGCGCATCAGCAAGAGCACGATCATTTCTTCCAGCCATCTACAGCCAACAATAGAGTCAAAAGAAAACAACTCATCCAATAGTGTTCTCACACTATTGACTGACAGGGGACTAACAACATAAAAACTTGGTCGGACATACCAACCACGCTCTGATACTACTAAATGTAACACCCTTTTCTACCCCAAAAATATAATGGCAAATCATTCACATTTATTAGAGTAATATTTTAAACATAATAAAAATCACCTCAAAGGGCGTACATTTCTCAATAATTCAAATCAAAGTCAATGCTCCGTAAACAACGGGGTTTTCCCAAAATTACTCAAAAATTACTCAAATGGCAGCGGAACTCAAAAAGGCAAATCCAAAGTTTTCCTTGCACAACAACATAATCAAAATAACAAAAATCAATAAAACATGGTTTAACTCAAAGACCTCCAACCCAATGTTACACTATCAGAGCAAGACCCTCTAAGTCAACCAAAATGTCAAAAACTCCAAAAAGTCCTCGACGACATCCACGACTAAACCTGGTCATCTGCACGTTACCCATGTGGAGGTAACATTCAAACAGGCAGGGTGAGTAAAACCATTCATAATAATCAATATAGGAATCAATATATAAAATAACGTCATTTTCATATTCAACATCATCATAATCATCCAGGAAACATCAAAAAGCCATAATATCATAAATTACACCAAATTGTCACATAAATGCAAATGTAATAAGACTCATGCATGTGGTACCAATTCATCAAAGTTTTATGAACACTGGGCCATCAACCCTCCATAGATCCCCATCAATAGGATCGATTCTACACAAGAAACAGAGCACAACAAAATACTTCACATCTGCACAATGGGACTGAAGCCACAAGAATCAAACACTAGACTGAAGTCTGGAATGCATATGAATACATGATGCACACGTCAACATCATCCTCATAATAAACTTATTATGTGCATCATCATTCATCAAAATCATCATAATAATCATGCCATCATATAATCATCAAAACTCATGGAATCAACTTCATAACTCATCACCATTACTCATAGGAATCATCATACAATCATGTATTAATCACATAGGAATCACAATCATACTCCTGGTAGTTCATCAAGAAAATCACAGCATCAAAATAGTACTGCACAAGAACACAATTTGCGAAACTATGCTACATTCGCTGGACAGTTCGCCGTGCGAGTCTGGGCGAGTGTTCGCCGTGCGAAGAGTCGTTCGTTGTACGAACTCGCAATTACAGCAAATCACTGCTATGCAACAGTAGCAAAAACATTCCAAAGGTCCATATGATTTCCTTTCCCAATGCCCCAAAAGCATCCCTAAATCATTACTAAGGTATTACGGCGATAAAGGCACAAAATCTACGACTTATTAGGTCAATCCTGTATCCTATTTATGCCTCCAATTCCCATAATTTCTTACAAATACCCCACAGTCATTAAAGTTCTCCCAATCACTTACCATATACGGTTAAACAACCTCAACAACAGATTTGGCCACGAAGGCCTAATTTCCCTTACTCTCGAATCAGCCTCAAACCTATCAGAACATCAGTTCAAATCCCTCAAAATCATTGAACTCATCACCAGAAAGGCAACAACAATCCAATAATAAAAAATTCCTAAACCTTTAAATCATTTTTAAATACATTGAATCATATATTGCAAACAATGAAGGCAATACTCTCCATACTTAAACAACCTCAAAAACATATTTGGCCACGAAGGCCCAATGTCCTCAAACTCAAATATCTCCTAAATCCTTAAACCGGCTTTAAATACATTGAATCATATATTGAAAACATTGAAGGTAATAGTCTCCATACTTAAACAACCTCAAAAACAGATTTGGCCACGAAGGCCTAATTTCCTCAAACTCAAAAACCTCCTAAATCCTTAAATCGACTTTAAATACATTGAATCATATATTGAAAACATTGAAGGTAATACTCCACATACTTAAACAACCTCAAAAACAGATTTGGCCACGAAGGCCTAATTTCCTTAAACTCAAAAACCTCCTAAATCCTTAAATCGGCTTTAAATACATTGAATCATATATTGAAAACAGTGAAGGTAATACTCCCCATACTTAAATAACCTCAAAAAAAAGATTTGGCCACGAAGGCCTAATTTCCTCAAACTCAAAAACTTCCTAAATCCTTAAATCGGCTTTAAATACATTGAATCACATATTGAAAATAATGAAGGCAATACTCTTCATACCTTAATTGCTGACTCTAAGCCTTTCTCTTTGATTCTTGGAAACCTCGTGAAGCGTTGCCTCAATCCTCTTCCTCAGAGCTCTGGCCTCTATTTCTTCTCTTTTCACGGTCTAACAAAAATGAATCTTAATTCCCTCAAAATTCCTTTTTATTAAACCTAACTTTGGGCCTTAAAATGGGCTTTCCAATTTCATCCTCACTAACTCCTCCTCAAATGTCCATTTTGCTCTTAATTCACTTATATTTATTTAAATTAATAATAATACCAATATATTCATATTATATACTATTATTTAAATAAATAACCCAAAATCCATAATTCTCAATACTTCATACCAGCCACCGCAAATCACCAAAAATATGAATATTCCTATTTAAATAATTTAAATAAATATTTCAATAAATTTGGGGTGTTACAATATGCACTATGTTTAGAAAACTTCTGACAGATAAACCAGTTCTTTTGAGCAAAAGGTTTATCTACTCCTACAAAAGGTTAATCATGGAAGTGTTCTTTCATTTTGATTATCTTTTTAGAGTTGCTCATTTCAGGGGGAGCTTTGTGCTTCTTTCTGATATATGTTTTGGTGATTACCCGACAAATATTGTTCATCAAAATAAAATGTTTTGTCATCATCAAAAAGGGTGAGATTGTTAGAACAAGATTTAGTTCTGCATTTGTATCTCTAAGTTTTGATGATAATAAGTCAGTATTTGTGTGAGAACAATTTTGGTACCCTAACGGTTTATTATTGTGTATCTTTAGTAAGCATCTTTGATTCTGACTCTTGAACATGAAACGTTACAAGTTTCTGAATACATTGATCTAAATTGCTTATGCTCAAACTCACGAATGAGAAGCTTCTAAGGAAATTGTATGTTGTTGATGTAACGTTCTCTTGGCTCTTGCTTCTTACGTCTGGCTCTGATCAATTCACTTCTGAAGACTACTCAAGCTTCTGAAGGTTAAAAGCTAAAGGTTCTAAAAACTCTGAAGAATCTCAAGTCAGATATTGATGTGATCAAACTTTTAATTATTGATTGAAGTTTCTGAACTCAAGCTTCCAAAGATTAAAAGCCGAAGGTTCTAAAAGCTCTGAAGAATCTCAAGTCAGATATTGATGTGATCAAACTTCTGATTGATGATTGAAGTTTCTGAACTCAAACTTCCGAAGACTAAATGTTGAAGGTTCTAAAAAACTCTGAAGAATCTCAAGTCAGATATTGATGTGATCAAACTTCTGATTGATGATTGGAGTTTCTGAACTCAAGCAAAATCAACTCTTTTAACTCATGCTTCAAACAACATTTTATCCAGAAGCTACTGAAGAATAGAAGATAAGAACGAGTTTATACATGGGAAAAATAGTACATGGTACAAACTAATATTCCTTCCACTAAGCGGATTTCATAGAGTAAGGAAATTGAGGTAGTACGATTCTTGTCCACTTTGTATTAAACCGTTATTCAAGTCGTCAGCTCATTCATGAAGAATACCAAATCTTCCCTCCAACAGATCTTTTTTATTGGCTATATAAAGACTTGAAGAATTGAAGAAATATACACAAGCAAGGTTGTTGTCATAACTTATGTTGAAATTTTCTTTATGTGTATTATGTTTTTAACTTGTTTATACCTGCTTGTATAGAAGCAATCTTTGTAAACATAACTTTGTAATTAAATTATTGTTTGTATTTCCATAAGGGGCCAGTTAGGCCAGAATCCTTGAGAAGACGTAGACTGCGTATCTTTGTGGTTTGTTAGTCACCAGCGGTTGCTAGCGCAGTTGTAATCAGTTGATTAAAGTGGATTAAGTCCTTGGGTATAAGGCGAAATCACATTGGCGGCGAACTGGATTAACTTTGAGATTTTCAAGTGAACCAGTATAAAAATCGAAGCGTATTTCTCTTTGTTGTTGAATAGTTGTGGTTTTTAATGAGTGAGTAAAAAGGTTTTGTTTTTTAAAACCCCAATTCAACCCCCCCCCCCCCCCCCCCCCCCCTTTCTTGTATTTTTCTCACCTTCACGTAAGCAGGATTAGGCGATGTACAGAACATTAATTCCCTATGTCACCACTTAGGGTCTCCTATTCCTATTTAACTAGCATAAGTATAACAATTTCCCTAGGTCCAACACATAGGTTAAGGGTCAGTAATCCCTGTGTCAAATATCAGATTAATAGAGTATCTCAAATATAAAAAAATTACAAACGAGAAGCAATTGAATAAAATTATAATTCAAAGGATTCATACAAAGAAAAATTAACATATAATCCAACAAGATTAAAAAGGTTCATCTCACACAACCTAACATAGAGGAGTTTAGCTATTCATAGTTAAAATTACAATACCAATATAATAAAAGAGAATAACATATGGATTACTGTAATACCCCAAATTTTACCCTTTCTTTTTTATTTTTATTTTAAATTCTGATTAACTTAATAAATTAACCTTCTTTTTTAAATCTTGTTTTTTTTAACTAATAATAATTTAATTAAATTTTTTTATAACTTTACTAATGTTTTTTATTAACTTTTTTTTTCTATTTAGTTTATTTATTTAAATCATTTTAAGCTCTTCTTACTAACTTTTAGGATTTAGATTAAAATTTAACTTTTTTTTTTCTTTTCTTTAAGAGTAAATTTTTTTTATAACCTTTTTTAAATTAATTTCTAACACAATTTTTTAATCAAATTCTATTACCTTTTTAAAATTAAATCTTTTTTCTAACTTTTTTAAAAGATAAATCCTTTTTCTAACTCTTTTTTAAAAGTTAAATCTTTTTCTAACTCTTTTAAAATTAAATCTTTTTTTCTAAAATTTTTTAAAAAAATCAAATCTTTTTTCTAACTCCTTTTTAAAAGTTAAATCTTTTTTTCTAACTTTTATAAAGTTAAATCTTTTTTTCTAACTTTTTTTAAAAAATTAAATCTTTTTTTTCTCTAACTTCTTTTTAAAATTAAATCTTTTTTTCTCTAACTTCTTTTTAAAATTAAATCTTTTTTTTCTCTAACTTCTTTTTAAAATTAAATCTTTTTTTCTAACTATTTTAAAAATTAAATCTAACTTTTTTTTTAAAATTAAATCTATCCTTTTTTTTAAATTAAATCTAAATCTTTTTTGACACCATCCTTTTTCAAATTAAAATTCTAAATTCCTTTTAAAATTAAATTCTAACAGTTTTTAAAATAATTCTAACACTTTTTTAAATCAACATTCAAATGTTTTTTATTTTAAAATTCTAACTCATTTTTTTTTAAACTTAAAACTCTAATTTTTATTTAACTTGAAACTCTAACTTTCTTTGCTAACATTTTTAAATTTAAATCCCAACATTTTTTTTATCAAATCCAATCACAATGAATCACATATGGAGCTAAATCAAATCAATCAGATCATATCATCATCATAAGAAAATCAGATCTAAATATCAACATCACCATCATTGAATCAAATCTGAAATCATCATAAAAATTCATTCAAATCAGAGATTGAAAAAGATTGAAATATTCAAATCAAATCTGAGATTGAAAAAGATTTAAAAATCAAGTATAAAAGGACCCTCAGGAGCAACAAAACGGAGATCGACAAACATCAAAAACTCTTACAGTCTTCATCAAAAGTAACTAACTCTTCTTTTTTTTAATTTCTAATCTTTTTTATATCTTTTTTTCAAAATTTCTACCATTTTTTCTTAATTAAAATTCTAACATTCTAACTCTTTTTTTATTAAAATTCTAACCTTTTCTCTTTTATTTTCAAACTTTTATTTTTATTTTCTAACCTTTTTTTAAAAACCAAATTTCGAAGTTCTAATTTTTTTGCTAACTTTTAATTCTAACTTTTAATCTATTTTCTTTTTCTTAATCACATTAAAAACTCTAACTTTTCTAAATTTCACCCAAAAAAAAACCTAATTCCATTCTAACTCTTTTCTAATTACCTAAATTCTCACCGTCTCAAAACATTCATCACTTAACTTCTAATTATCGTCAACTCCAATTTTCATCCTTCATTCCTAACAGTATTATTGATTATCCATGAACCTGTTCACTAATATTTATTTATTTATTTTTGTATTTATTTTTATATTTGTACATAATCTGACATCATCGTTGCTATTTCATATTCCATTATCACTTGTATATTATCACTATCTTCATTGCGTATCAATTTTCATTGTTTATTAATTTTTCGCTAACATCCTCCTTTTTAAGATCCAAATTTCTAATTTTTTTCTTGTTTCGTTAAAATTATAATTTTCTACTTAAATTCCTAACATTCCCGTCTAATTTTTCGTCTAACCCCGTATAATAACAGTCTCGGTTTGTTTTGGTTTTTTGCAGCTGACTAAGTTCAATTGATTTTATTTTCAGTTTAAATATTCAATTATCATATTTGTAACTGCTTATGGGATGTAATTTTGCGAGACAATTGTCGCATTTATCTTTTCGCACTTTATGTTCTGCCATTGTATGTTTATCGCGTCTTTACCAATAATCTCACTCCTCCGAAGGAATTAGGTCTAGCCGTTTGACCGCCGTGTCAATAGTCCTCACCTTCAACCCTTACACCTTTTCAACCCTAAATTTTCACAAATGCCTCGCCGCAGGCAAGATTACAATTTTACCCCTAGCATTAGGTCAAAGAGCCGCCGCGCTCATTTTAGGGTTTCCCGCCGTGGAATCCCTAACCTAATTTAACCCTAATTACAACTTAACAATTCAACGTAGAGATTTGGAGTTTCTACACTCCATGTAAGCGTGTCCCTAAGATACGTTTATTCCCCATTGAAACCTTGGCCACAGTCAAGACGTTTCTAACCTCCCTTTTGAGGGGAACTACGATTACTCTGATTCCACTCCCGTAAGGATACGTAGGCACAAGATGCGATGTCTTGCCGAGTAAACTTAGAATTAACCCCTTAGGTCTCTTTTCTCACTTTTAATCCCTTTGTACATATACCTTAAGCAAATAAATAAAGCAAATAGTAAACAACTGAACAAAAGGTTCCTGTAGAGTACTACAGAAGTTTAGGGTGCTAATACCTTCCCTAAATTTAACCAACCCCCGAACCCTAGATCTTTCCCCGCATTGTGTTTACAATGCAAAATAGGTTTTCCCTCTTTTGACCTTTTCCTTCGGATAAATCAAAGAGCGGTTGTGAATTGAATTGCGATTCAAACTCATTAATAGTTTGTGATCCTATTTCCACCGCAACAGAAAATGGCGACTTCATTGGGGACTTTCTAAACTTTTGAGGGTTATCCCTAATTTGTTCATATTTATTACTATTTGTTTTACTATTCATTTGCATGTATATATTGTACTTTGATTTTGGGACTGTTCCTTGTGTTGTGAGATAAGTCCTACGCCCGGACTAGTGACATTATTATAGGATGGGGATATATTCGATGAGTCTTATAGGGAGTTGAATCCCGACCAAGATGATTCGAGAATCACCGCTCAGTTGAGACCTTTTCGAAAATGGTTCGGTTGAACGAGTAATCGTGAAAACTTTTTCCATGGTCGATTGGAGTCTGTGATATTGAGGACCGTAGTACCTTAACACCACCTTGGCCTTATTTAGGACGTAGTGCGGGAACTATGTGGGAGTAGTCCTACAATGGTTGCTACGCGATACTACACTCAAAAGAGGTTCTCTTGAGAATATTATTAACCCCCGAGTCAGTCGGAAGGTCGATAATATCCGAAAGATGGGCTGATGACTTTGGGCACTTTGTAGAACCTTGTTCGGCAGGTACAACTAACCTATAGTACACTCCTTTTGGGATGGGTAGACCTTGACTCCGCTCACGTTCCTTTAACCTAGGACTTTGTGGTTTTCATGCATTGCATCCATAAAGCATCTCATTGCATTGTATTTCATGGAGTTCAAACATCATTTATGGATATCGCGGGATACCATAAATAAAATAAATAAAATGGAATAAACAATAAAAAGACTTCCTTGGTACCCCACGACATTCGTAAATGTTTGAATTCCATGAAATCTTCATTTGCATTCACATTTTAGCATCATACTTTTGCATTGCATGTGTCTCCCGATTTCTCATACTCGGTTCTCTCACCTTCCAGTTTTGTCACCCTGAGTTCTCTGCATCAATACGACCCTTCAAAAGAATGGAAGATCAAAACCAAGAGATCAACCGTGTCAGCCATGAATTCGAAGATCTTCGAGGAAGTGTAGGGCAGATTTTGGAGATGTTACGAGCTCTTAGTGTGAAGGTGGATGCTCAGTCTACTGTTGTTTCTAAGACTAATACCGTTATGGAACCTCAACCAGCTGTTACTGTCGAGAATGTACCTCCTCACAGTCTTCAATCCGGTTTGGTGCCTCCCAGTGCTCGACCAGTTCGACGAGCTACCCCTCCAAAGTGCAAAACTCCTAACTCCGACCATGGTAAAGGACCTACACGTTCAAAGAACCGCAAAAAGGCTACTCCTCAACCTTTGCAATATCAGCAGAGTTATGTTCAAGGTTATCCGTTTCTATATGTTCAACAACCCTATGTAGCTATTGTTGCACCCCCTTTCGATCAGCAGTTTCCTACATGCCAACCTGTACAGTCAGCTCCGGTATATCAGGCACCAGTTTATCGACAACCTTCCGGTTATTCGCCTATGCAAGTTCCGGTCAACAGTCAACGAGTGCCCAACGCTCCTGTTCATCAGCAATCACAGGGTCAGGTTCCTTATCCCCGTAAGAGTCCGTATAAGCCTTGTCCTCCAATTCCGATGACCTTCACTGAGTTATACCCCCATTTGGTACAACAAGGTCTGATTACCACCCGTGCTTTGGGTCCTCCACCTAATCCATTACCTGCAAGTCACAACGCTGCCGCTCATTGTTTATTTCATGAGGGTGCGCCCGGCCATGATCTAGAAAATTGCTATGCTCTTAAGAAAGTTGTCAGAAATTTGCTAGAAACGAAGAAGCTGTCTTTTAGCGATGCTCAGATGAAGATCGAGACTCCTCTCGGGGTCCCTCACTTGTCGGGTTCGAATTCTGCAAAGCATGCTACTCCTGTGGCAAATTAGTCGAATCCAGTAATTATTCAAAGGCCTAGCCCGCTTCATTTCAGTAACCCTCAAGATGACATGACCGGGATCAACAAAGAATCTGGGAAAGTTATTTTGAAGCAACGACTGAAAACTGTTGAAGATGTGACCAGCGTAACTGGGGCAAACCATGATGACTCACAGTGATCATAAGCCAGGCGTCCTTTCCGTTGAGGCTCCGCCAAAGGAAACTGTTGCTTTTGAATTTCATAAACCATTTAGAAGGATTTTTCCGACAGTTCATTTGTTTATTTATATGTATTTCTCTTTGATTAAGCATATTTAGCATGCACGAACTTGTTTATCTTTGATTAATTAATGCAACGCATATGTTTGTCTTGAATAAATCCATTCGTTTCACTCATTCAAAAAACGTTTTCATAAATCATAATGCCAACTTTACCCGATCTCTTGTTCTGATGGAGAATTGGGGGGAGGATGACGAACCCAAAACGTCAGATTTCTTGTCGTATGCTTTCGATTGAAACCCGCTGATGATGTAAGGCATTGTTTCAAATCCCAAACACTGGAGATATAAGGATGTTAATCCCTAGTCAACCTCTTTGAGCCTTGAAGTAGGAGTTTTCTTTCTTTTAAGAACCTTCATCATAACCTGGGGCAGGGTAGGTTTCAGTTCAACCGATCGAGCGCTTAGATCCTCAAAAAGGAAGAGCAAACCTTCGAGAATTTATCCTTAGCATCTTAAGAAGTCCAATACAATGACTATCCCTCGGTTACCTATGGAGTGGGGCAGTCACGAGCCTTTCAAAAGATTTACACGACTTGTGCATAAAAGAATATTCAAATAATAAAAGCCCGCTAAGTCAAAACCTATGAAGGAGACTTAGGCAAAACTAGGGCATCCCGCTGGACTCCAAAGTCAGATCAAAAGACGTTGTCCAGGCAAAAGTTAGGGAATAAGAACAACAAACCAGTAGTTTCTTTTAGAATCCCTAATAAAGAACAAAGTCGTGTGACCAATTGCCATTAGAAATAGGTGAGTGACTGCCATGTCCAAAGCCTTGATAAGTTCTCGACCATAGCAAATCTGCTTGAGATATGAGCGTTCGTATCCGGTTAACTGAATTAGGATTGGAGAACATCACGAAGAATGGGTGGGTACAAATATAACTTTGAGCCTTTATCTTTTGTTTCTTAAACCGTGAACCGAGCCACGATACAACCTTTAAAAGACCTAATTGAAGTAGGACTTCGGTTGAAAGCATACTCGACAAGATCACGTTTCCTGACTCCTACGAGCTATGCTCAGAAAACAATTCAGGTTGGCATTATAATTTAAACTTATATCCTGACTAGTGATTTCGGTCACAAGTTATCGCGATATCTTTTTCAAAACAAAAATTCAAGACAAATATATGTGTACATTGACAAGCTCAGGATAGGCATTTCAGGCATGACGA
This sequence comes from Lathyrus sativus, assembly GCA_963859935.3. Classification (NCBI taxonomy): domain Eukaryota; kingdom Viridiplantae; phylum Streptophyta; class Magnoliopsida; order Fabales; family Fabaceae; genus Lathyrus; species Lathyrus sativus. The sequence goes on along the minus strand of OZ012735.1, from coordinate 56,006,515 downwards.
CTTTGCTTGATATCTTAGAGATTTACATATGGACATAACCCGTGGAACTTGATGATCCTGCTAAACAGGGGCAGGCAGTTTCCCAGTTCGCTTACCAACGCGAGTCTGACATTCTTAAAGAGCTATTTCCCAAAGATTTCGTCGTAACACGATTAATTTGTGCCAGTTACGTCGAGACCTGACGAATCTCTCAAAGAGTTTGAGAACAATGGGGCAACCGGACTCGGTGTTCTCTATAAAATCCTCTTGAGATGACCCTACCTCGCAACGCAAGTATCCTGGGGCACCATGTTTTTAAAGGAAACAAATGGCGACTACTATAAGGTCCTTCAAGATTAAAACCATGTGGTTCCACAACTTTCTTCATGCACCCGATGGATTTTACTCACGGCGGCCTTCGTTCCCCAGTAAATCTCAGTGTTGCAACAGGCTCCCAAGCTATTGCCTCATCACAGTCCCCAGCGAGACTATAAGCTGACAACTTTTTCTTGGGTAACTCAAAAGTGTCCCCCAGGTTTTCTTCTCCCCATGTGAAGACGTGATACTGTACACCCAAGCAGATTACCTTCTCCTCAGAGAATTCAGAACTTTAAAACCAGACTTGGTTCTACTATTGATCTTTCGCACCCATGATTGACGTATTGGTTGCAGAGAACGCAGGGTATCTCCGTTGAGATGTTTATTTCATCTCTCGTCCCATCTCTAGTCTGTTTCGTCAGTATACGCAAGGGCATAAGCATCACATGCCCATTTCATTACATATTCATTACATATTCATTACATACTCATTACACACTCATTTCATAACATCTTGCATACATAAACATTAACATACATAGACATTAACATACATTCACATTAACATATGCATTAACATATGCATTAGCATTCACAGGTTCATTGTGTTTCACCATCATTTGGTTGTTACCGCCGAGTAACTGGGTTCGTCCATTCTCTCCAAATAGATTGTCAGCCCTAAGCATAAAATACATATGTGTTTCCAGTTTCCCCACGGAGCTCGATCCTCGTGGATGACGGTTACTTCAGCTATCTTTCCTCGCCAGGATAAGATATCTACCCTTCGAGTTCATTCCCTCGATGGAGTCTTGATTACCAGTCTTCTCTCTAGCTCGATCCTAGATTGAATCTCAGTCTTGTCGGTCGTCAATCCCAACCGGACGTGCATTTATTTTGCACCATCTAAAGATTTTCACCATACCATGACAGATACGCGACTGTTTTCGCCCGAGAAGTTTATCACTGTACCCGGACGTGCATTTATTTTGCACTATCTTCAACTACAATCATTTACAGATACACGCCAGTTCACGCCTGGAAAATCTATCAGTACAACACTTTACAATCCTACATGTTACAACATCGGTACAACACTTTACATCTTACAACATCGGTATACAACATTTCTCACCTAAGAAACCGATCCTATCTTCGTTATGACTCGCAGCAAATGGCCATCTCCATGGAGCAGTTGGGCTTCCATTTACCTGTCGTCTTGAAGTATGGGAGGTTTGAACCAAATCGTATTCAGGAGAGCACGATCTTGAAGTACGGGGAGGTTTGAGCGGAATCATATTCAGGAGAGCACGATTCTGAAGTATGAGGAAGTTCAGTTAGCCCTTTTCATATTCAGGAGAGCACGATTCTGAAGTATGAAGAATTTCATTTACAAGAAAGAGCGAATCATATTCAGGAGAGCACGATTCTGAAGTATGAGGAAGTTCAGTTAGCCCTTTTCATATTCAGGAGAGCACGATTCTGAAGTATGAAGAATTTCATTTACACGAAAGAGCCGAATCATATTCAGGAGAGCACGATTATGAAGTATGAGGAAGTTCAGTTAGTCCTTTTCATATTCAGGAGAGCACGATTCTGAAGTATGAAGAATTTCATTTACAAGAAAGAGCCGAATCATATTCAGGAGAGCACGATTCTGAAGTATGAGGAAGTTCAGTTAGCCCTTTTCATATTCAGGAGAGCACGATTCTGAAGTATGAAGAATTTCATTTACACGAAAGAGCCGAATCATATTCAGGAGAGCACGATTCTGAAGTATGAGGAAGTTCAGTTAGCCCTTTTCATATTCAGGAGAGCATGATTCTGAAGTATGAAGAATTTCATTTACCCGAAGGAGCAGAATCATATTCAGGAGAGCACGATTCTGAAGTATGAGGAAGTTCAGTTTACCCTTTTCATGTTCAGGAGAGCACGATCTTGAAGCATGAAGAAGTTCATTTATCCTTTAGTAAAAGAAGAATCTGAATTGTATTCCAGGCGCCGACCTTAAATATGAGAAGATATATATATCAGATAAGCAGCAGCCTCTTTATTTGAGTGCTTATCCATTTTGGCATGTAAGTCCCCTCCAACGATGAGTAACAATTCTCCCTCAAGAAGCTTATCAGGGCATTTCCCATTAAAGTCCATTTACTTTGGCATACAGCCGGTCTTTACCCTGTATATTTGATACGGATTTCCGAAAAGTCCGTTCGATCCCATCACGAAGGATAGTTTATAGAAGCTTGGATGTTATTCTTTGCTCAATGCTCTAGCATTCTGTAATCGATCTTGCGATCGTGTAGGTCCAGTTTTATTATTAAACATTCCCAAATGGAGGTCATCTCATAAGTGCCCTCTCCATTTAAGAACCTTATTCCTAAAGTCCATTTATTTTGGCATACAGTCGGTTTTCACCCTGTATATTTGATACGGAGTTCCGAAAAGTCCGTTTGATTCTGTCACGAGGGATAGTTTACAGAAGCTTGGATGTTATTCATTGCTCAATGCTTCAGCATTCTGTGATCGATCTTGCAGTCGTACATGATCCAGTTTTACTTTTAGATTCCCCAGTGGAGGTCGTCTCATAGGTGCCATCTCCATTTGAGAATCTCGTTCCCGTTCTAAAAATGACAATTGGTCGTGTTCGCACCAGTTGACCATCATTTTTGGAATTCCCCAGTGTTGTGCTGTCATCCCAGCGCGTCGTTTTCCCCGGTGTGTTCTTCTCGTAGCGTTTGTCCCTGTGTCGTCGTATTCGTCAGCATTGTCGCATACATCATTCCAGCATACGCATCACATCATATTCATGGCATCGTCTGCATTAGTCTGTTCTCGTTTTATCTATAGCATTGCATATCGCCACATATAAGGGCAAAATTTTCGGTTATCTATATTTAAATCCCTCCACCATGATTCCTCGAGTCTCCGCCACTCAAATCATCCGGTGTAGTTATTTAAATAGGGGCAACTGTAATACCCCAAATTTTACCCTTTCTTTTTTATTTTTATTTTAAATTCTGATTAACTTAATAAATTAACCTTCTTTTTTAAATCTTGTTTTTTTTAACTAATAATAATTTAATTAAATTTTTTTATAACTTTACTAATGTTTTTTATTAACTTTTTTTTTCTATTTAGTTTATTTATTTAAATCATTTTAAGCTCTTCTTACTAACTTTTAGGATTTAGATTAAAATTTAACTTTTTTTTTCTTTTCTTTAAGAGTAAATTTTTTTATAACCTTTTTTAAATTAATTTCTAACACAATTTTTTAATCAAATTCTATTACCTTTTTAAAATTAAATCTTTTTTCTAACATTTTTAAAAGATAAATCCTTTTTCTAACTCTTTTTTAAAAGTTAAATCTTTTTCTAACTTTTTTAAAATTAAATCTTTTTTTCTAAAATTTTTTTAAAAAATCAAATCTTTTTTCTAACTCCTTTTTAAAAGTTAAATCTTTTTTTCTAACTTTTATAAAGTTAAATCTTTTTTTCTAACTTTTTTTAAAAAATTAAATCTTTTTTTTCTCTAACTTCTTTTTAAAATTAAATCTTTTTTTTCTCTAACTTCTTTTTAAAATTAAATCTTTTTTTTCTCTAACTTCTTTTTAAAATTAAATCTTTTTTTCTAACTATTTTAAAAATTAAATCTAACCTTTTTTTTAAAATTAAATCTATCCTTTTTTTTAAATTAAATCTAAATCTTTTTTGACACCATCCTTTTTCAAATTAAAATTCTAAATTCCTTTTAAAATTAAATTCTAACAGTTTTTAAAATAATTCTAACACTTTTTTAAATCAACATTCAAATGTTTTTTATTTTAAAATTCTAACTCATTTTTTTTTAAACTTAAAACTCTAATTTTTATTTAACTTGAAACTCTAACTTTCTTTGCTAACATTTTTAAATTTAAATCCCAACATTTTTTTTATCAAATCCAATCACAATGAATCACATATGGAGCTAAATCAAATCAATCAGATCATATCATCATCATAAGAAAATCAGATCTAAATATCAACATCACCATCATTGAATCAAATCTGAAATCATCATAAAAATTCATTCAAATCAGAGATTGAAAAAGATTGAAATATTCAAATCAAATCTGAGATTGAAAAAGATTTAAAAATCAAGTATAAAAGGACCCTCAGGAGCAACAAAACGGAGATCGACAAGCATCAAAAACTCTTACAGTCTTCATCAAAAGTAACTAACTCTTCTTTTTTTTAATTTCTAATCTTTTTTATATCTTTTTTTCAAAATTTCTACCATTTTTTCTTAATTAAAATTCTAACATTCTAACTCTTTTTTTATTAAAATTCTAACCTTTTCTCTTTTATTTTCAAACTTTTATTTTTATTTTCTAACCTTTTTTTAAAAACCAAATTTCGAAGTTCTAATTTTTTTGCTAACTTTTAATTCTAACTTTTAATCTATTTTCTTTTTCTTAATCACATTAAAAACTCTAACTTTTCTAAATTTCACCCAAAAAAAAACCTAATTACATTCTAACTCTTTTCTAATTACCTAAATTCTCACCGTCTCAAAACATTCATCACTTAACTTCTAATTATCGTCAACTCCAATTTTCATCCTTCATTCCTAACAGTATTATTGATTATCCATGAACCTGTTCACTAATATTTATTTATTTATTTTTGTATTTATTTTTATATTTGTACATAATCTGACATCATCGTTGCTATTTCATATTCCATTATCACTTGTATATTATCACTATCTTCATTGTGTATCAATTTTTATTGTTTATTAATTTTTCGCTAACATCCTCCTTTTTAAGATCCAAATTTCTAATTTTTTTCTTGTTTCGTTAAAATTATAATTTTCTACTTAAATTCCTAACATTCCCGTCTAATTTTTCGTCTAACCCCGTATAATAACAGTCTCGGTTTGTTTTGGTTTTTTGCAGCTGACTAAGTTCAATTGATTTTATTTTCAGTTTAAATATTCAATTATCATATTTGTAACTGCTTATGGGATGTAATTTTGCGAGACAATTGTCGCATTTATCTTTCCGCACTTTATGTTCTGCCATTGTATGTTTATCGCGTCTTTACCAATAATCTCACTCCTCCGAAGGAATTAGGTCTAGTCGTTTGACCGCCGTGTCAATAGTCCTCACCTTCAACCCTTACACCTTTTCAACCCTAAATTTTCACAAATGCCTCGCCGCAGGCAAGATTACAATTTTACCCCTAGCATTAGGTCAAAGAGCCGCCGCGCTCATTTTAGGGTTTCCCGCCGTGGAATCCCTAACCTAATTTAACCCTAATTACAACTTAACAATTCAACATAGAGATTTGGAGTTTCTACACTCCATGTAAGCGTGTCCCTAAGATACGTTTATTCCCCATTGAAACCTTGGCCACAGTCAAGACGTTTCTAACCTCCCTTTTGAGGGGAACTACGATTACTCTGATTCCACTCCCGTAAGGATACGTAGGCACAAGATGCGATGTCTTGCCGAGTAAACTTAGAATTAACCCCTTAGGTCTCTTTTCTCACTTTTAATCCCTTTGTACATATACCTTAAGCAAATAAATAAAGCAAATAGTAAACAACTGAACAAAAGGTTCCTGTAGAGTACTACAGAAGTTTAGGGTGCTAATACCTTCCCTAAATTTAACCAACCCCCGAACCCTAGATCTTTCCCTGCATTGTGTTTACAATGCAAAATAGGTTTTCCCTCTTTTGACCTTTTCCTTCGGATAAATCAAAGAGCGGTTGTGAATTGAATTGCGATTCAAACTCATTAATAGTTTGTGATCCTATTTCCACCGCAACAATTACCTTAAAGGATTGGCCTCCAATGGCTTCCAATGCTCTCATAATCACCCTTTGATGTTATAAAATTATGCTCCCAGTGCCAAATTTTTAACCCTTGTCACAATGCATAAATTCCCCTTAAAAAGAGCTCAGAACGCGTCAGAAAAAGTCATCATCGCGTGCATTATAAATGTACCATGCGTACGATGGTGCGTAATGGTGCGCATGATTATTCCAATAGTTGCGCCAAAAAGCTCCCTTTTTCACCTGAATTTTCACTAAGTACAATTCTTTCATACTTAGTTATTTTTTCCTTATTCTTGGGTCTTTGTTCTTCTTTTGGCTCATATTTTGCTTACTTTTCTCTGATTCTTCATTAAATTTCATGCAATGACAGACTATCATCACTTGTGTTCTGACACACTCGACCCTAGGCTTGTTGATTTGAGGGAATAGCAGTCCATGGCTGCTACTATGACACTCTATGCATTGCTGGTTGCCCATATGGAGTTGGCGACATCGCTCCCGCGTAAGAATAGTACTATGTTGGAAATGACGATTGCTAAAAAGATGGAAGGCCGTGAGGTCCTGCCGGTGCCCTGTGAGAATACCCGACACCTGCCATGACTGCATTAGTTTCACTTTCCTTCTTCTTTTGGAAGTTGTTAGGGGATTTCTTCTTACCAATCTGGCTACTCGAGGCGTCTTAGATCTTTCCGCTTTTGAAGACACTCTTAATCTGTTCTCCCACCATTTTAAATTTATTTCAAATAGCTTTTCATAAAAATTATTTTATAATTACAACATTTCAAAAAAATTACAATTTTGACTATGTTTTGATCTTCAATAATGTACTTTTATGAATAAGATGTCAAAATCAGTCTTTCAATTTGGAAAAAACGAATTCAAAAAAACTTGTAATATTTTAAAAAATATTTTATAAAAAATATTTTTGAAAATACAAAAAGAATATATATTTTTAAGTTAAATCAAATATACCGATAGTGGTTCAAGATTAAAAAAATGAAAATTTGAAAAGGATCCTTTAAAATTAGGGATGACAGTGGGTAGGATATAGGTAGAGTACTATAGCACTCGTCTCCATACTTGTAGTTTGAAAAATATTTCATACCTTAGTCCATACCCGTTTGAACACCAATATTTATACATGTACTTGTATCCTATGAGTACCTAAGTATCCATACCCATACCTATTTACCCGCATTTCTAATAAATCAATTATAATTTATCATGTAGTTTTAAGTTCTTAATAACACTATGGCTAACAATGAACCGAACCAACTCGAATATAGTTTAGAATTCAATTCGACAATTAAATCGTTGAACTAGATTTATGAACCAGATGAGCTAAAGATTAGCAAAAAAGTAAGTTCGTTAACTAAATGAGTTGAACTTGAACTATACATAGTTCAACTCGTTAGGTTTAAAGACGTAGGTTTAAAGACGTGCTTCATATTTTAGCCATATATTTTCATTTAATTAATGGTTTGAATTGATAATTTATATTCTCAAGTGAATAAAATAGTTCTAAAAATAATTATACAAATAAAATCAACACCATATAAGACATTTTAAAGAAAATATCTTCTAAATTTATTTAAATTTAAGAAAATCAAATATATCTTCTAAATTTATTTTAGTTAAAAAAATATCTTCTAAGAAAACCCACATCATATAAAAATATCTTTAAATTAAAAAAACATATATCTTTAATTTAAATTCAGGGATTTAAATATGCAATATTTACCAATCTAGTATCTTTTATTTTATTTTAATATTTTCTTTTTAAGAATTATTAATTTAAAATATCAAATATATAAAAAAAAATTAAAAAAAGTTTTTTAAGTCCGTGAAACAAACAAGCTGAACCTAGAAAGATAAACCTAACGAGTTAAATCGAGTTGTTCGTGAACTTATATCGAGTCAGGTTTGAGCTTTTTAAAAAAAATTGTGTCAAACTCGAACTGATAATTGAGTTGATCCAATTCTTAACGAGTCAAACTGAGACGGGTTCGACTCGACTCGATTCATTTCCATCCCTAAATAACACTAAAAAAATTCAAGGATGTTCACGTTGAGTTAGAACATCTTTAATGGGGTGAACTATAAGAAACTAAATTGAGTCAATTAAGTTATTTTTTGTGGGAGCAAAATGCAATGTATGATTTAAAGAATATTTAGTTGATCTAACTTATTTTTATAATGGTGGTTACTTATAAATAATTCAAACTTGACCCCACATATCTATATATATTTATTTGTAATTAATTTTAATTTTAATTTAATATTAATTTAACTATTTTAAATAAAATGCATAAATTATTTCAACACTTTTCATTAATAAAACAAATCCAAAATACATCACAAATCTTAAAAGTTCAATACATTGCAAATTTTCCTTGACATTGCAAACTAAAGGAAAACACAACAAATTCAACAATTACATTTCAAAATCAAATACATGTTAATCATAAAAGACATTGCAAAACACAACATCTTCAATTTTTTTATAAAATTTCTCTGTTTTCAATTTGATCTTCAACTTTTTGTTCTTCTTTCTTGATTCTTCATACAAGGTCTTTATATAGCCCATAGATATCATAGCTTTCAGCTCTGAGTTCATAATGCTTACATCTTCATTTCCAAATTTTGCTCCAAGGTCTTCATCCCATATAAACAAATTACAAGTATCATTACTCCTCCAATAAAGACATCTCCAAAACAACCTTTCTTTATTAGGTTCGTTCTTGCATTGATACAAAACTATATAAACTTGACACCCACAAAATTTCCTAATTCGCGATTTTACAGAGGCATGCGATATTAGGTTAGATTAGAACGAATTTTTTATGGTAATACAAAGCTTTTAGATTAAAAAAATTGAGTAAAAATAATTTGGTATTACACAAATGAATCAATTTAAACATATTTATAGTAAAATTATACAAAATATATCTTTTAACCTTATTGTTGCGGTGAAATTTGGATGTCAAGCTATTGATTAACTTGAATCTTAATTCATTTACAACCGGTCTTTGATTTATCCGAAGGAAAGGTTAAAGAAAGGAAAAACCTAAAAGGGAGAGATCTAAGGTTCGGGGGTTGGTTAAATTTAGGGAAGGTATTAGCACCCTAAACTTCCGTAGTACTTTACAGGAACCTTTTGTTTATTTTTTTTTATTTATTTCATTAATTATTTTGCTTAAGGGTATATACAAAGGATTGAAAATTAAAAAAGACCTAGGGGTTAATTCTAAGTTTACTCGGCAAGACATCGCATCTTGTGCCTACATATCCTTACGGGAATGGAATCAGAGTAACTGTAGTTCCCCTCAAAAGGGAGGTTAGAGACTTCTTGACTGTGGTCAAGGTCTCAAGGGGAATAAACGCATCTTAAGGACACGCTTACATGGAGTCTTAAACTCCGATCTCTATGTTATAAATTGTTAAGTGCATTAGGGTTAGGTTAGGGATTCCGCGGCGGGAAACCCTAAAATGAGTGCGGCGACTCTTTGACCTAAAGCTAGGGGTAGTTTTGTAATTTTGTCCACGGCGAGACATTTGTGAAAAGTTAGGGTTTGTAAGGGTTTGAAGTTTTGAGGACTATTGGCGTGGCGGCCAAACGGCTAGACCTAATCCTTCGGAGGAATGCAATGGGACAAATTAACGATGCAAATGCGCGAATTTAAACCATACAAACAGCAGAAATTAAAGTGCGGAAAGGTAAACGCGATAATTTGTTCGCGAAGTTACAAATGAGAAACAGATACAATTATAATACAACTTGAATTAAAAAACACATTAAAATAGCTAATAGCAACGTAACAAGCTGCACATTGAATACACAAGGTTAGTAGACAGAGTCAGACAGTAATCAGACGAGTTATGAAACGGAAGTGCGAAAGTTATAGATATTCTTTGTTGTTTATTTGTGATATATAAAAAAGCTTTTGATTTAAGTTAAAAAAGAGGTTTTAATATTATTAAAAAAAAAACTTTTCAAAAATAGTCTTAATTTAATTATCTAACAAAAAGGTTTTATTTTTAAAAAAAAGGTTTAATGTTATTATTATATATTTTTAAAAAAACGGTTCTAGTTATTATTTTAAAAAAAGATTTTAGTTATTATTTTAAATTTATCTAAAAAAAAAGTTTTTCTTAAAAATAATAGGTTTTCATATTAATTTGGAAAAGATGTTAATGTTATTTATTTTAAAAAAACAGATTTTTATATTATAACAAGTTTTAATAAATTAATGATAATAATAATAATAATAGTAATAATAATAATAATAATGATAATAATAATAAATAATGATAATAATAATAAATAATGATAATAATAATAATAATAATAATAATAATAATAATAAATAATGATAATAATAATACTAATAATAATAATAATAATAATAATAAAGCAATAATGAATTTTAAATGTGCCAAATAACCCAACAATATTGCTAACGCAGAAATGCGCTCATCGCAACCAGATCTAAATCGGACGAAACAAAATTTATCGCAAAGAAAAAGAAATTAAGCAAAAAACAGTATTATTGCTCACACAAAAATGCGACCATCGCAACCAGATCGAACTAACACAAATGTCACGCGTCATGCACACAAATGTGCAAACATCGTATCGATATAATTTGATCAAAAATTAATCTTATATATATATATATATAAACTCTAACAATTTAAAAATTATAAATATATAAACGTAACAGTAATAGATAAAGAAAAAGAAATAACGGTAATAGATGAAGAGAAAAAATAACGGTAAAAGATGAAGAAAAAGAAACAACAGTAATAGATGAAGGAAAAGAAATAACGGTAAACGATGAAGAAAAAGAAACAACATTAATAGATGAAGGAAAAGAAATAACGGTAAACGGCACTCACTCCTCTTAGTTTTTTTCATTCTCCCATTTTTTTCAACAAGGCAACACATGTATATATAGGGAACAAATTAGGGTTAACACCAAATTGTCAATAATGTCCCTAAAGCCCATTTTAAAGCCCAAACTAAATAATTAGTTAAGAAAAAAAATAAAATTTAAATAATTTAAAATAATTAAAATAAACTTAAAATAAAAACTAATAATCTTATTGATTCCTAAAATCAAAAATATTATAAAAAGAACAAAATTTTTTTCAATATTTTTTATTTTATGATTTTTTGGATATTTTTATGAATAATTTAGAAAAAAGTGAAAAAAAATAATATTTTAAAAAATGATTTAATTAAAATACGAAAATAATAATTAAATAATAATAAAAAACTATTTTTGTTATTTTTTAATGAAAGATAGAAAAATTTAGAGTAAAAATAATAAAAAACAAAAAAGTGACAAAGGTGAGATTCGAACTCTCAACCTCTCACACTCACAACTCCTTACACATGTTCTCCTGCCAATTGTGCCATTTTTACTTTTTAGAAAAAAAATGCATGTCATATGATATTTACCTGCAAAAAGTCAAACGACTACACAAATTTGTTAGTGATTGATTAAATGCAATAAAAATACAATGAAATGCGACGACAAATCTTAGGGCAAAATTTGGGGTATTACAGTTGCCCATATTTAAATAACTTCACCGGGTGATTTGAGCAACGGAGACTCGAGAAATCGTGGTGGAGGGATTTAAATACAGATAACCGAAAATTTTGCCTTTAGACGCAGTGCTATGCAATGATATGGACAAAACAAAACGAACTATAATGCTAAATATAATATAAATCTGATATGATGCGTATGATCAAAATGACAAATGCACGGATACAGACGAAACAACGTCACAGGGGACGACCCGCCGAGGAATTGCACTAGGGAAGAAGACATGTCATATCTGGAAGAACGTCGGATAGACACGACACAGAATTGTTGATAGGTGCCAAGTAAATTAGAAATTGTCCGCAAGGTAAGACGCGGGTAAAACACGAGCTCAGGAGAAAAATGCAAATGGGGATAAAACACCCATGATGCCAAGTAAATAAATTTTGCCCACAAGGTAAGACGCGAGTAAAACACGACCTCAGGGGAAAAAAAAGTAAATGGGGGTAAAATACCATGATGTTAGGTAAACCCAAGAATATCTGGTAAACGGGGAATAAAACACCCGGGATAAAGGTACATGGGGGATAAAACACCCAAGGATAGAAGGTAAATGGGGAGTAAAGCACCCAAGATAGACATGTAAATGGGGAGTAAAGCACCCAGGATAGAAATGTAAATGGGGAGTAAAGCACCCAAGATAAAAATGCAAATGGGGAGTAAAGCACCCAAGATAAAAATGTAAATGGGGAGTAAAGCACCCAAGATAAAAATGTAAATGGGGAGTAAAGCACCCAAGATAGAAATGTAAATGGGGAGTAAAGCACCCAAGCTAGAAATGTAAATGGGGAGTAAAACACCCAAGATAGAGAGGTAAATGGGGAATAAAGCACCCAAGATAGAAATGTAAATGGGGAGTAAAGCACCCAAGATAGAAATGTAAATGGGGAATAAAGCACCCAAGATGTGCACATGTATAGGAATTATGCTATGACATATGATCAAATGCAAATGCAGACGTCGACGACAAGACTCGACTCTTTCTGTGAGATGACAAAACTGGAGGACTGATTCCTCAACACGGAGATCACTGTCGTTCTGTTAAACTGTATCAAGTTGATAGTCACTGTAGGAATGATGAATAACTGCTTAGGGATTATGCAAGTAAACTGCCCCAGGTCAAATGAACTGATAATTGCTTCAGCTGTCTAATTCATGGAATCGACTGTTTTGCTGTATCCTTGGAGGGCTTGCCCCAGTCTGGGTCTTGAACAATTCTCTGGATAAACCAAATCTGAGAAGATATTGCCTTGAACAAATCTTGAACTAATTCTTTGACAGGATGTAAAAGGAACTTGCCCCTGATAAGATCACTTGACCAAGTTTCTCATTGTTTGAAAATTCCTTAGAGGAAAGCCAGTTTGCAAACAAAAATATTCATACAAACATGGTAATGCAAAGTTCATGCGATTTTTGAAATCAAAATTATTTTTGAAAGATGGAAAATACATGAGTCGTTAGTCAGAACAAGGCGGTTCAAGACACTCAAAGTTTAAAATAAAAGTGTATTGCCAAAATAAATGATTCGCAAGGATCTTTTGGAGTCAGGTTACGCAACCTTGTTGTAGTATACTTTCTAAATAACCCTGTTTCAGTTAGGTCTTTTGAGGGTTGTAACGTGGCCTGGTTCACGGTTTATGAAACAAAAGATAAAGGCTCAAAATTTATTTGTACCCACCCAATCTACGTGATGATCCTCAGTCATATGCTCAGTTAACTCATACTATGCATTCAGGTTCCCATAAGTTAGGGATTTCATTGATCGTCGCAGTGATGATTCAGAAGTCAAAGGGACCTATGAAAAGGCAGCCACTACTCCCCTATAACATTTGATTGTTTTGACATTGAGGATTTTCAAGATAAGGATTTAAAAATCTCTTTGTATTATCCCTAAATTTTGCCTGAACTGTTTATTTTAGAGTTTACAGTCAGCGGGATGCCCCAGTTTTGCCTAAGTCTCCTTCATAGGTTTTGACTTAGCGGGCTTCTTTTGCTTTTTTTATATTATTTTTTTGTGTGAAGGAAAGTGATTGTTTGATTTTAATGATTACGGTGAACCATCATCGACCTTTTGATTAGAAAACATCTTCGACGCTTGTTTGACGTGTGCGAAGGAAAATTTGTTAATGAAAGGTGTATCGTATGAACACACAACCAAGTTAACTGAGAACTACCCATCCCAAGGTTAAAATTGTGGGTTTTATATAACGAAAGAAACTCCAACTTCTAGGCCCGAAGGGGGTGACGAGGGATTAACTTCCTTATTTCTCCAGTGTTTGGGAATTGAAACAATGCCTTACATCGTCAACAAGGTTTAATTGAAAGCATACTGACAGCAGTTATGGGTATAACGTTTTCATCATCCTCCCTCCAATCTTAGCATATCAAAAGTTTGGACAAGAAGTAAACATTTGAAAAATAAAGCATAAAGATGCAAATAAATGGACGGAAATGAATTGAATCAAAAGTCGCAATGCTTATTTCATTAATGAAAGTACAAACATAATTAAAAGCAAACAACTTAAACAAAATAAGGAAAGTGCAAACAACGAGAAACAAAAGGCCTAGTGACAAAACTTCATTTCTGATGTACTGGCAAGGGATTTTTCTGAACATCCGGATGACTGTCTGTAAAATCAAGTATTCCAGTTCTAACCAATTCACATACTCTAGCCTTCAATGCAAAACAATGCTCCAAGTCATGGCCTGGGGAACCCTCATGGGAAGCACAATGGAGATCAGCCCTAAATCCAGCCGGAGGATTAAGAGGAGGTGGTAAAGCCTTTGTAGTAATCAGTCCTTGCCGGACTAAGTCAGGATATAGCTCTGTGTAAGTCATGAGAATAGGATCAAAGTGACTCCTGTTTCGTTTCTGGTCTGATATCTGTGTCGAGGAATCAGCTTGACGACTCAAAGGTACACTAGAAGACGATAGGACCAAGAAGGAGAAACTGGGGGATAAATGCAATGCAAAAATGTGATGCTAATGCCATGCAATGGTCTCAAGAATTTCAACGGTCGATTGCAAACATTCCCTTTTAGGAAAGCGAGAAAAGCTGTTAGACTTTAAAATGTAGGACTTCTTGAATTTGCAAAGGACTTTTGAATTCCTTGAAACTAGAAATGATATGATGCTTTATGGATGCAAAGCACAAACGCACATAAGCAAACAAAAGGTCCTAAGTTAGAGGAACAATGAATGGAGTCAAGGTCTACCCTTCCCAAAGAGGTATGTACTATAGGTTGATTGTACCTGCAGAACAAGGATTCTAAATCAGTGCCCAAAGTCATCAGTCCATCTTTTGGATATTATCAACTTCTCGACTGACTCAAGGGTCGATAATATTCTCAAGAGAACCTCGTTCGAGTGTAGTATCGCGTAGCAACCATTGTAGGACTACTCCTACATAGTTCCCGCACTACGTCCTAGATAAGGCCAAGATGGTGTAAAGGTACTACGGTTCCCAGTATCACAGACTCCAATCGATAACGGTAAAAGTTTTCACGACTACACTCGATCAACCGAACCATTTTCGAAAGTGTCTCAACTGAGCGGTGATTCTCGATTTAGCTTAGTCGGGACTCACTCCCTATAAGCCTCGTCGAATATATCAGCCATCCTATCATAAGGTCGCTCAAGTCCGGGTGTAGGACTTATCTCACAACACAGTAACTCCAAGTAAGGTACCCCAATATATACATACAAGTGAGCAAAATATATAATAAAACAAATATATAAAGAAAAATAAACAAAATAGGGATAACCCTCAATAGTTAGGACTCCCCAGTGAAGTCGCCATTTTCTGTTGCGGTGAAATTTAGATGTCAAGCTATTGATTAACTTGAATCTTAATTCATTTACAACCGGTCTTTGATTTATCCGAAGGAAAGGTTAAAGAAAGGAAAAACCTAAAAGGGAGAGATCTAAGGTTCGGGGGTTGGTTAAATTTAGGGAAGGTATTAGCACCCTAAACTTCCGTAGTACTCTACGGGAACCTTTTGTTTTTTTTTTTTTTATTTCATTAATTATTTTGCTTAAGGGTATATACAAAGGATTGAAAATTAAAAAAGACCTAGGGGTTAATTCTAAGTTTACTCGGCAAGACATCGCATCTTGTGCCTACATATCCTTACGGGAATGGAATCAGAGTAACTGTAGTTCCCCTCAAAAGGGAGGTTAGAGACTTCTTGACTGTGGTCAAGGTCTCAAGGGGAATAAACGCATCTTAAGGACACGCTTACATGGAGTCTTAAACTCCGATCTCTATGTTATAAATTGTTAAGTGCATTAGGGTTAGGTTAGGGATTCCGCGGCGGGAAACCCTAAAATGAGTGCGGCGACTCTTTGACCTAAAGCTAGGGGTAGTTTTGTAATTTTGTCCACGGCGAGACATTTGTGAAAAGTTAGGGTTTGTAAGGGTTTGAAGTTTTGAGGACTATTGGCGTGGCGGCCAAACGGCTAGACCTAATCCTTCGGAGGAATGCAATGGGACAAATTAACGATGCAAATGCGCGAATTTAAACCATACAAACAGCAGAAATTAAAGTGCGGAAAGGTAAACGCGATAATTTGTTCGCGAAGTTACAAATGAGAAACAGATACAATTATAATACAACTTGAATTAAAAAACACATTAAAATAGCTAATAGCAACGTAACAAGCTGCACATTGAATACACAAGGTTAGTAGACAGAGTCAGACAGTAATCAGACGAGTTATGAAACGGAAGTGCGAAAGTTATAGATATTCTTTGTTGTTTATTTGTGATATATAAAAAAGCTTTTGATTTAAGTTAAAAAAGAGGTTTTAATATTATTAAAAAAAAACTTTTCAAAAATAGTCTTAATTTAATTATCTAACAAAAAGGTTTTATTTTTAAAAAAAAGGTTTAATGTTATTATTATATATTTTTTAAAAACGGTTCTAGTTATTATTTTAAAAAAAGATTTTAGTTATTATTTTAAATTTATCTAAAAAAAAAGTTTTTCTTAAAAATAATAGGTTTTCATATTAATTTGGAAAAGATGTTAATGTTATTTATTTTAAAAAAACAGATTTTTATATTATAACAAGTTTTAATAAATTAATGATAATAATAATAATAATAGTAATAATAATAATAATAATGATAATAATAATAAATAATGATAATAATAATAAATAATGATAATAATAATAATAATAATAATAATAATAAATAATGATAATAATAATACTACTAATAATAATAATAATAATAATAAAGCAATAATGAATTTTAAATGTGCCAAATAACCCAACAATGTTGCTAACGCAAAAATGTGCTCATCGCAACCAGATCTAAATCGGACGAAACAAAATTTATCGCAAAGAAAAAGAAATTAAGCAAAAAACAGTATTATTGCTCACACAAAAATACGATCATCGCAACCAGATCGAACTAACACAAATGTCACGCGTCATGCACACAAATGTGCAAACATCGTATCGATATAATTCGATCAAAAATTAATCTTATATATATATAAACTCTAACAATTTAAAAATTATAAATATATAAACGTAACAGTAATAGATAAAGAAAAAGAAATAACGGTAATAGATGAAGAAAAAAAATAACGGTAAAAGATGAAGAAAAAGAAACAACAGTAATAGATGAAGGAAAAGAAATAACGGTAAACGATGAAGAAAAAGAAACAACAGTAATAGATGAAGGAAAAGAAATAACGGTAAACGACACTCACTCCTCTTAGGTTTTTTTCATTCTCCCCTTTTTTTCAACAAGGCAACACACAACAGTAATAGATGAAGGAAAAGAAATAACGGTAAACGGCACTCACTCCTCTTAGGTTTTTTTCATTCTCCCATTTTTTTCAACAAGGCAACACATGTATATATAGGGAACAAATTAGGGTTAACACCAAATTGTCAATAATGTCCCTAAAGCCCATTTTAAAGCCCAAACTAAATAATTAGTTAAGAAAAAAAATAAAATTTAAATAATTTAAAATAATTAAAATAAACTTAAAATAAAAACTAATAATCCTATTGATTCCTAAAATAAAAAATATTATAAAAAGAACAAAAATTTTTTCAATATTTTTTATTTTATGATTTTTTGGATATTTTTATGAATAATTTAGAAAAAAGTGAAAAAAAATAATATTTTAAAAAATGATTTAATTAAAATACGAAAATAATAATTAAATAATAATAAAAAACTATTTTTGTTATTTTTTAATGAAAGATAGAAAAATTTAGAGTAAAAATAATAAAAAACAAAAAAGTGACAAAGGTGAGATTCGAACTCTCAACCTCTCACACTCACAACTCCTTACACATGTCCTCCTGCCAATTGTGCCATTTTTACTTTTTAGAAAAAAATGCATGTCATATGATATTTACCTGCAAAAAGTCAAACGACTACACAAATTTGTTAGTGATTGATTAAATGCAATAAAAATACAATGAAATGCGACGACAAATCTTAGGGCAAATTTTGGGGTATTACATTTATCTTTGCCAATTAATGTTGCAATTTCAAAGTGGCAGTGAAACAATTTAAAACCAATTGATGTTGTAATATTAAAGTGATTGTTAAACAATTTTTTAATGCTAAATATTGGTGCACAAATGATAGATAACATTAGTATGGAAAGCACTGTATCAAGTTGCTACTGCCACATAGATTTATTTTAGTGATAGTTGTTGCACCCTAAAATTTGCACAACCTTTTTCTTTACCTAGCTTTTATTTCATTGCATTCATTGTGGCATTAGCATATGCATTGCATTGTCATGTGTGCAAGGGTCAAGAGGTGTGCTTATAAAGAAGGGGCTACCACAAGGTTCTAAGGCTATTCAAGAGGCTTTATTCAAGTATTCAAGGGTTTGACATCCTCATCAAGTCACTAAAAGAAGGCAAAGATCCCCAGAGAAGTGGCTATACACTAGTGTGCATATCTCCTAACTTGAAGGTCATGGGAGATCATCAGATGATTTTGAATCCATGGATATGGGCCCAAAGCATTGAGAGGGCTCATGAAATATCTTGAGAGTCATTATGGAGCTTGGGTAAGCTATTATACCAGATACAAGAGGCCACAGCCAAAGGTGGTGCAACTAGGGTTCATCTGGTCAACCCTCAGTCAACTGTGAAATTGGAGGAGATTGAGACTCAACTCCAAGCAACTATGATCATGGAATGTTATGTTGAGACACCTAAGGGATCATTTCAAGATCAATTCATCAGTATTCAAGACTGTGAGAAGTTATTAAGCTAGGGTTTCTAAGCTTGACAATGTAAAATCCCCTATCTTGGTGCCCAACTTCAAGACCACATAACTCAAGATACAAGTTTCACCTCATCTTGACATCAACATAAGACTTGTAGAGAATGTTCTTAGATTTATTTTGAGTACTAGAAGTCCTTGATAGGATTTATAGAACTCAAATTATGAAGCGGATAAATTACAGGTCATCAGATGAATGTGATTTTGGTACTTGAAAGTCAACCAACTTCTAAGACATTTTTGAGCTAGAAGGATGTCTTTCCTCATCTTGACACAAATGTGAATGGTGTTCATAATGATCTTAGCTTTCCAAAGAGTACTAGAAGTCCTTGATTGAATTTGTAGAACTCAAGATATGGAGCTTGCAAGGCAAGGGTATTTTGGGAAAGTAAGATTATATGTCATTTTGGATTATAGAGCAATTTCACCACTTTGTATACCTCAAATGAAAATTTGTCCAACTTGAAAGTTGCACAAAATTGGGGTATTTATTCAAACAAACATCAAGAAACCATTGATATGACTTGGATTGAAGATTGGTTGAAGAAATTTTCATGGAAGGAGCTTTAAAGGCCATAAAAAGTCAAAAGTCCAAATTAATTCATAATGCATCATTTCAAGACATATTTGTGCATATTTTGAGCACACTTCACATTTCAAGAACAATGGCATTCATGGATTTGAAAATTGAGCCATAAAAGCCCACCATTTTTCATGTTGCTTAAACTTGAAGAAACATAATCAAAATCAACCATTGATCCAAAACAAGGAGATAATCCCATCCATTCATGTTCACCACATTACCAGCAATTGAATTAAAGCAATGAGCAAGAGTTTTGGCTCTGTTTTCGTGCACATGGACAAGCTTCAAAGTGAAGAAAAGTGAGTTTTGGATTGGGCCAAACCAGCCACAATTGGGCTTCAAATCCATTCCAGATTGATTCTATATAAACTCTGGATTGATTCCATGAGAAGATTGATGAGTTTTGATGCAAAAAACAGTTAGAAACGGTTAGAGAAGTGAAGGTGAAAGTGGAAATTGAATTTCAAGAATCAAGAGCATTCAAGGCGAATTGAAGATCAAGAAAGTTCTATCAAGGTCCATTGAAGCTTCTTGAATCAATTGGAGCAAGAATCATCACCATATCACACCTATGCGCAAGCTTGAAACCAGGTTTCTTTTTTCAACCTTGCTCTCAATTCTTGATGATTTAGAGCTCAATGTTCATGTGGTTAGGTTCCTTGAGAGGAGTAGATGGAGTTAGGTTAGGTTAGATGCCTGATTATAACTATTTTCACCATGGCACGTTTACTTGATGGCTTCGGTTTAGATGATTTAGGCGAGAAAAATGAATTTAAAACCTAGATTATTGATGCTGGTGAGGAGAGGAATCGATTGATACCAGAAAATCCAAGTTTCATTAACTTTCCATGACTGACACTGTTCACACTCACCGGAGAAGACGACCGGAGTCTTCTCCAGCCACTGTCTGTGTAGTTCCCTCCATTCCCAAGTTTAAATGCCCAGACGCGTTCGTGACCGTATGATCTTGATAGTTCCTTGACTTAGTCCACTTATCTCATGACTGTGGTTTGAGTCAGTTAGGGTTTTTGACCTTTTAATGACGTGGTTGTGCATCATGCGTAGGATCAGATGACTAGATGGTTAGATGGTTATGATTAAGATCCACTGTGGGTACATGTTGACTTAAGCGCATGATATTCACTTAAGTCCTGATGGACCTGGGTCTCCAATTGATATTGGAACCCCCCTCACTGGCTAGCCCATGATTATAGCGTGCTAGAATTGCTATTTGACACAAGCTTTTATTCTTTTTCTTTTCTTTTTCTTTATTTTGTATGTTTTAAGGCATGATTGTTTTAATTAATTAAAAATAGCAAGAAGCATCCAAAATTCATGATTTTTTCCTATGATTCCTCATTATGATAAATGATTTTACATGGTGTTGGATTAATTTTTTTTGAGCTTTTTTCAATTTAATGTGAATTTTCCATGATTGGTTATTTCCTTAAATGTGAAAATAGTATGATTACTTCTTGAATTTTGTTTCCCATTCAATACATCAAATAAATGTCTAATATTTTGCATGCTGATTCTAGACACATTGTATGATATTGTAGTATTTTTGTTCTGTTTTTTAAATGCCATTTAGTTAGGGTTTGAGGTAGATCTTTAGCACCTTTTTTCCTTTGCATCTCCCATAGCACACTTTAGGGTTTTGCTCCCTGTTAGTGTACCTAGGCTTGGAATCTTGAATTAAAATTTTAACCATAGCTTCCTAACATCTTGAGGATCTCTTAGGAGTTTTATTAGGATTCTTAGGGTTGTTTTCCTATTTTTCCTAGATTTTACATTCTGGCTGTTGTTAGGGTGTTCCCCATTTGAACCTTCACCTAGTTTTGCCTTATAGGTGATCTTTGTGCAATCCTTAGGCACCCAATCATTACATGATCCCATAGTACATAGGTTGAGGCCTTTGTAGGTTAATTTTCAAGTCATTAGCATGCCCATAGCTTGATTAGGATAGATGTTCTTTAGAGCTTTGCTTTTAGGGTTCTTTAAAAGCTTTTTGTGAATGGTTTCTCCTCCTTATGTGGTTCCTTTGCTTGGTTTTGCCTTGTTCCTTCCATATCAACATTCCCTAGTTCTATTCTTAGGATCCCTCTTGTGAGAGCCTAATTCTTCCTTTGGTTGAATTCTGTGCATTCCATAAGAGGTTGAGCCTTGGATGGACATTCAATGGCATAGTGGATTCCTTTGGTTTACACTATCTTCCTTCATTCTCCCAGTCCTATTTTTAGGATCCCTCTTGTGAGAGCCTAATTCTTCCTTTGGTTGAATTATGTGCATTCCATAAGAGGTTGAGCCTTTGAGGACTCAAGTGCTTTGCACATTTCCTATCTGTCTTATATGATTAGGATCCTTCTTGTGAGAACCTAATTCTTCCTTTGGTTGAATTCTGTGCATTCCATGAGAAGTTTGAGCCTTTGATGGACATCCTTGTGTTGATACACATTAACCTAGTACCTTAGATATTTATTAGGATCTAGCCCCTCCATCCTCTGTCCTATTCTTAGGATCCCTCTTATGAGAGCCTAATTCTTCCTTTGGTTGAATTCTGTGCATTCCATAAGAGGTTGAGCCTTGGATGGACATTCAATGACATAGTGGATTCCTTTGGTTTACACTATTTTCTCTTTCTCCTATCTGTCCTACATGATTAGGATCCTTCTAGTGAGAGCCTAATTCTTCCTTTGGTTGAATTCTCTGCATTCCATGAGAAGTTTAAGCCTTTGATTGACATCCTGTGCTGATACACATTAACCAGATACCTTAGATTGACACCTAGGTTCCACCATTCTCATCTGTCCTACATTCTTAGGATCCCTCTTGTGAGAACCTAATTCTTCCTTTGGTTGAATTCTTTGCATTCCATGAAGAGGTTGAACTTGGGATGGACTCTTGTGTTGATACACATCTAAACCTGATGTAGCCTTGGGATGATTTCCTTGTTGCTCATCTAGTTTATCTCTCTCCTTCATGATTGATTTCCTGTTTGCTGTGATGCATTAGGATAGACTTGCATGTGTAGATACTCTTAGGCTTAGGTGCATGACTGCATTAAAGGTTGAAGTGTACCTCCCTTTGCTTGATTGTTTCTTTTATTCTCTGTGATTGTTTGTTTGCATTAAAGGTTGAGGTGTGCCTCCCTTTGCTTGTGTGCTTTATCTGTGCATCCCTGTTTGCATCTCCTGCTTGCATTTAAAGGTTGAGCTTGTCTCCCTTGCTTGTACTGTTGCATTTCATCTGCATCCAATTACTTTATGTTTCACCTAGTTGATAGTTGTGTTTCTTTTTCCCCTTTGCATGTTCCCTTAGGACTCTCACTTCCTTGTGTAAGGACAATGATGATAGACTTTAGGTTGAATCCTTTGCATGATAACATATAGGATAGATTCCCTTTCAAACTCAATATTAGAACCATCTTGCAAGATAACATTAGGGATTTGATGTAGTTCCCTTGTAGATTCTTCTTTCTCTTCTCACCTTCAAACAATAACAAAACATCTAATAAAGGCAAGTTCGTATTGTATGCTACGAGCCTTAAGCTACTTGGGAAATGATAATTGAGCGGTCTCCTCTCAATCATCTAGAGTGTTTAGCGTACGTCCTTTGGGCGATATGCGACGCATTCGCTCCTAAGTCATAGACTCTAGTGTAATATGAGTTACAAACATTCATAAAAAACACTTCTTCTCCGATAAAAGACAAAAATAAACATCAAAATTCTTTTGCCCTTTGGGGCTCTCCCTTAATGGAAAACCTTTTCAGATGAAAAGAGTGCTATTAAGCTTCGGTTCTACCGCAAACAGGCGTTGTCCCTAACTGCTGGAACTGTAGTTTAACCTTACTCGGGTAAAAAACACGTGAACTAACCTGTGTTCCGTTTTATCTCGAATTACGTTCGCTCTGATCTCTCATACCTGTTGAGAGTACATATGCACAAGACGCGACGTCTTAGCGAACAACCTTTCCCCCTTCACTCGTAGTTAGTCGAACTACGTTGACTCTGACTTTCCCATTGCACGAGGGAATACGTAGGCCCAGAGCAGCGACGCTCTGTCGAGTCCTTTTCCTTTTTCTTTTTGACCTAAACCTCTTAGATAGATAGATAAACAACCCGTCAGATAAACAAACAAGCGTGGATCCCGTTGAGTACAACGGACGTGAGGGGTGCTAATACTTTCCCCTTGCGTAACCGACTCCTGAACCCGAGATTTGGTTGCGATGACCGATCGCTAGGTTTTTCCTGATCGTTTCCTTTCCCTCCTTTGGGATAAATAACGATAGGTGGCGACTCTTCTGTCTTTGCCGACACCTTTTTTCCGCAGTAGCGACAATAGTAAAGTACAAATTTTGTATTTATAACAAATCAAACATTTAAAGTGTGTTTGGGTGAAACATTTTAATGAAGAAAAATAATTTTTTGAGAGAAATTTAAAGGGCTAATAATGCTTTGAAAAATGGATTTTTTTTTTTGCATTTATGAAAATGGATTCTACAAGAATGTTTTTTTAAAATATTACAAATTTTTCTAAATTTATTTTTTTTATAAATTAAAAGATAAAATTTGACATAATATAACGTAAACATACATTAATGAAGATCAAAAATGATTTTTTTTATGAAAAGCTATTTAAAATAGCTTCAAAATTTAACGATTTTTTGAAATTTCGACATCCAAAAAAGTTTCGATAAAATGATGAAATACATAAAATAACATTTTAAGAATAATTATTTAAACCAAAATTTCATTTGAAATTTTAATGAAAAAAAATTTGTAAAATTTTTTTACACCAAAATATATTATACTATAAAAATCATTAAAAAAAATTAAATTAACGAAACCAAAATGACTTGACCAAAATCTATTGTTTTGATAAAAAAAAAACAAGGTATAGAGAATTGTTAAAATGATGTAAATTTATGAAATATTTTATTCAAGTTAAATTTAAGAAATTTCAAATGACATCAAAAAGTAAATAATTTGAAAATACTCATTCACTCTATATAATGTAAATTTTAAATTGTTTATCATTAATTTTTCAAATTTTGTAAAATGGTCCTCATATTTTATGGAAATTCCAAATTCATCCTAAAATTTTCAAAAAATTACAACTAAGTCCCTAATAATTTTCAAATTTTACAAATTGAACTCTTAAAATTTTAAAAAATTACAAATTGGTCCCTATTTTTCATATTTTAAATTTGGTCCAAAAGTTTTAAATTTTATGAAAATGACTCCAAAGTTTTTTCGATGAATCATTTTAATACTTCATCCAAACAAAAGAATTTAAAATTGAATGAATTTCAATTGAATCATTTGAATTACTTATAATTTTAAATTTCTTTAAAATTCTCAATTAACTCATCCAAACAAAAGATTAGTTTACCCACGCGTTAAAGATACTCCTAAGAAATAAACAAACATTCTTAATAAAATTGATAAACTAACTTGTGAATATAATAATAAAAATAAAAAATACATAAGTATATATTGTGCGGATATGAGGCATGGTGGGTATTCACCCCTCACTTGTACCTGACACTTCCATTTAGAGCGCTTTTATAATTATACCTTTTTGTAAAAATCGAATTTTTAAAAATTTATCTGATTTTACTGAAAATTTGAAATATATATCAGAAATTTTCGAGATTTCTATTTTTTTATTGAAAATTTCAAAACTTTTAATAAAAAATAAAAAATTTCAAAAAAAAATGAAGAATACCGGAAATTAAATTTTTTTTATTGAAAATTTTGAAATTTATGAAAATATCTTTTTATACTATTGAAAATTTCAAAATTTTTTATAATGTAAAAAAAATTATAGATTTTCTTAAAAAATTTCGGTATTCTTTATATATTTTTTTTAAAAAAAATTATTTTTTATCAAATAGTTTAAAAATTTTGGCAATGTAAAATTTTTTCACTTGTTTTAAATTTTTTTTAAGAATAATTTTAAAATTATAAAATTAGAAGTGTCAGGTTTAAGTTGAACAACCTTGTATTAAAATATCTATATTTATGTTCATACTCGTTTATTTTAGGGAATAATTATCTATATTTTTTACATATTTTATAATTTTTACAGTATCCGGTTTGAATAAATAAGTCTAATTGCCATGCTTATTTGAACATTTATTAAGAAGACTTTTTTTCTTTTTTCAAACTAGAGTATTTTGGAATTTTATTTTTAAAACGATTATTTATAAAAATAAAAAATTTAAGAATATAAGAAGAAAAAAAAGAAGGAAATTTTGATGTTATAATAGAAAATGTTGAATCGGGTAAATGGCAGGCTACTGTATGTAGACAGATGATATACAGTGACAGTAAAAGAGAGAATTTAATGATAGGAGAAAAAAACATAGTAGAAGGAACAGTGAATCTTAGGCAGATGTAAATTTCCCTCCTTGGTTGTCCGAAAATGAAATGCTTTGGTCTTGTGGTCTCCACCTAACAACAATAATCACACAATCTTCTCTCTCCTACTCTCTCTCTCTCTCTCTCTCCTACACTCTCTCTTAAAAGGACACCAAAAAATAATGACGGTTGTGTTCTGATTGATTGAATGAAACTGAGAGAGAGAGAGAGAGAGAGAATCATATCATAGGGTAAGGTAAAGCAACAGTAGCATGGTCACCAAGTTACTACTTCAATTACTACTACTACTAGTAGAAGAACAATAGAACATCACCACCACAATCAAACAACCATTGTTTGTTTCTCATTTTTCTATAACTGGAAAACTCACCCACCACTCTTAAAAAACTAAACTTTATCCTTAAACACACTGTTTTCTTATCTGGGTTTTCTGAGATCCGTTCTCTCTTGTTTTCATAAGATCTGTTTGCTTGTTTGCTTGTCAAGTTTTAATCTTTTTCTTTTTTCATCTTCTGGGTCTTGTTGATAAATTTGGTTGGTTGAGGGAAGGAATATAAGGATTGTTGTGTGCAATGAAGTGTTTGGTTCAAGATTGGAACATGGGGTGTTGATGAGAAACGAATGAGGCATAAAGTGATTGTTTTTTGTTGTGAAACTGGTTTTGGTTGAGGATTCAAGTGTAGGGAATCTTTTAGGTTGGTGAAAGGGGGTTAGATAGATATAGCAAAGAATGATATTCTGTTGTAAGAGAAAGAAAGAGACTAAAAGGGTTTGTTTGTGGTGGGAGTGTCATTTTCTGATAACTTTGTTGCTTAATTTGTCTACTTAGAGAGAGTGTTTTTGATTGTCGCCTCAATTTTTGAACTTTACAAATTTCTTATAACTTTTTGTTTTTGCTCAAATGAGACTCTCTTCAGCTGGTTTTAGTCCTCCACCACCCCAAGAAGGTATGTTCACAATTGCTTGCAATTTCTTCTTCCTTTTTCTTTTCAATGTTATTGGTACTTCAATCTTTGAGGGATTAGAATGTATTATTTTCAAATTTTTCATTGAAGTTTTTGTTATTTAACTAAGGAATTTGGTTTGATTTGTGAAATAAGCACTTTTAAGATCTCGGATTTGGCAGAGTATCCCATAAGCTATGAGTTTTTTTATATTACATGACATTGGGTTGGATTTTGCAGGGGAAAAGAGAGTTCTAGATTCAGAACTTTGGCATGCATGTGCTGGCCCTCTTGTCTCTTTGCCAGCAATTGGAAGTAGAGTTGTGTACTTTCCACAAGGTCACAGTGAACAGGTGAGTAAACAATATTATGATGTTAGATTATTGCATTTTTTAACTAATTACAAGAATAAAGTAATACTAGGAATCTCATTTTTCTGACCATGAGTACCTATGCAGTCTCTTGTCTATCTCTTTTATGTTTTTCTACCATGGTTTTAAATTTGGGTCGCATTCGCATCGCAACCTTTAGTACTGCAGAGAATCGCCGTCAAATAAAGCGTATACTATCCAAATCCGGGTTGTAGAGACAAAAAAAAAACGACGTGATCAAAGACCATTTTTTATAACATCTCTATGTTCATTATTGCAAATGCTACGCACATGTCGTAACTTTGCATTTTTCTGCACAGGTGGCTGTGTCAACCAACAAGGAAGTGGATGCTCATATTCCAAACTATCCAAGCTTACCTCCTCAGCTTGTTTGTCAACTTCATAATTTGACTATGCATGTATGACTTGTTTTCTTTTGATCCGTTTTTCTTATTTTCTTTCCGTTATCTAATTGTTTTTTTAAATCTAGGCTGATGTGGAGACCGATGAAGTGTATGCGCAGATGACACTGCAACCATTGAATGCCGTATAAAACACTAACTCGAGTAAACTGGTTTTGCAAATTATATGGTTACGTGCATTTTCAAGTGTTTAACTATCTGTGTTTGCAGCAAGAGCAAAAAGAGGCTTACCATCCAGCTGAGTTGGGAACTCCGAGTAAACAGCCAACAAACTACTTCTGCAAGACCTTGACTGCTAGTGACACAAGCACTCACGGGGGATTCTCTGTGCCTCGTCGCGCGGCTGAGAAAGTGTTTCCTCCATTGGTAAACATTATTTTTTCAAATTGTCATACTACATAACTTAAATTTATTTACTCAATCGATCAATTTCTCAAGTCTTTATAATTGTGACCTGCAGGACTTTTCCCAACAGCCTCCTGCTCAAGAGTTAATAGCAAGGGATTTGCATGGCAATGAATGGAAATTCAGACATATATTCCGGGGTGAGTTGCAAAGATGATTTTCATTTTAATTACTAATGTCGCAATTGTTTTTAAAATCTTTGAAATTTTTCCTCCTTGCAGGGCAGCCGAAAAGGCATCTACTTACGACTGGATGGAGCGTTTTTGTGAGTGCTAAAAGACTTGTTGCTGGTGATTCTGTGCTGTTTATCTGGCAAGTCACCTTGGATTTTGTCATGTGACTTCAATGTCATTTGACCTTGCAAATATACTAAAACATTGAGAAGTGTGGTTGATTCTTAATTATTGCATTTTCTTATGTTATAATGAAACGTTCGATTTGTTATTTATTGCGATGTCTTATCAATGGTGTAACTCAATTGCATCTTCTTCAATAGGAATGAAAAGAACCAATTGCTTCTTGGCATACGCCGTGCTAGCCGACCACAAACGGTGTTGCCTTCATCGGTGTTGTCAAGTGATAGCATGCACTTGGGACTTCTCGCTGCAGCAGCTCATGCGGCTGCAACCAATAGTCGTTTCACTATTTTCTATAACCCGCGGTATGGATAAACATATAAATTATAATGCACATTTGCAAAAGATTTTTGTTACGGTAGATTTCTTTTGATTGACACTATTCTATTCTTGATAAATTCAGTGCTTGCCCGTCAGAATTTGTCATACCCTTAACGAAGTATGTTAAAGCTGTGTATCATACTCGAGTTTCAGTTGGTATGCGTTTCAGGATGCTGTTTGAAACAGAGGAGTCTAGTGTGCGACGGTAAGTCTTTCAAATTTTGTAAACTTTTTGATACATTTTATAATATAATTATATAACACCAATATATTTTTCTTGTGCAGATACATGGGTACAATAACTGGCATCAGTGACTTGGATTCTGCTCGGTGGTCAAACTCACATTGGCGCTCGGTAAAGGTTTGTAAGAAAATACTGTCGATATTTCAATATATTGACTTGCCCGTTGCCTTGGATGTATGATTTCTGATACAATTTTGACTTGGATTGCAGGTTGGATGGGATGAATCCACTGCCGGAGAAAGGCAACCTCGAGTGTCTTTGTGGGAAATTGAGCCATTAACAACATTTCCTATGTATCCGTCTCCGTTTCCCCTTAGGCTTAAACGACCGTGGCCTTCTGGTTTGCCTTCATTCCATGGTTAGCTTCATGTCAACCTAATTTAGTTTCAAATTTCTAAGCTAATTACATTTCTAAAGATTCGTTTATGCGTCAAAGGCTCAATTTTCTTCAACTGAACTGATGGCAGGCATGAAAGATGACGATTTTGGCATGAATTCTCCTTTGTTGTGGCTTCGAGACAATGATAGAGGACTTCAGTCACTTAATTTTCAAGGGATTGGGGTTAACCCTTGGATGCAGCCGAGATTTGATCCTTCCATGCTGAATATGCAAACGGATATGTATCAAGCTGTGGCTGCTGCTGCACTTCAAGACATGAGGAGTGTCGATCCTTCCAAACAGCATCCTGGTTCCTTGCTTCAATTTCAGCAACCGTCAAATTTCCCGAACAGGACTGCTGCTTTAATGCAGGCGCAGATGTTGCAACAGTCACAGTCTCAACAGGCTTTTCAAAATAATCAGGACAATCAGAACCTGTCGCAATCTCAGCAACAAACTCAGACTCATACTCAACAGCATCTGCAGCACCAGCACTCATTCAATAATCAGCTCCATCATCATAACCAGCAGCAACAACAACAACAACAGACTCAGCAAGTGGTGGATAATCAGCAGATTTCTGGTTCGATCTCTACAATGTCGCAGTTTATTTCAGCGCGTCAACCACAATCACCACCACCTATGCAAGCTCTCCCTTCGCTATGTCATCAACAGAGTTTTTCTGATTCAAATGTAAACTCTTCAACTTCTATTGTTTCTCCTTTGCACAGTATCATGGGTTCGTTTCCGCAGGATGAAACATCCCATCTTCTAAGTCTTCCTAGAACAGGCTCTTGGGTTCCTGTTCAAAATTCAACCGGTTGGCCCTCGAAGCGTGTTGCGGTGGATCCACTCCTTTCTTCGGGAGCTTCTCAATGTATTATGCCCCAGGTGGAACAGGTAGGGCAGCCGCAGAATACCATATCTCAAAATGCTATTACGTTGCCACCGTTTCCTGGTAGGGAGTGCTCGATAGACCAAGAAGGGAACAATGATCTGCAAAGTAATCTTTTATTTGGTGTCAATATCGATCCCTCGTCTCTTTTAATGCATAATAGGATGTCGAATTTTAAGGGGATTAACGGAAACAACAGTGACTCCTCAACCATGCCATATCATCAATGTTCTAACTACATGAACACCGCAGGCACCGATTCTTCATTGAATCACGGAGTAACGCCTAGTATTGGTGAATCTGGTTTCTTGCAAAACCTTGAAAATGGGGAGCAAGAAAGCAACCCACTGAACAAGACCTTTGTGAAGGTGTGATTTTTCCCAGTGAGATTATTATCGTCTCTAAAATCATGACTTCCTCGCTTCTTGCGTTTTTATTCAGTACATATCTTGTTACAGGTTTATAAAGCAGGGTCCTTCGGAAGATCATTGGATATCACTAAGTTCAGCAGCTACCATGAGCTGCGTAGTGAGCTCGCCCGAATGTTTGGACTAGAAGGCGAGTTGGAGGACCCTGTGAGATCAGGCTGGCAGCTTGTATTCGTTGACCGAGAGAATGATGTTCTTCTCCTCGGCGATGGCCCTTGGCCGTAAGTATCCCATATTCTACATTCTTCGCTTTCCTTTTAAATGCTACATTGAAAACTAGATAAACTCGGCAACTTTACTTTCTTACATGCGACCTCTCTTTATGACAGGGAATTCGTGAATAGTGTATGGTGCATTAAGATACTTTCGCCCGAGGAAGTGCAGCAAATGGGCAACACTGGCCTCGGGCTTTTAAACTCGGTTCCAATTCAAAGGCTCTCAAGTAGCATCTGCGATGACTATGTGAGCCGTCAAGATCCAAGAAATCTAAGCAGTGGAATAACAACCGTCGGATCCCTAGACTACTGAAAGATGTGACTGTTAATAGTCTGCATTTTCAAACACTTGGCCAATTATGGGAGGTGTTACCTAAATTATATTATTCTAGCCTTTTGTTTTTGTTCTTCTGTTATTCATGCTAGGATATTCATAAACGAATACTGTAACTATATGTTATCTTGTCATTGTGCTAGCTACAATTATAAACAATACTTAATCCAGTAGGAAATCAATGTGTGAAGTTAAGGCATATAGTTCTCTCTACAATTCAACTTATACCAAACTTTAAATTTAGTCTTGTTGACATTTGATGAGTTGTGGTTGAAGAATAGTTAGGTAAAATCTATAGCATGTGCATGGAAATAAATGAGCAATGGATATTTCAGATGATGTTGGACTAATGGACCTTATAGTGATGGGTAGAAGTGTAGAAACCATTTGGTGAAAAAAATAGGATGTGACCCTTTTGAACAATGAAGATGACATGAAATGCATGTGATGTGTCTCATGTTCTCTTTGAATTTAATGTGTGTAAGTGGCCCTCTTTTTGTCGTTTGTTGGTTTTGGCCATGCACCCTTTTTTCACCTTTGATGCAATGTTTTTGCTTCATCAATGGTATAAAGTGAAAAAAGATTTGGGTTCTCCACTTTGATCTTGTCTGATTCATCATATCCTCCTCATGCCCTCGTGTGTGTGTTGAAAGTATTTGGAATTTGTTAAACATCAAAATTGCTCGACTCCATTGTCTAACTTGACCTTTCTTGAAAAGGGAAAGTTTATGTGCACAAGACCGTCTTTGATGATGTGTCTGATGGCATGTGTAAGATAGACTATTGCTCATGGTATAAGATTTGACATGTTTAAACTATGGTTAATAAGAGTCTCATTTTTTCCACGGTTAAACCATAACAAAACAAGACCCATATTTTATTTGGCATATACTTCAATTGTGGTTAATCTATTTCCGGATTTATTTTCATGGTTTATCTATTTTATAACTCTGATATGAATGGGTGGTAATTAAAGAAGTTGGAGTTAAGTACAGGTTTGTGCAATTTATTTTGATGCATGTTGGGTAGGGTTGCCTAATTTGTAGGGACTTTTTTCAAGGTATGGAATGGTGACAAGGTAGGGCAATATCTAAAATAATAATAGTACAATGTAAATAAAGAGTTGGCAACCAACGACCATAACCCCACTTTATATTTTAGGTGAGGAGTAACTATTGATTCTTATACTTGCTTTCTATCACTTTATTTCTTGGGACACACTCTACTCTCTAGCTTTGCTATGTCACCCACACTATGACCAAAAAGTTTGTGATTGTGATAAACTTGTGATTGGATCTTATATGGCTCATTGTTTGTGGAAATTGTTGTTGTACTTGTATTATTTGTCATATAATGTTTATGTTTATGCATTTGTCTCTTTAACCTACCATCAAGTATGTTTGATTATTATTGATCGGATTGGGCTGGAGATATTGGTCGAGTTGATTGAACAAACAAGTTGATAAATCAAGGATTGGTATTTTCAATTGTTATGGGAAAGAAGCCAAAATATCAAACATAGTACCAAAAGAATGTTCTGTAATTTTCCTTGTGCATGTACATGGTTGATGTGTTTTACTATATATCACTCGTTTGATATAAGAGTTACATTAGGCTATTATAACAAATTCTTACTATAATAAAAAATAAAGCATAGTAAGGACTAAGTATATTATTTAAGTAGAGAGTTGAATACTTATAAATGACATTAAAATTTTAAGTTATTTTGATTAGGCCATTCCAATATATTTGTAGGCTTGAAATAAAACTAAACACAGGGGATTGTTTAATATATTTTATGAGTTACTCACACATTTTGGTAAAATTTTAGAAGTAATTTAAAAATCTAGATTTTTAAAATTTGGATGCACTTAATACACAACAAGCTCTTTATGGAACATGCCAAAGCAAGAGATAAAAAAAATCGGATTTTGGAATTCGTATTCATAAGTTACGAAGATTGAAATTTTACTGTGCCTCAACCCATCACATAAATACATATTCTTATACCCACTAAATTTAAAAATATTCTGGATTTCAATGTTTGGACTTCCTATAGAAATTGGAATTTGGACGCGTCTGTTTAAGTATATGTGTCTTTCCCTCTCCCTTACCATTTCTATTGTAAACAGAGCAAAATCATAGCTTCTACTCATTTGCATTCTCATAGTTTGTTTCATCATTTTCAAGCATTCATAGAGGTTCTATTCCATTGCATTGAAGCTTAACACCTCTTTAAAGTTCTACTCCACTACATTACATGTCTCTGATGTTCTACTCCATATTGCTAAGTTGTTCATTCTCTTTTTTTATTTGACATGCATGCATTACCTAAATAGTTTATAGTTATGATAATTAGAGTCTGTGGTTCGTGCCTAATTTGTTCAGAACTTTCTGATTTCTCCATTTTGCACATTGGGTCTTAGGGTTCGTGCTTTGTTTGTTTACTTCATTTTTGCTTGCTCAGTGCGTATGATTTTGAAACAGCAAACATGTCAATTTTTGCATATTTTGGAGCTATGAGTCGACCATACAGTCAGCTCATGGATCAAGTCATTTCCCACTGGTCAGCACACAACAACCATGAGTCGACCATACAGTCAGTGTAACAACCCAATTTTCAATAATTAATTATTTGTGTTAATTAATTTATTTATTTGGATTATTCTAATTATTTGAATAATTAGATGATTGTTTAAATGGATTGATAGAAGTTTTGAGAGAGGAAATATATTTGAAAGAAATAAAGAGAAAGATATATATATATGAGGAAGTGGAAAGAAAAGAAAAGAATAGAAAACATAAGAGAAGAGAAAGAAAGAGGAAGAAGAGAAAAGAGAAGGAGATGAGGAAAAGCTTGGATTCATCAAGAACATCCTCTGGCTTCAATTAATCTAAGGTAAGGGTGTGAAATCTTACTATCTTAATCATTGTGTATGATTGTGTATGTGTGTGGATGAGTTTGGTTGTTTTCCAACCTTATTTCCATTTAGGTCGAAATGATAGAAATCGATAGAAGCCGATGTTCGGACGGTTAGAATCGAGAATAACTTTTGTAGCTTAGTCGGGATATGTTAGACTAAGATTATTGGAACTAGTTTGGCGAAAATCGGGTGATATTGTGAGTTTCACCATTTTCGGTTAAATTGAGGTTAAGATTTTGAGTGGAAATCGAATGTCGTGAAAGTTGAGTTTTATGACCCTAAAATATCCGTATATAATTAGTAAGGATAGATAGGTATTTAGTCGGGTGAAAACTATTTAATCGGGCGACTTTTTGGGGCTTTTAAGCCCGAATCCGTAGCTGTTTTTCTGAGTTTTTCAGGTGTTAATCGGTTAACCATATACGTTAACCGATTAACACAGTGTTAGGGGCCTAAAAACTGAGTTTTTGGTCTAAAAACTGAGTTTTTGGAGGTGTTAACCGGTTAACCATATACGTTAACCGATTAACACTGTAAGTGTGAGAAAATATTATTTTTCAAAA
The DNA here is from genome assembly GCA_963859935.3 of Lathyrus sativus. Taxonomy (NCBI): domain Eukaryota; kingdom Viridiplantae; phylum Streptophyta; class Magnoliopsida; order Fabales; family Fabaceae; genus Lathyrus; species Lathyrus sativus. The sequence continues at coordinate 55,971,749 of OZ012735.1, read as the reverse complement.
CTTCGAAAATTCATAACTTTTTCACCGTTTATCGGATTTTGACGTTCTTTATATCAAAATGAAGCTAATAATATGTTCTACAATTTGATGAAAAGAAATATTATTTTTAGCCAACTTTTAGCCGATTTTACCGATTAGTCGGGATTAATGATTTTGAGTGAGAAGAGCTTATAATAGCTAGGGCGTCCGGTTGCGATCGGCCTCGTCTCGTAAGGATAATTTGTGTGTTATTAATTATTGTGTTGTGGGTAGCCGTAAGGCGTGAATCCTAGTGTATGAATATGATTTTGAATCGTGGCCTTTGGGCAAATTATGCATTGTTTAGAATTGAATAAAAATACATGGCAATTGTGATGAATGATGAATATAATACACATTGTGAGGGCATAATGATTGTACGTGTTGATGTGTGAAGAATGCATGATAATATATTTGCGAATATGTATGCAGTTTGTGTTGATTGATCCCGTGTAGGATTTGCAGAGACATCGTGTGCCCATGTGGGGTGTGAGCGATGGTCTATAACTGATTGAGTCATTTTGTATGAGAACCATGTATGAAATGGTGTGAAATAAATGATGAATATATATATTTGCATTATGATATATATGTTGTGAATGCATAATAAATGTATGCAGTGAAATGTGATAGATGCATGAGTATGTTTTTAAACATGTATGCATTTCGTGTTGATTGATCCCGCGTAGGATCTGCAGAAACCTCGTGTGCCCATGTGGGGTGTGAGCGATGGTTTATAGTTGATTGAGTCATGTTTGCATGTGAAGCATCATGATATGCATTTGTGTTATTTGATCCCGTGTAGGATCTGCAGAACCTCGTGTGCCCATGTAGGGTGTGAGCGATGGTTATATTTGATCCCGTGTAGGATCTGCAGAGACATCGTGTGCCCATGTGGGGTGTGAGCGATGGTCTATATTTGATTCCGTGTAGAATTTGCAGAACGATTATGTGCCCTTGTGGGGTGTGAGCCATCGGATTGTGTGTCCATGTGGGGTGTGAGAAATCCATAAACATTGTGTGCCCATGTGGGGTGTGAGCAATGGGTGAACATCGTAGGCCCGACGGGGAGTTACTTCGGTAACGAGCGATGGTTCCATTTTGGTTCTTCAATTGAACCTGTTGAATTGAGTCGGTACCGCATTTGCATCTGCATGGAGTCGTGAGTCGGTCTCTATGAGTTGCATAATTCATCTTTATATGATGCATTGGTGAAATAAACATGTATGTGAATGTTTATGTGAAATGGTGATGATATAAACATATTGTGTATATTTATGTGAACTAACGCGAATTGCGATAATGGCATGAGTGAGTATGCTTGAAGATATGTATATATATGTTATAGGTAATGATTGGTAAATATGAGAGTAATATAGATAATAATGTTTATGTGAAAGATTTGTACTCACTGGGGTAGAATGATAATGTGTCGTTCCTAGTGGAGTAATTACCGGGGTAGAATAACTGAGGTGTTATTCCTGGTAGGGTATAAGTGACATACCCATAATCCTAAAAAGGGGATTGGTGATATTGGGTGAGTTTTAAGTGAGTCATATGGCATGGTTATGAGTGTTATATGAAATATGCATGTGAGTATGAATTGTTGAATTGTGGGTTGCGATTGAGTAATTGAGAAAGATATTGAATAATGAATTGATGATTAAACATGATGGCGTATGTTATATGATTCGTGATGAATGAAACATAACGTGTATGTTTGTGAGGATTAATTGTAATTGCGAATGTATGCATGATGAAATGCTTGGTTTTATACATATATGCTTTGCGATGTATGTTAGTGGGTATGTGAGGTATTGTGGTGAGGAGTATAATATGTGTATTTGATGCTATGGATATATATTATGTGCATGGTTATTGTGTTAATATGCATTGTGGTGAGAAAATGTGAAATGTATGTATTTTGTACTTGCACATTTATATATGATTATGTGCTTTGATTATTATGGTAATATTTCTCACCCTTCTGCTGGAATGATGTCCTTTATGACATCGTGCAGGTATCTTGGAGTTGTACTGCTAGTAGTTGCGAGGTCTCTGCTGGTGCAGTCGTTTAGTATTTTAATTATGTTGGGTCGAGTCATGCTCTGGTTATGTAACACTGGGATCGTTTGGGTTTTTGCTTTAGAGATATTTTATGTATTTTAAGTTGTGTTTTAAATGTATCAAAATATTGTGATGTTGGCCTTAGTGCCCAAGTATTGTTGAATTATGAGATGAACATGAATGCTATGTGAAAAGAATTATGAATATAAATTGAATCCGCTGCTACATGCAAAGTGAACTTTGAAAAGCATGATTATTTTATTTGAGTGTTTAAAGCATGACAGGTGGTTTTGGTGTTTTGAAATTTTGTGTGACACCCTTTTGTGAAAGCATGTTAATTTACTCTGATTATTTATGTATTTTCATGTGGGGTTAGAAGGGTGTTACGTTCAGCGCATGGATCAGTTCATTTTCCACTGGTCAGCACACAACAACCATGAGTCGACCATACAGTTAGCACACAGCAACCATGAGTCGACCATACAGTCAGCACACAGCAACCATGAGTCGACCATACAGTCAGCACACAGCAACCATGAGTCGACCATACAGTCAGCACACAGCAACCATGAGTCGACCATAAGTCAGCACATGGAGCCTTGGAATTTCACACGGGTCAGCGCACGCCGACCTATGGTCGACCGTTCGCGCGTTGACACAGCCAGTGCAGTATTTCCAATATGTTTGAAAATCTGTTTTGTTGGCTGATTTGCTTATTACTATAAATAGAAGTTTGTTCATTTTAACACAACAACATTTGATATTCTTTTGATTCATGTGTTCAAAAACAAGAAAGAGTGAAATAGGTGTCCAAGATTCATCATTTTCATCTTCAACATCTCACAACATTTCAATTACACACAATCATTTTTGAAATGTATTTGTGAGAGATTCAAGGTGATAAGGTTCGAGGCTTAGATTGGAGAATCAAGCTCGGGTTGAAGATTGCGACAGGTTCTTTCTTGAATAAAACCATTGGGGTTTTTCCCTCCAAGATTGGTTTGAATTTTGGGGGTTTTTGGACGAGATTCTTCATCAACGATCAATCGAGCGAAGGTGATTGTGAAGAGGTGGTCTTCACAAGTCTAGTAGCGGATTCGGTGATTTTGAAGGGAAGATCTCGGGTTCGATTTGGTGCTGTTGAGATCATCCGGAGCCAAAGGTTTGAACAACAACGTGTTCTTCAATAAGGTGGCTGGAGTCGGAGGTCCATCAACACAAATCGAAGAACTTGATTCAGCTTGAATCAAGGGGCAAGGAATGAAGGCAACTTTCAACACATTGAGATTTCTGTTGTATATTTGCTGCTCAATCCTTGTAAAAACTGTTCATTCAAACAGGTGATATCTATAAAATATATCTCAATTCTAGTTTTAGAATTGAGGGCAGACGTACCCCGAAGCGAGGACGACGGGGGAACTGCCTCACCAAATTACTTGTCTTCTCTATTTTCAGCATTTACGTTATAGCTCAAATAAGTAATTTTTGTGTAAGCTCTATTGTCAAAATTGTGATATCAATTGAGTAAGAGGTTAAAACTCTGTTTTTAACTCTAAAGTACAACAATACATTGTACTAGGCTGGTTGAAATTACTTACTCAACATAAATATCACTTGGAGTGTTTTTGCACACCAAGTGTTTGACATATTGCTTGAACCAAAATTATCTTACTTGTGTATCTAGTTTTGGTTTGATTTTGAATCATTGGAACTAGGAATCCTTACAACTGAAGTAAATAATTGATAAGTGGAGTTAGTGTTGTGATTCTATTTTTTCGAATTGTCATTAATCCAAAGGCTTACGTATATCCGGTTTTCCAATAACCGTTCGTTTTAGACTATATTTTTCCTCGGCCGCTTCCGCACTTAAAACATTTTTAAAACCAATTTTAAATTGGTAGCGTCGACTCAAATTTTAATTGGGGATCTATTCAACCCCCCCTTCTAGATCCGTGCCATAGTCTAACACTACTCCATTGCATTGAAGCTTAACATCATTTTGAAGTTCTACTCCACTACATTGCATGTCTCTGATGTTCTACTCCATATTGTTAAGTTGCTCACTCTCTTTTTTTATTTGACATATATGCATTACCTAAATAGTTTATAGGTATGATAATTAAAGTCTGTGGTTTGTGCCTAATTTGTTCAGAACTGTCTGATTTCTCCATTTTGCACATTGGATCTTAGGGTTCGTGCTTTGTTTATTTACTTCCTTTTTGCTTGTTCAGTGCCGTATGATTTTGAAATTCTGACCCATAGTCCGAAGAACAAAATTCGGAGTTACCTGTTATTTATTTTTGAGATTGATTTGTTTTTGTGTAGGTTCTGATTCGTTGTTTTATGTCTGCATATTCTACTATGACATGATTTTTTTACAACCAAGAAAGACCGAGACATGGCAGAGTGATTTTAAATGCTTTTGTTTGCATGGAGAAAGTTAAACTCTCGCAACCTGCAGTTGGATAGACTTCATTTCCTGGCGAGGGATCGTCTTCTCGGGTTCATGTGTCTCCAACATTGTCTTCTCAAATTCATGTGTCTCTTGATGCCCTAAAAGTCCTTATTATCCCAGATGCTGCAGTATTTGATGGTTTCCTTGGAGGCCCCTCAAACCTTTCATGACTTCCTTTGTATCTAGACCATATTGTTAAGGACGTGTGGGATGGAGAGGTAGTATAAATTTTTAATTACTCTTTCAAACATATGTTTTATTATATTTGAATTGTCTGGCGTTGAATGTAATTATTTTTTGTAGTACCGTGATATATTAAAATGTATCAGCCGCAATAGGAAGGTTGTAAACCTGGCATAACCCGATAAACCATGGTTTCAGGAATTCTTGCAGCTATTTGGTTGTAGGATTTATGCAAGACTGGATGTAATACTCTGTATTGTTCTAAAGTGCTCTAAATAATATTAGTTGAGATGGGATGAGTTCCTATGTGCTTTGAAAATTATCAGTTGGGATAATTAGAGTAACTAGTGAGATCAGATTAATTTCATTAACATTATTTGACTCTGACCTTTTATTAATTAGTACAATTGAGACATTTTGATAACACTAATATTTGACATTTTACCAATTAATACTTTTTTTTACCACATAAAGCATCTTTTAGTCTTACTAGCTTTTTGGATATCTCTTTGTATCATTTCTTTTCATTTTCCATTCTTTCCAACTAAGTGGGAGAGTTGAAGAAAGATAGTAAGAGAAAAGAATAGAGAGAAAGAGGAGAAAAAGGAAAGAAGAGAAGGAAAACATAGAAGAAGAAGTTCTTCATCATTCTTCACCACTCATCATCCCATCTTCATCATCCATAACATCTTCATCTTCATCTTGAGGTGGGTTCTAGTTAGATGCCTTAAGTTAGGGTTGGAAGATAGAAAATTGTGGTATTGGATTTGATATGTTTTGCTTCTAGTCCCTTGAGAATCTTATATAAATGTTGTTGTTCCTGTTATATATGTTGGAATGTTTCTTGGGGTGTTGTTATTGGTTGGTTATTGAGACTTGTATGGAATGGGGTGTGAAAAACCCCTTTGTTACTACAAGTTTTGCAGGTCAGTATGCAGAACTCGACGCGCTCGCACAGCGAGCTTGCGCGAATGGAAATCGACCTGTGTTTTCTGCTACGGTCGTTATGTGAGGTCCAGCAAACGGAAAGTGAGCCCTCGCTTTACGGTCACTAAGCGACCATGGTGGCCTTTTGCTATTGTCTTTCCCTCGCCTTGAGTTCGCTGTGCAAACTGAAAGACTAGCCTAGCTTTCCCGTTGTTAGATGATGACAGGACTTTGATAAATTCTTTTTGTTATTTTTTTGGTTGCTTTGCATACTTGTTTAGCTATATCCTAAATCACTTTATATGGATTATTATGGTTCTTATGCATGTTTTCTATCCATGATTAATTAATTGTGAATGTGTGATAACATAATTAAAAATAAGTAAGAATGGTGAAGAAACCTTAATGGAAAACTAATGAAATGAAGTAGTAAGATAATTAGGACATAATAGATGACTTAGATGGCAATGCTTGTGCATTTGATGCCCTATTGTGTATCTTTGACAAGTAGTTGTCTAGTGGAGAGGTGAGACAATATATGGAACATGTATGGTATTTGTGTTGATTGTGATTAAGGTGAATATGTTTGCCTTATGATTGTCGAATACGATCATGCTTTGTGTATTTGATCACGTAGTCAAAAGCAACCTTTGAGATGTGTCGTCCCAAGAGTCGATGCTTAAGTAGAGCTCCTTTGGGATGTACGTAGTATTATTTTGACAGGTTTGAGTCTCGTGTGTACGAGTGGAGCCTACGGGTAAAAGGCTTGAGATAGGGGTGATCCAATGGGAAGCGACGATTCATCTGGAAAGTACTTTGAATTCGAATCTATTTTGTATGTCAAAGTAAATACAAGGATCCATGACTCATGTCGATAACTCTAGACGTAGGGTTGGCCGGTGAAATATGCCTTGGTATGGTTTCCGATTAGTGATAGTTTGAGTTGTTGAACTCAAGCAACATGTTGCCATATAGTGCAAGTATGTATTGTGAATTCAAGTTTCCTCCCTTTTTCCCATTTGGGACTTAAAATACTAGATGGTTAGAATCTTGTAGAGCCGGGAGAACCCATAAGATAGGGAACCAACTGGGATTATTATCTCACCCCATGTTGTTGATTATTTTCCACGTAGTTCCAATTCGGTGAAGGGTAAGGACAAGGTAGTTTGATTTCCTTACTTATCTACCTTATTGGATGGTTTTTCGCTGCAAAGACCTTTGTTTTGAAATCATCCTTTAGTGATCTAGTTCTTAATTTCTATTTTTGGGCATCTTGTATATATTATGCCATTTTTAGTTATTTTGGTTTGGCATATAATATGTACAATGCATCATTAGAAACTTGTGTATTTCAGTATCAAGTTTGCAACCATGTATAATATGATAAATTCTAGACAAATGTTATATGTGGGTGTTACAGTTGGTATCAGAGCAGGTCGTATCCTCGACCTAGCCATGAAATTTTATAAATATTTCTTTCTGCTTCATATGTGTGTTGTCATCATTGTCCTGAATATTATAGTAATAGTATTGAGTCTGGTTAACTTGATTATATTTGTATGACATTTAGGATCATGGTTGACGGATGCAGAAGTCGTGGTAGACCCTGAACTCAGGCTTTCGATTCAAATCCACTAGGTGGTAGTGAAAGTGTTCAGTGGCCCCAGTTTGTGCAATAGATACAGCAACAACAGAATTAATTCATGCAGGAGATGATGCAGCAGTTGAATGGAGGGCTTCACTCTCTAGTGACTCCACCAGAAATTGTAGGTGGTAGTTTCCAGGATTTCTTCTACATGAATCCTCTTGAATTCCATGGCAAGCTAGATCTCGTGAAGGCTCATGAATGAGTGTCTGATATGGAAAGAATCTTTCAGATAGTTCCTTGCAGTGAGGAGAATAATGTGGTGTTTGCTTCCCACATGATGAGAAGTCTTGCTATGAGATGGTGGGAAAGTTCTTCAACTCTGATGACTAACCAAGGAATTCCTAGGGTGTGGGAACATTTTAAGATGACCTTTCTGGACAAGTATTTTCCTAGCCCTTTAAGGACTCAAACACAGGGTAACATGACAGTGGCCACTTTTGCTGAGAAGTTTGAGCACATGGCTACTTATTCTAGGAAGGATATGTATGCACCAGATGAGAAGTGGAAAATTGACCAGTTTCTATTTGGATTAAGGGCTGGGATTTCTCACAGTGTATCTCAGAGGGAGTTTACCACTTATGTAGAATTGTTAAGACAATGTTATGTGGCCAAGAATAGCTTGAAGAAAGTTCAGGAAGAGGGGGATTTGGGTAGGATTGTTCAGAAGGACCAAGGAAGACCAAGTCACTCGTTTAGGCCTAGACCACAAACCTTCAAAGGGAAACAGGTGTAGAATGCTAGATCTAACACTCCTCTCTTATGTTGTATTTGTGGTAAGACTCATCTTGGAAGGTGTAGTACCGAAAGTGTGAGGTGTTATCAATGTCAAGGAATAGGCCATATGGCCAGGGATTATCCCTAGAATAGGAATTAGATGCAAAGGAAGAATACTAGTCGGGTTTATACTTTGGACACGAAGAAGGCTAAAGTAACAAAGCTTTGATTGATGGTACATGTTTCATGAATGGACATACTTGTTTTGTATTATTTTATTGTGGATAAACACACTCTTTTGTGTCGATACAATGCATGAAGTGACTTGGCTTGCAAGTGATTCCTTTGTCTCCTCCCATGGTGGTTACTACCGCCATGGATGATGTTGTCGAGACACCGTTGATTTGTGAAAAAATTTCATTATCAATGGATGGTAGAGTTTTCCAGATTGACCTTATTTGTTTGTCGCTTAAGAAAGTTGATGTAGTCTTGGGGATGGATTGGCTTTCTGCTAATTTGGTGTTTATAGGTTGTGAAGAGAAGTTAATCATCATTTTGTCTAGTGAGGCTACTCCAAAGTATGTGTTAACTACTATTTTGGAAGGTACAATTGGTATGGTTAATTTCTTATTTGAGAAGGAGAAGTTTGTTCTCTTAGTTCTCACCCAAGAGACAAGTGATGACCTGAAAGTTTCACAAATTCCTATAGTTTATGAGTTTCCAAAAGTTTTCCCCGAGGATGTCACTTCTCTTCCTCCGGAGAGGGAAGTGGAATTCTCTATTGACATGGTACCGGGAACGGCCCAAATATTCGTTTCTCTGTATCGGATGACACCACTCGAGTTAAAAGAATTGAAGGAACAATTGGAAGAGTTGTTGGCTAAACATTTTGTTCGACCTAGTGTCTCGCCATGGGGAGCCCCAATACTTCTAGTAAAGAAAAAGGATGGTGGTATGCGTTTGTGTATTGATTACTGCAAATTAAATAAAGTCACCATCAAGAATAAGTACCCTCTACCTAGGATAGATGACATGTTAGATCAATTGAAAGGAGCATGTGTGTTCTCCAATATTAATTTACGGCCGGGTTATCATCAAATTTGTGTGAAGAATTATGATGTACCAATGACCATATTTAGGACTCGATATGGCCATTATGAATTTCTTGTGATGCCTTTTGGTGTGACGAATACTCCAGTTGTTTTCATGGATTACATGAATTGGATATTTCAACCTTACTTGGACCAATTTATGGTGATCTTTATTGATGACATTCTTATTTATTCTCGTACTCCTCAAGAGCACGAAGAACATATAAGAATTGTTATATCAGTGTTGATAGAGAAACAACTCTTTGTCAAGTTAAGCAAGTTTGAGTTTTGGCTGAAGGAAGTAAAGTTTATTGGTCATGTAATATCTCAAGGAGTTGGAGGCTATTGTTTTTGCACTGAAGGTATGGCGTCATTACTTGTATGGAGTATGCTTTTAGATGTTTAGTGATCACAAGAGTTTAAAGTGTTTGTTTGATCAAAAGGAGTTGAACATGCGTCAAAGTAGGTGGATGGAGTATTTGAAGGATTTTGACTTTGAATTGAAGTATCATCTAGGTAAAGTGAATAAAGTGGCGGATACGTTAAGTCGGAAAGAAGTATATAAAGTCGAGTTGATTATGATTAAGTATGTGTTATTGGAAAAGTTTTGAGATCTACATCTTCAATTTGTTTGGACTCATAATGGTGTGATAATGGGAAATTTAAATGTTAATTCCACTATAAGGAAATAAATTCAACAAGGGAAAATGACTAATACGAAGTTGCAAAGGATGTTGGATCAACTGGGTTTCACTCTTTCACAGACGGAGTTGTTCTTTTTAATCAAAAAATTTGTGTTCCGGATGATGTAGAGTTAAAAAGGAAGATTTGGAGGAAGCTCATAAAGGCACTTTTACCATACATACCGGTTCCTCAAAGATGTATCAAGACTTAAAGAAGGACTATTTGTTACAACAATATTTGTTCATGACATATATTCCTTGGGTTTTGATAATAACAAAGTATTTAGAGAAAAATGGTTTTATTTGATGTGTGTTTCTTGTATGTAGATTCTAATACTTGTAAATATTAGTTACAGAAACTGATATACAAAGGCACACTTGAGAGAAGCTGAATTGCTAGCTTCTAATGATGCAGAATTTGAAGAACACTTGCTAAATGATGTATAGCATAGACTATGAAGCTAAAGGCCTCAGCATTAGAAGAAGCAACATAATTGTCTCTACATTTGGTGAATGAAAATTGGCTTCTGGTATTGTTTAAAGTTGGTGATAAATATGAAGTTGTCTGTACTGCATAAAGCAAGTTGTATTGTCAAATCAGTTTGTCAGCTAGAGTATGAGTTCACGAGGCTAAGAAAGGTTGACATACTTTATAGATATCCTCTCCAACAACTCTATAATACATGATGTTCTTGAAGACTCAACGGTTAAACATGTTACACAATGGATCAAGATCTTTTGGTGTATATATCTTCAATGGCTCTTGTACTACGGAGTAAAGTAAATACACTGATCAAGTTATCTCATCCAACGGCTAGTCTGCTGCAACTGCTATATAAGTGGCTGAAGATTCAAATTGAATCTTTAATAAGGATTGACCAAAAGATGGTGTAATAAGATCAACAATTATCAACTGAATATTTTATGCAGATTTTCTGTTGTAGGTTGTAATTGTAAAAGCCTTAAGATTTCATACACATTGAATATCTTATAAATCTTAAGAGCTTTAGGTCTTTGATAATGGTGATTTCTCGTACCTCTGATAGTAGTATCAAGTACACCTTGTTCTCTATTCTGCTGAACTTGTTTAGCAGATTAGATTAAGTCTCTCACCAAGATGCTTGAGCCATGTAAGTCTCTTGCTATGTGCTTGAGCATTGAAAGTCTTAATCAAGTGTATTGATTGAGTAGAAGTCATGTATCATTGGGATACAAGCAAGGAAGTCTCTCACCAAGATGCTTGAGTCATGTAAGTCTCATGTTATGTGCTTGAGAAATGAAAGTCTTAATCAAGTGGATTGATTGAGCAAGAAGTCTCGTGTCGAGGGGATGCAAGCAAGAAGTCTTAAGCCCGTATGGCTTGAGCAGGTTGGCTCGGTTCATGAAATTGGAAGTAGTAAGTATTGAATCTGAGGGTTCCAAGCAAGGAGGCTCGTTTCTTCGAACTTGGAGCAGAAGTCTTGAGTTTGGAGGACTTAAGTAGGAAGCCTCGGGTCGAGGATCTGAGCTGTGTAAAATTCTTATGCAGAATGCATAAGCAATTGTAATCATGATTTTGGTTATAATGAAAATATCTTGTGAAGCAAGGGGATTGGAATACTCTCAATTGGAGGGGAACCAATATAAATATTTGTGTCTTCTGTTTTTATTTATTTGCTTATGTTAACACCGCTGCTAAGTATAAATAGAATATGAACACCAGTCTAGATTCTGAACTCTGATCAGATGCAGAATTAAAAGAAATGGAAAACACAATTCAACCCCCCCTTCTTGTGTATTTTTATCACCTTCACTATTGGTGGTATGGGATGAAAATAGATATTGTGGAGTATATTCCCAAATGTGTGGTGTGCCAACAGGTGAAGATTGAGCACCAGGGACCGAGTGGTTTGTTGCAACCGTTGGAGATTCTGGTATGGAAATGGGATAACATTCTAATGGATTTTGCGGTTGGGTTACCTCATATGCAAGGTGGTTATGATTCTACATGGGTGATTGTGGATCAGTTGACAAAGTTTGCATATTTCCTAGCAGTGAAGACTACTTACAAGGCAAGTTATCTTGCACGGTTGTTTGTTGAGGAAATTGTGAGACTACATGGTGTCCCTTCTAGTATTGTGTCCATTAGAGATCCAAAGTTTACTTCAAGATTTTGGAGAGCTTTTCAACAAGCCATGGGATTTAGGTTGTACTTAAGTACGTCGAATCATCCTCAGACAAATGGTCAGATGGAAAGGACGATACAAATAATGAAAGATATATTGAGAGCTTGTATGCTTGAAAGTGGAGAAAATTGGAAAGAACTCTTGCCATTAATTGAATTTTCATACAACAATAGTTACCATGCAAGTATCAGAATGGCTCTTTACGAAGCTTTGTATGGAAGGAAATGTAGAACATATTTGTGTTGGCTGGAAGTTGGTGAAGAATAGATTCTAGGACCGGAAATTGTGCAAGAAACTACGAAAAAGATAAGGATGATGTGTGATAAGGTAAAGAAGGCATAAGACTGTCAAAAGAGTTATGTGGATAATCGAAGGAGGTCTTTAGAATTTGAAGAAGATGATCATGTATTTTTGAAGGTTACTTCAAGATTGAGATTGAAATGACCGTTTAAATCACAAAAGTTAAGTCCAAGATATGTGGGACCATATTAGATTTTAGAAAGGATTGGTAAAGTTACTTACCGTTTAGCCTTACCGCCTTCTCTATCCGAGATGCGTGATCTTTTTCATGTGTCTCAACTTCGGAAGTTCATTCCTAATCCTCTTCAGCCAATTCTTCTAGATTCAGTGGAGATAGAAGTAGATTTGACTTTTGAACCTCAATCAAGTCGTATTGTGGGAAGAGAAACTAAAGTGTTGAGGAACAAGGAAATTCCTCTTGTTAAGGTTTAGTGGGATGTGACACATCTAAGCGATGCTAATTGGGAACTTGAGTCAGAGATGCGAGAAGCTTACCCTCATCTTTTCAGGTAATCTTTAAATTCGAGGACAGATTTTTAATTAAGGGGGGATGTAATACCATGTATTGTTCTAAAGTGCTCTAAATAATATTAGTTGAGATCAAATGACTTCCTATGTGCTCTGAGAATTATCAGTTGGGATAATTAGAGTAACTAGTGATCTCAGATTGATTTAATTAATATTATTCCACTTTGACTTTTTTATTAATTGGTATAATTGAGACATTTTGGTAACATTAATATCGAACATTTTACAAATTAATACTCTTTTATACCACACAAAGCATCTTTTGGTCTTACTAGCTTTTTGGATATCTCTATGTATCATTTCTTTTGATTTTCCATTGTTTTCAACTAAGTGGGAGAGTTAAAGAAAGATAGTGAGAGAAGAGAATAGAGAGAAAAAGGAGAAAAAGGAAAGAAGAGAAGGAAAATCTAGAAGAAGAAGTTCTCCATCATTCTTCACCATTCATTATCTCATCTTCATCATCCACAACATCTTCATCTTCATCTCGAGGTGGGTTCTAGTTAGATGCCTTAAGTTAGGTTTGGTAGATAGAAAATTGTGGTATTGAATTTGATATGTTTTGCTTATAATCCCATGAGAATCTTATATAAATGTTGTTGTTCATGTTATATGTTTTGGAATGTTGCTTGAGGTGTTGTTATTGGTTGGTTATTGAGACTTGTATGGAATGGGGTGTAAAAACCCCTTTGTTACTACCAGTTCTACAGATCATTATATAGAAATCAACGCGCTCGCACAGCGAGCTTGCGCAAACAGAAAGCGACCTGCACAAAATAGGTCTTACCTGGTTTCACAGGCGAGGTAACAAAAGGCATTATGAAAAGTACACATTTTACCTTCTGGTTTTAAAAAACCTGATGAGTATGTATAAAGGTCATAGGTTTGATCCCCAGGGAGACCTTTTTGGAATTATGAAATGGAGAAAACACATGTCTCATCAGTTTTGACATTTCACTGACGAATATACCATATTTTCACCTCAATTATCTCATAAAACCCACGGGTAAAATATTTTTAAGTTTATTAAATCTAATGTGGATTGCTTATTTCACTAAATCATATACTAAACATATAACTTCTCAAATTTGGTTATGAAAATAATTACATGAACAATTGTATTGTATTTGAAGAACAACTTATATTGATTAGTGATACCCAGGGTAGGAGCATTAACTTTCATTGGAACAACAACTGTATCAGGTACCTAAACTGTTGGAGTAAGAACTACTACATCAATAGAAGTCGATGTCACTCAAAAAATAAGTTAGTCATTCAACTCTGATCTTTGGTGAGCGCAAGAAGTTTTTGCAATTGTTCCATTTTACCTACAAGACACAGGCTATAGTAATAAAAAATGCGCGAGGCCCTATCCTCAACAAAGAGTTTTTGCCTCTCAACATGACCCGAGCCACGGATAATCACATAAGAATTGTAATACCCCAAATTGTACCCTTAGATTATTAGGTTCATTTCACATTTCATCTTATTCTGCCTTGCATGGTAACTAACTGCTAACCGGTTTGCCCAGTCTGTTGGTTTTGTAGTAAAAATCACATTGTGTGCAATTTAATTAATGAAGGGTAAAAGGGTCATTAATTTGCAGTCTGCTGATAGTTTAGGAAGCAAAGTCGTCTTCAGGAATCCCTCGAACGATTAGGGTTTCCATCTCCGAGTCACGCGACCTATTTGAGGATGAGCTAAATTTTACGGCGGTTTTTGACGTCAGATTTCTCGTGACATAGTACATTTTATTCAAGAGCCGAGATTTAGTCGTCAATTGGGTTTTGAGGTGTTGGGATGAATACATTGAGATACAAGTGGATTCAAGTTAAATCAGTGCAAGAGTTTGCTTTGAGGAATTTATTCTGACAGACACACGTTTTCCTGCTTTCTGCTAGTTACCAGCCGATTTTAAAGGAACGGTGGAATTTCTCTGGTTACCTGTTCAGGAGATATTCACCGATGTTATTATTGGGTACGAATAATTGTCAAAGGGATTTGATGGACTCAGCAGTTACGTCGGATTTAAATCGTGCAAGATGGTTAATTGTCAAATTCGGAGTTTGGAGCGTCGAAGTTTAATCGGATAATTTTCATTGGGTTGAATTTAATCGGATGGATTTATTTGGATGAGTTTAAGCAAGTGGAGTTAGTCATTTGAATTTAATCAGATGAGTTTTAATCGAATGAACTTAATCAAATGAATTTATTTGGACGAGTTCAATCAGATGAATTTAGTCGGGTAAATTGAGTCAGATGAATTTATTTGTGTGAATTGAAGCGGATAAGCTTAGTTGGACGCATTTAATCGGACGAATTTTAATAGAAGAAATTTGATCGGAAAAATAAAGAATTGAATTTATTTATTTGAAATTTTATTTTTTATTACAAAAGAAATTACAATTACATAATTAAATCCTAAGTGTCCTAAAATGCCTAATTTTCCTAAGGTTATCTTCGCGCCAATTCTTCAATCTTCGACTTTTCGGGCCTGCAAAAATCGACAACAGATGAAAAACAAGCGTTAAATTGTTATATTTAATCAAAAAATGGTTTTATCAGTTGGATACCCTCAGTTAATTATCATCATTTGGTACATCGGGAGGGTAACGAAATATTCCGCCGCCAGCTCCCGACTTCCAGTTCCCGACCTCGACAACTCCGGTAGATTTATGTTCATGTATTCCAAGAGAGAGAAAAAGTGATTTTGGAAAAGCGATTATTTGAAAAAGTGATTTTTTTTATTCAGCCAAATGGATCTTAAAGCAATATGGACATCCAAATCCATCAGGAAAACCCGTAACCCAAAAAAATCCATGGATATCCAAAGTGAAATATCCATATCCATTTTTCGTACCAACAACAGCCAAAACAGAAATCATCACGAAAATAACAAACAGAATCGCAAGTTCCTCTAAATCAAAACAAAATCTCCCTGAAAAATGGAACGGTTCATCTGGGTCAAAGAATAAGTCGTTAGAATGCTCCAAATTCGCCAACAATCTTTGCTAAAAAACAAATCAAACAGAAAGATCCTGAAAAATCGCAACAATTTCATCGCCAAGATCGTAACCACAAAGCACCCAAGCCCACAATCAAGAACAATATAAAGTCATTGCATGCATCAAATCAGGGAAGGGGGCTTGAAGGATCCGCGAAGAACCCTAAATCCATCATCAAGACCGCGGAAAAAACCCAGAGAGAGGCGTCAGTTCATCAGATCAAGAAGAATAATACATCATCCTCAAAATTTCACCCCCCAGCGAACAACAAAACAAAACCGCGAGCAACCATCATAAGAACATCAGAAAATCAGTGAAACAACCGCGACAAGGATCACCACCGTCGTCGTCCAAACCAGCTCTATAGGCTCAGAGACAGACATTTCGTCGTCATTATCGCCCAACCGGATCGGAAGCCAACAACCGCCGACAAGCCAAAAGCCTCAGAAGCTCAACTTCATCATCGGCCGACCACCACCGCGAGCTACCATACAGAACCGCTTCAAACCCGTCAAGGGTGAGCAGCTCCTTTTCATGATTTGTTTGTTTTGCTTTCAGGTGCCATGGTGAACGAAGAAGAGAATAGCAGAGGAGGAAGAAAGGAATTGGACGGAGAAGAATGGGACCAGCCGCCGCATGCATAAGGGAGAAGGAGGAGAGGAGTCGTGTCGCACGCACAAGGAGGAAGAAGAAGGTTCACAAACCCTAAATGACACCAACATTGACTCTTTCCCTTTTTATGTTGTTTTTTCTTTTTATTTTATATTTTTTTATTAGTTTAATCAAATTATCAAAATTCTGTTTAACTTTAATTATAACTTATTTTAATTGGTAGTTAAACTTAACACTTATTTTAAAAACTTAACTTTAAAGCTTAAACTTAATGCTTAATTTAAAAACTTGATTTTAAAATTTAACTTTAACACTTAATTTTAAAAAAAAACATCTTTTAAAACTTAAAATTAAAACTTATTTTTAAAAAAACTAAAATTAAAACCATTCTTTTATTAAAACTTAATTTTAAAACAATCAAAAAACATTTCTTTTAAAAGCTAAAAATTAAAACATTTTTTAAAAGCTAAAACTAAAACCTTTCTTTTAAAAGCTAAAAATTAACAACAAAAATGAATTAACTTAATATTTACAAATTGAAAAAATCATTTTTTAAAACTAAGACTATTTTTCTAATTAATCCTAACTTTTTCTTAAAACATGTCTAACCTAATTAGTATTTCGCTTGTTGTTTCGAATTAACTGTTGCCTAATTGCAGATTTGCCCGTTAATTTTGTCTAACGCTTATGTCGTTCTTTTCATGTTTCTCATTTGTACAGTTACTAACCCTTTATTTCTCCGGATCTCATTTTTCATGGTTATAATTTATGCGAGAACATCGTCGCTTTTTATTTCGTTATTATTATTGCATTTTTCATGGTTGTAAGTTATACGAGGCAATCGTCGCTTTTCAATTTCGTTATTATTCTTGCACCTTTTCCCCTATTTCGATACCGTTGCTTGATAAAATTTTCATTATATATATTTACCGATAAATCTCCCTCCGAAGGAATAGGTCTAACCGTTTGACCACCGCGTCAATAGTCCTTACCTTCGACTATCTCACTTTCCAAAACCCTAATTGCATAGGCGTCCCGCCGTGGACAGTTTTACCCTTTACCCTAGCATTAGGATAAGGAGTCGCCACACTCTGTATTAGGTTTCCCACCTGGAATACCTATCTTACCTTTTTAATTCAATTCAATTATTTCAACGTAGAAATAGGAGTCGCCGCACTCCATGTAAGCGCTTCCTTAAGAACGCTTATTCCCCATTAAAACCTTGACCGCAGTCAAGAAGTTTCTAACCTCCATTTCGAGTGGAACTACGATTACTCTGATTTCATCCCCTACCCAGGATACGTAGGCACAAGATGCAAATCTTGGTGACTAAACTTAGGACTAACCCTTAGGTCTTTCTTTCACCTTCTAACCCTTAGCATATACCCTTAATCAAATAATATAGCAAAATAGAAAACATTAAAACAAGAGGTTCCTGTAGAGTACTACAGAAGTTTAAGGTGTTAATACCTTCCCTAAGCTTAACCAACCCCCGAACCCTAGATATTTTCCTGCATTGTTTACGATGCAAAAATAGGTTTTTCCTTTCTTTAACCGTTCCTTCAAATAAATTAAAGACCGGTTGTAAATCTAAGGTTTATGGTTTAAATTAATTAATAATTTAATCCTATTCTCACCGCAATAAGAATCAACCTGATTTTTCTTTTGCTAAGAAGGGAGTACCTCACCTAGACCAAATCCTCCTTCATAATTCAGCCCCTGATACCAGGTGCACAAATCCTCCTTCATTTTCACCTCCTCAAAAGATAAAGGATTTAGCACGTAATGGGAAGAAGAAAGAGGCCAGTGGAAATTAACTCTAGACCAATACTTTGAGAAACTGATTTTGCAAGAGTGGGCACATCCCACCTGTTCCGAAGACAAACAAAAGGAAAAATGAGCCCTAAAAGTGATAGGTTTCACCAGCATGAAACATTCAAGAAAATCACCTCAGTCAGTAGTGAAAGAGCTGAACCAAGGCACTTGGGGGAAAAGGGAAACCAATCCATGGTACTAGGTATCATCTTGAGAAGTACGTGCCACAGGAAAAATATTAAAAAAGAGCTATTGAGAAGGTTTTTAGGACTTATGCTCGGCGCATAATTAAAACATATTCATATAAGCTCAAGCCCTTAGATAAAGTTGCGAAGGGGAAACTTTCAGATGGTCCATCACATCCACTTCAAAATCAAAGAAGGGAAAATGTATCCCCAACCTGGTGAAAAAACATTCATATAGAGGAATCAAACAACCCTAAAAAAAAGATGCATATCCTCTCATCTGGACCTACCAGGAGAATCAACCAATCAAAGAAATTTCCAACAATAATGTCAACTTTTGCTATAACTCCAATAGTACTCAAGAAAGAGGGAACCTCAATCACTTCAGCAGACACCCAATGGTACCTATTGGTATTGGATGACTTTACTAGCTGGAGTCCCTTGCACACAAACATATCAACTTTGCAATGATCACTGAAGTTGATACTAGACACAATATCACGTTGTCTCTGGTACTCCAAGTGATAGGTGATTTATTCATCACTGGTATCACGACCAGTCATTCCTTGATATGTTTTAACAAAGCTACCTACAAGTTCCCTGCTTTGACAGTCAGCTTCTATTTCTTCCTCATTCAAAACATGGGGAGACATTAGATTCTCGGTAACTTTTTCACCCCTATCAAGTTTCTTCAAAAATTGAGTCTATGAAGAATCCTTAGAAGAAGCCCCATCTGAAAGAGATTCTCTAAACATTCCTTCCATTTCCAAATCATCAATCAAAGGGATAATCTCTGGTTTGAAATCCCTGCTAACAAATGAAAATGAATGTGATTCATAATTCATTCCCCTTCCCAAAGAAAAAGAAACACTACCCTCTGAACCACTTTCGATGATAATGGGGTTACCATTCATCATAACAAAAAATACAATAAATGTTGAAATGAAAAGCTAAAGGGAAGGAAAAATACCTCAAAATATAAGGTCAAAAGTATTAAAGCAAGAAAAAAAGTCAAACGTCGAAGATTTAAAGCTTGTAATGGGTGGTAACAATTACTCTGGTAAAATGCTCTAAGAAAAGAGGAAGAGACTCAAAGGAAACAAGGGAAACATAGTCTACAAGATTTAAAAAAAGTTTCTCCACATTCCCTTTATCCTTATATAGGAAAATACGATCGAGCGGATCAGATTTAAAGTAAGAAACAAGCATGAATTTATGGTATTATTTCACCTTGGGAACACAATTAAACTCAAGTACACTCGACTGTATAGTAAGCTATTCCACACCATTCCATAATTTTCAGGTCACACGTCAATGAAAAATGGGAAAACATTTCAATGGTGGGACCACATTAAATGCACATGTTCCCTATTATACTTTGGCAAAACCAAAGCAGCGCATGCCAACCAACGCCTGGATAACCATTCTCAAGGGCCGACCACAACTAATGAAAGACTCCCCTAACATCCAGAGCGACCGGAGAGTCTTGGAGGTAACTGCTCTATACCGGCCAAAGGCCTAGGGACCCACTGCTTTGCACAGACCAAAGGTCCAATAAAATAAGGCCCACTTATTCCACCCGCTCCATCAAGCCCAAGGTATATAAATACCTTCTCAAAGTGTTTTTAGGTACACAATCTCTAATATTCACTCTCATTGTGGTTATCTCAAACCATAAATAGACTTGGGAATTAGAATGATAACCATGCAAGTACCCTCATTTGAACCGTCGTATTGGAGATTAGCGACACTGATTCAATATTAATGCTTCCATTCAAGAAGCACATTGATCGCAACCGTTTGATCCAGGGTGCCATATCGTAGAGTCACTTGTGAAGCTTCACTCCGTCGTGATTTCTGAAATCTCATTTGTTTCTGATTCCACAACAGAACATGTTTTTCAACAAAATAAATTAAATTGGTTCAAGACATGGGCAAGAAGAAATCACAAGCATAAATGACTTGACAACACATGTAAAAGACTCAATATAAACCAACAACGATTAAAGTAAAAATAAGCATAAAACCTTAAAATAGAAAGCAGGAAATCCTAAATTAGAAAGCAATATATGTAAACTTAAAAGCTGGAAACCTCCCTACACTCAAAACCTACATTATCCTCAACGTTATTGAAATAAGTGAGAGAAAGGAAATATAATACATATAATTAGATTAATCATCGCTATCTGAGCTGGCTTATGGCATGCCGATAATTATGGTCATCTAGGAAAGTATCCATCAAATAATGTAATGCTTGACATTGTCTCAATGATTCCTTTGTGCCTCCCTATCATTGTGTACTTGTTGCTCAACCTACAAGTCTGCAAACTCATGGTGTATAACATTAAGCTTATAATTAAAACTACTTTGGTAGTCATACCGTGTACCTGTGGGGGTGGTATCTGGGATAAGTGAGGATGATATGAAGACAGAGATAAATGCGAATCAGATGGAAACCAAGATAAATGATGATGAGGTAGAGAGACACACTCTCTCAGATCCATCTCTACATTTGTATCCTTCTCATAGTCATCAACATCAGAGTGGGCATCAATACCCACTATATAAAGCTAGCTCTCCTTATATTGCACCTTTTTCATACTCAACCTTTTATCTTACAAGGCTATTTATAGTGAAATTCACATTCCAGATGCTCCATAAATCGTGTGGAATCATGGGAAAAAAATGGAGAAGTGGGCTGAAATATTTGCTAAAATGCAGAAAAATATGGGTCTGGACATCATGGTGCATGACGGCCTGCCCGTCATGATGTGAGATTGCTAATTCTAAACTTTGGAGCTATGATGGGTATTAGTGTCGCTGACGGGCTAACTTTTCATGGTCTTCAAATCTAATTTCTTCTTTTTGCGTTAGGGGCCATGACAGTTTGCTGCTTCTAGGGCATGAAGATCATCATGGTGCCCGTCAGAGACTCTATTTCTTTATTTTTCTTTGCTATTTCCCCATTTATTTTCAAAATTGATATCGATCATTCAGTGCTTGTTATTCAGAGTAAATAGCTAGCTTATTGCAATAAAAGAAGCGTAAAATGACATTGAAAGTACTAAAACCTAGCTAAATAACATGGTGAAAATTCTTGTTATCAAAGGGTGTACTTGGCCGCTTGCTTTCGGACCTTCCCTGCTTCCCATTCCTTCGATAGGAGTTTGTCCTCCTGCAGGTACTGTAGTATAAGCGACATCTAATTGGACTCGCGAAAAACTTCTAGGGAGTAAACTTTGCCCACATCAATGTTGGGGTTGGCGAGAGTCTTCTAGATCATTGTTCTATTAAACCCTGTTGTTTTCGAATTAGCAAGCTTTGATAGGAGGTTTTCTTTGAATTTTTGTTTGTGGGGAACATGTCCTACTTTAAAAGATGTAATACGAGAGGTTATACTTTGTAATATATTTTATTAGTTAAGATTCCTTAGCCTTGTATTGTCCATAGACTTTGTTGGAGACCAGTTGGGAATCACTATTGGCTTTTAGTCAAAAGTCTCCCATTTCTAGGGCGAGAACCATGTCTACAATGAGAGTTTCATGCTTTTCTTGATTGTTTCTAGCCTTGAAATAAAACTTCATTGCTTGCTCGATCAGTAAGTCGACATGTCCTTCCAAGATTATTCTTGTGCCACTCCCTTTCACATTTGAGGCATAGGCAACTGATAATGTTCACTCTAAGGGTGTCTCCTTGTCAATGGGCAAGCTTAATTTTGATACAAAATCTTCCAAAGACTGGGATTTGATGTTTTCCCTTGGGATGTACTAAATATCATTATCTGAAAGTTCTATTGCCCAAGACACCACCTGCCCTTCTAGATCTGGTTTTTTAAAGACATGTTGAACAAGATAGCTGGTTTCATTAGGATCTTATGACTTTGAAAATAGGGCTGCAACTTTCTCGATGTGACAATAACATTCAGTGCTAGCTTCTTGATCTTTTGGTACCTTATTTTGGCTCATTTGAACACCTTTCTTATGAAATACACCGACCTTCCTGTTTTATCCGTCTCCTAGATGAGTACTAAGCTAATCTCCTGATTTCTAATTGAGAGATATAGGAGTATTATTGATTCCTCTTTTGGGATAGTGAGAATGGTAGTAGATGTGGGGAAGGTTTTCGCCTTCCAGAAAGCCTCATTGCATTCTACACTCCACTCAAACCTGTCTTTTTTCTTCAGGGCGACTAAGAAAAGGAAAACCATGTCGCCCACACATGAGAGGGAGCAAGATAGGGCGGCGAGGCGACCTGTAAGTTGTTACACTTCCTTAATGTTTGAAGGCTTCTCATATTGATGATTTCCTGACACGAGTATGGATTGACTTTAATGCCTCTCTTCATCATCATGTACCTGTCGTACCTCGAAAAATATGATCCTCGCGATGGATGTAGAAAAACATTCGAACAGAGTCGCCACCGAACTTTATTCATTCCAAGGAAGGAATAGTAAAATATCGATAAAACCTTTAAAGAGATAAGAACATGGTCATCGCAACCAAATTCTAGGTTCGAGAGTCGATTATGAAAAGGGAATGTATTGGCACCCTCTACGTCTGTTGTACTCAACGAAAACCTCTTGATTCAATTTGTGAGATAAGTTAGCTACGCTTGTTTATCTTCTAAAGGATTCGCTTATAAGGATAAAAAAGGTGGTTTTATATTAGGGTGCTCGCCAAGGATTGGGGCCCTTGTGCCTACGTACTCCCTCGTGCAATGGGAAATTCAAAGCATCGTAGTTCGTGGGACTACGGGTAAGGATTCGTGTATTTTATGAACGGGTGTTTAAGTCGCATTCTAATTGCTAAATATAGGCTTGTTTGCTTGCTAGGGGAGGCTGAAGTGCTAGTTTATATGCGCGGGAGAAAGGACTAAACAATGTTCTCTTAGAAGAAGTTTTAGTCACATGGTGGCGAGAAATTGAATTAATGTGTTCGTATTTTGATTGGATAACGATAACTCGGAGCTTAAGAAAGGCTCCTCGGGCCCAAATGATCGGGAAAATGAATCAGAGATTCGACTCTTTCTCTTTTTCAACCTTAATTATGAAAGGTTTATGATATAGTTAAAGTAGTTTATGAATGACGACTACTTGAGGCTTAAGAAAGACTCCTAGGACTCAAGTAATTGGGAGAGTGAGTCAAATACTTGACTCTCTCTCTTTTTCAGCTAAGTATTAGGAAAATAGGTTTTGAGTTTGTTTATTATAAAAATAGTTTGATGTAGAGTTGCATTGTAAAGTTTTTTAGAGAAGACAATTGTTTGAACTTAAGAAAGGCTCCTCGGGCCCAAACAATCGAGAAGAGGAATCGAAGACTCCATTCCAACTCCCTTTTCATCATTTTATAGAAATTGTGTTTAAGTATAGTTAAGTATATTAAGTTTATTTTGATAATGTGCTTGATATGAATTGAGGTTTGTATTTTCGTACGAAACGATTAAGGTTTGAACTAATGGAAGGGAGGTCCTATGGGTATAAAGTAAGGTCGATGGCGAGGCAAAAGTGCTCGACTTACAAGTTAGGTAATGGAACTTGATATGTGGATCAAGTGTGCTTGAGAGAGGTTAGTGGTTAGTAGCATTTGTTTGGAAAATACTTGATATTGTATAATGTTCATTGGTTTCTTTTGAAAATAGTTAATTTTAATCTTATAAACCAAACATTCAAGCAAACATGCTTACGAAATATATAACAAGTGTCGTTGTACAAAGCCCAAGAGAAGGCTATAAGGTTGATGGCAATCGTGAAAACAATCGACTTACAAGGTGTTTGAAAATGGTTGGATTTTGAATTAAGGTATTAGTTTGAAAATGGGGTTTGAACAAGCATATGATAAATAACATAATATAATCAAAGGTATGATAAGATCAAAGTGTATAAGCACAAATAAAATTAAAACATCACATAATTAAAGTCAAATCAAACAAAAAAAGAAGAAAAAAAAAGATTAATCAAATTAAATATAAGTATTTTATAAAATTAATCAATGATTTAATTAATTAGTATTAAATAAAAATATTTAAAATAATTAGTATCTAAATATATTTTTTTGAATTTCTTTAGAATTTACAAGAAAATTTAATTAATTAAATTAAATATAAACATTTAATAAACTTAAAAATAAATAAATTAAATACTAAATAAAAATGTTTAAAATAATTAAATAAGTATTTTTTTAATCATATTTTATAAAATTAATAAAATAAATTGAAATGATAAAAAAACAAATAGAAAAAAACTAGCAATGGGCCTAGTTATAAATCAAAAAAGGGGTACTGATAGCAAAATATTAAGCCTAATCAAATATAGGCCCATACTACCAGGGGGTTCACATAGAACCCTAATCAATTCAATTGACTACAAGAGTGAATCTGGTGCATTGGATGAAGGAGAGAGTCAACCTTGACTCTAATCTAACAGACATCACGTAGGCGCACCGTAGGCTGGAGGGAAAGACACCCATAGGATCATGGAGGGCAGCCACCACCCTGGTGACACTTGTCATGGACAGCGAAAAGTGTCACCGCCCCGTCATCACCACTTACCTGCATTGCCAGCATAGGATAAAGAAAGGAAAAAAGAGTATCATCATGCATTTCAACTTTCCCCTCTCTCTCATCTCAACCTGCTTTCTCTCAGCCCTTACTCTCTCTGCAATTACTCCGGCCAAGCTCGCCGGAACCTTAGTTACCCACCAGAGAGGACGGTGACGCGTGATGGCTGCCGCCGTCCTTCTCCGGCCAACCCCAAAAAACACACTACCCTACCAAAACGACGTCCCCGAGTCCAAATCTGGATATATTTTCCTCAAAATCTCACTCTAACCCTCAAATAGAAACCAATCAAAAACCCTAGATCTATCAAAAATCAGAGCAAGTAAGTAATTAACAGAGGGTTTTATCTTAAACAAAAATGAAGAACAAGGATCAGGATTCAGAAATGGCTGAAGAAGAAAGCACATACCCAAATCGAAGTGAATCCGACTCTAAAGCTCCGGTGAAGGTAATGCCCTAAACTCTTTTAACCCTTTCTTCTTCTTCTTCTTCTGTTCCTTCTATGATTGTTTGTCGTGCGTGAGTGTTAGCTCACTTATATCAGAGTTTCAATGTGAAACTCTGATTAGATTTTAATGAAAATGAGCTTTAGTGAGATGAATTGAGGAGTATTTTGCAGAATCAATTTTTAGGGTTCTTTCTCAGGTGTTCCCCCTTAATTATTGAATAATATCAGTCTTATATAGGGTGGAAATATGTGTGAATAATGGGAACCGTGTGAGGAATGATGAGGTATGCATCAATTCGTTAGGAAATTTTTTGTACAAACCCTGATTCTGTGGGATATTATTCTGAAATGAAAATTGCAGCAATACACTCCTATTATCTTATTCAGTAATTCCAGAATATGTGTGATTGTGTGGTCCCAGTGATAAATGATATTTCTGTCATCTGTGAATACACATGTTGTCCCCCTGTGTACGATTTTACAAGGTTGGCTACTCTTAATTGTACCTTGCTTTGTGGTCATGTGATTCTGAACCTTTTGTGAATGAATATAGTGGCCCCCCAACTTTGTGCCATAGTTGTACTAAATTTGAATTGTGCTGACACTATTCAATTTGAACCAATGTACCCTGAATTTTGACATTTTCATGTTGTTGCTGTGAGCTGATTTATTCATTCACACATTGTTCCCTGACATTGTTTTGGCACTGACTTGTACACTTGACGCTTGAAATCATGAGTGTTGCACCCTAAAATTTGACCAACCGGTTCCCGTATCTGGTTTATGTTTCAACGCATTTTTACATTCGCATTTGCATACCGCCTGCATTGCATTTTTCTCAGTCAGATCGATTTTATTGGGATTGCAGCCCCTGGCGTTTCAGGCAGTTCAGGCCGGTTTGAATAAGCGTATTTTGAGAATTGGTGCTCGTTCCCTGTGTTTTCAGGCCATCTCGGGGCCCGGGTTTTGTTATGGTTGCGCAATCGTTTTATAATCGATTTAATCAGCCTCCTGGCATTTTTAGGATTTTTCTTGTATTTTCTAGATTTTAATGCATTTAATAGTTTTTTTAATAGGGTTATTTGTTTGTTTTTAGATAGTAAATAGGGTGGTATTTGGTTTATAGAATTTAATAGATCTTTTAATAATTTTTAGAGTTTTAAATAGATTTTCTTTTTTTTTTTTAGAGATTTAATAGATTTAAAAGATTTTTAGATATTATTTTCCTTTTAATAGATTTTTTTTTTAAAATAGATATAACTAGATTTCATTTTTCTTTAATAAGAATAGATTTTTTAAAATAGATATTCATGTTTTTTAGATTTTATTAAGTTTTAATTGATTTTTCAAAATTAATAGAATAGATTTTTTAAAATTGGAATTTAATGTTTTTCAGATTTTTTATTATTAGAGTTTAATTGTTTTTTTAGATTTAATTAGATTTTTTTCAATAGTTTTTAGATGTTAAATATTTTTTCTGTTTTTTTTAATAGATTAATTAGGATTTTATTTTTAATTTTCGTTTTAGGATTAATGATAGATTTTAATTAGGTTTTATTATTAATTTTTCGTTTTAGGATTAATTAGGCTTAATTTTCAGTTAATTTTGTTTTTTAGAGTTTAATCACAGGATTAGCAATTGGGCCTATTATCCAGTCCAAAGCCCAAGTCCCAGGTCCAGATGCCACTTATCAGCATAAAAACGTTGCCACGCGTGCGTTTCTCCTTTCAGCCACCTCACTCTCACACACTCTCTGAATCCGCCACCTAGCACCCCACGTGTCTCCATCTCACTCTCCCTCTGCATGCAAATTGTACACTTGTCTCCAACACATCCCTCGCCGGTCCCTTCACCGCCGGCCATGCAAAGCTCCCGGTGACCACCCTAACTGTCACCGCCGGCCGCCGTAATACCCCTCTAACCGTCGCCGGAAAACCAAATTTCGCCGGAAATGCTAATCTTCATCTTCTCCGATCCAGATTCATCATCAGAATCGTCAACCTCTCATGATTCGTCAGTGATTTTCCAGAAATCTTCAACAAGTGTTCGTTCGTCAACATCAAGGTTCGTCTGAATTTTCCAAGAATCATCAATAGGCTCGTACGATCTGGAACTCTGTGTGTTCATCCTCCATCAACTTTCCTGAAAATTGATCAAGAACTTTCATCATCATCTGGATTTCACGAAGAACATTCATCGTTCGTTCATCACATTTCCCAGATTCGCCAAGATCTTCATCAATCCTCGTCCCTCTTCATCGCCAGATTACGCCAAATATCCAGAAATACAACGCCTTCGTCAATTTCTCCAGATTAGCTCAAGGATCTTCAGAAGCGCATCCCAGATTCAAGAACGTCATCACATATTCTTCAATGGACCTTTCCAGTTTTTCGTCAACATTCAGGGATCTTCGTTATCCGTAGATCTTCATAGCATTTCTCCAGCGAATCTCCAGATCATCGTACGTCAAGTCATCTTCAGTAGCATTCTCCATGTTTTTTTGTTTCTTCTTCCTTAACTCATTACGCATTCATAGCTGGTTAGTTAGCTGGAGATGTAGGTTGTATGATTGTTAGGGGTTGAAATGGAATTAGGTCAATGCATCTAGTGAGAGTTTGAATGATAAGATTTGGTGAGGCGAGTTTAGATTAGGGTTGAGTTGAACTGAGTTTGAGGCGTAAGGTGTGTTGGGTTGATAAACGTGTTAGAGTCAGGATGAAGGACTCTGTGTGTTTGAGAGGGTTTCAGAGAGAGCGTCATTTAGGGTTTGCTTAGGGACGATGAACAGTAGCAATGGATTGGGGAATTAGAAGAGTTTTTAGGGTTTTGGTTTTGCTGAGGATGGGTTAAATTAAATTCGGGCTTAGGCCCATTGCATAGTTTGCTGATCACACTCCCTTGTTTACCATTAGCACCCCTCTCCCCCTTTGCGTTTTGGTTTGGCCCTTAGGCCGCTTGCTGTTCGCACCCCCAGGGGGAGGCCCAACATGGATTTTCAAAGCGAATTTGTTGCTATTCGCAACCCCCCGTTTGTTTTTTTCTCTCTTAGTGTTTGTTTTTTTCTGGATTAATACTGGGCCCAGCGCGTGCTACCAGCACCCCCCCTCCTGGGCCCAATGTAGCTCTGCAGTGTAAATAATTGTTGTTGACGCCCCCCCTGTTTTGTCAATTTTAATTGAATTTTCTTTTTCTTTCATATTTGCATATAGTTTACAAAATAAATCATAATAAATCCAAAATTAATCAGAAAAATATTTCAAAAATACCTCCATGATCTTGGATTTATTTGTGATTTTATGAAAATAATAAATTTCATATTCACCCATTTTTTCAATTTTATTTGATTTTTCTCATTTTATTAATTTCTTTAATTTTGTACATTTGATACATGTTTTTATAAATTTTCTTGTGACCAATTGGTGAATAATTTTGGGTTGATTCATGTTGGGTTGATTATATTAGAAGTATAGGTTCCCTTAGAGATTTATTCCACATTTTTGTGGATTAATCTTGATTAGTTTTGATTAGAGAACATTAGGGTGATAGTAGTAGGGTTCAAACTCAATATAGGTGCATTCTAACATTTTATTTTTGGGTTTTTTAGCTTGAATTAGGAGTTGGGACATATAGGGTATGTAGGGTAGATGTAGAAATCCCCTTAGAATTAATCTTATAATTTTAAATACTATATTACTATTTTTAGTATATTTTACAAATGGAGTGTTTGTTTGGTGTTCCCACTTGGGGTTTATATTTGTTTGCTTGGGATTTTGGGCTTTTCTACGGGATATGGGGCTTGGTTTGAGCTTGTGGAGCATGAAGACATTAAAAGAGAAGATTGAAGATCAAATGTTGAAGCTTGAAGATTGTTTGAGCTGGGAGTTGATTGAAGACATAGGAGATAGGAGATAAGCAAAGCCTTAGAATAGACTGAATTGTTTTGTACAAACATGGATAGCTTCATGTGCTTCCATCCCTCTCTATGACATAAAGTCCCTCTGTGGTATTCACCTCCATCCTTTGGAGGGATAAGTGGCCTTACCTTAGAGGTAGAACTTTGATAGAACCACTTTGCTATAATGTTAAACTGTTTGTAGGCTTCCTTTGGTAGTCAATGAACTGTTTAACATTCAACTCATCTTGTTAAGTGATTATCATATAGGAGAGCTTGCCTTGAAGAAAGAAGCCATTGAAGATAGAGATGAAGATCAAAGATTGACAAAGATGAAGATGATTCATGTCAAAACTGTGCAGCTAGGTTTTACTGCTGTCTGGAGCTATCTGTTGTCTGATGTTGTCAACTGGTTAAGATTCTGTGCTTGCTTGAGCTTGGTGATTTCTTGGAGATAGAAGCTTGTTGTGGCTTGGGTATCATTGGAGTTGGATCTTGGGATTCACTTGAAAATGTTACTGCTTTGCTGTTTATCAACTGTCAGAGTTGGATGTTTTTAGAGCTGCTACTGTAGTAGCTGGTGTGCTGTCAGAGCTGGTTTTGGGGTTTATTTTTCTTTGTTGTATTGTTTGTTAATTTTTCCCCTTGGGTTTGAAGTGAAGCTGTTTCACTTTGCCTATTGTTTTCCAGGTTCGAGGTTGAGTGGGACTCCCTTGCCTCGCTTGTATTGCTGCATTCATGCATTTTACTGCTTTGCTGTATATTTGTTGTTCTTTTCCGTTTATCCCCTAGGATCTCTGTTTCTCTCTGCGCAAGAGAGAAATATGACAGACATTAGGTGTTAACCCATGCATGACAATATTAGGGTAGTTTTGATTCCCATTTTAACCCTAGGTTTTAGAGTTCTTTCTCTTCTATCTCAAAACAATCAAAAACACAGTAATAAGACTTCAAACATCAATAAAAGACAGTTCTTGCGTAAAAGACTGAAAACCAATCAAAGTGTCATTTCTGTCCGCTTGGACCCGTAATCAGGAGAAAACCTTTTTCAGAAGGATAAAAACAGTCAGACAAATCTGTGTCTTCCGTAGCCCGAACTACGTTTGCTCTGATCTTTCATGCTGTATGAAAGTACGTAGGCATAGGATGCGAGATTCTAGCGAGCAACCTTCCCCTCCTTTCCTGTAGGTATGCGAACTACGTTGACTCTTATTTCTCATTCCAGACGGGAATACGTAGGCATAAAGTGCGATACTTTGCCGAGTCATTTTATTTTCTTTTAACCCCAGACCTGTAGAGTAGATAGAATAACAATCCATACCAGAAAACAAGTGTGGATCCCGTCGAGTACGACGGACGTGAGGGGTGCTAATACCTTCCCCTTGCGTAACTGACTCCCGAATCCAGGATTTGGTTGCGATGACCATTCCTTTCCCGTCTTTGCGGTAGGTTTACTTCGAGCGTTTCCTTTCCCTCCGTTGGGATAAATAACGCACGGTGGCGACTCTTCTGTTCAGCCGGCGCCGATTTTCGCAGTAGCGACAATGAGTACCAATCACCTCTGACCTCTTATACTTATATTGAATCCACCTAACCCCCCCCCCCCCCCCCCATTTTCATTTTATGGCCTTATATGCATCAATTTATTGATTGTTGTCTTACCTGGTGAATGTATATTATGCATATTTTCATTGATATTTTCGCTACCGCGAAAATAAGGTGTCGGCAAAACAGAAGAGTCGCCACCTTTCGTCATTTATCCCTCAGAACGGGAAAGGAAACGATCGGAAAAACCTGACGAAAAGATATAAGACAAGGTCATCGCAACCATGTCTGGGTTCGGGAGTCGGTTACAGAAGGGGAAGGTATTAGCACCCCTCACGTCCATCGTACTCGATGGGATCCATGCTTGTTGGTTTGTCTACGGGTGAAAAACAATTTATCTACGGCTGCTAAAGCTAAATGGAAGAACTGACTCGATAGAGCATCGCGCTCTATGCCTACGTATTCTCATCAAAGAATGAGAAATCAGAGTCGACGTAGATCGGGGAACTACGGGGGGATTTGCTCGCCGAGACGTCGCGTCTCGTGCCTACATACTCTCAACAGGTATGAGAGATCAGAGCTTACGTAGTTCGGGCTAACTACGGGTAATCGGGGTATTCTCAATCACACGGGGGTGAGAGAAAAGATTGACGATACTAGCGTATGCATTCTAGCAGTTAGGTGTATGTTGCTCGCTCGTTGGAGACTTAGGCGTTACCTGTTTGCGGCAGAACGGATGTAGTATGTCGGGTTTAGAGGTATGGGAACCTACAGGTTCTAGA
The DNA here is from genome assembly GCA_963859935.3 of Lathyrus sativus. Classification (NCBI taxonomy): domain Eukaryota; kingdom Viridiplantae; phylum Streptophyta; class Magnoliopsida; order Fabales; family Fabaceae; genus Lathyrus; species Lathyrus sativus. The sequence goes on along the minus strand of OZ012735.1, from coordinate 55,940,133 downwards.
ACTACGGTCTGGTCTCGATTGCGCTAGGGCAAGAGAAAGGGAACACCAGTCGTTAGCGGGAAAGTCTCGGTCGCACGACAGCGAGAGAATAAAGAAGTTAGTTGTTAGTATGCTCGCTAGGATATCGCATCCTATGCCTACATATTCCCGTCTGGTACGAGAAATCAGAGCAGCTGTAGTTCAGCTAACTACAACAAAACAGGGAAAAGGGAGCTCGCTAGGATCATCGCAGTCCTATACCTACGTACTCTCGTCTGGTACGAGAGATCAGAGCAAACGTAGTTCGACTCTCTACGGAAAACGAGTCTCGATTGCACAGGGGCAAGTGAAGGGGTCTCAATCGCCTGAATGCGAGAGAAAAGGGTTTCGATCGCACGGGGGCGAGAACAAAGAGGAAGCAGGCTTACGCCTAAACGGGAAGGAACTTGGGACACACACACACGCAAGAACCTAATACGTAGGAGCGAGTGCGTCGTATATCACCCAAGGGATATATACTAAACACTCTAAACGATCGAGGGGAGACCGCTCGATTGTTATTTCCCACGTATCTAACACTACAACTCACAACACTCGACGGTTGCATGAAAACTCGAATAAGAAAGATGTTATCGAACGAAGCGGCTTCGTTGGCTCTTGACATGCGTGCAAGCTCCATTCCAATCTTCTCCTCTCAGGATCCTTGATGAGGACGTTCGAATCAGGACCAATGTAACGCTTAGACCGTCATGATTTTACTTGTACGATAAATCAAACTCTAAGAGGTAGCGTATTGATATCCGTGTCAAAGATAAGATAGAGAAATGATATCGAAAATCATTCTCCAATTGAATCATGTCACACGGCCATCCAAGAATAAAAATCGGATAGAAAAGAAATGAGGAGAGAAATCCAACGACAAATGGAAATAATATGCTACTCCTAAAATACGGCAATTAATTTCTACTAGAAAATATTCTAAAGAAATATAAGGAAATGCATACAAAAAATAGAATAACATCCTATGCACAATATTCTATAGTTTTCTATAAAGAAAATAGAATGAAAAATTCTATACTAAAATCTCTATAATCCCCTAAAAAAAATAGAATATAAATTCTAAAAATATAAAAATCTATATTAAAAAGGTAATAATATCCTAAACTATGACTATAAATCCTAAAAGAAAAATAGAAAAATAAAACTAACATATTACATGCAAATGTCCAATACAAGGGAAATTAAAAAAATAAAGAGGAGGGGGTACATCCTGAAAACAATGGTGCAGCCAGCAAAAAAATAGAACTGGGCCCAGCCCACAATACACTAGCAAAAAATACAAAAAACAAGGGGGAACCGGGGGTGCACGTGATGAAACGGAGGTGTAAATGGAAAAGCGTTTGTTGTTGGGCCCAACCCATCCGTAACAAAAATAGCAAGGAAAAGGGGGTGTGTAAACAAGCGAAACGAAGGGTGTGAGTCCAACAAACACACCGAAACAATTGAGCCCAAGGCCCAACGTCTCAAGTCCGCGAGACTTCTCCTCTCCTTCGTCCAAACTCCATTCTGAAACCTTAGTCTCTCTATCTTTCCCCATTCCCGCCGTCGTTGAGTACATCTCCTCCTTCCACTCCTCCGTTCTACAGCTGAGACAAAATCACCTTCTCACAAAAACCTTCTTGTTCCAGAAACACTTCTTTTTCTCTAGCCTTCAGACCTCGCGCTTTCCTCATTCTCTAATGATTGAACGCATGGATGTTGCTGGTGCTGAAGACGGATTGATGAAGACGAAAGATATAAACACAATCGTAGTCATTCTTGGAGGTTGTTTGCAGTTTGGAAGAATCTTTGATGAAAACCTTCGTCGTTCTTGAACGAACCCGGACAATGATAGACGGACACCACGAATGGATGAAGGATGCTCTTAAAGGCTCGACGAAGGTCGAAAGTTCAAAGAAGCTTGATGAAGATTCTGGAATGGTCGTTCAAGAACATGGCTGGAAAGCAGATGAACGAAGGTGATGAAGAAAACTGAAAAACGAAGAAACCGTTATCGGAACATTGTTGAACAGTTGAAGATCTTGATCGCTTGATGAATTTGATGACGTTTTCTGGAAAAAATGGTGATGAACGGATGAACATCATGAGTCTGGGATGAAGATCTGGTGAAGTCGATGAATCTTCATGAACATTCTTGAAGATTATGATGACGGTTGGAAGGAATCTGGGAGAACGATGAAGATCTGAAGGTGATCTAGAACAATCAACGAACGTATGAAAATCTTGGATGAATGTTATTGAGGATCTTCACGAAGAAGATGAAGATCTTGAGGATCCATGAAGATCTGCGAATTTCTGGAGAATGAACCAAGAACACAATGAGTTTGTTACGGTTTCCGGCGATGAGTTTGATGTTTCTGGCGATGAGTTTGATGTTTCCGACGATCGTTAGAAGGTCCGGTGACGGTTGCGGTGACAGTTATGGAGTTACCGGCGAGCCTCCGGCGAAGACCTCCAGCGCTTGCATGCCGGCCGGTGAGGAAGTGAGTGGGGGGACAGGTGTAGTCCTGCATGGGAGAGAGAGTGGACGCGTGGATGGAAGTGAGAGAGGGTGAGGTGGACGCGTGGTGTCCATGCAGGTGGGTGGAGGGTGATGTGGCGTGAGAGAGAAAAACACGCGTGGAGGTTTTATATGAAGATACGTGGACCAGACTGGACTTGGATGGTGGGCCTCCAAAATGGACACTTGGCCCACCAAGTGGCTAAACTGTGATTAAAACTCAATTGAAAACTGATTCACATTAAAAGACTCAATTAAATGAATTAATTAAAAAACTGATGCAATTCGTGCCTATTAATGAAAACGAAAATGGATTAATCTGGACCATTAACTCCTAATTAACCTAATTAAAATGCTAATTAACTAATCTGCTAATTAATACTACTCTAATTAAAAATGAAGATTAAATCTATTAATATCTAAACCAAATTAAGTCTAAAAACTCTATAAAATCTACTAGTATCTAAACCAATTAATATCTAACAAGAGATTTAACTCTATTAAATTCTAAACCCATTAAAAATAGGAAAAAATCTATTAGACCTATTTAGATCTATTTAAAATTTTCTAGAAAAAGAATTATCCTATTAAAACTATTTAAAAATTCTAGAAAATAAGGAAAAAAATCTAAAAATGCAATAAAACCAATTGAATCGATTAGAAAAAAAAGATGCGCGAATACAACGAAATAAACGGTAAAAACCGGACACCGAAATGTCCTCAAAAACAACAGCGAGAGCTGAAAACACCGGGAAGGGCACCAACTCCCAAAACAAATCCTCGTATTCGCACTGGCCTGAAATGCCTGCAACGCCAGGAGATGGCTGTAATCCCGATAAAGTCAATCTGACTGAAAAATGCAATGTACGCGATATGCAGATGCAAAATGAAATGAGTCGAAACATAAGCCAAATACAAGAATTGGTTGGTCAAATTTTGGGGTGCAATAGTTGCCCCTATTCAAACGGCTTGGACCTGAAGGGTTGAGAAGCGAACGACTTTCAAACATTCAAAGGTAGAAGACGGTTGAATACCAAAGAAACCCGGAAATTTGCCAACCTGCAGAAATAAACTGCAAACCCCGCTTGGGGGAAAATATCTAGAAAATTGAATTCGGTCAGTTTCACGGCAATCAGCTGATGAATGACTAATCTCAAACCTCCATCAGGATGATCATCTGAGTTAGCTGCAGAACTTCGCCCTCAAGTCATCAAGGGGGTCACCGGTTACACAGTAACTAGTGATTTGCCAACCTGCAGAAATAAACTGCAAAACTGGTCGGGAACAAGGTCTCTGAAAACTGAATACAGTTGCATGGTAACAAACTTACTGCTCATCAGATACAGAACAACTGACCTCATTGTCAGTCATCTGTGTAATGCTGCAGACATCGAACCCGCAGGCCGGATCAATATACACTTGATCCTCTCACTTCGTCAGAAAGAGAAACAATACTCGCGTCGTCTAAAAGTAGACGGGAAGACACCATACATTCACATCGTCTAAGGATAGACAGAAAGAAAGCCACCATGCTCATATCATCTGAGGGTAGACATCCAATACTCACATTGTCTAGAAGTAGACGGGAAGAAGGTCACCACACTCACATCATCTGAGGGTAAACAAGATTAACTCTGATACTCACATCGTCTAAAAGTAGACGGGAAGAAAGATCAAATTAATGATTACGTCAACGAACTCCATAACTATTCAGCAAACTTCTGAATCCTTTCGTCCCTAGGAATTGATGGAAAGGAAATATATCCGAAGGCCATACCGTTGATAGGAATCGACAGTAAGAGAATCACCTTCAAAGAGCCATGTCGTCGATAGGAATTGACAACAAGGAAATCAAACATTCTTCAGAGAGCCACGACATCAATAGGAATTGACGACACGAAAACCTTCTTAGAACAACATCTCATCCAATAAACTGAAAGAAAACCATATCTGAAGTTCATCTTAAAATTTCGCATCGTCCAAGGACAGACGGAGAGAAAACCATATCCAAAATCCAAATCATTGAATGTTGAACCAACACGGAAGATCGTATTCACAACTCGCGTCGTCTAAGGATAGACGGTAAGAAGACTTGTTGGGGAAACACATCGTTAATAGAGATTAACGGTAAAAGAATCTGCTCGGAGATACACATCGTTAATAGAGATTAACGGTAACAGAATCAGTCAACATCAGAGGACTGGTGGACAAAGGAACTCCGCTCGGGGATGTCATCATCAGAGGACTGCTGAACAAAACATAACCATTGTATGATCTGAACCCGAGAGAAAGTAAGCTGATGAGCTGCCTGAACACAACTGTTGGATAAATGCCTCTGCATCGACCGCAGGGTGATTCACGTGGCCATGGAAGGCTAATAACAAACTGGCTTATGCTTCGTATGCATATGCGTATGTTTGAATGGCGTAATGCTCCACACGGTGGAAATGCTATGCACTTGAGGATGAAATGCAAATATGATGCAACTATGATGATGTATGCAAAGATGCAAAATGCAGGCTCGGGCTACTGGAGAAAAGTTGTACACAGAAGGACCATTCCAGCAAAATAAATGCTGGAAAGGTGAAGCCAACTCCGCTGGGGATATCCGGATATCACAAAATTATTCCAGCAAAATAAATGCGGGAAAGGTGAGACCGACTTTGCTGGGGATTTTAAGAATCACCTTGAACCTATAACTCTGCTGGAGATTTCAGGAATCATCCTGAGCAAACGCTCTGCCGGGGACTCTAAGCATCAACTTGAGCAACCAACTCTTGCGACTTCACTGGGGATTTTAAGAATCATCTTAATCAATAATTTCACTGAGGACTTCAAGAATCATCTTGGGCAAACAACTCTGCTGGAGACTTCAGTCTAAACCGTCGAGAGTTAAGCACTTGCGGATAATCTTCTACGAGAAAACTTCCTGTTGACCCACTGTTGGGAATGAGTATACACCTCTGCGCACGACTCAGCTGGGGATATGATGATCCTTCCTAGGATACATCTGGTTGGGGAGAATCTATCTCCGTTCGGGGAGACACATCAATGCTCACGGCCCCCTGTTCGGACTCTGTGGGGAAACACTGCTGAACCTGCTGGGGAAGAAGGAATCATCCTGCTTGGAAAAACATGCCATGAAACGAACTCACGATGGCTTGCCCCAGAATCTATAACTTTTGACAATCCCTGCCAATATGGAGAGGAACGGCTCCTTCGCTTTCAGTTTTTTGCCCCCAGCTCGTGGGATTTATGTGGGGATGTTCCTTGAAAGGAAAACCTGCAATCTCTGCACCCTGATCTGCCTCAGCATCTTAAACCTTGCAAAGGTGCTTCAAGTTAATAACCTTCAAGATAAGGATGGCTTTGACGCTCTCGGGGTGACCTACCCCATTCTTGTCGTGACTTTGCCTCTCATGGGCTAATCTGTGAGGAAATACCCTGGTTGTCCTCGAGAGATTCACGGAATCTCGACCTGACTGCCTCAGATCAACTGAATTCTAGATGGCTGACTCCCATGCCATGATCTTTTGATAAAGCTTGCCCCAGTTCACCGGAATACTCTGGCATTCTGCATTCTATTCTGATCAGACTTTCCACCGTGGAAACTCCTGCTATCAAGCGCTTACTCGCCAGTAAAACGAATTGTTCTGCATAAAAGACATATCAAATGCAATGCATATGGCAATTTTCAAAATCCATTCCTGTTCACTGGAAAAAAATTTATGACATAAAATATATGAAATCATTCATCAACATGTCAATGCTAAAACAACGCTGCATTAGGAATCCTATCTAGGAGTCAGTTCTGATACGATCTTTACTGAAGTATGCTTTCGAGACAAACCTATTTCAATTAGGACTTTTACAGGTTGTAACGTGGTCAGGTTCACGGTTTAAGAAAGAAAGGATAGAGGCTCAAAATTCATTTTAACCCACCCATTCTCCGTGATATTCTCCAATCCTACGTTCAGCTAATTCGACCTTAGCATTCACCTTTCAAAGGTTATATGACAGGAGTTACGGTTCAGGAAACCACAAGTTTTCGGAGTGACAGTCACTCGCTTTTTGTCTTTGTTTGGGCACCGGTAGCCACACGATTCTGTTCTTTTCGAGGATTTTTCTTTCGTAATCCTTTCGTCTTTTCGTTTTTCGATCCCTAACTTTTGCCTGGACTAACTCTTCTGAGTTTCTTCGATTTTGAAGTCCAGTGGGATGCCCTAATTTTTGCCTAAGTCGCTTGCTTTCAAGATTTAACTTAGCGAGCTCTTTCTTTTCGTGTTTTTTTTTTGTGAACAAATCGTATGGCATCGGATCGTATGACTTGTTAAAGGGATTGTGACTGTTTCACTCCTGATCGGCCAGGTTTAACCATCATGGTTTTTTTTTAGGTACGACCTATAGCGGTGTGATCGATCCTCGACCAGACACTCCTTTTGTAATTTGAACACTCAGTCAAATTACCTGACACCTACCCTGCCCCGGGTTAAGATTGGGGGTTTTCTATCTTCAGAAAGAAACTCCTACTACAAGGCTCAAAGGGGCTAACAAGGGATTCTCTTCCTTATATCTTCAGTGTTTGGGATTTGAAACAATGCCTGTACATCATCAACAAGTTTTTCGTTCAAAAGCATAGCATCGGAAGCTTACGCATCATTGGATTTCGTCATCCTCCCCATATTCCACTTAAACAAGCGTTTGACATCAGTTAAAACATTGAGTGAACACGAATGGATTAAATCAAAACATGCATATTCATTTCATTACCAATATCAATTGAAAACAATACAAGTTTTACGAATGCAATTTGCGCTTTAACAAAAAAGAAACTACAAATGCAAAGAAATGACATGATAAAACACATGTTGTCGGCTTCTGGGAACCGGGCTTTTCGAACTTGATTTTCTGCTGAGCCAACCATCTTCAGAATTGATCATCGAAGTCATCCGGATACTCTTCTGAACATCTGCTATCAGTGAACTCTCCCCTAACCTGAATTGATATACCCACTCGGCTGGATGAAGGAAAGTCGCTAATCTGAACACCCTGAGGCGTGATTAAGATCCTGTTAGAATCCAACAGAGTCTGAACTTGGCTTCAAAGCACCTTGCAGTCTTCAGTTGAATGCCCCTGTGTCCCAGCATGGTACCCACAGCGGGCGTTGACGTTGATCGCGACTTTCTATGTCTAACAATTCTAACTGCAAGTGCACAGTCTATCGCGTAGTAATAATAGATATCGATCCCACAAGGACTCGTAATCAATCTAGTATTATCATGTGTTACGGTGTTTAGCTAGGTCGGTTTGGTTTCAAGTTGAATAATAATAGAGTAGATGTGTAAACTAAAGGGAACTAAGGTTTTTACTAAAGATATGAATTTATGAATCGATATACAATAATTTTGTTCTTCGGGGATTTGACAACTTATTGGCGTATTAAGTGTTTTCAAACTTAGTTTAAGAAGAAAATAGTGATCTAAAGACTTTTGTCTCACGATGGTTGTTGACGCTAGTCGCAACTCTAAGGCGGAACGTATGTTGTCGCTATCCCGTTCGGGGTTAGAGTTACCTTTTGAAAATCTCTAAGTTCTAATCCTTTTTAAAGTGCTTTCGCTGTTTTTAAATCGAATGCCTAGTTTTTACTATCTGGTCTTAGCCTCAGTTGTCGCTTGTTGGTTCGTACCTTAATATGGTTTCCCACTGTCGTGGCAAAACCACCGTAAATAGCTTCTCACTGTCGTGACAAAGGTTTATTTAGAATTTTAATTAAAAACTAAAACCATAACTGAGTTTTTGAAAAGAGAAAAACTACGCCAATTATTATCAAATTCCGTCTGAATTATTATTACATATCGATTACAGTAATTTAGCTAGACATGGAAATAGAAATGGTAATACATAAATAAAAACAGTAATTAATAACATGCATCATAATGAAAATTGCAATTACGATTAAAATTGAAAACCTGTAAATATTCCAATTGGCCTTTGGGCAGATCCTCCACAATGTTGGCAAAATTCTGGTCTTTGTGCCAATTGATCGTACAAGGGAAATGGGAATTACAAAATATCAAAGAATACAGAGAAGGAAAAGAGAAACAAATAAGAATATAAAAACGGTAAGGTTGCTCTGAAGATGAATTGACAACACTTTGTTGTCTTGAATGCGGCTCCCTTTTTCAGGTCCCAACCTCTTCCTTTTATAGAGGGAGAGTATCTAACGGTTATTCCTTCAGGAAGTGGGTTTGAGGCAGAAAAGTAGGAGTTAGTGGCCACACTTTTGGTCTTTGAGGGGGGAATTTTGCACGTGACTTCATTCTGCACGTTCTGGCTGCATGACGGTCGTCATGGAGGTGTGACAGTCGTCACACGCATGACGGTCGTAACAGCTGTGTGACCGTCGTCACATCAGTAACACTCGTTTCTGCTGTTTTTCTCTTGGTTTTTCTTCCATTTTTCACTTGTTTTTGCTCCTTTTCTTCATATTACTTTGCTTGGACATGTTCTTCGAATACCTGCATAATACTTAGACAAATAGCATGGAATACCCCGAATTCGGGGTGAAACCGGTCAAACATTAGTTAAAACACATGTCATTTTATAGATATATTTTCGCGTTATCAAACTCCCCTAAACTTGAATCTTTACTTGTCCTCAAGTAAAAGTTAGAAAAATTGAAAATGTGGCAAACACGCGGCACGCTTCTCCTTTCCGAAAGGTTTTTCCCAAATCATAAGTTAGGAAGGCTAAGACTAAAATTGAAACAAAACACATACGGTGGTGACACTGAGTTGCAAGTCTTCGAAGGCCTCCTATTTATGCGAGCCAGTTCTAATCATGCTACTGCAGCTTGGCGTCAAGTTCCTTGCAACAAGTTTTACCCGGTTTGTTCTGGCGCAGTCACATTAAGCCCGTTATCCATATACTTTCATGGCAAGTCAACCTGTTAGTGGCTATGATCTCTTTTCTATTTCGATTCTTCTTTGCACATAAGCTTATGTATTGATTTCCAAAGACTTTCTGTACCGTTGGGCTAAATGCTCGGGTGAGGAGCACCTAACTTAGAAGGAACATGTCTCTATACTTAGGCTATATGGCTTTTCTTCTTCATGATTTTTCATTTTGAGTTAGAGATCACACACACTTATTTGCATCGGTTTCATTGCTTAGAAGCATTTAGGATGGTGCCGACTGCTTGTATAAACTACTGGGGGCTACGTTTGAGTAGGAGTTTGAAACTTCGGTACGTGTAGGTAGTGAAACGAACTCGCATAAACTGGAGGTCTAAGGTGTCAGGACGGTAATGGAGTTGTTAAAATTTTCTTCTCGGGATTTCCATACTTGATTGAACTTTGGCGTGTCCTCGTGATGCTTAAAGATTTCTTTGTATAGTCATATGAAACGCGGGGAGTTCACGTAACGGAGATAAATATATATATATATAAGAGCTTATTTGCCGAAACCGAAAATTAAAATTTCTTTAAATTCGAAAGAAAAAGTACATGATTTGAATGGAAATGAAAAGGGAAATAACATGAAAAGGGAAATAACAATCCGCTCTCACACTATCTCAATCAGTGTCCCCACTGATTTGAAGGAATACAGAAGGGAGATACAAAGGAAATACAGAAAAAAACAACAAAAATGGCAAAAATGAAAAATACTACTAATCCCGTCCTCGTCCTCGATCTCTGCCTCGACCTCTGGCTGGGGGGTCACGGGCAGCGAGGTTCAGAGCTCCAGTGTGGAATATGTAATCCCGGAGACCTTCGACTCGCACAGTGAGGTGCGCCATCTCGTCAGCCATGCCGGAATAGATATCGTGCATCATCTGCAAAGATTGCTGGATTTGGCCGGTTTGCTCTCTCTGCCATGCTTCAAATTCTTCAGCCCTGCGGTTCTGCTGCTCCATCATAAGCATCATCTGGTTCTGTTGCTCGATGCAGCGGAGGAGGGCTGCAGAGGTGTCATCAATGGCAGGACTGGGGCGGCGACGCGTGGAAGGGCCAGCGGCAGCAGCTGCGTGTGATGGCTCAGGCTGGTCGGCTCTGTCTAGCTCCTCCAGAACTTCGTCCCTAGGCTCTGGGAGATTGTCCTGTGTTGGGGCAGCAGGGGCAGCAGTGTCGAAGAGCCAGTTGGCTCTGTCCTATAGATGCATCTGGGTGCGTGAAGGCATGATGATGCTCTAGATAGTGCGGCCTCGCACTACAGGATGATATCGCCCATCACGACGGGCCTTGATGAGGTGGGAGGCGCGACAGTGGTCGGTGTCTAGGAATACGGGAGGCATCTGGCGGAGTGCCTGCAGGCGGTCGCCAAGACCGAGGCCGATGGCGATGGATGTGATGATGCCACCGAAGTAGAAAGGTTTGGAGACGCGGTTGCAGTTGGCCTGAATGTGAGCCAAGAGAAACGGGGCGGCGTTAACCGACTCTGAAGCGAACACACAGCGGAGGAAAAACAGCTCCTTCGAGTTGACCTTATGGTTATTGTCACGAGCGAATATGGTGTTGCTCAACACGCGGTGGAAGTAGCGGATAGCTGGGTTATGGATATGAGTGGCGTTCAGTGTGTCCCAGTTGTCTGGAGTGGTTCCGGTCAGGCTGTTCCAGGGAGGGAAGGCCTCTTGGTAGAACTGATCGGAGATGCGGCGGTGAGCATCGTCGCTGTGAGTTAACTGTAGGATGACGGCGATGCGGTCCTGGGGGACCTGATATTCAGTGCCGAACATCCGGAAGCAGGCGGCGCCGTGGAGTTGGTTGGCATCGCCGGATGATGTTGTGTAGGCGAAAGAGCTGAGAAACTCCAGAGTGAGTTGCTCGTAGGTGGGTTGGGGATTGGTGCAGAGGTGCCAGATGCCGGCTCTCTGCAACATCCAAGTGACGCCGTCGAGAATCCCGAGTTCCGTCAGAGAATTCAGATGAGCATACCGGGTCGGTTGAAGCGACCGTTGATGGAATGCGAGAAAGTTCGTCTGTTGCTGTTCACTGGCCTCTCCTTCGCGGAAGGTGATGTTGCTGAAATCGGGGTTTGCACTGCCATTGTTGTGAGAGAAATGCAGAGGTTTGAGAATATGGGGTTTCAGAGAATGGTGAGGCGAAGGATTGCAGTGGGTAATGTATAAGGGTGAATGGGAATTTGAAAATGGTGGATGTTTTATGGGGGATTCGGAGGGTTTTGATAGGGTTTTGATAATGGGAGAGTGGGGAATTAGGGGAGAGGGAATGGAGAGGGGCGCACTCTGTTTAAAACAGAATTGGGGTTTTTTCTCCATGACGACCGTCAGGGGTCTGTGACGGTCGTAACACGCGTGACGACCGTGGTGGGAGTGTGACGACCGTCACAGCAGCAAAGTCTGCAGAATTGCAGAATTTTGCTTGTAGGGCGTTTTAACAGTGGAAAATATGGTATTATGACTTATAATGGAATAATGACAAAATAAAAATGAACAGGAAACACAATTAAGGGAAGTACTAAAATGAAAATAACATTAAATCGAAAAATGAGTGTAAGGTAGTACAATATCCAAAAAGAGGACACAATTTCAAAATGAACTAATGTCAAACAATGTAAAATGCAGTAAACGTAAATTAAAGCAAAAACTAGAAGATCACTCCGTTGGTTTCTTCAAATTGTTGACCTGCTGAACAACGACATTAAATTGGTCGCTAACCAAGTCCATGAAGGTAACGAAATCCATATGAAGTTGTGTTAATTCATCTTTGACGGTGGTTACTTCCTACTTGAGGTTGTCTACAGTTTTCAGAACAGTGTCTAGCTTATCTGTGTTTTGTTCAGGCGTGGGGTCAGGAAAGTTATGGTAGTTAGGAGGGGTCTCAAGATCGATCTCTACTTCGGACTCATAGTCTTGGTAGTACAAATAGTCATGTGCTTCTGAGACTTGATCACTGTCATGCATATAAGCCTGGGGTGTGGAGTGAGGTGATGGAGGTCCCATAGGCTCGGCCAATTCATAAAGCCAATTGTCTTTGTTGTAGATACTGGTTAGCTCATGGTTGGGCAGTGTGAAAAGGTGGACAGGTTGATCAGCTATGAGGTATTCGTAGGCTCCTGGTCCTAAGGTACCTAGCACGCGTCTGTTGAAGCAGAACTGGATGTCCATTGCTCTGAGGTTGCCGAAACGGACGGCTTTGTTCAGGTGATACCTCAGACCAATTTCATGGGCGATCATGGTGACTAGGCCTCCTATTAAAATGGGTGAGTGAGGGTCCTGATTGATGCGTGTAAATGCCCTCATCATAAAAGGGACAACATTTACAGGGCGGCCTTGTGAAGCACAGAAAAGGATGAACAGCTCGTCCTTTGAGACTGTTGTGATGTTTTCTTCCTTACCAAAGAGGGTATGGGCTAGTATCCTATGGAAATAGCGGAAGGTTGGATTGTGTATCTCGTTGTTGTGCATGTCGTCCGGTTCTGGGTGATAGTTTCTGGTGATGGAACCCCAGAATTGGTCTAATTCGAGATCAAAATCCTCTTCAATGGCAGTAAACACAAATGGTCCGCTAGGGAAGCCTAGGATGTTAGCTAACGTGGTACGGTTGTGTGTTTGGTCTATTCCAAACATTCTAAAGGTTATTAATTCTTTAGTGGATCCAAAGCCATATTCAGGTAAGTAACTTAGGGAGCTAAGGAATTCGAATGTCAGTTCGCGGAAGGTAGCAAATCGGGTCTTGAGAGCGGTTTGCTCCCAGCCTAATTAGTAAAATAGGTACTGAATGCTATCCTGGATTCCTAGCTTGTCCATGGTTGGTGTATCGTAGTACAGAGTCGAAGCAAAGTTTCTTTGAGTCAGTGCCTCGAATCTGGCTTGCTGAGCTTGTCCTCTAAACACAACAGTCGTAACGTCGATGTCGGCCATACTCGTTAGTCGGATAAAATGGAAGAAAAGTAGAATGACTTTTAAAATCCTGGAAAAAGTCACATTCACTCAGATCATAATTTTAAGAAAAATAAAAAAGTGATAAAAGAGAAAAATATAAAATAAATATAGATAATGGAAAATAAGATAATAGAAATTTATAGAAATTATAAGTTAATAAAAAGAATAGTTTTAGTAGATTTAGAAGGAAAATCATGAAAACTTTGGGTTGCCTCCCAATCAGCGCTGTCTTTAACGTTAGAAGCCTGACGATAGCTTGAATATAAGCTATTCGGGGATCTCGAGCAATTTCATATTGCTCACGTGGTCGTTGTGTTCACTTTGGTTATAATGTTTCAAACGTTGTTCGTTTACTATAAACGGTGTGTTGATTTGATTCGTGACTTCAACAACTCCACTCTTGAGGACTTTGGTGACCTCAAAAGGTCCAGACCACCTAGATTTTAGTTTTCCAGGGAATAGTTTCAATCTGGAGTTGAATAGGAGCACGATGTCTCCCACTCTGAACTGCTTCCGGATTGAACGTTTGTCATGCCATTTCTTGGTCCTTTCTTTGTAGATGCGTGCATTCTCATACGCGTCTAATCTTAGCTCTTCCAATTCATGAAGGTTCAAGATTCGCTTTTCGCCTGCCGCAGTGTAGTTAAAGTTTAGTGTCTTAATAGTCCATAAGGCTTTATGCTCTAATTCTACCGGCAGGTGGCATGATTTTCCGTAGACTAGTTTGAATGGTGTGGTGCCTATCGGTGTCTTAAAGGCGGTCCTATAGGCCCATAAAGCTTCGTTCAGCTTTGAGGACCAATCTTTACTGGAGCTTGCGACAGTCTTTTCTAAAATTTGTTTTATTTCTCTGTTCGAAACCTCTACTTGTCCACTAGTTTGTGGATGATACGGTATGGCTACACGGTGTTTGACTCCGTATTTGGAAAGGAGTTTATCGAAGATTCGCGATATGAAATGCGAACCACCGTCACTAATGACGAGCCTAGGCACACCGAATCTTGGAAAGATTACGTTTTTAAAGAGTTTAACAACTACTCGCGTGTCATTTGTTGGAGCGGCAACGACCTCTATCCATTTCGATACATAGTCGACAACGACGAGTATATATTTATTTCCAAAAGAAGATGGGAAAGGTCCCACGAAGTCGATTCCCCAGACGTCAAAGATTTCTACTTCTAAGATTCCTCTCTGAGGCATTTCATCGCGTCGTGAGATGTTGCCGGTGCGTTGGCACCGGTCGCATTTTAGTACAGCGATATGGACGTCCTTCCAGAGACTGGGCCAAAATAAGCCAGACTGTAGGATTTTAGCGCACATCTTTGAGTTGCTGGCATGACCACCATATGGTGCTGAATGGCATTGGGTGATGATGTCTTCTATTTCTTCCTCTGGGACACAACGACAGTATAAGTTGTCGGCGCCTCGTCTGAAGAGTAAAGGTTCGTCCCAGTAGTAGTGCTTTAAGTCATGGAAGAATTTCTTCTTTTGTTGATAAGTCAGGTCCGGTGGAAGCACGTCTGCGGCCAGGTAATTAACGATGTCGGCAAACCACGATAAAGTGGCTTGGGCATAGACAGCTTCCACGGCTTTTTCCAGTTCCGGTTCTTCCGAAGTAGAGTTAGACATATCGCTTTCCAATTTGGCTATCAGACGTTCGTAAGGAAAGTCGTCATTGATAGGCACTGGTTCTTGTTTTATGCCCTCTATACGGGATAAGTGGTCTGCAACTACGTTCTCGGTCCCCTTCTTATCTTTAATTTCTAAATCGAACTCTTGTAATAATAGGATCCATCTCAATAATCTGGGTTTTGCGTCCTTTTTGTTTATTAGGTACCTAATGGCAGCGTGGTCTGTGTATATGATTATTTTGGCTCCTACCAAGTAGGAACGGAATTTGTCAAGAGCGAACATGACTGCTAAGAGTTCCTTTTCTGTTGTGGCGTAGTTCATTTGGGCAGGGTCTAATGTTCTACTAGCGTAGTAGATAGCGTGAAGCTTCTTATCCTTCCTTTGTCCTAGAACTGCGCCTACGGTATAATCACTCGCATCGCACATGATTTCGAATGGTAGTCGCCAATCTGGGGGTTGCATGATTGGTGCGGTGATAAGTGCAGATTTTAGAGTTTCGAATGCCTCTAAGCATTCTTTGTCGAAGATGAACTCAACATCTTTCATTAACAAACCTGTAAGAGGTTTTGTGATTTTCGAGAAATCCTTTATGAATCTTCGGTAGAATCCAGCATGTCCTAAGAAGCTTCGTATTTCTCGTACGGTTTTCAGAGGTTGGAGATCCTTTATGATCTCTATTTTGGCTTTGTCAACTTCAATCCCTTTTTCAGAGATGACGTGTCCTAAAATAATGCCTTGTCGGACCATGAAATGACATTTTTCCCAATTAAGGACAAGGTTCACTTTGGCGCATCTTTTGAGTACCATTTCTAAATTCGACAGGCAGCTTTCGAAGCTTTGTCCGCATACAGAGAAGTCATCCATGAACACTTCCATGATGTCATCTATGAAATCTGCGAAGATTGCCATCATGCATCTTTGAAAGGTTGCTGGAGCGTTGCATAGTCCGAACGGCATTCGGCGGTAGGAAAAAGTACCATAGGGACAGGTGAATGTTGTCTTTTCCTGGTCATCGGGATGAATAGGGATTTGAAAGAATCCCGAATAACCATCTAGATAGCAGAAGTAAGAATGTTTCGCTAGTCTCTCCAACATCTGGTCTATGAATGGTAAAGGGAAGTGATCTTTCCGAGTTGCCTTGTTTAGCTTTCTGTAATCGATACACATCCTATTTCCGGTCACAACTCTTTGGGTTATCGATTCACCTTTCACATTTTTCACTACAGTAACGCCTCCTTTCTTGGGTACTACGTGTACTGGGCTGACCCATTGGCTGTCGGATATTGGGTATATGATTCCTGCGTCTAGTAGCTTTTTCACCTCGTCTTTGACTACAGTGCTTAGGATCGGGTTTATCCTTCTCTGATGTTCTCTCGAAGTTTTGCAGTCTTCCTCCAGCATGATACGGTGCATACAGATGGAGGGACTTATGCCTTTTAGATCGCTTATATTATAGCCTAACGCAGTTGGGTATCTCCTTAGGACTTCTAATAATCGCTCAGTTTCTGATTGTCCTAAGTTAGCGTTTACTATTATTGGTCTTTTGAATTCTGTATCTAAGAATTCATACCTGAGAGTTTTGGGTAGCTTTTTAAGTTCTAAAGCTGGGTTTTTCGGACCTGGCATGTGATTTGGAGTGAATGCCAAGATTTCGCTCAGACTATCATCTTTGTATGGTGCACGCCAGTTGTAGTCTTCATGAATATCAAGGATCGAGATTTTCATGATTTCAGAATATGTAGTTTCCTCCTTTTCTAATTCTCGTATGCATTCGTCAATTACATCTACTATATAGCATGTGTCATCGATGGCTGGTACCTTCAAGAATTTAGTAAGGATGAACTCTATCTTTTCTTCTCCTACTTCGAATGTTAGCCTTCCTTTCTTTACGTCTATAATAGCTCCGGCTGTAGCTAGGAACGGTCTTCCTAGGATAATTGGAGTAACATAGTCCTCTTTGATGTCCATGATTATGAAGTCGGTTGGGATATAGAATTGTCCTATGCGTACTGGAACGTTTTCCAGTATTTCGACGGGGTACTTGACTGATCGATCAGCCAATTGTACGGACATTTTAGTTGGTCCTAGTTCTCCCATATTCAGCTTTTTGCATATAGATAAAGGCATGACGCTTATACTGGCTCCTAGATCGCATAGAGCTTTGTCTATTACGAACTTTCCTATGACGCGGGGTATGGAGAAACTACCTGGGTCTTTTAGTTTAGGAGGCATGTGGTTTTGAATGATTGCGCTACATTCGGCAGTAAGTGTCACTGTCTCGTTATCCTCTATTTTCCTTTTATTAGACAAAATTTCTTTAAGAAATTTAGCGTATGACGACATTTGAGTTATCGCTTCTGTGAAAGGAATAGTGATGTTTAGTTGTTTCAGAAGTTTGACAAATTTCTTAAATTGTCCTGAAGTTTTGGAGTTTATTAATCTTTGAGGATAAGGGATAGGTGGTTTATATGGCGCCGGAGGCACATATGTGTTTTCATCTTTGGCGGCTTTCCGCTCGTCACATTCCTTCTTTTTTATTTCAGACTCCTTTTCGGTTGGTTTATCGGATTTCTGTTGCATTACTAAATCTTCGTTCCTAGGATCTGTTGGGCCCTCCAATTCTTTCCCACTCCTTAATATAACAACATTTGCGTGACCTTTTGGATTAGGTTCGGGCTGTCCTGGAAATGTTCCAGTTGGGGCAGCGGCAGAGGCTTGTTGTTGGGCCACTTGGGATATTTGCGTTTCGAGCATTTTGTTGTGGGTGGCTAAAGCGTCTACTTTGCTGGTCAGCTGTTTAATTTGCTCGCTAGTGTGTATGTTTTGATTTAGGAATTCTTTGTTTGTTTGAGCTTGAGTAGCTATGAGTTTTTCCATCATCAACTCGAGGTTTGATTTCCTAGGGGCAGTCTGGGCAGCAGCTGGTTTCTGATATCCTGGCGGAGCACCTGATGCTTGCAAGGCATTATCGTTCTTGTAGGAAAAGTTTGGGTGGTTCCTCCATCCTGGGTTGTAAGTATTTGCGTAAGTATTTCCTTGAGCGTAATTTACTTGGTCTGGTGGGATTCCGGCCAACAATGGGCACTCAGGCGCATTATGAGTGGCGATTCTGCATAACTCGCAGTTTGGAGTTACGGCAGCGACGGTTGCAATGGGGTTAACGGTCAGACTGTCGATTTTCTGTGTTAGAGCATCTACTTTAGCGTTGAACTTTTCAAGGCTGCTGATCTCGTACATCCCACCTTTCGCTGCGGGTTTCTCTGCTGGGATGCATTCACCTCCCCATTGGCAGTGGTTCTGAGACATGTTTTCGATTAGTTGATAGGCTTCGTCGTATGACTTATCCATAAGTGCACCGCCCGCGCCGGCGTCTACCGTTAATCTGGTGTTGTATAGAAGCCCATTATAGAAAGTATGGATCGTCACCCAGTCTTCTAGACCGTGGTGAGGACATGTTCTCATCATATCTTTGAACCTTTCCCACGCTTCGTAGAGAGATTCAGTATCTTTTTGTCGAAATCCGTTAATTTGGGCTCTAAGCATAGCAGTTTTGCTTGGCGGAAAATATCTCGCTAAGAAAACATTCTTCAACTGTTCCCACGTCGTAACGAAGTTGGATGGTAAGGATTGTAACCATGTCCAAGCTCTATCTCTAAGAGAGAAAGGGAAAAGACGAAGTCTTATTGCATCTGGAGTTACTCCATTTGCTTTCACTGTGTCTGCGTATTGTACAAACTTCGTTAAGTGTTCATTTGGATCCTCAGTTGCATTTCCTGAGAATTGGTTTTGTTGTACAGCTGACAGCAATGACGGTTTTAGTTCGAAATCGGTTCGATTTATAGCTGGGGCAGCTATGCTACTTCTAGGCTCCATCTGAGAGGGTGTAGCGTATGCCTTCAGCGGTTTGTTTTGAGGTCCTTCATCCATCTTTGCTTCTTCAACAGGAGGATGAGCTAGAAGATCAGGAATGTTGTATCTTCGTTGATATTCGACGATGCGCCTTCTTAGATGTAAGAAGCGCTCTAGTTCAGCGATTGTAGGTTGTAAGATTTCGCCTTGTGAGCGAGTACTTGGCATACAATCGAAGAACGAGTAGATGGAGAGAGAATTGTTAACCTAGTCTATACTGTGTAACAAAAGATTACACTATTGACTAAACGGGTCCCCGGCAACGGCGCCAAAAACTTGATCGCGACTTTCTATGTCTAACAATTCTAACTGCAAGTGCACAGTCTATCGCGTAGTAATAATAGATATCGATCCCACAGGGACTCGTAGTCAATCTAGTATTATCGGGTGTTACGGTGTTTAGCTAGGTCGGTTTGGTTTCAAGTTGAATAATAATAGAGTAGATGCGTAAACTAAAGGGAACTAAGGTTTTTACTAAAGATATGAATTTATGAATCGATATGCAATAATTTTGTTCTTTGGGGATTTGACAACTTATTGGCGTATTAAGTGTTTTCAAACTTAGTTTAAGAAGAAAATAGTGATCTAAAGACTTTTGTCTCACGATGGTTGTTGACGCTAGTCGCAACTCTAAGGCGGAACGTATGATGTCGCTATCCCGTTTGGGGTTAGAGTTACCTTTTGAAAATCTCTAAGTTCTAATCCTTTTTAAAGTGCTTTCGCTGTTTTTAAATCGAATGCCTAGTTTTTACTATCTGGTCTTAGCCTCAGCTGTCGCTTGTTGGTTCGTACCTTAATATGGTTTCCCACTGTCGTGGCAAAACCACCGTAAATAGCTTCTCACTGTCGTGACAAAGGTTTATTTAGAATTTTGATTAAAAACTAAAACCATAACTGAGTTCTTGAAAAGAGAAAAACTACGCCAATTATTATTAAATTCCGTCTGAATTATTATTACATATTGATTACAGTAATTTAGCTAGACATGGAAATAGAAATGGTAATACATAAATAAAAACAGTAATTAATAACATGCATCATAATGAAAATTGCAATTACGATTAAAATTGAAAACCTGTAAATATTCCAATTGGCCTTTGGGCAGATCCTCCACAATGTTGGCAGGATTCTGGTCTTTGTGCCAATTGATCGTACAAGGGAAATGGGAATTACAAAATATCAAAGAATACAAAGAAGGAAAAGAGAAACAAATAAGAATATAAGAACGGTAAGGTTGCTCTGAAGATGAATTGGCAGCACTTCGTTGTCTTGAATGCGGCTCCCTTTTTCAGGTCCCAACCTCTTCCTTTTATAGAGGGAAAGTATCTAACGGTTATTCCTTCAGGAAGTGGGTTTGAGGCAGAAAAGTAGGAGTTAGTGGCCACACTTTTGGTCTTTGAGGGGGGAATTTTGCACGTGACTTCATTCTGCACGTTCTGGCTGCATGACGGTCGTCATAGAGGTGTGACGGTCGTCACACGCATGACGGTCGTAACAGCTGTGTGACGGTCGTCACATCAGTAACACTCGTTTCTGCTGTTTTTCTCTTGGTTTTTCTTCCATATTTCACTTGTTTTTGCTCCTTTTCTTCATATTTCTTTGCTTGGACATGTTCTTCGAATACCTGCATAATACTTAGACAAATAGCATGGAATGCCCCGAATTCAGGGTGAAACCGGTCAAACATTAGTTAAAACACATGTCATTTTATAGATATATTTTCGCGTTATCAGACGTCGAAGCCTGGCGGATACGGCAGAATTTCTGGATTAATCTTCTTCGGAACAACTAATCCACTTCTGATCAAATCCGTCAATAATTGACTGTATGATACCGGTAGCTGAGCAAAATGCCTCGCTGGCTTCCTCGGCCTACGTCTGGCGTGTTGACGCGGTTGACGACGATAAGACTACTGACTCTGGTGGGGAGCAGATATCTGACATACAGACCCAACAGATTGCTGACTTTGAACACTCGAAGTATCCGAACACTGAATCTGAGGTACGGGAGATTCCGAGATAACATCACTTTCTTTTTCCCATTCTTCTTGAGAACTGATAATTGATTCATCTTCATAAACTGAAGTATCAGGGATATCTCGAATCTTTCCGCTCTTGATTCCGCTCTCAACATGTTCTCCTGCTATCACCAAATCAGCAAAGTTCGACGCTCTACCACTGATCAACTTGTCAAAGTAATGGCCTTTCAAGGTACCCAGGAATATGTCAACCAACTCTCTACCCAGAAGCAGGGGTTGAACACGAGCAGCAAATTCTCTCCATCTCTGCGCATATCCTCTGAAGGATTCATTGTCCGCTTGAGATAATTATTGCAACTGCGTGCGGCTAAGAGCCATGTCAAGATTGTAGTTGTACTGCTTCACAAAGGCATTGGCTAAATCTGACCATGATCTGATGCAATCACTCTTTAATTGCATATACCAATTCAATGATGCTCCACTCAAATTGTCTTGGGAGCAGTGAATCATAAGCTGATCATTGGCGACATACGAAGTCATTTTTCTGCAGAACATTATCAAATGTAGCTTCGGACAACTATCCCCTTTGAACTTCTCAAAATTCAGCATTTTGAATTTCGGAGGCAGCACAAGGCCTGGCACTAAGCACATGCTTGAAGCATTCAAATCAAGAGTATTCTGACTCATTAGAGCATCTTTTCCTCCAACAGACGATATCTTCTCATAAACTCAACAGTCTGTGGGTTCTCAGCATCAGCCTTCGGAACAACCCTCTGATGACCTGGCACAGGGAAAGTGAAATGTTGATAGTCTGTGTCGTGGAGAAAAGATGCATCTCTATCTCTGCCAGGAATCTGCACAGGCTGGACTTGAGCAACATTGTTCACCGGGATCCTCTGATCATTGGCCTCATCTCTAGTCATAGATGTCACAGCTTCCATGAATTGACTCAACTGATCCTTCAACAGTTCAAACTCTTCCCTGGTAACAACCAAGTTCTGCTCTTCTGAGTTCATGATCCTTCCAGGAGCAACTCAAGTCCAAAGCAAATGTCGGGAAGTCAACTGCAAGTTGGACAAAAGACGGGTAAGCTTTCTGCTCCAGCCGAGGATGGATATGCAAGCATGAGATGCACATGAAATGCAATGCAAAATGCAACAAACACGAGATCACAGCCCCCACAAAGCTCTGAATACTGCTGTGCTGCTGACGGGATAAGTTCGCTCTGACGAGAGAAAACCAAAATACCGGGTTGGCTGGAAGTCCAGTTTCCTACAAAAACCCTCCCCCTCACGGGTACAGACCTAAACTGACACAGGTTCGGAATCCTATGCGGTCATCAGCGTCACAGACTTTTAAGAACGATGATATGATACCCAGAAGGTGTGGCATCATCATCTCTTGAAGCGGCCTCACTTAGCTGAATCCCAAATGATCGGTCCCCAGAGTCGACAACCCTCAGATCCAACCTCACGTCGAGCCCTAAGGGCCAGAAGAGAAGTCATCAAAGATGATCTCGTCTGAGTGTGGATGTCGTGGGGACTGGTGCATGCTAAGCATATAGGTCCATCACTAATCTCCACTCTAATACTAGGTAGCTCTCAAGCCTGGGTCTGGCTTATCACTCATCAGAGCTCCCCCCCCCCACAACAGCACAGTAGCAACAGATAATAATATAGTGCGGAAAATGTAAATACAACAGTAATATACAACATACAACGCACAAAAATAAACACCCACAGACAAGCAAACAAGCGCTAGGATTGACTCTCGTCGGGACGTTGGATCCCTCAGATTGACTCGCATAGGGACGTTGGATCCCCAGGAAACTATCGAAGTTCTCAGCAGATTCGCCAGCTGTCGCTACCGCGAAAATAAGGTGCCGGCAAAACAGAAGAGTCACCACCTTTCGTTATTTATCCCTCAGAACGGGAAATGAAACGATCAGAAAAACCTGACGAAAAGGTATAAGACAAGGTCATCCCAACCATGTCTGGGTTCGGGAGTCGGTTATGCAAGGGGAAGGTATTAGCACCCCTCACGTCCATCGTACTCGATGGGATCCACGCTTGTTACGGGTGAAAAATAATTTATCTATGGCTGCTAAAGCTAAACGGAAAGAACTTACTCGATAGAGCATCACGCTCTATGCCTACGTATTCTCATCAAAGAATGAGAAATCAGAGTCGACGTAGCTCGGGAAACTATGGGGGGATTTGCTCGCCGAGACGTCGCGTCTCGTGCCTACATACTCTCAACAGGTATGAGAGATCAGAGCTTACGTAGTTCGGGCTAACTACGGGTAATCGGGGTATTCTCAATCACACGGGGGTGAGAGAAAGGATTGACGATACTAGCGTACGCATTCTAGCAGTTAGGTGTATGATGCTCGCTCGTTGGAGACTTAGGCGTTACCTGTTTGCGGCAGAACGGACGTAGTATGTCGGGTTTAGAGGTATGGGAACCTACGGGTTCTAGAACTACGGCCTGGTCTTGATTGCGCTAGGGCAAGAGAAAGGGAACATCAGTCGTTAGCGAGAAAGTCTCAGTCGCACGGCAGCGAGAGAATAGAGAAGTTAGTTGTTAGTGTGCTTGCTAGGATATCGCATCTTATGCCTACATATTCTCGTCTGGTACGAGAAATCAGAGCAGTTGTAGTTCAGCTAACTACAACAAAACAGGGAAAAGGGAGCTCGCTAGGATCATCGCAGTCCTATGCCTACGTACTCTCGTCTGGTACGAGAGATCAGAGCAAACGTAGTTCGACTCTCTACGGAAAACGAGTCTCGATTGCACAGGGGCAAGAGAAGGGGTCTCAATCGCCTGAACACGAGAGAAAAGGGTTTCGATCGCACGGGGGCGAGAACAAAGAAGAAGCAGGCTTACGCCTAAACGGGAAGGAACTCGGGACACACACTCAAGAACCTAATACGTAGGAGCGAGTGCATCGTATATCACCCAAGGGATATATACTAAACACTCTAAATGATCGAGGGGAGACCGCTCGATTGTTATTTCTCACGTATCTAACACTGCAGCTCACAACACTCGACGGTTGCACGAAAACTCGAATAAGAAAGATGTTATCGAACGAAGCGGCTCCGTTGGCTCTTGACATGCGCGCAAGCTTCATTCCAATCTTCTCCTCTCTGGATCCTTGATGAGGAGGCTCGAATCAGGACCAATGTAGCGCTTAGATCGTCATGATTTGACTTATACGATAAATCAAACTCTAAGAGGTAGCGTATTGATATCTGTGTCAAAGACAAGATAGAGAAATGATATCGAAAATCATTCTCCAATTGAATCATGTCACACGGCCAGCCAAGAATAAAAATCGGATAGAAAAGAAATGAGGAGAGAAATCCAACGACAAATGGAAATAATATGCTACTCCTAAAATACGGCAATTAATTTCTACTAGAAAATATTCTAAAGAAATATAAGGAAATGCATATAGAAAATAGAATAACATCCTATGCACAATATTCTATAGTTTGCTATAAATAAAATAGAATGAAAAATTCTATACTAAAATCTCTATAATACCCTAAAAATATATATATAAATTCTAAAAATATAAAAATCTATATTAAAAAGGTAATAATATCCTAAACTATGACTATAATCCCTAAAAGAAAAATAGAAAAATAAAACTAGCATATTACATGCAAATGTCCAATACAAGGGAAATTAAAAAAAATAAAGGGGAGGGGATACATCCTGAAAACAGGGGTGCAACCTGCAAACAAACAGAACTGAGCCCAGCCCACAATACACTAGCAAAAAAAACAAAAAACAAGGGGGAACCGGGGGTGTGTCGCTTGCGCGAAAATAAGGTGTCGGCACAACAGAAGAGTCGCCACCTTTTGTTATTTATCCCTCAGAGCGGGAAAGGAAACGATCGGAAAAACCTGACGAAAAAGGGTAAGACAAGGTCATCGCAACCATTGTCTGGGTTCAGGAGTCGGTTACGCAAGGGGAAGGTATTAGCACCCCTCACATCCGTCGTACTCGACGGGATCCACGCTTGTTTGTTTACTTGGACGGGTTGGTTTTATTCTATCTACCTATCAAGGCTGGCTGAAAAAGAAAAGAAAAATGACTCGGCAAAGCGTCGCACTTTATGCCTACGTATTCTCATCAGAGAATGAGAAATTAGAGTCAACGTAGTTCGGCCTACAAAGGGTTATGGGGGAAGGTAGCTCGCCAAGACATCGCGTCTTGTGCCTACGTACTCTCAACAGGTATGAGAGATCAGAGCTCACGTAGTTCGGGAAACTACGGTTTATTTCCTGTTTCAAAAGAAGTGTTTTTTATTGTGTTTGTGATTTCAACCGCACTAGAGACTATGACCTGAGAGTGAATGCGTCGCATGTCACCCAAAGGGTACCATACTAAACATCCAGACTATGGAAAAGAAACTCTCCCATAATCCTTTCTCAGATAGCTTAAGGCTCGTAACGTACGAAAGAAATCATTCATGATTACTGTATCTTAAACTGTTTTGAGATGAGAAGAGAACAGGCCCAACTAGGAGGGAGACTATCAAGTCCTACTGTTATCATGCCATGGATTCATCCTATGGTTGAGGTTTGAACAGGGAACTCCTAGAAGTTGTCATGCATAGGTTTCAACCTAAAAGTCTATCATCAAATCCTTATCAAAGGAAATGAGAGTCCTAAGGGATCATGTCAATGATACACCAAAACAGACAAAGCATCAGCTTAACAGTAAAATGCATGCAATGCAAGTGAGGGAGGAAATGTGTGTGGGGCTTCAGCCTCCACAAGCTCATCTCAAACTCAAGCCAGTCATGAAATAACAGTAATCATACTGAAAAATAAACAACATGCTATCAAGCAATAAACAGTAAACTGCAATTATGCAGATAAAAGAAATGAAATGCCATCAGGCAAACAAACCACATGCTTGAGAAAGAAACTATCTACATCTAAGCTCTCCCTAATCCTAAAAACAGAACCCTGATCAGATCTAAGCAAAGCCCTAAAGCAAAACCCTAATCAAGAGAAATCAATCCCAGTCTTCAAGCTTCAAAACAAGCTTACCAAAGAAAGGGAGCTAAGTAGGCAGACTCATAGTGCCCTCCTCAGGAAAGCACTAGGAGGCTTATACTCAGGAATCATATCCTATGTGGCTCAACAACTGTGATCAGTTTACATTCCTCCTCAGGAGAAACTAAACTCACATGAAGGCTCCGACATCATTGGATACTTGAGAAATCGTACAAGAACTAGGGGAACTAAGTGAACAGACCCATAGTGCCTTCCTCAGGAAAGTACTAGGGGGCTTCCACTTAGGAATCGTATCCCATGTGGCTCAACAACTGTGATCAGTTTACATTCCTCCTCAGGAGAAACTAAACTCACATGAAGGCTCCAACATCATTGGATACTTAAGAAATCCTAGATGAACTAAGGGAACTAAGTGAACAGACCCATAGGACCTTCCTCAGGAAAGTACTAGGGGGCTTCCACTTAGGAATCATATCCCATGTGGCTCAACAACTGTGATCGGTTTACATTCCTCCTCAGGAGAAATTAAACTCACATGAAGGCTCCAACATCATTGGATACTTGAGAAAGAGGTGAGAAGAAAGAATGAAAGACATCCATAGTGCCTTCCTCAGGAAAGTACTATGAATTTCCCTCAAACTTCAGGATCTCAAACCTCACAAACAGAGAACAAGCTCCAACCTCTCAACCTCTGGGTCTTGATCTACAATCTTCTCCTTCATCATGCTCCTTCAATAAAGTCTTCAAGACAAACCAAGCCCCACAACAATTCCCCAAAGATAAACCCCAAAAGACAGACAAATATCACACAGACAGTCAATACAATCAGTCAACTTCAGAAAATATCTAAAAATATAAAGACCAAGGGGAAAATTCTAACAATCATTTACAAGGGTCTATAACACCTACCCATAACATCCCTATATGCCCATACCCAAAAATCAAGTCAAAACTCCTAAAAGAAAACGATTTACTTCACCTATGCTAAACCTAAACCCTAATTTGGTACCCTAATGCTAACCTAATTAAACTAATCAAATCTTAATCTAAAAATCATGAATTAAATCTTATGGGAACTAAGGCTCAATACCTAATCACACTAAAAAGAATGAATCAAAAAGATTAAGGGAAAGTCCTAAAATAAATTCTACAAAATTGAGTATCTACTTAAAACTATTAAAAAGCTATTTAAAAGAATAATATTCTAAAAATATGAAACTAAAAATAAAAGGGAATTTTTATTTTTATTAATTTTCTACACAAAATTATGAGTCTATAGAAAAAACAAGAATTAAAAAACAATGATTTTCCAATTTTATATGAATTTTATAAGATGCGAGAAAAATAAAAGGAATTAAAAATAAGAAATTAAAATAAAATGGGGGAGGGGGTGTCAAAATGAAAGGGGCCTAGTTGATTACTATGATGGGCTGGAGGTGGGGTGGTGCAGATAGTAAGCGTGCAAGGCCCAATATGCGCTCAGAAAATCAATATGAAAAATTAAAAGAAAAAGAATAGGTACACGGTGTATTTAGCAATAGGTTTTAGTTCAAAATTGGTTTGGGCCGTCTGGGTGGGGTGTGATTAGCATGGTTCGCTGAGGCCCAAGATTCAGACTTTAATGAAACGGCAGCGTATTGCTTTTAGTCTTTCCCTCCGTTTTCATTTTCAAATCGTGGCCGTTGGATGGGTTTAACAAGTCAAAATAAAAAGAATGATCCAACGGAGATAAACTCATCTTCAACCTTGCGTCTAGGGTTTGGTCTGAAACCAGAATTCATGCACCAACCTTCTTCACGCTCGTGCTCTCTCATATGGCCATGAAAAGCCATGATCCAAAGACCAAAGTTGCTCCATTTCTGTCCAAGAACACGACGGTACCCATAGCTTCTCCTAAAACCTCGTGTATCTTCCAAACAGAATGCATGAAGGTTAGGGTTCCACCATTTTTCTCTGGTATCAATCTTGCTAGAGCTCCAATCTAATGGTGTAATCTTGCTCCTTGTATTACCCTAACCATTCTAAACCATACCATGCGTGCTAACACTCACTGAACAGCCTATTCTTGAAACTCAAAGAATCATCACCCTGCCATGAAACCTCATGAAACCTTCTCTAATTCTCAGAAAACCATCATCTAACCTATCTTAACCAGTCTAACCATAGAACTATGATGGAATGTGCATAAATAAAGAGGTATGGAGAAGAATCCAAACCTGTCAAGTATTAATGGTAGAGGTGTGTAGATCTTGATTCAGAGCTTGTCCTTTCTTCTAACTACTCCTCCAATGGAGTACTCCTTTCTGTTTGCAATAGTTTTGATGGAAGAAACCTCTAAAGATGAATTAGTGACCTTGCTTGCTTTTGAAGAAACCTTGAATATCACTTTCTCCTTCACTCTTCACCACTGATTTCACCAACCTTTTTCTTCATCATGATCCCCTCAATATATAACAACCAATGGAAGACCCTAGATTCATCTAGAAAGTGCTAGAAAGCCTTGGAATTCTCTTGTAATGACATATTGGATATCTCATATCTCATGCATTAAGCCTTTAATTTTGTGCCAAAATCTCCCCTTGTGAGATATTGAAATGGAATGTGCAAAAAAACCAGCTCAACCTTGCCTTATGTGAAGTTTTCCAAAGGTTCCTTATTATGCCAGTAACAACATTACAAAGTAACCCCCATTTTTAGACCTCAAATCAAAAATGTATCTAAACCATTGTTTTTAAAATGATGTTTGGATTCAAAATGACATATTGGATGACCTATTTTGGATGCATAGATCTCCCAAACCAATTTCCAACTTGGACCCATTTAAGTTATAAGCCATATTTAGGTCATTTTCACCCATTCTTGTCAATCCTTGCTACAAGCTCTTCCAACAACTCATTACCACTTTTCTAGGCTTAAAATGAAATTTTGAACAACTTTTATGTTTTGAGTTTTTTCATTTGAGGCTTGGAAATAGGAGATGTGGCCTTTGCTTAAAATGACCTATAATCACCAAATGACCAAAATACCCTTGTCTTGTACAAACCATAAGTTGAGTTCTACAAATCCTATCAAGGACTTCTAGTACTCTCTAGAAAGCTAAGAAGATTCTCTTCAACATTCATGTTGACCAAGAGATCATAGGAATCACCCTACTAGGGAAAAAGTTCTCTGCAAGTTGGGTGACTTTCAAGGACCCAGATTCACACACCTCAGATGACCTGTAATTTGTCAAAACCATAACTTGAGCTCTGCACATCCTATCAAGGATTTCTACCACTCAAATTAAAGCTAAGAACAAGATATACAACATTCATGTTGTGGGGAAGATGAGATAACAGTCACATCTTGAGCTAAAACTGCCTGGAATATAGGGATCAAACTAGGGTTTTTTCACTGACAATCCTTAGAAACCCTAACTTAAAACTTCTCAAACTCCTCAATCATGATGAGTTGGTCTAGGAATCATCCTTATAGTATCTCAATACATCCTTCCATGATCTCATGGCTCTTGGATTAGGTCTCAACCTTCTCCAAATCTTCAGTTGACCTAGGGTTGACCCAGTCAAACCCTAATTCCACCATTCATGGTTGAATCTTCTGAATTCTTGCATAATGACCTCTCTGGGCTTCATTATGGCTTTCAAGACATCTCATAGGCTTTCTCAAATCTTCAAGTTCATTCTCAAAGTCTCAGAATCATCTGGGGATCACCCACAACTCTCAGGTTATGAGACACACAACCTTGTTTTCAACCAGTTTCTCTGAGGATCTCTTGAACTTTCTGATGAAGGTATCAAACTTTCAAACACTTGATGGATAAATAAATGTTGGTCAAATTTTGGGGTGAAACATGGTGCACGTGATGAAACGGAGGTGTAAATGGAAAAGCGTTTGTTGTTGTTGGGCCCAGCCCATCCGTAACAAAAATAGCAAGGAAAAGGGGGTGTATAAACAAGCGAAACGGAGGGTGTGAGTCCAACAAACACACCAAAACAATTGGGCCCAAGGCCCAACGTCTCAAGCCCGCGAGACTTCTCCTCTCCTTCGTCCAAACTCCATTCTGAAACCCTAGTCTCTCTATCTTTCCCCATTTCTGCCGTCGTCGAGTACATCTCCCTCCTCCACTCCTCCGTTCTACAGCTGAGACAAAATCACCTTCTCACAAAAACCTTCCCGTTCCAGAAACACTTCTTTTTCTCTAGCCTTCAGACCTCGCTCTCTCCTCATTCTCTGATGATTGAACGCATGGATGTTGCTGGTGCTGAAGACGGATTGACGAAGATGAAGATATAAACACAATCATAGTCATTCTTGGAGGTTGTTTGCAGTTTGGAAGGATCTTTGATGAAAACCTTCGCCGTTCTTGAACGAACCCGGACAACGATAGACGGACACCACGAATGGATGAAGGATGCTCTTAAAGGCTCGACGAAGGTCGAACGTTCAAAGAAGCTTGATGAAGATTCTGGAATGGTCGTTCAAGAACATGGCTGGAAAGCAGATGAACGAAGGTGATGAAGAAAACTGAAAAACGAAGAAACCGTTACCGGAACATTGTTGAACAGTTGAAGATCTTGATTGCTTGATGAATTTGATGATTTTTTCTGGAAAAAATGGTGATGAACGGATGAACATCATGAGTCTGGGATGAAGATCTGGTGAAGTCAATGAATCTTCATGAACATTCTTGAAGATTATGATGACGGTTGGAAGGAATCTGGGAGAACGATGAAGATCTAGAGGTGATCTAGAACAATCAACGAACGTATGAAAATCTTGGATGAATGTTATTGAGGATCTTCACGAAGAAGATGAAGATCTTAAGGATCCATGAAGATCTGCGAATTTCTGGAGAATGAACCAAGAACACGATGAGTTTGTTACGGTTTCTGACGATGAGTTTGATGTTTCCGGCGACCGTTAGAAGGTCCGGTAACGGTTGCGGTGACAATTATGGAGTTACCGGCGAAGACCTCTGGCGCTTGCATGCCGGCCGGTAAGGAAGTGAGTGGGGGGACAGGTGGAGTCCTACATGGGAGAGAGAGTGAACGCGTGGATGAAAGTGAGAGAGGGTGAGGTGGACGCGTGGTGTCCATGCAGGTGGGTGGAGGGTGATGTGGTGTGAGAGAGAAAAACACGCGTGGAGGTTTTATATGAAGACACGTGGACCAGACTGGACTTGGATGGTGGGCCTCCAAAATGGACACTTGGCCCACCAAGTGGCTAAATTGTGATTAAAACTCAATTGAAAACTGATTCACATTAAAAGACTCAATTAAACGAATTAGTTAAAAAACTGATGCAATTTGTGCCTATTAATGAAAACGAAAATGGATTAATCTGGACCATTAACTCCTAATTAACCTAATTAAAATGCTAATTAACTAATCTGCTAATTAATACTACTCTAATTAAAAATGAAGATTAAATCTATTAATATCTAAACCAAATTAAGTCTAAAAACTCTATAAAATCTACTAGTATCTAAACCAATTAATATCTAACAAGAGATTTAACTCTATTAAATTCTAAACCCATTAAAAATAGGAAAAAAATCTATTAGACCTATTTAGATCTATTTAAAATTTTCTAGAAAAAGAATTATCCTATTAAAATTATTTAAAAATTCTAGAAAATAAGGGAACAAATCTAAAAATGCAATAAAACCAATTGAATCGATTAGAAAAAAAAGATGCGCGAATACAGCGAAATAAACGGTAAAAACCGGACACCGGAATATCCTCAAAAACAACAGCGAGAGCTGAAAACATCAGGAAGGGCACCAACTCCCAAAACAAATCCTCGTATTCGCACTGGCCTGAAATGCCTGCAACGCCAGGAGAGGGTTGTAATCCCGATAAAGTCAATCTGACTGAAAAATGCAATGTACGCGATATGCAGATGCAAAATGAAATGAGTCAAAACATAAGCCAAATACAAGAATTGGTTGGTCAAATTTTGGGGTGCAACAGATATGAGTTTTGTCTTGTGTATTTAAGCAACATCTCCATGTTTTGCATGTATTTTAGCCTGAGACGTTTGATGACATGAAGAGCAAAAGTAACCTTGGAGCACTTGGGGCCAGATGAGAGCTTGGAATTATGGAAATCTTGGAGGTCTTGACAAGAATAACCAAGGTTTGGCTTGGAAGCAACCTGGTGAGATTATCGATTCCAAGTCCTTGTAGTTTTAGGTCATGTAACTTGTACTAATTTTAACTTGTAACCTTGATGACTCTTAGTTCAATGGCTATGAAATTAACTTGGAACCTCAAGTGTTCTTTCATGTTTATCTTGTTCTGTTGTAGAATTTGCTCATGTTTCTGCTATTGCCATACACCTTCTATACATTTTATATTTGTGGATTATATGCACAAATTATTTGTGTATATTGCTGCTACTATGTGTTCTGAACCTGCGAATTTAGTTGAGGCTCTTTACATGACCCGCACTTGTGAATTGCTTTGCATTGTACATGAATTCCTTCAAACTATCTTGGTTTAGTGTTATGCCCCACTGATTATTTACACATTGTACTAATCTGTCTTGTGTCGTTTTCCTTTCATGGTACATTGCTGGGATGAGGGAGACTTCATAACAGTTTAAGGAATTGATGTCCTGACAAACAAACATGGTTGTCTTGGCATGGAAGTGGAGAGCAACTTGAAACATGATGTTTTGGATTAACACAAAGGAGGTGGATGGTGGTTTGATGGCAAGAAAATTAGCACAAGATAAATTCATGCAGCTTTGGAATGAAGAATACGTTGCAAGCTACTTTGAGACATCTCATAGGCTTCATGATGGCTTTCAAGACATCTCATAGGATTTCTCAAATCTTCAAGTTCATTCTCAAAGTCTCAGAATCATCTGGGGAGCACCCACAACTCTCAAGTTATGAGACACACAACCTTGTTTTCAACCAGTTTCTCTGAGGATCTCTTGAACTTTCTGATGAAGGTATCAAACTTTCAAACACTTGATGGATAAATAAATGTTGGTCAAATTTTGGGGTGCAACAGCTGCCCCTATTCAAACGGCTTGAACCTGACTGGGTGAGAAGCGAACGACTCTCAGCCAATCAAGGTGCGAGACGGTTGAATACCGGTAAACCCGAAAATTTGCCAACTGCACGAGCACACGATACTCTGCGGGGAACAAATCTTCGAACACTGCAATACTAGCTGCACGGTAACTAGCTGGAGAGATACTGATCTAACATTACCGTCAGTTATCCACATTAAATTCTTCTGACATTGTCTTCAGACAACCAAAACATCCAACATCGCCGCTGGAGAACCGAATTAACTGACATACCCAACATCGCCGCTGGAAAACTAAATCTGACATCGCCGTCGATCAACCAAAATACCCAACCTCACCGCTGGAGAACTAAATCTGACAAAACACCCCGCATCGCCGCTGGAGAACTAAATCTGACAAAATACCCCGCATCGCCGCTGGAGAAAATACAACACCGAACAACTCTGACCTGGGGCTCACCCCTGGTAAATGGAACAAAAGGTACACTTGCGTATTTGAAACTACTCCGCTGGGAATAAGAGACTTAACCAAGCATACTCTGATCTGGGGTTCTCCCTCAGAACCATAACGAACATCCGAATACTACTGCATACTGAGCCCACCGTAGAACTTCAACATCAAAGCTATATGAAACCCTGGCCCCTGGCCACTTCCAGCTTCAGCTAGAAAAGATCTTCAAGTACTCCTGAAGATGGGATCCTTGGCCTCCAAGGATATAAACCTTGCCCGTCGGCGATTTCCAGCTTCAGCTAGAAAAGATCTTCAAGTATTTCTGAAGATAAGCATCCTTGGCCTTCAAGGATGTAAACTTTTCCCATCGGCAACTCTGCAGGAAGTATCTTCGACTTCAGTCTGAAGAAAATGATCTTTGGCCTTCAAGGATACATGGATTTGCCTTCAGGCAACTCCGCCTCTGCTATAGAGTATCCGTGACTTCAGTCAGGGATGTACTTCGGCCTTCAGTCCGAAAAATGAATCCTAAGTCATTCATGACTTTGGGGATAACCTTGCCTTCAGGAACCTTCGCTTCAGCTTGGGAAATCTGTGACTTCAGTCAGAGAAGTGGTATCCTGAGCCATTCATGACTCTACGGGGATTCAAACACTTTGCCTTCAGGCAAACTCCGCTTCAGCTGGAGAGACATCTTCGACTTCAGTCAGAAGAACACTATTCACTTGATCGCAATCAATCATCACCTCAGGACAACTGACTTGGTCTTCAGGCCAACACGGATCACCTTGCATACAAAAGCTGGATCTACAAACTTTTGAACCTCGTCTTCAGACAAACGTTGATTCATCAACAAGGAAATCTGAATCCACAGGAACCTTCTGATATCGCCTTCAGGCGTTTACGAAGTCAATCTTCAGATTAGACATCACTGTTGGTGCATATCACGCTGCTAAGGACTTCAAGAATCATCTTGAGCAAACAACTCTGTCGGGCACCTTCAAGAATCATCCTGAACTGATAACCATTCTGGAGACTTTATTCTGCTGGGGATTCCAGGAATCTTCCTGGACAACCCTTGCCGGGTAAAAACCAATCACGGCTTGAGCAGCTTCCAAGGACTCGGCTCTCTTGGAGTTTCAGGCATTGTCCTGGGCGATCTTCGCCGGGGACTCTAGGTATCAGTTTAAGCAACCAACTCTAGAGACTGCGCTGGGGATCTCACAAATCATCTTGAGCAAACGGCCCTGCTGAGGGATTCGAGAATCATCTTGAACTGAAGACTTCGCTGGGGATCTCAAAAATTATCTTGAGCGAGCGACTTCGTTGGGGAGAATGTCAGGAATCATCCCGAGCAACTGACCCTTCGGCGGAACACCTGTAAAACAAGAATGATAACAACCTAGATCATGTTTATGATGCATATGCTTCGGCGCCATGCCCCACACGGTGGAAATGCTATGCGTTTATGCTAAATGCTATGCAATCATGCACAATGATGCGATCCCGTCAGCAAAATAAATGCCGAGGGGCAAATCCTCCTGTCAAGGAGAAGGGACTACTCATATAGAGGAATCATCCTGCTGAGGAGAGCGTGGACACGCCAATATCAATCGGACTCTGTCTGGGGAATTGATCTTCGGTTGACTGCTGCAGGGGAAACAACTTCAGCTGATTACTGCAGGGGACGAAGCTCTACGAGAACCTGGACCTGCTGAGAGAAGGCGATACCAATCGCGAGAATAAACTGCGTGGCCGCCATGGCTACTTTTCTGGGGATAACAACTCTGTGGGGGACCAACTTCAGCTGCTCAACACTCCACTGGGGAAAAACCAATCATGATCTGATCACCTTCCAAGGATTCGACTCTCTTGGACATCTGCAAACTCGGCTGAGGAAGGAGAAACCATTCTGCTTCGCTGGAGAGAGTGCGACTCTGGGGAAATACCGCACCAACTGTTCAATATTCTGCTAGGGAAAATCCACTCATTCCAAGGATTCGGCTCGCTTGGGGGTTTGCAGACTCAGCCGGGGAAAGAGAAATCATTCCCCTTCACTGGAGAGTACGACTCTGATGAGGAGTTTCAATTTCGCTGGGGAAGAAAGAATCATCTGACTTCGGGGGAGAGTACAACTCTGCAGGGGAATACAACATCAGCTGTTCCAACACTCTACTGGGGAAGAGGGAATCATCCGACTTCAGGAGAGAATACGGCTCTGGTGGGGAATCTCAATTCCGCAGGAGACTTCAGTCTGGCATCATCAGTCGCGGCATACTTCGGCGTACGAACAATTTCCTATGAAACCTGCACTTGTGACCCGGTGCTGGGGAAGGAACCCTGCTTCGGCGACTTTACCGGGGAAAACACGAGCTTCGGCACCCGAACATTTCTATGAAATTTGCACTTGTGACCCGGTGCTGGGGAGATACGAGCTTCGGCGCGCGACTCAGTTGAGAAGATGATGTTCCTTTAGGATGCGTCTGCTT
Organism: Lathyrus sativus; assembly: GCA_963859935.3. Lineage (NCBI taxonomy): Eukaryota > Viridiplantae > Streptophyta > Magnoliopsida > Fabales > Fabaceae > Lathyrus > Lathyrus sativus. The sequence continues at coordinate 55,904,154 of OZ012735.1, read as the reverse complement.
GGGGAAGAGAATCATCTCTGCCTGGGGAAACATATCAATGCTCACTATTCTGCATTCAGATTCTGCGGAGGAGAGACTACTGAACACTGCTGGAGAAGGAGGACTCGCCCTGCTTCGGGGATGCGCACGGCACATCTTCTTGAAGGCGCTACACCTGCAACAACACAAACAAACAGACAAGATACCCTCCTCAAAGGGCCTATCAAGGTTATTATCTCGTGACAATATTCAGGTAATTAATTGTTTCAACAATCAATGGGCCTAGGCCCGTAAGTTTATGTATGCGCATTTTATCAAAAACATCGGCGTTTTCATTCGCAAACAAAACAGATAAATGCTAAACATGCAAGCAGAATTGCTGAATAATATGCATTTTATTGATGATGAGCCCCTGAATGGGCAAAAAGTGTTTTACAACAGAGGCAAACTCCTGGAATGAGGAAGCCGCGCAAAAATAAAACATAAATATACATCAGTATATACAAATGTCGGCAACGAGGCGTAGACGGGCACCATGAGTTGATCCCTCTAAGACCCACTCGACTTCGATACTTCTCCGACGCTTCGGCTTCGGAAGAGATTGATTCAGATAAACGGCCCTCAGGTCCTCCAAACCACTAAACAATGAAAGTCCACACGCGGAACGCAATCATTTGCTTATTCAAATCCCTAACTTTTGCGTGAACCGCCCTTCACGGGTTTTCAGTTCACCGGGATACCCTTTTTTGCCGAAGCCGCCCAGTGTAGGTTTTCGACTTCGCGGGTGTACATTTTTTCAATATATCCCTAATTTTTTGCCCGAACCTTTTATTTTGTTTTTGGTTCGCCGGGATGCCCCTTTTTTGCCTGGACTCTTTCTTTTTTGTCCAGCGGGTCTCTTTCAAGCAAAGTATTTTTTAACTGCGTCCGCGTTCACCGGGGAAGCAAAGTCTTCACCATCCATCGTGTATAACAACAAAGCTCCTCCTGAGAAGACCTTGCTGACGACATACGGCCCTTCGTAATTCGGAGTCCACTTGCCCCGGTGATCGGAGTGCGGCGGAAGAATCTTCTTCAGGACGAGATCACCCGTCTGAAAGCTTCTAGAACGCACCTTCTTATCATAAGCTTTCTTCATTCGGCTTTGGTACAGGCGACCAAATGCAATCGATGCTAACCTCTTCTCGTCCATCAGGCTAAGTTGGTTCAAACGATTCGTAATCCATTCTGCCTCGTCGAGTTTCACATCAACCAAAACTCGCAAAGAAGGAATCTCCACTTCTAACGGTAAGACAGCTTCCATACCGTACACCAAGGAGAAAGGAGTTGCCTCGGTCGACGTACGCACCGTCGTACGATACCCGTGCAAGGCAAACGGCAGCATCTCGTGCCAATCTTTGTACGTCACAACCATCTTCTGAACAATCTTCTTTATGTTCTTGTTGGCGGCTTCGACGGCGCCATTCATCTTCGGCCGGTAAGGAGATGAGTTGTGGTGTTCAATCTTGAAGCTCTGGCACAACTCCTTCATCATCTTGTTATTCAAATTCGAACCATTATCAGTAATGATCCGCTCGGGAACTCCATAACGACAGATGATGTCCCTCTTTATGAATTTAGCTACCACCTGCTTGGTCACATTAGCGTACGAGGCTGCCTCCACCCATTTGGTGAAGTAGTCGATAGCTACCAGAATGAAACAATGACCGTTGGATGCAGTGGGCTCGATCTTGCCTATCATGTCGATGCCCCACATGGAGAACGACCAAGGGGAGGACATGACATTCAATGGGCACGGCGGCACATGAACTTTATCAGCATAAATCTGGCACTTATGACATTTCTTCGCGAATCTGAAGCAATCTGACTCCATAGTCAGCCAGTAATACCCTGCTCTCAGGATCTTTCTCGTCATGGCATGCCCGCTGGCGTGCGTACCAAATGTGCCCTCATGGACTTCTTCCATGAGCATACTTGCCTCTTTCTCATCTACACATCTGAGTAGCACGAGATCGTGGTTTCTCTTATACAACACTCCATCAGGATTGAGGTAAAAGTTTCCAGACAGCCTTCTCAGAGTCTTCTTATCCTGGGTTGACGCACCCGCAGGATACTCCTTAGTCATAAGGAAGGTCTGGATGTCGTGGAACCATGGCTTGCCGTCGGCGGCATCCTCGATTGCAAAGACAAATGCCGGTCTGTCAAGACGCGAAAGGACAATGCTTGGAGCTTCATTCCAAAGATTGACTTTATACATTGAAGCCAACGTGGCTAAGGCATCAGCCATCTGATTTTCATCCCTGGGTACATGATGGAGTTCAACTCGGTCGAAGAACGGAAGCAGTCTCCTGGCATAATTCATGTATGGCACCAAATTCGCTTGACGAGTTTCCCACTCCCCTTTAATCTGATTGATTACAAGAGCTGAGTCACCATATACGTCTAGATTCTTGATTCTCAAATCAATTGCCTCTTCTAGACCCATAATACATGCTTCATACTCTGCCTCATTGTTGGTGACTGGAAACGTCAGTCTCGCAGTAAACGGGATGTGGGATCCGTGAGGAGTCGTGATGATAGCCCCGATACCACTTCCATAGGAATTAACCGCTCCATCGAATATCAACTTCCACTGAGACTTCCTGTCTGGCCCCTCACCGGGCAATGGCTCATCGTAATCCTTCGCTTTGAGAAACATAATATCCTCGTTAGGGAATTCAAACTTCATCGGCTGGTAGTCTTCGATTGGCTGCTCGGCAAGGTAATCAGACAATACGCTTCCCTTAATGGCCTTCTGGAAGACGTACTGAATATCATATTCTGTTAACACCATTTGCCATCTGGCAATCCTGCCCGAAAGAGCCTGCTTCTCGAAGACGTACTTGATCGGGTCCATCTTCGAAATTAGCATAGTGGTGTGATTGAGCATATACTGTCGTAGACGTTTGGCGGCCCAAGCTAATGCACAACACGTCTTCTCCAGCATCGAGTATCGAGATTCACACTCAGTGAACTTTTTACTCAAATAATAAATGGCATGCTCTTTTCTGCCCGTCTCGTCGTGCTGACCGAGAACACACCCCATACTATTCTCCAGAACTGTCAGGTACATGATTAATGGCCGTCCAGCCACTGGGGGTATCAAGATTGGAGGTTCTTGAAGATACTGCTTTATTTTGTCAAATGCCTTCTGGCAATCCTCATTCCAAGTAATCGCCTGATCTTTCTTTAAAAGTTTGAACATCGGTTCGCAAGTGGCCGTGAGCTGAGAGATAAACCTTGCAATGTAGTTTATTCGACCCAAGAAACCACGAACTTCTTTTTCTGTTCTCGGCGCTGACATTTCTTGAATAGCTTTTATTTTTGCAGGATCAACTTCAATACCTCGTTCACTAACGATAAACCCCAATAACTTTCCGGACCGCACTCCGAAAGTGCACTTGTTAGGATTCAGCCTCAGCCTGAACTTCCTAAGCCTCTCAAAAAGCTTCAATAAGTTGACCAGATGCTCTTCCTCCGTTTGGGACTTTGCAATCATGTCATCAACATAGACCTCAATCTCATGATGAATCATATCATGAAACAAAGTTACCATTGCTCGCTGGTAAGTGGCCCCTGCGTTCTTCAGACCGAAGGGCATTACCTTATAGCAAAATGTTCCCCAGGGGGTGATAAACGTCGTTTTCTCCATGTCCTCCGGTGCCATCTTAATCTGATTGTAACCGGAGAAGCCATCCATGAACGAAAACACGGAGAACTGGGCTGTGTTGTCGACCAACACATCGATATGAGGCAACGGGAAATAATCCTTAGGGCTTGCCCTATTCAAATCCCGATAATCGACGCACATGCGTACCTTACCGTCCTTCTTCGGTACAGGCACTATGTTGGCGACCCACGGAGGGTAAGTGGTAACAGCTAGAAATCCCGCATCCAACTGCTTCTGGACTTCTTCTTTGATTTTTACAGCCATATCTGGTCTCGTCCTCCTAAGCTTCTACTTGACTGTAGGGCACTCTTCTCGCAACGGCAAGCGATGAACCACGATGTCTGTGTCAAGTCCGGGTATATCTTCGTATGACCAAGCAAAGACGTCACTATACTCTCGAAGCATCTCGACCAGTCTATGCTTGACATCATTCTGCAGCGCAGCCCCTACTCTGACATTTCTGACGAGCTCTTTAGAACCCAGATTTACGATCTCAATATCTTCCTCATGAGGCAGAATAACCTTTTCCTCTTGTCTCAACAAGCGGGCCAACTCTTCTGGAAGGTCTTCGTCTTCATCAATCTCATCCTCGGCTTGATATATCGGGCAATCGAAGTCGTAGTGAGCCGTAGAGGGTCCAGAGTCGATGTCGTCTGTTATGTGGATCCTGCAATAACAAGGGTTAAGTTTAAAGCAAGAATATGCAGGTTAGCACAAACCCCGTTGCCATATTACTGTTGTTCAAAATAAACATAAAACAGGAATAACAGAGAACACAATATTTGAGTACGAAGAAAACGCCTTTGATTTATTAACAAAATGCATGTACATAATCCAACAAGGCCCTGACAATAAAACCACTATGCCCCGGGCAGGACATGGGGTTGTACAAAGATTGTAAAAAGTAAATCATTACTCTTCACTTGTCAGCTGGATAATCTCCTTGATGGTCCAATTGTTGAGGCGCTCGCCCGGCTTGCTTGGCTGAATCCAGGCGTCCAGATCGCAATCGTTATCCCCGCTGTCCTCTGACGCTACGTTGATGCTTTCGAAAATCACTCCGCCACTGGTAAATAGGATCGGCCCCTTCCCACGAGACGAACTGCTAAACGAAGAAGATGAAGCTTCAGCTTCAGGAGAATACCCCAATCCAAACTTATCCTGCTTGATCGGTATCTCCAAAACATGCCCCCAGCCTGGGGTGGAATCGGCTTCGACGACAGCCCGAGCTTCTTTGAACGAGGAGAGATTCATCTCTTGCTTCTCTACGACGACAGGAGCTACCTCTTTCACCTTGACGGCTTCAAATGCTTGGCAGAGAGTTTCATGGGTTTCGCCATCCATTTTAACATACTTAAAGGATGACAAGTGGCTCACCATAATGTCCTCCTCACCACAGACGGTTACTATGCTTCCCCCGACAACGTATTTGAGCTTTTGATGCAGCGTGGATGTCACGGCACCAGCAGCATGGATCCAGGGCCGACCTAAGAGGCAACTGTAGGCAGGCATGATATCCATGATATAAAAAACCGTATCGAACGTCTCCGGACCAACTTGAATCGGCAGGGTCAACTCTCCGAAAACATGGCACTTAGTTCCGTCAAATGCTTTCACCACCAAATCACTGGGCGTGCAAAGCAATCCACGAGTGTCCAACTTCATTAGTGCCTTCTTCGGAAGCACATTAAGCGACGAACCCGTGTCCACCAGGACATGTGACATGATAGTGCCTCTGCATTCTATCGAGACGTGCAAGGCGCTGTTGTGATCTCTCCCTTTAGGAGTCAGCTCTAAATCTGTGAAACCTAGCCCATTGCCAGCATTAACATGGGCTACCACCTCTTCTAGCTGATTCACTGATATCTCTTGCGGTACGTAGGCAGCGTTCAATACCTTCAGTAACGCGTTGCGGTGCACTTCAGAACACAGCAACAAGTTGAGAATAGAAATTTTTGACGGAGTCTGATGAAGATGGTCTATAATCTTGTAGTCACTCTTCTTGATTAACCGCATGAACTCTTCGGCATCTTTGACAAGCAAATCTTTCTCTGCCCCACAAGGGACCTCTTCGACGACTTTGCCTTTACCCTTATCAGCAGCATCAGCTCTGACCACTTTCTCTGCCACAACCTCTGTCGGTGCAAACACTCTTCCGCTTCGAGTAATACCACTGACTCCGGCGAGATTCTGCACAGTCGACCCGTACGGCTCCAGCTCTAACTTCTGACTATTGCAGTAGACTTCAGCGCCATAATGCCACGGAACGGCGTTAGCGCTCTCGAATGGGATCGGCCCGGCTCTGGTAATAGTGATTGTAGGCGGTCGGGGCGCCGAAATAGTGATAGGTTGACGAGGAATGGTGATGGTGGCGACTTCATCTGCCTGTTTCAACACAACCTCCCCTGATACACTTTCAACTCTCCGGCTGAACTGCAAAATACCCTCGGACATCAGACTTTGGATACCTTCTACCAGCTGCTCGCACCCATCAGGATGTGTAGCACAAGCCATGCATAACTCTCCGCATCCTGGAAAGAACCCCTTCTTCATCAACTTAGCTTTGACGAAACTAAGCGGCGTCCTTAAGTCTTTGACATCGGTCAACAGATCTGCACTCTCCTCTGTGATAATGGCGTTCACTCCGCCTCCCCTATGATGAGGCATAGGGTTTTTGGTAACATTGGGCACATCATCAGAAAAGTTAATAACCTTGGCATCTACCAGGTCCTGCACCTTGTGCTTAAAAGCTTTGCAGTTCTCAATCGTATGGCCTGGTGCCCCAATATGGAAATCGCAAGTGGCATTTGCGTTATACCCCGGTGGTGGTGCCCCTGTTAAGGGAGCCAACGTCCTTTTTTGAACTAACTGAAGCTGAAGCAAAGTTTGCAAGAGCTGCGCATATGACATAGGCGGTGCTTCAAAGTGACGGTTTGCCAAAGGAGCCCGATTCTGATATTTTCTATATCCTTGCTGATTCTGTTGCGGTGGTTGCTGCTGCTGTGGAGCCGCTGGGATATTTATGCTAGCTACCTGCTGCTGAGGGCCCTTGCCCTTTCTCCGAGCGTTGGTGACAGCACTCGCATCCCCTTCTCGACGCTTGCCAGCGTAAGGTTTCTTTCCACCTCCTCCAGCTGAGGATGATTCACCTTGAATTTTTCCGATCTTTATACCATTCTCGATGTGCTCGCCCATAGTGATGAGAGCCGAGAACGTCCCAGACATGCCACTGACTAGCTTTTCATAGTAGATCCCAGGAAGGGTAGCCACAAACATCTGTACGAGCTCGCGCTCAACCATCGGCGGTTGAACCCGAGCAGCCAACTCACGCCACCGCTGGGCTTACTCCTTAAAGCCTTCATTATTCCGCTGCGAAAGGTTCTGGAGCTGAACTCGGTTGGGGGCCAAGTCGCTGTTGTATTGATAATGGAGGACAAACGCTTCAGCGAGATCTTTCCACGTGCACACGGTAGTGGGCTCCAAACCCATATACCACTCGAGGGATGGACCAGAAAGACTATCTTGGAAGAAGTGCATCAACAACTTCTCATCGTCAGAATAGGCGGACATCTTTCTATAGTAAGATCGAAGGTGGACACGAGGGCAAGTAGTACCCTTATACTTCTCAAAGACAGGCACCTTGAACTTATGAGGTACCTTGAAATCAGCAATTAACCCCAGCTTGGACATATCAACGCCCAAAGTATTCTGATTCTCAATGTCTCTCATTTTGTCTTCCAGTGCTTTGAACCTGAGCCGAGCTTCAGCATTCAACTCTGCTTCCACACCTCTTTGAGAAAACACATCGTCCTGATGATCCTCAAGCCACGGTTGAGGCACCAACAGGTTTCCGACGCCAGCATTACCGTTGACCGGCCCTATGTTGACATTAGCTCCCAGACTACCATTGTCGACGCCCGTCGCATTGAGTCCGATATTGGTCATCATATTGCCATTAGCACTGCCGTTGCCCCCGGCAACAGGAACAACATTCTACGGAGCATCAACTGGAGGAGGAGTAGGCACAGCCCCGCCATGAAATATGTCGTTACTATCAACCCTGGAGATCAAAGGTTGAACCAAAGTACGAAGCTGGTCCTGACCATTAGCGACTACCTGCATCAGCTCCATAAAACGATCCATCCGTTCACGGAGCTCTTGAACATCTGACTGCACCTGATCCATGATCCTAGTCTGATTAGCCCGAGTTGAGTAACGGTGAATGAGTCTCTGATCAATCCTGGAGATCGGAAGCAGCTCGGAACCTGTGAACCTGAAAAACCTGTCAACATTAAAGGTTAGGAAAAGCAACAAAATGTACGCCATGCAAATGCTTCATGCAGATGCATGTGTGTGTCTGTGTGCTTGGGAGATTTCCCCCGATCCTAGCGCCTTAGTACCAGTGCTGACAATAATAATAAGAAGAAGAAATATGAGCCCAATCATGGAAACATCAATCTCGTATACACATGGGAAGCCTATAGCATCAGCGATAGTCAACTTCGACACATCAGGGGTCGAGAACTCGTATGCAACAGTCTTCCTGAGGGAGGCCATAATAATACAATGGGAGGCGAGAGATCTTGGATCGGGGAAACAGCACCTGCGACACAGACACACGTTAATGGAATGCAAATGAACATGCAAACTAATGCAAAATGCAGGCATGCGATAACATATCCAGGTAACTGCTGTGGAGATTCTGTGTCCATAATCACTGATGAGAAGAAAACCCCGGTGTAAGACCACTAATCTGATCTGCTAAGAACGACCTTCTGATAGGACCATATACGTAAGATCAAAATTCTGCTCTGTCGAGAACAACTGTCTGATAATAAGGACCCCGGATGTATGATCAAGAAATATCTGCTGCTGAAGTCTTCAGACCTCAAATCAAAAATCTGCCCTATCAAGAACAAACATACAGCTGCTGATGAGACCTTCAGACCCCACTCAAAATCTGCCCTATCAAGAACAAACAACATCTGCTGATGAGATCTTCAGACCCCACTCAAAATCTGCCCTATCAAGAACAAACAACATCTGCTGATGAGATCTTCAGACCCCACTCAAAATCTGCTCTATCAAGAACAAACAACATCTGCTGATGAGATCTTCAGACCTCACTCAAAATCTGCTCCATCCAGAACAAACCACTGATGACAATACTCTGATCAAAACCTGCTCTATCAAGAACAGACATACACCTGATGACAAGATCCTCTGATCAAAACCTGCTCTATCAAGAACAGACAAATCTGCAACTGAGAACCCTGGTACCAACATAACTGATCCACTGTCAAGAAAACCAGGTGGTCTGGAGGTCAAAGTTTCCTGCAATAAACCCAATCCCGCTCATAAGTATGGACCTAATCCACGGACAAAGGTACAACATCCTATGCGGTCGTCAGCGTCACAGACTTTCATGAGTGACGATACGATTCCCAGAAGGAGTGGCATCATCAAGTCATGAAGAGGCCTCACTTAGCTGACTTCTAAATGATCGGTCCCCAGAGTCGACAATCCTCACGTCTGGACTCCCCTCAGATCCTCAGGACCGGAAAGGAGCACCTCTGCGAGAACCTCGTCTGAGCGCAGATTTCGTAGGGAACTGTGCCTGCTCAGCAGACAGGTCCGTCTACTACTCTCCGCAACTATGTCTAGGTGCATACTCAAGACCAGGTCCGGCTTCTCACTCATAGTAACATCCCTCTCCCACAGCAGCACAGATAATCATATCAAACTGGAAAATAAAATGCGGGAAATAAAGTGAGAGAAGTAAAAATGCGATAAATAAAGGCAACCCAACAAGCAAACATACAAGCGCTAGGATTGACTCTCATAGGGAATCGGAGAACCAGAGATTCTGGGTTCGGTCCCCAGCAGAGTCGCCAGCTGTCGCTTGCGCGAAAATAAGGTGTCGGCACAACAGAAGAGTCGCCACCTTTCGTTATTTATCCCTCAGAGCGGGAAAGGAAACGATCGGAAAAACCTGACGAAAAAGGGTAAGACAAGGTCATCGCAACCATTGTCTGGGTTCGGGAGTCGGTTACGCAAGGGGAAGGTATTAGCACCCCTCACGTCCGTCGTACTCGACGGGATCCACGCTTGTTTGTTTACTTGGACGGGTTGGTTTTATTCTATCTACCTATCAAGGCTGGCTGAAAAAGAAAAGAAAAATGACTCGGCAAAGCGTCGCACTTTATGCCTACGTATTCTCATCAGAGAATGAGAAATCAGAGTCAACGTAGCTCGGCCTACGAAGGGTTATGGGGGAAGGTAGCTCGCCAAGACATCGCGTCTTGTGCCTACGTACTCTCAACAGGTATGAGAGATCAGAGCTCACGTAGTTCGGGAAACTACGGTTTATTTCCTGTTTCGAAAGAAGTGTTTTTTATTGTGTTTGCAATTTCAACTGCACTAGAGACTATGACCTGAGAGTGAATGCGTCGCATGTCACCCAAAGGGTACCATACTAAACATCCAGACTATGGAAAAGAAACTCTCCCACTATCCTTTCTCAGATAGCTTAAGGCTCGTAACGTACGAAAGAAATCATTCATGATTACTGTATCTTAAACTGTTTTGAGATGAGAAGAGAACATGCCCAACTAGGAGGGAGACTATCAAGTCCTACTGTTATCATGCCATGGATTCATCCTATGGTTGAGGTTTGAACAGGGAACTCCTAGAAGTTGTCATGCATAGGTTTCAACCTAAAAGTCTATCATCAAATCCTTATCAAAGGAAATGAGAGTCCTAAGGGATCATGTCAATGATACACCAAAACAGACAAAGCATCAGCTTAACAGTAAAATGCATGCAATGCAAGTGAGGGAGGAAATGTGTGTGGGGCTTCAGCCTCCACAAGCTCATCTCAACCTCAAGCCAGTCATGAAATAACAGTAATCATACTGAAAAATAAACAACATGCTATCAAGCAATAAACAGTAAACTACAATTATGCAGATAAAAGAAATGAAATGCCATCAGGCAAACAAACCACATGCTTGAGAAAGAAACTATCTACATCTAAGCTCTCCCTAATCCTAAAAACAGAACCCTGATCAGATCTAAGCAAAGCCCTAAAGCAAAACCCTAATCAAGAGAAATCAATCCCAGTCTTCAAGCTTCAAAACAAGCTTACCAAAGAAAGGGAGCTAAGTAGGCAGACTCATAGTGCCCTCCTCAGGAAAGCACTAGGAGGCTTATACTCAGGAATCATATCCTATGTGGCTCAACAACTGTGATCAGTTTACATTCCTCCTCAGGAGAAACTAAACTCACATGAAGGCTCCGACATCATTGGATACTTGAGAAATCCTACAAGAACTAGGGGAACTAAGTGAACAGACCCATAGTGCCTTTCTCAGGAAAGTACTAGGGGGCTTCCACTTAGGAATCGTATCCCATATGGCTCAACAACTGTGATCAGTTTACATTCCTCCTCAGGAGAAACTAAACTCACATGAAGGCTCCAACATCATTGGATACTTAAGAAATCCTAGATGAACTAAGGGAACTAAGTGAACAGACCCATAGGACCTTCCTCAGGAAAGTACTAGGGGGCTTCCACTTAGGAATCATATCCCATGTGGCTCAACAACTGTGATCGGTTTACATTCTTCCTCAGGAGAAATTAAACTCACATGAAGGCTCCAACATCATTGGATACTTGAGAAAGAGGTGAGAAGAAAGAATTAAAGACATCCATAGTGCCTTCCTCAGGAAAGTACTATGAATTTCCCTCAAACTTCAGGATCTCAAACCTCACAAACAGAGAACAAGCTCCAACCTCTCAACCTCTGGGTCTTGATCTACAATCTTCTCCTTCATCATGCTCCTTCAACAAAGTCTTCAAGACAAACCAAGCCCCACAACAATTCCCCAAAGATAAACCCCAAAAGACAGACAAATATCACACAGACAGTCAATACAATCAGTCAACTTCAGAAAATATCTAAAAATATAAAGACCAAGGGGAAAATTCTAACAATCATTTACAAGGGTCTATAACACCTACCCATAACATCCTATATGCCCATACCCAAAAATCAAGTCAAAACTCCTAAAAGAAAATGATTTACTTCACCTATGCTAAACCTAAACCCTAATTTGGTACCCTAATGCTAACCTAATTAAACTAATCAAATCTTAATCTAAAAATCATGAATTAAATCTTATGGGAACTAAGGCTCAATACCTAATCACACTAAAAAGAATGAATCAAAAAGATTAAGGGAAAGTCCTAAAATAAATTCTACAAAATTGAGTATCTACTTAAAACTATTAAAAAGCTATTTAAAAGAATAATATTCTAAAAATATGAAACTAAAAATAAAAGGGAAATTTTATTTTTATTAATTTTCTACACAAAATTATGAGTCTATAGAAAAAACAAGAATTAAAAAACAATGATTTTCCAATTTTATATGAATTTTATAAGATGCGAGAAAAATAAAAGGAATTAAAAATAAGAAATTAAAATAAAATGGGGGAGGGGGTGTCAAAATGAAAGGCGCCTAGTTGATTACTATGATGGGCTGGAGGTGGGGTGGTGCAGATAGTAAGCGTGCAAGGCCCAATATGCGCTCAGAAAATCAATATGAAAAATTAAAAGAAAAAGAATAGGTACACGGTGTATTTAGCAATAGGTTTTAGTTCAAAATTGGTTTGGGCCGTCTGGGTGGGGTGTGATTAGCATGGTTCGCTGAGGCCCAAGATTCAGACTTTAATGAAACGGCAGCGTATTGCTTTTATTCTTTCCCTCCGTTTTCATTTTCAAATCGTGGCCGTTGGATGGGTTTAACAAGTCAAAATAAAAAGAATGATCCAACAGAGATAAACTCATCTTCAACCTTGCGTCTAGGGTTTGGTCTGAAACCAGAATTCATGCACCAACCTTCTTCACGCTCGTGCTCTCTCATATGGCCATGAAAAGCCACGATCCAAAGACCAAAGTTGCTCCATTTCTGTCCAAGAACACGACGGTACCCATAGCTTCTCCTAAAACCTCGTGTATCTTCCAAACAGAATGCATGAAGGTTAGGGTTCCACCATTTTTCTCTGGTATCAATCTTGCTAGAGCTCCAATCTAATGGTGTAATCTTGCTCCTTGTATTACCCTAACCATTCTAAACCATACCATGCGTGCTAACACTCACTGAACAGCCTATTCTTGAAACTCAAAGAATCATCACCCTGCCATGAAACCTCATGAAACCTTCTCTAATTCTCAGAAAACCATCATCTAACCTATCTTAACCAGTCTAACCATAGAACTATGATGGAATGTGCATAAATAAAGAGGTATGGAGAAGAATCCAAACCTGTCAAGTATTAATGGTAGAGGTGTGTAGAGCTTGATTCAGAGCTTGTCCTTTCTTCTAACTACTCCTCCAATGGAATACTCCTTTCTGTTTGCAATAGTTTTGATGGAAGAAACCTCTAAAGATGAATTAGTGACCTTGCTTGCTTTTGAAGAAACCTTGAATATCACTTTCTCCTTCACTCTTCACCACTGATTTCACCAACCTTTTTCTTCATCATGATCCCCTCAATATATAACAACCAATGGAAGACCCTAGGTTCATCTAGAAAGTGCTAGAAAGCCTTGGAATTCTCTTGTAATGACATATTGGATATCTCATATCTCATGCATTAAGCCTTTAATTTTGTGCCAAAATCTCCCCTTGTGAGATATTGAAATGGAATGTGCAAAAAAACCAGCTCAACCTTGCCTTATGTGAAGTTTTCCAAAGGTTCCTTATTATGCCAGTAACAACATTACAAAGTAACCCCCATTTTTAGACCTCAAATCAAAAATGTATCTAAACCATTGTTTTTAAAATGATGTTTGGATTCAAAATGACATATTGGATGACCTATTTTGGATGCATAGATCTCCCAAACCAATTTCCAACTTGGACCCATTTAAGTTATAAGCCATATTTAGGTCATTTTCACCCATTCTTGTCAATCCTTGCTACAAGCTCTTCCAACAACTCATTACCACTTTTCTAGGCTTAAAATGAAATTTTGAACAACTTTTATGTTTTGAGTTTTTTCATTTGAGGCTTGGAAATAGGAGATGTGGCCTTTGCTTAAAATGACCTATAATCACCAAATGACCAAAATACCCTTGTCTTGTACAAACCATAAGTTGAGTTCTACAAATCCTATCAAGGACTTCTAGTACTCTCTAGAAAGCTAAGAAGATTCTCTTCAACATTCATGTTGACCAAGAGATCATAGGAATCACCCTACTAGGGCAAAAGTTGTCTGCAAGTTGGGTGACTTTCAAGGACCCAGATTCACACACCTCAGATGACCTGTAATTTGTCAAAACCATAACTTGAGCTCTGCACATCCTATCAAGGATTTCTACCACTCAAATTAAAGCTAAGAACAAGATATACAACATTCATGTTGTGGGGAAGATGAGATAACAGTCACATCTTGAGCTAAAACTGCCTGGAATATAGGGATCAAACTAGGGTTTTTTCACTGACAATCCTTAGAAACCCTAACTTAAAACTTCTCAAACTCCTCAATCATGATGAGTTGGTCTAGGAATCATCCTTATAGTATCTCAATACATCCTTCCATGATCTCATGGCTCTTGGATTAGGTCTCAACCTTCTCCAAATCTTCAGTTGACCTAGGGTTGACCCAGTCAAACCCTAATTCCACCATTCATGGTTGAATCTTCTGAATTCTTGCATAATGACCTCTCTGGGCTTCATGATGGCTTTCAAGACATCTCATAGGCTTTCTCAAATCTTCAAGTTCATTCTCAAAGTCTTAGAATCATCTGGGGATCACCCACAACTCTCAGGTTATGAGACACACAACCTTGTTTTCAACCAGTTTCTTTGAGGATCTCTTGAACTTTCTGATGAAGGTATCAAACTTTCAAACACTTGATGGATAAATAAATGTTGGTCAAATTTTGGGGTGAAACATGGTGCACGTGATGAAACGGAGGTGTAAATGGAAAAGCGTTTGTTGTTGTTGGGCCCAGCCCATCCGTAACAAAAATAGCAAGGAAAAGGGGGTGTATAAACAAGCGAAACGGAGGGTGTGAGTCCAACAAACACACCAAAACAATTGGGCCCAAGGCCCAACGTCTCAAGCCCGTGAGACTTCTCCTCTCCTTCGTCCAAACTCCATTCTGAAACACTAGTCTCTCTATCTTTCCCCATTTCCGCCGCCGTCGAGTACATCTCCCTCCTCCACTCCTCCGTTCTACAGCTGAGACAAAATCACCTTCTCACAAAAACCTTCCCGTTCCAGAAACACTTCTTTTTCTCTAGCCTTCAGACCTTGCTCTCTCCTCATTCTCTGATGATTGAACGCATGGATGTTGCTGGTGCTGAAGACGGATTGATGAAGATGAAGATATAAACACAATCATAGTCATTCTTGGAGGTTGTTTGCAGTTTGGAAGGATCTTTGATGAAAACCTTCGCCGTTCTTGAACGAACCCGGACAACGATAGACGGACACCACGAATGGATGAAGGATGCTCTTAAAGGCTCGACGAAGGTCGAACGTTCAAAGAAGCTTGATGAAGATTCTGGAATGGTCGTTCAAGAACATGGCTAGAAAGCAGATGAACGAAGGTGATGAAGAAAACTGAAAAACGAAGAAACCGTTACCGGAACATTGTTGAACAGTTGAAGATCTTGATTGCTTGATGAATTTGATGATGTTTTCTGGAAAAAATGGTGATGAACGGATGAACATCATGAGTCTGGGATGAAGATCTGGTGAAGTCGATGAATCTTCATGAACATTCTTGAAGATTATGATGACGGTTGGAAGGAATCTGGGAGAACGATGAAGATCTAGAGGTGATCTAGAACAATCAACGAACGTATGAAAATCTTGGATGAATGTTATTGAGGATCTTCACGAAGAAGATGAAGATCTTGAGGATCCATGAAGATCTGCGAATTTCTGGAGAATGAACCAAGAACACGATGAGTTTGTTACGGTTTCTGACGATGAGTTTGATGTTTCCGGCGACCGTTAGAAGGTCCGGTGACGGTTGCGGTGACAATTATGGAGTTACCGGCGAAGACCTCTGGCGCTTGCATGCCGGCCGGTAAGGAAGTGAGTGGGGGGACAGGTGGAGTCCTACATGGGAGAGAGAGTGAACGCGTGGATGAAAGTGAGAGAGGGTGAGGTGGACGCGTGGTGTCCATGCAGGTGGGTGGAGGGTGATATGGTGTGAGAGAGAAAACACGCGTGGAGGTTTTATATGAAGACACGTGGACCAGACTAGACTTGGATGGTGGGCCTCCAAAATGGACACTTGGCCCACCAAGTGGCTAAATTGTGATTAAAACTCAATTGAAAACTGATTCACATTAAAAGACTCAATTAAACGAATTAATTAAAAAACTGATGCAATTCGTGCCTATTAATGAAAACGAAAATGGATTAATCTGGACCATTAACTCCTAATTAACCTAATTAAAATGCTAATTAACTAATCTGCTAATTAATACTACTCTAATTAAAAATGAAGATTAAATCTATTAATATCTAAACCAAATTAAGTCTAAAAACTCTATAAAATCTACTAGTATCTAAACCAATTAATATCTAACAAGAGATTTAACTCTATTAAATTCTAAACCCATTAAAAATAGGAAAAAAATCTATTAGACCTATTTAGATCTATTTAAAATTTTCTAGAAAAAGAATTATCCTATTAAAATTATTTAAAAATTCTAGAAAATAAGGGAGCAAATCTAAAAATGCAATAAAACCAATTGAATCGATTAGAAAAAAAAGATGCGCGAATACAGCGAAATAAACGGTAAAAACCGGACACCGGAATATCCTCAAAAACAACAGCGAGAGCTGAAAACATCAGGAAGGGCACCAACTCCCAAAACAAATCCTCGTATTCGTACTGGCCTGAAATGCCTGCAACGCCAGGAGAGGGTTGTAATCCCGATAAAGTCAATCTGACTGAAAAATGCAATGTACGCGATATGCAGATGCAAAATGAAATGAGTCAAAACATAAGCCAAATACAAGAATTGGTTGGTCAAATTTTGGGGTGCAACAGATATGAGTTTTGTCTTGTGTATTTAAGCAACATCTCCATGTTTTGCATGTATTTTAGCCTGAGACGTTTGATGACATGAAGAGCAAAAGTAACCTTGGAGCACTTGGGGCCAGATGAGAGCTTGGAATTATGGAAATCTTGGAGGTCTTGACAAGAATAACCAAGGTTTGGCTTGGAAGCAACCTGGTGAGATTATCGATTCCAAGTCCTTGTAGTTTTAGGTCATGTAACTTGTACTAATTTTAACTTGTAACCTTGATGACTCTTAGTTCAATGGCTATGAAATTAACTTGGAACCTCAAGTGTTCTTTCATGTTTATCTTGTTCTGTTGTAGAATTTGCTCATGTTTCTGCTATTGCCATACACCTTCTATACATTTTATATTTGTGGATTATATGCACAAATTATTTGTGTATATTGCTGCTACTATGTGTTCTGAACCTGCGAATTTAGTTGAGGCTCTTTACATGACCCGCACTTGTGAATTGCTTTGCATTGTACATGAATTCCTTCAAACTATCTTGGTTTAGTGTTATGCCCCACTGATTATTTACACATTGTACTAATCTGTCTTGTGTCGTTTTCCTTTCATGGTACATTGCTGGGATGAGGGAGACTTCATAACAGTTTAAGGAATTGATGTCCTGACAAACAAACATGGTTGTCTTGGCATGGAAGTGGAGAGCAACTTGAAACATGATGTTTTGGATTAACACAAAGGAGGTGGATGGTGGTTTGATGGCAAGAAAATTAGCACAAGATAAATTCATGCAGCTTTGGAATGAAGAATACGTTGCAAGCTACTTTGAGATTTTTTGGCATTGTAGATGAAGATAAAGAACTCCTTGTATAACTTATAGACTTGATTTGTGGCAAAGAAAATAGCTTGTAACCGTGATCTTAAATATTGAATGCAACCCTTCTTTGCTTCCCTTTGTAACCTTTTGGGCTTAGCTTTACAAAGAATCCTGACTTCTTAATCCAAACTATGTATTTAGTCCATGGTAACAACTTTTGAATTGTATGCTTGAGCTCTATATTTCTTGTATCAAGACTTGAAATTCCAACTAGCTCCTTTGTGATCAATTTTGAAATATCCCCCTCTCTTTGAATTTACAAATTTCGGCATGTTGAATCTTAATTGGTAAAACCTTGAACTCCCAAAGTATTATTTGTAAATCCCACGGAATATTCTTCTTAAACTAACATTGTGATTAATGATACTTGAAAGGTGACAAGAAACTAGGATCTTGTATCGCGCCTTAGGTATTAATACTCAAGTCTTGTTTCTCAACATGGCCTCAAATTAGTTTGAATCATTCATCCAAAGTAACCATAATCAAGGTTAAAGACAAACCTAAACGGATCAAGACAAAGCTTGAAACATTTTTATAACCATGGCTTGTAACTAGGCTTGAATAAATTGAAATGAGAATAAGCTTGAATAATGGTGAATATTCTTGCATAATGGTGAACATGGTTATGCTTGATCGTAGCCAAAACAAATGTACCAACATTCCTGTCACCTTGTTTTAAATTGAATTTTTAAGCCTTTTATCTTAATTGAAACCTTGGTACCATGTTGCATAACCACAATGCCTTGAATCGAGACTTAGTTGCTTAGCTTTTGAGATAAAGTGCTTGCATTTTTAACATAAACCTAGCCACAAAACCACAAAGTGTGAAACAACTCTTCTAACCCTAGCTTGTAAATAAGATTAGTCCACTTGAAACAAATTAAGCCATATCTTGCCACAAATTTATCTTGAAACAATCCATTGGCACATAAATGAACGAACTATGTCTTGAGTATGAGAATAGGGACACCTCTTTTGTCCTCTCCTTTTGAAATCAAGCACACTTGTAAAGGGTACACAAGACCCCCCCATACCCTAAATTATGGAGGATCATGGATATGGGCCAAATAATCATCCCAAGAGAGGTCACCAAGGCAAACAATTACGTGGTATAAGAAAATTACAAAAAGTAGGACAAATTTGGGATATGATAGTACCCGAGAAATTTCCCAGCTTGAATCCCAAATGGACATTTGGCTGGATTCAAGCGCGTGTTATATTTCCTGACTGACTGCATGACATCCTCTAAGTCCACAACATGTTTGGGTCCTTTAGTGGTCTTCACTATTATGTTGTTGACATAGCCTTTCTTGGTTCCACCTATCTAGTGGGAGAACATAACATCCATGAGTAACTGGTAGGTGGGGCTAGCATTCTTGAGGCCGAATGGCATTATATTGTAGCAGTAGTTGCCATGGTTCGATATAAAGCCTGTCTCAGAAACGTCAAGGAAATCCATGTGAATCTGATTGTACCACGAGTAGGCATCCATGAAAATCAATGTGCGATAACTTAAAACCTATCAATCAGGCGATCAATGTTTAACAAAGGATATAGGTCATTAGAACAGACGATATTTAGGTCAGTGAAGTTTACGCACATGCGCCACTTGTCTGCTGCTTTCCATGCTAACACCATATTATCTAACCAAGTGGGATACTTTGTATCTGAGATGAACCCGATGTTATACATCTTACATACTTCCTCGTTAATGGTGGCTTTCTTCTCCTTATTAACCTCCTGCTTCCTATACACCACTCGCTTGGCAGAAGGGTCAAAGGTGAGGCGATGGCACACCACTCTAGTGTATATCCCTAACATGTCAGAGGGATCCTAGGTGAACAGGTCAACATTTCTGATGAGTTAGTCGAATAACTCGCTTTCTTCTTCCTTGGTAAGCGAATTTCCTATCTTTGTCACTTGATGGGTTGAGAGGCCTATCCTAACTTCCTTTAAGTCCTTAGTGGGTGTAGGTCTCTCGTTGTCAGCTCCTAGTCTTGGATCCAAACAATCGATGTCTGCATCAAAGGCTTCGAGAAGGAGGGCATTCACAAGGGCGAGCTCTTCTCTTTCCATTGCCATACTATTCTGGTAACACCCTTAAGCACTTTGTTTGTCTCCTTGAATTGTCATAACTCACCCACAAAGAAGCGAGTACTTTAGGACCACATACTAGGTGGAAATAACCACCCATAACACATTGATGGCGAGCAGTAAAAAATGATGTTGTAAGGCGACATGGCGTCTACTGAATTTGATTGACTTGGCGCTTGTTCCCTCACCACAAGTTGTCTAAAAGGTTATATGGCCCTTCACTTGTATTTGCTTACTTGGCAGTCCTACAAATAAACCCTGAAAGGCTATAATGTCATTGGGGTCAAGTTGGAGCCCTTAGAAAGAATCCCAGAATAGGACGTCAACAAAACTCATGGGATTTATCAGGACTCACTTAATGTTCTAGTTGCCATATTGCACTGTGATGACTAAAGTTTCATTATCGCGAGGGAGGATTCTAGCAATATCACTGTTGGAAAATGTGATGTTGATTCTTGATTCTCCTTGCTCCCTTTTAAGGAACCCTGGGGATATGATGTTCTGGTCAGCACCTACCTGACATATTTCCTTCGGGAGGAGTTGGAACATCCTCCTTCGGTGAAACCCCATATATGGTGTTAACCCTGGAATGTGGAGCTTTGTAAGCCATCCTTGATAAAGATGAAAAAGATGATGATGCAAGAGGGGTGGTCTAGGTTAGTTTTAGTAGGGGCCTATGGTTGACGCCACTGTACTTGTCAAAAAGTATAGGTGTGCGCGTTATCCCTACAAGGATAGGTGATACTCAGAGGCCATAGTAGTTTTATAGAAATTAAGGCTTGCCTACGATGGCAAGAGACCATATATGCTGGTATTTATGACGTTTATGGTGGTATGAGAGACTAAATAACGTAAGGTGAATGATTGTATGTATTATGTGATATGTCGTTAAGTTAAGATCTATCTTTCTCCCGTTAGAGGATAAATATTTATAGAGGCCCATGTGCATAGGTTTTCCTTGGGAATGATAACTGCCCATTCATTTAAAGTAGGGGACAATTAAATCCCTATATTCCAGGAAGACGTGGATCAACTATTGCCTTTGACTTCTCTCTGTCCAAGAAACGTGTTACTCCATAGTTAAATATACTTTAGGGTGAGGCAATTACCCATAGGGACAACATATGGTCCTCGTCCTCTTCGAGGGTTACAACCTTCTCGCCTTTGTTAGGAACTTTACAAATATAACAATACACGCAAAGATTATTAACCATAACACCACCTATCGGAAATAAAGTAATTGTTCAATTTAATAATTAACTCGAAATAGGTGATTATAAATTATGGCTAGGGAATTAACGTACTTAGATCGCCTAATTTTGCTATCCAACTTGCCTAAGGAATTAGGGAATTGTAGTCCAAAATAGTGAGATGTACACCAAGGAATTGGGTACAATGACATTTTTAATTCACCATAAATTTACAAATTCAATTCGGTTCAAATAATGTACACTCATCAACCGGGAAAAACTAGGGGATTTGAATAAGATTTAGTCATTTTCTCATCTGAACTTTTATTGAAGTTTTAATGTTTTTCAACATACTTTCAACCAAACCCCACAATTTTACTTTTCAAATAGCATCAACTTCACCTTGTTAAAATAGCATAATCCTTGTGGAGAAGATCTTACTTTTATTACTTTGACTCGATTAGTTTACTTGTTAAGAAGGTTCGTCATATCTCAACCTATTAAAAGTTCAGCTGATCATTAAAGATCATGAGTGTTGAGACTACCCTCAATGAAAATAGCTCTGATCACGTCCATTGGAATGCACCACCATTGAACATTCTTGGATCATAAGCATTATTATAATCAAATTCCATATGACACATAATGTATACTAAAAGGTATACGTATTGCTCTACACAAAGTCATTTAATATGCATTAAGACTTCATTTAAAGCTATTAAACATTCATTTAAATCAAACTAAATTTTCACCTTTGACACCCAAATGTTTTTAGGTAATGGTGCTTTATTTGTTCTAAGAGGTCTAGGGTTACTACACTTGGAATTTCTTAGCTCGTCATAACAAAAGGGCTCTAGGTGGCCAAGCTTATCGCAATAGAAATATTTATAAGTAGGGAGATTCAATTTCTTTCTATTAAAGTCTTTACTATGTGATCTACCAAAATTAAAACCTAATCCAATTTTATTCAAGGAAGGCTTTTGATTTGATATAATAAAATCTAGTTTTTATTTCCCCATTGTAAATTTACTTAGGATTTCAAGCAAATCTTTCACTTTCTTTTTCATCAAGACACAAGTTTCATAATTACTAGTTTGATTTCTAAGGTTATCCATTTCATATTTTAACTTTTCACTACCACTTTCTAGAAACTAAATGTAGTCTTTAAGATCTAAGTTATGCTTTTTAATTTTATCATTTTCTTTGATAAACTTAACGTTTAATTTAAATAGTTGATTATATGATAACTTTGTTACCCCACGATCATCTTCTTCGTGAAATTTCATCTTCTTTGTTTGAAGAAGATTCTTTGAAGATTTATTTATCATTTAACGTTGAATCTTCGACATTGTTTGTTAAGACTTATTTCTCATTTTTTCTTTTGAATATTCCACTGGATAAAACTTCATATTCTCCTCTTGGTGATGTATTTCAATTGGACGTTGAATCTTCAGAGAATCGTTCAACCTCTGAGATTGTTCTTTCAAAGGATACTATTGGAGTTGATTTTTTCTTCTTATTCTTCAAAAGAGTTATTTGACGAAGGTCCTAAAAATTCTTATAGGCTTGAGCTCATTCATTCATCTTTTAACATTTGAATAAACTCATCCAACTTCTCGATGATTTTTAACTTTTTGGATTTTTCATGAAATTCATAAACATTCTCATCTATTGATTTAAGGATTGGACTAGGTTTTTGATTCTAATTATTAGTTATTAGATACTTGTTAGCGACAAAAGTTCTAACATTGTTTCCAAGATTTCAAAAGGTTGAAAAAATTGTTTGACTCCCGATCAACCATTTGATCCCCCGAGTTACCCCAGACGTTAGGATGCTCATCACCTCATATCTCCTTTATCATTATGCAACCCCGTAAGTTTGGTGACTATCCGAGACCATGCTCCTATCTTTACTGCTCTGCTGTATGCCGAATACATGACCATTTGAGTAGAGATAGTCTTGGAATACTGCTCTACTAGAGGCGAGACAAGACTTGATCGATTTTGTCTCAATGAATATTAATCTAGATCTAGGGGATTTACTAATTAGCTTTTTTAAGGGTTTGGGATTGAGACTTCTGGTCAGTCGAAACTCCACATAACCGGATCCCGATCTAAAGATGTTTGTTGGTGTCATACTACGTGGTGCGAGATCAAGATGAACATTCGATCATAGTTGGATTAGAATTTGGATGACCCCACTTCTGTAGAACTGAGACCTTGACTTCGTGGAACCTCAACTCTTTTGAATTCAGACATGAGAATTAAACTTGACCTCGTGGAAATCGGAGGAATCCGAAGTCGATACCCACAGACGGCGCACTATTCTGTTGCAGAACCAAAAAATGGAAAGGATCGCAGAAATTATGGCGGCGTGAAACTCCCTAAGCGATTTAGTGATGCAACACTGTGGATCAAAGGTTGCGATTATGACGCTTCTCGAATCGTAGACGTTAGTTTTGAACTTACGATACCAATAAATGTCGATCTTGGACCACTGTTGATAATCTCCAATACGACGGGTTAAAGGGGGGGGGGGGGGGTAACTGCATGATTAACACTCTAATGATCAAGTCAATTTAAGGTTCAAGATAATCGTAGTGAAAATGAAGATTAGAGATTGTGTACCTGAAAAATACTTTATGAAGATATTTATACGTTAGACTCAATGGAATGGACAAAATAAGTGGGCCTTCTCTTATTGGGCCTTTGGCCGACACAGAACATCTGGAATGTTGTTAAAATTATCATTTTGTTCCAAAACATCTAATTGATGGTATTGTGAAAAATGAAGATAGAGATATCTAGACCAAAGAGAATTTTACCTCATACCCCTACTTTTATCTCTATACCCCTACATTTTATAAAAAATAACAGTTTTGCCCTTATATATTTTAAACTAATTTATTATTTTATTTTTAAAATATTTTTAAATTTTTATTTTATGTTCCAGTATGCAGAAAAAAAGTTAAAAAATACTTTTAAAAATGACTACCAGAACTCTTTTGTAAGTCTTCAGGTACACAAAATAAAAGTTCAAAAATATTTTAAAAAATAATTACCGGAACTTTTTTGCAAAGTTTTCCGATACACAATTTTTTTTTAAAAATGACTATCATAACTCTTTTGTAAAGTCTTCCGGTACACTTAAATTAACTATCGAAATTCTTTTGCCAAGTCTTCCGGTACACACCAAAAAATTTAAAAATGCTTAAAAAATGACTACCGAAACTCTTTTGAAAAGTCTTCTGGTACGCAAAATAAAATTTAAAAAATATTTAAAAATAAAATGATAAATTAGTTAAAAAAATACAAAAACAAAATTGATATTTTTTTTATAAAAAATAGAGGTATATGGATAAAAATAGGGGTATGAAGTAAAATTTTGAGATTGAAAATACACTAGAAAAAAGAGAAAAAAAGAGGGCCATAGGTCCAAATATGATATGGGCTTTCAGGTCAAACAAGTCCAAGAACTAAGAGAGCGATTACAATTAGGGTTTATCAGCAGCATTTTGCGCCTTCTACAACTTACATCACATTTCCTTCCGTTCGCTCTCATCGTCGCTTGGAACTATGGTAATTCCTCATTCTCCTTTTTCTAATTTCTCAAATACTTTTGTTTTAACTTCTTCTATCTATTATTGAAATTTGAGATTCAATTTAACCATTTCTTCTTTATTCATTGGGTTTTGCTTATTCTTCTGAAAGACAAATTATCGAAACCGATTCAATCATTTTTCATTGATTTCCATCGTATAAATGTTGGTATTGTTAGGAAGACTATTTTTTGTGCGATTTTATTCCGAATTTTTTTATGCTAGGATACTGGGTGAGGTTAAGCTAGTGAAAGTGTAAACCTTTATCAAGTGATTAGTTGAGAGATTCATAGTTTTTAACTTGATAATTAGGTAAACATAAACATTACAGTTAGGTTTATGATATGAAAGTTATTGGGGCTGTACTTTTTTTTAGGGTTAAAAAATCTGTGTTTTCTATTATAACTTGGATGGTAATTTTTTTGTTATTTTTTATAGATTTTTGTAATCATTGCTTTTATCATGTTAAGGGCGTGTTTGGATTGACTTATTTGAGTTTTTCACTGTCTGGGTTAGTTTATAATGTGAGTCCTTTGCAGCTTATGAAAACAGTGTATTGGTATAAAAAAACTTTTGAATTTATTATCTTTTGTTATAGAAAGAACTTATTCACTAGTGTTTGTATAATAAGTGCTTAAATATTATATATTTTTATCCAAAACAGGATCTAAGTTGTTGTTAGTTATGTTCTGAAACCTTTTCTAGTTTGTTGTTGTTGGATAATTTTTGCTTATATAATAGTAATGCTATATGGCAATTGTTCTTACAATTGGTATGGTGTCTTTGACAGCCTAAGCAAATCAACGAGATTAAGGATTTCCTTCTGACTGCCAGAAGGAAGGATGCTAGGTCAGTGAGAATCAAGAGGAGCAAGGATGTGGTTAAGTTCAAGGTCAGATGTTCCAAGTACCTTTACACACTCTGTGTGTTTGACGTTGAGAAAGCCGACAAGTTGAAGCAATCACTTCCTCCAGGTCTGTAATTGTACCTTTACATATAATTACATAACATAAACCAAGTTTTGTTGTATATAATTGTTTTGAAGGTACATTGTTTAAACATGGTTAAACGTTAAAGGTTGTTATATGTTTCCTATGTGTGTCTTCTCTAGGAAAGATTTGAAAGGATTAATTATGTCTATCTGTTTGATGTTTAATCTTGTTGATTTGTGCAGCACAACTTATAATGCTCTTGATGTTTTCAGGTTTGAGTGTTCAAGACCTTTAAAGGCATTGGATGAGAGAAACCAAGGAGTTGTTTGTTTTGTTCTTATGATATCTGTTTCTTCTGTAGTTGAATTTTGAGATTTTGAGTTGGACTCGTAATGAAGTCATAGTTAGGACATGGTTTTTGTAATGAGAAATTTAAGATTTTATTGTCTGATGAAATAGTTCAGTGCTGTGGGATTATATGTGATCGTCTGTTTTAATTTTATCTTCTGTTTTGGGACAAGGTTTGATTTTTTTTAATGAAATGATAAGTTTTGGAATTTGAATGATGGAAAAGGGTAGAATTGAATGATAGTTACGAATAATTGACTAGTTTTATAAATCCATTCTGTTTCTATTCTTCCTTTGTTCTGTGCCTTCACTATGAAAATTTGACATCCAATGGCCAAAATGAGCTTAGTCTGGCAATATTGGGTGACAACGAAGACAATGTCGACAATAAAGATTCATTCTCGACAACTCATTTTCTGTACTTAAAGAAGTGCCTCTGTTTTGTTTTTGCTATGTTTTTGGTGTTTCATGATAATGGTTCCTTTTTAATTGAATGTGTAAAAATTTTTAATCCAGAGTATTCTTTTAAGTATCATCAATAGCTTTAGTGCCCACCATTACTGGTGAGTTACAGCAAAACTTTGGATTCATCAACCAAATATCCTTTTTGAGAAAGTCATGTCATAGTGAAAAATCTAGCTCCATCTGGATTACAGCGTCTGCACTTCAAGAACCAAGTTAGCATATTGTATAGATAAGAGTTTTGCGATTGACTAGTTCAAAGAGACCCATTTAAACCAGAGCAAAGATTTATATGGACTTGGCGTGATTTCTTGAAAAATGATTTTTGACACTTGTGATGTCTGTTTTTCTGTAGTTGAATCTTGTGGTTTTGAGTTGGTTTCATAACGAGATCATAGCTAGGACATGGTTTTTATAATGAGGAATCAAAGATTTTTATGCCTGATGAAACATTTCAGTGCTGTTGGACTAAATATTTGATTTTCTGTTTTACTTGTATCTTGTTTGTTTGAGTTTTGGAGACAAGCTTTGATTTTATTTTATTATATATTTTATTTATTTATTTAATTTTCTTTTTATGAAATGATAAATTTTTGAATGATGGAAGAGTGGTAGAAGTGAATAATATGTCATGTATATATATTATTAGAATGAGATAAACTCTTTGAATTTATGAGTCCACAACTTAATATATATTAATTCTTTCATAAATTTCTATTCATAAATCTGATTTTCACAAAGTAATCAACAATATTTACAATGGAAAAAAAAAACTTAACTAAAGATGATAGTTCAAAACTTGAAATCTTTCACAGAAACATCAATTCTGCACAATCTGTCTTTCTATACTCCCTTTACCATTTTCCAACTTTTGATGCTGAGAAACATAATTAACATCAACAACATTGTCACCACTAACATAAACTACTTTAAAAATATCATACTTCATATCGATCGAAAATCGTTCAAGATAAGGCATCATCCATTTTCTATGATCCGAGTTAAGAATCCACGAGTAACAAAAATGAAGAGACTTCCACACATGAATGCAAACAACAATTGCTCTACTTTGTCCTTTCAAACAAAGACCTGAAGTCACACCTTCCATTTTCGCAAAGCGCGATCTGAATAAAGCTAACACGGCGTAGGAAAGGTCATCAAGATATTTCCTACTAGCCGTGTCTGCTGTGTTTATAGATATTATGTCTCCTGTTGTTAGTTTTGCAGATGATGAACCATCTCTTGATTCTCCAGCATATGCTTCAAGAAAACTATGTTCAATTAACTTAGCCATGGCTGATAATTTGGCTAGCATTGATTTCTGTGTAAGATAACACAATAATAAGAGCTTATTTTTAACTTTCTTAGAAAAAGTGCTTAAAAAGTATTTTAAAGGAAAAGGAATATCTCTTACAAGAGTTGAAGTTAGAAGCTCTTTTTCTTTATTGGATTGCTTCTGCCATGCTCCATACCATATAATCTGATTGGAGAAAACAAATATTCTTATCATGATTACCAAGGTCACGATCATTTTTGTGTCTGGTGTTTATTTCTATATTTGTGTCTGGTGTGTCACGATCATTGTTGTGTCGGGTGTTTATGTCTGTATTTGTGTCTGGTGTCTATGTCTGTGTGTGATTCATGCAATAACATAAAACAATTATTGTGAGAAAGTAAAGAAAGAAAGGAATTACCATATTTCCATGGATGCTTCTAAAGATAGAGCTTTGAACACAACCAAGGCTTTCGGTACTTAAAGAGAAAAGTTTGAGAACATGAACAAGATCATCAATAATCACAATTGTTGGTTTAAAAACAAAGAAACTTATTTCCAAATCCTTGTTGTTAAAAGCCACAGAACATGCCATGTTGTCTTGTTTGTATACTCTTGATCTTTCTAAGTTGTTGAGATATATTATTAATGTTGTTTTTATCTTTGAGAGAGTTCAAATCAAATATGAGATGCAAAACCATAAGACACGCATAGTGGAGTCTTCCATGAAGTTGCTTTCTAGAAAGATTCCAATGTTTTGACTATGGTGTATGTAGAGGAATTCAATTCAACTTGTTTCATGGTTTTGGTTTTGTCTATTTGTGAATCACAAATAGGATAGAAAAATAATAAAGACTTGGAAATGGAACACAAAGTCGGTCACATGCATTGACTAGTTCAACTTTATGTTCACGTCCAAATGAAACAAAAACAAAAATGTTTTATATTTATGATTATGAAAATCAATCTTACTTTACCCCACACTCCTACACTAATCTTCTGTCTTTACAATTTTTTAAAAGTCCTCACTTTCTCCGTTTTACATACCTACTTTTTGTTCTTTCCATTTAATTTTTTCGAAATTGGTGACTACATTCCTATAATATTAGTTTATCAAATTATATTTATCCTTTACCTAATTACTTTTGATTAAATTTTTAGATATGTATCCGTGTTTATCAGGTGATTTGCAATCAAATATTTTGGTATATATTGGTATATATGTATAATTATCAGGTAATTTATAGTATAGTTATTTAATATTATAAATTGTTGAAATATTATATTAATATTTAAATATAAGGAGATAGATTTAAAAAAGTTTTTTAAATTTCATATTATTTATTAGTTAAAAAAATTTCTTAGTCCAATGTTACTTAGAAGAGATATCTTAACTAGTCCACTTTATTAAATAAGGAAATCCCATTCTCATTCGATAACACACCAAAATAAATTTTTTTGTTGAGTTTTTCCCTTCGTTACTCTCATAACTCTGCGTGTTTTAAATTGTCGAAGCGCCAACTTCTCTCCCTTTTTTTTACTCTTTGAATTTTTCGAATATTTTATTGAATTCTCTTTAAAGAATTATGTCAATTTCTTCTTATTTGAGTTGATGAAATACAAATATTAATTTTTCGATTTTCTTTGAAGACTTATTTGAATTTCTCTTGTTTGGGAAATTAGTTTGAATGATTAAATGATCATTATTGAATTCTCTTTAGAGAATTATTGGAATTTCTCTTGGTTTGATAAATTATTACGACTGGTCGTCATACCAAATACTACGAGTGATATTTATACCATATTTGAATGGTCTCTGTACCACCAGAGGGTGTATTTTTTGATCGATTATCTATCGTGGAAGTAGTAATCGTACAATATAGAACTAGACTATTTTATCCGGAAGACGACACAATGGTACGACTGTTTTGCATATTTTTGGGCAGTATCGCAAAACTTCTTAAAGAGAGCAATCTGGTTCGCGACTTGACCCGATAATTTCTTTTGTGGATGATTTTCAAAACCGTGAAACAACATTTTAAAGACGTTTTCAAAAAATGTCATGCCTATCGAAGAAGTTATCGGTAACACTGTGACCACTGTCTCTAGCAAACCATTCAAGTTTGAGGGTCTTCACCTCAAACATTGGCAAGCCAAAATGTAAATTTTTCTAACCTTAAAGAAGGCTGTCAATGATCTGACTGAGGATATTCCTATTGGTTCTTTTGGATCAATTGAACAAACTAATGGTAAGAACTTTGTGGATTCAGATGAAAATGCTAAAATTGATGAATCTCCTGTGAGGGATTTACAACTCAAGAAATAAATTGCTCCATGGCATAAAAATGACTATCTCTGCAAAAATCATATTTTAAACAGTCTTGTTGATGATCTGTATGAGTATTACAACAACTACAAGACCGACAATAAGCATTAGCAAGCTATTGAGAGAGTCACATGGTACCTTAAGAGGACCATGAATCTCGATTTGCATTATCATGGATTTCCTGCTATACATGAAGGATATAATGATGCAGATTGGAATACCTTATCAGATGTTTCCAAAGAAACTAGTGGCTATGTATTTAATATAGCTAGAGGAGTTGTATCTTAGAAATTAAAGAAATAGACTATATTGGATCAGTCCACGATGGAGTACGAAATGATAGCGTTAACGACTGCTAGTGAAGAAGCAAGTTTGTTAAGATGCTTGCTAGCTGAGATCTCTTTTTGTGGGAAAAACTTAAGCCAACTGTACTGATATACTTCGATAGTACTGCGACTATTGCAAAAATTGAGAACCATTATTTTAATGGTAAAATATGTCAAATTAGAAGAAAATACAACACTGTTAGAGTTTGTATCTCTAAAGGAGATGTAAGAGTGGGTCATGTACGCACTGATAAAAATTTAGCAGATCCTTTGACAAAAGGGTTAACTAGAGAGAAAGTCCAAAATACATTAAAGAAGATAAGACTAATGCCTAGAGAGAAATGAGTTTCATATGATGGTAACCCAATCTAAATAACTAGAGATCCCAAGAAATATGTTCAATTAGTAAAAACAAGTTGTGGGTATTATGAGATGATCATGCGAGTATAAATAAGTAAAATATGAATCCTGAAGTAATAAGAGTGAAATTCTGGTATACAGATTTCATATGTCATCAGAGATGTCGAGACACTTGATCTCTGCTAAGAACAATGACAAAAGAGGAACAATAAAGAAACTTGTAGAAAGTAAACGAACACACGGTAATTGTTAACCCAGTTCGGTGTACAACAACACCTACATCTGGGGGCTACCAAGTCAGGAATGAAGTCCACTAGATAATATTAATTCTAAGCTAAACAACCTCTGATTTACAACTTATCACTTAATCACTACCCGTGCTTAATTTCTACCTAAGACTCTCTTAGGTATGAGACTCTTCTCAATTCCCTTTCAACTCAATAGAAATAGTCAAACTCTAGTATCAACACGATACAAGAAAGGCTCACAAAATAAGCAAACCATAGTACTCACTAAGCAACAATTTTTCTCTCTCCCCATGATTAGGTTAAATCCGTCCTATTTATAACCATAAACTAGACTGAATTTGGGCTTCAAACACGTAGCAACTCTTTTACGTAGAATCTGCAACTGATTTTTCAAAAAAATAGTTTCTTCAATCCAAAGTTTCCTAAAAATTCTCTCCACAATTAGAAAATAACATCTTCAAATTCCAGCAGAATCTATGATTCCTCAATCTTGAATGCCACCTAGGATAAACAAATATTTCCAGAATAATTTGGAAACTGGAAATAAAATAACAGAATCAAAAACTGAAAAGTAACATACAAAGATGTCGAATCATCATTATAGGACATCTTTCATAACATCTTGTTCTTCAGGTTGTTCTTCATGTTAGGACATCTTGCAGTTAAGTTAGTTTTACCAAAATTAATGACAACCTCAAAGGCTTGGACTCATTAATCCCCTCCTCTGATAGATTTTGGCTAAAACTAACTACATAACCCTTGCATACAAAAACCAATCA
This sequence comes from Lathyrus sativus, assembly GCA_963859935.3. Taxonomy (NCBI): domain Eukaryota; kingdom Viridiplantae; phylum Streptophyta; class Magnoliopsida; order Fabales; family Fabaceae; genus Lathyrus; species Lathyrus sativus. The sequence continues at coordinate 55,872,587 of OZ012735.1, read as the reverse complement.
GAACAGTAGCAGGAAAATAATTAAAGCAACCTCCCCCACAAACTCTCCCTCAAACATTCTGTAGCAAGTGGTTAGCTCCCCCCTTAATCAGAAGCCAGTAATTAGAAGTTAGTTAAGTTAGTATTACTCCCCCTTTTTAGGCATAATATGAAAAAGGTAGATAACTAACTAAACAAATAATAACACTGACAACACAAGAGTTTAAAGGTATAAAAACAGCACAACCAGTGCCAAAATATCCTGGGCATTCAGCCCTTACAAAACATAAAACCACACAAAAAACAAAATAATAAAGCTACATTCAAATATCATCTTTAGTAGCCTCGTCATTCTCTTCCTTTTCTTCTTCCCCAACAAGGTCATCATCAGCCTCATCTTCAGCATCAACATCAACAACAACCTTATCTTCTACTGCAACATTAGTGACACCAGCAGCTTCAGTCACCTTGTCCTGCTCAGCTGTCAAGGCATGTATAAATTATTTAAGCTTTGCCTTCCTAGTTGTGCTTAACTTGATGATAACATCTAGATCCTTGCAAGTCTCCTTCAACTGAGCAATAGTACCCTCCTTTGAAGCTGCAGGAACATATGTTGGAGTAGATGTCAAAACAATATCTGGGACATGATTCCCAACAAATAGCTTATAGTGAAATGTCAAAGGATATTCTCTTTTCATTGCATAACCAGTAGGCACCAGGATACCAGGACGCTGATATAGGATTATACCACAAATGAGGGAAGGAAAACAGATAGGCAGTTTAACAGCAGTAGATGAAGTTTGCTTTAGAATTTGGTCGAAGATATAAGCACCAAAATCAAACATCCTTCCTTTACCAACAATTTATATGAACTTTCCTAGCCCAGAAAAGATGGTAGAAGTATGGTTGGTAGGAACCCAGTTCAAATTACCAATTCTATGAAGAATTGCTTACTTCACATTGAGCTTCCTAGCTAAAATATTTCCTTTGCTTGGCCAATGTTTCACAGTATTACAGGTAATCTCCTAACACACCTGATCATCAGTATCTTCAAACTCAGGTTGAGGATCTTATGTTCTTCCCAGAAACTTGTTGATCACAGTGGAGGAGAATGTCACAACATTTCCTCTAACATACACTTTCTTATAGTCTTCACTGTTTGCATCATCACAACCTTCAGGAATGTTCACCACAAATTCCTTAACAAGCTTCTCATAGCAAGGGCCAAATTTAGTGACAGCTTCGTCAAGCCAGCAACTTCAATAAACTTCATCACATCTTTGCATTATGGGTATTCTTCCCTAACTCCCTTTCCAAAGCAACCCTCATTTGGTACACGTATTTCCACCTTCCTACATATTCAGCAGCATGAAAGGACATATTGTCCAAAGGAGCTTTAGGCATAGCATCAGGCTTCTTCTTAAAAGCAAGTCTCTTGACATGCATGATGTCCTGGACATATCATTTAACATCATAGTTTGACTCATTCTTAGACCCAACCTTTCTCTTCTTGGGCACAATAGCAACATTGCTCCAAGGTTTAAGGGGTCCAACAACAGATTTGATATGGGTGTTCTCCTCAGCCACAACCTCACCTTTTTTGCACTTCATTCTCTTGGCAACACCAGGGTGAAGACTTTTGGCAATAACCTCATTGTCAGAGGGAAAGTCATCAACATTGATAACCTGATCAACAGTCTTTTCACTGTCTTCAGCTGTTCCCTCAGATGTTTGAACCTTAGACTGAGATTCTTTTTTATAAGGAGATGTTCCACGATCAATTTAAACATCTCATACAACAGAACCAGCAAGAGTGTGCAGATTCCCTTCTGACCCTTCATGATCAGGCAGTTCAACTCTATCTTTTCCAGCCTCACTCTCAACATCAGCATTTCTCTCAATCTCCACTTCTGGTTCAGAATTAGGAACAGCGGTAGTAGAAGGAATTTGCGCAAGGGGTCTAGTAATCCCAGTAATATTAAGATGACCCCCTATATTTAAGGTTCTAGCTACCAGCTTACTGATTCTCTTATCAGTGTCAAATTTCTCTTTCTCAGTCATAGGGTTAGGAAAGGAATCAGAGGTCTTTGAGGCATTACCTGTGGAGAGGTCCTTTGATCTTCTTACAGGGAGTTTTTCAGGCTTGCATGGAACCATGGTCAAGGGAGCAACATCAATAGCATCTTCAATAGACACCTTCACAGACTTAGCCCTAGAAGCTGATGACGAGACGTTCTCTTTCTGTAAACCACCCTTTAAAGATTAATGGTGAAACATCATTGAATACTTGAGAGTGAAAGAAAAATAAAAAAGATTAAGTCTAGTTTGGGGTGGAAGATGGAGCAATTTTCGAGGAATGACACAATATGGAGGAAGCGTGCGTGAGAGCACTTTAAGTATATTTGAAATTATTGAATTTTAAACCCTATACTTATTTGTTGAGAACACTCATGCACTTGAATAGTATTCCCACAACAAATTAATTGCTATAAATTCTCAGACAAGAAAATCCATAATTTGCCTTTTTAACACTTCAAGTTTATTTTTGGAAATACTAATGATACTCAAGTGGTCACAGAATAATGTCATGACATCTTGCGTGACATTATACTTAGTCAGTATTTGCTTCATACATATCTTTTGAGAACACTTGCCACCTGCTGCTGTGATTGAGTCATCTACAACAACATACACACACCTCTTTCCTCCAAGATTTCCCACTTGCATCAGTCTCATCACATCCTATGCAGTACTTCCAGAATCCTTGAAGTAGTCAAATGATGTAGCCTCTTACGTGACATCTTGGCTAACTTTCCAATTTGACCTTCCCCACCAATCCTTTCTCCTTCAATCTTCAAATTAGAGGTATCTTTGACCACTCCATTTGACAAGACTTGCTTCATCTTTTGTAGACGACCAAGTTTCTGATGCTTCACTTATGTCTTGTGGATGAACTCCCTGTCTCTAGAGTAATCCACACATAGAAATTATTCTTAGATCTGGCTCCCTTCATGATAACTTCATCTTTATCATTTGTCACTAAACACTCAGTTCTAGTAAAGTTAACCTTAAAACCTTAATCACACAGTTGACTGATACTTATTAAATTTGCAGTCAGTCCTCTGAGAAGAAACACATTCTCAAGATTAGGCTTCCCAATAAAGTCCAGCCTCCCAACACCTTTATTTCACCTTTGGATCCATCTCCAAAGGTGACATAAGTAGTGGCATGTGGTTCAATATCCACCAAAAGATTCTTGACACCAGTCATGTGTCTAGAGCAACCATTATCAAAGTACCACCCCTCTCTAGCATAATCTTTTAGGGAGGTATGAGCTATGAGAGCAACAATATTATTCTTGGGATTCCACTTCTTTTATGCTTTAACAACAACCTGCATCTTTCTGGGTTGTGAAGCAGACTTGGGATATCCATGCAATTTGTAGCAGTAAGGCTTTATGTGACCAAACTTACCACAGTGATGACATTTCCAGTCTTGCTTCTTGCTTCCTGAGGAACTCTTCTAAGGTCTCTGATGATGTTGGGACATCGTTCTTGACATCCTTCGATTTTGCTTTCTTTTAGAGTGAGCATAATCCAATTCTTGCTCTTTTCCTTTATTCACCACCACTTGATCATTATAACCAAGTCCTTTGACATCTCCATCTCTCCTTCCAAATTGAAGAATCTCATCCAGCACATTAGAACTACTATTGAGCATTCTTACAGTTTTAGTCATATTTTCAAGTTTAGAATTGAGCAATACAACTTCATCTTCTAGGTTAGAAATAACAACCAAGTGCTTCACTCTCTCATCATGAAGTTGACCAATAAGCTTCTGTTGGTCCTTTCCTAGTTGACACATTTCTACACTTCTGATACAGAGCTCCTTGTACGAGGCAACCAGTTCACCATAGAGATCTTCACCATTTGATTCTATATCAGAATCATATACTCCAGTAAAGGCATAAACATGTTTAGCAGTATCTCCTTCACATGAAGAATCATCTTTAGTCCAAGAGGTAGACAAGCCTTTCTTCTCCTTCATGAGAAAGGTAGGACACTGAGATTTGATGTGTCCAAACCCCTCACACTCATAGCATTGGATTCCTTTACTTTTGTTAGCTTTCTCTTCAGTTTTGGCATTTTTTCCAAAATCATTCCTTTAGTTGATGTCGGATGACTAAGTCTTGACATTTGATCTTGAATCCCCGTCCACCCTCTTTAACAATTGATTGTACTGTTTTCCAAGAAGCATAACGGCCTTAGACAATTCTTCCTTAGACTTAGGATCACATTCACCTTGATTAGATACCAAGGCTATGCTTTTCTTCTTTTCAGTTTTCTCACTAACTGCCAATTCAAAAGTCTGAAGAGATCCCATGAGTTCATCCACCTTCATGGTGTTTATGTCTTGGGTTTCTTCAATAGCAGTCACCTTCATATCAAATCTCTTTGGAAGAGATCTTAGGATTTTATAGACCAACTTAGCTTCTGGAATCTTTTCTCTTAGGTCACTTGAAGTATTGGATATACCAACAATGCTCATGTGAAAGTCTTGAATACTTTCATCCTCATTCATCTTCAAGTTCTCAAACTTAGTTGTAAGAAGTTAAAGTCTTGATGATTTCACTCTAGAGGTTCCTTCATGAGAAGTCTTCAAGATCTCCCAAGCATCTTTGGCAACATTAAAGTTCTTTATCAAACTAAAGATGTTTTTGTCCACTCCATTGAATATGACATTCAATGCTTTGAAATTTCCCTAAGCAAGCTTTTCATCTTTATCATCCCAATCTTCCTCAGGCTTTATAACATCAGTAATCTTACCATGCTGATCTTTAACCTTTGGAGGATCTCATCCTTTGACCACATATTTTCAAGCTTTTCCATCCATAGACTTAATAAAGACCACCATACGCACTTTCCAATAATCATAATTGGATCCATCAAGGATGGGTTGTCTGTTCAATAATCCTCTTTCCTTGTCCATTGCACCAGAAAGTAACTTTCTTGAATCTCACCCATATACAGAGCAAGATGCATGCTCTGATACCAATTGAAATTTTGGTATGTAGATCTCAGATGTCCTAAGAGATGTCGAGACACTTGATCTCTGCTAAGAACAATGACAAAAAGAGGAACAATAAAGAAACTTGCAGAAAGTAAACGAACACACAATAATTGTTAGCCCAGTTCGGTCTACAACAACACCTACGTCTAGGGGCTACCAAGCTAGGAATGAAATCCACTAGATAGTATTAATTCTAAGCTAAACAACCTCCGGTTTACAACTTATCACTTAATCACTACTCGTGCTTAATTTCTACCTAAGACTCTTCTAGGTATGAGACCCTTCTCAATTCCCTTTCAATCACAGCAGTGACAAAAATTACAACTCAATGCAAACAGTCAAGCTCTAGTATCAACACGATACAAGAGAGGCTCACAAAATAAACAAACCATAGTACTTATTAAGAAACAATATTTTTTCTCTCCCCATGATTAGGTTAAGTTCATCTTATTTATAACCATAAACTAGAATGGATTTGGGCTTCAAACACGTAGCAACTCTGTTACACAAAATCTGCAACTGATTTTCCAAAAGAATAGTTTCTTCAATCCAAAATTTCCTAAAAAGTCTCTCCATATTTAAAAAATAACATCTTCATATTCCAGCAGAATCTCTGATTCCTCAATCTTGAACGTCACCTAGGATAAACAGATATTCCTAGAATAATATGAAAACTAGAAATAAAATAACAGAACCAAAAACTGAAAAGTAACAGACAAAGATGTCGAATCATCATGATATGACATCTTGTTCTCTAGGTTGTTCTTCATGTTAGGACATCTTGTCCAACATCTTGCAGTTAAGTTAGTTTTACGAAAATTGATGTCAACCTCAAAGGCTTGGACTCATCAAAGAGGATGAGATGATAGAAACTCTTAATGAGATTTATACTCTGTATGAGGGAGTACCTAGGCTACATGAGTACTCTTGACATACTCACCCATGTGATTGTAAAACTTAGGTCGGTTCTGTAACACCTCTTTTAACTATTTAGTCTTTTTGGCGTTATTTCTATGTTGGTGTGTCCTTATGTGGAGGTGTGTCTGAATGCATTGGTGGATGCCCTTAGACTGTAAGAGTTATTTTAATAACGATTAGAGTTTAATATTAATGTAATATAATTAATATTGGTGATAATTTAATAATTAATAGTAATATTATTATTATTATTATTATTATTATTATTATTATTATTATTATTATTATTATTATTATTATTATTACTATTATTATTATTATTATTATTATTATTATTATTATTATTATTATTTGAGTAAATATAAAAAGGGGATTTTGGGAGAAAAGAAAAAAACACGTTAAACTGCTCAGAACCAAAATCAAAGGAAAAGAGATCGTGACCGAGAGAAGTTGAGTAGAGGAGAATTAACCACCGGAGAAAATTCACGGTAGTTGCAGAAGAGTCGCCGGAGAGCAAACGGGAACCAGAAGTTTAGAGTTGCACTCAATCCAAAGGTAAGGGTGGGGTTCAATTCTATAACCGTGGGTATGATCAATTTCACGTAGGAAATTGAATCATGGGGTTAGTTCTCATAGGTCGATAAATATTAAGGTTAATGTTTATCTGTGTCTGAGTTAGTGTTTTTGTCATTTAGTTCTGTGTAGTAATATTGGGAAACGACGCCGACACGTGCTAATTTCCCATTTGTTGAGAAGTTTGTTCTGGTGTACTTATGTTATTATATTGATAAATATTAAGGGTTAATGCTTGTCTGTGTATGAATGAATGTGTTATGTCATCAGTTCTGTGTGAAATTGGGAAACGGCGCCGACAAGCGCTATTTTCCCATTTATTAAGAAAATGTCGTTATTATGTCCCTATTTAATTAAATTAGAAGTTGTGGTTATATTAACCGTATGAAAGTATATGAAAATGCTGTTGAGTTCTCAATTGTAGAGACGATGTTGTTTTTAATTGTTCTCTGTGAAAATGCGTTAGAGTCTTATTCGTAGGAACGATACTGTTGGTAGTTCTCTGATATGAACAGGTTGAAATGGTGAGTCCAGAATATATGCGAAATGTGATGTTCTGTTATGGATAATTGGTTGTAGGCTTGATGCCTTGTTGCACGGTTGTTGTTGTTGTGTTATAGTCCATAATAGTTGCATCTCATAGCATATCATTTGGCCTGGATTGGCGACGGTTGTGTCTTTAATGACAAAATAAAATAATTGTTGAGTGAGTATCCCGGATGATTGTGGAGTGAGTCTCCCGGATAATTGTGGAGTGAGTCTCCCGGATAATTGTGGAGTGAGTCTCCCGAATAATTGTGGAGTGAGTCTCCCGAATAATTGTGGAGTGTTGTCTCCCAAAATGGTACCACATGCATATGCACAGTTGAGTCGCATAGAGTCGCATTTTTGTTATGTTTGCACGTGATGACGTGTTGATGAGATATCTTGCTTGTTGTGGTATATATGAGCGATGAATCAATGTAGTCATTATTTATGATATTTATAAAGCCGCGAGAATCTTAATTGCTGTGATATAACCCTGACATGACTTTTATCATGCCTTATGTTATGTTGTTGATATCTCACCTTTTACGTTGTATGTTACCGCCATTGGTGGTAATTTGCAGGTAACTCGGAATAAAGTGTCACTTTATGTTTAAGGTCGTTGGTCGCTCTGATACGTAGCACTCTGGGGAGATGAACGATTGATGTTACTGTTTTTAGTTGAACTCCTTGTTGCTGAATTTTATTAAGTACACTTCAAATAAATTGGTTGTTACTGATAAGGCCAAGTGTTGCTTGGTTGCATAGTTGTTTTCATGAATTGATGCAAGATAATTACTTGTTAAATTTTAATGGAATTTAGTTGTTTATGAATTGTTGGGAGTGTATTATAACATGTCGTTTTATGATTAAAATGTTAAACAAATTACTGTTGCCTGTTCATCCGAATATGTACTACGTGTGTTATTAAGTGATCCGTTGCAGGTGTATGTTGTTTTGTTAAGTGTTGAAATGTGACACCTCTGATGCGTCCCAGATTTTGAGAGTGTGACGGTCGTCACCACTCCCTGACGCTCGTCATGACCGTGACGGTCGTGACATCCATGACAGTCGTCATGGAACTTTATTTGCTGCACTCTGAATTGTTTCTGTTGTTTATCTTATTTTTCCGCGATAGTTTAGAGTGGGGTGTTACAGGTTCCTATGAATATTCGAGGCAGAATTCTTAAAGCCTTCAATAAATAGGCTATTGGAATACACCTATAAGTAATTCAATATGCATTTTGTTTAAAATAATTTTTTATATTTCACAAATATGAAGATTTCTTTACAGATATGCGATAAAAATTAGACATGTATAGAATCTCCGATGCATTCTCAATTACACAAAAATTTGATACACGAGAAATGGTAGTAAGATGAGTTAAAGAGGTTGAATCAAGCATAACATGATTGTCGTCATTACACGATCAGATATTGAAACATGAAAGAGAAAGAGAAGTGACAAATCAACATTTGGTTGTGATAAAGGTGGAAAATACAAAGAAGTGAATAGTGCAACACAAAACGCTACTAAAAAATGTGGGTGTCTATTCAAAATTAGGTTAACACCATGAAATAAGGTTTCAGGATGAAAGATTGATTTGAAATGTGTACTTTGCAACCACAATTTACCTAATAGATTTGAAGGTCATGTGTTTGTATGACATCTAAGTGAAGATGAGCGGGAACATGTTGTTGATTTAAATAATTGTCATGTTCCATTTAGATGCATACTTTTATCCTTGCAAGAAGTGAGATACAACATTTGTTTAAATTGATGTTGTTTGAAATATTTTTGGGCCCATCCAAATCCAATCAAGTTGTTGACGTCAAACGAGTTGACATTTTCGGTTGCGTTTGCCTATAAAGAATCTAAGTAGACGGGGAATTTTTGTTGGGTATTGGATAAAATGAAACAGTTGTTCAGTAAGGAAAAGTTATGTCCACATGTGATTTTGAATGATAGAGATCTTACATTGAGGAAAGCGAATGAAAAGACAGTTAATTTGCTATGTCGATTTCATAATCAACAAAAATGTCCAGTTAAAATGCAAGCAATATGTTGTGAATGATATGCAAGAGGTGATAAACGCACTATGAATTTATTTTGTATGGACCAGTGATGAGATGGAGTACCATCAACGACTGCAACAACTAGAGCAAGTATGTGTTGATTATAGTCAATTCATTGATTATCTGAAAGACACATGGTTGATTTCTCATAAGCATATATTTTTTAGAGTATGGATTAATCGAGTTTGTATTCTGGCGACATCGCGACTAATATGTATGATTATGAAGAATTAAAGTTTGCATGCTTTGAATTTCTGTTTATTTGATGCTTATTTTCATTTTAGACTTAAGTATGTTCATTTAAAATTAAAGAAGATGTTTGAGAACAATACAGGTGACTAAATAGCAAGAGCAACAACATCTTATTCATTGATACTTGCTAGATGATGGTAGAAATCATCCAAAATTGAAAGATGAAGTAGAAAAGAAACATTGTCAAGAGTAATTGTCATTCATCAAATGTCATATAAACTGACGATGTCTCTATATGCCATCTCTCTACAAATGATGAGATAAGGTTGTGATCTATCATCTTCAAGTTGACTCTTTGGAGTGAAGATAAACTAGAGTCATCCAACCAACCATGTATCACAGGTGGAAGATATAATAAAATTCATTCTAGCAGTTTCCTCATTTATGATGCAATCTTTAACTCCTTCTTCTAACATCGCTTCTGAAAATAATTTAAAGTAAACATTATAATATATAAATAATTAAGTAAATTAAAGATGTTTTTTTGACTCAAACAAATTCAATTCATATTCTTAAGTAAAAGTTGTTAAATAAAAAGAGGAATCAATTGAAAAACACTACGCTTAAACCAAGAATCGACCGCCTTAGCTAACATATGGGCAGTCGAATTTGCTTGGCGTTTCACAAACTTCTCCTCAAAGTTGAAAAGAGAAATTAGAAGATTCTTAATACAAGAGATAATTAAGCTAAACTTAGAAGAACCACTAATGGTATTGTGAACAGCTTGCACCACCAATTGAGAATCACACTAAAAAATGACATTATCCAGTACATTTGAATGGTTGCCTGCACCGCTTCCTTTAACACCAACGCTTCACCCTCTATCACATATAAGATGTCAAAATTCCAAGTTATTGCAGCATTGATGAACCTCCCACCACTATCAGGAAAACAACATCCTCTATTAGTTATTCCTTTTTAGTTATTAAATCATTCATCCACATTATATTTCACCCACCCTACACACGGAGGATGCCAAACCAACGGATGGACAACGTTGTCAATAGGAGAGGAATAAGATATTTGAGCTTGAAACCAATCTTGTAAGACATTAAAATGCTTGTATACCTAACTTGTTCGCATTCTTCTTCTCGTTGTTCCAAATCTAATTGTTTCTATTATTCTAAATAACTCACAACATAACTGCAACTCTCCCTGATGTATGTCTATCTTTCGTGCTACAAATATTAAGAAGGATAGATTTTACATCATTAAAAAATAATTACTCACCTCTTCGTGTCATAATCCCAGAAGAGGTATGTCGTACAACCTAATGATATTGTTGCTCCTCATGCACATTTTTTATTTTGTTGTGTAAATCGTTTCGCCCTATACGTCCACATTGAATTATCATATCACCGATCACTATGCACCACTTTTTAAAATATTTTTTTAAATATAATTAGAGACATTAAAAAAAAACAAATCATTCAAATAAAGTAATTCGATGACTTAAAAACCAAATTTCCAGAAAAATACACTCTTAATTAATTTGGTGATGAAAATATAAGGCAAAATATATTAGAGGGCTTTTAAATTATTATTTTATAATATGTTGGTCTTTAAAGTGTTTTTTTTTATAACTGTTATCTTTTTATAATAGAGTGAATGTGCTAATTATGAATCAATTGTTTTAAGTGATATGAAAATAATGAGGTATAATCCGAAATACAATATTTAAACATTTTAAAATATTTTAAAAGTGAGAAAAAAATATAGAAATTACCGACCTTTTATTAAAAAGTAATAATTTAAAGGACATTTGGTGGTGTAATTTTGAAAAGAAAAAAAAAACTACAATATTAACTAATCCAGTATTGATAGAATTGAGTAACTCTCGAATTCAATTTTAAATAATCTGGAGGACAATAAAAAATAATACGGACCATTATTTATATGGATCTGTTCCAAAATTTTCTATGGACCGAATTACTTAGTAAGTGTTCTGGTCGTACAAATGGACAGAATTCTCTCAATTCTCAGACCAGATCACTTGAAAGAAAAATAATAATTGGACCATATCACTTGAAAGAAAACTAAGAAAAACTAATAACTTTTTTAAGTTTAGCTATTTATAAATTGTAGCGAATTGTGGCGGCGGAGGGATTGTTATTATACTTTTTCTAGTTAAAGTTTATCGATGAAAAGATGTTAGAATTCAATTAACTTGAACAATTCGTTTTTAAAAATTAAAATAAATTTCAATTTGGTAGGACAAAACGCACAAAAGCTTTTTAATGCAACTTCATGAACTTCACGCTTCATATACATTAGGACAAAGGATTGTATATTCAAATTTCAAACGCAGATCCGAATATGCCATAAGAATGTATGCAAGAAGGTTCAGAACAAAACAGTAAAAGCATTGTCAACGGCGGAATATAGAAATTTTAAAAGTATACTCTGAAAAACAATAAAATGTCCAGTCGACTATTTATAATAACAATCACTGTATGACTGAAGATTACATCTCTAGTCAAGAGATTAGTGGCGCATCTGTAAAAGAATCTTAGGATACAGGTGGTTTTTTTAGCTCTTAATACTCATTGCTATCCAATTTTGCAATAAAAATTGTTCTAATACAGATTTCAAAAGTTTAACTGAAAAAATTGAGATTTCTACCTCAAAAACATAATAAGTTATCGGCGTCATATCCACAAATGCCGCCAACTAGCAAAACTGGCTGTTACTAGAATTGCTGTAAGAACTGAGCGTCTTTGGAAATATTCATGCTCCAATGAATCTAAATAAGATCAACTGTATATGTTATACATTGTCACTTGCTTTACCCTGCAAGAGTATAACTGCACAAGTTAAGATTTAATATAGTCAATGTTTATTCTAAGTCATGATCAGCTACTGATAATGCAATAAATATGAAGATTAGGAGCAAAGAGATTACCTTCCATTGCTATAAGTTTATGGGGACTCTCAAACCATCACGAGAAAGCTGCACCGGAATTCCTTCCCTAAGCACAATCGTAAAAGAACCAAAGATACTATTACATTTACATGACCATGCTACTATCAAATTGTTGGGTCAATTAAATTACTAAATGTAATAGCAACAGTCAATACTCGACTTCTTTACAAATGAATACCTTCTAGACCATTCTTTCAAAAACTCATTGTCCTTGTCGTGATCAAACTCATGAGTCATTCCAATCAAAAGGGTTTGCTTCGGACACAACCTCTTAACAGTTTCAAGAGTCTGTAAAATTACCAATGAACGATATTTCACTTCCAGTGAGATAGTGTAATTATCAATTTGCAAAATTGAAAACAAACCTGTGGAAAACAAAGGTGAACGTTATGTGATCCAGTCTGCAGTGACACAAAAATAGAGAAACTGTTAGATAAACGCACCCCATTAGTTAGTTTAGTTAGTTTAAATGGCTGGTTAGAGAATCATAGATGATAAGATATATAAACAATGGGGAGAGGGAAAAAAAAAGAGACTAGTTTTGGTTTCAGAACCAGAAGGTTAGTGTCATCTGCATTATCCTTGTCTTCAGTTCCTAATTTATGATTTTGTAGTCCGTTGGTATTTTTATACGGGACCAAAGGCAGAGATTTTCTATCAATAAACAATGTTTTCTTTCTCTATTCTAATCCAAGCCGATATATTCCATTATACTATTACTATAGGCTTCACAACACTTCTAAACCACTATATTCCAATGAAGTGAGAAGCACTTTATCACACCGCAAGTAAGCAGAATCCTCTCCCCAAGGGAGTGACATTAAGTAAGAATCTGACACAACAACATACCAGAAATATAGAATGCTGAGTGCACCTGAAATCATGCATTCATGCCTGTTGTGCATGAAGAGATCCTTCAGTGGCATATCATGTACACCATTATATTTACCAAAAATTTTAAAAAGGAACTACTTACCCTATACAATGAATCCAATATTAGAAGATCCAACTGTCCAGCTCCACTTTTTGAAATAGCTGTAAAAAGGAAATTTATTGTTAGATGTCAAAAATCATAAATCAGCCAACAATTTTCTTGTTATGTATAGACACCTCAAACATAAAACTTGTCTTCTAGAATTGAAGATGTTTGGACTATCTAAAAAGGAACTAGTCCTGCCCAAATCACAACAATGATGATAACTTGGAACTACAACATGCCAAGGCATATTTTTCAGAAATTAGATAAGTAAGAGAGCCACATAAATGATAAAACAAATAGAGAAATCATCTCTTAGCACACTTATAGTCCAACTTTGTAATATAGCACTGAAGAAATGCATATATCCAAGCATGCAGGTGATTCAAATCGTACCATACTCTGTACTCTCGGGAATCCGTGAAACATCAGATATATAAGCCACTCTACTTTTCTCACCAAAAAGAAATCCCAGACAGATGTAATCCTCTCCATGCATTACCTACATCCATAAAAAAACAGTGAGTCCTCATATAAAAACGAGTATTGTATTCTTAACATAAGGACAAAGATAGTGGAATTTAACTGGTAAAGGAGTGAACTTTAATCCTGATGCAAAAAATGGTTGATTGCAGTCATCAGTAATAATGTTCCAGGCAATCTGAGCTACCCTTCGAATTTCTTGTCCTTCCTTGCGTTTCTGAACCAAATAAGGAAACTTCTCTTCTATGCTGTTGCAAAGTTTTAAAATATGGATTCATCTACTTGAGAGCATAGGATAGCCCATAAAATGAAAGAAAAGGTGCATCATAATTCATTCTAAGAAAGCGATAACTTGTAATCTATGGGTTAAGTGATCAACACATATACGTAAAATATAACTGATCTGGTACTGCTAATCTTTTTCTGCTCAATTTGATGTTAGGATAAGTTTTGGCTTGTTTTTTTTTTCTTTTTTTGTTTTTACTGGTTTCAATTTGCTGCTGTTACTGGCTGTGCTTCTGCTTACTGCTTTTGAATTGGGATGCAGTATTGAATATTTTTAGTCCTGATTGTCCTATTTTATTTAATGAACTATTCATTTTGCTTTTTAAAAAAGGAGCAACATTGTAGTTAACAAATTTCACAAATATACAAGCATCTGAGTTCAGTGGTTTCGTCTCAAAGATTCATACAGTTGTAATATTTCACATAATTATCTTGCCATAGCAACAGAATTATATCATCTATATTAAATAATAAACTTAAAGACCAATATTATCAATAAGGTGCCTTTTAACAGATTGAAAATTACATCAAGTGATTCAATTAGCTAAATTTTATTCTTAATGATACATATTGTGTTAATTAGCCACTAGCGTCCAGACTCGTGCCCATCTGTCCGCTTTTTTTATACACTTACACATAAAAATATATATAGTATTTTTTTTAATTTTGATTTTAATTAAAATCATGGGTATTTGAATTTGTGGTATGTGTATTTAAATATAGTTTTTAATGAGAAATAAAAGTCAGTTTTTTTTTCAAATAACTAATTACTTTCACTTGTGTACAATATTCAAATATAAAATGGGGGGAGTAGTTAATTTTTATTTGTGTAACTTCTACAACTTCTAAGTAGTTTTGAAGGGAAAAACAGAAAAGAAAATAGGCTACACCAAAAAGATGTTTTGCCTTTATATATTTTTATAGATAAAGAACTAAACAAAAATCTGTGTTTATCTATATCTTCTTAAAGCATTTATTTAGGGTGCAAATGCTATGTCAGAACTTATAGTTTAAACAAGTAGTATAACTAATTTCAACGGTAATGGTTCAGTTACTTTTTCTGCGCCTATTTGATAGTTAAGGTTACTTTGTAATGCCTTATAAACTTAACATAAATTTATGTAGGTTTTCAAAATAGAAGGAAGATAGATGTAATTTAAGCTAAACAAAAATCAAAACATGCAATGATCCCTAGAGGTACCTTTCCATTGAATGCTGGCTCAGGTAGATGGGGGTGGGATCAATATCATTTATTGGACTAAAAGGCTGCACAGCCCGTATATCATCCAATCCAAGGACTGCATCGGCGTGTTCATGAGTCAAAATAATCTGCAACTCAACCAAGAACTTATTTTTTATTTTCAAAGAATGAAAAGTTCTCGTTAATACAAATTACAAAGAACATTTTGTAGAGAAAAGGAAGAAAAACTAGGCAAAAATCAAATTGTAATAATCAATCCATGATCTTGAATATAGGTCAGTAGCTATCTATTACCATACTTAATTACTTATGATTCATTAATCATTAATAAATTTCTTCCCTGGGCTGGGAGAATGAAAAATTGCGTGCAGCTGTGAATAATTTGTATGTGCCTTAATAGAACAGCACCATAAAATCAGATCGGAAAATGAGCCAATGGCAACTACATATTTTTAGGGGGCTCTGCTCATGTTACTGACACTACCTAGTAATAATATAGTTGAACGCAAGGCATTGCATTGAACACACTATCAACTTCCCTACCATTAGCAATTAGCATATCCGTATTGATCCGCTACAAAATTAAGCTTCAGTACAACAAGGAAGTTAAATCCGAATAGAAAATTGAACACAGACGTTGACAGGATAAACTCACAGAATCGATTCTTGGAATCCGATGAGGTACAAACCATCTGAGCACCGTCTCTCTAAAGGTCTTGCCAACATCAATCAATATATACTTGTGACCACCATTGCTTTCACAATAATCAATCAAGAGCGATGTATTACACCTGCAAACCCATAAAACGAAGATCATATCAAGAAAAAATGGATCGCGATGAAGGCGTTTGAAAAGAGTACCTGTAATTAGGGTTTTTCTCAGGCGGAATCGATAATGACTGAGCGCAAACGGAACACGGAGGATCAGAGGGATTGATGAGACACAATACATTGGGAACCATGCTGGAACAGCCTGTTCCGAGAAAGATCAACGCCGATTCCGATAGAGTGGTTCCGTCGTCGGAGCCATTGGAAGTTGCCATGTTGTCGCCGCAGATCCAGAAGAGAGGAGAGAGAAATTCTACAGGTGAAGGAAGAATGATATTCTGTATTTTTTATTACACGTAGATTCGAACCCGCCAAAATCAACGGCTTGTATTTCTCTAATACTTTATTTTGCCTCGTGTTATTTAAGTCATGTTAACCCGCCAAAATCAACACATGAGTGAAATTTTTTTTAAGACAATAATAATACAAAGTGAGATTTTTAGAAGAATGAGGCTTCACCTTAAGAGTCAACATCGTACTTGTCATTAAATAACACTCAAACACAATAAACAATAGTTATAACTCATATTTTGGCAAAATAATATTAAACATACGGAACTTACAATTAGAATACCTTCGACAAATACAGTATTCAACGTTAGAATCGGAAACGATCCACTCATTAAGTTTTTTTTAAGTACGTTAGAGGGTCAAACAACCACAATCTATTTGAATTGGAGTAAATGGATTGTGACTCAAGATAATTGAAGTTCACATCATCTTTAAGATAAGCCAATTCAACAAGAATTACGAGTTCGTCATGGGGATACCGAGGAGTTTCACCGATGGATACCTATTCACTCAGGAATGTGTCAAATGTTAACAGTATTCCATGAGCATTAGCCTTACCTCAACTTACCAAGGTAAACATTTTCCTTTATTAGATTCCTCAATATTATAAATGTTAAATGAAAAATAAATGAGGAAAAGAGGGAAATTCCATCGCCATGAAAGCTTGAAGGAGAATCGGATATCAAACTATTATATTAACTTGAATAATAAATATTTAGATGTTCATCACCAAACTTTAATTTATCCAAAGGAAAGGGAAAAGATCGAATAAAACCCTAATTGGTGCAATGTAACAATAATGCAAAGAGATCTAAAGGTTCGGGGATTAGTTATACTAAGGGAATGTATTAACACCCTAAGTATCTATAGTATCATATATGAACCTCTTGTTGTATTAGTGTTATTTTATTGTTTGTTTGCTATTGATGGGAAGTGTTCTACGGGAAAAACCTAGAGGTTTTACTAAGTATTCTCGCCAAGACTTTGTGGTCTTATGCCTATGTATCCTAACAAAGATGGAATCAGAGCCTTCGTAGTTCACCTAAACGGGTGAAGAACACTTGATAGTGATCAAGGTTCCAAGGGGAAGGTAAGTGTTCATAACAATAACACTTCCGTAGAGTTTACAAACTCTAACTTAAGTCTAAGTTGAAAAGACTAATGGCTCTAACAAGGTCAAATGGGGAAGGTAAGTGTTCATAGCAATAATACTTACATAGATTTTACTAACTCTAACATAAGTCTAAGTTAAAAAGGTTAATGACTCTAACAAGGTAAAAAGGGGAAGGTAAGTGTTCATAGCAATAACACTTACATAGAGTTTATGAACTCTAACTTAAGTCTAAGTTGGAAGACTAATGACTCTAACAAGTTCAAAAGGGAAAGTAGGCTAGGCTGAGCTACTTATGACATAAAGTCAATAAAAAGACCTTTTCTTTTGGATTTAGGCACAAAAAATCATATAGATTCAAGAGCCACAAGATAATGTCAAACAAAATAGGCATCATGACAGTAATGTCCAAAGAGCACAAAGCAAAACCTCAAACATCAAAGTTAAACTCACGAACAAATAA
Source organism: Lathyrus sativus (assembly GCA_963859935.3). Classification (NCBI taxonomy): domain Eukaryota; kingdom Viridiplantae; phylum Streptophyta; class Magnoliopsida; order Fabales; family Fabaceae; genus Lathyrus; species Lathyrus sativus. The sequence goes on along the minus strand of OZ012735.1, from coordinate 55,854,634 downwards.
CAACATGTGTATAAGGAAAGCATCAAGACATGTGATTATGCAATGATGGATCATAAACTCGGAGGATGGAGGGAGATTCTACCCTAGAGTTGTCATGCAAAAGATCGAGAATCTAAAATCTATCCTACTTTGATCTTAATCTAAAATTAAGTTGAACCAGGAGGTTCTAAGGGAACGTGAGAATTCACAAGCGAGTAAACAAATAAAATAAAGTTCAAATGTCAAGATGAACGTCAAAAATAAAACACAACTAAAACTTCAAAAATTAATCGGGACGTCAAGAATTAAACACGACCAAAGCTTCATTAGTGAGTAAGCCACAAAGCCAATCAAAGAAATGGTTCATCAAGTCATGAAAAAATTTATTCAAGGAAAAAACATGAAAGAAAAGATCTTTGATAAAAAATGGCAAATAATCAATCTAAACAAATCATGAAAAGTCAAGAAAAATAAACCTTAGAGAATAATTAACGAAAAATTTAGGAAATAAATAACTAAAATCTAAGGTGTCATTAATAAAAATCTAAGCGACAATTAGCAAAAAAGTTAAAAAAAAAAAATATTTAACAAAAATAATTAACAATATTCTCGACAAATATTATCAATAAAATTATCCACAAAATAATTAACAGGATCATTAACAAAACAATTAACAAAAATATTAACAAACAAACATTAGAAAGGGTGAAAAAATTAATTATAAGAAGTGTATTAGCTATCAAGCAAATGGGCCAAAGGGCCCAAAGATCTCCCCACAAAAAACCTCACACGGCTGGCCACATTTTATTACAAACAATAAAAAATGAAAACAACAAAAAGGCACAACACTCAAGAAAGATTTGGAGAATAAGAGAGATTACCAATCAACAACAAAATCACCAAATTTCAATCTCGGTTATTCTATTCCCAATCGCGGCGACTCTCATTCTCAATCCCCCTGTCTCGCACGGTGGCTCCTCTCTATTCTCATTTTGTCTTCTGTTTCTCTGCTGCGAAACCCCTCTTTCTTGGATTGTTATGGATAAAAGGGTGGCAGTTGTATCGTTGAAGTTTTCGTGATGGGAAAAGTTGCAAGCTCACAATGGGTAAGTTGCAATTATCACGGTGAAGGTTTCATGGAGTTTGGTTGTGAAAGATTCACAAGGTGGAGGCGATGATGTATATCACTGTGAAGATGGGTGTTGAGATATTGATTAACAATTTGAAAGTTTTTGTTCTACAGTAGTTTTAACGGTTGAGATACAGTGGTTGAGAGGCATTTTAAGATGAGAAGAGAAAGAGTTGTTTTCAAACAAGGATGGGAAGAAGATGTTGTTGAACATCTTGATTCACAGTGGGTTGTGTTTCTATAGGTGATATTTTGATGAAAGTTTTGGTGCAAGGTGTTAGGAAGATGATAATTAAAACTTGTCGTTGGTTTAAGAAGGTGCAAGGGTAGTGTCGATGATGTCGTGAGTGTCGGCACGTGATACTGTTCGTCGTTGCTGCTACGACTTAGTGTGATTCTAGTTACGACTTTGTCGCGAGTTTGTTGTGTTGTGTTGTTGCGACAGGAGGAGTTCCTTTGTTGTGAGTTCAGATATGAGAAAGAAGAGGTGTGAAATCGATCTTTTTTTGTGAGTTGATGAGACTAGGGAGATTTATATTGGTCATGAGGATTTTCGCCACAATTCTGCATCTCCCAACCTTTAGTTCCGCAGTTTTTTTTTTTACTTTCAGCCATTATGTGCCTTTTTTATTGTCTCCTCAACCTTTTCTTTTTCAAAGCAATTCAAAACTTGATCATTAAGTTTTACACGAGATTTTTCCTGGTTATGATATGTCACTTTCATGATACATGTTAAGAGGTTTTGTACAATTGTTGCAGAGGTTTGGCTTGGAGTATTAGGATGTTTCGTTTTCATTGCGTAGGTCTGGTCTTGTTGGTTGTTGATACCAGAGTATTGCAGGTTTTGAAGTGGCATGGGGTGAGTCGTGGTACCATCGTTGTTGTGCAGGAGGTTCAGATGTAGGAGTGGTGGTACAGTTTATGTTTGGTGGTTGTAGTAGTGTATGGTTTATGTTCAAATGTTGTGACTTGTAACATTTGTAGCAGGCGTAGTTTGAATTGTTGCAGTTGTTACTTATGCGCATGGCTTTGAGGCAGGGTTTTGTCTTGGCTTTGTGCAAGTGTGAAGTTGTGTCTTGGTGCGTCATGGCTTCATGTCCTTTTTTTTGTTTTTCTTGTAACAAAAATGTATTGGACTTATGAATATACAATGTAATGGATTTGAGCTTTAATCACTTTTTTTCATGGGCTTATTATTTGTAATAATGTAATTGATTCTTTTGTTTTTGGATTATGGATGGAATAAAAAATGGATATTAAATAGATGGACATAAATGAATATTATGAATATTATGGTTTTTGATGGAAATTGGAAAATTAGAACGGATAATTGAATGGATATTGGTAGAAATGGATTTAAAAATGGATAATAGTTATTGAAAACGGATAAATAGCAAATTGGATAAAATGGTTACATGAATGGATATAGGTTTTGTAGCGCGCCTCCACAACACTTAAAACCTTGATAGGAGAATTTGAATGTCATTAATCTTGAACGACATCACAACCTTAAATCCATCTTAAAGTGATCTTGATTTGAATGACAAACTTGACGAACCCTTAGATCAAATGACGGGAACCTGAACCACACGAACAAGACTTACAAATAACCTGAGATGTACCAATCGTTTTGACTTCTTTAATGGCTCTGCAACCTGACTTTAACAAACAACTCAAGTAAATCTGAATTGCACGACATTGCCCATCTTAACACAAAGGGTGAGAAACCTTAATCTTCGTGCCCCGGGTGCATATGAATGAAACAGTGATTTAGAAAACTGATGGGAACCAAAACCCTAATCCAAAATCCTCCCAGTTAGATCGTTGATGAAACCCTGAATAGCTGATACCCTTGAAGAAACTCAGAGAAACTAGAATTGTGCTTTGGTAAACCTTTGACAAAAACTGCTCATGATGATTGAAAATCCGACACCTCGCTTCAAACTTGAGTACAATATCCAAATGAAATAACCTTTGAATAACGAAACTCAGATCAACAGAAAACCTTCGATCACATGTCTTAAGATCCCGATGAAATTTATGCTATATTATACATATGATGCAAAGATGAAAATGAAGTCAGATGAATGCAAGCTTAAAAAATTCCTAGTCAAAATTTGGGGTATGACAGTTGCCCCTATTTAATCTTCTTAGACTCGAAGGTATGAATAACAACGACTTTTCAGACATTCGAGGTAAAAGAGGATTAAATACTAGAATACCTAGAATTTGACCGACTAGAAAAAAGATAAATGCATGATATGTTAGAGATACTTGATATGAAATGCTACAAATACATGAAAGACTGTCTGGTTGTAGGTGAAAAAGGTTTGGGTATGGTATAAGCAATGGTAATTTGGTAACAAGGTAATAGAAGGTAAGGCAAGATCAACAGATCTATGGATAGGAAGTAAGATCAACGGATCTACAACCCGTAAAACAGAGAGAAACAATATCAATAAATATACGACTCAAAAGAAAGATCAACAGATCTAAGAAAAGGAAGTAGGATCAACGAATCTACAACCCACAAAACAAAGAGAATCAATATCAACGGATTTACGAATCAAATAAAGATCAATGGATCTAAGAAAAGGAAGTAGGATCAACAAGCCTACAAACCCAGGGAATATGATCAATAGATCCACGACCCCAACATGGAGAGAAGCAAGATCAACAGATTTACAACTCAAAAGCTAGGGAAATCTTAAGTGATTGATCAACAGGTTCAGAAACGATCGGGTGACACTCTAGAAGAAAGGATCCTCACTGGATATAGAACCAGAAAGATGGTTTCCACTAAGGAATATCCAGAGTGATTGATCAACGGGTTCAAACATGACCGAGTGACACTCTAGAACAATAGACAAAACAAGACCCTCATAACAATAGGATCAAACAAAACAAGACCCTCATAGCGATAGGAACATGTAAAACAAGACAAAATCCTCATAGCAATAGGATTAAACAAGGACGAGGTAGGATCCTTATAACAATAGGATCAAACAAAGCAAGATAGAATCCTCATAACAATAGGATAAAACAAGGACAAGGCAGGATCCTCATAACAATAGGATCAAACAAAACATGGTAGAATCCTCATAACGATAGGATGAAACAAGAGCAAGACCCTCATATAAATAGGATCAAAATAGAACAAACTCCTTATAACAATAGGATGAAACAAGAACAAAATCCTCATTTCAAAGAAAAAAAATCTAAGATAAGAGAGACCTATCCTGTCGTAAGCTCCGTCGTTGCCACCTTGACTTCCACCCTCCTCATTCGTCATTGTCGGAGCCAAAGAAATCACCATTTCCACCTCCGACCATCACACCTGCGAAAGAAGCCATCAAATCGTGAGATGTTTTTTCGCTAACACTTAACTTTTTGTTGTTGTTGTTTGATTTGTGTAGTTAATCGAAAGATGGAGAAGAAGAAAAAGCCAAATCGGAGAAGAAGAAGCCAAATCAGGCAAAAAAAAGAAAGAAGATAGAAGGATGGGAGAGGGAGCGGCGCTGAGAATGAAAGGGGGAGGGGTCAATTTGGGAGTAGGGTTTTCTTGTTTTTTAATCTTGCTTTTGTAATATAATCACATGTATGTGCATACACACATACGATGCACTCTCAAGCACACGACACTCAGATCTCCAACGGATCTCATCACACGGCCAATGTTATGCGCGTCCACCGTAACTCGTACACCCTGCACGCACATGATTCATCTGCCCTCTAATCTCTTTCATTATTCCTTAACCAGTTTTTTAATTAACTTAATCATTCACTTAGTAATCTAATTAATTAACTATTATTTAACCTATTTTATTTATCTAATCAATTTAACTTTAATTTAATTAGCTTATCTTCACTGTTTCATTTATTTAATAATTTCAATAATAACCTTTCGAAAATAATAATGTAATTTGCACATATTAAAAAAAAACCTTTTTCATATTTTAAAATAACTTTTATTTAGTAAAACAAGTAATAACAAAATCTTTTATGATAATTAATCTATTTTTATGATTAACTGATTAACATAAATTAATCTTAATCAACTTTTTATGAAATTAAGCTAATGACCGTTTAATTAATCAACTATTAATTAGATCTTTTTAATCATCTTTTTTTTTTTAATTTAAAATAAACCTAATACCCCTTTATATAATAAAATTGTTTTTTTCTTAATAAAAAAACTATTTCATATTTAGAATGATTTTTATTTAGTAAAACAAATAATAACAAACCATTTTCTTAGTTAATAAAACCCATTTTATTTAATAAACCTTTATTTATTTAAAATTAAATCACATCTAAAACCCTTTTTGCTAATAAAATTAAATTAGTTTTTTCTAAAATCAATCTCATCAAATTAATTCAACTTTTCCTAAAACTAATATTCACCTAATCTAGTATAATTTCACCAAAGCAATTTCTTAAAATTAATCTCACCCATAATTAATCAATCGTGCACGCTTGCGTTCCCGCTCCGATTCCACTCACATATTCACTTGCACTCACTTGTACACTTTAGCGCTTTCATGCGTTTATGTATGCTTTTACTTTATCATCCGTTTATGTTTATCATTTTTTACCTTCCCGTAATTTATCTTATCGCATTGCATAAATGTCCAAAGGAAGAATCTGCGCATAACGTGAAATTTGTGCGTATACATTTCATTTGCATCATAATCCCCATATGATCCTTGATCCCATTCAAGTTGATCTCTTAAGATAGATCCTACCCCATAAGGAGGACCTTTTTTCTTTTATCTTTACAACATAGAAAAAACAATTTCAACTCAATATCAAACTATTCAAACAATTAGAGAATAAGATGTTAGTCATCTTGACCGTCGGATATAAATCTCCTGCCCTATAACGATACAATCGAGATATAAGATCTTTCCCGCTTGAGAGTGATAGTGGCATACTCGTCGACAATCCGAGTTTTTAAACCCTTCTCTCAAGACGATGCAAAGACCATCTCCTACAAAGTTGTGGTGGTTAAGTCAAGTAATCTCCTTCGAGATGACAACTCGTCTTTTCTCCTAGAACCAATCAATCAACAACCTTTATCCCTTAGGAACTTTGACCCACAGTCAAAGACGTTCCTCAAACCCTTTAGGGGAACTACATATACTCTGATTCCATTTTCGTCAGATATGTAGGCACAAGATGCAACGTCTTGGCGAGTATACTTAGAAATAAACCACCAGGTCTTTCATCCTTTAAGCAGATAACTCATAACAATAAACAACATTTAAACAAGAGGTTCCTGTAGAGTACTACAGAAACTTAGGATGTCAGCACCTTCCCTAAGTTTAACCAACCCCCGAACCTATAACTCTCTAGCTCTTGCATTTGCATTGCATTGTGGGTAATTCGATCTTTTTCCCTTCCTTTGGAGAAATTAAAGACCGGTTGTAATGAATTAAGATTCAAGCTAATCAATAGCTTGGTATCCGATTTTCACCGCGACAAATGTTAAACAAGATTAAACTTGCTTAAGCAAGAACAAATCTAATGCATCAATTTGAAGTGAAAAGTATTGTTGCACCCCGAAATTTGACCAACCGATTCCCATATCTGGTTTATGTTTCGACGCATTTTGCATTCACATTCGCATACTGCACGCATTGCAATTTTCTCAGTCAGGTTGATTTTATCGGGATTGAAGCCCCTGGCGTTTCAGGCAGTTCAGGCCGGTTTGAATAAGCGTATTTTGAGAATTGGTGCTCGTTCCCTGTGTTTTCAGGCCATCTCGGTGCCCGGGTTTCGCTATGATTGCGCAATCGTTCTCTAATCGATTTAATCGGCCTCCTGGCATTTTTTTTAGTTTTTTCTCTTTTATTTTCTATATTTTTAATGCATTTAATAGATTTTTAATAGGGTTATTTGCTTCTTTAGATAGTAAATAGGTTAGTATTTTGTTTATAGAATTTAATAGATTTTTTTAATAGTTTTTAGATTTTTAAATAGATATTCCTTTTTTTTTTAGAGATTTAATAGTTTTTAATTTTTTAGATATTAGTTTTATCCCTAAATAGAATAGTTTTTAAATAAATATAACTAGATATTACTTTTCTTAAATAAGAATAGATTTTTTTAAATAGATATTAATGTTTTTTAGATTTTATTAGATTTTAATTGATTTTTTCAGATTTAATTGGAATTTTTAAATAGATATAGATATTAAAGAATATTTTTCTGTTTTAATAGGTTAATTAGGGTTTAGTGTTTTATTTTCGTTTAGGTCATTAATTAGGGTTAATTAGAGATTTTAATTAGGTTTTTAATTAATTTTCGTTTTAGTTTAATTAGGGTTTTATTATTAAATTTTGTCTAGTTAATTAATTAATATTCATTTTCGTTGGGTTAATTGGTCCTTAATCATGTTTCAGTCTGAGTCTAATTGGGTCATTATCCATTTCGTGAGGCCCAGATCCAAAGTCCAAGGTCCAACTGCCACATGTCGTATAAAGGTCATGCCACACGTGCAACTCAGGGTTAGCCACTTCACACACTCATTGCCAACGCACACTCCACTATCTCCACTCTGAGCCACGTGTTCCCTCCTCAATCTCCCTCTGATCCACGCGTCTCTCTATCCCTCCTCCCTCTGCCACGCGTCTGCCTCTGAAACCCGCCGGTCCCCTTCACCGCCGGCCATGCAAAACTCACCGGACCACCGCGTCTCCTCCGCAACTGTCGCCGGAATCTGCTAACCTCGCCGGAAAACTCATCAGATTCTCCATTTTTTTCCAGATTTCTGCAAATCACCAAGAACATCATTGTGTTCTTCATCTTGATCTTCATCAGCATCACTCATTAATCATCCAGATTCGCCAGAAAATCAATTACATTCCCAGATTATTCATCATCTTCATCCAGTTCGTCATTCTCCATATTCATCAACAATTTCGTCAATTCAACGATCTCGTCAACGCATTGTGTTCTTCATCTGGATCTTCATCCAACATCTCCCGTTCGTCCAGATTCACCAGATTTCTTAGACTCGCAAGAACCTTCAACGAAGATCTTCAACGAGCGTCAGCAATCTTCAACCAGTTTTCCAGATTTCGTCCATGATTTGTAGATCTTCATAGAGCCTTCTCCAGATTTTCTTCAAGACTTTCGTCAGAAGCTCTTCGTCATCTGTAGATCTTCAATAGCATCCTCATCCAGGTTTCTTTTTCTTCTCATCCGATCCATTGCATGTTAGTAATAAGTTGTTAGATGTAGACTTAGGGTTTTGAGGTTAGCTGGTTTGAGTGATTAGGTTAGAGTTTCGTAAATCGGCTTGAGCATCGGATTTCTGTGAGGTGAGTGGGTTAAAGATTGGTACGGTGAACTGAGTTTTGGTCGTTGATTGATGGCGGCGGTGATTTTGTTGAAGGATTTTGCTGGCGTTTTGAATGTAGGATGAAGTTTGTGTGGTTGATTTAGGTTGATGAGGTTTGTTTCAGAGGAGGTTTCTGAGAGATAGGGATGGAGAGAGTAGAGGCGCCGTTTAGGGTTTTCTTGGTTAGGGATGAACAGTAGCGAGGGAGAGGTATAGGAGTTAGGGTTTTGTTTGGCTAAGGCTGAGAGTGGAATGGGATCTGGGCCTTAGGCCCATTGTGGTGGACGTGTGCTGGTCATACTCTCATTTTTTCCATTGAACCTCCTCTCCCATGTGTGAATGTGTTCTGGGTCTTAGGCCATATTGCTATTCGCACCCCCCAGTGGGAGGCCCAATGTGTTTAACAAAGCGAATCTTCGCTATTCGCCCCCCCCCCGTTTGTTTTTTTTTGTTTTTTTCTTTGGTGTTTTTCTGAAGCAGTCTGGGCCCAGCGCAGTGATATCTGCACCCCCTCCTGGGCCCAATGCATTTCTGAAGTGTAAAAAAGAATTGCTTTTGCCACACCTGTTTTTTTAATTTTGTTTGAATTTTCATATTATTTTAGGTTTGCATATAGTTTACTCAAAAAATCATAATAAATTCAAAAATAGTCATTTTTACATGGGATTTTTTCCTCATTCTCATTAATGTCTCAAGAAAATTATAAAAAAATAAAATTAGTATTTTAATCATTTTTCTATTTTTGGTGAATTTCTACATTTAGTTGCTTCTATTGCATTTTAGTTTGTATATCCATTTTGTTGAATTTTGTTTAGCCATTTCCTTTCACATTTTGATGTGATTCTTTTTCCTATGGTTAGATTAGAGTATTAGGTTCCCTTATAGATTTATCTCACATTTTTGTGACTTAATCTTGTTTAGCTTTGAATAAAGAACATTAGGGTGACTAGAATTAGGGTTAAACTTGACATAGGTGCATCATAATACTTAGATTTTGGGTTTTTAGCTTGAATTAGGAGCTGGGAAATATAGGGTATGTAGGGTAGATGTATATATCCCCTTAGAATTAATTTTAGGATTTTAAATAATATACTACTATTTTACTTGATTTTTGTAAATAGTGTGTTTGTCTGATGTGGCCATTCTGGGCTTGTGTATCGTTTGCTTGGGGTGGGGCTTTGCTATGGGGTATGGGGCTTGGATTGGGCTTGTGGAGCATGAAGGAGCATAAGAGAAGATTGAAGATGGAGATTAAAGTGGGATGCATGGATATTCTTGTGCTTGAAGATGTTTTTGAAGACATAGGAAATAGGAATAAGCAGAGCCTTAGAATAGACTAAATTCTTTGTACAAGCATGGATAGCTTCTTGTGCTTCCATTCCTCTCTATGACATAAAGTCCCTCTAGGGTATTCACCTCCCTCCTTTGGAGGGATAAGTGGCCTTACCTTAGAGGTAGAACTTTGAGGGAATCAGTCTCATGATGATAAACACTTATAGGCTTCCTTTGGTTGTCAATAAGCTGTTTTATCATTCCAACTTATTCTGTTAAGTGATTCTCTTCTGGAGTGCTTGCCTTGAAGATGGAGCTCACCTAAAGCTTGGAGGCCATTGAATTTTGATCTTGGGGTTCATTTGAGGATGTTACTGTTTTGCTGTTAATCAACTGCCAGAGTTTGATGTTTTTCAGAGCTGCTGCTGTAGGAGCTGGTGTGCTGTCAGAGCTGATTTTGGGGTTTTATTTTTCTTTGCTGTATTGTTTGTTAATTTTCCCCATAGGTTTGAAGTGAAGCTGTTTCACTTTGCCTATTGTTTTCTCAGGTTCGAGGTTGAGTGGGACTCCCTTGCCTCGCTTGTATTGCTGCATCTCATGCATTTTACTGCTTTACTGTATATATATTATTTCTTTTCCGTTTATCCCCTAGGATCTCTGTTTCTCTCTGCGCAAGAGAGAAATATGACAGACATTAGGTGTTAATACATGCATGATAACATTAGGGTAGTTTTGGTTCCCATTTCAAACCCTAGGTTTTAGAATTTTTTCTCTTCTCATCTCAAAACAATCAAAAATACAATAAGAGGTCAAACATCAATAAAAGACAGTTCTTGCGTAAAAGACTGAAAACCAATCAAAGAGTCCTTTTTGTTCGCTTGGACCCGTAATTAGGAGAAAACCTTTTTCAGAAGGAAAAAAGATAAACAGACAAATTTGTGTCTTCCGTAGCCCGAACTACGTTTGCTCTGATCTTTCATGCTGTATGAAAGTACGTAGGCATAGGATGCGATATCCTAGCGAGCAACCTTCCCCTCCTTTCCTGTAGGTAGGCGAACTACGTTGACTCTGATTTCTCGTTCCAGACGGGAATACGTAGGCATAAAGTGCGATACTTTGCCGAGTCATTTTCTTTTCTTTTAACCCCAAGCCTGTAGAATAGATAGAATAACAATCCGTACAAGAAAACAAGCGTGGATCCCGTCGAGTACGACGGACGTGAGGGGTGCTAATACCTTCCCCTTGCGTAACCAACTCCCGAATCCAGGATTTGGTTGCGATGACCATTCCTTTCTCGTCTTTGCGGTAGGTTTACTTCGAGCGTTCCTTTCCCTCCGCTGGGATAAATAACGCACGGTGGCGACTCTTCTGTTCAGCCGGCGCCGATTTTCTCAATAGCGACAAGTATTAACAAAGACAAAGCTAACATGCATTTCTAAGCATTTCCATGTTAACACATAAGAAAAATGTGCAAAAAAGTGCTTCAAAAATGTAGTAAAATTGCAAGATGAACAAAGAAAATCGTGCAATTAATTAAGAAAAAATCACTGTGACAAGGTGTTGGCCTAAAACAATGGCATAGGCATAAAAATTGACATACAAGGGAAAGCATAAAAGAAAAGCATGCAAAACAATCCTAAAAAAGCATGAAAAAGGCCAAAAATGTCAAGTGTAACCGGTTACTCAAAATATGGTAACCGATTACCCCTTAGGAAAAAGCAATTCACATACGCGCATGAGAGTGTGTAACCGGTTACTCAGATTATAACAACCGGTTACAATGTGAAAAATAGCAAAACAGATTTGAATAAGCACTTTTCATAATCACTTATTGCATGCAATCACAATGTAACATAACATGGCAACATATACAAAATTCATGTTAATCAAGAGCAATCAAGAACTAATAGAATCAAGCATGTAAAAAAATTATTCATGTAGAAAAAGAGAAATTAAACACTACACTGCGAACGCGTAAAATCGATCGAAAGCAGTAAATTACACAAAATTCATGAACCTACAAGGTTGAGACTTTCCTTGGTAATTGTTGTGATAAAAATGTAATGAATAAAAGCTTAGAAACCAAAAATCTATAGATCTTTAGCAATCCATCGCGACAAAACCAAGAATAATGCGATAATTGATTCAGATTCGAACTTGCACCAAAACTCCTTCAATAATCAGCTTCCAAAGATTTGAATGAAGTGAATGTTGTTGTTGCTACAGAATTCAGTGATGAAATGGAGATGAATGAAGGCTTAGCTCAAAGAATATTAATCTTCAATGAAAATCTTACTAAGATTTAATGGTGAATGAGCTTTTGTGAGGTTTGGGGAAGAAGAAGATGATGATTGAGTGAATGTGTTGCAGAAAATTCAGAGAATGAAGAGTGAAAATTCAAAGCAAAATGAGAGACAAAGTTCACATCCTTGCGTCAATGTGAGGGGTTTTCTTATATAGACCATAGGCTTTAAGTGAATGTAGGCTTGTAGCTTGGTATGAAGGTAGTTAAGTGAGGTTTGACATTGGTTTGGAGTTAGTTAGATCCAACTCACTAAGTTGAGGTCTAACTTAGTTAGTTATTACTTGACTCAGTTGGGGATCCAAATGTAACTCAAAAATCAATTGGTATAAAATGAGTGAAGATGGGGGTGTATGATGAACCTTATTGATAATGAGGTAATGGAATAAATATAGCTAATATTTCTGGTGTGATTACATGTCTAGAACCTTCTACAAGATGCTAGAATGAAGTATGAAAAAGAAATGGGATAGAAGCTGCTGCAACATGGAAAAACAGCTAAAAAAACACACAAACACACAAGTGTAACCGGTTAACATGATTTTGGCAACCAATTGCCAACACCCAATCACGTCATTATGGGTTGGTCAATGATGGTGCAATCAGTTACACAGATTTGAGTAACCGATTACCACAGTAAAAAATCGTCTCTTTTGACTTGGAATGAGGTGTTTTGGCCATGGCTTCATGCTTTATTCCTGTGCTTGGATAGATAGACATGGAATTTTTCTGTTTCACCAGTATTGATGTTTTGACGATTTTTCTGGGATAAAATCAACCATCATCCTACCAGTATCAATTTCATAGCCTCGAGACCTTCTGGGAATTTAAATATCCTTGCAATAAATCCACATATAAAAATGTCAATGTGTATGTTGTGAATGCAAGTGCATATGTTTATGTAAAAGGAAAAAAACATATAGGAGAGGTCAAGAGAATCTTTATTAGGGGATACTAGACATCACATCACAAGAATCAAAATTTAAAAGATTGATTAAACTAATCAATATAAAAATAATAAAAACTCAAGGTAATCGATGAATAAGCTCTATAAAACATTTATCAAACTACCTCTCTAAATCACTTAATACTTAGAACACAAGGATGTATAAGTAGAAAAAAAATATGGGTTCCAAAGAGAGACTTTAGAAAGACAGCACTGCTAAGAGCATCAACTCAAGCAAATGAGAAGAATGTAGCAACAATCAACAACAACAACCTTTGTTGAGACACATAGAAGGAAAATAACTTTTAAGTTACAACGTATAAATGTCCAGAGGAAGGAGGCTCTTAAGTTTGGAAAGGAAGATTGAGAGGATTATTTGAACAATCTAGATATGTCAGATGATCCTTGGGTATTCCTTAGAATAGATCCAAATATCTAGAAAGTCTTTGATAAAAAATGTAACCACTTCCAATCTTTCAATAAGAATGTTGCTAATTTTTTAGAGTTGTAATCCTAATTTTTATTCTTTGAAAAACATAATAAATTCACATATAACAATTAAAACCACACAAGAACATAAATAATTCTTATTGAAACAAAAGATTGTTTAACACAAGGTGATAACAGTTACAAGGCATATATTTGTAGATGTCCATCATTAGAACCTCTCATAGATAGCTTCAAGCTTATCTCTCCCTATTTTAGAAGAATCATCCTTTGATGTTATGACAACTCCTTGTTGGATCAATAGTTCAGAAAGAACTCGTCCATAAGGAATGAAGAATCTCTTTCCCTTGTGAAAGGAAGAGTCTTTTTCATATGGTTAAACATAACATGAGGAAGATCAATATGTATGTCTGAATTTAGCAGAAGTAGCAAATATTTTTCAATAGAATCCACAAGGTCCAGATCCTTATCCTTAGGAAGCAAATTTGAATTCTGGATCTGATTCCAAACAATTGCATCAAGACAAAGATTTGAGACCTGGGAAAGGTTTAATGGATCTACAAAAGTACGCCAAGTAGGAAGATAACATTCCCAAACAAGAGTACCTGGAATTTCTCCAATCTCCTCACAATTGATTACATTAGCAATTTTCTTAAAGGTTACTGTTATAGAAATCCTAGAAACTTTGGTAAGGATAGCATACTCAAAATTTAGCTCAACAATGGATGCATTAACCCAAAAATCTTTGACAAGATTTGGATAAATAAAACAACAGATCATATCAAAGTATCTATTTTAACATTATTCGGAAACAGTCTTCCAGAAGTTAAAACCTAGCTTAAACAACTCTTCAAAATCCACAAACTTTTCATTGATGACAACTAGTTGATTCAGTGAAGAATTGACTAAAGAATTCATCTTAGGTTTGGTTTGATCAACACAGATATAAAAAAAACAAATACAAAGAAAAGATCTGAACAAGATTCTGACCATAAAGGAACAAGAATCTTGTTAGAAGGACAGAAAAAGGTGACAAGAAATGATGTTCCATAAAGACAAGGGTTAGAGACCATAGATGTATAAAAAAGCAAACATCATTACCCAAAGGTTCTTACTCAAATTTTTTTTGAACACACTAGATGATTTTCAATTTTATGGAATTTAAGTAAGATAATTTTTTTTTACTTAAACTACTTATCAAAAGTAGAGATTCATTTTTTGAATCTCAAAGACTGACAATTTTTAGAAGCTATCTGTCATTAGAGTCTAGTAGGATTAGACTTTGAGTGAGACATCTATTGTTAGTCATCAGTCTTTGATATTCCATTCATAGTTAAGCATTTTCTCTTAAAACATAAGATTAGTTTTTCAGATGGATGTGCTTGATTCATGAATGTTGAGTTGGTTTCTCTAACTACTAACTAGCAGCAATATTATCATAAAAGCTGAGAATATTGTTTCCATAAATATGATTACCTTCTAGTTAATGGCTTATTTAGTATAGTTAAGTACAACATAGTTTATTTTTAAAGATTTATGAAGATTCTTTTTTGTTAGCAAAAAGAATTTCTCTAGATATCTATCAGAGACTTTGTATTCACTCATGCTCAAATAATCCATTGAGTCAAGAAGTTTGCAAAGTGAAGAATGAAACATGCCTTTTTTTTGTTTTTCTTGGTCAAACTTCATGTGAGTATTCATACTTGGCCATGGAATATGAATCTTGTCTTAAGTGGATTTTGAGTCAATGACACTTATACCTATGATTCTACTTTCTTCTCCAAAGTCCATACTCTTAGCCTCCTTCAGCTTTTAAGTTTGGTGTGTAGGCTTTTCTTCCATCATAAGTTGTAAGCAACCATTGATCAAGTATTATAGAAGATGTATTGCTCCTTTCTTCTATGATATTTGTAGCAAATACAATTTTGGATTTTAGTACCCATATTTTTGCGGGTCCTGAAATGTTAGTCCTGACAGGATTTCTCTTACTTCATGCCTTAGTCTGATGGTAATATCTTGATTCATTCCAGAGTTTAAATCTAGGATGAGTTTTGGCACCAATAAAACATGTTCTGGGTCTTAGGCCATATTGCTATTCGCACCCCCCAGTGGGAGGCCCAATGTGTTTAACAAAGCGAATCTTCGCTATTCGCCCCCCCCCCCCGTTTGTTTTTTTTTGTTTTTTTCTTTGGTGTTTTTCTGAAGCAGTCTGGGCCCAGCGCAGTGATATCTGCATCCCCTCCTGGGCCCAATGCATTTCTGAAGTGTAAAAAAGAATTGCTTTTGCCACACCTGTTTTTTTAATTTTGTTTGAATTTTCATATTATTTTAAGTTTGCATATAGTTTACTCAAAAAATCATAATAAATTCAAAAATAGTCATTTTTACATGGGATTTTTTCCCTCATTCTCATTAATGTCTCAAGAAAATTATCAAAAAATAAAATTAGTATTTTAATCATTTTTCTATTTTTGGTGAATTTCTACATTTAGTTGCTTCTATTGCATTTTAGTTTGTATATCCATTTTGTTGAATTTTGTTTAGCCATTTCCTTTCACATTTTGATGTGATTCTTTTTCCTATGGTTATATTAGAGTATTAGGTTCCATTAGAGATTTATCTAATATTTTTGTGATTTAATCTTGTTTATATTTGAATAAAGAACATTAGGGTGACTAGAATTAGGGTTAAACTTGACATAGGTGCATCCTAATACTTAGATTTTGGGTTTTTAGCTTGAATTAGGAGCTGGGAAATATAGGGTATGTAGGGTAGATGTATATATCCCCTTAGAATTAATTTTAGGATTTTAAATAATATACTACTATTTTACTTGATTTTTGTAAATAGTGTATTTGTCTGGTGTGGCCATTCTGGGCTTGTGTATCGTTTGCTTGGGGTGGGGCTTTGCTATGGGGTATGGGGCTTAGATTGGGCTTGTGGAGCATGAAGGAGCATAAGAGAAGATTGAAGATGGAGATTAAAGTGGGATGCATGGATATTCTTGTGCTTGAAGATGTTTTTGAAGACATAGGAAATAGGAATAAGCAGAGCCTTAGAATAGACTAAATTCTTTGTACAAGCATGGATAGCTTCTTGTGCTTCCATTCCTCTCTATGACATAAAGTCCCTCTAGGGTATTCACCTCCCTCCTTTGGAGGGATAAGTGGCCTTACCTTAGAGGTAGAACTTTGAGGGAATCAGTCTCATGATGATAAACACTTATAGGCTTCCTTTGGTTGTCAATAAGCTGTTTTATCATTCCAACTTAATCTGTTAAGTGATTCTTTTCTGGAGTGCTTGCCTTGAAGATGGAGCTCACCTAAAGCTTGGAGGCCATTGAAGTTTGATCTTGGGGTTCATTTGAGGATGTTACTGTTTTGCTGTTAATTGATAACACGAAATCATATATATATTTTGATGCATAATTCAACTAAAGTTTAACTGTTTTCGATCCGATTTCGGGTTATTTCCGTGTTGTTTGTCTGATGTTTTGCAGGTATTTGATGATCACGTCTAAACAAGGCAATATGAAGAAAAGAAGCAATCTCAGATGAAATATGGACGAAAACCGGGTGAAAACATCATGAAAAGCGCATAATGCTGTTTTTGCTGCTGTGACGACCGTCACAGCTCCATAACGACCGTCACACCTTGTGACGACCGTCATGCAGGCAAAAACGCCCCACTTCAGTTTCACGTAAAAGAAGCAGTTCCAAGTCCCAAATAGTGGACCACTACTCCCTGATTATTCTGCCTCAAAGTCCACTCTCTTCAATTATAACCGTTAGAATTCCATTTCTATAAAAAGGGAAGAAGGGGACCTCAGAAAGGGAGCCGCATTCATACAACGAAGTGCTGCCAATTTATTTCCAGAGCAACCTTTCCAGTTTTTAATATTCTTATTTATTTCTCTTTTCCTTTTCCGCATTCCTTTCATTCTTCTGTAATTTCTATTTCCGTTGTACGATCAAATTGGCATAAAGACCAGAATCCTGCCAACATCTGTGGAGGATCTGCCCAAAGGCCAATTGGAATATTTACAGGTTTCTCATTTCAATCGTAATTCCAATTTTATTATGTTGCATATTATTATTTATCATTTTCATTTATGTTTTACCTTTCCCAAATCCATGTCTAGCTAAATTTAGGTAATCGATATGTAGTAATAATTCGAAAGGGATTTGATAATAACCGGTTGAAAAATTGTCTTTTCAAAAGTAATTTATGGTCTGAGTGTTTAAAATTGATTTACTGAATAAACTTCGTCGCGAAAGCGAGAGCTTATTTAAAAGTAGTTTTGCCACGAAAGTGGGAAATTAATTAAGATACGAACCAACAAGCGAAAGCTGCGGCAAGATCAGATAGTAAACACTAGTCACTCATTTTAATAACAGCGAAAGCACTTTAAAATGAATTAGAACTTAGAGATTTCCAAAAAATAATTTTAACCCCGAACGGGATACGAAAGTGTACGTTTGGCCCTTAGAATTATGATTAGCGTCAATAACCATCGTGAGGCGAGAGTCTTCAAATCACCATTTTCTGCTTAAATAAACTTTGAAAATTATTTCATACACATGTAACTTGTCAAATCCCTGAAGAACACAATTGCTGCATATCGATTCAATTAATTAGACTTTAATTTACATTCTTAGTTCCCTTTAGTGACAAATCTTATTCCCTTAAACACATTCTACCTAGCTAAACATAGTAACTCCCGAGAACACTAGTTTGATTACGAGTCCCTGTGGGATCGATATCTATTATTACTACGCGATAGACTGTGCACTTGCAGTTGTTGCACCCCAAAATTTGCCCTCACAATACAAGACTTTGTGTTCTAAGAAGGTTCACAAGGTTCACAAGTTCTCAATTGGTCAGAAGAGTTGACAATTCCCACAGACAATGCACCTCCTAAGCAGTGCATCCAAAACTAGGGTTTTGACTTTAATCAGGCTAAATGGACTTCCAAGACTTCAAGTGAGCTTCATAACATCTTATATGTGTATAAGAACCCCCATGTCAAGTTTCAAGACTTTTCTCAAAAGTTTGCTCAGTCAGATGATCAGATAAGTCAAAAGCAGTCAATGCAGTTAAAAAGTCAAACTGAGGTCAACTGTGGTCAAACCAAAGTCAAACTTCATGATTTTTTTTGCCAACATCAAAGAGAGATTTGGTCCCAGGGGTATTTTGTTCATTTTACACAAATTCTACCAATTCCTTGAAGCCGGGCTGTTATTAAAATTCTGAGGCATTTGATGCGTTATGGTTTTGAGGCATTTATCAATCACCAGTTCTGATCATATTGAGATTTGGCATTTGGTCAGTGGAGTTTAATTACGATTAGTTTTGCTGTTGATGCTGAAAATGTTGTGACCATGGCGCACATCCGTGTTTGGTTATGAAATTGCTGGCTAGAATTTAAGTGGGAATGCAAGTGAATTTAATCAGTGGATGAGATTAGGATTACGGGCGAGACAAGTACACAGACAAGAATATCATTCGTGAATATTTATGGTTTATGACTAAGTTAATGATTTTAAATATTTGTGGATTTATTCGCAAACGTTTATAATTTATAACTAAGAAATAAATATAAATTCAAAGCTGAACAGTAATGGATATATAAATGAAGTTCTGACATTTTCATTTCATAAAAGATATCATGATACAAAAAGGAATAAATTGTTTCACATTCTGAATTGCTGTAAAATTTCAACTACAGATGTTACTTCTATCCTAAAAAGCCCTAAGTCCTAAAGAATTCTAAGTCTTCATGATGTCCCTCGATCTTCACCGCAAATCTCTGATTAACCTGCACAAAGAGAAACAGAACAAAACAGAAGCAGAGAAGGGTTAGAAGTTTGTTTTCGACACTCTCAGAACAGCGTCATCATCGAGTGCCGGGAGTGGCACAACCGAAGCTGCGTCCTACCCCTGTTACCGATCCGCGCCATTGGCGTCAGATCAAGTGGCTACTGTTTCTTATCAATGCGGGACAACCGAGAAAGATGAAGAGGTAAAAGAAGTTCGGGCCGATAAATGATTAACCGATAAATGATCTCTATCTCAAAGCCAAAACAAAATGCCATTCATCAAGTAAATATTGTAGCAACTATCAAGCAAATCTGTAAGGCCAATTGGAGGCTGGAAGTGCACGAAGTTAGCAAGAAAAATTATCCAACACAGAGGCTCAGTTGAGGACAACATCATAGCCTCTTATCACACAACAAACAGCACAAGTAATCCAGCCCTGAAAATCATAGAAGGAGATGTTAGGACCAAAAGAAACTAAGATTCATGCCTTGGAATGAGAACACCCCAAAACTGAATTCATACGCCACAAGTAAAAGGAAATCATGCTCAATTCACAAGCTGTAGAAGTAAAAGGAAATCATGCTCAATTCACAAGCTGTAAGACCAGTTCAATCCAGAAAAATAAGGAACCAAGCTCAATTTAAAAACAATTAGAACCGAGTCTAGTTCGAGAATTAACCGGAGCTAAAATTCAGAAGCCAAACAGGGAGCGAACCACAGCAGAAGGAACTGGGAAACAGGGCCCAAATCCATGATGGAAGCCATAACCGGACATTAAGGTCAAAAGGGACAATCGAGGGTGAACCCATAGGAGGCCCACATCTGCGAAACCAAAATCAAGAAAAAATGGTTTATCAAACAGATTGCAGTATCCAAAACTATATCAGCATCTGATAACATAGCTGTATCAGCCCAATATCAGAGTCAAAACTAAATGGCAATAGCATCCCTCAAAGGTTCAGACAAGCTGTCATCATCACCATATGACCATCCTCGGCGACGTTTGATTCGACCAAAGCGTTAGCACCTTTCTAAAAGAAGAAGAGAAACGTCAGCGCAACAAATATATCAGGTTCGAACAATAACAAATGCACAATATCAACAATAGCAAGCTGCAATCAACAACAGAACAGCACCAATAATCTCATGTCACATCTTTTACGTTGTTCCGACACCAGAGGCGTTGACCTTCCGCAAAACAAGCTTCATCAAGCAATAACATTATGGATAAGTAAGTAATAGAAGTATCGTAGTTACGCAATGTCCACACAAAACAAGCAAAGTCAAAAAGACGATTGAGAAATGCTCAGCCCTCAATTCATCTCGTCATCGGGCATAAGGTTCAAGCTGCTGGAAGGGCGGCAACCGAAGCTGTCACCAACCTCCTACTAAACATCAGACAAAGTAAAGACAAATTTCTTTCGCAGGCAGCAAAGATTTGCGCAGACAACTGCCTTTCCATCCCCAAGACAGTTACTTTATCATCATAACCACAACTTTTTTCTCGGTAAACGACATAAAACCGGCAGTCTCAAAGCTCAAGTTTATCCCTGAAAGCAGAAGAAGGAAATTCAGGTGGAAATAAACACAAGAATGCGACCCTGTCAGTTTCAAAGATAGCCCAGCAAGTAGGAGCATTGGCAGCTAGCAACACAAAGTAATTCACACAGCATACACGATAACCTGCCAATATAATTCACAAGCAGCTAGCAATATAGGAATGAAGCAATTCGCACAACAACACCGGTCATTGCCCACCTGCAGAGGTGCATTATCAACCCACAAAGACCTTAATATAAGAATAGAGTGAGAAAGTTCAAACCCTCAGAGCATGAAATCCATCACTTGTCATATCCCAACACGAATCAAGATAACTAGGACAAGAACAACGAGGTGCGCAATGAGTTACTCCAAACGCCACCATCGAAGTACATGAGAAACAGAAAACGATGTTAGATGCATGTCCAATACGAACGAACAAGAAGCAGAGATTGGATTGAAAGGAACAACGTACCCTGCATCCAGCTTATTCACAAAAAGACCTTCGAAGCTGTTTCTCCTCGGCACCAACTTCGTTTTCGTGGAAGCCCTCACAAGAGTGTATCAAATGTGAGCTTATTCTCTCTTCTGGGCTACTAATTCTTCTGGCCCAAAACCATCGCTTTCTACACCTGCCAAAACATAATGATTGGATTAGTAAACCCTTTGAGGAATATACCCTATGTTAAAAAGATCCTATTCAGATTCCTCAGCATCAAATCAAGATTCCCCAAATCAAATCCAATATTGAATTAAAGCTTTAATCAGATTGATACAAGAGATTACGATTTTGAATTTCCATTTAACAAACATTAAACAAAATTGGACGAAAAGGGGAAATTTTCAAACTGATTCATCCTAAATCGGAAACCCTAAATCAACAATCAATCAACATTCAAGTTAGTATTCATTGTTCATCCAAGATGTTTTGCATTCTGAAGACCTATAAAAGGAGGCTAAAGAGAAAGAGAAGAGGGATCGAAAATTATCGTAAGACACCGAAAATCACCATCGTAACCTAGAATATTGAGAAGAGAGAACGCTTATCTTTTCCGTTGAAAAAGACAATCCCAGGCACCGTGAGCTCAACCGACGGAGCATCTGTTCTTGTCATCTCCAAACACCGCCATCGCAAACATTCGGTAAGCTCTTGTTCTCATTAATCTCATTGAACTACTGACGTTTCTGAGTTGATTTCAGGTCCGAAAGTGGAAGGAAGCGACGAATGAAGAGATCGATTGCGGTCTGAGAAAGGTGGAAGAGATGCTAATCAAGCGATTTTGGGATCGAAGGGGGGCTTAGGGTTCCGTCGCTTCGTTTTTCCCCATTTGTTCTGTTCGTGTATCTTGTGGAAATGATTCCTGCACACACACTCACGATACCACACGTTTACCGTTAATCATCTCTCTAACCCTTTTTTAAACTAATTAATTGCTTTTTTTCTAAATAAACTAATAACATTTTACTAATTGGTTTTTTAACTATCTGGCTAATTAATCTTTTAAAAATCCATCCTAGTTATTTTTTAATTTCCAATTTAATCAACCGTACTCTCTTTATAACTAAAAACAACCTTTTTTTTTATTACAATCTTTTGCTAATTTAATTTTAACTTTTTCATTCTAATAACCTTTTTAAATAGTATTCCTTCATTAAAAAGAAAAAAAAAACTTTTATAAATAATTACGCCTTTTGTCAATTTGTTTAGTTAACAATAAAACTCCCTAGTATAGTAATCAACTTTTACAAACCCTAATTTTCACAAATGCCTCGCCGCAGGCAAAATTACAATTTTACCCTTAGCATTAGGTCAAAGAGCCGCCGCGCTCATTTTAGGGTTTCCCGCCGTGGAATCCTTAATTTAACCCTAATTACAACTTAACATTTCAACGTAGAGATTTGGAGTTTCTACACTCCACGTAAGCGTGTCCTTAAGATGAGTTTATTCCCCTTGAGACCTTGACCACAGTCAAGAAGTTTCTAACCTCCCTATTGAGGGGAACTACGATTACTCTGATTCCACTCCCGTAAGGATACGTAGGCACAAGATGTGATGTCTTGCCGAGTAAACTTAGAATTAACCCCCTTTATTATTTATTATTGCTTATTTATATTTTATTTATCTTTGCTATTTAATTATTTTGCTTATTATTTTGTAATTGTTTCTTGGATGTAAAGTTGTTTAATTATTTAATTATTATTATGGTTAGTAATTAGGGAGTGTAACAACATGTATGTAATATTAAAATAAATTTAGATCACTTTTAAATAAAGATAATTAAAATAAACACGTCACACACGTAAGTCGATTTTAATCGCCGTCTCACTTCCTAAGGATATCCCTCAAGTTGCCTACGAATAATGGTTAAGTGGGGTGTATAAAGCAAGTCCCTCGAATAAAAAAATCATCAAAGTCCCTTATGGTTGCCTTTACGAATCAAGTCCCTTTCGAAAAATGATGATGGTCCCTTATATGTGCTTATTACATCCCACAATGGCCTTCAAAGTCAAATTGTCCCTCACATACCCCTTAACATCCAAAGTAAGGACTACCTACTCCATTATAGTAGGGATAGTCTTACTAAAGGAAAGAATGAAGAATAAGAAAGACCTTTAAACATTAGGGTAGGTTACTCCTAGGTGCTTGCTCCCTTCAAAATTGTTTCGCACTTAAACAAATTTTCAACAAGTTTCAAACAAGTTCTTAACACATCCTTACATGGATTATTTATTAACTATTCTGAAAATTTTCTATTCACACACTACAATTTCAAAACAATTCAAAAGTGAGCTTAAGTACCTAAGAGCCCATGGATAACCATGGATGAAAAGGATGCTAATACCTTCCCTTTTCATAACCTACCCCCCCGGACCCAAAATATTCTCTAAGGTCTTTCCTGTTCTTTTATAACCTTTCCTTATGGATAAAATAAAAGTCGGTGGCGACTCTTGCTATCCGCAACATTGTTTAAAGTCAGTTCTCCCACCGTGTTACAGAACTGGCGACTCTGCTGGGGATTTATTTAAGAGGGGTACCCTTAGGAATTAAGATCACTTTAAATTGTTTGCCTTGTTTGCTTTATTATTATATTGTTGGGGTGCTCTTATGTGTGAAAGGTCCTAACCCGGATCTAGTGTACCTTAGGTAAATGGCAATAGACCAAGGAAACTGTACGACGTATATCGATACGGTTGATCTGGTGGCCATAGTTAGTGCGACTTCTTGGTTGGTGCTTATATTCCTTAAGTCAAGTTGAGGATAATATTGAGGCTGCCATATGTTGTCAATGCACTAACTGACTTTTAGAACCCTAGTTAACTCATCTTGGCCTTTAGAAAGTAGTGAGGTAACCGGCTTTGGTGCAGACTGAAGTTGGTTGACACTCGATACTACGCTCATTGAGATCTTAAACTTGGAGGGTTTTGGTTGGCAAGTAAGTTGCCTTCTGAACAACCACCCTTGTGAAGGATCAATGATATTGAGATCCCTTAGAACCTGGTTACTTTTGTAGGACAGGATGAACCATCTAACTTCAGGGGAGGGTACTTGCCTTTGAACCTCATGCAAGCCTTTAAACCTAGGGCTATGGTGTGACTTGTTTGTGTGTGCCACATGTTTGTGATTGAGCATGACATCATGACATCATCATGCATCATAAGCATATCATTTTCCCTAACCATTTCAAGGACCAAAGGATTTATCTTTGTTCTTTGTTGCAGGTCATGGCTTCTGCTCGTAGAAACACCATCAGGATCAACTTTGTAGGGATACCTGCTAAGCTCAAGGAGTTGGTTTCCCTAGTGCCTGATCATTCCCAGTTCAACAAGAGACATGGTCACTTATTGGATCTAGTTACTTCAGGGTTCAGTGAAGACATGATGAGTGTGCTGTTTCAGTTCTTTGACCCTAAGCACCATTGCTTTACATTTCCTGATTATCAGCTGGTTCCAACCATGGAGGAGTTCTCTAAACTTCTGGGTATACCTGTTCTTGATCAGAAGCCATTCACAGGCTTAGAGAAGGAGCTTAAACCAGAAGTTATTGCTGCAGCTCTACATCTGAAGAAGTCTGACATTGTTCTAGAGACGAGAAGTGGAGTTAAAGGTATTCTTGCCAAGGTATTAGTGGATAAAGCTCAAATGTTCTTGAAGGCTATGAGCTACGATGCTTTTGAGGAGATCTTAGCCTTATTGATTTATGGCTTAGTGTTGTTCCCCAATCCTGATCAGTTCATAGACGTTCATGCCATCAACATATTCCTGAGTCACAATCCAGTGCCTACCTTACTTGGAGACATCCTACATTCTCTTCACACCCGTACTACAAGGGCAAGAGGAACTTTGATGTGCTGCATACCTTTACTTTCTAGGTGGTTTATTTCTCACCTTCCTCGCTCAGTAATGAAGAATGAGCAAGGGTTCAGATGGTCCAAGAGGATCATGTCACCTTCTCACTCAGACATCCATTGGTGCTCCAGATCTATGGAGAATGTCACCATCATTGACCGTTGTGGGGAGTTTCCTAATGTGCCACTTCTAGGCATAAGAGGAGGTATCACCTACAACCCATCTCTAGCTTTACGACAGTTTGGTTACGCCCGGAGCGATGGTCCACATGACATGTTGATTCAGGGCATTGTGTTTGATTACGACAACGATCTTCAGGGTTACCGTCAGAGATTCATCCGAGCTTGGGGAAAGGTAAACAGGATTGACAGCAAGACACTGGAGCCTAAGTACACTATTCCTATGGAGGCTTATCTCAGATAGGTACGATCTCGTGCTCAGACACTCATGATGCCATATCCTGCCGTCCTACCAGTTACCATGGAACCTGTTGCTGAAGGAGACACAGCCTATACCATCCTTCACCCAGACATGCCTACTGATATGGAAGACTTGCAGAGATCATGGATCCAACTGAAAGAGCAAAGGGATACTTTCGAGGCTCATTACAAAGCAAGCCAGGCAAGGATCCTAGAGCTAACAAAGCTACTTCATGAGGAACGAAACCTCAACTCATACCTCAACACAAAGAGGAAACGTCCATGGGAGACTTAAAACCCCATCTTTTGTACTTATTTCGTTTTCATTTTTTGTAAGCCTAAAAGGCAAAACAAGTTATTACTAATAAAAAGTTACTTTCTTGATTGTTTAAGCAAATTTAAATCCTGCGGTCCTTGAAAACATTGCATATGCATTCCCATATCATTGCATCACAGGTTTATAATTGTGCACAGGTTTCTCATCTTCTCGCTGTTTATTTCAGCAATGGCTCTTGAACAATCAGTTAAGGATCTCCAGGCACAGAATGCACAGTTCCAAGAGCTGATCCTGAACCTATCCAAGGGGCAGGATGAATTGAAGACACTGCTGGCCAAGAAGACTAAGAAGGCTAGAAGGTCTGCTGGGCTGCTCAACATGGGAAGAAGGTTCAAAGGTCCTGTTAAGACCAAGGAACATGTTGAAGACTATGAATCTGAAGAATCTGAGCAGGAGAGAGGCAGTCTCCACAACACTATGGGGGACTCTGATTCTGAGGCTAACTACTACCATGAGCCTAACGAAGACAAATTCAAGATGCTGGTGGATAGAATGGATGCTATGGAATTACAGAAATCATCTGGGCTGGATTTTGAGGATTTGAGCTTGATATCTGGGGTGGTCATACCCATTGGGTTCAAAGTTCCTACATTTGTTGTCTATGATGGGGTCTCGTGTCCCAAATTGCATCTGAGGTCTTATGTCAGAAGAATTCAACCCCACACTGCTGATAAAAAGTTGTGGATCCATTTCTTTCAAGAGAGTTTATCTGGAGCTCAGCTAGAGTGGTATTGTCAGTTAGAGAGTGTCAACATCAGAGATTGGAATGACCTTGCTGAAGCTTTCTACAAGCAGTATCAATACAATGCTGACTTAGCCCCCACTCGCATGCAGCTTCAAAGCATGTCTATGGGTGCCAAAGAAAGCTTTAAGGAGTATGCTCAAAAGTGGAGAGACTTAGCTGGAAGAGTTCAACCCCCTTTGACTGATAGGGAGTTGGTTGATATGTTCATGTGTACGCTGAATGGTCCGTTTTACAGTCACCTCATTGGAAGCTCATCATCGGGCTTCACTGAGTTGATCATGACAGGAGAGCGAGTAGAGAATGGTATCAAGAGTGGTAAGATCCAAGTGGGCACTTCTTCATCAGGTGCTGCAAAGAAGCCTCCCACTGGGAAGAAAGAATCTAATGCTGTGTATGGTCAGCCTGATCGTAACAGAAGGCATCAGTCTGTTAGTGCAGTTCATATTTCAAATCCAACTCCTGCAACAACAGAGCAGCCTCAAGGCAACCAACAGAGGGCTAGAAGACAGTTCACGAAGATCAACATGTCAATGGCTCAGGCATTGCAACACTTGTTGAAAGCTGAACTTATTACCCTGAGGGAGGCCCCTCAGAATCCCAATGTTACCTCTCCCAAGTACAATCCCAATGCACGATGTGCATATCATTCAAACTGTCCAGGACATGATACTAATAACTGCTGGGTCTTGAAGAACAAAATTCAGGATATGATTGATGCTGGAGAAGTTGAGTTTGATCCACCAGGTACTCCAAATGTGATTACAGCTCCAATGCCAAATCACGAGAAGACTGTCAACGCCATTGATGAAGATATTGATGAAGATCTGCATGTCTATTCAGTTATGGAGTTGAGCACACCATTGTCTGTTATCAAAAAGAGGTTAGTACAAGCTGGGATCTTTCCAGGTTGTCATGAAGATTGTCTATATTGTACCTATAAGCCGGATAGTTGCTTCATTTTGAGAGATGGGATTCAACGTCTCATGGATAAATATACTATAGTGTTTGAAAGAAGACCAACATCTGTAGAAAGTATGGTGGATTATCTGACTCAGGGTAAGAAGATTGAAGAGGTTGACATGGTTGACAAAGTACCACTAAGAATCACTTCAAAGGGTCCCATTAAAATCACTCATCAGGGCCCAATCAAGATTACTGCTGAAGGTCCTGCGAAAGTTGTCGCTGAAGCCAGAGTAGCTCCTCTGATCATTACCACTCCTGGTCCTATTCCTTATACATCTGACAAAGCTGTGCCTTGGCACTATGGGTCTGATGTTTACATCCATGGTGTCAAGCAGGAGCCTTTACCTGATATGCCTGTTGACATTGATAATATTGCTGGATCTAGCAAGATCACTCGTAGTGGAAGAGTCTTCTCTCCTCCAGTTGCTTCTAAGAGTGCAGTTACTCCTGCTGTTACTTCCACCACTGATGCTCGGGGCAAGGGTCCTGTTATTGAGCCTGTATCTACTGATGTGCCAGCTGCTGATGACCTCTCTAAGCAGATGGAAGAAGTATTGAAAATCATTCGCAAGAGTGATTATGATATTGTTGATCAGCTGGGGCATACTCCCTCAAAGATTTCTATGCTCTCTCTGTTATTATGTTCTGAGGCTCATGCCAAGTCATTGATCAAGTTTCTAAAGATGGCTCATGTACCCAGTACAATTTCTGTGGACCAGTTTGAGAATTGTGTTGCTCACCTGACCTATGACAACGGGTTAGGATTTTCTGATGCTGACTTGACCCCTGCCAAGAGGGATCATAACAGGGCCTTGCATATTTCAATTGAATGCAGGGGCACTACCCTGTCTCATGTGCTGATAGACAATGGTTCCTCTCTGAATGTGTTGCCTAAGGAAGTCCTGAACAAGCTGAGTCCTGAAGATACGGTATTGAAGCCCAGTAATATTGTGGTAAAGGCTTTTGATGGTTCTAGAAGAGTAGTGCATGGGGAAATTGATCTTCCAATCAAGGTTGGCTCTCAGGTGTTTACTGCTACATTCTATGTGATGGATATTCGTCCTTCGTACTCATGTCTGCTTGGTCGTCCCTGGATCCATGGGGCAGGTGCTGTGACCTCCACATTACATCAAAAGTTGAGATATCCGGTGAATGGAAAAGTTGTTACTGTCTTTGGAGAGGAAGAATACTTCGCCAGCCATGTAAACACTTTCAAGTATCTGGAAGTAGAAGGTGAATACATTGAAACTCCATGTCAGTCATTTGAAGTGGTTCCCTGGGCTGTTAAGGATTGTGTGACTCCTCCTGCTGTGAAGAAGGTTCCTGTGGTCATCAGAAACCCTCCAACAATGGCAATGGCCTCCCTCAATGATGCAAAAGCTGTGGTGGAAGAAGGTGGTTGTACTATTTGGGGTCAGCTTCCTGATATTCCATACAAGTCTGACAAGTTTGGTTTGGGTTTCACTGCAGAGTCCCAGAAGGCTGTTCGTCGTGCTCGTGCTGTTCGTATCACCAATCAAGGGGTTATCAATGCTGTGGGAGATCAAGATGAAGACTACAACTTGGAGGCATGGATTTTTCCTACTGTGGGTGCTGGACTCAATAATTGGAAAGCTGAAGATGTTATCCCTATCTCCTTTAGTCAGGAGTAAATACTATTACTGTGTTATGTTTTTAACAATTAAAACTTTCAAGCCATGTGCCTTACCCGGGGCACAATGGTGTGCTTGTTACGGGTTGTCATTTCATTTGCATACTTCATTCAATAAAATCAGTGGACGTTTCGTTTTCGTAAATATTGTGTTCCTTGTCTTTCTTTTTCTTTTATTTTTGCTTTATCAGCTATGTGTTCTTACACACACCCACGTCACTAAAATGCAGATCCTCATCCACTCTGGATCCAGTTGATAACAGTTCTACTATTGCCAATTACAATTTCGAGAATCCGATCTATCAAACTGAAGACGGAAACGAGGACGATTGTGAAATACCTGTAGAGCTTGCTAGGTTGTTACAACAAGAAGAGAAAGCTATACAGCCACATGAAGAGCCAGTCGAAGTTGTGAATCTGGGAACTGAAGAAAACAGAAAAGAGGTCAAAATAGGGGCTGATTTAGAGGACAGTGTCAAGAGCAGGTTGATTCAGATGCTACGTGACTATGTGGAGATCTTTGCTTGGTCTTATGAAGATATGCCAGGGTTGGATACAGACATTGTGGTTCACCGTTTGCCAGTGAAAGAAGATTGTCGTCCAAAGAAGCAGAAGGTTCGTCGTATGCGTCCTGAAATGTCATAAAAGATCAAAGCAGAGGTAATGAAACAGTTCAATGCAGGGTTCTTGGCCGTAACTTCTTATCCTCAGTGGGTTGCAAATGTGGTACCAGTTCCTAAAAAAGATGGTAAGGTACGTATGTGTGTAGACTACAGAGATCTGAACAAGGCTAGCCCTAAAGATGACTTTCCACTTCCTCATATTGATATTCTGGTAGACAACACTGCTCAGCATAAGGTATTCTCTTTTATGGATGGTTTCTCTGGTTACAATCAAATCAAGATGGCACCTGAAGATATGGAGAAGACTACATTTGTGACACAGTGGGGCACCTTTTGCTATAAGGTAATGCCATTTGGTTTGAAGAATGCAGGGGCAACATATCAGCGTGCTATGGTGGCTTTGTTTCATGATATGATTCATCATGAGATAGAGGTATATGTGGATGATATGATAGCCAGGTCTCAGAATGAAGAACAACATCTTGATCATCTGCACAAGTTGTTTGAGAGGTTGAAGAAATACAGGTTGAGATTAAATCCAAACAAGTGTACTTTTGGAGTTAGATCTGGAAAGCTCCTGGGTTTCATTGTCAGTGGAAAAGGTATTGAAGTGGATCCTGCAAATGTGAAAGCTATACGAGAGATGCCAGCTCCCCGTACTGAGAAGGAGGTTAGAGGTTTCTTGGGACGATTGAACTACATTGCAAGATTTATTTCCCAATTAACTACCATCTGTGAGCCAATCTTCAAGTTGTTGAAGAAAGATCAGGTGATGGAATGGAATGATGAGTGCCAGACTGCCTTTGATGAAATCAAGAGATATTTGCTAGAACCTCCAATTTTAATGCCACCAGTTGATGGAAGACCCTTGATTATGTATTTAACAGTATTAGACAACTCAATGGGGTGTGTATTGGGGCAACATGACGAGTCTGGTCGAAAAGAGCAGGCAATATACTACCTTAGCAAAAAGTTTACCGACTGTGAAACAAGATACTCACTGCTCGAGAAAACTTGTTGTGCTTTGGCATGGGCTGCTCGCCGACTAAGACAGTATATGTTGACCCATACTACCTTATTGATTTCAAAAATGGATCCAATCAAGTACATATTTGAGAAACCTGCTCTCTCCGGAAGAATTGCAAGATGGCAAATGATCTTGACAGAATATGATATACAGTATACTACTCAGAAGGCCATTAAGGGGAGTGTTGTTGCTGATCATTTGGCTCATCTAATAAGAACATTAAGAAGATTGTACAGAAGATGACTGTTACTTACAAGGATTGGCACGAGATGTTACCATTTGCTCTGCATGGTTATCGTACTACAATACGTACTTCAACAGGGGCAACCCCATTCTCCTTAGTCTATGGTATGGAAGCAGTTCTTCCTATTGAAGTTCAGATCCCCTCCTTGAGAATTATGAAGGATGCAGGCTTGGATGAAGATGAGTGGATTCAGACTCGACTTGACCAGATAAATTTGATTGATGAGAAAAGGTTAGCAGCAGTTTGTCATAGCCAGATGTACCAGAAACGGATGATCAAAGCTTTTAACAAGAAGGTTAAGCCAAAGGTATATCAGGCTGGTGACTTGGTAATCAAGCGTATCATATTACCACAGGGTGATCCTAGGGGCAAGTGGACTCCAACATATGAGGGACCATTTGTAGTCAAGACAGTGTTCTCAGGAGGTGCCATGATACTGACTACAATGGATGGTGAAGACTTCCCACAACCTGTAAACGCAGACATAGTTAAAAAATACTACGCATGAAAAAGAGACCCGCTAGGTTGACAGGCCTAGGCAAAAATAAGGGCATCCCGGCAAACCAAAAGGGTTTGGGCAAAAATTAGGGATATATATATATAAAAAGATGTACACCCGGCAAGTCGAAAACCTGAAAAGGCGGCTTGGGCAAAAAAGGGTATCCCGGTGGATTGAAAACCTGAAAGGGCAATCCAGGCAAAAGTTAGGGATTAAAGCGTATGACTATGTCTCGTTTGGATCACTCATGAAACTGCAACCAGTTGTACTACTTACTCAAGCTTAAACAGATAAAGCTCAATCCAATCGTTTCCGTCTCAACAGCAAGAAGATGAGATACTTGAGTGGCAATAGTAGAATTGAAACTCAATAGGATTATTTCCCACATAGCTGATTCTTTTTGTAAAACTTCATGACAAAATTCTCTTACTAGGGTTTATGTCTCCTTGTACAAACTTACCCGTGTATGGGTCACTTTTGATATAAATAAATTCCATATTTTG
This sequence comes from Lathyrus sativus, assembly GCA_963859935.3. Classification (NCBI taxonomy): domain Eukaryota; kingdom Viridiplantae; phylum Streptophyta; class Magnoliopsida; order Fabales; family Fabaceae; genus Lathyrus; species Lathyrus sativus. The sequence continues at coordinate 55,822,497 of OZ012735.1, read as the reverse complement.
AATCCAGATTTACTTTTACCCTATTTACATAAGCGAAACGTCCATTGGTTGTGTTTGAATGTATGTATGCCTTTGAATATGATTGATGTTTACCAGAAATGCATGTATGCTTTTAATATGATTGATGTTTACCAGAAACGCATGTATGCTTTTAATATGATTGATGTTTACCAGAAATGCATGAAAATGCAGTAATAGTATTTACTAAGGACGAACGAGGGAAGGATTTCAACGAAGCTTCGCCGGTTCATCTTTACAAGACAGTTACAAACCATCAGTAGGACTAATCCATTTTCACAAAGTCTAATCTCCCCTGGAATTTATATCCATCTCTTTTATCCTCATACGGATATACGGGAAATTACTTTCCAATAAGGGCACGATGAACGAAGACGGGATGTTATACTTATCCTACTATCAAACGAAAACGAAGGTTATCTATACCCTACTATCCCCAACAACGGGAGGTTATCTATACCTTGTTATCCCCAACAACGGGAGGTTATCTATACCTTGTTATTCCCAGCAGACGGAGGGTTATATATTCTTCAACAACGAATCGGGATTTATTTTCCTTGGCCAGCAGTTGTTATACAAGGATATCCAGACACTTCCAGCAGTGTCATAGCATACATACATCATTTACATCATACCATAACATATATGTCTATAGTACATTACCTAAGTGCATCATGTCATACATGCATACATAAAGCATAAACTAATGTTGTTATACAGAATGCTACCTTGTTTTCAGGTTAATTATCCAACAAACAAGCTTATGATCTTTGGGACTGCTTCATTGTAACCTCAGGGTTACTTTATCCTCCTGATGAGCTTCTTATTACTTTGGGACTGCTTTATTGTAACCTCAGGGTTATTTTATCCTCCTGATAGCCTCTCATGACTTCAAGACTGCTTTAGAGCTACTGATTGCTCTATCCTCCTGAAATCATCCTATTACTTCAAGACTGCTTTAGAGCTATTCATTGCTCTATCCTCATGAGGTCATATTACTACTTCAAGACTGCTTTAGAGCTATTCATTGCTCTATCCTCCTGAAGCCATCTAATTATTTCAAGACTGCTTTAGAGTTATCCATTGCTCTATCCTCCTGAAACTACATTATTATTTCAAGACTGCTTTAGAGCTATCCATTGCTCTATCCTCCTGAAATCATTACTTCAAGACTGCTTTAGAGCTATTGATTGCTCTATCCTCCTGAAGACATATCACATTATTATTTCAAGACTGCTTTAGAACCATTCATTGTTCTATCCTCCTGAAATCATATCATTGCTTCAAGACTGCTTTAGGGTTATCACTATTGATTGCTCTATCCTCATGAAGGCATGCTGCTACATCATTATTATTCCAGACTCCTGACAGCTTTCATCATACACCCATATTTTGAACTGCTCCCCCCCTAGTGGCATCTTTAAGCCCACTCAATCATATTCAACTAGCCATCTGTACCACTCTAGTGCACTGGTGAGTGCAAATTTTTGGGCTTTTGTGTTCAATCCCCTTCAACCTTCCAGGTTACGACTGGCAAATATACCAATCTAACCCCTCAGGTTTCAGAAAATTGAACAGGGGCAGCTGTTGCACCCCAAAATTTGACCTCACAATACAAGACTTTGTGTTCTAAGAAGGTTCACAAGGTTCACAAGTTCTCAATTGGTCAGAAGAGTTGACAATTCCCACAGACAATGCACCTCCTAAGCAGTGCATCCAAAACTAGGGTTTTGACTTTAATCAGGCTAAATGGACTTCCAAGACTTCAAGTGAGCTTCATAACATCTTATATGTGTATAAGAACCCCCATGTCAAGTTTCAAGACTTTTCTCAAAAGTTTGCTCAGTCAGATGATCAGATAAGTCAAAAGCAGTCAATGCAGTTAAAAAGTCAAACTGAGGTCAACTGTGGTCAAACCAAAGTCAAACTTCATGATTTTTTTTGCCAACATCAAAGAGAGATTTGGTCCCAGGGGTATTTTGGTCATTTTACACAAATTCTACCAATTCCTTGAAGCCGGGCTGTTATTAAAATTCTGAGGCATTTGATGCGTTATGGTTTTGAGGCATTTATCAATCACCAGTTCTGATCATATTGAGATTTGGCATTTGGTCAGTGGAGTTTAATTACGATTAGTTTTGCTGTTGATGCTGAAAATGTTGTGACCATGGCGCACATCCGTGTTTGGTTATAAAATTGCTGGCTAGAATTTAAGTGGGAATGCAAGTGAATTTAATCAGTGGATGAGATTAGGATTACGGGCGAGACAAGTACACAGACAAGAATATCATTCGTGAATATTTATGGTTTATGACTAAGTTAATGATTTTAAATATTTGTGGATTTATTCGCAAACGTTTATAATTTATAACTAAGAAATAAATATAAATTCAAAGCTGAACAGTAATGGATATATAAATGAAGTTCTGACATTTTCATTTCATAAAAGATATCATGATACAAAAAGGAATAAATTGTTTCACATTCTGAATTGCTGTAAAATTTCAACTACAGATGTTACTTCTATCCTAAAAAGCCCTAAGTCCTAAAGAATTCTAAGTCTTCATGATGTCCCTCGATCTTCACCGCAAATCTCTGATTAACCTGCACAAAGAGAAACAGAACAAAACAGAAGCAGAGAAGGGTTAGAAGTTTGTTTTCGACACTCTCAGAACAGCGTCATCATCGAGTGCCGGGAGTGGCACAACCGAAGCTGCGTCCTACCCCCGTTACCGATCCGCGCCATTGGCGTCAGATCAAGTGGCTACTGTTTCTTATCAATGCGGGACAACCGAGAAAGATGAAGAGGTAAAAGAAGTTCGGGCCGATAAATGATTAACCGATAAATGATCTCTATCTCAAAGCCAAAACAAAATGCCATTCATCAAGTAAATATTGTAGCAACTATCAAGCAAATCTGTAAGGCCAATTGGAGGCTGGAAGTGCACGAAGTTAGCAAGAAAAATTATCCAACACAGAGGCTCAGTTGAGGACAACATCATAGCCTCTTATCACACAACAAACAGCACAAGTAATCCAGCCCTGAAAATCATAGAAGGAGATGTTAGGACCAAAAGAAACTAAGATTCATGCCTTGGAATGAGAACACCCCAAAACTGAATTCATACGCCACAAGTAAAAGGAAATCATGCTCAATTCACAAGCTGTAGAAGTAAAAGGAAATCATGCTCAATTCACAAGCTGTAAGACCAGTTCAATCCAGAAAAATAAGGAACCAAGCTCAATTTAAAAACAATTAGAACCGAGTCTAGTTCGAGAATTAACCGGAGCTAAAATTCAGAAGCCAAACAGGGCGCGAACCACAGCAGAAGGAACTGGGAAACAGGGCCCAAATCCATGATGGAAGCCATAACCGGACATTAAGGTCAAAAGGGACAATCGAGGGTGAACCCATAGGAGGCCCACATCTGCGAAACCAAAATCAAGAAAAAATGGTTTATCAAACAGATTGCAGTATCCAAAACTATATCAGCATCTGATAACATAGCTGTATCAGCCCAATATCAGAGTCAAAACTAAATGGCAATAGCATCCCTCAAAGGTTCAGACAAGCTGTCATCATCACCATATGACCATCCTCGGCGACGTTTGATTCGACCAAAGCGTTAGCACCTTTCTAAAAGAAGAAGAGAAACGTCAGCGCAACAAATATATCAGGTTCGAACAATAACAAATGCACAATATCAACAATAGCAAGCTGTAATCAACAACAGAACAACACCAATAATCTCATGTCACATCTTTTACGTTGTTCCGACACCAGAGGCGTTGACCTTCCGCAAAACAAGCTTCATCAAGCAATAACATTATGGATAAGTAAGTAATAGAAGTATCGTAGTTACGCAATGTCCACACAAAACAAGCAAAGTCAAAAAGACGATTGAGAAATGCTCAGCCCTCAATTCATCTCGTCATCGGGCATAAGGTTCAAGCTGCTGGAAGGGCGGCAACCGAAGCTGTCACCAACCTCCTACTAAACATCAGACAAAGTAAAGACAAATTTCTTTCGCAGGCAGCAAAGATTTGCGCAGACAACTGCCTTTCCATCCCCAAGACAGTTACTTTATCATCATAACCACAACCTTTTTCTCGGTAAACGACATAAAACCGGCAGTCTCAAAGCTCAAGTTTATCCCTGAAAGCAGAAGAAGGAAATTCAGGTGGAAATAAACACAAGAATGCGACCCTGTCAGTTTCAAAGATAGCCCAGCAAGTAGGAGCATTGGCAGCTAGCAACACAAAGTAATTCACACAGCATACACGATAACCTGCCAATATAATTCACAAGCAGCTAGCAATATAGGAATGAAGCAATTCGCACAACAACACCGGTCATTGCCCACCTGCAGAGGTGCATTATCAACCCACAAAGACCTTAATATAAGAATAGAGTGAGAAAGTTCAAACCCTCAGAGCATGAAATCCATCACTTGTCATATCCCAACACGAATCAAGATAACTAGGACAAGAACAACGAGGTGCGCAATGAGTTACTCCAAACGCCACCATCGAAGTACATGAGAAACAGAAAACGATGTTAGATGCATGTCCAATACGAACGAACAAGAAGCAGAGATTGGATTGAAAGGAACAACGTACCCTGCATCCAGCTTATTCACAAAAAGACCTTCGAAGCTGTTTCTCCTCGGCACCAACTTCGTTTTCGTGGAAGCCCTCACAAGAGTGTATCAAATGTGAGCTTATTCTCTCTTCTGGGCTACTAATTCTTCTGGCCCAAAACCATCGCTTTCTACACCTGCCAAAACATAATGATTGGATTAGTAAACCCTTTGAGGAATATACCCTATGTTAAAAAGATCCTATTCAGATTCCTCAGCATCAAATCAAGATTCCCCAAATCAAATCCAATATTGAATTAAAGCTTTAATCAGATTGATACAAGAGATTACGATTTTGAATTTCCATTTAACAAACATTAAACAAAATTGGACGAAAAGGGGAAATTTTCAAACTGATTCATCCTAAATCGGAAACCCTAAATCAACAATCAATCAACATTCAAGTTAGTATTCATTGTTCATCCAAGATGTTTTGCATTCTGAAGACCTATAAAAGGAGGCTAAAGAGAAAGAGAAGAGGGATCGAAAATTATCGTAAGACACCGAAAATCACCATCGTAACCTAGAAAATTGAGAAGAGAGAACGCTTATCTTTTCCGTTGAAAAAGACAATCCCAGGCACCGTGAGCTCAACCGACGGAGCATCTGTTCTTGTCATCTCCAAACACCGCCATCGCAAACATTCGGTAAGCTCTTGTTCTCATTAATCTCATTGAACTACTGACGTTTCTGAGTTGATTTCAGGTCCGAAAGTGGAAGGAAGCGACGAATGAAGAGATCGATTGCGGTCTGAGAAAGGTGGAAGAGATGCTAATCAAGCGATTTTGGGATCGAAGGGGGGCTTAGGGTTCCGTCGCTTCGTTTTTCCCCATTTGTTCTGTTCGTGTATCTTGTGGAAATGATTCCTGCACACACACTCACGATACCACACGTTTACCGTTAATCATCTCTCTAACCCTTTTTTAAACTAATTAATTGCTTTTTTTCTAAATAAACTAATAACATTTTACTAATTGGTTTTTTAACTATCTGGCTAATTAATCTTTTAAAAATCCATCCTAGTTATTTTTTAATTTCCAATTTAATCAACCGTACTCTCTTTATAACTAAAAACAACCTTTTTTTTTATTACAATCTTTTGCTAATTTAATTTTAACTTTTTCATTCTAATAACCTTTTTAAATAGTATTCCTTCATTAAAAAGAAAAAAAAACTTTTATAAATAATTACGCCTTTTGTCAATTTGTTTAGTTAACAATAAAACTCCCTAGTATAGTAATCAACTTTTACAAACCCTAATTTTCACAAATGCCTCGCCGCAGGCAAAATTACAATTTTACCCTTAGCATTAGGTCAAAGAGCCGCCGCGCTCATTTTAGGGTTTCCCGCCGTGGAATCCCTAATTTAACCCTAATTACAACTTAACATTTCAACGTAGAGATTTGGAGTTTCTACACTCCACGTAAGCGTGTCCTTAAGATGCGTTTATTCCCCTTGAGACCTTGACCACAGTCAAGAAGTTTCTAACCTCCCTATTGAGGGGAACTACGATTACTCTGATTCCACTCCCGTAAGGATACGTAGGCACAAGATGCGATGTCTTGCCGAGTAAACTTAGAATTAACCCCCTTTATTATTTATTATTGCTTATTTATATTTTATTTATCTTTGCTATTTAATTATTTTGCTTATTATTTTGTAATTGTTTCTTGGATGTAAAGTTGTTTAATTATTTAATTATTATTATGGTTAGTAATTAGGGAGTGTAACAACATGTATGTAATATTAAAATAAATTTAGATCACTTTTAAATAAAGATAATTAAAATAAACACGTCACACACGTAAGTCGATTTTAATCGCCGTCTCACTTCCTAAGGATATCCCTCAAGTTGCCTACGAATAATGGTTAAGTGGGGTGTATAAAGCAAGTCCCTCGAATAAAAAAATCATCAAAGTCCCTTATGGTTGCCTTTACGAATCAAGTCCCTTTCGAAAAATGATGATGGTCCCTTATATGTGCTTATTACATCCCACAATGGCCTTCAAAGTCAAATTGTCCCTCACATACCCCTTAACATCCAAAGTAAGGACTACCTACTCCATTATAGTAGGGATAGTCTTACTAAAGGAAAGAATGAAGAATAAGAAAGACCTTTAAACATTAGGGTAGGTTACTCCTAGGTGCTTGCTCCCTTCAAAATTGTTTCGCACTTAAACAAATTTTCAACAAGTTTCAAACAAGTTCTTAACACATCCTTACATGGATTATTTATTAACTATTCTGAAAATTTTCTATTCACACACTACAATTTCAAAACAATTCAAAAGTGAGCTTAAGTACCTAAGAGCCCATGGATAACCATGGATGAAAAGGATGCTAATACCTTCCCTTTTCATAACCTACCCCCCGGACCCAAAATATTCTCTAAGGTCTTTCCTGTTCTTTTATAACCTTTCCTTATGGATAAAATAAAAGTCGGTGGCGACTCTTGCTATCCGCAACATTGTTTAAAGTCAGTTCTCCCACCGTGTTACAGCAGTTAGGTTGTATTAGACATAGAAAGTCGCGATCAAGTTTTTGGCGCCGTTGCCGGGGACCCGTTTAGTCAATAGTGTAACCTTCTGTTACGCCGTATAGACTAGGTTAATTATTTTCATTTTTCCTTTACTAGTGCTGTCAATTGTATGCCAAGTAATCGCTCACAAGGCGATATCTTGAAACCTTCAGTCGCAGAACTAGAACGCTTCTTACATCTAAGAAGCTGAATCATTGAGTACCAACTCAAACATAACATTCTCGATCCTCTCACTCCCATTCCCAAATCCGAAGAAGAATCAAACATGGCTGAAGGACCTCCAAACAAACCGTTGAAGGCATACGCTACACCCTCTCAGATGGAGCCTAGAAGTAGCATTGCTGCCCCAGCTATTACCCGAAATGATTTTGAGCTGAAACCTTCATTGCTGTCAGCTGTACAACAAAACCAATTCTCAGGAAACGCAACTGAGGATCCGAACGAATATCTAACGAAGTTTGTACAATACGCAGACACGGTGCAAGCAAATGGAGTAACTCCAGACGCGATAAGACTTCGTCTTTTCCCATTCTCTCTTAGAGACAGAGCGTGGACATGGTTACAATCTTTACCATCCAACTCCGTTACAACGTGGGAACAATTGAAGAACGTCTTCTTAGCGAGATATTTTCCGCCAAGCAAAACTGCTATGCTTAGAGCTCAAATCAACGGATTTCGACAAAAAGATACTGAATCTCTTTACGAAGCATGGGAACGATTCAAAGATATGATGAGAACATGTCCTCACCACGGTCTAGAAGACTGGGTGACAATCCATACTTTTTATAATGGGCTTTTATACAATACTAGATTGACAATAGACGCCGCCGCGGGCGGTGCACTTATGGATAAGCCATACGACGAAGCCTATCAATTAATCGAAAACATGTCTCAAAACCAATGCCAATGGGGAGGTGAACGTACTCCAACAGACAAAACCACAACGAAAGGTGGGATGTACGAGATCAGCAGTCTTGAAAAGTTCAACGCTAAAGTAGATGCTCTAGCACAGAAGATTGATAGTCTGACCGTTAACCCCGCTGCAACCGTCGCTGCCGTAACTCCAAATTGCGAGTTATGCGGAAGTACCACTCATAATGCACCCGAATACCCATTTCTAGCCGGAATCCCACCAGACCAAGTAAATTATGCTCAAGGAAATCCCTACGCAAATACTTACAACCCAGGTTGGCGAAATCATCCAAACTTTTCCTACAAAAGCGAAAATGCAGTGCAAATGCCTACTGCTCCGCCAGGATATCAGAAACCAGCTGCTGCTCAGACTGCACCTAGGAAATCAAACCTCGAATTGATGATGGAAAAATTCATAGCTACTCAAGCTCAAACAAACAAAGAATTCCTGAATCAAAACATACACACTAGCGAGCAAATTGAACAGTTGACCGGAAAAGTAGACGCTTTAGCCACCCACAATAAAATGCTAGAAACACAGATATCACAAGTTGTCGCTACTGCGAAAATCGGCGCCGGCTGAACAGAAGAGTCGCCACCGTGCGTTATTTATCCCACGGGAGGGAAAGGAAACGCTCAGAGTAAACCTCACACAACACGGGAAAGGTATGGTCGTCGCAACCAAAACCTGGATTCGGGAGTCGGTTACGCAAGGGGAAGGTATTAGCACCCCTCACGTCCGTCGTACTCGACGGGATCCACGCTTGTTTCGGGTATGGATTGTTATTCTACCTAAACTAAAGGTCAAAGGTTAAAAGAAAATAAAAGGGAAATAAAATGACTCGGCAAAGTATCGCACTTTATGCCTACGTATTCCCGTCTGGAACGAGAAATCAGAGTCAACGTAGTTCGCCTACCTGCGGGAAAGGAGGGGAAGGTTGCTCGCTAGGATATCGCATCCTATGCCTACGTACTTTCATACAGCATGAAAGATCAGAGCAAACGTAGTTCGGGCCACGGAAGACACAGGTTTGTCTTGATTGATTTTATTCCTTCTGAAAAAGGGTTTTCTGATTAGCAGTCCAAGCGGACAAAAAATGACGTTTTGATGAGTTCACATTCTTTTACGGAAGAAGTGTCTTTTATTGTATTTAAAATCTTATTGTGTTTTTCTGTTTGTTTTGAGAAAGAAGAGACAGAACTCTAACCTATGGTTGCGAAGGGAAACAAACTATCCTAATGTTATCATGCATGGGTTAAGACCTAGTGTCTATCATGCTCCTCTCTTGCGCAGAGAGAAACAGAGATCCTAAGGGAATAGACGGAAAATAGAAACAATATCAGATATATACAGTAAAACAGTAAAATGCATGAATGCAACAATACAAGCGAGGCAAGGGAGTCCCACTCAACCTCGAACCTAGAAAACAATGGGCAAAAGTGAACAGACTTCACTTTCAACCCAACAGGGTAGACAACAAACAATACAGTCAGGAAAACCAATCAATACATCAAGGAATGAAATACAGCAAAATCAACAGCCTCAGCAGCTCTGCATCAATATCCATCTTCAAGTCATCTCCAATCAACTCCAGGCTTCAGTCAGCAGCAGTCTCTATCTTCGCAGTCTTCATGCAAGGGCTCCGGTTGTCAATCTTCAGTCTACAATGGCTTTTCTTCAAGTCCTATCCTCCAAGCTGAGGGATCAATCACAAGAGTGAATTGGGTGTTAAGCAATTAGTTGACTACCAATGGTGGTAAACCAACTGCCACTAACACATAAGACATTTTCTCTCAAGAGTTCTATCCCTCAGACAATAGCACCAAGCCTTCCAAAGGAAGGGGGTGAGTGTCTCAGAGAGACTCTGTATCACAGAGAGGAATGGAGGCAGTCAAAACCTTCCATGTTTGAGAATCAAGCTTTCTAACCTAGAGCTCTGCCTAGTTCCTAAACCCTAATCTCCTTAACAGCTGATGGCAAAAATCTCCTTTCCAACTCTGGAAGTTGGTCTTCAGTCTCTGGATCTCCAATGGCTTCCTCATCCTCAGTCTTCAGCTCTCCCAAATCCCCAGACAGTCCCAATACCCAAACAAGCAAGCAATCATCCCCAAAGGGCACACCACACCAGTCAATCAGATACAGACAGTACATTAATAGCAGTAGGGGAATCCTGACTTTTCTAAGGGGATCTAATAACTACCTATAGCCCCTATAGTCCCATAGCTAAACTATTTAATCCCTAAATCCTAAGGGAAATGAACTACTTCTCCTAAGTTGTCACTTAAAACCCTAATTTGTTCATGTTGTTTCCACCTAAACTAATCAACTAAAACTAACTCCTAAAAATATGAATTAAATTGTATTTACAAGTTTAATATCTAAACTAAACAACCTAAAAATAATGGACAAAAAAAATTAAAGCAGTTAATAGAACAAAAATTAACAAATTTATGTATGAAATGAAACTATTTAAAATGCTATTTATTTGAAAAATATGGCAAAAATATCAAATAAAAAATAAAATGCAATTTTTATTTTTTATAATTTTCTAGACTCTTCAAAGAAAATTATGCAAAAAGAATCATCAAAAAATAATGATTTTCCAATTTTATATGATTTTTATAAGATGCATGAAAAAATGAAAGAAAATAAAAAGAATTAGAAAAGAAATAAATGGGGGGTGAGAATAGCAGGGCCAAATAGTTCAAGTTAGTGGGCTTTACACGCGTGGGGGTGTCAATAGCATCTGAGCCCATTTCCCTCTACTAAATGAAACGGTGCGTTTCATTATTTGAAATCTCCCTCCGTTTTGAACTTTTGATCGCGTCCGTCGGATGAGTCTCCAAGTCAAAGGTCAAAGTGTGATCGTGTGGCCCAGGGATCGTCTCCTACCTCCAGCAAACCCTAGGTCCTGCAACTCATCCCCATGCACGAACCTTACACCTTTCTGTTCTCCTTCAACTCTCCATGGATTCATTCGATGTCAAGAGCAAAATTGCTCTAAATTCCTCCCTCTACACAGCCATACCCTTAGTTCTTCCTAAAACTCACTCACGAAGCAAACTCGATAGGTATAACAGTTCTGATCCACCATTTCCAACTGATATCAATCCTCTCAATTCTCTCCAATTATTGCCCTAACATACTCTACACCTTGCACTGATCATTTCAAGCCATTAACCTATGATTATCGTGCTGTAATCTAAGAGTTATAAGCCTTAACAGAATTGGTACATCCTGCTCAAACTCCATGAAACTTCTCCAAAATCATCCCAATCAATCCTCTATCCTATCTTAACCATTCTACCATATCAAAACCCTAAGATTCTAACTAAATCAGGCAATACGAAGAGAAAACAAACCTGGTGCAATTGGTGAAAACAGGTATGCAACTCTTTGAATTTGGTGCTTGCAGTAATTGAAACTTGTTCAGTAACCTTGATGATGAATTCTGTATGCAGTAATTAGTGTGTAAACCTCATGAATCTTGTCCTTGAGAAGTTCTTGCAATTTGGATGGTTGTCTTGAATAGCACAATTCTTCCTCCAATTCTACCAATCTTGATGTGGATTATGGTGTTTGAATGATGATGATGAAGATTCAATCAAAAGATAAGAGGATTGATGGAGATTTGGGAGAGTTTGTGAAGCTTATGCAAAAATGAGAAAGTGTGTAAAACTTGGGGTTTTGAACAAATGAAATCACCAACCATGGCATGAACCATCTTGCATCAATATATACATGAGGTTAGAACCTCCTAGAAACTTGGAGAAGTTTCCCTTGCATTCTTTCCATTGAATTTGGTTTATGTTTCTTCTATTGCAAGCAACCATGAATATCTCAAAAATTATGAACTAAGCTCAAAATTCTACTTTAGCCAATGTCTTTAAAATGATCTTTCCATTCAAAATGACCTATAATTTTGCTTCATTTGGCCAAGATATGAAAAATCTCATTTTTAAGTCCATTTTTATTCATTAAATCCAACAATTTTGAAACCTTGTGCTATGAATCTTTCCAATCTCTCATGGTCACTTTTCTAGACTCAAAATGTCATTTGGAACAAGTTTGATGTTGTAAAGTTTTCCATTTGAAGCTTCCTTGCATGATTTTTGGGCATAGGTTAAAATGACCTGTAATTCACAAATAACAAAAATACCCTTTTCTTGCCAAGACCATAAGTAGAGTTCCACACATACTATGAAGGCATACCATACCATTCTATAAAGCTAAGACAATAAGGAACAACTCTTATGTTGACCAGAAGTTCATTTAAAATCTCCTTGAGGGGTAAAAATTGCTTTGAAGTCAGGTCACTTTTACAGACAAAATTTCAGATACCTCAGATGACCTGTAACTTGCAAGGACCATAACTTGAGTTCTATAAATATCCTTGATGTATTCCACCACTCAAATTAAAGGTATTGAGATCCTCTACAAGTTTCATGTTGGCCAAGGATCCATTTGAAGCTTGCATTTTGACTTATCTTGCTTGGAAATTTGACCTAAACTAGGGGATTTTACATAGAAACCCTAATTTAGAAACTCCTCTTCTCCTTGATTTATCTTGATTTCTTCTTAGCATAACAACATATCCTTAGTCTCCATGTCAAATGATGAACCCCACATCTCTTCAATAGCTCTCACTGCCTCTCCAATCAATCCTTTAACCTAGGGTTGACCCAGGGTTGACCCAAATGAAACCCTAATTGACTGCCTTCAACTGCAATACTTGTGATCACACCAAGGACTTGCCTCCTTCTTCCAATGACTTTCTAAGTCTACCATGATGTCTAGATACTCTCCATGCCTCCAATTCACAGCTCACAACTTCTTTGTTGATCCTCAGATACCCTCAGATAGGAGATAGATGCACTTGCTTGATCCATTGGCTTGATAGCTTTCAAATTCTTTCTGATGACTTGAATGAGACTGAATCAGGATAATAACTTCTTGATAGGCCTCTAGAGATGATAATAATGATTGGTCCCCTGTTGGATGACTTGCTATGCTTATGCTATGCAGATGGTTAGGCTATGTACATGACTCTATATGCAAATGCTAATGATATTGAAACATAAACCAAGTGAATAAGGTTGGGCAAATTTTAGGGTGCAACAACTGCCCCTATTCAAGCGACTTGGACCCGATTGGGTGAAGAGCCCGGAGCCTTCAGACATTCGCGGTACGAGACGGTTGAATACCAGTGAAACCAGAAATTTGCCAACCGCAGAAATAAACTATGCTCCTGCTCGGGGAACGACATTCATCAGCTGAATCTGACTGTTGTGACAACCCACTGGTCTCGCGCGACCGTGCTGGGGATTATTTTCATCGTTCTGAAAAAGATTCTATCATCGCAGAGACGGAACACTGTCCACGTCAGGACGCCTGCTTCTTCAATTCGAAAAAACTTCCACACTTTGCTTGGGATGTCTCGTCTGCCTTCTCGTCAGAAATAAATCGTCCCCGTTAGGAATAAACTCTTCCACGTTAGGAATAACCGTCCATGTTAGTAACAACATCGTCCACGTTAGGACTCACTTTCCCACGTAAGGAATGACCTTTCTTTCCACGTCAGGAATCTCCATCTGTCCACGTTAGGAATTGATCTTGATCTGAATCTGTCCACGCCAGGACTAAACTTCTTCATGCCATTAATACATCGCCCACGTTAGGACTCACCTTTCCACGTAAGGAATCTCATTTCCTTTCGATCTGTCCACGTAAGGACTCCAACTTGTTCCACGTAAGGAATCACATCTTTATCTGATGAAATAATGGAACCTATCCACGTCAAGACTCGCACGTCTTAGACTTGCTGGGGAAATAAGACTTTGTCCATGCCAGGACTCATACTGCGCCAACAACACGAAGAAGGATAAATTTGTCCATGTCAGGACTCTCGTATCTTGTCATCACGAAGAAATATAAACTTGTCCACGTCAGGACGCACATTTCACCGTCACGAATAAAGCTATCTGCTGGAAATAAATTGTCCACGTCAGGACACCAACACAAAGAACAACCAACCTTCGCCCACGTCAGGACTCCACACCCAATCAATACCGAGAACTCGAACCTGTCCACGTTAGGACTAACACACATCATCAACTTGAGGAAATGTCCACGCTAGGACTCCACATTCCAACAATCATCTCTAGCACAAAGAAATCCCGTCAATAAAATTGTCCACGTTAGGACTCATCCTTCCATTGGTTCGCGAACTTCTTATCACTGATGTTACAGCAACTTCGAGGCTGACTCTACTGGGGATATCTGAAAACCAAACTACCGGACGCCTGCCCTGATAATCGGCGGTGGCCTCTGAAATTCTGACTCCTGAAACCCGTTGATGACAAACAACTCTGCTTGGGAATGAGGAGACATTATGCCTACTGACTCTGGCGGGGAAAACATGAGAAATTCACAAAGAAAACTTCATCATGATAACTCTGTGAGGAATAATGCCAAAGCTGACACTTCATTGAATGTCTCACGTCGATATCCTGAATGTTTTATTGATCTACCTGCCAGAGAAACAATACTTGAAACAAACAGTTAGCCAACCTAGTTTATGTTTCAAAATGCATGCGTTTGACAACGATGCAATGCTCCATTCGACATGGAAATGCTACGCTTTTATTTGGTGGATGCGATTACGACACTATATGCCTGATGCAAATGCAGACTCGAACTGCTGGGTGCAGCAATTACTTCAGCAAAATAAATGCTGAAGATGATGCCAACTCTGCTGGGGATAGCCAGGTGCTACAGAATTATTCCAGCAAAATAAATGCTGGGAGAGTGAAGTCCGCTCAGCTGGGAAATTGGGAACTTGAACCAATCACCTCGTTGAAGCGATACCCTGCTGGGGAATGTAACTTTGCTGGAGAGTAGCAGATGCGCCTGGTATGATTGAACTTCTGTTGGAAAGTGAACGGAGATCCCACGATATTCTGACAAAATAAATGCCATGACCCACACCAACTTTGCTGGGGAAAGTAGATGACCCTGCGAGGAAATGTGAACTTGCCTGAACACAGCTCCCAAAATATTAATCTTCTGCTTGAGATGCACTGTCGGAATACAGCCTTATAATTTTGGAATCGTCAATTCTGCTGAGGATAAATGACTTTACTGGAAAATGCCCTCTGGATAAGCTACGACTAGCTGGAGAATTCTATCCTTCTTTAGGAAGAACATGCATGACCCGTGTGAGGGTCGAGTCTTTTGTCACTGCGGTCTCTTGGTCATCTTCCTCGTACGGCTATGAAACCTGCAACAACACAAACAAGACAAGACCAGCCTATGCGACCAAATCGATTCAGGTTAGTGACGTTATTTTTAGTTAATTCAACGCTTTAGCAATTGTTGGCAAGGGCCAGTGATGTTATACACATGCTAGTTTCAGTAAACTTAGGCGCTTTATCATGCACAAAACAGTAAAGAACCAGCATCACAAGTACTGAATAACATATTTTATTGATTGGGCCCCTGAATGGGCGGAGTTTTGTACACGGGTTGTAACTCCTGAAAAGAGGAAGCTACGCAAAGCAGATATACAAGTATGCACAAGAAGCATTGACAAATTAGATTTGTACACATGTCGGCAACGGGATGCAGACGAACACCACAAACTGATCCTCCTATGACTCATCCGACTCTAATGCTTTCCCGGTATTCACACTTCTGAAGAGGTTGTATCAGATACCCGATCCTTTAGGCATATTCTCCCGCACTGATGCTCACTGTGACATCAAATTCGGACCACATTCATTTGCTTTTCAAATCCCTAACTTTTGCGTGAACCGCCCTTTACGGGTTTTCAGTTCACCGGGATACCCCTTTTTGCCGAAGCCGCCCAGTGTAGGTTTTCAACTTCGCGGGTGTACATTTTTTCAATTTTTATCCCTAACTTTTGCCCGAACCTTTTATTTTGTTTTTGGTTCGCCAGGATGCCCCATTTTTGCCTGGACTCTCTTTTTTCTGTCCAGCGGGTCTATTTTAAGCAAAGTATTTTTTAACTGCGTCCGAATTCACAGGTGACATGAAGTCTTCACCGTCCATAGTGGACAACAACAACGCTCCTCCTGAGAAGACTTTCCTGACAACGTATGGCCCTTCGTAGTTGGGGGTCCACTTGCCCCTGTGATCTGCTTGCGGCGGGAGAATCCTTTTTAGCACAAGGTCGCCCGTCTGAAAGCTTCGCGGATGTATCTTCTTATCATATGCTTTCTTCATTCGGCTCTGGTACAAACGACCGTATGCTAGAGAAGCTAGCCTCTTCTCATCCATCAAACTCAATTGGTTCAACCTGTCTTTCACCCATTCTGCCTCGTCCAGCTGAACATCTCGCAATACCCTCAGAGAAGGGATCTCAACTTCCAATGGTAATACCGCTTCCATTCCGTATACTAACGAGAACGGGGTCGCCCCGGTTGATGTGCGTACCGTCGTACGATAACCGTGCAAAGCGAAGGGTAGCATCTCATGCCAATCCTTATAGGTCACCACCATCTTCTGAACGATCTTCTTGATATTCTTATTGGCCGCCTCAACAGCGCCATTCATCTTGGGTCGGTACGGGGAGGAGTTGTGATGTTCGATCTTGAAATTCTGACAGAGCTCCTTCATCATTTTGTTGTTCAGGTTCGAACCGTTGTCCGTGATTATCCGCTCGGGGATCCCATATCAGCAAATGATATCTCTCTTGATGAATCTGGCCACCACTTGCTTCGTTACATTTACGTAGGACACTGCTTCCACCCACTTGGTGAAATAATCGATTGCTACTAGGATGAACCGATGCCCGTTAGAAGCTGTCGGCTCAATCTTTCCAATCATATCGATTCCCCACATCGAAAATGGCCATGTCGATGACATCACATTTAGAGGACTTGGAGGCACATGGATCTTGTCAGCATAGATTTGGCACTTGTGGCACTTCCTCGCAAACTTGAAACAGTCAGTCTCCATAGTCAGCCAAAAATAACCTGCCCTCAGCAGCTTTCTCGTCATAGCATGCCCACCAGCATGTGTACCAAAGGTACCTTCGTGGATTTCCTCCATGAGCAACTTTGCCTCTCTTTCATCTACACAACGCAACAACACTAAATCGTGATTTCTTCTGTATAAGACGCCATCCGGATTCAAATAGAAATTACCCGCTAATCTCCTGAGAGTCTTCTGATCTTGACTGGATGCCCCAGCCGGATACTCTTTATTCTTCAGGAAATTAAGGATATCAAAATACCACGGTTTGTTGTCGGATGCTTCGTCAATGGCAAATACATAAGCTGGCCTGTCAAGCCGAGAGATAACGATTCGGGGAGCCTCGTTCCATAAGTTGACTTTGTACATGGAAGACAAAGTGGCGAGGGCGTCAGCCATTTGATTCTCTGCTCGCGGCACATGATGTAACTCAACCTTGTCGAAGAAAGGCAACAATCTCCTTGCATAATTCATATAATGTATCAGATTGGGCTGACGTGTCTCCCATTCCCCTTTGATTTGATTCACTACCAGAGCTGAGTCTCCGTATACGTCCAAATTCTTGATTCGCAAATCAATGGCTTCTTCAAGCCCCATTATACAAGCTTCGTATTCGGCTTCATTATTGGTAACAGCAAAGGTCAATCGAGCAGTAAACGGGATGTGCGACCCGTGCGGCGTAGTGATGATTGCCCCTATTCCGCTACCGTAAGCATTCACAGCTCCGTCAAATATCATCTTCCATTTGGAACCCAACTCTGGTCCCTCGTCTGGCAACGACTCTTCACAATCTTTCATCTTTAGGTACATGATATCCTCGTCAGGAAAATCAAACCTCATTGATTGGTAATCTTCAATAGGCTGCTCAGCCAAATACTCAGACAACACACTCCCCTTTATAGCCTTTTGCGAGACGTATTGAATGTCATATTCAGTCAAGACCATCTGCCACCGGGCAATTCTCCCTGACAACGCCTGCTTTTCGAATACATATTTGATAGGATCCATCTTCGAGATGAGCATGGTTGTATGATTCAGCATGTATTGCCTCAAACGCTTGGCGGCCCAGGCTAGCGCGCAACAAGTTTTCTCGAGCATTGAGTATCGAGATTCACAATCTGTAAATTTCTTACTCAAGTAATAGATTGCATGCTCTTTTCTCCCTGTCTCGTCATGCTGACCGAGAACACAACCCATGCTCCCCTTAAGAACCGTCAAATACATTATCAAGGGTCTCCCTGCTACTGGGGGTATCAAAATAGGAGGCTCCTGCAAATACTGCTTTATTTTATCGAACGCCTTTTGACAATTTTCGTTCCACGTTACAGCTTGATCTTTCTTCAACAGCTTGAATAATGGTTCACACGTGGCTGTTAGGTGAGATATGAACCGGGCGATGTAGTTCAACCTCCCTAAAAACCCGCGCACCTCCTTCTCTGTTTTAGGCGTCGGCATTTCTTGGATCGCTTTTATTTTGGCAGGATCGACCTCTATTCCTCTTTCACTTACGATAAACCCCAACAGTTTACCCGATCTCACCCCGAAGGTGCATTTGTTAGGGTTCAGCCTCAGCCTGAACTTCCTAAGCCTTTTAAATAATTTCAGCAGATTCACCAGATGCTCTTCCTCCGTCTGGGATTTGGCAATCATATCGTCAACATAAACTTCGATCTCTTTATGCATCATGTCATGGAAAAGAGTCGTCATCGCACGCTGATATGTTGCCCCAGCATTTTTCAAACCAAAGGGCATCACTTTGTAGCAAAATGTTCCCCAAGGCGTTATGAAAGTGGTCTTCTCCATATCCTATGGTGCCATTTTAATCTGGTTATAGCCTGAAAAGCCATCCATGAAGGAGAATACGGAGTACTGAGCAGTATTATCAACTAGCACGTCAATATGAGGAAGCGGAAAATCGTCTTTTGGGCTTGCTTTATTCAAATCCCTATAATCCACACACATTCGAACCTTGCCATCTTTCTTTGGCACTGGTACGATGTTAGCAACCCATGAGGGATATTTTGTCACAGCCAGGAAACCAGCGTCCCATTGTTTTTGAACTTCCTCTTTGATCTTCACTGCCATGTCTGGTCGAGTTCTGCGAAGCTTTTGTTTGACGGGCGGGAAGTCTTCCTTCAGTGGCAGGCGGTGCACAACCATATCTGTATCGAGCCCTGGCATATCTTCATACGACCAAGCGAATACATCATTATACTCCCGGAGCATTTCAACCAGTCTTCGCTTGATATCGCTCTGCAGTGCGGCCCCGATACGAATATTCTTCTCAACCCCTTCCGACCCCAAGTTGATAACTTCGATGACCTCATCGTGAGGCAGAATGGCTCTTTCCTCTTGCTTCACCAACCAAGACAGTTCTTCAGGAACGTCACTATCTTCGACAACCTCTTCTTCGGCCTGAAATACCGGGTGCTCAAAGTCGGGACGAGTCATAGGTGGTTCAAGGATGTCGTCTGAAAATGTTATCATGCAAAAGGAATGGTTAAGTGCTTCAAAATGCGTATAAAGCGCATAACCACGTCGCCATTTTATTGAAAAATACAAAATAAGAAAGACAGAGATTACAGTATTTGCACATGAAAAAACGCCCTTTATTTAATGATTAACACGCAATGTTCATAACAACACAGCCCTAAGCAAATCCTGATGCCCCGGGCAAGACATCAGATTATTCAACAATTAATAAAACAAAGCATTACTGTTTAAGAGTCACAGGAACAAACTCCTGAATAGACCAGTTGCACAGTCCCTGTCCTGGCGTGCTAGGCTGAATCCAGGCATCCATATCACAGTCGCTGTCTCCTTCGTCAGACTCCGAAGCAGCATTGACGGTCCCATGACATACTCCACTGGCAGAGATGGTTATTGGCCCTCTGAAACGGGGTGCCCCCACAACAGGAGTTGACGACGACGGTTGGTATCCCAGCCCGAACCGGTCCATCTTCACAGGAATATCCAGCACCTTGCCCCAGCCCTTGGCTTCTCCTGCCTCCACTAGAGCTTGAGCTTCTTTATACGATGAAACGGTTATCTCTGACGCTTTGCTCGGCCCGGGACCTTTGTCCTTGATACACAACCCTTCAAATGCCTAGCAGGGTGTCTCGTGGATCTCTCCGTCGACCTCCACATATTTGAATGACGATAGATGGCTGACCAAGATGTCTTCTTCTCCGCATACGGTGACTACGCTGTCTCCGACCATATATTTCAACTTCTGATGCAGGGTAGACGTAACTGCCCCAGCCCCATGGATCCAAGGTCTTCCAAGCAGGCAGCTGTACGCAGGCTGTATATCCATGATATAAAATTCAGTGGAAAACAACTCCGACCCCACCTGTAGAGGCAATGTTATCGATCCAAAGACTGTTCTCCGCGTGCCGTCAAACGCTCTGACTACCAAGTCACTGGGCGTGCACAAGATTCCTCTAACATCCAGCTTCATCATCGCCTTCTTAGGCATCACATTCAAAGATGATCCGGTGTCGACCAATACATGCGACATTACTGATCCTCTACACTCAACAGATATGTGCAACACCATATTATGATCTCTCCCTTTCGGGGTCAAATCGAAGTCAGTAAAGCCCAAGCCGTGGCCGGCATTCACATGTGCCAACACTCCTTCCAACTGATTTACAGAGACGTCTTGGGGTACGAAGGAAGTGTCCAGGACTTTCAGCAAAGCATTTCTGTGAGCTTCAAAACATAGCAGCAATGACAGGATGGATATTTTGGACGGCGTCTGCTGCAGATGCTCCACGATCTTATAATCACTTTTTCGAATCAAGCGCATGAACTCTTCTACATCTTTCGATGCCGATTCTTTTTCACTGGCTTGCACTGGAACATTCTCAACCACTTTCCCTTTTCCTTTTGCTAGTCTTTCGGCCTCCACTTCAGGTGATATAAAGATCCTACCACTCCTTGTCATACCTCCCGAACCAACAACATTATCCACAGCCTCGGCTGGCTGCTTATTAACATCAATCTTTATCCCGTCACAATACACCTCCAACCCATATGACCAGGGGACTGCTCTTGTGTTCTCGTACGGGATCGGCCCGACCTTAGTTATAGTGATCGGTGGTCGCTGAGCTGGTGCTGCAATAGTAATTGTCTTTCGAGGAATTGTTACAGTGGCCACATCACTCTGATCATCTGCTACTGCCCCTGCGGGCTCTTCAATTGCTGCTCGGTCAAACTGCAATGTGCCTCCATCAATTAAAGCCTGAACGCCTTTCTTCAAATCATCACATCCCCCAGCTAGGGTCCAGCATTCTACACAATACTCGTCACATCCTGGATAAACACCCCCTTGTAACAGTCGGCTCTTTATCTCGCTTAGCGGAGTCTTTAAATCTTCGACATTCATGATCAGATTCAACCCTTCCTCAGTCAGAATGGCGTTCGCCCCGTGATTGGGCATGGGTTTCTGCACTATATTCGGACCTGCTGTTCCAAAATTGATAGTCTTATTGTCCAAAAGATCCTGCACAACGTGCTTAAAAGCATGGCAACCCTCTATATCGTGGCCCGGAGCCCCTGAATGAAACTCACAGTGCCTGCTTGCATCATAACCAAACGGAGGAGTCCCCGTTATCGGTGCCAGAGTTCTCTTCTCTACCAGGTTCAAACCCAGCAATGTCTGCAATAAATCAGCATATGTCGTGGGAGGCTTCTCAAACACTCTTCTTGGTTTACCACCCTGGAATC
Organism: Lathyrus sativus; assembly: GCA_963859935.3. Lineage (NCBI taxonomy): Eukaryota > Viridiplantae > Streptophyta > Magnoliopsida > Fabales > Fabaceae > Lathyrus > Lathyrus sativus. The sequence goes on along the minus strand of OZ012735.1, from coordinate 55,800,662 downwards.
TTCGCTGAGCCTGCTGTGCCCCTTGCTGAGGCTGCTGCTGCTGCATTGGCTGCTGCTGAGACGGTTGTTGTTGCTGAAGTGGTTGTTGCTGGTACGGGATAGTAACACTCGCCACCTGCTGCGGCTGACGATATTGGTTTCGTCCCCTGCCTCGGCCTCGGCCTCCAAACACTGCGCTTGCCTCGCCCTGACGGCGGCCACCAAAAGCCTTCCTATTACTGCCAGATGCAGTTGATTCCTCAACCTGGAATTTTCCTTGCTTGATGTTACGCTCAATCTTTTCTCCCATCAGAATTAGGTCTGAAAAACTAGCCAGGGATGTATGAAACAGCATGTCATGAAACAAGCCTGTGAATGTGCCGACGAACATGTCATTCATTTCCTTGTCTTCTACAGGAGGACGGACCCTGGCAGCCATATCGCGCCACCTTTGCGTGTACTCTTTAAAACTTTCCCCCTTCTTCTGCGACAGCCCTGCCAATTGGACCCGATTGGGTGCCAAGTCGCTGTTATACTTGTAGTGAGCTACGAATGCCTCCGCCAATTGCTTCCATGTCTTGATATCGGTTGGCTCCAACCCCATATACCACTCTAGGGAAGGACCCGACAGACTATCTTGAAAGAAGTGCATTAGCATTCTTTCATCAGTTGAGTATGCAGACATCTTTCTGTAATAAGCCCGTACGTGCACTTTCGGACACGTGTCCCCTTTATATTTGTCAAACGCAGGAGCTTTGAATTTGATTGGCACCCTCAAGCCAGGTACCAAACCCATTGTTTCCATGTCCAGGCCCACAACACTTTGGTTCAGGACCCCCCTCATCTGCTCTTCTAGCATTCTGATCTTCTGGGAGTCATCCATTGGCCCTTCGAAACCTCCGCCGGAAAAAGCGTCCTCCTGCTGATCTTCTTGCCACATACCATTCCCGGCTCCATACCCGTCATATCCATTATTACGTCCAGCCCTGATCTGCTTCATCTCCGGACCTCGGCCTCTGTTGCCGTATCCCTGAACACCTCCAGCAGGCCCAAAAGCCATGAACCCAGCGCCGTTTCCATTCTCGAAACCTCCATAGCCCTGATTGGCCACGCCATAACCATCAAAGCCTTGAGCATTGAAACCATATTTCCCAGCATTATCGAATCCCTGATCATTGAACCCGAATCCAACATTGACAAAGCCGTTGCCTCCCATATTATCACCCAAGTTGACGTCCCCAAGCCCAACGTTATGGACAGCAGTCTCGTTCCCAACTCCGACGTTACCATTCACAGCAGCGGTAGCGTTGTTGACATTAGCAGCGGGTATATTGACTACAGGTGGAGCCACTGGCGTGGGAGTGCCATCTCCATGAGCAGTATCGACTCGTACGGACTGATGATCCTCGTTACCATGACTAGCATTTCGGGCCAACAGAGGTTGGACCATGGCTTGCAAATTCTCCTGACCTTTTGCAATAGCTTCCATGGTCTGCATGAAGAGAGTGAGCTTCTCGCGCACATCTTGCATCTCGTTCTGCATTTGATCCATGATTCTTCGACAGTTGGTGCGGGTAGAATAGCGGTGCGGGTGCTGATCTGCAATCCTGGAAAGTACACGGTGCAGAGCAGGAAATAAGATAACATCCAATGATTACCTGTAATGTAATATGAATATGAATGCAATGCAATGTGTGTGTCTGTGCATTAGGGAAGTTCATTCCCCGATTCTAGTGTGAAGGTGCCGGTGCAGTGACAGTGCTAATAATATAAAGATCAGAGCTGAATCACAGAAAGCCTCATATATTGCTGAGAAACCAATAAACCCAGAATACAATGTTACCAAAGGTACAAAGAGAAGGCATGACCTCGACCAACAATCCTGGTGATGGTCAGCACTGTGCAAATAAAGCATACAAGTTACTACATGAAATGATCAAATCCTCCCATAAGTCTGGTATTCTTATAGCAACTTCTTGGTCTCCGGGTGACTGGGTCGAGCAAGAAGCCCTTCGACAAGTTGGTTTCTTTTCTTAAGAACACGGCGTACGTCTTCAGCAGTTTCTTCCCATGCCCCCTCTCCGAAGCGATCTTCTAGTTTACGCTTCTGGGACACAGCTTCGTCTCTCCCTTTGATGGCCTTGTTTAGTGCATTCTGGAGACTATACCGAGTCATCACTTCTTCCTCACACTTCTTGATGCTGGACTTCAATTGCTCTTCAAGGTCGGAGATTTGCTGCTTCAACTTATCTTCCCTCTTCTTATTGTTGGTGAGCGTGGCATTCCAAGTCTTATTACAAGAAGAGATCTCTCGGTGAGCGATGTCAAGCGCTTTATTCTTGGATTCAAGCATGTCATGGGAACTTCTGAACTCTTGCCCCAGACGTTCGCGCTTCTTCCTCTCCTCAGTTAGCTTCGCGCTTAATCTGTTCATTAGCTCAATCTGCTGTTGGAAAGCATGGACGGCCTTGTTTTTCTCGCTACGTATCTGGGCTAGCTCCTGCTCTAACCCTTCGTTGATCTTCAACAAGGCTTCTTTTTCTCTCACCACCTGCTCGTAGGCTTCCCTAGAAACAGTAGTTGGCTCCGCTACCGGAATAGGGACCAGAATTGGTGCATCTGGAAATGGCATCCTCAACTGACTGGATCTCTCCCGAATCCAAACTCTATAAGGTACATAGGCCTGACAGTCATTCTTTCCTAACAACGGCTTCCCTCTTCGGTTAATGCTCGTCCAGGCATGCTGCAACTTGGCCAATAACTCCCCCTTCACATCTCCAGTGAAGTATAGAGATTCCTGTACTTCTTCCTCTTTTGGCGGGTTCTTCAGGGCATATCCGAACTGACGGACGAACAGAGAAGGGTTGTGGTTGATACACCCTTTTCTCCCTATCAGCGGAACATTAGGGTAACCAGAACAACTGAAGATAAGCTCAGATCCCAGCAGATCTCTATCAAACCAATCAACGTCTTCAGAAGTTAACCTCATCATATGCTCTGGCCAGTCGGGCGTGATTGCATTATCCATGAAAGGTCCCCTAGATGGAAAATGGCTTTTAAACCACATATACAGCAAAGGTACGCAACAGGAGACATTCTTGCCTCTCCTGTTTTCATTCCTATAGTGCATCGAATGGTAAAAGTCCCCGATCAGTGTTGGTACTGGGTTACCGACAGCAAATAGATGAAATGCATCCATGTCCACGAAGTTTGGGAAGTTAGGGAACAACACTATCCCATAAATGCAGAGGGCCAAAATAGCGTTAAAGACCACCCAACACCCATTCTTGGCGTACTCTTGAGCCTTACCAACCAGAAACTGAAGAGAAAAACCCGGAACCCCTCGCCACGCAGTCATCAACAAGTCAGAAGCATTCATATGCAGGGCTTTGGCTAAATCCTCCAAATTGGGCTCAGCGGCTGAGTGAATAAAAGGAACTGCATTCTGGACTGGCAGCTCAGTAAACTCTACATACTCCTCCATGGTGGGCCCCAAGATAAAGTCCGTAAACGTGAAACATCTTAAAGCCGGGTCGTAGAATTGCATTAAGGTGTACAGCCCATTCAATTCATCCTCAGTAGACCTGCGCACTAAACCCAACAACCGTCTGTAACTCTGCCTGAAGCTTCTAAGAACATCCTCATTTGCGAGAGAAATCAAACCCAGGAGTGGAGTAATATCAGGGACAGGTAGCTTATACGCAACGGTCATCCTCAAACCAGCCATGATCAAATACTCAGAAGTCCCGACACTAGAACCGGGGGAATGCAAATGCACCTGCAGCACAGACACACGTTAGTGGGATGCAATGATAATGGGTATGCAAACAATGCAATGCAAATAACATGCAACAGGGACCAACTGCCATGGCTGCATAGCCTGAACTATATCAAGAAGTCTCAGATAAACCCTCTAGAAGTCCTCAAACCCAGGTCTCGGATAGACCTATAATAAAGCTCCAACAACGGTCTATGACAGACCTCAAACCATAACTCAGACTGGTCTCTGGTAGACCTCAAATCATATCTCCAAATGGTCTCTGACAGACCTCAGAACTATCCAACTGGTCTCTGACAGACCTCATAACACCTCTCCAAATGGTCTCTGACAGACCTCATAACTCTTCATAAATACCCAGGATCTCTGATCAAGGAATAACCGGTAGTCTAAAAGTCTAGTTACCTGCATAACCCCAAACCCTCTCACAGGTGGATGTCCTAGTAACTGACAAAGGTATGGCATCCTATGCGGTCGTCGGCGTCACAGACTTTCAGGGTTGATGATACGATTCCCAGAAGGAGTGGCATCATCAAATCCTGAAGAGGCCTCACTTAGCCAACTTCCAAATGATCGGTCCCCAGAGTCGACAATCCAACTAACCAGCAACCCAAGCCACCCAAAGGGCAGGACAGGAGGCCAACCAGAAGAACCTCGTCTGAGTGTAGATTTCGCGGGACACTAGGACATGCAAAGCATGTGCGCGCCCACTAATCTCTACTCTAAGTCTAAGGTGCACTCAAGCCCAGGTCCGGCTTCTCACTCAATATTATAACACCCGTCACACCCCCAATATACAGCAATAATAATCAATATATATATATAATGCTGAAAAATAAAGGTCAGAAATATAAATCCATACAAAATCCACGACGGGAAAACAAGCGTTAGGATTGACTCTCTTAAGGGACGTTGGATCCCAAATGCATAAGAACTATCGCAGTCCTTAGCAGCCAGGGGACGTTGGATCCCCAGCAGAGTCGCCAGCTGTCGCTACTGCGAAAATCGGCGCCGGCTGAACAGAAGAGTCGCCACCGTGCGTTATTTATCCCACGGGAGGGAAAGGAAACGCTCAGAGTAAACCTCGCACAACACGGGAAAGGTATGGTCGTCGCAACCAAAACCTGGATTCGGGAGTCGGTTACGCAAGGGGAAGGTATTAGCACCCCTCACGTCCGTCGTACTCGACGGGATCCACGCTTGTTTCGGGTATGGATTGTTATTCTACCTAAACTAAAGGTCAAAGGTTAAAAGAAAATAAAAGGGAAATAAAATGACTCGGCAAAGTATCGCACTTTATGCCTACGTATTCCCGTCTGGAACGAGAAATCAGAGTCAACGTAGTTCGCCTACCTGCGGGAAAGGAGGGGAAGGTTGCTCGCTAGGATATCGCATCCTATGCCTACGTACTTTCATACAGCATGAAAGATCAGAGCAAACGTAGTTCGGGCCACAGAAGACACAGGTTTGTCTTGATTGATTTTATTCCTTCTGAAAAAGGGTTTTCTGATTAGCAGTCCAAGCGGACAAAAAATGACGTTTTGATGAGTTCACATTCTTTTACGGAAGAAGTGTCTTTTATTGTATTTAAAATCTTATTGTGTTTTTCTGTTTGTTTTGAGAAAGAAGAGACAGAACTCTAACCTATGGTTGCGAAGGGAAACAAACTATCCTAATGTTATCATGCATGGGTTAAGACCTAGTGTCTATCATGCTCCTCTCTTGCGCAGAGAGAAACAGAGATCCTAAGGGAATAGACGGAAAATAGAAACAATATCAGATATATACAGTAAAACAGTAAAATGCATGAATGCAACAATACAAGCGAGGCAAGGGAGTCCCACTCAACCTCGAACCTGGAAAACAATGGGCAAAAGTGAACAGACTTCACTTTCAACCCAACAGGGTAGACAACAAACAATACAGTCAGGAAAACCAATCAATACATCAAGGAATGAAATACAGCAAAATCAACAGCCTCAGCAGCTCTGCATCAATATCCATCTTCAAGTCATCTCCAATCAACTCCAGGCTTCACTCAGCAGCAGTCTCTATCTTCGCAGTCTTCATGCAAGGGCTCCGGTTGTCAATCTTCAGTCTACAATGGCTTTTCTTCAAGTCCTATCCTCCAAGCTGAGGGATCAATCACAAGAGTGAATTGGGTGTTAAGCAATTAGTTGACTACCAATGGTGGTAAACCAACTGCCACTAACACATAAGACATTTTCTCTCAAGAGTTCTATCCCTCAGACAATAGCACCAAGCCTTCCAAAGGAAGGGGGTGAGTGTCTCAGAGAGACTCTGTATCACAGAGAGGAATGGAGGCAGTCAAAACCTTCCATGTTTGAGAATCAAGCTTTCTAACCTAGAGCTCTGCCTAGTTCCTAAACCCTAATCTCCTTAACAGCTGATGGCAAAAATCTCCTTTCCAACTCTGGAAGTTGGCCTTCAGTCTCTGGATCTCCAATGGCTTCCTCATCCTCAGTCTTCAGCTCTCCCAAATCCCCAGACAATCCCAATACCCAAACAAGCAAGCAATCATCCCCAAAGGGCACACCACACCAGTCAATCAGATACAGACAGTACATTAATAGCAGTAGGGGAATCCTGACTTTTCTAAGGGGATCTAATAACTACCCATAGCCCCTATAGTCCCATAGCTAAACTATTTAATCCCTAAATCCTAAGGGAAATGAACTACTTCTCCTAAGTTGTCACTTAAAACCCTAATTTGTTCATGTTGTTTCCACCTAAACTAATCAACTAAAACTAACTCCTAAAAATATGAATTAAATTGTATTTACAAGTTTAATATCTAAACTAAACAACCTAAAAAGAATGGACAAAAAAAATTAAAGCAATTAATAGAACAAAAATTAACAAATTTATATATGAAATGAAACTATTTAAAATGCTATTTATTTGAAAAATATGGCAAAAACATCAAATAAAAAATAAAATGCAATTTTTATTTTTTATAATTTTCTAGACTCTTCAAAGAAAATTATGCAAAAAGAATCATCAAAAAATAATGATTTTCCAATTTTATATGATTTTTATAAGATGCATGAAAAAATGAAAGAAAATAAAAAGAATTAAAAAAGAAATAAATGGGGGGTGAGAATAGCAGGGCCAAATAGTTCAAGTTAGTGGGCTTTACACGCGTGGGGGTGTCAATAGCATCTGAGCCCATTTCCCTCTACTAAATGAAACGGTGCGTTTCATTATTTGAAATCTCCCTCCGTTTTGAACTTTTGATCGCGTCCGTCGGATGAGTCTCCAAGTCAAAGGTCAAAGTGTGATCGTGTGGCCCAGGGATCGTCTCCTACCTCCAGCAAACCCTAGGTCCTGCAACTCATCCCCATGCACGAACCTTACACCTTTCTGTTCTCCTTCAACTCTCCATGGATTCATTCGATGTCAAGAGCAAAATTGCTCTAAATTCCTCCCTCTACACAGCCATACCCTTAGTTCTTCCTAAAACTCACTCACGAAGCAAACTCGATAGGTATAACAGTTCTGATCCACCATTTCCAACTGATATCAATCCTCTCAATTCTCTCCAATTATTGCCCTAACATACTCTACACCTTGCACTGATCATTTCAAGCCATTAACCTATGATTATCGTGCTGTAATCTAAGAGTTATAAGCCTTAACAGAATTGGTACATCCTGCTCAAACTCCATGAAACTTCTCCAAAATCATCCCAATCAATCCTCTATCCTATCTTAACCATTCTACCCTATCAAAACCCTAAGATTCTAACTAAATCAGGCAATACGAAGAGAAAACAAACCTGGTGCAATTGGTGAAAACATGTATGCAACTCTTTGAATTTGGTGCTTGCAGTAATTGAAACTTGTTCAGTAACCTTGATGATGAATTCTGTATGCAGTAATTAGTGTGTAAACCTCATGAATCTTGTCCTTGAGAAGTTCTTGCAATTTGGATGGTTGTCTTGAATAGCACAATTCTTCCTCCAATTCTACCAATCTTGATGTGGATTATGGTGTTTGAATGATGATGATGAAGATTCAATCAAAAGATAAGAGGATTGATGGAGATTTGGGAGAGTTTGTGAAGCTTATGCAAAAATGAGAAAGTGTGTAAAACTTGGGGTTTTGAACAAATGAAATCACCAACCATGGCATGAACCATCTTGCATCAATATATACATGAGGTTAGAACCTCCTAGAAACTTGGAGAAGTTTCCCTTGCATTCTTTCCATTGAATTTGGTTTATGTTTCTTCCATTGCAAGCAACCATGAATATCTCACAAATTATGAACTAAGCTCAAAATTCTACTTTAGCCAATGTCTTTAAAGTGATCTTTCCATTCAAAATGACCTATAATTTTGCTTCATTTGGCCAAGATATGAAAAATCTCATTTTTAAGTCCATTTTTATTCATTAAATCCAACAATTTTGAAACCTTGTGCTATGAATCTTTCCAATCTCTCATGGTCACTTTTCTAGACTCAAAATGTCATTTTGAACAAGTTTGATGTTGTAAAGTTTTCCATTTGAAGCTTCCTTGCATGAGTTTTGGGCATAGGTTAAAATGACCTGTAATTCACAAATGACAAAAATACCCTTTGCTTGCCAAGACCATAAGTAGAGTTCCACACATCCTATGAAGGTATACCATACCATTCTAGAAATCTAAGACAATAATGAACAACTCTTATGTTGACCAGAAGTTCATTTGAAATCTCCTTGAGGGGTAAAAATTGCTTTGAAGTCAGGTCACTTTTACAGACAAAATTTCAGATACCTCAGATGACCTGTAACTTGCAAGGACCATAACTTGAGTTCTATAAATCTCCTTGATGTCTTCCACCACTCAAATTAAAGGTATTGAGATCCTCTACAAGTTTCATGTTGGCCAAGGATCCATTTGAAGCTTGCATTTTGACTTATCTTGCTTGGAAATTTGACCTAAACTAGGGGATTTTACATAGAAACCCTAATTTAGAAACTCCTCTTCTCCTTGATTTCTCTTGATTTCTTCTTAGCATAACAACATATCCTTAGTCTCCATGTCAAATGATGAACCCCACATCTCTTCAATAGCTCTCACTGCCTCTCCAATCAATCCTTTAACCTAGGGTTGACCCAGATGAAACCCTAATTGACTGCCTTCAACTGCAATACTTGTGATCACACCAAGGACTTGCCTCCTTCTTCCAATGACTTTCTAAGTCTCCCATGATGTCTAGATACTCTCCATGCCTCCAATTCACAGCTCACAACTTCTTTGTTGATCCTCAGATACCCTCAGATAGGAGATAGATGCACTTGCTTGATCCATTGGCTTGATAGCTTTCAAATTCTTTCTGATGACTTGAATGAGACTGAATCAGGATAATAACTTCTTGATAGGCCTCTAGAGATGATAATAATGATTGGTCCCCTGTTGGATGACTTGCTATGCTTATGCTATGCAGATGGTTAGGCTATGTACATGACTCTATATGCAAATGCTAATGATATTGAAACATAAACCAAGTGAATAAGGTTGGGCAAATTTTAGGGTGCAACACAAGTGGCTCAACAAAAAGCCTCTGCTGCCGCACCCGCTGGCACATTTCCTGGACAACCCGAACAGAATCCAAAAGGCCAAGCAAATGCTGTAATACTAAGAAGTGGAAAAGAATTGGACGAACCGATCGATCCGAGGACCGAAAACTCAGCCATGCAACAAAAACCAACTGAACAAGCAGAAAAGGAATCCGAGTTAGAGAAGAAGGAAGACAACGAGAAGGAGGATACCGCAAGTGAAAAAACTCAAGCACCTCCAGCGCCATATAAACCACCTATTCGTTATCCTCAAAGACTAATAAACTCCAAAACTTCAGGACAGTTTAAGAAATTTGTAGAGCTCCTTAAACAGTTGAATATCACTATTCCTTTTACAGAAGCGATAACGCAAATGCCGTCATACGCTAAATTTCTCAAAGAAATCCTGTCGAATAAGAGAAAGATCGAGGATAACGAAACAGTTACACTTACTGCAGAGTGTAGCGCTATTATTCAAAACCGCATGCCTCCTAAATTAAAAGACCCAGGTAGTTTCTCCATACCCTGCGTCATAGGAAAGTTCGTAATAGACAAAGCTCTATGCGATTTAGGAGCCAGTATCAGTTTTATGCCTTTATCTATATGCAAAAAGCTGAATATGGGAGACCTCAGACCGACCAAAATGTCCGTTCAATTAGCTGACCGATCAGTGAAATACCCCGTCGGAATACTGGAAAACGTTCCAGTACGCATAGGACAATTCTACATCCCAACCGACTTCATAATCATGGACATCAAGGAGGACACTGTTACCCCAATTATCCTAGGAAGACCATTCCTAGCTACAGCCGGAGCTATTATAGACGTGAAGAAAGGAAGGCTAACATTCGAAGTAGGAGAAGAAAAGATAGAGTTCATTCTCACCAAGTTCTTACAAGTACCAGCCATTGAAGATACCTGCTATTTAGTAGATGAAATTGACGAATGCATAAGAGAACTTGAAAATGTAGAGACCACATATTCAGAAATAATAAAGATTCAAATGTAGAGACCACCGTATAAAGACGACAGCCTGAGCGAAAGCTTAGCACTGACTCCAAACCATATGCCAGGTCCGAAGAACCCATCTTTAGAACTTAAAACACTACCCAAAAACCTTAGATATGAATTCCTAGACGATGAACTAAAAAGACCAGTGATAGTCAACGCCGACTTAGGACAACCAGAAACCGAAAAGCTATTAGAAGTCCTAAAGAAGTACCCCACCACGTTAGGCTATAACATAAGCGATCTAAAAGGTATAAGCCCTTCAATCTGTATGAATCGAATTACAATAGAGGAAGACTCTAAAACCTCTCGAGAGCATCAGAGAAGACTGAACCCCATCCTAAGCACTATAGTCAGAGATGAAGTAAAGAAATTGCTAGATGCAGGAATCATCTATCCAATCTCCGATAGTGAGTGGGTTAGCCCAGTTCATGTCGTACCGAAGAAAGGAGGAGTCACAGTAGTTAAAAACGAAAAAGGCGAATCAATAACAAAAAGAGTCGTGACTGGAAGCAGGATGTGTATTGATTATAGGAAGCTTAACAAAGCCACACGAAAAGATCATTTCCCGTTACCCTTCATAGACCAAATGTTGGAAAGATTAGCCAAACATTCATATTTCTGCTATCTAGATGGTTATTCAGGATTCTTCCAAATTCCCATTCATCCTGATGACCAAGAAAAGACTACATTCACATGTCCTTATGGTACTTTTGCTTACCGTCGAATGTCGTTCGGACTCTGTAATACTCCAGCAACCTTCCAAAGATGCATGATGGCAATCTTCGCAGATTTCATAGACAACATCATGGAAGTATTTATGGACGATTTCTCAGTATGAGGACAAAGTTTCGAAGGATGCCTACAAAACTTAGAAATGGTATTAAAACGTTGTGTAAAAGTGAACCTCATCCTAAATTGGGAAAAATGCCATTTTATGGTCCGACAAGGAATAGTTCTAGGACATATCATATCAGATAAAGGAATCGAGGTCGACAAAGCTAAAATAGAGATTATAAAAGACCTCCAACCGCCAAAATCCGTACGAGAAATACGGAGTTTTCTAGGACATGCCGGTTTCTACCGAAGATTTATAAAAGATTTTTCAAAAATCACAAAACCTCTGACCGGCCTGTTGATGAAAGATGCTGAGTTCGTCTTCGACGACGACTGTCTAAAAGCATTCGAAACATTAAAATCAGCCCTTATCACCGCACCAATTATGCAACCACCCGATTGGCGACTACCGTTCGAAATCATGTGCGATGCGAGTGATTATGCCGTAGGCGCAGTTCTAGGACAAAGGAAGGACAAGAAACTCCATGCCATCTACTATGCCAGTAGAACCTTAGATCCTGCCCAAATGAACTACGCTACCACAGAGAAGGAACTTCTAGCAGTTATATTTGCGCTTGACAAATTCCGTTCTTACTTAGTAGGAGCAAAAATTATCATATACACAGACCACACTGCCATAAGGTACCTAAAAAGCAAAAAGGATTCCAAACCAAGACTATTGAGATGGATCCTGTTACTACAAGAGTTTGACTTAGAAATCAAAGATAAGAAAGGAACCGAGAACGTTGTTGCAGATCACTTATCCCGAATAGAAGGCATCAGACACGAACCAGTACCAATAAACGACGATTTCCCGTACGAACGTCTGATAGCCAAATTAGAAAGTGACATGCCCATCTCAATCTCGGAAGATCCAGAATTCGAAAAAGCCGTAGAAGCCGTCTATGCCCAAGTCACATTGCCTTGGTATGCTGACATCGTTAATTACCTCGCTGCAGGCGTGCTTCCACCGGATCTCACTTATCAGCAAAAGAAGAAATTCTTCCATGATCTGAAACATTATTATTGGGACGAACCTCTACTCTTCAAGAGAGGGGCCGGCAACATATACCGTCGCTGTGTCCCAGAGGAAGAAGTAGAAAATATCATTTCCCAATGCCATTCAGCACCATATGGTGGTCATGCTAGTACATCCAAGACGTGCGCTAAGATTCTCCAAGCCGACTTATTCTGGCCTAACCTCTGGAAAGATGTTCACATCGCTGTGCTAAAATGTGATCGATGCCAACGAACCGGCAACATCTCACGACGCGATGAAATGCCTCAGAAGGGAATCTTAGAGGTAGAAATCTTTGACGTATGGGGAATAGATTTCATGGGACCATTCCCACCTTCTTTTGGTAATAACTATATACTCGTCGCTGTAGATTATGTGTCTAAATAGATAGAAGCCATAGCTGCTCCAACAAACGACGCACGAGTAGTAATCAAACTCTTCAAAAACACAATCTTTCCTAGATTCGGTGTACCCAGACTCGTCATTAGTGACGGCGGATCTCACTTCATATCGCGAATATTTGATAAACTTCTCTCTAAATATGGAGTCCGACACCGAGTAGCTACACCTTATCATCCGCAAACTAGCGGACAAGTAGAGGTCTCGAACAGGGAAATAAAACAGATATTGGAAAAGACTGTCGCTACCTCAAGGAAAGATTGGTCATCAAAGCTACAAGAAGCTTTGTGGGCTTATAGGACCGCCTTTAAGACACCAATAGGTACTACACCCTACAAATTAGTTTACGGTAAATCCTGCCATCTCCCTGTAGAATTAGAGCATAAGGCCTTCTGGGCCATTAAGACACTAAATTTCAACTACACCGAGGCAGGAGAAAAGCGAATCTTGAACTTACACGATTTGGAAGAACTTTGATTAGACGCTTACGAAAATGCCCGTATCTACAAAGAACGAACTAAAAAGTGGCACGATAAACGTTCAGTCAAGAAACAATTCAGTGTGGGAGACATCGTATTTCTATTTAATTCAAGATTAAAACTCTTCCTAGGTAAACTAAAATCTAGGTGGTCTGGACCTTATGAAGTGACTAAAGTACTTCAGAGCGGAGCTGTTGAAATTACCGATAAGACGAATACACCGTTTATCGTAAACGGGCAACGTCTAAAACATTATAATAAGAACGAAAACAACCCTCAAGTCTGCAGTATAGCATTGCTTGAGCTTCCGGCTCAAACACCCGAATAGCTTGTCACCAAGCTATCGTCAGGCTTTAGACGTTAAAAACAACGCTTACTGGGAGGCAACCCAACTTTTCCCAAAATTTTCCTCGTTACTGTATTTCATTCTTTATTTAAAATTTTACTTTGAAAATTTAACAAAAATTCTAAACTTATAATTACTACTATTTTCTACTTTCGTTTGTTTTCATATTTTTATTTTTATTATTTTTCTCTTTTTGTCTTTTGTTTTTACCGCTTTTTGTTTTTTAAAAATCCTGACTTCAAACTTCTGTTTTAAACTTTTCAGAATTTTAAAAGTCTTCAAAACATTCCTCCTGTTTTCTCCGACTTACCTGCGAGTATGGCCGAGTACGACTTCACAAAGGTTCATTTTCGAGGACTAGCTCAAAAGGCAAGATTTGCAGCATTGACTGAAAGAGAAATCGCCTTAACGCTGTATTATGATAAGTCTACCATGGACAAACTAGGAATCACGAATAGCATTCAATACCTGTTCAATCAACTGGGTTGGGAGAACACTGCTTTGAAAACACGTTTTGCTACATATAAGGATCTCACCTATGAATTCCTTAGTTCGTTCAGATACATACCCAACTATGGTTTTGGATCCAGCACATAGCTGATTACCTTTTGAATATTTGGAATGGACCAAACCCATAGCCGGATGTCACTAGCTAACCTCCTAGGATTTCCAAGCGGACCGCATGTGTTCATCAGTGCAGAAGATGACGATATTGATTTTGAACTCGACCAATTCTGGGGTAGAATCACAGGCGACTATCACCCTGAACCAGACAGAATGTATAATGATGATATTCATAACCCAACTTTCAGATACTTCCACAAGATACTAGCTCACACCCTTTTCGGAAAGAAGAAAATATTACCTCAGTATCTAAAGAGGAGTTATTCATCATGTTCTGTGCTTCCCAGGGATGTACACTAAATGCAGTGCCCTTCATGATGAGATCTTTCAGACGCCTCACTCAGGAACCTCAGTCACCTATTCTTATAGGAGGCCTCGTGACAATGATTGCCCACGAGCTTGGCCTTAGATTCCACTTAAATGCAAGCACTCGTTTTGGCACCATCCGACCCATGGATATACAGTTCTGCTTTAACAGACGCATTTTAGGAACTATGGGACCTGGACCTTATGAGTACCTCATTAACGAAAAACCAGTACAACTATTCACACTGCCTGATCATCAGATGACAAGTATCCACAACAAGGACAACTGGCTTTATGAATTGGATGAGCCTATGGGACCTCCTTCACCTCAGTCAACACCACAGAACTATATGTATGACAGTGACCACATCTCTGAGGCACATGACTATATGTACTATGAGGATGCTGTATCAGAAGCTGAAGTAGACCCTATGACTCCTCCGCACTACAACACCTATCCTGAGCTTATCCCTGAGGAGACCACCGACAAAATGGATACTGTTCTACTCCGATTGGACAACGTTGATGCAACTCTGACTACTGTAAAAGATGACATCACAGGAATACACAGCGAACTGGTAGTCTTCATGGACTTAGTCTGTGACTAGCTCGACTACTACGCACAGAAATTCGATGAGTTGAAGGCACGAAAAGACTAGATACTAGTTTTATCATTAGATTTAGTTTAGTTTGGTTTAGTTTAGTTTCGTTTAATCATTTGGATTTTTCGCATTGTTAGTTTCTTTATGTACTACATATATTTATTTCAATTTCTTGTTATTTCAATTATAGTCTTTATTCAATTATTTTGTTTTTACGTCATTACTTGTTTATTGGCTGCTATAGTACATTGTCGTATCAATACTAGGCCTAAAAGTCACTGCAAGAACTCCCTCAAAGCAAAATTCTGCGTTTTGCAGATTTTGCTGCTGTGACGACCGTCACAGGACCCTGACGAGCGTCACGCGGGTGACGACCGTCACGAACCCAAAACTGCTATCTGATATAACAGGGGTTGCGTTTTCTCTCCCACTACCCTCATTTCAACTTCCAATCATCAGAACTCCTACCCCACTCCAAATTTTCGTTCTCCCCACATTGCACCATATATTTCAACTCCCATCTCAACTTCCTACCACACTTCTGTCATATCTTTCCACTTCGCAGAACAGCCCCAATCCTCAAAACCCTCTCAATCTTCCAACAATGGCAAGAACTACCGAAACCCCAGATATCAGTAACATTGTGTTCAGCAAAGGTGACTTGGGCGAAAGACAGTGGGCCAACTACATCGCATTCTATCAAAGGTCGCTCCAGCCGACTCATTATCCACACATTCCATCGCTCACGGAGCTCGGACTCCTTGAAGGCGTCACTTGGATGCTTCAAAGAGCCGGCATCTGGAACCTATGTACCAATCCACTGCCGACATACGAACAACTCACTCTCGAGTTCCTGAGTTCGTTTACCTACGTCACATCCAGCGGCGACCTCAACCAACACTCCGGTGCCGCATGTTTCCGGATGTTCGGCACAAACTATCAGGTGAACCAAAACCAGATTGCCTCCATCTTACAGCTACCTCGAGGCGAAAATGCTCACCGCCGCCTCACCGATCAGTTCTAGCATGAAGCTTTCGCGTTGTGGTACCAGTTGACCGACATCAATGCCGATGGTTGGGATTCTCTGCATACCACGCATATCCATAACCCGACCATCCGGTACTTCCACCGAGCATTGAGCAACACAATCTTCGCCAGGGACAGCAACCATAAGGTGAACTCGAAAGAGCTCTTCTTCCTCCATTGCGTCTTCAACAACGAGCCTATCAACGCTGCTTCGTTCCTCCTGGCCCACATTCAGGCCAATTGCAACCGTGGCTCCAAGCCATTCTACTTTGGCGGGATTGTCACTGCCATTGCACTT
The DNA here is from genome assembly GCA_963859935.3 of Lathyrus sativus. Taxonomy (NCBI): domain Eukaryota; kingdom Viridiplantae; phylum Streptophyta; class Magnoliopsida; order Fabales; family Fabaceae; genus Lathyrus; species Lathyrus sativus. The sequence goes on along the minus strand of OZ012735.1, from coordinate 55,784,399 downwards.
GGGCTGAACTTAGGCGACCGCCTCCAGCACCTCCATGCCATCCCCTCAGTGTTCCTTGACATCGACCATTGCAGAGCCTCACACCTTATCCGCTCCAGAGCCGACAGCAAGTACCATCCGGTAGTGCGTGGCAAAACCGTCCGAAGCATCATCCTTCCGTCACGCACCCAGACACACCCAGAGGACCGTACCAACTGGTTATTTGACCTCACTGCCCCTCCTGCTGCCGCTGCTCCAACTCAGGACCACACCTAAGGTTCTGATGATGAAATCCAAGCTGAGTTGGACAGGCCGGAGCAACCGGAGGCATCGCAGCCTCCTCCTTCTGAAGGTACATCCTCTCGCCGCCGCCGCCATCATCCAGTGCCCGATTACACAGAAGAGGACCTTCGCCGCTCTCTCGACCAGCAGGCCCAGATACTCGCTATGCTGCAGCAGCAGAATCAGCGAGCAGACCAGTTCGAAGCTTGGCACCGGACCCAAATGCAACAACTTCAAACCGGCCAAGCTACCATTACTGAGAACCTGGCGAATTTGACTTTGCAGGCCGAAGGACTCCATGACACTGTCTACCACACCGGAGCTATGAGTTATGAGGACCGAGTAGCCCTAGCCAGAGCCAGAGGACGCCAGCGCGGACGTGACCGAGGCAGCGGACGTGATTAGTTATACATTTTCCTTATTTGTTTCCTATATTTTCAGTTTATATGTACTTTCATTTCAGTTGTATCTCCCTCTCGCATGCTTCCAAATTAGTGGGGACACTGATTGAGATAGTGTGGGAGCGGAGCGTTTATTTCCATTCCATTGTACTTTGAATTTCGTAATTTCTATATAAACATTTTCTATTCTTAGAAAATAAAGCTTGTTTATATATCCCTTTTCCGTTACGCAAACACCCCTACGTTATTCGACGTAAACAAAAATTTTCGTTCGTTCCTCAAAAGCAAAAGCATCACGAGAATGCACCCGAGTTTAAACCAAGTTTTGAAACTCCGACGAGACGACCGTTTTAACAAAACCAGTACCATCTTGACACCTTAGATCTCCGGTTTATGCGAGTCGGTTTCACTACCTACGCGTACCAAAGTCTCAAGTGTCTACGCAAACTCAGCCCCAAGTAGTTTATACTAGCAGTCAGCACCATCCTAAAACACTTCTAAGCGAGCGACCGATGCAAATAAGTGTATGATCTCCAAAAAGATGAAAAATCATGAAAAGAAAGCTAGATAGCCCAAAATTATAAAGACACGTTTCCTTCTAAGTTAGGTGCTCCTCACCCGAGCATTTAGCCCAACGGCACGAAAACTCATTGAAAAATCAATGACATAAGCTTATGATCAATGAAGAAGATCAAAAACAGAAATGAGATCATATTCACTAACAGGTCGACTTGCCATGAAAGTGTATGGACAACGGGCTTAATGTGATTGCGCTAGAACAAACAGCGTGAACTTGCCGCTAGAACCTTGACACCAAGCTACAGTAGCATGACTGGGACCGATTTGCATAAGAAGGAGACCTCCGAAGACTTGTAGTCTAGTGTCGTCACGATACTCGTTTTGTTCTTACCAAGAATCCCGGTTTTTTCCAACTTTGCGAACGAAGAAGCTGCCTCGTGCTTGCCGACTTTTTCATGTTTTACTTGAGGACAAGCAAAGATTCAAGCTTAGGGGAGTTTGATAACACGAAATCGTATATATATTTTGATGCATAATTCAACTAAAGTTTAACTGTTTTCGATCCGATTTCGGGTTATTTCTGTGTTGTTTGTCTGATGTTTTGCAGGTATTTGATGATCACGTCTAAACAAGGCAATATGGACGAAAACCGGGTGAAAACATCATGAAAAGCGCAGAATGCTGTTTTTGCTGCTGTGACGACCGTCACAGCTCCATGACGACCGTCACACCTTGTGACGACCGTCATGCAGGCAAAAACGCCCCACTTCAGTTTCACGTAAAAGAAGCAGTTCCAAGTCCCAAATAGTGGACCACTACTCCCTGATTATTCTGCCTCAAAGTCCACTCTCTTCAATTATAACCGTTAGAATTCCATTTCTATAAAAAGGGAAGAAGGGGACCTCAGAAAGGGAGTCGCATTCATACAACGAAGTGCTGCCAATTTATTTCCAGAGCAACCTTTCCAGTTTTTAATATTCTTATTTATTTCTCTTTTCCTTTTCCGCATTCCTTTCATTCTTCTGTAATTTCTATTTCCGTTGTACGATCAAATTGGCATAAAGACCAGAATCCTGCCAACATCTGTGGAGGATCTGCCCAAAGGCCAATTGGAATATTTACAGGTTTCTCATTTCAATCGTAATTCCAGTTTTATTATGTTGCATATTATTATTTATCATTTTCATTTATGTTTTACCTTTCCCAAATCCATGTCTAGCTAAATTTAGGTAATCGATATGTAGTAATAATTCGAAAGGGATTTGATAATAACCGGTTGAAAAATTGTCTTTTCAAAAGTAATTTATGGTCTGAGTGTTTAAAATTGATTTACTGAATAAACTTCGTCGCGAAAGCGAGAACTTATTTAAAAGTAGTTTTGCCACGAAAGTGGGAAATTAATTAAGATACGAACCAACAAGCGAAAGCTGCGGCAAGATCAGATAGTAAACACTAGTCACTCATTTTAATAACAGCGAAAGCACTTTAAAATGAATTAGAACTTAGAGATTTCCAAAAAATAATTTTAACCCCGAACGGGATACGAAAGTGTACGTTTGGCCCTTAGAATTATGATTAGCGTCAATAACCATCGTGAGACGAGAGTCTTCAAATCACCATTTTCTGCTTAAATAAACTTTGAAAATTATTTCATACACCTGTAACTTGTCAAATCCCTGAAGAATACAATTGCTGCATATCGATTCAATTAATTAGACTTTAATTTACATTCTTAGTTCCCTTTAGTGACAAATCTTATTCCCTTAAACATATTCTACCTAGCTAAACATAGTAACTCCCGAGAACACTAGTTTGATTACGAGTCCCTGTGGGATCGATATCTATTATTACTACGCGATAGACTGTGCACTTGCAGTTAGGTTGTATTAGACATAGAAAGTCGCGATTATTAATCAACTGCCAGAGTTTGATGTTTTTCAGAGCTGCTGCTGTAGGAGATGGTGTGCTGTCAGAGCTGGTTTTGGGGTTTTATTTTTCTTTGTTGTATTGTTTGTTAATTTTCCCTATAGGTTTGAAGTGAAGCTGTTTCACTTTGCCTATTGTTTTCTCAGGTTCGAGGTTGAGTGGGACTCCCTTGCCTCGCTTGTATTGCTGCATCTCATGCATTTTACTGCTTTACTGTATATATATTATTTCTTTTCCGTTTATCCCCTAGGACCTCTGTTTCTCTCTGCGCAAGAGAGAAATATGACAGACATTAGGTGTTAATCCATGCATGATAACATTAGGGTAGTTTTGGTTCCCATTTCAAACCCTAGGTTTTAGAATTCTTTCTCTTCTCATCTCAAAACAATCAAAAATATAATAAGAGGTCAAACATCAATAAAAGACAGTTCTTGCGTAAAAGACTGAAAACCAATCAAAGAGTCATTTTTGTCCTCTTGGACCCGTAATCAGGAGAAAACCTTTTTCAGAAGGACAAAAGATAAACAGACAAATCTGTGTCTTCCGTAGCCCAAACTATGTTTGCTCTGATCTTTCATGCTGTATGAAAGTACGTAGGCATAGGATGCGATATCCTAGCGAGCAACCTTCCCCTCCTTTCCTGTAGGTAGGCGAACTACGTTGACTCTGATTTCTCGTTCCAGACGGGAATACGTAGGCATAAAGTGCGATACTTTGCCGAGTCATTTTCTTTTCTTGTAACCCCAGGCCTGTAGAATAGATAGAATAACAATCCGTACAAGAAAACAAGCGTGGATCCCGTCGAGTACGACGGACGTGAGGGGTGCTAATACCTTCCCCTTGCGTAACCGACTCCCGAATCCAGGATTTGGTTGCGATGACCATTCCTTTCCCGTCTTTGCGGTAGGTTTACTTCGAGCGTTTCCTTTCCCTCCGCTGGGAAAAATAACGCACGGTGGCGACTCTTCTGTTCAGCCGGCGCCGATTTCGCAGTAGCGACAACTGGCGACTCTGCTGGGGATTCCAACGGTTCCCTACGCGAGTCAATCCTAGCGCTTGTTTTCCCGTCGTGGATTTTGTATGGATTTACGTTTCTGTATTTACTTTCAGCATTATACTATTATGATTATTGCTGTGGGTATGAGGGGGTTCTATGATTGAGAGATAAGTCGGACCTGGGCTTGAGTGCACCTAGAATTAGAGTGGAAATTAGTGGGCGCGTGCATGCTTTGCATGTACTAGTGTCTCATGAAATCCACGCTCGGACGAGGTTCTTCTGGTTGACTTCTTTTTCAACCCTTTGGGTTGAGGGGGTTGTTGGTTAGTTGGATTGTCGACTCCGGGGACCGATCATTTGGAAGTTGGCTAAGTGAGGCCTCTTCAGGACGTGATGATGCCACACCTTCTGGGTATCGTATCATCCGTCTTGAAAGTCTGTGACGTCGACGACCGCATAGGATGCCGTACCTTGTGTCAGTTATTAGGACACCTACCTGTGAGAGGGGTTGGGACATGCAGGTAACTTGACCTCCAGATTACCGATTTTCTTGATTGAGATTCAGTGGTGTGATATTTGAGGACAATGTTATTGGGTCTGTCAGAGACCAGGGTGGGATCTTGTGGATGGTCTCGAGCAGTTTGTGGGTATATTTGAGGCCAATATTGTGGATTTGACTTCTCATCCAGGGGGCACTTGATCCCTTGTTGCATATTGCATTGTTTGCATCATCATGTGCATATCATTAACGTGTGTCTGTGCTGCAGGTGCATTTTCATACTTCCCGATTCTAGTGCTCCGGACTTCTATCTGTTATTATGAGTACTTTGAGGAAGACTGTTGCGTATAAGTTGCCTACCCCTGATGTGACTTCTCTGTTGGGTCTGATTTCCCTAGCTGATGATGATGTGAAGAGAAGCTTTAGGAAGAGCTATGGGAAGCTGCTGAGTTTGGTTTGCAGGCCAACTGCATATGAGCTGAATGGGTTATACACATTGATGCAGTTATATGATCCCTCCTTGAGGTGTTTTATGTTCCAGGACTTCATTTTGGCTCCGACCATGGAGGAGTACGCTGAGTTTCTAGAGTTGCCAGTTCAGAACAGAGTGCCCTTCATTCACTTTGATGCTAAGCCTAAGCTGGAAGACTTAGTTGTTCCCTTGTATATGGATCCTGTAGAGTTGTTGTTGACTTCCTGGCATGGAGTTTCTGGGTTTTCTCTCAAGTTCTTGGTTGGCAAAGCTCAAGGATATGCCAAAAGTGACTGCTGGATTGTGTTTAACGCTATTCTTGCCTTGTGCATCTATGGGATTATACTGTTCCCTAATCTTCCTGAGTTCGTTGATTTGGATGCATTCCACTTGTTTGCTGCAGGCAACCCGGTGCCTACCTTGATTGGGGATTTCTATCATTCCTTGCATTATAAGAATGAAAACAGAAGGGGGAAAATGTCCATTGTTGTGTACCATTGCTGAATATGTGGTTTGAGAGCCATCTGCCCAAGAAGGGTCCTTTTGTTGAGTCTGCAGATACAACTGAATGGTCCGAGCGTCTAATGGGACTTTCTTCAGAAGACATTGTCTGGTTCGATAGAGATTTATTGGGGTCAGAGATTATCTTCAGTTGTGTCGGGTTTCCCAATGTTCCTTTGATTGGAAGGAAGGGATGTATCAATTACAACCCATCTTTGTTGGTTCGACAGTTTGGGTATGCTTTGAAAAGTCCGCCGAAGGAAGAAGAAATACAGGAGTCTCTGTATTTCACTGGTGACCTGAGTGGGGAATTATTGGCCAAGCTTCAGCATGCTTGAAACCAAATTTGCAGAAGGGGAAAGCCATTACTATGCAAGAATGATTGTCAAGCTTATATGCCTGACAAGGTATGGATTCAAGAGAGGGTAAGACAGGTGCAGATGCCTTTTCCAGCAGTATCACGTCCTGGTCCCATTCCAGTTGAGGAACCGACTACTGTGGCTATTGAGGTCTATGAGCAGGTAGTGAAAGAAAAAGAAGACTTGATAAAGATCAATGAAGAGTTAGAGAAGGAATTGGCTCAAATCCGGAGGGAGAAAAACGAAGCTGTGTATTCCTTCCAACAGCAGACTGAGTTGGTAAGCAGGTTAGGTGCTGAACTGGCAGAAGAGAAAAAGAAGCGTGAACACCTGGGGAAAGACTTCAAAAGCTCTCATGATATGTTAGAGTCCAAGAAGAAGTCACTTGATGCCGCCTACCGGGAAATCTCTTCGTGCAACAGAACGTGGAATGCTACGCTAACCAACAACAAAAAGAGGGAAGACAAATTGAAACAACAAATTTCTGAACTCGAAGATCAGTTGAAGGCTAGCAAGAGAAAGTATGAAGAGGAGGTTATGACAAGATATAGTCTTCAGAACTCATTGAACAAAGTCGTCGAGTGCAAGAAGGAGGCTGTGTCTCAGAAACAGAAGTTAGATGACCGCTTTGGAGAAGGGGCATGGGAGGCTATTGGTGATTTCCGACGTGTTCTCAAGCGAAGAGATCTACTTGTCGAGGGTTTGCTTACTCAACCAAATCGTCCCGAGACTAAGAGATTATTAGAGGAGTACCAGGCGTATGGTCGCACTTGACTATCTCATGTATTGATGTGTATGCTTTATTTGCATTGTGCTGGCCATCACCAGGATTGTTGGTTGAGGTCATGCCTTCTTATTGTACGCTCATTAATATTGTATTCTCGACTTGATGGGATTTTCTGCAATGTATGAGATGTTTTTCTATGATTGGGTTTCAAGCTTCTTATTGCTATCACTGTCACCGCACTGGCACATTGGCACTAGAATTCAGGAGTGATATTCCCTAATGCACAGACACATGTTGCATTTGCATACACATTCATATTGCATTACCAGGTAATTATTGAAATTGTATCTCATTTCTTGCATCTCGCCAGGTTTTTCCAGGATTGAAAGTCAACGTCCTCACCGATACTCTACTCATACCAATTGCAAAAGAGTCATGGACCAGATGCAAAACGAGATGCAGGAGATGCGCGAAAAGCTGGCGCTGTTCATGCAGACGATGTAGACAATTGTGAAGGGGCAGGAAAACTTGCAAACTTTGGTGCAGCCATTGCTGGCGAGAAATGCTGGGAATGGAAACGAAGACCATAATTCTGTATGTGTTGACACCATTCATGGGGATGGTACTCCTACGCCTGTAGCTCCACCTGTGGTGAATATACCTATTGTGAATGTGAACAATGGCGCTGGTGCCGGGAATGGTAATACGGGAATTGGTAATGAGACTGTCATTAACAATGTTGGATTCGGAGACACCAATCTGGGCGGTGATAACAATGGAGGTAATGGCCTTGGTAATAACGGATTCGGCTATAATGATCAGGGTTTTGATTACGTCAATCAGGATGGGAAGTTCGGCTTCAACGCTCAGGGTTTCAGACATGATGGTTTTGGTAATGCTAATCAGGCCTATGGTGGATTCGGTAACGGAAATGGTACTGGAATGATGCCTTTCGGACCTGCCGGGGTCACTCAAGGGTATGGTAACAGAGGACGGGGCCCTATGATGAATCAGACTAGATTTGGTCGTAACAATGGGTATGATGGGTACGGAAATGAGAATGTTAATTGGATGGAAGACCAACAAGAAGATGCCTTCTCTGGTAGGGGTATGGATGGACCTGGGGATCCTGTTCAGATATGACCACGATGGGATTGGTGCCTGGCCTAAGGGTACCGCTGAAGTTTAAAGCTCCCACCTTTGATAAATATAAGGGAGACACTTGTCCGAAGGTGCATGTTTGATCTTACTACAGACGGATATCTGCTTACTCGAATGATGAAAGAATGCTGATGCATTTCTTCCAAGACAGCTTATCCGGACCGTCACTTGAGTGGTATATGGGGTTGGAGCCCACTCAGATCAAAACATGGAAGCAACTGGCTGAGGCGTTTGTGACACATTACAAGTATAATAGTGACCTGGCACCAAACAGGGTCCAGCTGCAAGGCTTGTCACAGAAAACTGGGGAGAGTTTCAAAGAATATGCGCAAAGGTGGCGCGACATGGCTGCAAGAGTGCATCCTCCTCTAGTAGAGAAGGAAATGAACGATATGTTCATTGGAACATTCACGGGGATATTCTACGAGAAGTTGTTTCCTATTGCGTTTGGCAGTTTCTCTGATCTGATCTTGATGGGTGAAATGGTTGAGAATAGTATTAAGGTAGGAAGGTTCCAAGCTGGGGAGTCTACTTCGTCGGGAGGTAATAGAAAAGTATTTGGTGGTCGACGCCAAGGTGATTCTAGTGCAGTGTTTGGTGGTCGGGGCAGGGGCAGAGGAAGACATCAGTATAATCAGCCGCAGCAGATAGCTAGTGTCACAATTCTGATTTCTCAACAGAGACAACAACAACAACCGCAGCAACAACAGCAGCAGCAGGGGCAGAATGCTGGCCAAAGAAGATTTCCGAATGCGAAGCCGAAAAGAGTGTTTGAAGCGCCTCCTTCCACGTACGCGGAACTCTTTCAAACACTGTTGGGGCTGAATTTAGTTGAAAAGAGGACCTTGGCACCGCCCACGGGACCAACGCTTCCTTATGGGTATGATGTTAACAAACATTGTGACTTCCACTCCGGGGCACCCGGGCATGACATAGAGGCATGTCATGCGTTTAAACATAAAGTTCAGGATTTACAGGATAGCAAGGCCATAAATTTTGGACAAGTGGGTCCAAATATAGTACAACAGCCTATGCCTAACCATGGGGCAAACGCTATTTTGACTGAGGAGGGTTTGAATCTGGTCATGAATGTTAATGAACTGAAAACACCGTTGTGTGAAGTAAAGAGCAGGTTATTGAAAGGAGGTGTGTATCCGGGCTGCGATGAGTTTTGTCTAGAATGTTGGACCCAAGCTGGGGGTTATGCTGAATTGAAGAAGGGTATTCAGACCTTGATAGATGAAGGCACGTTGCAATTTGATAGAACGGCAGTTGAGAAACCTGCAGAGGTGCTAGCTGATGAGCAGAGTGATGTTGCTACGGTGACAATTCCACGGAAAACGATAACTATAACAGTGCCAGCCAGGCGGCCGACGATCACTATTACAAAGGCCGGGCTAATCCCTTATGAGAGCACCAAGGCAGTATCATGGACTTATGGGCTGGAAGCATATTGTGATGGGGAGAAAATTGATATCAGTAAACGACCAGCTGGGGTTGTGGACAATGTCGTCGGGACTGGAGGAATGACGAGGAGCGGGAGAATTTTTATATCGCCTGAGGTAGAGGCTGAACGATTGGCAAAAGGTAAGGGGAAAGTGAATGAGAATGGTCCAGTGCAGAGGAATGAAAAAGAAATGTCACTGAAATATGTGGAAGAATTTATGCGTCTTATCCGTAAAAGTGACTATCAAATCGTCGAGCACCTTCAACAAACGCCGTCGAAGATCTCCATATTGTCGCTGCTACTGTGTTTCGAAGCCCATAGGAATGCGTTATTGAAAATTCTGGACACGTCGTTCGTACCCCAAGATGTTTCTGTGAATCAGTTGGAGGGGGTGATGGCGCACGTGAACGCGGGCCATAGTTTGGGATTTACGGATTTTGATTTGACCCCGAGGGGAAGAGAGCATAATATGGCGTTGCACGTCTCAGTTGAATGCAGGGGCATGGTCATGTCCCATGTGTTGGTAGATACCGGGTCTTCCTTGAATGTGCTGCCGAAGAAAGAAATGATGAAGTTGGATATCAGGGGGATCATTTGTACGCCTAGTGACTTGGTGGTCAGGGCATTTGATGGTACACGGAGGTCAGTCTTTGGATGTATAACTTTGCCTCTGCAGGTGGGGCCAGAGATTTTTGAAACTGAATTCTATATTATGGACATCCAGCCAGCGTATAGCTGTCTTCTTGGACGACCATGGATCCATGGTGCTGGGGCAGTCACATCTATCTTACACCAAAAGCTGAAGTACAGGGTAGGGGACAGTGTCATCACAGTTTGTGGAGAGGAGGATATACTGGTCAGCCATTTGGCGTCATGCAAGTATGTGGAAGTCGACGGCGAAATCCATGAAACACCATGTCAAGCCTTTGAGGGGTTGCACATTAAGGACAAAGTTCTAGGGCCAAGTAAAGCATCAGAGGTGGCAGTGTCGTCATACAAAGAGGCTCAGGCTCTAGTGAAGACCGGCGAGACAAAGGGCTGGGGAAAGGTTTTGGATATTCCCGTGAAAATGGACAGATTTGGACTTGGATATCAACCTTCATCATCAACGCCTACTGCAGGGGCACCCCGTTTCAAAGGACCAATAACAATTACGGCCGATGGGGTATATCACGAGACCATCAATGCTGTTTCAGATTCTGAAGAGGGAGACAACGACTGCGACATTGACGCCTGGATTCAGCCGAGCGTGCCAGGACAAGGGCTTTGCAATTGGTCTATTCAGGAGACTGTTCATGTGACAACTAAACAATAATGCTTTGTTTTTTATTATTGAACAATCCGGTGTCCTACCCGGGGCATCGTGATTTTGCTTAGGGCCATTCTGTTATGTACATTGCACTGTTTAATCGTTAAATAAAAGGCATTTTTCATGTACAAATATTGTGATCTCTGTTTTTCCTGTTTTTATTGTTACAATAAAATGGCAACGTGGTTATTTGCTTTGTATGTGTTTTGAAGCATTTAACCATTTCCTTTGCAGGATTACTATTTCAGATGACATCTATGAACCGCCTATGACTCACTTCGACTTTGAGCACCCGGTATTTCAGGCCGAAGAAGAGATTGTTGAAGATGGCGATGTTCCAGAAGAGTTGTCTTGGTTGGTAAAACAAGAAGAAAGAATCATTCTGCCTCACGAGGAAGTCATTGAGATCGTCAATCTGGGGTCGAAAGGGGTTGAAAGGAACATCCGTATAGGGGCCGCGTGTCGCTACTGCGAAAATCGGCGCCGGCTGACAGAAGAGTCGCCACCGTGCGTTATTTATCCCAACGGAGGGAAAGGAAACGCTCGAAGTAAACCTCGCAAAAAACGGGAAAAGGTATGGTCATCGCAACCAAAACCTGGATTCGGGAGTCGGTTACGCAAGGGGAAGGTATTAGCACCCCTCACGTCCATCGTACTCGATGGGATCCACGCTTGCTTGGGTTGTACGGATTACACTTCTATCTAAACTAAAGGATGAGGTCTGAAAAGGAAAGAAAACATGACTCGGCAAAGCATTGCACTTTATGCCTACGTATTCCCGTCTGGAACGAGAAATCAGAGTCAACGTAGTTCGCCTAACTACGGGGAAAGATGGGTGAAGGTTGCTTGCTAGGATATCGCATCCTATGCCTACGTACTTCCACACTGCATGGAAGATCAGAGCAAACGTAGTTCGGGCTACGCACGACACAAGCTGTTCAAGTGTCTTTTATGAAAAATTCTCACCTTAAACAAGGGTTTTCTTATTGCAAAAAGGTTGACGTTTGTTCAAATCTTTTGACGGAAGAAGTGAATTAGTCTCTGTTATAACCTTTATTAGTGTTTTTCTGTTGTTTTGAAGGAATAAGAGATGACACTCTACAAATCCTAGGGTTAAAAAGGGGAATAAAATCTACCCTAATGTTATCATGCATGGGTTAAGACCTAATGTCTATCATGCTCCTCTCCTGCGCAGAGAGAAACAGAGATCCTAAGGGAATAGACGAAAACAGAAACAACAGATATATACAATAAAGCAGTAAAATGCATGGATGCAACAGTACAAGCGAGGCAAGGGAGTCCCACTCAACCTCGAACCTAGAATACAATAGGCAAAAGTGAACAGGATTCACTTTCAACCCAACAAGCTAAACAGAAAACAATACAATCCGGGAAATTCACACAATACATCAAAAATTAAACAGCAAAAGCTAAACAGCAAAGCAGTCTTCATCAGCATCAACAACTATCTTCAAGTCAATATCAGCTATCCACAGGCTTCAAGCAAGCATCAGACTTTATCTTCAATCTCCCAATGGCTTTTCTTCAAGTCCTAATCTCCAAGCTGAGGAATCAATCACAAGAGTAAACTGGGTGTTAAGCAATTAGTTGACCACCAAGGGTGGCAAACATACTGCTATCAACACAAAGAATATTTCTCTCAAGAGTTCTATCCCTCAGACATTAGCACCAAGCCTTCCAAAGGAAGGGGGTGAGTGTCTCAGAGAGACTCTGTATCACAGAGAAGAATGGAGGCAATCAAGACCTTCCATGTTTGAGAATTAAGTTGGCTACTCTAGGGCTCTGCCTAACCCCTACATCCTACAAACTTCAGCAGCTACCAGCAAGAGATACTCCTCATGAACTCTGGAAGTTGGTCTTCATTCTCTGATCTTCAACTGGGCTTCACCATCACAGGTCTTCAGCTCTCCCCAAATCCCAAACAAACCCAATACCCCACACAGACAAAAAGATATAACCCTAAAGAGGGCACACCACACAATTAATCATATATAAGCAATATACTAGTAGCAGTAGGGGAATCCTAATATTTTCTAAGGGATCTATCCTATACCCATAACCCCTATAGTCCCATACCCCAAAAATCAAATGAAAATCTCCTAAAAGAATTAATCTATTCCACCTATGTACATTTAAAACCCTAATTTTGATCACACTAATCACACTTAACCAAATCACCTAAAAAATAATCCTAAAATTGTGAATTAAATCTTATGTACAAGTTGAAGTCCTATACTAATCACTCTAAAAAGAATGAACCCTAAATCTAAGGGGACCTATGAGAACTAAAATTAACAAATTTGAGTACTAAACTAAACTTAATAAAATGCTATTTACAAGAAAAATGCATAAAAAATATTAAAACAAAATAAAATGTCAATTTTATTATTTGGTATTTTTCTAGACAGAGTTATGGACCTATAGCAAAAAGAACCAATTAAAACCATCAATTTTCCCATTTTTTATGATTTTTTAAAGATGACAAAAATATTAAAGGAATTAAAATCACAAAATAAAAATAAAATGGGGAGGGGGTCTGAATAGCATACACGCCTAGTTGTAATTCCTAATGGGCCATGGAACCAGGGGTGTGAATATCAATAAGCAAGGCCCAAGAACGCTTCAGAAAACGGAATAAAAAACAAAAGAAAAAGGCAAATTCTCGGTGCAAATAGCAACAGCTTCACGTGTTATTCTTTGGGCTTATCAAGAAGGGGGTGGGGATAGAAATGTTGGACCCAGCCCAGACGCGCGTTTAAGTGAAACGCTGCGTTTCGCTGGTCAGCTCCCTCAATTTTCAATTGAATAATAGCCACACGATGGGTGTAAAAGGTCAATTAACCAGGACGATCGGACGACTATCCTTCATCGTCCCCAAACCAAAACCCTAAACTCAGAATTCCACTCCCCATGCAGCCATGTTCATGTCCATCATTCTCCTTCAATAGGCCATGAAATCACGCACTTTAAAAACCAAACCCACTCCATTTCTTCCCAGGAACACGATGGTACCACTAGTTTTGATTAAAACCAACTCCATAATGCAACCCGATAGGAGGAACAGTCTGAATCCATCATTATGCACTGCAATGGAACCTCACAATTCTCCAATTTAACTATCCTATCCTGTTCATCATGCTACCCTGATCTCAGCAAGCCATTACACGATGATTAAACCTCATTATTCACCCTAATCTTGATCATCAAAGAATCATCACTCTGCTAACAAACTCCATGAGACTCTCTCTAATTCTCAGGAATTACTCACCTAAGGTCTCTAAGCATGATTACCCTAGCCATTTCATCTAACAATGCATAAATAGAGGGATTCAAATGCTTTTGCAAACCTGAAAAATGGTGATGGCAGAGGTATCTACACTCCAATCCAATGCTTGAGACTGGTCACAAATGATCTCCAATGGCTGAGAATCTTCCTGATGGCAGTAATCCTTGCTCAAACTTCTTGATTCACCCTGGCCAAACCTTTATGCAACTTGGAGTGAAGATTCGAATCTCATGAACCAGCCACCTTTCTTTCTAGTTTTTCCTTGCTTTTCACTCTATGATGATGGAGGAAGATGATGACAAGAAGAAATCTCACAATTGATGGAGTTTTGATACACTTTGAAAAGGAAATGCAAATGGGAGTGAAGGAATCAAAATAGGGTTTGCAAGCTCAAAGAATCACCAACCAGTGCATGGACCCTCTCTAGGGTTTATATACACACCAATGGGAGCATCTAGAACCTTTGAGAAAGCTCCATGAAGTTTCTAGAACTTCTCATGCAATGAGATTTTCAACTTTTCTATTTTTAGTAAATCCTATGAGATCTCATGATAACCATGCAATTCTCCTTAAAATACCCTTACATGAGATGGTAATAAGGAAACAAGGCATTTCAAGTCATTTTAAGGCTTTGGCAAACTTTCCCTTTAGGTGCCTTAAAATGCAAGAATCAAATTTTCAAAGGAAGTCCAATTTTTAAGCCTAAACTCAAAAATGTGGCTGAACCAATGTTTTTAAAATGATGTTGGGAATCAATTTGGTATATTGGATGACCCATTTTGGATTTGTAGATCTCTCAAACCAATTTTTCATTTCAACTTTTTCAACTTATATGCCTTTTTTAGGTCATTTTTCACCAACTTTGGTCAAGTCTTGTTCCATGCATTTCCAAACTTTCATGACTTCTTTTCTAGACTTAAAATGGCATTTTGAGCAACTTTTATGTTGTGAATTTTTTCATTTGAAGCTTCCTTGTATGAGTTTTAAGCATATGCTAAGGATGACCTATAATCCTCAGATGACCAAAATACCCTTTGCTTGCCAAGACCATAAGTAGAGTTCCACAAATCATATGAAGGCATTCCATACCTTTCAAGAAATCTAAGACAATAAGGAACAATTCTCATGTTGGCCAAGAATCCATTTGAAATTTCCTTGAAGGTCAAAAGTTACTTGGAAGACAGACAACTTTCACAGACAAATTTCAGTGCCCTTAGATGACCTGTAACTTGCAAGAGCTATAACTTGAGTTCTATAAATCATCTTTATGACTTCCACCACTCAAATTAAAGCTATGAAGATACTCTACAAGTTTCATGTGGACCAAGAATTCATATGAAGCTTGCATCTTGAGTTACACTGCTTTGAAGTTTGACCTAAATCGGGGGATTTTACACTGAAACCCTAATTTAGTAACTCCAGTTCTCTTTGACTCCTCTTGATTTTTCTTTATCACAACATCATATCCATATCCATATAGAAAATAATGAATCCCACATTCTTCAAATAATCCTTGATGCCTTTCAAAACAAGTCTTTGACCTAGAATTGACCCAGTGTTGACTGACTTCCACTGAGGCTCTTGCAATCATTCCAATGACTTGGTTCTCCTAAAAAATGATCATCTAGGCTCCTCATAACATCCATACACACCTCATGCTCTTGGCTCATAGCTCACACTTCCTCTGATAATCCCCAACTAGCCTCAAGATAGGAGAGAATTCACTGATCAACCTGACAGCTCTTCAAAGCCCCAATTCTTCCCTGATGACCTGAGTAGACTTGAATATGAATGAAACCCTTAGATATACCTCCTGAGATAAGAATAGCACTTTGATCCCCTGTTAAGATAGCTTGCCTATGATATGCAATGCAGATGAATACACTATGTAGATGATGACAATGCAAATGACTATGCAATTGAAACATAAACCTAGGTTAGAAAAGGTTGGGCAAATTTTGGGGTGCAACAGCTGCCCCTATTCAAGCGACTTGGACCCGACTGGATGAAGAGCACGTAGCCTTCAGACATTCGTGGTACGAGACGGTTGAATATGAAAGAACCCGGAAATTTGCCAACCGCAAAAATAAATTGCGAATACGACTACTGCTTGGGAAAACCCTTCAGGGAAATGACTTCTGTTGTCACAGCAACAACTAGCCATCTATCTGTCAATCTGATGTTGTCCGCAGACCACTCCATTCCGAAGAAATGAGCATACACCATATAACGAGAAATTGTTGACATCACTTATCAACCTCTGTTGATCTCACTTATCAACCTCTGTTGATCTCCCTTATCAACCTCTGTTGATCTCACTTATCAACTAAGCCCACGCTAACCAGCGGGAGAATACTGACTTCATTTGTCATGTTGACTTCACTGATCAACCTTTCGTATCGCGAAGAAACGAGCGAACGCTTACCCAAACGAGACAATGTTCGAAGACACGAACAACCAACTCTGCGGGGAAATGAGAAACTTAACCACGTAACTCTGAGGGGACAATTCTGACGACTTCCGTCAAACACTTGCTGGGGAAATTGGGAACTTAACCAAGTAACCTTGTTGAAAAATACGAGTAATTTAACCAAACAACTCCTGTAGCAAGCTCCCTGCTGGAGACTATGAGGGACTTAACCAATCAACCCATTGAAGTAACACCCTGCTGGAGAACATAACTCTGTTGGGGAATTGCGGGTAACCACCCGAAAATCTGTATTACCACCTTCTAATACTGATACCACATCATCCTGAGAAAGACTCAGCTGGGGAAATACAAGTGACTTAACCAAGCGACTTGTCAAAGGATACCCTGCCGGGGACTACGAGGAACTTAACCAAGTATCTCGTTGAAGAACAACCCGCTGGGGATTACGTTTATACTGGGGTAACTGTGGGTAACCACCCAAAATCTGTACCATGCTATCTCCACAGCACTCTGAGAAAGGACTCGGCTGGAGAGAAAGAGAAATGCTTGACCAAGCGACTCTGCTAGGGAAATCTAACGAACATGATCACTGCATGTATGGCCCAACAACCCTCTGTAACAAGATGAACACGATCACTGCGCGTCTCGATGCCACAAACAAAATCACATAGTGGGACAAACACGACGAACACGATCACTGCGTGCTGCGTTACAATCACATCGACCATAAATCCAACCGGGTGAGATAAACACGATCACTGCGTGCCAGACGGAATAACCACATAGAAGAGGCGAACACGTTCACTGCGTATTTCAACCACCAACACGATCACTGCGTGTGCTGTAATAGGACGAATACGATCATTGCGCATCTCGACCGACAATCCCCCAAAATGAGGTCAACACGATCACTGCGTGCCACGAACAAAATAACATGTAATAGGACGAATACGGTTACTGCGTATGCCGACCAACAAAACCAACTGGCACGATAGCCACGATCACTGCGTGCTCCGCATCACAAGTTCCCATGGTACTAACAACACGATCACTGCATGTTGTACAAATACGATCACTGCGTATCTTGAACACGATCACTGCGTGTTTGAACACGATCACTGCGCGTTCTGAGCCACGATCCTCTTGACTGGAGAAAAAAAACACGATCCCTGCGTGTTGCGTGTCTCAACTAACCCACATAACTGGACGAATACGATCACTGCATATCCTGACCATACATAGGATAAACGCGATCACTGCGCGCTTCATGTCACGACCCTCTTGACTGGAGGAGACACGATCCCTGCGTGCTGTGACACAACTTCAAACATGGGACGAATACGATCTCTACGTACTTCGGCCACCAACAACCAGATGAACACGACCACTGCGTGTCTTACAGCATAATCAAACTGCATAACGGATGAATACGGTCACTGCGTATATCGACCAACGAAATCACATGATATGGTAAACACGATCACTGCGTGCCTTGCTCAATAAAACCCCCGAAACGATATCAACACGATCACTGCGTGCCTTACAAAACAATCTTCTTAGATCGGGACGAATACGATCACTGCGCCATTCGACCATAGATATACATAACAAGATCAACACGATCACTGCGTGTCCTACAACATGAACCCCATGAAAGAGACAAAATACGATCACTGCGTACTTCAGCCACAAATCAACATCTTAAAATCGACACGATCACTGCGTGCCTTGCTATATGAACCCCGTAGCTGGCACAAATACGATCACTGCGCACTTTGACCACAAAATCCACATCTTCCTGAATCACGATTTCTCTTATCGGCAAGGAATAACATATCTGAAACTGGAGAGGTAACCACCTGGCTTATATTTCAAAAATGCATGTTTGATAATGACGTAATGCTTCCATACTGCATGGAAATGCTACATACTCGAGTAGAATGCAAATGCTCATGATGCATGCTTATGCAAAGAGTTGCTTCAGCAAAATAAATGCTGAAGACACACTGGATTCGCTGGGGATGACCGGACTGCTACCGATACGCCTCCAACAAAATAAATGTTGGAAAGATGAACTAACTCCGCTGGGGGATAACCATCCTGCTTGGAAAGTAGCTTACGAACTCAAAACTCCCAAATCTGCTGAGGACGATCCTCCTGACGAGGAAGAGCGGCTTGCTGGTGAAAGAAAGGACTCTTGCTCGGGAGAAAACTCTTTTCAGCAGCTCCCACCACCTGATCATATTCTGTGGGAACCCTTCCTGCTATCACTGAGTTGGGGAAATCATCCCGCTATTACTGAGCTGGGGATTGAATTATACATTCTGATTTGCACCGCACAATCACATTCATCTCGACCTTCACTGGGGAGGACTCTGCTCTGCTTGATAAGCTAATGCTGAACTGAAGATACATTGATCTCGACTCTCCTGGGGAAATAACATTCAGTTTTGCCTGGGGCGACTTCACTGGGGAAGACACAACGTTCATCCTCTGGAAGGGATGCCAGCCTGCCATGGACTCTGGCGGGGAACTTTGCGAGCTTTTGAATACCTGCAAAAGTTAACAAGCAAACACAAGGCAATCTATGCAAACAGAAACATCTTGGTAATCACCCACGACAACCATTCAGGTAATTTTTGGTTTTAACAATCATAGGCCGAGGCCCGCCTGGTTACACGCATGTAAGCTTATCAAAACATCGGCGCTTTTTACAAACAAAACTGTAAAAAAAAAAAAAATAAATAAAAAAAAATAAAACCAAAGTCACACACTACACTGAATAAACACTTTATTGATAACAGCCTGAGAATAGGCAAAATTTGTACATTGGATGCAACTTCTGAAAAGAGGTAGTTACGCACAAACAAAATGCAGAAGTATACAGAACAAAATTTGTACACATGTGGCAACGTGTTACAGACGAACACCATGTCGGCAAAATTTGTACCATGAACCGATTCACCGGGATACCCTTTTTTGTCGAAGCCGCCCAGTGTAGGTTTTCGACTTCGCGGGTGTACATTTTTTCCATTTTATCCCTAACTTTTGCCCGAACCTTTTTATTCTGTTTTTTGGTTCGCCAGGATGCCCCATTTTGCCTGGACTCTCTTTTTACTGTCCAACGGGTCAATTTTAAGCAAAGTATTTTTTAACTGCGTCCGAGTTCACAGGGGACGAAAAGTCTTCACCATCCATGGTGGATAACAATAAGGCTCCTCCGGAGAAGACCTTTCTCACGACGTATGGACCTTCGTAATTGGGAGTCCATTTGCCCCTGTGATCCGATTGCGGTGGGAGAATCTTCTTCAGCACAAGATCACCCGTCTGAAAGCTTCGAGGTCGAATCTTCTTGTCGAATGCTTTCTTCATCCGGCTCTGATACAGCCTACCTTGTGCAATGGATGCCAGTCTTTTCTCATCTATCAAACTCAGCTGATTCAATCTACTTTTCACCCATTCTGCCTCGTCCAGCTTAACATCAAGCAAAACCCTCAAAGATGGTATCTCAACCTCCAATGGCAGGACAGCCTCCATGCCATATACTAATGAGAACGGTGTTGCCCCGGTTGATGTACGCACTGTAGTACGATAACCGTGCAAAGCGAATGGCAACATCTCATGCCAATCCTTATACGTTACCACCATCTTCTGAACAATTTTCTTTATGTTCTTGTTGGCCGCTTCCACAGCGCCATTCATCTTGGGTCTGTAGGGGGATGAATTATGATGCTCGATCTTGAAATCCCGACACAAGTCTTTCATCATCTTGTTGTTCAAATTCGAACCATTATCAGTAATGATTCACTCAGGAATACCGT
Organism: Lathyrus sativus; assembly: GCA_963859935.3. Taxonomy (NCBI): domain Eukaryota; kingdom Viridiplantae; phylum Streptophyta; class Magnoliopsida; order Fabales; family Fabaceae; genus Lathyrus; species Lathyrus sativus. The sequence continues at coordinate 55,764,261 of OZ012735.1, read as the reverse complement.
ATCTGCAGATTATATCCTTCTTGATAAATCTGGCCACTACCTGCTTTGTCACGTTGGCGTAAGATGCTGCTTCCACCCACTTGGTGAAGTAATCAATCGCAACCAGAATGAAGCGATGCCCATTAGAAGCAGTAGGCTCAATCTTTCCGATCATATCAATTCCCCACATGGAGAACGGCCACGAAGAAGCCATAACGTTCAGAGGACTGGGTGGCACATGGATCTTATCAGCATAGATCTGGCACTTGTGACACCGCTTGGCGAATTTGAAACAATCAGTTTCCATCGTTAACCAGTAATACCCTGCTCGCAACAACTTTCGAGTCATAGCATGCCCACCTGCATGTGTACCAAAAGTTCCTTCATGGATCTCTTCCATGAGTAAGTTAGCCTCCTTCTCATCCACACACCGGAGGAGTAGCGAATCGTGGTTCCTTCTATACAAAACACCGTCGGGATTCAGATAAAAGTTGCCTGCTAATCTCCTTAGGGTCTTCTGATCGCGACTGGATGCCCCAGCCGGATACTCCTTATTCTTCAGGAAATTCTGTACACCGAAATACCATGGTTTACCGTCAGATGCTTCATCAATTGCAAACACAAAGGCCGGCCTATCAAGGCGAGAGATGACAATGCTGGGAGACTCATTCCAGCGGTTGACTTTATACATCGAGGATAACGTTGCAAGGGCGTCCGCCATTTGATTCTCCGCCCGAGGTACATGATGGAACTCCACCCTATCAAAGAAAGGTAGCAACTTTCTCGCATAATTCATGTACGGCACTAGATTAGGTTGACGCGTCTCCCACTCTCCCTTAATCTGATTCACAACCAATGCTGAATCCCCATATACGTCCAGAATCTTAATCCTCATATCAATAGCCTCTTCTAACCCCATAATGCAAGCTTCATACTCGGCTTCATTATTTGTCACTGAAAAAGTCAATCTGGCTGTGAACGGGATGTGCGACCCGTGGGGAGTTGTAATGATTGCCCCGATCCCGCTACCATACGAATTGACAGCCTCGTCAAAAATCAATTGCCACTGGGAACTCCGCTCAGGACCCTCACCAGGAAACGGCTCATCACAATCTTTAGCTTTCAAGTACATTATGTCCTCATCAGGAAACTCAAACTTCATAGGCTGATATTCCTCAATTGGTTGTTCAGCGAGATATTCGGACAGAACACTTCCCTTAATGGCCTTCTGGGAAACATACTGGATATCGTATTCTGTCAATACCATCTGCCATCTAGCAATCCTTCCAGAGAGCGCTTGCTTCTCAAACACATATTTGATTGGATCCATCTTTGATATCAGCATGGTTGTGTGATTCAGCATGTACTGTCTTAGACGTTTGGCAGCCCACGCCAATGCACAACACGTCTTTTCGAGCATAGAGTATCGAGATTCACAGTCTGTGAACTTTTTACTCAAGTAGTAAATTGCATGCTCTTTCCGCCCTGTCTCGTCGTGTTGACCGAGAACACAACCCATACTGTTCTCAAGAACCGTCAGATACATAATCAGTGGTCGTCCCGCTACTGGGGGTATCAACACCGGAGGTTCCTGCAAGTATTCTTTTATCTTTTCAAATGCCTTCTGGCAATTGTCGTTCCAGACCACCGCTTGATCTTTCTTTAACAGTTTGAATAATGGTTCACACGTGGTCGTTAGGTGAGAGATGAACCTAGCAATGTAATTCAACCTCCCTAAGAAGCCACGAACTTCTTTTTCGGTTCTCGGTGCTGGCACTCTTGTATTGCTTTTATTTTTGCAGGATCGACCTCGATTCCTTTCTTGCTCACAATGAACCCCAGTAGCTTCCCGGATCTCACTCCGAAGGTACATTTATTTGGATTCAGCCTCAGCCTGAATTTCCTCAGCCTTTTGAACAACTTCAACAAATTAACCAGATGTTCTTCCTCTGTTTGAGACTTGGCAATCATGTCATCGACATACACCTCAATCTCTCTGTGCATCATGTCGTGAAAAAGCGTTGTCATAGCCCGTTGGTACGTTGCCCCAGCATTTTTCAAACCAAAGGGCATCACCTTATAACAGAAGGTTCCCCACGGGGTGATAAAAGTCGTTTTTTCCATATCCTCCGGAGCCATTTTGATCTGGTTGTACCCTGAAAATCCATCCATGAAGGAAAATACCGAAAACTGAGCTGTGTTGTCAACTAACACATCAATATGCGGCAGCGGGAAATCGTCCTTCGGGCTCGCTTTGTTTAAATCCCTATAATCAACACACATCCGAACCTTGCCATCTTTCTTTGGCACAGGCACGATATTAGCGACCCAAGTGGGATAAGTGGTAACAGCCAGGAACCCAACATCCCATTGCTTCTGTACTTCTTCCTTTATCTTTACGGCCATGTCAGGACGAGTCCTTCGGAGTTTCTGCTTCACAGGCGGGCAACCTTCCTTCAACGGCAGACGATGAACAACCATATCAGTGTCCAAACCTGGCATGTCCTCGTAGGACCAAGCAAATATATCACTGTATTCACGCAGCATCTCAATAAGCTCTTGCTTGATATCCTCTCGCAACGCGGACCCTATACGAATATTCCTGACGCATTCTTCAGACCCCAAGTTGACAATATTGATCTCTTCCTGGTGAGGCAGAATGACTCTCTCCTCTTGCTTCAATAACCGACTAAGCTCTTCTGGTAAGTCACTATCCTCCACAATCTCCTCCTCAGCTTGGAAGATCGGGTGCTCGAAGTCTAAACGAGTCATAGGAAGTTTTTGGTCGGTGTCATCTGAAAATTCATGAATCCTGCGAGGGAAACGGTTAAGTGTTTCAAAATGATGTACAAGCAAAGTGCATAACCGCGCTGCCATTTTATTGAAAAATAAAATAAAACAGAAAGAAAAGGATCACAACATTTGAATGTTAAAACGCCGTCATTTATTGATTATGCAAACGTACAAGTAAACAGTTAGGCCCTAAGATAAGATCATCGATGCCCCGGGCAAGGCATGTGATTGTACAATGATTGAAAAAAACAATGCATTACTGTTCGGTGACTTGGATGACGTCTTGGATGGACCAGTTGCATAGAGTTTGCCCCGGCGTGCTGGGTCGAATCCACGAGTCCATGTCGCAATCGCTATCCGCTTCTTCCGTATCAGACACGGCATTGATCCTTTCAAAGCTGACACCCCCTGATGTGAACACTACGGGCCCGTTGTACTTCGGCACATTCTGCTTGAAAGATGGACGATACCCCAGGCCATACTTGTCTTGCTTCATAGGGATATCTGGAACCTGCCCCCACTTGGCAGTTTCTCCCGCTTGTACCAAAGCTTTAGCTTCTTTGTAGGAGGACACAACGACCTCATTCCCTTCTCTCTTCACAGGAGCGTCCTGTTTGACTTTAACCCCCTCAAACGCCTGGCAGAGCGTTTCATGAATTTCTCCATCTACTTCCACATACTTGAAAGAGGACAGGTGGCTGACGAGAATATCTTCTTCTCCACAGACAGTGACGATGCTTCCATCAACCATATACTTGAGTTTCTGGTGAAGCGTGGAGGTAACTGCCCCAGCAGCATGAATCCAGGGTCTACCGATCAGACAGCTATACGCGGGCTGTATATCCATGATGTAAAACACCGTGTCAAACACCTCAGGTCCCACTTGAATAGGCAATGTGATTGATCCAAACACTGACCTCCTGGTTCCATCGAATGCGCGCACCACCAAATCGCTTGGTGTGCATAACAACCCCCGAGTGTCCAGTTTCAACAAGGCTTTCTTCGGTAATACGTTCAATGACGACCCAGTGTCCACCAACACATGGGACATAACAGTGCCACGACATTCAATGGAGATATGTAAGGCGTTGTTGTGATCGCGCCCTCTAGACGTTAGATCGAAGTCCGTGAAACCCAGGCCATGTCCTACATTAACATGCGACATAACCCCCTCCAGTTGGTTTACCGAAATCTCCTGCGGGACGAAGGACGTTTCTAGCACTTTCAACAAAGCGTTCCTGTGCGCTTCTGAGCATAACAACAGCGATAAGATCGAGATCTTCGAGGGTGTCTGTTGTAAGTGATCTACAATTTTGTAGTCACTCTTGCGGATTAATCGCATAAATTCTTTCACCTCTTTGTTCGTTGCCTCTTTCTCTTTACTCCCAGATGGCCCGTCGTCAACCACTTTGTTCTTGCCCTTAGCAAGCCTTACAGCCTCAACTTCTGGGGAAGTAAAAATCCTCCCGCTTCGAGTTATGCCGCCTTGCCCAACTATATTCTCCACAGATCCCGCTGGCGGATCACTCAGATCAATCTTTTCCCCGTTACAATATACCTCCGCACCATAGCTCCATGGTACTGCTTTCGTGCTCTCATACGGAATTGGCTTAGCCCTGGTAATTATAAAGGTCGGTCGCTTCGCTGGCGCCGAAATCGTTACAGACTTGAACGGGATTGTGATCGTTGCGACCTCATTCCGTTCCTCTTCAGTCTCCACTTCGACGGGCTTTTCTGACCCTGCAGCCTGCTCGAATTGCAAGACCCCTTTGTCAATCAACCCTTGTACACCCCTCTTCAACTCTGCACAGCCCTCGGGCTGAATCAGACAATCAACACAACTTTCATCACAACCTGGAGAAACCCCTTCTTTCAGAAGACACTGTTTGACACTGCTCAACGGAGTCATCAGCTCATTAACATCTAACACCAATTCTGTTTCAGCGTCTGTCAATATTGCATTTGCCCCAGCTCCCGCATACTTAGGCATTGGCTGTTGAGTAATATTGGGACCTTCCTTCCCAAAATTGATGGTTGTGCTATCAAGCAGATCTTGCACCTTGTGCTTGAAAGCTAAACAGTTCTCGATGTTGTGCCCGGGTGCACCAGAGTGAAAATCACAGTGTTCGTTGATGTCGTACCCTACTGGTGGCGTGCCAGTCGGCGGTGCCAAGGTTCTCTTTTCAACTAGCTGTAACTTCAATAGATTCTGAAGGAGCTCTGCGTAAGATACTGGCGGTACCTCAAATACCCTCCTCGGCCTTGGAGCCTGAAACCGCCGCTGATTCTGATTAGGCTGCTGCTGAGCCTGCTGCTGTTGTTGTCTCTGTTGCTGAGGTGGTCCCGGAATGGTCACACTTGTGACTTGAGGCTGTGGACGCCGATTCTGATTCCTATTTCTCCGCTGAACGTTATACACCGCATTAGCATCACCTTGCCTTTTACCACCGAAGGCTTTCTTGTTGCTTCCAGCTGAAACAGATTCTCCCGATTGAATCTTACCAATTTTTATCCCGTTCTCTATACGCTCCCCCATCAGGATCAGCTCGGAGAAGGTACTCATTGAGAAGTTGAGCAGCCGGTCATAGTACATTCCTGAGAATGTCCCTACGAACAAGTCCATCATTTCCCGCTCGACCATAGGGGGTTGTACTCTAGCAGCCAGGTCACGCCATCTCTGGGCGTACTCTTTGAAGCTTTCCTTGGGCTTCTGGGACATGCTTTGCAACTGAACTCTGTTAGGAGCGAGATCGCTGTTGTATTGGTAATGCTTCACGAAAGCTTCCGCCAATTCTTTCCAGGTTCTGATCTGTGTTGGCTCCAGGCTCATGTACCACTCCAACGACGGCCCTGACAAGCTGTCTTGGAAAAAGTGCATAAGCATCTTTTCGTCGTCTGAATACGCAGACATCCTTCTGTAAAATGAACGGACATGCACCCTCGGGCATGTATCGCCTCTATACTTATCAAAAGATGGCGCTTTGAATTTCAGAGGTACCCTCAGCCCTGGTACCAACCCCATGTTGGACATATCCAGTCCCACAGCGTTCTGATTAGCCAGACCATTTACCTTTTCTTCCAACAGTCTCATGCAGAGGCTGTCCCCTGTAGGCCTCCCGTAGCCTTCATTATGACCGGAGAAAACGTCTTCTTGATGATCCTCCCAACGAGGTATCTCTTCATATGCAGCATGTCCAGTGTTACGACTCAGACCTGCTTGGAAGTACCTGGGGTCACCCCTCAGGTTGCCCATATCCTGGCCGTTGTTCATACCCATTCCATATCCTGCGTTACCATAACCATGGTCTCCGTATCCAGTTTTGGCGCCAGCCACATTGCCATATCCCACATTCATACCCTGAAAGCCCTGATTACCATTGCCGCCATTCAGCCCGGCATTCTCCGCACCCAAGTTGAAACCCTGGTTGACATTCCCTACGAACACTCCTGCAGTGTCTCCGTTAGTGTTACCAGTATTTCCGTTCCCACCAGCAGGACCGACCTCTCCGTTGTTCAGCCCAGCGACTGGAATGTGATCAGCACTTTGATGATTTTCAACCCTGGGAGAGTTAGCCACATTTTCACCACGCGGGGTGCCGTTGTTCTCAGCACGAGCAACCAACGGCTGCACCAGACTCTGCAACTGTTCCTGCCCTTTGGCGATGGTCTCCATGGTTTGCATGAACAGGGCCATCCTGTCACGCATCTCTTGCATTTCAATCTGCATGGCGTCCATGATCTTCTTCTGGTTGGTTCTTGTAGAGTAACGGTGGACCCGCTTTTCTGCAATCCTGAAAATACCTGAAAAATGGATGCGGGAGATAAGATACACGGATCACAAACCTGCAATGCAAATATGAGTATGTATGCAAAATGCGATGTGTGTCTGTGCATTAGGGATTATCATTCCCCGATTCTAGTGTGAGTGCCAGTGCAGTGACAGTACTAGCAATACAGTGATTGGAGCTGAATCAAAGAAAACCTCATATATTGAAGAGAAATCCAAGAATACAATATCACTGAGAGTATAATGAGAAGGCATGACCTCAACCAACAATCCTGGTGATGGTCAGCACAGATGCAAATAAAGCATACAAGCTAATACATGAAATGATCAAGTACTCCCATGAGCCCGATACTCTTCTATTAACTTCTTGGTCTCTGGGTGACCTGGTCGGGTGAGTAGACCTTCGACAAGCTGGTTTCTTCTCTTGAGAACATGTCGCGCGTCACCAGCAGTTTCCTCCCCTGCCCCTTCTCCGAAGGGATCTTCTAGCTTCCGCTTCTGAGACACAGCTTCGTTCCTGCCTTCAATGGCCTTGTTCAGTGCTTTCTGGAGATTGTATCTGGTCATTACCTCTTCTTCATGCTTCTCAATGCTAGCCTTCAACTGCTTCTCGAGGTCGAAAATTTGCTGCTTCAGCTTATCTTCCCTCTTCTTATTGTTGGTGAGCGTAGCATTCCATGTCTTATTGCAAGAAGAGATTTCTCGGTGAGCGGCGTCGAGTGCTTTCTTCTTTGCCTCCAACATGTCGTGGGAGCTTCTGAACTCTTGACCCAGACGTTCGCGCTTTTTCTTCTCCTCAGTCAACTCAGCACCGAGCCTGTCCACTAGTTCGATCTGCTGTTGGAAAGAACGCACAACCTTATTCTTCTCACTCCGCATCTGAGCTAGCTCCTTTTCTAGCTCTTCATTAATCTTCATCAAGGATTCCTTTTCCTTCACAACTTGCTTGTAGACCTCCCTAGTGACAGTGGTTAGCTCTTCCACCGGAATATGAACAGGGACCAGAGCAGCTAGAAATGGCATCAGTATCTGTCTGGCTCTCTCCTGAATCCAAACTTTGTAGGGTGCATACGCCTGGCAATCATTCTTCCCCAACAGCGGTTTCCCCTTTCAGTTAATACGTGCCCAGGCATGCCGAAGCTTGGCTAGTAGCTCTCCACTCAAATCACCGGTGAAGTACAGAGATTCCTGTACTTCTTCTTCCTGAGGCGGACTCTTCAGCGCATATCCAAACTGGCGGACGAACAAAGATGGGTTGTAGTTGATGCACCCTTTCCTCCCTATCAACGGAACATTAGGATACCCATCACAACTGACAATAAGCTCGGATCCCAGCAGATCTCGATCAAACCACTCAACATCTTCAGAAGACAGCCTCATTATACGCTCTGGCCAGTCAGATGTGGTCGCACTATCCATAAAAGGTCCCTTCGAAGGAAGATGGCTCTTGAACCACATATACAGCAAAGGCACGCAACAAGAGACATTCTTGCCTCTCCTGTTCTCATTCCTGTAGTGCATCGAATGGTAGAAGTCTCCGATCAGTGTTGGCACCGGGTTACCAGCAGCAAATAGATGAAACGCATCTATGTCCACGAAGTTTGGGAAATTAGGAAACAACACTATCCCATAAATGCATAGAGCCAAAATAGCGTTAAAGACCACCCAACACCCATTCTTGGCATACTCTTGAACCTTACCAACCAGAAACTGAAGAGAGAAACCCGGAACTCCTCGCCAAGAAGTCATCAACAACTCAGAAGCATTCATATGCAGGGTCTTAGCTAGATCCTCCAACTTAGGTTCAGCGGCAGAGTGAATAAAGGGAACTGCATTCTGCACTGGCAGCTCAGTAAACTCCACATACTCCTCCATGGTAGGTCCCAAAATGAAGTCTGCAAATGTAAAACATCTCAAAGCCGGGTCGTAGAACTGCATCAGCGTGTACAGCCCGTTCAACTCATCATCAGTGGATCTGCGAACCAGACTCAACAGCCGTCCATAACTCTGCCTGAAGCTTCTACGGACATTCTCATCTGCCAGAGAAATCAGACCCAGGAGTGGAGTAATATCAGGGATAGGTAGCTTATAGGCGACTGGCATCCTCAAACCAGCCATGATCAATACTCAGAAGTCCAGATACTAGAAACGGGGGATATGCAAATGCACCTGCAGCACAGACACACATTAATGGGATGCAATGATAATGAGTATGCAAACAATGCAATGCAAGCAACATGCAACGGGGACCAAGTGCTATAGCTGAGAAGCCTGGACCATATCAAAAGTCTCAAGATAGATCCTCCAATACTCATCAATCCCTGGTCTCAGATAGACCTAACACAAAGCTCCAACATCGGTCTCTGATAGACCCATAATATAACCCCAACTGGTCTCTGACAGACCTCAAACCATAACTCCAACCGGTCTCTGATAGACCTCACAAATATCCATAAATACCCAGGATCTCTGATCAAGACATAACCGGTATCTGAAGGTCTAGTTACCTGCATAACCCCAAACCCTCTCACAGGTGGATGTCCTAGTAACTGACAAAGGTATGGCATCCTATGCGGTCGTTGGCGTCACAAACTTTCAGGAGTGATGATACGATTCCCAGAAGGAGTGGAATCATCAAATCCTGAAGAGGCCTCACTTAGCCAACTTCCAAATGATCGGTTCCCAGAGTCGACAATCCAACTAACCAGCAACCCGAGCCACCCAAAGGGCAGGACAGGAGGCCAACCAGAAGAACCTCGTCTGAGTGTAGATTTCACGGGACACTAGGACATGCAAAGCACGTGCGCGCCCACTAATCTCTACTCTAAATCTAGGTGCACTCAAGCCCAGGTCCGGCTTATCTCTCAACCATAGAACACCCGTCACACCCCACAACACAGCAATAGTAATAATAAAATGCTGAAATGTAAATACAAAAATGTAAATCCATACAAATTCCTTGACGGGCAAACAAGCGCTAGGATTGACTCTCTAAAGGGACGTTGGATCCCAAATGCATAAGAACTATCGCAGTCCTTAGCAGCCAGGGGACGTTGGATCCCCAGCAGAGTCGCCAGCTGTCGCTACTGCGAAAATCGGCGTCGGCTGACAGAAGAGTCGCCACCGTGCGTTATTTATCCCAACGGAGGGAAAGGAAACGCTCGAAGTAAACCTCGCAAAAAACGGGAAAAGGTATGGTCATCGCAACCAAAACCTGGATTCGGGAGTCGGTTACGCAAGGGGAAGGTATTAGCACCCCTCACGTCCATCGTACTCGATGGGATCCACGCTTGCTTGGGTTGTACGGATTACACTTCTATCTAAACTAAAGGATGAGGTCTGAAAAGGAAAGAAAACATGACTCGGCAAAGCATCGCACTTTATGCCTACGTATTCCCGTCTGGAACGAGAAATCAGAGTCAACGTAGTTCGCCTAACTACGGGGAAAGATGGGTGAAGGTTGCTCGCTAGGATATCGCATCCTATGCCTACGTACTTCCACACTACATGGAAGATCAGAGCAAACGTAGTTCGGGCTACGCACGACACAAGCTGTTCAAGTGTCTTTTATGAAAAATTCTCACCTTAAACAAGGGTTTTCTTATTGCAAAAAGGTTGACGTTTGTTCAAATCTTTTGACGGAAGAAGTGAATTAGTCTCTGTTATAACCTTTATTAGTGTTTTTCTGTTGTTTTGAAGGAATAAGAGATGACACTCTACAAATCCTAGGGTTAAAAAGGGGAATAAAATCTACCCTAATGTTATCATGCATGGGTTAAGACCTAATGTCTATCATGCTCCTCTCCTGCGCAGAGAGAAACAGAGATCCTAAGGGAATAGACGAAAACAGAAACAACAGATATATACAATAAAGCAGTAAAATGCATGGATGCAACAGTACAAGCGAGGCAAGGGAGTCCCACTCAACCTCGAACCTAGAATACAATAGGCAAAAGTGAACATGATTCACTTTCAACCCAACAAGCTAAACAGCAAACAATCCAATCCGGGAAATTCACACAATACATCAAAAATTAAACAGCAAAAGCTAAACAGCAAAGCAGTCTTCATCAGCATCAGCAACTATCTTCAAGTCAATATCAGCTATCCACAGGCTTCAAGCAAGCATCAGACTTTATCTTCAATCTCCCAATGGCTTTTCTTCAAGTCCTAATCTCCAAGCTGAGGAATCAATCACAAGAGTAAACTGGGTGTTAAGCAATTAGTTGACCACCAAGGGTGGCAAACATACTGCTATCAACACAAAGAATATTTCTCTCAAGAGTTTTATCCCTCAGACATTAGCACCAAGCCTTCCAAAGGAAGGGGGTGAGTGTCTCAGAGAGACTCTGTATCACAGAGAAGAATGGAGGCAATCAAGACCTTCCATGTTTGAGAATTAAGTTGGCTACTCTAGGGCTCTGCCTAACCCCTACATCCTACAAACTTCAGCAGATACCAGCAAGAGATACTCCTCATGAACTCTGGAAGTTGGTCTTCATTCTCTGATCTTCAACTGGGCTTCACCATCACAGGTCTTCAGCTCTCCCCAAATCCCAAACAAACCCAATACCCCACACAGACAAAAAGATATAACCCTAAAGAGGGCACACCACACAATTAATCACATATAAGCAATATACTAGTAGCAGTAGGGGAATCCTAATATTTTCTAAGGGATCTATCCTATACCCATAACCCCTATAGTCCCATACCCCAAAAATCAAATGAAAATCTCCTAAAAGAATTAATCTATTCCACCTATGTACATTTAAAACCCTAATTTTGATCACACTAATCACACTTAACCAAATCACCTAAAAAATAATCCTAAAATTGTGAATTAAATCTTATGTACAAGTTGAAGTCCTATACTAATCACTCTAAAAAGAATGAACCCTAAATCTAAGGGGACCTATGAGAACTAAAATTAACAAATTTGAGTACTAAACTAAACTTAATAAAATGCTATTTACAAGAAAAATGCATAAAAAATATTAAAACAAAATAAAATGTCAATTTTATTATTTGGTATTTTTCTAGACAGAGTTATGGACCTATAGCAAAAAGAACCAATTAAAACCATCAATTTTCCCATTTTTTATGATTTTTTAAAGATGACAAAAATATTAAAGGAATTAAAATCACAAAATAAAAATAAAATGGGGAGGGGGTCTGAATAGCATACACACCTAGTTGTAATTCCTAATGGGCCATGGAACCAGGGGTGTGAATATCAATAAGCAAGGCCCAAGAACGCTTCAGAAAACGGAATAAAAAACAAAAGAAAAAGGCAAATTCTCGGTGCAAATAGCAACAGCTTCACGTGTTATTCTTTGGGCTTATCAAGAAGGGGGTGGGGATAGAAATGTTGGACCCAGCCCAGACGCGCGTTTAAGTGAAACGTTGCGTTTCGCTGGTCAGCTCCCTCCATTTTCAATTGAATAATAGCCACACGATGGGTGTAAAAGGTCAATTAACCAGGACGATCGGACGACTATCCTTCATCGTCCCCAAACCAAAACCCTAAACTCAGAATTCCACTCCCCATGCAGCCATGTTCATGTCCATCATTCTCCTTCAATAGGCCATGAAATCACGCACTTTAAAAACCAAACCCACTCCATTTCTTCCCAGGAACACGATGGTACCACTAGTTTTGATTAAAACCAACTCCATAATGCAACCCGATAGGAGGAACAGTCTGAATCCATCATTATGCACTGCAATGGAACCTCACAATTCTCCAATTTAACTATCCTATCCTGTTCATCATGCTACCCTGATCTCAGCAAGCCATTACACGATGATTAAACCTCACTATTCACCCTAATCTTGATCATCAAAGAATCATCACTCTGCTAACAAACTCCATGAGACTCTCTCTAATTCTCAGGAATCACTCACCTAAGGTCTCTAAGCATGATTACCCTAGCCATTTCATCTAACAATGCATAAATAGAGGGATTCGAATGCTTTTGCAAACCTGAAAAATGGTGATGGAAGAGGTATCTACACTCCAATCCAATGCTTGAGACTGGTCACAAATGATCTCCAATGGCTGAGAATCTTCCTGATGGCAGTAATCCTTGCTCAAACTTCTTGACTCACCCTGGCCAAACCTTTATGCAACTTGGAGTGAAGATTCGAATCTCATGAACCAGCCACCTTTCTTTCTAGTTTTTCCTTGCTTTTCACTCTATGATGATGGAGGAAGATGATGACAAGAAGAAATCTCACAATTGATGGAGTTTTGATACACTTTAAAAAGGAAATGCAAATGGGAGCGAAGGAATCAAAATGGGGTTTGCAAGCTCAAAGAATCACCAACCAGTGCATGGACCCTCTCTAGGGTTTATATACACGCCAATGGGAGCATCTAGAACCTTTGAGAAAGCTCCATGAAGTTTCTAGAACTTCTCATGCAATGAGATTTTCAACTTTTCTATTTTTAGTAAATCCCATGAGATCTCATGATAACCATGCAATTCTCCTTAAAATACCCTTACATGAGATGGTAATAAGGAAACAAGGCATTTCAAGTCATTTTAAGGCTTTGGCAAACTTTCCCTTTAGGTGCCTTAAAATGCAAGAATCAAATTTTCAAAGGAAGTCCAATTTTTAAGCCTAAACTCAAAAATGTGGCTGAACCAATGTTTTTAAAATGATGTTGGGAATCAATTTGGTATATTGGATGACCCATTTTGGATTTGTAGATCTCTCAAACCAATTTTTCATTTCAACTTTTTCAACTTATATGCCTTTTTTAGGTCATTTTTCACCAACTTTGGTCAAGTCTTGTTCCATGCATTTCCAAACTTTCATGACTTCTTCTATAGACTTAAAATGGCATTTTGAGAAACTTTGATGTTGTGAAGTTTTTCATTTGAAGCTTCCTTGTATGAGTTTTAAGCATATGCTAAGGATGACCTATAATCCTCAGATGACCAAAATACCCTTTGCTTGCCAAGACCATAAGTAGAGTTCCACAAATCATATGAAGACATTCCATACCTTTATAGAAATCTAAGACAATAAGGAACAATTCTCATGTTGGCCAAGAATCCATTTGAAATTTCCTTGAAGGTCAAAAGTTACTTGGAAGACAGACAACTTTCACAGACAAATTTCAGTGCCCTTAGATGACCTGTAACTTGCAAGAGCTATAACTTGAGTTCTATAAATCATCTTGATGACTTCCACCACTCAAATTAAAGCTATGAAGATACTCTACAAGTTTCATGTCGACCAAGAATTCATATGAAGCTTTCATCTTGAGTTACACTACTTTGAAGTTTGACCTAAATTAGGGGATTTTACACTGAAACCCTAATTTAGTAACTCCAGTTCTCTTTGACTCCTCTTGATTTTTCTTTATCACAACATCATATCCATATCCATATAGCAAATAGTGAATCCCACATTCTTCAAATAATCCTTGATGCCTTTCAAAACAAGTCTTTGACCTAGAATTGACCCAGTGTTGACCCAGTGTTGAGTGACTTCCACTGAGGCTCTTGCAATCATTCCAATGACTTGGTTCTCCTAAAAAATGATCATCTAGGCTCCTCATAACATCCATACACACCTCATGCTCTTGGCTCATAGCTCACACTTCCTCTGATAATCCCCAACTAGCCTCAAGATAGGAGAGAATTCACTGATCAACCTGGCAGCTCTTCAAAGCCCCAATTCTTCCCTGATGACCTGAGTAGACTTGAATATGAATGAAACCCTTAGATATACCTCCTGAGATAAGAATATCACTTTGATCCCCTGTTAAGATAGCTTGCCTATGATATGCAATGCAGATGAATACACTATGTACATGATGACAATGCAAATGACTATGCAATTGAAACATAAACCTAGGTTAGAAAAGGTTGGGCAAATTTTGGGGTGCAACACCGCGCTGCAGAGCAACATCAAGCGAAGATTGGTTGAAATGCTCAAAGAGTACAGTGATATTTTTGCTTGGTCGTTTGCGGATATGCCTGGGCTGGATACGGATATGGTTGTTCACCGTCTGCTGCTAAAAGAAGAATGCCCTCCGGTTAAGCAGAGGCTCCGAAGAACTAGACCAGACATGGCTGTGAAGATTAAGGAGGAGGTTCAAAAGCAGTGGGATGCTGGTTTCCTAGCTGTTACAAAATATCCCTCATGGGTCGCTAACATTGTGCCAGTGCCAAAGAAAGACGGTAAAGTGAGGATGTGCGTAGATTACCGTGATTTGAACAAAGCGAGCCCGAAAGATGATTTTCCACTTCCTCACATCGATGTGTTGGTCGATAACACCGCTCAATTCTCCGTATTCTCCTTCATGGATGGCTTCTCGGGCTATAATCAGATTAAAATGGCGCCAGAAGACATGGAGAAGACTACCTTCATTACTCCCTGGGGAACATTTTGTTACAAAGTGATGCCCTTCAGATTGAAGAATGCTGGGGAAACATATCAGCATGCAATGACAACTCTCTTTCATGACATGATGCATAAAGAGATCGAGGTTTATGTTGATGATATGATTGCCAAATCCTAGACGTAGGAGGAGCATTTGGTGAATCTGCTGAAATTATTCAAGAGGCTTAGGAAGTTCAGGCTGAGACTGAACCCTAACAAGTGCACCTTCAGGGTGAGATCGGGTAAACTGCTGGGGTTTATCATGAGCGAAAAAGGAATAGAGGTTGATCCTGCGAAAATAAAAGCAATACAAGAAATGCCGACGCCTAAAACAGAAAAAGAGGTGCGCGGGTTTTTAGGGAGATTGAACTACATTGCTAGGTTCATCTCTCACCTAACAGCTACGTGTGAGCCATTATTCAAGCTGTTGAAAAAGGACCAGGCTGTGACCTGGAATGAAAATTGTCAAAAGGCGTTCGATAAAATAAAACAGTATTTGCAGGAGCCTCCTATTTTGATACCTCCAGTGGCAGGGAGACCCTTGATTATGTATTTGACGGTTCTTGAGGGGAGTATGGGTTGTGTTCTCGGTCAACATGACGAGACAGGGCGTAAAGAGCATGCGATATACTACCTGAGTAAGAATTTTACTGACTGTGAGTCTCGATACTCAATGCTCGAAAAAACTTGTTGTGCGCTAGCATGGGCCGCCAAGCGTTTGAGGCAATACATGCTAAATCATACAACCATGCTCATTTAGAAGATGGATCCTATCAAATACGTATTTGAAAAGCAGGCACTATCGGGGAGAATTGCCCGTTGGCAGATGGTTTTGACCGAATATGACATCCAGTATGTTTCACAGAAGGCTATAAAAGGGAGCGTGTTATCGGAGTATCTAGCTGAGCAGCCTATTGAGGACTACCAATCGATGAGGTTTGATTTTCCTGACGAGGATATCATGTACCTGAAGATGAAAGATTGGGAAGAACCGTTGCCGGATGAAGGACCAAAGACGGATTCCAAGTGGCAGTTGATCTTTGACGGAGCTGTAAATTCCTATGGCAGCGGGATAGGGGCAATCATCACTACTCCACATGGGTCGCACATCCCATTTATTGCTCGATTGACCTTTCCGGTTACCAATAATGAAGCCGAATACGAAACTTGTATTATGGGGCTTGAAGAAGCCATTAATTTGCGAATCAAAAATCTGGATGTATACGGAGACTCAACTCTGGTGGTGAATCAAATAAAAGGAGAATGGGAGACACGTCAGCCCAATTTGATACCGTACATGAATTACGCAAGGAGATTGTTGCCTTTCTTTGACAAGGTTGAATTGCATCATGTGCCGCGAGCAGAAAATCAAATGGATGACGCCCTGGCTACATTGGCTTCCATGTATAAAGTTAACTTCTGGAACGAGGCTCCCAGGATTGTTATCTCTCGGCTTGACAGGCCCGCATTCATATTTGCCATTGACGAAGCATCTGATGATAAACCCTGGTATTTTGACATTCAGAATTTCCTGAAGAACAAGAAGTATCCGGCTGGGGCATCCAGTTGCGATCAGAAGACTCTCAGGAGATTGGCTGGTAATTTCTATCTAAATCCGGACGGTGTCCTGTACAAAAGAAATCATGACTTGGTGTTGCTATGCTGTGTAGACGAGAAAGAGGCGAAGTTGCTCATGGAGGAAATACATGAGGGTACATTTGGTACACATGCTGGTGGGCATGCTATGACCAAAAAACTGCTGCGGGCAGGTTATTACTGGCTAACTATGAAAACTGACTGCTTCAAGTTTGCGAAGAGGTGTCATAAGTGCCAGATTTATGCGGATAAGATCCATGTGCCTCCGAGTCCTCTGAACGTGATGTCATCACTGTGGCCATTCTCGATGTGAGGAATTGATATGATTGGAAAGATTGAGCCGACGGCATCTAACGGACACCGGTTCATTTTGGTAGCAATTGATTATTTTACCAAGTGGGTGGAAGCAACATCATATGCTAATGTGACCAAACAGGTAGTAGCCAGGTTTATCAAACGAGATATTATTTGCAGATATGGAATCCCTGAGCGGATTATTACCGACAACGGTTCGAACTTAAATAACAAGATGATGAAGGAGCTGTGTCAGAATTTTAAGATTGAACATCACAACTCTTCTCCTTACCGACCCAAGATGAATGACGCTGTCGAAGCGGCCAATAAGAACATAAAGAAGATTGTTCAGAAGATGGTGGTGACCTATAAGGACTGGCACGAGATGCTACCTTTCGCTTTGCACGGTTATCGTACGACAGTACACACATCAACCGGGGCAACCCTGTTCTCGTTGGTATACGGAATGGAAGCGGTGTTACCACTGGAAGTTGAGATTCCTTCCCTGAGGGTATTACGAGATGTCCAACTTGACGAGGCAGAATGGGTGAAAGACAGGTTGAATCAACTGAGTTTAATGGATGAGAAGAGGCTAGCTTCTCTAGCATACGATCGGTTGTACCAGAGCCGTATGAAGAAAGCGTATGATAAGAGGATACACCCTCGAAGCTTTCAGACGGGCGACCTTGTGCTGAAGAGGATTCTCCCACCACAAACTGATCACATAGGCAAATGGACACCTAACTACGAAGGGCCATACGTTGTTAGGAAAGTCTTCTCAGGAGGACCATTGTTGTTGTCCACCATGAACGGTGAAGACTTTACGTCGCCTGTGAACTCGGACACAATTAAAAAATACTTTGCTTGAAATTGACCTGCTGGACAGAAAAAAGAGAGTCCAGGCAAAAATGGGGCATCCCGGCGAACCAAAAACAGAATAAAAGGTTCGGGCAAAAGTTAGGGATAAAATTGAAAAGATGTACACCCGCGAAGTCGAAAACCTACACTGGGCGGCTTCGACAAAAAAGGGTATCCCGGTGAACTGAAAACCCGCAAAGGGCGGTGCACGCAAAAGTTAGGGATTTAAGAAGCGAATGACCGCGGTCCGAATTTGATACTGCGTTGCTTGGTGGTTGGGAGAATACTTTGGGGGTTCGTTTATCAGATACAATCTCTTCCGAAATTTGAATACCAGGAAAGCGCCAGAGTCAGGCGAGTCATAGGAGGATCAGCTCATGATGTTTGTCTGCGCCACGTTGCCGACATATGCGCAAATTTGATTTGTCATTGTATTTATGCTTCCTGTGCATACTTGTATATTTGTTGTGCGTAACTTCCTCTTTTCAGGAGTTACATCCAGTGTATAAAACTCTGCCCATTCAGGGGCCCAATCAATAAAACATGTTATTCAGTATTTGATACTTGTTCGTTGTTGTTTTGTATGTGAAGAACGCCAATGTTTTGATAAAACTAGCAGTTGCATAACGTTGCTGGCCCTTGCCAATAATTGCTAAAACTTCGAATTGACTGAAAATGATGTCACTAACGCTAACTTGAATAGATTTGATTGTATAGACTTATTTTGTCTCGTTTGTGGTGTTGCAGGGTTCTTGCCCATGTGAAGTGGACGATCAGAAAAATGCGGTCCTAACCAGAGGCTCTTGATAAAAAGACTTGATCATTATGAGATGTGAATCCCCACG
Organism: Lathyrus sativus; assembly: GCA_963859935.3. Classification (NCBI taxonomy): domain Eukaryota; kingdom Viridiplantae; phylum Streptophyta; class Magnoliopsida; order Fabales; family Fabaceae; genus Lathyrus; species Lathyrus sativus. Next base: position 55,745,709 of record OZ012735.1, on the reverse strand, counting down.
CAGGTCGCACTTCATTCCCTGAAGCTGAGATGACACTGTTCCTTACTGAAGAAGGATGAATTTCCCCAGGTAGTCGCAGCTTATCCCCAAAGGATATTCTCCAGCAGGTCAAGATTAATGCTCCCCACAGGATGTCTATCCTCAGTCCCGAGTTTGTAAACTGTGGCCAAATGGTCTACTTTCCCCAGCAGATCGTTTACCCTTAGCAGAGTTTGATAATCTTAAAGTTTGTAAGCTGTACTCAGACAGTGGTGTTTCTCCAAAAGGATTCCTTATCCTCAGCGGAGTCGTTTAGTTTTCATCAGATTGATAATTCCAGGGTTGTAAACTGTACCCAGACAGTTATTATCCCCAGCAAGGGTGCCCTATCCCCAGTAGGTTTGTTTGTTCTCCCCCAGCGGAGTCACTCCCTGTTTCCAGCGGAGTTGGTTAATATTCCTCGAGAGAGTCGTTTCTTTCCCAGCGGAGTGTTCTCTCCACAGCAGGTGTTTTCTTTCCTCCCCGTGGAAATTGAAGGTTTAAAGCTCTCCCCGGCAGAGTTGGTTGTATGTCCCAGCATATTTTGAGATACCCGTTCATTCCCCCAGCAAGGTGGTATTTGTCCTCAGCATCCGTGTTGATGAAGCAAGCTTATCAGAGTTTCCCCGGCAGTCTGAACCTGCATGTGCATTTGCATATAGTGTCATATTTGCATATACCAAAAATGCGTAGCATTTCCATGCTGTATGGAGCATTACGTCAGTGTCAAACATACGCATTTTGAAACATAAGTCAGGTTGGTTAACCTTTTGCTTTCAGGTGTGTTTCTCCACAGGGGTATAGAGTTCTAAGGCCCAGATGTCTTTTCAGACAATCAAGGTCTTGCCGTGAGATGTATGATGATATGATTCAGTTTATTATCATCCCTACAGAGTTGCTGATTGAGGTTTTCTCGCATCCGGTCAGCAGACTGTTTTGTCAAGTTTGTTGCTGCAGTATCATCTCAGGGTTCCATGAATCAAAATTTCAGAAGTGGTCGCTTGTTGTCAGAACGGGTGTCAGTCATTGGTTTTCAGAATATCCCCAGCTATGTTGATAGGATTTCTTCATGTTGACGAATCGATTTCCCCGTGTTAACGGAATATGGAGTCCTGTTGAGGACCAAGATTGATCTCTCCGTGGTGACGGAATGTGGAGTCTTGATGAGGACAAGTTTTCTCCGTGTTGACGGAATATGGAGTCCTGATGAGGACAAGTTTTATTCCTCCGTGTTGACGGAATGTGCGTCCTGATGAGGACAATTTATGCCTATGTTGATAGGATGTATTCGTGTTGACGAATTACTCCCTCCGTGTTGACGGAATATGCGTCCTGATGAGGACAATTTATGCCTATGTTGATAGGATTTCTTCATGTTGACAAGTTTTCTCCCTCCGTGTTGACGGAATGTGTGTCCTGATGAGGACAATTTATGCTTATGTGGATAGGATTTCTGCGTGTTGACGAAATGTGAGTTCAGATATGTACAAGAATGGTATTCCTATGATGATAGGATTTATTCGTGTCGATGAATCTATTTTGTTTCCTCGTGTTGACGAGATGTGAGTCCCGACATGGACAATTTATTCCTATGTTGATAGGAGTTCCTTGTGTTGATAAGACGCAAATAAGATGTCATTGCCTATGCTGATAAGATCTCCTCGTGTTGAAGAGATGCGGACAACTCATCCCCAGCGAAGTCACCGGGATTTCTCCTTGTTGACGGAATGAGGAGTCCTGATGAGGGCAAGTTTTATCCCTATGATGATAGGATCTCTTCGTGATGACGAATTTATGGCTTTTCGTGTTGACGAAATTTGAGGACAGTCGTGGATAAGGTTCTTCCTGTGATGATGGGATCTTTACTCGTGTTGATGAATTTGTTTCTCTTCTTGTGTTGACAAGGTTAGTCCAGTTGTGGACAGAGGTGTTCTTGCAAAGATAGTTCACTACCTGTGGTGTTACATGGGTGGTGGGAGTCAAAATCAGAGTTATTCTCTGACGAATGATCAGTCGTTACCGTAACAATCAGGTTCACTCGACGAATGTCGTCCCCCAAGCAGTGGTGCAGTTTATTTCTGCGGTTGGCAAATTTCAGGGTTTCTTTGGTATTCAACCGTCTCGTACCTCGAATGTTTGAAGGCCGTTCGCTCTTCACCCCGTCGGGTCCAAGCCGCTTGAATAGGGGCAGCTGTTGCACCCCGAAATTTGACCAACCGGTTCCCATATCTGGTTTATGTTTCGACGCATTTTGCATTCACATTCGCATACTGCATGCATTGCAATTTTCTCAGTCAGGTTGTTATCGGGATTGCAGCCCCTGGCGTTTCAGGCAGTTCAGGCCGGTTTGAATAAGCGTATTTTGAGAATTGGTGCTCGTTCCCTGTGTTTTCAGGCCATCTCGGTGCCCGGGTTTTGCTATGGTTGCGCAATCGTTCTCTAATCGATTTAATCGGCCTCCTGGCATTTTTTTAGTTTTTTCTCTTTTATTTTCTATATTTTTAATGCATTTAATAGATTTTTAATAGGGTTATTTGCTTCTTTAGATAGTAAATAGGTCAGTATTTTGTTTATAGAATTTAATAGATTTTTTTAATAGTTTTTAGATTTTTAAATAGATATTCCTTTTTTTTAGAGATTTAATAGTTTTTAATTTTTTAGATATTAGTTTTATCCCTAAATAGATTAGTTTTTAAATAGATATAACTAGATATTACTTTTCTTAAATAAGAATAGATTTTTTAAAATAGATATTAATGTTTTTTAGATTTTATTAGATTTTAATTGATTTTTTCAGATTTAATTGGAATTTTTAAATAGATATAGATATTAAATAATATTTTTCTGTTTTAATAGGTTAATTAGGGTTTAGTGTTTTATTTTTGTTTAGGTCATTAATTAGGGTTAATTAGAGATTTTAATTAGGTTTTTAATTAATTTTCGTTTTAGTTTAATTAGGGTTTTATTATTAAATTTTGTCTACTTAATTAATTAATATTCATTTTCGTTGGGTTAATTGGTCCTTAATCATGTTTCAGCCTAAGTCTAATTGGGCCATTATCCATTTCGTGAGGCCTAAATCCAAAGTCCAAGGTCCAACTGCCACATGTCGTATAAAGGTCATGCCACGCGTGCAACTCAGGGTTAGCCACTTCACACACTCATTGCCAATGCACACTCCACTATCTCCACTCTGAGCCACGTGTTCCCTCCTCAATCTCCCTCTGATCCACGCGTCTCTCTATCCCTCCTCCCTCTGCCACGCGTCTGCCTCTGAAACCCGTCGGTCCCCTTCACCGCCGGCCATGCAAAACTCACCGGACCACCGCGTCTCCTCCGCAACTGTCGCCGGAATCTGCTAACCTCGTCGGAAAACTCATCAGATTCTCCATTTTCCCCCCCAGATTTCTGCAAATCACCAAGAACACCATTGTGTTCTTCATCTTGATCTTCATCAGCATCACTCATTGATCATCCAGATTCGCCAGAAAATCAATTACATTCCCAGATTATTCATCATCTTCATCCAGTTCGTCATTCTCCAAATTCATCAACAATTCCTTCAATTCAACGATCTCGTCAACACATTGTGTTCTTCATCTGGATCTTCATCCAACATCTCCCGTTCGTCCAGATTCACCAGATTTCTTAGACTCGCAAGAACCTTCAACGAAGATCTTCAACGAGTGTCAGCAATCTTCAACCAGTTTTCCAGATTTCATCCATGCTTTGTAGATCTTCATAGAGCCTTCTCCAGATTTTCTTCAAGACTTTCGTCAGAAGCTCTTCGTCATCTGTAGATCTTCAATAGCATCCTCATCCAGGTTTCTTTTTCTTCTCATCCGATCCATTGCATGTTAGTAATAAGTTGTTAGATGTAGTCTTAGGGTTTTGAGGTTAGCTGGTTTGAGTGATTAGGTTAGAGTTTCGTAAATCGGCTTGAGCATCGGATTTCTGTGAGGTGAGTGGGTTAAAGATTGGTACGGTGGACTGAGTTTTGGTCGTTGATTGATGGCGACGGTGATTTTGTTGAAGGATTTTGCTGGCGTTTTGAATGTAGGATGAATTTTGTGTGGTTGATTTAGGTTGATGAGGTTTGTTTCAGAGGAGGTTTCTGAGAGATAGGGATGGAGAGAGTAGAGGTGCCGTTTAGGGTTTTCTTGGTTAGGGATGAACAGTAGCGAGGGAGAGGTATAGGAGTTAGGGTTTTGTTTGGCTAAGGCTGAGAGTGGAATGGGATCTGGGCCTTAGGCCCATTGTGGTGGACGTGTGCTGGTCATACTCTCATTTTTTCCATTGAACCTCCTCTCCCATGTGTGAATGTGTTCTGGGTCTTAGGCCATATTGCTATTCGCACCCCCCAGTGGGAGGCCCAATGTGTTTAACAAAGCGAATCTTCGCTATTCGCCCCCCCCCCCCCCCCCCCCCCCCCGTTTGTTTTTTTTTGTTTTTTTCTTTGGTGTTTTTCTGAAGCAGTCTGGGCCCAGCGCAGTAATATCTGCACCCCCCTCCTGGGCCCAATGCATTTCTGAAGTGTAAAAAAGAATTGCTTTTGCCACACCTGTTTTTTTAATTTTGTTTGAATTTTCATATTATTTTAGGTTTGCATATAGTTTACTCAAAAAATCATAATAAATTCAAAAATAGTCATTTTTACATGGGATTTTTTTCCTAATTCTCATTAATGTCTCAAGAAAATTATCAAAAAATAAAATTAGTATTTTAATCATTTTTCTATTTTTGGTGAATTTCTACATTTAGTTGCTTCTATTGCATTTTAGTTTGTATATCCATTTTGTTGAATTTTGTTTAGCCATTTCCTTTCACATTTTGATGTGATTCTTTTTCCTATGGTTAGATTAGAGTATTAGGTTCCCTTAGAGATTTATCTCACATTTTTGTGATTTAATCTTGTTTAGATTTGAATAAAGAACATTAGGGTGACTAGAATTAGGGTTAAACTTGACATAGGTGCATCATAATACTTAGATTTTGGGTTTTTAGCTTGAATTAGGAGCTGGGAAATATAGGGTATGTAGGGTAGATGTATATATCCCCTTAGAATTAATTTTAGGATTTTAAATAATATACTACTATTTTACTTGATTTTTGTAAATAGTGTGTTTGTCTGGTGTGGCCATTCTGGGCTTGTGTATCGTTTGCTTGGGGTGGGGCTTTGCTATGGGGTATGGGGCTTGGATTGGGCTTGTGGAGCATGAAGGAGAATAAGAGAAGATTGAAGATGGAGATTAAAGTGGGATGCATGGATATTCTTGTGCTTGAAGATGTTTTTGAAGACATAGGAAATAGGAATAAGCAGAGCCTTAGAATAGACTAAATTCTTTGTACAAGCATGGATAGCTTCTTGTGCTTCCATTCCTCTCTATGACATAAAGTCCCTCTAGGGTATTCACCTCCCTCCTTTGGAGGGATAAGTGGCCTTACCTTAGAGGTAGAACTTTGAGGGAATCAGTCTCATGATGATAAACACTTATAGGCTTCCTTTGGTTGTCAATAAGCTGTTTTATCATTCCAACTTATTCTGTTAAGTGATTCTCTTCTGGAGTGCTTGCCTTGAAGATGGAGCTCACCTAAAGCTTGGAGGCCATTGAAGTTTGATCTTGGGGTTCATTTGAGGATGTTACTGTTTTGCTGTTAATCAACTGCCAGAGTTTGATGTTTTTCAGAGCTGCTGCTGTAGGAGCTGGTGTGCTGTCAGAGCTGGTTTTGGGGTTTTATTTTTCTTTGTTGTATTGTTTGTTAATTTCCCCCATAGGTTTGAAGTGAAGCTGTTTCACTTTGCCTATTGTTTTCTCAGGTTCGAGGTTGAGTGGGACTCCCTTGCCTCGCTTGTATTGCTGCATCTCATGCATTTTACTGCTTTACTGTATATATATTATTTCTTTTCCGTTTATCCCCTAGGATCTCTGTTTCTCTCTGCGCAAGAGAGAAATATGACAGACATTAGGTGTTAATCCATGCATGATAACATTAGGGTAGTTTTGGTTCCCATTTCAAACCCTAGGTTTTAGAATTCTTTCTCTTCTCATCTCAAAACAATCAAAAATACAATAAGAGGTCAAACATCAATAAAAGACAGTTCTTGCGTAAAAGACTGAAAACCAATCAAAGAGTCATTTTTGTCCGCTTGGACCCGTAATCAGGAGAAAACCTTTTTCAGAAGGACAAAAGATAAACAGACAAATTTGTGTCTTCCGTAGCCCGAACTACGTTTGCTCTGATCTTTCATGCTGTATGAAAGTACGTAGGCATAGGATGCGATATCCTAGCGAGCAACCTTCCCCTCCTTTCTTGTAGGTAGGCGAACTACGTTGACTCTGATTTCTCGTTCCAGACGGGAATACGTAGGCATAAAGTGCGATACTTTGTCGAGTCATTTTCTTTTCTTTTAACCCCAGGCCTGTAGAATAGATAGAATAACAATCCGTACAAGAAAACAAGCGTGTATCCCGTCGAGTACGACGGACGTGAGGGGTGCTAATACCTTCCCCTTGCGTAACCGACTCCCGAATCCAGGATTTGGTTGCGATGACCATTCCTTTTCCGTCTTTACGGTAGGTTTACTTCGAGCGTTTCTTTTCCCTCCGCTGGGATAAATAACGCACGGTGGCGACTCTTCTGTTCAGCCGGCGCCGATTTTCTCAGTAGCGACAAGTATTAACAAAGACAAAGCTAACATGCATTTCTAAGCATTTCCATGTTAACACATAAGAAAAATGTGCAAAAAAGTGCTTCAAAAATGTAGTAAAATTGCAAGATGAACAAAGAAAATCATGCAATTAATTAAGCAAAAATCACTGTGATGAGGTGTTGGCCTAAAACAATGGCATAGGCATAAAAATTGACATACAAGGGAAAGCATAAAAGAAAAGCATGCAAAAAAATCCTAAAAAAGCATGAAAAAGGCCAAAAATGTCAAGTGTAACCGGTTACTCAAAATATGGTAACCGATTACCCCTTAGGAAAAAGCAATTCACATACGCGCATGAGAGTGTGTAATCGGTTACTCAGATTATAACAACCGGTTACAATGTGAAAAATAGCAAAATAGATTTGAATAAGCACTTTTCGTAATCACTTATTGCATGCAATCACAATGTAACATAACATGGCAGCATATACAAAATTCATGTTAATCAAGAGCAATCAAGAACTAATAGAATCAAGCATGTAAAAAAATTATTCATGTAGAAAAAGAGAAATTAAACACTACACTGCGAACGCGTAAAATCGATCGAAAGCAGTAAATTACACAAAATTCATGAACCTACAAGGTTGAGACTTTCCTTGGTAATTGTTGTGATAAAAATGTAATAAATAGAAGCTTAGAAACCAAAAATCTAGAGATCTTTAGCAACCCATCGCGACAAAACCAAGAATAATGCGATAATTGATTCAGATTCGAACTTGCACCAAAACTCCTTCAATAATCAGCTTCCAAAGATTTGAATGAAGTGAATGTTGTTGTTGCTACAGAATTCAGTGATGAAATGGAGATGAATGAAGGCTTAGCTTAAAGAATATTAAGCTTCAATGAAAATCTTACTAAGATTTAATGGTGAATGAGCTTTTGTGAGGTTTGGGGAAGAAGAAGATGATGATTGAGTGAATGTGCTGCAGAAAATTCAGAGAATGAAGAGTGAAAATTCAAAGCAAAATGAGAGACAAAGTTCACATCCTTGCGTCAATGTGAGGGGTTTTCTTATATAGACCATAGGCTTTAAGTGAATGGAGGCTTGTAACTTGGTATGAAGGTAGTTAAGTGAGGTTTGACATTGGTTTGGAGTTAGTTAGATCCAACTCACTAAGTTGAGGTCTAACTTAGTTAGTTATTACTTGACTTAGTTGGGGATCCAAATGTAACTCAAAAATCAATTGGTATAAAATGAGTGAAGATGGGGGTGTATGATGAACCTTATTGGTAATGAGGTAATGGAATAAATATAGCTAATATTTCTGGTGTGATTACATGTCTAGAACCTTCTACAAGATGCTAGAATGAAGTATGAAAAAGAAATGGGATAGAAGCTGCTGCAACATGGAAAAACAACTAAAAAACACACAAACACACAAGTGTAACCGGTTAACATGATTCTGGTAACCAATTGCCAACACCCAATCACGTCATTATGGGTTGGTCAATGATGGTGCAATCAGTTACACAAATTTGAGTAACCGATTACCACAGTAAAAAATCGTCTCTTTTGACTTGGAATGAGGTGTTTTGGCCATGGCTTCATGCTTTATTCCTGTGCTTAGATAGATAGACATGGAATTTTTCTGTTTCACCAGTATTGATGTTTTGACGATTTTTCTAGGATAAAATCAACCATCATCCTACCAGTATCAATTTCATAGCCTCGAGACCTTATGGGAATTTAAATATCCTTGCAATAAATCCACATATAAAAATGTCAATGTGTATGTTGTGAATGCAAGTGCATATGTTTATGTAAAAGGAAAAAAACATATAGGAGAGGTCAAGAGAATCTTTATTAGGGGATACTAGACATCACATCACAAGAATCAAGATTTAAAAGATTGATTAAACTAATCAATATAAAAACAATAAAAACTCAAGGTAATCGATGAATAAGCTCTATAAAACATTTATCAAACTACCTCTCTAAATCACTTAATACTTAGAACACAAGGATGTATAAGTAGAAAAAAATATGGGTTCCAAAGAGAGACTTTAGAAAGACAGCACTGCTAAGAGCATCAACTCAAGCAAATGAGAAGAATGTAGCAACAATCAACAACAACAACCTTTGTTGAGACACATAGAAGGAAAATAACTTTTAAGTTACAACGTATAAATGTCCAGAGGAAGGAGGCTCTTAAGTTTGGAAAGGAAGATTGGGAGGATTATTTGAACAATCTAGATATGTTAGATGATCCTTGGGTATTCCTTAGAATAGATCCAAATATCTTGAAAGTCTTTGATAAAAAATGTAACCACTTCCAATCTTTCAATAAGAATGTTGCTAATTTTTTAGAGTTGTAATCCTAATTTTTATTCTTTGAAAAACATAATAAATTCACATATAACAATTAAAACCACACAAGAACATAAATAATTCTTATTGAAACAAAAGATTGTTTAACACAAGGTGATAACAGTTACAAGGCATATATTTGTAGATGTCCATCATTAGAACCTCTCATAGATAGCTTCAAGCTTATCTCTCCCTATTTTAGAAGAATCATCCTTTGATGTTATGACAACTCCTTGTTGGATCAATAGTTCAGAAAGAACTCGTCCATAAGGAATGAAGAATCTCTTTCCCTTGTGAAATGAAGAGTCTTTTTCAGATGGTCAAACATAACATGAGGAAGATCAATATGTATGTCTGAATTTAGCAGAAGTAGCAAATATTTTTCAATAGAATCCACAAGGTCCAGATCCTTATCCTTAGGAAGCAAATTTGAATTCTGGATCTGATTCCAAACAATTGCATCAAGACAAAGATTTGAGACCTGGGAAAGGTTTAATGGATCTACAAAAGTACGCCAAGTAGGAAGATAACATTCCCAAACAAGAGTACCTGGAATTTCTCCAATCTCCTCACAATTGATCACATTAGCAATTTTCTTAAAGGTTACTGTTATAGAAATCCTAGAAACTTTGGTTAGGATAGCATACTCAAAATTTAGCTCAACAATGGATGCATTAACCCAAAAATCTTTGACAAGATTTGGATAAATAAAACAACAGATCATATCAAAGTATCTATTTTAACATTATTCAGAAACAGTCTTCCAGAAGTTAAAACCTAGCTTAAACAACTCTTCAAAATCCACAAACTTTTCATTGATGACAACTAGTTGATTCAGTGAAGAATTGACTAAAGAATTCATCTTAGGTTTGGTTTGATCAACACAAATATAAAAAAAAACAAATACAAAGAAAAGATCTGAACAAGATTCTGACCATAAAGGAACAAGAATCTTGTTAGAAGGACAGAAAAAGGTGACAAGAAATGATGTTCCATAAAGACAAGGGTTAGAGACCATAGATGTATAAAAAAGCAAACATCATTACCCAAAGGTTCTTACCCAATTTTTTTTTTAACACACTAGATGATTTTCAATTTTATGGAATTTAAGTAAGATGATTTTTTTTTACTTAAACTACTTATCAAAAGTAGAGATTCATTTTTTGAATCTCAAAGACTGGTAATTTTTAGAAGCTATCTGTCATTAGAGTCTAGTAGGATTAGACTTTGAGTGAGACATCTATTGTTAGTCATCAGTCTTTGATATTCCATTCATAGTTAAGCATTTTCTCTTAAAACATAAGATTAGTTTTTCAGATGGATGTGCTTGATTCATGAATGTTGAGTTGGTTTCTCTAACTACTAACTAGCAGCAATATTATCATAAAAGCTGAGAATATTGTTTCCATAAATATGATTACCTTCTAGTTAATGGCTTATTTAGTATAGTTAAGTACAACATAGTTTATTTTTAAAGATTTATGAAGATTCTTTTTTTGTTAGCAAAAAGAATTTCTCTAGATATCTATCAGAGACTTTGTATTCACTCATGCTCAAATAATCCATTGAGTCAAGAAGTTTGCAAAGTGAAGAATGAAACATGCCTTTTTTTTTGTTTTTCTTGGTCAAACTTCATGTGAGTATTCATACTTGGCCATGGAATCTGAATCTTGTCTTAAGTGGATTTTGAGTCAATCACACTTATACCTATGATTCTACTTTCTTCTCCAAAGTCCATACTCTTAGCCTCCTTCAGCTTTTAAGTTTGGTGTGTAGGCTTTTCTTCCATCATAAGTTGTAAGCAACCATTGATCAAGTATCATAGAAGATGTATTGCTCCTTTCTTCTATGATATCTGTAGCAAATACAATTTTGGATTTTAGTACCCATATTTTTGCGGGTCCTGAAATGTTAGTCCTGACAGGATTTCTCTTACTTCATGCCTTAGTCTGATGGTAATATCTTGATTCATTCCAGAGTTTAAATCTAGGATGAGTTTTGGCACCAATAAAACATGTTCTTAGTAGATTCTTTGATTTTGAAATTGCTGACAAGCATAGATTCAGATAGTGTTTGTTATCAGAGGTTAGCATAAAATAAGTTTTCAGCACTGTCTGAGTATTTCTAAAATAAAAAAAATAAGAGTTGAAAGGTTTCTCAAGAAATTGTTCTTTAACACAAATTCTATGATAGCCTTCAACTTCCATAGGAGTAATGAAGTCATTTAAGATTTTATCTTAAGAGGCAGACTCCTTATTAATTTATTTTAAGAGACTTGATTTTCTCTTGAGAGATTTTTAGATCTTCTTTTAGAAGATCAATCTCTAACTTCATGATTTTAGCTTGTTTATTAAAACAACTTGAGAGATCATGAGCTCATAAAAAATATTGAAGCAAGATAGATTAGAAGTTACCTCTTTCTCTTCAATATTTGATTTATTCTTGGATTTAGATGCTTCTTCAGAAGATGTAATGACCAGCAGAGCCAGATTACTCTTTTCATATCTTTCTGAACCCTCAACTTTGTCAGCTTTGGATATGCTTTAAAGATCTCTGACATTTTCTTTTTGGGTTTTTCTGTCTGGTAGATTTTCTCCTTGTTCTTAAGATTGAGAAAATCACTTGAAATATAATTATTTCAGAAGCTTTTGAAGTTACTATTTCCATCAACAATTTTCTCATTCCTTTTAGCCAGCTAATAGAATCTTTTGATAAGGAAGGCCAATTCCTCATCATCAGACATTCCATAGGAATTTTCTTCAATAGGCTTGAGGAAAGTAGATTTCTTTGACAACTTATCTTCATCTAATTACATTTATTTACTTTGAATATTGCTAATCAAACTTTCAAGACTCAGCATGCTCAAGTTTTTAACTTCTTGAATAATTGTGACTTTTGTTCTGAATCTAGCAGGAAGACTTCTCAGAATTTTCTTGAAAATATTAGATGAAGTGTAACTTGTTAAGCACTAACTGATTCCCTTCAAATTTAGAACACAAGGATTCAAAGATAGTCTGACCAATAGACATATCAATGATGTTGATATACTTAGAATGAGGTAGAGCATCTACCCTAATGCTTCTAACTTCAAGATAATTTCTATAAAGCTTCTTCTGAGCTGGTGTGAGAGGTTTTCTATCTTTGATCATCTCAACACCATCAACTTCTATAGCAATACCTTTCTTAAGGGTATTCCATAGTGAAGGTGCGAAAAACACAAGAAAAGGGGGTTTGAGTTGAGTTTTAAAAACAAAAGCTTTTAACTAACTCAAAAACTCAACAATCAAAAGATTGAACAATGAGAGAGACACAAGGGTTTTTATCCTGATTTGCTTGAAACTCAAAGTTAATCGAGTCCACCCGCCAAGGTGATTTCTCCTTATACATAACTTGATGTTTTAGATAAAAAATAATCATAGAATCATGCTTAGAATGATGTTTTGAATCAATTTACTTTTTATTTTTCTTGAGACAGTTGATTTTTGAAATTTATGGGTTTGTGTTCTTGAATGTTACACTCATGAACATCAAGAACACCAATTTTCCAGAAATTCACATTTCAAGTTATTTTGCCCAAATGATTAAAGGATATGAAGATTACCAAGTGCAAAAATAAGCTTATTCAAATGAATTAGAAAAAACCATGGTAAATAGAGGTTACTTGGACTAAGAACTTGAAGAACATAGTGAATTTTTCGGCGAGAAACTCGAATTTCGATGAAGCTCCGGTGAGGTATTTTTTCACTTTTCTTTGTGGATATAGATTCCTTTTGATCTTCTATACCCCATTCCATCGTGATTTCACAATTTCAATAACCTTTTTGAAATCGAGTTTAAAATGGATTTCCATGAATTTGAGTTATGTGAGTGGTTTTTGGTAGGGGTTATGATGGTAATGATGTTAAGAAAGGATACAAGGGAAATGGATGGCAATTGCTCAATGTTCGAGGTTTGTTTGTAAAATTTTCAAAGTTTCTTCAAGGTGAAGAAACTCGATTTTGGGAGATGAATTTGATGCAAGGTTTTTACTAAGCTTTGAGGTGATTGTTGTTATGCTTTATTGCTGAAAATGGTTTGATTTATAGGCTTAGAGATTAGGTTAAAGGTTAGTCTAGGAATTATGAAAAAAAATCCACAAAGTGTGATTCAAATTTGAATGAAATTTGATCAAATTTGAAATGAATTTGAATTCAATTTGAGTTTGACATGAAAATATCTGAATTATAGTGTGAATTTTGTTGATACATTGTGCAACTCGTGAGAAATTGGATGACCATGAAGGTGCAATTTGACAAACAAAGTGTGATCAAATTGTGTCATCTAATGCTCAAATGTTGACCTTTATTAACTTTTTAAAATAATGCATGGTGATGTTTATGTAATGCTATAATGATGATTAAATGATTATTAGACCACTTGAGTCATTGTATTTGGGTTTTTTATGACGCAAAAAAATGAAACATGATGCATGAAATATTTTAGACTTTTTTCTATTTATTGTGTTGACTTTTGACATTTTAAATAATGCAAGATGCATAGAATGAATAAAATGAATCAATTTGAAATAATGCATATAAAATTAATTAATTTATTCAAATGGACCGAATGTTGACTTTTTGTTGACTTTAGTAAAAGTCAATTTTTTCAAAATATGCAAAATGCGAAGATTAAATGATGAATGCGTTAGACTAAAATGCGATATGCTCAGATGCAATGATGGAATGTCCAAACAATGAATGAAATATTCCGATAACAAATAAAATTCCAGGGACAAAATTAGGGTACGACGGTATAAAATTAGGTGGTCGGCAGCTAAGAAAATTGAGTGCACAAATCATCGCAACTCACTATTTAGGGTGTTTTATATATCTTTTTTTAAAAAAATAAAAGGGCGGTTTCCCAAAATTGCTAATGGAGTTGTCGTAACATACGAAAAAAGTCGATTTTCAAGGAACTGTCATAACCTATGTGTCGCAAAACCTCATTTTTCTTGTAACGTATTACTATTTAAAATTAGTCAAGACATCAATAGACAAGACACCAAGACAAGATACCAAAACACCAATATATTATTATTTGATGTAATGATGTGTAAATTGTATGTTGTTTTATGTCATTCTTGATTTTGATATAATATACAATTTTTGGTCCTTAATAAAATTTTTGCTTTCATGTAATAAAAATTTTGGTGTGTTATTGTTTATAGTCTGATACAATTCAGAAAAAGTTTAAGTTAAAAAATTGGGAATTCTGTGAAATTAGAAAATATATATTTAAAATAACAAATAATTTGTTATAGTTGTTTAACATAACTGCTGTTATAGATAGAGCGCTATCCAAAATAATAAATGTAAAAAATGGCGTTGCTGGATATTGAACCCGTGACCTATAAATATTTCACTACAGTTGTTCAATAGAATTATGATTATAGGTAGGACACATTTCAGTTAACTACAATGAGCAATAGACAATGGTTGTAAATGTCACACTTACAATCACACGCTACCTAACAATAAACATTTAACCGTCATTATATGTTTTTACCCACCGTTTTCAGATGTGTTTTTAGTAATAGTCTATAAAAAATTATTAATATTCAATTCCCACTTTAAAAAACGAGATTATAAAGAATGACTCTCCTTATTTTATAAGAATGGTTCAAACTCAATATAAATAAAATAATACTTATATACAACAATAAAAATATAACAAAAGTACAATTTCTCTTAATTGAATCTTGAAAAAAGTATGCAATTTGATTAATTAAAAGTACAACCTTACCTTGAAATAAAAATCTCATTGTTGTTATCTTTAGAAAGAACATAGATTTATTATGTGTTATGTTGTGATCACAAACGATACCTTTCAATAAATAAAAATTGAGAAACAAAGTTCTTGGATGAACAATGAAGCAGTTAGAACAAAGAGAGAAAGAAGAGAGGATAAAGAAGAAAGAAGAAGAAGGATTATGACAGATTATTTACTATTCACTTTCTCATATAGAGTTTACAAATGATTACAGGTGAATAACAATTGGCCTCAATCAACAACCTGAGTGATCTAGCCTGTTTATAAACTAACTAGCTAACTTACAATACAACATAACTAAATAATTAGATCCTTAACACAAGGCCCAATTCAACACAATAAGTCAACAATATATATTTCAACATTACATACTAGAATTAGCTTCGACTACAGTATGTAACCCTTCGACATCAACATGAGACCCAACTTTGACTACGTGAAAGCTATTCCTCGACAGAGCTAGAGTTCAACCCAAAATCTCACAAATCTCCACCTTGGATCTAACTTTACAACAATAGGGAATAAACTAGCTTTTATCATGGGAGCTTTATCAACTACATATAGTGGAAAAACTTGCAACTTGGCAACGTCTTGGTGATCATATCAGCAACATTGTCATCAGCCGAAACCTTCAGCACCTGGACTTCACCATGCTCGATTATCTCTCTGATGAAGTGCAAACTCACATCAATGTGCTTGGTTCGCTCATGATAAGCTGAGTTCTTCGACAGGTGTATTGCACTTTGACTATCACATTTAACAGTGATACTTCGAACTTGAAGTTTCAGCTCCTTTGCAAAAACTTCAAGCCACAATTCTTCTTTCACAACTTCAGTGAGGGTAATATATTCTGCTTCAATGGTTGATAAGGCAACAACCTTCTGAAGCGTTGCTTTTCAACTGATTGTTGTGCCGAACATAGTGAACGTATATTCATAAATAGAATTTTTGGAATCCATACAACTAGCATAATCAGAGCCGATAAACCCTTCAATTTTGACTTTGCTATCATCACCACAGGCTCCACCATAAATCAAGACTCTTTTCAAAGACCCATTTATGTACCTGAGAATACACTTTATAGCTTGCCAGTGCGCCTTTCCAGGATTGACCATATACCTGCTTACAAGGCTCACACCATACGCTATGTCTGGCCTCGTATAAACCATAGCATACATCAAAGTGAAGGTGAGATAATACTTAGAAGGGGGGGGGGGGGGTTGAATAAGTATGGAAAAATTAATACTTAAAAATAATCACACAATTATTTTTATCCTGGTTCGCTAAACAACTACTCCAGTCCACCCTTCCAGAGTGATTTGCCTTTCTCAACAAGGACTTAATCCACTATTAAATCAAACTGATTACAATAGTATCACCTAAGAACTACAGTTCTTAGTCTTCTCAAGAGCTACTGATTCACACTGAATCCTCTTAAGGAATATCCTTTACAAACAATGTAAATTAAATACAAGAGTTTTTAATGCTTCTATAAAGCTATAATCACAACAGTGATTTTTCTCTTAAGTTAAGTACAATGAGATTCTATGAAGAATAAGAATGAGAGCTTATAGAATATTATGATTTCTTTTCAGCAAGTGTGTATTTTTAAGAATGAAGTGAGAAACTCCTTTTATAGGCAGCTGACTCATGCACGTTGAAAAGAGAGTCCAAAAGGTCTGAGCCTTTTTGTCTTCACATGCACTGACCTTTCCTTGAAATAGATGGCACAGATAAATCCTTTTTGTCTGTGTAAGTGTGTCTAGCACAAATAAAGAAAGAGACGTTGAATGGTTCCAACGGATACATTCTTGAAAGCACTTCTTCAGTTTCAGCAAGTTCTTCAGAGTTTGAATGGATCAGAGTCTTCTGATGAGATTCAGAACTATGCTGTATCAGAGTCTTCTGCAGCGTGTGTGCTTCTAGCGTGTTGATCATCAGAGCATCTTGACACAGAACTTCAGTACTTGGCAGCATAAGTACTTTCAGAAACTTCTGTAGACTAAGTGCTTTGAGAAACTCTTCAATCAATATTCTTCTATACTTCTGATGCTTCAGCTTCAGATGCTTCTGATTATCTTCAGATGCTTCTGACTCAGAATGTTCTGGAGCTTCTTGCTTCAAATCCTTCTGGAGACTACGCTCAGTATCTTCTGTAAGGAGCAAACAGATTCTTCTGTAATGGTGCATCTGGCGCTTCAGAGTCAGAATAGCTTCTTGTATTCAAGGCAGATTTGCTTCTAGAGAGTTAATATAATTTTAATCTGCAGTAAAACTCTCAAACAAATTTTAGAGTATATAATTCTTAAATATAAATTTCCTAACAGTTATCATCAAAACAAAGAGTAATTATTAAGAACCAATCTGTGTTCTAACAATCTCCCCCTTTTTGATGATGACAAAAAGTATCAGAAATTTTATTTAATTGAACATAAAGAATTATGACTCCCCCTGAGATGATGAATCTCCCCCTGAGTTGAATATGAAAAAGGAATAGAAACTTCCCTTTTTATCTTGAGTAATCTTCAGAGTCAGATCTTGTTTGTCTTTGTAATAATCAAGGGTCAGACTATCTTGCAGATATAAGATTCAGAGTTTGATAAAATATAAATGATCTGAGAAACTCAGAGATTCTTTTATAGAGTGTTCTTATCAAAAGTTCTGAAATAGTCAATTTAGATATTAGAAAGAGTAGATATGTCTGAAGATTCATTCTAGTGAAATTATATTAAATAGTTCAGATCTTTATTTTCTCCCCCTTTTTTGTCATAAGCAAAAAGTAAAAAACTTTAATAAAAATAAATAAAAGGGATAATAGCAGATAATTCAATGGAGAATAACAATCTGATTCAATTAATCATAACAGAGCAAAAGTACATCAGAAGATATAACAAAAACATTCAGATGCAAAAACAACAGATGCACAAACATGAAAAAAAATCTAAGTGTGTTTAGACAAAAGCATCTTCAATAGGTTTGTGATCTCAGATTGTGATTGCTCTTGCTTTGACATGAACTTAGTTATTGTCTCATTCTTCTCATCTTGTTTAGACATCCATTGTGACATGTCCTCAGATTTCTTGTCTTGCTTCACCATCCAAGATCTAATTTCAGATTGACCAGCTTCCAGAGCAGCAATCTTGTTTCCCAAATCTGGATTTTCTGTCTTTATCTCAGATGATGTAGGTTCAGTATCCTGAACAGAGTCAATTGCCATATGTTCTGGAGATCCTGAAGAGGGTTCTACCAGAGTCATAGTCAATTCATTGGCAGTTGGTTCTGGTGGAGGAGGAGGTGGAGGAGCATCCAAACACAGCAGAGGTTCAGTCTTGTTGACAATCCAGAATTGATTTCTTTCAGCTCTGAGCTTTGCATCATCAGAACAGATGTTCTTCAGATTAGAAGCCACAATGTTGAATCTATTGAGAAATCCTTTCCAGATGATGTCAGTCTCAATTGCATCCATAGTTTCAGAACATCTTTTCTGAACAGTACCTAAAGACATCTGTATTTCTTGCAAAAACGTTTGAAATAAATGTTCAATATTAAGTCTGGGTGGAGGTTTAAGCAAGGTTTCCAGAGTCATCTGTTTAGGTTTTGGAGTTGGTGGTATCAATGATTTTGGAATGGAAATCAGAGGAGGGGGAACATATGGAAAGAATGGAATTTCTGGTTTCTGAGGAAGGGATCTGTTTAAAGCATTAAGCAGATTTGGTTGAGGTCTTGTGCATGGGTAAACAACATCAAAGAATGCATTGGAGTATGGTACGAAAGCAGAGTTTGATGGTTTATCAGATGCAACTGTATTATCAGATGCAGAATGCAGAGCTGAAACAGCAGCTTTACCAGATGTAGCAGATATGGGGGCTAAGGATCCTTCATTTTCCATAGATTGAATATATGAAAGGATTACAGATGGAAGGGTTGGTTTGAGTTTAGGTTTCAGAGGTGTCAAGGGTTCAGAAGGCTCAACTCTATCATAAAAATCTTTCAGTTTGAAACCATAAGATAAGTTATGATATAGAGAAGACACTTGAGCACAAGAGATTCCAGATGATGATGGATTAGAAGTAGGAACAATCATCTCAGATGAAGGTGCAGGTGGAGGCATAGGTTCTGGAATTGTAGTTTTGGTAGATAAAGTTGATTCAGGTTCAGGGTCATGAACAGGGTATTTGTCAGATGGATTAATCAGAAAATCATGGTGAATTTCTGATTCAGATGAATTTGAAGATGTTTCAGGTGTACAAGAGGTAGAAGAAACTTGAAACACTGTTTTTAATGGAGTGATATCAAGAACTTCTGTCTCAGGGATATGAGATGGTTCTGAAGGGGTATCAGATTGTTGAGTAGGTGGTTCAGATGAAACAGGAGCAGAAGTTACTTTAGAGGGTTCAGAAGTAACAGTTGCTACAGGTTCAGAAGATGGAATAGGTGATGGTGGAATGACAAAATCTTTTTCTGGTTGATCTTCTGTGGTTTGTTTTTCTGGATGATCAGAAGAGTTTGGTTGATTTTCTGTTTGTGGTTGTGCAGAGTTTTGTTTATCAGAATTTTGTGGTAGTTCTGATGATTGTGGTTATGTTGGTTGTTGTTCTGTGGGTTGTGGTTCTGTTGGTTGTGGAACAGCTGGTGATGGACGTGGAGTGAAGTGTTTGATGTGTAATTTAGGTTGAGGTGGTTTTGATACGGAAGCAGTGGGTTGTTTCTGAGGTGAGACAGAACTGGGGGCAACAACAGATGTTGTTTGAGTGACAGGGGGTTTGGGTACAGACTTAATAGATGAATCATTAATAACAACATTTTTAGAAGGAACAGAAGCTTTAGTACCTTTGAGTTTAATCCTCTTAGCAGATGCAAAGGCAGCTTCTCCAGAGTCCTTTCTCTTCAGAAGATCCTTTGGTTTCTCAGCAATCTTAACCTTCTTCTGGACAGGTTCAGATTCTGCTACAGGCTGAGATCTTTTCCTTTGAAGTGGAACTTCTTCTTCTTCTTCTTCTCCTGCATCTGTCAGTGGTTGCTTAACAAGTTGAAACATATTGGCTGGAACAGGCACTCCTTCCCTTTTGCATTCCTCTATATACATTAAAACAATGTGTCTTGGTTCTTCAGCAAAGAATAGAGGAAAATCTGATACTGGAACTCTTTTATTCAAATCAGCCATATTTAACCTCTTTGGAGCAGTAGTAAGTTCATCTACAATCTTAAGTCTCAGAAGGCTTTTAGCGTTCAGAGGCTTTCCCATAATGAACTCTAGTTCTTCTGTAACACCAACATCATACAGAGCAGCCACTAAACCATTTTCAGTGAGAAGACCTGAGAGCAACCTTCCAAAAGGTATCCAATTCATGATCTTCTGGTTCTTTTCTTTTACAGATTCTCTGGATGCGTTGATGTGATTCCACAGATGCATGAACAATAAGTAAGGAAGATCTACCTTATTACTCTGACTAAGGCAGTACATAAAATAGATCTGTTCATTGTTGACATAATCTGGGGAATTTGTTGACTTTCTGTGATGTATGCATCCCATGAAGATCTTGGCCCAAATCTTGTAATCATGCTTCAGATCT
The DNA here is from genome assembly GCA_963859935.3 of Lathyrus sativus. Lineage (NCBI taxonomy): Eukaryota > Viridiplantae > Streptophyta > Magnoliopsida > Fabales > Fabaceae > Lathyrus > Lathyrus sativus. The sequence continues at coordinate 55,725,290 of OZ012735.1, read as the reverse complement.
TTGAATCTGTTAGAGGCTTGTCCAGCAGTCATAACCTCCTCATAAACTTCATCCATATCAACACGCCCAGCTGGCAGATGTGAAACACCATCTGTTTCTTCATAACCAATCAGTCTTCTAATCAGATCCTCTGTGATGATGATCTCCTTTCCCAGCACAGATGATAGAATAAACTTTGGATACACAGATGCATGAATCCAGAATTCCTTAACAAGCAGAGGGTAAACTGGTCCAAACAGTCTATCAAAGTATTTCACCCAACCTTGAGCTCTAACAATGGAGCGAAAATCAAACCCATTTTCAGCCAAAGAATCAAATTCAACCATGGATTCACACAACACTTCTAACTTTTCAACAGGTGTGAGAAGAGTTCTTTGTGGAGGAATGTATGGATTAGCACCTAGATTATCTGAAGTCACAGCAGCCATTGTTGATTGAAACTGTGCAGTTGTTGATGAAGAAGACGCCATTGAAGAATGCCTTTTAGAACACTTAGGTTTTGAGTTTTTGTGAAGAGAGAACAAAAGATGAAAATGCATATAAATTCTGAGAGTGAAAAGTGTGAAAGTGAATACACTTCAAGTATTTATACTAAACACATAGGCACACCAAGAGACAGAAATAACGCACGTTTGAGCAGCATTAAATGAAAAGAATAAAATCATTTCAAATAATAAATGCTTCTGACAGATTTGGGGGGAAAACCAAGATATTTACTATTCAAATTTCACCTCAAACGTCTTTTCAGTTGTCCACACGCCACCTCTTCATATTTTGTGGGACACGTGTTTGCTTGCATGCTGTTCTGAATTCTCTCAAGAAATGAAACGTTAGCCATGTTCAGATCTTCTAAAGATGGTTAGTTCAGATTTTCACATCAGAAATAATAATCAGAATAGAATAAATGAACAGAAGAAATACTTCAGATCATTAAACATTTTGCATCTGAGAGGTTGCTTCTGATAAATATTACTCTGGACAAAAATCCATACACATATTTTTCAGAATGAACTTAAATCTATCTTCAGCAAGGGGTTTTGTAAAAATATCTGCCCATTGATGATCTGTATCAACAAAGGCTAAATTTATGATTCCCTTCTGAACATAGTCTCTGATGAAATGATGTTTAATTTCTATATGTTTTGCCTTAGAATGCAAGATTGGATTTTATGACAAACATATAGCAGAAGTATTATCACAAAAGATAGAAAGATTACTCTCATAGATTTGATAATCTTCTAATTGACTCTTCATCCAGAGCATTTGAGTACAACATCCAGCAGCAGCAATGTATTCTGCCTCTGTAGTTGATAGTGCTATGGTAGGTTGCTTCTTGCTGTACCATGAGATCAGATGACTTCCAAGAAACTGACAGCTTCCAGAAGTGCTTTTACGTTCAACTCTGTCTCCAGCATAGTCAGCATCACAGAATCCAACTAATGAAAATTCATCAGATCTTCTGTAACACAAACCCATGTTAGCAGTACCTTTCAGATACCTTAGAATCCTCTTAACAGCTGTTAAGTGTGATTCTCTAGGATCTGATTGGAATCTAGCACATAAGCAGACACTGAACAGAATATCTGGTCTAGAAGCAGTCAAGTATAGAAGAGATCCTATCATACCTCTGTAGAGTTTTTGATCTACCTTCTTACTTACCTCTTCCTTACCTAGAGTGCTTGTAGGATGCATTGGAGTCTTTGCCATTTTGCTATCAACCATGTTAAACTTCTTCAGAAGCTCTTTAACATACTTGGTTTGATGTATGTAGGTGCACTCTGGAGTCTGATTGACTTGGATTCCCAAGAAGAATCTCAATTCTCCCATCATGCTCATTTCAAATTCTTCCTGCATACATTTAGCAAACTCCTTTCCAAGCGTAATATTTGTTGATCCAAAAATAATGTCATCTACATAAATTTGACAAATCAACAGATCTTTCTTAACAGTTTTACAGAATAAAGTTGTATCCACTTTTCCTCTGATAAAATTTTTCTTCAGAAGGAAGTTGCTCAACCTCTCATACCAAGCTCTGGGAGCTTGTTTTAATCCATAAAGGGATTTCTTTAATTTGAAAACATGATCTGGAAAGTTTTCACTTTCAAAACCAGGAGGTTGGTGGACATATACTTCTTCTTCTATAATTCCATTAAGAAAAGCACTTTTAACATCCATCTGATACAGAGTGATGTTATTCTGTGCAGCAGAAGAAATAAGAAGACGTATAGATTCTAACCTTGCCACTGGAGCATATGTCTCAGTGTAATCAATACCTTCTTGCTGACTGTATCCTTGAGCAACCAGCCTTGCCTTATTCCTTTCTATTTCTCCCTTTTCATTCAGCTTATTTCTGAAGACCCATTTTGTTCCAATAATATTGAATCCTTTAGGTCTAGGAACCAGATCCCACACTTCATTTCTGGTGAATTGATTCAGCTCTTCTTGCATAGCTATAATCCACTCATTATCTTCCAGAGCCTCATCTACAAATGTTGGTTCTATTATTGACACTAAGCCAAATAAAGAAGATTCAGAAGTTCTGAGAAATGATCTTGTCCTTATTGGATCATCTTTCTTTCCAATTATCACATCTTCTGGATGAGAATATTTGATTCTGGAAGAAGATCCTCTGACAGTTGGTCTATCAGAAATATGCAAGTTGTTTAGTTGGGAAGTCAAAGGTGTAGCATCTGGGGTTGCTTCAGGTTCTTTGATTTTTGCCTTTTCTGCCTCTGATCCTTCAGAGTCTGTGAGAATCACTTCTCTCTCTGCAGAACTTTCAAACTGCTTTGGCTTTTCAGAGCCAAGCTTATCATTAAATCTAACATGAATAGATTCTTCAACAATCTGTGTTTCAGTATTGAATACTCTGTAGCCTTTAGAGCGTTCAGAATAACCAAGCATGAAACACTTCTGTGCTTTGGAATCAAACTTGTTCAGATTATCTTTAGTATTAAGCATATAACAAATACATCCAAAGGGATGGAAATAAGAAATGTTAGGCTTTCTGTTTCTCCACAATTCATAGGAAGTCTTTTCCAGAAGAGGTCTTACAGACACTCTGTTCTGAATATAACAAGCTGTGTTAATTGCTTCTGCCCAAAAATGTTTTGCCAGATTTGTCTCATTGATCATGGTTCTGGCCATCTCTTGCAATGTTCTATTTTTCCTCTCTACAACTCCATTTTTTTGTGGAGTTCTAGGACAGGAGAAATCATGTGCAATGCCTTTTTCAGAAAAATATTTTTCAAAATGTTTATTTTCAAATTCCCCACCATGATCACTTCTGACTTTAATAATTTTGGAATCTTTTTCAATCTGAACTTGATTGCAGAAGTCAAAGAACACAGAATGAGACTCATCCTTGTGTTTTAGAAACTTTACCCATGTCCATCTGCTGTAGTCATCTACAATGACTAACCCATACTTCTTGCCTCTGATGGATGCAGTTTTCACTGGTCCAAACAGATCAATGTGAAGTAATTCCAATGGTCTGGAGGTAGACACAACATTTTTTGATTTAAAATGAGATTTTGAAAATTTGCCTCTTTGACATGCTTCACACAGAGCATCTGAGTTGAACTTCAATTTAGGAAGTCCTCTGACCAGATTGAGTTTATTAATCTGAGATATACGTCTCATATTAATATGCCCCAATCTTCTATGCCAGACCCATTGCTCATCATTCACAGATAAGAGGCATTTTACATTTTGAACTTTAAGTTCTGAAAGGTTAATTTTATAAATGTTGTGTTTCCTCTTTCCACTGAATAGGATAGAGCCATCCTTTTGACATACAGCTTTGCAACATTTTTGATTAAAGATTATATCATAACCATTGTCACTTAATTGACTTATGGACAATAGATTATGTTTCAATCCTTCAACTAACAGAACATTAGTAATAGAGGGAAGCTTACCATTTCCAATAGTGCCAGATCCAATGATCTTGCCCTTCTGGTTCCCTCCAAACTTCACGTCCCCTCCAGATCTAAGTTCCAGGCTTTGGAACATAGACCTTTCTCCTGTCATGTGTCGTGAGCATCCAGAGTTCAGGTACCATGATTGGTGTCCTGACCTTGCTGCTAAGAACATCTGCAACAGGAATTATTTTGTCTTTAGGTACCCAGATCTTCTTGGGTCCTTTGGGGTTAGTTGGTTTATAGGTTTGTCTAAACTTCTGTTTTGCAACATAATGTTTATTCTGACTTCCCTTTGGTTTAAACACATAAGTACTCTTCTCAGAGCTTGTGTGTTTAATGTCATTCAAGTGACCAAATTTGAATTGAGAGTACAAAGGTGTCTTCCTGATGAAAAGTTTGTCAACAGGTTTTGGATTGCTTCCAGATGAAGACTCATATCCAATGCCTCTTCTGTTGTTTCCACTAACACCATAGATCATGGAAGCCATCTTGCTTCTGTCTATGCTCTTAGTGAGAAACCTCTGAAAACTAGAGTCATATTTTTCTAAAATATTTTCACAAGACTTAGTTTCAGAATCAGATTCTTGTTGAGTTCTATCAAAGTCATTTTTGATTTTTAAATTTATTTCTTTCTGCTCAACAAGTTCTGTTTTCAGAAGATCAATCTCAGATTCAAGATTGCTTTTCAACTTCTTGTATTTGAGTTTGATGTTGTTGTAACTTTTAAGAACTTCTGTTAAAACTTTAATGAGTTCTTCTTTGGTAAGTTTAGCCATTACCTCTTCTGCATCATCATCAGATTCAGATTCTGATTCATATCCAGAGGTACCTTCCTCTTGATCCTCTGTCCTGGCCATCAGTGTAACGTTTGCACATTCTTCTTCTGATTCAGAAGATGACTCACACTCATCTGAGTCATCCCATGTTGCCATCAGAACCTTCTTCTTCTTGTTGAACTTCTTCTTAGGTTTTTCTTTCAGAAGTTTAGGGCAGTCATTCTTGTAGTGCCCAGGTTCTTTGCACTCATAGCACACCACTTCTTTCTTGGCAGATCTTCTGTGACTAGAAGATTCCTTTCTGTTGTCAGATCTTCTGAAGTTGTTAAATTTCTTTCCCTTGTGCTTCCAGAGTTTGTTAATCCTTCTGGACAGCATGGACAACTCATCTTCTTCTTCAGAAGAAGATTCTTCAGAGCTTTCTTGAATGACCTGCAAAGCTTTAGCAGTTTTGTTAGATTTTAAAGCTATGGATTTACCTTTATCTTTCTTCTGGGGTTCATCTTCCTCCAGCTCAATTTCATGGCTTCTCAAAGAACTGATAAGTTCTTCTAAGGAGATCTTGTTCAGATCTTTTGCCATCTTCAATGCAGTCACCATTGGTCTCCATCTGGTGGGAAGACTTCTGATGATTTTCTTGACATGATCTGACGTTGAGTAGCCCTTGTCCAGAACTTTCAGACCAACTGTAAGAATCTGAAATCTAGAAAACATAGTTTCTACATTTTCAGAATCTTCCATTTTAAATGCCTCATACTTCTGTATGAGCGCCAGAGCCTTTGTCTCTTTAACCTGAGAGTTTCCCTCATTAGTCATTTTGAGTGATTCAAACATGTCATGAGCAGTATCTCTGTTAGTAATCTTCTCATACTCAGTATGAGAGATTACATTAAGCAATATAGTTCTGGCTTTGTGGTGATTCTTGAAGTCTCTTTTCTGCACTTCAGTCATTGATTTTCTATCAATCTTTTTGCCATCCTCACCAGTAGGATGTTCATATCCATCAATGACCAAATCCCAAAGATCAGCATCATACCCAAGAAAAAAACTTTCTATTCTATCTTTCCAATAGTCAAATTTTTCTCCATCAAACATTGGAGGTTTGGTATTGATCCTATCCCTCTCTTCATATTTATTGTTGATATTTGACATTGAATTATCAGCCATGATAACAAATAAATATAATGATCAAAGTATATCTCCTCTGGATCTTTACTGACACTGTTAAGTGATAGCACACTCAGAACCGGAGCTCTGATGCCAACTGAAGGTGAGATAATACTTAGAAGGGGGGGGGGTTGAATAAGTATGGAAAAATTAATACTTAAAAATAATCACACAATTATTTTTATCCTGGTTCGCTAAACAACTACTCCAGTCCACCCTTCCAGAGTGATTTGCCTTTCTCAACAAGGACTTAATCCACTATTAAATCAAACTGATTACAATAGTATCACCTAAGAACTACAGTTCTTAGTCTTCTCAAGAGCTACTGATTCACACTGAATCCTCTTAAGGAATATCCTTTACAAACAATGTAAATTAAATACAAGAGTTTTTAATGCTTCTATAAAGCTATAATCACAACAATGATTTTTCTCTTAAGTTAAGTACAATGAGATTCTATGAAGAATAAGAATGAGAGCTTATAGAATATTATGATTTCTTTTCAGCAAGTGTGTATTTTTAAGAATGAAGTGAGAAACTCCTTTTATAGGCAGCTGACTCATGCACGTTGAAAAGAGAGTCCAAAAGGTCTGAGCCTTTTTGTCTTCACATGCACTGACCTTTCCTTGAAATAGATGGCACAGATAAATCCTTTTTGTCTGTGTAAGTGTGTCTAGCACAAATAAAGAAAGAGACGTTGAATGGTTCCAACGGATACATTCTTGAAAACACTTCTTCAGTTTCAGCAAGTTCTTCAGAGTTTGAATGGATCAGAGTCTTCTGATGAGATTCAGAACTATGCTGTATCAGAGTCTTCTGCAGCGTGTGTGCTTCTAGCGTGTTGATCATCAGAGCATCTTGACACAGAACTTCAGTACTTGGCAGCATAAGTACTTTCAGAAACTTTTGTAGACTAAGTGCTTTGAGAAACTCTTCAATCAATATTCTTCTATACTTCTGATGCTTCAGCTTCAGATGCTTCTGATTATCTTCAGATGCTTCTGACTCAGAATGTTCTGGAGCTTCTTGCTTCAGATCCTTCTGGAGACTACGCTCAGTATCTTCTGTAAGGAGCAAACAGATTCTTCTGTAATGGTGCATCTGGCGCTTCAGAGTCAGAATAGCTTCTTGTATTCAAGGCAGATTTGCTTCTAGAGAGTTAATATAATTTTAATCTGCAGTAAAACTCTCAAACAAATTTTAGAGTATATAATTCTTAAATATAAATTTCCTAACAGTTATCATCAAAACAAAGAGTAATTATTAAGAACCAATCTGTGTTCTAACACAAAGAACCTACTACACTAGTGTAACCCGGTGAACTGACTTTAAACAATGTTGCGGATAGCAAGAGTCGCCACCGACTTTTATTTTATCCATAAGGAAAGGTTATAAAAGAACAGGAAAGACCTTAGAGAATATTTTGGGTCCGGGGGGTAGATTATGAAAAGGGAAGGTATTAGCATCCTTTTCATCCATGGTTATCCATGGGCTCTTAGGTACTTAAGCTCACTTTTGAATTGTTTTGAAATTGTAGTGTGTGAATAGAAAATTTTCAGAATAGTTAATAAATAATCCATGTAAGGATGTGTTAAGAACTTGTTTGAAAACTTGTTGAAAATTTGTTTAAGTGCGAAACAATTTTGAAGTGAGCAAGCACCTAGGAGTAACCTACCCTAATGTTTAAAGGTCTTTCTTATTCTTCATTCTTTCCTTTAGTAAGACTATCCCTACTATAATGGAGTAGGTAGTCCTTACTTTGGATGTTAAGGGGTATGTGAGGGACAATTTGACTTTGAAGGCCATTGTGGGATGTAATAAGCACATATAAGGGACCATCATCATTTTTCGAAAGGGACTTGATTCGTAAAGGCAACCATAAGGGACTTTGATGATTTTTTTATTTGAGGGACTTGCTTTATACACCCCACTTAACCATTATTCGTAGGCAACTTGAGGGATATCCTTAGGAAGTGAGACGGCGATTAAAATCGACTTACGTGTGTGACGTGTTTATTTTAATTATCTTTATTTAAAAGTGATCTAAATTTATTTTAATATTACATACATGTTGTTACACTCCCTAATTACTAACCATAATAATAATTAAATAATTAAACAACTTTACATCCAAGAAACAATTACAAAATAATAAGCAAAATAATTAAATAGCAAAGATAAATAAAATATAAATAAGCAATAATAAATAATAAAGGGGGTTAATTCTAAGTTTACTCGGCAAGACATCGCATCTTGTGCCTACGTATCCTTACGGGAGTGGAATCAGAGTAATCGTAGTTCCCCTCAATAGGGAGGTTAGAAACTTCTTGACTGTGGTCAAGGTCTCAAGGGGAATAAACGCGTCTTAAGGACACGCTTACGTGGAGTGTAGAAACTCCAAATCTCTACGTTGAAATGTTAAGTTGTAATTAGGGTTAAATTAGGGATTCCACGGCGGGAAACCCTAAAATGAGCGCGGCGGCTCTTTGACCTAATGCTAAGGGTAAAATTGTAATTTTGCCTGCGGCGAGGCATTTGTGAAAATTAGGGTTTGTAGTTTGTAGTTTTGAGGATTTGAAATTGAATGTGTGAAGTTTTACGGACTATTGGCGCGGCGGCCAAACAGTTAGACCTAACCTTCGGATGTGTGCAATGTGACAGAAATAATAGTAAACGCGTGAGATAATTGAATCATGCAAACAGAGAGATAATGTCATAATTTAAACCATGCAAGCAGAAATTTAAAGGCAGAATTTAAAGAGCGATTGTTAAGTTCGCGAGGTTACATGAGAGGAGCAGATACAATATGATAATGAAATTTGAATTGAACAATAATAAAATAAAATAAATAACGGTTCTAGTTATTATTTTAAAAAAAAGATTTTAGTTATTATTTTAAATTTATCTAAAAAAAAGTTTTTCTTAAAAATAATAGGTTTTCATATTAATTTGGAAAAGATGTTAATGTTATTTATTTTAAAAAACAGATTTTTATATTATAACAAATTTTAATAAATTAATGATAACAATAATAATAATAATGGTAATAATAATGATAATAATGATAATAATAATAAATAATGATAATAATAATAATAATAATAATAATAATAATAATAATAATAATAATAATAATAATAATAATAAAGCAATAATGAATTTTAAATGTGCCAAATAACCCAACAATGTTGCTAACGCAGAAATGCGCTCATCGCAACCAGATCTAAATCGGACGAAACAAAATTTATCGCAAAGAAAAAGAAATTAAGCAAAAAATAGTATTATTGCTCACACAAAAATGCGATCATCGCAACCAGATCGAACTAACACAAATGTCACGCGTCATGCACACAAATGTGCAAACATCGTATCGACATAATTCGATCAAAAATCTTATATATATAAACTCTAACAATTTAAAAATTATATATATATATAAACGTAACAGTAATAGATAAAGAAAAAGAAATAACGGTAATAGATGAAGAAAAAGAAATAACGGTAATAGATGAAGAAAAAGAAATAACGGTAAAAGATGAAGAAAAAGAAACAACAGTAATAGATAAAGGAAAAGAAATAACGGTAAACGATGAAGAGAAAGAAACAATAGTAATGGATGAAGAAGAAAACTAAATAACGGCAAACGGCACTCACTCCTCTTAGGTTTTTTTCCTTCTCTCCCCTTTTTTCCAACAAGGCAACACATGTATATATAGGGAACAAATTAGGGTTAACACCAAATTGTCAATAATGTCCCTAAAGCCCATTTTAAAGCCCAAACTAAATAATTAGTTAAGAAAAAATAAATTTTAAATAATTTAAAATAATTAAAATAAACTTAAAATAAAAACTAATAATCCTATTGATTCCTAAAATAAAAAATATTATAAAAAGAACAAAATTTTTTTCAATATTTTTTATTTTATGATTTTTTGGATATTTTTATGAATAATTTAGAAAAAAGTGAAAAAAATAATATTTTAAAAAATGATTTAATTAAAATACGAAAATAATAATTAAATAATAATAAAAAACTATTTTTGTTATTTTTTTAATGAAAGATAGAAAAATTTAGAGTAAAAATAATAAAAAACAAAAAAAATGACAAAGGTGAGATTCGAACTCTCAACCTCTCACACTCATAACTCCTTACACATGTCCTCCTGCCAATTGTGCCATTTTTACTTTTTAGAAAAAAAATGCATGCCATATGATATTTACCTGCAAAAAGTCAAACGACTACACAAATTTGTTAGTAATTGATTAAATGCAATGAAATGCGACGACAAATCTTAGGGCAAAATTTGGGGTATTACAGTTATTATGATAATATTTCTCACCCAACCTCTCTTTGATGTTGGCAAAAAAAAATTCATGAAGTTTGACTTTGGTTTGACCACAGTTGACCTCAGTTTGACCTTTTAACTGCATTGACTGCTTTTGACTTATCTGATCATCTGACTGAGCAAACTTTTGAGAAAAGTCTTGAAACTTGACATGGGGGTTCTTATACACATATAAGATGTTATGAAGCTCACTTGAAGTCTTGGAAGTCCATTTAGCCTGATTAAAGTCAAAACCCTAGTTTTGGATGCACTGCTTAGGAGGTGCATTGTCTGAGGGAATTGTCAACTCTTCTGACCAATTGTGAATTTTGTGAACCTTGTGAACCTTCTTGGAACACAAAGTCTTGTATTGTGAGGGCAAATTTTGGGGTGCAACAGCTGCCCCTGTTCAATTTTCTGAAACCTGAGGGGTTAGATTGGTATATTTGCCAGTCGTAACCTGGAAGGTTGAAGGGGATTGAACACAAAAGCCCAAAAATTTGCACTCACCAGTGCATGGAGTGATATTGATGGTTGGTTGAACATGATTGAGTGGGCTTAAAGATGCCACTAGGGGAAAGTTCTTCAGTAGTATAATGAGAACTGTCAGGAGTCTGGAGTAATACTGATGTAACAGCATGTCTTCATGAGGATAGAGCAATCAATAATGATAACCCTAAAGCAGTCTTGAAGTGATAAATCTGACCTCAGGAGGATAGAGCAATCAATAGCTCTAAAGCAGTCTTGAAGTAATAATGGCTTCAGGAGGATAGAGCAATCAATAGCTCTAAAGCAGTCTTGAAGTAATAGAATGGCTTCAGTAGGATAGAGCAATCAACAGCTCTAAAGCAGTCTTGAAATAATAATGTGATATGTCTTCAGGAGGATAGAGCAATCAATAGCTCTAAAGCAGTCTTGAAGTAATGATTTCAGGAGGATAGAGCAATGGATAGCTCTAAAGCAGTCTTGAAATAATAATGTAATTTCAGGAGGATAGAGCAATGGATAACTCTAAAGCAGTCTTGAAATAATTAGATGGCTTCAGGAGGATAGAGCAATGAATAGCTCTAAAGCAGTCTTGAAGTAGTAATATGACCTCATGAGGATAGAGCAATGAATAGCTCTAAAGCAGTCTTGAAGTAATAGGATGATTTCAGGAGGATAGAGCAATCAGTAGCTCTAAAGCAGTCTTGAAGTCATGAGAGGCTATCAGGAGGATAAAATAACCCTGAGGTTACAATAAAGCAGTCCCAAAGTAATAAGAAGCTCATCAGGAGGATACTGAGGTTACAATAAAGCAGTCCCAAAGATCATAAGATTGTTTGTTGGATAATTAACCTGAAAACAAGGTAGCATTCTGTGTAACAACATTAGTTTATGCTTTATGTATGCATGTATGACATGATGCACTTAGGTAATGTACTATAGGCATATATGTTATGGTATGATGTAAATGATGTATGTATGCTATGACACTGCTGGAAGTGTCTGGATATCCTTGTATAACAACTGCTGGCCAAGGAAAATAAATCCCGATTCGTTGTTGAAGAATATATAACCCTCCGTCTGCTGGGGATAACAAGGTATAGATAACCTCCCGTTGTTGGGGATAACAAGGTATAGATAACCTCCCGTTGTTGGGGATAGTAGGGTATAGATAACCTTCGTTTTCGTTTGATAGTAGGATAAGTATAACATCCCGTCTTCGTTCATCGTGCCCTTATTGGAAAGTAATTTCCCGTATATCCGTATGAGGATAAAAGAGATGGATATAAATTCCAGGGGAGATTAGACTTTGTGAAAATGGATTAGTCCTACTGATGGTTTGTAACTGTCTTGTAAAGATGAACCGGCGAAGCTTCGTTGAAATCCTTCCCTCGTTCGTCCTTAGCAAATACTATTACTGCATTTTCATGCATTTCTGGTAAACATCAATCATATTAAAAGCATACATGCATTTCTGGTGAACATCAATCATATTCAAAGGCATACATACATTCAAACACAACCAATGGACGTTTCGCTTATGTAAATAGGGTAAAAGTAAATCTGGATTCAAAAGATGGAATTTATTTATATCAAAAGTGACCCATACACGGGTAAGTTTGTACAAGGAGACATAAACCCTAGTAAGAGAATTTTGTCATGAAGTTTTACAAAAAGAATCAGCTATGTGGGAAATAATCCTATTGAGTTTCAATTCTACTATTGCCACTCAAGTATCTCATCTTCTTGCTGTTGAGACGGAAACGATTGGATTGAGCTTTATCTGTTTGAGCTTGAGTAAGTAGTACAACTGGTTGCAGTTTCATGAGTGATCCAAACGAGACATAGTCATACGCTTTAATCCCTAACTTTTGCCTGGATTGCCCTTTCGGGTTTTCAATCCACCGGGATACCCGTTTTTGCCCAAGCCGCCTTTTCAGGTTTTCGACTTGCCGGGTGTACATCTTTTTATATATATATCCCTAATTTTTGCCCAAACCCTTTTGGTTTGCCGGGATGCCCTTATTTTTTCCTAGGCCTGTCAACCTAGCGGGTCTCTTTTTATGCGTAGTATTTTTTAACTATGTCTGCGTTTACAGGTTGTGGGAAGTCTTCACCATCCATTGTAGTCAGTATCATGGCACCTCCTGAGAACACTGTCTTGACTACAAATGGTCCCTCATATGTTGGAGTCCACTTGCCCCTAGGATCACCCTGTGGTAATATGATACGCTTGATTACCAAGTCACCAGCCTGATATACCTTTGGCTTAACCTTCTTGTTAAAAGCTTTGATCATCCGTTTCTGGTACATCTGGCCATGACAAACTGCTGCTAACCTTTTCTCATCAATCAAATTTATCTGGTCAAGTCGAGTCTGAATCCACTCATCTTCATCCAAGCCTGCATCCTTCATAATTCTCAAGGAGGGGATCTAAACTTCAATAGGCAGAACTGCTTCCATACCATAGACTAAGGAGAATGGGGTTGCCCCTGTTGAAGTACGTATTGTAGTACGATAACCATGCAGAGCAAATGGTAACATCTCGTGCCAATCCTTGTAAGTAACAGTCATCTTCTGTACGATCTTCTTAATGTTCTTATTAGCAGCTTCAACTGCCCCATTCATCTTTGGACGATACGGAGAAGAGTTGTGATGCTTAATTTTGAACTGCGTACAGAGATCGGTAATCATAGTGTTGTTCAGATTAGAGCCATTGTCAGTGATAATCCTTTCAGGGATACCATATCTACATATGAGATTATTCTTAATGAACCGAGCCACAACATTCTTAGTCACAGATGCAAATGAAGCTGCCTCTACCCACTTCGTGAAGTAATCAATAGCAACCAGGATGAAACGATGCCCATTAGAAGCAGTAGGCTTGATCTCACCAATCATATCAATGCCCCACATGGCAAAGGGCCAAGGAGCAGTCAACACATTCAATGGAAATGGAGGTACATGTACTTTATCAGCATAGATTTGACATTTGTGACATGTTCTGGAGTGTTGATAACAATCAGCTTCCATGGTAGACCAATAGTAACCTGCTCTCAAAATCTTCTTTGCCATGGTATGACCACTAGAATGAGTGCCAAAGGTCCCATCATGCATCTCTTCCATAATTTCTGTAGCTTCCTTCTTATCCACACAACGAAGCATAGTTGAATCATGATTATGCTTATACAGAATGCCATTACTCAGAAAGAACTTAGCAGAAAACCTTCTCAGGAACTTCCTATCTTTGACAGATGCCCCTTCAGGGAACTCCTGAGCTTCAAGATAGTTTTTCACTTCATAGAACCAAGGCTTCTCCTCTGCCCCTTCAGTGTCAATCTCATTGCAGTATGCAGGCTTCTCAAATCTATCAATGGTAATCTTGGGAGCTTCATCATCCCAGCTGATCTCAAACATAGATGCCATGGTGGCCAATGCGTCTGCCAACTGATTCTCTCTTCGTGGAATATGTCCAAAAGTAATCTCTTTGAAATGTGGGATCAAAGACAACACATGTTCTCTGTAAGGAATGAGATTATCATGCTTTGTATCCCAATCTCCTTTAATCTGACTTACTACCAGAGCTGAATCTCCATACACCTCAAGGAACTGAATCTTCATATCAATAGCAACTTGCATACCCATGATACATGCCTCATACTCAGCCATGTTATTGGTACAATAGAAACAAAGTCTGGCAGTAATCGGGGTATGACAACCTTCAGGGGAACTAATCACGACACCAACACCATTACCATGTGCATTGGAGGCACCATCAAAAACCATAGTCCATCGGGATCCTTGTTCAGGTCCGTCATATTGTCCAGGTTCTTTGGTAACAGACATAATGTCTTCATCAGGGAACTCAAAATTCATTGACTGGTAATCATCTACTGCTTGATGAGCCAAATGATCAGCAACAACACTCCCCTTAATGGCCTTCTGAGTGGTATACTGTATATCATATTCCGTCAAGATCATTTGCCATCTTGCAATTCTTCCGGAGAGAGCAGGTTTCTCAAATATGTACTTGATTGGATCCATCTTCGAAATCAACAAGGTAGTATGGGTCAACATATACTGTCTTAGTCGGCGAGCAGCCCATGCCAAAGCGCAACAAGTTTTCTCGAGCAGTGAGTATCTTGTTTCACAGTCGGTAAACTTTTTGCTAAGGTAGTATATTGCCTGCTCTTTTCGACCAGACTCGTCATGTTGCCCCAATACACACCCCATTGAGTTGCCTAATACTGTTAAATACATAATCAAGGGTCTTCCATCAACTGGTGGCATTAAAATTGGAGGTTCTAGCAAATATCTCTTGATTTCATCAAAGGCAGTCTGGCACTCATCATTCCATTCCATCACCTGATCTTTCTTCAACAACTTGAAGATTGGCTCACAGATGGTAGTTAATTGGGAAATAAATCTTGCAATGTAGTTCAATCGTCCCAAGAAACCTCTAACCTCCTTCTCAGTACGGGGAGCTGGCATCTCTCGTATAGCTTTCACTTTTGCAGGATCCACTTCAATACCTTTTCCACTGACAATGAAACCCAGGAGCTTTCCAGATCTAACTCCAAAAGTACACTTGTTTGGATTTAATCTCAACCTGTATTTCTTCAACCTCTCAAACAACTTGTGCAGATGATCAAGATGTTGTTCTTCATTCTGAGACCTGGCTATCATATCATCCACATATACCTCTATCTCATGATGAATCATATCATGAAACAAAGTCACCATGGCACGCTGATATGTTGCCCCTGCATTCTTCAAACCAAATGGCATTACCTTATAGCAAAAGGTGCCCCACTGTGTCACAAATGTAGTCTTCTCCATATCTTCAGGTGCCATCTTGATTTGATTGTAACCAGAGAAACCATCCATAAAAGAGAATACCTTATGCTGAGCAATGTTGTCTACCAGAATATCAATATGAGGAAGTGGAAAGTCATCTTTAGGGCTAGCCTTGTTCATATCTCTGTAGTCTACCCACATACGTACCTTACCATCTTTCTTAGGAACTGGTACCACATTTGCAACCCACTGAGGATAAGAAGTTACGGCCAAGAACCCTGCATTGAACTGTTTCATTACCTCTGCTTTGATCTTTTCTGACATTTCAGGACGCATACGACGAACCTTCTGCTTCTTTGGACGACAATCTTCTTTCACTGGCAAACGGTGGACCACAATGTATGTATCCAACCCTGGCATATCTTCATAAGACCAAGCAAAGATCTCCACATAGTCACGTAGCGTCTGAATCAACCTGCTCTTGACACTGTCCTCGAAATCAGCCCCTATCTTGACCTCTTTTCTGTTTTCTTCAGTTCCCAGATTCACAACTTCGACTGGCTCTTCATGTGGCTGTATAGCTTTCTCTTCTTGTTGTAACAACCTAGCAAGCTCTACAGGTATTTCACAATCGTCCTCGTTTCCGTCTTCAGTTTGATAGATCGGATTCTCGAAATTGTAATTGGCAATAGTAGAACTGTTATCAACTGGATCCAGAGTGGATGAGGATCTGCATTTTAGTGACGTGGGTGTGTGTAAGAACACATAGCTGATAAAGCAAAAATAAAAGAAAAAGAAAGACAAGGAACACAATATTTACGAAGACGAAACGTCCACTGATTTTATTGAATGAAGTATGCAAATGCAATGATGACCCGTAACAAGCACACCATTGTGCCCCGGGTAAGGCACATGGCTTGAAAGTTTTAACTGTTCCAGAAATTATAAATTTAAAAACATAACACAGTAATAGTATTTACTCCTGACTAAAGGAGATAGGGATAACATCTTCAGCTTTCCAATTATTGAGTCCAGCACCCACAGTAGGAAAAATCCATGCCTCCAAGTTGTAGTCTTCATCTTGATCTCCCACAGCATTGATAACCCCTTGATTGGTGATACGAACAGCACGAGCACGACGAACAGCCTTCTGGGACTCTGCAGTGAAACCCAAACCAAACTTGTCAGACTTGTATGGAATATCAGGAAGCTGACCCCAAATAGTACAACCACCTTCTTCCACCACAACTTTTGCATCATTGAGGGAGGCCATTGCCATTGTTGGAGGGTTTCTGATGACCACAGGAACCTTCTTCACAGCAGGAGGAGTCACACAATCCTTAACAGCCCAGGGAATCACTTCAAATGACTGACATGGAGTTTCAATGTATTCACCTTCTACTTCCAGATACTTGAAAGTGTTTACATGGCTGACAAAGTATTCTTCCTCTCCAAAGACAGTAACAACTTTTCCATTCACCGGATATCTCAACTTTTGATGTAATGTGGAGGTCACAGCACCTGCCCCATGGATCCAGGGACGACCAAGCAGACATGAGTACGAAGGACGAATATCCATCACATAGAATGTAGCAGTAAACACCTGAGAGCCAACCTTGATTGGAAGATCAATTTCCCCATGCACTACTCTTCTAGAACCATCAAAAGCCTTTACCACAATATTACTGGGCTTCAATACCGTATCTTCAGGACTCAGCTTGTTCAGGACTTCCTTAGGCAACACATTCAGAGAGGAACCATTGTCTATCAGCACATGAGACAGGGTGGTGCCCCTGCATTCAATTGAAATATGCAAGGCCCTGTTATGATCCCTCTTGGCAGGGGTCAAGTCAGCATCAGAAAATCCTAGCCCGTTGTCATAGGTCAGGTGAGCAACACAATTCTCAAACTGGTCCACAGAAATTGCACTGGGTACATGAGCCATCTTTAGAAACTTGATCAATGACTTGGCATGAGCCTCAGAACATAATAACAGGGAGAGCATAGAAATCTTTGAGGGAGTATGCCCCAGCTGATCAACAATATCATAATCACTCTTGCGAATGATTTTCAATACTTCTTCCATCTGCTTAGAGAGGTCATCAGCAGCTGGCACATCAGTAGATACAGGCTCAATAATAGGACCCTTGCCCCGAGCATCAGTGGTGGAAGTAACAGCAGGAGTAACTGCACTCTTAGAAGCAACTGGAGGAGAGAAGACTCTTCCACTACGAGTGATCTTGCTAGATCCAGCAATATTATCAATGTCAACAGGCATATCAGGTAAAGGCTCCTGCTTGACACCATGGATGTAAACATCAGACCCATAGTGCCAAGGCACAGCTTTGTCAGATGTATAAGGAGTAGGACCAGGAGTGGTAATGATCAGAGGAGCTACTCTGGCTTCAGCAACAACTTTCACAGGACCTTCAGCAGTAATCTTGATTGGGCCCTGATGAGTGATTTTAATGGGACCCTTTGAAGTGATTCTTAGTGGTACTTTGTCAACCATGTCAACCTCTTCAATCTTCTTACCCTGAGTCAGATGATCCACCATACTTTCTACAGATGCTGGTCTTCTTTCAAACACTATAGTATATTTACCCATGAGACGTTGAATCCCATCTCTCAAAATGAAGCAACTATCCGGCTTATAGGTACAATATAGACAATCTTCATGACAACCTGGAAAGATCCCAGCTTGTACTAACCTCTTTTTGATAACAGACAATGGTGTGCTCAACTCCATAACTGAATAGACATACAGATCTTCATCAATATCTTCATCAATGGCGTTGACAGTCTTCTCGTGATTTGGCATTGGAGCTGTAATCACATTTGGAGTACCTGGTGGATCAAACTCAATTTCTCCAGCATCAATCATATCCTGAATTTTGTTCTTCAAGACCCAGCAGTTATTAGTGTCATGTCCTGGACAGTTTGAATGATATGCACATCATGCATTGGGATTGTACTTGGGAGAGGTAACATTGGGATTCTGAGGGGCCTCCCTCAGGGTAATAAGTTCAGCTTTCAACAAGTGTTGCAATGCCTGAGCCATTGACATGTTGATCTTCGTGAACTGTCTTCTAGCCCTCTGTTGGTTGCCTTGAGGCTGCTCTGTTGTTGCAGGAGTTGGATTTGAAATATGAACTGCACTAACAGACTGATGCCTTCTGTTACGATCAGGCTGACCATACACAGCATTAGATTCTTTCTTCCCAGTGGGAGGCTTCTTTGCAGCACCTGATGAAGAAGTGCCCACTTGGATCTTACCACTCTTGATACCATTCTCTACTCGCTCTCCTGTCATGATCAACTCAGTGAAGCCAGATGATGAGCTTCCAATGAGATGACTGTAAAACGGACCATTCAGCGTACACATGAACATATCAACCAACTCCCTATCAGTCAAAGGGGGTTGAACTCTTCCAGCTAAGTCTCTCCACTTCTGAGCATACTCCTTAAAGCTTTCTTTGGCACCCATAGACATGCTTTGAAGCTGCATGCGAGTGGAGGCTAAGTCAGCATTGTATTGATACTGCTTGTAGAAAGCTTCAGCAAGGTCATTCCAATCTCTGATGTTGACACTCTCCAACTGATAATACCACTCTAGCTGAGCTCCAGATAAACTCTCTTGAAAGAAATGGATCCACAACTTTTTATCAGCAGTGTGGGGTTGCATTCTTCTGACATAAGACCTCAGATGCAATTTGGGACAAGAGACCCCATCATAGACAACAAATGTAGGAACTTTGAACCCAATGGGTATGACCACCCCAGATATCAAGCTCAAATCCTCAAAATCCAGCCCAGATGATTTCTGTAATTCCATAGCATCCATTCTATCCACCAGCATCTTGAATTTGTCTTCATTAGGCTCATGGTAGTAGTTAGCCTCAGAATCAGAGTCCCCCATAGTGTTGTGGAGACTGCCTCTCTCCTGCTCAGATTCTTCAGATTCATAGTCTTCAACATGTTCCTTGGTCTTGACAGGACCTTTGAACCTTCTTCCCATGTTGAGCAGCCCAGCAGACCTTCTAGCCTTCTTAGTCTTCTTGGCCAGCAGTGTCTTCAATTCATCCTGCCCCTTAGATAGGTTCAGGATCATCTCTTGGAACTGTGCATTCTGTGCCTGGAGATCCTTAACTGATTGTTCAAGAGCCATTGCTGAAATAAACAGCGAGAAGATGAGAACCCTGTGCACAATTATAAACCTGTGATGCAATGATATGGAAATGCATATGCAATGTTTTCAAGGACCGCAGGATTTAAATTTGCTTAAACAAACAAGAAAGTAACTTTTTATTAGTAATAACTTGTTTTGCCTTTTAGGCTTACAAAAAATGAAAACGAAATAAGTACAAAAGATGGGGTTTTAAGTCTCCCATGGACGTTTCCTCTTTGTGTTGAGGTATGAGTTGAGGTTTCGTTCCTCATGAAGTAGCTTTGTTAGCTCTAGGATCCTTGCTTGGCTTGCTTTGTAATGAGCCTCGAAAGTATCCCTTTGCTCTTTCAGTTGGATCCATGATCTCTGCAAGTCTTCCATATCAGTAGACATGTCTGGGTGAAGGATGGTATAAGCTGTGTCTCCTTCAGCAACAGGTTCCATGGTAACTGGTAGGATGGCAGGATATGGCATCATGAGTGTCTGAGCACGAAATCGTACCCATCTGAGATAAGCCTCCATAGGAATGGTGTACTTAGGCTCCAGTGTCTTGCTGTCAATCCTGTTTACCTTTCCCCAAGCTCGTATGAATCTCTGACGGTAACCCTGAAGATCGTTGTCGTAGTCAAACACAATGCCCTGAATCAACATGTCATGTGGACCATCGCTCCGGGCGTAACCAAACTGTCGTAAAGCTAGAGATGGGTTGTAGGTGATGCCTCCTGTTGCACCCCAAATTTGTCCTACCTTTACATAGTTTCTAGTGCCACTTTATTTCGAATGAATAAAATGGCACAATTGGCAAGAGACAGTGTGTAAGTAGTTGTGAGTGTGAGAGGTCGAGAGTTCGAATCCCACCTTCTTCACTTTTTGTTTTTCTTTTTTTTTATTCTAAGTTTTCTATTTTCATAAAAAAATAACAAAAATAGTTTTTTTTAATTATTTAATTATTATTTTCGTATTTTATTTAAATTATTTTTTTAAAAATATTATTTTTCACTTTTTTCCATATTATTCATAAAAAACATCAAAAAATCAAAAAATTAAAAATATTAGAAAATATTTTATTATATTTAGTAAATAAATAGAGTTTTAAGTTGTTTTAAGTTTGTTTTAATTTAGTTTTGACTAATTCTTTAAGTTGGGCTTTAAAGTGGGAATTAGGTTAGAGCTAACCCTAATTTGTTACCTATATAAACATAAGTGATGGGAGGAAACTTCATTCACATCAGAAAATCAAGAACAGGTCATCAGAAAAGGAGACAAAAAGAAAAACGGCGGTCGTCAAGATCCGGAGGTTCAGAAGAGTTTCGAAGCTCATCATCATCACCTCCATTTGAGAAAGAGGAAAAGAGATCCAAAGAAGTTCGTCGAGAACCATTGCCGCCGGCGAAGAACAAGCGAAAGCATCACCAACCGGCAACTGAAATGTAAGCTTTTATGTTATCCCAATTAAAACCTCTTCCAAATAATTAAACTCTCATTTCATTTTTTAAACCTTTTCTTTTTTTCTAACTAAAAACCCTTTTTGTGAATTATAACTAAAACCAGTTTTTGA
Source organism: Lathyrus sativus (assembly GCA_963859935.3). Classification (NCBI taxonomy): domain Eukaryota; kingdom Viridiplantae; phylum Streptophyta; class Magnoliopsida; order Fabales; family Fabaceae; genus Lathyrus; species Lathyrus sativus. The sequence continues at coordinate 55,704,090 of OZ012735.1, read as the reverse complement.
GTTTTTGATTATAATTACAGTAAGTAAAAACTTAAAACTTTTTCTTAATTAAAACACTAACCACTAATAATTTTTTTTTAATAAATAAACAGTGTTTAAAACACTTTTATAGTTAAGTGAAAACATTTTTACTAACTTAAAATTAACCCAGTCCTAAAATTAAAACTTTTTTTTAAGTATTAAAATTAACATTTTTTTTAAGTTTTAAAGATTAAAAATTAAAACATGTTAGAAAGGGTTAAAACTTTTTTCTAAAACTTTCTTTAAAATTTTAAAACTAACATTCTTTTATAGTAAGACTAACGAACCTTTTTTTTTATGTAAACTTCTTCTTTTAAAAAAAAACTTATGATTAGAGTTTTTTTTTAATTTAAGACTTTCTCTTTTAAAAATTAAAATTAAAATTAAAACTTTCTAAAGATAAAAAGCTAAAACTAAAGTTTTGTTTATTTAAAAATTAAAACCTTTTAAAATTAAGACTAAAATTTTAATAAAAAAAATATAAAAATTAACAAAACAATAATAAAAATTCCAAATTGCATTTTCGTGTTTCTTTTAATATAAAATATGTTTGCCATATTTTCGTCTAACTTTTCACTAACGTTCTCTGTTTCTCTCCTCAGATTATACATAGATTATGATTCATATTTATTTTAATTTATTTTGTTCCATGGATGTAATTTACGCGAGGCCATGGTCGCGATTTATTTTGTTTTTGTTTTTTTGGGATTTGTAATTTACGCGAGTGATCGTCGCGACGCTTTCTTTACTCTCCGCACTTTAATTTTGCCGTATAATATTTTGTCATGTTTGCATGTTTTACCGTTAGAATTCCCTCCGAAGGAATTAGGTCTAGTTGTTTGACCGCCGAGTCAATAACCCTAGTTTTAGCCGTCTCAAACCCTAATTAACCTAGGCGTCCCGCCGTGGACAAAAATACCCTTTACCCTAGTTTTAGGTCAAAGAGTCGCCGTACTTTGTTTTAGGGTTTCCCGCCGTGGAATCCCTAATTTCAACCCTAAATTTTTAATTAACAAATTCAACGTAGAAATAGGAGTTTCAAAGACTCCACATAAGCGTGTCCTTAAGATACGTTTATTCCCCATTGAAACCTTGACCACAGTCAAGACGTTTCTAACCTCCCTTTCGAGGGGAACTACGATTACTCTGATTCCATTCCCTATCCAGGATACGTAGGCACAAGACGCGACGTCTTGCCGAGTAAACTTAGGACTAACCCTTAGGTCTTTAGGTCACTCTATCCCTTAGCAATATATTTCAAACAAATAATAAAATAAAAAAGCATACAATAAACAAAAGGCTCCTGTAGAGTACTACAGAAGTTTAGGGTGCTAGTACCTTCCCTAAGCTTAACCAACCCCTTACCTAGATCTCTTCCTGCATTGTCTTTACGATGCAAAATTAGGTTTTCCTCTTTTGACCTTTTCCTTCGGATAAATCAAAGAGCGGTTGTGAACTAAAGATGCGATTCAAATTAATTAATAATTTGAAATCATATTCTAACCGCAACAGAAAATGGCGACTTCACTGGGGACTACCATAACTTTTAAGGGTTACCCCTATTTTGTTTATTGTATAATATTTTATTAATTATTTTTATATATCATTGTACCTTGTGGGGATACCTGTTATTGTGAGATAAGTCCTAACCCGGACTTGAGTGACCTTATTATAGGAAGGTGAGATATTCGACGAGGCTTGCCGGGAGTGAGTCCCGACCAAGTCAACTCGAGAATCACCGCTCAGTTGAGACCCTTTCGAAAATGGTTCGGTTGATCGAGTGCAGTCGTGAAAACTTTTACTATTTTCAATTGGAGTCTGTGATACTGGGGACCGTAGTACCTTAACACCACCTTGGCCTTATATAGGACGTAGTGCGGGAACTATGTGGGAGTAGTCCTACAATAGTTGCTACGCGATACTACACTCAAATGAGGTTCTCTTGAGGATATTATCGACCTCCAAGTTAGTTGGAAAGTTGATAATATCCGAAAGATGGATTGATGACTTTGGGCACCGCTTTAGAACCTTGTTTTGCAGGTACAATTAACCTATAGTACTTACCTTTTGGGAAGGGTAGACCTTAACTCCATTCGCTGTCCTCTAACCTAGGACCTTTGTGTGTGTATTTGTGCTTTGCATCCATAAAGCATCATATCATTTCCAGTTTCAAGGAATTCAACAGTCTTTTGCAAACTCAAAAAGGTCCTACATTTTAGAGTCAAAAAAAAAAAATTTCTTTCCAACTTTCCTAAAAGGGAATATTTGCAATCGAACGTTGAAATTCTTGGAACCATTACATGGCATTAGCGTCACATTTTTGCATTGCATTTTTCCCCCGGTTTCTCATTCTCGGTTCTCTCGTCTTCCAGTGTACCTTTGAGTCGTCAAGCTGATTCCTCGACACAGATATCAGACTAGAGCTAACTATAGACGCCAAATGTCAGAACAAGAGGAACATAATGCGGAGGTCCGAATGGAGATTGATGAGTTGAAAGCAGGCATGACCAGGCTTACCGAGATGCTTCAAGTGTTGATTGCTAGAGGAGAGCCACCTCAGAGGACTGTCATTCAGGAAGTTTCAAGTGTTGATCCACCTCTTGTTTCAGTGCCGCCCTCTAGTTGGCCTGAGTTTGGTTTACCTCCAAACTACTCTCCACCTATTGCATCTGCTGCTATGATTGGTCAGGCTGTCAGACCGGTTTTTCAAGCTCCTATCCTTACCGAGGCCCAACCTGTGGTCCACACGGTTAATCAAACTATCCAAGCTCCCGTTGAGAATCCTCCCTATGAGTACAATGTTGCCGATGTTCAAGAAGATTTTGTTGAGCCTGAGATCACCCGGGAACAGTTTCAGATCATAAACAAGAGACTCCAAGCTGTCGAGGGTACTGATTTCTTCAATGTTGATGCCGATAATATGTGCCTAGTTTCTGGTCTTGTTTTGCCTGCCAAGTTCAAGACTCCTGAGTTCGTGAAGTATCAAGGTCATTCATGTCCAAGAGCCCATCTAGTCATGTACTTCCGAAAGATGGCAGCTTACACCAACAATCAGAAGTTGCTCATCCATTGCTTTCAGGATAGTTTGAGTGGTGCTTCTCTTAAATGGTATATGAACTTAGAGCATAATAGTGTCCACTGCTTCCAAGATCTCGTCAACGCTTTTATGAAGCAATACAAATACAATTTGGATGTGGCTCCCGATCGTCGTCAGCTTCAAAGTATGTCTCAGAAGGAAAAAGAGTCGTTCAAGGAGTATGCTCAGCGTTGGAGGGAGTTAGCTTCTCAAGTCGAACCCCCTATAGCAGAGAAGGAACTGACAGGAATATTCATGGATACTTTGTCTCCTTTCTATTGGGAAAAGATGATTGGGAGCGTCTCTTCAAGCTTTACAGATCTGGTGACTATTGGCCAAAGGTTAGAAGAAGGTTTGAAAAATGGGAAGGTATCCAAAGCTGCCGAATCTTCTAATGGTGCAAAGAAATCCTATGGGAATTTCCATAAGAGGAAGGACGAGCAGACCAATGCTGTCATGACTGAATCAAGAAAGCCTTGCCAAGGATCTCAACCTGTTGTCGCTCCGCAGCCAGCTCAGAATCCTCAACGTCCAGTTATTAGACAAGACCAGTATCGAAATAGGAATCAATTTGATCCTATTCCCATGACTTACACAGAACTTTATCCTTACCTGGTTCAACGAGGGCTGATCACTACAAGGGCTTTACCACCTCCTCCTAATCCTCCTCCAGCTGGATTTAGGGCTGATTTCCAGTGCGCTTTTCATGAGGGTGCCTTAGGCCACGACTTGGAGCATTGTTTTGCACTGAAAGCCAGAGTGCGTGAGCTGATGAGAGCAGGGATACTTGATTTTCCAGACAATCCTCCAAACATCCAGAAGAATCCTTTGCCAGGGCATCAGAAGTGAAGCTTCAGGCTGACCTCAGTGGGCTATTTATTTGTTTTAGACATGACAGTTTATCTTTGTATTGTTTTAATCACAGACCTTTGTTTCTCATTGTTTGTATTTTCCTTATTTTATTAGCTGTTTTCTTTCGAAACTATGTTTGTACTTTTATATCGATGAACTGAGCATTGCAACTTTTGATTTAATTAATTTTATCTATTATTTTTATCTCTATGCTTTATCTTTCAAATATTTACCTTTGTCCGAATTTTTGGTATGCAAAGAGTGGAGGGAGGATGACGAAAACGTTATACCCATAACTGCTGTCAGTATGCTTTCAATCAATCCTTGTTGACGATGTGAGGCATTGTTTCAACTCCCAAACACTGGAGAAATAAGGAAGTTATCCCCTTGTCACCCCCTTCGAGCCTAGAAGTTGGAGTTTCTTTCTTTACAAAAAAACCCGCAATCTTAGCCTGGGGATGGGTAGTTCTCAGTTAACTCGGTTGTGCTTTCATGCAATACACCTTTCATATAAAGGTTGAATTCACAAGTTTTCCTTCGTACACAGCAAGTAAGTGTCGAAGATGTTTTCCAATTCAAAAGCCGATGATGGTTCATCGTGATCATTAAGCTAGGCAGTCACTTTCTTTCAAAAAAAAAAGTCTGCTAAGTCAAAACCTATAAAGGAGACTTAGGCAAAACTGGGGCATCCCGATGACTGTAATCTTCACAAGAAACAGCTCAGGCAAAATTTAGGGATAATGCAGAGAGGAGTTTTAAATCCTTACCCTAAAAATCCTAAATGTCAAAACAACCAAATGTTATAGGAAAATAGTGACGACCATCTCAAGAGTCCCTTGACTTTCGAACCATCATTACTACCATCAGTGCAATTCCTAACCTATAGGAACCTGAATGCATAATATGAGTTAACTGAGCGTAGGATTGAAGATTATCACGTAGATTGGGTGGGAACAAACAAATTTTGAGCCTTTATCCTTTGTTTCATAAACCGTGAACCAGGCCACATTACAACCCTCAAAAGACCTAATTGAAGCAAGGTTATTTTGAAAGTATACTACAGCAAGGTTGCGTAACCTGACTCCAAAAGATCTTTGTGAATCATTTATTTTGGCAGTACACCTTTGTTTTAAACTTTGAGCGTCTTGAACCACCGTGTTCTGACTAACGACTCATGTATTTTCCATCTTTCAAAAATAATTTTGATTTCAAAAGTCGCATGAACTTTGCATTACCATGTTTGTATGAATATTTTTGTTTGCAAACTGGCTTTCCTCTAAGGAATTTTCAAACAATGAGAAACTTGGTCAAGTGATCTTATCAGGGGCAAGTTCCTTTTACATCCTGTCAAAGAATCAGTTCAAGATTTGTTCAAGGCAATATCTTCTCAGATTTGGTTTATCCAGAGAATTGTTCAAGACTCAGACTGGGGCAAACCCTCCGAGGATACAACAAAACAGTCGATTCCACGAATCAGACAGCTGAAGCAATTATCAATTCATTTGACCTGGGGCAGTTTACTTGCATAATCCCCAAGCAGTTATTCATCATTCCTACAGTGACTATCAACTTGATACAGTTTAACAGAATGACAGTGATCTCCGTGTTGAGGAATCAGTCCTCCAGTTTTGTCATCTCACAGAAAGAGTCGAGTCTTGTCGTCGACGTCTGCATTTGCATTTGATCATATGCCATAGCATAATTCCTATACATGTGCACATCTTGGGTGATTTACTCCCCATTTACATTTCTATCTTGGGTGCTTTACTCCCCATTTACATTTCTATCTTGGGTGCTTTACTCCCCATTTACATTTCTATCCTGGGTGCTTTACTCCCCATTTACATGTCTATCTTGGGTGCTTTACTCCCCACTTACCTTCTATCCTTGGGTGTTTTATCCCCCATGTACCTTTATCCCGGGTGTTTTATTCCCCGTTTACCAGATATTCCTGGGTTTACCTAACATCATGGTGTTTTACCCCCATTTACTTTTTTTTTCCCTGAGGTCGTGTTTTACTCGCGTCTTACCTTGTGGGCAAAATTTATTTACTTGGCGTCATGGGTGCTTTATCCCCATTTGCATTTTTCTCCCCGAGGTCGTGTTTTACCCGCGTATTACCTCGTGGACGAATTTATTTACTTGGCATCATGGGTGCTTTGTCCCCATTTGCATTTTTCTCCCCGAGGTCGTGTTTTATCCGCGTCTTACCTTGTGGACGAATTTAGTTACTTGGCAGCATGGGTGTTTTATCCCCATTTGCATTTTTCTCCCCGAGGTCGTGTTTTATCCGCGTCTTACCTTGTGGACAAAGTCCAGTTTACTTGGCACCCATCGACTATTTTGTGTCATGTCTATCTGACGTTCTTCCAGATACGACGTGTCTCCTTTTCGACGTTCTTCCGAAATGTTCTGATGTTTGTCTCTCCCTATATGTTTTCCGGTGAGTCCTGAAGATCCCGCTCGATCTCTTCAAGGAATGTCCCGAAAACTCTAGCGTTTGTCGTTTACCTGGTCCTGTCTCCGTGTGGATCCTATGTTACCTTGTCACCACCGCATGTCTACTTCCCCAGTGCAATTCTTCGTTGCGCTGTCCCTTATGACATCGTGTCGTCTGCATCCTTGCATTCATCATTCCATCATACGCATCATATTAGATTAATGGCATTGTCAGCATTATAGTTCGTGTTATTTTGTCCATATAATTGCATATCACTGCATCTAGAGGCCAAATTTTCGGTTATCTGTATTTAAATCCCTTTCACCGCGATTTCTCGAGTCTCCGCTGCTCAAATCATCCGGTGAAGCTATTTAAATAGGGGCATCTGTTGCACCCCAAATTTGTCCTACCTTTACATAGTTTCTAGTGCCACTTTATTTCGAATGAATAAAATGGCACAATTGGCAAGAGACAGTGTGTAAGTAGTTGTGAGTGTGAGAGGTCGAGAGTTCGAATCCCACCTTCTTCACTTTTTGTTTTTCTTTTTTTTTATTCTAAGTTTTCTATTTTCATAAAAAAAATAACAAAAATAGTTTTTTTTAATTATTTAATTATTATTTTCGTATTTTATTTAAATTATTTTTTTAAAAATATTATTTTTCACTTTTTTCCATATTATTCATAAAAAACATCAAAAAATCAAAAAATTAAAAATATTAGAAAATATTTTATTATATTTAGTAAATAAATAGAGTTTTAAGTTGTTTTAAGTTTGTTTTAATTTAGTTTTGACTAATTCTTTAAGTTGGGCTTTAAAGTGGGAATTAGGTTAGAGCTAACCCTAATTTGTTACCTATATAAACATAAGTGATGGGAGGAAACTTCATTCACATCAGAAAATCAAGAACAGGTCATCAGAAAAGGAGACAAAAAGAAAAACGGCGGTCGTCAAGATCCGGAGGTTCAGAAGAGTTTCGAAGCTCATCATCATCACCTCCATTTGAGAAAGAGGAAAAGAGATCCAAAGAAGTTCGTCGAGAACCATTGCCGCCGGCGAAGAACAAGCGAAAGCATCACCAACCGGCAACTGAAATGTAAGCTTTTATGTTATCCCAATTAAAACCTCTTCCAAATAATTAAACTCTCATTTCATTTTTTAAACCTTTTCTTTTTTTCTAACTAAAAACCCTTTTTGTGAATTATAACTAAAACCAGTTTTTGATTATAATTACAGTAAGTAAAAACTTAAAACTTTTTCTTAATTAAAACACTAACCACTAATAATTTTTTTTTAATAAATAAACAGTGTTTAAAACACTTTTATAGTTAAGTGAAAACATTTTTACTAACTTAAAATTAACCCAGTCCTAAAATTAAAACTTTTTTTTAAGTATTAAAATTAACATTTTTTTTAAGTTTTAAAGATTAAAAATTAAAACATGTTAGAAAGGGTTAAAACTTTTTTCTAAAACTTTCTTTAAAATTTTAAAACTAACATTCTTTTATAGTAAGACTAACGAACCTTTTTTTTTATGTAAACTTCTTCTTTTAAAAAAAAACTTATGATTAGAGTTTTTTTTTTAATTTAAGACTTTTTCTTTTAAAAATTAAAATTAAAATTAAAACTTTCTAAAGATAAAAAGCTAAAACTAAAGTTTTGTTTATTTAAAAATTAAAACCTTTTAAAATTAAGACTAAAATTTTAATAAAAAAAATATAAAAATTAACAAAACAATAATAAAAATTCCAAATTGCATTTTCGTGTTTCTTTTAATATAAAATATGTTTGCCATATTTTCGTCTAACTTTTCACTAACGTTCTCTGTTTCTCTCCTCAGATTATACATAGATTATGATTCATATTTATTTTAATTTATTTTGTTCCATGGATGTAATTTACGCGAGGCCATGGTCGCGATTTATTTTGTTTTTGTTTTTTTGGGATTTGTAATTTACGCGAGTGATCGTCGCGACGCTTTCTTTACTCTCCGCACTTTAATTTTGCCGTATAATATTTTGTCATGTTTGCATGTTTTACCGTTAGAATTCCCTCCGAAGGAATTAGGTCTAGTTGTTTGACCGCCGAGTCAATAACCCTAGTTTTAGCCGTCTCAAACCCTAATTAACCTAGGCGTCCCGCCGTGGACAAAAATACCCTTTACCCTAGTTTTAGGTCAAAGAGTCGCCGTACTTTGTTTTAGGGTTTCCCGCCGTGGAATCCCTAATTTCAACCCTAAATTTTTAATTAACAAATTCAACGTAGAAATAGGAGTTTCAAAGACTCCACATAAGCGTGTCCTTAAGATACGTTTATTCCCCATTGAAACCTTGACCACAGTCAAGACGTTTCTAACCTCCCTTTCGAGGGGAACTACGATTACTCTGATTCCATTCCCTATCCAGGATACGTAGGCACAAGACGCGACGTCTTGCCGAGTAAACTTAGGACTAACCCTTAGGTCTTTAGGTCACTCTATCCCTTAGCAATATATTTCAAACAAATAATAAAATAAAAAAGCATACAATAAACAAAAGGCTCCTGTAGAGTACTACAGAAGTTTAGGGTGCTAGTACCTTCCCTAAGCTTAACCAACCCCTTACCTAGATCTCTTCCTGCATTGTCTTTACGATGCAAAATTAGGTTTTCCTCTTTTGACCTTTTCCTTCGGATAAATCAAAGAGCGGTTGTGAACTAAAGATGCGATTCAAATTAATTAATAATTTGAAATCATATTCTAACCGCAACACCTCCTCTTATGCCTAGAAGTGGCACATTAGGAAACTCCCCACAACGGTCAATGATGGTGACATTCTCCATAGATCTGGAGCACCAATGGATGTCTGAGTGAGAAAGTGACATGATCCTCTTGGACCATCTGAAACCTTGCTCATTCTTCATTACTGAGCGAGGAAGGTGAGAAATAAACCACCTAGAAAGTAAAGGTATGCAGCACATCAAAGTTCCTCTTGCCCTTGTAGTACGGGTGTGAAGAGAATGTAGGATGTCTCCAAGTAAGGTAGGCACTGGATTGTGACTCAGGAATATGTTGATGGCATGAACGTCTATGAACTGATCAAGATTGGGGAACAACACTAAGCCATAAATCAATAAGGCTAAGATCTCCTCAAAAGCATCGTAGCTCATAGCCTTCAAGAACATTTGAGCTTTATCCACTAATACCTTGGCAAGAATACCTTTAACTCCACTTCTCGTCTCTAGAACAATGTCAGACTTCTTCAGATGTAGAGCTGCAGCAATAACTTCTGGTTTAAACTCCTTCTCTAAGCCTGTGAATGGCTTCTGATCAAGAACAGGTATACCCAGAAGTTTAGAGAACTCCTCCATGGTTGGAACCAGCTGATAATCAGGAAATGTAAAGCAATGGTGCTTAGGGTCAAAGAACTGAAACAGCACACTCATCATGTCTTCACTGAACCCTGAAGTAACTAGATCCAATAAGTGACCATGTCTCTTGTTGAACTGGGAATGATCAGGCACTAGGGAAACCAACTCCTTGAGCTTAGCAGGTATCCCTACAAAGTTGATCCTGATGGTGTTTCTACGAGCAGAAGCCATGACCTACAACAAAGAACAAAGATAAATCCTTTGGTCCTTGAAATGGTTAGGGAAAATGATATGCTTATGATGCATGATGATGTCATGATGTCATGCTCAATCACAAACATGTGGCACACACAAACAAGTCACACCATAGCCCTAGGTTTAAAGGCTTGCATGAGGTTCAAAGGCAAGTACCCTCCCCTGAAGTTAGATGGTTCATCCTGTCCTACAAAAGTAACCAGGTTCTAAGGGATCTCAATATCATTGATCCTTCACAAGGGTGGTTGTTCAGAAGGCAACTTACTTGCCAACCAAAACCCTCCAAGTTTAAGATCTCAATGAGCGTAGTATCGAGTGTCAACCAACTTCAGTCTGCACCAAAGCCGGTTACCTCACTACTTTCTAAAGGCCAAGATGAGTTAACTAGGGTTCTAAAAGTCAGTTAGTGCATTGGCAACATATGGCAGCCTCAATATTATCCTCAACTTGACTTAAGGAATATAAGCACCAACCAAGAAGTCGCACTAACTATGGCCACCAGATCAACCGTATCGATATACGTCGTACAGTTTCCTTGGTCTATTGCCATTTACCTAAGGTACACTAGATCCGGGTTAGGACCTTTCACACATAAGAGCACCCCAACAATATAATAATAAAGCAAACAAGGCAAACAATTTAAAGTGATCTTAATTCCTAAGGGTACCCCTCTTAAATAGGTCCCCAGCAGAGTCGCCAGTTCTGTAACCCGGTGAACTGACTTTAAACAATGTTGCGGATAGCAAGAGTCGCCACCGACTTTTATTTTATCCATAAGGAAAGGTTATAAAAGAACAGGAAAGACCTTAGAGAATATTTTGGGTCCGGGGGGTAGATTATGAAAAGGGAAGGTATTAGCATCCTTTTCATCCATGGTTATCCATGGGCTCTTAGGTACTTAAGCTCACTTTTGAATTGTTTTGAAATTGTAGTGTGTGAATAGAAAATTTTCAGAATAGTTAATAAATAATCCATGTAAGGATGTGTTAAGAACTTGTTTGAAAACTTGTTGAAAATTTGTTTAAGTGCGAAACAATTTTGAAGTGAGCAAGCACCTAGGAGTAACCTACCCTAATGTTTAAAGGTCTTTCTTATTCTTCATTCTTTCCTTTAGTAAGACTATCCCTACTATAATGGAGTAGGTAGTCCTTACTTTGGATGTTAAGGGGTATGTGAGGGACAATTTGACTTTGAAGGCCATTGTGGGATGTAATAAGCACATATAAGGGACCATCATCATTTTTCGAAAGGGACTTGATTCGTAAAGGCAACCATAAGGGACTTTGATGATTTTTTTATTTGAGGGACTTGCTTTATACACCCCACTTAACCATTATTCGTAGGCAACTTGAGGGATATCCTTAGGAAGTGAGACGGCGATTAAAATCGACTTACGTGTGTGACGTGTTTATTTTAATTATCTTTATTTAAAAGTGATCTAAATTTATTTTAATATTACATACATGTTGTTACACTCCCTAATTACTAACCATAATAATAATTAAATAATTAAACAACTTTACATCCAAGAAACAATTACAAAATAATAAGCAAAATAATTAAATAGCAAAGATAAATAAAATATAAATAAGCAATAATAAATAATAAAGGGGGTTAATTCTAAGTTTACTCGGCAAGACATCGCATCTTGTGCCTACGTATCCTTACGGGAGTGGAATCAGAGTAATCGTAGTTCCCCTCAATAGGGAGGTTAGAAACTTCTTGACTGTGGTCAAGGTCTCAAGGGGAATAAACGCGTCTTAAGGACACGCTTACGTGGAGTGTAGAAACTCCAAATCTCTACGTTGAAATGTTAAGTTGTAATTAGGGTTAAATTAGGGATTCCACGGCGGGAAACCCTAAAATGAGCGCGGCGGCTCTTTGACCTAATGCTAAGGGTAAAATTGTAATTTTGCCTGCGGCGAGGCATTTGTGAAAATTAGGGTTTGTAGTTTGTAGTTTTGAGGATTTGAAATTGAATGTGTGAAGTTTTACGGACTATTGGCGCGGCGGCCAAACAGTTAGACCTAACCTTCGGATGTGTGCAATGTGACAGAAATAATAGTAAACGCGTGAGATAATTGAATCATGCAAACAGAGAGATAATGTCATAATTTAAACCATGCAAGCAGAAATTTAAAGGCAGAATTTAAAGAGCGATTGTTAAGTTCGCGAGGTTACATGAGAGGAGCAGATACAATATGATAATGAAATTTGAATTGAACAATAATAAAATAAAATAAATAACGGTTCTAGTTATTATTTTAAAAAAAAGATTTTAGTTATTATTTTAAATTTATCTAAAAAAAAGTTTTTCTTAAAAATAATAGGTTTTCATATTAATTTGGAAAAGATGTTAATGTTATTTATTTTAAAAAACAGATTTTTATATTATAACAAATTTTAATAAATTAATGATAACAATAATAATAATAATGGTAATAATAATGATAATAATGATAATAATAATAAATAATGATAATAATAATAATAATAATAATAATAATAATAATAATAATAATAATAATAATAATAATAATAATAAAGCAATAATGAATTTTAAATGTGCCAAATAACCCAACAATGTTGCTAACGCAGAAATGCGCTCATCGCAACCAGATCTAAATCGGACGAAACAAAATTTATCGCAAAGAAAAAGAAATTAAGCAAAAAATAGTATTATTGCTCACACAAAAATGCGATCATCGCAACCAGATCGAACTAACACAAATGTCACGCGTCATGCACACAAATGTGCAAACATCGTATCGACATAATTCGATCAAAAATCTTATATATATAAACTCTAACAATTTAAAAATTATATATATATAAACGTAACAGTAATAGATAAAGAAAAAGAAATAACGGTAATAGATGAAGAAAAAGAAATAACGGTAATAGATGAAGAAAAAGAAATAACGGTAAAAGATGAAGAAAAAGAAACAACAGTAATAGATAAAGGAAAAGAAATAACGGTAAACGATGAAGAGAAAGAAACAATAGTAATGGATGAAGAAGAAAACTAAATAACGGCAAACGGCACTCACTCCTCTTAGGTTTTTTTCCTTCTCTCCCCTTTTTTCCAACAAGGCAACACATGTATATATAGGGAACAAATTAGGGTTAACACCAAATTGTCAATAATGTCCCTAAAGCCCATTTTAAAGCCCAAACTAAATAATTAGTTAAGAAAAAATAAAATTTAAATAATTTAAAATAATTAAAATAAACTTAAAATAAAAACTAATAATCCTATTGATTCCTAAAATAAAAAATATTATAAAAAGAACAAAATTTTTTTCAATATTTTTTATTTTATGATTTTTTGGATATTTTTATGAATAATTTAGAAAAAAGTGAAAAAAATAATATTTTAAAAAATGATTTAATTAAAATACGAAAATAATAATTAAATAATAATAAAAAACTATTTTTGTTATTTTTTTAATGAAAGATAGAAAAATTTAGAGTAAAAATAATAAAAAACAAAAAAAATGACAAAGGTGAGATTCGAACTCTCAACCTCTCACACTCATAACTCCTTACACATGTCCTCCTGCCAATTGTGCCATTTTTACTTTTTAGAAAAAAAATGCATGTCATATGATATTTACCTGCAAAAAGTCAAACGACTACACAAATTTGTTAGTAATTGATTAAATGCAATGAAATGCGACGACAAATCTTAGGGCAAAATTTGGGGTATTACAGTTATTATGATAATATTTCTCACCCAACCTCTCTTTGATGTTGGCAAAAAAAAAATCATGAAGTTTGACTTTGGTTTGACCACAGTTGACCTCAGTTTGACCTTTTAACTGCATTGACTGCTTTTGACTTATCTGATCATCTGACTGAGCAAACTTTTGAGAAAAGTCTTGAAACTTAACATGGGGGTTCTTATACACATATAAGATGTTATGAAGCTCACTTGAAGTCTTGGAAGTCCATTTAGCCTGATTAAAGTCAAAACCCTAGTTTTGGATGCACTGCTTAGGAGGTGCATTGTCTGAGGGAATTGTCAACTCTTCTGACCAATTGTGAATTTTGTGAACCTTGTGAACCTTCTTGGAACACAAAGTCTTGTATTGTGAGGGCAAATTTTGGGGTGCAACAACTAGCATATGGAATTCTACTCATATATATTCTTTCAACTTTAGTACTTGGACTTGGAGTAGTACAAAGCTTAAGTTAAGGATTGATGGAGTCACAACAGGCTTTGAATTCAACATACCAAACTTATTGAGAAGCAATAATAGGTATGTCTCTTGAGATAAGCACAACTTCGACTGCTTTCTATCTCTTTGAATGTCAATCCCAAGAATCCTGGTGGCAGCTCCTAGATCCTTCATTTCGAACTCCTTACTGAGTTCATCCTTCACCTCCATTACATCCTCGACACTGTTGCTACTTATGAGGATATCATCCACATAAAGCAAAAAAATAACAAGTGAATTTCCAGGTCTAAATCTGAAGTAAACACAATGGTCAAACTGGCTCCTAGTGAAACCAATGTATGCCATGAACTTGTAGAATCTTCTGTTCCACTGTCAAGGAGATTATTTCAGGCCATACAAAGACCTATTCAGCTTGCACATATAATCTTCCTTATCCTTTTCTGCATACTCTTCAGGTTGACGCATCAAGATCGTTTAGTCTAGGTTACCATACAGAAATGTTTTTTTCACATCCATTTTCTCAAGTTCTAGGTCGAACTTAGCACTATGGATAACAACATTCAAATTGATCTATGTTTTACAACAGGTGAGAACACATCATTAAATTCGACACCTTCTTTCTGAGTGAACCCCCTAGCAACTAATCTTACCTTAAAGCGCTTCGATATCACTCCTTCGATTCCTTCCTTGACCTTGAAAATTCACTTACAACTAACTAACCTTACTCCTGCAGGTTTCTCAATTAGTTCCCAGGTGTTATTATCATGAAGAGATTTCATATCGTCATCCATGTCTCTGAGATTTCATATTGTCGTCCATGTCTCTGCAGGTTTCTAAATTAGTTCCCATGTCTTATTTTGACTCCTCATAGCTTCCTTGTAATCTCTAGGTTCTTCCTCAAGTACCTCACTTGTAAAGATTAAGGCAAAAGCTATAAGATCTGCATAACCAAGTCTCTGAGGTGGCTTGATGACTCTTCTCGACCTATCTTTTCCAGTAAGTAGTCATCGATAATTTCCTCAATATCTTCAGCATCTTGCTCTTCTTCTTCGACTTCATCTGAGCTATGCACTTCAGCATCACTATGCTCTACCTCAACAGGAATCTCTACCTATTCCAACTCCTCTTCAGATATTTCTGCACTTCAACCAACATCACTAGTTTTTTTGAACGCCATCTCGACTTCATTGAAAACTACATCACTACTTGTGATACATCTTCTGTGACCTGGTTCTAGGCACCACAACCTATAACCCTTGACTCCCTCAAGATATCCAAGGAACATGCATCTCAGAGCTCTAGGCTCGACCTTGTCTTGCCTAATGTAAGCATAGGCTAAACAGTCAAATACTCTCAATTTATCGAGATCTGGTGGTTAACCCGACCAAACTTCTTCAGGTGTCTTCATTCCCAAGGCAATCGAAGGACATCTATTTATCAGATAAGCTACTGTCGAAACAGCCTTCGCCCAAAACACCTTCTTCAATCCAGCACTAACCAACATGCATCTAACCCTTTCAAAGATTGTTCGATTGAATTTCTCGGCTAAGACATTTTGTTGAGGAGTACCTACTACAGTTTTATGCCTTGCAATCCCAGACTCGAAACAGTAACTATCGAAAGCTTCGTTGCAAAAATCAAGACCATTGTTGGTTCTCAACCTCTTAAGCTTTCTTCCAGTTTGAGTTTCTACCAGAACCTTCCAACTTTTGAAATTCTCAAATGTTTCATCCTTAGTCTTCTGAATGAATACCCAAAATTTTCTGGAGTAGTCATCAACTATGGATAGAAAATACCTTGCACGTGAATGTGAAGAATTCTTGGCAAGCCCCTAAAGATAAATATGAATGCAATCAAGGGATCCATGTGTTCTTTGTTTATCTTTGTTAAAATTCACCCTACAGAATTTTCCAAATACACATGGTTCACAAAACTCTAACTTCTCGACTTTGTCACCACCTAGCATGTTCTGTTTCCCTAGTTTGACCAGGCCTCTTTCACTAACATAGCCCAATATCATGTTCCATAATTCTGTCTTCGACACCGTTTTCGTGGATGAAAAGTCTGCTGACTTTCAATATACAAGCCTTGTTTCTTCACGCCTCTCAAGACTTCCTTTGACCCCTTCATGACTTTCAATATACCTTGCTCACCTTTGAAGACATATCCTTTCTTGTCAAATTCACCAAGAGAAATCAAATTCCTCTTAAGGTCAGGTATATACCTAACCCTAGTCAATAGCCTTATCGACTAATCATGGAGCTTGAATCTTGTAGATTCAATACCTGCAACCTTGCAAGCTTTATTGTTTTCCAACATCAATGATCCACCATCTTAATCACATAACTATTCAAACACATTCTTGTTTGGAGTCATATGCCAAGTACATCCAGAATCCATAATCCACTCTTTGCAAGAGTTGTTGCTCGACACCACAAGGACATCAGATGATTCATAATCATCTTACACAATAGTTGCATTGCCATTGTCCTTACCTCAATGATTATTCAGGAGCTCAAGATAGATCTTTCTTATGTGACCCTCCTTCTTATAGTGATAACACTTAATCCTAGAAATATCACCACCATAAGACTTCTGCTGAGTTTTACCTTTCTTCTTCTCAAACCTACCATCTCTCTTCGAGGATTTCCCCTTCACGGACAACCCTTCGCCAACTGATGATGATGGTTTCTGCTCCTTTCTTTTATTCAAATCCTTCGAATACAAGGCTGCATGAATATCTATATAGGTCAGGGACTTTCTTCCATACAAGAGAGTTTCTTTGAAGTGGGCATGTGACTTAGGTAAAGAACATAACAATAACAACACTTGATATTCATCATTGATGGTAACATCAATATTTTCAAGAACAAGAATCAGCTTGATGAACACATCTAGCTGCTCTGTCAATGCTTTATCTTCATTCATCTTGAATGAACAAAACTTGCTTCAAGTACAAACTATTCACCAAGGATTTTGTAATATACAATCCTTCGAGTTTCAGCAAAACACCAGCTGTCGTTGTCTCCTTCGAAATCTGCCTGAGAACCTTATCACCAAGACTCAGAATAATTACATTGTGGGCTTTTTTGATCGTTGTCTTTTCCTTCTCTATCAATGTAGCATCCATGGCATCTTCTCCCTTTAATGCTTCTAGCAAACCCTGTTGAACAAGAAGGGCCCGCATCTTCAAACGCCATAAACCGAAGTCATTAACTCCGGTGAACTTCTCAATTTCAAATTTTGTCGACGACATCTTCTCCATACTCACTGCACCAGTTTGTTATGATCACATACGATACCTTTCAACAAATAAAGATTGAGAAACAGAGTTCTTGCATGAACAATGAAACAGTTAGAACAAAAAGAGAAAGAAGAGAGGATAAAGAAGAAAAAAGAAAAAGGATTAAGGCAAATTGTTTACTATTCACTTTCTCATTTAGGGTTTACAAATGAATAACAATTGGCCTCACTCAACAACCTGAGTGATCTAGTCTGTTTATAGAGTAAATAGCTAACTTACAATACAAGCTAACTAAACAATTGGATCCTTAACACAAAGCCTAATTCGATATAATAAGTCAACAATATATATTTCGACATTACATACTAGAACTATCTTTGATTACAGTATGTAACCCTTTGACATCAGCATGTGACCCAGCTTCGACTTCATGTTTGTCACTTGTTGAAACACATGAAAGCTATTCCTCGACAGAGTTAGAGTTCGATCCAAAAGCTCACATGTTATTTTTGTAAAAGATATAGAAATAGTTGCTATATAATATGAAAATTCAAGTGATACATATTTATTTGGATGTTGATTTTTATTTATTCCTATAAAGTGTTGTTAGATATCCATCTACTATACATGTCAAAACATTCTTTAGGACGAAACTCCGGAGCTGTGTGTCCTCCACCCTGAAAATTTCTTCAATCAATAATTGTATAGCGAAACTAGGTGATTCTTAGTGCATAATAAAAGAGTTGAATGATTAAACATGTTAATTTAGCATATATAGCACAAACACTTATAAAAATAAATAAAGTAAGAACAATCAACAGGTGCTTAATGTTAAATTTTAAGCAACGTGATTGAACTCTACCAACAATTTTATAGTTGTATCTCTTGAAATATCAAGTGTTGAAGAGAACGACGACGGTAAAGCTACAAGTTAGCAATAGTATTAAAAGATGTTTGGCAGATGCTAATTGTTATTGGGTCTCCGACCATGTCGGTTCGGTTTGTATGTCGCCTTAGTAGCGAGTCATGTTTTGGTCTAAAATTGGATATCTAGACTATCTATAGTTAAAAAAACATAATTTTATAACACTTTTATTAATAAGAAAGAAATAGAGAAGAAATGGTAATCCTACTGAGAGAAACTTATATAATGTTGTAAAATATTTCACTGATGGAATTAAAAGTTCTTTTTACAATGTTGCAACTACATGCTTTAAATAAGAGAGAATAGAAAACCTAATGGGGTTTGACTAATGGGTCTCATTACTAATACTACTAATTACTATTTACAGTCTAATATTTACAACACTCCCCTTCAAGCTGGTGAATGGATATCTATCATTCCCAGCTTGCAAGTAAGTTGCCTGAATCTTTCTGTTGGTAAGCCTTTTGTTAACACATTTGCAAGCTGATGCCCAGAAGGAACGTAATATGTAGTTATCAGCCCACTATCCAACTTCTCTTTGATAAAATGTCAGTCAATCTCAATGTGTTTAGTCCTGTCATGCTGAACAGGATTATGAGCAATAATAATAGCCGATTTATTGTCACAAAACAATTTCATAGGACCTTCACACTGTATCTTCAAGTCTTCTAGAACTTGTTTCATCCACAATAATTCACAAATTCCTAGTGCCATAGCTCTAAATTCTGCCTCGGTGCTTGATCGAGCAACTACAATTTGCTTCTTACTCTTCCAAGCTACAAGGTTACCACACAGAAAAGTACAATAGCCTGACGTAGATCTTCTGTCACTCACTGAGCCGGCATAATCCGCATCAGTGTAAGTCTTCATAGCTAAATTCTCACCTCTTTTAAACAAAAGTCCTCTCCCTGGAGTTGCTTTAAGATATTGTAGAATGCGGTCTACAGCCTGCAAATGTCTCACCCTCGGATCATGCATGAATTGGCTCACCACACTGACTGCATATGCTAAATCTGGTCTAGTGTGTGCCAAATAAATCAATTTTCCCACTAATCTCTGATATTGACCTTTGTCAACTTTGTCACTTTCCTCCTCAAAGCTTATCCTGTAATTTTGTTCAATGGGAACACTTGCAGGTTTGCATCCAAGTTTGCCAGTTTCCTGCAAAAGATCAAGTACATACTTCCTTTGAGAGATAAAGATGCCTTTCTTTGATTAGGCTACCTCAATCCCAAGAAATACTTGAGTTGTCCAAGGTCTTTCATCTCAAACTCTGCCGATAATTTCTCTTTGAGCAAATGTCTCTCAGTCAAATCATCTTCTGTAACAATAATATCATCAACATAAACAAGAAGTACAATCAATTTTCCTTCCTGTGAATATTTAAAAAATAAAGTGTGGTCTCCTTGACTTTGCTTATAGCCCAAACACACCATTGCCTTTGTGAATCTTCCAAACCATGCCCGAGGGGACTGCTTTAGTCCATATAAGGCTTTCTTCAATTTACACACCTTGTTAGCTTCATTTGTTATGCCAACACCCGGTGGAATCTCCATATACACTTCTTCCTCTAAGTCTCCATGCAAGAATGCATTTTTAACATCAAACTATTGCAATTCCCATCCACATGAAGCAGCAAGAGATAGTAAAATTCGAACAGTGTTCATTTTTGCCACTGGGGCAAATGTCTCCTCATAATCAATACCATATGTCTGAGTATAACCTTTTGCCACTAGTCTTGCCTTATACCGATCAAGTGTGCCACCAGATTTATACTTTACAGTATAGATCCATCTGCATCCAACCGACTTTTTGTCTCTTTGCCTTTCAATAATCTCCCAAGTACCATTTTTTTCAAGTGCTCTCATTTCCTCATCCATAGCTTGGACCCAATTTCTATTTTACAATGCTTCTTCAACTAATAATGGGATTTTCACAGAATCAACAGCTGCAATAAAACTTTGGTATTGTGTGGAAAGATGTTTAGTGGAGATATATTGAGAGATAGGGTGTCGATATACGGAGGGACAAGATCTTTTATCCTTCCTCAAAGCAATGGGTAAATCAACCGCATTAGTGTCACAAGTATCCGAAATAGAACAATCATCATTTGAGGAATCATTTTCAGTACTTACCTCCGGTTCAGACGATTGAATTTGTTTCTGGAGAAGGTCATATTTACTTCTTCTCTGATACACTAGAGTTGGTGCTGAAGGTGTTGATTCCTGTGGAACATAAGGCATTAAGGACCAGGAACAATTACTGACTCAGATTCAGTTGTTAAACTAGGACTCAAACTCAAACTAGGTGACAACTCGGGTTCAAGAGAGGGAACACTGATAGGTGTTCTCGGGAGGCTAGGACCAAGGATCAGAAACTCGGACTCAGACTCTAAGTCACTCATGTTCTCCCCCTGAGACTGAGAATGAGTGAAGTATGACACATTTTCATGAAAGGTGACATCTTTGGAGACAAAGAATTTCCGACTCGTAGGATGATAACATTTGTACCCTTTTGTTGGGTGCATAACCCAGAAATATACATCTGACAGCACGGGGATCTAACTTGTTGTGATATTGTTTGTGAACATGAACAAAGGCAACACAACCAAACACGCAAGACTCAAGATTATGTAAGATAGGAACAGAGGGAAAACGTGAGGGCATAAATTGAGCAGGACTAATATTACCTAACACTCGAGATGGGACCCGATTAATCAGATAGGCAGCAGTAAGAACTGCCTCCCCCCCAATAAGAGGTGGGAACAAACATTTGAAAAAGGAGAGATCGAGCAACTTCAAGTAAATGACGATTTTTTCTTTCTGCGACACTGTTTTGTTGTGGGGTGTCAACACATGTGAATTCATGAAGAATGACATGTTTACTAGTGAAGTTGGAGAAGGTATGATTGACATATTCTTTACCATTGTTGGAACGAATTCTTTTTATACATTTCCCAAATTGTGTTTGTACCATATTATAAAATTGGATAAATATTTGTGGTACTTCGGATTTAGTATTCATCAAGAAAATCCAAGTTACACGAGTATAATCATCAATAAAGAAACAAACCATTTTGCACCAAAAATATTAGAGGTAGGGGCAGGTCCCCAAACATCAGAATGAATCACATCAAAAGGTTCAACACTTTTATTAAAACTGGAAGGAAAAGTTACATGATTGTGTTTTTCCAACTGACAAACATCACACTTAAAAGACTCAACAAAATGGTTTAAGAACAATGATGGAAACATAGACTTAATTATATAAAATGGAGGGTGACCGAGACGCTTGTGCTGAAGCCAGATTTGTGAGGATGAAGAGGAAGACTGAGACTGGAGACAGGAGGACAACACCTTTGGATGGTCATCAGAGAAGTAGTATAACCCTTCCTTTTCCTTAGCAATTCCAATCGTCTTCCCCGTGGTAAGGTCTTGAAAAACACAATGGGACATAAAAAACATTAATTTACAATTTAGATCACAGGTAAGCTTGTGGATGGAAATCAAATTGTGGGAAAGTGTGGGAACATGAAGCACAGATTGCAACTGAAATGGAGGTTGCAAGTTAATATTTCCAGTGCCAACAACACAAGCATGAGAGCCATCAGCAACAGTGATATAAGGAATACTCGAAGGTGTGGTATAAGAGAATAATAATATGGAATCAAATGTCATATGATTAGTAGCACCAGAGTCAAGAATCCACACATTCTTAGGGATATTACCACAAACAGTAAAAGATCGGGAACACAAACTCTTACCAGTAACTGCTAGAGACCCAGAACCAGAAGGCTTACTCATGGAGTCAAGCATAGACTTTAACCATTCCACGTCATTCTGACTGAAGGAGGAAAGATGAGTTCCCCCTTTTTCAAATCTTTCAGTATCATGGGCATGTGTGGCAACATGTGCCTGATGTTGGTGCATGTTACAAGAACTACCTCCTCGGCTAAGAACCTGTTCCCTCCCATATAGTTTGAAACACCTATCCTTTGTATGCCCTGATCGGTTGCAATGCTCACAATAGAATTTGTCATGACCATTCTTAGATGATGATGATGGTGGTCCTTGTCTTGTTGTTTTGCTAGCTACTAGTGCTGACACATCCGGGGGTTGTTCATGAAGCATAGCTTGACAACGGGTCTCCTCACTATGAACAGTGTAAAAAACTTCATTAAGATCAGGAAATTTTTCCTTACCCAAAATCTGCACCCGAATAGGGTCAAATTCAGCATTAAGGCCTGCTAAGAAATCAAATATCCTATCCCGCTCAATAACAGTATTCAAGGTGGCAGTATCCTTGCTGCACTCCATATTCAAATTCTAATATTGATCCAACTCAATCCAAAAACCATTGAGAACTCCAAAGTAATCGTTGACCGAAAGACTTCCCTGTTTAGTGTTGAAGATTTTCCTCTTTAAATCATAACAAGCAGACATATCTTGTTTCATGGAATAACTTTGACGAAGATAATCCCAAACTGCCTTTGCACTTGAGAGATACATGCAATTTTTACTAATTTCTGGAGATATGGAGTTCCAAAGCCAAGTAATAATAGCATAATCATCTTTATCCCAGGAAGGGAAATTAGGAGCAGTAACCAGAGGAGGATTGCCTTCAATATGATCTAGCATGTCACAACATTTTAGAATGTGTCTGATGAACTGAGACCATTGAAAATAAATTTTTTCGGTAAGCCAGTAACCTTTTTGAACGACAAAATCCTTAGCATTAAATGGGACTGGTGGATTTGTGGGAGGTGGAGGCGGAGGTGGCTGTTCGTTAATAATTTCGGCCATTGAAGGGACAATCGAGAGGAACAAACAGCAGATATGTATTGAATCACAAAGGAAAAAACACAAAATATCAAAAAACAAGCAGTGTAGGGTTGCAAAGATGAGTGAACAGTGAGAGATGTGAAGCAAAGCCAAGAAATAGAATGTGCTGCAACACAAAACAACAATGATCCAAACACCAAAAAAAAAAAAAACTGCAAGGATGACCGGTAGTGAAAGAAAGAAAAAAAACTCCGTTACAATGGCGGCTAGGGTTTATGCGGAAGCGAGACCCCCAAAAAACAGGAGCTCTGAAACCATGTTGTAAAATATTTCACTGATGGAATTAAAAGTTCTTTTTACAATGCTGCAACTACATGCTTTAAATAAGAGAGAATAGAAAACCTAATGGGTTTTGACTAATGGGCCTCATTACTAATACTACTAATTACTATTTACAGTCTAATATTTACAACATATAAGACTATAACTTTGATGCAAGTCAAACTTGAATCATTGTATATAATAAAGTCCTTGACTTACCGAATGTATTTGAAAAAAAAAATATATTCATTCTGAATGGTAGAGAATAAATCCATTATTGAGCAATTGATAAAATTTCACAAGATTCTTACTGACATGGAAAATATTAATGTGAATATTGGTGATGAGGACAAGAATATACTATTGTTAAGATCATTACACATATCTTTTAAGAACTTTTAAGGATGTCCTTCTTTGTATCAAATAATGTAATATCACCTTGGATGAAGTTCAAATGACTGTGAGATTCAAGGAATTTTTAAAGATAAAAGTTTTGAATGTTTATGATATTAGTCGATGCTTGAGTGCACTTTTTAAAAACTGAATTGAATCTGTCGGTTGAACTAAGAGCTGGAGGGGTCATTGGCCTGGTCTTATTGATGGATGAGTAAGCTATTGAACTAGTGAGAACTGGTCAGAACCAACCAAAATAGATAATAACTGGAAAATCGATAGTTTTGCAAAACCGACGGGTTAAATGCTTTCTTTTTTTCTCAAACACGTCATTTTTGATAATTTAAAAAAAAATAAAAATGAAAATATAAGTAGACTTTACTAAAAAATTATTTGGAACATCTTTTCCTCTTTAAAATTAAATTTATTAGACATTGTCAATTATTTCATTATTCAGCTTATGTTGCAATTAAACTTTGTTAAAAATTTATTTGGATTTGGATTTTGTATTTCGTTGTGCGTGATACGTTTAGGAATTTGAATTTAAATAAGCAACTTTTAAAACTATGATATTTTGAAATTTTGAAATTTGTAAGTCTTGTGACTTTTCTAGAGATAGAGTCACCCGGTTCGATCGGTTTAATAACTGTTTTTTTATAAAGATCGGTTTATTCAACCAAATAACCTGGTTTGATCCTGTTTAGCCGTGAGGTTCGACCAATGACATATTGGTTCAACCAATGAATCAATGACCCAATACTCTCATCAGTTTAATGACTGGTCCAATTTTTAAAAGTGGTGGAAGTGAGAGTATAATAAAGTCTAAGTCCAAGGGTTTTGATAAGTTAAGCATAAAATTCTTTATTTTCATAAAATCAATCACTTTAAAAAGGATTACCTCGAGAAAAAGGACAATGAAGATTTTGTACAGGTTGCAGTTTTCTCAAGTGTGGATGGTTATAAGAGTGTTGGTGCACTATTGATGTCAAAATTTGAGAATAAAAAGACTTGGACCATGGACTCAAGATTCTCTTATCACATATGCACAAGGAACACATTCTTTAAGATTTTGAAGCTGGAAGAAGGAGGAGCGTTGGACTCAGTGATAATAAGTCTTGCAAGGCTCATAGTTTTTTGTATTATCGGACTTAAAATGTCAAAAGATTGTAAGTTCCTTCTACACAAAATTGAGGTATAATCATAAGCATGTTTAATGATCTAGGCTATTGAAATAAAGTTGAACATGAGGTGCTGAAAATTTTGCATAGTGGATTGATCACGGCCAAATGCTTTAAAATATATGGGTTATATATTTTAGTGGTTCCACTATATTTGATCATGCATCATTAGCTTGTTAATACTTTTACGACAAGAGCAATATATGATATTTGAGATCAATGAATATTAAAGAAAGAATAACTAACAAATGCGTGGATGTTAGTTTAGAAAATTTAAATGAGTTTTGAATGCAACAAGGTATAAAGAAAGATATATTTGTTGTTGGAATGCTAAGAGTTAGGTTTAAAAAGAATTTCTTATATAATGTTGGTGCTAAAGCATCTAACCTGATTGTAAGATGTCTAGTCACATAAGTAGACTCCAAGACAACTATGAAGGTTTGGAGTAGGAACTTGAAAACTACTCTTATTTAAAGGTCTTAAAAGTTGTTTCATTTGTACAAATCAAGATAGAATAGTCTGGTGGTAAGACTCTAAAGTGTGTCTTAATTGGTTATCCAAAAATCGAGAAGGGCTACAATTTTTGGAAGGTGGATATTGGACGATCAAAATTCATCATAATCAAGATTGTTACTTCGGCGAGACCCGTTAAGGGACAAAGTGTAAAGACCTGAAAGTGAGAGACTAAAAAACTATGGTGGAGAAGACTCAACATATAATAAATCCTTTTTCTATAAAGACTATAGATGAGGTGGATGTTAAGGCTTATACTTCTAGTTCTAGTAAGGAGAAATATATAATGGCTCTTGATTATAATTTGACCCATGATAGAGTACAGAGAGAAAGTTTACCATCTCATGGATATGGTTATGCCAAATTTAATTGTTATGCTTTGAATGTGGCTTAAGGTTTGTAAAGTTCATAATCAAATACCTTAAGGGAGGCATTAAAAAGAAAAAAAATGACTTAAATATGGTTGAATGCGATGGATGATTCATTATTTCAAGAACCATGTTTGTGGACTGGTGAGAATACTCTAAAAATTAAAGGTTGAGTCAAGCTTTAGAGAGAGCAGCAAGGTGATTTTTAATTAAACTAACATCACCATATGTTGAGTCAAGGTGGAGAAGTTAAAAGTATGTTTCAATGTCCCTAGTGATGAAAGAGAAAATTCATTTTTTGTCCTATCATGTTTTTCCACGAGTGGGAAATTATAGTGGAGTTGTGGATCAACGATACTGCTAGAATTCAGTATGAGGAGACTTATGGTCAACACTCTAGGCGACGTCAGTCGGGTCACAAGTCTTTGTGTTTACAGGTATGAAGCTAATGATCCTGATATTGTTAACGATCTTTATATTTTGATAACAACAACAATAATGCTTATTGAAGTCGGTGGTGATATCTTTCCAACTCTCTGATGATGGTGATTAACTTGAAGTATTTGAATCCCTATCAAGTAAAATATTTAAAGTTTAAGTGAAGTGCTTATATGATAGAAGTATATGGAAAAGTAACTTGAAGCTTCAGAGATGTGAAATAGAGGAAGCGTGAAAGCTCACCCCATCGTGTCTGTCTGAGTGACCCGAGTCTTGTGAAAGTAGGAAAGTAACTCCTAAGATCTAAAGGAAGCTCATAAACACACACACACACACACACACACACACACACACACACACACATTCTTTTAAAGACATTTCTTTATTTTCTAAAAACAATCAAAAACATTTTGAAGTCCTAACTAACTGATTAAGGGGTTGTCTGATCAATTAGAGAACTTTTTACTACAAAATGATCGGTTAACCCTAATCATGTAATCAATTATTTTTATCTTGTTGAGTCTAAAATCTATTGGGACAATGTATTAATGATTGGTAATGACTAACTGTCAAAACCTTCCAATTTGTGGCTTAAGCAATCAATTATTTAAGGTTAATAATCGATTGGCTTAACCAATTATTCAATTAATTCTTCCCATGGATTGTTTCATTTTTTAGCCTTAGTTTCTCCTATATAAAGGAGGTTTCCCCTCATTTGAAATCACACAGGAATTTAGAGTTTTCTTATTTCTTACTATTTTATTACTCTCATCCTTTCTCATTGATATTTTCCTTTGTCAAAGTTGCCTTAGGGTGTGTTTGGTTCGGGGTAGATGGAGGGGAGGGGAAATTTTTAATTAAATATGTTTGGTTCAAATTTTAGGAGGGGAGGGGAGCAAAATCTCTCCAAAACACACTTTTTGGTTCCCTCCGAATAGGGAGGATTTGGAGGGGAGGGGAGGGAATATGAGTTTTGATATTTAAAAATTATTATATTTACTAAAATATCCTCAGTTTAATTTTATTATTTCAAAACTATTTGTTATCTTTTGTGTTACTGTTTTTTCTTGATTGTTTTCATCAACTTATTATAATTGTTCTCCACCTTCAAATTATTTTATAATTTTTATAATTAATATAAATCATAATCATTGTCTTTTTTTTATAAAAAAAATTATGTTTCGTTATATTCGTTTTTTTCTTTTAATTTTGTTATGTACTCTATCATATTTTCTTTTATATCAAATTGTAAACCATATCATTTTAATTATTTTTGTTTATTCATTTTATTAAATACTTTGAACCATTAATATTTAGTAATAAGTTATTTTATATATTTGTTTTGTTATATGATTCATCACAATTTAAACGATGTTATTGGCATATAGTTTAATTTATGTTGGAAAGTTATAAGTCGAATCGATTGTACTCAATTTTTTAACTTTATGTGACAAATAAATATTTTTTTAATCACTCAATATTAGAAATTTTATTACCAACAAAAATACACATGAATTTTTCACATTTTAATATCATATGACTTATATAAGATCATAAGGATAAAAATGTAAATTATTAATAAAACCCCTCCTCTCCCCTTCTGAACCAAACACATTTTTAATTAAAATTTCTCCCCTCCCCTCTACTCTTTTGAACCAAACACTTATTTGATTAAAAAATTTATTCATCTCCCCTCCCCTCCCCCTCATTTGAACCAAACAGACCCTTAGTGTCTTGTGAGTGAAAACTACTTGTGAGGAAAGAGTTGTACTAGTGTAGTTCCATTTTTTATTTCAAGAGTGTGATTCTCTTAAAAGTTATTATTTTGGTTCTATAGATAAACTAGTGAAAATATTATTTTGCTTATAAAACTCATTCCGATAAAAGTTCTGTTTGATTATTGAGATTGGTCGAAAAAATTGCTACTTGGTTCGTGAGCTCAACCCGCGCAAATAACCATGTTTAATTGGGGGGATAAGCCTGTGTAAAGTCTCTCGATTTGCTTGTAAGGAGGTTTGTGGACATAACCTATAAAAGCTCAAGATTATTATTAAAACTCTCAAGAAAATCTCTTGGGAACAAGAGTAGGACAACATTCTGTTGAACCTATATTAATCTCGGTGCCATCTCTATAACTCTATCTCCTTACTTTCTATCATTTACTTTATTGTTTTATTTCTTTAAGCTGCTCTTCTCCATGCTATTTCAATACTAACATAATTTGGTGTTTTAAGTTAACACCTTTTTTTTTTAATTAATCACAAATTTTAAATACCATAATTTACCCCCTCCCTCTAAAAATTTGACAGACCTTTTGGAATACCTAAATGGATTGGAAAACACTTCTCAATACATTAGTTTGAATGATTTATTTATTGAGAGTTGGAGATATTCGAAAACACTTAGGTAGAAAATAAGATTTATTCTTGAGAACTTGAAACACAATTGTCTTGTAAGTTATATGGTAATCTCTTATAATAACTCATGAAATGTAGTGAATTAAGGGGCTGCTATTTTCCTAAAGTATATCAATTTGATCAAACTAGATAAACAAATTTTATGTGTTTTTTTTTGTCTTTTATCTTGTTTTTGTTCACGTGGATTTTCTAGCATTCTTTTGTGCGCACATTGATATTGCTTATGACTATTTATTTTGGTTGTCATTGTACTTTTCTCTACACATTAATGTTCTTTGGGTGGTTGATATTATTATATTTCATAACATATTCATAGGCTAATTAAGTGCAATATGTGTATGTAATTGTAGGTAGGGGTGGAAAACGGGTCGGGCCCGCTGGGTCGGCCCGTTTGACATGTCATTTTTGGCGAACTACGCTGAAGTTTTCGGCTCGGTACTTTAAGTTGCCTGTGGACTTTTTGTTAAAACTTTTTTATTTTCTTACTTAGAATTAAAACAACTTTAACTATAAAATAACACTTTTCTCTTAGGATTATGTTGATTGAATTATAATATAAATTATTATACAAACAAATTGAATTATAATTGTAACGTTTTATCTATAACTTTCTAATACATGTGTTGATTGCAAAAACTTGAAATAAAAGAAAAATTGTATGGTATGCTGAATTATTAAGTTGTCAAACATTAGCCCACATGTTTTCTTTAGAAATAGATGTTGATTTTAAGAAAATGAAGGATTTGATTAGTGTATATCTGTGAAAAATTTAGGATTTAACTATTAAGGAATCAGTCAAAATAAAAGTCTATATGATATAAAGAGTGAGAAAGTCAAGTGTTGATATTTTATGCATTGTGATGTTTTATGCAGTGTAATTGTTATTATTGCTTGTCTTTTGTAAATTCTTAATAAAGTTCTTTTAGTAGTTAGTTTTTAAATAGGATTATGATAATATGTATTATTTATTTATTTTGATACATTTTTTTATTGTTCTTGAGTTTATTTCATTATTTTTTTGTTGTAATTGGTCTTTATTTATTTTATTTTTGAACAGTTTGGACTTAAGACATGTTGAAGTTTTATTATACATTGTTAAAAAAAATATTTTGTCAACTTCTTTGGTAATAAATGATTTTTTTTAAATTATGTAGTAAATTAAATTATAAAGGTAAAACTACTGTTTTAGTCCTTAAAGTTATTTTAAAATATCAAATTAGTCCCTTATGTTTTTTTGTAACGCTTGGGTCCCTTTTTAAAAATCTCCGTTACAATAAATTGCAAATTCATATACTATATGAACTGAGTTTTTGCGCTAATCACAAGTATGCAATCAAATTTATCAAACAAGTTACGGTTCATGAGAATCAGGTAAAAATAGACGAAATACATAATAAAAAATCATCGATCCGACCAAAACACACAATCAAACGCAAAACTAATTACACATTCATGATCAGCGCGAAAAATCAATTCAAATGGTATATGAGTTTGTAATTTATTGTAACAGAGATTTTAAAAAAAGGATCAAAGAGTTATAAAAAAAACTTAAGGGACTAACTTGATATTTTAAAATAACTTAAAAGATTTAGACAGTAGTTTTGCTAATTGTAAAATAAAAAATAAAAAATTAGCGGGTCGGCCCGCCAACTCGTCAACTCGTTAGTAAATGGGTTGGACTTGGCTTTTGAGGTTGAACGTTTAAGTTGGTCCGCCCCGTCCCATTCCACTTTTGGACGGACTTAAATGGGTCGGGCCTAAACGGGGCAGACTGTCCATTTTGCCACTCCTAATTGCAGATATAGAAATTTAAAAACAATAGTCTTACCTTCACAGTTGCAAATGTCATCTGATTGGAGTAAGTCCGTGTATATCTACATGTATAAAATTAAAAAGAATGTTAATTCAACTTATTCATTAATTATGTATGAATAATTATTACTTAAAACATGATTACAATTATGTGAATACCCTGCAACTTGGTCATTTGTATACCACTGTCTCCATTCATCAACAATGGAATAATTTAAAGATCTTATCCAAGCTTGTGTCCCCAAGAATGGAACTAATAGGTCATGATCTCCACTATTATTAAAAATATACAAAATTTATTACCACAAAAATCAAAACTACAAAGTTCATCTTATGAAATATATGAGCATAGAGAAATACTACTAGCCTGTAAATTAGTGAACGAATGCCCTTTTTACTGAGATTTACATGATAATCATAACTGTTAAATATATCCTTCTCATGAGGTATATCAGAGCTACAACGATGCCATTTTCCCATACTACCCTGCAACACATGCAACCAACCATTTATGTTATCATTACATAACTAGCAAAGAGCTTCCTGCAATAGTGTATGAATGTGTAAAATTCTGTAACATGTTATAAACAGGCAACTTTTTTTTTATAGAATAAATAGATAGGAAATATAACAAAATTATAATTTTTGATTATAAGTATCGAATCTATACCTTACGTATGTGCAGTGCTTTACGAACATTGTCATCATTAGTCCAAAAACCGCAAAGAAAATATGGATAACTCTAAAGATTGAAAGGAAACAAACATCAACTTAACCAAATTATTTTGAAATTTAAATATTAAAATTATCACCGCAATCCATAAATATATATAAAAAATAAGAATTACCCGACAACTCAAGGGAGGCAACCTAAGATTTGAAGTGAGGAAGTTGGAGGGATATTCAATTAGAGATTTTCTCTCAAATTTTTCAACTTCATTAAGCCATTCACATTTTGGGTCTAAAATATGAGCTGCATTAAGCCCTGATATAGCCTCTTCGTATATTCTGATATCTTTAGAACATAAAATATTTCTGCTTTCTACATTTATGTAATCGCCTTTACAATTTATTTGGAGTGACTACAAAATATTATAAATTAGTTTGTTAGGATATATCTCAGTGCTTTATAGATTTTTCAAGTATATTAAGGAATTAAAATTAAAATTTTGAAATTACTTTGTATAGTTCATCAGAGATGAGTCCCATTCCATGAGCAAAAGAGATTGCATAATTGCTTTCCTTCCTAGTTGTTACAGCATTCCCCAACAAATATCCCTGAAGAAAAGTCAAATTTCTTCTAACATCCAACGGTTATAATTAAATGACAGTGTCGGTGCATTTCAATGTAAACACTTGTATTTTTTTAATTGGTGCATCCTAAATTAATAGGGTGATCCTATAAGAAACTTACCTGAAGATTAATCCATGGTTGGACACCTTCTTCATTTCCTGCAAACATGGAAATTTGTGAATAATTTCATTAAAGTTTTCAATATACAACAAATGAATAGCAACATAATAGTATTATGATACATGATTGAACCATGAGTTTTGTACCTTGGACAATTTCTTGAACGATTCCGGGAACAGGAATGCCCGAGTATGAATCACCACCGATATAAATTTTATTTGATTCGAATTTTGAATGATCAATTAACCACTACAAATGTTTACAACATGACTTTCGCTCTTTTTGACCGATTATGATAAATAAAATTTATAAACAAAGAAAAAATTATGATTGTGAAATGAAAAGAATGGAAATTGTTTGAATACCTTTCTGAGAAATTGATGAGTTTGATGAACTAGTATTGAATCGCTTCGTTCTGAACTGGAATTTGTTGTGGCATATGTAAAGCCTGTGTTAACAGGCAAATCTACAAATATAATGCTACTCACCTATACATAAAAAAAAATTATTTTAAAAGTCAAATATCTAAATGTTTAAATAAAATGATTAGATGAAGTAGATATAATACAGCTAAAAATATTAAAATTAGCCAACACAAAAGAATGAAACCCCAACCTTTGTCCATGAGTGTGGTTTCAATATCAGATTAGGCAAACTCCCATTATATTCTTCCCTTCTAAATTCAAGTGGACCTACAATGCAACATATCAAGTTTTAGTTATATATTTTAACATAAACTTAAAGTTTCCCATTATATATTTTACTCAAGTTAGCTTTAACATAAACTTCAAAAACTTATAGTAAGAGTATCTAAAGCAAAGTTGCAATTACCAATTTCAAAGACAAGACCAGACAAAGCAGAGCAACCAGGTCCACCAGTTAGCCAAAGCATGAGAGGATCTTCCTTTGGATTATTCTCTGATTCAATGAAATAATAAAACACTTGCACATCATCTTTTTCTCCTACTCCCACATACCTTTATCAACAAGTATAAATAAGAAATAATTATTTTAATAACCATAGATTAAAAAAAAATCTTAAAAACTATGAAGTATATATAGGTAAGTAAATAAAACTAACCCAGTTTCAAGAACAAAAGGAAGGGGACCATTGAATCCAGGTAGAAACTTGACTATGGAGCCACATGTTGCAACTTGAAAGGAAATATTTGATAGTAAAAGAAGAACAAAAAGAAAATCCTTCCCATAACAAGAACTAAACTTTGCCATTTTTAGCCGTTGATGTCAAATGGAGCATGTTCCAAAATATCTGGTTTTGAAGGTCAACAATATACAGTGTATAGAATGGAGCATATTGTTAGGTGTCTAATAGATAATTTTTTTTATATTCATCTCAATCCAGATTGCACATACTCAAAGGAATTTAATAATATGCCACTCCTTCCTCGTGGTTTTTTTTGACACAACTTTATTGACCTTGAAGGGTGTCTTTTGTAAACATACACCAAATTGATGGACAAACATAGAACTTTTGAAATTGGATGTTAAATTTGTAAATTTAACCGCATTAATTTTTGTGGTAAATAAGTTATTTTTTACTATTATTAGTAGTAATTTAAATTCGAACTTTTAGTTTATGAGTATGTGTAATAGTTTCATATTAATTAGAAATGTGGAGATTTGAGCATTTATAAGTGGGAGAGTTCATACACCTATTACTTTAATGTTTTTGTTGAATATGTGGTGTGTCTCTCGCAAAGGTGTTGCTCTAGAAAAAGAAGTCCTACAATGTTCAATGCTCCTTAGTTAAAATCTTCCCTAACATTAGACTCATTAGATTAGAATAGTCTTATATAAAGAGATTAGTGCTTGTAAGTTTAACATACTTGAAATATATTATTCAGTTTCAAATATGGTATCACGAGCGCTCGTTTAAGAGAGTTTCGCTTCCGCATAATAAAAACCCTAGCCGCCTTAATTGCTTCTTTTTTCAAAATCCTAACCGTCTTAATTGCGATTCTTTTTTCAAACCCTAGCTGAGTTATTGTTCACCCACAGTAACACTGTTCATCTGTGCCAGAACAATTTTAAAATTTCTTTTTTTAAGGTTGCAGTCCTCTTTACCACCAGTTTGCTGGTTCTTTTTTTATTCTATTGAGTCAAACACATTCGCATGACATTCATCAATATTTCAGAAGG
Organism: Lathyrus sativus; assembly: GCA_963859935.3. Lineage (NCBI taxonomy): Eukaryota > Viridiplantae > Streptophyta > Magnoliopsida > Fabales > Fabaceae > Lathyrus > Lathyrus sativus. The sequence goes on along the minus strand of OZ012735.1, from coordinate 55,669,955 downwards.
AGAATTTGTTCCACTCAATAAAGAAAAAGTAGAAAGGCTAAGATTCCTCCTTAGTAAGTTCAGAAACCAACAGGTACTTCTATGTTGGTACATTCAGGTACGTTTCCGTTTTCACTTACTCTTGGTAAGTCTTAATTTTCTTTTGGATTTAATGCATCAGATAAACCCTTTAACCAATATTGGATACTGGACTCTGGAGCCACTGACCACATGACACCTTTACTCACACACTTTTCTACTTATCCACCATGTCCTAGTATTAAAAAAATATCCACTGTAGATGGACCCTTATAACTGTAGTTGGACAAGGAGATATCCAAATAAGCCCATCTATAATCCTTCAAAATGTTCTTCATATTCCCAAATTTTCCACTGGCCTAATTTTCATACAAAAACTCACAATCGACCTATCATGTAATGTTATTTTTTTATAACAATGCTTGTGTTTTCCAAGACAAGAATTCAGGGGGGACAATTGGAAATGTTAGAGAATGGAATGACCTTTATTAATTGGATAACCAAAATATTCCTCCAAATTTATTCAGCAACAACAATTTTTTTTAATTTAGAATCAATTAAAATCAACAGAGAAAAGGTCTTTCTGTATCATTGTCGCCTTGGTCATCCATCATTTAGAGTCATAAAACAATTATTTCCTTAATTATTTAAAAGTTTAGATGTGGATAGTCTTTGTTGTGAGGTGTGTCAACTTGCTAAACACAAGCATGTCTCTTTTACAGTCAGTAATAAAACGAGTACTTTTCCATTTTACTTAATTAGTACGGATGTTTGGGGTCCATGGAATGTTCCAAATATATCAGGTGTTCGTTGGTTTGTAACATTTATAATGATTGCACTCGAGTTACTTGGGTTTACTTGTTAAAACAAAAATCTGAAGTTTGTTCTGTGTTTCTTCACTTCTTCTCTATGGTTAAAAATCAGTTTGGTATGAGTATTAAGAGAATTAGACCTGATAATTCCAAGGATTACTTTAATCATGGTCTTAATTCTTTTTGTCAAAAAGTAGGTATTATTCATTAGTCTTATTGTGTTAAAATCCCACAACAAATTGGGATTGCTGAGAGAAAGAATGGGCACTTGCTAGACCAAACACGTGCTATGATATTCTAAAATAAAGTCCATAAGAAACATTGAGGTGAGGTTGTCTTAACTGCATCGTATCTCATTAATCATTTACCCTCTATTGTCCTTGCATGAAAAACTCCATGGAAGTCTTATCCTCACTCTATCTTGATGTGTCAACTTCCAGTAATCTGACTCCTAGAATATTTGGGTGTATGTCGTTTGTCCATATTCATAGTGACAGTAGAAGGAATATTGATCCTAGAGCGTTGAAATGCGTATTTGTAGGATAGTTTTCTACCCAAAAGGGTTACAAATGTTATCATCCACCATCTCATAAATACTTTGTCTCTCGAGATGTCACCTTCCACGAACAAGAAAGTTACTTCCTTGAAACTCATCTTCAGGGGGAGAATATCAATAAGGAAGATGAGTCTTCTCTACTTCCTGACCTTACTTTTGAACCGGAAGTTGAGACTGAAACTAGTGGTGACAATGTTGAGATTGAACTTGATTATGGAAAAAATGAAAATGTTGAAACTGATGTAAGATTTGGAAAGAATTTAGCATATACAATAAAGAAGAACATTCTTGAATCTACTCATATCCAAGAAATCAATCCGACATTACATGTTGTAACTTCTCCCGACCATTCAAGCACCAGTTATTCAATTTTTGAATTTCTCATGAACAAGAAACATAATCCAACTAAGTACTACCGCCTCACTACAAGGATTTATATCTTTCAACTGCCCTTAGAAAAGATACCACAAAATGTACTAAAAAGCCATTTTACCCTATATCTAACTACCCTATATCCAAGAATCCAATCCGACATTACATGAATGTACCCCTAGATATTGTGAGCTTACTACCACCAACATTGTGTGCAATTTAAAAAAGGCTTTATATAGGCTAAAGCAATCACCATCAGCATGGTTTGGAATATTCACCAATGTTATGATAGGTTTGGGCTTTAAACAAAGTCAAGGAGATCATATTCTATTTATCAAACATTCTGAGATAGGGAAAGTAACAATTTTATTAGTGTATGTGGATGACATTATAATAACAGGTGATGATGAGAATGAGCAACAATTGTTAGGTGAACACTTAGCTAAGGAGTTTGAGATTAATACCTTGGTAAAATTGAAGTATTTTATGGAAATTGAAGTTGCCAACGCTAAAAAAGGAATCTTCATATCTCAACAAAAATACATTACTGATCTTCTACAAGAGACGGGTAAAACGACATGCAGACCTGCAAGTACACCAATTGGTCCAAGTGTAAAGTTGGGGAACATATACAAAAATATTCCGGTTGATAAGAGAATGTATCAAAGATTAGTCGGAAAACTTATATACCTATCACATACTATACCAAATGTTGCTTTTGCTGTAAGCTTAGTCAGCCAATTCATGCCCAAACTAGAGGAGATTTATTTACAAGCTGCTATCTGAATTATGCAATATTTAAAAGGAACTCCAGGTAGAGGAATTTTGTTTGAACGAAATGGAAGTGTGAGTCTTGAAGCATATAGTGATGCTGACTATGTAGGACCATTTGTGAGTAAAAGATCAACTACATGATATTGTACTTTTCTAGGTGGGAATCTTGTGACTTGGAAGAGTAAAAAACAAAGTGTTGTATCTAGATTGAGTGCTGAAGCAGAATTTAAAGCAATTGTACAAGGAATATGTGAACTACTTTAGCTGAAAATGATATTAGAAGACTTGAAGATAAAGAGTGATGAACCAATAAGACTTTATTGTGATAATAAATATGCTATTAGCATATCCCATAATCCAGTGTAACACGACAGAACCAAACATATTCAAAGTTGACATACACTTCATCAAAGAAAAGTTAGATAGTGGTCTTATTTTCACTCTATATGTTTCTTCTCAAGACAATGTTCACTACTAGAAAATTCGCTTTAAGTGACCAAATTAGTGACTATAAATTTTTAATCACTCTAATAACCGAATTAGCTATTAAAATTAAACATCATGTTAGCAAATTTTAAAAGTCACTAAATCGGTCACAAAGTAAAATTAGCCACGGAATTAGCGGCTGATATTTTGTGACTGATCTTACCTGATCAGAAAGGAATCAGTAGTCTGCCACGCGTCGTGAGTTGTTGCCTTCACCAGTGTTGTGGAGGAGAAAGAGGGTGTACCTGCAAGATGCTCTGATGCTTAAGTAAGTACCGGAATTAGAGAGAGCAAGTACATAGAGAATGTGTGATGAATAGAATACCTGACCCTCTAGTGAAAGAGGGTATTTATAATGTTCCCCCAGCGCAGGGCCAACAATTACATTGTATTGGGTCGGATTGTCAAGCCCAACACAAGTAACTGTCAGGGCTTACGTGGTGTAGTGAAGACTATCATGTGGTCTTCGTCCTGGATCAACTGCCCCGTGATCTTTGAAAAGTGGGATGACCATCTCTTTCGGAAGTGGGTAGTTACTTGATGGCGTGTCCCCGCGTGGGGGGGCACGTGGAGAACGTGTGGATTTCCCTGCTATGAAGGTCGTCTGCCTGAAGGATGTGCCTTGTTGAGGCTGCTGCCCGACAGAGGAAATTATGCCTTGTTGGGCCTCAGCAGACTGGACTTGGGTTGGGCCTGCCCGACTGAAGGGCAGGCCCCGGTCCAATCTAGAACAGTGACCAAAACTTTTAGTCTCAAATAATCATTTTTATATTAAATTAATTCAAATCATTTTTATACAAGTTAATTCATAAAAATATTCAGTGACCAAAATTTCGGTCACTAATATTTTTTTTCTTCGTTTTTTTTCATTATTAAGTTACTTCCTTTCAAATTTTCTCTCTTATTTATTTATTTTTAATTTTAGTCAAATTTTTACATTTTTTTTATTGTTTTAACAAATAAAACATATATTTATATAAATAATTAACTCATACAAATTTATTAATTTAAATAAAATATATTTTTAATGATAATTAACGTAATAATCTTTTTAAATAATATTTGAAATTTTTATTTCATTAATAATATATATATATATATATATATATATATATATATATATATATATATATATATATATATATATATATATATATATATTTTAAATGTAAATTAAACAACTAAAATGAAATGGTCTAGTGGACATGAGAAACCTTGCAAAGGAAAGAGCATTGGTTTGATTCTCGTTGGAGACAAAACTTTTGTTTTATTTTAAGTTCTTTAAACAACTGAAAATAGTCATTAAAATTGGCCACTAAATTCGTCGTTAAAAGGTAGCGACTAGCACTTTTCGAACCGAAATTTAATCAGTTTCAAATAATTTTAAAGACTAGCACTTTTCGAACCGAAATTTAATCAGTTTCAAATAATTTTAAATTACTCTCATGGTTGCATCTGTTGCGATTGTTGTTATTATAGCAAAGTAATTATATATGTTATGAGAACGGGTTGAAGAATGGCCCTTTTAAAATTTATAGCTTTAGCGTAGTAAAAATAAGATCAACTTGAAGAAATACAATTCTTTGAGAAGATTTTGTGAAAATTAAAGTAAGACTAAAACTTCAAAGTATGATAGTGGGAGGTTTCAAAGTTTATTTTTTGATGAGTGGTGTTTTAATTTTTGTTTTGGACTGGACCAACACCTGCCCCACAATTGGGCAAAGCCCAACCCAGTCTAGCTTAAGGCTAGGCCCAATGCGACCACGGGGCACAATATAGCTGTTGGGCACAATATAGTCGTTGGAATATCACATAGCCATTGGGGACGTGCCCCTCACACGCTTGACAGTTCACGCGACCAACTGCCCCTCCGAAAGTCACAGAGACAGTTGGACCAGGTCAAAGATCACGCGCTAGATCTTCCACCTGGCCGTCCCCCATTGGCCGACCAGATATTTCGGTTACATGGGAGACCTTGGCCCCGCGTTGGGGGGAAAACTTATAAATACCCTATCTCTTAAGAAGGTCAGGTATTCTAATCATTCTTGCTCATACCTAAATAATCGTATTTACTTTCTCTCTTTAGCCCAAATATTTACTTTGGCATCGAAGTACCTTGTAGGTACACCCCCCTCCTCTCCTACAACCATTGTTGCTGCCCTACATTGAAGGCCAAGACGATTCATTCTGATCACACCAGATCAGTTGCACCGTCTGTGGGAAACACCGGCTCCCCCGTCTTTTTGAACCAAGATTTCCCAATCTACCCAAACTAACGACAAAAGCTACCTCTCTGAACCTTCATCACCATGGCCTCCCACCGTAATGACGTCCAACAATATTCCCTCGTCGCCGTTCTAGGTTGTGGCAAAACCCTCATCCGCAGAGCTGCCACCGGAGAAATTGATCACAGGGACGGAAAACTAACATCTCCTGACAACGTGAAGCCTCGTGTCCAAGGTTCCTACCATGTATGCGAACCTATCACCATCCCAGAAGATGCTGACCCTTGCACAACGACCATCATTTCCCCCTCAACAAATCCAACTATTTACTCTTCCAACAAGGAGAAAAATCCCACATGCTGAAAAACACCATCGAAGAACAACCTCCCCCGTGGGGATCCCTCAGCCCATATCACCAGTCATATTCCCCTCGTCAGAAGCATCACTAAGACGAATCTAGAAGCATCTCCCACGTCAAAGAACGACATAAATTGGAGAATCATGGACATGAGACCATTCGAAAGCGCGATCGCACCCCTCCTCGGAAATCCAGGCACTCCCCCGTATCCAAAAAGACCAGGCCTTCCGGAAAACCTCGAGAAGAGCACCAAAGCCGAAATGAATGTTCTCCTTGATGCAGTAGGAGCAGAGGATGCAATTATTCGTTCAACAGGTTACCTAACACAAGCGAAGAAGTCAACGCAAGCGGTCCCCTATCACAAGAAATCGTAGACACCCGCATTCTGCACGGACTGGAGAAACCTCCCCCTCTAGCTCTTTATGATGGTACCATCGACCCTGGTGACCACATAAAGAAAATTGAGGCCATGATGCAATACCACAATGTCCCTGGAGCGATCAAATGCAGGTTATTCTCCACCACCCTTAGGAAATGGGTTATGAATTGATACAAGAGCCTTCCTCGGGGTTCAATCACGTCATGGATGAGTCTTTAGGAGCAGTTTGTCCGATATTTTACTACCTCCGGGCGCCACCCGAAATCCGAAGCTACGCTTGAAGGTATCATCCAGGGCAGGGACGAACCTCTGTGCAATTACATCGACAGGTTCACTAAGGAAGCAGTCGAAATCCGCACAACCTACCACATGAAAAAGCATCTGTTAGGAAAGGGATTGAGGCCGAAAAACGACTTCCTCAAGGAAGTAGGACTCAACCCTCCTCGGTCTCTAGTCGAGCTTCTCCACTGGGCACAATACTATATTCAATACGAAGAAAAGGAAGACGCATGTAAGGCCAAAGACTCGAGGGACCAGGAGAGTTCCAGAGCGCCGAAGAAAGACGAAGCAGAAACTTCCAGGCGAGACAAAGACAGGCGATGCGATGATCGTCCCTGATATCAAAGAGGTCCTGCAGGTCGATTCACCGAATACACCCTTTTGACCGCTCCCCGTGAGCGTATTTTATCTGAATATATCAATGCTGAATTCAAGCAAGGTGGTCTCCGATTCCCCAAGTCAACAGCTTCGAAGAGAAATACCGACCGAAGCAAATATTGTCGTTTCCACCACAGCCACGACCGCGTAACAGAATACTGTATCCACTTGAAAGATGCTATTGAAATCCTCATCAAAGAGGGCCACCTAAACCAATATACGAATAAAGGAGAATCCCCCAAGGAGAAATATTGTAATCCAAGAAAGATACGAAAGCCTCATCTTCTAGCCCTCCCCCTCTGGTCGTCATGTCTATCTCATGACTAGAGGACTTTTTCATCCCCTGCGGGTTCAAAGGGCCTACATATTTTTCTATGCACAACCCCTGGGAGGCCTTCCCCGACATAATGGTTATTTCCTACGGCGGATACAACAAACTCACAGTAGGATCAGTAAAGAGAAAATTCGAACAATTGATCGATTGTAGTCTAGATCATCTGTCAACACTCGAAAAATTCCGAGGACGATCCCAACCAATCACTTTCTATTGAGAAGAGCTCCCTGGAGGATCCCCCAACTCTCACATCCCTCTTCTTATCATAGTCAGGTTAACCCAGACTGACATCCGCTTAATTCTCTCTCTCTCTCTCTCTCTCTCTCTCATGGGCGATTTCCGGCGAATGGATTTCACGACAATTGAGAATTCCGGCAAAATTAGGGTTCAAGTTCAGTGAGAAGTGTGCAATAATCTTCTTTTATGTGGGTTTAGACTCCTAATATTCGGATTAGGGACCTTCATAGAGGGGATTGAGCATTGTTTTAAGGCGGAACTAGGTATGGGGAGAGGAAGGAGACGATAAAAGAAATAGGCAATCACCACACCTCCAGCGACAGTGAGAGTGTTCTCACCTCACTCAAACAATACGATAGAGACAAGTACTCGCAACCAGGAAGAGGAGACTCAGAAGGGAAAAGAGAATGAAGATAATGGCACACCTAAGAAAGATCAAGAAACGACTCTTGAGGTCATATAGGAAGAAACAGAAGCAAGAATGGAGAAGGAAGAAAAAGCCTCACCTAAGCCATGGGTGGATATCATTAGAGGTAATCATCTTTCATGTAATGGTATAGAAAAAGAGTGCACTGCACATAGGATTGTAGATGGGGAAGTAGAAGTTGTTATAAAAGAATAAGATATAGTATATGAGATAAAATTCTGGGAAAATGGATTGGTCGTGTACGTTCTTGGGGGGGGGGGGGGGGGGGGATTTATCAATGAATGGTGTCAAGAAATTCATGAGTTATGTATGGTATTTTGTATATACTCTAGAGTTGTACTAAAATGAAGAGGGTTACTTCATTATACGTTTCTGGTTGCAATCTGATAAAGATGGAGTCTTAAGGAATATGCCTTATACCATCTTTAGGAAGCCAATGTTTCTTCATGAGTGGAGGCCGAATTTCTCAATGAAGAAGGACATTACGAGAGTGATCCCCTTATGGATTATTTTGCCTCAACTACCATCAGTGTACTAGGGGGAAAGAAGCATAGGAAAGATAACTAGTGCTATTGGAAACCCTTTGATGACTAATGAATGTACGACAAAGAAACTATGGGTATCATATGCTAAGATCTTAGTGGAAGTACATGTTTCCACTGAGTTGAAAGAAGAAATAGTTATAAGGAATCCTAGAGGTAAGAAAATTATCCAGAAAGTGGAATATGAATGGAAACCACCCTTTTTGTAAAAAATGCAATAGAGTGGCACATGATTGTGAGAACAAACCAAAGATGAAAGCTCCAAACAAGCAAGCCTGGACAGTGAAACAGAAACCAGAGGGATAAGAATCATTTAAAGAAAAGAAGGAAGAAAAGTCTGAATCGGTAAAACAACCAGAAGAAGAAATACATACTGAAGAAAAGACTGAGTAGAGAAACTGGACAAAAGTATGAACCTTCAAGCATAAAGGTAAAATCAGCTTTACTAAATATAGAATGAGGGGAGATATTAGCATTGGATGTGGTAATGGATTTGATATTTTGGGAGGGAGTGTGCCACACCTTGAAGATAAGGTGTCGTGATTGTTACTTGGAATGTGAAAGGCCTAAATAAAAAGGTTAGGCACATTGAGATTGAGGCCCATCTCAGGAAAATGAAGGTGTCTTGTATATCTTTATTGGAAACTAGAGTGAAAGAGCATAATTCTAACAAAATCATAAGAATCTTTGGTACAAATTGGAAGTGGCATGATAATTATGATAAGCACATTAATGGTAGAATTTGGATCATGTGGAACCATGAAGAAGTTGACATTAGAGTCATGGAAAAAACTGATTAGATGATGCATTGTGAAGTGCAGAGTATGGCTGGAGAAAGGCAACATTGAATGACTATTGTGTATGCACACAATCAGCTTAACAAAAGAAGGGAGTTATGGAATAATATTCAAGATTTGGTAGCATCCATAAAGGAGCCTTGGATAGTTATGGGAGATTACAATAATGTGTTGATTGTGCATGACAAAATAGGGGGGGTGCTTTGTTCAGGAGGTGGAGTACCAGGACTTGGAAAGGATGATGCAGAATTCTGGGTTGTTTGAACATAGCACTCATGGAAGACATCACCCTTGGTCGAATAAACACACTACTAGAACTATATACTCTAAGATTGACAGGATCATCTGCAATAGGGAATGGCACTTGAAGTATCCTATAAATGATGTTGATATTCTTCCCCCTCACATCTCTGATCACTCCGCCCCTTAAGCTGACTAAAGGAGACAATTGGATGAGAAGAAAAGATGCCCAACCTAAATTTAAATTCATCAATGCTCTTGTTGATGAAGCTGATTTTCTGGAGGTGGTTAGACATAATTAGAATAAAAATATGGATGGCAGACCTATGAAGAGATTGTGGAAAAAGTTGAAAATACTTCAGCCTATTTTGAGAGGTATGAGTAGAAGAATTAGTAGAGGGGCTCAAAATATTCAAGAGTATAGAGACAATCTTGTTAGTTCTCTGATTGGCAGCAGTTTTGGTAACACTTGGTGTTATCACAAGATGTCCTATAGTATGTCTTGACATATGATCCTAACATTTTGCAGGTGGTTATTCTTAATGTTGCAGGGTTTAGTTCATGATGTCAAGTATGATGTCTTGACATTTGTGAAATCAGAGGTAGTTTTTGCTAAAGCCCAAGCCCATTCAAAGTGTTACTATATAAAGACTTTACAATCCTATTTTGAAGATTAGAGAAGCTAGGGTTGTGAGTGTGCATTGCTTGAGGAATAAGGTTTCTACCTTCTTGTGTTATTGTTAATTGTGAGCCATTCACTCATCACCTTGATGTGTGAATTGGACTGAGTCTTTGAGTTGTAAGTTTTCCACTCTAAGCTTTTAAGCATGAATGCATTGTTCTTGATTGAAGCTTTTAAGCAAGATCAAGTATTGTCCTTAAAGAGTGTCTTCTAAGTTTTAATAATCTATTTTTATCACTACTGTGATTGAGAGGGAGTGAGAGGTGTCTCTTATCTAAGAGTGTCTTAGATAGAAATTGCACGGGTAGAGATTAGGTGCGAAGATTGTAAACTAGAGAGATTTTGCTGTGAATCTTCAAACTAATTTTGTTTAGTGAATTTCCTTCCTGGCTTGGTAGCCCCCAGACGTAGGTGTGTTTGCACCAAACTGGGTTAACAATTGCTTGTGTCTCTTTACAACTGTTAACTGCTTTTTATCTTATTCATATATTGGTAACTGTTCAAGTATTAGTGTCGTGACATCTCTTTCGACATCTCATATCTGATACCAGAATTTCAATTGGTATCAGAGCAGTCATCCTGCTCTGGTTCTAGGTGAGATATAGGGACGATACTTTTTGGTACTATGGACAAAGAAGGAGGATTTGTAAACATACCACCTGTTCTGAATAGAAATAATTATGATTATTAGAAACCTCGCATAGTGGCATTCTTGAAATCATTGAATAGTAAGGCTTGGAAAGTTGTCATAAAAGGATGGGAACACCCTGTGAGTGTTGGGAAAGATGGAAAAGCTACATCTGACCTAAAGCCTAAGGAAGAGTGGACTAAGGAGAAGGATGAACTGGCTCTTGGAAATTCTAAAGCCTTGAATGCCTTGTTCAATGGAATTGATAGAAATATATTTAGATTGGTGAACAATTGTGAAGTTGCTAAAGATGCTTGCGAGATACTCAAAACTACTCATGAAGGTACTTCTAAGGTAAAGATGTCAAGACTTCAATTGCTAACTACCAAATTTGAAAACCTAAGAATGAAAGATGATGAAAGCATACATGATTTTCATATGAATATCCTTGAAATAGCCAATGCTTCAAGTGCCCTAGGTGAAAAAATGTTAGAAGAAAAGCTTGTAAGAAAGATTCTCAGGTCTCTTCCCAGGAGATTTGATATGAAAGTAACTGCCATAGAAGAAGCTCAAGACATGTGCAAGATGAGGGTGTATGAACTTATTGGATCCCTTTTAACCTTTAAAGTGGGGATAAGTGACAAATCTGATAAGAAAAAGAGCATATCCTTTATGTCCAATACTGAAGATGGGGAGGATAAATGTGATGGGGATACTAATGAAAGCTTATCCAATGCTATAGTGCTCCTTGGAAGACGGTTTAACAAGGTAATGAAAAGGATGGATATGAAGTCAAGACCAAATGTCAAGAACAACTCATATGACATCAGCAGGTCTAATGATGTTGGTAGAAGAACAAGGTCTAAAGAAAAATCCACTCAAAGCAAAGGGATTCAGTGCCATGGATGTGAAGGATTTGGTCACATTAGAGCTGAATGCCCTACTTACCTCAAGAAATAAAAGAAGAGCCTAGTTGTTTCTTGAACTGACGAGGATTCTGAAAGTGATCTTGAAGAAGAATCTGCTAAACATGTGACTGCTTTGACTGGGAGATATAACTTTGATGAAGACTCTAGTGATGATGAATTAAGCTTTGAAGAGCTTGCAGCTTCCTACAAAAAGTTGTGTCTTAGAAGTGAAGAAGTATGTCATCAAGGAGAAAAGTAGAAGAAACTTATAATCAGACTCAAGGCTGAAAAGGAAGAGCATCTTAAAACCATCTCTGAATTGAATGATAAAGTTACACGGTTGAATTCCCAACTTGATCAAATGTCCAAGTTTGTTAGAATGTTGAACAGTGGTATTAACACTTTTGATGAAATCCTTCAGGTTGGAAAAAGGGCAGGAGACATGACTGGGATAGGGTTTGATGGAGAAAAGAAACCATCTTCAGACTGTAATTCCTCTTCACACCACAATCCTTCTGGGCCTAAGCGAAATATGTCACATCAGATGTCTCAACATCATGGCAGAGGACAACCCAACCACCCAAGAGGAAGATTCCAAAGATGGAGATGTCATTATTGTGGACGCTTTGGTCACATAAATCCTTTCTGCTTCAGACTGCATGGATATCCTAAATCTATTCCTCAATCTAGACCCAATCACAAGATTCCTTCTTAGTAGACATCAAATCCCATTCTACTAGCTATGTGACTTTTGGTGATGGAGCCAAGGGTGAAATCAAGGGGGTTGGAAAATTGAACCACTCAGGAGCTCCAAACCTTGACAATGTATTGCTGGTTAAAGGATTAACTACCAACTTGATTAGCATCAGTCAATTGTGTGATCAAGGACTCAATGTCAACTTCACTAAATCTGAATGCTTGGTTACAAATGAAAAGAGTGAAGTGATTATGAAGGGAGTTAGACCTAAGGACAACTGCTATCTATGGGTTACTTAAGATTCTAAATATGCTCTAGCCAAAGAAGATCAAGGAGAGCAATGTTGTTAGAATCAGAAGTGATCATGGGAAGGAATTTGAGAATCAAAAGTTTGCTGAATTTTGCCTATTTAAAGGGATTAGCCATGAATTCTCTTCTCCCATTACTCCATGAAAAAATGGAGTTGTGGAACGAAAGAATAGAACTATCTAAGAATCTACTAGAGCTATGATCCATGCAAAGAAACTGCCTTACCACTTCTGGGATGAAGCTATGAACACTGCCTGCTACATTCATAATAGAGTGACCTTAAGAACAGGAACCATGACCACCTTGTATGAGATATGGAAGGGAAGAAAGCCTATTGTCAAATACTTCAATATGTTTGGAAGCAAATGATACATATTGGCAGATTGTGACCAAAGAAGAAAGATGGATCCAAAAAGGGATGAAGGAATATTTTTGGGCTATTCTACTAATAGCAGAGCCTATAGAGTATTCAACTCCAGAACTAAAACTATGATGGAGTCCATCAATGTTGTTGTTGATGATGTGCATAAGGAGACTGATGTCCTAGAAGATGTTGGAATATCCCTTGATACCTCAGCAGAGTCTGCAGACAAAGACACTGATCACAATCCTACTAATACAGAACCCGAACCTGAACTAGTAAACAAGGGACCCTCTACTAGAATTCAGAAAGACCGTCCTATGGATCTTATCATAGGTGATCTAAATAAGGGGGTTACTAGTAGATCCAGATAAGTCATAACAAGCTCTTGTTTTGTGTCTAAAATTGAACCCAAAAATGTCAAAGAAGCATTAACTGATGAATTCTAGATCAATGCCATACAAGAAGAGCTAGGGCAATTCAAGAGAAATGAAGTATGGGATCTTGTTCCAAGGCCTGAAGGAACAAATATGATTGGAACAAAATGGGTTTACAAGAATAAGTCTGATGAAAAAGGAGTGGTCACCAGAAACAAAGCCAGACTAGTTGCTCAGGGATACACTCAGATTGAAGGGGTTGACTTTGATGAAACTTTTGCTCATGTAGCTCGCCTTGAATCTATTAGATTACTTTTGGGAGTTGCCTGCATTCTGAGATTCAAGCTGCTTCAGATGGATGTTAAGAGTGCCTTCTTAAATGGATACCTAAAAGAGGAGGTCTATGTGGAACAACCTAAGGAATTCATTGATCCAACTTTCCCCAATCAATGTTTATAAGTTGAAGAAAGCTTTGTATGGACTGAAGTAAGATCCTAGAGCTTGGTATGAGAGACTAATAGAATTTCTTGTTGATAATGGATACAGAAAAGGTGGCATAATAAGACATTGTTTATCAAGGAAGAAGGAGGAAAGCTCATGATTGCTCAAATATATGTTGATGATATTGTGTTTGGCGGGATGTCTGATGAGATGGTTCAACATTTTGTCCAGCAAATGCAGTCAGAATTTGAAATGAGCCTTGTTGGTGAATTAACCTATTTTCTTGGATTGCAAGTCAAACAGATGGAAGATTCTATATTCTTATCTCAGAGTAAATATGCCAAGAATATAGTTAAGAAGTTTGGGATGGAGAATGCCAGTCACAAGAGAACACCTGCACCTACCCATCTTAAGTTGTCTAAAGATGAAAAGGGTGTTAATATGGATCAAAGTCTCTATAGAAGTATGATAAGGAGCTTATTATATCTTAGAGCAAGCAGGCCTGACATTGCCTTTGTTGTAGGAGTATGTGCTAGATATTAAGCTGAACCCAAAGTGAGTCATATCAATCAAGTAAAGAAGATTCTGAAGTATGTTAATGGAATAAGTGAGTATGGAATGCTATACACTCATGGATCTGGCTATGGGTTGTCTGGATATTGTGATGCTGATTGGGCTGGAAGTGCTGATGATAGGAAAAGCACATCAGGAGGTTGCTTCTATTTTAGGAACAATCTTATATCATGGTTCAACGAGAAGCAAAACTGTGTCTCTCTATCTACTACTGAAGCTGAGTATATAGCAGCTGGGAGTAGCTGTTCTCAACTGGCTTGGATGAAACAAATGCTGACTGAATATAATGTCACACAAGATGTCATGACATTGTATTGTGACAACTTAAGTGCTATAAAAATCTCCAAAAATCCTATTCAACACAGTAGGACCAAGCATATTGATATCTGTCATCACTTTATAAGGGAGCTTGTTGAAGATGAAATCATTGCTTTAGAACATGTTGCTACAGAGAAGCAGCTAGATGATATCTTCACTAAGGCATTGGATGTTAGTCAATTTGAAATTTTAAGAGGGAAATTAGGGATTTGCATTTATGAGGATTTGTAGCAATTATTGCTTAGTGGAATATCATTCAAGAGGTTTGACATTTTCCAAAAATAAAAATGTCTCAACATCACTTATTATTTCAAAACACAGTAAAAGTCATTCCACATGCTAACCTAACCACAATTTTCACTCCAGTTGCTCGTTCATCTCCTATACCTTCATAGAACCTCTGCTTGAACCCCATTCTCTCACTCACAAAAATCTCAAGATGTCTCCAAAACATGTTTCTACTTCGTCCAAATCCGCTAGGTTTGAATCTAAGACAAAGGTTCAACCTATGAGCATATCATTTGATGACGTGCTTGATGTAGATCCTCTAGCCATGGTTCCATGTGACGATGTTGATGTGATAAAATCCATAATCGTACATGCAAGTGGTTCCAAACAGACTCATATAGGTAAATCTTCTAATACTCCTCTTGATTGAACAACTGAAAATAGGAAGAAAAAAGGTAGTGTATATGTTGATAGAGCCATTAGGAAGTTGGTTACTAAGGTTCTGTATGGGGGACACAATGTTCCTGGGATTTCTACCCCACTGTCTCAAATGGATGCTATTCCTACTACTGATGCTAACCAAGGTGAAGAAAAGGATGTTGATGGTTCTCATTCGGAGAAGAACACTGACACTAATAATCTGGACAAGTTAGCTAACTCTATGCTCAAAGAAGGAAGGATGGAAGGTGATGCTACTGATGATGCTGGTACTTCTGGTGTGGAGAATAAAATTGGTAGTTCTGATCAAAGTAAGAAAAATATTAATGTCTCTGATGATGTGGTGGACCTTGATAATGTTCCATCTGATGATGAATTGATTAGGAATGTGGCTCTTGGAATTGCCAAGAGGTTGAAGACTATGAGAGGTAAATATGTGGTTGATCAATCTCCCTCTAAGAGTAATAAGAAGAAAACTGTTGTTGGACCCCCTAAAGCTTGGAGTAAAGTCACCCCTGTCTCTAAGAAAAGAAAGGCTAGGTATGAAACTGAGTTTGAAGAAGATGTTGAGGATGATGTCTAGGACATCACACCTATAAAAAGATCTGCTACCAAAAGAGCAACAGATATTGTGCCTGCTGCTCCTTTAGACAATGTGTCTTTCCACTCCATTGACAATGTGGCAAAGTGGAAGTTTGTGTACCAGAGAAGAGTTGCTTTGGAGAGAGAATTAGGCAAGGATGCTCTTGAGATCAAGGAAGTCATGAAGTTAATCTCTGATGTTAGGCTGATGAAGACTGTGGTTAGTTTTTCAAAGTGCTATGATATGCTGGTTAAGGATTTCATTATGAATATTCCTGAAGACATTACTAACAGAAAGAGCAAGGAATTTATGAAGGTGTTTGTGAGAGGAAGATGTGTTGAGTTTTCTGCTGAGGTGATTAACAGGTTTCTAGGATGGGATGAGGAAGAGACTAGTGAGCTGAAGGTAATTGATAATCAAGTTTGCAAAGTAATCACGACTAACCAAGTTACTGCATGGCCCTTAAAAGGTAAACTATCTGCTGGCCAACTGAGTGTGAAGTATGCTATCTTGTATAGGATTGGAGCAGCTAACTGGGTGCCTACCAATCATAATTTCACCATTGCTGTTGGGTTAGGAAGGTTTATTTTTGATGTTGGTACCAAGGTAAAGTTTAACTATGGCAGCTACATCTTTGATCAAATTGTGAAGCATGCAACCACCAATGCTGTAAAGTTATCCATTGCATTTCCCTCTATGATTTATGGAATCATCCTAATCCAGTATCCTGGTATTCACTCCAATAATGATGTGGCCTGCAAAAGGGATTATGTGTTGTCACTCCACTATAAGCTGTTTGCAGAAAGACATGTCCTAGACATTGTCTTGACATCTGCTGAGAAGACATCCTCTACAAAAACTGGGCTTATCTCAGAGTTAAAGGAAACCTACAGGGAATTGGGAGAAGTCATTAGTGTGGCTACTGCAAGTAAACTAAAGTTGGAAGCCCTGATAAGAGGTCTGAAACAGAATGAAGAAAATGATGTGGATTCTGTTGATGCTCAGGAAGAGGAAGACGGGGAGAATTCTGCCTCTGGTGAGAGGACTGGTGATCATGTTTCTGAGTCTACAACTGATAATGAAGATGATAGTTCTGGGTCTGAGGAAGAGAATTGATGGTGCTTAGCTTTAGTGTTCTTTGGATTATGGTTGTTTATTTTGTTTATTCAAAATTTGTTCTTCTTGCACTGAATGTGCTTTTGACTTGTATTATTTGGGTTCCTACTGTACTCTTAACACTATTGCTTCTGTATAACTGTTATATGTTATTGTGTTTCCCTTAGTATGATTTCTTTATTTGTGGCTAAAAAGAGGGAGAAGGAGTATGAGGAGGTTTGACAAGGTTTGGTTTTAACTGCTGCTGGTTATGATGTTGAGGGGGAGTTTTTGCTTCTTTTTTTCTTACACTTTGGTTTGAAGGGGAGGGAGCAATATCTGTGTTTTTCTGTTGTTGTGCTCTCTGATATGTTCTAGGAGCTCTTGTGATCAATTGGTTGTTTTAGCCAAAATTTGTCAAAGGGGGAGTTTGTTAGTTCTCTGATTGGCAGCAATTTTGGTAAAACTTGGTGTTATCATAAGATGTCCTATAGGGTGTCTTGACATATGATCCTAACATTTTGCAGGTGGTTATTCTTAATGTTGCAGGGTTTAGTTCATGATGTCAAGTATGATGTCCTGACATTTGTGAACAGAACATTTAGTGAGAATGTTATGTTTTATCTGTTGCGTTTTTGTGCAACCTTGTGTGCTTTTATGATAAGAATTTATGCTGGTGCAAATCAACATGGAGATCTTCTTTAAACAAAAGAGCTTCTGCTAGTTAATTTGTGGAGTACTGTGGAATCTTTTGTTCTATTTTCTTGAAGAAAATCTTGAGAAGATTTGAAGTTTGATTTGATCTAATCTGATTTGGTTTTATTTATCTGATGTTAATTATGAAAAGATTTGAAGAATTATCTGATTTGATTTTATCAAATCAGAGGTAGTTTTTGCTAAAGCCCAAGCTCGTTCAAAGTGTTACTATATAAAGACTTTACAATCCTATTTTGAAGATTAGAGAAGCTAGGGTTGTGAGTGTGCATTGCTTGAGGAATAAGGTTTCTATCTTCTTGTGTTATTGTTAATTGTGAGCCATTCATTCATCACCTTGATGTGTGAATTGGACTGAGTCTTTGAGTTGTAAGTTGTCCACTCTAAGCTTTTAAGCATGAGTGTATTATTCTTGATTGAAACTTTTAAGCAAGATCAAGTATTATCCTTGAAGAGTGTCTTCTAAGTTTTAATAATCTGTTTTTATCACTACTGTGATTGAGGGGGAGTGAGAGGTGTCTCTTATCTAAGAGTGTCTTAGATAGAAATTGTATGGGTAGAGGTTAGGTGCGAAGATTGTAAACTAGAGAGAGTTTGCTGTGAATCTTCAAACTAATTATGTTTAATGAATTTTCTTCCTGGCTTGGTAGCCCCCAAACGTAGGTGTGTTTGCATCGAACTGGGTTAACAATTGCTTGTGTCTTTTTACAACTGTTAACTGCTTTTTATCTTGTTCATATATTGGTAACTGTTTAGATATTAGTGTTGTGACATCTCTTTCGACATCTCATATCTGATACCAGAATTTCAAATCTGAATAAGGTGCAACAACAACTTAATGAGGATATGTTCAACCCTGAACTAATCAAGAAGCTAAAAAGTGGACTGAGGAAATTCTCAATAGTACTGAAATTGAAGAGAAAATCTTGATGCAGAAATCTAAAGTAACCTGGCTGAAATTGGGGGATGGTAATAGTGCATATTTTCATGTTATTGTTAAAAAGAGAAACAAATATACTAGTTTGCAGAGGCTGGAGGATAAGGATGGGAATACCCTTGGTGACTTCAAAGATATTGAAAAGGAGGTTACTCAGTTCTATCAATAACTGGTTGGTACTAACTCTCAAATTCTGCAACATGTGGATATAGAGGTCTTGAGAAGAGGAGCTCAGTTGGATATGAACCAATGTGATCAACTTAACAAGTCACTGAAAATAAGATTTAGCAAGCTCTTAACACTATAGGGGATACAAAAGCCCCTGGATTGGATGGTTTCACTTCAAAGTTCTTTAAAGCCACTTGGAGTATCATCAAAGATGATTTTACTGATGTTGTAGAGGGGATTTGGTGCTTTGAGGAAAATTATATGTATACTGCTATTAATTGTGTTATTATCACTTTAGTTCCTAAGTCTCTAGAAGCTAAAAGGATGAAATATCTGAGGCCTATAGCATGTTGCTCTACAATTTATAAAGTCATCTCCAAAGTCCATACCAATAGGCTCAGCAGAGTCATAAATTCAGTAGTGGATGATAGCCAGTCTGCTTTCCTACCTGGTAAAGTGATTCAAGACAACATTATTATAGCCCATGAGCTTATTAGAGGGTACAACATGAAGCATATCTCCCCTAGATGCACAATCCAAATGGACATTCAGAAAGCATATGACACTTTAGAATGTGTTGGTGCAAAGGTGAATAAATGATGAACAGAGGAAATATTCTATTAAAGAGAATGACGGCTACACAACACACTTGACATTACAATGATCGCAACCCTATTTATAAGCTAAAAACTAGGGTTACTAGAATAAGATAAAATACTAAAATACTCTCTAACAAACTTAGGGACTAAGTAATAGTACAACTAAATATGAATTACTTCTAATACCATCCCTTAATTCATATTCCATAAAAACTTGTAACACCAATTCCATCCCTTAGTCTGAGAAATTGACCAGTCTTGATAGCTTTCGTCAGAGCATCTGCCAACTGTTTCTGAGTTCTGCAGTGTACAACTTCTAACACTCCACTCTGAACTTGATGTCTCAGAAAATGATACTTGGTCTCAATATGCTTGCTTCTCCCATGCAACACTGGGTTTCTGGCAAGATTGATTGCAGACTTGTTGTCAATCATCAGCTTAAGAGGTTTGTTTATTTTAATCTTCAGATCCTGCAACAGATTCAGAATCCACACAGCTTGGCATGCAGTAACAGCACCTGCAATGTATTCAGCTTCACAGGTTGATAACACCATAACAGGTTGCTTCTTGGAACACCAAGAAATGGGACCTCCCAGAAATTTGAACAAGTACCCAGAGGTACTTCTTCTGTCAACTTTGTCTCTACACCAATCAGAATCTGAATAAATCAGAAGTTCTGACTCATTCTTTCTTCCAGAAGGAAATAACACTCCATACTTCAAAGTTCCCGTGATATACCTCAGAATCCTGATAATAGCTTGGTAATGGGACCACTTAGGTTTACTCATGAACCTACTAACCATCCCAACATAATAGAAAATATCAGGTCTGGTATTGCACAGATACCTCAGAGAACCAACCAACTGTTTGAAGGTTGTAGCGTCCACATCCTTTCCATCAGAGTCAGAATCCAGTTTCTGATTTGTATCAGAAGGTGTGACAGCAATCTTACAATTCTTCAATTCAAATCTCTTCAGAAGTTCTAATTTATACTTGAGCTGATGCAAAATGATACCTTTCTCAGAATATCTGAACTCCATCCCTAGAAAGTATGTCATTTTGCCTAGATCAGTCATTTCGAATTCATTCATCAGAACGTTCTTGAACTTGGCTATCTCCTGTTCAGAACTTCCAGTCAGCAGTATGTCATCAACATATAAACACACCAGAGTCATATTGCCTTCAGAAGTATATTGAACATAAACACCGTACTCCATCTCACATTTCTGAAAGCCTTGCTTCTTGAAAAATGAATCAATCTTCTGATTCCAAGCTCTGGGCGCTTGTTTCAATCCATATAGAACTTTGTATAATCTGTACACCATCCCTTCCTGATTCTTTTTCACAAATCCAGGAGGTTGTGACACGTAAACTTCTTTTTCTAATGGACCGTTCAGAAATGCAGATTTTACATCTAAATGCATCAGAGGCCAATTCATGTTAGCAGTTATTGCAATCACCATTCTGATTGTTTCATGTCTTGCTACAGGTGCAAACACTTCAGAATAATCTAGCCCAAGTTTCTGTAGAAATCCTCTGGCTACCAACCTTGCTTTATGTTTGCCAATTGAACCATCTGGCTTTAACTTCTTCTTGAAAACCCATCTGACGTTGATGGATTTCTTGTCTTTTGGAAGTTCTATCAGCTTCCAAGTCTTGTTTCTCTCTATAGCATCAAGTTCTTCTTTCATGGCTTTCAGCCAGAGCTTCTGCTTAAGAGCCTCTTCTGTACTTATGGGTTCAGAGTCTACTATGATGGCACACTGAATAACTTCTCCTTCAGAGTCTACTTCAGTGTCTTGCAGCATGTCAAATTCTGCATATCTTCTGGGGACGTCTCTTATTCTTTGTGGTCTCTGAACTTGTTCAGAGTCTTGAGCTTTAGAGTTTCTAGCTTCAGATGATTGACTTCCTCCAGAGCTTTGACCATCTTTAGAGTCTGGCATATTTCCAGAGTCTGAATTGCCACCAAAATCTGGATTGCCATCAGAGTCTGGGTCATCAGAGTCTGGATCATCAGAGTCACCTACATCTTCTGAGTCTTCTCCAGAGTCTGAATCACTATCAGAGTCAGAGTCAATGTCAGAGTTCTGACCTTTCTTCAGAAGTTCTAACATCAGAATCAGAGTGAGACTTATCCCAATTCCAAACTTATGATTCCTTCACAATCACATCTCTGCTGAATTCAATTTTATTGGTTTCTGGACAATAGAGCTTGTATGCACCTGTACTGTGGTACCCTATCAGAATCATCACTTTGCTTCTATCATCCAGCTTCTGGAACATGTTTATAGAAAACAGAACCAAACACCTTCAGATGACTAACACTTTGCTTATCTCCAGTCCACTTCTGCATTGGAACTATTTCCTTCAACTTCTTCATAGGACATCGGTTGAGTACATACGTTGCAGTGGCAACAACTTCTCCCCAGAGCTTCTGAGGAAGCCTCTTCTCCTTTAGCATGCTTCTCACCATATCAAGTAAAGTACGGTTTCTTCTTTCAGCAAGACCATTGTGTTGAGGGGTATAAGGAGCAGTAACCTCATGCTCAATTCCATTCTCCTCACAGAACTTCTGGAACTCTTTGGAGTTATACTCACCTCCACCGTCAGTTCTAAGAATCTTCAACTTCTAACCACTCTGATTCTCATCCTTCATTCTGAACTTCTTGAATTCATCAAACACCTCGTTTTTAAACTTAATAAGGGATACCCATGTCATTCTTGTGAATTCATCAACAAACAACACAAAGTATTTATTCCCTCCAATCGATGCTACTGGAAATGGACCACACACATCAGAATGTACAACTCCCAAGGCATGTTTTGCTCTTGGAGCAGCTTCTGACGCAAATGGCAATTGTGGTTGTTTTCCTTCCATGCAAACTTTGCATGACTTTTCAGGCTTCTTAATTGCAGAAATTCCATGTACCAACTTCTTTGAATTAAGATGTTTTAAGCTTCTGAAATTCAAATGACCGAATCTTCTATGCCACAACTCACTCTCCTTCATAGCACTTGTTGCACTAAGACATTCTGAGTCTGCAGTTCTGACATTCACCTTGAATGTTCTATTCCTTCCCTGTTCTGACTCCATAATCAACTTCTGATTGCAGTCATACAACTTCAGAAGATTGTCCTTCATGGTAACTGAAAAATCTTTCTCAATTAATTGTCCCACACTCATCAGATTGCTTCTGATGCCAGGTACATACCACACGTTCTGAATCAATGCTGTTTTTCCATTGTTCATAATCACTCTGACATTTCCCATACCTTACGCATTAAGATATTTGTCATCAGCACATCTGATCTTTGTTCTCTTTTCAGAGTCAAAGTCAACCAGCCATTTCTTATTTCCAGTAAGATGATTTGAACAGCCAGTGTCCATATACCACCAGTCTATCAGATCCATATCATCAGATTCAGAGGCCATCAATAGCACAGATTCGTCATCAGAACTTCCGGCTATGTTTGCTTCTTCTGATTTTCTCTCCTTGTTTGACCAACAATCTCTAGCAAAGTGACCAAACTTCTTACAACAGTAACATTGGATTTTCTTCTTGTCATACTTCTCTTTTCCCTTCTGAGCATTCTTTTGTCTATCAGAGGTTGAGCTTTCTGACTTCTGACCACCATTAGATCTTCTCCTGGCTTCTAACTACTTCTGATACCTCCTATCAGAAGTTACTTTCAGAGCCTGCTGCTCTACTTCCTTTTCAGAAGTTCTCTCAGTCAAACGTAACTCTTGCGCTTCTAGACTGCTCTGCAGCTCTTCAATTCTCATGGTGCTCAGATCTTTGGAATGCTCTATTGCTACCACAATGTAATCAAATTGAGAGGTAAGGGATCTCAATACTTTCTCCATGATTGCTTCTTCAGAAAAAGTTTCTCCACACGCCTTCATCTCATTAGTGATCAGAATCATTCTGGAGATGTATTCAGAGACTTTCTCATTATTCTTCATGTTGAGATTCTCATATTGCTTTCTCAAGAACTGAAGCTTCACCTTCTTCACTGATGCGTCACCACCATAACATCTCACCAGTGTGTCCCATGCAGCCTTTGTTTTCGTTGAATCTGCAATCTTCTCAAACACATTTACATCCACACATTGATGAATAAAGAACAATGCTTTTTGATCCTTCTTCCTTACTTCCTTCTGCGCGTTTTTTTGTTCATCCGTCGCATCTGCTACTACCGGAACATAACCATCAGTTACAAGATCTAGAACATCTTGAGCACCAAATAGTACACGCATTTGGATCATCCAATGATTCCAGTTTTTACCGTCAAATACTGGAAGTTTAGTGTTCATGTTTCCGTTTCCATTCATCTTCTATCTTGCACAGTACATTCAGATTTCTCACACAGTGTTTCCCAACCCACAGAATTAAAATTCTGATCATATTTTGTTCAAGATTCAGCACGAATTTAAGAAACAAAATTAAACACACAAGGCCTCATGTTCACTCGTGTTTCCCGTGTTTTCCAATGAATCCGAACCGGAGCTCTAGATACCATTTGTTTGTGCAAAGGTGAATAAATGATGAACATAGGAAATATTCTATTAAAGAGAATGACGACTACACAACACACTTGACATTACAATGATTACAACCCTATTTATAAGCTAAAAACTAGGGTTACTAGAATAAGATAAAATACTAAAATACCCTCTAACAAACTTAGGGACTAAGTAATAGTACAACTAAATATGAATTACTTCTAATAAAATGGAAGACCTTGGAGGATATTATGCAAGAGTTGAATTTTCCTACAAAATTTATCAACTGGATTATGCTAAGTGTGTCTTATGTGTCTTATAGGTACTACATAAATGGCAAGCATTCTAATCTGCTGAAGGCAAGGAGAGGTCTCAGACAAGGAGATCCTATTTCCCTTCTTCTCTTAATGCTAGTTATGGAGTATCTCCATAGATGCTTAGGGAAATTGAAGAATAAGCCTGATTTCAACTTTCACCCTAAGTGTGAAAAGCTGAATTTAATCAACATATCTTTTGTCGATAACCTTATATTGTTCTTTAGAGGAGATTCTACTTCTGTGAATATTCTGATGGAAGAGTTCGAGCAGTTCTCAGAGGCAACTGGTTTAAAGGCTCATCCTGCCAAGTGCAAATTGTATTTTGGGGGAGTTCACCAAACAACCCAGGATGACATTATGCAGAACACAGGTTTTTCTAAAGGTGATCTTCCTTTTAAATACTTAGGAGTCCCTTTGGATAGTAGGAAAATCTCTGTGCTGAATTGTATGCCTCTTATAAACAGGATTGTAGGGAAAATCACTCACTGGACATCTAAGCTTTTAAGCTATGAGGTAGACTACAACTCATAAACAATGTCCTTTTTGCTGTCTCAAATTATTGGCTGCAGGTTTTCCCTCTCCCTCATAAAGTCACTAAATAGATTGAAGTTATTTGTAGGAGCTACCTTTAGAGAGGATCTAATAACATCAGCAGGAAGGCTTCAATTTCTTGGGACAAGTTTTGTGATCCTAAAAAAGTTGGAGGTCTCAATGTTACTGCTTTAAAAGAGTGGAATCAAGCCACTCTGGGTAAGATGCTTTGGAATATACATGCTAAACAAGACAAGTTGTGGATTAGGTGGATTAACATGTACTACCTTAAAGGGTGTGAGGTTATGGACTGGGTGATTCCTAGTTCATGTTCCTGGGTTATCAAGAAAGTTGTGAAGAGTAGAGATAAAGTGGGGTCTACAGAGTATTGGAAAACGATTCAGAATGAGGGTTAGTACAAAACTTCAAAAATAATATCAAGAACTCAGAGGTAGAAAAGATCATGTTGCTTGGAGAAAATCAATTTAATATAAATATACAAATAAACACTGATGTAAGAAAAATTATATTATGAAATACTTTTTACTTTATTAGTTACAATGTCTTAGAAATAACTTTTAAAAAGTGTTAAGTAAATGCAAAAAACACATATGCTATTTGTTTATAAAAAAAATATTATTATTTGGAATTTGATCCCATAAAATAGAAATTATGAGCAAAACTATTTAATAAACCAATTGAAATTGAATTAAGACTATATTCCAAAAGCAAATAAACGAACCTCACAAATAGATAAAATAGATAAAAGAAGAAGAGTGACAGAGATTAATATATATGGAGAAAGAGATAACACATAGAGATTTTACTCTGATTCTTTGTCAACAATAACAAAAGTAAAAAATGTAGTTGGTTTGTGGTGTAGATAAGGTTATTAAATAGAGGTTTTGGTATTTATTTTTAGGCAATGAAGTAGTGGGATTAATTGAAAGTTATTATTATTTATTATTTAACTAATGTGTAACTGGTAGAGAGGTAAGTGAGATACAACCCTATCTTGATAGAGGACTAAGAGCATTTTTAATGGGAGCAACTAAATTGGATGAACTAAGTTATTTTACGTGGGTCCAAATTGACATGAAGGATTTAAGCAATCCAAAATTGAATTAAGAAGTTTTTACTTTAATGGTGATTGTTTATAAGAAATTCAAACTTGGTATTAAATGGTTAATAAAAATCTATTATTTATGTTAAATAATTAATAAAAATCTATTATTTAAGTTAAATAATGGATTAGAGTACGTTGCTTGTGTAGAGCACGTAAACTAGTTTTAAAGCATCCCATATACCATGCAGCTCTACTATAATGCAAATTCCTTATTACTAACGTAAGCTATACAAAATTTTGGTTTAACAATTATGCGTTAAAGTTGCTCTAATGTAGTGTATGGTTTAGTGGATAGAGTATTATTTAATTAATTTGTAAAAGAATGAAAAAGAAATATAATGAAGTAATGCGGTTAGTGGGAAGTTATTTAATCTTTTTTTTTATAATCAAAATTATATTCAACTTGGTTCAAGGGGATCCATCATCCATCAAAGAGGTAATCTATACAAAAACATCATAAAGGATGACAAGAAACAAAAATACAGTACCAACAAGACTAATATCCACCCCTACAAAAAAATCAAAAGGTCTTTTGCACAATTTATGATACTTACATTTAATCTTGTTCCTATAAGATATATCCAACCACCACCAAGACATATGAGTGATTCTAAAGAAAATCTCTTTAGGGACAGCGAAACTATCATTGAAAATTACTTGATTCCTATACCACCAAAGAATCCAACAAGTAGCCAATCATATTAAGAGTGCATACTGTTTTGACAGATAACCTTCAAATGATTCCAACAAGTGCTCGACAAAAGTCGTAGCTATGGATACCTCACACCCCAACCAATTTTCCACTTCTTGCCACACCAATTTAGTTTTTAGAGATGTAAGGAATAAATGATCTAGATTTTCATCAGCGCGAAAACACATAACACATACCTTATCATGCTCATTATATATTACACCTCTAGTCTCCAAGTTTGAACGCGTCGATAATCGATTTAATATAAGTCTCCATCGAAAAATATTAATCTTTAATGGAGTCTTGGTTCCCCACAAAAGACTTAAAGCTAATAATTCCTTTTGATCCAATGGCAGAGAATTTTCAACACCTGCTAAAGTGGAGTAGTAGACATTGGTAGTAAAATTGTTGCAATTACCCGTGGACCAACTTATAGAATCTTCACAGTCACGGATTGGTGACATATCATCGAAGTGCAATAGCATGTTGTCAAGTTCTTGCACTAAAAGATCAGTCAGCTCCAAAAGTTGTTCGCTCAAATTCCATTTCCATCGATCACCCTCCCAAAATCCACACTCTTTCACAATAAAAATTTTGATGGCAGAGGCTTCGAACAGATTCAGGAAAGATGTGTTGAGGGAGTATCATAACCAATTAGCATGCCAAAATGAAGTATATGCTCCACCTTCCAAATTCTATGACATCCGTTTAAGGAATCCGTCTTCTAGATATGAATCACCCAACCTAATTAAATCTTTCCACCAATTAGATTTCATCCTTACATTTATGTCAACATTTTTCGTGAGTATTCTATGCCTAATATTACCATATTTCACTTCAAGGATTCCACTCCATAACACATTTGGCTCGTGAAGGATTCTCCATAACCATTTCATCAGCAAAGCTTTATTAAAAGTAGCTACGTCTTTGATTCCCAAACCACATATCTTCTTACTTTTGCATACCATCGACCACCTCACCCACAAGATCACTTCTTTCTCCACAGCTCTATTCCATAAGAATTTTCTTTGAATAACCTGAATCTCTTTTAAAACCTTACCTGGCGTCTTAAAGAACGATAAATGGTGTATAGGCATATTGGTGAGAACCGATTTAATCAACGTAACCCTTCCTCCTATTGAAAAAAACCTCCCTTTACAAGAAGATAGTCGTGCCTTTATACAATCAATGGTTGGTTTCCAAAAATAGCCCCTTATATGATTCCCTCCAATAGTCAAACCAAGAAATTTGAAAGGTAGTTTTCCTATTTTGCAAGCCAAGAAATGAGAGGAAGCCTCCAAGAGTAATTCATCAACTCCAACTCTAATTAAGTTACTTTTCCAAAAATTCATCTCCAGACTATATATTAATTTAAAACCTCTGAGAATTGCTTTGATTCCCCACGAATTTGACCAGGAGTTGTCACACATAATTATCGTATCATTAGCAAACTGTAGAACGTTTCTTGAAGCCACTTCGATTGTCGACACACTACTAAACATATTTTTACTAACAACCCTTATAATCAATAGTGCCAAACATTCCATAACCAATGTAAACATAAACAGAGACAAGGGATCTCCCTGTTGGAGGCTTTGTCTCGCCTTAAAATAGCTAGTTGTACTCCCATTGATCAGAACAAAGAGAAAGGAGTTAAGAATTGTACCCTTCATCCATTTGATCCATGTTTCTCCAAAGTTCATATCCTCTAGCACCTTAATCAAGATTCCCCAATCAACGTAATCATATGCTTGAGAGAAATCCACCTTGAGTAAAAGACATGACTTCTTCTTTTTATTCAATAGATCAATAACTTAATTTGCAACCACAACACCATCAAGAATTTGACGCCCATGACTAAAAGTCGTTTGTGAGGAGGATACAAGTTTTCCAATTACAGAACTCAATCTTCTAGCCAACATCTTAACCATCACCTTGTAAATATTTCCAATTAAAGTTATAAGTCTGAATTCGTCTAAGTTTTGCGGATTATCGCTTTTAGGAATGAGAGCCATAAAGGAGGAACATATCACTTTAGGGAAGGTAGTTGTACTATTGAACTCTTGAATACAATCGACAACATTCTTCCCAATCATACTCCAACAATTTTTAAGAAAATCTAGATTAAAACAGTCGGGTCCCGAACTTTTGTTACCTTCGCAGCAATTGATGGCCTGAAGGATCTCCTCACTAGAAAAAGGCTCCTGAAGTTTGGCATTATCATATTGGGATATTTTTGATAACTCCGTTAGATGCACATCAAGTCTGCGCCTTTCAAAGTCTTGAAATTTTGCTACAAAGTGATCTTTGATGGTTTGCTTAATAATAGAAACATCCTCCACAACTTCTGAGCCAATGTTATCTATTGAAATAGTATTCATCCTTGATCTAGAATTAATCAACGCATGATATTATTATTATTATTATTATTATTATTATTATTATTATTATTATTATTATTATTATTATTATTATTATTATTATTATTATTATTATTATTATTATTATTATTTGAGAGATATTGGATCGAACTCTAGTATGGTCAAAGTCGGTTCGCGAGTAATGCGTGTTGTAGTCGAAGTTTGTTCTAACATGTATTAGTCAATATTTCTAGGTTGTTAGCTTGGGTCTTGCTTGTAAGCCAAATTGTTTTAGTTAGCCTGTCCCCTAAGTTAGCTTGTAACGAGTAATTGTTAAAAAAAACCATTAGGTTAGTGTGCTATTTTTATTATAAATAGCATGTTAGTCTCTCATCTTGGTATGAGGAAAAATAGGAAGATAAAATCCTAATTTCAAGAGAGAAAGAGAGAGAGGTTATTTTGTTATTCTTGTATACTTGTAATCTTGTTCTAAGAGTAAGAAAAGAATAACAGTTTATAACCATTCCTTGTTGTCTTACCTTGTTTTCTTTGTTAACCTTAACCTTTGTGTGTTTCTTGGTCATAAAGAAACCTTTTATATTTTGTTTCAAGACATTCGACTCACAACAAATTGGTGCGGTGAGCGTGGAGAAAATGACTTCAACAAACTATGAGATTGAAAAGTTCACCAGAGTGAACGGCTTCGGTTTGTGGCGCTTAAAGATGAAAACCCTACTGGTTCGGCAGGGTTGTTTGGAAGTGTTGAAGGGAGATGCAGCCATGTACGTTGCGTTAACGGCAAAAGAAAAGACGGGCATGATTGAGAAATCCCACAACGCAATATTGTTAAGCCTTGGTGATAAGATTCTTCGACAAGTATCAAAGGAGACTACAACATCGGGATTATGGGTGAAACTTAAAAGTTTGTACATGACCGAATCTCTGATGAATCGACTCTACCTGAAGCAAGCTTTGTATTAATTTAAGATTAGTGAAGACAAAGTGTTGGCTGAGCAGTTGGATATGTTCAACAAGCTGATTCTTGATCTTGAAAATATTGATGTGAAGATCGATGATGAAGATCAAGCACTGTTGTTGTGTGTTTTTCCCAAAACACATGCTCACTTAAAAGGAACTCTCTTGTATGGAAGGGGGTCCTTGATCTTTGAAGAAGTTCAATCAGCCTTGTATTCAAAGGACTTGAATGAACTAAAGGAGCATAAACCTTCGACGGTGGGCGAAGGTTTGACCGTTAAGGGAAAATTCTTGTGAAAGGATGGTAAGTTCAACAATAAGAAAGGTAAAACTCAACAGAAGTCTTATAGTGGCGAAACATCTGGTATTCGATGTTATCATTGTAAGAAGGAGGGTCACAAAAGAAAGGTGTGTCCTGAACGCCTGAAAGATTATGGAGGTAATGGCAACGTAACCATTGTTCAAGATGACTTTGACTCATCTGATGTTCTTGTGGTTTCAAGTGGCGACTCGAGAAAAGAGTGGATTATAGATTCAGATTGCACTTGGCATATGACTCCAAACAAAGAATTGTTCGAGGAGCTATATGATCAAGATGGTGGATTTGTGCTGCTGGGAAACAACAAATCTTGCAAAATTGCAGGTATTGGATCTGTGAGATTCAAGCTCCATGATGAGTCAATAAGATTATTGATTGAAGTCAGGTATGTACCTGACTTGAAGAGAAGTTTGATTTCTCTTGGTGAATTCGACAGAAAGGGATATGTTTTTCAAGGAGAGAAAAGTATCCTAAGAGTCATGAAAAGGTCGAAGGAAGTCTTGAGAGGCGTGAAGAAACAAAACTTGTATACCCTTGAGGCTGAGGTTGTAAGTGGTTCGACAAATGTTGTATCCACAAAACCTGTGTCGAAGATAGAATTATGTCACATGAGATTAGGCCATGTCAGCAAAAGAGGTCTGGTCGAATTGAGGAAGCAGAACCTGCTAGGAGGTGACAAAGTCGAAAAGTTGGAGTTTTGTGAATCTTGTGTATTTGGTAAATCCTGTAGGGCGAAGTTTAACAAAGGCAGACAAAAAATACATGGATCCCTGGATTACATTCATGCTGATCTTTGGGGACCTGCAAGAAATCCTTCACACTTAGGTGCAAGATATTTTTTATCCATCGTTGATGACTATTCCAGAAAGTTATGGGTATTCATTCAGAAGACGAAGGATGAAACTTTTGAGAATTTTAAAAGTTGGAAGATTCTGGTCGAAACTCAAACTAGCAGAAAGGTTAAGAGGTTGAGAACCGACAATGACCTTGAATTCTGCAACGAAGCGTTCGACAATTACTGTATTGATTCTGGGATTGCAAGGCATAAGACTGTAGAAGGTACTCCTTAACAAAATGGCTTAGCTAAAAGATTCAATCGAACAATCCTTGAAAGGGTTAGATGCATGTTGGTTAATGATGGATTGAAGAAGGTGTTTTGGGCTGAAGTTGTTTCGACAATAACTTAGCGAATAAACAGATGTCCTTCGACTTCCTTGTGAATGAAGACACCTGAAGAAGATTGGTCGGGACATCCACCTAGTCTTGACAAATTGAGAGTATTTGGCTGCGTGGCCTCATTATGCCAAAATTGACTTTTAGCAGCGCATACAAAGACAACGCTTTTAGGAAAAGCGCTGCTAAAGAGTAATAAAAAAAAGAAAAAAAACAGCATACCTTAGACAACGCTTTTAGGAAAGCGCTGTTAAAGGGCTGCTAAAGGCATGGGCTAAGACAACGCTTTGGTAAAGTGCTGCTGGAGATTGGTCCTAAGAAAGCGCTTTTCTAAAGCGCTGCTGTAGGGTGTGCCAAAGAAAGCGCTTTCCTTCTAAAGCGCTGCTATATCCACGGGCTAAGACAACGCTTTTGAAGCGCTGTTGTAGGTATTAAAAAGCGCTGTCATAGGTGTTATTATTATTAAAATAAAATATCACAGAATTTTAAAGAAAGCGCTTTCCTTATAAAGCGCTGCTATATGATTTTTAAAGAAAGCGCTTTTAGAAGCGCTGCTGTAGGTATTAAAAAGCACTGCCATAGGTGTTATTATAATTAAATTAAAATATCATAGAATTTTTTAAAGAAACATAACACATTGCTAGCTCGCGTGCGTACGTTCTTCATTCTTTCTTTCTCCTCTCTGCGAACCAGAACCCTATTCACCACGACCGACCGTCGCCCTCCTCCGTCCAACTGTCGTGCCTCCGTCGCCCACCTCCGTTCAGCCTGTGTTGCATATCTCCTTCATTTGATCGTCCGTTTTTGACAGCCTCTGTAGCGCATTTCTACCATTGTTACGGTATTTGAAGTTTTTCATTTTGCATTTTTCTGGATTATTGTTTTAGTATTTCATTGTTCTGGATTATATGATGTTAGTGTTACTTCTTTTCTGAATTATTGATTTGTTTTTGTTGATACCGTTGATGAGAACAACTCTTTTGATATTGGCTTGAGTTTTGTATACAAGGTGTTTGTTGAAATGTGATAACACGAAATCATATAGATATTTTCATGCATAATTCAACTAAAAGCTAACCATTTTCGATCCGATTTCGGGTTATTTCCGTGTATTTGTCTGATGTTTTGCATGTATTCAACGATCACGTCTAAACAAGGCAACATGAAGAAAAAGAGCAATCTCAGATGAAACATGGACGAAAAAGGAGTGAAAACACAATGAAAAGCGCAGCAATCAGTTTTTGCTGATGTGACGACCGTCACAGCTTCATGACGACCGTCACACGGGTGACGACCGTCACACCTTGTGACGACCGTCATGCAGGCAAAAACGCCCCACTCAGATTACACGTCAAAAGAGCAGTTCCAATTCCCATTAAGTGGACCACTACTCCCTAAATTATCTGCCTCAAAGTCCATCATCATCAGAGATAACCGTTGGGATTCCACTTCTATAAAAAGGGAAGCAGAGGACTTTAAAAAGGGTGCTGCATTCATACCACGAAGTGCTGCCAAATTTAATTTCCAGAGCAACTTACTTTCCAGTTTTTATTTGTATTCATTTCCCTTATTTCCCTTTGCATTTTCTTATTCCCATTTCCGCTCTTTTGTAATTGCTATTGCACTGTACGATCAAATTGGCACTAAAGACCAGAATCCTGCCAACATCTGTGGAGGATCTGCCCAAAGGCCAATTGGCATTATTTACAGGTTTTCATTTTTATCGACTTCTGTTTTATTATAATGCAATCTATTATTTATTATTATTATTTATGTTTTGTTTTTCCCAATTCCATGTCTAGCTAAACTTAGGTAATCGATATGTAGTAATAATTCGAATGGGATTTGATAACTCTTGTTTGAAAACTTTCTTTTCACAAAAGTAATTTATGGTCTGAGTGTTTAAAATTGATTCACTGAATAAACTTCGTCGCGAAAGCGAGAACTTATTTAAAAGTAGTTTTGCCACGAAAGTGGGAAATTAATTAAGATACGAACCAACAAGCGAAAGCTGCGGTAAGGTCAGATAGTAAACACTAGGCATTGGTTTTAATAACAGCGAAAGCACTTTAAAATGAATTAGAACTTAGAGATTTCCAAAAAATAATTTTAACCCCGAACGGGATACGAAAGTGTACGTTTGGCCCTTAGGATTATGATTAGCGTCAATAACCATCGTGAGA
Organism: Lathyrus sativus; assembly: GCA_963859935.3. Lineage (NCBI taxonomy): Eukaryota > Viridiplantae > Streptophyta > Magnoliopsida > Fabales > Fabaceae > Lathyrus > Lathyrus sativus. Next base: position 55,636,503 of record OZ012735.1, on the reverse strand, counting down.
CGAGAGTCTTCGAATCTCCATTTTCTGCTTAAATAAACTGTGAAAATTATTTCATACACCAGTAATTTATCAAATCCCTGAAGAACACAATTACTACGTATCGATTCAATTAATTAAAATCTAAATAGTAATCTTAGTTCCCTCTTTTAGTGACAATCTTATTCCCTTAAAACATATTCTACCTAGCTAAACATAGTAACTCCCGAGAACACTAGTTTGATTACGAGTCTCTGTGGGATCGATATCTTTTATTACTACGCGATAGACTGTGCACTTGCAGTTAGTTGTATTAGACATAGAAAGTCGCGATCAAAATGCCACAATGAATTTACTTATGTTAACTTTCATTATATCTAGCCGTATACAAGGTGTTTGTTGAAATGCCACACCTTATATGAGTTCTTTTTACTAATAATTTTTATTATTGTTGCCTACAAATCTTATTTGAAATTGGCATTCTGATAAATTTTGTTTGCTCAATGGTTTTTTAGATTATGTTGCCTTAGAAGCTTCACACTATTTGTGATTCAGATGAAAGCTTTAAGTTTATGTTAATCTTGAAGTTTATTTATTTTCCTTAATCCTTATTAGTAACTGAAGACATTGTCAGTTTATTAGTATATTTTGCTGACCAGTTTAAGTGAATATAATTTTTGTTTGTTATGCTCATTTATTGAATAGCAAATTATTTTTGAAGTAATCTACTAAATCTATCTATATGTATATAAAAATAATAACTTATTGACTCTTGTTCTTGTAGATCAAGATTCTATTCGGCTTCTTGCTGTTGAGGGTTGTGCAGCTCTTGGAAAATTGTTAGAGCCTCAAGATTGTGTGGCACATATTCTTCCTGTTATAGTCAATTTTTCTCAGGTATATTGAGTATTAATAATATTATGTGGGAAGATTTCCATTTTGTACCATCTTGCTAATTTAGTAACATTTAATTTACCAAAATAGTATAAGAAAATAATTTTGTTCAACGCAAAGAACATCATTTATCATCCTAAAGCACATATAAAGTGTACTATTGTCTAATTTTTACACTTTATATGAGTTCTTTTTACTAATAATTAATATGTTAGTAAAAATTGTATAAAATTTTAGATAAATATAAACTCAAGTTATATAAAATTTTAGAAAATCTTAGATAAATATAAAATTATATAAAATTTTAATTAATTAATATGTTAGTAAAAATTGTAAAAATTGTATATGAGTTCATATTAATTGCAAATTAATTAATTTTATTGCAAAAATTATTTAATGTTGATGATGTTATTAATTTTGTCTGATATAGGGGTTACCTGTGAAGAGCAAGGTTGTGATCGTTTCCAAGCATCCTACTGTGTAGCTTTCTTAGAAGTTGGTGATTTCTTTACAGGTATTATCTGTTTTTGTTTAACTTTCATAGTTTAGTTTAGACTACTCAATTAGTATGGATAAAAAATGGATGTCTGCTAGTCGATTGTCAAAAGAGTACGAGAATGGGGTATCAAAGTTCGTTAAGTTTGCTATTGAACACGCCAAAGACCCCAGTAGGATCGCATGTCCTTGCTTAGGTTGCTGTTATGGGCGTCGAATTGACGCTGTTCAGTTGGAATCTCATTTAATGAGACATGGAATTGATCGAAGTTACACATGTTGGACATTACATGGTGAGATAAGTAACGAGAATGTTGAACCCCTGAATAATACGACCTGTGCTTCAAAGGACAATGGCAGGGATACATATGATTGCGATCGAGTCGAAGAGATTGCAGAAGCACTTGAAGAAGATCTTCAAGATTGTCCCAAGATGTTTGAGAGGTTGGTAAGCAATGTAGAGAAACCGTTGTATAAAGGTTGCACTACTTTCACAAGATTGTCTGCGGTATTAAAGTTGTACAACTTAAAGGCAGGTAATGGATGGTCGGATAAAAGTTTCACAGAGTTGTTAGCCCTACTTCAAGAGATACTTCCGGAGGATAATGTTCTTCCCAGTTGAACCTATGAAGCTAAAAAATGTTATGCTCTATTGGCATGATCTATGATAAGATACATGCTTGTCCAAATGATTGTATTTTGTTTCGAAATGAATATACATTATTAAACGAGTGTCCTAAATGCGGTGTATCTCGGTATAAGAAAAAGTTGTCACTAACAAAAGTCTTATGGTATTTTCCTATAATTCCGAGATTCAGACGCATGTTTCATAGTGAAACAGACGCAAAACACTTGACTTGGCATGCAGATGATAGAATTATAGATGGGAAGTATCGACATCCGGCAGATTCACCACAGTGGATGAAAATTGATAATGATTATCCTGATTTTGGAGAAGAAGCTAGAAACCTTCACTTGGCATTATCGACTGATGGAATGAATCCGCATGGTCTGCAGAGTATCTCACATTCCACCTGGCCTGTAATTATTATGATTTATAACCTACCTCCATGGCTATGTATGAAGTGTAAGTACATGATGTTATCTATGTTAATTTCTGGCCCTAAACAACCAGGGAATGACATAGACGTATATTTGATACCTTTAATTGAAGACTTAAAGAGTTTGTGGAAGAACAGTGTGGAGGTTTATTATGGATATATAAAATAAAGTTTCAATTTGAGGGCGATGTTGTTTGGCACAATTAATGATTTTCCAGCATACGTAAATCTATCGGGGTATAGCATTAAAAGTCAATGTGCGTGTCCTATCTGTGAAGAAAACACAGATTGGACGCGGTTAGAATTTGGTCAGAAGAATGTCTTTCTTGGTCATCGTAGATTCTTAAATTCTAGTCATCACTACCGTGAGTGGAGAAAAGCATTCAATGGAAATTCAGAACAACGTAGAGCTCCACCTACATTGACAGGCGAACAAATTTTTGAAAAGGTGAAAGATGTGAGTACTCAGTTTGGCAAGCCTTTTCCACATACTATTGTCACACGTGGGTGGAAGAAGAGGTCAATTTTGTTTGAGTTGCCGTATTGGAAGTCGTTGTATGTAAGACATTTTCTTGATGTTATGCATATTGAAAAAAATGTATTTGGAAGTGTTATTGGTACGTTACTCAATATACAAGGAAATTCTAAGGATGGTCTTAAAGCAAGGAAGGACTTGGTAGCAATGGGAATAAGAAATGAATTAGGACCCTTGAAGAAAGGAAATCGCACATATCTACCACCTGCTGCTTATACTTTATCTAGAAAGGAGAAAAAGATATTGTGTAAGTTTCTGAGTGAAGTTAAAGTTCCATAAGGATACTCTTCAGATATTAGAAGACTTGTTTCTATGAAAGACCTCAAGTTAAAGAGTTTAAAGATACATGATTGCCATATTATAATGGAACACTTTCTACCAATAGGTATACGTTCTATTTTGCCAGAAAAAGTGAGAGGCGCAATAACTAAATTGTGTTTTTTCTTCAGGTCAATTTGTAGTAAGGTGATCGATCCTGCGATCTTACCATCATTGCAAAAAGAAATAGTTATTACTTTGTGTGAGCTTGAAATGTATTTTCCTCCATCATTTTTTGACATAATGGTACATCTAGTTGTCCATCTTGTGAAAGAGACACAATTGTGTGGACCAGTTTATATGAGATGGATGTACCCAGTTGAACGTTATATGAAAATATTGAAAGGGTATGTGAAAAACCGAAGCCGACCAGAGGGATGTATTGTTGAACGATACATTGTTGAAGAAGCTATTGAGTTTTGTACTGAATATTTGTCCAATGTTCAATCCATTGGCCTCCCAAAATCTAATGTTGTTGAAAAAATAGTAGGTAAACAGTTAATTCGAAATAAAGTTGTGACAGTTTCAAGGGATGAACGGGAGCAAGTGCATTTGTATGTTCTGCACAATGATATTGAGGTTGAGCCGTATGTTGAAATGCACAAGGACGTTCTCCGATGTTTAAATCTGAATCGAAATGAAAATTGGATAGTACGTGAGCACAATCGAAGTTTTATAACATGGTTCAAGGATCATATTTTTTCAAAGTTTTATTCTGATCTCGCTTCAATAACAGAAAGGTTGAGATGTTTAGCATATGGTCCAAGTTTGCATGTGTTTTCTTATAGTGCATACGCAATTAATGGATACACATTTTATACCAAAGAACAAGATTATTAGAGTACAATGCAAAATAGTGGTGTCACCGTGCTTGCCGAAGCAATGCACATTTCAAGTGTGAAGGACTTAAACCCCAAATATGTGAATCTGTCGTATTTTGGTGTTATCGAGCACATTTGGGTGTTTGATTATGAAAAGTTTCAGATTCCTATCTTTGGATGCAAGTGGGTTGAAAATAATAGTGGCATACGAATGGATAAGTCAGGATTTTTGCAAGTGGATCTTAATAAGGTGGGGTACAAAGATGAGCCTTTTATTCTAGCCACGCAAGCTAAACAAGTATTCTATGTCACTGATCCGACAAGTACGAAATGGTCTATAGTTCTTTTTTCCAACAAAGTAATCGATGATAACATTGGAGACAAGGGGGATGTTGGTGTTGAGAAGGAATCTTATATTATAGATGATCCAGATGAGAATATTATAGCGGACGAATCATATATTAGAAATGATCATAACGAGGGAATTTAGATCAATCCATCTGTCCGTGTTGTTAAGAGACAAGTAAACCACGTTCCAACTAAGAAAAGAAAGATATCTTAGTGACAAAGGTACTTGTTAAATTACATATTGTCTCATTGAATAAAATTACATATTTCTATCATGCAATGCAATTACATATTATGTCATTCAATAAAATTATGTATGTGTTTCTCTTATTTATACATTTCTTATATATATATATATATATATATATATATATATATATATATATATATATATATATATATATATATATATATATATATATATATATATATATATATATATATATATATATATATATATATATATATATATATATATATATATATATATATATATATATATATATATATATATATATATATCTTATTTACATATTTGCATGTCATTCATTTGATACTTTGGTTTTTCTGAATTACAGGTATTATGGCCAATAATGAGGAAACACCACATGATGGAAACTAAACAACAAAAGACATTGAAGGCGATATCAAAAGAGGAATAACGATTATGAAAAAAATCATCCGTTCGAGACATAAGGGTGTTAAGTATGATGTGCATTGGAATGAAAAAGATCAATTAGTTGAGCCTAACGGTGCGATGCTGACAAGTTACATTGGAGCACTTGTACGTTCGCAAATTCCGATTACTTACGATAATTGGAGAATTGAGTCACTAAAACCGGTTAAAGACAAAATTTGGAGCAAGATACAGGTATGATACTTGATTATTTTTAATTATGTTGACGGTTACATCTTTAAATTAATTATACTAACATGTTATATGTATGTGTATTTGTTTGCAGAGATCTTTTAATATTGATGATTGCAAAAGAAAATATTGTCTTCAATTGGCCGGTAAACGACTGAGGGGATTCAGAGCGTTTTTAACGAACAAGTTTCTCAAAGATTCTGATGGAAACTTTATTCACTCGGAGCGTCCAAAGAAGTACGCTGATCTGATTTTGGAAGAAGAATGGGAGACATTTGTTGCGAAGCAAAGAACCAAAGAATTTTTAGTAAGTACAACTTATCATGAATAATGTGTAGTATATATACTTCTTCCACAAGAGTTCTGATATGACTTAAACTTGTTTTTTCAGGTTGTGAGTGGCGTTAATCGGCAACAGGCATCAAAACCCGCGTATCCATACAAAAAAGGGCGTTTGGGATATGCACGCTTAGAACAAAAAATAGTAAGTATATATAAATGCTTTAATATGATATAGTTACCAAAATTAGTAAGTATATATAATAGGATATGAATGGTTTATTATCCATCTTAATGCGCAGATAGAAGAGGAGAAAAGTGATGCGACGTCTCTTCCGGACCATGTTGTGTGGAAGGCTGCCCGTGTGGGAAGAGATGGAGTCGTTCAGGAAGTTCAACAAGTGTTTGAACAATGTGTAAGTACAACATTAGTTTTGTCAGTAACTGATCAAAAGTGTATAATATATTTATATATGCTTTTATATATATTTCAGGAGACTTTATCCCAGAGTATAACTCCAGCTGAGGATGAGGATTGCAGGAGCATACTGAGTCGGGTGTTAAATATCCCTGAGTATTCTGGGCGTCTGAGGGGTAAGGGATTTGGCGTCACTCCATCACAGCTATATAAGAAGCCAAAGAAAAAATCCTAGCAATAAAGAAGTGATGGATACGTTGGAGGAATTGAAAGCTCAGATTCGGGAGTTACAAAAGGACAAAGAAAGGTACATGTCGGAAAGGCGCGGTCCAGAGGGTAAAGATGCTAGTGAAAAAGATAGTATCGGTTGTCCGCAGAAGCTTCCAGAGGTAATTGTATATATTACATTTAAATTAATTTAGCACAATTTTCTTAATTGACACATTAATCGGCATCATTATTTGTTTAGGGCATTTCACCTTGTCGGCTATATTTATCGTTACCGACTTATCGCTTGGTTGGCAAGGGAAAGGTGCATAACAATGTGGGAGAATTGCTTCACCATAAACCGCTCCCTCCTGGATTTTTAAAAGTATTGGTTAATATTGCGTTAGAGGGGGTGCATTGTTGTCTATACCAGATGAAGTTTCAGACGCAACAGTGGTGAGAGACGCAATCGGAGCGTATGTTGCATGACCAGCAAATCTCATTCACATAGATGATGAGGTATGTTGAACACCATTATGAACCTAGCTTGTAATATTCAAATGTTTTACGACCCATACATGAAAGTTATTCTTGCATTTACATTTTCTTATTTACATGATGATCTTAGACTCCTACAAAATCCAAATCAAAAGATGATAGAATTATTGTGCGGGATACTGATTCAGCTGCATCAAAGAAACAGGTACTAATACAGTTACATGGTTATCTTATTATACATTAATTACTGAACTTATATATGACTTTTAGGTTCATGATCAGTAGTTGCAACAAGTCAGCAAGGGTAAGATGCCTGAAACTTCCAAGGTGCCCAACAAAAAAAAGACCGAGTCAAAAAAGCATCTGTTCCTCGATTTAGGATGTGCCTTGAAACATATTTAGGAACAACATATGTGACAGAGGGTAGCATCCGTCAAATACCTATGGAGGAAGGTATTTTCGATTTTGAATATCTTGAAACACTTGCTAAGGAGGATTTTGACCAGGTTTTCCAACATTCTGAATTGGGCGTCGGTGTTATACATTCCTACATCAGGTACTCCGATCCATTTTAATTAAATAATTGAACATTTTAAAATTTGCTCATTTAACTGAATATTCTAATGTTGATTATGTTTTTCTTTTAGGCTCCTGTATGACAAGTTGTTGGTCCCGCATGATTTGACTTCCATATTCACATTCTTATTTGCTAGCTGTATCAACGTACGGGAAATAGAGCACACACCAGATTCAGTCAAAGATTACATGGTCTAAAGATTTATGGTCGCGACTACAGAGAAGTTGTTCTTGTTGCCATATAATACTAGCCATGGGTTAGATTTTATTCTAAATTCATTTATTATAATTATTCGATTTTTGCCATTAATCTATATAACATTTCCGTCTAAACTGTTGTCTTATTTTATAGTGGACACTGGTTGTTGGTCGCGATTAATCCGATGAAATAAATAGTGTATTATATAGATTCATTGGATGGCGATACAACAAAATATCTTGATCTGAAGAACATGATTGATACGTGAGTGATGAGATATATTGTTTTGAATAGTTATATATCTTTATTTATCATGTGACATTGTTCTAAATATGCGTTTATATTATGTTAGAGTTATACAAATATTCAGAGCACAAAGAGATGCAACAGTGCCAAAAAGCAAGGCTAACAACATCAACTGGATCAGAGTGGAGGTATATTTTTCCATGTTTGACTGTTATAGTGGTTCTACTTGATAAAACTATTTAAACTATATATCCTGATAAATGTTCGTTTGTTTTTTCCATTTACAGTATCCTCGTCAGCGCAATGGGATTGACTGCGGATATTTTGTATTGCGCTTTATGAAGGAAATTATTCTTTCAGGTCAAATAGAGATTCCAATCATGGTATGGATCAATTCATAAGTTATATGATTCATTTTGATAATTAACCGATATTTCATCTGAGTAAATAGTTTTAAAATTAAATCGTGCATGTTTTGTTATATTATGTAGTACTTTGATGAATACAAGTGTGGTTCTTACTCGAGAGCAAGATTGGAAGAAATTAAGGAGGACTGGTGTCAATTTATTCTTGAGTTCAGAATTGTATAACGTATTTATTTGTAAAGTTATCGGATTTGTAATTATATGTAAATTGAATGTATTTGTGATGTTGTAAATTGAATGTATTTGTGATGTTGTAATATATTTAAGCATGTTTATGTGTATTAAAATGGTTATGGGTAAAGTGATGAATACACATAAATAAGGCCAAAGTAATTGTTATATATAAGGCCAAACTGTTGAATTAAAGGCCTGAATTATAAGCAGGGAATGTATTTGTTATAAGCAGGTTTATCGAAAAATATATAAAAAATATGATTTTTTAAAAAAAAAAATTTAAAAATCGTGAAGAATAGACAGCGCTTTTAAAAAAAGTGCTGCTAAATGGGGTAAAGAGAGGTCAAAAAAGCGCTGCTATAGGTTGGAAAAGGGGGGGGGGGGGGGGGGGTCTAAGAAAGCGCTTTAAAAAACCGCTGCTAAAGGGGGGTTAAATGAAGCGCTGCTAAAGGGGAGAGGGGAAAGCGCTGCTATAGGGTGAAAAAAGCGCTGTTAAAAGCGTTGCTGAAGGGAGGGGAAAGGGGAATAGGTAGCGCTTTTAAAGCGCTGCTATAGGGTAAAAAAACGCTGCTAAAAGCGTTGCTGAATGGAGCCTTTAGCAGTGCTTTTTCCATAAAAAAAAGCGTTGTCTTTACCTTTAGCAGCGCCATTTTTGGCAGCGCTTTTAAGCGCTGCTAAAGGTCTTTTTTGGCATAGTGCCTATGCTCATATTAGGCAAGACAAGATCAAACCTAAAGCTCTGAAATGCATGTTCATGAGATACCCTGAAGAAGTCAAAGCTTGTAGGCTATGGTGCCTAGAACGAGGTCACAAGAGGTGTATCACCAGTCGAGATGTAGTTTTCAATGAAGCAGAGATGGCTTTCAAGAAAACTGATGATGCTAACGAAGAGCTGAAACAAGGAGAGATTCCTGTTGAGGTGGAGCATGTTGATGCTGAATTGCGTACCCCGGATGAAGTTGAAGAAGACACAGAAGATGTTGTCGAAGATGAGGAGACTGATAATAACTACCTGTTAGCAAGAGACAAGTCGAGGAGAGTCATCAAGCCACCTCAGAGATTTGGGTATGCAGATCTTATAGCTTATGCCTTAATCTCTACAAGTGAGGTTATAGACGAAGAACCTAGAGACTTTAAAGAAGTTATGAGGAGTCGAAAGAAGACTGAATGGCTAAAGGCCATGGATGATGAGATGAAATCTCTTCATGATAACAATACTTGGGAACTGATCAAGAAACCTGCTGGAGGCAGGTTAGTCAGCTGTAAATGGATTTTCAAAGTTAAGGAAGGAATCGAAGGAGTTGCGTCGAAGAGATACAAGGCAACATTGGTCGCTAGGGGGTTCACTCAGAAAGAAGGTGTCGACTTCAATGATGTGTTCTCTCCTGTTGTGAAGCACAGATCCATTTGAGTGTTGTTTGCCACGGTGGCACAGTTCAACCTTGAACTGGTACAGATGGATGTGAAGATTGTGTTCTTGTATGGTGATCTAGATGAAACAATCCTTATGAGGAAACTTGAAGGGTATGTCGAAAAAGAGAAGGAAGAAGATTATGTTTGCAAGCTGAATAGATCTTTATATGGTCTGAAACAATCTCCTTGATAGTGGAATAGGAGATTCAACAAATTCATGACACGCATAAGTTTCATTAGAAATCAATTCGACTACTGTGTTATTTCAGATTTCGACTGGATAATTCATTTGTTATATTATTATTATTATTATTATTATTATTATTATTATTATTATTATTATTATTAAAAATAAAAAATAAAAACTTTTTTTTTAATATAAACAAACATGCCCATATCGTTTTAGTCTAACCAGTGGCAAAACTACTTACTTTAACATTCCTGTTTTTTTAGTAGAGGTAAACCAACAACTTATGATTATAAATTTGTTAAATAATATTAACTCATTAGATTAACCCGTAAGTCATATTTTACACAAAAAAAAATTACACTACACCTAATTTACTATTCACAAATACGTAAACAATATTTTCATATTATTTTGACTATATAATATTTTTTTTTAAATTAGTTTGGTTAATGAAATATTAAAACTTGGTTAATACAGTTCAAAGTTTGGTTAATATAAATTCTGGTTAATATATATTATTCAGAATTTTGTTAATATCATGTATATATTTATAATTTAGTCTCAGAATATGATTAATAGTATGTATTTTATTGGTTAATGAAGTAGTGAAAGTGGTTAATGAATTATAGATAAAATAATTGATTAACGGTGTAGATTTTTGTAGTTAATACAATTGTGAAGTTGGTTAATGATGCAATTTTATATTTGTGTTATAAAATAAATTTTAAAAATAAATATTTTTTTTTTAAAAAATTAATATTTTAAAAAATATATATCAAGGTAGCAAAACTGTATTTTAAATTTTTACCAGAGTATCCTATTCCTACGATACCTAAACAAATATATATATTATATATGCATGCACAGTTTTCAACTGAGTTAAGATCTTGAATGAAAACAAAAATCAACAGTGATGGCACGCACCACTGAGGTACATGATAATTCTTCACCACCATCATCAACACCAACGCAAAACCATGAAATCAGAGAAACCAAAACCAACCAAAAAGTTCCATTTTATAAGCTCTTCAACTTCGCGGATCGTCTTGATGTAACATTGATGATCATTGGCACTATCGCTGCCGTGGCTAATGGTTTGTCTCAGCCTCTCATGACTCTTATCTTTGGGAAACTCATCAATGCTTTCGGTGGTTCTGATCCATCAGCCATGGTTAAACAAGTTTCTAAGGTATGGATATTATTATTGCATGATCTTTTTTTTCTCTTACATGCATGTATTCTTGTAAACCTAATATAATTATTAAGAAAATTATGAAGCCAAATTCTTGGAGTTTTAACGATTAAAATTCATGTTAGAATCATAAAAGAATAGTTACGTTTTATGTTGTTTCCAAACAGATACATGCATGGTGAATATATAATTAGTAGCTTCCCACTTTCTTTTTATGTGGAATTTTCACTCAATGAAATAACCTAATTTAGCAATATATGATTTATTTTTAACTAATTATATATTCATTTAATACAAGTTGAATTGCATACTCTATAATCAATGAACTTCGGTTCGAAAAAACTCTAGGGTTTAGAACAAAAGAATTCAGATATTTGTTACCAAAATGGATTATGGCATAGCATAGTTTAACACACTTCAAATTTCAGGTATCTTTGTTATTTGTTTACCTGGCTGCTGGGGCTGGAATAGCATCGTTTCTACGTAAGACCGCACTTTGTTTGCTTATTTAATTTTGTTGGAGAGTAGTTCTTGAATTCATTTTGATGATATGGTTTTTTATTTTTTGTTGCATGCTGTAGAGGTATCGTGTTGGATGGTGACAGGAGAAAGACAAGCAGCGAGGATCCGTAGTTTGTACTTGAAAACGATATTGAAACAAGATATCGCGTTCTTTGACACCGAAACGAACACAGGAGAGGTAATTGGTAGAATGTCTGGTGACACAATTCTCATTCAAGATGCCATGGGAGAAAAGGTTTGGTTCCTTTTTTTGATCTATCATGTTTTCAGTGGAAATGAAGTGAGTCTATTAACAAATGAGAACATATTATAATTATGACAGGTTGGGAAGTTTGTTCAGCTTGCTTCAAATTTTTTTGGTGGCTTTGTGATCGCCTTTATAAAAGGATGGCGTCTGGCTGTAGTTTTACTTGCATGTATGCCTTGCGTTATTGTTGCTGGTGGTTTCATGTCCGTGATGATGTCTAAAATGTCAAGTCGCGGACAAGTTGCGTACGCAGAAGCAGGAAACGTTGTTGATCAAACAGTTGGAGCCATCAGAACAGTAAGACACTTGCATCAAATTATTAACATGAATGATTTAGTTGAGTTTGTCTTAAAGCTTTATTTTGGAATTTGGTTAGGTTGCATCTTTTACCGGTGAGAAAAAAGCCATAGAGAGGTATAATAGCAAGATAAGAGTTGCTTATTCTGCAACGGTTCACCAAGGGATAGTCTCAGGTTTAGGAATGGGAACGCTTCTCTTAATCGTTTTCTGCACTTATGGACTTGCCATGTGGTATGGTTCCAAACTAGTTATTGAGAGAGGATATAGCGGTGGAAGTGTCATTACTGTGATCATAGCTCTTATGACTGGTGGAATGTAAGTAAGACATTGTAACCTGATATAACATTGTTTTAGGCATAAGATTTTTGCTTGATGAAATTTTCATTGATTGGCAGGGCACTAGGACAGGCATCCCCATGCATAAATGCATTTGCTTCAGGACAAGCTGCAGCATATAAAATGTTTGAGACAATTGAAAGAAAGCCGAAAATTGATGCATATGACACAAGTGGTGTTATCTTGGAAGACATAAAGGGAGATATTGAACTCAAGGATGTTCACTTTAGATACCCTGCAAGGCCAGATGTGCAGATATTTGCTGGATTCTCACTGTTTGTCCCAAGTGGCACAACTACTGCTTTGGTGGGTCAGAGTGGAAGTGGAAAGTCTACTGTAATCAGTTTATTGGAAAGATTCTATGATCCTGATGTTGGTGAAGTACTTATAGATGGTGTGAATTTGAAGAACTTTCAACTTAAATGGATAAGGGAACAGATTGGGTTGGTTAGTCAAGAGCCAATCTTGTTTACTACTACTATCAGAGAGAACATAGCATATGGGAAAGAAGGTGCAACTGATGAGGAGATAACAGCGGCAATAACACTTGCTAATGCGAAAAATTTCATTGACAAACTGCCTCAGGTGTGTGTAATATTGAAAACTTTGATCATGTTTGATTGAAGGTAATAATAATGATGTGGAAATTGTGTTTGCAGGGCCTTAACACCATGGCGGGACAAAATGGTACTCAACTTTCGGGCGGGCAAAAGCAAAGAATTGCAATTGCAAGAGCAATATTGAAGAACCCGAGAATCCTGCTTCTCGATGAAGCAACAAGTGCATTGGATGCTGAGTCTGAACGTATTGTTCAAGAAGCATTAGAAAAAGTTATATTGAAAAGGACTACTGTTGTCGTTGCGCATCGTTTGACAACTATCAAAAATGCTGACACAATAGCAGTGGTTCATCAGGGAAAAATCGTAGAGAGAGGTTATACACTAACATATTATAGTTTTAGCATGAAGAACCGATTCTGTTACATCTTAGAATGCTGTATTCACTTTTGCATGTTTCTTTTTTTCCATAGGAACTCATAGCGAGTTAACCGTGGATGCTTCCGGTGCTTATTCTCAACTTATCCGTCTACAAGAAGGAGAAAAAGAAGCTGAAGATAGCAGAACATCTGAAGCAGATAAGTCAGGTGACTCTTTAAATATAGAAAGTCACATTGCTAGATCTTCCACCCAAAGACACTCTTTTATGAGATCAATAAGCCGAACATCATCGGCAAGTCTTCGGCATTCTCAGTCACATAGAGGCTTGTCTGGAGAAATAAAGGATGCAGATATTGAACAAGGTCAACTTGATAATAAGGAAAAACCCAAAAGGGTACCTCTAATGCGTTTGGCCAAGTTGAACAAGCCTGAGGTTCCTGTCATACTGTTTGGAAGCATTGCTGCAATAGTACATGGTGTCGTGTTCCCTATATTTGGCCTCTTGTTTTCATCAGTCATTAGTATGTTTTTTAAACCTCCAGAACAGCAGAGGAAAGAGTCCAGGTTTTGGTCACTTCTATATGTAGGTTTGGGTTTGGTTACGCTAGTGGTTTTACCACTTCAGAATTACTTCTTTGGGATTGCTGGTGGAAAACTTATTGAAAGAGTTCGTTCACTGACATTTAAAAAGATTGTGCACCAAGAAATTAGATGGTTTGACGATCCTGCAAATTCAAGGTATGTTCAAAGTGTATTTTACTTCAAAACAAAATAAAGAGACTATTATCATGTATTGATTCCTTCTACTCATGAAACTGAAAGAACTGATTCGCCTTGCAGTGGTGCAGTGGGTGCAAGGTTATCTACCGACGCTTCAACTGTGAAAAGTCTTGTTGGTGACACGTTGGCCCTCATTGTGCAAAATATATCAACGATCGCAGCTGGTCTAGTTATATCATTCACTGCTAATTGGATTCTTGCTTTTATAGTTTTGGCTGTGTCACCTATGGTTCTTATGCAAGGAGTCGTTCAGATGAAGTTTCTTAGAGGATTCAGTGCTGATGCCAAGGTTAGCCTTCCTAGCAGTTTTGTCAATTACATTGTGTAAACTATACATTGTGGAAATCATGAGTTTATTTTATGTAGGTGATGTATGAAGAGGCAAGTCAAGTGGCAAATGATGCTGTTAGTAGCATAAGAACCGTTGCATCATTTTGCGCAGAATCAAAAGTGATGGACATGTACCGGAAAAAGTGTTTAGGGCCAGAGAGACAGGGTGCTCGCTTGGGGCTTGTTAGTGGAGCAGGATTTGGTTTCTCCTTTTTCGCTCTATATTGCACAAATGCTTTCACTTTCTACATAGGATCTGTCTTAGTGCAACACGGAAAAGCAACGTTTCAAGAGGTTTTCAGGGTACAATCTTTCAATCAACCTAGCATGCTTTAATTTTACTTGATGTTTACTTTGATCTGGTTCTTACAAGATAATGTATGCAGGTTTTCTTTTGTTTAACAATGACAGCAATCTCCGTTTCCCAGTCTAGTGCATTGGCACCAGACGCTAACAAGGCCAGAGATTCCACAGTTTCAATATTCGAAATTCTCGACAGCGAACCTGATATTGATTCCAGCAGCAAGGAGGGTGTAACACAAGGAATGGTAGTTGGTAATATCGAACTTCAACATGTCAGCTTTAACTACCCAACAAGGCCCCACATTCAAATTTTCAAAGATTTAAGCCTAAGCATCCCGTCTGCAAAGGTAAACTTTTGGTTGTATAAATCAGTTTATTGAGAATGTGTTATGTACTATTTAAATTGACGATAATGTCTTTGCAGACTGTTGCATTGGTTGGAGAAAGTGGCAGTGGAAAATCAACAGTTATAAGCCTTTTAGAGAGATTTTACGACCCTGATTCTGGACATGTCTACCTAGATGGTGTGGATATCAAAAAGTTCAGATTAAGCTGGTTGAGGCAACAAATGGGTTTGGTTGGTCAAGAGCCCATTCTTTTCAACGAAAGCATTCGTGCCAACATAGCTTATGGAAAAGAGGGAGGTGCTACCGAGGATGAGATAATTGCAGCAGCTACAGCAGCCAATGCACATAGCTTCATAAGTTCTCTTCCAAATGGTTATGAAACCTCTGTTGGAGAAAGAGGTACACAACTATCAGGAGGACAAAAGCAGCGCATTGCTATTGCAAGAGCCATGCTGAAAAACCCGAAAATACTTTTGCTTGATGAGGCGACAAGTGCACTTGATGCCGAGTCAGAGCGTATAGTTCAAGAGGCTCTAGACAAAGTGAGTGTGGACAGAACTACTGTGGTGGTGGCTCACCGTCTTACAACGATTCGAGGAGCGGATACTATAGCAGTGATTAAAAATGGAGTGGTTGCAGAAAAGGGAAGACATGATGTGTTGATGAAGATTAATGATGGTGTTTATGCTTCATTAGTAGCTCTTCATTCAAGTGCATCATAAGATATTTTTATTTTCCACTTCCAACCTACCAGCTTCATTAGTCTTCTTTCGTGTCACATTTTTCTCTCATTCTCATTTTGCAGCTCTCTTTCTTCTTTTTCTTCTCTTTTGTTGATTTTTTAAATGTTTCATTATTAGTTCTTAGATGCGAGTGATAATCGTATTTAACTGATTGTTATCTCCCGGACAAGTCATTGAAACTTGACTGCTTGGTATAATTATTGGCAGTGACAATTTCAACATCAACAACTAGGGTTGAGTGTGTGGTGACAATTGATTCTCTTGCATAAACTTTTGCAATAAGATAATACATATCTCAATTCTAGTTTTAGAATTTGGGGAAAACGTATCCTAAGCGAGGACGAAAGGGGAACTGCCTAAACAAATCTGGTGTTATTCTCTCTTTGTCTATCTCTTTATTTTGAATTGTTTACATTTGTGTAATATCAATTGATCGATAAAATTCTGCTGTAGTGTAGTGCTGAAAATCTGGTTTGAAAACTGATTACAATCTCTCTTAGATTGTAATTGCAAAAAAAATTCACTTACATTACATAGGAAACAATACTTGGAGTGTGTTGCACACCAAGTATTCGACGAATTGATCACACATAAACTGTTTGTTATATTGTCAAATTAAGTTTACACTTTATAAGTCATTAGAAATTGGACAAACTAAAGTGGTATTATTTGTATTAATTAATCATTAAAATATTGATTATGTTTCTCATTAGATATATTGTTCCATTTGGCTTGTTACATATTCGATCTTTTCGGTAACGGTTTGTTTAGACGATTTGGTTTCTCGGCCGCTTACACATAATTTTTAAAACAAATTTTTTAAGCGCCGACTCTTGTAATAAATTAATGATCTATTCAACCCCCTTCTAGATCATTGTCATCGCCTAACAACTTCCATATGGGTTTTGGAGTCAAGGACAGTAAAGGGTAAACGATTAATGAGATACGTTGCAGTTAAGACAACCTCGCCCCAATATTTCTTAAGGACTTTATTTTGGAATATCATATCATGTTTGGTCTAACAATCCATTATTTCTCTCATCAATCCCATTTTGTTGTGGGGTTTTAACACAAGAAGACTCATAAATAATACCTTCTTTTTGACAAAAACAATTAAGACCGCGACTAATGTAACCTTTGGCATTATCGGACCTAATTCTACTAATACTCACACCAAACTTATTTTTAACCATAGAGAAGAAGTGAAGAAACACATAATAAACTTCAGATTTTTGTTTTAACAAGTAGACCCAAGTAACTCGAGTGCAATCATCAATAAATGTTACAAACCAATGAGCACCTGATATATTTGGAACATTTGACGGACCTCATCCGTATGAGTTAAGTAAAACATAAAAGTACTCATTCTATTACTAACTAGAAAAGAGACATGTTTGTGTTTAGCAAGTTACACACCTCACAACAAAGACTCTCTACATATAAACTTTTAAATAATTAAGAAATAATTGTTTTATGACTCTAAATGATGGATGACCAAGGCGACAATGATACAGAAGGACCTTCTCTCTGTTGATTTTAATTGATTATGAATAAAAGGATTTGTTGTAGTTGAATAGATTTGGAGGATTATTTTGGTTATCTAAGTAATAAAGATCATTCTATTCTCTAACATTTCCAATTGTCCTACCTGAGTTCTTGTCTTGGAAAACACAAGAATTGTTATAAAAAACATTACATGATAGGTCGGTTGTGAGTTTTTGTATGGAAATTAAGCTAGTGGACAATTTGGAAATATGAAGAGCATTCTGAAGGATTATAGATGGACTTATTTGGATATCTTCTTATCCAACTACATTTATAAGGGTACCATCTGCAATGGATATTTTTGTTGCAGCTAGGACATGGTGAATAAGTAGAAAAGTGTATGGGTAAAGGTGGCATGTGGTCAATGGCTCCAGAATTCAGTATCTAATATTGGTTAAAAGGTTTATCTGAGGCATTAAATCTAAAAGAAAATTGAGACTTACCAAGAGGAAGTAAAAACAAAAAGGTACCTAAATGTACCAAAGACGGAGTACTTGTTGGTTTCTCTAACTTACAAAGGAGGGATCTCAACCTCTCTACTTCATTTTGATTGAGTTGAATTCTCCTATTGACATATTCATGGATGTCATGTGAATGCGTATGACTCAATTGAACTAAAAAACCAGTTGACGGTTGCATGTTTTTTTTTTAACTTGAATTTGTTTTTTTTAAAAGTGAACAGTACTATGATGAACAATACTCTGCGTCTGTGATGAAAAATGCTACGGTGAATAGTACTTTGTGATAAACAGTGTTGCAGCGAACAATATTATGGTTTGAAAAATGTTTTCAGCAAATAAATAATTTCTCGGATGAACATTGTTTACGGACCTAATACCCCACCATGACGGCGACTAGGGTTTTGATAAAAGAACCGCAATGACGACTAGGGTTTTGTAAAAAGGACCGCAATTAAGGCGGCTAGGGTTTTGAAAAAAGAACCGCAATTAAGGAGGCTAGGTTTTTTTTATGCGGAAGCGAAACCCTTTTGAACTAGAGCTCGTGATACCATGTTTGAAACTGAATAATATATTTCAAGTATGTTATAACTACAAGCACTAATCTCTTTATATAAGACTATTATAATCTAATGGGCCTAACTAATGGACTAAAAGTATGAATATAAATTACTACTAATAGTAGTAAAAATAACTTATTTACAACACTTACCAATATGGTTAGTATGCTTAGCAAATTGAGTTCCAATATTATCTCACAACATAAACTGACAGTTGTAGAGAGATCAAAATGGAAAAATTATGTCAATATTTATTTTCTCTCATAAGCTAGATGGAAAGTCCTACTATAACAGGAAAATTTTAGATTAAACTATTGATTAACTTAACATAAAGCAAGAGTCATCATCGCACTTTTATTTTTTCAAAGGAATGGGGAAAATAACAAACAAAATCCACAAACGTTTTAAAATAAAACTAATAAAAACATAGACAAGGGTAAGAGGGTTGTGTTATGGTGAGAAACAAATATCGAGCTATTAATTAACTTGAACCACACATCTTTAAAGTTCACCACCGAGCTTTGATTTATCCAAAGGAAAGAGTAAAGATCGAAGAAAACCCTAAGTGCGCTATGTAACAACACAGCTAGAGATCTAAGGTTTGGGAGTTGGTTATACCTAGGGAAGGTGTTAGCACCCTAAGTATTTGTAGTACACTACATAAACCTCTTGTTAGTATTTGTGTTATGCTAAAGTTTTCTTGCTAAGGAAAGGGTGCTAAGATAAAGAACTAGGGTATATACAAAGTATGATCGCCAAGACATCGCATCTCGTGCCTATGTATCCTAACTAGGATGGAATCAAAGCATTTGTAGTTCACCTAACAAGGGATTGAGGAACTCTTGACTATGGTCAAGATTCTAAGGGGAATAAGTGTTCATAACCATGACACTTACATAAAGTTAACAAACTCTCTAAGTCTAAGTTGAAAATATAACTAAGAGAATGTAAGTGTTCATCACCATGACACTTACATGGAGTGTGGTGACTCCAATCCTAAGGATAGGATAAATGGTAAGGTAAACAAGTCTCGATCACACGACAGTGAGAGATAGGAGAGTTAGTTGTTAGTGGTTAGAGGGCTCGACAAGATATCACATCGTGTGCCTATGTATCCTGACTAGGAATGAGGAATCAGAGCCTCCATAGTTCGCCTCACTAGGGTATGAGTAACTCTTGATAACGATCAAGGTTCCAAGGGGGAGGTAAGTGTTCATAACCATGAAACTTACATGGAGTATGGTGACTCCGGTCCTAAGGCTAGGATGAAAAAGGGAAGTGAGCGTCTATGGCAGGACACCTTGCTGACCAAAGATAGTCATGGCTCTCACTCATTCCGATGTTGTATGGCATGATATTATGTATAGTGGAGTTAGAATGATTGAAAATTGCAGAGACTTTCCAAATGTACCTCTCATCGGGACAAAAGGTTGTATCAGCTATAATCATGTCTTAGCCCACAGACAACTCGAAAATCCAATGAAGGAGAGACCAGATCAAACATTGCTAGAAGGAATTTTCCTCAAGGAAGGAGAAAATCTAGAGCTCAAAGCTAGGATATTACAAGCATGGTGCCGTAATAAGAAAGGAATGACTACGTTAGGGTACCCTGACTGTACCATTTCAGAGACTTATTTGCAATGGGTACGAGAAAGGGCTCTTGAGTTGAAGATGTCTTTTCCCTTCCATGAACCTATGGTGTTAACTCTACGAGATTCTGCCTGGACTGTTACAAATGAAGGAAAGCTGAAAAATGCTTTGGACGAAGCTGAAAAATTAAAAAGTGCTTGGAGGAATAAATACTACATCCTCAAACTAGATAATGAGAAACTTTAGGAGCTACAACAACAACAGAAGCAAGAAGAACCCTTGAAGAAAATAAAGATATGAGAGGATTTATTTTCCCCTCATACCTCGTTAGGGTCAACTACCAGTGTTGATCTTCCTCCAACCTCTGTAGCTTGGAAGCAATATGTGGACAAGCTCATCACCGAAAAAGCAAAGATGCAGGAACAGATCAATCGTCTCATGGAGGATCTTCACGGGAAGAAGGAACCGTAATCGTTGGATTAGACTTCTAAGTTTCCTTTGCTTTATTTTCAGTACTTTTGATATATCAAACTCTTGAAGGAGTAGTTTCACTTTGTAATATTTCTTCAAATTGAGTAATAAAATGAGTTTTTCAGTTATCCAAAAAAAATCTCGTTGTTACAATATTGGCAAATATACTTTTGAGTTTCTTGAAGTTTCATTTGCATTTGTGCACGTGCATATGCATTAGCATAGCATCCTTTGCATTCAAGGTTCTTACTCTTGCTTCATCTTCACAAATAATCTGAATCACCGATATAATACTCGAGCCAGCCAACATCGAAGAATGGACCAACTTGAACAAGAGAATCGAATGCTCTGTGAGGAAGTCACTACTCTGAAGGAAAGTTTAGAAAGACTTAATGGGTTGGTTGAAGCATTGTCAAATCAATCAGCATACAACACTCAAGAAAACACTCAGAGAACTGTCATTTCTAAAGTTGTATCAGCATCGATCCCAGTGGTGTCTGCTACTACTGAACCTCCATACAGCATGCCACCAGGCTTCCCATGGGGGATGCCTCCCTTCTTCACTTCAGTCGGTTATCGTTCGCCTGTCTCTGAAGTTCCTGTTGTAACTGCAGTTCCTGCTACCACCACTGTGATGACTATGCCACCGCCAAATATGAATATCACTCCGTATGTCTTGGAAAAACCGGTGTATCAGGGAACTCCAAGTGAAATTGTAGGGTTTGACGAAAGGATGGATGAATTTTAGGATAAATTCTCAAAAATTCAAAAAGAACTGAAAGCTCTCAGAGGAAAAGAGTTGTTCAGAAAAAGTGCTTTTGATCTCTGTTTGGTTCCGAATGTCAAAGTCCCTTCAAATTTCAAGGTTTCGGATGTTAAAAAATACAAAGGAAACACTTGTCCAAAAAATTCATCTTTCCATGTATACTCGGAAGATGTCGAAACAGAGAGATAATGATCAACTACTTATCCATTACTTTCAAGACAGTCTGACCGGTGCAGCACTCAAATGATACATAGGGTTAGACGGTGCGAAGATTCAAACATTCAACAATCTCTACGAAGCCTTCATTAAATAGTATAACTTTATAAGTATAATGTCGACATGGAACCTGATCGGGATCAATTAAGAGCCATGACTCAGAGGGACAAAGAAAACTTCAAAGAGTATGCTCAATGCTGGCGAGAGTTAGCTGCCCAAGTTACACCGACATTAGAAGAGAAAGAAATTACCAAGATTTTCTTGAAGACACTCGGTTCATTTTCTATGATAGAATGCTAGCCAGGGCACCCAGTGATTTCATTGAGATGGTAAATGTGGGCATGTGTCTGGAAGAAGGATTTTGTGAAGGAAGGTTAGCTAGGGAAGGAAGCACCTCTAGCAGTGTAAAAAAGTACGAAAGTAATTTTATAAATAAGAAAGAACAAGATGTAAGTGTCGTGCATCAAGGACGACCAAGGAGGAGGTATCAACAACCTCAGCAGGTTGCTGCTGTAACACCGGTACTTAACACTCCGACTTACCAACCGTAGTTTGCTTAACCATATTAGCAACCTCAAGCTCCCCGAGCTCCACAGCCATAATATCAATAGAACCAACAATCTCCTCAGCAAAATCGGCCATAGTTCAGCAACCAGGGTCGTGTGCACAGAAGGCTAGACTTTGATCCTATTCCTATGACATACACTGAATTATTCCCGATTTTGATACATAAGGGAAACATCCAGATGAAAGCTCCGCCAGAGGTACCCAAAAATATCCTATACTGGTACAGAGCTGATAAATGTTTTCCATACCACCAAGGTGTTCCCGGTCATGACATCGAGAACTGCTATAGTTTGAAAGCAGATGTTCGGAGGCTGATTAAGTGTGAGATCTTATCCTTTAAAGATTCCAATCCTAATATACAAGATAATCCTCTGCCTTAGCATGGGTCGTCCACTGTAAACATGGTTCAAGACTGCTCAGGAAAGAATTATGTATCCGATTTGAAGAACAATCCAGAATCTTTAGTGAAGATGCATAGTGATTTGGCGAAGATGGTGTTTTTCAATCATAAGCAACATAACTATACTGATTGTTTTATTTGTTTTATAGATCCTCGAGGATGTCGCCTTGTGAGAGAGGATATCTAGGACCTACTCGCCAGGAGAATTATTATGATTATATATGACGAAGTTCCGGTTCCGATGGAAAGAAATGAAGAAGCATTTGTTATAGTACCCCACTTCAAGGAAGTGGAGCGCATTGAAATTACATACGACGGTAGAAGACCTTCTGTAACTCCTTTGGTAATTAATGTGCCTTGAACAATTCCTTATACTTCCATCAGGGAAGTTCCTTACAAATATAACGGCACAATGATAGAAAACGGAAAAGAGGTTCTTTTACCTACTTTACCCTCAATTGTTAATATTGCGGACGTTAGCAGAGTAACTAGAAGCGGTCGAGTTTATCCATCAACGCTTCCAAAGAATAAAGAGATTTCATTCGAGCAATATATCACAAAGGATACAACTACGGGGCAGCCTAGTGGAGCTGATTCTTCTCAAATTGATGAATTTTTGAGGTTGATCAAAAGCGAGTACAAGGTCGTGGATCAATTGTTACAGACCCCATACAAACAAATTGTAATGTAGTTGTTGATGAGTTCCGAAGCTCATAGAGAAGCGTTACGAAAGGTGTTAGAGCAAGCTTACCTTGAACATGATGTGACTGTTGAATAGTTCGACGATATTGTAGGTAACATTACTTATAGCAATAATCTCGAGTTCTGCGAAGAAGATCTCTCGGAAGAAGGAAGGAAACATAATATGGCATTACATATCTCAGTAAATTATGGGAGTGATGCATTGTCTAGCGTACTGGTTGACATTGGGTCTTCGTTGAATGTGATGCCCATGACTACCCTATCAAAGTTATCATATCAAGGACTGCCGATGAAGTCGAGCCATGTCATTGTTAAAGCTTTTGATGGAACTAGGAAAATGGTAATTGGGGAAGTAGATTTGCCGATGACTATCGAATTACAAGATTTTATGATTACATTTTAGGTCATGGATATTCGCGTCGCCTATAGCTTCTTATCAGGAAGGTCGTGGATACATGAGGCTAGGGCAGTTACCTCTATGCTGCACCAAAAACTGAAATACACCTTTAAAGGAAAAACAGTTACAGTCTGTGGAGAGCGAGCCTTGGTGGTAAGCCACATTTCATCATTTTCTTATGTTAAGGCAGAAGAAGAAGTTGGAACGCAATTCTAGGAACTTTCGGTTATTGATGATAATACCCAGAAGCCTAAAATTTCTATGTCATCTTTCAAAGATGCACAACGGGTTGTGAGCAGTGGTTCCCAAGAAGATTGGGGAAATATGTTATCTCTACTTGAGAATAAAAATAAGTAAGGTCTCAGTTTTGCTGCCAACTCCAATAAATAGGTCACCAGAAGTCAAGTGTTCCACCTATTGAAGAAGTATTTCGCAGCGGAGGGATTATTCACCCTCCTCACATTAATGTGGTATCTGAAGATGAGTCTAAGGGCTATATATCGGACGGTTATGCAAGTCTCTCCATTCCATATGAAGACTATGAGCCTTACATGGAAGACCTGGGTTGTGATTTAGAAATTGAGGACGCATATGTGACTTTTTATTCTCCTAGACCAAGATGCAGCGATTATAGTTTTGAAATCAATGCTGTCAGCGGAGAAGACTCTGATGAAGACCTATCTAATTTTGTGACTCTTTGATTAATAGCCAAGAATTGGAGTGCAGTTGACGTCCCTACCATTATTCATATATCAAAGTAATCATTTGCTTTAGTTTTTCGCTCTGCCAAAGGCGGAAATTTGTTGTGTGGGCTTATTTTTTAAATTATTCCCTTTGCTTTGCCCAAGGCAAAGGTGATTTTGTTAGGGCATGTTGTTCAACTTTTCTATCATTAATAAAAGCATTATTTTGTTTCGTATCTGTTTATTTTATCTTTTTTCGCTTTTTCTGGAAAATGATAGGAATAAGCGATAATCATTTTCCGTATACACACACTTTCACTTCATAAAACTAAATGAAACCATATCACATGCGCAGATTGTTACATGAACAAAATCTCAAAAATAATGACCCATTACCTCCACAGAACTTCGAATTTCCTGTGTTTGAAGCGGAGGAAGAAGAGGAAGATATTCTAGAAGATACTTCCAGACTACTCGAAAACGAAGATAAAGTCATTCAGCCATAAAGAGCCTGCGGAATTGATTAATCTGGGCATAGAGGAAATCCATAAAGAGGTGAAAATAGGAGCTCTTCTCAAGTATGATGTGAAAAAGAAGTTGATTGAGTTACTTAAGGAGTATGTCGACGTGTTTTCCTGGTCATATCAAGACATGCCTGGTCTGGACACTACTATAGTGGAACATCACTTACCTTTGAACCAGAATGCCCACCAGTCAAATATAAGCTTAGAAGAACTCGACGTAACATGGATTTGAAGATCAAAGAGGAAGTACAAAAATATATCAATGCAGGTTTTCTTGTCACTACTGAATACCCACAGCTGGAAATCAAGAGATTTCTTAGAAGCTCAAAGCTGGAAGTCAGGAAACATTTTAGAAGCCCTAGGCGCACTAAAATGTCTCTGAATTAAATGTAAGTATGCAGTTTCTCTAATGTAGGGTTTTGAATACGGACAAACCTAAAACTGCATAAAGCCCAAGAACCAGTAGATGCTATAAATAACAGAGGATGCAATCCTTACAAATCAGCTCTTACAGATATAGAAGATTAGCAGTGTGTAGTAAGAGTCCTTGTGAGTGAAGTTGTTCTGCACTTCACATTTTCAATTGTGTCTTAGGAACACTTGTAATCCAAGCAATTGGCTTCTGCATAATTGTCTTGGTTAGGTAGTTTCTAGGCTGGTGTAACACTCAAAGCTGTGAAGCAAGAGTGGTGTGTTATTGATCAAAGTTGTGAAGCACGATCAAGGTGTGTACTTTTTGAAGTGTGTCTTCAAAAACTATTTTGCAATTGTAACTGATATCACAGGTGTGTGATAGTGGGGGAGTGAGTGGGTATACTCAGGTCTAGAGTGTCTCTAGGTTGAAGTGTCATTGGGTAGTGATTAAGTGAGGAGTGTAAACTGGAGGTTTAACTCTAAATTGATACTACTGATAGTGAATTTCCTCCCTGGCTTGGTAGCCCCCAGAAGTAAGTGTTGTTGACACTGAATTGGGTAATCAATTGTTGTGTTTATTTTACTGTTTTCTATTATCTGTCAAGTAGCCTATGTTATTGTCAAGTAGCCACACTACTTGGTTAGTCTCCAAGATGGATCCGATCAAATATATCTTCGAGAAGCCCGCTCTAACCGGAAGAATCGCTAGATGGAAAATGCTATTGTCATAGTACAACATTGAATACCATACTTAGAAGTTTATTAAAGAAAGTGTCTTGGATGATCACTTAGCACGTCAACCTATTGAATACCATTAGTATACTAATGATGATTTCCTTGATGAAGACGTGATGTATCTGAAAATGAAAGATTACGAAGAACCTCTATCAGACGAAAGACCTAAACCAGATTCTCATTAGGGTTTAATTTTTGATGGAGCTATCAATGCTCATGGAAAAGGAATTAGAGTAATTATTGTGACTCCTCATGGATCTCACATTCCATTCACTTCTAGGTTAACATTCAAGTTTACCAACAATGAAGCCGAATATAAAGCATGCATTATGGGTCTTTAGGAGGCAATAGACTTAAAAATAAAAAATTTGGATGTATATAGTGATTCTGCTGTGGTAGTTTACCAAATCAAAGGAGAGTGAGAGACTCGTCAAGACAATCTAATTCCATATAGAGACTATGCACGAAGATTACTACCTTTCTTAAATAGAGTTGAATTCCACCATATTCCTCGTGATGAGAACAAGATAGCAGATGCTCTAGCAATGTTGGCCTCTATGATTGTAGTGAACTGGTGGAACGATTGTCCCGGGATTAATGTAAACCGCCTAGACAGACCCGCTTACATATTCACCATAGAAGATGTTGAAGATAATAAACCTTGGTATCATGACATTGAAGTGTTTCTTCGAAAGCAAGAGTACCCACAAGGGGCATCAAACAAGGATAAGAAGACATTGAGGAGATTGGTTGGTAACTTTCTCACGAGTAATGACATATTGTACAAGAAAAACTTTGACATGGTCTTGCTGAGATGTGTTGACAAACGGGAAGCAAACATGTTAATGACAGAAATTCATGAAGGATCTTTTGGCACTCATACTAATGGGCATGCCATGGATAAGAAACTCTTGAGAACAGGATACTATTGGATCACAATGGATTCTGACTATTATAAGTGTAAGTGCTCTTGATTGGCTGCATTTTGTGGCAAAACATTTTAGTATGTATGCCAGTAATGTCTGAAATTAGTACATACTAAATATGGATTGTGCAGGGTAAGTTTACTTAGCTATTTTAATAGTTAAGTTGGATGTCACACTGGATGTCATGACATGGGTCGTATGACATCAAGCGAGCAGGTTAGTTTCTAGCAGCTGGAAATCAAGAGATTTCTTAGAAGCTCAAAGCTGGAAGTCAGGAAACATTTTAGAAGCCCTAGGCGCACTAAAATGTCTCTGAATTAAATGTAAGTATGCAGTTTCTCTAATGTAGGGTTTTGAATACGGACAAACCTAAAAACTGCATAAAGCCCAAGAACCAGTAGATGCTATAAATAACAGAGGATGCAATCCTTACAAATCAGCTCTTACAGATATAGAAGATTAGCAGTGTGTAGTAAGAGTCCTTGTGAGTGAAGTTGTTCTGCACTTCACATTTTCAATTGTGTCTTAGGAACACTTGTAATCCAAGCAATTGGCTTCTGCATAATTGTCTTGGTTAGGTAGTTTCTAGGCTGGTGTAACACTCAAAGTTGTGAAGCAAGAGTGGTGTGTTATTGATCAAAGCTGTGAAGCACGATCAAGGTGTGTACTTTTTGAAGTGTGTCTTCAAAAACTATTTTGCAATTGTAACTGATATCACAGGTGTGTGATAGTGGGGGAGTGAGTGGGTATACTCAGGTCTAGAGTGTCTCTAGGTTGAAGTGTCATTGGGTAGTGATTAAGTGAGGAGTGTAAACTGGAGGTTTAACTCTAAATTGATACTACTGATAGTGAATTTCCTCCCTGGCTTGGTAGCCCCCAGAAGTAAGTGTTGTTGACACTGAATTGGGTAATCAATTGTTGTGTTTATTTTACTGTTTTCTATTATCTGTCAAGTAGCCTATGTTATTGTCAAGTAGCCACACTACTTGGTTAGTCTCCAAGATGGATCCGATCAAATATATCTTCGAGAAGCCCGCTCTAACCGAAAGAATCGCTAGATGGAAAATGTTATTGTCATAGTACAACATTGAATACCATACTTAGAAGTTTATTAAAGAAAGTGTCTTGGATGATCACTTAGCACGTCAACCTATTGAATACCATTAGTATACTAATGATGATTTCCTTGATGAAGACGTGATGTATCTGAAAATGAAAGATTATGAAGAACCTCTATCAGACGAAAGACCTAAACCGGATTCTCAATGGGGTTTAATTTTTGATGGAGCTATCAATGCTCATGGAAAAAGAATTAGAGTAATTATTGTGACTCCTCATGGATCTCACATTCCATTTACTTCTAGGTTAACATTCAAGTTTACCAACAATGAAGCCGAATATAAAGCATGCATTATGGGTCTTTAGGAGGCAATAGACTTAAAAATAAAAAATTTGGATGTATATAGTGATTCTGCTGTGGTAGTTTACCAAATCAAAGGAGAGTGGGAGACTCGTCAAGACAATCTAATTCCATATAGAGACTATGCACGAAGGTTACTACCTTTCTTAAATAGAGTTGAATTCCACCATATTCCTCGTGATGAGAACAAGATAGCAGATGCTCTAGCAATGTTGGCCTCTATGATTGTAGTGAACTGGTGGAACGATTGTCCCAGGATTAATGTAAACCGCCTAGACAGACCCGCTTACATATTCACCATAGAAGATGTTGAAGATAATAAACCTTGGTATCATGATATTGAAGTGTTTTTTCGAAAGCAAGAGTACCCACATGGGGCATCAAACAAGGATAAGAAGACATTGAGGAGATTGGTTGGTAACTTTCTCATGAGTAATGACATATTGTACAAGAAAAACTTTGACATGGTCTTGCTGAGATGTGTTGACAAACGGGAAGCAAACATGTTAATGGCGGAAATTCATGAAGGATCTTTTGAAACTCATACTAATGGGCCTGCCATGGATAAGAAACTCTTGAGAGCAGGATACTATTGGATCACAATGGATTCTGACTATTATAAGTGTAAGTGCTCTTGATTGGCTGCATTTTGTGGCAAAACATTTTAGTATGTGTGCCGGTAATGTCTGAAATTAGTATATACTAAATATGGATTGTGCAGGGTAAGTTTACTTAGCTATTTTAATAGTTAAGTTGGATGTCACACTGGATGTCATGACATGGGTCGTATGACATCAAGCGAGCAGGTTAGTTTCTAGCAGCTGGAAATCAAGAGATTTCTTAGAAGCTCAAAGCTGGAAGTCAGGAAACATTTTAGAAGCCTTAGGCGCACTAAAATGTCTCTGAATTAAATGTAAGTATGCAGTTTCTCTAATGTAGGGTTTTGAACACGGACAAACCTAAAAACTGCATAAAGCCCAAAAACCAGTAGATGCTATAAATAACAGAGGATGCAATCCTAACAAATCAGCTCTTACAGATATAGAAGATTAGCAGTGTGTAGTAAGAGTCCTTGTGAGTGAAGTTGTTCTGCACTTCATGTTTTCAATTGTGTCTTAGGAACCCTTGAAATCCAAGCAATTGGCTTCTGCATAATTGTCTTGGTTAGGTAGTTTCTAGGCTGGTGTAACACTCAAAGCTGTGAAGCAAGAGTGGTGTGTTATTGATCAAAGCGTGAAGCACGATCAAGGTGTGTACTTTTTGAAGTGTGTCTTCAAAAACAATTTTGCAATTGTAACTGATACCATAGGTGTGTGATAGTGGTGGAGTCAGTGGGTATACTCAGGTCTAGAGTGTCTCTAGGTTGAAGTGTCATTGGGTAGTGATTAAGTGAGGTGTGTAAATTGGAGGTTTAACTCTAAATTGATACTACTGATAGTGAATTTCCTCCCTGGCTTGGTAGCCCCCAGATGTAAGTGTTGTTGACACTGAATTGGGTAATCAATTGTTGTGTTTATTTTATTGTTTTCTATTAACTGTCAAGTAGCCTATGTTATTGTGGATGTCACAATATCAGTTATAACATCCAGCTGTGCACAAGCAGAATTTCAATTGGCATCAAAGCAGGCACCCTGCCTGTTTGAATCTGGGTGAGATCTAGGGAAGACAAGTTCTGCTACAATGGACAAAGACATATGATTCACCAATAGACCATCAATTCTGGATGGGTCAAATTATGACTATTAGAAACCAAGGATTATTGCATTCTTGAAGTCTATAGACTACAAGGCGTGGAGAGCTGTAAATTCAGGATGGGAATATCCAGTTAAAATAGACAAGGATGGAGCATCAGTAATGATTCCTGAAGAGGAATGGAATAAAGAACAAGAGGCCCTGGCTCTTGGCAACTCTAAAGCCTTGAATTCTCTATTCAATGGCATAGAGAAGAAGATCTTCAGGCTGGTACACCATTGTGAACTAGCAAAAGAGGTTTGGGACACCTTCAAAACTACTCATGAGGGAACCTCCAAAGTGAAGATGTCTAGACTTCAAATGTTAACAATAAAATTTGAAGGTCTGAAAATGAAGGAGGATGAGACCATTCATGAGTTCTACATGAATGTTCTTGAACTTGCAAACAGCTCTGGGGTTTTGGGTGAAAAAATGTCTGAAGAAAAACTGGTGAGAAAGATTCTTAGGTCCCTACCTAGAAGGTTTGCAATGAAGGTCACTTCCATTGAAGAAGCCCAACACATATGCCACATGAAGGTGGATGAACTCATTGGTTCTCTCCAAACCTTTGAGATGGGATTAAGTGACCAGGCAGTGGAGAAAAAGAACAAAAGCATAGCTCTTGTTTCAAGCACTGCAGAAGAGGCAGAAGGAGAAGATGGGGAAAAAGAAGAAAATTGGTCAGAAGCAATAGCATTGCTTGGAAGACAATTTAATAAAGTGATCAAAAGGATAGATCAGAAATCAAAACCCTACACCAAGAACAGACCCTCTGACAGTGGCAAAGATAAAACTGAAGACACAACTGGCCAAAGCAAAGGAGTCAAGTGTCATGAGTGTGAGGGATATGGACATGTTAGAAGAGAATGTCCCACATACCTCAAGAAAAAGGGGAAAAGTCTAACTGTCACTTGGTCTGATGAAGACTCAGAAAGTGAATTAGATGAAGAGTTTGCCAAGCATGTTACTGCTCTCAACAGTGTGTGCATCTCTGATGGTGACTCAAGTGAAGAAGAGATGACATTTGAGGAGCTTGCAGCCTCATATCAGAAGCTTCACATCAGAAGTTCAGATCTGTACCAGCAGGGAGAACATCAGAAGAAACTCATCAAGGAGTTATAATCTGAAAAGAAGGAGCATCTAGTCACTATAGAGTCACTTGAAGGTGAGGTCAGATTGTTAAAGTCTAGTTTGGACCAAATGTATAAATCTACAAGGATGCTTAATCTTGGAACTGACACCCTATATGAGATTCTGCAAAATGGTCAGAATTCAGGAGATAGGTTTGGTCTAGGATTTATTGATAGACAGAACCCTATGCTGAAACTCAAGAAACTACAACATGAGATTCAGAAGCTAAAGAGGATGTCACGACCGATGTCACAACATCCACCACACAGAAACTAGAATCAAGTCAAAAGACAATTCCAGGGGTATAGATGTTATCATTATGGTAAACTTGGGCATATTAAAGCTGTATGTTTTTGGCTGCATGGATTCCCTAGCCAAAGGAATACTAACCAGTGTATGCATGGAAAAAGGCAGCATCATGGCAAAAGGCAACATCATGATAAATGGCAGCATCATGCCAATCAGGGCAGGAGGCAACATCAAGCCAAACCCAAGAAGAAGGAAGTTCCTAATAAGCAAAAGCAATGGGTTGTCAAGAATGTGGCTCTAACAGCTAACACTTCCCTGAGAATGCCAACCAAAGAGGATTGGTACTTTGACAGTGGTTGCTCCAGACATATGACTAGAATTAAGGATTACTTGACAAAACTCAAACCTTATTCATCAAGTCATGTAACCTTTGGAGGAGGAGCTAGAGGAAAAATTACAGGTGTTGGACAACTGGACAACACTAAAACTCCAGAGTTGATGGATGTCTTGTTGGTTGAGGGACTAAATGTGAACCTAATAAGCATAAGTCAACTATGTGATCAAGGTATAAAAGTCCATTTTTCAAAGGATATGTGTATGGTTGTCAACAATGACGTAAGGAAGTAATGAGGGGACCTAGATCCAATAATAACTGTTACCTATGGGAGCCCAGAAGTAACAGAACTGGATTGATCAATAAAGAAAAGAAGGAGCAAAGTTGGGTGAATGAAAGCAGACACCATCAAAGGATAAGGAAGACCATAGTCAAGAAATCAGGAAAAATAACTTCAAAATGTCTGCTAGATGGGAGACCAGGAAATTGTGAATATGATGATGACAAGCAAGGCCAGAAGAGATACTCAAAGAATGGCCATCAAGGTAAGATAGATAGGCTATATTGGAAACTGATGAAGTCCATGGAAGCTACCCTGCAGAAAGGAAGCAATGTCACTCCTGATGTCATGACTTTGTTCTGTGACATCAAGGGTACCATCCAACAAAGCTCTGTTGAGGTCAAGGGAGATATGCTCAGGGGTAGAGTGTATAAATGGTCAAAAACATGTGCAAAATCCGAGGACTGTGTTGTAACAGCCCAATTTTTAATAGTTAATTAATTGTAGTAATTAATTGATTTATGTGATTTATTTGATTTAAATGAATTATTTGATTTAATTAATTTATACTAATTAATTAATTTATTAGAATTATTTGAATTATTGGATAATTATTTATTTTATTGGTGAGATGATTAATTGCTAGATTGATTTGTTGGGCCTAATTAGAGGTGTGTGGATAGAAAGTGAGAAGAGTTGGGTTAAGCCCAAAAGGAATGGTTAAGATGTTAGGGTTTTAGAGAAGGAAGTTAGTAAGAGAGAAGAAAAGAAAGGGAAAAGGGAACAGAGAAAATAGAAGAGAAGAAGAGAAGAAGAGAAAGAGGCAAGAGGAAAGGAAGAATGAAGGAGAGGAAATCAGAATGCAAGCATCCATGGAATCAAAGATTCTTCTCCATAACAAACCTAAGGTAAGGGTGGTCATTCTCTCTTTATTGGGATTGTGGGATGATGATTAATGGCTAGAAGTGTGTAGGGAAAAACCCTAAATTGAAATTGTGAATTAATAGTGAATTAGTAGAAGTTTATGTAGGAAGAAAACCCATATATTTCTCATGAATTAGTGAACTTTCGAGTTTTGGGAATGCCCTAACATGTGGGGATTGATTATGGTAGAAAAGAGAGGAATGGTAGGTGAAAATGTGATTTTCTGCATAATTTTTCGAAAACATTCAGTGAGCAATCGATTGCACCGAGGCTACAATCGATTGCATATTGAGCAAAGCTGCTGGAAACTGAATTTTTAGCTGTCCAATCGATTGCACCAATATGTCAATCGATTGCACAGTAAAACAGTAGCTAAAATGATGAAATTTTCAAAGGAGCAATCGATTGCACCAAGATGTCAATCGATTTCACTCAAAAACAGTGGCTAAAAATGTGAGAAATTGAGTCAAGCAATCGATTGCACTAATACTCCAATCAATTGCATGTTGTACAAAACAGAAAATTTAGAAAAGTCATGTACTGGGAATCTGATTGCACAAGGTTATCGTTGAATTAAATCTTAACTAAAATGTTGATTAATTAAGATGATACATTAACTATTTACTTGAGTATTGATTGATTATGAACCTTTAGGTGGTCATTGTGAAATTAATTGTTGTTTAAACAAGCTGATTGTGTATTAAATATTGAAGTTAAGTATTGGTGATGGATTAATTGTCCTATGTGTGTAATCGTTGAATTGTGTTGTGAACTGTGATTGAATCTAATTGATTCTTGTGCATTACTTGATAAATGTAATGATGATGTTGAAAGTATGAATACTTTGATTATTATGAAATGTGTTGTGTGTGCAATCATGATATAATTCTTGTGTGATGAATTATTTGATAATGCATGGGATTAAGATGCGAGAACGGTCTTAAGTGCATTGGTTATTGATTGCATACACATCATTTGTTGTCAAGAGGAAATGCTTGCTATTTTCGTGGAAGCTAGTGACTTGTCCCAAACCTAGAGTGGGGTTTGAAAGCTTAGGGAACGAGCTTTTGTTTGTTATTGGTCTAGGGAACGAACCCGGTTTAAATGTAAAAACCGAAAAATAATAACAAGTGTTGGTACCACACAACATGAATTGCATTGAGTCACATGGCATATATAATTGTTGTATGTATGTATGCATATGTGTATGACTGGTTGAGTTGAGAGTTGTGAATGTGTGATTGTGAAATGATATTGACTGAGAAAGATTGAAGTGTGAGATTATTGATATTGTGCTGATATGCTTTACATTATTCATTATCTTATGATTTCAATATTGATGTGAATTCTCACCCTTCTGCTGGAATGATGTCCTACATGACATCGTGCAGGTATCAAAGAGTAGAACTGTTCGTGGTTGCAAAGTCGTTGTTGGTGCAGCTGTTTAGTATTTTAATTATGTTGGGTCAGGTCGTGCTCTGGTCATGTAACACTGGGACCGCTTGGTTTATGTTTTAGAGATACATTATGTACTCTTCAATATGTTTTTATATTCATCGGAATATTATGATGTTGGCCTTAGTGCCTAAGTGATGTTGATATATGTGATGAACATGAATGTTTTCATTAAGAGAGTTATGATATAAATTGAATCCACTGCTACATGCAAAGTGAAACTTTGAAAAGCATGATTATTTATTAAAGTGTTTATGAGCATGACAGGTGGTTTTTGATGTTTTAAAAGTTATGTGTGATACCCTTTTGTGAATGCATGACGATTTACTCTGATTATTTATATATTTTCTGTGGGGTTTAGAAGGGTATTACATTAGTGGTATCAGAGCAGGTCGGTCCGTCCGGCCAAGTTGTCTAATGTTGTTTGTTCCTTAGTATGCGACATGTGTGTGAAAACACTGTCGGTACACGTTTGTTTTTCTAAACCATGTCTGCAGGAGTGGGATTGAAATAAGTGGGGGAGAAAGTTGTGCTTCTCCAAGATGCTTCGAGTGTGGAGTGGTGGCTCAGTATGACGTTGGACGCTACTATAGTTTGGTAAAGATGGTTTATGCCCCATTATGGTTGTCGGCTGTCTATTAACAAATTGAGGAACTTATCACCCTTAATCTCTTGTTGATAGTAGACGAGATCATGTTGGATGGAATAGACAAGTCTTGCGAGCTTAGATGGTGTGTGCAGTGAATTATTCAGAATTAAGCCAAGTTCTTACAAATTATTTTGACGAGTTGGTGCAGGAAGGTGCTGAGATATTTATATTGATGGCCAATTTGAGTGTTAATAAAAGTGGTAAAGTTAGTGGCTGCCAATTGTTCGTTGAGTATTTTTGGTAAAGACTTTGGAGTTGATTTGGTATGTCTTCACTTAGATCAACTTGATATTATTCTTGGGATGAATTGGTTGGACTTCACTCGTGTCTATATTAACTGTTTTGATAAAACAGTTATTTTTTCTGAACCTGACGATGAAGGAGACTTGTTTATGTCTGCTAAGCAAGTGCATGAGTCAGTGCAAGATGGTGCGAAGGTATTTATGTTGATGGCAACTTGAGCATCGGTGAAAGTGGAGCAATTGATGCTTTACCAATTGTCCGTGATTTTCTGGAAGTTTTCCCTGATGAGATAAGAAATTTATCACCGGAACGAGAAGTGGAGTTTGCGATCGACTTAGTCCTTGGAACTAGTCCGATATCGATGGCCCCATATCGTATGTTCGCATCAGGATTGAAAGAGTTGACGAGTCAACTTGAAGATCTACTTGAGAAGAGGTTTATTCGTCCAAGTGTGTCACTGTGGGGTGCACCAGTTTTGTTGGTTAAGAAGAGAGAAGGTTCTATGAGACTTTGTATGGACTACAAACAATTGAATAAGATGGCTATCAAGAATAAGTATCCACTTTCGAGGATTGATGATTTGATTGATCAGTTGATTGGTGTGAGTGTCTTTAGTAAGATAGATCTGAGATCTGGGTATCATCAGATTCATGTAAAAGCTGAAGATATTCAGAAGACTGCTTTTAGAACGAGGTATGGACATTATGAGTATTCTGTGATGCCATTTGGTGTGACCAATGCACCAGGTGTATTTATGGAGTACATGAATAGGATTTTCCATTCTTATTTGGACAAGTTTGTGGTGGTGTTCATTGATGATATTTTAATCTATCCAGAGAGTGAAGAAGAACATATCGAACATTTGAGGATTGTGTTATCTGTGTTAAAAGAGAAGCAGTTATATGCTAAACTTTCTAAGTGTGAATTTTGGTTGAAGGAAGTGAGTTTCCTTGGTCATGTGATTTCAAGTAGAGGTATTGTAGTTGATCCGTCGAAGGTCGAAGCAGTATCGCAATGGGAGACTCCAAAATCAGTTTTTGAGATTAGAAGTTTTCTTGGTTTGGCAGGTTACTATCGGAAATTCATTGAAGGATTTTCCAAGTTATCGTTACCATTAACGCAGTTGACTAGGAAGGGTCAAGCTTTTGTTTGGGGATGCAAAGTGTGAAGAAAGTTTTCAAGAGCTTAAGAGAAGATTGACGACAGCTTCTGTTTTGATTTTGCCAAATCCGGCAGAACCATTTGTGGTGTATTGTGATGCTTCTTTGATGGTTTTAGAAGGCGTGTTGATGCAAAATAAACAAGTTGTAGCTTATGCTTCAAGGCAACTTAAAGTGCATGAGAGGAATTATCCGACGCATGATTTAGAGTTGGCTGTCGTTGTATTAGTGTTGAAGCTTTGGAGGCATTATTTGTTTGGTTCGAGATTTAAAGTGTATAGTGATTATAAGAGTTTGAAGTATCTCTTCGACCAGAAAGAATTGAATGTGAGGCAAAGGAGATGGTTGGAACCTCTGAAGGATTATGATTTTGGTTTGAATTATCATTCGGGTAAAGCAAATGTGGTAGGTGATGCATTGAGTAGGAAATCATTGCATATGTAGACGATGATGGTAAAAGGGTTGGAAATGATTGAGCAATTTCACGATTTTAGCTTAGTGTGTGAGAAGACTTCTTACGGAGTTAAGCTTGTTATGTTAAATCTTACTAGTGGTATTCTTGATGAGATTCGAGAAAAACATAAATCTGATTTGGGTTTAGTTGATCGGTTGACTTTGATCAATCAAGGTCAAGGTGGTGATTTTCGGATTGATGAAAATGGTATTATGAGATGTCGTGATAGAGTTTGCATTCCAGATATTGTTGAGCTGAAGAAGAGTATTCTTGAAGAAGGACATCATAGTGGATTGAGTATTCATCCGGGTGCTACTAAGATGTATCAAGATTTAAGAAAAGTATTTTGGTGGCCTCGTATGAAGAAGGACATTGCCGAGTTTGTGTGTTCTTGTTTGACTTGTCAGAAGTCAAAGATTGAGCATCAGAAACCGTCGGGCTTGATGCAACCGTTGTCTATTCCTGAGTGGAAATGGGATAGCATATCTATGGACTTTGTATCTAGTTTACCTAGGACGCCGAGTAACTTTGAAGCTATTTGGGTTATTGTGGATAGATTGACCAAATCTCCTCACTTTATTCCTATGAGAATGGATTACCCATTAGAGAAGTTAGCAAAGTTGTACATTGAGAGGATTTTCAATTTGCATGGTATTTCGTCTAACATTGTGTCAAATAGAGATCCGAGGTTTACTTCGAGATTTTAGGAGAGTTTGCAAAATGATTTGGGTACAAAGTTACGGTTGAGTTCTGCTTATCATCCGCAGACCGATGGTCAGACTGAGAGGACGATTCATTCACTTGAGGATGTTTTGAGAGGTTGTGTGTTGGAAAAGGGAGGAGCTTAGGATAGCTACTTACCTTTGATTGAATTTACTTACAACAACAGTTTTCATTCAAGTATTGGTATGGAACCATTTGAGGCATTGTATGGTAGACGGTGTAGGACGCCATTGTGTTGATATGAGTCGGGAGGGATTTTTATGGTTGGACCCGAGATAGTCCAGCAGGCTACCGATAAGATTAAGATGATTCAAGAGAAGATGAAGATTTCTCAGAGTCGTCAAAAGAGTTATCATGAGAAGAGGAGGAAAACACTTGAATTTCAGGAGGGAGATCATGTGTTTCTTCGAGTTACTCCCATAACTGGTGTTGGTAGAGCATTGAAGTCACGTAAGTTGACGTCGCGTTTCATTGGTCCTTATCAGATTTTGTAGAGGATAGGAGAGGTAGCCTATCGGGTTGTATTGTTGTCGTCGCTTGCCAATCTCCATGAC
Organism: Lathyrus sativus; assembly: GCA_963859935.3. NCBI lineage: Eukaryota > Viridiplantae > Streptophyta > Magnoliopsida > Fabales > Fabaceae > Lathyrus > Lathyrus sativus. The sequence goes on along the minus strand of OZ012735.1, from coordinate 55,598,263 downwards.
GTGTTCCATGTGTCTCAGTTGAGGAAATACATTGCGGATCCGTCTCATGTAGTCCAAGTAGATGATGTGCAGGTGAGAGATAACCTGACTGTGGAGACATCACCTATGCGGATAGAGGATCGGGAGTTGAAGCAACTTCGAGGTAAAGATATTTCTTGGCGAAGGTTGCTTGGAGAGGACCAACTGGTAGAATGTGACTTGGGAGCTTGAGAATCAGATGAGGGATTCTTATCCTGAGTTATTTGTTTAAGGTGATTTTCGAGGGCGAAAATCTTTTAAGTGGGGGAGGGTTGTAAGAGCCCAATTTTTAATAGTTAATTAATTGTACTAATTAATTGATTTATGTGATTTATTTGATTTAAATGAATTATTTGATTTAATTAATTCATACTAATTAATTAATTTATTGGAATTATTTGAATTATTTGAATTATTGGACAATTATTTATTTTATTGGTGAGATGATTAATTTCTAGATTGATTTGTTTGGCCTAATTAGAGGTGTGTTGATAGAAAGTGAGAGGAGTTGGGTTAAGCCTAATAGGAATGGTTAAGATGTTAGGGTTTTAGAGAAGGAAGTTAGTAAGAGAGAAGAAAATAAAGGGAAAAGGGAGTAGAGAAAATAGAAAAGAAGAGGAGAAAAAGAGAAAGAGGCAAGAGGAAAGGAAGAATGGAGGAGAGGAAATCAGAATGCAAGCATCCATAGAATCAAAGATTCTTCTCCATAACAAATCTAAGGTAAGGGTGGGCATCTCTTTTTATTGGGATTGTGGGATGATGATTAATGGGTAGAAGTGTGTAGGGAAAAACCCTAAATTGAAATTGTGAATTAATGGTGAATGGGTAGAAGTTTATGTAGGAAGAAAACCCATAGATTTCTCATGAATTAGTGAACTTTCGAGTTTTGGGAATGCCCTAACATGTGGGGATTGATTGTGGTAGCAAAGAGGGGAATGGTAGGTGAAAATGTGATTTTCTTCATAATTTTTCAAAAACACTCAGTGAGCAATCGATTGCACTGAGGCTACAATCGATTGCATACTGAGCAAAGCTGCTGGAAACTGAATTTTAGCTGTCCAATCGATTGCACCAATATGTCAATCGATTGCACATCAAAACAGTAGATAAAATGATGAAATTTTCAAAGGAGCAATCGATTTCACCAAGATGTCAATCAATTACACTCAAAAACAGTGGCTAAAAATGTGAGAAATTGAGTCAAGCAATCGATTGCACTAATACTCCAATCAATTGCATGCTGTACAAAACAGAAAATTTAGAAAAGTCATGTACTGGGATTCTGATTGCACAGGGTTATCGTTGAATTAAATCTTAACTAAAATGTTGATTAATTAAGATGATACATTGACTATTTACTTGAGTATTGATTGATTTTGAACCTTTAGGTGGTCATTGTGATATTAATTGTTGTTTAAACAAGATGATTGTGTATTAAATATTGAAGTCAAGTATTGGTGATGGATTGATTGTCCTATATGTGTAATCGTTGAATTGTGTTGTGAACTGTGATTGAATCTAATTGATTCTTGTTCATTACTTGATAAATGTAATTATGATGTTGAAAGTATGAATACTTTGATTATTATGAAGTGTGTTGTGTGTGCAATCATGATATAATTCTTGTGTGATGAGTTATTTGATAATGCATGGGATTAAGATGCAAGAACGGTCTTAAGTGCATTGGTTGTTGATTGCATACACATCATTTGTTGTCAAGAGGAAATGCTTGCTAGTTTCGTGGAAGCTAGTGACTTATCCCAAACCTAGAGCGGGGTTTGAAAGCTTAGGAAACGAGCTTTTGTTTGTTATTGGTCTAGGGAACGGACCCGATTTAAATGTAAAAACCGAAAAATAATAACAAGTGTTGGTACCACATAGCATGAGTTGCATTTAGTCACATGGCATATATAATTGTTGTATGTATGTATGCATATGTGTATGACTGGTTGAGTTGAGGGTTGTGAATGTGTGATTGTGAAATGATATTGACTGAGAAAGATTGAAGTGTGAGATTATTGATATTGTGCTGATATGCTTTACATTATTCATTATCTTATGATTTCAATATTGATGTGAATTCTCACCCTTCTGCTGAAATGATGTCCTACATGACATCGTGCAGGTATCAAAGAGTAAAATTGTTATTGGTTGCGAAGTTGCTGTTGGTGCAGCTGTTTAGTATTTTAATTATGTTGGGTTGAGTCGTGCTCTGGTCATGTAACACTAGGACCGCTTGGTTTATGTTTTAGAGATACATTATGTACTCTTTAATATGTTTTTATATTCATCGGAATATTATGATGTTGGCCTTAGTGCCTAAGTGATGTTGATATATGTGATGAACCTGAATGTTTCCGTTAAGAGAGTTATGATATAAATTGAATCCGCTGCTACATGCAAAGTGAAACTTTGAAAAGCATGATTATTTATTAAAGTGTTTATGAGCATGATAGGTGTTTTTTGATGTTTTGAAAGTTATGTGTGACACTCTTTTGTGAATGCATGCCGATTTACTCTGATTATTTATATATTTTCCGTGGGGTTTAGAAGGGTGTTACATATGTCCTGAGTATTGCTGACAAGGGCTCAAGAAATATCAAGGAACCTCAATTTAAGAATGATTTATGGAGATTGAGTTCCTCTAGGAATGAGGAGTTATAGCAATTAAAAGTAATTGGGAATTATACCTTGAAATTAAAACAATTAATGATAAATAAAAAGGGTAAGTTCCCTCCTATTGGGCAAACGTATCCCACTACCAGATATACTATACACTCCCTTCATTCTTGGTACCAGTATAATCTATTCAGCTTCCGTAACAACTTACCCAAGCAAAGAAAACTCCTCCTCTCTCGATCAAAGTCATCAACCATGTCACAACATGCGAAACCTAATACCAGAATAACCACTAGTGATACTGAATGAAACCCTAATGAGGTTCTCGAAATAGCGCCTTTACGAATGATGACACCGGAAGGATTGTTGGTAAAGAAACCTAGAAAGCTGCATGCAAGAAGACCCAAAAACCTTGGCTCTGATCAAGCTCCTTCTACTACTGCATCGGCTGACCTAAATGAAGAAGAAGCTAGACGAACCCACCTTAAGATTGCAGGAATGATGGCTAGGGCTCTCAACATACCCATGTCGTCTAGCATAAAGGAGTCTGAGCCTAAACTACATGATCAAGCTAATGTCTCGCCGGATGTCACAACATCGAAGGACCCTGCAGCAGAAGGAAAGAACAAGGGTGAAAAGGCTAAACACATATGTGAAAGCACACAAGGTGTCAAGGGTACTGAAGTGGTTGACCTAGAATATTACTCAAACAATGATCTCATTGTTAAAATTAACCCAGGCATAGCCAAAAGGCTGATGACACAGAAAGGAAAAAGGGCAGCTGATTAGAGTCCCCCCAAGCAAAAGAATGCAGAGAAGATTGCTGAACAAGAAACTTCTCCAAAGAAGAATGGTACAAAAATGGCTCAGGTTGGACCTCCTAAAGGCTGGAGCAAAGTTGACACCAAGAAGAAGAAAGCTGAATCCAGTTCAGACTCAAAAACCGAATCTAATGTTGTTGTTGATGTCACTAACATACAAACTAAGAGGAAACCTTCGACCAACAAACTGGTTGAAAATGTCCCTAAAGTGCCTATTGATAACATCTCCTTTCACTACCCATCATGTGTTACCAGATGGAAATATGTCTATCATAAGAGGCTGGCCTTGGAAAGAGAGTTAGCTCAATCTACAATTGACAACCAAATGATCGTTGAACTTATACAGAAGGCAGGATTGATAAAGACTGTCACTCAATTTCCACCATGTTATGAGATTCTTGTTAAAGAATTCATAGTAAACCTATCAGAAACATGTGCTGACAGGAAGTCCAGTGAGTTTGGAAAGGTATCTGTGAGGGGAAATGTATAAAATTTTCAGCTTCCATCATTAACAAGTATTTAGGGAGACAACATGCAGGACAGAATGAACTTACTATATCTGGCCACAAAGTGTGTCAAGAAATAACATCAAAATAGGTCAAGAGCTGGCCTTCCAAGGGGAAGCTGGTAGCCAGCAACTTAAGCATAAAATATGCCATGCTACACAAAATTGGTGCAGCCAATTGGGTCCCTACCAACCATAAGTCAACGGTGGCAAAAATTCTGGGAAGATTCATGTATGTTGTAGGGACAAAAGCTGACCTCAACTATGGAAACTACATTCTTGAGCAAACAATGAAACATGTTGGGAGTTACAGTGTCAAAGGACCTATTGCCTTCCCTTCACTCATATGTGGAATAATCTGTGATCAGCATCCCAACATTATCAAGGAAAGTGATATAACTTGCAAGAGAGAAACTCCCTTGTCCTTCAACTACAAGTTATTTAAAGGAACTCATGTTCCTGACATTGATATAACTTCAGCTGAGACTTCCAAAGGGACTCCCAAATCCAGAAAAGCTGAGGTAATAGCAATGTTCAAATAAACCTGCAAGGAGTTGGAGACAAGGAAACTAAAATTGGAAGCTCTAATCAGATCTCTTGAGCAAGAAGAAGGGTCAGAATTTTCTGATGAAGACAAAAATGGTGATGGCTCAGATGATGATGTTCAGGAAGAGGAACAAGCTGAGGATAGCACTGAGGAAGCCAATGATGAAAGTGAGGAAACATGTAAGGATAAGTTAGAGGAAACAAGTACTTCAGGAGAGAGGTCCAGCTCTGCTGAAGAGGAGGAAGAATAGTGTGATGATAACATGTGTGGCTCAGACTCCTGGAATACTGAGCTAAGAATGTTGCGTGTGTGAGTTGTGTAAAGACCATTTGTAAGACAATATGAGCAATGTGTAAGAGTTGTCCCTAACAATGTTATGCTACAATGTTTAATTTATACTATGTTTAGTTGGATTTTAATTTGTGGCTAAAAAGGGGGAGAGAGTGTTGTTGAGTGTTGACAAGCAGGTGGAAGAAAAGGTGGAGAGCTTGAAAGAATTTGATTACTTGAGCATATGAGCTCTTGTGAATGTGATAATCTTGAAATATAGGTGGTGATCACATGTACATCTTGAAATACAGGTGGTGATCACAGGTACTGCAGATGGTGTGTATAACAGTTGATGATGCTGTTAGTTGAATGTTAGTATGCTAGAACTGCTGCAGGTGCTGATTTGCTTGTGTGTTCCTAGTAGGAGTAGGAATAATAGACCTGCTGTGAATGTATGTTGTAGTATGCTAGCTTGTGTGAATTTCTGATTATTGGCTAGAACTAATTAGGAATGAATGCTGAAGTGTGTGTATCTGCAAGGTGTTAGCAGATTGTGTGTGCATCTGCACTAAGGTTGCAGATTGTGAGTGTGGTGTATCCCTGCAGGGGGAGTAGCACTGGTTAGTCCACAGGAAGGTGAGACTATAGAAGTCTAGACTAACATGTCAGAGTGTTAGACTTAGAAATTTGTGTGACTTCAGGATGTTATTATGAAAGTCATGACATCCAAAACAGGCTGGATGTTGGTATGTGACTGCAGGTTATGCAGGTGGTGAACTCAGCTGATGAGAAAATCAATTTGAGGGGGAGCAAACAAGCAAGTTACTCAAGGAAATGTTGCATCTGTAAGTGGAAACTAACAGATGTGTGTGAGCAGGTTGATCATGAGAAGCTGAGAGCTAACTGAGTGTGTGAATCTAGCAACTTTCCTGCAATACAGGTCATGTGTTAAGTCTTCTTCTGTGTATAAATCTCTGGTTTAAGAACAAGGGGTTTTAGCCAAAAATTTGCCAAAGGGGGAATTTGTAAGTGCTCTTGATTGGCTGCATTTTGTGGCAAAACATTTTAGTATGTATGCAGGTAATGTCTGAAATTAGTACATACTAAATATGGATTGTGCAGGGTAAGTTTACTTAGCTATTTTAATAGTTAAGTTGGATGTCACATTGGATGTCATGACATGGGTCGTATGACATCAAGCGAGCATGTTAGTTTCTAGCAGTTGGAAATCAGGAGATTTCTTAGAAGCTCAAAGCTGGAAGTCAGGAAACATTCTAGAAGCCCTAGGCGCACTAAAATGTCTCTGAATTAAATGTAAGTATGCAGTTTCTCTGATGTAGGGTTTTGAACACGGGCAAACCTAAAAACTGCATAAAGCCCAAGGACCAGTAGCTGCTATAAATAACAGAGGATGCAATCCTAACAAATCAGCTCTTACAGATATAGAAGATTAGGTGTGTGTGTGTGTGTGTGTGTGTAGTAAGAGTACTTGTGAGTGAAGTTGTTCTGCACTTCACGTTTTCAATTGTGTCTTAGGAACACTTGTAATCCAAGAAATTGGCTTCTGCATAATTGTCTTGGTTAGGTAGTTTCTAGGCTGGTGTAACACTCAAAGCTGTGAAGCAAGAGTGGTGTGTTCTTGATCAAAGCTGTGAAGCACGATCAAGGTGTGTACTTTTTGAAGTGTGTCTTCCAAAACTATTTTGCAATTGTAACTGATATCACAGGTGTGTGATAGTGGGGGAGTGAGTGGGTATACTCAAGTCTAGAGTGTCTCTAGGTTGAAGTGTCATTGGGTAGTGATTAAGTGAGGAATGTAAACTGGAGGTTTAACTCTAAATTGATACTACTAATAGTGAATTTCCTCCCCGGCTTGATAGCCCCCAGATGTAAGTGTTGTTGACACTGAACTGGGTAATCAATTGCTGTGTTTATTTTACTGCTTTCTATTAACTGTCAAGTAGCCTATGTTATCGTGGATGTCACAACATCAGTTATAACATCCAGCTGTGCGCAAGCAGAATTTAAATAAGTTTGCTAAGAAATGTCACAAATGTCATATTTATGCAGATAAAATTCACGTGCCTCCGACTTTGCTTAACGTTATCTCATCTCCCTGGTCATTTTTCATGTGGGGCATCAATATGATTGGTGTGATAGAACCGAAAGCGTCCAACGAACATCACTTCATCTTAGTAGCGATTGACTACTTCACCAAATGGGTCGAAGCAGCTTCCTATGCTAATGTGACCAGACATGTGGTTGTTAAGTTTATCAAGAATCAGCTCATCTGCAGAGACGAAGCGCCAAGCAAAATCATTACTGATAACGGGTCTAACCTGAACAATAAAATGATGAAAGAACTGTGTGAAGAATTCAAGATTGAACATCATAACTCTTCTCTTTATCGACCGAGGATGAATGGGTCCGTTGAAGCTGCTAATAAGAATATAAAGAAGGTTGTTCAAATGATGGTTGTGACTTATAAAGATTGGCACAAAATGCTCATGTTTTCTTTACATGGATATCGTACTTCAGTACGCACATCGACAGGAACGACTCCTTTTTCACTCGTTTATGGTATGGAAGTTATACTCCCAGTAGAAGTTGAGATTCCTTCCATGCGAGTTCTAGTGGAAGCCAGGCTCTCAGAGGCCGAATGGTGTCAAAATAAATATGACCATCTGAATTTGATAGAAGAAAAGAGGATGATTGTTTTGTGTCATGACCAATTATACCAACAAAGAATGAAGAAGGTGTTCGACAAGAAGGTTCGACCTTGCAAATTCAAATAAGGTGACCTTGTACTCAAGAGGATTCAATCATTCCTTACTGATACACGAGGAAAATGGACTCTGAACTATGACGATTCATACGTTGTCAAGAAAGTTTTCTCAAGAGGTGCTCTAATGCTAACAACCGTGGATGGGGAAGAAATTACTCTCCCAGTGAATGTAGATGCCGTCAAGAAGTAATATGCTTAAAGATGATGGTATCAGCTGAGATTTGTCAATTAGAGTTATAGAACTTTGAACATAGGAAAATTCAAGTTCATTTAGGAAGCTAGTGGTCATTATTCCATTGATGTAACTGTTATTATTATTATTATTATCATTTTCCACCATTGTAATACATTGGAGTCATGCCCCTTTGATGACTACCATTCAATAAAGTGAAATCAAGTTTTTAGGAAATCCTTACTTTTACTTTATACTTTTGCCAATAATTGTTTTATTTTGATAGCAATTTTGAACAAGTTTAAAATCCCTTCAAAAATTTCTTTGTATGTGTATTACTTGATATATAAATAATAAAATGAAAACTCACAGATGTTTATTTTGTCCTCACCGACAAGGGACTCCTCCAATGAAGCAGATGTTTATTTCATCCATAGATTCTAACCCCCATAAATAATTTAGATTCGTCTGGACAATTCTGCAAAACAAAGCCAAAGTATTATTTCTCAAAGAAAGTTCTAAAGCAAGATTATATCCATCCCAATGATGTTTTGATCTGTGAAGATTTGGATGAGTACCCTCATTTGAGATGTTTATTTCATCTTCGTTTCCTTTTTCTCGTTGTCTGGTCAGCATAATCATTGCATGTAGATACATGGCATCTTTGCATTTTGCATTTGTGCATTGTTTATTCTTTCACTTTGGTCGGGTTTATCCCCAAGTGACTGGGTTTGTCTTCTCCCTCCAAGTAGAGTCGTCATCCCCAAGTAGAAAGAGCATATCCTTTCTAATTCCCCACTGAGTTCGATTCTCGTGGAATAAAGTTGCTTTAGTTTTTTTCTCCATTTTTTGGATAAAGATAAATGTAACACCCCAATTCTGAATTCCCGTTTTATTGAGTTCTTTTTGATTTAATTGGATGATTATTATTTTAATGTGGAATTTATGTGTTAATATGCTATGTTTGCATATTGTGCTATTTTTTACCGATTTTGAGAGTTTCGGGGGAAAATAGTTTGGAGGGTATTTTGGACATTAGTATTAAATGTTGAGTTGGTTATTTTGTGAGAATTAATTTAGTAGATGTTTTAAAGGAAATAGAAAGGAAAGAAAATGGGATGAGATAAGAGGGAAAAAGAGAAAGAATAGGAACACATGTGGAGAAAACAAGAGAAAGAAAGAAGGAGAAGAGAAAGAGAAGAAAAAAGAGGAAAATTTGGAAACCTTGGGAAATCATCAAGATCAAACCTTAACTTACGATTAATCAGGTAAGGGTGTGAAATCTTATCATCTTGTTAATGTATATGATCATGCATGTGTTGGGTTGGATTTGTTGGATGTTTTCTGTGTTTTCCATTTCTAGGTCGAAGTTGGATTAATCGATAGAAATCGTTCTTTAACGGTTAGAATCGTGAAAGAATGATGTAGTTTAGTCGATCTATGATAGACTAAGGCTACTGGAACAAGTTGGAATTTATCGGGTGATTTTATCGAGTTTTGGATGTTCTGAACAATGGGAGAAGTGCTATTCGCAGACACTCGCTAGCAGCTCGCTAGGCGAGTGTGTAGCGAATGATCCCAAACTTGGGACAAAATGGTTTTGATCGCCTTCGCTGGCAGCGAATGGGGTAGCGAATGGCTCGCTGGAGGTTCGCTGTGGTGAACGAGGTAGCGAACAAAGTCTGTAGCTTCTGTTTTTGCTCGCTAGCAGCTCGTTAGGTGAGCATGTAGCGAACACTCGCTAGCAACTCGCTAGGCGAGTGTGTAGCGAAGGCAGCAGGATGATTTTTCTTGTTTGTTTCATGTTGTATATGTTTGAGGTATCGGTTGCAATCGACCTCATCTTGCATGAGTAGCTTGTGTGCTGGTTTGTGATGTGTTGTGGGTAGTCGTATGGCGTGAATCATAGATTGTGAATTGTGGCTGTTTTGGCAAATATGTGCATTGTTTAAATTGATTAAAAAAGCATGATAATTGAGATGAATGACGAATAAGTCATGTAATTTACATTGCGATGTATGATGATTGTATGAAATTAGATGAGATGAAGATGCATGAAAACATTATATATATGAGTGTGCATTTCAAGAAGTGTATGGAGTCATTTTGCATGTGAAGCATTATGGTATACATTCTTGTGCTGATTGATTCTGTAACACCCCGTTCCCAAAATAAAATAAAACAATAATTTAAAGACATATCAGAGTTTCTTTTCTCAAACGAGATGTCACAATTCACTTCACGATTTTCACAAATCATAAAAAAACTAATTTTTTTTCTTCCATAGAATTTTCAGCGCAAAATGATATAGTCTGTCATAACTCAAAATATCATATATACACCATTCATAACACATAAAATGTCACATATCGTCATATGTACAACCATTGGCCATCAACCTCAAAACATAATGAACATAGCATCATCAAGTATCCATACACATCTCTCAAAATGAGATACGCCACTGGGGCACACATAAACAAGTAGACTCCCAAAAACGCCCCGGTGTTTCGTATCAGAGCAACCCTACAGAGACACCACAATCCAAGCTAGCTAAACACCTGGATTGTCTGTACTTCCGAAGAAGCACAGACCACAACGACAACAAAGGGGTGAGAATCATGATCAAATAATAATGGCATAAAGGTACATGAAAAAAAAAAGGCAGAAATCATATAAATCAATATTTCATATACTCACACCCCGGACCTACTGTCCTATCATCACAATCACACACCGACAACCCACAATGCAACACATGCACTAGACTCAACAACTATGTGGTATCGACTCAACTCATGATAGATCACATATACTCCACCTAGCAACGATCTTTCCCTACCACGCCCCTCCTGAGCTCATATAATCAAATCATCAACGTCCCCACTTAGGACACGGGTGATCGCATACACTCCTTCTGAGAAACGATTCAAAATCCCGTCCACGCTCCCCACTAGAGCACGCCAGTGAATCTTACACTGCGTCCACGCTCCCCACTCGGAGCACGTGTGTGTATCATACACCACGTCCATACGCTCCCCATTTGCAGCACGTGAGCCACACAGGCCTCACGTCCACACGCTCCCCATTTGGAGCACGTAAGTGAATCGCATACACTCCATCGAGCAACGATTCACCATGTCCACATGCTATTCAAGACACTTTGCATAACCATACCGCACCCACAGTGCACACGACCCTACTGGTCCATCACATCTTACAATGCATAAACACTAGCACTCGAAGTGCATCGATCCTACTGATCAAACCATCACAGCATATTGCATATAATGCACACAAGCATATCGGTCCTACTGACTCGAATATAACACACAAAAGCAAATAAAATGCCACACATAGTAAGCGTCTCGATCCTAAGGATCCACTCATCACGACACATCATCACAACGCACTCAAGGCGTAACAATCCTATTGATCCACATGATCTCTCACGCAGCACGCACAGTGCTCCTATAACACATACATGTCATACATTTCCATACTTAACACATAATCCTCCGATTATGGCAATTGCGATGAACGCCGGCCACACGGCCCTCACACCTCTCATCGCCCTCTCACTACTCAGTTATCATCTCAGCATAATCATTCGGTTGCACGCAGCAACCCTTACTGCACACAGCCTTCACATTTCAAATTCTGCTACACTCGCTACCTGCTCGCTACGCGAGCTCCTAACGAGTGTTCGCTACCCGTTCGCCTAGAGAACCTCCTCGCGAACCTCACACTTAAGCTACTGTAAGTGTTCGCCACAACCACGCCCAGCTAACTAGCTAGCGAATACCACACATCAGCCTCTGCCAAGGCTCGCTACACACTCGCTACGCGAGATGCTAGTGAACGTTCTCCAGGCACTCGCCTAGCGAAGAGCTAGCGAATCCTGCGAATTCTGCAGAAATAAGTTCTGCTGTTCTGCAACAGCAGCTACCCCACTCCCCAATTCTCACTAAAATCGTGTTAAATTCATCGGCTACACACCCTACCGATTATTCCACTCAACCACTACTTAATTCACTCAATAAAACCTCGGTCTTAACCGATTAATTCAACTTCGACTCAACACCGAGTCCAACTTCGAAACCCTCAAACTCACCCAACAATCAATCCTACAACTCATACAATAATCTCACCATATTACCCATGATCAAAACAGATTCAAGCACATGCATCAACGGAATTTTATCATCAAACTAACATTAACATGCAAGATACACATACATGGGGTTAGGGATTCCCCTTCTACCAAATTTTCATGTAGAGCCAAAATAACCGTAAAATCCTCCCCCCCCCCCCCCCCTTTAATCTCAAATTCGTGTTGATGATGAAAGAGCTTCACAAATCGCAGCCTTGATGATCTCGTGTGCTTCCACTTCAGTTCTTGCTCACTCTCCCTCCTTCTCAAGCGTGTATGCGTTTTCCCCCTTTTTCACGAGTTCTCTTTCTTCCTCCTTCCAATTCTATTTTGTCAAATGCCAATAGTACCCTTAGTCCCAAATAATTCTCCTTTTTATCCCAATTAACATATTTCTCACACTAATAATAATAATTCCCATATTAATCTAAATATAATTCATTTCCTTCATAATATTAACATTAATAAAAGTAACAATAATAATAATAATACTAATATAAATATTAATATTAATTATCAATTATTATTATTATTATTATCAATTATCCAATATTAATATTATGCTCCTCATTATTTCCTTCAATTCACTCACACAACGCGACACGGAACGAAATAACACTGGAAACCGAAAATAATTAAAACGGGCGTTACAACTCTCCCCCCTTTAATTATTTTCGTCCTCGAAAATACCTGATGGAAATAACTCTGGATACGCTTCCCGCATCCTGCTCTCCAATTCCCAGGTTACACTGCCACCTGCAGCACCTCCCCAAACCACTCTCACCAATGGTATCTCTTTCCCTCTGACTCGCTTCGTCTTGCGATCCTCAATCCTTAACGGCAATGTTTCCACAATTAGATTCTCTCTAACGTGGACTTCATCCCTCTGAATCACATGAGACGGATCGTGCACATACTTTCGAAGTTGCGACACGCGAAACACGTCGTGCAAGTTCAAAAGCTCCGGCGGCAACTCCACCCTATAAGCCACAACACCAATCCACTGTAAGATCTGATATGGCCCGATAAACTTCGGATCCAACTTCTTGGACTTCAAAGCACGTCCAACACCCGTCACTGGGTTAACCCTCAGAAATACATGGTCACCCTCACTGAATTCCAATTCTTTCCTGCGGTTATCATAATAACTCTTCTGCTGATCCTGAGATGCTCTCATCTTTTCACGGGTCATCTGAACCGTTTCAGTAGTCTGCTGCACCAACTCTGGCCCCAACACAACATGCTCACCTGATTCGTACCAGCATAACGGAGTCCTACACCTCCTACCATAAAGAGTCTCAAACGGTGCCATCCCGATACTGGAATGGTAACTGTTGTTGTACGTGAACTCAATCAAAGGCAAATGTGTATCCCACGTACCGCCTCTTTCCAACACACAAGCCCGCAACAAATCCTCTAGGGTCTGAATGATCCTCTCCGATTGCCCATCCGTCTGTGGATGATAAGCTGAACTTAGTTTCAACTCAGTACCCAAAGCCTCTTGCAAACTTTTCCAGAATACAGAAGTGAACCTCGGATCTCTATCCGACACAATACTCAACGACACACCGTGCAACTTCATGATTACCCGAATATAAATCTCAGCCAGCTTCTCCAACGGAAAGCTGATACTGATCGGTACAAAGTGTGCAGACTTCATAAGCCGATCCACTATCACCCAAATGGCATCAAACCCTCTTGCCGTATTCGGCAAACCCGTAACAAAATCCATAGCAACTGAATCTCTAACGGTTGCATCATCCCCGAAGGCCTTTGATGCTCCACCTTCGATTTCTGACAAACCAAACAAGCATAAACATACCGGGCAATATCCTTTTTCATGCCCGACCACCAAAATAACTTTTTCAAGTCCTGATACATCTTCATAGCTCCTGGATGAACACTCAGGCTACTACGATGTCCTTCATCCAAAATCGACCTCCTCAACTCATAGTTATCCGGCACGCAAATTCTGCCCCGAAATCTCAACACACCTGAGCTATCCAACTTAAAATCACTACCGGAGTCACTTCCGGCCTCTCGCATCAAATCCACAAGTCTCACATCCAATTTCTGATGTTCTCTAATCATGTCCAAGAAATCATTCTTCACTTGCAATTTGCCCAACATCACACCCTCTGTAGTAATCTCGCAAACCATGCTCAAATCTCGAAATTGCTCAATAAGCTCCATCTCTTTTACCATCAATGCCGACATATGAATTGTCTTTCTGCTCAACGCATCCGCAACCACGTTCGCTTTCCCTGGGTGATAACTCAAACAAAAATCATAATATTTCAAGAATTCCAACCATCTCCTTTGTCGCATATTCAGCTCCCTCTGATCAAACAAATATTTCAAACTCTTGTGATCGCTGAATACCTCAAACCTCGAACCATATAAATAATGTCGCCAAATCTTCAACACAAAAACCACCGCAGCCAACTCAAGGTCATGAGTAGGATAATTCCGCTCATGCACCCTCAATTGTCGCGAAGCATAGGCTACCACTCTTCCATCCTGCATAAGAACTCCGCCTAATCCCATCGTAGATGCATCACAATATACCACAAAAGGCTCACTCGGATTAGGTAACACTAAAACCGGCGCTGAAGTCAATCTCTTCTTTAGTTCCTCAAAGCTTTCTTCACAAGAAGCATCCCACACAAACACTTGATCTTTCCTTGTCAACTAAGTCAACGGCAAAGCCAACCTACAAAAACCTTCAATGAATCTTCGGTAATATCCTGCCAAACCCAAAAAGCTTCTAACCTCTGTTACTGTCTTTGGAGGTTCCCACTGTAATACCACACTCACTTTAGATGGATCTACAGAAACACCATCCCCAGAAATAACATGCCTCAGAAAACTCACCGTCTTCAACCAGAACTCACACTTCGATAGCTTAGCGAACAACTTGTTATCTTTCAACACTTGCAACGCAATCCTCAAATGTTCCGCATGCTCTTCCTCAGACTTAGAATAAATCAGAATATCATCAATGAACACGACAATAAACTGATCCAAATAAGAATGGAAGATACGGTTCATATATTCCATAAACACACCCGGCGCATTAGACACTTCGAAAGGCATTACTGCATACTCGTAATGTCCATATCGAGTCTTAAACGTCGTCTTCTGAATATCACCTTCCTTCACTCTTATCTGATGATAACCTGACCTCAAGTCAATCTTACTAAACACACGAGCTCCCACCAACTGATACATCAAATCATCAATCCTTGGTAGAGGATATTTGTTCTTGATGGTCACTTTGTTCAACTGACGGTAATCGATGCACAACCGCATGCTACCGTCCTTCTTCTTCACTAACAACACTGGAGTTCCCCATGGCGACACACTTGGCCTAATAAACTTTCTATCCAGCAACTCTCCAATCTGAGTCTTCAACTCGGCTAACTCTACTGCCGATATCATGTACGATGCCATAGAAATAGGCCTCGTACCAGGTACCAGATCAATGTTAAACTCAACTTCTCTCTTCGGAGGCAACTCGGTGATATCATCCGGGAACACCTCCGGAAACTCATTCACAACAGCTAACTCATCCAACAATGCCTTGTTGTCAACAGACAGTGATGCAAATAAAGCAAACACCTGAGCTTCATCTTCCAACAAGGTTCTCAATTCCTTACCAGACAAGGAATCTGCCAATGCTTCCTCTTCAGGAGTCAAAAACAATAACACTTTCTGAAAACAGTTGATGTACACTCGGTTGAACTCTAACCAGTTCATACCAAGTATAACATCCAAACTACCAAGTGGCAAACAAATCAAATCCACGCCAAAATCTCGGCCAAAGATAGTCAGTGGACACTTCAAACACACAAGCGAAGTAGTCACTGAACCAATCGAGGGAGTCTCAATAGTCATCCGCCGCTCAAGAGTAGTCGGCACCAAACCTAACCTCCTCACACAATCAACAGAGATAAACGAGTGGGTTGCACTCGTATCAATCATAGCAGTCAAAGGAATGTTATTGATAAAACATGTAACTTTGATTGAACGATCTCCGTTCGCCGCTTGAGTTCCTACAACCGCAAACACTTTACCAGCCACCTGAGGCGCCTGAGCCCTCTTCGGCTTCTCACAGTGAGTACTAATGTGGTCCTTCTCACCACAGTTATAGCAAGTAGGCATGTTAGTCCTACAATCCGCCATTACATGGCTCGGCTTCCCACATTTGAAGCACTTCTTCACCTCCTGAGGGCAATCACTGGCACGATGCCCCGCGACACCACACCTATAGCATTTCAAATCTGACGATGCCTTCCTATCTCGGGACATCTTATCAACCATAGCCTTCTGTTTCCCCTTACCGTTCGGAACACTATAGGGTGTACCACCGAACCTTGGTTTACCCTTGCGGTCATTCACTGCCTTGTAGTGTGCAATCCTCGCACGGTTGTCATTGTCGTAAATCCGACTCCTACTCACCAATTCAGGATAGCTCCTGATTTTCTGACACGTGATCCCCATCTTAATCTCCGGCCTCAGCCCATTCTCAAATTTCAGACATTTCGAAGTCATAGCTTCCTCAGTATTGTAATGAGGATAATACTGAGCCAGTTCCTCAAACCTAGCCGCATATTCGGCCACCGACATACTACCCTATTTCAATTCTAGGAATTCCACCTCTTTAGCACTTCTAATATCTTCTGGAAAGTACTTCTCTAAAAATCCAGACCGAACCAATTCCCAAGTAATCGGAGTTCCCGAAGCTTCCATTCTCTGACGGCAATTATCCCACCAAGCCTCGGCCTCTCCCTCCAGCATGTGAGTACCGAACCTCACATTCTGCTTGTCACTGCACCCCATGGTCCTGAAGATCTTCTAGATTGCCTTCAACCATTTATGTGCAGCTACCGGATCTAGAATTCCACCTTCAAACTTTGGTGGTTTGTTGCTCTGGAACTGCGTCAAGTCTCTGAACTGCGCACCCACAGCCAGATTCTGATTGGCCACCACTTGTGCCATAGTCTGCATAGCCGCAGCCAACGCCGCATCATTCCTCCCAGCCATACTTCTCAACAACAACAATCCGGTTAACAGAAAACAACCAATTCTATCCTATAGACAGACTCAAAACACACTGCTCTGGCCGAACCGACCGACCTGCTCTGATACCAACTTGTAACACCCCGTTCCCAAAATAAAATAAAACAATAATTTAAATACATATCAAAGTTTCTTTTCTCAAACGAGATGTCACAATTCACTTCACGATTTTCACAAATCATAAAAAAAAACTAATTTTTTTTCTTCCATAGAATTTTCAGCGGAAAATGATATAGTCTGTCATAACTCAAAATATCATATATACACCATTCATAACACATAAAATGTCACCTATCGTCATTTGTACAACCATTGGCCATCAGCCTCAAAACATAATGAACATAGCATCATCAAGTATCCATACACATCTCTCAAAACGAGATACGCCATTGGGGCACACAAAATCAACACATAAACAAGTAGACTCCCAAAAACGCCCCAGTGTTACGTATCAGAGCAACCGTACAGAGACGCCACAATCCAAGCTAGCTAAACACCTGGATTGTCTGTACTTCCGAAGAAGCACAAACTACAACCACAACAAAGGGGTGAGAATCACGATCAAATAATAATGGCATAAAGGTACATGAAAAAAAAGGCAGAAATCATTATTTCATATACTCACACCCCGGACCTACTGTCCCATCATCACAATCACACACCGACAACCCATAATGCAACACATGCACTAAACTCAACAACTATGCGGTACCGACTCAACTCAGGATAGATCGCATACACTCCACTGAGCAACGATCTATCCCTACCACGCCCCTCCTGAGCTCATATAATCAAATCATCAACGTCCCCACTTGGGACACGGGTGATCGCATACACTCCTTCCGAGCAACGATTCAAAATCCCGTCCACACTCCCCACTGGAGCACGCCAGTGAATCTTACACTGCGTCCATGCTCCCCACTCGGAGCACGTGTGTGTATCATACACCACGTCCATACGCTCCCCATTTGGAGCACGTGAGCCACACAGGCCTCACGTCCACACGCTCCCCATTTGGAGCACGTAAGTGAATCGCATACGCTCCACCGAGCAAAGATTCACCACGTCCACATGCTATACAAGACACTATGCATAACCACACCGCACCCACAGTGCACACTACCCTACTGGTCCATCACATCTTACAATGCATAAACACTAGCACTTGAAGTGCATCGATCCTACTGATCAAACCATCACAGCATATCGCATATAATGCACACAAGAATATCGGTCCTACTGACCCGAATATAACACACAAAAGCAAATAAAATGCCATGCATAGTAAGCGTCTTGATCCAAAGGATCCACTCATAACGACACATCATCATAACGCACTCAAGGCGTAACAATCCTATTGATCCACATGATCTCTCACGCAGCATGCACAGTGCTCCCATAACACATACATGTCATACATTTCCATACTTGACACATAATCCTCCGATTATGGCAATTGCGATGAACGCCGACCACACGGACCTTACACCTCTCATCGCCCTCTTACTACTCAGTTATCATCTCAGCATAATCATCCGGTTGCACGCAGCAACCCTTACTGCACACAGCCATCACATTTCAAATTCTGCTACACTCGCTACCTGCTCGCTACGCGAGCTCCTAGCGAGTTTTCGCTACCCGTTCGCCTAGAGAACCTCCTCGCGAACCTCACACTTAAGCTACTGTAAGTGTTCGCCACAACCACGCCCAGCCAACTAGCTAGCGAATACCACACATCAGCCTCTGCCAAGGCTCGCTACACACTCGCTACGCGAGATGCTAGCAAACGTTCGCCAGGCACTCGCCTAGCGAAGAGCTAGCGAATCCTGCGAATTCTGCAGAAATAAGTTCTGCTGTTCTGCAACAGCAGCTACCCCACTCCTTAATTCTCACTAAAATCGTGTTAAATTCATCGACTATACACCCTACCGATTATTCCATTCAACCACTACTTAATTCACTCAATAAAACCTCGGTCTTAACCGATTAATTCAACTTCGACTCAGCACCGAGTCCAACTTCGAAACCCTCAAACTCACCCAACAATCAATCCTACAACTCATACAATAATCTCACCATATTACCCATGATTAAAACAGATTCAAGCACATGTGTTGCACCCCAAAATTTGCCCTCACAATACAAGACTTTGTGTTCCAAGAAGGTTCACAAGGTTCACAAAATTCACAATTGGTCAGAAGAGTTGACAGTTCCCTCAGACAATGCACCTCCTAAGCAGTGCATCCAAAACTAGGGTTTTGACTTTAATCAGGCTAAATGGACTTCCACGACTTCAAGTGAGCTTCATAACATCTTATATGTGTATAAGAACCCCCATGTCAAGTTTCAAGACTTTTCTCAAAAGTTTGCTCAGTCAGATGATCAGATAAGTCAAAAGCAGTCAATGCAGTTAAAAGGTCAAACTGAGGTCAACTGTGGTCAAACCAAAGTCAAACTTCATGATTTTTTTTTTGCCAACATCAAAGAGAGGTTGGGTGAGAAATATTATCATAATAACTGTAATACCCCAAATTTTGCCCTAAGATTTGTCGTCGCATTTCATTGCATTTAATCAATTACTAACAAATTTGTGTAGTCGTTTGACTTTTTGCAGGTAAATATCATATGGCATGCATTTTTTTTCTAAAAAGTAAAAATGACACAATTGGCAGGAGGACATGTGTAAGGAGTTATGAGTGTGAGAGGTTGAGAGTTTGAATCTCACCTTTGTCATTTTTTTTGTTTTTTATTATTTTTACTCTAAATTTTTCTATCTTTCATTAAAAAAAATAACAAAAATAGTTTTTTATTATTATTTAATTATTATTTTCGTATTTTAATTAAATCATTTTTTAAAATATTATTTTTTTCACTTTTTTCTAAATTATTCATAAAAATATCCAAAAAATCATAAAATAAAAAATATTGAAAAAAATTTTGTTCTTTTTATAATATTTTTTATTTTAGGAATCAATAGGATTATTAGTTTTTATTTTAAGTTTATTTTAATTATTTTAAATTATTTGAATTTTATTTTTTCTTAACTAATTATTTAGTTTGGGCTTTAAAATGGGCTTTAGGGACATTATTGACAATTTGGTGTTAACCCTAATTTGTTCCCTATATATACATGTGTTGCCTTGTTGGAAAAAAGGGGGAGAATGAAAAAAACCTAAGAGGAGTGAGTGCCGTTTGCCGTTATTTAGTTTTCTTCTTCATCCATTACTATTGTTTCTTTTTCTTCATCGTTTACCGTTATTTCTTTTCCTTCATCTATTACTATTGTTTCTTTTTCTTCATCGTTTACCGTTATTTCTTTTCCTTCATCTATTACTGTTGTTTCTTTTTCTTCATCTTTTACCGTTATTTCTTTTTCTTCATCTATTACCGTTATTTCTTTTTCTTTATCTATTACTGTTACGTTTATATATATATAATTTTTAAATTGTTAGAGTTTATATATATAAGATTTTTGATCGAATTATGTCGATACGATGTTTGCACATTTGTGTGCATGACGCGTGACATTTGTGTTAGTTCGATCTGGTTGCGATGATCGCATTTTTGTGTGAGCAATAATACTATTTTTTGCTTAATTCCTTTTTCTTTGCGATAAATTTTGTTTCGTCCGATTTAGATCTGGTTGCGATGAGCGCATTTCTGCGTTAGCAACATTGTTGGGTTATTTGGCACATTTAAAATTCATTATTGCTTTATTATTATTATTATTATTATTATTATTATTATTATTATTATTATTATTATTATTATTATTATTATCATTATTTATTATTATTATCATTATTATCATTATTATTACCATTATTACTATTATTGTTATCATTAATTTATTAAAATTTGTTATAATATAAAAATCTGTTTTTTTAAAATAAATAACATTAACATCTTTTCCAAATTAATATGAAAACCTATTATTTTTAAGAAAAACTTTTTTTTAGATAAATTTAAAATAATAACTAAAATCTTTTTTTTAAAATAATAACTAGAACCGTTATTTATTTTATTTTATTATTGTTCAATTCAAATTTCATTATCATATTGTATCTGCTCCTCTCATGTAACCTCGCGAACTTAACAATCGCTCTTTAAATTCTGCCTTTAAATTTTTGCTTGCATGGTTTAAATTATGACATTATCTCTCTGTTTGCATGATTCAATTATCTCACGCGTTTACTATTATTTCTGTCACATTGCACACATCCGAAGGTTAGGTCTAACTGTTTGGCCGCCGCGCCAATAGTCCGTAAAACTTCACACATTCAATTTCAAATCCTCAAAACTACAAACTACAAACCCTAATTTTCACAAATGCCTCGCCGCAGGCAAAATTACAATTTTACCCTTAGCATTAGGTCAAAGAGCCGCCGCGCTCATTTTAGGGTTTCCCGCCGTGGAATCCCTAATTACAACTTAACATTTCAACGTAGAGATTTGGAGTTCCTACACTCCACGTAAGCGTGTCCTTAAGATGCGTTTATTCCCCGTGAGACCTTGACCACAATCAAGAAGTCTCTAACCTCCCTTTTGAGGGGAACTACGATTACTCTGATTCCACTCCCGTAAGGATACGTAGGCACAAGATGCGATGTCTTGCCGAGTAAACTTAGAATTAACCCCCTTTATTATTTATTATTACTTATTTATATTTTATTTATCTTTGCTATTTAATTATTTTGCTTATTATTTTGTAATTGTTTCTTGGATGTAAAGTTGTTTAATTATTTAATTATTATTATGGTTAGTAATTAGGGAGTGTAACAACATGTATGTAATATTAAAATAAATTTAGATCACTTTTAAATAAAGATAATTAAAATAAACACGTCACACACGTAAGTCGATTTTAATCGCCGTCTCACTTCCTAAGGATATCCCTCAAGTTGCCTACGAATAATGGTTAAGTGGGGTGTATAAAGCAAGTCCCTCAAATAGAAAAATCATCAAAGTCCCTTATGGTTGCCTTTACGAATCGAGTCCCTTTCGAAAAATGATGATGGTCCCTTATATGTGCTTATTACATCCCACAATGGCCTTCAAAGTCAAATTGTCCCTCACATGTCCCTTAACATCCAAAGTAAGGACTACCTACTCCATTATAGTAGTGATAGTCTTACTAAAGGAAAGAATGAAGAATAAGAAAGACCTTTAAACATTAGGGTAGGTTACTCCTAGGTGCTTGCTCACTTCAAAATTGTTTCGCACTTAAACAAATTTTCAACAAGTTTTCAAACAAGTTCTTAACACATCCTTACATGGATTATTTATTAACTATTCTGAAAATTTTCTATTCACACACTACAATTTCAAAACAATTCAAAAGTGAGCTTAAGTACCTAAGAGCCCATGGATAACCATGGATGAAAAGGATGCTAATACCTTCCCTTTTCATAACCTACCCCCCGGACCCAAAATATTCTCTAAGGTCTTTCCTGTTCTTTTATAACCTTTCCTTATGGATAAAATAAAAGTCGGTGGCGACTCTTGCTATCCGCAACATTGTTTAAAGTCAGTTCACCGGGTTACAGAACTGGCGACTCTGCTGGGGATCTATTTAAGAGGGGTACCCTTAGGAATTAAGATCACTTTAAATTGTTTGCTTTGTTTGCTTTATTATCATATTGTTGGGGTGCTCTTATGTGTGAAAGGTCCTAACCCGGATCTAGTGTACCTTAGGTAAATGGCAATAGACCAAGGAAACTGTACGACGTATATCGATACGGTTGATCTGGTGGCCATAGTTAGTGCGACTTCTTGGTTGGTGCTTATATTCCTTAAGTCAAGTTGAGGATAATATTGAGGCTGCCTTATGTTGTCAATGCACTAACTGACTTTTAGAACCCTAGTTAACTCATCTTGGCCTTTAGAAAGTAGTGAGGTAACCGGCTTTGGTGCAGACTAAAGTTGGTTGACACTCGATACTACGCTCATTGAGATCTTAAACTTGGAGGGTTTTGGTTGGCAAGTAAGTTGCCTTCTGAACAACCACCCTTGTGAAGGATCAATGATATTGAGATCCCTTAGAACCCGGTTACTTTTGTAGGACAGGATGAACCATCTAACTTCAGGGGAGGGTACTTGCCTTTGAACCTCATGCAAGCCTTTAAACCTAGGGCTATGGTGTGACTTGTTTGTGTGTGCCACATGTTTGTGATTGAACATAACATCATGACATCATCATGCATCATGAGCATATCATTTTCCCTAACCATTTCAAGGACCAAGGGATTTATTTTTGTTCTTTGTTGCAGGTCATGGCTTCTGCTCGTAGAAACACCATCAGGATCAACTTTGTAGGGATACCTCCCAAGCTCAAAGAGTTGGTTTCCCTAGTGCCTGATCATTCCCAGTTCAACAAGAGACATGGTCACTTATTGGATCTAGTTACTTCAGGGTTCAGTGAAGACATGATGAGTGTGCTGTTTCAGTTCTTTGACCCTAAGCACCATTGCTTTACATTCCCTGATTATCAGCTGGTTCCAACCATGGAGGAGTTCTCTAAACTTCTGGGTATACCTGTTCTTGATCAGAAGCCATTCACAGGCTTAGAGAAGGAGCTTAAACCAGAAGTTATTGCTGCAGCTCTACATCTGAAGAAGTCTGACATTGTTCTAGAGACGAGAAGTGGAGTTAAAGGTATTCTTGCCAAGGTATTAGTGGATAAAGCTCAAATGTTCTTGAAGGCTATGAGCTACGATGCTTTTGAGGAGATCTTAGCCTTATTGATTTATGGCTTAGTGTTGTTCCCCAATCCTGATCAGTTCATAGACGTTCATGCCATCAACATATTCCTGAGTCACAATCCAGTGCCTACCTTACTTGGAGACATCCTACATTCTCTTCACACCCGTACTACAAGGGCAAGAGGAACTTTGATGTGCTGCATACCTTTACTTTCTAGGTGGTTTATTTCTCACCTTCCTCGCTCAGTAATGAAGAATGAGCAAGGGTTCAGATGGTCCAAGAGGATCATGTCACTTTCTCACTCAGACATCCATTGGTGCTCCAGATCTATGGAGAATGTCACCATCATTGACCGTTGTGGGGAGTTTCCTAATGTGCCACTTCTAGGCATAAGAGGAGGCATCACCTACAACCCATCTCTAGCTTTACGACAGTTTGGTTACGCCCGGAGCGATGGTCCACATGACATGTTGATTCAGGGCATTGTGTTTGACTACGACAACGATCTTCAGGGTTACCGCCAGAGATTCATACGAGCTTGGGGAAAGGTAAACAGGATTGACAGCAAGACACTGGAGCCTAAGTACACCATTCCTATGGAGGCTTATCTCAGATGGGTACGATTTCGTGCTCAGACACTCATGATGCCATATCCTGCCATCCTACCAGTTACCATGGAACCTGTTGCTGAAGGAGACACAGCTTATACCATCCTTCACCCAGACATGCCTACTGATATGGAAGACTTGCAGAGATCATGGATCCAACTGAAAGAGCAAAGGGATACTTTCGAGGCTCATTACAAAGCAAGCCAAGCAAGGATCCTAGAGCTAACAAAGCTACTTCATGAGGAACGAAACCTCAACTCATACCTCAACACCAAGAGGAAACGTCCATGGGAGACTTAAAACCCCATCTTTTGTACTTATTTCGTTTTCATTTTTTGTAAGCCTAAAAGGCAAAACAAGTTATTACTAATAAAAAGTTACTTTCTCGTTTGTTTAAGCAAATTTAAATCCTGCGGTCCTTGAAAACATTGCATATGCATTCCCATATCATTGCATCACAGGTTTATAATTGTGCACAGGTTTCTCATCTTCTCGCTGTTTATTTCAGCAATGGCTCTTGAACAATCAGTTAAGGATCTCCAGGCACAGAATGCACAGTTCCAAGAGCTGATCCTGAACCTATCCAAGGGGCAGGATGAATTGAAGACACTGCTGGCCAAGAAGACTAAGAAGGCTAGAAGGTCTGCTGGGTTGCTCAACATGGGAAGAAGGTTCAAAGGTCCTGTCAGGACCAAGGAACAGGTTGAAGACTATGAATCTGAAGAATCTGAGCAGGAGAGAGGCAGTCTCCACAACACTATGGGGGACTCTGATTCTGAGGCTAACTACTACCATGAGCCTAACGAAGACAAATTCAAGATGCTGGTGGATAGAATGGATGCTATGGAATTACAGAAATCATCTGGGCTGGATTTTGAGGATTTGAGCTTGATATCTGGGGTGGTCATACCCATTGGGTTCAAAGTTCCTACATTTGTTGTCTATGATGGGGTCTCTTGTCCCAAATTGCATCTGAGGTCTTATGTCAGAAGAATTCAACCCCACACTGCTGATAAAAAGTTGTGGATCCATTTCTTTCAAGAAAGTTTATCTGGAGCTCAGCTAGAGTGGTATTATCAGTTGGAGAGTGTCAACATCAGAGATTGGAATGACATTGCTGAAGCTTTCTACAAGCAGTATCAATACAATGCTGACTTAGCCCCCACTCGCATGCAGCTTCAAAGCATGTCTATGGGTGCCAAAGAAAGCTTTAAGGAGTATGCTCAGAAGTGGAGAGACTTAGCTGGAAGAGTTCAACCCCCTTTGACTGATAGGGAGTTGGTTGATATGTTCATGTGTACGCTGAATGGTCCGTTTTACAGTCATCTCATTGGAAGCTCATCATCTGGCTTCACTGAGTTGATCATGACAGGAGAGCGAGTAGAGAATGGTATCAAGAGTGGTAAGATCCAAGTGGGCACTTCTTCATCAGGTGCTGCAAAGAAGCCTCCCACTGGGAAGAAAGAATCTAATGCTGTGTATGGTCAGCCTGATCGTAACAGAAGGCATCAGTCTGTTAGTGCAGTTCATATTTCAAATCCAACTCCTGCAACAACAGAGCAGCCTCAAGGCAACCAACAGAGGGCTAGAAGACAGTTCACGAAGATCAACATGTCAATGGCTCAGGCATTGCAACACTTGTTGAAGGCTGAACTTATTACCCAGAGGGAGGCTCCTCAGAATCCCAATGTTACCTCTCCCAAGTACAATCCCAATGCACGATGTGCATATCATTCAAACTGTCCAGGACATGATACTAATAACTGCTGGGTCTTGAAGAACAAAATTCAGGATATGATTGATGCTGGAGAAATTGAGTTTGATCCACCGGGTACTCCAAATGTGATTACAGCTCCAATACCAAATCACGAGAAGACTGTCAACGCCATTGATGAAGATATGGATGAAGATCTGCATGTCTATTCAGTTATGGAGTTGAGCACACCATTGTCTGTTATCAAAAAAAGGTTAGTACAAGCTGGGATCTTTCCAGGTTGTCATGAAGATTGTCTATATTGTACCTATAAGCCGGATAGTTGCTTCATTTTGAGAGATGGGATTCAACGTCTCATGGATAAATATACTATAGTGTTTGAAAGAAGACCAGCATCTGTAGAAAGTATGGTGGATCATCTGACTCAGGGTAAGAAGATTGAAGAGGTTGACATGGTTGACAAAGTACCACTAAGAATCACTTCAAAGGGTCCCATTAAAATCACTCATCAGGGCCCAATCAAGATTGTTGCTGAAGGTCCTGTGAAAGTTGTCGCTGAAGCCAGAGTAGCTCCTCTGATCATTACCACTCCTGGTCCTATTTCTTATACATCTGACAAAGTTGTGCCTTGGCACTATGGGTCTGATGTTTACATCCATGGTGTCAAACAGGAGCCTTTACCTGATATGCCTGTTGACATTGATAATATTGCTGGATCTAGCAAGATCACTCGTAGTGGAAGAGTCTTCTCTCCTCCAGTTGCTTCTAAGAGTGCAGTTACTCCTGCCGTTACTTCCACCACTGATGCTCGGGGCAAGGGTCCCGTTATTGAGCCTGTATCTACTGATGTGCCAGCTGCTGATGACCTCTCTAAGCAGATGGAAGAAGTATTGAAAATTATTCGCAAGAGTGATTATGATATTGTTGATCAGCTGGGGCATACTCCCTCAAAGATTTCTATGCTCTCCCTGTTATTATGTTCTGAGGCTCATGCCAAGTCATTGATCAAGTTTCTAAAGATGGCTCATGTACCCAGTGCAATTTCTGTGGACCAGTTTGAGAATTGTGTTGCTCACCTGACCTATGACAACGGGTTAGGATTTTCTGATGCTGACTTGACCCCTGCCAAGAGGGATCATAACAGGGCCTTGCATATTTCAATTGAATGCAGGGGCACTACCCTGTCTCATGTGCTGATGGACAATGGTTCCTCTCTGAATGTGTTGCCTAAGGAAGTCCTGAACAAGCTGAGTCCTGAAGATACGGTATTGAAGCCCAGTAATATTGTGGTAAGGGCTTTTGATGGTTCTAGAAGAGTAGTGCATGGGGAAATTGATCTTCCAATCAAGGTTGGCTCTCAGGTGTTTACTGCTACATTCTATGTGATGGATATTCGTCCTTCGTACTCATGTCTGCTTGGTCGTCCCTGGATCCATGGGGCAGGTGCTGTGACCTCCACATTACATCAAAAGTTGAGATATCTGGTGAATGGAAAAGTTGTTACTGTCTTTGGAGAGGAAGAATACTTTGTCAGCCATGTAAACACTTTCAAGTATCTGGAAGTAGAAGGTGAATACATTGAAACTCCATGTCAGTCATTTGAAGTGGTTCCCTGGGCTGTTAAGGATTGTGTGACTCCTCCTGCTGTGAAGAAGGTTCCTGTGGTCATCAGAAACCCTCCAACAATGGCAATGGCCTCCCTCAATGATGCAAAAGCTGTGGTGGAAGAAGAATCCCAGAAGGTTGTTCGTCGTGCTCGTGCTGTTCGTATCACCAATCAAGGGGTTATCAATGCTGTGGGAGATCAAGATGAAGACTACAACTTGGAGGCATGGATTTTTCCTACTGTGGGTGCTGGACTCAATAATTGGACAGCTGAAGATGTTATCCCTATCTCCTTTAGTCAGGAGTAAATACTATTACTGTGTTATGTTTTTAAATTTATAATTTCTGGAACAATTAAAACTTTCAAGCCATGTGCCTTACCCGGGGCACAATGGTGTGCTTGTTACGGGTCATCATTTCATTTGCATACTTCATTCAATAAAATCAGTGGACGTTTCGTTTTCGTAAATATTGTGTTCCTTGTCTTTCTTTTTCTTTTATTTTTGCTTTATCAGCTATGTGTTCTTACACCCACCCACATCACTAAAATGCAGATCCTCATCCACTCTGGATCCTGTTGATAACAGTTCTACTATTGCCAATTATGATTTCGAGAATCCGATCTATCAAACTGAAGACGGAAATGAGGACGATTGTGAAATACCTGTAGAGCTTGCTAGGTTGTTACAACAAGAAGAGAAAGCCATACAGCCACATGAAGAGCCAGTCGAAGTTGTGAATCTGGGAACTGAAGAAAACAGAAAAGAGGTCAAGGTGGGGGCTGATTTAGAGGATAGTGTCAAGAGCAAGTTGATTCAGATGCTACGTGACTATGTGGAGATCTTTGCTTGGTCTTATGAAGATATGCCAGGGTTGGATACAGACATTGTGGTTCACCGTTTGCCAGTGAAAGAAGATTGTCGTCCAAAGAAGCAGAAGGTTCGTCGTATGCGTCCTGAAATGTCAGAAAAGATCAAAGCAGAGGTAATGAAACAGTTCAATGCAGGGTTCTTGGTCGTAACGTCTTATCCTCAGTGGGTTGCAAATGTGGTACCAGTTCCTAAGAAAGATGGTAAGGTACGTATGTGTGTAGACTACAGAGACTTGAACAAGGCTAGCCCTAAAGATGACTTTCCACTTCCTCATATTGATATTCTGGTAGACAACACTGCTCAGCATAAGGTATTCTCTTTTATGGATGGTTTCTCTGGTTACAATCAAATCAAGATGGCACCTGAAGATATGGAGAAGACTACATTTGTGACACAGTGGGGCACCTTTTGCTATAAGGTAATGCCATTTGGTTTGAAGAATGCAGGGGCAACATATCAGCGTGCTATGGTGGCTTTGTTTCATGATATGATTCATCATGAGATAGAGGTATATGTAGATGATATGATAGCCAGGTCTCAGAATGAAGAACAACATCTTGATCATCTGCACAAGTTGTTTGAGAGGTTGAAGAAATACAGGTTGAGATTAAATCCAAACAAGTGTACTTTTGGAGTTAGATCTGGAAAGCTCCTGGGTTTCATTGTCAGTGGAAAAGGTATTGAAGTGGATCCTGCAAAAGTGAAAGCTATACGAGAGATGCCAGCTCCCCGTACTGAGAAGGAGGTTAGAGGTTTCTTGGGACGATTGAACTACATTGCAAGATTTATTTCCCAATTAACTACCATCTGTGAGCCAATCTTCAAGTTGTTGAAGAAAGATCAGGTGATGGAATGGAACGATGAGTGCCAGACTGCCTTTGATGAAATCAAGAGATATTTGCTAGAACCTCCAATTTTAATGCCACCAGTTGATGGAAGACCCTTGATTATGTATTTAACAGTATTAGACAACTCAATGGGGTGTGTATTGGGGCAACATGACGAGTCTGGTCGAAAAGAGCAGGCAATATACTACCTTAGCAAAAAGTTTACCGACTGTGAAACAAGATACTCACTGCTCGAGAAAACTTGCTGCGCTTTGGCATGGGCTGCTCGCCGACTAAGACAGTATATGTTGACCCATACTACCTTGTTGATTTCGAAGATGGATCCAATCAAGTACATATTTGAGAAACCTGCTCTCTCCGGAAGAATTGCAAGATGGCAAATGATCTTGACGGAATATGATATACAGTATACCACCCAGAAGGCCATTAAGGGAAGTGTTGTTGCTGATCATTTGGCTCATCAAGCAGTAGATGATTACCAGTCAATGAATTTTGAGTTCCCTGATGAAGACATTATGTCTGTTACCAAAGAACCTGGACAATATGACGGGCCTGAACAAGGATCCCGATGGACTATGGTTTTTGATGGTGCCTCCAATGCACATGGTAATGGTGTTGGTGTTGTGATTAGTTCCCCTGAAGGTTGTCATACCCCGATTACTGCCAGACTTTGTTTCTATTGTACCAATAACATGGCTGAGTATGAGGCATGTATCATGGGTATGCAAGTTGCTATTGATATGAAGATTCAGTTCCTTGAGGTGTATGGAGATTCAGCTCTGGTAGTAAGTCAGATTAAAGGAGATTGGGATACAAAGCATGATAATCTCATTCCTTACAGAGAACATGTGTTGTCTTTGATCCCACATTTCAAAGAGATTACAATGGATGGTGAAGACAGTGTTCTCAGGAGGTGCCATGATACTGACTACAATGGATGGTGAAGACTTCCCACAACCTGTAAACACAGACATAGTTAAAAAATACTACGCATAAAAAGAGACCCGCTAGGTTGACAGGCCTAAGCAAAAATAAGGGCATCCCGGCAAACCAAAAGGGTTTGGGCAAAAATTAGGGATATATATATAAAAAGATGTACACCCGGCAAGTCGAAAACCTGAAAAGGCGGCTTGGGCAAAAAAGGGTATCCCGGTGGATTGAAAACCTGAAAGGGCAATCCAGGCAAAAGTTAGGGATTAAAGCGTATGACTATGTCTCGTTTGGATCACTCATGAAACTGCAACCAGTTGTACTACTTACTCAAGCTCAAACAGATAAAGCTCAATCCAATCGTTTCCGTCTCAACAGCAAGAAGATGAGATACTTGAGTGGCAATAGTAGAATTGAAACTCAATAGGATTATTTCCCACATAGCTGATTCTTTTTGTAAAACTTCATGACAAAATTCTCTTACTAGGGTTTATGTCTCCTTGTACAAACTTACCCGTGTATGGGTCACTTTTGATATAAATAAATTCCATCTTTTGAATCCAGATTCATTTTTACCCTATTTACATAAGCGAAACGTCCATTGGTTGTGTTTGAATGTATGTATGCCTTTGAATATGATTGATGTTTACCAGAAACGCATGTATGCTTTTAATATGATTGATGTTTACCAGAAATGCATGAAAATGCAGTAATAGTATTTACTAAGGACGAATGAGGGAAGGATTTCAACGAAGCTTCGCCGGTTCATCTTTACAAGACAGTAGGACTAATCCATTTTCACAAAGTCTAATCTCCCCTGGAATTTATATCCATCTCTTTTATCCTCATACGGATATACGGGAAATTACTTTCCAAATAAGGGCACGATGAACGAAGACGGGATGTTATACTTATCCTACTATCAAACGAAAACGAAGGTTATCTATACCCTACTATCCCCAACAACGGGAGGTTATCTATACCTTGTTATCCCCAGCAACCAGAGGGTTATATATTCTTCAACAACGTATCGGGATTTATTTTCCTTGGCCAGCAGTTGTTATACAAGGATATCCAGACACTTCCAGCAGTGTCATAGCATACATACATCATTTACATCATACCATAACATATATGTCTATAGTACATTACCTAAGTGCATCATGTCATACATGCATACATAAAGCATAAACTAATGTTGTTATACAGAATGCTACCTTGTTTTCAGGTTAATTATCCAACAAACAATCTTATGATCTTTGGGACTGCTTTATTGTAACCTCAGGGTTACTTTATCCTCCTGATGAGCTTCTTATTACTTTGGGACTGCTTTATTGTAACCTCAAGGTTATTTTATCCTCCTGATAGACTCTCATGACTTCAAGACTGCTTTAGAGCTACTAATTGCTCTATCCTCCTGAAATCATCCTATTACTTCAAGACTGCTTTAGAGCTATTGATTGCTCTATCCTCCTGAAGCCATCTAATTACTTCAAGACTGCTTTAGAGCTATTCATTGCTCTATCCTCCTGAAGCCATCTAATTATTTCAAGACTGCTTTAGAGTTCTCCATTGCTCTATCCTCCTGAAATTACATTATTATTTCAAGACTGCTTTAGAGCTATCCATTGCTCTATCCTCCTGAAATCATTACTTCAAGACTGCTTTAGAGCTATTGATTGCTCTATCCTCCTGAAGACATATCACATTATTATTTCAAGACTGCTTTAGAGCTATCCATTGCTCTATCCTCCTGAAATCATTACTTCAAGACTGCTTTAGAGCTATTGATTGCTCTATCCTCCTGAAGACATATCACATTATTATTTCAAGACTGCTTTAGAGCTATTGATTGCTCTATCCTCCTGAAGCCATTATTACTTCAAGACTGCTTTAGAGCTATTGATTGCTCTATCCTCCTGAGGTCAGATTTATCACTTCAAGACTGCTTTAGGGTTATCATTATTGATTGCTCTATCCTCATGAAGACATGCTGTTACATCAGTATTACTCCAGACTCCTGACAGTTCTCATTATACTACTGAAGAACTTTCCCCTAGTGGCATCTTTAAGCCCACTCAATCATGTTCAACCAACCATCAATATCACTCCATGCACTGGTGAGTGCAAATTTTTGGGCTTTTGTGTTCAATCCCCTTCAACCTTCCAGGTTACGACTGGCAAATATACCAATCTAACCCCTCAGGTTTCAGAAAATTGAACAGGGGCAGCTGTTGCACCCCAAAATTTGCCCTCACAATACAAGACTTTGTGTTCCAAGAAGGTTCACAAGGTTCACAAAATTCACAATTGGTCAGAAGAGTTGACAGTTCCCTCAGACAATGCACCTCCTAAGCAGTGCATCCAAAACTAGGGTTTTGACTTTAATCAGGCTAAATGGACTTCCAAGACTTCAAGTGAGCTTCATAACATCTTATATGTGTATAAGAACCCCCATGTCAAGTTTCAAGACTTTTCTCAAAAGTTTGCTCAGTCAGATGATCAGATAAGTCAAAAGCAGTCAATGCAGTTAAAAGGTCAAACTGAGGTCAACTGTGGTCAAACCAAAGTCAAACTTCATGATTTTTTTTTGCCAACATCAAAGAGAGGTTGGGTGAGAAATATTATCATAATAACTGTAATACCCCAAATTTTGCCCTAAGATTTGTCGTCGCATTTCATTGCATTTAATCAATTACTAACAAATTTGTGTAGTCGTTTGACTTTTTGCAGGTAAATATCATATGGCATGCATTTTTTTTCTAAAAAGTAAAAATGGCACAATTGGCAGGAGGACATGTGTAAGGAGTTATGAGTGTGAGAGGTTGAGAGTTTGAATCTCACCTTTGTCATTTTTTTTGTTTTTTATTATTTTTACTCTAAATTTTTCTATCTTTCATTAAAAAAATAACAAAAATAGTTTTTTATTATTATTTAATTATTATTTTCGTATTTTAATTAAATCATTTTTTAAAATATTATTTTTTTCACTTTTTTCTAAATTATTCATAAAAATATCCAAAAAATCATAAAATAAAAAATATTGAAAAAAATTTTGTTCTTTTTATAATATTTTTTATTTTAGGAATCAATAGGATTATTAGTTTTTATTTTAAGTTTATTTTAATTATTTTAAATTATTTGAATTTTATTTTTTCTTAACTAATTATTTAGTTTGGGCTTTAAAATGGGCTTTAGGGACATTATTGACAATTTGGTGTTAACCCTAATTTGTTCCCTATATATACATGTGTTGCCTTGTTGGAAAAAAGGGGGAGAATGAAAAAAACCTAAGAGGAGTGAGTGCCGTTTGCCGTTATTTAGTTTTCTTCTTCATCCATTACTATTGTTTCTTTTTCTTCATCGTTTACCGTTATTTCTTTTCCTTCATCTATTACTATTGTTTCTTTTTCTTCATCGTTTACCGTTATTTCTTTTCCTTCATCTATTACTGTTGTTTCTTTTTCTTCATCTTTTACCGTTATTTCTTTTTCTTCATCTATTACCGTTATTTCTTTTTCTTTATCTATTACTGTTACGTTTATATATATATAATTTTTAAATTGTTAGAGTTTATATATATATAAGATTTTTGATCGAATTATGTCGATATGATGTTTGCACATTTGTGTGCATGACGCGTGACATTTGTGTTAGTTCGATCTGGTTGCGATGATCGCATTTTTGTGTGAGCAATAATACTATTTTTTGCTTAATTCCTTTTTCTTTGCGATAAATTTTGTTTCGTCCGATTTAGATCTGGTTGCGATGAGCGCATTTCTGCGTTAGCAACATTGTTGGGTTATTTGGCACATTTAAAATTCATTATTGCTTTATTATTATTATTATTATTATTATTATTATTATTATTATTATTATTATTATTATTATTATTATTATCATTATTTATTATTATTATCATTATTATCATTATTATTACCATTATTACTATTATTGTTATCATTAATTTATTAAAATTTGTTATAATATAAAAATCTGTTTTTTTAAAATAAATAACATTAACATCTTTTCCAAATTAATATGAAAACCTATTATTTTTAAGAAAAACTTTTTTTAGATAAATTTAAAATAATAACTAAAATCTTTTTTTTAAAATAATAACTAGAACCGTTATTTATTTTATTTTATTATTGTTCAATTCAAATTTCATTATCATATTGTATCTGCTCCTCTCATGTAACCTCGCGAACTTAACAATCGCTCTTTAAATTCTGCCTTTAAATTTCTGCTTGCATGGTTTAAATTATGACATTATCTCTCTGTTTGCATGATTCAATTATCTCACGCGTTTACTATTATTTCTGTCACATTGCACACATCCGAAGGTTAGGTCTAACTGTTTGGCCGCCGCGCCAATAGTCCGTAAAACTTCACACATTCAATTTCAAATCCTCAAAACTACAAACTACAAACCCTAATTTTCACAAATGCCTCGCCGCAGGCAAAATTACAATTTTACCCTTAGCATTAGGTCAAAGAGCCGCCGCGCTCATTTTAGGGTTTCCCGCCGTGGAATCCCTAATTTAACCCTAATTACAACTTAACATTTCAACGTAGAGATTTGGAGTTCCTACACTCCACGTAAGCGTGTCCTTAAGATGCGTTTATTCCCCGTGAGACCTTGACCACAGTCAAGAAGTCTCTAACCTCCCTTTTGAGGGGAACTACGATTACTCTGATTCCACTCCCGTAAGGATACGTAGGCACAAGATGCGATGTCTTGCCGAGTAAACTTAGAATTAACCCCCTTTATTATTTATTATTACTTATTTATATTTTATTTATCTTTGCTATTTAATTATTTTGCTTATTATTTTGTAATTGTTTCTTGGATGTAAAGTTGTTTAATTATTTAATTATTATTATGGTTAGTAATTAGGGAGTGTAACAACATGTATGTAATATTAAAATAAATTTAGATCACTTTTAAATAAAGATAATTAAAATAAACACGTCACACACGTAAGTCGATTTTAATCGCCGTCTCACTTCCTAAGGATATCCCTCAAGTTGCCTACGAATAATGGTTAAGTGGGGTGTATAAAGCAAGTCCCTCAAATAGAAAAATCATCAAAGTCCCTTATGGTTGCCTTTACGAATCGAGTCCCTTTCGAAAAATGATGATGGTCCCTTATATGTGCTTATTACATCCCACAATGGCCTTCAAAGTCAAATTGTCCCTCACATGTCCCTTAACATCCAAAGTAAGGACTACCTACTCCATTATAGTAGTGATAGTCTTACTAAAGGAAAGAATGAAGAATAAGAAAGACCTTTAAACATTAGGGTAGGTTACTCCTAGGTGCTTGCTCACTTCAAAATTGTTTCGCACTTAAACAAATTTTCAACAAGTTTTCAAACAAGTTCTTAACACATCCTTACATGGATTATTTATTAACTATTCTGAAAATTTTCTATTCACACACTACAATTTCAAAACAATTCAAAAGTGAGCTTAAGTAACTAAGAGCCCATGGATAACCATGGATGAAAAGGATGCTAATACCTTCCCTTTTCATAACCTACCCCCCGGACCCAAAATATTCTCTAAGGTCTTTCCTGTTCTTTTATAACCTTTCCTTATGGATAAAATAAAAGTCGGTGGCGACTCTTGCTATCCGCAACATTGTTTAAAGTCAGTTCACCGGGTTACAACATGCATCAACGAAATTTTATCATCGAACTAACATCAACATGCAAGATACACATACATGGGGTTAGGGATTCCCCTTCTACCAATTTTTTATGTAGAGCCAAAATAACTGTAAAATCCTCCCCCTTTTACCTCAAATTCGTGTTGATGATGAAAGAGCTTCACAAATCCCAGCCTTGATGATCTTGTGTGCTTCCGCTTCAGTTCTTGCTCACTCTCCTTCTCAAGCGTGTATGCGTTCTTCCCCTCTTTCACGAGTTCTCTTTCTTCCTCCTTCCAATTCTATTTTGTCAAATGCCAATAGTACCCTTAGTCCCAAATAATTCTCCTTTTTATCCCAATTAACATATTTCTCACACTAATAATAATAATTCCCATATTAATCCAAATATAATTTATTTCCTTCATAATATTAACATTAATAAAGGTAACTGTTGATATTTGTAAATATATATTATAGTGTTGAGAATATTTGTATATAGAATAGTCCCACATCGACTATATCATGTAATTAGTTGTAATCTATTTATATATAATAATGTCTCCGTAGTGCTTTTCAAGACACGCGGTTTATTATGTCTCTTAGTCTCTTGTATTTCAACATGGTATCTAGAGCCTACTAAGAGGCAATTCTTTTTTCGCCGTATTTTACCCGGTTGACCTACTGTCTTCCGGTGAGATTTTTTTTTTGGCAAACCGTGTTGTCACTCCGGTTTGCCTCTCACTTTTCAAAATCCTCCGGTAACCGTCTTGTCGCTGTCCTCCGATCCGGTATCGCCCTTTTTCCCGTTGCTGCCCCAAAATGTGCAAACAGCCCCGATTTCACTATGTTTTTTGTCATTAAGCTATGGGAGACTCGTTTACTAAAGTTCCTCTTATCCCATGTGAAAAACTAACAGGATCAGCAAACTATAACATATGGACTCGTGCTGTCGATATGTGGTTTCGTGGTCAGGGATATGAAGATCACCTTACCACACAATTGACTAATGTTGCCTCTGACAAACTCGCTAAATGGAAGAAAACAGATGCCTCTCTACTTACCATGTTATGGTTCTCCATAACACCTAACCTCCAAGCGCAGTATCAAGCCTTCTCCACTTGCTATGAAGTTTGGGAAAAGGCCAAGAAAGTCTTCTCCAACGACGTTCATTGTCTATACAGTGTCATCCTTAAACTCGACACACTGAAGATGGAAAATATGGATATGCAAACCTATCTGAGTAAGCTTGATGCCTTGAAAATAAGTTACGCAACCCTCATGTCGTACGCAAAAGATGCAACAGCTCATGCCGAACAATAGAGTAAATTTTTCATGGTCATGGCACTTAAAGGACTACCATCCGAACTCGACTCTATTCATAATCAGATTTTATCAGGTACTACTGTTCCTAACTATGATGCAGTTAGCGAACAACTGTTGCGCTTGTCTACACCTCATGCATTTGGTCCGGTTTCCCCTCCTACTGTTGCTTCAACACCAGGTGACACTGCTGCCCTCACATCTCTTGGCAACAATCAGAATCGCCCTCGAGGAGGGTCATCCAACTCCAAACCTCGTTCCAAGTGTAACCATTGTAACCGGCTTGGACATACTATCGACCGTTGTTGGAAGCTACGTGGCAAACCCCTATTCCAGGTAAATGTAGCTCAAAGTGATAACCCAGAAACTATGCAGACTTCACCTTCTATTAAGAACCCTACGCCAAGCTACGAAGATTTTCTCAGGTGGTGTCAGACTAATCAGATCTCTAGTTCCACTGCTTCGGTTGCACACACTGGTAATTCATCTGTTTGCTTCTCTCAATCATCTCCTCTTGGTCCTTGGGTCCTTGATTCTGGTGCGTCTGATCATGTTACTGGTAATAAAGGTCTTTTTTCTTCCCTCTCTACCTCTGGTTTCTTGCCTATTATAACTGCCGCAAATGGTTCTTAAACCCGATCCCAAGGGATTGGTACTGTTCAAATTTTACCATCTCTCTCTGTTACTTCTGTCCTTTATGTACCTAATTGCCCATTTAATTTACTGTCAGTCAGTCGTTTAACTTGTTCCCTTAATTGTTCTATCACCTTTACTAATAGTAATGTTACTCTGCAGGATCGGAGTTCGGGACAAACGATTGGCGTCGGATGTGAGTCTCAAGGCCTCTACTACTTCTCTACGTCATCTACCATATGCTCCACCACAGATTCCCCACTCATTATACATGCACAGTTAGGTCATCCAGGTCTTCCCAAGCTACAAAAGTTGGTTCCCAGTTTATCTAAAATATCCACTTTACATTGTGAGTCTTGTCAGTTAGGGAAACATACTCGTAGTCACTATTCCGATCGAGTCAATAAACGGGCTGCGTCCCCTTTTGCTTTAGTTCACTCTGATGTTTGGGGTCCCTCACGTACCGTGTCTACTCTTGAGTCTAGGTATTTTGTAACCTTTATTGATGATTTTTCACGTTGCACATGGCTATTTTTAATGAAGAACAGGTCTGAATTATTTTCCATTTTTGAACAATTTTATCGAGAAATAAGAACTCAATTTGGTTTATCTATTCGTATCCTAAGAAGTGACAATGCACGTGAATATTTATCCCAACAATTTCAAACATTTATGTCATCCAATGGTATTTTGCACCAAACATCTTGCCCTCATATACCCCAACAAAATGGAGTAGCCGAACGCAAAAATCGACACCTCGTAGAAACCACTCGGACACTACTTCTCCATGGTAATGTTCCTCTCCGGTTTTGGGGGGATGTGGTGCTCACGACATGTTACCTCATAAATCACATGCCCTCATCTGTCCTTAATAATAAAATCCCCCATTCAATCCTGTTTCCAAACTCACCCCTCCATTCAATTCCTCCTCGAGTCTTCGGGTCAACGTGTTTTGTACACAATCTCTCTCCTGGTCTTGATAAACTATCAGCTCGATCACTAAAGTGTGTCTTTCTTGGCTATCATCGATCCTAAAAAGGTTATCGTTGCTACTCACATACTCTACAACGATACCTCATATCCGCCGATGTTACCTTCTTCGAGTCTGTTCCATATTTCAAATCCAACCAAGTAACTATGGAACCTCTACAGGAAAGTATTCCCACACCTCTTCCAGAAGTCTCATCTGTCATTATCCCCCATCATTCTAGGGAACCTGACCCACTAGTTACCCCTACGGTTGACCCCCCCCCCCCACTCCTCGCCCACTTCAAACATATCAGCGTCGTCACCCAAAGTTTGTCGTACCTGTCCCTGAAGTCGTATATGTCCCTGAAGTCGTACCTGTCCCTGACGCTCCTCCGACGCCCTCGCCATCACCGGATTCGATCCTGCAACCTGAGTCAGATCTTCCGATTGCCCTTCGAAAAGGTATACGTCAAACACGAAATCCTTCTCCACATTATATTGATTTATGTTATCATCGTCTTTCCCCTTTGCAGTATACTTGTTTGTCTTCTTTGTCTTCTGTGTCTATTCCTAAAACTCCAGGTGAAGCATTATCTCACCCTGAGTGGAGGCAAGCAATAATTGATGAAATGTGTGCTCTTCAAAGCAGTGGTACCTGGGAACTGGTTCCTCTACCCCATGGGAAATCTTTAGTAGGTTGTCGTTGGCTTTATACAGTGAAGGTTGGTCCAAATGGCAAGATAGATCGATTTAAAGCTCGCTTGGTAGCCAAAGGATACACTCAAATTTTTGGGTTGGATTATAGTGATACCTTTTCGCCTGTAGCCAAGATGGCATCTGTTAGACTTCTTCTAGCCATTGCAGCCATTCGGCATTGGTCTCTTTATCAACTTGACATCAAAAATGCATTCTTACATGGTGATCTTGAAGAGGAAGTATATATGGAGCAACCACCTGGGTTTGTTGCTCAGGGGGAGTCATCGAATATGGTTTGTAGGCTACACAGGTCTCTTTATGGTCTTAAGCAATCTCCGAGAGCTTGGTTTGGCAGATTCAGCACTGTAGTACAACAATTTGGTATGATCCGTAGTGAAGCTGACCATTCTGTTTTTTATCGTCACTCACCTCAAGGGTGTATTTATCTTATTGTGTATGTAGATGACATTGTCATAACTGGTAGTGATCAGCAAGGAATACTCTAGTTGAAACAACATCTCTCGAAACAATTTCAGACAAAAGATCTTGGTAAACTCCGCTATTTCTTGGGTATTGAAGTAGCCCAATCTAAAGATGGTTTGGTGATTTCTCAGCGGAAATATGCTATGGATATTTTGGAAGAAACAGGTTTGTTAAATGCTAAACCAACCGATACTCCTATGGATCCAAGTGTTAAATTACTACCCAATCAGGGGGAGCCTCTATCTGACTCAGGAAGGTATAGGAGATTGGTTGGAAAGTTGAATTATCTCACAGTCACTCGTCCGGACATTTCTTTTGCAGTCAGTGTGGTAAGTCAGTTCTTAAATTCCCCTTGTCAGGAACACATGGATGTTGTTATCCGAATTTTGAGATACATCAAATGTGCTCCAGGAAAAGGTCTTGTGTATGAGGATAAAAGACATACCCAGATAATTGGATACTCTGATGTTGATTGGGCAGGGTCACCCATTGATAGACGATCCACCTCTGGGTATTGTGTACTTGTTGGAGGAAACCTTATATCCTGGAAAAGTAAGAAATAAAATGTAGTTGCAAGATCAAGCGCCGATGCAGAGTATAGGGCCATGGAAATGGCAACATGTGAACTTATTTGGTTAAAATAGTTGCTCAAGGAACTTCAAATTGAAGAAGCAAGACCAATGACACTTATTTGTGATAATCAAGCTGCATTACACATTGCTTCAAATCCAGTCTTCCATGAGAGGACCAAACATATTGAGATAGACTGTCACTTTGTCAGAGAGAAGATCGAGTCAGGCGACATCGTCACAAGCTTTGTCAACTCTAATGATCAATTGGCAGATGTGTTTACAAAATCCCTACGAAGCCCCAGAACTAACTATATATGTAACAAGCTTGGTGTGTTTGACTTATATGCTCAAGCTTGAGGGGGAGTGTTGATATTTGTAAATATATATTATAGTGTTGAGAATATTTGTATATAGAATAGTCCCACATCGACTATATCATGTAATTAGTTGTAATCTATTTATATATAATAATGTCTCCGTAGTGCTTTTCAAGACACACGGTTTATTATGTCTCTTAGTCTCTTGTATTTCAACAGTAACAATAATAATAATAATAATAATAATAATATAAATATTAATATTAATTATCAATTATTATTATTATTATCAATTATCCAATATTAATATTATGCTCCTCATTATTTCCTTTAATCCACTCACACAACGCGACACGGAACGAAATAACACTGGAAACTGAAAATAATTAAAACGGGTGTTACAGATTCCGCGTGGAATATGTTGAATGTTTGTGTGCCCATGTGGGGGTGTG
Organism: Lathyrus sativus; assembly: GCA_963859935.3. Lineage (NCBI taxonomy): Eukaryota > Viridiplantae > Streptophyta > Magnoliopsida > Fabales > Fabaceae > Lathyrus > Lathyrus sativus. The sequence continues at coordinate 55,556,913 of OZ012735.1, read as the reverse complement.
AGCAAACTGCAGACCATTGTGTGCCCAGGTGGGGTGTGAGCAATGGGTGAACGATTATGTGCCATGTACGGTGTGAGCAATCAGATTTTGTGCCCATGTGGGGTGTGAGCAATGGATGGACCTTGTGTGCCGATATGGTGTGTGAGCAATGGATGGACCTTGTGTGCCCGGGTGGAGTGTGAGCAATGGTTCCGGATAAGTTCCTGAGTGAACTTGAGATGATTGAGTCAGTACCGCATTGGCATCTGCATAGAGTCGTGTGTCGGTCTCTATGAGATGCATTTATAATCTTTATATGATGTATGGTGAAATAAACATTAATGTAGATGTTTATGTGTAATGGTGGTGAAATAAACATATTGTGTATGTTTATGTGAATTAATGTGAATTGTGATGATTGGCATGATTGAGATGCTTGCAGGTATATACATATGTATGTGTGAATATGTGTGTGTGTGTGTGTGTATATATATATATATATATATATATATATATATATATATATATATATATATATATATATATATATATATATATATATATATATATATATATATATATATATATATATATATATATATATATATATATATATATATATATATATATATATATATATATATATATATATATATATATATATATATATATATATATATATATATATATATATATATATATATATATATATATATATATATATATATATATATATATATATATATATATATATATATATATATATATATATATATATATATATAGGTTTATATGGATTGATATAAACATTGGTGATTTCATATTGTATATGCTTGGCGTTCTATTTATATATAGACACTTATATGGATACACTGCGATGTATGGAATGTTTGAGGTGAATTGTGGTGAATGGCATGATTTAATATGCTTGATGATATGTATATATGTGTGTATATATGTATATGTGTATGTTTATATGAATTGAGGTGTATTGAGGTGAATGGCATGATTAAATATGCTTGATGATATGTATATATGTGTGTGGGTGAATATGTGAGCATTAATCGATAAAGGTGAGGATGATGTTGGAAATATGTTTATGTTCAAGATTCGAACCCATTGGGGTGGAATGACTATGTGTCGTTTCTAGTAAGATGAGCATTGGGGTAGAATAATCGAGATGTTATTCCTGGTGGGGTACAAGTGATGTACCCGTAGTCTCGATTAGAGAATTATGAGAGTGACGTGTTGCATAGACCACGTGGTGTGGAGGTGATACTGTTATATGAGAGAATGTTTGTGTGTGAATGATTAAGTCAAGACTTATGGATGAGTACATGATGAACCATGTTTGGTGATTTACCATTATTGGCTTATGCATATATATTGTGATGCATACGATGATTGTGATGAAGGGTGGTGAGAATGTGAATATATGTATCCTGTATTTGTGTGTGTGTGTGTGTGTGTGTATATATATATATATATATATATATATATATATATATATATATATATATATATATATATATATATATATATATATATATATATATATATATATATATATATATATATATATATATATATATATATATATATATATATATATATATGCATTGTTTATTATGATATTATTTCTCACCCTTCTGCTGTTTTATGATGCTCTATGAGGCATTGCAGATATATATATATATATATATATATATATATATATATATATATATATATATATATATATATATATATATATATATATATATATATATATATATATATATATATATATATATATATATATATATATATATATATATATATATATATATATGCATTGTTTATTATGATATTATTTCTCACCCTTCTGCTGTTTTATGATGCTCTATGAGGCATTGCAGAGTAGGTTGCTGAAGTTTCTTTTTATGAAGCAAGTCTTCATTCTTTTAGGTCGGTCGGCTCTGATATTTAGCACCGGGTAGCTAGGAATTATTTTGATTCTTTTGTGATACATTTGTGTATGTATTTGCTGGCAAATGTTTATGTAAACATGGTTGATGAAGTGAATTGAACTGAATGATGAGTATATATATGTCTATCGAATGAAGTGATTCAATGTTTAGATGTTTCTGTTGTTAATCTAAATATTGAGATGCGGGTATGGACTAAGTTCCTCTTTTGTGAGTTACCCATTGTTGCATATCCTTATGAGCAGGTGTTGTATGTGTTATCTTATGTATAATGTGGCATGTCCCTTTTTATACCATGATTGTAATTATACTCTGATGAAATTTTAATTACGTGCCTAAATGATTTTATTTGTATTATTTGGAGGTATAGAAAGAGGGTGTTACATTAAGTGGTATTAGAGCAGGTCGGTCCATCAGGCTAAGTTGTTTAATGTTTGTTGTCCCCTTGTATGCGACATGTGTGTGAAGACATTGTCGATACATGTTTGTTGTCTAACCTTTGTCTGCAAGTGTGGAGTTGTATCTTAGTGTGTGGTTGAACGCTCTTATAGTTGGGAGTGTGTTGGAGGGGATAGACGTGTCTTGCAAGCTTAGATGGCGTGATGCAGTGAATTTTCTCGAGTTAAGCTAAGTGCTTCTGAATTGTTTTGATAAGTCGGTGCAAGACAGGGTTGAGATGTTTAATTTTGATGGGAATTTTGAGTATCAATGAAAATGGGAAGTTGGCGGTTTGCCGAGTAATGGTGGCTGTTTGGAAGTCATCCTGACAAGATGGTGATACACAGCCAGAGCGTGAAGTGGAGTTGTGATTGACTTAATTATGGGAACTGGTCCGATTTTGAGAGTTCCATATTATATATCTATTTGGATAGTCAAGGAATTAAGCTGATTGAGTAGTTTTGAGACCTTGTGTGGACTACAGATGATTGAATAAGATGACTATCAAGAATAAGTGTCCATTTCCGAGGACTGATGATTTGATGGATCAGTTTATTGGTGCGAGTGTCTTTAGTAAGATAGATCTGAGATCTGCGTATCATCAGACTAGTGTGAAGGCTGAGGATAATCAGAAGACTGCTTTTAGAAAGATATATGGACAAGTTATGGTTGTGATTAACCGGTGATATTTTTTTTATATTTAAAGAGTATAGGGGATCATGTTGAACATCGGGAACTTGAGTTATCAGTGTTAGAGAAAAAGCAGTTAGATGTCGCTGTGAGGAAGTTCAGAGAGTTTTTGGGAAAACTGTCAACAGCTCATGTGTTGGTTTTGCCGATTCCGAAAGAACTAATTGTTGTGTTTTGTGATGTTTTGTTGATATGATTGAGATGGTTGGTGATCTTACGAGCTTAAAGTATTTTTTGAATTGAAAGAGTTGAATATGAGGCAGAGGAAATAATTGGAAATCTCTATATATACCGGTTATGATGGTAATGAAGTTAGAACTGATCAAGCAAAATTCGGGATATGAATTTGGTCTGTGAAGGAACTTCTCAGGGAGTTGAGTTTGTGTGTTGAGACCGACTATTGATATTCTTGATGAGGTGCGAGGAAGTCAGAATTCTAATTCAAGTTAATAGATTGACAGAATTTTATGAATCAAATTCGAAGTCTGAACGTCTGAGGCCGTTGAGCTTGGTGCGACGGTTGAATATTTCTGAGTGGAACGGGATAGTATTCCCAGGAATTTTGTGACGGATTTTCTAAATAAATTGAAAGGATATGATTCGATTTGGGCGGTTATGAACAGATTGACAAGATTAACTCATTTTTACCAATGAGGGTGAATCGGTCTATGTCGAAGCTAACTGAGATGTGTATCGATGGAATTGTAAAGTTGTTTGAGATGCCGCCGAATATTGTGTCAGATGGGAATCTGAGTTCTTCATTGAGATTTGGGAGAGTTTTGCAGACGCTTTGAATGTCATGTTGAAGTCAGATTCTTTCTAGCATCCGTGAACGGATGGGCAGACAGAGAGAACTACCCAGTATGTAGGGGATTTGTTGAGAGCTTGTGCGTCAGAATGGCATCGTATGAGGCTTGTATGGTAGGAGGTGTAAGACTCCTTTGTGTTGATGTGTGTTCGACGAGAGTGTTGTACTCGAATATGAAATTGTGTAAGAGACGATTGGAAAGATCAAAAGGATCCAAGGAAAAATGTGTTTTGTGAGTTACGAAAGTAACTGGTGTTGATCGAGCTTGAGGTCTCGGGAGCACCCACTGTGTTTTGTTGAACTGTATTAGAGTGACGCAGTGGAAGGGTGGGAAAAATAGCATGTTAGACGGTTTCACCGCTGTCGCTTGTGGGGATTGCGTGATGTGTCCGTGTGTCTAAGCTGAGGAGGTACATTGATTCAGGTGGATAGTGTCCAAGTGAGAAATGATTTGACTATTGCGGCATTGCTAGTTCAGGTTGATGAACGATAAGCAGCTTCGAGGTAAAATGATTCCTTTGGTGGAGGTAATTTGGGAGATTAGGATGCGAGAGTCGTATCCAGAGTTATTTGAATCAGGTGACATTTTCGAGGACGAAAATTTCTAAAGTGGGGAGAGTTGTAACGCCCCAATTCTGAATTCCCGTTTTATTGAGTTCTTTTTGATTTAATTGGATGATGATTATTTTAATGTGGAATTTATGTGTTAATATGCTATGTTTGCATATTGTGCTATTTTTACCGATTTTGAGAGTTTTGGGGAAAAATAGTTTGGAGGGTATTTTGGACATTAGTATTAAATGTTGAGTTGGTTATTTTGTGGGAATTAATTTAGTAAATGTTTTGAAGGTGATAGAAAGGAAAGAAAATGGGATGAGATAAGAGGGAAAAAGAGAAATAACACATGTGGAGAAAACAAGAGAAAGAAAGAAGGAGAAGAGAAAGAGAACAAAAAAGAGGAAAACTTGGAAACCTTGGGAAATCATCAAGATCAAACCTTAACTTGCGATTAATCAGGTAAGAGTGTGAAATCTTATCATCTTGTTAATGTATATGATCATGTATGTGTTGGGTTGGATTTGTTGGATGTTTTCTATGTTTTCCATTTCTAGGTCGAAGTTGGATTAATCGATAGAAATTGTTGTTTAACAGTTAGAATCGTGAAAGAATGATGTAGTTTAGTCGATGTATGATAGGCTAAGGCTACTGGAACAAGTTGGAATTTATCGGGTGATTTTTATCGGGTTTTAGATGTTCTGAACAGTGGGAGAAGTGTTGTTCACAGACACTCGCTAGCAGCTCGCTAGGCGAGCAGGTCACGAGCACTCGCAAGCAGCTCGCTAGGCGAGTGTGTAGCGAATGGTCCCAGACTTGGGACATAATGGTTTTGATCCCCTTCACTGGAAGCGAATGGGGTAGCGAATGGCTCGCTGGAGGTTCGCTGTAGCGAACGAGGTACCGAACGAAGTCTGTAGCTTCTCTTTTTGCTCGGTAGCAGCTCGCTAGGCGAGCATGTAGCGAACGCTCGCTAGGCGAGTATGTAGAGAAGGCAGCAGGATGATTTTTCCTGTTTGTTTCATGCTGTATCGGTTTGAGGTATCGGTTGCGATCGACCTCGTCTTGCATGAGTATCTTGTGTGCTGGTTTGTGATGTGCTGTGGGTAGCCGTATGGCGTGAATCCTAGATTGTGAATTGTGGCCGTTTTGGAAAACATGTGCATTGTTTAGATTGATTAAAAATGCATGATAATTGAGATGAATGATGAATAAGTCATGTAATTTACATTGCGATGTATGATGATTGTATGAAATTAGATGAGATGAAGATGCATGAAAACATTATATATATGAGTGTGCATTTCAAGAAGTGTATGGAGTCATTTTGCATGTGAAGCATTATGGTATACATTCTTGTGCTGATTGATTCCGCGTGGAATATGTTGAATTTTTGTGTGCCCATGTGGGGGTGTGAGCAAACTGCAGACCATTGTGTACCCAGGTGGGGTGTGAGCAATGGGTGAACGATTATGTGTCGTGTGCGGTGTGAGCAATCAGATTGTGTGCCCATGTTGGGTGTGAACAATGGATGGACCTTATGTGCCCATGTGGTGTGTGAGCAATGGATGGACCTTGTGTGCCCGGGTGGGGTGTGAGCAATGGTTCCGGATAAGTTCCTGAGTGAACTTGAGATGATTGAGTCGGTACCGCATTGGCATCTGCATAGAGTCATGTGTCGGTCTCTATGATTTGCATTTATCATCTTTATATGATGTATGGTGAAACAAACATGAACGTAGATGTTTATGTGTAATGGTGGTGAAATAAACATATTGTGTATGTTTATGTGAATTAATGTGAATTGTGATCATTGGCATGATTGAGATGCTTGCAGGTATATACATATGTATGTGTGAATATATGTATATATATATATATATATATATATATATATATATATATATATATATATATATATATATATATATATATATATATATATATATATATATATATATATATATATATATATATATATATATATATATATATATATATATATATATATATATATATATATATATATATATATATATATATATATAGGTTTATATGGATTGATATAAACATTGGTGATTGCATATTGTATATGCTTGGTGTTCTATTTATATATAGACACTTATATGGATACACTGTGATGTATGGAATGTTTGAGGTGAATTGAGGTGAATGGCATGATTGAATATGCTTGATGATATGTATATATGTGTGTATATATGTACATGTGTATGTTTATATGAATTGATATGAATTGAGGTGTATTGAGGTGAATGGCATGATTGAATTTGCTTGATGATATGTATATATGTGTGTATATATGTACATGTGTATGTTATTATGAATTAATGAGGATTGTAAAGATATGCATGAAAGACATGCTTGATGTTGTGTGTATATATATATATATATATATATATATATATATATATATATATATATATATATATATATATATATATATATATATATATATATATATATATATATATATATATATATAGGTTCATACATTGTGATGTATGTGGGTGAATATGTGAGCATTAATCGGTAAAGGTGAGGATGATGTTGGAAATATGTTTATGCTCAAGATTCGAACCCATTGGGGTGGAATGACTATGTGTCGTTTCTAGTAAGACGAGCATCGGGGTAGAATAACCGAGATGTTATTCCTGGTGGGGTACAAGCGATGTACCAGTAGTCTCGATTAGAGAATTATGAGAGTGACGTGTTGCATAGACCACACGGTGTGGAGGTGATGCTGTTATATGAGAGAACGTTTGTGTGTGAATGATTAAGTCGAGACTTATGGATGAGTACATGATGAACCATGTTTGGTGATTTACCATTATTGGCTTATGCATATATATTGTGATGCATACGATGATTGTGATGAAGGGTGGTGAGAATGTGAAATATATGTATCCTGTATTTGTGTGTGTGTGTGTGTATATATATATGCATTGTTTATTATGATATTATTTCTCACCCTTATGCTGTTTTATGATGCTCTATGAGGCATTGCAGAGTAGGTTGATGGAGTTTCTTTTTGTGAAGCAAGTCTTCATTCTTTTAGGTCGGTCGGCTCTGATATTTAGCACCGGGTAGCTAGGAATTGTTTTGATTCTTTTGTGATACATCTGTGTATGTATTTGCTGGCAAATGTTTATGTAAACATGGTTGATGAAGTGAATTGAACTGAATGATGAGTATATATATGTCTATCGAATGAAGTGATTCAATGTTTAGATGTTTCCGCTGTTAATCTAAATATTGAGATGCGAGAATGGACTAAGTTCCTCTTTTGTGAGTTATCCAATGTTGCATATCCTTATGAGTAGGTGTTGTATGTGTTATCTTATGTATAATGTGGCATGTCCCTTTTTATACCATGATTGCAATTATACTCTTATGAAATTTTGATTATGTGCCTAAATGATTATTTGTATTATTTAGGGGTATAGAAAGAGGGTGTTACAATAAACCCTAGTTGAGTTCATTCCTCAATGGGTAAAGTCTTGCTTGACTGTTTCTCTTGAGTTATTTCCTGAATTGAACTTTGGTCTTTGACAATCACTTTTTGAATCTCTCTAGGATTTTGAACCTAGATTGAGCGTACATTTATTTTGAACTTTGGTGCTTGACCAGCTTGTTTTGCTCCTTTTCAGATAAAAAAATCTTTGACAGAGAGTGGTCATTCCAAGAGAATTACATGAAAATCAAAGAGAAAATCAAAGAGTTATGACTAAGAATGGAGAATAATTGTCGAATTTAACAGAATATCAGACAGGATAAGTCAGAAAGGCAAATGCTCATTCAACGCAATCAATTACTACCGACATAATCGAGCATGTTTTCGACGAAAATAGAAATTTCTCCATGATAATAACACAATCAGATACGACCCTTTAGGCATCAATAGTATGTTCAAACATTTTCCCAAACATCCCTCAAACCAAATCAAGACAATTTGTTTCCCTTCCAACTTCGCTTTCGACACAATATTGCCCTTTAATTGTTTTAAAAATTAATTCAATTGGAGAAGTATAAAGAGAGCAGGACATCTACACTCGAAAAGGGGGGAATAGATCAATAAGAAGGGCACCCACACGCGGAAAGAAAAGTTTTTCCTCGACGCCATAAAAAACCAACAAAGTTCATACCTTTGTTGCGAATCAACGAAGAAGAAGATTGACGGAGAAGATCTAGCGAGGCCACGCGTCATGCCTCTCTTCTACAATCAGCCACGAAGCTTCGTATTATCACTAACCATCACCTTTATCGTCGTGAGATCCCGGCGTCCCTTCACTTGACATCCTCGCCACCGTCGGACAAGCTCCTATAGGTAACCTCGATATTTCATACCCCTGCATTGCGTATTTGGCATCTAATTATTGTTTTACTAGTGTAAGTTCTCTGATTTCCCTCTGAACACGTCGTTGGTGTTACCGGAAACGATTCACACTTTGAATTATGGAAAGGTGAATGATCTTGCAGGGGCAGAGGAGATGATGCATGAAGAAATTGGTGGAAGCAAGAGAGCGTCCTTGAGGGAGGAACAAATGTGTTGCAACAGAATAGAACGCATGCATTCGCTTTCTTTATTGAGAAGAGGAGTAGGAAAGTGAAGCGAGTGAGAGAGAGGAGTAGGAAAGTGAAGCGAGTGACGAGAGAGAAAAGAGTGGGGGTTGATAAACGGATGACGAGAGAGGGTTTTTCTGATGTGGCTTTTGTTTAATCTTTGCCAGCTATGGTGATTCGGGTCAAGAGTCGGCTAATTTGTTTTTGGCCCATTCTTTCATTTATTTTTTTGGCGTTTTTTTTTGGATTGGGCCTCTAGCATAAGCCCACCTTCTAGCTTTGATTTAGTTTTCTTAAGTAATTTATTTTTAATTATTTTGACTAATTTTAATTAAGATAATTCGAGTTTTAATTTTCGGATCGATTTCTCATTAACAAATTCGATTAATTAATTAGAAATTCTAATTTATCAGCTAGTTAATTTAATTTCTAAACTACGACTTTGATCCCTCCTGAATTTCCTTTCCCTTTAACTTAAATCTTCACTTCTTAAAGAAAATAAATGCAAGAGCACTTTAATTCTATCTCCAATTATTTTCTCAAACCTTAATAAAAACATTTCACATATCTCAAGCCATTTTAGCCACTTTGTCTTTTTGGTCTTAAATCCTTAATCTTAACTTATTTCGTGTCGTTCTCATTCCTTTATGTGCTTACGCTTTCTTAGTTTTTATATGCGCTTGACCCACATTCTTAGTTTTTATATGCGCTTGACCCACATTCTTAGTTTTTATATGCGCTTGACAGGACGTATACGGTGTGCCACCTTGCTTCATAAGTTAGTTATATTATACGATGAATATTCAATCGTGACTCTAGCTTTAAAATTTGATGCATTCATCTGTTTTCCTTTTGACAACATATTTGTACATGTCTAAATTCAAGGGAAGAACCTGTATAACTTCTTTAAGTTGTCTATAGTGCATTGTCCATTTGCATCTTTTTTCCCCGCTCGATCCCTGATTTTTCAAGTCGATCAGCTTAGGTCATCATTTATAACTCAAGACTTATAATCCTCTTTAGTTTTCAACTTAGACAGTCAATTAAAATCCTGTTCTCCCCACAAGAGAATTAGGCATAAATCATCTTTGTGGTCGAGATATAATTCTCCAACCCCATAACGTAATCGAGAAAGATGTAACATCTTTTCTGTTTGAGAGAGGTATATGGCATACTCGTCGATTATATATTTTAGTTGAAGCATTTCTCTCAGTACAACGCAAAGTCCGTCTTCCATACGTCTGTGGTGGTTTAAGTCGAGTATTCTTCCTAAGATGACGACTTGTCGGTTCTCCTAGAATCAATCAATAAACCTCCTCCCCTAGAACTTTGACCATAGTCGATGGTTCCTCAATCCCTTTAGGGGAACTATGAATACTCTAATTCTATTTCTGTCAGGATACGTAGGCACAAGATGCGATTTCTTGGCGAGTATACTAAGAAATAAACCCTTAGGTCTTTCACCCTTAACAAACAACAATAACACATTAAAACAAAGAGGTTCCTGTAGAGTACTATAGATACTTAGGGTGCTAACACTTTTCCTAGGTATAACCGACCCCGAACCTTAGATTCTCTAACTTTGCATTACATTGCATATTCTTGGGTAATTTGATCTTTTTTCCTTCCTTTGGACAAATTAAAGACCGGTGGTGAATATGATTTGTGATTCAAGTTAATCAATAGCTTAATATTCAATTCTCACTGCAACACTTGTGTCGAAGCAGGTTTCTCGACGAGAACAAGGAAGTTGTCGAATAACTTAGTGTGTGTCGAAAGACCTAGTTGTCGAAGTGCCGAGGAGTTAGCCTCGACATGGATTTTGTCTTAAACCTAATTTCGTAGTGTTTGCAAAATTAGGTATTTTGGGCTTTTGTTTTTGGGTTTTGCTTAGGAGGCAAGAAAGCTACATATATAAATAGGGAGCTAGCAATCCCTATTATTCTAAAGTGATTCACTAAAATAAAATTGCAGCTTTGAGAGCAGAGAGTTACTCTGCAGAAATTCCTCTTCTTTCCTATTTTATTTTGAATCCCTAATTTCTTTTCTTCCCCAATACAATTTTCTTTTCTTGTTTTCATCACCATTGTGTAGCGATACAATCTTGCAATCAAGGTTGGTTGATTCAATCGAGCGAAGAGTGAGGAACAAGATATGAAATTCGATAGGTGTGATTGAATCTTGTTCATTAAGATTGATTCAGAATTACTCAAAGTCTTGGGTTTAACTCCAAGAATACAAAGGGTCTGTTTGGTTCAAATGAGGGGGAGGGGAGGGATTTTAATGAAGGGGAGGGGAGGGGAGGGGAGGTGAAAGAATTTTTTAATCAAATAAGTGTTTGGTTCAAAAGAGAGGAGGGGAGGGGAGGGGAGGGATTTTAATTAAAAATGTGTTTGGTTCAGAAGGGGAGGGGAGAGGTTTTATTAATAATTTACATTTTTATCCTTATAATTTATTAATAAGTCATATGACATTAAAATGTGAAAAATCCGTGCGTATTTTTGTTGGTAATAAAATTTCTAATATTGAGTGATTAAAAAAATATTTGTTTGTCACTAAAGTTAAAAAATTGAGTACAATCGATTCGACTTATAACTTTCCAACATAAATTAAACTATATGCCAATAACATCGTTTAAATTGTGATGAATGATATAACAAAACAAATATATAAAATACCTTATTACTAAATATTAATGGTTCAAAATATTTAATAAAATGAATAAACAAAAATAAATAAAATGATATGGTTTACAATTTGATATAAAAGAAAATATGATAGAGTACATAACAAAATTAAAAGAAAAAAACCAATATAACGAAACATAATTATTTTTATAAAAAAAAGACAATGATTAGGATTTATATTAATTATAAAAATTATAAAATAATTTGAAGGTGAAGAACAATTATAATAAATTGATGAAAACAATCGAGAAAAAACAGTAACCTAAAAGATAATAAATAGTTTTGAAATAATAAAATTAAACTGAGGATATTTTAGTAAATATAATAATTTTTAAATATCAAAACTCATATTCCCTCTCCTCCCCTCCAAATCCCCCCAATTCGGAGGGAACCAAAAAATGCGTTTTGGAGGGATTTTGCTCCCCTCCCCTCCCTTCCTAAAATTTGAACCAAACATATTTAATTAAAAATTTCTCCTCCCCTCCCCTCCCCTCCATCTACCCCGAACCAAACACACTCTAAACTAAAGATAGCCGTATCCGATAGTTGAATCCAAAAGAAGCGAAACATCTCGAAAGACATACAATTTAATTTTCTATTGCACTGCCACGTCGTCTGGATTTGAAAACTACTTAAAACCACTATCTCCCATTCTTAACTGTTTTTAGCAACCCGCTCGTCAAAGGTGGTTGTTGATAACGCTTAAGTCTCTTCTAAGTAGTTGAAACTTGTCCAATACTTTACCATGTTCTTAATTTACCATGTTCTTAAATTAAGGAACCACACCCCACAAACATTCAAACAAATAAATAAATCAATGAGGATAGACATAGTTGTTGGTGCAAAGATAGAATAAATGATGAAATAGGAAATATTACTAATAAGAGAATGACGGCTACAAAACATGATTTTGGTTACAATGATTGTCACCCTATTTATAAGCTAAAACTAGGGTTACTAGAATAGGATAAATACTAAAATACCCTCTAACAAACTTAGGGGCCAAGAAAATAGTACAACTAAATAAATATGAATTATTATTAATATTCTAATACCATCCCTTAATTCATATTCCATCAAAACTTGTAACACCAATTCCATCCCTTAATCTGAGAAATTGATCAGTCTTGATAGCTTTCGTCAGAGCATCTACCAACTGCTTCTGAGTGCTGCAGTGTACAACTTCTAACACTCCACTCTGAACTTGATGTCTCAGAAAATGATACTTGGTCTCAATATGCTTGCTTCTCCCATGCAGCACTGGGTTTCTAGCAAGGTTGATTGCAGACTTGTTGTCAATCATCAACTTCAGAGGTTTGTCTACTTTAATCTTCAGATCCTGCAACAGATTCAGAATCCACACAGCTTGGCATGCAGTAACAGCACCTGCAATGTATTCAGCTTCACAGGTTGACAACGCCACAACAGGTTGCTTCTTGGAACACCAAGAAATGGGACCTCCCAGAAATTTGAACAAGTACCCAGATGTACTTCTTCTGTCAACTCTGTCTCCACACCAATCAGAGTCTGAATAACTCAGAAGTTCTGACTCATTATTTCCTCCAGAGGGAAATAACACTCCATACTTCAGAGTTCCTTTGATATACCTCAGAATCCTGACAGCAGCTTGGTAATGGGACCACTTAGGTTTACTCATGAACCTACTAACCATCCCAACTGAGTAGCAAATATCAGGTCTGGTATTGCACAGATACCTCAGAGAACCAACCAACTGTTTGAAGGTTGTAGCGTCCACATCCTTTCCTTCAGAGTCTGAATCCAGTTTCTGATTTGTATCAGAAGGTGTGACAGCCATCTTACAATTCTTCAGATCAAATCTCTTCAGAAGTTCTAATTCATACTTGAGCTGATGCAAAATGATACCTTTCTCAGAATATCTGAACTCCATCCCTAGAAAGTATGTCATTTTGCCTAGATCAGTCATTTCAAATTCATTCATCAGAACCTTCTTGAACTTGGCTATCTCTTGTTCAGAACTTCCAGTCAATAGTATATCATCAACATATAAACATACCAGAGTCATATTGCCTTCAGAAGTATGCTGAACATAGACACCGTACTCCATCTCACATTTCTGAAAGCCTTGCTTCTTGAAAAATGAATCAATCTTCTGATTCCAAGCTCTGGGCGCTTGTTTCAGTCCATATAGAGCTTTGTATAATCTGTACACCATCCCTTCCTGATTCTTTTTCACAAATCCAGGAGGTTGTGACACGTAAACTTCTTCTTCTAATGGACCATTCAGAAATGCAGATTTTACATCTAAATGCATCAGAGGCCAATTCCTGTTAGCAGCTATTGCAATCACCATTCTGATTGTTTCATGTCTTGCTACAGGTGCAAACACTTCAGAGTAATCCAGCCCAGGTTTCTGTAGAAATCCTCTGGCTACCAACCTTGCTTTATGTTTGCCAATTGAACCATCTGGCTTTAACTTCTGCTTGAAAACCCATCTGACGCTGATGGCTTTCTTGTCTTTTGGAAGTTCTGTCAACTTCCAAGTCTTGTTTCTCTCTATAGCATCAAGTTCTTCTTTCATGGCCTTCAGCCAGAGCTTCTGCTTAAGAGCCTCCTCTGTACTTATAGGTTCAGAGTCTACTAACATGGCACACTGAATAACTTCTCCTTCAGAGTCTACTTCAGTGTCTTGCAGCATGTCAAATTCTGCAAATCTTCTGGGAACGCTTCTGATTCTTTGTGGTCTCTGAACTTGTTCAGAGTCTTGAGCTTCAGAGTTTCTAACTTCAGATGATTGGCCTCCAGAGCTTTGACCATCTTCAGAGTCTGGCATATTTCCAGAGTCTGAATTGCCACCAAGATCTGGATTGTCATCAGAGTCTGAATCACCAGAGTTTGGGTCATCAGAGTCTGGGTCATCAGAGTTTGGGTCATCAGAGTCACCTTCATCTTCTGAGTCTTCTTCAGAGTTTGAATCAGTATCAGAGTCATCAATTCTTAACTCTGACCTTTCTTCAGAGGTTCTAACATCAGAATCAGATTGAGACTTATCCCAATTCCAAACTTCTGATTCCTTCACAATCACATCTCTGCTGAATTCAATTTTATTGGTTTCTGGACAATAGAGCTTGTATGCACCTGTACTGTGGTACCCTATCAGAATCATCACTTTGCTTCTATCATCCAGCTTCTGTCTTCTGGCTTCTGGAACATGTTTATAGCAAACAGAACCAAATACCTTCAGATGACTAACACTTTGCTTGTCTCCAGTCCACTTCTGCATAGGAACTATTTCCTTCAACTTCTTCGTAGGACATCTGTTGAGTACATATGTTGCAGTGGCAACAGCTTCTCCCCAGAGCTTCTGAGGAAGCTTCTTCTCCTTTAGCATGCTTCTCACCATATCAAGCAGAGTGCGGTTTCTTCTTTCAGCAAGACCATTGTGTTGAGGGGTATAAGGAGCAGTAACCTCATGCTCAATTCCATTCTCCTCACAGAACTTCTGGAACTCTTTGGAGTTATACTCACCTCCACCATCAGTTCTAAGAATCTTCAACTTCTGACCACTCTGATTCTCAGCCTTCATTCTGAACTTCTTGAATTCATCAAACACCTCGTGTTTGAACTTAATAAGGGATACCCATGTCATTCTTGTGAATTCATCAACAAACAACACAAAGTATTTATTCCCTCCAATTGATGCTACTGGAAATGGACCACACACATCAGAGTGTACAACTCCCAAGGCATGTTTTGCTCTTGGAGCAACTTCTGATGCAAATGGCAATCTTGGTTGTTTTCCTTCCATGCAAACTTTGCATGACTTTTCAGGCTTCTTAATTGCAGGAATTCCATGTACCAATTTCTTTGAATTCAGATGTTGTAGGCTTCTGAAATTCAAATGACCAAATCTTCTGTGCCACAGCTCACTCTCCTTCTCAGTACTTGTTGCACTAAGACACTCTGAGTCTGCAGTTCTGACATTCACCTTGAATGTTCTATTCCTTCCCTGTTCTGACTCCATAATCAACTTCTGATTACAATCATACAGCTTCAGAAGATTGTCCTTCATGGTAACTGAGAAACCTTTCTCAATTAATTGTCCCACACTCATCAGATTGCTTCTGATGCCAGGTACATACCACACATTCTGAATCAATGCTATTTTCCCATTGTTCAGAGTCACTCTGACATTTCCCATACCTTCTGCATTAAGATATTTGTCATCAGCACATCTGATTTTTGTTCTCTTTTCAGAGTCAAAGTCAACCAGCCATTTCTTGTTTCCAGTAAGATGATTTGAACAACCAGTGTCCATATACCACCAGTCTGTCAGATCCACATTATCAGATTCAGAGGCCATCAACAGCACAGATTCGTCATCAGAGCCTCTGGCTATATTTGCTTCTTCTGATTTCTTCTCCTTGTTTGACCAACAATCTCTAGCAAAATGGCCAAACTTCTTACAACAGTAACATTGTATTTTTCTTTTGTCATACTTCTCTTTTCCCCTCTGAGTATTCTTTTGTCTATCAGAGGTTGAGCTTTCTGACTTCTGACCACCATCAGATCTTCTCCTGGCTTCTGACTGCTTCTGATACCTCCTATCAGAAGTTGCTTTCAGAGCCTGCTGTTCTACTTCCTTTTCAGAGTTTCTCTCAGTCAGACGCAACTCTTGCGCTTCTAGACTGCTCTGCAGCTCTTCAATTCTCATTGTGCTCAGATCTTTGGAATGTTCTATTGCTACCACAATGTAATCAAATTGAGGAGTAAGGGATCTCAACACTTTCTCCATGATTGTTTCTTCAGAAAGAGTTTCTCCACATGCCTTCATCTCATTAGTGATCAGAATCACTCTGGAGATGTATTCAGAAACTTTCTCATTATTCTTCATGTTGAGATTCTCATATTGCTTTCTCAAGGACTGAAGCTTCACCTTCTTCACTGATGCGTCACCACCATAACATCTCACCAGAGTGTCCCATGCAGCCTTTGCTGTTGTAGAGTCTGCAATCTTCTCAAACACGTTTACATCCACACATTGATGAATGAAGAACAATGCTTTCTGATCCTTCTTCCTTACTTCCTTCTGCGCATTTTTCTGTTCATCAGTTGCATCTGCTGCTACTGGAACATAACCATCAGTGACAAGATCCAGAACATCTTGAGCACCAAACAGCACACGCATCTGGATCATCCAACGATTCCAGTTTTTACCGTCAAATACTGGAAGTTTGGTGTTCATGTTGCCGTTTCCGTTCATCTTCTTCTTTGCACAATACACTCAGAGTTTTCTCACACAGTGTTTCCCAACCCACAGAATTTAAAAATTCTGATCAGATTTTGTTCAAGATTCAACAAGAATCTGAGAAACAAAATCAAACACACAAGACCTCACGTTCACTCGTGTTTCCCGTGTTTCCCAATGAATCTGAACCGGAGCTCTAGATACCAATTGTTGGTGCAAAGATAGAATAAATGATGAAATAGGAAATATTACTAATAAGAGAATGACGGCTACAAAACATGATTTTGGTTACAATGATTGTCACCCTATTTATAAGCTAAAACTAGGGTTACTAGAATAGGATAAATACTAAAATACCCTCTAACAAACTTAGGGGCCAAGAAAATAGTACAACTAAATAAATATGAATTATTATTAATATTCTAATAATAGTTAATCAGTAAAATATCCTATATAAAAAATGGGGTGTTACAAATGCACATCAGCCGGAAACCTCCAGACCCTAACTGGACGGTGCTTAACATAGATGGTGCAGTTACTCACGATCTCAAGGCAGTAAGTGGAGGAATTATCGGAGATAGGAGAGGAAGTTGGATTGCTGGTTTCACGAATTCTCTCAGAAGTTGCAATTCTATTATAGCTGAAATATGGGGCGTTTTGAAAGGAATCAAGTTAAATCCAAAACCAAGGTATTCAGAAAGTGGTCATTCAAACGAATTCAATGCATGAAGAGATCAAACACATGATTGAAATATAAGATGAATTTTAAGTATAGAGTTTAGTTGGTGTATGCAATGCTAAAAGATGAATTTTTTTAGGAAATGGTGCCAGAAAAAGATAATCGTGAGTGGGTTACGATGCACTTGAATGAAGAGCTACTAATGAAGCATAAACACCACCAGTGATCTTCATCAACACATCATGTCTTCCCTTTTCCGCAACCACGCCGTTTTTAATTACTGCTATAGTATCCGCTCCTCGAACCGTTGTAAGACGGTGAGCCACCACCACAGTAGTTCTGTTGACACTCACTTTGTCTAGAGCCTCTTGAACTATACGCTCTGACTCGGCGTCAAGTGCACTTGTTGCTTCATCAAGCAGAAGTATTTTCGGGTTCTTCAGCATGGCTCTTGCAATGGCAATGCGTTGCTTTTGTCCACCTGATAACTGTGTGCCTCTTTCGCCAACCGATGTGTTGTAGCCATTTGGAAGAGAACTTATGAAGCTGTGTGCATTGGCTGCTTTAGCTGCTATAATGATCTCGTCTTCCGTAGCATCTCGTTCTTTGCCATAAGCTATGTTGGCGCGAATGCTTTCGTTGAAAAGAATCGGCTCTTGACCGACTAAACCCATCTGTTGCCTCAACCAGCTTAATCTGAAAGTCTTGATATCCACTCCGTCGAGTAATACATGTCCAGAGTCCGGGTTATAAAATCGCTCTAAGAGGCTTATAACTGTTGATTTTCCACTGCCACTTTCTCCAACCAAGGCAACAGTCTGCAGAAAAATATATCAACAATTTATCTCGAATGAGTTCAAATAGTTAATTATGACATCACTAAAGTAATGTTTACCTTTCCGGCAGGGATCGTTAGACATAAATCTTTGAAAATTTGAATATGAGGCCTTGTTGGGTAATTGAAGCAGACATGTTGAAGTTCGATATCACCTGTAACTGTTTCTGATGTTTCGCCTTCATTGCTACTGGAGTCAATAGTAGGTTTACTATCAAGAATTCCGAATATCGAAGCAGCAGAATCTTTGGCTTTATTAGTGTCTGGTGCCAATGTACTAGACTGAGAAATGCCGACTGCTGTTATAGTTAAACTGAAGAAAACCTGCATAAAATCTCTTGTGAGATATCAAAAGACGCGTCGAGTAAATGTTGAGAACATTAAGTTGATTTAGTGTTTGTTGTTGTACCTTGAAAACCTCTTGAAAAGTTGCTTTATCATGCTGCACTAGAACAGCTCCTATGTAGAAGCAAAAAGCAGTCATGCAATATAGAGCCACAAAAGAGAAGCCAAATCCTACACCACTTACAAGCCCCGAGCGAACACCTTGTTTTTCCGGCCCTGAACATTTCTTCCGATACATATCCATAACCTTTGATTCTGCACAAAATGATGCAACTGTTCTGATGCTACTGACAGCGTCATTTGCCACTTGACTTGCCTGTTCATACATCACCTACATAGATAAAAGAAATAAAAGGGTCATGATTTACTCAACTTATAATCCTCTTAATCTAATGGATGAAGCCAAAAGTAAGGCAAACCTTTGCATCTCCGCTGAATCCTTCGAGAAACTTCATCTGAATGATTCCTTGCACGAGAACCACCGGTGACACAGACAAAACTATAAAAGCTAGAATCCAATTAGCAGTGAATGCGACAACTAGGCCAGCTGTGATTGTGGATACGTTTTGCACAATAAGAGCCAATGTGTCACCAACAAGACTTTTAACCGTTGAAGCATCCATCGATAGTCTTGCACCAACTGCACCACTGTCAGGTAACTCATTTCTTTCAGTTTGACTACTCAAAAGTATTGTATCCTTATTTTAACTTGAATAATAACAACAACAACAAAAAAGGATTTTAACATACCTTGAATTTGCAGGGTCATCAAACCAACTTATTTCTTGGTGCACAACCTTTGCAAATGTCAGCGAACGAATTCTTTCTACAAGTTTTCCACCTGCAATCCCAAAGAAGTAATTCTGAAGCGGTAAAACCACTAAAGTTACCACACCCAAACCGACATATAGAAGTGACCAGAGCCTAGCATCTTTCTTTTGTTGTTCTGGCGGTTCATAAAACATACTAATGGCTGATGAAAACACTAGGCCGAATATCGGGAACACTACACCGTTCACTATTGCAGCAATGGATCCAAGCAGTAAAACAGGAATCTCAGGTTTGTTCAAGTAGGCCAAACGTCTTATAGAAACATTTTTTTGTTTCTTCTTATTATTATCATCAACTAGACCTTCTTTGATATCTGGTTCTTCTATTTGTACACCAATTTGGGAGATTCTCCCTGATGATCTTTGGCTTATTGACTTGACAAGTGAATTTTTTCGGGTGGAAGATCTAGACATATCTCTATTTAACATGTGACTTGACTTATCTGCTTCAGAATTTCGGCTTTCTTTTTCTCCTTCTTGCAGACGAATAAGCTGAGAATAAGCACCATCTACATCCTTGATTAGCTCGTCATGAGCTCCTATGTAAAAAAGAAGCATGCTATGGTGTCAGCATTGAAGGAATATATATCAATAACTACATGTGCTATAGATATCGAATATAACCTTTTTCCACGATTTTGCCCTGATGAACCACTGCTATGGTGTCAGCATTTCTGATAGTTGTTAAACGATGCGCGACAACAACAGTTGTCCTTTTAAACATAATTTTTTCTAAAGCTTCTTGAACAATGCGTTCAGACTCAGCATCCAATGCACTTGTTGCTTCATCAAGAAGAAGGATTCTCGGATTCTTCAATATTGCTCTTGCAATTGCGATTCTTTGCTTTTGCCCGCCAGAAAGTTGAGTACCATTTTGTCCCGCCATGGTGTCAAGGCCCTGCAAACACAATTCCACATCATTATTATTAACTTCAATCAAACACGAGCAAAGTTTTCAATATTACACACACCTGAGGCAGTTTGTCGATGAACTTTTTCGCATTAGCAAGTGCTATTGCTGCTGTTATCTCCTCATCAGTTGCACCTTCTTTCCCATATGCTATATTCTCTCTTATAGTAGTAGTAAACAAGATAGGCTCTTGACTAACCAACCCAATCTGTTCCCTTATCCATTTAAGCTGCAAGTTCTTCAAATTCACACCATCTATAAGTACTTCTCCAGCATCAGGATCATAGAATCTTTCTAACAAACTGATTACTGTAGACTTTCCGCTTCCACTTTGACCGACCAAAGCAGTAGTTGTACCATTTGGAACAAACAGTGAGAATCCAGCAAATATCTGCACATCTGGCCTTGCAGGGTATCTAAAGTAAACATCTTTGAGTTCAATATCTCCCTTTATGTCTTCCAAGATAACGCCACTTGTGTCATATGCATCGATTTTCGGCTTTCTTTTAATCGTCTCAAACATTTTATACGCGGCTGCTTGTCCTGCAGTAAATGCATCTATGCATGGAGATGTCTGACCCAATGACCTGTAAATGAAGGAAAACTTATGCTCATCAAAGGTCTATAGAATTATCATATCTCAAATTTTTCGATTTCAAATGCAAATGTCGCACTTACATTCCACCGGTCATAAGAGCTATGATTACACTCATGACAGTTCCACCAGTGTATCCCTTCTCAAGGACTAACTTGGAACCATACCACATTGCAAGTCCATAGGTACTAAACACAATCAATGAAAGTAACCCCATTCCAAATCCTGTCGCAGTTCCTTGTTGAACCGTAGTCGTATAAGCAACTTTTAACCTACTATTGTACTTATCTATTGCTTTTTTCTCCCCAGTAAAAGATGCAACCTGGTCAATTTTACAAAAAAGTCAGATGCAGTGGTTAAAACTAGGACCGTTTGTTCGGTTGCAGGAAGCAGAACCGAACTAAACTGTTATAGCTTACTGTTCTGATGGCTCCGACAGTTTGATCAACAACATTTCCTGCTTCTGTATAAGCAGCTTGTCCACGAGTCGACATTTTAGCCATGAGCATAGACATGACTCCGCCAACAACGACAACACAAGGTACACATGCAAGCAAAACTAAAGCTAGTCTCCATCCTTTTATGAAAGCAACCACAAAGCCACCAAAAAATGATGTAGCAAGTTGAGTAAACTTCCCGACCTTTTCTCCCATGGCATCTTGAATGAGAATTGTGTCACCAGACATCCTACCGATTACCTCTCCCGTGTCCGTTTCAGTGTCGAAAAACGCAATATCCTGTTTTAATATTGTCTTCAAGTACAAACTACGAATTCTCGCGGCTTGTCTTTCTCCTGTCACCATCCAACACGATACCTCTGCAGAATAAAGCAGACCGCAGTTTGAAACCATCGATTAATAGTACAGATGCAAGATAAGAGAAGGGAAAGTGTCGAAGTGTGGTCTTACGTAAAAACGAGACTATTCCGGTCCCAACAGAGAGGTAAACAAACAACAATGAAGCCTGAAGTTTCATCAAGTGCATTAGTTTCTGCCATTAAAATTTGCATATTACAAAATAGTTAAAAGGGTGAAAAAATAAAAACCTTAGAAACTTCCTTGAGAGTATGGTGTGGATCAGTGTTACCAAAGGCGTTGATGATTCTGCCAAGAATGAGAGTCATGATAGGCTGTGACATTCCATTAGCAATGGCAGAGATATTGCCAATGATCATCAAACTCACATCAAGAGTATCTGCAAAAGTGAAGAGTTTGTAGAATGAAACTTTTTGGTTGGTTTTGTTGTCTCTTCCATTATCATCAACCTCAGTATTCTGTTTCTGTGCCATCAATGCCTATAACCAATGTGAAATATTTGTGATTTAGAGAGAAGTTGGAGTTTATATGACATTAATCATCAACATTTATTCAAATACTAACTCAATCATTTTCATATGGTATCTTATAGATTCATTTTTTTATATAGAAATTCATTTTGAAAAATTACCTTTGTTAATTTAGAAAAATTATAGTGATTAAAAGTAAATACTTATAACGATCTAACGTTATAAATAGCGGTTGGATGATTAAGAATATTTGATTTTAATTATTATTATTTTTAAGTCTCGCATATGAACGATTATTATTTATTAAATTAGTATAAAAAATTTATATAAAAAATAATTAAACTTTTAATTAAATTCTTAAATTTATTTACATATTTCATATATAAAAGTTAATTTCCTAATAAACAAAAAGTATATATAAAATCAGTAATTATTAATATTTTTTTAAGGATATTGGATTATTTTTTTAATCTTTTGACCAAAATTAAATATTCCACTTTGAAGAACTTGTTTTTGGACAGTTTTCTTTTCTTTTTTTTCATCATAAATGAAGGGATAATACTATTGATGAAAATTGTGATAAAGAATAATAATTTCACAAATTCACATCTTTATATTTAGAGAAAATTTTATTCTTTGCAAAGTTTGAGAATTGTTTATATTTATGATTAATATAGGAAATTTTTTATTTTGAATCAATTGCAACAATTTTTCAATTTTTGGAAAAATAAATATGTTCACCCTTTCCTTTGAATTTAAATTGACAGCTCTATAGTCATCGTAGTGCTATAATAGTATTGCCATTGATAGTTACCGTAATACCATGTACCAAAGATTTTTTAGAAGTATTTTTTGTTACCTATTAAGCTACATTTCTTTAAGCACTGTAATAAAAAAATTATTTTGCATAATAGTATTTATTTATATTTTATTTTACTGTGATTTAAAATATCAATAAATTATTTTTTAATTAATATTAAAATGAATTAAGAATTAATAATAGCTTATAGTTAATAAATTAAAAAATTAATACAATTAGAATATTAATAGTTTTGGCATGAAAAAAAAAGTTGAATTTTATTTTGACTAAGACTCGTTGGACATTGAAAAATAATGATTTTAAAACAATAAGTAGAAGAAAAAGAATTGAATAGTAAATATGATTAAATAAATATTGAGTTATGTATTTCAGAAAATGAGATTAAAATTGAGTGTAAAATTAAAATTAAAGATATAAAATTGTGGGAGATTTTAATAATATTTTTAAATTATCACATTTATAGGTAGAAGGATTTTTAAAATAATAAAATAAATATATCTGTTTCGGACTGGGCCTCGGCTTCGTCCCCCAGGCCCAATCCTATACTATCATTATGGCCCAATAGCAGTCCCAAGACCAGGCGCCACCATCCTGACCGGCTGGAACCCGTGACCCGGGCACGCGTCTTCCGCGGCTGGAACATTCCCCTCTCACACCTGTCCTCCCTGAGCAGAGAGCGGAATCATCCAGCACGCGCGTGTTGCCGGGCATGAGCTCCAGACCGTCGCATGCCTGTCACAGCGTTCCCTCCGCGGGAACACCTTGCCTATTATCTCCCCGGCCCGTGCTGCACAGGTATCCCACCGACGAGATACCTGTCCTCCGACCAGGATACGTACCCTCCGACCAGGGCGAACGTGCCTCACGCACGTTCACCACGTGCTCCCCTCCGCGGGGACGCATCACCAACCAACTGCCCTCCTCCGAAAGAATAGGTCAAGCTCACCTTCCGGAGATCACGGACTGTTGGACTAGGGTGAAGACCACGTTTCGGTCTTCAGTACGCCACGTAAGCCCTAGCAGTCTTTTGGGCTGGGATTGCTCAATCCAGCCCTTCCCAAATGACCGTTGGCCCAGCGCTGGGGTCTCTATAAATACCCTCTTCCACAAGAGGGTCAGGTACACACTCTTTCTAACTTTCTGTTCTTGCTTTCACTCTGCTCCCATTCTTACTTTGGCATCGGAGTGCCTTGCAGGTACCCCCCCCCCCCCCCATTTTCTCCGAAGACGCATTGATCCAAGCCCATATCGTCGTCAAGTGGCCGGCTGCAAATCCTCCTGATCAGGTAAGATCAGTGGCGCCGTCTATGGGAAAGTGAAGCTTCCCCGTTCAATCCGAGCATAGAACCAAAGCTTCCCGGTCGAAGAGCATCATTCATCATGAGCAGCCCACGCCCAAACGACGTGATCCCCGAATCGACCATTGTGCCCGGCAACAATGGACCAGAAGGTACTTCCCAGGCCTTCGAGACTGACCCAAGGGACGGACAGACCGCCTCCCCTTCGTCCGACGAGATGCCACCACATCATGAGCACCAGCCGAGGAACCCGCCGGTGTTCCAACCGATCCCAGTTCCGGCCGGAGCTGATCCCACCGTGGTAGCACTCTTCGCAGCTATCAACCAAACAAACCAGATGCTCGCAATCCAAAGCGAGCGAATTGGTACCTTGGAAAGCAGAGCCTTGCCCAGGTCCCCTCCGCGGGAAGATCTGCGCGGAAACTCGAGAAGCCCCTCACCAAGGACAAGGAGCCGTCAGCCTGAGCTGGAAAGGCCCCAACCCGCGGCCTCCAAGAAACGGGCGAGATCGCCTCCCAGGAAGGAAAAACGCCGGGAAACCAGGAATGCCCGCCCGAATCCACCGCTACGCCAGCCAAGAACGGTTGTCCAGAGCATTCCTCGGCGCGAACCAACTCCTCCTCTCTCCCCCATCCTGAGTGACGAAGAAGACTATCGGACACCCCTGTCCAGGGAGATCATGGCGGCCCCCATTCCCCATGGTATGGAAAAACCCCCCGTCCTGTCAACCTACGACGGGACATCCGACCCTGACGACCACTTGGAGGACATCGAAGCCATGCTCGATTACCGCAACGTCAGAGGGGCCATCAAATGTCGGTTGTTCCCCACCACGCTCAGGAAGGGCACCATGACCTGGTACAAAAGCCTCGAGCTGGAGTCCGTCACATCGTGGAGGGTTCTGAAGGAATTGTTCTCGAGACACTTCACCGCGTCCAGACGCCACCCCAAAACGGAGGCAGCTCTGGGAGCCATCATCCAGGGACCCGACGAGCCTCTCCGCAACTATATCGAGAGGTTCACACGGGAAGCCGTCCAGGTAACGACGACAGACGAGATGAAGCGGTACCTGATGGAACAAGGCCTTCATCGAGACTCCAAGTTCTACGAAGCGGTGGCCATCCACCGGCCAGCCTCACTACAGGACTTCCTCGACCGAGCGGCCCACTACATCCGTTTCGAGGAAACGCAGGCAGCTAATTCAGCCCGCGATGTCAGAGACAGGGAGGTCCCCCGCGGATCTCGAGAAGAATCACACCACCGCCGCGACCGCCGGCGAGAAGAACGTCCTCGGGAAACTCGGGAACAGCGGGGCCCCGCAGGACGTTTCAACAAATACACTGCCTTGGTCGCTTCCCGCGAGCGCATCCTGGCAGAGTGCGCCAAAATGGAGTTCGTCCAGGGAGGAGTCCGGTTCCCCAAGTCCACGCCCCCGAAGCCGAACATGGACAAATCAAAGTACTGCCGCTTCCACAGGAGCCACGGGCACGTAACGGAAGACTGCATCCACCTGAAGGATGCGATCGAGATACTGATCAAGGACGGACACCTGAAGCGGTATACGAGGTCAGGAGATGCTCCCCGACAGGACACCCCAGAGGCCAAAAGGGCCGAGGATATACCTCCCCCGGAGAAGAACGTCGGTTTACAAGTAGCCCTCTGTGTCAGCCGCCCAGAAGATTGGTACAACCCTGGGGACTTTGGATTCCCAGATGATGCCAACCTCCCCGAGGAACCCATCCGACCAACCAGTAGGTGGGAGTACTTCCCAAGAGCTCTGGTCATCTCCGGCGGGGCGCCAAAAGAACTCTTCGTGGGTTCCGTCAAAAGGAAGTTCGAGGAACTTATCAGCGGTAGCTCCGAGAAGATGAGCACGCTTAGCAGGTTCTGGGGCCAATCCGACCCCATCACTTTCTACTTAGAAGAACTCCCCGGAGGAGCTCCCAACTCACATATCCCCCTCCTAATACGGGCTCAGATGGCGAACTTCGACGTCCGCCGCATCCTAGTAGACGGAGGGAGTTTGGTGGACATCATGTACACCCATCTGTTAAACACCTTGCAGCTCGACGAGTCAAATCTGTCCCCGTACCTAGGCTCAGATCTCCAAGGTTTCAACGGCACTATGACAAGTCCGTGGGGCTATGTCGAACTGAAAGTCACGTTCAGCGAGGAAGAAACCGCTCGTACTATCAATATCAAATTCCTGGTCGTGGAATGCCCGTCCCTCTACAATTGCATCCTGGGTAGAACGACAATTGCGGAGCTGACAACAATACCATCCACCGCCCACCTCAGGATGAAGTACTACACCCGGATGGGAAAAGTCGTCACCCTCAACGGCGACATAGAAGCTGCCCGCCGCTGCTTCGAAGCCGCTATGAAGGGTCTCAGCGTCATCGGCAACCCGGGCCGAAAGAACCCGACTTCCAAAAGCAAGCCACAAGAGCAAGTCGGTTCAGTCGACCTCGACAGCAGATTCGAAGAGGAGGCCGAACATGAAGACAGTACCGATGATACTCCCCAGCCCGCGGAATCACAATACTTGGCACGGCCCATCCCCGACGGTGAATTCGAGACAGTGCCACTAGGAGAAGACGCCGCGAAGACGGTAAAGATCGAAGCTGGTCTACCCGAGCTGGCAAGGAAGCAACTGAAGGCTTGCCTCCGAGACAACGCCGACCTCTTCGCCTGGAGCGCCGCCGAGATGCCTGGACTTGACCCCGAGGTCGCATGCCACAAGCTCTCCATCAACCCGGCCGCCAAGGCCATAGCACAACGTAGGCGTAGGCAGTCCCCCGAAAAGTCGGCGGCTGCTGAAAAAGCTGTAAAAGACCTCTTAGAGGCAAATTTTATTTTGGAAGCCCGGTCTTCCACCTGGCTGTCCAATGTTGTACTAGTTAAGAAAAATAATGGAAAATGGAGAATGTGCGTTGATTACACCGATGTCAACCAGGCATGTCCTAAGGACGCCTACCCCCTTCCCAATATCGACGAGCTCGTCGACAACTCGGCTGGTTTCAAACTGTTGTCCTTCATGGACGCATACTCTGGTTATAACCAGATTCCCATGGCCGAAGAGGACAAGGCTAACACGGCCTTCATGACGTCCTCGGGAAATTACTATTACAATGTAATGTCGTCCGACCTCAAAAACGTCGGGGCCACATACCAGCGGATGATGAACAAAGTCTTCCGAGAAGAAATCAGAGACGTGCTTGCAGTCTACATGGACGACATGATCATCAAATCACGAGCCGAGATCGATCACACGATTCATCTCCGAAAAGTCTTCGAGACAGCGAGGAAGTGCAGAATGCGGTTCAACCCGGAAAAATGCACTTTCGGAGTCCCGGCAGGAAAATTCCTCGGGTTCTACCCAACCGAAAGAGGCATTGAGGCCAACCCGGACAAATGCCGCGCCTTTAACGAGATCGCAACGCCGAGCTCAAAGAAATCTATCCAATCCCTCAACGGGGTGCTCACCTCACTTTCCCGTTTCATCGCCAAATCCGCACAACATGCCCTCCCCTTCTTCAAACTGCTTAGAAAGGAGGCCGCATTCGAATGGACGGATGAGTACGAATAAGCTCTCCAGCACCTCAAACGCATCTTGTCAGAACCTCCCGTCCTCACGAGACCCGAGATCGGCGAAACCCTTTTTCTCTACCTGGCCGTAGCTAATGAAGCCGTGAGCGCGGTCTTGATTCGCGAAACCACCGAAGGGCAAAAGCCAATCTACTTCACGAGCAAAGCCCTCCACGACCCAGAACTCAGGTACCAATTGATAGAAAAAGTGGCACTGGCTCTTGTCAACGCCGCCCGTCGCCTCAGACACTACTTCCTGGCACACCCCATAGTCGTAAGGACCGAGCAACCCATCCGGCAGCTACTTGGCCGGCCAGACATGGCCGGAAGAATGTTGCGCTGGTCGCTTGAACTCTCCGAGTTCGACATCGCGTACGAGGGCAAGAAGGCCCTCAAAGCCCAAGTCCTGGCCGATTTCGTCGCCGAGATGACGCCCACACTAGAATCCGCCCCAAACAGTCAGCGATGGACCATCTTCGTCGATGGCGCCTCCAACTCCTCAGGAAGCGGCGCGGGCATCCTCCTCGAAAACGACGAGGGGGCGATTGTGGAAGTGTCTCTCACCCTCGCCTTCCCTACCAAAAATAACCAGGCAGAGTATGAGGCCTTCCTGGCCGGACTTCGCCTGGCAGCCGATCTGGGGGCCAGAGAAGTAAAAATCTTCACGGATTCCCAACTGGTAGCATCGCAAGTCCGGGGAGAGTATCAGGCCAAGAACAAAAACTTGGCCGAATATCTGGCACTGATCAAAGAGATGCTAAAAGGCTTCAGATCGGTCGAAATTCAACATGTTCCTCGCGAATAGAATACCCGAGTTGATATCCTCTCAAAACTCGCGAGCACAAAGAAGAAGGGCGGCAACAAGTCTGTCATCCAAGAAATCCTCGCCCATCCCAGCACAGGAGGAGCCACTCCCGCGCTCGAAATCAACGCGATTGGTGATGCAGATTGTTGGATGACTCCCATCCACGCTTACTTAAACGTGGGGACGCTGCCCGGTGACGCAAAAGAGGCTAGCGCGGTCAAACGACGATCCTGCTCGTACGTTTTACTAGACAACAAACTCTATCGGAGGGGATTCTCGATCCCCCTCCTTAAATACGTCGACAACGCCCAGGCAGAAGCGATCTTAACGGAAATCCACGAGGGAATCAACGCCCAACACCCCGGAGGACGCTCCCTGGCAAGGAAGGCACTCCGGGCGGGATACTACTGGCCGACGATGCAAGAAGACGCCAAGGCTCACGTCCAAAAATGCGACCGATGTCAGCGCCACGGCGACATGCACCTTGCTCCCTCTACCGAGCTCAAATCGCTCTCATCCCCCTGGCCGTTCGCCTGGTGGGGGATGGATATCCTCGGGCCTTTCCCCGTAGGGTCATACCAGAACAAATACCTAATAGTAGGCGTTGATTATTTCACTAAGTGGATCGAAGCCGAAGCCCTGGCCAAGATCACAGCACAGAACATACTTCGCTTCTACAAGAGAAACATCCTCGCAAGATTCGGCATCCCGCTCGCGATAGTTACGGACAACGAGACACAGTTCACCGATAGAAACTTCCGCGACTTCGTAACCAAGCTCGGCACAATTCACCACTTCACCTCTGTCGAGCATCCCCAGACAAACGGACAGGCTGAGGCCGCCAACAGAATAATACTCCGGGGATTGAAAAGACGACTCGACGACGCAAAGAGAGGATGGGTCGAGGAACTCCACAGCGTCTTATGGGCATACCGAACGACGTCTCACTCGACAACCGGGGAGACACCTTTCCGTCTGACGTATGGAACCGAGGCTGTCATTCCGGTCGAGATAAGAGAGCCGTCCAGACGAACCGAAGCACCTCTCGAGGAGGAATCGAACGACGAAACGCTGCGCGAGGAACTCGACCTGGTCGAAGAAATTCGAACCGGGGCGGCCCTCCGAGAAGCACGCCTCAAGCAAAGAATTGATTTACGTCATGACAACAAAGTCATCAAACACGAATTCCAAATAGGCGACCTCGTCCTACGCCGGAATCAAAAAGATTCGCGCGAGGGCAAGCTGGCCGCAAACTGGGAAGGCCCGTACCGCGTCCACGACAAAACCGAACGCGGAGCCTATTACCTCGAAAACCTCCACGGGGAACATCTAGCTCGACCTTGGAACGCTGAAAAGCTAAAAAAATATTACAGTTAAACAACACTGCGCGCGAGGGACAACCCATGCGAACGGGAGGGTGGAATGATACGACCACACCTCCCCGGCCAGACCATAGCGAAACATTACACCTCCCCGATCAAAGGGAGGATAATCCGCTCGACGGCACCCCCTCAACCGAGAGTCGCCGCCGCAGTATCAAAACCGGCCGAACACCCAGCTCGCGATGGGATGTTCAAGCCAGCAAGATAGATCACAATCGTGAACTAACCCTTGTCCGCCCAGGAAGCTACCCCGGGCATCGGGATGGTTCCCCAACATACACCGAGCAGAAGTTCCCTACAAAATAACACATTCACGGCATAAAAAGAGTTCGGCAAAATGAACCAACACTTAGCGAAAAAAGCAAAATAGCAAATTAGTCAGAAACTTAGCAAAATATTGGCATTAAAGTAAAAAGGGGCTTTTCGCCCATAAATCCGAACAGAGTACACATCACGGGCACGCAGGCCCAACAAAATCAGTCATAACAAAAGTGGCACACAAGCCAAAAATTCCACGGGCACGCAGGCCCAAACTTATCTAAACACCTTCTTCCTCGTCCTCTCCAACCGCCTCGGGGGGCTCGTCCACGGGAGTTGTGACCACGGCAGCAGGATCGACCACCTTTCCATCCACGATCTCATTAAACGGGCCCATCCCTTCTTCATTCAGAGACCCCCCGGGGTTGAGCACTCGGTACTGCACGACCGCCAAATTGAAGCCGACCTCCACGACCTCCAGGCAATCAGTCTCCAGAACCCGAAGCCGAGCAATAAAATTGGCACGAGTGACGAACTGCTGATCCCCTTCGGTCTCTTCTTCAGTCGGGCGGGTGATGTCCTCCAGTTTAGCTTTGTCGACCCTCAGCCCCAGGACTTCAGCCTCGATAGCCTTGAGCTTCCCCTCGGCCTCCTCTCGCAGCTTCCGCTCTTCAGCAGTCCCCGTCTTGGCCGCCTCCAGTTCAGCGGCGAGTTTGTTCAGACGAGACTGCGCGAAGGCCAAGTCCCCCTGCAGTTTCGCCAAATCGGCAGCCGAGCACCCCTCCTCATTCAGAACCATGGTTATATTGAACGTCCTCATCAACGCGCCCAGGTCTTCCCGCAACGCCTGACGACGGCTGTCCCGATCAGCACTGAGGATGGACGGCAGGGATGTTGGGAGACCTCGCCCCGTGGAAGTAGCTAGGGTGCAGGGTGCACGGTGGCATCAAAAATCCCTCCTCGCCCGATCTGGCCGTCCGGTCCACCACTGCGGCATCCGGCTCCTGGGCCCGAGGACGCTTTGAAGAGGTCCGAGAAGGAGAAGATTGGCTCCCCCGCGGAGAATCAGACGAGCTCCCTCCACCAGCAGCGGCCTGCTTAACCACCCGCTCAACCCGGGACTTAGCGCTCATGCGCTCGGCACGCAGCTTCTTGACTCTCTCCTCGCAGAATGCCATGTTCCCTAAAAACAGAAAGAAAACGATCAACGACACGAGAGACAAAATTGTGAGGAAAATGCCTAAGAAAAATATGTACCCAGATATGCAAAAGCCTCCCGCTCGGAAGAACACGAGAGGAGAACCTTAGTATTTATCAAACGTGGCTCCTCGCACACGTTCCCTTGCCGATCAAGGATGTATTTGCCATCCGGGGTTACCAGCTTCGCCGGCGGGAGTCCCCGGACGAAATTCTTTATCGCCATATACTCGGCCAAATCGTCCTCGTCAAGGGTCCCCGGGCGAGATATATACGCCTCCGTTCCACGGCCGAAATGCTCTGAGGTCCATGTCACTGGCACCTTCGAAAGCATCTGGGGCTCTCTCTGCCCGTTCACTATCACTTCCCCCTCAGTATACAAAGAGTCCACCGCGGGATGAGTTATCGGACTCACAATGAACCACCGACCTTTAAAATCTTTAATAGAATCCATATACGTTCGAAACAGTTTGGTCGGTTGTTTGAAAGACACCCATCCATGCCTTCCGCCCGGCGACTGCCGTTTTAGATGGAAGAGACGGAAAAATAACGGCAGGGTGGCGCCGACCTCCAGGTACTTACATACAATTTCGAACGCCCGCAAAAAGGCCAGGGTGTTGGGGTGCAGTTGTGAAGGCGCCAACCTCAGATAGTAAAAAATCCCGAGGTGGAAATCCGAGAACGGCAACCGAAACCCGGCCTCTTTAAAGTAGAACTCGTACATCGGGAACCTCATCTTCCCAAACACCTGACAAATGCGGTGATGTTCCCGAGGATGATAGACCACCCAATTCTTGGGGTCGCCCTCATATAGGTCCTCCATGGTCGCGTCATCACTGCTCGCATCCGCAGCAAACAACGACGACGTGGACAGCGGCTCCTCATCCGCCCACTCCTCGGCCGGTCTAGGCGGCGTCGCATAGTATGCAATGTCCGGTTCAGAATCTTCAGCCATCTCACCCTGGACGAGCGTAGTCATGAACACCTGAAAAGCAGAAGGTAACGGTGAATTCGATACGCTATATCAAATTCACCCTTCCACCGCAGATCAAGTGAAAGGGCGACGGAGTCAAACCGGCGAGCAGCAGACGCCGAGCGAATACCCTCAAAACCCTCCTCGGACACTCATATGGGGTTATCCCTCCTCGGGGAATTCATCAATCCCCTCCTCGGGACATTCATCAGTCCCCGGGGGCTTCAAAGCGACCCCGACACGTTCATCGGATTTTGGCACGTCTCCCCGGCGTACTCAACCAAAACCTAGAAACCACCGCCCTAGACGGCGGAAAATTCTATCCTAGACGGCGGTGCGTAACACTCAACCTCGGCGCATTCACCGCCACCGGCCGTTTACAACATAGAAGAAAATAAAAAGAGAGGTGAGGAAAAATGAACTTACTTCGAACAACAGATGAAGGCGGAGATACGGTGGGTGCTACGGCGGCAAACGGCAGTAACGGCGGCAACGGCGACAGCAACGACGACTCACTCAAATCAGAAAACCCTCATAAAAAGATAGCGAAAACGAAAAGTGAGAAAGTGACGGGGACCCCGCTATTTATACCACTGCGCTGAATACGAAGCGCCCCCTAGGCACTCAAGTGCCCTAGAGTAGCCGCCCTCGCAGCCAGCCACAGGGTGACACGTGGCGAAACCAGCGGGCGCGTCCCTCCGACTCCTCCTCGAGCACAACCCCGAGTAGATTAGCACGGGCCAGAAGAGTCTTCACGGCCTCCGCCCATGAAGTGAGCACCTCAGCTTGATCTCTCTAAAGTCTTCGCTTTCTGGCCGAAGAGTCTCGACTTGGGGGGCTCCTGTTCCGGACTGGGCCTCGGCTTCGTCCCCCAGGCCCAATCCTATACTATCATTATGGCCCAATAGCAGTCCCAAGACCAGGCGCCACCATCCTGACCGGTTGGAACCCGTGACCCGGGCACGCGTCTTCCGCGGCTGGAACATTCCCCTCTCACACCTGTCCTCCCTGAGCAGAGAGCGGAATCATCCAGCACGCGCGTGTTGCCGGGCATGAGCTCCAGACCGTCGCATGCCTCCGACCAGGATACGTACCCTCCGACCAGGGCGAACTGTCGCGGTGAAATTTGGATACCAAACTATTAATTAGTTCGAATCTTTAATTCAATTTGCAATCGATCTTTGATTTGTCCAAAGGAAGGGATAAATATCGAAATTCCCACAATGCAATGCAAATGCAAGGTTAGAGAGTTTTAGGTTCGGGGGTTGGTTAAACTTAGGGAAGGTACTAGCATCCTAAGTTTCTGTAGTACTCTACAGGAACCTCTTGTTTTTATGTTGTTTATTGCTAAGTTATTTGCTTAAGGTTAAAGACCTAAGGGGTTTATTTCTAAGTATACTCGCCAAGACATCGCATCTTGTGCCTACATATCCTGACGGAAATGGAATCAGAGTATCTGTAGTTCCCCTAAAGGGTTAAGAAGTTCTTTGACTGTGGTCAAAGTTCCTACGGGAAATAAGCTTTCATATGAAAACGCTTACTTGGAGTGTGGAGACTCCTATCTATGTTAAAAGTTGAATTGAAAAGGATGAAGGTATGTCTACGATGGGACGCCTAAAAGGTGAGTACGGGGACTCGAATCCTAAGGCTACGGTGAGGGTAAAGGTATTGACACGGGGGTCAAACATATGAACCTTTCCTTTGGAGGGGAATATCGGTAATGGAGAATATCGAATGGATAAAAGCGATGATGTGGTTGATAAGCGCGAGGTAATGAAATGTAGGTAATGTGTATGAAGAAAAGTGATTAGAGATTAAATGTAAAGGGACAAAACTGAGAAATGAAGTTAGATAGTGAATTATGGTTAAGTGGATTTAGAGATTAGCAATGGTGAAATTATTGATTTGAAAATTAGGAGTTTAATTATTTTTGTGATTTTTGAGACTATTAAAAAAAGTATTAAACTAAGCCCTAATCTATATTTTTTTATTTTATAATTTGTTGTGAGTTATATAATTAAAGAAAAGTTGGAAAATTAGAGTGGAATTAAGTGAAAGGAGCTAGACTAATTTATTTTTAAATTGATAAAAAAATTATTTTTTTGTGATTTTTTAAGAAAATAAATTTTAGTTTTAAGAGAAAAAAACTAACCTAATTCTATGATCCCAAAAATTAAGATCAAGGGGGAGATTATGCTAATATTATCGTGCACTGAAATACCTTAACGATTACGGTCGATGGCGATCATGAATGATCGGTTTACAAGGTATGAAAATGGCTTGATTAAATCAAGAATTAGTTTTAAAACAATTTAAGTATGAACAAGAATAAAATATATACACAATATTAACATCATACATCAAATAACTCAAAATAAGTTGAAATGAAAAGTGCACGGATTAAAATCAAGAGGCAAATACGCAATTCCAAGTCGCGTATGCGAAGACGTGCAAAGACTATCACAAGAAATTAGATCCAATAATAACGATAGCGACGTTGAATTATTAAAAATAATATGAATTAAAATAGAAAATCGCTACCGCGTTAGCGGTCATCGCAAGTCAGATCAAGAAACAAAGAGATAATAAAATTAGATAAAATCATAATTTGCAAATCAAAACGCGGGTAAGCGCAAAAAAAGGATTATTGCTTTGCTAAACCATCGGACGCGTATAAAATTGAAACACAACAATAGATCCGCACATAAACCAATAGAATATACTACTAACTTGCTACACTCAACGTGATCATCGCAATAGAAATCAAAATTATACGGATCTAAATTTATGAAAAAAAGAAGAAAGGAAAAAAAATTTTAAGTATTAAAAAAACGACAATGTTGCTAACGCAAAAAATGCGATCATCGCAACTGGATCAAATTAACGTAAATGTCACGCATCGTGCACATAAACATGTGAATAGCGTATCGACATAATTCGATCCGAACAATATAATCAAAACCAAAATAAAATAGTGACTCAATACATACATACATACATACATATATATATATATATATATATATATATATATATATATATATATATATATATATATATATATATATATATATATATATATATATATATATATATATATATATATATATATATATATATATATATATATATATATATATATATATATATATATATATATATATATATATATATATATATAATTAATTAATTATTAATCTTATATATATTGAACACTGTAAGACATATATATTAGTAACTAAAGGAATGTTGAAAACAAGACATTCCCAAAAAAATTACATGCACAGTAGCCTCTATTCCCAATTGAACGGCGACATATATATGTTTTTCAGCAACAATCCGGTAGACATGTATATGTTAGAAACGCATGAGATGGCAGCCACAGGTCTTTATATATATACATATATTAATGAACAATGACAACATGTAATGGCGAATCACTATATATGCTTATGTTAATATCAATTGAAAAAAATAGACAGGAATTCCAAAAAATTTCTACGCACTTATTAAAACAGTGTCGGCGGATATGTGTTAGAAAACAGTAGCCGTATCACCAATGATGCACAACTTTTTTATATATATTTTCGGATCCTTTTCAACAATGTGACATAGATATATATAGGGGTTAAATTAGGGTTAACTATCAATTGTCAATAATATCCCTAAAGCTCATTTTAAAGCCCAAATTAAATAATTAGTTAAACTAAATAAAATTTAAATAACTTAAAATAAACTTTAAATTCTATTTATTTATACTAAACATTAAAAGTATTATAAAAAGAACAATTTTTTTTTTAATTTTATGATTTTTTGGATGTTTTTATGAATAAGATGGAAAAAGTGAAAAAAATAATATTTTTAAAAATGATTAAATTAAAATACGAAAATAATAATTAAATAATAATAAAAAACTATTTTTGTTATTTTTTAATGAAAAATAGAAAAAATTAGAGTAAAAATAATAAAAAACAAAAAGTGACAAAGGTGAGATTCGAACTCTCAACCTCTCACACTCACAACTCCTTACACATGCCCTCTTACCAATTGTGCTATTTTATTCATTTGAAATAAAGTGGCACTAGAAATCATATAAAGGTAGGACAAATTTGGGGTATTCCTTGAACAATAGTGGTTTCAATAGCAAGGAGGTGGGATCTTAAGGTAAAAAATTAGGGTGCAACAGATGCCCCTATTTAAGTTACTCCTATTCGGAGATATGGAGATTGAAATCTTCTTCTCGACGAGATAGGAGGGACTTAAATACAAACATTGCACAAATTTTTGGCCCTAAGAAGCCACCGAATGCAAATGATATGCAATGATATGAAAATGCAAGACAGACGGGCATGTGAGAAAATGATGTCACAGGAGAAAATCAGACACAACACACGGGAAGAACAGGCTCAACAAAGCGAGACTCTACGGGGTAAAATTGACAAACATCCACGGTGAATCTCCAACAGAAATAACACATATCACCAAGAACTATGGTGACCCAAGCAATAGGCGAGAAACTTGTAATCAAAGGATAATCAATTATCAACATGTGGTAGCCTAGACAATCAATAGTTCAGTTCTGTTTTGTGTTCCTCTTTTTCTTCTCTTCCCTTTTTTATATTATTTTTCTTTTGAAATCTAACTAGAAATAGTAAAATGTATAACCTCCCTGAGCGTCATGGTTTGGGTACCATGAGCTGGTCTCAGTCTCTTGATGTAGAACCTCCCCGAGCGTCATAATCTGGATGCCATGAGCTGGTCTCAGTCTCTGATGTAGAACTTCCCCGAGCGTCATAATCTGGATGCTATGAGCTGGTCTCAGTCTCTTCCCGAAATGATGAAAACTCGTGAGAGCATCTTCATAGGGGTTGTAAATTTTGTAGATTGTAGATGTCATTGTAAACTGTAGATGTTACTGTAGACTGTAGATGTTACTGTAGACTGTAGACATCGTTGTAGACTGTAGATGTCGTTGTAGACTCTAGATGTCGTTGTAGACTGTAGATGTCGTTGTAGACTGTAGATTGTAAATTGTTGTTGTAGAACTGTGTAGGATTTCTTGGCTGTGAGCCATGATGTTTTGTAATTGTCAGCGTGGACTGTAACTGTTGATGTAACTTGTGGAACTTTGTAAATGTAACTTGTAGATGTAAAACTTGTAGTTGTGAATTGCAGATGTAGGGGGATCTTCAGGAGAAATGTGAGCCGGTTAATTTGCAAAATATGTCTTCTTAAATAAAGAGAGATGTCTTGTGGTGTCTTCGGCAAACTTCTATGATGGATTTTACAAAGAGATGCCATTTAGACTTGTGCAGCGAACTCACTGGGGAAATACGTTCCTGTGGAGTGTCCTTGTTGTAGTTGTAAAATATTCTGTGAATTCTCAAATAAAGAGAAGTATCTGTAATGTCTTCGACAAATTCCTCTAATGGGTTTCCGGAGGGATGTCATTTAATAATCTTGATGAACCCACTGGGGATGGACAGACCGTCTTGAGGAGACTACCATTTGTCATCTTTCATAGAAAACCTGATCGAACAAGTTGCCAGGAAGATCTTGTGATACTGCTGGAGAAAGTATCTTATCTTTGACGATGATCTCCATAAAATTCTTCTTTGGGAGCAAAAGTGCAAAATAAATGCACGCTTAATCCGTATTCGAAAGTTGGAGGTGTCCACAGTGTGATTGTCAAGGACCGAAGTTCAATTCGGGAAGTAGCCGAAGAGGAACTATAAAGTCAGACTCGACCATTGAGGTGTGAGCTCAAATGGAAATCAACTAAAGCAACTGTCTTCCACGAGGATCGAACTCTGGGGAAATAGAAATATTATGCTTTTTCTGGTTAGGGATGACAATTCTACTTGGAAGGAGAAGACACAACCCAGTCCTTGGGGATAAACACGACCAAAGTGACAGAACAAACAGACATAAAGATGCAAAATGCATATGCCATGATATCTATTTATATGCTATGCGTATGCTATATGCCGAAGTTGACACAACAAATAGAAAGTGGAAACCAGAGATGAAATAAACATCTCAAAACAAACATCTGACCAATCCTCAAAGATAAAAGCACTGCTGGGGGATAGATGGAGAACCAAGTACGGGATCACAGTCCTGCTTCAAAATTTCAAAATTCCTCTAGGGGATAGAAAACAATCCAACTTGGGGTGTAATATCCCTTTTTTTTATTGACGGGTTCGTCAAGATGGATCTCATTTTAGAAGAAACTTTGTAGATAAGATACATATCCCGCTTCGTCGGAGGGATTCCTACTGGAGTTGTAGATGGAGATACTCGAACTGAGGTCTCATAGGGGGTAAGATATATATCCACTTCGATGGGGAACACTGGGTTAATAAAACTGTTGAATATGTCAGAGTCAAAACTTTGATGGGGATGAAATAAACATCCGCTTCGCTGGGAAAAACTAGCGTTATGAAAGATTCACTGAGGAGGGAAATAACATTCACTTCATTCGGGAAGGTGAAGTTTAGCAAATCATTGGAGAAACAAACAGGTCACCCACACTTATCATCACTGCTTAAAATAGAGATCCATCGAAGGAATAATGGCCATTTGAAGTAAAATTCACCAAGGACATGAAGAATGTTGTGAGAACCAAGTAGTTTTGTAATAGTCGCCATTTTGGACAGTAGGTGTTGTGAGGGGATGACGTGCTCTTCATTTCTCAAATGCCCCAGAGTACATGCTTTATGAAAAAAAAGTCGTTCCAAGAGGATTTTACAGAGAACAGGGAGTTCAATTGCCCCACTATTTTCAAACTCCTGGAGAGATTGTCGAATCTCAACGTAACTGGCCCGGATTGGCGGTGTTATGTATAACTGAGTCTTCGAAACTTGTTTCTGAGAAATTCAGACTTGCATTAGTATACAACTTGGAGATTACTTGTACCTGTTCAATATGGTCTTCACGTTTCATCATTGATGTCTATATGTAAACTTCCTAAGATATCAGGCAAAATTAACACGCCTGAAACGTTAATCCTGAAACTATTAATGCAGCATATATGTTTGTCTTGAAGTTTTTTATTTATTTTTTTGAAAAAGATATCACAATAACTTGTGACCGAATCACTAGTTAGGATATGAGTTTAATTTATAAAGCCAACATCAAATTGAGCATAGCTCATAGGAGTCAGGGAACGTCATCTCATCGAGTATGCTTTCAAAATGAACCCTACTTCAATTAGGTCTTCTAAAGGTTGTATCGTGGCTTGGTTCACGGTTTTAAGAAACAAAGGATAAAGGCTCAAAGTTTATTTGTACCCACCCCTTCTTCGTGATGTTCTCCAGTCCTACATTCAGCTAAACTTGATACGAGCACTCATCTCTCAAGAGGATTTTGATATGGTCAAGAACTCAATCGAGGCTTTGGACATGGCAGTCACTCACCTATTTTCTTTTGGTGTTTGATCACACGACTTTGTTCTTTACTAAGGATATTTCTTTGTGATCCTTTGTTTTTTTCTTTTCGCATTTTTCTTATTCCCTAACTTTTGCCTGGACGGAGTCTTTTGAATTTGACTTTGAAATCCAGCGGCCTGTCTCAATTTTGCCTAGTCTCCTTCATAGGTTTTGACTTGGTGGACTTTTCCTTTTTTCATTATTTTTTATTTTTGAACAAGTCGTGTGACTCTAAGTCATTTTGGCATTTTTGAAAGGATTGTGACTGCCCTACTCTTTGGATAGTTGAGGGGTATTCGTTTGTGTCTTTTGACTTCTAGCCTCCCAAAATGTTAGGGATAGATAAAATGGAGTCTCGAAGGTTCACTCCTCCTTTTTGAGAGTCTGGGCGCTCAATCAGCTTAACTGAAAACTACCCTGCCCCAGGTTACAATTGAGTGTTTTTTTTTATTTGGAAAAGAAAACTCCTACTTCAAGGCTCAAAGGGGTTAAAGAGGGATTATCTTCCTTATATCTCCAGTGTTTAGGATTTGAAACAATGCCTTACATCATCAGCAGGGTTTTACTCAAAAGCATACAACGAGAAATCTTTGCGTTTTTATTCGTCATCCTCCTCCCAATTCTCTGTCAAAGCAAGAGATTGGATAAAGTTAGCATTATAAATTATGAAAAATAATTTTATGAGTGAATACGAATGAATTTATTCAAGACAAACACGTTTAATGCATTATCGTTCAAGAAAAACAAGTTCCTACATGCCAATTATGCTTTTATAATCAAAGAAATAAAATACATATAAGCAAAAATGAACAACCACATAGCCCCTCTAAAATATTTTATCAACGCAGCAGTGTTTCATTCAATACCGAGCTTTCTCTTCTGAAGGTCAACAATTTGTCATCGATTATCTCTTGAACTTTTCCTTGGAAAACTTCATTCTAATGCCCCATTACTTCTTTATAAAATTCACAGCTTGTGTTCGAGTCGTTCATCTCAGTATGAACATTCTTGGTATGCACTATGGAAATGGGGAATCCCTTTCATCAACTTGAACAAACAGGTTATCTTACGCAGGCTGAGATAGTGTAGGAACATCCACTTGTTGAATTTTGTCATCAGAGGTAAGATCGAATATCAGATTAATCATCATCTTGAAATTGGTCATGGGATCCATATCCTTTGTTCTTTTTACTATCCTTCAATGATTGCTTCGAGTTTGGTCAGATGGTCAAGATGTCAAATGACAGATAAAGACAGAAGGTCGGATGAACTTCAACAGAGGTACATGCATATGCAAATGCTAAATGAGGGATGCAAAAATGCAGAATGCAGAATGTGGATGAAAGGTTTCATGGAATTCATGTATTTACAAACATCCAAGAAAATTCATTTATTATTTTTTGATATCGGATTATGTAGAAACATTCTTACAAGAGTCCTAACATAAAATCTAATAAAGTCCTAAGGAAGTCCTTCATCGTGCTTGTTGATTTGTTCTCCCACTTGGATCTTCTTGAATATAAGTTGTCAATGATCAACGTCTAAAGATTAGTTTGATGGAGGAAAATAAATTCTCCATCTCTTCTTTTGTTCTTGTTGGAAGTAAGGGAGAATCCCTTGTTCATTTGGATCTTCAATGATAATGAGAGCCTTTTGAACTTTTAATGATCCTCCATGATATGGAAAGCCTCTTATATTTGTCTTTTGAGTTTTCTTCAATCTGAGCTCCTACTTCATTAGGACATCCATATTAGGGCTCTTAAGAGAATGTCTCAAAGTATCTTCTTTTGTAACCCATACTGGTCCTACAATGTTTTATAAATAAAGTTGGATTCCATAAAACCTATGCAGTATGATGCTATATGAATGTAAGGGTGCACAAACATAAGTAAGCACATAAGGACATAAGGGTAAACAAACAAGGAGACCCTAGTTTTGCAACGAGCATGTATCAAAGGTATACCCATTCCCAAAGGACGTGGACTAAAGGTGGATTGTACCTGCAGAACAAGGTTCTAAGAGGTTCTCAAAGTCATTAGCCCATCTTTCAGATATTATCAACTTCCCAACTAACTCGGGGGTTAATAATATTCTCAAGAGAACTTCTTTTGAGTGTAGCATCGCGTAGCACTATTTCGGGACTTACTCCCTCATAGCCTCGCACTACGCCCTAATAAAGGCCAAAGTGGGGTTAAAGGTAACTACGGTCCTTAGTATCATGGACTCCAATTGAGAATAGTAAAAGTTTTCACGACTAAACTCGTTCAACCGAACCATTTTCAAAAGGGTCTCAACTAAGCGGGATTCTCGAGTCAACTTAGTCGGGACTCACTCCCTATAAGTCTCATCGAATATATCACCATCCTATCATAATTTCTCTCAAGTACGGGTGTAGGACTTTGTCTCACCACTCAAAGATACCAATCTAAAAGCAATAGATAAACAATCATACAAATAAATAGATAAGCAAATATATAATAATAAACAAGTTAGGGAAACCCACAAAGAGGATCCCCAGTGAAGTCGCCATTTCTGTCGTGGTGAAATTTGGATACCAAACTATTAATTAGTTCGAATATTTAATTCAATTTCCAACCGATATTTGATTTGTCCAAAGGAAGGGATAAATATCGAAATTCCCACAATGCAATGCAAATGCAAGGTTAGAGAGTTTTAGGTTCGGGGGTTGGTTAAACTTAGGGAAGGTACTAGCATCCTAAGTTTTTGTAGTACTCTACAGGAACCTCTTGTTTTTATGTTGTTTATTGCTAAGTTATTTGCTTAAGGTTAAAGACCTAAGGGGTTTATTTCTAAGTATACTCGCCAAGACATCGCATCTTGTGCCTACATATCCTGACGGAAATGGAATCAGAGTATCTGTAGTTCCCCTAAAGGGTTAAGAAGTTCTTTGACTGTGGTCAAAGTTCCTACGGGAAATAAGCTTTCATATGAAAACGCTTACTTGGAGTGTGGAGACTCCTATCTATGTTAAAAGTTGAATTGAAAAGGATGAAGGTATGTCCACGATGGGACGCCTAAAAGGTGAGTACGGGGACTCGAATCCTAAGGCTAGGGTGAGGGTAAAGGTATTGACACGGGGGTCAAACATGTGAACCTTTCCTTTGGAGGGGAATATCGGTAATGGAGAATATCGAATGGATAAAAGCGATGATGTGGTTGATAAGCGCGAGGTAATGAAATGTAGGTAATGTGTATGAAGAAAAGTGATTAGAGATTAAATGTAAAGGGACAAAACTGAGAAATGAAGTTAGATAGTGAATTATGGTTAAGTGGATTTAGAGATTAGCAATGGTGAAATTATTGATTTGAAAATTAGGAGTTTAATTATTTTTGTGATTTTTGAGACTATTAAAAAAAGTATTAAACTAAGCCCTAATCTATATTTTTTTATTTTATAATTTGTTGTGAGTTATGTAATTAAAGAAAAGTTGAAAAATTAGAGTGGAATTAAGTGAAAGGAGCTAGACTAATTTATTTTTAAATTGATAAAAAAGTTATTTTTTTGTGATTTTTTAAGAAAATAAATTTTAGTTAAGAGAAAAAAACTAACCTAATTCTATGATCCCAAAAATTAAGATCAAGGGGGAGATTATGCTAATATTATCGTGCACTGAAATACCTTAACGATTACAGTCGATGGCGATCATGAATGATCGGCTTACAAGGTATGAAAATGGCTTGATTAAATCAAGAATTAGTTTTAAAACAATTTAAGTATGAACAAGAATAAAATATATACACAATATTAACATCATACATCAAATAACTCAAAATAAGTTGAAATGAAAAGTGCACGGATTAAAATCAAGAGGCAAATACGCAATTCCAAGTTGCGTATGCGAAGACGTGCAAAGACTATCACAAGAAATTAGATCCAATAATAACGATAGCGACGTTGAATTATTAAAAATAATATGAATTAAAATAGAAAATCGCTACCGCGTTAGCGGTCATCGCAAGTCAGATCAAGAAACAAAGAGATAATAAAATTAGATAAAATCATAATTTGCAAATCAAAACGCGGGTAAGCGCAAAAAAAGGATTATTGCTTTGCTAAACCATCGGACGCGTATAAAATTGAAACACAACAATAGATCCGCACATAAACCAATAGAATATACTACTAACTTGCTACACTCAACGTGATCATCGCAATAGAAATCAAAATTATACGGATCTAAATTTATGAAAAAAAGAAGAAAGAAAAAAAAATTTTAAGTATTAAAAAAACGACAATGTTGCTAACGCAAAAAATGCGATCATCGCAACTGGATCAAATTAACGTAAATGTCACGCATCGTGCACATAAACATGTGAATAGCGTATCGACATAATTCGATCCGAACAATATAATCAAAACCAAAATAAAATAGTGACTCAATACATACATACATACATATATATATATATATATATATATATATATATATATATATATATATATATATATATATATATATATATATATATATATATATATATATATATATATATATATATATATATATATATATAAAATTAATCTTATATATTGAACACTGTAAGACATATATATTAGTAACTAAAGGAATGTTGAAAACAAGACATTCCCAAAAAAATTACATGCACAGTAGCCTCTATTCCCAATTGAACGGCGACATATATATGTTTTTCAGCAACAATCCGGTAGACATGTATATGTTAGAAACGCATGAGATGGCAGCCACAGGTCTTTATATATATACATATATTAATGAACAATGACAACATGTAATGGCGAATCACTATATA
The DNA here is from genome assembly GCA_963859935.3 of Lathyrus sativus. Classification (NCBI taxonomy): domain Eukaryota; kingdom Viridiplantae; phylum Streptophyta; class Magnoliopsida; order Fabales; family Fabaceae; genus Lathyrus; species Lathyrus sativus. The sequence goes on along the minus strand of OZ012735.1, from coordinate 55,511,960 downwards.
TACTTATGTTAATATCAATTGAAAAAAATAGACAGGAATTCCAAAAAAATTCTACGCACTTATTAAAACAGTGTCGGCGGATATGTGTTAGAAAACAGTAGCCGTATCACCAATGATGCACAACTTTTTTATATTTTTTTTCGGATCCTTTTCAACAATGTGACATAGATATATATAGGGGTTAAATTAGGGTTAACTATCAATTGTCAATAATATCCCTAAAGCTCATTTTAAAGCCCAAATTAAATAATTAGTTAAACTAAATAAAATTTAAATAACTTAAAATAAACTTTAAATTCTATTTATTTATATTAAACATTAAAAGTATTATAAAAAGAACAATTTTTTTTTAATTTTATGATTTTTTGGATGTTTTTATGAATAAGATGGAAAAAGTGAAAAAAATAATATTTTTAAAAATGATTAAATTAAAATACGAAAATAATAATTAAATAATAATAAAAAACTATTTTTGTTATTTTTTAATGAAAAATAGAAAAAATTAGAGTAAAAATAATAAAAAACAAAAAGTGACAAAGGTGATATTCGAACTCTCAACCTCTCACACTCACAACTCCTTACACATGCCCTCTTACCAATTGTGCTATTTTATTCATTTGAAATAAAGTGGCACTAGAAATCATATAAAGGTAGGACAAATTTGGGGTATTCCTTGAACAATAGTGGTTTCAATAGCAAGGAGGTGGGATCTTAAGGTCAAAAATTAGGGTGCAACACGAACGTGCCTCACGCACGTTCTCCACGTGCTCCCCTCCGCGTGGACGCATCACCAACCAACTTCCCTCCTCCGAAAGAATAGGTCAAGCCCACCTTCCGGAGATCACGGACTGTTGGACTAGGGTGAAGACCACGTTTCGGTCTTCAGTACGCCACGTAAGCCCTAGCAGTCTTTTGGGTTGGGCTTGCTCAATCCAGCCCTTCCCAAATGACCGTTGGCCCAGCGCTGGGGTCTCTATAAATACCCTCTTCCACAAGAGGGTCAGGTACACACTCTTTCTAACTTTTTGTTCTTGCTTTCACTCTGCTCCCATTCTTACTTTGGCATCGGAGTGCCTTGCAGGTAACCCCCCCCCCCCCCCCCCCCCCATTTTCTCCGAAGACGCATTGATCCAAGCCCATATCGTCGTCAAGTGGACGACTGCAATATCAAAGGCATAATTAATCCTTAGGTTTCATAACTTAATTTTAAGTTTTGATTTAGTCCCTTCACAAAAATTCGTTACAGTTTAACCCCGTAATATTAGATTTGTTAGTAATGTTGATACTTTCTCTTAGTTAAGCTGAGAAAACATTAATTTTTTGACAACTGTGTAATGATTAACTTTATAATTATTTAAGAGATCAAATGAGAAAAGTTAATCAAACTACATTTACATTACATTTGTAACAATTTCATAGCATTTTGAATTAATAAATTTTTTGATGTCAACATAATTTTAAATTTAATTACATTAAACCATAATCTATTCCTTCAAAATTAATCTTAAATTTAATTAGATTAATCCTATCATTTTCCTTCTTTGCTTGATCAGCAACCTTCTGATCTTTTTTCTTCTACATCCAAGCCTCCTCGTTTCTCAAATTTTTTTCCCTAACTGCAAAAATACGAAAATTGGTCAAGGATTACCATGAACCCCGTGAACTCTATGTTGGACAACCAACAATCTTTCATGTTGTAAACATCATAAAATACGAGATAATATCAATAAATATTGACATATTGAATATGTACCTGTGTTTGGCTGCCTTAGAGATTTTCATGTGCCTCTCATTGGCTCTTAAAGATAGCTAAGGCGAAATACTTGTCTCCACTCCTGGCAGGTTATAACAAATTTTACTACGGATCAGAACTCAAACAAGAAAAATACTTTAGTGACTGGATTTCAACAAGAGTACTGTACCTCAAAACATTAGGAGAATACTGATAGAAAATACTCCAGTGACTGAATTTCAACAATGTGTTCTATGAATCAAATCAAACACATTGTCAAAAAACAGAAACCTATGATCTAAGCTCAAGTAAATCCGAAAAGTCCTCTTGCAGCAATGAATTCACTAAGGACTAAAAAAATGACATAAGTAGTGCAAAATATGTACTCATGGTTTCCATATCATTGTTCTCTATTAAATAACATGAGCTTCTTATAATTGTAAGCACTGTGACTAATTTTTCAAATGATTAATATGATAGATCTTGTGTTGGGGGATGCTGCAAAATATAAACAAGAAGAAGATGAAAACAATATAATAAAAGTTGCACAAAATAAATTTCAAAAGCGCGTTTACACTAAACTTTAGATTCTATTTGCCCTCTACCAATTTAGACAAATTAGATGCAAATGGGTTAACCGGCGAATCTGTTTCAGAATACTTTAAAAACTCTAACATGAATCGCATATTCACGTTACACATATCAATTAATGATATTTTTACTGAATAAAATTCTATTATTTATTCTTGTGCACTAGAAAAATAAAAGAATGACTTAGATATAATTTTTGCCACTTAAAACAAGTAAATTTTGTGTCTATTTTATGTCTAACAACCATTTCATGAAAAGTTATGTTGCTCTGGTGGTGGCACCTTATAACCATGGGCCCTATCACAATAAGGTCTTTGATTGGATTTTAGACAGTTACAACTTTTAATCATTTATTTTGTTAATTTAATTATTATTATTTATTAATTTAATATTTTGAAAATTTCTCCAACATAATGTATTGGCGGTTAAAATTCACATTTTGCATGCAGTTCTTAATAGCATATCAATCCTATTATTTGTGGGTTTGCGCTACTTGTATGATTCATAAATGAGAAAAGTGTAGTACTTAATTCATTTGGTTGAATTATGACGTAGGTTCAAAAAAGTTATAATCTGGATAATATGTTTTGCCTTCAATACATAAGAATAAAATTGATTGTGATTAGAGCTAGAAATGAGTCGAGTCGAACTTGTCTTAGCTCGACTCGACTCGATAAGAATATGTTCAGCTCGAAACTTGACTCGAGTTCGATACGAACTTTACTTTAAGCTCAAACTCGACTCGTTTAAAGTTCACGAACAACTCGATTCAGCTCGTTAGGTTCATCTCATTATGTTCAGATCGTTAGGTTTATCTCATTAGGTTCATCTCGTATGGTTCACGAACTTAAAGTCATTTTTTAAAATCTATTTTTTTTTTATTTGACATTTTAAATTAATACTGAATTAATATAAAATTTATCAAATTAAAATTTAACTTTGTCTCCAAAGATCTACGACATAAAAAACTACCAAATACCAATTTTAAAGATATACATTTGAAACTCTAATTCAAAAATTAATCAATTAGAATTTAATATTGTCTTACAATTTTATCTAAATAATTAGGAACCTTACAACTTTTAATAAAATATTATAACAAAAACTACTAAAAATTAATACATTCTCATCATAGAATGATTACAATTTACACCATTTCAACCTTTATTAACAAATGCTATTGTGAGAGCTTTGCTGCTATAGTTACTACATAAGAGACAACTTGCAAAATACAAGATGTTATCATAAAACTATCATGCCATTTGCATATATTACAACCTTCATATATTACAACACTTACATAAAATTATCATGTCATTTGCAAAACAAAGTAATTAGTAACTTGTGCAGGTTAAATAGAATAAATAGCCAAACAAACTTTTTTATTATATTGAAAATAAAGTTATAGTTTTAATAGTCCAGCATTCAATGATTTTTAGCTTTTACAATATAGTTGATATTAAAAACAAACTATAAATTCATATTTGTAGAGATCACTTTTTTCATCATCAATATATAACAAAATACATTATGATAAACATATATATTGTTGGTGCAAAGGTGAATAAATGATGAAATAGGAAAATATTCTATTAAGAATGACGGCTACAAAACATGATTAAAGGTTACAATGATTGTCACCCTATTTATAAGCTAAAACTAGGGTTACTAAAATAAGATAAAATACTAAAATACCCTCTAACAAACTTAGGGGCTAAGAAAATAGTACAACTAAATAAATATGAATTACTTCCAATATTCTAATACCATCCCTTAATTCATATTCCATCAAAACTTGTAACACCAATTCCATCCCTTAGTCTGAGGAATTGATCAATCTTGATAGCTTTCGTCAGAATATCTGCCAGCTGCTTCTGAGTGCTGCAGTGTACAACTTCTAACACTCCACTCTGAACTTGATGTCTCAGAAAATGATACTTGGTCTCAATATGCTTGCTTCTCCCATGCAGCAATGGGTTTCTGGCAAGGTTGATTGCAGACTTGTTGTCAATCATCAACTTCAGAGGTTTGCTTACTTTAATCTTCAGATCCTGCAACAGATTCAGAATCCACACAGCTTGGCATGCAGTAACAGCACCTGCAATGTATTCAGCTTCACAGGTTGACAACGCCACAACAGGTTGCTTCTTGGAACACCAAGAAATGGGACCTCTCAGAAATTTGAACAAGTACCCAGATGTACTTCTTTTGTCAACTTTGTCTCCACACCAATCAGAATCTGAATAACTCAGAAGTTCTGACTCATCCTTTCTTCCAGAAGGAAACAACACTCCATACTTCAGAGCTCCCTTGATATACCTCAGAATCCTGACAGCAGTTTGGTAATGGGACCACTTAGGTTTACTCATGAACCTACTAACTATTCCAACTGAATAACAAATATCAGGTCTGGTATTGCACAAATACCTCAGAGAACCAACCAGCTGTTTGAAAGTTGTAGCGTCCACATCCTTTCCTTCAGAGTCTGAATCTAGTTTCTGATTTGTATCAGAAGGTGTGACAGCAACCTTACAATTCTGCAGTTCAAATCTCTTCAGAAGTTCTAATTCATACTTGAGTTGATGCAAAATAATACCTTTCTCAGAATATCTGAACTCCATCCCTAGAAAGTATGTCATTTTGCCTAGATCAGTCATTTCAAATTCATTCATCAAAACTTTCTTGAACTTAGCTATCTCATGTTCAGAACTTCCAGTTAGTAGTATATCATCAACATATAAACATACCAGAGTCATATTGCCTTCAGAAGTATGCTGAACATAGACATTGTACTCCATCTCACATTTCTGAAAGCCTTGCTTCTTGAAAAATGAATCAATCTTCTGATTCCATGCTCTGGGCGCTTGTTTCAATCCATACAGAGCTTTGTATAATCTGTACACCATCCCTTCCTGATTCTTTTTTACAAATCCAGGAGGTTGTGACACGTAAACTTCTTCTTGTAATGGACCGTTCAGAAATGCAGATTTTACATCTAAATGTATCAGAGACCAATTCCTGTTAGCAGCTATTGCAATCACCATTCTGATTGTTTCATGTCTTGCTACAGGTGCAAACACTTCAGAGTAATCCAGCCCAGGTTTCTGTAGAAATCCTCTGGCTACCAACCTTGCTTTATGTTTGCCAATTGAACCATCTGGCTTTAACTTCTGCTTGAAAACCCATCTGACGCTGATGGCTTTCTTGTCTTTTGGAAGTTCTGTCATCTTCCAAGTCTTGTTTCTCTCTATAGCATCAAGTTCTTCTTTCATGGCCTTCAGCCAGAGCTTCTGCTTAAGAGCCTCTTCTGTACTTATGGGTTCAGAGTCTACTAACATGGCACACTGAATAATTTCTCCTTTAGAGTCTACTTCAGTGTCTAGCAGCATGTCAAATTCTGCAAATCTTCTAGGAACGCTTCTGATTCTTTGTGGTCTCTGAACTTGTTCAGAGTCTTGAGCTTCAGAGTTTCCAACTTCAGATGGTTGACTTCCTCTAGAGCTTTGACCATCTTCAAGATCTGGCATATTTTCAGAGTCTTGGCCATCTTCAGAGTCTGAATTGCCACCAGAATCTGGATTGCCATCAGAGTCTAGATCATCAGAGTCTGAATCATCAGAGTCTCCTTCATCTTCTGAGTCTTCTCCAGAGTCAGAATCACTATCAGAGTCAGAATCAGCGTCAGAGTTTACTCCAACTTCAGAAGTTCTTAACACTGACCTTTCTTCAGAAGTTCTAACATCAGAATCAGATTGAGACTTATCCCAATCCCAAAATTCTGACTCCTTCACAATCACATCTCTGCTGAATTCAACTTTATTGGTTTCTGGACAATAAAGTTTGTACACACCTGTATTGTGGTACCTGTTGCACCCCAAAATTTGCCCTCACAATACAAGACTTTGTGTTCTAAGAAGGTTCACAAGGTTCACAAGTTCTCCAACAACTTGCATAACCTTTCATGAAGTTCATAAAGTCCACAAGCTACTTTATGAAGGTTCACAAGGTTCACAAACTTCTCAACATCTACAAGACCTTTCATGAGGTTCATGAAGTCCATAGGTTGCTTCTTGAAGGTTCACAAGGTTCACAAAGTTCACAATTGGTCAGAAGAGTTGACAATTCCCTCAGACAATGCACCTCCTAAGCAGTGCATCCAAAACTAGGGTTTTGACTTTAATCAGGCTAAATGGACTTCCAAGACTTCAGATTTGGTCCCAGGGGTATTTTGGTCATTTTTACGTGGATCCCGCTAATTCTTTGAAGACGGGCTGTTACTGAGCTGTGAGACACTTGAGACACTATTTCTGAGGCATTTATTTATCACCTGTTTTGTTATATCAAGGTGCCAATTCGATGTGTTCGGTATCGAAATTTGTCGGGCATAACTGGATTTAAGGTCCATTTTATCGCTCATGGTTTATTTCCAGAGCATTTCCGTTGCTGTTAATAAGGCGCAGTGTAATTGGGTATTATTGGATTGTTGCTTATATCATTTGGTCAGTGGAATTCAATTACGGGCAATATCATCATTGATACTAAATCTGTTGTGATTACGGCGCACATTCGCGTTTGGTTAGAAAATGAGGAGAATATTGTTGGCTAGAATCCAAATGAATGAAGTCAGGTGATGAGATTAGGACTACCAACGAGACAAGTACATGAGCAAGAATATCATTCGTGAGTATTTATGGTTTATGACTAGAATAATGAATTTAAATATTTGTGGATTTATTCACAAATGTTTATAATTTATAACTAGAAATAAATATAAATAGATTCAAAGTTGAATGATCATGGAATTTTTATTTCATAAGAATATCATTTTACAAAAGGAAGTGAATCATTTCACATTTGAATTGCTGTGAGATTACATTTACAAATGTTACATCTACTCTAAAAATCCTAAATCCTAAAAACTCCTAAGGCTTCTTCATGGTATCCTTCCCTTGAGTGTTCCTCGAAGTTCCCGATCACCTGTAAAAAAATAAGAGAAACAAAACAGAACAGAGTAGGAAGATGTTAGAAAGATGAATTTGACACTCTCAGAACATCGTCATCATCGAGTGCCGGGAGTGGCACAACCGAAGCTGCATCCTACTCCCGTTCCCAATCCGCGCCATCGGCGTCAGACCGGTAGTGTTTGTTCTTATTTCGAGGGACAGCCGAGAAAGATGAAGAGTAAAATGAAGTTTGGGGCCGATAAAAGGTTTTGCCGAAATGCTTGTTTAAGCCAATGGATTGTACTATCAAGTAAATATCTCAGAATTTATCGAGTGGATATCCAAAATCCAAGTCAGTATATTAGACAAAACAGAAATCCATGGATATCGAACCAAATTTGCAATCAAATACGAATATCCAACAAATCCGTCACATGAAATTCATTGACAAAGTCAGGTTGTAGCGGTAAAAACCAATTCAATCCAGAAAACAAGAGAATAAGCTCAAACAACAAGATCGGTTCGATTCACAGACTGCATCAAAAGAAAATTGCATCAAACAAGTTCGAAAGCATCACGGAAAAATCGAATGCCATTTTGACAAAGTGCAGATAGGCAAATTCGATGACAGACTAGATACCACAGCTGAAATATACCAGTCATAGCAGGAAAATTAAGTCCAAAACTGAACCGTTCCTGAAAATCCATTACCCAAACTCATAGCCACAGATCAGTTCAGGAAAAAAGAGAAGTGAGTTCAGTTTAGAGAAAGAGGAACCAAGTTTCGGTTCAGAAGTAGAATCGAGTAGGCATCACTTTTACACCAAAACTGAGCATCAAAACTGCACGAGTTCATCACAGAAAATTCATTAAACTCCATGTTCGAAAAAGGCATCAAATAAACAACAATAATTCTATCAGAAAAAACAACAGAAAGTGACATGAACTGCAACCGAGTGTCAATAGCAAACACATCTAAGCAACAGAGAACCTAACTCAACTGCACCAGAAATTGGATGTTAGAACAGGTCAAACGAGCCAAGAGGGTCAATGTCAAGAAAATAAATCCACCAAAGCAACAATGGATATCAGAAAAAGACCAGTTCAAGATCAAAGGGGCATCGAAATAAAGTCCACATCTGCAAAAGAGTAAGCAATCCAAATCAGTTCAAAATGGATATCTAAAACAATCAAATAAAAGTTGTATCTCAATCGAATCCAAAAAAGGGAAGAAAATCATATCAGATCGAAACAATGTTGGTTTACAAAAGTTCCATAAAATCAAATCAAATCGAAGGCAATAATGGAAGAGCAACTCAAATATCCAAAAAGCCCAAAAAAGAAATTATAAAAGGAACAATCTCACCGTGTTGGAACCCTAACGCGCTGAGAGAGAAAACAGAGGGACCGCTGAGAGAGAAAACGGACAAATCGCAAAGCAAAACCCTAGGCGGCGCGAACAAGAAGGAACGGCCGAGACTCAGAGGAAACGAAGTCCTCATCATCGTCTTTGTAAGAAACGGCGACAAAGACCATCGACATTCATCACGCGAACTAAACCCTGTGGAAGTACGGTCGCCGGCACCGTTCACTTAAATCGGTGAACGAACCAACTTCGAGGCTCAGAATACTATCGTCATCACCATCATCGCCTCAGACTCTCCCATCAACAAAGGAAATTGGACGAACAAAACCATCGGGGCCGCCGTGAAAGAATCGCCATCGAAGTCACCCAAAACCCTAACGAGAGGGTAAGTGATATTTGTTTTGAAATCTCATGCGTTCATTTGGTTTGTGTTTTTCAGAAATGGGGAGATGAGGAAACCAACGGTAAATGTCTGACGGGGAAGACGGAACAAGAATGAAAGGAAGATGCAAGCGCCGCTCGTGAGATGAAAGGGGCCATTAGAACCCTAATTGGGATTCGAAATGCTAACGGCCTGGGGTTGGGTCCGGGTTGACAACCGGCCCAACCATTATATTGTTTTATCTTTTTATTTTTTATTTTGTTATTTTGTGTTTATTTATTAATTTATGTTTGTTATATTCAATATCTCTTTTTTGATTTGTTATTCTTTTGAACATAATAAAAATTTCTTCCTTTTTTATAGTAATTAAAAAACAAAAAAATACATACTTTCTTAATAATAAAAATATTGTTAAACAATCAAATTATTTTTGAAAATCAAATTTATATTATTTTTGGGCAATATCACAATTTTTCTGCTATTTTAAAACATTTTCATGACTAACCCTGTCTGTTCGTTTTGCAGCTTATTATGTCGTCTTTTATTCGGTTGTATTTTTATTCAAATTTTCATATTATTGTAACTGCTCCTCACGTGTAACCTCGCGAATCCTAACAATCGCGCTCCAATTACTGCTGTTGCGGTGGAAATAGGATATCAAACTATTAATGAGTTTGAATCGCAATTCAATTCACAACCGCTCTTTGATTTATCCGAAGGAAAAGGTCAAAAGAGGGAAAACCTATTTTTGCATCGTAAACACAATGCGGGGAAAGATCTAGGGTTCGGGGGTTGGTTAAATTTAGGGAAGGTATTAGCACCCTAAACTTCCGTAGTACTCTACGGGAACCTTTTGTTCAATGCTTACTATTTGCTTTATTTATTTGCTTAAGGTATATGTACAAAGGATTAAAAGTGAGAAAAGAGACCTAAGGGGTTAGTTCTAAGTTTACTCGGCAAGACATCGCATCTTGTGCCTACGTATCCTTACGGGAGTGGAATCAGAGTAATCGTAGTTCCCCTTAAAAGGGAGGTTAGAAACGTCTTGACTGTGGCCAAGGTTTCAATGGGGAATAAACGTATCTTAAGGACACGCTTACGTGGAGTGTAGAAACTCCAAATCCCTATGTTGAAATGTTAAGTTGTAATTAGGGTTAGATTAGGTTAGGGATTCCACGGCGGGAAACCCTAAAATGAGCGCGGCGGCTCTTTGACCTAATGCTAGGGGTAAGATTGTAATCTTGCCTGCGGCGAGGCATTTGTGAAAATTAGGGTTTGTAAGGTGAAAGGGTTTGAAGTTGAGGACTATTGGCGCGGCGGCCAAAAGCTAGACCTAACCTTCGGATGTGTGTAGTGTGATTGGAATATTCGATGAGTGTGTGAGATAATTGAATTATGCAGACAGAGAACAATGACCTAATTTAACTATGCAAGCGGAAACTTAAAGAGCAGGAATTAAAGCGCGATTATTAGGATTCGCGAGGTTACATATAGGAAACAGATACAACAGTAATGAAAATTTGAATAAAACGCGCAAAACGAATGAAAACGACGTAACAAGCTGCAAAATGAACAAACAAGGTTAACAGGCGAAAACGAACAATAGTCAGAAAGTTTGTGAAGCGAAAGCGCGAAACCTTGAGATTTTTATTGCTTATTTTTGACATAAGGAAAAGTCTCCAATTTTTAAGTTTAAAGAAAGGATAATATATAAAAGTTAAATTTAATTTTTTTCAAAAAAAACAGCTTAGTTTAATTATCTAAAAAAATTTTATCTTAAAAAAGGTTTTAACTTAGATATTTTAAAAAGGTTTTTTATTTAAGTTATTTATTAAAAAAAGTTTTTTATTAAGTGAAAAGAAGTTTTTTTTTATATTTTTTTTTTTAAAAAGAAGTTTTAAAGTTATTTGTTTTATTTATTTTTCTTTTAAAAACGGTTTTTTAAATTATAAAAATAAAATGGTTAACAAAATAAAATAAAAAGGTAAAAAACAAACAAACAAAAAAAAAAAAGAGAGAGGTTGGGCCGGTCATCACCCCGGACCCAACCCAGTTTGTTAGTAATATGTCAAAGCAGAGGTTAGGGTTTCGAAACCCTAAAATCCTTTCGCGGCGCCGCTGCTCTTCTTCCCTTCCCCTCTCTCTTGCATGCTCTCATTCTCATTCACGATACCATTCGTCTTCTTTTCCGTTGATGGCTTTCGTTATGTCGCCTTATCCTGAAAACAAAGCAAAGCAACATGTTAATTACGTGATGGCTTACGTTTTACGACCGTAACTCTTCCAATCTGCGATGAAAGGCCGATGATGGATGATACACGGCGCGTTTGAACGATGACGATGATTTTCTTCGTCTGAGTTCGCGGCTTTCGTTCACGGCGCCTAGGGTTTGTTCGTTTGCGATCTCCGTTCTTCGTTAGGGTTTCGCTCGTGATCTCCCTCTCTCAGGTTGTATCCTCCCTTTTATAACTTAACTTCTGGGCCTTGGACTTGCGTTTTTTTCTGAGATATGCACTTGATCTGATTTGATTTTGTGTTGGTATTATTTGATTTCGTTGTGATTTTCTCAGATACTGATTGGATTACGATTGGATACTCTATTCCTCTTTTAGGATTCGATTGGTATTTCGGTGAGATTAAATTTCATTTTTATGATATGAATTTGATACTGATTCGTTGATTGATGAGTTCCCATGGGATATGATTTGGTTCCATCTGATCCTATTTCCCCTTTCTGATTTCCAGCTGATTCGATTTAATAACCTGAACTGATTTTGTTTTGGTCTGCTTCAGGATTGACATCAAAATCTCTATTATTTTCTGATATGGTTTGCCTTCAGATTGGATTGATTGGCATCTGATATTAATTCACGGGATTTCTTGATGGTTTCATTTTGATTTGTTTCTATTTTTCCCAGATTCAATTTGAGTTGATCATCTTTTGATTAGACTCTTGCAGATGTGAATTGGATTGCTTTTGGGGATTTTGGATACTGATTTGATTCCTGATGTGATTTCAATCCTGACCATTGGCACTTACTTTTTCTTTTTCTTCTTTCAGGATGGACACTTTGCCTTGATCTTTGCCGCCGAGAAGGGTACATGGTAGTGATGAATTTTGTCTGAACCATTCGGAACAGGATACTACATCCTGGCTTCTGATCATATTGCTGCTTCTAATTGAATTGGGGATGGTGACTTGGGCTATGATGTTTGATTAACGGAGCCCCGTGTTTGATGATTCGTTTGTTTTATGAACTGAGCATGATTTGATAACTATTGGATCATTCTTGCTGTTTTCTCGTTTGGCTTGCAGCTTCATTTTTTGTCATAACCGATACAGCTTGACTCTGTTTATGAACTGCTTATGCTTTTGTTTATTTGTTGAACTGCATTCATCTAGCCCTGGACGCCCTTTTTACCTTGTTGCTATCGTGAATTCCTGTTTTATGGACCAATTTTGATGCATCTCTGAACTTAATTGAGTTGGCTGAACTCTTTTCTCGCGTCTGTTGTTCCATTGTCGCCGTGTGCAGAATCTTGCCATACTTGTTGATGCAGATGTTGATATGGTGGTGTTAATGGTTGCTCTTGAAATTGTTTGGCAGATGCTAACTAGCTCGTCTTACTTGTAATCGATGTCTGCAGGTATTGGAATGATGTTGCTTGCTGTGTTGGAGTTGGTGCCATTTGCAATTGGTATCTGTTGTTGTTATTGCTTGTAGCTTGGAGATTTGCTTCTGAAACGGTGATGATGATTCGCGAATCTGAACCGTCGTTGGTGGTCATTGTTGCAATGTTGGTATTTATGAGTGATGCTTGTTGCCGAAGCTGTGATGCTTATAGCTGATGCTAATTTGTTGTTTGCTGGTCGAAACTCGTGTTGCTTCTCTTTGCTTGTTGTGACTGATGTTGGTTCTGCCTGTTGGAGGTCGATTGTAGCCTTGAACTTGTTAGCTTGTTGCAGCTTGAAGTTGTTTGGGCTGATGCCGCTGTTACTGATTTCTTTGTGACGAGATATTGGGCTGTTTGATTTTAGATACTATCTTGTCTTGCGCTGTTGCCGAAGAGCTGTTTGGTGTTCAGTAGGGAGTTGGCGGAAACTTCGGTTGTTGCCCTTCCAGCCGCTCGAAACTGCCCGATGATGACTAAAAAATCTGAGGGTTGTTATTACTCACCTTAGCTCTTTAATGTCCTTACTTCGCTTCGGTATTTAAGTTCTCTTTTCAATATTCTCTGATACAAATAAATGTATAGCAAAGTAACAGCAGCATCACAGAACTGATGCGAGAAGAATTCATGGAGCCGGCTTGCCGCAGGGCCCGTGCTAAAGCAACTAGCTACTAAAATCTTACATAGGTGTTTATTTCTTGTTTCTCGGAATTCACCTTACCATATGATGAATCTTGAATGGATTATCTTTGCAGGATTGGTTTGGCGACTTGATGTTTAGCTTGGAGGTTGAGAAATCTTTGGATAAAATGCGAACACACTCACCCAATATGATGAAGACGGTAGAGATCTGGAAGTTTGCGTTACCCAATCTTGACTGCTGCTGGCTGCTTTGTATCAGTTTGAAAAATAAATTGGAACTTACCATATTTACTTGATGGAATGTTGTTTTAGTTTTGAATCCAAAGTCGCGTGAATCCTTTTGGCAAATCAGTTAATCCTACTTCTTTTACTCTTCATCTTTCGACAGTCCCTTATGATAAGAACAATAACTACCTGATCTGACGCCGATGGCTCAGATTGGTAACGGGAGTAGGATGCGGCTTTAGTCGTGCCCTCCCGACACTCGATGATGATAATGTTCTGAGAGTGTCAAACAACTTCTAACCTCTTTTCCTGTTGTTTGTTTTGCTTTGATGTGCAGGTGATCAAGATTTGCGGCGAAGCTTAAAGACAGCATGAAGACCCTTAGGAACTTTTAGGATTTAGGATAGATACTTATTGTGAATGTATAATCCTTTTGTAAATGAAAGATCATCATGAATAAAATCCAAAAATTACTTCCATTTCAACTTGTAATTCTAGATGTTTATGAAATAAAATCCAGTAAATATTCATTTCTATTTTCTCAATTATGAATTTAAATATCCATGAATAATCATCCATAAATTATTTAAATTCAACTTTGATTTGTAGCTTATGAACATTCATGAATAAAAGCTCACAAATATTAAAACTTAACCTCTCCTTTGCTTTTTATAAATGATATCCCGCCATATGATTATATCCAAACAAATTCAAATTAAAACCTCGTTGATCACATCACTTCTCAAAATAACCTTAACAGTATCCACTTCCTTTTCAACCCAACTTTATAAAAGGAAACAAAACTGTTTGGAAATGTTTCAGAATCAAACAAAGCACGGCCCCGAGTCCAATCATATTTCTGACAAAACATACTGGCACCTTGACCCAAATGGCAAATAAATGCCTCAGAACGTAATAACAGCCCGTTTTCAAGAAATTAGCAGAATTTGCGTGAAATGACCAAAATACCCCTGGGACCAAATCTGCAAAACAAACACCTCCATAACTTGTTAGTGGTTAGCAAATGTTCATAGGAGATGATATGCGAAATGCCTGACTAAATGTAAGGGTAAAATTTGGGGTATTACAGTTTCCCCTATTTAAATAGCTACACCGGACGATTTGAGTGACAGAGACTCGAGGAATCGTGGTGGAGAGATTTAAATATAGATAACCGAAAATTTTGCCCTCATATGCGACGATATGCAATGCTGTGGACAAAACGGGAACAGCTTAATGCAAATGATGCCATGAATATGATATGATGCGTATGAATGCGAAAATGCTGACGAACATGACGACACCGGGACAGACGCCACGAGAAGAACTCACTGGGGACAATGACGTGCTGAGACAAACAGTACAACACTGGGGAAATCTAAAAATGATAGTCAACTGGTGCGAATGTCCAATTGTCACTTTTAGAAAAGGGGCGAGATCCTCAAATGGAGATGGTACCTACGAGACGGCCTCCACTGGGGAATCTAAAAATAAAACTGGATCACGTACGATTGTAAGATCGATTACAGAATGCCGGAGCATTGAGCAAAGAATAACATCCAAGCTTCTGTAACTATCCCTCGTGACAAGATCGGACGGACTTTTCGGAAATCCGTATCAAATATACAGGGTAAAGACTGGCTGTATGCCAAAATAAGTGGACTTTAATGGGAAATGCCCTGATAAACTTCTCGAGAGAACTGTCACTCATCGTTGGAAGGGACTTATGTGCCAAAATGGATAAGCACTCAAATAAAGAGGCTGCTGCTTATCTGATAAATAAATCTTCTCGCATTTAAGGTCGGCGCCTGGAATACGATTCTGATTTTTCTCTTACTGAAGGATAAATAAACTTCTTCATGCTTCAAGATCGTGCTCTCCTGAACATGAAAAGGGTAAACTGAACTTCCTCATACTTCAGAATCGTGCTCTCCTGAATATGATTCGGCTAAGGGGTAAATGAAAATCTTCATACTTCAGAATCGTGCTCTCCTGAATATGAAAAGGGCTAACTGAACTTCCTCATACTTCAGAATTGTGCTCTCCTGAATATGATTCGGCTCTTTCGGATAAATGAAATTCAGAATCGTGCTCTCCTGAATATGAAAAGGGCTGACTGAACTTCCTCATACTTCAGAATCGTGCTCTCCTGAATATGATTTCGCTCAAACCTCCCCGTAACTCAGGATCGTGCTCTCCTGAATACGATTTGGTTCATACCCCAAGACGGCAGGTAAATGGAAGCCCAACTGCTCCATGGAGATGGCCATTTGCTGCGAGTCATAATGAGGATATGATCGACTTCTTAGGTGAGAAATGTTGTATACCGATGCTGTAAAATGTAAAGTGTAAAGGGTTGTAACATGTAGGATTGTAAAGTGTTGTACTGATAGATTTTCCAGGCGTGAACTGTCGTGTATCTGTAAATGATTGTAGTTGATTTTCTTGAAAGATAGTGCAAAATAAATGCACGTCCGGGTACAGTGATAAACTTCTCAAGCGAGATAGTCGCGTATCTGTCATGGTATGGTGAAAACCTTTAGATGGTGCAAAATAAATGCACGTCCGGTTGGGATTGACGACCGACAAGACTGAGATTCAATCTAGGATCGAGCTAGAAAGAAGACTGGTAATCAAGACTCCATCGAGGGAATGATCTCGAAGGGTAAATATCTTATCCTGGTGAGGAAAGATAACTGAAGTAACTGTCATCCACGAGGATCGAGCTCCGTAGGGAAACTTGGAAACACATATGTATTTTATGCTTAGGGCTGACAATCTATTTGGAGAGAATGGACAAACCCCAGTTACACGGCAGTAACAATCAATGATGGCGAGACACAATGAACCTGTGAATGCTAATGCATATGTGAATGTATGTTAATGTCTATGTATGTAGTTAAATATGCAAGATGTTATGAAATGAGTATGTAATGAGTATGCGAAATGAATATATGAAATAGGCATGTGATGCTTATGCCCCTGCGTATGCTGACGAAACAGACTAGAGACGGGACAAGAGATGAAATAAACATCTCGACGGAGATACCCTGCGTTCTCTGCAACCAATACGTCAATCATGGGTGGGAAGGATCCATGGTGGAACCAAATCTGGTTTTAAAGTTCTGAATTCTCTGGGGAGAAAGTAATCTGCTTGAGTGCATAGTACCATGTCTTCACCTGGGGAGAAGAAAACCTGAGGAACACTTTTGAGTTTCCCAAGAAAAAGTTGTCAGCTTATAGTCTCTCTGGGGACTGTCACTGGGCAATGGTTTGAAAGTGTTTCTGCAATAATGATATTTCCGGGGAATGAAGAGATCCTGTCGGAATTTCCACTAGTCAAAGTAATTTATTACATTTCAAATTTGTTGTTTTTTGAAAAACAATTTTGAAAAATCTACAATGCACCTTTCATTTTCAAATTTTAAGAATAAACGCATTTTGCATAACAATAAAAAATAAAGAGCAATGCACCAAGGAATGTAAGTAACGAGATGGTATCTTTTATTAAAGGGTGGCTGCTTGCTGAAAGCATAGCTCCACAGACGATTATGTTTTAAAATTGGCAACATGGGAAAAGTTACATCGAATCCAATGACACCTACTGACACTAATAACTAAGACTAATCCAGAATCCTGCTTTGGGCAAGGATGAAAGAACTGAAACATGGCTCTCATGCGGAAAGTGTGTTCGAGATAATCAGTGTCTTCTGATGCAATGAAATGCCTTTGTCCCTAACTTTTGCCTGGACCGCCCTTTCGGGTTTTCAATCCACCGGGACGCTCTTTTTTGCCTAAGCCGCCCTTTCGGGTTTTCAACTTAGCGAGCTTTTTATTATTATTTCTTTTTTTCTTTTTCCAACCCTTACTTTTGCCTAAGTCGCCTTTTGCAGGTTTTCGACTTAGCGGGTTTTTAGGCATAATATTTTCGGACTGCATCAGAATTCACGGGATGTGCTAGTTCTTCGCCGTCCATTGTCGTAAGTATTAGAGACCCTCCGGAGAAGACAGTCTTTACAACGAACGGGCCTTCATAATTGGGCATCCACTTTCCACGCATATCTTTGTGTACTGGCAAGATCTTTTTGAGTACGAGCTCTCCTTGACGGAACTCACGGATACGGATCTTCTTATCAAACGCTCTCTTCATCCGTTTCTGATATAATTGCCCATGGCACATAGCTGTCAAACGCTTCTCGTCAATGAGATTCAACTGATCCAATCTGTCCTGAACCCACTCAGCTTCCTCAAGTTCAGCTTCCATTAACACTCTTAAAGAAGGTATCTCTACTTCGATGGGGAGCACGGCGTCCATTCCATATACCAGTGAGAAAGGGGTTGCCCCTGTCGAAGTTCTCACCGTGGTTCTGTATCCATGTAAAGCAAACGGTAACATCTCATGCCAATCTTTGTAAGTCACAACCATCTTTTGCAGGATCTTCTTGATATTCTTATTCGCAGCTTCAACGGCCCCATTCATCTTAGGACGGTACGGAGAAGAGTTATGGTGAGTGATCTTGAAGTTATCACACAACTCTTTCATAGTCTTATTATTCAGATTGGTGCCATTGTCAGTTATTATCCGGCTTGGGACTCCATAACGACAGATAATCTCTTTTCTGATGAATCGGGTAACCACTTGCTTGGTCACGTTAGTGTAGGAGGCAGCCTCTACCCACTTGGTGAAATAATCAATGGCAACAAGGATAAAACGATGTCCATTAGAAGCTTTCGGCTCAATTGCCCCAATCATGTCGATGCCCCACATAGAGAACGGCCATGGTGAAGACAAAACATTCAACGGTGACGGAGGTACGTGCATTTTATCAGCATAAATTTGGCACTTATGGCATTTCCTAGCGTATTGGATGCAGTCGGCTTCCATGGTTAACCAGTAATACCCAGCCCTTAACATCTTCTTGGACATAGCATAACCATTGGCATGGGTTCCGAAGGTCCCCTCATGAATTTCCTGTAGTAACATGTCCGCTTCCCGTTTATCAACACATCTGAGCAGGACCATGTCGTGATTTCTCTTGTACAACACACCATTACTGATAAAGAATTTGGACGCCAATCTTCTCAATGTCTTTTTGTCCAGACCAGTAGCACCATCGGGATATTCCTGCTTGACGAGATAGTTCTTGATATCGTGAAACCAAGGCTTTTCATCCACCTCAACTTCTTCGACCGTCTGACAATAAGCGGGCTCAACCTTGCGCTCAATATGGATAAGAGGTGCTTCATTAACGAATTTAACTTTCCACATGGATGCCAACATGGCTAAAGCATCAGCAACGTGATTCTCGGATCTAGGAACATGCTCGAACTCTATCTCGTCGAAATACTTGATCAGCTCAATAATATAGTCTTTATAAGGGATTAACTTCTCATTCTTCGTTTCCCATTTGCCTTGTACTTGGTAAATAACCAAAGCTGAGTCACCACTTACTTTAAGAAGTTTGATTCGGAGGTGAATCGCCGCTTCGAGGCCGAGGATACATGCTTCATATTCTGCGACGTTGTTAGTACACTCAAAGTCCAACCTTGCTGTAAATGGAGTGAATCCACCCTTTGGGTTCATCAAAACGGCGCCTATACCATGCCCATTGAAATTCGAGGAGCCATCAAACATCATCTTCCACCAAAGACCTGGTTCTGGACCTTCACTCGGATCTGGCTCTTCACAATCTCTTTTAATCAACAAAATATCCTCATCGGGAAAATCGAGCTTAAGAGGTTCATAATCTTCAACTGGCTGGTCTGCAAGGTAATCAGCTAAGATACTACCCTTAATCGCCTTCTGGGGTACATACTGGATGTCATATTCGGATAACAACATGTGCCAACGGGCTAGCCTCCCGGTTTGAGCAGGTTTTTCAAAAATATACTTGATCGGATCCATTTTAGAAATCAATAACGTGGTATGACAGACCATATACTGCCGAAGGCGCTTAGCGGCCCATGCTAGTGCACAACAAGTTTTCTCTAATGGTGAGTATCTGTTTTCGCAATCGGTAAACTTCTTGCTCAGGTAATAAATTGCATGTTCCTTTTTCCCAGTCTCATCATGTTGTCCAAGCACACAACCCATAGACTTCTCGAGAACAGTAAGGTACATAAACAACGGTCTTCCAGGTACGGGCGGGATCAGAATAGGGGGATCTTGCAAATAACCCTTAATCTTCTCAAACGCTTTCTGACAATCAGGGTTCCACTCAACTGTCTGCCCCTTGCAAAGCAACTTGAATATCGGCTCACAAGTAGCGGTCATATTAAAGATAAACCTGGAAATGTAATTCAGACGTCCCAGAAAACCCCTAACTTGCGTCTCGGTTCGCGGAGCCGGCATATCTTGAATGGCTCGGACTTTGTCAGGATCCACCTCAATCCCTCGCTGGCTAACAATGAAACCAAGCAATTTTCCGGATCTGACACCGAAGGTACATTTTGCAGGATTCAATTTCAACTGATATTTCCTGAGTCGTTCAAACAGCTTCACCAAATGGTCTAAATGCTCCTCTTCACTCTGAGATTTGGCTATCATATCGTCCACATACACCTCAATTTCTTTGTGCATCATATCATGAAAAAGAGTGGTCATAGCACGTTGGTAAGTTGCCCCTGCATTCTTTAAACCGAAGGGCATGACTTTGTAGCAGAAGGTTCCCCAAGGAGTAATGAAAGTAGTCTTCTCTCGATCATCGGGATCCATCTTGATCTGATTATAGCCAGAGAAACCATCCATAAATGAAAACAACGCAAAACTGGCTGTATTGTCTACAAGTGTATCAATATGTGGCAGTGGGAAGTCGTCCTTTGGACTTGCTTTGTTCAGATCCCTGTAGTCTACACACATCCTAACCTTACCGTCCTTCTTGGGCACTGGCACAATGTTGGCAACCCAATCTGGATATTTCGCGACTGCCAAGAAACCTGCATCCAACTGCTTTTTAACCTCATCTCGAATCTTCAAAGCCATGTCGGGTCTCGTTCTTCGGAGCTTTTGTTTGATAGGCGGACAATCTGGCTTAAGTGGCAACTTGTGAACAACAATATCCGTGTCTAGGCCCGGCATATCTTGATACGACCACGCAAACACATCAATATACTCTTTTAACAACTCAATCAACCTCGGCCTAATCTCCGTCCCAAGCATTGCACCAATCTTGACCTCTTTCTTGCTCTCATTTGTACCGAGATTAATTAGGTCCACCTGCTCTTTATGCGGTTGAAGCTCTGTGTACTCGTACTCAATCAATCTTGTCAGTTCCGCGGGTACTTCAAAATCTTCTTCACCCTCGTCCTCAGCTTGATTGATGGGTGCATCCCAGTCAGGAGTGTCAGTAAAGTCATTGGATCCAACAAGGTTTACGATATCTCTGCATGATGGAAGGCTTACTTAATTAAAATGCTCGAAGACATGTAAGAATGAAATGCTGTTTTTTTTTATTTTTGAAAAAGGTTGCCAATTTCATTTTTAAAGGTGAAAACGAAAAACGCAAATGAACCAAAGTGGAATTGAACAAAATGCTTTTATTAATATCTTTTTAGAAATGAAAGGTGGCCCGACAAAACAACCCTATAGCCTTGGGCAGAGCTACAGATTTTTATTTGAAAATGTAAATGAAACTTTTTAAAAAACAATTACTTTGACAAGGGAAAGATAACAGGGATCTCTACGGCCTCCCAGTTGTTCAAAACTGCATCACCCTTAAACACCAGGTTGCTCAGCTCTTCATTTTTCTCACATTCACTGATGGCATTGACTTGGAAGCCTCCGCTGACAAATACCTCTTGGATAACCTTCGGACGCCCTTCGACGGTTGTGGCAGCTCCATTCTGAGTTGGTTTGTAACCCAACCCAGAGCGATCAGTCTTGGTCTTGACATCGATTACCTCTCCCCAGCCTTCAGGAATGCCCCTGTCAATTGTTGCTTTGGTACTCTTCAGAGATGCAAAAGATGGATTACCCTGACCCACTGTCTCTTCGACCTCCAGCAGAACAGCATTGGCGATCTCAAGTGCTTGAAAGGAAATGTCTAAAGCATTCTCATCGGCCTCGATGTAACGGAAAGAAGACAGGTTACTGACCATCAGATCTTCCTCACCGTGTATAATAACCAACTTTCCATCGATCACGAATTTCATCTTTTGATGTAACGTTGAGGTCACTGCCCCAGCGGCATGGATCCACGGCCTTCCAAGTAAACAACTGTAGTTGGGATTAATGTCCATGACTTGAAACGTGATATTAAAAACTTGCGGACCGATCAGGATAGGTAGCTCAACCTCCCCCATTACCGATCGGCGAGAGCCATCGAAAGCCTTGACAACCAAAGATGTAGGTTTCAGCGCAGTCTCTTTACAAGCCAACTTATCGAGAACCCTCTTGGGTAGCACATTCAGAGAAGACCCGGTGTCTACTAGCACTCTCGCTAAATTGTCTTCCTGACATTTTACCGATATATGTAAAGCACGATTATGGTTCGGACCCTCTTTCGGTAACTCTTCATTGCTGAAACTGAGGGTGTTACAGGCGGTCAAATTGGCAATCACGCTATCAAACCGACTGGTGCTGATATCTTGGTCCACATGTGCTTGAGTCAAAACCTTCTGCAAGGCCATCCTATGAGCGGGTGAATTCATCAACAGAGATAAAATCGAAATCTTGGAAGGAGTCTGATGAAGTTGGTCAATAACTTTATAGTCACTTTTCTTGATGATCCTTAGAAATTCAGCATCTTCATCATTTGTAACGGCTCCCTTACCTTTGTCTTTGGCAGGCACTGGGACACTAGCTGTTTCCTTAGGTGGGACCTCATTGGAATGGGGAGTATACACACGGCCACTGCGGGTCATCCTGCTTACCTCTGCGATATTGGTCACAGTATCCTTACCCTCTTCATTTGGAATAACCTTCCCGGACTCCTTGTCAATCATCGTCACGTCATATTTCCAAGGCACAGCTTTAGGATCACTGAAAGGAAACGGACTCGGTCTTCGAATAACTATAGGCTTAGGCTGATTCGCCTCAGGGATAGACGACTTTGGTATATCGAACACGAGGTTGGCGGAGCCTGCCCCTGATAGATTAAACACTGGTACCTTACCCTTTGATTCGGGCTGATGGAAGACAGGCTCAACCACAGCGACTACATCCTTCTTGGCTTGGCTTGTCACTTGTAAAACACCCTCATTAATCAGCCTCTGAACATCATTCTGAACCAACACACAACCTTTAGTACTGGCTTCACAACTTACACATGCAACGTGGGAAGTATCTACCAAACCAGCTTCAAACAGTTTCGAGTGGAACATCTTGAGAGGAGTCTTAATCTGTTCAACGTCAAGGGCGTAACCATCCCCCGAATCAATACCAACGGCATTGACACTCTCATGGTTAGGAAAAGGGTTCTTCTTAACATTTGGTTGAGGATCTTCAAATGACAAAATCTTCTTTTCCAATAGGTCCCTGACAATATTTTTGAGAGCATAACAATTCTCCAGATCATGGCCAGGCGCACCCTCATGAAATAAACAGTGAGCAGCGGCGTTGTAATTGGCGGGTAGAGGATTAGGAGGCGGACCCAAAGCCCGAGTAGTGATGAGCCCCTGCTTGACCAAAGAGGGATACAACTCGGTAAAAGTCATTGGAATCGGCGGACAAGGCTTATACGTTCTTCTATTCGGCATATTCTGGCGAGGAGCCGGACTCTTTGGCTGTTGAGGAGCAGGAGTATTGGGTGCCTGTAGGTAGTTGACAGGAGGCGGATAAACAGGAGGTTGTTGCATAGGTTGATACATGGGAACCTGTTGATTGAAAGAAGGTGTAATAGCTGCCACATAGGGTTGTTGAGCATATTGGACTGGGTACCCTTGAGGTTGAGCATAACCTTGCGGATGCCGATAAAAGCGTTCTCTTGGTCTACCAGAGGATATAGCATTAGTCTCACTCTCCTTCTTTTTCTGGGAGCTATACGGAGGTTTCTTCGGCTGATCTTTAGAAGCGCCATGATTATTTGTCATTTTACCACTCTTCATACCCAATTCAATCTTGACACCCACAGCAACGATGTCGGAGAAATTTGAAGTCACACTACCCACCATTCTCTCGTAAAATTCTGGACGGACCGTGTCGACAAACCAATCAGCTAACTCTTTTTCGGTCAAAGGAGGTTCTACTTGTGAAGCAGTCTCTCTCCACCTTTGAGCATACTCTTTGAATGACTCAGAATTCTTTTGTGACATACTCAGCAACTGTCTTCTGTCAGGAGCCAGATCCATATTGTACTTGTAGTGTTTGATGAAAGCGTCAGATAAGTCTTGAAAGCTCTTAACGCGGGATTGGTCCAAAGTTAAGTACCACTTGGAAGAAGCACCCTTCAAGCTATCTTGGAAGCAATGAATCATCAGTTTATCATTCTCAACATGGGCAGCCATTTTGCGATAATACATGATCAGATGACTCTTAGGACAGGTGGCACCTTCATAGCGATCGAAGTTCGGAGTTTTGAACTTCGGGGGAATAACTAAACCCGAGACCAAACAAACATCCCTTGCAGCAGTCCCAAAAATTTGATCACCCTCTACCTTTTTCAATCTCTGGACGATAGTGTTTACTTCCTCACGAAGCTTATCATGTTTCTCATAACCCTCAACATTCTAATCAAGATCATCAAAAACTGTCTCATTGAAGTACGGTTGCGCACGAGTGTGTACAATAGGTGGTGCAAAGATAGGAGCCCCCCTAGAAACTTCAGAAAACAAGGGCACGGCCTGCTGAACAGGTTGATTAATCGGAACAGTGGCTTGAGGAGGCACAAAACCGGGAGCAAGACCATAAGGTGGGTCCCTTGCTACGGTCACACTTGGTGGAGGGTCCACAGTAACGCCGGTAATCTCAGAAACAACAGTGGGCTGGGTATCCATCTTAGCATTCATGACATGCAACAATTCCATCATACGCCCCATACCCCCTCGAAGGTCTTCAAGTTCATTGCTAAGGCGATCAATCTCTTTTGCCTGATCCTCCATTCTTTTCCGAGTTTGAGCTCTGGTGTTGTATTGGTGCCGAGAACTCAGGGTGACGAAACTGGAAGGTGAGAGAACCGAGTGTGAGAAATCGGGAGACACATGCAATGCAAAAAAGTAAATGATGCTAAAATGTGGATGAAGATTTCATGAAGTTCAAAGGCAAGTACCCTCCCCTGAAGTTAGATGGTTCATCCTGTCCTACAAAAGTAACCAGGTTCTAAGGGATCTCAATATCATTGATCCTTCACAAGGGTGGTTGTTCAGAAGGCAACTTACTTGCCAACCAAAACCCTCCAAGTTTAAGATCTCAATGAGCGTAGTATCGAGTGTCAACCAACTTCAGTCTGCACCAAAGCCGGTTACCTCACTACTTTCTAAAGGCCAAGATGAGTTAACTAGGGTTCTAAAAGTCAGTTGGTGCATTGACAACATATGGCAGCCTCAATATTATCCTCAACTCGACTTAAGGAATATAAGCACCAACCAAGAAGTCGCACTAACTATGGCCACCAGATCAACCGTATCGATATACGTCGTACAGTTTCCTTGGTCTATTGCCATTTACCTAAGGTACACTAGATCCGGGTGTAGGACTCATCTCACAGCACAAGGAACAGTCCCACAATCAAAGCACAAATATATACATGCAAATGAATAATAACACAGATAGTAATAAATATGAACAAGTTAGGGATAACCCTCAAAAGTTAGGTATTCCCCAGTGAAGTCGCCATTTTCTGTTGCGGTGGAAATAGGATATCAAACTATTAATGAGTTTGAATCGCAATTCAATTCACAACCGCTCTTTGATTTATCCGAAGGAAAAGGTCAAAAGAGGGAAAACCTATTTTTGCATCGTAAACACAATGCGGGGAAAGATCTAGGGTTCGGGGGTTGGTTAAATTTAGGGAAGGTATTAGCACCCTAAACTTCCGTAGTACTCTACGGGAACCTTTTGTTCAATGCTTACTATTTGCTTTATTTATTTGCTTAAGGTATATGTACAAAGGATTAAAAGTGAGAAAAGAGACCTAAGGGGTTAGTTCTAAGTTTACTCGGCAAGACATCGCATCTTGTGCCTACGTATCCTTACGGGAGTGGAATCAGAGTAATCGTAGTTCCCCTTAAAAGGGAGGTTAGAAACGTCTTGACTGTGGCCAAGGTTTCAATGGGGAATAAACGTATCTTAAGGACACGCTTACGTGGAGTGTAGAAACTCCAAATCCCTACGTTGAAATGTTAAGTTGTAATTAGGGTTAGATTAGGTTAGGGATTCCACGGCGGGAAACCCTAAAATGAGCGCGGCGGCTCTTTGACCTAATGCTAGGGGTAAGATTGTAATCTTGCCTGCGGCGAGGCATTTGTGAAAATTAGGGTTTGTAAGGTGAAAGGGTTTGAAGTTGAGGACTATTGGCGCGGCGGCCAAAAGCTAGACCTAACCTTCGGATGTGTGTAGTGTGATTGGAATATTCGATGAGTGTGTGAGATAATTGAATTATGCAGACAGAGAACAATGACCTAATTTAACTATGCAAGCGGAAACTTAAAGAGCAGGAATTAAAGCGCGATTATTAGGATTCGCGAGGTTACATATAGGAAACAGATACAACAGTAATGAAAATTTGAATAAAACGCGCAAAACGAATGAAAACGACGTAACAAGCTGCAAAATGAACAAACAAGGTTAACAGGCGAAAACGAACAATAGTCAGAAAGTTTGTGAAGCGAAAGCGCGAAACCTTGAGATTTTTATTGCTTATTTTTGACATAAGGAAAAGTCTCCAATTTTTAAGTTTAAAGAAAGGATAATATATAAAAGTTAAATTTAATTTTTTTCAAAAAAAACAGCTTAGTTTAATTATCTAAAAAAATTTTATCTTAAAAAAGGTTTTAACTTAGATATTTTAAAAAGGTTTTTTATTTAAGTTATTTATTAAAAAAAGTTTTTTATTAAGTGAAAAGAAGTTTTTTTTTATATTTTTTTTTTAAAAAGAAGTTTTAAAGTTATTTGTTTTATTTATTTTTCTTTTAAAAACGGTTTTTTAAATTATAAAAATAAAATGGTTAACAAAATAAAATAAAAAGGTAAAAAACAAACAAACAAAAAAAAAAAAAGAGAGAGGTTGGGCCGGTCATCACCCCGGACCCAACCCAGTTTGTTAGTAATATGTCAAAGCAGAGGTTAGGGTTTCGAAACCCTAAAATCCTTTCCCGGCGCCGCTGCTCTTCTTCCCTTCCCCTCTCTCTTGCATGCTCTCATTCTCATTCACGATACCATTCGTCTTCTTTTCCGTTGATGGCTTTCGTTATGTCGCCTTATCCTGAAAATAAAGCAAAGCAACATGTTAATTACGTGATGGCTTACGTTTTACGACCGTAACTCTTCCAATCTGCGATGAAAGGCCGATGATGGATGATACACGGCGCGTTTGAACGATGACGACGATTTTCTTCGTCTGAGTTCGCGGCTTTCGTTCACGGCGCCTAGGGTTTGTTCGTTTGCGATCTCCGTTCTTCGTTAGGGTTTCGCTCGTGATCTCCCTCTCTCAGGTTGTATCCTCCCTTTTATAACTTAACTTCTGGGCCTTGGACTTGCGTTTTTTTCTGAGATATGCACTTGATCTGATTTGATTTTGTGTTGGTATTATTTGATTTCATTGTGATTTTCTCAGATACTGATTGGATTACGATTGGATACTCTATTCCTCTTTTAGGATTCGATTGGTATTTCGGTGAGATTAAATTTCATTTTTATGATATGAATTTGATACTGATTCGTTGATTGATGAGTTCCCATGGGATATGATTTGGTTCCATCTGATCCTATTTCCCCTTTCTGATTTCCAGCTGATTCGATTTAATAACCTGAACTGATTTTGTTTTGGTCTGCTTCAGGATTGACATCAAAATCTCTATTATTTTCTGATATGGTTTGCCTTCAGATTGGATTGATTGGCATCTGATATTAATTCACGGGATTTCTTGATGGTTTCATTTTGATTTGTTTCTATTTTTCCCAGATTCAATTTGAGTTGATCATCTTTTGATTAGACTCTTGCAGATGTGAATTGGATTGCTTTTGGGGATTTTGGATACTGATTTGATTCCTGATGTGATTTCAATCCTGACCATTGGCACTTACTTTTTCTTTTTCTTCTTTCAGGATGGACACTTTGCCTTGATCTTTGCCGCCGAGAAGGGTACATGGTAGTGATGAATTTTGTCTGAACCATTCGGAACAGGATACTACATCCTGGCTTCTGATCATATTGCTGCTTCTAATTGAATTGGGGATGGTGACTTGGGCTATGATGTTTGATTAACGGAGCCTCGTGTTTGATGATTCGTTTGTTTTATGAACTGAGCATGATTTGATAACTATTGGATCATTCTTGCTGTTTTCTCGTTTGGCTTGCAGCTTCATTTTTTGTCATAACCGATACAGCTTGACTCTGTTTATGAACTGCTTATGCTTTTGTTTATTTGTTGAACTGCATTCATCTAGCCCTGGACGCCCTTTTTACCTTGTTGCTATCGTGAATTCCTGTTTTATGGACCAATTTTGATGCATCTCTGAACTTAATTGAGTTGGCTGAACTCTTTTCTCGCGTCTGTTGTTCCATTGTCGCCGTGTGCAGAATCTTGCCATACTTGTTGATGCAGATGTTGATATGGTGGTGTTAATGGTTGCTCTTGAAATTGTTTGGCAGATGCTAACTAGCTCGTCTTACTTGTAATCGATGTCTGCAGGTATTGGAATGATGTTGCTTGCTGTGTTGGAGTTGGTGCCATTTGCAATTGGTATCTGTTGTTGTTATTGCTTGTAGCTTGGAGATTTGCTTCTGAAACGGTGATGATGATTCGCGAATCTGAACCGTCGTTGGTGGTCATTGTTGCAATGTTGGTATTTATGAGTGATGCTTGTTGCCGAAGCTGTGATGCTTATAGCTGATGCTAATTTGTTGTTTGCTGGTCGAAACTCGTGTTGCTTCTCTTTGCTTGTTGTGACTGATGTTGGTTCTGCCTGTTGGAGGTCGATTGTAGCCTTGAACTTGTTAGCTTGTTGCAGCTTGAAGTTGTTTGGGCTGATGCCGCTGTTACTGATTTCTTTGTGACGAGATATTGGGCTGTTTGATTTTAGATACTATCTTGTCTTGCGCTGTTGCCGAAGAGCTGTTTGGTGTTCAGTAGGGAGTTGGCGGCAACTTCGGTTGTTGCCCTTCCAGCCGCTCGAAACTGCCCGATGATGACTAAAAAATCTGAGGGTTGTTATTACTCACCTTAGCTCTTTAATGTCCTTACTTCGCTTCGGTATTTAAGTTCTCTTTTCAATATTCTCTGATACAAATAAATGTATAGCAAAGTAACAGCAGCATCACAGAACTGATGCGAGAAGAATTCATGGAGCCGGCTTGCCGCAGGGCCCGTGCTAAAGCAACTAGCTGCTAAAATCTTACATAGGTGTTTATTTCTTGTTTCTCGGAATTCACCTTACCATATGATGAATCTTGAATGGATTATCTTTGCAGGATTGGTTTGGCGACTTGATGTTTAGCTTGGAGGTTGAGAAATCTTTGGATAAAATGCGAACACACTCACCCAATATGATGAAGACGGTAGAGATCTGGAAGTTTGCGTTACCCAATCTTGACTGCTGCTGGCTGCTTTGTATCAGTTTGAAAAATAAATTGGAACTTACCATATTTACTTGATGGAATGTTGTTTTAGTTTTGAATCCAAAGTCGCGTGAATCCTTTTGGCAAATCAGTTAATCCTACTTCTTTTACTCTTCATCTTTCGACAGTCCCTTATGATAAGAACAATAACTACCTGATCTGACGCCGATGGCTCAGATTGGTAACGGGAGTAGGATGCGGCTTTAGTCGTGCCCTCCCGACACTCGATGATGATAATGTTCTGAGAGTGTCAAACAACTTCTAACCTCTTTTCCTGTTGTTTGTTTTGCTTTGATGTGCAGGTGATCAAGATTTGCGGCGAAGCTTAAAGACAGCATGAAGACCCTTAGGAACTTTTAGGATTTAGGATAGATACTTATTGTGAATGTATAATCCTTTTGTAAATGAAAGATCATCATGAATAAAATCCAAAAATTACTTCCATTTCAACTTGTAATTCTAGATGTTTATGAAATAAAATCCAGTAAATATTCATTTCTATTTTCTCAATTATGAATTTAAATATCCATGAATAATCATCCATAAATTATTTAAATTCAACTTTGATTTGTAGCTTATGAACATTCATGAATAAAAGCTCACAAATATTAAAACTTAACCTCTCCTTTGCTTTTTATAAATGATATCCCGCCATATGATTATATCCAAACAAATTCAAATTAAAACCTCGTTGATCACATCACTTCTCAAAATAACCTTAACAGTATCCACTTCCTTTTCAACCCAACTTTATAAAAGGAAACAAAACTGTTTGGAAATGTTTCAGAATCAAACAAAGCACGGCCCCGAGTCCAATCATATTTCTAACAAAACATACTGGCACCTTGACCCAAATGGCAAATAAATGCCTCAGAACGTAATAACAGCCCGTTTTCAAGAAATTAGCAGAATTTGCGTGAAATGACCAAAATACCCCTGGGACCAAATCTGCAAAACAAACACCTCCATAACTTGTTAGTGGTTAGCAAATGTTCATAGGAGATGATATGTGAAATGCCTGACTAAATGTAAGGGTAAAATTTGGGGTATTACAACTGCCTTTAAATTTCTGCTTGCATAGTTAAATTAGGACATTATTCCCTGTTCGCATGATGCAATTGTTTCACACATTTATCAATTATTCTATCACACTACACTCATCCGAAGGTTAGGTCTAGCTTTTGGTCGCCGCGCCAATAGTCCTCAACTTCAAACCTTTTCACCTTACAAACCCTAAATTTTCATACATGTCTCGCCGTGGACAAAATTACAATTTTACCCCTAGCATTAGGTCAAAGAGCCGCCGCGCTCATTTTAGGGTTTCCCGCCGCGGAATCCCTAACCTAACCCTAATTACAACTTAACATTTCAACGTAGAAATTTGGAGTTCCTACACTCCGCGTAAGCGTGTCCTTAAGGCGCGTTTATTCCCCTTGAGACCTTGACCACTGTCAAGAGATCTCTAGCCTCCCTTTTGAGGGGAACTACAATTACTCTGATTCCACTCCCGTAAGGATACGTAGGCACAAGATGCGATGTCTTGCCGAGTAAACTTAGAATTAACCCCCTTTATTATTTATTATTGCTTATTTATATTTTATTTATCTTTGCTATTTAATTATTTTGCTTATTATTTTGTAATTGTTTCTTGGATGTAAAGTTGTTTAATTATTTAATTATTATTATGGTTAGTAATTAGGGAGTTAACAACATGTATGTAATATTAAAATAAATTTAGATCACTTTTAAATAAAGATAATTAAAATAAACACGTCACACACGTAAGTCGATTTTAATCGCCGTCTCACTTCCTAAGGATATCCCTCAAGTTGCCTACGAATAATGGTTAAGTGGGGTGTATAAAGCAAGTCCCTCAAATAAAAAAATCATCAAAGTCCCTTATGGTTGCCTTTACGAATCAAGTCCCTTTCGAAAAATGATGATGGTCCCTTATATGTGCTTATTACATCCCACAATGGCATTCAAAGTCAAATTGTCCCTCACATGTCCCTTAACCTCCAAAGTAAGGACTACCTACTCCATTATAGTAGGGATAGTCTTACTAAAGGAAAGAATGAAGAATAAGAAAGACCTTTAAACATTAGGGTAGGTTACTCCTAGGTGCTTGCTCACTTCAAAACTGTTTCACACTTAAACAAATTTTCAACAAGTTTTCAAACAAGTTCTTAACACATCCTTACATGGATTATTTATTAACTATTCTGAAAATTTTCTATTCACACACTACACTTTCAAAACAATTCAAAAGTGAGCTTAAGTACCTAAGAGCCCATGGATAACCATGGATGAAAAGGGTGCTAACACCTTCCCTTTTCATAACCTACCCCCCGGACCCAAAATATTCTCTAAGGTCTTTCCTGTTCTTTTATAACCTTTCCTTATGGATAAAATAAAAGTCGGTGGCGACTCTTGCTATCCGCAACATTGTTTAAAGTCAGTTCTCCCACCGTGTTACAGAACTGGCGACTCTGCTGGGGACAAATTTAAGAGGGGTACCCTTAGGAATTAAGATCACTTTAAATTGTTTGCCTTGTTTGCTTTATTATTATATTGTTGGGGTGCTCTTATGTGTGAAAGGTCCTAACCCGGATCTAGTGTACCTTAGGTAAATGGCAATAGACCAAGGAAACTGTACGACGTATATCGATACGGTTGATTTGGTGGCCATAGTTAGTGCGACTTCTTGGTTGGTGCTTATATTCCTTAAGTCAAGTTGAGGATAATATTGAGGCTGCCATATGTTGTCAATGCACTAACTGACTTTTAGAACCCTAGTTAACTCATCTTGGCCTTTAGAAAGTAGTGAGGTAACCGGCTTTGGTGCAGACTGAAGTTGGTTGACACTCGATACTACGCTCATTGAGATCTTAAACTTGGAGGGTTTTGGTTGGCAAGTAAGTTGCCTTCTGAACAACCACCCTTGTGAAGGATCAATGATATTGAGATCCCTTAGAACCTGGTTACTTTTGTAGGACAGGATGAACCATCTAACTTCAGGGGAGGGTACTTGCCTTTGAACCTCATGCAAGCCTCTAAACCTCGGGCTATGGTGTGACTTGTTTGTGTGTGCCACATGTTTGTGATTGAGCATGACATCATGACATCATCATGCATCATAAGCATATCATTTTCCCTAACCATTTCAAGGACCAAAGGATTTATCTTTGTTCTTTGTTGCAGGTCATGGCTTTTGCTCGTAGAAACACCATCAGGATCAACTTTGTAGGGATACCTGCTAAGCTCAAGGAGTTGGTTTCCCTAGTGCCTGATCATTCCCAGTTCAACAAGAGACATGGTCACTTATTGGATCTAGTTACTTCAGGGTTCAGTGAAGACATGATGAGTGTGCTGTTTCAGTTCTTTGACCCTAAGCACCATTGCTTTACATTTCCTGATTATCAGCTGGTTCCAACCATGGAGGAGTTCTCTAAACTTCTGGGTATACCTGTTCTTGACCAGAAGCCATTCACAGGCTTAGAGAAGGAGCTTAAACCAGAAGTTATTGCTGCAGCTCTACATCTGAAGAAGTCTGACATTGTTCTAGAGACGAGAAGTGGAGTTAAAGGTATTCTTGCCAAGGTATTAGTGGATAAAGCTCAAATGTTCTTGAAGGCTATGAGCTACGATGCTGTTGAGGAGATCTTAGCCTTATTGATTTATGGCTTAGTGTTGTTCCCCAATCCTGATCAGTTCATAGACGTTCATGCCATCAACATATTCCTGAGTCACAATCCAGTGCCTACCTTACTTGGAGACATCCTACATTCTCTTCACACCCGTACTACAAGGGCAAGAGGAACTTTGATGTGCTGCATACCTTTACTTTCTAGGTGGTTTATTTCTCACCTTCCTCGCTCAGTAATGAAGAATGAGCAAGGGTTCAGATGGTCCAAGAGGATCATGTCACTTTCTCACTCAGACATCCATTGGTGCTCCAGATCTATGGAGAATGTCACCATCATTGACCGTTGTGGGGAGTTTCCTAATGTGCCACTTCTAGGCATAAGAGGAGGCATCACCTACAACCCATCTCTAGCTTTACGACAGTTTGGTTACGCCCGGAGCGATGGTCCACATGACATGTTGATTCAGGGCATTGTGTTTGATTACGACAACGATCTTCAGGGTTACCGTCAGAGATTCATCCGAGCTTGGGGAAAGGTAAACAGGATTGACAGCAAGACACTGGAGCCTAAGTACACTATTCCTATGGAGGCTTATCTCAGATGGGTACGATCTCGTGCTCAGACACTCATGATGCCATATCCTGCCGTCCTACCAGTTACCATGGAACCTGTTGCTGAAGGAGACACAGCTTATACCATCCTTCACCCAGACATGCCTACTGATATGGAAGACTTGCAGAGATCATGGATCCAACTGAAAGAGCAAAGGGATACTTTCGAGGCTCATTACAAAGCAAGCCAAGCAAGGATCCTAGAGCTAACAAAGCTACTTCATGAGGAACGAAACCTCAACTCATACCTCAACACAAAGAGGAAACGTCCATGGGAGACTTAAAACCCCATCTTTTGTACTTATTTCGTTTTCATTTTTTGTAAGCCTAAAAGGCAAAACAAGTTATTACTAATAAAAAGTTACTTTCTTGTTTGTTTAAGCAAATTTAAATCCTGCGGTCCTTGAAAACATTGCATATGCATTCCCATATCATTGCATCACAGGTTTATAATTGTGCACAGGTTTCTCATCTTCTCGCTGTTTATTTCAGCAATGGCTCTTGAACAATCAGTTAAGGATCTCCAGGCACAGAATGCACAGTTCCAAGAGCTGATCCTGAACCTATCCAAGGGGCAGGATGAATTGAAGACACTGCTGGCCAAGAAGACTAAGAAGGCTAGAAGGTCTGCTGGGTTGCTCAACATGGGAAGAAGGTTCAAAGGTCCTGTCAAGACCAAGGAACATGTTGAAGACTATGAATCTGAAGAATCTGAGCAGGAGAGAGGCAGTCTCCACAACACTATGGGGGACTCTGATTCTGAGGCTAACTACTACCATGAGCCTAACGAAGACAAATTCAAGATGCTGGTGGATAGAATGGATGCTATGGAATTACAGAAATCATCTGGGCTGGATTTTGAGGATTTGAGCTTGATATCTGGGGTGGTCATACCCATTGGGTTCAAAGTTCCTACATTTGTTGTCTATGATGGGGTCTCTTGTCCCAAATTGCATCTGAGGTCTTATGTCAGAAGAATGCAACCCCACACTGCTGATAAAAAGTTGTGGATCCATTTCTTTCAAGAGAGTTTATCTGGAGCTCAGCTAGAGTGGTATTATCAGTTGGAGAGTGTCAACATCAGAGATTGGAATGACCTTGCTGAAGCTTTCTACAAGCAGTATCAATACAATGCTGACTTAGCCCCCACTCGCATGCAGCTTCAAAGCATGTCTATGGGTGCCAAAGAAAGCTTTAAGGAGTATGCTCAGAAGTGGAGAGACTTAGCTGGAAGAGTTCAACCCCCTTTGACTGATAGGGAGTTGGTTGATATGTTCATGTGTACGCTGAATGGTCCGTTTTACAGTCATCTCATTGGAAGCTCATCATCTGGCTTCACTGAGTTGATCATGACAGGAGAGCGAGTAGAGAATGGTATCAAGAGTGGTAAGATCCAAGTGGGCACTTCTTCATCAGGTGCCGCAAAGAAGCCTCCCACTGGGAAGAAAGAATCTAATGCTGTGTATGGTCAGCCTGATCGTAACAGAAGGCATCAGTCTGTTAGTGCAGTTCATATTTCAAATCCAACTCCTGCAACAACAGAGCAGCCTCAAGGCAACCAACAGAGGGCTAGAAGACAGTTCACGAAGATCAACATGTCAATGGCTCAGGCATTGCAACACTTGTTGAAAGCTGAACTTATTACCCTGAGGGAGGCCCCTCAGAATCCTAATGTTACCTCTCCCAAGTACAATCCCAATGCACGATGTGCATATCATTCAAACTGTCCAGGACATGATACTAATAACTGCTGGGTCTTGAAGAACAAAATTCAGGATATGATTGATGCTGGAGAAATTGAGTTTGATCCACCAGGTACTCCAAATGTGATTACAGCTCCAATGCCAAATCACGAGAAGACTGTCAACGCCATTGATGAAGATATTGATGAAGATCTGCATGTCTATTCGGTTATGGAGTTGAGCACACCATTGTCTGTTATCAAAAAGAGGTTAGTACAAGTTGGGATCTTTCCAGGTTGTCGTGAAGATTGTTTGTATTGTACCTATAAGCCGGATAGTTGCTTCATTTTGAGAGATGGGATTCAACGTCTCATGGATAAGTATACTATAGTGTTTGAAAGAAGACCAGCATCTGTAGAAAGTATGGTAGATCATCTGACTCAGGGTAAGAAGATTGAAGAGGTTGATATGGTTGACAAAGTACCACTAAGAATCACTTCAAAGGGTCCCATTAAAATCACTCATCAGGGCCCAATCAAGATTACTGCTGAAGGTCCTGTGAAAGTTGTCACTGAAGCCAGAGTAGCTCCTCTGATCATTACCACTCCTGGTCCTATTCCTTATACATCTGACAAAGCTGTGCCTTGGCACTATGGGTCTGATGTTTACATCCATGGTGTCAAACAGGAGCCTTTACCTGATATGCCTGTTGACATTGATAATATTGCCGGATCTAGCAAGATCACTCGTAGTGGAAGAGTCTTATCTCCTCCAGTTGCTTCTAAGAGTGCGGTTACTCCTGCTGTTACTTCCACCACTGATGCTCGGGGCAAGGGTCCTGTTATTGAGCCTGTATCTACTGATGTGCCAGCTGCTGATGACCTCTCTAAGCAGATGGAAGAAGTATTGAAAATCATTCGCAAGAGTGATTATGATATTGTTGATCAGCTGGGGCATACTCCCTCAAAGATTTCTATGCTCTCCCTGTTAGTATGTTCTGAGGCTCATGCCAAGTCATTGATCAAGTTTCTAAAGATGGCTCATGTACCCAGTGCAATTTCTGTGGACCAGTTTGAGAATTGTGTTGCTCACCTGACCTATGACAACGGGTTAGGATTTTCCGATGCTGACTTGACCCCTGCCAAGAGGGATCATAACAGGGCCTTGCATATTTCAATTGAATGCAGGGGCACTACCCTGTCTCATGTGCTGATAGACAATGGTTCCTCTCTGAATGTGTTGCCTAAGGAAGTCCTGAACAAGCTGAGCCCTGAAGATACGGTATTGAAGCCCAGTAATATTGTGGTAAAGGCTTTTGATGGTTCTAGAAGAGTAGTGCATGGGGAAATTGATCTTCCAATCAAGGTTGGCTCTCAGGTGTTTACTGCTACATTCTATGTGATGGATATTCGTCCTTCGTACTCATGTCTGCTTGGTCGTCCCTGGATCCATGGGGCAGGTGCTGTGACCTCCACATTACATCAAAAGTTGAGATATCCGGTGAATGGAAAAGTTGTTACTGTCTTTGGAGAGGAAGAATACTTTGTCAGCCATGTAAACACTTTCAAGTATCTGGAAGTAGAAGGTGAATACATTGAAACTCCATGTCAGTCATTTGAAGTGGTTCCCTGGGCTGTTAAGGATTGTGTGACTCCTCCTGCTGTGAAGAAGGTTCCTGTGGTCATCAGAAACCCTCCAACAATGACAATGGCCTCCCTCAATGATGCAAAAACTGTGGTGGAAGAAGGTGGTTGTACTATTTGGGGTCAGCTTCCTGATATTCCATACAAGTCTGACAAGTTTGATTTGGGTTTCACTGCAGAGTCCCAGAAGGCTGTCCGTCGTGCCCGTGCTGTTCGTATCACCAATCAAGGGGTTATCAATGCTGTGGGAGATCAAGATGAAGACTACAACTTGGAGGCATGGATTTTTCCTACTGTGGGTGCTGGACTCAATAATTGGACAGCTGAAGATGTTATCCCTATCTCCTTTAGTCAGGAGTAAATACTATTATTGTGTTATGTTTTTAAATTTATAATTTCTGGAACAATTAAAACTTTCAAGCCATGTGCCTTACCCGGGGCACAATGGTGTGCTTGTTACGGGTTGTCATTTCATTTGCATACTTCATTCAATAAAATCAGTGGACGTTTCGTTTTCGTAAATATTGTGTTCCTTGTCTTTCTTTTTCTTTTATTTTTGCTTTATCAGCTATGTGTTCTTACACACACCCACGTCACTAAAATGCAGATCCTCATCCACTCTGGATCCAGTTGATAACAGTTCTACTATTGCCAATTACAATTTCGAGAATCCGATCTATCAAACTGAAGACGGAAACGAGGACGATTGTGAAATACCTGTAGAGCTTGCTAGGTTGTTACAACAAGAAGAGAAAGCTATACAGCCACATGAAGAGCCAGTCGAAGTTGTGAATCTGGGAACTGAAGAAAACAGAAAAGAGGTCAAGATAGGGGCTGATTCAGAGGACAGTGTCAAGAGCAGGTTGATTCAGATGCTACGTGACTATGTGGAGATCTTTGCTTGGTCTTATGAAGATATGCCAGGGTTGGATACAGACATTGTGGTTCACCGTTTGCCAGTGAAAGAAGATTGTCGTCCAAAGAAGCAGAAGGTTCGTCGTATGCGTCCTGAAATGTCAGAAAAGATCAAAGCAGAGGTAATGAAACAGTTCAATGCAGGGTTCTTGGCCGTAACTTCTTATCCTCAGTGGGTTGCAAATGTGGTACCAGTTCCTAAGAAAGATGGTAAGGTACGTATGTGTGTAGACTACAGAGATCTGAACAAGGCTAGCCCTAAAGATGACTTTCCACTTCCTCATATTGATATTCTGGTAGACAACACTGCTCAGCATAAGGTATTCTCTTTTATGGATGGTTTCTCTGGTTACAATCAAATCAAGATGGCACCTGAAGATATGGAGAAGACTACATTTGTGACACAGTGGGGCACCTTTTGCTATAAGGTAATGCCATTTGGTTTGAAGAATGCAGGGGCAACATATCAGCGTGCTATGGTGGCTTTGTTTCATGATATGATTCATCATGAGATAGAGGTATATGTGGATGATATGATAGCCAGGTCTCAGAATGAAGAACAACATCTTGATCATCTGCACAAGTTGTTTGAGAGGTTGAAGAAATACAGGTTGAGATTAAATCCAAGCAAGTGTACTTTTGGAGTTAGATCTGGAAAGCTCCTGGGTTTCATTGTCAGTGGAAAAGGTATTGAAGTGGATCCTGCAAAAGTGAAAGCTATACGAGAGATGCCAGCTCCCCGTACTGAGAAGGAGGTTAGAGGTTTCTTGGGACGATTGAACTACATTGCAAGATTTATTTCCCAATTAACTACCATCTGTGAGCCAATCTTCAAGTTGTTGAAGAAAGATCAGGTGATGGAATGGAATGATGAGTGCCAGACTGCCTTTGATGAAATCAAGAGATATTCGCTAGAACCTCCAATTTTAATGCCACCAGTTGATGGAAGACCCTTGATTATGTATTTAACAGTATTAGACAACTCAATGGGGTGTGTATTGGGGCAACATGACGAGTCTGGTCGAAAAGAGCAGGCAATATACTACCTTAGCAAAAAGTTTACCGACTGTGAAACAAGATACTCACTGCTCGAGAAAATTTGCTGCGCTTTGGCATGGGCTGCTCGCCGACTAAGACAGTATATGTTGACCCATACTACCTTGTTGATTTCGAAGATGGATCCAATCAAGTACATATTTGAGAAACCTGCTCTCTCCGGAAGAATTGCAAGATGGCAAATGATCTTGACGGAATATGATATACAGTATACTACTCAGAAGGCCATTAAGGGGAGTGTTGTTGCTGATCATTTGGCTCATCAAGCAGTAGATGATTACCAGTCAATGAATTTTGAGTTCCCTGATGAAGACATTATGTCTGTTACCAAAGAACCTGGACAATATGACGGACCTGAACAAGGATCCCGATGGACTATGGTTTTTGATGGTGCCTCCAATGCACATGGTAATGGTGTTGGTGTTGTGATTAGTTCCCCTGAAGGTTGTCATACCCCGATTACTGCCAGACTTTGTTTCTATTGTACCAATAACATGGCTGAGTATGAGGCATGTATCATGGGTATGCAAGTTGCTATTGATATGAAGATTCAGTTCCTTGAGGTGTATGGAGATTCAGCTCTGGTAGTAAGTCAGATTAAAGGAGATTGGGATACAAAGCATGATAATCTCATTCCTTACAGAGAACATGTGTTGTCTTTGATCCCACATTTCAAAGAGATTACTTTTGGACATATTCCATGAAGAGAGAATCAGTTGGCAGACGCATTGGCCACCATGGCATCTATGTTTGAGATAAGCTGGGATGATGAAACTCCCAAGATTACCATTGATAGATTTGAGAAGCCTGCATACTGCAATGAGATTGACACTAAAGGGGCAAGTGGACTCCAACATATGAGGGACCATTTGTAGTCAAGACAGTGTTCTCAGGAGGTGCCATGATACTGACTACAATGGATGGTGAAGACTTCCCACAACCTGTAAACGCAGACATAGTTAAAAAATACTACGCATAAAAAGAGACCCGCTAGGTTGACAGGCCTAGGCAAAAATAAGGGCATCCCGGCAAACCAAAAGGGTTTGGGCAAAAATTAGGGATATATATATAAAAAGATGTACACCCGGCAAGTCGAAAACCTGAAAAGGCGGCTTGGGCAAAAAAGGGTATCCCGGTGGATTGAAAACCTGAAAGGGCAATCCAGGCAAAAGTTAGGGATTAAAGCGTATGACTATGTCTCGTTTGGATCACTCATGAAATTGCAACCAGTTGTACTGCTTACTCAAGCTCAAACAGATGAAGCTCAATCCAATCGTTTCCGTCTCAACAGCAAGAAGATGAGATACTTGAGTGGCAATAGTAGAATTGAAACTCAATAGGATTATTTCCCACATAGCTGATTCTTTTTGTAAAACTTCATGACAAAATTCTCTTACTAGGGTTTATGTCTCCTCGTACAAACTTACCCGTGTATGGGTCACTTTTGATATAAATAAATTCCATCTTTTGAATCCAGATTTACTTTTACCCTATTTACATAAGCGAAACGTCCATTGGTTGTGTTTGAATGTATGTATGCCTTTGAATATGATTGATGATTACCAGAAATGCATGTATGCTTTTAATATGATTGATGTTTACCAGAAATGCATGAAAATGCAGTAATAGTATTTACTAAGGACGAACGAGGGAAGGATTTCAACGAAGCTTCGCCGGTTCATCTTTACAAGACAGTTACAAACCATCAGTAGGACTAATCCATTTTCACAAAGTCTAATCTCCCCTGGAATTTATATCCATCTCTTTTATCCTCATACGGATATACGGGAAATTACTTTCCAATAAGGGCACGATGAACGAAGACGGGATGTTATACTTATCCTACTATCAAACGAAAACGAAGGTTATCTATACCCTACTATCCCCAACAACGGGAGGTTATCTATACCTTGTTATCCCCAACAAACGGGAGGTTATCTATACCTTGTTATCCCCAGCAGACGGAGGGTTATATATTCTTCAACAAATCGGGATTTATTTTCTTTGGCCAGCAGTTGTTATACAAGGATATCCAGACACTTCCAGCAGTGTCATATCATACATACATCATTTACATCATACCATAACATATATGTCTATAGTACATTACCTAAGTGCATCATGTCATACATGCATACATAAAGCATAAACTAATGTTGTTATACAGAATGCTACCTTGTTTTCAGGTTAATTATCCAACAAACAAGCTTATGATCTTTGGGACTGCTTTATTGTAACCTCAGGGTTACTTTATCCTCCTGATGAGCTTCTTATTACTTTGGGACTGCTTTATTGTAACCTCAGGGTTATTTTATCCTCCTGATAGCCTCTCATGACTTCAAGACTGCTTTAGAGCTACTGATTGCTCTATCCTCCTGAAATCATCCTATTACTTCAAGACTGCTTTAGAGCTATTCATTGCTCTATCCTCATGAGGTCATATTACTACTTCAAGACTGCTTTAGAGCTATTCATTGCTCTATCCTCCTGAAGCCATCTAATTATTTCAAGACTGCTTTAGAGTTATCCATTGCTCTATCCTCCTGAAAGTACATTATTATTTCAAGACTGCTTTAGAGCTATTCATTGCTCTATCCTCCTGAAATCATTACTTCAAGACTGCTTTAGAGCTATTGATTGCTCTATCCTCCTGAAGACATATCACATTATTATTTCAAGACTGCTTTAGAGCTATTGATTGCTCTATCCTCCTGAAGACATATCACATTATTATTTCAAGACTGCTTTAGAGCCATTCATTGTTCTATCCTCCTGAAATCATATCATTGCTTCAAGACTGCTTTAGGGTTATCACTATTGATTGCTCTATCCTCATGAAGACATGCTGCTACATCATTATTATTCCAGACTCCTGACAGCTTTCATCATACACCCATATGTTGAACTGCTCCCCCCCTAGTGGCATCTTTAAGCCCACTCAATCATATTCAACTAGCCATCTGTATCACTCTAGTGCACTGGTGAGTGCAAATTTTTGGGCTTTTGTGTTCAATCCCCTTCAACCTTCCAGGTTACGACTGGCAAATATACCAATCTAACCCCTCAGGTTTCAGAAAATTGAACAGGGGCAGCTGTTGCACCCCAAAATTTGCCCTCACAATACAAGACTTTGTGTTCTAAGAAGGTTCACAAGGTTCACAAGTTCTCCAACAACTTGCATAACCTTTCATGAAGTTCATAAAGTCCACAAGCTACTTTATGAAGGTTCACAAGGTTCACAAACTTCTCAACATCTACAAGACCTTTCATGAGGTTCATGAAGTCCATAGGTTGCTTCTTGAAGGTTCACAAGGTTCACAAAGTTCACAATTGGTCAGAAGAGTTGACAATTCCCTCAGACAATGCACCTCCTAAGCAGTGCATCCAAAACTAGGGTTTTGACTTTAATCAGGCTAAATGGACTTCCAAGACTTCAGATTTGGTCCCAGGGGTATTTTGGTCATTTTTACGTGGATCCCGCTAATTCTTTGAAGACGGGCTGTTACTGAGCTGTGAGACACTTGAGACACTATTTCTGAGGCATTTATTTATCACCTGTTTTGATTATATCAAGGTGCCAATTCGATGTGTTCGGTATCGAAATTTGTCGGGCATAACTGGATTTAAGGTCCATTTTATCGCTCATGGTTTATTTCCAGAGCATTTCCGTTGCTGTTAATAAGGCGCAGTGTAATTGGGTATTATTGGATTGTTGCTTATATCATTTGGTCAGTGGAATTCAATTATGGGCAATATCATCATTGATACTAAATCTGTTGTGATTACGGTGCACATTCGCGTTTGGTTAGAAAATGAGGAGAATATTGTTGGCTAGAATCCAAATGAATGAAGGCAGGTGATGAGATTAGGACTACCAACGAGACAAGTACATGAGCAAGAATATCATTCGTGAGTATTTATG
This sequence comes from Lathyrus sativus, assembly GCA_963859935.3. NCBI lineage: Eukaryota > Viridiplantae > Streptophyta > Magnoliopsida > Fabales > Fabaceae > Lathyrus > Lathyrus sativus. Next base: position 55,469,218 of record OZ012735.1, on the reverse strand, counting down.
GTTTATGACTAGAATAATGAATTTAAATATTTGTGGATTTATTCACAAATGTTTATAATTTATAACTAGAAATAAATATAAATAGATTCAAAGTTGAATGATCATGGAATTTTTATTTCATAAGAATATCATTTTACAAAAGGAAGTGAATCATTTCACATTTGAATTGCTGTGAGATTACATTTACAAATGTTACATCTACTCTAAAAATCCTAAATCCTAAAAACTCCTAAGGCTTCTTCATGGTATCCTTCCCTTGAGTGTTCCTCGAAGTTCCCGATCACCTGCAAAAAAATAAGAGAAACAAAACAGAACAGAGTAGGAAGATGTTAGAAAGATGAATTTGACACTCTCAGAACATCGTCATCATCGAGTGCCGGGAGTGGCACAACCGAAGCTGCATCCTACTCCCGTTCCCAATCCGCGCCATCGGCGTCAGACCGGTAGTGTTTGTTCTTATTTCGAGGGACAGCCGAGAAAGATGAAGAGTAAAATGAAGTTTGGGGCCGATAAAAGGTTTTGCCGAAATGCTTGTTTAAGCCAATGGATTGTACTATCAAGTAAATATCTCAGAATTTATCCAGTGGATATCCAAAATCCAAGTCAGTATATTAGACAAAACAGAAATCCATGGATATCGAACCAAATTTGCAATCAAATACGAATATCCAACAAATCCGTCACCTGAAATTCATTGACAAAGTCAGGTTGTAGCGGTAAAAACCAATTCAATCCAGAAAACAAGAGAATAAGCTCAAACAACAAGATCGGTTCGATTCACAGACTGCATCAAAAGAAAATTGCATCAAACAAGTTCGAAAGCATCACGGAAAAATCGAATGCCATTTTGACAAAGTGCAGATAGGCAAATTCGATGACAGACTAGATACCACAGCTGAAATATACCAGTCATAGCAGGAAAATTAAGTCCAAAACCGAACCGTTCCTGAAAATCCATTACCCAAACTCATAGCCACAGATCAGTTCAGGAAAAAAGAGAAGTGAGTTCAGTTTAGAGAAAGAGGAACCAAGTTTCGGTTCAGAAGTAGAATCGAGTAGGCATCACTTTTACACCAAAACTGAGCATCAAAACTGCACGAGTTCATCACAGAAAATTCATTAAACTCCATGTTCGAAAAAGGCATCAAATAAACAACAATAATTCTATCAGAAAAAACAACAGAAAGTGACATGAACTGCAACCGAGTGTCAATAGCAAACACATCTAAGCAACAGAGAACCTAACTCAACTGCACCAGAAATTGGATGTTAGAACAGGTCAAACGAGCCAAGAGGGTCAATGTCAAGAAAATAAATCCACCAAAGCAACAATGGATATCAGAAAAAGACCAGTTCAAGATCAAAGGGGCATCGAAATAAAGTCCACATCTGCAAAAGAGTAAGCAATCCAAATCAGTTCAAAATGGATATCTAAAACAATCAAATAAAAGTTGTATCTCAATCGAATCCAAAAAAGGGAAGAAAATCATATCAGATCGAAACAATGTTGGTTTACAAAAGTTCCATAAAATCAAATCAAATCGAAGGCAATAATGGAAGAGCAACTCAAATATCCAAAAAGCCCAAAAAAGAAATTATAAAAGGAACAATCTCACCGTGTTGGAACCCTAACGCGCTGAGAGAGAAAACAGAGGGACCGCTGAGAGAGAAAACGGACAAATCGCAAAGCAAAACCCTAGGCGGCGCGAACAAGAAGGAACGGCCGAGACTCAGAGGAAACGAAGTCCTCATCATCGTCTTTGTAAGAAACGGCGACAAAGACCATCGACATTCATCACGCGAACTAAACCCTGTGGAAGTACGGTCGCCGGCGCCGTTCACTTAAATCGGTGAACGAACCAACTTCGAGGCTCAGAATACTATCGTCATCACCATCATCGCCTCAGACTCTCCCATCAACAAAGGAAATTGGACGAACAAAACCATCGGGGCCGCCGTGAAAGAATCGCCATCGAAGTCACCCAAAACCCTAACGAGAGGGTAAGTGATATTTGTTTTGAAATCTCATGCGTTCATTTGGTTTGTGTTTTTCAGAAATGGGGAGATGAGGAAACCAACGGTAAATGTCTGACGGGGAAGACGGAACAAGAATGAAAGGAAGATGCAAGCGCCGCTCGTGAGATGAAAGGGGCCATTAGAACCCTAATTGGGATTCGAAATGCTAACGGCCTGGGGTTGGGTCCGGGTTGACAACCGGCCCAACCATTATATTGTTTTATCTTTTTATTTTTTATTTTGTTATTTTGTGTTTATTTATTAATTTATGTTTGTTATATTCAATATCTCTTTTTTGATTTGTTATTCTTTTGAACATAATAAAAATTTCTTCCTTTTTTATAGTAATTAAAAAACAAAAAAATACATACTTTCTTAATAATAAAAATATTGTTAAACAATCAAATTATTTTTGAAAATCAAATTTATATTATTTTTGGGCAATATCACAATTTTTCTGCTATTTTAAAACATTTTCATGACTAACCCTGTCTGTTCGTTTTGCAGCTTATTATGTCGTCTTTTATTCGGTTGTATTTTTATTCAAATTTTCATATTATTGTAACTGCTCCTCACGTGTAACCTCGCGAATCCTAACAATCGCGCTCCAATTACTGCCTTTAAATTTCTGCTTGCATAGTTAAATTAGGACATTATTCCCTGTTCGCATGATGCAATTGTTTCACACATTTATCAATTATTCTATCACACTACACTCATCCGAAGGTTAGGTCTAGCTTTTGGTCGCCGCGCCAATAGTCCTCAACTTCAAACCTTTTCACCTTACAAACCCTAAATTTTCATACATGTCTCGCCGTGGACAAAATTACAATTTTACCCCTAGCATTAGGTCAAAGAGCCGCCGCGCTCATTTTAGGGTTTCCCGCCGCGGAATCCCTAACCTAACCCTAATTACAACTTAACATTTCAACGTAGAAATTTGGAGTTCCTACACTCCGCGTAAGCGTGTCCTTAAGGCGCGTTTATTCCCCTTGAGACCTTGACCACTGTCAAGAGATCTCTAGCCTCCCTTTTGAGGGGAACTACGATTACTCTGATTCCACTCCCGTAAGGATACGTAGGCACAAGATGCGATGTCTTGCCGAGTAAACTTAGAATTAACCCCCTTTATTATTTATTATTGCTTATTTATATTTTATTTATCTTTGCTATTTAATTATTTTGCTTATTATTTTGTAATTGTTTCTTGGATGTAAAGTTGTTTAATTATTTAATTATTATTATGGTTAGTAATTAGGGAGTTAACAACATGTATGTAATATTAAAATAAATTTAGATCACTTTTAAATAAAGATAATTAAAATAAACACGTCACACACGTAAGTCGATTTTAATCGCCGTCTCACTTCCTAAGGATATCCCTCAAGTTGCCTACGAATAATGGTTAAGTGGGGTGTATAAAGCAAGTCCCTCAAATAAAAAAATCATCAAAGTCCCTTATGGTTGCCTTTACGAATCAAGTCCCTTTCGAAAAATGATGATGGTCCCTTATATGTGCTTATTACATCCCACAATGGCATTCAAAGTCAAATTGTCCCTCACATGTCCCTTAACCTCCAAAGTAAGGACTACCTACTCCATTATAGTAGGGATAGTCTTACTAAAGGAAAGAATGAAGAATAAGAAAGACCTTTAAACATTAGGGTAGGTTACTCCTAGGTGCTTGCTCACTTCAAAACTGTTTCACACTTAAACAAATTTTCAACAAGTTTTCAAACAAGTTCTTAACACATCCTTACATGGATTATTTATTAACTATTCTGAAAATTTTCTTTCACACACTACACTTTCAAAACAATTCAAAAGTGAGCTTAAGTACCTAAGAGCCCATGGATAACCATGGATGAAAAGGGTGCTAACACCTTCCCTTTTCATAACCTACCCCCCGGACCCAAAATATTCTCTAAGGTCTTTCCTGTTCTTTTATAACCTTTCCTTATGGATAAAATAAAAGTCGGTGGCGACTCTTGCTATCCGCAACATTGTTTAAAGTCAGTTCTCCCACCGTGTTACAGTACCCTATCAGAATCATTACTTTGCTTCTATCATCCAGCTTCTGTCTTCTGGCTTCTGGAACATGTTTATAGCAAACAGAACCAAACACCTTCAGATGACTAACACTTTGCTTATCTCCAGTCCACTTCTGTATTGGAACTGTTTCCTTCAACTTCTTCGTAGGACATCTGTTGAGTACATACGTTGCAGTGGCAACAGCTTCTCCCCAGAGTTTCTGAGGAAGCTTCTTCTCCTTTAGCATGCTTCTCACCATATCAAGCAAAGTGCGGTTTCTTCTTTCAGCAAGACCATTGTGTTGAGGGGTATAAGGAGCAGTAACCTCATGCTCAATTCCATTCTCCTCACAGAACTTCTGGAACTCTTTGGAGTTATACTCACCTCCACCATCAGTTCTAAGAATCTTCAACTTCTGACCACTCTGATTCTCAGCCTTCATTATGAACTTCTTAAATTCATCAAACACCTTGTGTTTGAACTTAATAAGGGATACCCATGTCATTCTTGTGAATTCATCAACAAATAACACAAAATATTTATTCCCTCCAATTGATGCTACTGGAAATGGACCACACACATCAGAATGTACAACTCCCAAGGCATGTTTTGCTCTTGGAGCAGCTTCTGACGCAAATGGCAAACGTGGTTGTTTTCCTTCCATGCAAACTTTGCATGACTTTTCAGGCTTCTTAATTGCAGGAATTCCATGTACTAACTTCTTTGAATTCAGATGTTTTAAGCTTCTGAAATTCAAATGACCAAATCTTCTGTGCCACAGCTCACTCTCCTTCTCAGCACATGTTGTACTAAGACATTCTGAGTCTGCAGTTCTGACATTCACCTTGAATGTTCTATTCCTTCCCTGTTCTGACTCCATAATCAGCTTCTGATTACAGTCATACAGCTTCAGAAGATTGTCCTTCATGGTAACTGAAAAACCTTTCTCAATTAATTGTCCCACACTCATCAGATTGCTTCTGATGCCAGGTACATACCACACGTTCTGAATCAGTGTTGTTTTCCCATTGTTCAGAATCACTCTGACATTTCCCATACCTTCTGCGTTAAGATATTTGTCATTAGCGCATCTGATCTTTGTCCTCTTTTCAGAGTCAAAGTCAACCAGCCATTTCTTGTTTCCAGTAAGATGATTTGAACAGTCAGTGTCCATATACCACTAGTCTGTCAGATCCATATCATCAGATTCAGAGGCCATCAATAACACAGATTCGTCATCAGAACTTCTGGCTATATTTGCTTCTTCTGATTTTCCCTCCTTGTCTGACCAACAATCTCTAGCAAAGTGACCAAACTTCTTGCAACAGTAACATTGGATCTTCTTCTTGTCATACTTCTCTTTTCCCTTCTGAGCATTCTTTTGCCTATCAGAGGTTGAGCTTTCTGACTTCTTACCACCATCAGATCTTTTCCTCGCTTCTGACTGCTTCTGATACCTCCTATCAGAAGTTGCTTTCAGAGTCTGTTGCTCTACTTCCCTTTCAGAAGTTCTTTCAGTTAAACGCAACTCTTGCGCTTCTAAACTGCTCTGCAACTCTTCAATTCTCATGGTGCTCAGATCTTTAGAATGTTCTATTGCTACCATAATGTAATCAAATTGAGAGGTAAGGGATCTCAATACCTTCTCCATGATTGTTTCTTCAGAGAGAGTTTCTCCACACGCTTTCATCTCATTAGTGATCAGAATCACTCTGGAGATGTATTCAGAAACTTTCTCATTATTCTTCATGTTGAGATTCTCATATTGCTTTCTCAGGGACTGAAGCTTCACCTTCTTCACTGATGCGTCACCACCATAACATCTAACTAGTGTGACCCATGCAACCTTTGCTGTCGTTGAATCTGCAATCTTCTCAAACACATTTACATCAACACATTGATGAATGAAGAATAATGCTTTCTGATCCTTCTTCCTCACTTCCTTCTGCGTGTTTTTCTGTTCATCTGTTGCATCTGCTGCTACCGGAACATAACCACCAGTGACAAGATCTAGAACATCTTGTGCACTAAACAGTACACACATTTGGATCATCCAACGATTCCAGTTTTTACCGTCAAATACTGGAAGTTTGGTGTTCATGTTGCCGTTTCCGTTCATCTTCAACCTTTGCACAGTACACTCAGATTTCTCACACAGTGTTTCCCAACCCACAGAATAAAATTATGATCAGATTTTGTTCAAGATTCAACACGAATCTAAGAATCAAAATCAAACACACAAGACCTCACGTTCACTCGTGTTTCCCGTGTTTCCCAATGAATCCAAACCGGAGCTCTAGATACTAATTGTTGGTGCAAAGGTGAATAAATTATGAAATAGGAAAATATTCTATTAAGAATGACGGCTACAAAACATGATTAAAGGTTACAATGATTGTCACCCTATTTATAAGCTAAAACTAGGGTTACTAAAATAAGATAAAATACTAAAATACCCTCTAACAAACTTAGGGGCTAAGAAAATAGTACAACTAAATAAATATGAATTACTTCTAATATTCTAATATATATTAAATTTTGAAAGGCATGTCATTTGTAAAACAACATTTAAAAAATAAATTGGAAGCTTAATCACAAAAAAAATTAGTGTGCTTATTCTTTTGAATTTGTATTATAGAAGAAGTAAAAAAGAACAGTAATTGTTATTGAGCATACTACTCATGATGAAATTAAAACCAAGTCCATTAAAGAACAAGAAAAATAAAAAAAATGTACATATTTATCATCAAGGGAGTAATGTAATTTTTGTTTGCACTTGCTCCACCTATTAAAAAGAAGAAGTTAGTTTTAACAAATTATCATGTTATTTTTTAAAGTTGATATTATACTTAATAATCAAAAGATAAGATAGCATGTTACCTTAGGTTTGTTCCTAATTCCATGCAATATTCGAAGCCAATCACCACTTTATTTGCTGGTGTTGATTCATTTGTTAGTGGTTCTTCATTTATATTTGAATCCAAATCAATAATAGTATTCAATACATTTAAGTATTCTTCTCCAACTTCTGGTGGTGAACCTCCAACTAGATTTCTATTTTGGAGTGTTTTCAAAGAACACAACAAAATAGGAAGACAGGGTTGAAGAGGGTGGAGGAGGTGTCACACTGAGAATGACTGTGAGAGAAAAAAAAAAGGATATATCTTGAAGTCAGAAGAAGATCTAAGAAGAGGAAGAAAGAAGAAGGCAGCTATTAGGATTTTGGAAAAGGGAGGAGAGAAAGAGAGGAACAATAAAGCCACATAATTAATAGTTCTAAAAAATTAAAGCCACGTAGATTAAAAAAATCCAACTAGATTGTTGTTTTGGAGTATTGTCCAAGAAGACAATAAAATAGGAATACAGGGTTGAAGAGGGTGGAGAAGGTAGCACACTAAGAATGACCGTGAGAGAAAGAAGGAGATATCTTGAAGTTAGAAGAAGATCTAAGAAGGGGAAGAGAGAAGAAGGTATTTGTTAGGGTTTTAAAAAAGGGAAGAGAGAAAGAGAGGAACAATAAAGCCACATAGTTAATAGTTCTAAAAAATTAAAGCCACGTAGATAAAGCAAAATCTAACTAGATTGCTATGTAAGTAAAAGTTAACATTTTTTTCACAAAATTTAACGAAAATGATTAATTAGATTAGCGGAACCATTTTAAGCCTATGACGAAACGTATTTTAGGTGGGTGTTTTATCGTATTCGCAGAGATTACTCTGATATCTAGATGCTTGTTATTAAATAATTTAGAGTTCTAAGAAAAGGGTGTTTTCAAAATAATTTCGTATTTTGAAACATAAGTTTGGTTGCAAATATGTAAAATAGAGAAATATGTTTAACTTTTAAGAAAAATATGTCAATATTAAATCTCGTTAACCCTTTTCTTACATATCCGATTAATCAAGCATGTGAACATAGTTTTGATCAATACAATCATGTATCCTCACGAATTTGTTTATCTCTAAAGTGACTTTATGGGTATTATTGTTTTTAATCGCTAAATGATCTCTCGTTATAGCAACCACAATAATAACCGTAAAGATTGATACAAAGTAAATATTAACTTCCAAATCTATGTCTAGAGTTTGTTTGTTAATAGATGAAGAAATTAGGTCAAGACTTGGAAAATCTATGTATAGAGTAAACCAAATCATAAATAACACATTAAAAGCAAATGTCTTCAACATATATTGATCATCAACCTTGTTCACATACAAAAGATCAAAAGAAATATATAATATTAAGGTTAATTACCTCTAATCTTGACACAAAGGAAATTAGCTACCCATAACCATGACAGCTTGCTTTACAAGTTTTGGAAGGAGATGAATGAGCATCCACGTCGAATAATCAAACTCGGATAAAAATCCAGCTTCTATTTGCAAAATATCACCTATTGGTGAAGAAATCTGAGAAAATGAGGTTCTTGTATGTAAAAGTGGGTTATGATCCCCAAAAATAGTGAAAAGTACTTATATAGTACTTTAAGAATCTGTCACGCTCGCACCGCGAACGGTTTCTTCGCCTAGTGAACACCAATTTTGGCACACCTCTAAATAGTTAAACTGCTCCTGAGAAATATTTGAAGTTCATTGTGCGAGCAATTCTTTGCACTGCAAACTACCTCACCTGTAAGTTTGTCCATCAAACTTGGGGTCCTTTAGCTACTGGTTTTGGTATAGATGGTTTGCTGGCTCTTCACTGTAACTTTGCCACATCGAACATTCACTGCCTTATTCGCCCAAAAAATTTATTGCCCTTTAGCTACTACCACCTTTTTTAGATGCTTTGTTGGCTCTTCCCTCTGTGTTTACACAACGAACATTCGTTGGCCATCCTCGCTGGTTGTTCGCATAACGAACATGCTAATCTTCTTCCCTTCCTTTGGTTTCCTTGTCCAAATGCTTTGTGTCTTACACTTTGATGGTTTTATACCTAATTCCTGCACAATAGAATTTTCTCAAGCATTTAATTCAACCAAGAATGGATTTATGGCTCAAATAAACAAACAAATGCAAATAACAAATGATTACAACTTCCTAGAATTGGACAACGCAAAAAAATTTAGTTCTTAAACAAATATCATGAAATGTTTCAAGTAACAACTAAATTCTCATGCTCAAATCACTTTAACACTCTTCTTCGAATAAGAATTGAAGGAAATACGCATTTCTAACCGTGAGACAATTTCACCCTCCTGATAAATGATGCAAATACAACATAATTTATACATTCATCTAAATAATCATCAAAGAAATTATAAAAACAAGAAGATCATTAAGGACTTGAAAGGTTGTAGCTTGGCAAAGTTTCACAACAAATGGTCATTTCTTAGGTTATTGAATCGAAGTTGTCACGTAAAAGAAACATTCACTATACATGGTATTTACACATCACAACTTTATTTGGCAATTTCTTTTCTCTATTACTTACCCTTTCAAAACTTCCTTTTTGCACATTATTTATTCTGTATATTTTTTTCCTTTCAAACAATCACTCTTTTTCTTTTGTTTTTCACATTCACATTCACATTTTATTTTCATGCTTACTTGAAGTTTTTCAAAATTTTTAGCAACCTACCACTTTTCGTTTCACTTCCCCCAACTTAGTTTCAACCAAACCTCAAATGAATGTTTCTTGCTTTTTATGGCAAGGAAAACAATTTAGCATAAATTCAAAGGTTCAAGAAAGAAAATTTAGAATCCTACACAATGTAATGATAAACTATATTTCAAATTATGTACAAACCAAATTCATCACTAACTAGGATCTAATTATTAAGCTCAAAGGGGTTAGAAAATTCTACGGGTAAGTTATTTTTGGATATGGTTGTGCTCAATATCAACAAATGCCTTAATCACATCTAATGCTTCCACAATATCAAAATAATCACAAGATTAAGCATGAATCAAATGTATTCAACAAAATTTATCAGTCATCCTATGCATTTGGTAAACAATGAAGGTTTCTCACAATTTGTGGCTTTTGAACCTAAGTGATACAAGCATTTAAACAAAGTTGCAACAAGAAACAAATTACATTTGCACAAAGAAAAGAGTATTAAACATTCTAACATCCTAGGAAGAGGTAACCATGTACCTTGCCAACATTTACATGATCAAATACTATCATCACCATCCAAACTTGGGAGAATCTTCATTGGACACTTTTAGCAAATAGCAACAATCTAGAAGTTCTCACATTTTCACACCAAAAAATGGAAACATAGATTCCAAACAAGCATATCAATAATAAAACTACAAGAGTTGAACATTCATAAACTGAAGAATTCAACTCTTAAATAATATAATAAAAGAAAAAAGAAAGTTGGACATTCGTAAACTGAAGAATTCAACTGCAAATAACATTAAAATGCTAATAGTGTAAAAACACCAACAAAAGTATTAGTACCCAAAAATGGTACATACAACAACATAATCCTTAAAAATCCACCAAGTGGATATTGTACATAAAAAAATACAATAAACATAAGCATAAAACAACATAGAAACGATTTAATGCTAACAGAAAACTTCACTTTGTAGAACTAAAGGAAGTCGCATAAGATCATGCTCAAAATATCCAATAACAAAAACTAGTCCTCATCGGACTCAGTCTCCTCCTCTATATCAACCTCTTCTCTAGAACCAGAAACCTTCTTAAAACCAGCCTCATCATCATCTCCATCCTCCTCAGTGTCCTCAGGATCAGCTACACCTGCCCCTCACTAAAATATGGCACGACCTTAGGCCAAGCAACATGAGCTAGGAACTGTTCCCTAATCATCATAGAATGCTCCACAGAGGACTCACTATACTGCAGCTACAATACCTACATAAAATCATGAATGTCAATCATAGCACGCCAAGTTTCTGCCATCCATTCCTAGTTGTAGTTACATATCTCCCTCTGAAATGAGTCAAAGCCCTAGAAGCCTACAACTCCAAAACTAAAGCATCACCAGCTCCAAAACCTGTACCAGTATCAACATCAGCACTAGAGGTATGTCCTGCTCTCAATACCTTCGGTCTGCTAAACTTGTCCACATATCTATCATTGATAGCATCCAAAATCGTTACCTGGCGACGGGAGGGTCGCTTAACCTTTGTATGCACACACAACACCATAATCAGACATGGAAAGACCAAGGGATAATTTTTCCGCGACCCTGATCCAAGTTCACTCTCCATAATAACACGCATCTCACCAGCAATGATCCTAGCTACATCAATCTGAACATTAGTCAAAATACTATGAACTAAATGTGCAATCAAAATTGGCACAGTAGAGGTGTACGACTTTTTCTTGATCTTAGTCAACACCAAGAGAAGTACCAACCGAGCTAAAGGTCGCATGTCCTCCCTATGGTATCTTCTAGAAACCCCATATAGGTTTAACTCCACAAATTTTTTCTCAATCAATAATGCACTAAAAATGTCATTTGTGTCTCTATGAAGCCTCAAATTTTGATGATACTCATCAATTTCATCCTCCCCCAAGGATAGAGGTACACCTAAAATAATATTAATGGTGTCTTGGTCAAATTTCACCACTCTTACACAAAGCATAGTAGTCCAAGTAAATGCCTCATCGTCATCTGGAAGTGCATTGGCGTAGAACTCTCTTACGAGCTCTAGGTTGTAACTGTCACAAGACGTTATCAACTTGTCCCACTTTTTACTATGAAGGATTCCTGCTACTTCTTGGTAGAAACCTTGAGGGTTGAGGTTGAATCTCTTTTCTAGTAAAATGCTCCTTTTCTCTAGAGCCAGATAACGAGCAGATTGCTTAGCTCCTCTGAACCTGTCAGTATCGTATTGGATTGGTTGCGAATGAGATGAACTTCCAACCTTTCTTTTCTTTTACAGAACTATCTTTGTAGGTGCCATCTGCACATTCATAAAACAAAACCAGCCAGCTAAACACAAGATATATTAGCGAGGAAGCAAAGCATAAACAAATTAGAACAAGAATCTCAGCACCACACAAAATTTTAAAATTCTGTCATGTTCACCCAAAAGTTCACCTAGCGAAGCCATGGCAAATACTCGCCTCAAATTCATTTTGCGAATTCAAGGCGAACCCTGTGAATTCCATATTTACAGGTTCTACAACAACAACAAAATCCAAAAACATAGCCAATATCCTACATGCAGTATTTTGTAATCATGGTACACAATAAGTGTCAAGCAACAACACCAATAACAACAATTGTTCAAGAAAATATTAAGAGTTCATAAGGGTTTAGTCAATTTCATGTTTAACTCTAACCTAATAAAACTCAAACAAAACCTACTATGAAAAGCAATGGGAACCATTAATATCACATGCAAACAGATTCCAAGCCTATGAGCAAGTTTATAATACATTAACAAACAAGCCCTAACACATTTTTTTTCTAATGAGAACTAGGGAAAGAATATAGAAATTCAAACCTAAGTTATTTTGAGAGGAAAGTTTTGAAATTGCAATTACTTCTGAAAACAAACTCAATTGCATGGGTGCAATAGTGAGCAGAGAAAATTTGTGTGCGTTGTGGGGAAAGTATGAAGACAAAAGGGAAGCAAATACAAAAATGAGGAATAGGGTAGCTTTACCCACAAAATCTGAAAAGAAGGGGTTGGGCCTACGCAGCTTTGGCCCACCCAAAATATCACTAAAATGATGTAACAGAAAACTGCTAATTTTCTATTTCTCTAAGTTCTCTTTACGAACTTCCCAGCAAACATTCACCTAGGTTTGCCTAGCGAACTCAAGGCGAATGTGACAGATTTTTGAAAAAAATTATCTTATGAACACATTCTACCACAACCTTTCCTAAACAAACTTACACTATAAAAGCAGTAAAAATGAAAGGATACTTACAATGTTTGGGTGCCTCCCAACTAACGCTTTATTTAACGTCGCTTGAGCTTGACGGTTCAGTGCGACCTGAAAGATTGCAAAAAGGCATTATGACTATATTTCACTCGAAATCTCCACCAAGATAAATCTTCAATCTCTGACCATTTATAATCCAACTCTCATTCGACAATGTGTCTTCAATGAAAATAGTCCCATAGTGTTTGATCTCCTTAATCCAGAATGGACCAGACCATTTGGATTTCAACTTTCCAGGGAATAGTTTCAATCGTGAATTGAACAATAAGACCATATGCCCTTCCTTAAATTCTTTGCTCAATGTCTTTTTGTCATGGTAAGCTTTCACTCTATCCTTGTACATCTTGTTAAATTCATACGCTTGAAGGTGCAATTCCTCCATTTCGTGTAGTTGTACCTTCCTATTTTCACCTTTTAAAGTTGGATCAAAATTCAAAAATTTTAAGGCCCAAAATGCCTTATGTTCCAACTCTACCACTAAATGACAGTTTTTACCATAGACCATTTTGAAAGGTGTGGGACCAATAGGAGCTTTGAAAGTTGTCTGATAGGCCCACAAAGCATCATCAAGCTTATTTTCCATCTTTTCTAGAGGTAGACAATGTTTTGTCAAGAATCCATTTGATTTCTCGATTTGATACCTTCACTTGCCCTTTTTCTTGTGGATGGTATGGTGTTGTAACTTTGTGCTTGACACCATAATGCTCCAATGCTTTTTCTAGTTGAGTGTTGCAAAAGTGAGATCCTTCATCACTTATCAACACTCTTGGAGTACCAAATCGAGAAAAATGTTTTCCTTTAAAAGATTTAACACAGTTTTTCCATCTGCTTTAATACATGTTATCGCTTCTACCTATTTGGACACATAGTCCACTGCGACCAAATGTATTCATTAGAAAATGATGATGGAAATGGGTCGACAAAGTCTATGCCCCAACAATCAAACACCTCAACTTCCAACATATTTTGCAACTAAATTTCATTCCATTTTGAAATTCCACTACTCCTTTGGCACTTGTCACAACTTTGTGTATGCGGATGTGCATCTTTAAACAGAGAAGGCCAATAAAAGCTCGAGCGAAGGACTTTCGTTGCCATTCTCAAACCATTAAAATGCCCTCCATAAGGAGAGTTATGACAATGCCAAAGGATGTTATTAGTCTCGTCTTTCAACACACACACCTTCTTAAAATGTTATCAACACTAAACTTAAACACATATGGTTCATCCCAAACAAAGTACTTGGCGTCAGATAAAATTTTCTTTTTCTGGTTACGAGTTATACCTCTGGTATCAATCTGTAGGTTTTGTGGTTTGCCTTGTCGGAAAACAAAGGTCTAACTTACACCATAAACAACTTTTCATCAGAAAATTATTCCTTGACCTCTCTTTCATTCTTGGTCACCTCAACATTAACAAGACGGGATAAGTGATCCGCCACCAAATTTTTGGATCCCTTTTTGTCGCGAATTTCTAAATCAAAATCGTGCAACAAAAGGACCCAATGAATTAGCCTTTGTTTTGAATCCAGCTTGGTTAACAAATACTTAATTGTCGCATGGTCCGCGTAAGCTACAACTTTCGAACCAATTAGGTAAGATTGAAATTTCTCCAATGCATACACTATCGCGAGAAGCTCTTTTTCTATTGTGGCATAATTTATTTAAGCTTCATTTAAATCTTACTCGCATAGTGTATAGCATGAAAAAAAAATTGTCCTCCTTTGACCAAGCACCGCACCAACTGCATAATCACCTGCATCATACATGAGTTCAAAACAATTTTTTCAATTAGGAGCGATTATTATGGGCGCGATGGTAAAACTTTGCTTTAAAGAATTAAAAGATATATTGCAAGACTCATAAAATTCAAAAGACTTATCTTTGTTGAGAAAGTTGCTTAATGGCTTTGCGATTTTTGTGAAGTCTTTGATGAACCTCCGATAAAATCCTGCATGACCAAGAAAACTCCTTATACTCTTCACAGTTAGTGGTGGTGGCAATTTTTCTATGACGCCCACCTTTGCTTGATTAACTTTCAAGCCTCGCGAAGAAACTTTGTGGCCGAGCACAATTCCTTCCGCTACCATGAAATTGCATTTTCCCCAATTAAGAATCAAGTTGGTTTCCACACACCTTTCCAATACCACATCCAGGTTTTGTTAGTTCTTGATTGGCAGGAGTTTTGGTAAAACTTGGTGATATCACAAGATGTCCTACAGGATGTCTTGACATATGTTCTTAACATTCTGCAGGTGGTTATTTTTATTGTTGCAGGGTTTAGTTCATGATGTCAAGTATGATGTCCTGACTTTTGTGAACAGAACATTCAGTGAGAATGTTTTGGTTAGACTATTGCATCTTTGTACAACTCTTTGTGCTATTGTGATTAGAGTTTTAATGGTTCAAATATGCGTGGAAATCTTTCGTATTCAAAAGAGTTTTTGATGCATAATTTGTGGAGTAATTGTGAAATCTTTTATGCTATTTTCTGAAGAAAATCTTGAGAAGATTTAGAGTGTGATTTGATTTGATTTGATCAAATATGTTTTGATTCTTTTTCCATGATGTTTATTATGAGAAGATTTGAAGAATTATCTTATTTGATTTTATCAAATCAAAAGTTATTTTTGCTAAAGCCCGGGCCCGTTTCAAGTGTTACTATATAAAGTCTTCACAATCCTATTTTGAAGATTAGAGAAGCTAGGGTTAAGTTAGTGCATTGCATAAGGCATAAGCTTTTAGCTTCGTGTGTTATTGTTATTTGTTAGCCACGCAATCATCACCTTTATGTGTGTATTGGACTGAGTTTTTGTGTTGTAAGTTGTTCACTCAAAGCTTATAAGAAAGAGTGTATTATTCTTGATTGAACCTTTTAAGCAAGACCAAGTATTGTCTTTGAATAGTGTCTTATACATTTTATTCATTTGTCGTTATCACTATTGTGATTGAAGGGGAGTGTGAGGCGTCTCATATCTAAGGTGTTTTAGATGGAAATTGCAAGGGTAGAGATTAGGTGCGAATATTGTAAACTAGAGAGAGTTTACTGTGTATCTTCAAACTAATTCTATTTAGTGAATTTCCTTCCCGGCTTGGTAGCCCCCAAACATAGGTGTGTTTGCACTGAACTGGGTTAACAATTGCTTGTGTCTTTTTACTATTGTTACAACCTTTTTATCTTGTTCATATATTGGTGATTGTTCAGATATTAGTGTCGTGACATCTCCTTTGACATCTCATATCTGATACCAGAATTTCAAGAAAAGAAAGGTTAGGTCAGAAATTGATTCTGATGAAGATGTTAAGGATGATGTCCAGGACATCACTCATGTTAAGAGATCTGTTGCTAAGAAAACAAAAAATATTGTTCCTACTGCTTCTATGGACAATGTGTGTTTCCACTCCATTGACAATGTGGCAAAGTGGAAATTTGTGTATCAAAGAAGAATTGCTTTGGAGAGAGAATTAGGGAAGGATGTGCTTGAAATCAAGGAAGTCATGAAATTGATATCTGATGTTGGGCTGATAAAAACTGTGGTTGGGTTCTCAAAATACTATGATATGCTAGTTAAGGAATTCATTGTGAATATTCCTAAAGACATTACTGATAAAAAGAGCAAGGAATTTATGAAGGTGTTTGTGAGAGGAAGATGTGTGGAATTTTCTGCTGATATGATTAACAGGTTTTTAGGTAGGGATGGGGAAGAGGTTGGTGCGCTGGAGGTAACTTACAATCAGTTTTGCAAGGTGATAACTGCTAATCAAATTAATGCATGGCCCTCAAAAGGTAAACTATCTACTGGCCAACTAAGTGTGAAGTATGCCATCCTGTATAGGATTGGTGCTGCCAACTGGGTACCTACAAATCACACTTCAACCATTATTGTTGGTCTGGGAAGATTTATTTTTGCTGTTGGGACCAAGGTTAAGTTTGACTACAGAAGTTACATCTTTGATCAAATTGTGAAGCATGCCACCACTAATGTTGTTAAGCTACCCATTGCTTTTCCCTATTTAATATGTGGGATTATTCTGAGCCAATACATTGGGATTCTGTCAAGAAATGATGTGGCCTGCAAAAGGGACTTTGTTATGTCTCTCCACTATAAGTTGTTTGTAGGAAGACATGTCCCAGACATTGTCTTGACATCTTCTGAGAAGACATTCGCTACAAAGACTGGGGTTATCAAATAACTAAAGAAGACATGTAGGGAATTGGGAGAGGTTATCAGTGTGGCTACTGCAAGGAAACTTAAGTTGGAAGCTTTGATAAGAGGTATGGAACAGAATGAAGAAGAAAATGTGGAGGCTGCTGACCAGGAAGAGGAAGATGATGAGGTTTCTGTCTTAGGTGAGAAGATTAGTGATCATTGCCGCTACTCGAAAAATGCATCGTGCAACGACGGGGAGGCGAAAAGAAAGGACAAACAGAAGAGTCGCCACCTAACTTTATTTATCCCATGAGGGGAAAGGAAAATATCGAGAAAACCTTAAGAAAAGAAAGGATAAGATGGTCTCGCAACCATGAACGGGTTCGGAAGCCGGTTATGCGAGGGGAAGGTATTAGCACCCCTCGCATCCATCGTACTCAATGGGAACCTTTTGTTTGTCGATGTGTGAATTTATTTGCTTAAACATTATGCTATAAGAAGTGTTCCACAGGGTAAAAGAAGGGTTAGAAACAGGAAAGTTAGGAGGAAAGAGAGAACAGAGAAAAAAGAGAAAGAACAGACTCGGTAGGACTTCGCAGTCTTATGCCTACGTATTCTCAATAGACATGAGAAAGTCAGAGTCGACGTAGTTCGGGGGACTACAAATATAGGGGGAATGTGCTCGCCAAGACATCGCCATCTTGTGCCTACGTATTCTCATCTGGTATGAGAAATCAGAGCAGCCGTAGTTCGGCCTACGGTGTGTTGGTGTTTTTACGGATGATGCCATCGTGTGCATTCTAGCAGTTTAGGTGTTTCGCTGCTCACTCGTTGGAGACTTAGGCGTTACCTGTTTGCGGTAGAACGGACGTAACATATCCTTTTTGAAAGATTGATTAGTTTTCGCCACGCGAGGCAAGAAGTCACATTTGATTTGTTTGAATTGTTTTTAGGGGGCGAGTCATGTCCTCGGATAGTAACCCCTACGGGTAGTACCCAATTCTTTATCTCAAAGTTTTTGTTGTAAAAAATGTGTGGTGAACATAGCGTCTTCGTATTGAAAGACGAGTATCAAGACCACACACACTACAGTGAGTATCCTGACACTCGGAGAGGAAGGAGACTACACTCAATCCTCTCTCTTTAATCCAATACAAAGGGAACTTCGTTCTCTTATTAAAGATGCTTTTTTGATTGGTAAGTGCTTTGCGACAGAGAACCCTACGGTGAACGTCAGTACTCGGGATAGGAGAAGGCCTACGCCTAACCACTCCACGACCATTCAAGTTTTTGTTGTGAAAAGATTTGAAAATGCACTCGGTACAGGACCGAGGTTTTAGGTGACCAGGGTTGCGGGATGAAGTTGTGAAAGCGAGATGGTGGATAAAAGCGTGTCTTCGTATCGAAAGACGAGTGTCGAGACCACCCTCACTACAGTGGGCATCCCATCACTCGGAGAGGAAGAGGTCTACACCCAATCTTCTCTCTTTAATTCGATACAAAGAGAAATTAATTTTGAAAATTGTTTGACAAAGTTTTTGAATCGAGTCGGGACAAGTAATGAAGAGAGAAAAGAGGTGGTCTCAGGTCCAACATTACTTATCAATAATTTGACTGGTAATGAATTACGGAGTGTTGCACCCCAAAATTTGCCCTCACAATACAAGACTTTGTGTTCCAAGAAGGTTCACAAGGTTCACAAAATTCATAATTGGTCAGAAGAGTTGACAATTCCCTCAGACAATGCACCTCCTAAGCAGTGCATCCAAAACTAGGGTTTTGACTTTAATCAGGCTAAATGGACTTCCAAGACTTCAAGTGAGCTTCATAACATCTTATATGTGTATAAGAACCCCCATGTCAAGTTTCAAGACTTTTCTCAAAAGTTTGCTCAGTCAGATGATCAGATAAGTCAAAAGCAGTCAATGCAGTTAAAAGGTCAAACTGAGGTCAACTGTGGTCAAACCAAAGTCAAACTTCATGATTTTTTTTTGCCAACATCAAAGAGAGGTTGGGTGAGAAATATTATCATAATAACTGTAATACCCCAAATTTTGCCCTAAGATTTGTCGTCGCATTTCATTGCATTTAATCAATTACTAACAAATTTGTGTAGTCGTTTGACTTTTTGCAGGTAAATATCATATGGCATGCACTTTTTTTTAAAAAGTAAAAATGGCACAATTGGCAGGAGGACATGTGTAAGGAGTTATGAGTGTGAGAGGTTGAGAGTTCGAATCTCACCTTTGTCATTTTTTTGTTTTTTATTATTTTTACTCTAAATTTTTCTATCTTTCATTAAAAAAATAACAAAAATAGTTTTTTATTATTATTTAATTATTATTTTCGTATTTTAATTAAATCATTTTTTAAAATATTATTTTTTTCACTTTTTTCTAAATTATTCATAAAAATATCCAAAAAAAATCATAAAATAAAAAAATATTGAAAAATTTTGTTCTTTTTATAATATTTTTTATTTTAGGAATCAATAGGATTATTAGTTTTTATTTTAAGTTTATTTTAATTATTTTAAATTACTTAAATTTTATTTTTTCTTAACTAATTATTTAGTTTGGGCTTTAAAATGGGCTTTAGGGACATTATTGACAATTTGGTGTTAACCCTAATTTGTTCCCTATATATACATGTGTTGCCTTGTTGGAAAAGAGGAGAGAATGAAAAAAAACTAAGAGGAGTGAGTGCCGTTGGCCGTTATTTAGTTTTCTTCTTCATCCATTACTATTGTTTCTTTTTCTTCATCGTTTACCGTTATTTCTTTTCCTTCATCTATTACTGTTGTTTCTTTTTCTTCATCTTTTACCGTTATTTCTTTTTCTTCATCTATTACCGTTATTTCTTTTTCTTTATCTATTACTGTTGCGTTTATATATATATAATTTTTAAATTGTTAGAGCTTATATATATAAGATTTTTGATCGAATTATGTCGATACGATGTTTGCACATTTGTGTGCATGACGCGTGACATTTGTGTTAGTTCGATCTGGTTGCGATGATCGCATTTTTGTGTGAGCAATAATACTATTTTTTGCTTAATTTCTTTTTCTTTGCGATAAATTTTGTTTCGTCCGATTTAGATCTGGTTGCGATGAGCGCATTTCTGCGTTAGCAACATTGTTGGGTTATTTGGCACATTTAAAATTCATTATTGCTTTATTATTATTATTATTATTATTATTATTATTATTATTATTATTATTATTATTATTATTATTATTATTATTATTATCATTATTTATTATTATTATCATTATTATCATTATTATTATTATTGTTATCATTAATTTATTAAAATTTGTTGTAATATAAAAATCTGTTTTTTTAAAATAAATGACATTAACATCTTTTTTCCAAATTAATATGAAAACCTAATTTTAATTTTCTATATGATTCTATGTATATATTTATTATAATTCTTGTAAATTTTTGTAAATAAAATTAAACCTTATAAACACTTAATGTAAAATTTTGGTGAATGTGATTATTGATTAGTTAAAATTTGTTTTCATCATAATGTGTAAATATTTTTCTTAATAATTGTTAATATATAATTAGAGATAATTAAATTTTTGTAAATGATTAAGAAATTTATAATTATGTTATATTTAGAACTTTATATTATAGTAATTATTTAACCATTTATGTTTCTAAATAAAAATCAAATCTTATGATGTTTAGAACTTTATATTATAGTAATTATTTAATCATTTATGTTTCTAAATAAAAATCAAATCTTATGATATTTAGAACTTTATATTATAGTAATTATTTAATCATTTATGTTTCTAAATAAAAATCAAATCTTATGTTTAATCACGTTATTAATTAATTATTATTGCTAATCATATTTTGTTGCTTATTATTATTTTGAAATTTCTATCTTATTATTTTTTCTAACTTTGTCTATTTTTCTCATTATTATTGTTTCAACTAATTATTTTCACTAACTTTATATTTATACTAACCTTATTTAATTTTTCTTATTATTTACTAACCCTAATATTTTATTTGCTTATTTGTTATTTTTTTATTTATTATAATTTTGTAATTGCCTCTTGGATGTAAATTGTAATTACTTAATTATTATTATCATTATGGTTAGTAATTAGGGAGTGCTAATATGTATGATATTTAAAAAAATAAATTAGATCATTTTAAATAAAGATAATTAAATAAATACGTCACACACGTAAGTCGATTTTAATCGCCGTCTCACTTCCTAAGGATATCCCTCAAGTTGCCTATGAATATTGGTTAAGTGGGGTGTATAAAGCAAGTCCCTCAAAAAGAAAATCATCAAAGTCCCTTATGGTTGCCTTTACGAATCGAGTCCCTTTCGAAAAATGATGATAGTCCCTCTAATTTGCTTATTACACCCCACAATGGCCTTCAAAAATCCAATTGTCCCTCACATGTCCCTTAACATCCAAAGTAAGGACTACCTACTCCATTATAGTAGGGATAGTCTTACTAAGGGAAAGAATGAAGAATAAGAAAGACCTTTAAACATTAGGGTAGGTTACTCCTAGGTGCTTGCTCACTTCAAAACTGTTTCGCACTTAAACAAATTTTCAACAAGTTTTCAAACAAGTTCTTAACACATCCTTACATGGATTATTTATTAACTATTCTGAAAATTTTCTATTCACACACTACACTTTCAAAACAATTCAAAAGTGAGCTTAAGTACCTAAGAGCCCATGGATAACCATGGATGAAAAGGGTGCTAACACCTTCCCTTTTCATAACCTACCCCCCGGACCCAAAATATTCTCTAAGGTCTTTCCTGTTCTTTTATAAACTTTCCTTATGGATAAAATAAAAGTCGGTGGCGACTCTTGCTATCCGCAACATTGTTTAAAGTCAGTTCTCCCACCGTGTTACACGGAGGTCTTGTCATCGACCCAAAAGGAAATAAAATCGTGAAATGAAGCGACATATGAACTCCAAAAGAAATAATATAATAACATAGAATAATATCCAAAAAGAATAAAACATAGATAAATACACAAAAGATTAAAAGTAAACTCCTATAAATGAAGAAAAAGAAACTAAATAAAATAAACACAGCAGCAAACAAAATAATAAAATGTAAACGTGAAATCCTTTGGGCCTCCTCGACCCATCATCCACGCTCCCAAACTGCTAATGAAACTAAAGTAAATAAAATAAAATAATAAATAAAAAAAGAAAGAAAGAAAGCCAACAGGCATCATCGTGTGGACCGAGAGTCAATCTCATCAGTTTCTAACGAATCATCACCCGCTATCATCATCACATCCAGATTTCCCAGCTAGAGTTCACATATGAACGAGAAAACAAAAACAAAGTAAGATTCGCGGTGGAGAGTTCTCATTTTGGGTATGCATTTTACGGCGAGGAGAAGACAACATAGTGATGATCGTGATCACGAGAGGTTAGCAACCGATGGCATCTCAATCTTTACCTTTTCTTGCGATATCGGGTCTGTCTTTTACTCTGGTTTAATAAAAGGTTTGGGGTTGCTCTTTTAAGATGAAGATTGGGGTTTGTTTTGGGTATGAAGGTGGTGTTTCGTTTGGATTTGGCTTTGAAGGAGAAGCTGGGTTTTGGATGAAATGAAGCTGAAGCTGGGGTTACGATGAGATCACGGGTTCGATTGAAGGAGTTTGGGGATGGGTTCTGCGGCGGCTTTGAAAATCTGAGAACAGGGAGCTTTGAGGATGACGAATTTGTGGTGGTCGGAATGGTTACGTGGGGTTGGTCGGCGTATTCTTGGTGAGTGAGAGGGTGAAGCGAAAATGATGGACGGTGGCGAGTTCGGGTTTCAGAGGTTTCATGAGCTTTTCACTTCTCCTCTTTTCTTGATTTGTTTCACACTCATGGTGTTTGGTTTATTGTTGTTCAAAGGCTGTGGGTTTGATTTTCGTCTAGGCGTGTTATTACTGGGTTGAAGTTTTGTTTGGTTTGATTGTGAAATGAGAAGATGTTGATGATGGGTCTTGGGCAAGTTGGAGTTCGAAGGAGGTAGAATGAGAAGATTGTTCAGCGGTATTGTGGAGCGGGAAATGAAAACAGTTGTTCTGTTTGAAGACAAAGGGTTGAGAAGGAGTTCAATGCTTGGGTTTGTAGGCGAGATGTTGGTGTTGCGGTTTCGTGGAGTTTGGATGTTGCTTGAATGCGAGATTGGGAGTTTGGGAATAGTGAGGTTGAGAGTTTTTGATGGATGGAGTTATGAGTTGGTGTTCGTTTAGACTCAATGCCAGGAAACAAGACAAACAAAAACAACACAGATTAAGACTATGAAGGTAGAAAGAGTGACAGAATACTTACAGAATAATACCACCAGATTGTTGATACAGAACACAGGTGAGTTCCTTCTTCAATCTCCCTTTTTTTTCAGTTCTTTGTGAGTGAAGGCAGCTGTTTTTTTTTTGTAGTCCCCTTTTCCTCTCCAAACATTAAGCCTTTATAGTAAGGTCAATTAGGTTTAGCAGACCAACTCTTGAGGCTTTGAAATCCTCTGCACCTTAGGTTTTAGGTTTGGTCTGCTACTAACCTGTCCTATTACCATTTTTGTGCTAAGACTGTGGTGCTGTAATTGCCTACTGCTGCTCTGTATTTGCCATTTTCGTGAATGTGTCTCTGCTGTCTTATTTTCATGTCCCTGAATTTGTTCATTTAAATTGAAAATATCTGATATTTTTACCCTGAATTTTTACTGCTTCATTTGTGATTTTTTACTGCTTTGATTTATGCTGATGGGGCAACTTTTCAAACTGGGATTTTATCAATATTCGTATGGATGGAAGTTGATCATACTCATCTCCTTCTTCCTTGTCTGAAAGTAAAATTTCCTCCATTTCATCATCAATTCCATTTTGATTGGATACAGGGCGATGACGTAACAGGGACGAAAGAAGATGAGGCAGAGAAGGAACTTGGGCATTATTTGCTGGTCCTAGTTCTACGCCATTCTGAAACTTAAGGAGGGAGTTTACATCGCCCAGAACTTTGGTACAAATGCAAAATAACAAGAGTTGAGATCTCCAAACCTGTCCATTAGGAAGAACTTTCTCCCCCGTAATATTTCTTGGGCACTGAGGATGGTTCTCAACCAAAAGTGCAGGGCTTTCAAGTCTTGAATCTAACATTGCCTGTTGTATATACTGCTGTATTAGATTAGTACATTGAGATATATATGAATCATAATTAACAGTATATCCCTCAGGTCCTCCTGGAATAGCTGAGGAAGAATGAGTCATGACTAGGATAGTGTTGAACCAGATTGCTGCACCGAATACTTCAGTTACGAGTTTCAAAAGTGAGAGGTCACTATAACCATAATTGATAAGATCAAGACGTTCAAAATATAAAACGATGTCTGGAGGAGATTTCCTAATGAATCTCTTCACAGACAGCATGATCCTCTTATTTCTCTTCACACTATTGGGAGATGAAGGCAGGAAACCAGGGGTATCAAATAACGTTATGTTAAGCCCGTTTACAGTTCCCACAATTTCTTGGATGCAATCAGTAGCAGGTTGAAAAGCATTAGTTGTGGCTTTTTCTTGATCAAAAATAGAGTTTATGGTAGCACTTTTACCAACTCCTGTTTTACCAAGGACAAGTATTCTGCAGGAGAACTCCAATTGGGGAATCCCAGTCGCCTCCTGATGATTTGCTATTGCTCCGGCTCTACTGCTACTAAGGTTAACTCTTTTCAGATCCAATTCTTCGGTACAAATCAAAGTTGCCAGGTGCATCCGATAAAGAACCTTTGTAACCAAGAGGTTTTCTTGCTCAGTAATGTTGGATTTATCCTAGTGTATTAGACACGTTTCTGCATATTGCTCTGAAGAATATTTATCACCATGTCTTGACTTGCATAAGTTTTAGGATTAATTTACTCTATCATGTTTGTTATTTTCAGGCTTTGATTATGAGCACAGTATGGAAGGAAACCCGGCGCGTACACGCTAACTACATGGAGGTTGAAACACTACAGCGCACTTTTAGGAGGGGAATTTTGCCACAATATCAAACTTGTTGATGACATTCTGGGTCTGTTATAATGACAGGTGTTGCAGGACTTATTCTCAAACTATTGCATCTCAAGTCCATCCTCAGGAACAGAGTAATCACATGCAGCAAAGCTTCTCTTTTTTTTGACATTGCTGAACAAATTCTTGATCTGACTCAGAAAAAAAAGGGATTTAAATTTTGGTGATCACAAAGATGTTGTGAGGAGTGAAACCAAGGAGATAAGTTCTGCCCCAATGAAGTTAAAGACCAAAAGTCAAGTAAAGGAGGAAAAGGAACAATTTGGCTGGGATAGTTTACGAAGAAAAGCACAAGCTAAGGCTGGGAAAAGAGAAAAGACAGAAGACACCGTGGATTCCTTAGACTGGGATGCCGTGAGATGTGCAGATGTCGGTGACATTGCTAATACCATCAAAGAACGAAGCATGAATAACAGGCTTGCCGAGCGTATTCAGGTAAAATGAAACTTCGATGAAATGCTATTAGTCACTTTCTGGACAGAATAAACTTATTGATGCAGCCCATTTTACATGATTTATCTGGCAGGAAATTCTGAAGAGACTGGTTGATGATCACGGAAGCATTGACCTCGAGTGGCTGAGAGACGTTCCACCTGTAGTCATGAGTCAGCTGCAGTTGCCTTTGCTGGGAGCACAACCAAGTGGACGAAATTCCCGAAACAGAAGTGAGCGGACAACCGGCAAGAAGGTGAAATGTCAAAGGCTCTGGTTGCTTTGAATCCAGAGGCTGTCTCCATTCCTTTGAAATTTTCGCGCGTGGATACCGAAAGCCTTTGGTCAGGTTTGATTCTTTGTAGTTTATTGCTTTCGTATTGATTGTGGCTCGTTTCATGTATTTAACTTACGCTTGTTATGCGTTGTTTCAAGGAGTGAAGAGGATGCGGCTTGCAGAGGATCCTTCGAGGCATGAAGGATTGGTAAATGAGAAAAAGCTTCTTGCAGCAGGCATTAAAGTTGACAATGCAATCCCTCCTGCAGTTGAATCAGTTTGACAGCATATCAATTGTATATCATACTTAATATATGCATCTTAAACAGCCGTTGGGATCAATATTAACTTTCTGTTGGATTCTGTCACACAGGGTAACTTGGTACAAATTCCAACTTTCATCCACTATGCAGCAGCTCGGGAAAGCAACGGTAAATGCTTCGGATAACGACTTTTTCCACTTAAAATTCTCCAATGAAATCATTCATAAATCCATATGTACATAACCCCTTCTTTTGTGCTTCATGATGATTAGTTCAGACAGAGGGAATGGGTATAGTATCTGCTCCAGCAGAAACCGACGTCCGTAGAGCCACATATATTTGACAGAAATCTTCACGATAAAACCAACTTCTTTGAGAAGCTCTTTCAATTTGCATAGGCCAAGGTCCCGCAAACAACCAGCATGATACTTCTTCTCGCACTGATCACCAATTATTGCTGTTTGGGTCATCAAAAATTATCAACACTGAAATCATTTTCCCTCTTTCATCATCAGTATTATCTTTACAATCTAGACAATGCCAACCACTAGCTGGTGCAGCGTGTAAGCCCAAGCAGGTTGCATGAAGGGCCCTAGGTCATCCATTGTAAAGGATCAAATCTCTTCCATCTCCACATATTGCACATATATCTCCTGTGGTAAGGTTTTGACCATTTGCCAAAGAGAGCTATATCATGAACTGTTAAATCGTTGGAAGTATATATATGTGGCAATAAGGTTGACGTTTAGCTACCATTTCAGCATGGGCTTCAAACTGTGAAGGGCTTATCTCTATATCACAACGACTGCAGACTATACCACTTCCTTGTTCGTAACCTCCAAATGAACTCCGTCTTTTGACATGGTAAGCCAACTCGGCATCATCTGGTAGGCCATGAGGCAGAAAAAGTAACTTGACCAAATTATTTGTGTGTCCAAGGTACGAGTTTGATGAACACAGTTTGAGAAACGACTCTCAACCAAAGGACACAAGTTTTTTTTTATAATTAAATCCTGCTATGAAATTTTTCTGTCAACTAATCACAGCCTATTTTCCATTGATCTTCTCACTGTTTGGTAGGTAGCAGGCAAATAATAAGTGCTGGTTTCTCTTTCATCTTCATCGTATGCAACCTCTTCATATCCAAACTCTGTTCCAGTATCATATATGGAGGTTTCCACTTCTGAATTTGTTGAGGTAAAAATCATATAATTGAAAACTAACTAAGAACTATATATATACTCTTCAAACATACTCTTGACACTCTCTTCTTATCAGGAATGAAACCCAAGATCTCTAGGATTTCATGCTAAAGTATAGAGGTGTACAAGTTGGCAAAGGTAGCTGTTGTTGTACGGTTTGATTTGCAGCTGAAAACAACTCGCGTGGGGTCCTTTGTGCCCCTTTTTTTTTGTGAAATATTTGTAATGAAGTTCTTCAATGCCTTGTAGTTTGCTGATTTTGCTATGTAATCTCCCTCTCAATTCTGTTGTGAACGAATTATTACCTTGAAGATATGAACTTTTCTAATCAAACATGAATCCTGAGGCAAGCATGAGTCACTCCTCTTTTAAAGCATGAATTGTCATAATTTGCACAAATTTAAAATAAATCAAACCATGACTTATCTCGCTTAATTCTCATAACCTCAATACTTATCTAAGGATGTGGCTCCAAGAATATTGGAACACCAAATCAAAGATATTCCAAAAATCTCTTAAAACGATTAACCATGCCTTGAAAGGAATCAAACCTATCACTTGAACCAATCATCTCTAATCCTCAATCATGAAATAAAATTTGCCAGACCAAGATCAAGTCAAACCTGACTGATTTCCAGCCTTTACCGGGCCCACACATTGATACACTCATCCCTTAAATGAACCTTAATGATTACCACATACCACCGTCCTGCTAGCCTAAAAAAACAACTCATTTCCCTTCGACCCTGCCTTGTGACATCTTGAGTTTGGGGCAATAAGCAGAAACAACGTATCTTTTGATTTTTCTGCCCCTGACAACCATATATGCTTATCTGTTTGTCTTCAAGGACTTTGACTTGTCTCTGATAAAGGTAACCACTTAGTGACTTGAATATAACCTCCTTGATCAGGTTAAAAACCATTGGTAATTTTTGTTAGACACACATTTCTTGATCCCCTGTGAAATGCAAAGTGCTATGCAATGCAATGCTTACGTATGTGCTGATGCAATAAAATAAAACATAAGCCAGAGAGGTCGGTCAAATTTTGGGGTACAACAATCATGCTTATGGGTCTACAACTTCTGATGAAGATGGGATTTCTGGGTCTGAGGAAGAAGATTGATAATGCTTGGTTATGGTGTTCTTTGGTTTATGGATTATTTTGTTTGTTGTTTCAGAATTTGTTCTCCTTGGACTTAATGTGCTTTTGACTTGTACTTTGTGGGTTCTCACTGTACCCTTAACTCTATTTGGTTTTGTTTAATTGCTCTATGATATTGTGTTTCCCTTAGTATGTTTTTCCTAATGTATGGCTAAAAGGGGGAGAAAGAGTTGTTGCTACTGAGTATTGAGGAGTTGTTGATTATGTTGTTGAGGGGGAGTTTTGCCTTTTGCTTACACCTTGTTTTGAAGGGGAGGGAGATTTTTTTTCCTAATGTACGGTTTTTGTTTTGGTTTGACTATTGCATCTTTGTGCAACTTTTTTCGCTGTTGTTATTAGAGTTTTAGTCGTTCAAATATGCGTGGAAATCTTTCGTATTCAAAAGAGTTTTTGATGCATAATTCGTGGAGTAATTGTGAAATCTTTTATGCTATTTTTTGAAGAAAATCTTGAGAAGATTTGGAATGTGATCTGATTTGATTTGATCAAATCTGTTTTGGTTCTTTTTCCTTGATATTTATTATGAGAATATTTGAAGAACTATTTGATTTGAATTTATCAAATCAGAAGTTGTTTTTTCTAAAGCCCAAGCCCGTTTCAAGTGTTACTATATAAAGTATACACAATCCTATTTATAAGATTAGAGAATCTAGCGTTTATTTAGTGCATTGCGTAAGGTATAAGCTTTTAGCTTCGTTGTTATTGTTATTTGTGAGTCATTCACTCATCACCTTGATGTGTGAATTGGACTGAGTTTTTATGTTGTAAGTTGTTCACTCAAAGCTTGTAAGCAATAGTATATTGTTATTGATTGAATCTTTTAATCAAGATCAAGTATTGTCTTTGAAGAGTGTCTTCTACGTTTTATTCATTTGTTGTTATCACTACTGTGATTGAGGGGGAGTGAGAGGTGTCTCATATCTAAGGTGTTTTAGATAGAAATGGCAAGGGTAGAGATTAGGTGTGAAGATTATAAACTAGAGAGAGTTTACTGTGTATCTTCAAACTAATTCTATTTAGTGAATTTCCTTCCTGGCTTGGTAGCCCCCGGATGTAGGTGTGTTTGCACCGAACTGGGTTAACAATTGCTTGTGTCTTTTTACTATTGTTACAGCCTTTTTATCTTGTTCATATATTGGTGATTGTTCAGATATTACTGTCGTGACATCTCCTTCGACATGTCATATCTGATACAAGAATTTCAAGTTTTTCAAACAAAGATCAAACGATGGTCCAAAAAGTAAGAAGTCATCCATAAACACCTCAATTTACTTTTCAATCAAGTCCAAAAATATTGCTTGCATACACTGTTGAAAATTGGCTGGCGCATTACGTAACCCGAACAACATCCTCCTATAAGTGAAAATTCCAAAAGGGCTAGAGAAAGAAATTTTCTCATGGTCCTCCAGGTTCATAATAATTTGATTGTAACCCGAATAACCATCCAAAAAAAATAATAGAATTCTTGACCAGAAAGTCTCTCGGGCATTTGATCCTTGAACGGAAGAGGGAAATGGTCTTTCCTCGTAGCTTGATTTAGCCTACGGTAACCATTGCACATTCTCTATCTGGTCACGGTTCTTGTAAGAATCAACTTATTCTTCTCATTTCGGATAACTATCATCCCTCATTTCTTTGGTACCACTTGCACTGGTCTAACCCATGGACTATCGGAAATCGGGTAAATCATTCCGGCGTGCAACATTTTCACCACTTATTTCATGGTAAGATTCAAGCGATGTTGAGGTTGAACTACCGGTTTGAAATCATCTTCCATGAATATCTGATGCATACAATAGAAAGGACTTATTCCTTTTAAATCGGAAAGAGTCCACCATATAGTTTCTTGATTCTTTTTCAACATACAAATCAATTTGTCCTCTTCGGTTTTGGTTAGCTCCTTGCTTATGATTGCCAGTTATGCCCCTCATCATCAAGAAACACATATTTAAGGTGAGAGGGAAATAACTTTAATTCAAGCTTGATTTCTTCATTATTTTCCTTTTTCCAAATTTCCACCCTTTCTTTCAAGGGAGGAATCTTATCCAATTCTTCAAGTTCTCGCAAACACTTTTCGATTTCTTTTTCTTCATTCTCATTGACACTTTGAATAGAATTTTTAAAAACTTTTTGTAATGGGGTAGGAACTTGTAGTTTCCTTGTTACTGTTGCACCCCAAAATTTGCCCTCACAATACAAGACTTTGTGTTCCAAGAAGGTTCACAAGGTTCACAAAATTCACAATTGGTCAGAAGAGTTGACAATTCCCTCAGACAATGCACCTCCTAAGCAGTGCATCCAAAACTAGGGTTTTGACTTTAATCAGGCTAAATGGACTTCCGAGACTTCAAGTGAGCTTCATAACATCTTATATGTGTATAAGAACCCCCATGTCAAGTTTCAAGACTTTTCTCAAAAGTTTGCTCAGTCAGATGATCAGATAAGTCAAAAGCAGTCAATGCAGTTAAAAGGTCAAACTGAGGTCAACTGTGGTCAAACCAAAGTCAAACTTCATGATTTTTTTTTTTGCCAACATCAAAGAGAGGTTGGGTGAGAAATATTATCATAATAACTGTAATACCCCAAATTTTGCCCTAAGATTTGTCATCGCATTTCATTGCATTTAATCAATTACTAACAAATTTGTGTAGTCGTTTGACTTTTTGCAGGTAAATATCATATGGCATGCATTTTTTTTCTAAAAAGTAAAAATGGCACAATTGGCAGGAGGACATGTGTAAGGAGTTATGAGTGTGAGAGGTTGAGAGTTCGAATCTCACCTTTGTCATTTTTTTTGTTTTTTATTATTTTTACTCTAAATTTTTCTATCTTTCATTAAAAAAATAACAAAAAAAGTTTTTTATTATTATTTAATTATTATTTTCGTATTTTAATTAAATCATTTTTTAAAATATTATTTTTTTCACTTTTTTCTAAATTATTCATAAAAATATCCAAAAAATCATAAAATAAAAAATTTTGTTCTTTTTATAATATTTTTTATTTTAGGAATCAATAGGATTATTAGTTTTTATTTTAAGTTTATTTTAATTATTTTAAATTATTTAAATTTTATTTTTTTCTTAACTAATTATTTAGTTTGGGCTTTAAAATGGGCTTTAGGGACATTATTGACAATTTGGTGTTAACCCTAATTTGTTCCCTATATATACATGTGTTGCCTTGTTGGAAAAAAGGGGGAGAATGAAAAAAACCTAAGAGAAGTGAGTGCCGTTTGCCGTTATTTAGTTTTCTTCTTCATCCATTACTATTGTTTCTTTTTCTTCATCGTTTATCGTTATTTCTTTTCCTTCATCTATTACTGTTGTTTCTTTTTCTTCATCTTTTACCGTTATTTCTTTTTCTTCATCTATTACCGTTATTTCTTTTTCTTTATCTATTACTGTTACGTTTATATATATATAATTTTTAAATTGTTAGAGTTTATATATATAAAATTTTTGATCGAATTATGTCGATACGATGTTTGCACATTTGTGTGCATGACGCGTGACATTTGTGTTAGTTCGATCTGGTTGCGATGATCGCATTTTTGTGTGAGCAATAATACTATTTTTTGCTTAATTTCTTTTTCTTTGCGATAAATTTTGTTTCGTCCGATTTAGATCTGGTTGCGATGAGCGCATTTCTGTGTTAGCAACATTGTTGGGTTATTTGGCACATTTAAAATTCATTATTGCTTTATTATTATTATTATTATTATTATTATTATTATTATTATTATTATTATTATTATTATTATTATTATTTATTATTATTATCATTATTATCATTATTATTACCATTATTATTATTATTGTTATCATTAATTTATTAAAATTTGTTATAATATAAAAATCTGTTTTTTAAAATAAATAACATTAACATCTTTTCCAAATTAATATGAAAACCTATTATTTTTAAGAAAAACTTTTTTTTTTTAGATAAATTTAAAATAATAACTAAAATCTTTTTTTTAAAATAATAACTAGAACCGTTATTTATTTTATTTTATTATTGTTCAATTCAAATTTCATTATCATATTGTATCTGCTCCTCTCATGTAACCTCGCGAACTTAACAATCGCTCTTTAAATTCTGCCTTTAAATTTCTGCTTGCATGGTTTAAATTATGACATTATCTCTCTGTTTGCATGATTCAATTATCTCACGTGTTTACTATTATTTCTGTCACATTGCACACATCCGAAGGTTAGGTCTAACTGTTTGGCCGCCGCGCCAATAGTCCATAAAACTTCACACATTCAATTTCAAATCCTCAAAACTACAAACTACAAACCCTAATTTTTACAAATGCCTCGCCGCAGGCAAAATTACAATTTTACCCTTAGCATTAGGTCAAAGAGCCGCCGCGCTCATTTTAGGGTTTCCCGCCGTGGAATCCCTAATTTAACCCTAATTACAACTTAACATTTCAACGTAGAGATTTGGAGTTTCTACACTCCGCGTAAGCGTGTCCTTAAGATGCGTTTATTCCCCTTGAGACCTTGACCACAGTCAAGAAGTCTCTAACCTCCCTTTTGAGGGGAACTACGATTACTCTGATTCCACTCCCGTAAGGATACGTAGGCACAAGATGCGATGTCTTGCCGAGTAAACTTAGAATTAACCCCCTTTATTATTTATTATTGCTTATTTATATTTTATTTAATTATTTTGCTTATTATTTTGTAATTGTTTCTTGGATGTAAAGTTATTTAATTATTTAATTATTATTATGGTTAGTAATTAGGGAGTGTAACAACATGTATGTAATATTAAAATAAATTTAGATCACTTTTAAATAAAGATAATTAAAATAAACACGTCACACACGTAAGTCGATTTTAATCGCCGTCTCACTTCCTAAGGATATCCCTCAAGTTGCCTACGAATAATGGTTAAGTGGGGTGTATAAAGCAAGTCCCTCAAATAGAAAAATCATCAAAGTCCCTTATGGTTGCCTTTACGAATCGAGTCCCTTTCGAAAAATGATGATGGTCCCTTATATGTGCTTATTACATCCCACAATGGCCTTCAAAGTCAAATTGTCCCTCACATATCCCTTAACATCCAAAGTAAGGACTACCTACTCCATTATAGTAGGGATAGTCTTACTAAAGGAAAGAATGAAGAATAAGAAAGACCTTTAAACATTAGGGTAGGTTACTCCTAGGTGCTTGCTCACTTCAAAACTGTTTCGCACTTAAACAAATTTTCAACAAGTTTTCAAACAAGTTCTTAACACATCCTTACATGGATTATTTATTAACTATTCTGAAAATTTTCTATTCACACACTACAATTTCAAAACAATTCAAAAGTGAGCTTAAGTACCTAAGAGCCCATGGATAACCATGGATGAAAAGGATGCTAATACCTTCCCTTTTCATAACCTACCCCCCGGACCCAAAATATTCTCTAAGGTCTTTCCTGTTCTTTTATAACCTTTCCTTATGGATAAAATAAAAGTCGGTGGCGACTCTTGCTATCCGCAACATTGTTTAAAGTCAGTTCTCCCACCGTGTTACAGAACTGGCGACTCTGTTGGGGATCTATTTAAGAGGGGTACCCTTAGGAATTAAGATCACTTTAAATTGTTTGCCTTGTTTGCTTTATTATTATATTGTTGGGGTACTCTTATGTGTGAAAGGTCCTAACCCGGATCTAGTGTACCTTAGGTAAATGGCAATAGACCAAGGAAACTGTACGACGTATATCGATACGGTTGATCTGGTGGCCATAGTTAGTGCGACTTCTTGGTTGGTGCTTATATTCCTCAAGTCAAGTTGAGGATAATATTGAGGCTGCCATATGTTGTCAATGCACTAACTGACTTTTAGAACCCTAGTTAACTCATCTTGGCCTTTAGAAAGTAGTGAGGTAACCGGCTTTGGTGCAGACTGAAGTTGGTTGACACTCGATACTACGCTCATTGAGATCTTAAACTTGGAGGGTTTTGGTTGGCAAGTAAGTTGCCTTCTGAACAACCACCCTTGTGAAGGATCAATGATATTGAGATCCCTTAGAACCTGGTTACTTTTATAGGACAGGATGAACCATCTAACTTCAGGGGAGGGTACTTGCCTTTGAACCTCATGCAAGCCTTTAAACCTAGGGCTATGGTGTGACTTGTTTGTGTGTGCCACATGTTTGTGATTGGGCATGACATCATGACATCATCATGCATCATAAGCATATCATTTTCCCTAACCATTTCAAGGACCAAAGGATTTATCTTTGTTCTTTGTTGCAGGTCATGGCTTCTGCTCGTAGAAACACCATCAGGATCAACTTTGTAGGGATACCTGCTAAGCTCAAGGATTTGGTTTCCCTAGTGCCTGATCATTCCCAGTTCAACAAGAGACGTGGTCACTTATTGGATCTAGTTACTTCAGGGTTCAGTGAAGACATGATGAGTGTGTTGTTTCAGTTCTTTGACCCTAAGCACCATTGCTTTACATTTCCTGATTATCAGCTGGTTCCAACCATGGAGGAGTTCTCCAAGCTTCTGGGTATACCTGTTCTTGATCAGAAGCCATTCACAGGCTTAGAGAAGGAGCTTAAACCAGAAGTTATTGCTGCAGCTCTACATCTGAAGAAGTCTGACATTGTTCTAGAGACGAGAAGTGGAGTTAAAGGTATTCTTGCCAAGGTATTAGTGGATAAAGCTCAAATGTTCTTGAAGGCTATGAGCTACGATGCTTTTGAGGAGATCTTAGCCTTATTGATTTATGGCTTAGTGTTGTTCCCCAATCCTGATCAGTTCATAGACGTTCATGCCATCAACATATTCTTGAGTCACAATCCAGTGCCTACCTTACTTGGAGACATCCTACATTCTCTTCACACCCGTACTACAAGGGCAAGAGGAACTTTGATGTGCTGCATACCTTTACTTTCTAGGTGGTTTATTTCTCACTTTCCTCGCTCAGTAATGAAGAATGAGCAAGGGTTCAGATGGTCCAAGAGGATCATGTCACTTTCTCACTCAGACATCCATTGGTGCTCCAGATCTATGGAGAATGTCACCATCATTGACCGTTGTGGGGAGTTTCCTAATGTGCCACTTCTAGGCATAAGAGGAGGCATCACCTACAACCCATCTCTAGCTTTACGACAGTTTGGTTACGCCCGGAGCGATGGTCCACATGACATGTTGATTCAGGGCATTGTGTTTGACTACGACAACGATCTTCAGGGTTACCGTCAGAGATTCATACGAGCTTGGGGAAAGGTAAACAGGATTGACAGCAAGACACTGGAGCCTAAGTACACCATTCCTATGGAGGCTTATCTCAGATGGGTATGATTTCGTGCTCAGACACTCATGATGCCATATCCTGCCATCCTACCAGTTACCATGGAACCTGTTGCTGAAGGAGACACAGCTTATACCATCCTTCACCCAGACATGCCTACTGATATGGAAGACTTGCAGAGATCATGGATCCAACTGAAAGAGCAAAGGGATACTTTCGAGGCTCATTACAAAGCAAGCCAAGCAAGGATCCTAGAGCTAACAAAGCTACTTCATGAGGAACGAAACCTCAACTCATACCTCAACACCAAGAGGAAACGTCCATGGGAGACTTAAAACCCCATCTTTTGTACTTATTTCGTTTTCATTTTTTGTAAGCCTAAAAGGCAAAACAAGTTATTACTAATAAAAAGTTACTTTCTTGTTTGTTTAAGCAAGTTTAAATCCTGCGGTCCTTGAAAACATTGCATATGCATTCCCATATCATTGCATCACAGGTTTATAATTGTGCACAGGTTTCTCATCTTCTCGCTGTTTATTTCAGCAATGGCTCTTGAACAATCAGTTAAGGATCTCCAGGCACAGAATGCACAGTTCCAAGAGCTGATCCTGAACCTATCCAAGGGGCAGGATGAATTGAAGACACTGCTGGCCAAGAAGACTAAGAAGGCTAGAAGGTCTGCTGGGTTGCTCAACATGGGAAGAAGGTTCAAAGGTCCTGTCAGGACCAAGGAACAGGTTGAAGACTATGAATCTGAAGAATCTGAGCAGGAGAGAGGCAGTCTCCACAACACTATGGGGGACTCTGATTCTGAGGCTAACTACTACCATGAGCCTAACGAAGACAAATTCAAGATGCTGGTGGATAGAATGGATGCTATGGAATTACAGAAATCATCTGGGCTGGATTTTGAGGATTTGAGCTTGATATCTGGGGTGGTCATACCCATTGGGTTCAAAGTTCCTACATTTGTTGTCTATGATGGGGTCTCTTGTCCCAAATTGCATCTGAGGTCTTATGTCAGAAGAATTCAACCCCACACTGCTGATAAAAAGTTGTGGATCCATTTCTTTCAAGAGAGTTTATCTGGAGCTCAGCTAGAGTGGTATTATCAGTTGGAGAGTGTCAACATCAGAGATTGGAATGACCTTGCTGAAGCTTTCTACAAGCAGTATCAATACAATGCTGACTTAGCCCCACTCGCATGCAGCTTCAAAGCATGTCTATGGGTGCCAAAGAAAGCTTTAAGGAGTATGCTCAGAAGTGGAGAGACTTAGCTGGAAGAGTTCAACCCCCTTTGACTGATAGGGAGTTGGTTGATATGTTCATGTGTACGCTGAATGGTCCGTTTTACAGTCATCTCATTGGAAGCTCATCATCTGGCTTCACTGAGTTGATCATGACAGGAGAGCGAGTAGAGAATGGTATCAAGAGTGGTAAGATCCAAGTGGGCACTTCTTCATCAGGTGCTGCAAAGAAGCCTCCCACTGGGAAGAAAGAATCTAATGCTGTGTATGGTCAGCCGGATCGTAACAGAAGGCATCAGTCTGTTAGTGCAGTTCATATTTCAAACCCAACTCCTGCAACAACAGAGCAGCCTCAAGGCAACCAACAGAGGGCTAGGAGACAGTTCACGAAGATCAACATGTCAATGGCTCAGGCATTGCAACACTTGTTGAAGGCTGAACTTATTACCCTGAGGGAGGCTCCTCAGAATCCCAATGTTACCTCTCCCAAGTACAATCCCAATGCACGATGTGCATATCATTCAAACTGTCCAGGACATGATACTAATAACTGCTGGGTCTTGAAGAACAAAATTCAGGATATGATTGATGCTGGAGAAATTGAGTTTGATCCACCAGGTACTCCAAATGTGATTAC
Source organism: Lathyrus sativus (assembly GCA_963859935.3). Classification (NCBI taxonomy): domain Eukaryota; kingdom Viridiplantae; phylum Streptophyta; class Magnoliopsida; order Fabales; family Fabaceae; genus Lathyrus; species Lathyrus sativus. The sequence continues at coordinate 55,431,592 of OZ012735.1, read as the reverse complement.
AGCTCCAATGCCAAATCACGAGAAGACTGTCAACGCCATTGATGAAGATATTGATGAAGATCTGCATGTCTATTCAGTTATGGAGTTGAGCACACCATTGTCTGTTATCAAAAAGAGGTTAGTACAAGCTGGGATCTTTCCAGGTTGTCATGAAGATTGTCTATATTGTACCTATAAGCCGGATAGTTGCCTCATTTTGAGAGATGGGATTCAACGTCTCATGGATAAATATACTATAGTGTTTGAAAGAAGACCAGCATCTGTAGAAAGTATGGTGGATCATCTGACTCAGGGTAAGAAGATTGAAGAGGTTGACATGGTTGACAAAGTGCCACTAAGAATCACTTTAAAGGGTCCCATTAAAATCACTCATCAGGGCCCAATCAAGATTACTGCTGAAGGTCCTGTGAAAGTTGTCGCTGAAGCCAGAGTAGCTCCTCTGATCATTACCACTCCTGGTCCTATTCCTTATACATCTGACAAAGCTGTGCCTTGGCACTATGGGTCTGATGTTTACATCCATGGTGTCAAGCAGGAGCCTTTACCTGATATGCCTGTTGACATTGATAATATTGCTGGATCTAGCAAGATCACTCGTAGTGGAAGAGTCTTCTCTCCTCCAGTTGCTTCTAAGAGTGCAGTTACTCCTGCTGTTACTTCCACCACTGATGCTCGGGGCAAGGGTCCTGTTATTGAGCCTGTATCTACTGATGTGCCAGCTGCTGATGACCTCTCTAAGCAGATGGAAGAAGTATTGAAAATCATTCGCAAGAGTGATTATGATATTGTTGATCAGCTGGGGCATACTCCCTCAAAGATTTCTATGCTCTCCCTGTTATTATGTTCTGAGGCTCATGCCAAGTCATTGATCAAGTTTCTAAAGATGGCTCATGTACCCAGTGCAATTTCTGTGGACCAGTTTGAGAATTGTGTTGCTCACCTGACCTATGACAACGGGTTAGGATTTTCTGATGCTGACTTGACCCCTGCCAAGAGGGATCATAACAGGGCCTTGCATATTTCAATTGAATGCAGGGGCACTACCCTGTCTCATGTGCTGATAGACAATGGTTCCTCTCTGAATGTGTTGCCTAAGGAAGTCCTGAACAAGCTGAGTCCTGAAGATACGGTATTGAAGCCCAGTAATATTGTGGTAAAGGCTTTTGATGGTTCTAGAAGAGTAGTGCATGGGGAAATTGATCTTCCAATCAAGGTTGGCTCTCAGGTGTTTACTGCTACATTCTATGTGATGGATATTCGTCCTTCGTACTCATGTCTGCTTGGTCGTCCCTGGATCCATGGGGCAGGTGCTGTGACCTCCACATTACATCAAAAGTTGAGATATCCGGTGAATGGAAAAGTTGTTACTGTCTTTGGAGAGGAAGAATACTTTGTCAGCCATGTAAACACTTTCAAGTATCTGGAAGTAGAAGGTGAATACATTGAAACTCCATGTCAGTCATTTGAAGTGGTTCCCTGGGCTGTTAAGGATTGTGTGACTCCTCCTGCTGTGAAGAAGGTTCCTGTGGTCATCAGAAACCCTCCAACAATGGCAATGACCTCCCTCAATGATGCAAAAGCCATGGTGGAAGAAGGTGGTTGTACTATTTGGGGTCAGCTTCCTGATATTCCATACAAGTCTGACAAGTTTGGTTTGGGTTTCACTGCAGAGTCCCAGAAGGCTGTTCGTCGTGCTCGTGCTGTTCGTATCACCAATCAAGGGGTTATCAATGCTGTGGGAGATCAAGATGAAGACCACAACTTGGAGGCATGGATTTTTCCTACTGTGGGTGCTGGACTCAATAATTGGACAGCTGAAGATGTTATCCCTATCTCCTTTAGTCAGGAGTAAATACTATTACTGTGTTATGTTTTTAAATTTATAATTTCTGGAACAATTAAAACTTTCAAGCCATGTGCCTTACCCGGGGCACAATGGTGTGCTTGTTACGGGTTGTCATTTCATTTGCATACTTCATTCAATAAAATCAGTGGACGTTTCGTTTTCGTAAATATTGTGTTCCTTGTCTTTCTTTTTCTTTTATTTTTGCTTTATCAGCTATGTGTTCTTACACACACCCACGTCACTAAAATGCAGATCCTCATCCACTCTGGATCCAGTTGATAACAGTTCTACTATTGCCAATTACAATTTCGAGAATCCGATCTATCAAACTGAAGACGGAAACGAGGACGATTGTGAAATACCTGTAGAGCTTGCTAGGTTGTTACAACAAGAAGAGAAAGCTATACAGCCACATGAAGATCCAGTCGAAGTTGTGAATCTGGGAACTGAAGAAAACAGAAAAGAGGTCAAGATAGGGGCTGATTTAGAGGACAGTGTCAAGAGCAGGTTGATTCAGATGCTACGTGACTATGTGGAGATCTTTGCTTGGTCTTATGAAGATATGCCAGGGTTGGATACAGACATTGTGGTTCACCGTTTGCCAGTGAAAGAAGATTGTCGTCCAAAGAAGCAGAAGGTCCGTCGTATGCGTCCTGAAATGTCAGAAAAGATCAAAGCAGAGGTAATGAAACAGTTCAATGCAGGGTTCTTGGCCGTAACTTCTTATCCTCAGTGGGTTGCAAATGTGGTACCAGTTCCTAAGAAAGATGGTAAGGTACGTATGTGTGTAGACTACAGAGATCTGAACAAGGCTAGCCCTAAAGATGACTTTCCACTTCCTCATATTGATATTCTGGTAGACAACACTGCTCAGCATAAGGTATTCTCTTTTATGGATGGTTTCTCTGGTTACAATCAAATCAAGATGGCACCTGAAGATATGGAGAAGACTACATTTGTGACACAGTGGGGCACCTTTTGCTATAAGGTAATGCCATTTGGTTTGAAGAATGCAGGGGCAACATATCAGCGTGCTATGGTGGCTTTGTTTCATGATATGATTCATCATGAGATAGAGGTATATGTGGATGATATGATAGCCAGGTCTCAGAATGAAGAACAACATCTTGATCATCTGCACAAGTTGTTTGAGAGGTTGAAGAAATACAGGTTGAGATTAAATCCAAACAAGTGTACTTTTGGAGTTAGATCTGGAAAGCTCCTGGGTTTCATTGTCAGTGGAAAAGGTATTGAAGTGGATCCTGCAAAAGTGAAAGCTATACGAGAGATGCCAGCTCCCCGTACTGAGAAGGAGGTTAGAGGTTTCTTGGGACGATTGAACTACATTGCAAGATTTATTTCCCAATTAACTACCATCTGTGAGCCAATCTTCAAGTTGTTGAAGAAAGATCAGGTGATGGAATGGAATGATGAGTGCCAGACTGCCTTTGATGAAATCAAGAGATATTTGCTAGAACCTCCAATTTTAATGCCACCAGTTGATGGAAGACCCTTGATTATGTATTTAACAGTATTAGACAACTCAATGGGGTGTGTATTGGGGCAACATGACGAGTCTGGTCGAAAAGAGCAGGCAATATACTACCTTAGCAAAAAGTTTACCGACTGTGAAACAAGATACTCACTGCTCGAGAAAACTTGCTGCGCTTTGGCATGGGCTGCTCGCCGACTAAGACAGTATATGTTGACCCATACTACATTGTTGATTTCGAAGATGGATCCAATCAAGTACATATTTGAGAAACCTGCTCTCTCCGGAAGAATTGCAAGATGGCAAATGATCTTGACGGAATATGATATACAGTATACTACTAATAAGAACATTAAGAAGATTGTACAGAAGATGACTATTACTTACAAGGATTGGCACGAGATGTTACCATTTGCTCTGCATGGTTATCGTACTACAATACGTACTTCAACAGGGGCAACCCCATTCTCCTTAGTCTATGGTATGGAAGCAGTTCTGCCTATTGAAGTTCAGATCCCCTCCTTGAGAATTATGAAGGATGCAGGCTTGGATGAAGATGAGTGGATTCAGACTCGACTTGACCAGATAAATTTGATTGATGAGAAAAGGTTAGCAGCAGTTTGTCATGGCCAGATGTACCAGAAACGGATGATCAAAGCTTTTAACAAGAAGGTTAAGCCAAAGGTATATCAGGCTGGTGACTTGGTAATCAAGCGTATCATATTACCACAGGGTGATCCTAGGGGCAAGTGGACTCCAACATATGAGGGACCATTTGTAGTCAAGACAGTGTTCTCAGGAGGTGCCATGATACTGACTACAATGGATGGTGAAGACTGCCCACAACCTGTAAACGCAGACATAGTTAAAAAATACTACGCATAAAAAGAGACCCGCTAGGTTGACAGGCCTAGGCAAAATAAGGGCATCCCGGCAAACCAAAAGGGTTTGGGCAAAAATTAGGGATATATATATAAAAAGATGTACACCCGGCAAGTCGAAAACCTGAAAAGGCGGCTTGGGCAAAAAAGGGTATCCCGGTGGATTGAAAACCTGAAAGGGCAATCCAGGCAAAAGTTAGGGATTAAAGCGTATGACTATGTCTCGTTTGGATCACTCATGAAACTGCAACCAGTTGTACTACTTACTCAAGCTCAAACAGATAAAGCTCAATCCAATCGTTTCCGTCTCAACAGCAAGAAGATGAGATACTTGAGTGGCAATAGTAGAATTGAAACTCAATAGGATTATTTCCCACATAGCTGATTCTTTTTGTAAAACTTCATGACAAAATTCTCTTACTAGGGTTTATGTCTCCTTGTACAAACTTACCCGTGTATGGGTCACTTTTGATATAAATAAATTCCATCTTTTGAATCCAGATTTACTTTTACCCTATTTACATAAGCGAAACGTCCATTGGTTGTGTTTGAATGTATGTATGCCTTTGAATATGATTGATGTTTACCAGAAATGCATGTATGCTTTTAATATGATTGATGTTTACCAGAAATGCATGAAAATGCAGTAATAGTATTTACTAAGGACGAACGAGGGAAGGATTTCAACGAAGCTTCGCCGATTCATCTTTACAAGACAGTTACAAACCATCAGTAGGACTAATCCATTTTCACAAAGTCTAATCTCCCCTGGAATTTATATCCATCTCTTTTATCCTCATACGGATATACGGGAAATTACTTTCCAATAAGGGCACGATGAACGAAGACGGGATGTTATACTTATCCTACTATCAAACGACAACGGGAGGTTATCTATACCTTGTTATCCCCAACAACGGGAGGTTATCTATACCTTGTTATCCCCAGCAGACGGAGGGTTATATATTCTTCAACAAATCGGGATTTATATTCCTTGGCCAGCAGTTGTTATACAAGGATATCCAGACACTTCCAGCAGTGTCATAGCATACATACATCATTTACATCATACCATAACATATATGTCTATAGTACATTACCTAAGTGCATCATGTCATACATGCATACATAAAGCATAAACTAATGTTGTTATACAGAATGCTACCTTGTTTTCAGGTTAATTATCCAACAAACAATCTTATGATCTTTGGGACTGCTTTATTGTAACCTCAGGGTTACTTTATCCTCCTGATGAGCTTCTTATTACTTTGGGACTGCTTTATTGTAACCTCAGGGTTATTTTATCCTCCTGATAGCCTCTCATGACTTCAAGACTGCTTTAGAGCTACTGATTGCTCTATCCTCCTGAAATCATCCTATTACTTCAAGACTGCTTTAGAGCTATTCATTGCTCTATCCTCATGAGGTCATATTACTACTTCAAGACTGCTTTAGAGCTATTCATTGCTCTATCCTCCTGAAACCATCTAATTATTTCAAGACTGCTTTAGAGTTATCCATTGCTCTATCCTCCTGAAATTACATTATTATTTCAAGACTGCTTTAGAGCTATCCATTGCTCTATCCTCCTGAAATCATTACTTCAAGACTGCTTTAGAGCTATTGATTGCTCTATCCTCCTGAAGACATATCACATTATTATTTCAAGACTGCTTTAGAGCTGTTGATTGCTCTATCCTACTGAAGCCATTCTATTACTTCAAGACTGCTTTAGAGCTATTGATTGCTCTATCCTCCTGAAGCCATTATTACTTCAAGACTGCTTTAGAGCTATTGATTGCTCTATCCTCCTGAGGTCAGATTTATCACTTCACGACTGCTTTAGGGTTATCATTATTGATTGCTCTATCCTCATGAAGACATGTTGTTACATCAGTATTACTCCAGACTCCTGACAGTTCTCATTATACTACTGAAGAACTTTCCCCTAGTGGCATCTTTAAGCCCACTCAATCATGTTCAACCAACCATCAATATCACTCCATGCACTGGTGAGTGCAAATTTTTGGGCTTTTGTGTTCAATCCCCTTCAACCTTCCAGGTTACGACTGGCAAATATACCAATCTAACCCCTCAGGTTTCAGAAAATTGAACAGGGGCAGCTGTTGCACCCCAAAATTTGCCCTCACAATACAAGACTTTGTGTTCCAAGAAGGTTCACAAGGTTCACAAAATTCACAATTGGTCAGAAGAGTTGACAATTCCCTCAGACAATGCACCTCCTAAGCAGTGCATCCAAAACTAGGGTTTTGACTTTAATCAGGCTAAATGGACTTCCGAGACTTCAAGTGAGCTTCATAACATCTTATATGTGTATAAGAACCCCCATGTCAAGTTTCAAGACTTTTCTCAAAAGTTTGCTCAGTCAGATGATCAGATAAGTCAAAAGCAGTCAATGCAGTTAAAAGGTCAAACTGAGGTCAACTGTGGTCAAACCAAAGTCAAACTTCATGATTTTTTTTTTTTGCCAACATCAAAGAGAGGTTGGGTGAGAAATATTATCATAATAACTGTAATACCCCAAATTTTGCCCTAAGATTTGTCATCGCATTTCATTGCATTTAATCAATTACTAACAAATTTGTGTAGTCGTTTGACTTTTTGCAGGTAAATATCATATGGCATGCATTTTTTTTCTAAAAAGTAAAAATGGCACAATTGGCAGGAGGACATGTGTAAGGAGTTATGAGTGTGAGAGGTTGAGAGTTCGAATCTCACCTTTGTCATTTTTTTTGTTTTTTATTATTTTTACTCTAAATTTTTCTATCTTTCATTAAAAAAATAACAAAAAAAGTTTTTTATTATTATTTAATTATTATTTTCGTATTTTAATTAAATCATTTTTTAAAATATTATTTTTTTCACTTTTTTCTAAATTATTCATAAAAATATCCAAAAAATCATAAAATAAAAAATTTTGTTCTTTTTATAATATTTTTTATTTTAGGAATCAATAGGATTATTAGTTTTTATTTTAAGTTTATTTTAATTATTTAAATTTTATTTTTTTCTTAACTAATTATTTAGTTTGGGCTTTAAAATGGGCTTTAGGGACATTATTGACAATTTGGTGTTAACCCTAATTTGTTCCCTATATATACATGTGTTGCCTTGTTGGAAAAAAGGGGGAGAATGAAAAAAACCTAAGAGAAGTGAGTGCCGTTTGCCGTTATTTAGTTTTCTTCTTCATCCATTACTATTGTTTCTTTTTCTTCATCGTTTATCGTTATTTCTTTTCCTTCATCTATTACTGTTGTTTCTTTTTCTTCATCTTTTACCGTTATTTCTTTTTCTTCATCTATTACCGTTATTTCTTTTTCTTTATCTATTACTGTTACGTTTATATATATATAATTTTTAAATTGTTAGAGTTTATATATATAAAATTTTTGATCGAATTATGTCGATACGATGTTTGCACATTTGTGTGCATGACGCGTGACATTTGTGTTAGTTCGATCTGGTTGCGATGATCGCATTTTTGTGTGAGCAATAATACTATTTTTTGCTTAATTTCTTTTTCTTTGCGATAAATTTTGTTTCGTCCGATTTAGATCTGGTTGCGATGAGCGCATTTCTGCGTTAGCAACATTGTTGGGTTATTTGGCACATTTAAAATTCATTATTGCTTTATTATTATTATTATTATTATTATTATTATTATTATTATTATTATTATCATTATTTATTATTATTATCATTATTATCATTATTATTACCATTATTATTATTATTGTTATCATTAATTTATTAAAATTTGTTATAATATAAAAATCTGTTTTTTAAAATAAATAACATTAACATCTTTTCCAAATTAATATGAAAACCTATTATTTTTAAGAAAAACTTTTTTTTTTTAGATAAATTTAAAATAATAACTAAAATCTTTTTTTTAAAATAATAACTAGAACCGTTATTTATTTTATTTTATTATTGTTCAATTCAAATTTCATTATCATATTGTATCTGCTCCTCTCATGTAACCTCGCGAACTTAACAATCGCTCTTTAAATTCTGCCTTTAAATTTCTGCTTGCATGGTTTAAATTATGACATTATCTCTCTGTTTGCATGATTCAATTATCTCACGTGTTTACTATTATTTCTGTCACATTGCACACATCCGAAGGTTAGGTCTAACTGTTTGGCCGCCGCGCCAATAGTCCGTAAAACTTCACACATTCAATTTCAAATCCTCAAAACTACAAACTACAAACCCTAATTTTCACAAATGCCTCGCCGCAGGCAAAATTACAATTTTACCCTTAGCATTAGGTCAAAGAGCCGCCGCGCTCATTTTAGGGTTTCCCGCCGTGGAATCCCTAATTTAACCCTAATTACAACTTAACATTTCAACGTAGAGATTTGGAGTTTCTACACTCCGCGTAAGCGTGTCCTTAAGATGCGTTTATTCCCCTTGAGACCTTGACCACAGTCAAGAAGTCTCTAACCTCCCTTTTGAGGGGAACTACGATTACTCTGATTCCACTCCCGTAAGGATACGTAGGCACAAGATGCGATGTCTTGCCGAGTAAACTTAGAATTAACCCCCTTTATTATTTATTATTGCTTATTTATATTTTATTTAATTATTTTGCTTATTATTTTGTAATTGTTTCTTGGATGTAAAGTTATTTAATTATTTAATTATTATTATGGTTAGTAATTAGGGAGTGTAACAACATGTATGTAATATTAAAATAAATTTAGATCACTTTTAAATAAAGATAATTAAAATAAACACGTCACACACGTAAGTCGATTTTAATCGCCGTCTCACTTCCTAAGGATATCCCTCAAGTTGCCTACGAATAATGGTTAAGTGGGGTGTATAAAGCAAGTCCCTCAAATAGAAAAATCATCAAAGTCCCTTATGGTTGCCTTTACGAATCGAGTCCCTTTCGAAAAATGATGATGGTCCCTTATATGTGCTTATTACATCCCACAATGGCCTTCAAAGTCAAATTGTCCCTCACATATCCCTTAACATCCAAAGTAAGGACTACCTACTCCATTATAGTAGGGATAGTCTTACTAAAGGAAAGAATGAAGAATAAGAAAGACCTTTAAACATTAGGGTAGGTTACTCCTAGGTGCTTGCTCACTTCAAAACTGTTTCGCACTTAAACAAATTTTCAACAAGTTTTCAAACAAGTTCTTAACACATCCTTACATGGATTATTTATTAACTATTCTGAAAATTTTCTATTCACACACTACAATTTCAAAACAATTCAAAAGTGAGCTTAAGTACCTAAGAGCCCATGGATAACCATGGATGAAAAGGATGCTAATACCTTCCCTTTTCATAACCTACCCCCCGGACCCAAAATATTCTCTAAGGTCTTTCCTGTTCTTTTATAACCTTTCCTTATGGATAAAATAAAAGTCGGTGGCGACTCTTGCTATCCGCAACATTGTTTAAAGTCAGTTCTCCCACCGTGTTACAGTTACTTCTTCAATCACCTCTTCCATTGCATCGATTCTAAAATAATCACCTTTGTCTTTCGAATGTTTCATGGCTTCAAATAGATTTAAAAAAATCTCATCATCTTAAACTCTCACTTTCATGAGACCATCATCCATATCAATGGCCATTCTAGCGGTCTTCATAAAAGGTCTTCCAAGAATCAAGGGAGCATCTTCATCTTCTTCCATATCAATTACCACAAAGTTGATAAGAAACTAGAATTTGTCTACCTTAACCAACACATCTTCCGCTACACCGTGAGGACGGGTAGTGGATTTATCGGCTAGTTGAAATGTCATTTGAGTAGATCTCAACTCCATATGTCCCAACCTTTTCACAATGGACAATGATATCAAATTGATACTAGAACCTAAATCAATTAACCCATTGCCAACATAAATATTTTCTATTGTAACCGGCAAAGTAACTCGACCCAGATCACTTTCTTTTTGCGGAAGAGTCTGATGAAAGATCATGCTACAACTAGCATCAACCATGATTGTTTCATGATCAGTGTACCTTTTCTTCTTGGTGAGAATATCCTTCATGAATTTTACATATTTTGGCATTTTCTCCAATGCCTCGAAAAATGGAATATTAATTTGCAATTGTTTAAAATATTCAAAAAATCGAGCATAGTGTCTCGCATTATCTTTCTTCGACGGAGCATGAGGATAAGGAAATTTTTGAATCAGAATAGTACTATGTGGGCTGGGATATCTGGTTGAGAAATTTGTGGTTGACTGGGTGAAAGGATTTCAGCAGAATGAGCTTGCTGAGGGATGTTGAATGAAGGTGTTGATGGTACAGATGATGTAGGTTCATAGGGGATTGGAGATGTTGGGTGAACAGAAGTTGTGTGTTGATCAGATGATGTGTCTTGGATTATTGGAGAGGGGGGGATTATTTGTGGTTTCTGGTGTAGAGTCAGATGCAAGGGGACATATAATGTTGTGTTGGATGTTGTGTGAGGTGGAGAGGGAGAAGATGTTGGAACAATTGTTACAGATTTAAGAATAAGAGATAAAATTTTAGAAGGTATACCTGACCTCTTCAGACGCTTAGTCTTTACAGAAGAGTCACCCTCAGATGATTTTCTCTTGGTGCTTCTGGAACCTTCTTCTGAAGTCTTTCTTTTCTTCCTTCTCCTTGGAGTGATTAGTTCTAGAGCTGGCTCATTTACTATTTTCAAAATATCTGCAGGCATTGGAGTGTCATCTTCCAGACAAGACTGAATATAATTGAGCAGGGCTTCCTAAGGCTCCTCTGCAGTAAATAGTGGAAAGTCATCCACTGGGACTCTTCTTTTGGTTACGTCAATAATGTTGACTCTGACAGGGGCAGATTGAAGTTGTTCCATCAACTTCATTCATTGGAGGCTCTTCCCATTCAAAGACTTTCCCAGAGTCTTTACTAGTTCTGCAGTTTGACATGCTTCTGTAAGGTGCGCCACCAAAACATTCTCTGTAAGAATGTCAGAAATCAGCCGTCCCATTGGGATCCAGTTCCTGAGCTTCTGCTTGGAACGAACTGACTCTCTAGATAAACTGATGTGGTTCCACAAATGTGAGAAAAGCAAGTGTGGCAAATCCACCTTGATGCCCTTACCTAAGCAATACAAAAAATATTGTTGTTCAGTATTGATATAATCTGGGGAGTTTGAGCCTTTCCTATGATGGATGCATCCCAGGAAGATCATGGCCCAAATCTTGTAGTTCAGTTTCAAATCCTTGATCATACTTGAAGCTTTTCCAGAAATAAAAATTTCACTGTAGATGTTTTTCATATCAATGCGTCCTACAGGAATATGCGAAACTCCTCCTTCTTCTTCACATCCTATGAGTTTTCGAATCATGTTCTTCGTGATGATGATTTCCTTACCCAATACTGATGAAGTGGTGAACTTGTGATGTACCTTTGCATGTATCCAGAACTCCTTTACTAGAAAAGGAAACACTGGACCAACCAATCTGTCAAAGTACTTAACCTATCCCTGAAAGTTGATTATTGGTCGCAAATCAAACCCATTATTTACAATACAGTCGAAATTTACCATAGATTCTCACAGAACTTCCAAGTCTCCAACTAGGGTTAAAAGGGTTCTTTCTGGTTCCTTGTACAAAGCAGTACCCATTCCAGACGAAGAAACTCCAACCATTGTTGAAGCAAGTTTTTGAGAGGAGGAAGATGATGATGCCATTGACACACTTTTGAGTTTTTCTGAGCTTTTATTAGGTTTTGTGTTGAAGAGAAAGCAATGAAGAAGACAGAAATGCATATAATGTAGTGAGAGTGAAAGTGTGAAAAGTGTGAGTTAGTGGAATATATAGAGACGAAAAACTAGGGCACGCGTAACACACTCCAATTAGCAGTTAAATCACATTTAATAAACACATAAATCAATTTTTAAAAAATGATTTCACGCATTAAATGAGTCTGACAAATTGGGAAAAAAAAGAGAATTTGCAATAATTCAAACAGTACCTTGAAACGGAGCTTCTCTTTGTGCATTCCACCTTTTCAGATTTCATTTGACACGTGTTTGATGTAGGTGTGCCTTTGAAGCTCTTTAGAATTTTAGACGTTAAACAACGCTCGGATCCTCTGAAGCTTGTTAGCTAGAGTTTCACAAAATAAAATAAATAAAGCAATAAGATAAATCAGATGAAAATAAATACTCCAGAGTATAGAAGTTAAACATTTTTCATCAGAGTATATTTGCTTCTGAACAATACTTTTATTCTGGACAAAAATCCATCCTAATATTTTTCAGAATAAGTTTGAATCTATCTTCAGCAAGGGGTTTTGTGAAGATATCATCCCATTGATGGTTTGTATCAACAAAATTTAAGCTTAAAATACCCTTATGAATATAGTCTCTTATGAAATGATGCTTAATTTCTATATGTTTTGCCTTAGAGTGTAAAATTGGATTTTTAGAGAGGAAAATGGCAGAAGTATTATCACAGAAGATAGAAATGTTACTCTCATATATTTGATAATCTTCTAGTTGACTCTTCATCCAGAGCATCTGTGTACTACAACCACCAACATCAATGTATTCTGCCTCTGTAGTTGATAGAGCTATCGTGGGTTGCTTCTTGATGTACCAAGAGATTAGATTTCTTCCCAAAAACTGGCAGCTTCCAGAAGTACTTTTACGTTCAACTCTGTCTCCAGCAAAATCAGCATCACATAATCCAACTAATTTAAAATCATCAGATCTTCTGTAACAAAGACCCATGTTAGTAGTACCTTTCAGATACCTCAGAATCCTCTTAACAGCTGTTAAGTGTGATTATCTAGGATCTGATTGGAATCTAGCACAAAGATAAACAATGAAAGGAATATCAGGTCTAGAAGCAGTCAAATACAGAAGAGAACTAATCATACCTCTGTAGAGCTTTTGATCTACCTTCTTACTTACCTCTTCTTTTCCCAGAGTGCTTGTTAGACACACATTTCTTGATCCCCTGTGAAATGCAAAGTGCTATGCAATGCAATGCTTACGTATGTGCTGATGCAATAAAATAAAACATAAGCCAGAGAGGTCGATCAAATTTTGGGGTACAACAGTTGCCCCTATTCAAGCGACTTAGACCTGAAGGGATGAAAAGTAAGCGACTTTCATACAATCAAGGTAAAAGACGGTTGAATACCCAAGGACCCGGAAATTTGACAACCGCGATACGAACTTCTGATATTGCCGCCAGGTACCCATATTAAGTAGAACGTCTGACCTCGCTGTCAGCTCCTTTAACAGCATCTAACCTTGCTGTCAAATCTCAGCATCAAAATTATAAATCAACTGACTTTATCGTCGGTCTTCAATATTTTCTGACTTCGCCGTCAAATTTTTTTCAAAATCGTCTTCTGACTTCGCCGTCAATTCCCATGTTAAATGGAACATCTGACTTCATCGTCAGTCATAAATCAAGTAAACATCTGACCTTGCCGTCAATTCTCATATAACCTGACTTCGCCGTCATCTCTTAAAACAATCTTCTGACTTCGCCGTCATTTCCAACAATTTTAACTTCGCCGTCAATTCTTAAAATAATTGGTAAAAGCATCTGACCTCACGGTCAGGCCTCGACATTAAGTCGGTAAAAAGATCTAACCTCGCCGTCAGTCCTTTGTTAAATACAAACAGATATTGAATCCAAAGATACGATCCTCCGACATCGCCGTCAAGACAAAATCCAACATCGCCGTTGGAAGAACCAAATTACCTGACATCGCTGCCAAGAACAAACATCTAGCATCGCTGCTAAAGAATCAAACCACTCGACCTTGCCGCCGAAAATAAACACCCAACCTCGCTGCTGAATAAACAAATTACTCCGACATCGCCGCCAGAAACAAACATCCAACCTCGCCGCTGAATAAACAAATTATTCCGACATCGCCGCCAGAAACAAACATCCAACCTCGCCGCTGAATAAACAAATTATTCCGACATCGCCGCCAGAAACAAACATCCAACCTCACCGCTGAATAAACAAATTATTCCGACATCGCCGCCAGAAACAAACATCCAACCTCGCCGCTGAATAAACAAAGTATTCCGACATCGCCGCCAGAAACAAACATCCAACCTCGCCGCTGAATAAACAAATTATTCCGACATCGCCGCCAGAAACAAACATCCAACCTCGCCGCTGAATAAACAAATTATTCCGACATCGCCGCCAGAAACAAACATCCAACCTCGCCGCTGAATAAACAAATTATTCCGACATCGCCGCCAGAAACAAACATCCAACCTCGCCGCTGAATAAACAAATTATTCCGACATCGCCGCCAGAAACAAACATCCAACCTCGCCACTGAATAAACAAATTATTCCGACATCGCCGCCAGAAACAAACATCCAACCTCGCCGCTGAATAAACAAATTATTCTGACATCCCCGCCAGAACTAATTTCTCAACATCGCCGTTGAAGAACTAAATCACTTGACATTGCCGCCAAGGCTTCGCTGAATATATGAGCAATAAGATTCAGACAAATTTAAGACCTTCCATTGGTGACGACCACCAAAGAATTCCGTTGGGGAAACAGTACGAGCTGGCGTATAAACAACACAACGGGCAAAGATGCTGATCGTCTGCGAGATTCACTTGAAACAAAAGGGGTAACGACCTGGCTTATGTTTCACATGCATATGTTTGAATATGACGAAATGCTCCATGCGAAATGGAAATGCTTCGCGTTTGGGTAGATGCTATGCATGTATGTAGATGCAAATGAACCACTTTTAACGAAATAAATGCTAAAGAGAAAGATCCCACTCCGTTGTGTCAGAGCTAGGTACGCTTAGCGCAAACAAACTCATGCTGGGGAATACAAGCCCTGGATGGCTTCCGATAAAAACTTCTGGGTAAGACTGCTCCGCTAAGAACAAAACCACTTCGCTGGGGATCCAAATCAAACTCTACTGCGGAAAACGTTCTGAATGGCCTATCGGCCTACAACTCTTTTTGGGGAACAAACAACTTGACTGGAGACAACCACTCCACTCTGGCGGGGAAATCAACCGTGAATGTTTAGCCAGAATAACTCCACTGGGTAAACATAGCTGAGCGTTGTGAAATAACTCTCTTCTGCCGGAGATTGAATCCACTATCTGCTAGGGATGTTGAATAAGATTTACTGGGAGGACTATCCCACACTCTCTCTGCTGGAGATGGAGATGAACGATCTCTGAGTTAGTTCCATTCTGTGGGGAAGAAAATTAACTCTGCTAACTTGGCTTTGGATTAGATAAGGAGGGAATCATCATCAACCTCTGCTTGGGGAAAGTAACAACAACTAGACAAGTGTGTTGTACAGCTGGCACCAAGTTATCAATTATGACTTTATTTAAAACAAATGTCCTAATTAACAGTTAGCAAAGCCCACAAGTTCATGCATGCAAGGTTTTTTCATCAAAAAATATCAAGCGTCTTTTGCAAACAAAATGGTGAAAAGTTAAAACCAGAACAAAAGCTTTTTCTGAATAGTATATTTTATTGATAAAAGGCCTGAAAATAGGCAACTTTACATCGGATGCAACTCCTGAAAAGAGAAAGCTGCGCAAAAAGACAATCGCAAGGAAAATATACAAAAATGTCGGCAATGTGGTACAGACAAACACCATGTGACGACTCATCCATGACTCGCGTGGCTTTGACGCTTTCCGATACTTTAACTTTCGAAGAGACTGATTTGAACGCTCGATCTTCGAGTTCTCCCTAGAATCCACTATGCTTGTGATGATCAATGCGCAGGCCGCAGTCATTTGCTTTAAAATCCCTAATTTTTGCCTAAATCGCCCTTGCGGGTTTTCGATTCACCAGGATACCCACTTTTGCCAAAGCTGCCCTTTCGGGTTTTCAACTTTGCGGGCTCGCATTTTTCTTATATCCCTAATTTTTGCCCGAACCTATCCTTTTATGGTTCGCCGGGATGCCCCATTCTTGCCTGGATACTTTTTTCTTTCCAGCGAGCTTTCTTAAGCAAAATATTTTTTGACCGCGTCTGCGTTCACCGGGGATGTAAAATCTTCACCATCCATAGTTGAAAGTAGCAAGGCTCCTCCTGAGAAAACCTTTTGTACCACATAAGGACCCTCATAGTTAGGAGTCCATTTGCCTCTGTGATCATTTTGCGGTGGGAGAATTCGCTTTAACACCAAGTCGCCTGCCTGAAAGCTCCGAGGACGTATCTTTTTATCATAGGCGCTCTTCATCCTCTTTTGATACAAACGACCGTATGCGAGAGACGCCAATCTTTTCTCATCCATCAAACTGAGTTGATTCAACCTGTTCTTCACCCATTCTGCTTCATCTAGTTTGACATCTGCCAGTACTCTTAGAGAAGGGATCTCGACCTCCAATGGCAGAACAACTTCCATGCCATACACCAACGAGAAGGGAGTTGCCCCAGTTGAAGTACGCACCGAAGTGCGATATCCATGTAAGGCAAAGGGCAACATCTCATGCCAATCCTTATAAGTTATCACCATCTTCTGTACTATCTTCTTGATGTTTTTGTTGGCCGCTTCCACGGCGCCATTCATTTTCGGGCGATAGGGAGAAGAATTGTGATGCTCAATTTTGAAACTCTGGCACAGTTCCTTCATCATCTTGTTATTCAGATTAGAACCGTTATCAGTAATAATCCTCTCAGGTATCCCATATCGACAGATGATATCTCTTTTGATGAATCGGGCCACTACCTGCTTTGTGACATTGGCATAAGAGGTAGCTTCGACCCATTTGGTGAAATAATCAATAGCCACTAAGATAAAACGGTGTCCATTGGACGCGGTCGGCTCGATTTTTCCAATCATATCAAGGCCCCACATGGAAAAAGGCCATGGCAACGACATGACATTCAAAGGACACGGCGGTACATGAATCCTGTCGGCATAAATTTGACATTTGTGGCATTTCTTGGCGTACTTGAAGCAATCTGACTCCATAGTTAACCAATAATATCCTGCCTTCAACAATTTCCGAGACATGACATGCCCACCTGCATGTGTTCCAAAAGCACCTTCGTGGACCTCTTCCATAAGTAAATTTGCCTCTTTTTTGTCCACGCATCTTAGTAGCACTAAGTCATGGTTTCTCCGATAGAGCGCACCGTCTGGATTCAGATAGAAATTGCCGGACAATCTCCTCAAAGTCTTCTTATCTTGGGTAGATGCCCCAGGCGGATACTCTTGGTTCTTAAGAAAGTTTCGGATGTCATAAAACCATGGTTTACCATCAGGAGCTTCATCTATTGCGAACATAAATGCTGGTCTGTCGAGCCGTGAAATGACAATTATTGGAGCATCGTTCCAGAAGTTAACTTTGTACATCGAGGATAGAGTAGCCAAAGCATCGGCCATCTGATTCTCTGCTCTTGGCACATGGTGAAGTTCTACTCGATCGAAAAAAGGTAGCAACCTCCTTGCGTAGTTCATGTATGGGATCAGATTTGGCTGGCGCGTTTCCCACTCCCCCTTGATTTGGTTGACCACTAAGGCTGAATCTCCATAGATATCAAGGTTCTTGATTCTCAAGTCGATTGCTTCTTCAATACCCATGATACATGCTTCGTACTCGGCCTCGTTATTGGTGCATGGGAATGTTAACCTTGCGGTGAATGGTATATGGGACCCATGGGGAGTTGTAATGATTGCCCCAATCCCACTACCGTATGAGTTAACAGCGCCGTCAAAGATCAACTTCCACTGGGAACCCAACTCCGGTCCCTCGCCCGGCAACGGCCCGTCGCAATCTTTCATTTTCAAGTACATAATGTCTTCGTCAGGAAAGTCAAACTTCATTGGCTGATAATCATCGACTGGCTGCTCTACAAGGTATTCTGACAGAACACTACCTTTAATAGCTTTTTGAGATACATATTGAATATCATATTCTGTCAGAATCATCTGCCACCTAGCGATCCTTCCTGATAGCGCCTGCTTTTCGAACACGTACTTAATTGGGTCCATCTTTGAAATCAACATGGTTGTGTGGTTTAGCATATACTGCCTTAGGCGCTTGGCGGCCCAAGCAAGTGCGCAACAAGTCTTTTCTAACATTGAATATCTGGATTCACAGTCTGTGAACTTTTTACTCAAGTAGTAAATTGCGTGCTCCTTTCTTCCAGCTTCGTCGTGCTGACCGAGAACACAACCCATAGAATTTTCAAGAACTGTTAAGTACATTATCAACGGTCTCCCAGCCACCGGGGGCATCAGTATTGGGGGTTCTTGTAGGTATTCCTTTATTTTCTCAAACGCCTTCTGACAATTCTCGTTCCAAACGACCGCCTGATCCTTCTTCAGAAGTTTAAACAATGGCTCACAAGTGGCGGTGAGGTGAGATATGAACCTTGCAATATAGTTCAATCTTCCTAAGAAACCACGAACCTGCTTCTCGGTCTTTGGTGCTGGCATTTCTTGAATTGCCCTGATCTTCGCGGGATCAACCTCAATACCTTTCTCACTAACGATGAACCCCAACAACTTTCCTGACCGTATGCCGAAAGTACATTTGCTTGGATTCAACCTCAATTTGAACTTCCTCAACCTCTCAAACAATTTTAGAAGGTTTACCAAGTGCCCCTCCTCCGTTTGGGACTTTGCAATCATATCGTCGACATAAACTTCGATTTCGTGATGCATCATGTCGTGAAAGAGTGTGACCATTGCTCGTTGATAAGTTGCCCCTGCGTTCTTCAACCCGAAAGGCATTACTTTATAGCAAAAAGTCCCCCAAGGTGTGATAAAAGTCGTTTTCTCCATATCCTCCGGCGCCATCTTAATTTGATTGTATCCGGAAAAACCGTCCATGAAGGAAAACACCGAGAATTGCGCGGTGTTATCAACAAGCACGTCAATATGGGGAAGCGGGAAATCATCCTTTGGGCTTGCTCTATTCAAGTCCCTATAATCAACACACATCCTAACTTTGCCGTCCTTTTTAGGCACGGGCACGATGTTAGCGACCCAAGGAGGGTAGTTGGCCACAGCAAGAAATCCGGCATCTAACTGTTTCTGAACTTCTTCCTTGATCTTCACTGCCATATCTGGCCTTGCTCTTCTCAATTTCTGTTTGACAGGAGGACATTCTTCGCGAAGAGGCAGACGATGAACCACGATATTTGTGTCAAGTCCTGGCATATCCTCATACGACCAAGCAAACACGTCTTTGTACTCCTGGAGTAACTCAATCAATCGTTGCTTGACCTCACCCTGCAGTGTAGCCCCTATTCTGACCTCCTTCTTATCTTCTTCTGTCCCCAGGTTGACAACTTCAACTTCCTCCTGATGAGGCAGGATGACCTTCTCCTCTTGTCTTAGCAATCTGGCAAGCTCCTCAGGCAGGTCTTCGTCTTCCTCGATCTCTTCTTCGGCTTGAAAGATCGGATTGTCGAAGTCATACTGAGTCATAGACGAGTCTGAGTCGGTGGCATCTGAAATGTGTAACCTGCGATGATGATGATTTTATGCTTTTAAATGATATGCAAACAAAAACACCAACCACATTGCCATTTTATTGTTAAAGATAAAAACAAGAACAACAAGGATCACAAAATTCTGAATGAAAAGACGCCTTTTTAATTGATGATAAAAGATTGTTCACATGCATAAAGATAGGGCCCTACAAATAAAGTTCATTATGCCTTGGGCAGAGCATATGGAAATACATTAATCAAGACAAATCAATTACTCTTCATAAGTCACTGTGATAACTTCCTCCATGCTCCAATTCTTCAAGCCCTGACCGGGGATGCATGGCTGGATCCATGCATCCATATCGCAGTCGTTGTCTCCTTCCTCATCTGATATGGCATTGATTTCATCGAAAATGACTCCACTGCTAGTAAATCGGACAGGACCCTTGTAACGTGGAAGGCTTTGTGAAGATGATCCATGTGGGCTATATCCCAATCCGAACTTATCTTGCTTGTTTGGGACGCTCACCACTTGTCCCCATCCTTGTGTTGACCCGAATTCCACCACGGCCCGTGCTTCCTTGTATGACGACATGGCAACTTCTGGAGTCTTGACCTCGACCGGCGCCTTCTCCTTGATTTGGACAGTCTCAAAGGCCTGGCACAGCGTTTCTTGAATTTCGCCGTCGACTTCCACATATTTGAATGAAGACAGGTGGCTCACCATGATGTCTTCTTCTCCACAAACGGTCACAATACTCCCATCCACCATATATTTCAATTTCTGGTGCAAAGTCGATGTTACAGCGCCTGCTAAGTGTATCCAAGGCCGACCCAAAAGACAGCTATAAGCAGGCTGGATATCCATGATGTAGAAAACTGTTTCAAACACCTCTGGGCCTACTTGGATAGGCAGAGTTATCTCCCCAAAGACAGATCTTCGAGTTCCATTGAAAGCCCGCACAACCAAATCACTGGGCGTACAATATAGACCCTGATGATCGATCTTCATCAATGCCTTCTTCGGCAACACATTCAAAGACGACCCCGTATCAACAAGTACATGTGACATCACCGTTCCTCGGCATTCAAGTGAAATATGCAGAGCCAAGTTGTGATTCCTCCCTTTTGGTGTCAAATCGCGGTCAGTGAATCCCAACCCGTTACCTGCATTGACATGGGCCACCACGCCTTCCAACTGATTAACGGATATCTCTTGAGGTACATAAGCATTATTCAAAACTCTGAGCAAAGCATTCCGGTGAGCCTCAGAACATAACAGCAATGACAAGATAGAAATCTTTGAAGGAGTTTGTTGTAAATGATCCACGATTTTGTAGTCACTCCTTCTTATCAAGCGCATGAATTCCTCCGCATCCTTCAGCAAAGTTTCCTTTTCTCTGGCCTGAGAATTCTCTTCCGCTACAACCTTCCCCTTACCTTTATCAGCCCTTTCTGTACTTACTTCGGGAGGTGCAAATACTCTCCCGCTCCGAGTCATTCCTCCAGTTCCCACCAAATTATCAACAGAATCCAACGGTGAACCTCTCAGTTCCTGCTTTTGACCATTGCAGTAGACCTCGGCCCCATAGTTCCAAGGAATTGCTTTAGAACTTTCATAGGGTACGGGCCCTGCCTTTGTGAATATAATAGTGGGCCTCGCCGGAGGCGCGGAAATTGTAATTGTTTTGTATGGGATGGATATGGTGGCCACCTCATCCTTATCTTTGATGACTACCTCTTCAGCATTTTTCTCACAGATTCTATCAAATTGCAACAAACCGTCATCCATCATATGCTGTATATGGTTCCTTAGGTTCCGACATCCTACTGGACAGATCATACAGTCTTCGCAGTCCTTTCCGCAGCCTGGGAATACCCCTCCTTCTAACAACTTGCTCTTCACGAAACTTAACGGCGTCTTCAAATCCTCTACTCTGGACACCAAGTTCAGGCCTTCCTCACTGTCAATAGCGTTCACGCCACCACCCCTACCATGGTTAGGCATGGGATTTCGCTCCACGCTTGGCGCATCCTGATTGAAATTGATAGCTTTACTATCAATAAGGTCTTGTACCTTATGTTTGAAGGCTTTACAGTTGTCAATACTGTGGCCGGGGGCGCCGGAGTGGAATTCACACCTAGCGTTGGCGTCATATCCAGGAGGTGGTTGGCCAGTTAGAGGTGCCATTGTCCTTTTCTGGACCAACTGCAGTTGAATTAAGTGTTGTAGCAACTGAGCGTATGGCATTGGCGGTGTGTCAAAGTGTCTATCCGCCACCCTTCTCCTATCCTGGAATTGTCTCGGTGCATAATTCTGTTGTTGAGGTCGTTGCTGCTGTTGTTGACGTGGTTGTTGTTGCGGAGGCTGTGTCGCCGGGATGGCAATACTGGCTACTTGTGACGGTTGCTGGTAATATGGTCGCTGCTGACGCTGATCCAGGTATCTTTTTCGGTTGTTAAAGCCGTACACTGCATTTGTTTCATTATCCTTTTTCTTCGCACCAAAAAACTTTCTTCCACCTCCAGATGAGGTCCCTTCCGCTGCTTGAATTTTCCCCATTTTTATACCGTTTTCAACTCTTTCGCCCGTGATAATCAAGTCCGAGAAGCTTCCTGACATATTGCTCACCAACTTTTCGTAGTAGATTCCGGGCAATGTGGCCACGAATAAATCGATTAGTTCTCTTTCCACCATGGGAGGTTGAACCCTAGCGGCAAGCTCTCGCCACCTTTGGGCGTATTCTTTAAAACACTCATTGCTCCTTTGGGATAGATTCTGCAACTGCACGCGGTTTGGTGCCAAGTCACTATTGTACTGGTAATGCTGGACAAAGGCCTCTGCTAAATTCTTCCAACTCCGAATATTGGCAGGTTCCAAACCCATGTACCACTCTAGAGAAGGCCCTGACAGACTATCTTGGAAGAAGTGCATAAGCAACTTCTCATCGTCAGAGTATGCCGACATCCTTCGGAAATAGGAACGGATATGCACCTTTGGACATGTCGTTCCTTTGTATTTATCGAAATCTGGCACCTTGAACTTTGGAGGAATCCTAAGTCCCGGAATCAGTCCCAGATTGGACATGTCAAGTCCCATAGTGTTCTGGTTTTCCAGAATGCTCTTCATCTTTTCTTCTATTTCATCAAACCTTCTATTAGTGTCGGATCGCAACCCTCCCCCAAGGTCTCTCATGGAGAAGATATCATCCTGTTCATCTTGGTCCCATTGAGGATTCACGCTAGTAGGTATGGCGCCTGCCACAACTGGGATGGGGATTCCAGTTTGTTCTCTTCCGCCCGGAAGGTTGACTACAGTTGGGCCACCGTTGACTTGCGAGGTTCCACCATTAACAGGAGGGGGAATAGCAGCAGCCCCTCCGTGCAAAACGCCACTTCCATCCACTTGAGCTATTAAAGGTTGAACCAATGTCCTTAACTGGTCCTGTCCATTGGCCACCCCCTGCATCATCTCCATGAATTGCGCCATCTTCTCACGAAACTCCAAAAGCTCGGCTTGAACCTGATCCATAATTCTCTGCTGATTTCCCCGCGTGTTGTAGGAGTGTTGAGAAGTCAACTTGCTCTTTCTCTCTCCCTCTCTTTCTCTCTGAAATGGCAAGCGGTGTGAGGTCGAGTTTTAGGGAATGCAAAATGATGCGCAAGTTCATGCGAATGCTCAAGAGACTTTCAAAACCTATGATTATAACCGGTATTATAGAATTGCGAATGAACAAATAATAAAGAAAACATAATTAGACCAAAAGCAAATTCTCATTAATTTAGGAAGATTCAATACAAACATTTGCTGACTATGCTGAATAACAATCCTCATTACAAGGAAAACACTAAATGACTGAAAATCAAGAGTACTAAAAACTAGAATTTCTCCTTTTGGAGACGCTCTTCAAGCTTCTTCGTCTCGAACATGAACCTCCTAACCATTTGGTCGCAGAGCTGGATGAAATGGTGAACAGAAGGGGGGATATCATTTCCTTCCAAATCTTGAATGGCGCTTTCCAACCTCCATGGGATATCTCGGATCATGAGGTTGCAATGCTCCACCAAATTGTTGTACCTAGCACGACACGTATCTAGAGTCGACTGGTAATAACAAATAGACTCCACATGGGTGTCCAGCAACTCGTTGAGCTGAGCCTCTTTCTCGAGCCACTACGCACTATTTCTTTGCAGAGCCTCAAAACGATTCCTCCACAGAAGGGTTGTTTCTTGGGCAGTTTCCAATTCTTGACATTTGTTATTCCACAGGTCAGATGTGACATATGAATCTTTCAACGCCTCCTCTTTGAGTCTTCGTTCATTTTCCACTAAGGTCAAGGCGTTTCTCAGTCGTTCTTCAAGATCCCCAATATCAGCCTCAAGATTCTCTCGTGTTTCCTTCTTTTCGGCAAAGGCTATCTCAAAGAAGTGCCATGCCCTATCACAAGAAGCTTTGGTGTCCTTTAAGCGTTGTCGGAGAGTTGTTAATGATGCATCAGCCCCTTCGTAACCCTGCTGGTACCTGACTCTCAGATCCGTTTCTAATTTTAGCTTCTTGCTACTCTCAGCCGCTTGATCCTGTTCAAACTCCACCTTTCTTTTGTACTGACCGCTTTCCACATTTGCTTGGTGGACCTCATTCTGAAGGTCCTGATTCTCCTTAGTCAATCTCTCCACTATTAGCTTCAGTTTTTCATATTCTTCTATGGATACATGAGTGGGAGCAGGAGGTGCTTCTTGCATAGAGGGCTCTAAGGGAAATGGCAACGACCTTTCAGCTACTCTAGCTAGTAACCACCGATTGTATGGCTCCTTTGCCACACAATTCTTTGCTTTTAACTCCTTCCTCCCCTTTGTATGAATCTTGCCCCAAGCCTTAGCAATCTTCCTGACAAACGCAGGGTCCTCTGATGTGGCTAGCAAAAAGAAACTCTGAACCTTCTCTGCTTCGGGCTCGCCCTCCATAGCATAGCCCAACTGACGTAATGCCATGACTGGGTTATAGTTAATACAACCGGCCCTACCGATCAAAGGTACATTACTGAATTCTCCACAACTAAAGATGATTTCCACATCATAGTACTCATGAGAGTACCAAGCAATATCACTAGCTTCCAGAGACATGATGCGTTGAGACCATTTCAATTCCTTCTTGTTTTCCACGAACGGTCCTTTCTTGGGCAAATGAGAAGCATACCACTTGTATAGTAGGTGAGAGCAGCATTGGATCATTCCCGCCTTCTTTTCACTCCTCCAATGAATAGAGTGATAAACATCGACGAGGAGTGTAGGGATGGGATTCTTTTGCATGAAGAGAACGATGGTAGTGATGTCTATGAAATTGTCCACATTTGGAAAGAGGACAATCCCATAAATCATCAGAGCAACACTTATACCGAACTTTTCCCAATCTTCATCAACCTTGTACTGAACGGCCTTTTCTAGCAGAAACTTCAATGGAAAACCCTGAACACCCCCTTTACTGGTTAGACCCTTCTTGACTTCTTCTTTGGTCATATGAAGAGCAAGAGAACTGACAGCAGGCTTTGGTTCTTCTTCCAAACCAGTATAGACAGGTTGATCCTTAATCTTAATGTTCAAAATGTGAGAATATTCTTCCAAGGTGGGAGCCAACTGGTAGTCTTGAAAAGTGAAGCATCGGAGAGGCGCATCATAAAATTGAGCCATAGCATACAAGGCCCAAGTATCAACTCTGGAGTGGAGAAGATCAAGCAATTTCCCATGTTTCCCCTGAAAGTTGATCTTGATAACTTTCGGCACGTCAATCAGAAGGTCTTGAATTGATTCCAACTTTGGTTCCCTAAACTTTATGGAATTTGTGCTTCTCTTTCTTATATCAGCCATTGAGTTCACCAATACCTGAGATAATCATAGCTTCTTAAGTCTCTTGGTATGCAAAATGATATGCAATGCAATGTTTTATGAATGCATATGATAATATTCACACATCGAGATCAAAGTCACAAATCCTGCAAGACAACATCAAAAGGTATCTTCTCCCACGAGTGGGCAATCTACTGGTGTACAAAAGGGTATTCCAAAGGCCTTTCAAGCAAAGTCCCATGTACTAACCCTCAAAAGTTTCCCATCATAACGACTACTCGTAAGACGGTAATCCTTTCAAAAGGATGAACACAGAGTTATGTTTCAGCAACCTTCGGAATAAAGGTTCTACAAAAGGTCCTCAGAATCGCGGACTCTCAAGTTGAAGATAAGAATGCCCTTACGACTACACGTAAGACATAATTATTCCAATGGAGTCTCATCTGAGCGGTGAGATTCAATCCAACTCAACGAGTCCTAAGTCTCGTAAATCAGAAAGAATCCACCTCCTAACTTAGTGTGTATGCTCGAAAGCTTCATCCTCACAAACCAAATCAAATAAACCCAACAGTTAGAAAATAAAGCATAAATAAATAAACAAGTAAAGACACAAACACGACAAACAAAATAGGCTTGGCTCGCTAGGAATGTCCCCAGCAGAGTCGCCAGCTGCCGCTACTCGAAAAATGCATCGTGCAACGACGGGGAGGCGAAAAGAAAGGACAGACAGAAGAGTCGCCACCTAACTTTATTTATCCCATGAGGGGAAAGGAAAATATTGAGAAAACCTTAAGAAAAGAAAGGATAAGATGGTCTCGCAACCATGAACGGGTTCGGAAGCCGGTTATGCGAGGGGAAGGTATTAGCACCCCTCGCATCCATCGTACTCGATGGGAACCTTTTGTTTGTCGATGTGTGAATTTATTTGCTTAAACATTATGCTATAAGAAGTGTTCCACAGGGTAAAAGAAGGGTTAGAAACAGGAAAGTTAGGAGGAAAGAGAGAACAGAGAAAAAAGAGAAAGAACAGACTCGGTAGGACTTCGCAGTCCTATGCCTACGTATTCTCAATAGACATGAGAAAGTCAGAGTCGACGTAGTTCGGGGGACTACAAATATAGGGGGAATGTGCTCGCCAAGACATCGCCATCTTGTGCCTACGTATTCTCATCTGGTATGAGAAATCAGAGCAGCCGTAGTTCGGCCTACGGTGTGTTGATGTTTTTACGGATGATGCCATCGTGTGCATTCTAGCAGTTTAGGTGTTTCGCTGCTCGCTCGTTGGAGACTTAGGCGTTACCTGTTTGCGGTAGAACGGACGTAACATATCCTTTTTGAAAGATTGATTAGTTTTCGCCACGCGAGGCAAGAAGTCACATTTGATTTGTTTGAATTGTTTTTAGGGGGCGAGTCATGTCCTCGGATAGTAACCCCTACGGGTAGTACCCAATTCTTTATCTCAAAGTTTTTGTTGTAAAAAATGTGTGGTGAACATAGCGTCTTCGTATTGAAAGACGAGTATCAAGACCACACACACTACAGTGAGTATCCTGACACTCGGAGAGGAAGGAGACTACACTCAATCCTCTCTCTTTAATCCAATACAAAGGGAACTTCGTTCTCTTATTAAAGATGCTTTTTTGATTGGTAAGTGCTTTGCGACAGAGAACCCTACGGTGAACGTCAGTACTCGGGATAGGAGAAGGCCTACGCCTAACCACTCCACGACCATTCAAGTTTTTGTTGTGAAAAGATTTGAAAATGCACTCGGTACAGGACCGAGGTTTTAGGTGACCAGGGTTGCGGGATGAAGTTGTGAAAGCGAGATGGTGGATAAAAGCGTGTCTTCGTATCGAAAGACGAGTGTCGAGACCACCCTCACTACAGTGGGCATCCCATCACTCGGAGAGGAAGAGGTCTACACCCAATCTTCTCTCTTTAATTCGATACAAAGAGAAATTAATTTTGAAAATTGTTTGACAAAGTTTTTGAATCGAGTCGGGACAAGTAATGAAGAGAGAAAAGAGGTGGTCTCAGGTCCAACATTACTTATCAATAATTTGACTGGTAATGAATTACGGAGGTCTTGTCATCGACCCAAAAGGAAATAAAATCGTGAAATGAAGCGACATATGAACTCCAAAAGAAATAATATAATAACGTAGAATAATATCCAAAAAGAATAAAACATAGATAAATACACAAAAGATTAAAAGTAAACTCCTATAAATGAAGAAAAAGAAACTAAATAAAATAAACACAGCAGCAAACAAAATAATAAAATGTAAACGTGAAATCCTTTGGGCCTCCTCGACCCATCATCCACGTTCCCAAACTGCTAATGAAACTAAAGTAAATAAAATAAAATAATAAATAAAAAAGAAAGAAAGAAAGCCAACAGGCATCATCGTGTGGACCGAGAGTCAATCTCATCAGTTTCTAACGAATCATCACCCGCTATCATCATCACATCCAGATTTCCCAGCTAGAGTTCACATATGAACGAGAAAACAAAAACAAAGTAAGATTCGCGGTGGAGAGTTCTCATTTTGGGTATGCATTTTACGGCGAGGAGAAGACAACATAGTGATGATCGTGATCACGAGAGGTTAGCAACCGATGGCATCTCAATCTTTACCTTTTCTTGCGATATCGGGTCTGTCTTTTACTCTGGTTTAATAAAAGGTTTGGGGTTGCTCTTTTAAGATGAAGATTGGGGTTTGTTTTGGGTATGAAGGTGGTGTTTCGTTTGGATTTGGCTTTGAAGGAGAAGCTGGGTTTTGGATGAAATGAAGCTGAAGCTGGGGTTACGATGAGATCACGGGTTCGATTGAAGGAGTTTGGGGATGGGTTCTGCGGCGGCTTTGAAAATCTGAGAACAGGGAGCTTCGAGGATGACGAATTTGTGGTGGTCGGAATGGTTACGTGGGGTTGGTCGGCGTATTCTTGGTGAGTGAGAGGGTGAAGCGAAAATGATGGACGGTGGCGAGTTCGGGTTTCAGAGGTTTCATGAGCTTTTCACTTCTCCTCTTTTCTTGATTTGTTTCACACTCATGGTGTTTGGTTTATTGTTGTTCAAAGGCTGTGGGTTTGATTTTCGTCTAGGCGTGTTATTACTGGGTTGAAGTTTTGTTTGGTTTGATTGTGAAATGAGAAGATGTTGATGATGGGTCTTGGGCAAGTTGGAGTTCGAAGGAGGTAGAAGGAGAAGATTGTTCAGCGGTATTGTGGAGCGGGAAATGAAAACAGTTGTTCTGTTTGAAGACAAAGGGTTGAGAAGGAGTTCAATGCTTGGGTTTGTAGGCGAGATGTTGGTGTTGCGGTTTCGTGGAGTTTGGATGTTGCTTGAATGCGAGATTGGGAGTTTGGGAATAGTGAGGTTGAGAGTTTTTGATGGATGGAGTTATGAGTTGGTGTTCGTTTAGACTCAATGCCAGGAAACAAGACAAACAAAAACAACACAGATTAAGACTATGAAGGTAGAAAGAGTGACAGAATACTTACAGAATAATACCACCAGATTGTTGATACAGAACACAGGTGAGTTCCTTCTTCAATCTCCCTTTTTTTCCAGTTCTTTGTGAGTGAAGGCAGCTGTTTTTTTTTTGTAGTCCCCTTTTCCTCTCCAAACATTAAGCCTTTATAGTGAGGTCAATTAGGTTTAGCAGACCAACTCTTGAGGCTTTGAAATCCTCTGCACCTTAGGTTTTAGGTTTGGTATGCTACTAACCTGTCCTATTACCATTTTTGTGCTAAGACTGTGGTGTTGTAATTGCCTACTGCTGCTCTGTATTTGCCATTTTCGTGAATGTGTCTCTGCTGTCTTATTTTCATGTCCCTGAATTTGTTCATTTAAATTGAAAATATCTGATATTTTTACCCTGAATTTTTACTGCTTCATTTGTGATTTTTTACTGCTTTGATTTATGCTGATGGGGCAACTTTTCAAACTGGGATTTTATCAATATTCGTATGGATGGAAGTTGATCATACTCATCTCCTTCTTCCTTGTCTGAAAGTAAAATTTCCTCCATTTCATCATCAATTCCATTTTGATTGGATACAGGGCGATGACGTAACAGGGACGAAAGAAGATGAGGCAGAGAAGGAACTTGGGCATTATTTGCTGGTCCTAGTTCTACGCCATTCTGAAACTTAAGGAGGGAGTTTACATCGCCCAGAACTTTGGTACAAATGCAAAATAACAAGAGTTGAGATCTCCAAACCTGTCCATTAGGAAGAACTTTCTCCCCCGTAATATTTCTTGGGCACTGAGGATGGTTCTCAACCAAAAGTGCAGGGCTTTCAAGTCTTGAATCTAACATTGCCTGTTGTATATACTGCTGTATTAGATTAGTACATTGAGATATATATGAATCATAATTAACAGTATATCCCTCAGGTCCTCCTGGAATAGCTGAGGAAGAATGAGTCATGACTAGGATAGTGTTGAACCAGATTGCTGCACCGAATACTTCAGTTACGAGTTTCAAAAGTGAGAGGTCACTATAACCAGAATTGATAAGATCAAGACGTTCAAAATATAAAACGATGTCTGGAGGAGATTTCCTAATGAATCTCTTCACAGACAGCATGATCCTCTTATTTCTCTTCACACTATTGGGAGATGAAGGCAGGAAACCAGGGGTATCAAATAACGTTATGTTAAGCCCGTTTACAGTTCCCACAATTTCTTGGATGCAATCAGTAGCAGGTTGAAAAGCATTAGTTGTGGCTTTTTCTTGATCAAAAATAGAGTTTATGGTAGCACTTTTACCAACTCCTGTTTTACCAAGGACAAGTATTCTGCAGGAGAACTCCAATTGGGGAATCCCAGTCGCCTCCTGATGATTTGCTATTGCTCCGGCTCTACTGCTACTAAGGTTAACTCTTTTCAGATCCAATTCTTCGGTACAAATCAAAGTTGCCAGGTGCATCCGATAAAGAACCTTTGTAACCAAGAGGTTTTCTTGCTCAGTAATGTTGGATTTATCCTAGTGTATTAGACACGTTTCTGCATATTGCTCTGAAGAATATTTATCACCATGTCTTGACTTGCATAAGTTTTAGGATTAATTTACTCTATCATGTTTGTTATTTTCAGGCTTTGATTATGAGCACAGTATGGAAGGAAACCCGGCGCGTACACGCTAACTACATGGAGGTTGAAACACTACAACGCACTTTTAGGAGGGGAATTTTGCCACAATATCAAACTTGTTGATGACATTCTGGGTCTGTTATAATGACAGGTGTTGCAGGACTTATTCTCAAACTATTGCATCTCAAGTCCATCCTCAGGAACAGAGTAATCACATGCAGCAAAGCTTCTCTTTTTTTTGACATTGCTGAACAAATTCTTGATCTGACTCAGAAAAAAAAGGGATTTAAATTTTGGTGATCACAAAGATGTTGTGAGGAGTGAAACCAAGGAGATAAGTTCTGCCCCAATGAAGTTAAAGACCAAAAGTCAAGTAAAGGAGGAAAAGGAACAATTTGGCTGGGATAGTTTACGAAGAAAAGCACAAGATAAGGCTGAGAAAAGAGAAAAGACAGAAGACACCGTGGATTCCTTAGACTGGGATGCCGTGAGATGTGCAGATGTCGGTGACATTGCTAATACCATCAAAGAACGAAGCATGAACAACAGGCTTGCCGAGCGTATTCAGGTAAAATGAAACTTCGATGAAATGCTATTAGTCACTTTCTGGACAGAATAAACTTATTGATGCAGCCCATTTTACATGATTTATCTGGCAGGAAATTCTGAAGAGACTGGTTGATGATCACGGAAGCATTGACCTCGAGTGGCTGAGAGACGTTCCACCTGTAGTCATGAGTCAGCTGCAGTTGCCTTTGCTGGGAGCACAACCAAGTGGACGAAATTCCCGAAACAGAAGTGAGCGGACAACCGGCAAGAAGGTGAAATGTCAAAGGCTCTGGTTGCTTTGAATCCAGAGGCTGCCTCCATTCCTTTGAAATTTTCGCGCGTGGATACCGAAAGCCTTTGGTCAGGTTTGATTCTTTGTAGTTTATTGCTTTCGTATTGATTGTGGCTCGTTTCATGTATTTAACTTACGCTTGTTATGCGTTGTTTCAAGGAGTGAAGAGGATGCGGCTTGCAGAGGATCCTTCGAGGCATGAAGGATTGGTAAATGAGAAAAAGCTTCTTGCAGCAGGCATTAAAGTTGACAATGCAATCCCTCCTGCAGTTGAATCAGTTTGACAGCATATCAATTGTATATCATACTTAATATATGCATCTTAAACAGCCGTTGGGATCAATATTAACTTTCTGTTGGATTCTGTCACACAGGGTAACTTGGTACAAATTCCAACTTTCATCCACTATGCAGCAGCTCGGGAAAGCAACGGTAAATGCTTCGGATAACGACTTTTTCCACTTAAAATTCTCCAATGAAATCATTCATAAATCCATATGTACATAACCCCTTCTTTTGTGCTTCATGATGATTAGTTCAGACAGAGGGAATGGGTATAGTATCTGCTCCAGCAGAAACCGACGTCCGTAGAGCCACATATATTTGACAGAAATCTTCACGACAAAACCAACTTCTTTGAGAAGCTCTTTCAATTTACATAGGCCAAGGTCCCGCAAACAACCAGCATGATACTTCTTCTCGCACTGATCACCAATTATTGTTGTTTGGGTCATCAAAAATTATCAACACTGAAATCATTTTCCCTCTTTCATCATCAGTATTATCTTTACAATCTAGACAATGCCAACCACTAGCTGGTGCAGCGTGTAAGCCCAAGCAGGTTGCATGAAGGGCCCTAGGTCATCCATTGTAAAGGATCAAATCTCTTCCATCTCCACATATTGCACATATATCTCCTGTGGTAAGGTTTTGACCATTTGCCAAAGAGAGCTATATCATGAACTGTTAAATCGTTGGAAGTATATATATGTGGCGATAAGGTTGACGTTTAGCTACCATTCCAGCATGGGCTTCAAACTGTGAAGGGCTTATCTCTATATCACAACGACTGCAGACTATACCACTTCCTTGTTCGTAACCTCCAAATGAACTCCGTCTTTTGACATGGTAAGCCAACTCGGCATCATCTGGTAGGCCATGAGGCAGAAAAAGTAACTTGACCAAATTATTTGTGTGTCCAAGGTACGAGTTTGATGAACACAGTTTGAGAAACGACTCTCAACCAAAGGACACAAGTTTTTTTTTATAATTAAATCCTGCTATGAAATTTTTCTGTCAACTAATCACAGCCTATTTTCCATTGATCTTCTCACTGTTTGGTAGGTAGCAGGCAAATAATAAGTGTTGGTTTCTCTTTCATCTTCATCGTATGCAACCTCTTCATATCCAAACTCTGTTCCAGTATCATATATGGAGGTTTCCACTTCTGAATTTGTTGAGGTAAAAATCATATAATTGAAAACTAACTAAGAACTATATATATACTCTTCAAACATACTCTTGACACTCTCTTCTTATCAGGAATGAAACCCAAGATCTCTAGGATTTCATGCTAAAGTATAGAGGTGTACAAGTTGGCAAAGGTAGCTGTTGTTGTACGGTTTGATTTGCAGCTGAAAACAACTCGCGTGGGGTCCTTTGTGCCCCTTTTTTTTTGTGAAATATTTGTAATGAAGTTCTTCAATGCCTTGTAGTTTGCTGATTTTGCTATGTAATCTCCCTCTCAATTCTGTTGTGAACGAATTATTACCTTGAAGATATGAACTTTTCTAATCAAACATGAATCCTGAGGCAAGCATGAGTCACTCCTCTTTTAAAGCATGAATTGTCATAATTTGCACAAATTTAAAATAAATCAAACCATGACTTATCTCGCTTAATTCTCATAACCTCAATACTTATCTAAGGATGTGGCTCCAAGAATATTGGAACACCAAATCAAAGATATTCCAAAAATCTCTTAAAACGATTAACCATGCCTTGAAAGGAATCAAACCTATCACTTGAACCAATCATCTCTAATCCTCAATCATGAAATAAAATTTGCCAGACCAAGATCAAGTCAAACCTGACTGATTTCCAGCCTTTACCGGGCCCACACATTGATACACTCATCCCTTAAATGAACCTTAATGATTACCACATACCACTGTCCTGCTAGCCTAAAAAAACAACTCATTTCCCTTCGACCCTGCCTTGTGACATCTTGAGTTTGGGGCAATAAGCAGAAACAACGTATCTTTTGATTTTTCTGCCCCTGACAACCATATATGCTTATCTGTTTGTCTTCAAGGACTTTGACTTGTCTCTGATAAAGGTAACCACTTAGTGACTTGAATATAACCTCCTTGATCAGGTTAAAAACCATTGGTAATTTTTGTTAGACACACATTTCTTGATCCCCTGTGAAATGCAAAGTGTTATGCAATGCAATGCTTACGTATGTGCTGATGCAATAAAATAAAACATAAGCCAGAGAGGTCGGTCAAATTTTGGGGTACAACAATCATGCTTATGGGTCTACAACTTCTGATGAAGATGGGATTTCTGGGTCTGAGGAAGAAGATTGATAATGCTTGGTTATGGTGTTCTTTGGTTTATGGATTATTTTGTTTGTTGTTTCAGAATTTGTTCTCCTTGGACTTAATGTGCTTTTGACTTGTACTTTGTGGGTTCTCACTGTACCCTTAACTCTATTTGGTTTTGTTTAATTGCTCTATGATATTGTGTTTCCCTTAGTATGTTTTTCCTAATGTATGGCTAAAAGGGGGAGAAAGAGTTGTTGCTACTGAGTATTGAGGAGTTGTTGATTATGTTGTTGAGGGGGAGTTTTGCCTTTTGCTTACACCTTGTTTTGAAGGGGAGGGAGATTTTTTTTCCTAATGTACGGTTTTTGTTTTGGTTTGACTATTGCATCTTTGTGCAACTTTTTTCGCTGTTGTTATTAGAGTTTTAGTCGTTCAAATATGCGTGGAAATCTTTCGTATTCAAAAGAGTTTTTGATGCATAATTCGTGGAGTAATTGTGAAATCTTTTATGCTATTTTTTGAAGAAAATCTTGAGAAGATTTGGAATGTGATCTGATTTGATTTGATCAAATCTGTTTTGGTTCTTTTTCCTTGATATTTATTATGAGAATATTTGAAGAACTATTTGATTTGAATTTATCAAATCAGAAGTTGTTTTTTCTAAAGCCCAAGCCCGTTTCAAGTGTTACTATATAAAGTATACACAATCCTATTTATAAGATTAGAGAATCTAGAGTTTATTTAGTGCATTGCGTAAGGTATAAGCTTTTAGCTTCGTTGTTATTGTTATTTGTGAGTCATTCACTCATCACCTTGATGTGTGAATTGGACTGAGTTTTTATGTTGTAAGTTGTTCACTCAAAGCTTGTAAGCAATAGTATATTGTTATTGATTGAATCTTTTAATCAAGATCAAGTATTGTCTTTGAAGAGTGTCTTCTACGTTTTATTCATTTGTTGTTATCACTACTGTGATTGAGGGGGAGTGAGAGGTGTCTCATATCTAAGGTGTTTTAGATAGAAATGGCAAGGGTAGAGATTAGGTGTGAAGATTATAAACTAGAGAGAGTTTACTGTGTATCTTCAAACTAATTCTATTTAGTGAATTTCCTTCCTGGCTTGGTAGCCCCCGGATGTAGGTGTGTTTGCACCGAACTGGGTTAACAATTGCTTGTGTCTTTTTACTATTGTTACAGCCTTTTTATCTTGTTCATATATTGGTGATTGTTCAGATATTACTGTCGTGACATCTCCTTCGACATGTCATATCTGATACAAGAATTTCAAGTTTTTCAAACAAAGATCAAACGATGGTCCAAAAAGTAAGAAGTCATCCATAAACACCTCAATTTACTTTTCAATCAAGTCCAAAAATATTGCTTGCATACACTGTTGAAAATTGGCTGGCGCATTACGTAACCCGAACAACATCCTCCTATAAGTGAAAATTCCAAAAGGGCTAGAGAAAGAAATTTTCTCATGGTCCTCCAGGTTCATAATAATTTGATTGTAACCCGAATAACCATCCAAAAAAAATAATAGAATTCTTGACCAGAAAGTCTCTCGGGCATTTGATCCTTGAACGGAAGAGGGAAATAGTCTTTCCTCGTAGCTTGATTTAGCCTACGGTAACCATTGCACATTCTCTATCTGGTCACGGTTCTTGTAAGAATCAACTTATTCTTCTCATTTCGGATAACTATCATCCCTCATTTCTTTGGTACCACTTGCACTGGTCTAACCCATGGACTATCGGAAATCGGGTAAATCATTCCGGCGTGCAACATTTTCACCACTTATTTCATGGTAAGATTCAAGCGATGTTGAGGTTGAACTACCGGTTTGAAATCATCTTCCATGAATATCTGATGCATACAATAGAAAGGACTTATTCCTTTTAAATCGGAAAGAGTCCACCATATAGTTTCTTGATTCTTTTTCAACATACAAATCAATTTGTCCTCTTCGGTTTTGGTTAGCTCCTTGCTTATGATTGCCAGTTATGCCCCTCATCATCAAGAAACACATATTTAAGGTGAGAGGGAAATAACTTTAATTCAAGCTTGATTTCTTCATTATTTTCCTTTTTCCAAATTTCCACCCTTTCTTTCAAGGGAGGAATCTTATCCAATTCTTCAAGTTCTCGCAAACACTTTTCGATTTCTTTTTCTTCATTCTCATTGACACTTTGAATAGAATTTTTAAAAACTTTTTGTAATGGGGTAGGAACTTGTAGTTTCCTTGTTACTTCTTCAATCACCTCTTCCATTGCATCGATTCTAAAATAATCACCTTTGTCTTTCGAATGTTTCATGGCTTCAAATAGATTTAAAAAAATCTCATCATCTTAAACTCTCACTTTCATGAGACCATCATCCATATCAATGGCCATTCTAGCGGTCTTCATAAAAGGTCTTCCAAGAATCAAGGGAGCATCTTCATCTTCTTCCATATCAATTACCACAAAGTTGATAAGAAACTAGAATTTGTCTACCTTAACCAACACATCTTCCGCTACACCGTGAGGACGGGTAGTGGATTTATCGGCTAGTTGAAATGTCATTTGAGTAGATCTCAACTCCATATGTCCCAACCTTTTCACAATGGACAATGATATCAAATTGATACTAGAACCTAAATCAATTAACCCATTGCCAACATAAATATTTTCTATTGTAACCGGCAAAGTAACTCGACCCAGATCACTTTCTTTTTGCGGAAGAGTCTGATGAAAGATCATGCTACAACTAGCATCAACCATGATTGTTTCATGATCAGTGTACCTTTTCTTCTTGGTGAGAATATCCTTCATGAATTTTACATATTTTGGCATTTTCTCCAATGCCTCGAAAAATGGAATATTAATTTGCAATTGTTTAAAATATTCAAAAAATCGAGCATAGTGTCTCGCATTATCTTTCTTCGACGGAGCATGAGGATAAGGAAATTTTTGAATCAGAATAGTACTATGTGGGCTGGGATATCTGGTTGAGAAATTTGTGGTTGACTGGGTGAAAGGATTTCAGCAGAATGAGCTTGCTGAGGGATGTTGAATGAAGGTGTTGATGGTACAGATGATGTAGGTTCATAGGGGATTGGAGATGTTGGGTGAACAGAAGTTGTGTGTTGATCAGATGGTGTGTCTTGGATTATTGGAGAGGGGGGGATTATTTGTGGTTTCTGGTGTAGAGTCAGATGCAAGGGGACATATAATGTTGTGTTGGATGTTGTGTGAGGTGGAGAGGGAGAAGATGTTGGAACAATTGTTACAGATTTAAGAATAAGAGATAAAATTTTAGAAGGTATACCTGACCTCTTCAGACGCTTAGTCTTTACAGAAGAGTCACCCTCAGATGATTTTCTCTTGGTGCTTCTGGAACCTTCTTCTGAAGTCTTTCTTTTCTTCCTTCTCCTTGGAGTGATTAGTTCTAGAGCTGGCTCATTTACTATTTTCAAAATATCTGCAGGCATTGGAGTGTCATCTGTTGCACCCTAAAATTTGACCAACCGGTTCTCCTATCTGACTCATGGTTTAATTTCATATTCACAATCAGACAGATGATTTTTGTGCGCAAGCAGGGGATATCAGAGTTTACAGCTTGATTTTTGTCTATCAGATATGGCAGACCCAGTCCAGATTGCCAGGGTTTTATTTTCAGGAAATTGTGCGCTCCTCGGTGATTTTTCAGTGATTTTGGGGATATTCTGATGCCCGGGGATCTCCGTTCGATTCGATCTGGTCTCGTGCGCTTTTATGGGGGTCATTTGTGCATTCATCTGCATTTTTAGGGTTTAATAGGCTTTTGTGAATTTTTAACAGGCTTTATAGAATTTTTCTGGAATTTAAATAGGGTTTTTGTATTTTTTAATGGCTTAATTCTCTTTTTAGGATTTTATAGATTTTTTAAATAGATTTTTAGAATTTTAAATAAGATTTTAAATGGTTTTATCTTTTTAGAATAATATAGCTTTTTCTTTTAATAATAGTTTAGAATTTTGTAGGTTTTTTTAAATAGGTTTAATTGCTTTTTAAATCATTTTTAGAATTTTATATAGATTTTTAAATAGGTTTAATAGTTTTTTAGAGAATATAGAAAATAATATAGTTTCTTTTATTGATAATAGGATTTTAATAGATATTAAATGATAATAGGATTTTAATAGATATTAAATGATATTAGAATCTTAATAGAGAATTAGTAGGAGTTTAGAATTAATTAGAGCATTAATCTTCTTTTTAGATTTAATTAGGTTAATTGTTGTTTTAGATTTAATTAGATTGATTTAGAGTTAATTAGATCTTAACTAGATTTTTAGATTTAACTAGTGTAATATAGAATTAATTAGACTTTTAATCTTTTTTAGAGTTTAATTAGGTTAATTGTCTTTTTTAGATTTTATTAGGATTAATCATTAGATTAATTAGGAAATTAGATATAATTAGGTTTTATTGTTTTTTATTCAGTTTTTACAGATTTTGTTTGGTCAATTTCGTGGGCCAGAGTCCAATGTTTGAGGCCCATGCATTTGTTTGTCCAAAGAATTCAGCCAAAGTCCAAAAAAAAGGGGTCCAGATGCAGCCAATTCGTTCAGCAAGTTTCTGGAAGATTCCAGCACTTTCAGTGCCTTAAATAGGGGGAGCCACGTGTTGAAGCGAGAAGGGTCCCACGCGTTCCACAGGAATCACGCCACCACTCACTCAGAATCCTCCCAGACTCCTCCACGCGTCCACAGGTGTCCCCACCCCCCTCTCTCTCTCTGCGCATGTACACCACGTGTCTCCCTCACATCCCTCACCGGAGATTCACCAGAACGCCACCGGCGGCCATGCATCAGCCGTAGCCCCCACCGCCGGCCACCGCCAACAGACTCCGGCCACCGGAATCTGCAAACACCAGGAAATCACCAGATCATCTCCTTCTTCCTCCGATCGTCCCTCCGTCACCTTCATCATCGCCGCCGGAATCATCATCCGCCATCAATTGTTTTTCCAGAAATCCACCTTCATCATTCGTCCGCCTCCAACAAAATTTCCAGAACGCTAAACCTTCAAACCTTCATACAACAAACTTTTCCAGAAATCATCTCAGACGTTCATCCTCTTCAAGCAAAATCTCCAGAACGCCATCTCCAGAACGCCTTCAATCTTCTTCCGTTTCCAGATCGTGAGAGCTCGTCTTCTTCTCCAAAGATCTTCGTTCCTCCGAGAACGTTGTTACGTATAATTTCTCAGATAGCCTTCAAGATTTCCAGAATCTCGTCGAATTCCTCAACGAGCTTCAAGTGCCATTCGCCTTTCCAGGTTCCTAACTTCTTCCCTTGCATGTGTGTGTTGTAGATACAGTTCCTGAGATGCTTAGGTTAGGGTTTCTGGCTTTGTTGAGTTTTGTTAATGGCATGATGGTGATTAGGGTTTGTTTGTGAAGATTTGACTAAAAATGTGTTTAAGGCTGAGAGGATTTGCAGAGAGGAGATAGAGTGAGGGAGATGAACGAGAGGGAGCGGCTAGGGTAAATTGGTGAACAGTACCAGAGAGAGGTTAGGAGGAAGGTGGTTTTGATTAGGTTTTTGTTTGGATTAGGGTTGGCTACTGGGCTTAGGCCCAAGCGCGTCTTCTGAACGCCCCCCTCAATTGATCATTCCCCCCTGGCTGTGAGAGACCTGAGTGAATTGGAGTTGGGCCTTAGGCCCTTATTGTTTTTCACACCCCCCTGGGCGTAGCCCATAATGAAAAATAACTGAGAAATTACTAAGTCAGCACCCCCCTGCGCCCAGATCAGCTTTTTTTTGTTTTTTCTGGATAATCAAACTTGGGCCCTGCGCCCTCTGCTAGTTGCACCCCCAGAATATGGGCCCAGTGTAGAATAACTAGAATCTGTTGCTGTTTAAACCCCCTCCATTTTACTTTCTTTTATTTTTGTTTTTTCTTTTATATTTTCATATTAAAAATTCATAATAAATTGTAAATAAATGTTTTTTTAATAATTCTTTTTTCATCCATTTCATAAAAAATGTTAAGAAAATTAAATCAAAATAAAAATGGCATTTTATTTTTATTTCCTATTTTTGTGCATATTTTCCATTTTTAATTGATTGCTTTTTATATTTTAATGCATGCATATCATTAGAAAATTAATAAAAAATAGTAGATTGAGTCAAATAATTCCGTTCTTTTTTCTGTAGACTCGTAAGTCAGTGTAGAATTTTATAGTATAAAAACATTAGCTCAATCATGCATTTTCATTCTAATTGCATTTTTTCACTATTATTGATGTTGAATAATTGGTCTGTTGATATATCTGTGTTGCTGAGTTTAATTCTTTCATCTGGTGTTGAATTTTATTTTGATTTTTTAGTATGTTATCCTAGAGCCATGTAGGTCTCCCATTAGATTTTTGTTAGATTTTTGTAGGATATTCTGATAGGATTTGTCTGAGCCTGAAGATAGGAGAAGTCTTGGTGACTTCTGACTTTGAAGTTCAACTGCGGTTGAACTTCAGAGATAGTCTCCTGTGGTTTGTTGGCCTGTGGATTCTTCTTGAAGGTGGGAGCTGATTGAGGTCCTGTTGGAGCTTGCAGAGATGCAGTGGATTGAGGCTTAGTCTAGGAGCTTGTTGTCTGTTTGTGAGGGTCGAGATCCTGGAGTTTGAAGGGAGTTTATGGTACTTTCCTGAGGAAGGCACTATGAATGACCTTCATTCTTTCTTCTCACCTCTTTCGTAAGTATCCAATGATGTCGGAGCCGACTTGTGAGTTTAATTCCTCCTGAGGAGGAATGTAAACTGATCACATGTTGTTGAGCCACATGGGATACGATTCCTAAGTGGAAGCCTCCTAGTACTTTCCTGAGGAAGGTCCTATGGGTCTATTCACTTAGTTCCAGTAGTTTGTCTAGGATTTCGTAAGTATCCAGTGATGTAGGAGCCAACTTGTGAGTTTAATTCCTCCTGAGGAGGAATGTAAACTGATCACAGTTGTTGAGCCACGTAGGATACGATTCCTAAGTGTCAGCCTCCTAGTACTTTCCTGAGGAAAGTCCTATGAGTCTGCTCACTTAGTTCCCTTAGTGCATATAGGTTCTTTCCCAAATATCCAGTGACGCCGGAGCCTTCATGTGAGTTTAATCTCTCCTGAGGAGGGATGTAAACTGATCACAGTTGTCGAGCCGCATAGGATATGACTCCTGAGTAGTAATCTCCTGGTACTTTCCTGAGGAAAGCACTATGAGCTTGCCTGCTTAGCTTCCTTTCTCTGGTAAGCTTGTTCTGAAGCTTGGAGAATGGGATTGATTCCTCTTGCCTAGGAGTTTGTTTAGATCCCTGCTTAGGGTTTTGGATTAGATTTGTTGCTTAGATCTTTGCTTAAGGTGCTGTGTAGAGTTTTGTTTAGAGCTAGGTTAGGAGCTTGTTTCAGGTTTGTTTGAGGCCCTGCTCAGGGTTAGTCTCTTTGTATTGTTTGACTTGTGTGATGTTATGTTGCATTAGACTTAGGTGTTCATCTAGATAGTTCTGAATAGGTGCATCTTAGAAGTAGACTTTGTGTGCATGAGAAGTTGAGGTGGTCCTCCTTCTGCTTGTTTGTTATTGCGTGGCTTTGCTTGTTGGTATTTGGTAGAGCTGAGCTCCCTTGCCTCTGTGCCTTGTTTGTCTAGTTGTTGCATTCATGCATATTTTTCAGTATTCATTTACGTTGCAGTTTCTTGTTTGTGGTTTAATCCTGTTGCCATGATCCCTTAGGAGCTCTGACTTCTCCGCTGCGGAGTTGTTATGATAGACATTAGGATGGTCAACCAGGTGTGATAGCAGTAGGTAGATTCCCTTGTTTCTCAGATATAGTTCTAGGGTTTCCCTTTCCTTTCTGTAGGAGCTTTTGAGTAGCTTGATCCGTAGTTAGCTGAACTACAGCTGCTCTGATTCTTCGTTCCAGACGAAGATATGTAGGCATAGGATGCGATATCCTAGCGAGCACACTAACGACTAACCTTTGTTCTCTCGCGGCTGTGCGATCGAGACTTTCCCGCTAACGACTAATTGTTATCCCTTTCTCTTGCCCGAGTGCAGTTGAGACCAGATCGTATTTGTAGGTTCCCGAGCCTTAGAGACCAGTTTGTTTTCTCACTGCTGTGTGAGAACCCCTGTGTACCCGTAGTTAGCCGAACTACGTTTGCTCTGATCTTTCATTCCCGATGAAAGTACG
The DNA here is from genome assembly GCA_963859935.3 of Lathyrus sativus. Lineage (NCBI taxonomy): Eukaryota > Viridiplantae > Streptophyta > Magnoliopsida > Fabales > Fabaceae > Lathyrus > Lathyrus sativus. Next base: position 55,389,414 of record OZ012735.1, on the reverse strand, counting down.
TAGGCACAGGACGCGATGTCCTGGCGAGCAACCTTTCCCCCGTTAGACGTAGGAAGTCGAACTACGTTGACTCTGACTTTCCCATTGCACGAGGGAATACGTAGGCCCAGAACACCGTATGTTCTGTCGAGTCCTGTCCTTTTATTTTCTTTTCAGACCAGCCATTAGCGTAGATAGATAACACACCCTTTTACCTATAAACACCAAGCGTGGATCCCATCGAGTACGATGGACGTGAGGGGTGCTAATACCTTCCCCTTGCGTAACCGACTCCCGAATCCAGGTTTTGGTTGCGATGACCATACCTTTTCCCGTCTTCGCGAGGTTTACTTCGAGCGTTTCCTTTCCCGCTCTGAGGGATAAATAACGCACGGTGGCGACTCTCCTGTCAAGCCGGCGCCGATTTTCGCAGTAGCGACAGCTGGCGACTCTGCTGGGGACCTATAGCATCTAGGGACTTTTCCCATCCCTTATGCTGGGACCGTTTCCCATCCCCTACGCGAGTCAATCCTAGCGCTTGGATGTTTATTTGTTGGGTGTTGTGCATATTGTGTTTTACTTTTCTGCACTTTACTTTTCTGTACCTTTACCTTTCCGCATTTATTTTCCAGCATTATATTATCATGATTATTGCTGTGGGCAAAGGGAGGTTACTGTGAGTGAAAAGCCGGACCTGGGCTTGAGTACACACCTAGATATAGTTGTGGAGAAGTAGTAGACGAACCTGTCTGCTGAGCAGGCACAGTTCCCTACGAAAATCTGCGCTCAGACGAGATTCTTGCAGAGGTGCTCCTTTCCGGTCCTGAGGATCTGAGAGGAGTCCAGACGTAAGGGTTGTCGACTCTGGGGACTGATCATTTGGAAGTCAGCTAAGTGAGGCCTCTTCATGACTTGATGATGCCACTCCTTCTGGGAATCGTATCGTCACTCATGAAAGTCTGTGACGCTGACAACCGCATAGGATGTCGTACCTTTGTCCGTGGATTAGGTTTATCCTACCTGTGAGAGGGACTGGGTTATTGCAGGAAAACTGGCCTTCAGAAACCATGATTCAGTACTTTTATCAGATGGTATTCTTGATTCATCTCCAGGTGTGTTGTCTGGGTTAGATGGGTTTCTTATCTGAGGTTGAGGCTATTATCAGATGGTATTCTCGTCAGATACAGAGGTTCAGATGGTTTTCTTACCAGGGGATTGATATTTTGAGTATCAGATGATAGTTAGTGGCATGAGGTTCTGGTGACCGTGATGGTTTTCTGTTCTTGATCACAGAGATATTCCTCTTCAGGCTACAGCATAGCCCTATGTTCGCAGATTGCATTATTTATCATATTGCATCATTGCATTACCAACTGCATTTAACTAACGTGTGTGTATTGCAGGTATATATTTTCCCTTCCAGTTCTGGTGTTTGTTCTTAGCAAGACATGGAAAACCTGAAGAGAGTATTGCCCTATAAGTTTCCGTCGCCGAATATCAGTCTATTGTTAGAATTGATGGCTATTGCTAAGAAGAGAGGAATGGGTGACTTCAGAAAGAGATATGGGAGGATTCTGACCTACGTTTATCAGCCATCTGTTTACGAGACCAGCGGCATCTACACTTTGTTACAGTTTTACGACACGGAGCTCAGGTGTTTTGTATTTCCCGACTTCGTTTTGGCTCCTACCCTGGAGGAGTACTCTGCACTTCTGGATATACCGATCCGTGATCAGACGCCTTTTTATCGTCCGGACGCTGAGCCTAAGCTGGCTGAGCTTTCTGCCATCCTGTGTTTGAAAGAGTCTGAGTTGTCTGGGAAGATGATCAGAAGAGGAGACGTATGGGGATTTCCGTTGGATGTCTTAGTGGATAAGGCTCGAGAATATGCCCAGAAGGGTAAATGGGATGTTTTTGACGTTATCCTTGCTGTATGTGTGTATGGCATCGTGTTGTTCCCGAATATTCCTGATTTCGTTGATTCAGATGCCTTCTATATTTTGGCTGCGGGAAACCCAGTTCCTACTTTGCTGGGAGATATCCACCATTCAACTCATTACCAGAATGAAAAGAGACGAGGAAGGAATGTGTCTTGCTGTGTCCCTCTCCTATGCAGGTGGTTCACCAGTCATTTGCCTAAGTCAGGTCCTTTTGTCACGTCTATCAATTCTCTAGGATGGCCCGAGCGCTTAATGGGATTAACTGCTGAGAACGTGGTATGGACCAATAAAGAGGTATTTGGAGCTGAAGTCATACTCAAAGGCGAAGGATTCCCGAATGTTCCGTTAATCGGAAGGAAAGGTTGTGTCAACTATAACCCTTCCTTATTGATCAAGCAATTTGGGTACATACCTCAAGGAGCGCCAAAGCCCGAGGAGATACAGGAATCTCTGTATCTCACCGGGGCAATTGGGAAAGAGATGCTGACTAAACTTGAGAAAGCCTGGAAAAACTTGCACAAGAGAGGGAAGCTTTCAGGTAGCAGAGGGGATACTCGAGGTCCTAGCCCATATGAAGAATGGATTCGTGAGCGAGCTGTGAAGTTCCTTATGCCGTATCCAGCAGTTCAGCCATTGCATCCTCCTCCGGTAGAAGAACCTACCACTGTGGACATTCAGGTTTACAAGCAGTTGATGGCGGAGAAAGAAGAGCTGGCAAAGGCTAAGGAGGCTTTAGAGCAGGAGAATGCCCAGCTTCGGCATGAAAATATTGAAACAGGATATATTTCTAAGCAACAGGCTGAAACTCTGAAGCATCTGAAGACTACGCTATTGGAATTGACTGAAACCAAGAAGCGTTTAGAGTTAGATGTCGACTCAGTTAGTAGTGTGTTGGCCACCAAGAAGCAAGAGCTGGAAAGGGCCTACACAAAGCTAGCCAAGTTCAGAGAACACTGGGATCTCACTATGACCAAGCGCAAGGAGCGAGAAGGAGAGCTGAAGACACAGATTGCTCAGTTAGAAGAACAGGTCAAAGTGAAGAACGAAGAGCTTGAAGAAGAAGCCTGTCGCCGATACGAGGCCGAGCGCAAGTTGACAGATGCCATGAAGAACTTGGAAGATTTCCAGCATAGAGCAGATGCCAAGAGACCCAAACCTGGGGATGGTGCTAATGATAAAGCTTGGGAAGACTTTGTCAGAGACATCCAGGGGACAGTCAGGAAGAGGGATCGACTGATAGAAGGTTTGATTTATCAACCAGATCACGCAGAGACAAAGAAGATGGTCGAGGACTTCCGCAACCGTACCCGTATTTGATTTCTCTTGTATTCTGTATGTTGAGATCACCACCAGGCATGTTGGCTGGGATCTTCTTTGTCATATCAGCTGTATGGAGCATAGTTGTGTAACTTCTGAACAAGACTGTTATTCTAATCAATATATGAGGGATTTTTCCAAATATTGCCTCTATGGTTTATCTCGTCTTGCTACCACTGACACCGGAATTGGAGGGAAAATATCTCCAATGCACACATGCACGTTAGCATTTTTGTATTTCTGTTTGCATAAATCATATTGCATAGCATTTCTCTAGCAGGTCAGAGCACTTATCCAACCTTTGTTTTCACCAGAAAGTGATTCTCGGGGAATTGTTTGCGGCAAGAGTGGAGTGTTGAAAACGACCAAGGGGCTGAAGCAAATTTGAGCAGAATCAAGCAGTGTAGTCAGTTACAGGTAATTGGTGGCTATGTCTGAAGGCGATTTCCAGGCTCCTAACACCTTAGCAGGGTTTACTATGGCGTCCAACCATCAGTATGATTTTATGGAAGACTTCCCGCAAGCAAACAATCTTACTGCAGACCAAGTTGTGCAGCCAACCGTTGAGAACAGAGATCGGCATGAACAGTTTGTTGCCCGAAATGAATGCTATCCTCCCGTTAACAATCAATGTGTTGCTCTCCCTGTGATGAATTACCAGAGAGATATTCCGGTGACCGGGTTAGTAGATCCAAGAGCTCTTGACTATGGTAGAAGAGTCCGAGTGTTGGAAGAACAAATGAAAGCCTTGGAAGCGAAAGATGCTGTTAACCTGGATGCTGTAGCCATGTGTTTGGTTCCCGACCTCGTGTTGCCGTACAAGTTCAAAATGCCGGAATTTGAAAAATACACAGGAGATAGCTGTCCAAAGCTGCATTTGATGATGTTCTGTCGGAGGATGACTTCGTTTGTGCGAAATGACAAATTGATGATCCATTGCTTCCAGTATAGCCTGACTGGGACATCCCTGAGATGGTATGTGCAATTAGAGAGTAATCAGATTCGATCATGGGTGGATTTAGCCAGAGCTTTCATAAAGCAATATGATTACAACTTGGATTTGACTCCTAGTCTCGTAGATCTGCAAGAATTGTCTCAAGCGGAGAATGAATCATTCAGAGCGTATTTGCGAAGGTGGAAAGAATTGTCTGCTAGTGTTCGACCACCGCTTCCGGAAAGAGAACTGGTTGACATCTTCTTGGGTACTCTGAAAGGCCATTATTTTGACAAATTGTTCAGTTGCACAAGCTTTGTGGGCCTAATGAGGCTGGGAGAGATTGTTGAGAGGGGACTCAGGAGTGGAAAGTTTCGAGGAGTTCCTTACGTCCCAGTTGATAAGATTGAGTCAGTTGTCAGTTCTCAAGAAAAGTGGGAAGGAGATGATGCCACCTCAGAATCTCTAGCATCTCAGGATCAGTTTTCAGACACTTCAAGTCAACGATCATCCTATCGCCGATCGCGTCAGCGTGCTCCACGAAGACCAAGGAAGCCTGAAAGGCAGTTTACTCAGCTACCGGTGTCGTACAGCCAGTTGTTGCCAGATCTGGTCAGAAGTAGATTGATAGTGCCGAAAGAGACTAAGCCGGTGATTCCACCGTATCCTCCAGGTTTTGATGCCAGCGCCCGCTGTGAGTACCACGCTGGGGCACAGGGGCATTCAACGAATGATTGTAAAGTGCTTAGAAGTCAGATTCAAGATCTGTTAGACTCTAACCGTATTTGCATCACGCCTCAGGGTTGTGTTCAGATTAATGATTTTCCATCTTCCAGTTGTGGGGGTTCGTCAGTTAATATCATGGAAGACTCCGCAGGAAGTGTGTGCTCCGAGGATTGTCAATCAGAGAGTTCAGTTGAATATGGGGAAAGTTTCTAGAAGTTTCTATGCCGGGTGTCGCATCTGTTTCTCTGCCTAACCCGTTTAGCTTTTGTGCATCAGTATTTGTCGACCACCACCAGGATTGTTGGCTGGGGTCGTTATATTCAGACTCAGTTGTGCTTACTTGCTGATTTTGTTGGTTGTACATGTGTGGGAGATATTCGTCTGTGTGTTTATAGTTTGAGTTTCTCTTTGTCGCGTTATGAATGTGTGTTTGTTTGCTACGCATTGCATTATTTTTTAACAGGTATATCAGAACCGTGGGTCTTATTTCTTCAGCATCCAGTTTGTTGCAGGAATTCCTTCAGAGATATGGAACAGAATCAGGTTGAATTGATCGAAGTCCAAAGCCAGCTGGGGCAGATGATGAGAGACATGCAAGAGATGCGTCTAGAGCAGAAGATTCTCAAAGAGGAGAACAGTCAGCTGAAGACCCAAATGAGTTTGATCATGGAGGTAGTCAAGAATGTGCTTAGGAAAGAAGACGATCAGCTATTCGAAGCCGCAATGAAGAAGCTCGCGCCACCTGTGCAAGTGGAACCTGAGCAGCAGCAACAGAAGATACATCCGGTTCAGCGGAAGATCCAAGAAGGAAAGCCAAGGAGAATATTTGAGGCACCGCCTATGACATATGCGGAACTCTTGCAGATCTTATTGAGGTTTAATCTGGTTGAAAAGAGAACGTTGGCACCACCAACGAGGGCATTTCCTCAAGGGTACGATGCCAGTAAGCAATGTGAATTTCATTCTGGGGGATTCGGACATGACATCGAGGGTTGTCATGCTTTTAAGCACAATGTTCAAGACCTGATTGACTCGCACGATATTGAATTCACGCCGGGCGGCGTAGCTGTGCATATTGCTCCTGTCTCAGTCGATGCTAAGATGACAGATGTTTCCAAAGCTGCAGTGGGTCAGAAGCGTATCCTGGATTCCATGGTGTCAGAATCTCCAGGCCCACAACTGTTGCCTATTCCTGGGGCAGATCTAAGAAAGAAAATGGTTAAGCATAAGGAGAGTGTTCAGTATATTGAAGGTCAAGAAACCAATGTTGCATTTGATACAAAGGGTGTTCAAGGGTCAACCCGATACCAGCAGCAGCAGCCTCAGCAGGGGGCACAGCAAACTCAAAGAAGATTCCAGGGCGGCAAGTCGAGAAGAGTGTTTGAGAAGCCTCCCTCAACATATGCCGAGTTGTTGCAGACATTGTTGAGATTGAATCTGGTAGAGACAAGAACTCTGGCACCAATAACGGGAACTCCCCCGTTTGGTTATGACGCAAGCAAGCACTGTGAGTTTCATTCTGGAGCCCCGGGTCACGATATAGAAGGTTGCCATGCTTTTAAGCACAAAGTGCAGGATTTGCTTGACAGTGCAGCAATCAGCTTCGGGCAGAGAGGTCCCCAAATCATCTGAATGAAGGAGAAAGGGCTCTATAATTTGTTTGAGTCATTGAAAGCAGATCAGGACAGCATCGGGTTGCCTCTAATAAGGATAGCTGGTTCAGCAGCAGGGCAGATGTGAAAGCCCAGCTCTCGGGAGCTAGCATATTTTTTGTTTTAGCTTGTCATTTCTTTGCATTTGTAGTTGCTTTCCTGTTTGAATTTGTAATCTTGTTTGTAAAACTTGTTGTTTCCATTTCAATTGATGATAATGAAATAAATGTGCATGTTTTGATTGAATCCATTCGTGTTCACTAACTGTTTTGCAAATGACCAACGCTTGGTTAAGAAGAATTTAGGGAGGATGACGAAAATGACCGACATGCAAATTCCGATATTGTATGCTTTTGAAATAAAACCTACTGATGATGTACAGGCATTGTTTCAAATCCTTAAACACCGGAGATATAAGGAAGATAATCCCTTGTCAACCCCTTTGAGCCTTGTAGTAGGAGTTTCTTTCTGTGAACGAAAAACCCTCAATCTTAACCTGGGGCAGGGTAGGTGTTAGCTAATTTGACCGAGCGTCCAAATTGCAAAAGGAGTGTCCGTTCGAGGATCAATCACACCCCTAGAGGTCGTGCCTAAAAGACCACAATGGTTCAATCAGGAGTGGGACAGCCACATCATTTCCCAAAGAGTCAGACAACCAGTGTCACACGACTTGTTCAAAAGCAAAGAAGAATGAAAAAAAATCAAAAGCCCGCTAAGTCAAGAAAAATTCAAAACAAATGACTTAGGCAAAAATGAGGGCATCCCGCTGGACTTAAAAAATCAAAAGAAACTCAAAAGGAGTCAGTCCAGGCAAAAGTTAGGGATATGCAGAGAAAAAGATGAAAAGGATCAAAAGAAAAATCCTCAAATGAAATACGAGTCGTGTGACCTCAAGTGTCCAAGACGAAGAGTGAGTGGCTGTCACTCCCAACGATCATAGCTTCTCGAACTATCATTCCTATTTTCTTTCAGCCTCTGAGAGGTGAGCGCTAAGGTCAAATTAGCTGAACATAGGATCGGAGAACATCAAGGAGAATGGATGGGTTAAAGTAAACTTTGAGCCTTTGTCCTTTCTTTCAAAACCATGAACCTGACCACGTTACAACCTTTCAAAAGTCCTAATTGAAGCAGGTTGTTTCGAAAGCATACTCCGGTAAATGTCGCGTCGATTCTGACTCCTAAAAAGGTTCCTCTTACCGCGTTGATACTGATGTTGACAAAGGTTTGTGCATTATATGCCATAAGCTGTTTTTCCTTTTCCCAGTGAACAGATTGGATGTCAAAGCTGTCATATGTGTTGCATTAATACATCTTTTATGCAGAACAACTTGTTTTACTTGCGAGTGAGCGTTTGACAGCAGAAAAGCTTCCTACAATGGAAAGTATGGTCAAGATAGAATGCAGAACGCCCAAATATTCCGAGAGCAGGGGCAAGCTTTTATTGTGATCCCCAGTCAGGTCAGCTTTTCGAAGTCAGTTATTCTGGGGCAATCAGGTTGAGATTCGGTGAATGCGCCGTAGTCAGGAGGTGCTACTCTGAATCAGATAATCAAGGAGTTGCAGTCAGGGGCAGACCACCTTAAGCGCGCAAAGGTTTGTGCGAGGAGCATTCAAGGTGAAGTATCTCAGAAGATCAGAACGCTGAGGCACGTTATATCAGACCATCGGGGCAACAGATTTGCAGATTTTCTTTCAGGGACTATCCCCACAGATCCCGTAGGCTGGGGCATATCAGAAGCAAGAGGATTGTTGTTCTCCGTACCCACAGGGCCATTCAGGGTTATTCGAGCAGATGCAGTCGATTTTCGAGAGCGAGATGAATGCGGGAAGTCGTGTCACTATCCCTTGACTCTTCACTAAAAGGCTGTGTATTCAGGAAGAATATTTTCCAGCGTCAGTTGTATCTGACCCAGTAAGATAAGCTCAAGAGCTCAAATCCATGTGTGCGATTACTGTGAAGCCCGTCCGTGTTGGTGCATCAATTTCCAGATCCAAGCTTCATCAGAACGCAGGAGGGCTCCCTCCATTGTCTCCAGCAAAGTCCAATTGGTCATTGGTATGGGTAAGCTATTCCCAGAGGAGTCTAATCATATTCAGCACGTCTGCTATTTTACAGTGGAATTACATTCCCCAGCAGGGTATTACTTCGTCGAGGCGTTCGGTTAAGTTCCTAATATCCCCAGCGGAGTGGATTTCACTCTCCCAGCATTTATTTTGCTAGGACGATTCAGTGATATCCGGTTTATCCCCAGCGAAGTTGGCCTCGCCTTCAGCATTTATTTTGCTGAAGTGGTTTTCTGTACCCGGCCTTCTCCGGCAGCTCGAGCCTGCTAGCATATTGCATGCATCATCATACCTGCATCATACCTGCATGACATTTTCAAAATGCGTAGCATTTCCATCTAGAATGGAGCATTACGCTGTAGAAAGACTAAAGCATTTGCATGTGCATACAAAGCATAAGTCAGGTTTTCCATCAGCCTCATATGGCATGTGAATTACTCTGTGATCAGTTCAGGGGCATTTATCCAGCAACAGTATTCAGACGATTCAGCGGATTAGTTGTATCAGATCATACAACGATTATGCTTTAAGCAAGCAGTCATCTGATGTTGACAAGCTTTTCTTCCCGTCAATTCATATTGGCGATGTGTTCCTCCAATGAGTGGATTTCTCCGTCTACCATTAGACGTCTTGAGTACGAATGTGGTTTTCTTTCCGTCTATCCATAGACGATGTGAAGTTGCGGGTGATCGCAGTAAGGTTTCAAGAAGGGGTTCCCCCAGGATATGCTTTTCTTACCGTCTATCAGTAGACGACGTGAAGTTTCAGGCAATCTTCAATGGAGTTCAAAATAGAGCTTTTCTAGCAGGTGGCTTTCCTTTCCGTCTGTCAGCAGACGATGTGAAGTTTCGAGCTATTGTCCAGCGGGTTTCTTATTGCCAGATCATACAAATGATGAGGTGTTTCCCCAGCGAGTCTTCTCCAGCTATCCTTAGTTGTTGAGGGGTTTCAAAATGATTTTGAATATTGGTTCTCTTTCTGGTTATTGGATGGGATGACGTTTAAGAGGGACTTTTCCGACCATCAATCCCTATTGATGACGAGGCTCTTCGAAGAATGTTCAGTTTTCGTGATTGTCGATTCTTATTGACGACATGGTTCCTTAAAAGGTGGTTTTTCTTACCGTCGGTCCATACTGACGATGTGGCCCCTTCAAGGATATTGACTTCTCCATCAATTCCCGTAGACAGAAGGATTCTGAAATTCAAAGGATGGTGTTGAATTGCGTTATGGTGATTTCCCGTCTATCTTTAGACGGTGTGAACATGGAGATAATGGTGTCTTCCCGTCTATCTTTAGACGGTGTGAACATGGAGATAATGGTGTCTTCCCGTCTATCCTTAGACGATGTGAATGTGGAGATTATGGTGACTTTCCGTCTATCCTTAGACGATGTGAATTGAGTGGTTTCATCAATCAGGATGATCCCGTCTACCCTTAGACGATGTGAATTGATTTGTCATCAATCAGGATGATGCCGTCTACTCTTAGACGATGTGAGTTTGGAGATTATTCCTTCCCGTCTACTCTTAGACGATGTGAGTTTGGAGATTATGAATGTCTTCCCGTCTATCTTTAGACGATGTGAGTATGGAGATTAAGGTTTTCTCCCGTCTGTCAGTAGACAGCGTGAATTCAGAGATTATGTCTTCCCGTCTACCCTTAGACGATGTGAATAATGAGTTGTTCATCAATCAGGATGATGCCGTCTACCCTTAGACGATGAGAATAATGATTTGTTCATCAATCAGGATGATGCCGTCTACCCTTAGACGATGAGAATATTGATTTGTTCATCAATCAGGATGATGCCGTCTACCCTTAGACGATGTGAGTTTGGAGATTATGATGTCTTTCCGTCTATCATTAGACGAGGTGAGTATCCAATCAGGGTGTCTTCCCGTCCATCTTTGGGCGATGTGAGTATATTTCTCTTCCTGCCTATCAGTAGGCAATGTGAAAGAATCAAGTATGTTGTTGCAACCATCAGGGTTTGTTACATGGGGTATCACAAGTAACGGGTATTCAATCAGGAGTTCTTTATCAGATGATTAATCAGTTTGGTGCCGCAATGACTGGGCTCGGTTTTCTGGACTTTATTCTCCAAGCAGTTGACAGTATATGCTCGCGGTTGGCAAATTTTCGGGTTTTATTTGTATTCAACCGTCTCGTACCTCTGAATGTTTGAAGGCTGAGCGCTCTTCAAACCCTTCAGGTCCAAGTCGCTTGAATAGGGGCAGCTGTTGCACCCTAAAATTTGACCAACCGGTTCTCCTATCTGACTCATGGTTTAATTTCATATTCACAATCAGACAGATGATTTTTGTGCGCAAGCAGGGGATATCAGAGTTTACAGCTTGATTTTTGTCTATCAGATATGGCAGACCCAGTCCAGATTGCCAGGGTTTTATTTTCAGGAAATTGTGCGCTCCTCGGTGATTTTTCAGTGATTTTGGGGATATTCTGATGCCCGGGGATCTCCGTTCGATTCGATCTGGTCTCGTGCGCTTTTATGGGGGTCATTTGTGCATTCATCTGCATTTTTAGGGTTTAATAGGCTTTTGTGAATTTTTAACAGGCTTTATAGAATTTTTCTGGAATTTAAATAGGGTTTTTGTATTTTTTAATGGCTTAATTCTCTTTTTAGGATTTTATAGATTTTTTAAATAGATTTTTAGAATTTTAAATAAGATTTTAAATGGTTTTATCTTTTTAGAATAATATAGCTTTTTCTTTTAATAATAGTTTAGAATTTTGTAGGTTTTTTTAAATAGGTTTAATTGCTTTTTAAATCATTTTTAGAATTTTATATAGATTTTTAAATAGGTTTAATAGTTTTTTAGAGAATATAGAAAATAATATAGTTTCTTTTATTGATAATAGGATTTTAATAGATATTAAATGATAATAGGATTTTAATAGATATTAAATGATATTAGAATCTTAATAGAGAATTAGTAGGAGTTTAGAATTAATTAGAGCATTAATCTTCTTTTTAGATTTAATTAGGTTAATTGTTGTTTTAGATTTAATTAGATTGATTTAGAGTTAATTAGATCTTAACTAGATTTTTAGATTTAACTAGTGTAATATAGAATTAATTAGACTTTTAATCTTTTTTAGAGTTTAATTAGGTTAATTGTCTTTTTTAGATTTTATTAGGATTAATCATTAGATTAATTAGGAAATTAGATATAATTAGGTTTTATTGTTTTTTATTCAGTTTTTACAGATTTTGTTTGGTCAATTTCGTGGGCCAGAGTCCAATGTTTGAGGCCCATGCATTTGTTTGTCCAAAGAATTCAGCCAAAGTCCAAAAAAAAGGGGTCCAGATGCAGCCAATTCGTTCAGCAAGTTTCTGGAAGATTCCAGCACTTTCAGTGCCTTAAATAGGGGGAGCCACGTGTTGAAGCGAGAAGGGTCCCACGCGTTCCACAGGAATCACGCCACCACTCACTCAGAATCCTCCCAGACTCCTCCACGCGTCCACAGGTGTCCCCACCCCCCTCTCTCTCTCTGCGCATGTACACCACGTGTCTCCCTCACATCCCTCACCGGAGATTCACCAGAACGCCACCGGCGGCCATGCATCAGCCGTAGCCCCCACCGCCGGCCACCGCCAACAGACTCCGGCCACCGGAATCTGCAAACACCAGGAAATCACCAGATCATCTCCTTCTTCCTCCGATCGTCCCTCCGTCACCTTCATCATCGCCGCCGGAATCATCATCCGCCATCAATTGTTTTTCCAGAAATCCACCTTCATCATTCGTCCGCCTCCAACAAAATTTCCAGAACGCTAAACCTTCAAACCTTCATACAACAAACTTTTCCAGAAATCATCTCAGACGTTCATCCTCTTCAAGCAAAATCTCCAGAACGCCATCTCCAGAACGCCTTCAATCTTCTTCCGTTTCCAGATCGTGAGAGCTCGTCTTCTTCTCCAAAGATCTTCGTTCCTCCGAGAACGTTGTTACGTATAATTTCTCAGATAGCCTTCAAGATTTCCAGAATCTCGTCGAATTCCTCAACGAGCTTCAAGTGCCATTCGCCTTTCCAGGTTCCTAACTTCTTCCCTTGCATGTGTGTGTTGTAGATACAGTTCCTGAGATGCTTAGGTTAGGGTTTCTGGCTTTGTTGAGTTTTGTTAATGGCATGATGGTGATTAGGGTTTGTTTGTGAAGATTTGACTAAAAATGTGTTTAAGGCTGAGAGGATTTGCAGAGAGGAGATAGAGTGAGGGAGATGAACGAGAGGGAGCGGCTAGGGTAAATTGGTGAACAGTACCAGAGAGAGGTTAGGAGGAAGGTGGTTTTGATTAGGTTTTTGTTTGGATTAGGGTTGGCTACTGGGCTTAGGCCCAAGCGCGTCTTCTGAACGCCCCCCTCAATTGATCATTCCCCCCTGGCTGTGAGAGACCTGAGTGAATTGGAGTTGGGCCTTAGGCCCTTATTGTTTTTCACACCCCCCCTGGGCGTAGCCCATAATGAAAAATAACTGAGAAATTACTAAGTCAGCACCCCCCTGCGCCCAGATCAGCTTTTTTTTGTTTTTTCTGGATAATCAAACTTGGGCCCTGCGCCCTCTGCTAGTTGCACCCCCAGAATATGGGCCCAGTGTAGAATAACTAGAATCTGTTGCTGTTTAAACCCCCTCCATTTTACTTTCTTTTATTTTTGTTTTTTCTTTTATATTTTCATATTAAAAATTCATAATAAATTGTAAATAAATGTTTTTTTAATAATTCTTTTTTCATCCATTTCATAAAAAATGTTAAGAAAATTAAATCAAAATAAAAATGGCATTTTATTTTTATTTCCTATTTTTGTGCATATTTTCCATTTTTAATTGATTGCTTTTTATATTTTAATGCATGCATATCATTAGAAAATTAATAAAAAATAGTAGATTGAGTCAAATAATTCCGTTCTTTTTTCTGTAGACTCGTAAGTCAGTGTAGAATTTTATAGTATAAAAACATTAGCTCAATCATGCATTTTCATTCTAATTGCATTTTTTCACTATTATTGATGTTGAATAATTGGTCTGTTGATATATCTGTGTTGCTGAGTTTAATTCTTTCATCTGGTGTTGAATTTTATTTTGATTTTTTAGTATGTTATCCTAGAGCCATGTAGGTCTCCCATTAGATTTTTGTTAGATTTTTGTAGGATATTCTGATAGGATTTGTCTGAGCCTGAAGATAGGAGAAGTCTTGGTGACTTCTGACTTTGAAGTTCAACTGCGGTTGAACTTCAGAGATAGTCTCCTGTGGTTTGTTGGCCTGTGGATTCTTCTTGAAGGTGGGAGCTGATTGAGGTCCTGTTGGAGCTTGCAGAGATGCAGTGGATTGAGGCTTAGTCTAGGAGCTTGTTGTCTGTTTGTGAGGGTCGAGATCCTGGAGTTTGAAGGGAGTTTATGGTACTTTCCTGAGGAAGGCACTATGAATGACCTTCATTCTTTCTTCTCACCTCTTTCGTAAGTATCCAATGATGTCGGAGCCGACTTGTGAGTTTAATTCCTCCTGAGGAGGAATGTAAACTGATCACATGTTGTTGAGCCACATGGGATACGATTCCTAAGTGGAAGCCTCCTAGTACTTTCCTGAGGAAGGTCCTATGGGTCTATTCACTTAGTTCCAGTAGTTTGTCTAGGATTTCGTAAGTATCCAGTGATGTAGGAGCCAACTTGTGAGTTTAATTCCTCCTGAGGAGGAATGTAAACTGATCACAGTTGTTGAGCCACGTAGGATACGATTCCTAAGTGTCAGCCTCCTAGTACTTTCCTGAGGAAAGTCCTATGAGTCTGCTCACTTAGTTCCCTTAGTGCATATAGGTTCTTTCCCAAATATCCAGTGACGCCGGAGCCTTCATGTGAGTTTAATCTCTCCTGAGGAGGGATGTAAACTGATCACAGTTGTCGAGCCGCATAGGATATGACTCCTGAGTAGTAATCTCCTGGTACTTTCCTGAGGAAAGCACTATGAGCTTGCCTGCTTAGCTTCCTTTCTCTGGTAAGCTTGTTCTGAAGCTTGGAGAATGGGATTGATTCCTCTTGCCTAGGAGTTTGTTTAGATCCCTGCTTAGGGTTTTGGATTAGATTTGTTGCTTAGATCTTTGCTTAAGGTGCTGTGTAGAGTTTTGTTTAGAGCTAGGTTAGGAGCTTGTTTCAGGTTTGTTTGAGGCCCTGCTCAGGGTTAGTCTCTTTGTATTGTTTGACTTGTGTGATGTTATGTTGCATTAGACTTAGGTGTTCATCTAGATAGTTCTGAATAGGTGCATCTTAGAAGTAGACTTTGTGTGCATGAGAAGTTGAGGTGGTCCTCCTTCTGCTTGTTTGTTATTGCGTGGCTTTGCTTGTTGGTATTTGGTAGAGCTGAGCTCCCTTGCCTCTGTGCCTTGTTTGTCTAGTTGTTGCATTCATGCATATTTTTCAGTATTCATTTACGTTGCAGTTTCTTGTTTGTGGTTTAATCCTGTTGCCATGATCCCTTAGGAGCTCTGACTTCTCCGCTGCGGAGTTGTTATGATAGACATTAGGATGGTCAACCAGGTGTGATAGCAGTAGGTAGATTCCCTTGTTTCTCAGATATAGTTCTAGGGTTTCCCTTTCCTTTCTGTAGGAGCTTTTGAGTAGCTTGATCCGTAGTTAGCTGAACTACAGCTGCTCTGATTCTTCGTTCCAGACGAAGATATGTAGGCATAGGATGCGATATCCTAGCGAGCACACTAACGACTAACCTTTGTTCTCTCGCGGCTGTGCGATCGAGACTTTCCCGCTAACGACTAATTGTTATCCCTTTCTCTTGCCCGAGTGCAGTTGAGACCAGATCGTATTTGTAGGTTCCCGAGCCTTAGAGACCAGTTTGTTTTCTCACTGCTGTGTGAGAACCCCTGTGTACCCGTAGTTAGCCGAACTACGTTTGCTCTGATCTTTCATTCCCGATGAAAGTACGTAGGCACAGGACGCGATGTCCTGGCGAGCAACCTTTCCCCCGTTAGACGTAGGAAGTCGAACTACGTTGACTCTGACTTTCCCATTGCACGAGGGAATACGTAGGCCCAGAACACCGTATGTTCTGTCGAGTCCTGTCCTTTTATTTTCTTTTCAGACCAGCCATTAGCGTAGATAGATAACACACCCTTTTACCTATAAACACCAAGCGTGGATCCCATCGAGTACGATGGACGTGAGGGGTGCTAATACCTTCCCCTTGCGTAACCGACTCCCGAATCCAGGTTTTGGTTGCGATGACCATACCTTTTCCCGTCTTCGCGAGGTTTACTTCGAGCGTTTCCTTTCCCGCTCTGAGGGATAAATAACGCACGGTGGCGACTCTCCTGTCAAGCCGGCGCCGATTTTCGCAGTAGCGACATCATCTTCCAGACAAGACTGAATATAATTGAGCAGGGCTTCCTAAGGCTCCTCTGCAGTAAATAGTGGAAAGTCATCCACTGGGACTCTTCTTTTGGTTACGTCAATAATGTTGACTCTGACAGGGGCAGATTGAAGTTGTTCCATCAACTTCATTCATTGGAGGCTCTTCCCATTCAAAGACTTTCCCAGAGTCTTTACTAGTTCTGCAGTTTGACATGCTTCTGTAAGGTGCGCCACCAAAACATTCTCTGTAAGAATGTCAGAAATCAGCCGTCCCATTGGGATCCAGTTCCTGAGCTTCTGCTTGGAACGAACTGACTCTCTAGATAAACTGATGTGGTTCCACAAATGTGAGAAAAGCAAGTGTGGCAAATCCACCTTGATGCCCTTACCTAAGCAATACAAAAAATATTGTTGTTCAGTATTGATATAATCTGGGGAGTTTGAGCCTTTCCTATGATGGATGCATCCCAGGAAGATCATGGCCCAAATCTTGTAGTTCAGTTTCAAATCCTTGATCATACTTGAAGCTTTTCCAGAAATAAAAATTTCACTGTAGATGTTTTTCATATCAATGCGTCCTACAGGAATATGCGAAACTCCTCCTTCTTCTTCACATCCTATGAGTTTTCGAATCATGTTCTTCGTGATGATGATTTCCTTACCCAATACTGATGAAGTGGTGAACTTGTGATGTACCTTTGCATGTATCCAGAACTCCTTTACTAGAAAAGGAAACACTGGACCAACCAATCTGTCGAAGTACTTAACCTATCCCTGAAAGTTGATTATTGGTCGCAAATCAAACCCATTATTTACAATACAGTCGAAATTTACCATAGATTCTCACAGAACTTCCAAGTCTCCAACTAGGGTTAAAAGGGTTCTTTCTGGTTCCTTGTACAAAGCAGTACCCATTCCAGACGAAGAAACTCCAACCATTGTTGAAGCAAGTTCTTGAGAGGAGGAAGATGATGATGCCATTGACACACTTTTGAGTTTTTCTGAGCTTTTATTAGGTTTTGTGTTGAAGAGAAAGCAATGAAGAAGACAGAAATGCATATAATGTAGTGAGAGTGAAAGTGTGAAAAGTGTGAGTTAGTGGAATATATAGAGACGAAAAACTAGGGCACGCGTAACACACTCCAATTAGCAGTTAAATCACATTTAATAAACACATAAATCAATTTTTAAAAAATGATTTCACGCATTAAATGAGTCTGACAAATTGGGGGAAAAAAGAGAATTTGCAATAATTCAAACAGTACCTTGAAACGGAGCTTCTCTTTGTGCATTCCACCTTTTCAGATTTCATTTGACACGTGTTTGATGTAGGTGTGCCTTTGAAGCTCTTTAGAATTTTAGACGTTAAACAACGCTCGGATCCTCTGAAGCTTGTTAGCTAGAGTTTCACAAAATAAAATAAATAAAGCAATAAGATAAATCAGATGAAAATAAATACTCCAGAGTATAGAAGTTAAACATTTTTCATCAGAGTATATTTGCTTCTGAACAATACTTTTATTCTGGACAAAAATCCATCCTAATATTTTTCAGAATAAGTTTGAATCTATCTTCAGCAAGGGGTTTTGTGAAGATATCATCCCATTGATGGTTTGTATCAACAAAATTTAAGCTTGAAATACCCTTATGAATATAGTCTCTTATGAAATGATGCTTAATTTCTATATGTTTTGCCTTAGAGTGTAAAATTGGATTTTTAGAGAGGAAAATGGCAGAAGTATTATCACAGAAGATAAAAATGTTACTCTCATATATTTGATAATCTTCTAGTTGACTCTTCATCCAGAGCATCTGTGTACTACAACCACCAACATCAATGTATTCTGCCTCTGTAGTTGATAGAGCTATCGTGGGTTGCTTCTTGATGTACCAAGAGATTAGATTTCTTCCCAAAAACTGGCAGCTTCCAGAAGTACTTTTACGTTCAACTCTGTCTCCAGCAAAATCAGCATCACATAATCCAACTAATTTAAAATCATCAGATCTTCTGTAACAAAGACCCATGTTAGTAGTACCTTTCAGATACCTCAGAATCCTCTTAACAGCTGTTAAGTGTGATTATCTAGGATCTGATTGGAATCTAGCACAAAGATAAACAATGAAAGGAATATCAGGTCTAGAAGCAGTCAAATACAGAAGAGAACTAATCATACCTCTGTAGAGCTTTTGATCTACCTTCTTACTTACCTCTTCTTTTCCCAGAGTGCTTGTTAGATGCATTAGAGTCTTTGCCAACTTACTTTCAGTCATATTAAACTTCTTTAGAAGCTTCTTCACATACTTTGTCTGATGTATGTAAGTGCATTCTGGAGTTTGATTGACTTGAATTCCTAGAAATAATTTGAGTTCTCTGTTGCACCCCAAAATTTGCCTAACCTTTTTCCTTACTTGGTTTATGTTTCATTGCATTCACATTATCATTAGCATATGCATTGCATTGACATGTGTGCAGGGATCAAGGGATGTGATTATCAAGGAAGGGATAACAAAGACTTTAAAGCCATTTAAGAGGTTTATTCAAGTATTCAAGGGTTGATATCCTCATCAGAGAAGCCAAAGTCCTCAAAGAAAGGGTTGGATACAATTGTGCATACCTCATAACTTGAAGGTCATGGGAGGTCATCAAATGATTCTGAATCCATGGAGTTGGACTTAAAGCATTGAGAGAGCTTAGGGGATGTCTTGATAGTCATTTTTAAGCTTAGACAAGTCATTGTAGGGAGTACAAGAGGCTACTACCAAGATCGGTGCAACTAGGGTTTCCATCTGGTCAACCCTAGGTCAACGACTGATTTGAAGAAGGTTGAGACCTAATTTCAAGGCCATGTGATCATGGAGTGGTGTATTGAGATGCCCAAGGGATGATTACAAGGTCAAATCATCATGAATCAAGAGTGCGAGGAGTGCCTGAGCTAGGGTTACTATGCTTGACAGTGTAAAATCCCCTGGTTTGGTGCCTAACTTCAAGACCACACAACTCAAGATACAAGCCTCACCTCACCTTGACATGGTCATGAGACTTGTAGAGAATCTTCATAGATTTAATTTGAGTACTAGAACTCCTTGATAGGATTTATAGAACTCAAGTTATGAGTCAGAAAAGTTACAGGTCATCAGATGAATGTGATTTTGGTCTTTGAAAGTCAACCAACTTCCATGCCATTTTTGACCTAGGAGCAAGCTTCTCCTAAACTTCAAGTGAACATTAATGTTCTTCCTTATCTTCTTAGATTTCCAAAAAGTCCTAGAAGTCCTTGATAGGATTTGTATAACTCAAGATATGAGCTTGGAAAGACAAAGGTATTTTGGGAAACATGGATTATAGGCCATTTTTGATTATGGGTCTATTTCACCATCTTACATGCCTCAAATGGAAATTTGTCCAACATGAAAGTTGCTCAAAATGGCATTATTTACTCAACCAAGCACAAAGGATTCATTTAAATGGATTAGAAAGAGGATTGGTGGAAGGAAATTTCACAAAAAGAGATTTAAAAGGTATTAAAATAGAAAAATTCAAATCAATTCATATTGGCTCAAAATTATGCAAACTTGTGCATATTTTGAGTGCATTTGGTGTTCTAAAAACTTTGGCATTATTGGAATTGCAAAATGAGACTTATTTCATGGCTATTTTTCATGTTACTTCAAGAATAAGTAACATCACTTACATCCACCATTGATTGGAATTAAGGGATCAATCTTAACCCTTCATGTTCATGACACATTCAGCAAGCAGAATGAACTAAAATTGAAGCTTCTAGATTCCATTTTCGTAGAAATGCCCAAAGCAAAAAGTGATGAAATGTGAAAATTGAATTGGATCCTATAGCCAATGTTGGGCCCCCATTTCAGCCCAGAAAGCTTCTATATAAACATTTGAGTGAATTCAGATGAAAGTTGGTGATGGATTAAACAAGAACAGGTATGACACAGTTGAGAAAAGTGAGGTGAGAGTAGAATTCGAGTTTCAAGATTGGAGCACTTTCAGAGGAAATTGAAGATTCAAGAAGCATCTCCAAGCATCATTGAGTGATTCTGCATAGTTTGGATCAAGAATTTGTGCCTGTATCCACCATTGTTGAAGCATTTTAATAGGTTTTTATCTTTCACGATTACTCTTAAATTATAGTGAATTAGAGTAGAATTTGCATGTGGTTAGGTTGCTTTTAGGTCCTAGATGGATTTAGGATTAATCTTGGAACCGTTTGAGAACTTTCTTGATGATGCACCAAAACTTTAATGACTCGGTTTTGGCTTACTCTTGGTTGAAATCAAGATTTGAACATGGATTTATGATCAGTGTAAGGTGTAGATTAGATTAGTGGAAAGAATTTAGTGATTGGTGAGAGTTGTTGTTGACGCATCATTTCAGTTTGGCTTCGTGTAGCCTTGGATGTTGAGTAAAAATGAAAACAAACCATGTCAGGTTGTTGTGCGTGAATAGAGGAAGTGAATGGTACCATTTTTACTGAGTTTGGTGAGATTTCATGTGTGGACCACTGTTCACTCGCCGGAGAAGACGGTCAGAGTCTTCTCCAGCCACCACTTGGTTTCCCTCTCTTTTCTTCAGTTCAAAAGGTAGGAGATGATGTCTGAACCGTTAGATGGAATTGACTTGCTTGACTAAGTAATGTGATCTAACGTGTGATAATGGAAGTCAGCTTGGCTGACTATTGACCTGATGAGGTGGCGTGATGATGAGTGTTAGATTGGATTACTTTTTGATTGAACGTTCAGAATTAGGATGTATGGTGTGTGGTAGTCAACTGAGGACCACCCAATCTTAAGTGAAATGCACCGTTTCACTTAAGTTCCTCAGCACGTGTGTGGCAAGCCCATAGCGCTTGGATCTGTTGACTAGTCCATTAATCCATTGGCTGTGTTATTTTCTGTCATTTTATTTTCTTTATTTCATTTTTTGTATTTCTTTTATTCATTTGATCATTTTTAATTCATTAAAAATTCTTAGAATTATCCAAAAATTCTGAAATAAATTATGGAGGTACATTGGCATGTTTAGAATTTTGTCATATTTTTTAATTTCATTCTTGGCATATTTTTCATTTAATTACATTTTTCCATTTTATTAATCCTTTAATAATTGAAAAAAATGCATGTTGTTCTTTCTGATTTTATTACTTGCTCATGGATTTGAGTTAAGACCTGGTTTTTTGCATGATAGCTCTAGACCCTTAGAGGGATTTGTGTGATTTTTCCTCTGTTTTTTAGATGCCTTTAGATATAGGTTTGAACTAGTTCTTTAGGACCATCCCCTCTTGAACTTCCCATAGCATACCTTTAAGTTTATAATTTGTTTAGTACCTTTAAGCTTAGATTTTAGCTCTGGATTTTTTACCATAACTTCTTGATACCCTTAGAGAGACTTAGGATTTTTACTAGACTTTTAGGATTGATTTTACCATTTTTCCTAGATTTTACATGATGATTGTTTTTAGGGTGATCCCAACTTAGCATACCACCTAGTTTGACTTTAAAAGTGATCTTTAGCAAACTTTAGGCTTCTAATATCTTCTTGATAGAATATAGTATAGGTTGATACCTATTTAGAACATTTATTAAGCCTTGATAGAGCTTTTAAATCCATTTAGTTAGGTTATCCTTATAACTAATCATTAGGGTTTCTATTAAAACCTTTAGGTGGATGATTCCCCTTCTAGCTTTGCTTTGCATTGCTCATAATCCCTTTCCATGATAGGTTGAGTGTCATGGTGGATACCTTTGGTATACATCGTGCTTCCCATAATTCAATATCATTCATGATTGGTTGAGTGTCATGGTGGATACCTTTGGTATACACCATGCTTCCCATCATTTCTCCCATGATTTGTTGAGTGTCATGATGGATACCTTTGGTATACATCATGCTTCCCATCATTCAATATCATCCATGATTGGTTGAGTGTCATGGTGGATACCTTTGGTATACACCATGCTTCCCATCATTCAATATCATCCATGATTGGTTGGGTGTCATGATGGATACCTTTGGTATACATCATGCATCCCATCATCAATTTCTCTCTTTAGGTTAGGTGCCTTGATTGATTATTTTGGAATGATTTCCTTACATGTCATATTGTTCATCCATTTTCCTTCCTTCACCATTATTGATTGAGTGGTTTGTTGCATTAGGATAGTTCATGTGTAGAATATTCTAGGTTTAGGTACATGATTGCATTGAGAGGTTGAGTGTGGATCCCTCTGCTTGTTTGCATTAAAGGTTGAGGTGGACCTCCCTTTGCTTGTGTGTTATTTTCCCTTTTCTAACTGTTATGTTTGCATTGAAAGGTTGAGCATGGCTCCCTTTGCTTGATTGTTTTTTCTCTTTTCTTGTTTGCTTAGAGGTTGAGTTCCTCCCTTTGCTTGTATTGCTGCATTGCATTTACATCTGTTTACTTTCTATTTTATCTTCTTTATTGATTTTAGCAGTTGCTTTCTTTCCCACTCATATGCTCCCTTAGGACTCTCACTTCCTTGTTTAAGAAAGTGATGATAGACATTAGGGTTGAAACCTTGCATGATAACATCTAGGAGTTCCCTGCTTCAAACTCACCCAATAAGACTATTTTGCATGACAACTTTTAGGGTTGAGCTAGTTCCCCTTAGTTGTGTTCTCTCTCTTCTTATCTTCAAACAAATCAAAACACATTAATAAAGGATAATGAATACCGTACGTTAAGAGCCTTAATCTACTTAGGATATGGTTGTTGGAGGGTTTCCTTCCAATAATCAGGATGTTTAGTGTGGCACCCTTTGGGTGACATGCGACGCATTCACTCCTATGTCATAGTCTCTAGTGCGATATGAATTACAAACATTCATAAACCAACTATTTTGGGACTACTCCCTCATAGTCATTGCACTACGTCCTAAGAAAGACCAAGTGGAGTTAAACGTAACTAAAGGTCCAAAGTATCACAAGCTCCTAGGTCAAAAATAGCAAGTGTTTTCATGAATACTCGTTCAACAATGCTAATTTTCAAGAGGGCCTCAACTGAGCGGTGATTATCAAGTCAGCTTGGTCGAGATTCACTCCCTATAAGCCTCGTCGAATATATCACTTTCCTATAATAAGTTCACTCAAGTCCGGGTGTAGGACATTCCTCACCACACAAGGATACCAACCCAAAAACATAAATAAATAAACAGATAAGCAAATTCATAGATAAACAAGCACAAAAAAACAAGTAAGGAGAACCCACAAAGAGTAATCCCTGGTGAAGTCATCATTTCTGTCGCGGTGAGAATCGGATGTTAAATTATTAATTAACTTGAATCTTAATTCATGGTTCACCACCGGTCTTTAATTTGTCCAAAGGAAGGGAAAAAGATTGAATTACCCACAAAATGGAATGCAAATGCAAAGTTAGAAAGTCTAAGGTTCGGGGGTTGGTTAAACTTAGAGAAGGTGTTAGCATCCTAAAAGTCTGTAGTAAACTACAAGAACCTCTTGTTTTATATGTGTTTATTGCTAAGGGTTATTTGCTTAAGGGTGAAAAAACTAGTGGTTTATTTCTAAGTATACTTGTAAAGACGTCGCATCTTGTGCCTACATATCCTGACGGGAATGGAATTAGAGTATTTATAGTTCCCTTAAAAGGGATTGAGGAACCATTGGTTGTTGGTCAAAGTTCCAAATGGATAAGGGTTGTTTGATTGATTATAGGAGAAAAGACAAGTCGTCATCTTAAGGGAGATCACTCAACTTAACCACAACAACTTGTAGGAGATGGTCTTTGCGTCGTCTTGAGAGAAGGGCTCCAACACTCGGATTTGTCGATGAGTATGCCATTATCTCTCTCAAGCGGAAAAGATCTTATATCTCGATTGTGTTATGGGGAAAAAGGATTATATCTCGACGGTCAAGATGAATCATGTTTAATTCTCTTGTATGGAGAATAGTTGATTGAGTTGAATATTGGTTTATCTAAATTGTAAAAGAAAAAGAAAAAAGGTTCTCCTTATGGGGTAGGAACTAAGCCTAAGCTGATCAACTTGAGAATTCAAGGATCAAGCGGGGGAATAATGATGCATATGAGGTGCAATATGCACGACTTGTGAAGTCATGCGTAGGTTCTTCCTATGGACATATAATGCGATAAAATAAATGACAGGATAATAAGAGGGATAACATAAATAATTACAGACGAAACAGATATAAATGCTAGAACCAAGCCAAGTGTGGGGTCGTGAATATTCGAAATAAATCGGTGCTTAGAGGATAGAAATCGGGAGCGTCGCACTAATTGAGTTTTGCGCAATTGATTTTAAGAGAAAGTTGTATTTAAAAGAAATAAATTAGTTCTTTAGTAAAAATTAAGTTTATGAATTTATTAGGTTTTGATAAGAATAAAAATTAAATAAAGATTTATAAAATAAAAAAAGTTTTTTTATTAAATATAAATAGTTTTTTAGTTATTAACAAATAAAATGCAAGTTATTTAAAACATAGTAGATAGGTTTTTGTGAACAATTTTATATTATTATTTAATAAAAGGTATTAAGTTGATAAAATAAATAAATTAATAAAGTGAATAAAAAAAAATAATAATAAATTGAATTTATTGAATAAATAGTAAATTAAATGAAATAAGTTGATTAAATAAAAAGAAAGTTAATTGATTAAATAAATAAGTTAATTAATTAGAAAAAGTTAATTAAATAAATAGGTTATAGTTAATTAATTAAATAAAATAGCTGATTAAAACGATTAATTATTAGTTAATTAAATAAATTAAAAAGAAGTTAATGATTAGTTAAGTTAATTAGCAGATTAAGGATAATGAAGGGTTAGGGGGCGGATAATCGCGTGCGGTAGGCCCTGAGGGGCTTATCGTGAGGGTGCAGATCATGAAATATGGATTATGATTATGCTAAAGAAATGGTGGTCATAATTTGAGGGTGCATGGCAACTAGTGTGTGTGTG
Organism: Lathyrus sativus; assembly: GCA_963859935.3. Classification (NCBI taxonomy): domain Eukaryota; kingdom Viridiplantae; phylum Streptophyta; class Magnoliopsida; order Fabales; family Fabaceae; genus Lathyrus; species Lathyrus sativus. The sequence goes on along the minus strand of OZ012735.1, from coordinate 55,364,451 downwards.
CGTGTGCAGGAACATACAATATAAAAAAATAAAAACTGGCCGACACTCCATTGTGAATCCACCCGTTGCTGATGCCATTGTCCCAATGACGTCGGAGTATCTAGAATATTCTGATGCATCCCAAACTATAGCTTTACCCGGTCACTTTGGTGCATCTCCACCGTAGTGAACCTAATGATGGGTGTTTAGATGTCCACACAACAACATCATCGGTGTTGGGCTAGTGGTCGAGACCCTCGTACGACATCCAGACAAACTATAATAACAATATATGCAACGAGAAATACAAGTTTGTGCATATTAGTTAGACAAAGTAAAGGTAGATAAATTACATCATTTGGCCCAATGTGTTCGATGAGGTTGCAGTACACGATTATGGAGTTCCTGAGACATCTTTGATAATTCATCCCCGGAACATACCACCTTAAAAAAGAAACACAAATAAGTTAGACTCTGAAACAAATCACACAAATTATTAAGTTACAAAGAAATTTGGTTGTAAAATAGTCTTGAAAATAAACTTACTTGTTAGCATATGGGGATGTAAATGGATTAGATTGACTGGAGCAAGCATTGGCATCCTAGACCAACCCCACGCTTGAAGGATATAGGCGCATCTATAAAAAGTACAGGAATTGTTTTTTGCATTTTTACATAGTGCATTATATAGATGGGCAAGGATAACTGATCCCCAACTATGTGCGCACACTTTGTTTATGTTATGTAGCAACGGTAAATACATAATATTTACAGTATTTCCAGTGCCCTCTGGAAATAAAAAGTGACTAAACAAAATCATAATATAGCACTGAGTTTTGAGTATTTTCTCATACTCGGTGGACTTCTCACTTAAGACAATATTGTTGTAGTGTTGTCTGAGGTATTTAAAATTTATACCTTGACCCCTTGGTCGACCCTCACATTCTGCTTCAGTTGTCTCCCCACAAAGAGGGGCGCCCAGTAAATCTTCACAAAGTTGGTCGTTAACACCAACTTTGCTATTGACAGCCTTACCGTTGATGTGTAGGCCGAGCAACATGTAAACATCCTAAAGAGTTACACTACACTCATCGAAAGGTAGGTGAAATGTATGTGTCTCTAGTCTCTAGCGTTCTAACAACATGCTTCAAGGTATTCCTCTATGAAAGTGAGTGTGATTTGATTTTAATCAAATCACCGAACCCACATGCTTCAAGGTATTCCTTTATGAAAGGGTCATGTGTTATGTAGTCATGCACATGGCAGCGGAACCTCGATGCATCCTGCAAAATAAATTAGACGTCGTTAGTTTTAAAAGAGAATTAAACTTCATAAACATAGACAACAAAAGAAAAATACTTACAAACTCTACGATGTTCTCAACTGTACCTCTGTCAGAGTTGCCCATTGTAAGTAGAGACATTGTGGTTTCAGAATTTGTTGGGTGAAGAAGAGTTTGAGAGTTGGGATGAGAAGAGTTTGCTGGGTGGAGAAGAGTTTGAGAGTTGGGACGAGAAGTGTTTGCTGGGTGGAGAAGAGTTAGAGAGTATGAGGATGAAAAGAGTTTGTTGATATGAGGATGAGAAGAGTTTGTTGGAATGAGAGAAGTTTGAGAGTTAAAGAACCTCTATTTATAGTCCACAAATTCATGCGACCTAGAAATGCATGCAGAGCAAGTGCCAATAATGCATGTGACCTGTAAATGCATGCAGAGCAAGTGTCAATAATGCATGTGGCTTGTAAATGCATGCAGATCAAGTGTCAATCATGCATGTGAGGCGTGCATGTTTAGTCTTGTCTTGGAAGTGCATGATATGGTGTTGTCATGCATGCAGAGTGTCGTCAGGCATGCATGTGACATGCATTAAGGGAGGCGTACAGGTCTAGTCTTGTCAAGCATGCTGCAGACAACTCACACAAACTAATTCTTTTCTCCATTTGTTGTACAATCTTCTGTCTAATTTTCAACCTCTTCTTCTTGTTTCTCATGTTTTTTTATTTTTATAGCAAAAGTTTTAGGTTTACTCGTTATTAGGGCAAATAAACTCAATTTCTTCTTCTATTAAAACTTACTCGTTACTAGGTTTAATATATTTTTAATTATAATATTTTAATAATAATATTGGGTTAATAAATGTAAACATAATATTTTTAAAGTTACTATTCTTTTCATGCATATGGTGTTCAGTCTTGTCATGCATGCAGAATATAGACGGTTACTGTAGCCATGTGTATACATTTATTAGTAACAATCTCGTAGGCCTTCATAGAATTGGTAGGCATGCAAGAAATCGATCACTGTAGACAGAGTGCAGATGGTCGCCAGAATGTGTTCTTGTCATGCAGTTCACTGTGGTGCGTAAAATGTTTTCTTGTCATGCAGCTCCCTCAGTAGGCACGCAATGCGTTGTCTTGTCATGCAGCTCTCTCAGTAGGCACGCAGTGTGTCGTAATATCATGCAACTCAGCAAATTGTTATTAATACAGTTGAGAGATGTGAATTATTATCATCTCAATTAGTAAAACAGTCCCTCCAAACACAATTTTAGATATGTCTGAAACACCACAATACATTATTAGTCCACATCTTGACGTTGAAGTTTTTGAATGTGACATAGCCGGTTACAATTTCAGAAACACTGATGTTACGAGATTTTTAATTGACAGAAGGTCAAAATTTTTACACTTGAAGTCAATATTAGAAAAAAAACTGCAATGTGGTCTAGTTGGCCAAATAATATACAAAAATCTAGTGTTTTTTGGCGGGCATAATGAGTGCAAATTTTTCCCATTAAAGATTCGAGACGACGAAGATGTGCATATCATGTTCCGCAATCACGAGTATTATGGTTTCTCAGATATCGTGTTACATGTTATGTTACAACAACAACAACTGTCTCAACAACTTAATTCTTCTCAAGTTTTTTGCAAATCTGATGAGGAACGCGCTGAAGTCAATGTCATTGATGAAGAAGAAGAAGAAGAAGCCGAAGTCGTTATTGACGAGATGGTGCATAACGAGGAAGAGAAGGTTCCACCCAACCATGTTTATTTCTCACCTTAACACATGAGAACTCTCGACTTAGGTGACGATGAACCCTCAAGAGATGTTTTTTACAACCCGAACTACTTAACAGAAGGGCAACTAAAAGAGGGTGACGAGTTTCGTACCAAAGAAGATTGTGTCTAAGCAATTAAACAATATCACATGGAATTATCAACAGATTATAGAGTCAATCGGATAACTCCGACTCGGTATATGATCTATTGTTGTAACGAGGTGTGTCCGTTTTGATTAACATCGTCTTTCAGAAAGAGAAGTGATTCATGGAAGATAAGGTCAATGGGTCTAGCCCGTACTTGTATAATCTTGAATCCGATGCAGGACCATCGCAAGCTCAACTCTCGATTGATTTGCGATGAGATTCTATCAATCATTAGCGACAATGCATCTTTGAAGGTGAGTACCATAATTGCACATATGGTTCAAAGGTACAATTACACTCCTTCATACCGAAAAGCATGGATTGCTAGGACTAAAGCGGTTGAAAGGGTGTTTGGAAATTGGGAAGAGTCTTACAAGGACTTCCAAAATTCTTGGTGGCTCTTAAACAATACTCTCCATAAGCTGTTGCCATATTGGAGACAATGCCAGCGTGTACACCAGACGGGACTTGCGTTGGTGGAAATGGAATTTTTCACAGACTCTTTTGAGCGTTTGAACTATGCATCAAATGGTTTATATATTGTAAACCTATAATTCAAGTTGACGACACATGGTTATACGGGAAATATAAGGGCACCCTATTCATGGTTGTGGCAAAGGACAAGAACAACAATATTTTTCCAATAGCCTTCGCTATAGTTAAATGGGAGACTACTGGAGGTTGAAGTTTTTTCTTAAAAAATATTCGCTTTTACGTTTCTCCCCGACCTAACTTATGTTTGATCTCTGATAGACACCCATCAATCGAGAGTGCATATAATAACCTTGATAATGGTTGGCAGGATCCTCCCTCGACCCATGTGTATTGTATAAGACATATCGCCCAGAATTTCATGCGGAAAATCAAAGACAAAACACTAAGGAAGAAGGTTGTGAACGCAAGATATGCACTAACAGAGCCCACATTCAAACACTACTGTGATGAGATCATACTAACAAACACTGATGCATTAAGATGGATTGATAATATTGACAAAGAGAAATGGACACGAACATACGACGATGGGGTGCGATGGGGCCATATGACAACTAAGCTCGTTGAATTAATGAATTCTATTTTCAAGGGAATCAGGAACCTACCGATAACTGCCATGGTAAAGGCAATATATTTTAGGCTAGACGCACTCTTTGATAGTAGGCGTACGAAGTGGAGTTTAATATTACAATCTGGTCAGTTGTACAATAATAGTTCAACAACATTCATGAAAGACGAAGCTGCCAAAGCCAACACACATGTAGTCACAATCTTTGACCGTAATAAAGGTTGGTTCAGTGTTGTCGAGTCAATTGATCATAACGAAGGAAGGTCTAGGGGATGTTACCGTGTTGAACTAGATAGGAGATGGTGTGGTTGTGGGAAGTTTCAGGCATTTCGTATGCCTTGCTCTCATGTTATAACAACATGTTCGAAGGTGCACTAGGACCCAGCCAACCTTCTTTTTGCAGTTTACCAAGTGATAAGTCTATGCAATGTCTACACATGTAGCTTTCTGTGGTGGCAAAGGATGACTATTGGCTTCAATACGAAGGCGAAATTGTCTTGTATAATGATTTGATGCGAAGAAAGAAAAAGGCTAACAACACGCGCATTCGAATAGAGATGGATACCACAAACAAGATGGTAAGATTGTGTAGTTCGTGTCGGCAACCAGGACACAATCGTACAAAATGTCCTAACGTATAATCAAGCACAAGATCATAGTTTCATATGTAACAATGTCCCTTTAAATCAATAGCAAATTTCATTCCATTTAAAGCATACGTAACCGATTACAATTAGCAAACAACATAAATTAAACAAACATAACTTAATATCACAACAACATTTCAAAAATAACAACAACATAAAACAAAACAATGCATCAAGGTGTCTACGATATCACAACCATCAACGTTATCTTCTTGGGTGTTAACATCATCATAAGGACACCAACATTATTTTCCACTTTCCTCCATTCACGGCTAACTCCGTTTCTCCCTGCCTCCTCGACCAACCTCTTAATTTTTCTAATCTTTTCACCTAGGGAAATATCTCCTTCTAGCCAGCGGTTCAATGCCCTATGCAAATGCTCCAATGTCTGCGTATTCCACAGGAGCACCTTCATCAAAGGCTTTGTTGCTGAAAAATAAACTAGGGCATTTCTTTTCATTAGAGGAAATATTGGAAACGGTTCCTCCGATGCTGATGACGATGACGAAGAACGTTGATTTAGAAATACAGACATTCTAGACTCCATTCCGCTTAAAGTTATTAAGACTTCAGTCTTTTGGTATAAAATGTTATGGAAAAATATATGCTTTTGCAGTCGTATTTATATTAAAATTAAATAGTACATACGCCATATGATATGCCTTAAATACCCTTACAAAATTTATATGGTTTTTTTTCAACAAATACCAAAAATTTTCAACTTAAGATATAAAAATATCCAATTTCAAAGGTGGCCTATAATTATATATTTTAAAATTATATATTTAATTATATACGAATTATGTTTTAAAATTTAAACCTATTTATATTTATTATGTTTAAAAATTATATACAAATATATTTATTATTTTATAAAACTATACCACAAAATTTAAAAATTATATTTAAATCAATTATTATTTTTTTATTTAAATTTATTTATAATTTATAATTTTAAATATATTTATAATTTAAAAACTTTATTTATTATTTAAATCAATTTTTATTTTAAATCACGAATATATTCAAAATATATTTTAAAACTATATCACAAATATATTTATTATTTTAAATATATTTAAACTTAAATCAATTAAATATATTTTAAAACTATATCACAAATATATTTATTAATTTATAAAATATATACAAATTATTAAAAGAAAACTATATCATCATTAAATCTTATAATAATTTTTTGAATTATTATTTTGTTTGGTATTAAATTTAAAAAAATTGGTTATTTTAAAAGAAAATTCTCAATATTTTCCAAAAATTCTATGATTCACATCATTTGTAATTCAATCATCAAACCCAAATAAATAGCCTTTTTATTTTTACCCTAAAAAACACCACACTATAAGTTGGTTGAGCCCAAATCAGAAAAACCAAAAGTATCAGTCTCATAACAAAAATTCCCAAAAGTCAATCTCACTCACGCGTAGTGTGTATAGATAACTAAAAACCCTAAATCGCAGTGCTGCCGTTTCTCTTCTTCCTCTTTCCGTCGATGTTCGATTAGGGCTGCGCAGCCCCTCATCTCTGGTTCAGTTAAGGTACTTCCTTTTTAAACCCTAATTCTTCTCCATCTCTCGAATTTCCGTTCTTTCTGTTTTGTTTTTGTAGATTTTTTTGTTATTTGGTTTCTTGTTTCTTTTGTCTTATTGGTTATTTCTTGTTCGATTTGAAACCGGGTATGGGTGAATTTCTCTCCAATTTTTTATTTTGATGTGAAATTGAGGTGGTTTTAAACTTTTTTTGATTGCTTGATCTAATGAGATTTGTCGGTTATAATGCTTTGCGGTTTCGTGTATTGCATCATATCGTTATTGGGTGGGTGGATTTCTCTCCAATTTTGAATTTTTCGAAAATATTATGATTAGAGTCAAGTCTTTGTACTGATTTGAAGATTATGATTGAAAAAAATTTGTGCGATTGTGTTTACGAATTAAACCCAATAACAATTTACTCAAGTAACTTTGGAAGGTTATTTTTCAATATCGTTTGAGAGAGTTTAAGTATTTTGATTTGAAATTACTGGTGGCTTTTGTCTTTTTGATGTGTTTATTCAGGCTGTCCAGGTGATCTGTTTTCGTATGGACTGATAGTTTCCTTGATGCCTTTGTGTCAAAGGAGTTAAAGTCGTCTGACTTTTGAGAACTTGGAAATTTGGAGAGTGTCCTCGCACTCACCGTTTATATCACCATGATTGCCACGGAGACTATTGCACCAACTACAAAGTTGAAGATCAAATTCTCCACCAAACGGATAGAAGTTGTTTCTGAGCCAAAATGTCAGTTTGGAGAGAAAGTGTCTCAACTTGATGCAAATAGACCATGTAATCCTATCAAAAAGTCCTCACTGCTATATTCCAAGAAAAGGGAACCATCTGGGAATATCGAGGGTCCAAAGAATAAAAGGCAGAAGATTGATCGGAAAGGGTCTCAGATGTGTGCTGCAATACTCAAATGCTTAACATCTCATCACTATAGCTGGGTGTTTAAGGTGCCAGTGGATCCTGTAGCGTTGAACATTCCAGATTATTTTACGGTCATATCTCATCCCATGGATTTAGGCACAATTAAATCCAAGCTGGAGAAAAATATTTATCATAACAAAGAGGAGTTTGCAGCTGATGTCAGATTGACCTTTTCAAATGCCATGACATATAATCCTCCAAAGAATGATGTTCATTTGATGGCAAAGGAGCTTAACAAATTATTTGACAGAAAATGGAAAGATATGGATAAAAAATGGAATTGTGAAGATGAGCTTGGGAAAAGTGAGACTGGAATAATTAAAGAAACTAGAAAAAGTTGTATTGGTACACAATCCCGGCATAAGGTTTCCTTGACCAAAAGGTCCCGAGCATTTGAACACAAAGAAATTCATAAGATTAGTTCATTGACACCAAGAGATGCTAAAGTAAGTGTTGTATTTTGTGAGGAGAAAAGCCTTATTTAAATATGCAACAATGCAATATATTTACATGAATCGATATAAGATTTATGCTTCTGCCAACTTTGTTATCCAGTCACCTTATTGTGAGATGAAACTTTCTTTTCTTTTATTTATTTTTGATAGATCTATATTGACAATGCTTTGCACGTAGGTGGAGGTACCTAAATTATTGCAGATTCCTTGCAAACCACTTCAGAAGGACTTGATTAAAGGTATGATGCATTAAGGGCACTGTATGGGTATATGGTTATGTCGAAGAGCTAATAGTTATGTATTCCATAGGCAGAAAATGTAATCATGATTAAGAACAGCTCTCTGGTTCTAGATCTATTTAGAAAAGCCTGTCTTTCATTGAGTCTTGTTGCATGCAAGTGAATTATTTATTGTGATATCACATGCTGTTGTGTCATTTCTAGCAATTTTAACTACTGGGCCATCAACTAATTAGACAATCTTGTGTTTGTATATGCTTAGTGTGTTATTGGTTGCCTGATTAACTTATATTTGTGATTTGACTTTGTTGTGTTATCTGAAGGATTTGAAGATAGGGAGCCAGCATGTAGTGCTACTGCTTTGAGACAGGTTTTAATACCATACCATTAGCAAAATAGTTGTAACTTTAAGACATTCCTGTTACTTTCAAGTCTAATAAGAGTTTATATCTTTCAGGACTGCAAGACTAAGTGTACATCACCTTTGCAGAGGAAATCTGATCCTGGTTCTGATGGTGAGAAGAATTATGATTTGTAAAATATTATGTTCTACCCGCTTACGTTACTGCTGATATGGTATACTTAATGTTCATATTATGTAAAGGGGCTGTAAGTTCTTTAGATAGTGAACACGCATGTCCTAGTTCTCAGCATACAACTCTTGCTACTGACGCCTCTTCTGGTGATGGTCAGTTTTTCTGTCTAGAAAGCCTCGATTAAATTTTATTTTTTGTGATGAGGTCTGATAGTGATGTATTAATACATTTTATGTTTTAGTATGGAGCACCACTGTTCTTCCTGTCCAGCTTTCACCTAAAAAGGCTCTCCGTGCTGCTATGCTCAAAAGTCGCTTTGCAGATACCATATTGAAAGCACAACAAAAGACTCTTCTCGAACATGTATGGCTTTCTCTCTACACTTTCCTTAACAGAATGCTATTTTTGTTAAGTAGTGTGGTTTACTAATATATTTTTCATTGCACATTTCAGTGTGATAAAGGTGATCCTCTGAAAATGCAGCTTGAAAAGGAGAGACTGGAAAGGTTACAACGGGAAGGTGAATATTATCTATTACTTGGAAGGCAATTTAATTTGATAGAAAATGTGTACTTCTTTGAACTTGAGTGCTCATCATATGCATTACTTGTCTCCGTGTCATTTTTCCAATTTTCTTAATCTCAATAAAAACATGCATGAAAAACATGCACTTCATGCATTTTATCTGTGATGTGTATTACAAGGTGCTATCTATTGTGTAAACCACTCTCTCGGTGTTTCTCAATAAACCGAGTTTTTGCAAATAGATATACTGAAGCACTCTCTGTTCCATAAAAACTGTCACATTTGTGTTTCAGAGAGAATATCGGTAATTTTTTCAAATTATCCTTGTTGCGCTTTGGTGTATTCACAATTATAATACATACGAAGTGGAATATTAGATGGTACAATTGGAATAAATAATTAATATTCATTTGAAAAAGAAAAAAAATGTCTTTCATTTTGATACAATTATTTTTTATAAATGTAACATTAACTGTAAGACGGAGTATTACGTGATTCTGGATTGGTCGAAATATAATTTGATGTGCACTTTTTTGCAGTGTTTTTAGATTCTTGTTAAGTTATTTTTTTATGTTGAGATGGTGAGAATTGAGTTGAATTTGTTTATGATTATCCCCCTTCATGATATGCTGCATGTAACAGAGCAAGTAAGGATAGAAGCCCAAATTAAAACTGCTGAAGCAGCTGCAAGAATGAGGGCGGAAGAAGAGACAAGGCAACAGATAGAAAAGGAAAGAGAAGCTGCACGAGCTGCAATAGAAATGGTTATATTCTTGTCTTATATTATATATATTTTGCAACTCATTCTGTATATTAGCAAAATGAATATTCACTCGGTTTGTCTTTTGTAGATGAAAAGATCTGTTGACATTGAACATAATTTGGAGGTTGTGAAAGAGCTAGAGAGTTTGAGTGGCTGTACGCTATCTTATAAAGCACTGGGCGGTAGAAATGGCTACAGAACTGCAATGGGGAGATTGGATAAACTTCAGTTTGAGAACCCGTTGGAGCGACTCGGTTTATTTATCAAGGATGATTATGTCGCAGATGAAGATGAGGAGGTTCTGAACGGAGGAGCAGGGGGCTGGGAGGAAGGGGAAATTTTTTGACAAACCTTTGTTCTGCCAGTATTGATTGTTTATATATCCTCTAAAAATGAATCATACAATAATTGTAACCAGGTCTTTGATCATGTGTGCCCTATGATTGGAATATAAAAAAAGTCCTGATGGGATCTACATGGAGGAATCCTCCTGCAAACTTAGAAAGCACGGTAGACTTAGTGTTGTCTGTTATGTAAAAATGTTAAGATTATGCTTAAAACCAAATTATTGTGTTTGTGCTCTTCATTCTCAATATTTATGCTAGTGATGAACAAAATAATCTTTAAATATATATTTTATCCTTCAAGGGTAGAACTCCATAAAGAGAATAGTATTTAGGTGTTTAAATTCAATCTTATTATTCAAATAAAAATTGCTAGCTGATTCAATAAAATCTAAAATTGTAAAAAATTGGATAATGTGTTTAGATGAATTTTAGCTACAAAGCATGCGCTTGCTAGACTTAGAATAGTATTTAGGTGTTCTTTGCAAAACAAAGTTGAAGCTTTCATAGGTGAACAAGACTCAATAAAAATGCACTTGAACGAAGAAACTAGTTTCTACAAGTTAGGTAATTTCCACAACAAACAAATCGCCAGAGTAGAGGTGGGTATTTAATCCAAATCTTCACTCACGAGTTTGCAATTTCCAAAACTTACCAGCAAGTAAAAGAAAAAGTCTAGCAGATATTCAAACGCTAGGATGTATGAATCTGTCTCTATTCAATCAAAAAAAGCAACCCCAAGTCACTCTATTATTGATGAAACATCGTCTACAGTCAAAGATTATCCGTACACAAATCTGAAAATACTACTCAAGACAAGATTTAAAGGGCTTAGAAAGCATTAAGCAACATGTTGAATATCGGAGATGCATGCATCTCATGCAATTGCTAGTTTGCTGCCATGTAAAAGAAAGCTATACAGTTCAGACAACATATTTGTTTTTAGCATTTCTGTCGAGCTTCCTTGCATCATCCTGCAAAAACAACAGTTAGGCTGACTTAAGATAGTGTGCCACAAATAAGAAAGCACAAAGTTAGTTCTACTTACATGAAATATAAAGCCCATGGTCTCATTATAATCAAGAAACTCCTTCCACTGTTTTCCAATGCTCACCTGAAATATAACAAAATTAAGTTTACAAGTTCCTCATGTTGCTAGAAGTTCAGTCACAAGATTGAAACAGACACCAGCACAAAGCTACCTTGGCAAGTGGAAGAGTAAATTGTATGGAATTGCCACAACATCGGGTATAATCATGCGGTATATTATTCATGGCATCATAAGTCATAACAGAAAGCTAGTTTGGCAAGTTCAAAAGTGAACTAAATGGAATTATCACAACCAATGTAAGATCGGCCAGCTTGTGAAAGATCATAAAACTCGGATCGATATCATGGCATGTAAGATCCTATCAAAGTAAAAAATAGCAATTTCATATATATATATATTTACACAAAAATACACAAACATGAAAATTAAAATTCAGTCCCAACACATTTTTTACGATCTTGCTTCAAAAAGCTTGATCTTGACCACACTAGCAACAAAAACAATCTTTTCTCAGATTGATTGTAGCACTCTCAGGCACCCTTGGAACGCAATTTCATATATATATATATATATATATATATATATATATATATATATATATATATATATATATATACACACACAAACATACACAAACATGAAAATTAAAATTCAGTTCCAACACATTTTTTACGATCTTGCTTCAAAAAGCTTGATCTTGACCACACTAGCAACAAAAATAATCTTTTCTAAGATTGATTGTAGCACTCTCAGGCACCCTTGGAACGTAAGTTCTAACAATCTTAAGATCCAGCACTCAATCTTTGACTACACAGTTCACAACATATGGTATAATCTCACACTCATCCTCTCCAGCTAGTAAAACACTACAGCCAGACAGTTGGCCCTTGAAATCAGTGAAACTACCAAGTGATCTCAGATATTTAAATTCTCAATCACAATAGCCACCTCCATGATAACTTTAAGGACTTAAATGGTCGACCCAAAAGGACTAATGTTCTCGAGGTATCTCAATATCAGAGATCACTAGGAAATTTAGCGAGTTACCAGGACCAAATTGCCCAGCATCTCTAATTTCAGAGACAAAAGTGGTAGTTCACTCAAAACAATTTGATATAACATGAAAACAAAAAATACAGTCATCGAAACAACAAAAAATGTGAATCATTTAAGAAGCTTGTGAAATGTGAATATATGCTCCTAAAGGACTTTCATCGGGGTGACACTCAGGTTCACATAACAAATGCACATTTCATGATTAACATCATAACAACCAAAAGAAGTTAGAAAATTAACGATTAACATCATAACAACCAAAAGAAGTATAAAGAAGTTAGAAAATTACCGATTAACATCATAACAATAAAAAGAAATTTAAAGTTAGAAAATTACCAATTAACATCATAGCAACCATCTAGTTCCTACACAACTAGAAGAAGGAAATGAAAAAACAAGAAATTACCTGAGCAGCTTCATTGGAAGCATTCTTAGTCCAAATAGAAATCTTCTCAGCCCTACCCCTCACATTCACAACCGCTCCGCAAATTTCATCTCCATGATCAAATTGTTCTCCAATCATAGCCAACAACTTCAGTTATCAAGAGAAAAAAAAAGAATAACCAATCTTTCAAAAATAAACAATCAAAACCAATACACTCAACACAGATTCAAAATCATACCGTGTATAACCAACTGGTATCAGATTTTCCCTTCTGATAGTTCGCAGTCCATTTCCCACCATTAGCGCAAATGGGATCCTCCCATTTAGGTTCAATTTTATGCTTGAAGCAATAGAAATCTGCTCCCACAGCCAACTTACCAGGATGATGAATGTTATTGTAAATGCTGAAAAACCAAGAAAATCATTCAAGAAACAATAAATTAACAATTTTTTAGTGTAACCCTAAATACCTAAAAGTGCCTAAAAGTGAAAAGATTGAAGCTTTACCTCCAAAACTCTTCAACAGTGGAGAAAGTGTAGATGGGACGCATTGAGCTACCCCAAGAGGCTTGTTTAGATTTTGCTGCAGGGGTATCAAACCAGAAAGTCCAAGAATTCTCGAGGAGGTGAGGTTGGTGGACGACGGGTTTGGAAGTGGCGGAGGAATCGTCTTCATCGAGGATCTCTCCTTCTTCAAGATTGTTGTCGTCTTCGATAACCCGATTAGGGTTTGTTGTGATTTGATCGTCGGTGATGATGGATTTGGGGGTGTCTTCTACAACCATTTTTGCTCTCGTTTTCTTTCTCAAATCCCAATTACAAATGAGTTGTGAATTGACTCGAATAGTGGTTTTGATGAAAAAAATTGAAGGTGAAGTGATGCTAATGGGCTGGGTTGGTAACTTATAAAGGAGGAATCTACTTCTCACCCCCTCAATGTATTTCCCACTTCCAAAAAAAAGGACTATATTAGATTTGTTCCTAATTTTTTATCATTGAAATTTTTTTTCTTTTCAAAGTTATCTATGAACTACCTCCGGAAGAGTTAGAAGCTAAGAAATTTGAAAGCATATAGTAAAGTATATCATTAAGGAAGCTTCACAAAATGAAAAGAGCTTCTTTATGTTGAGATGTTTACGAGAGTATGAAATTATAAGTTTTTTTTAGATATATATCAGGGGCTTGTAGCAGTCACCTTGTTGGGCGAGCCTTGACCCACAAATTACTAAGAGAGGACTACTATTAATCCACTTTGATAAAGGATATTACAACATTCATTAGGAAATGTGATAAATGTAAGAAACACCCTAATTTGCATCATGCATCCGCTGAAATCTTCCACTTTGTCAACTCACCTTGGTTGTTATATCAATAGGGCATGGACATTTGGGTCTTTTTACATTAGTATTTGGTTAACTAAAGTTTTTGATCGTTGGGGTAGATTATTTCACAAATGGATAAAAGTTGAAGTCATCTCCAAGATCACGACAGAAAAAATATGTCACTTTTGTTAAAAGTGGCTCATGTGTAGGTTATATCCGCTTATTTTATTATAATATACATTTTCTTGTTTGATTATAGAAAAAATGGATGATAACTGTAATACTCCAAAATTTTCCCTGAGATTTAATAGGTTCATTTCGCATCCTATTTCATTTTGCATCACATTTTAACTAACCGCTGACAAGTTTGTGTAGTTGATTGATTTTTGCAGGAAAAGTCGCATTTGGGCGCTCTTTAGCTTATGAAGGGCAATACGGTCATTTGTTTGCAGCCGACTGTCAGTTTATGAATTTTGGGTTGTAGTCAAGAAATTTGAGCCATTTGATATTGTTGATGTGGATCGAGGTCGAGGTTGTAATTGGAATTTAATCGTGAAGGATTTGAGCCGTTGGAATTAAATCAATTCAATTTAGTTGGATGAAGTTAATCGGGAAATGTGATCATTTGAGTTTTAATCGGACGAATTGGATTTATTCTGACAAGGTTGTTCATTTAAATTGCCGGAAGTTTAATCGAAAGTTGTATTGGAGACGAGATTAATCGGATAAATTGGATGAATATGAAATTAATGAAAGAAATAGAATTTTAGTGGTGTTTTCGTCTCATTTTAAAATCAAAAATAATAAAATTTTAGTGGTGTTTTCGTCTCATTTTTAAATCAATCTTATTTCATATTTTAAATTAATTTCGTTTTTAAATCAATCACATTTCATTTTTTAAATCAATTTTATTGTATTTTTTAATTTTATTTTCATTTCATTTTGAAATCAAATTTTATTACATTTTTAAATTTTTGTTCTCATTTCATTGTTAAATTGATTTTATTTCATTTTTAATATTGAATTTTCATTTCATTTTATATCAAAATAAAAATAATGATAATAATATTATTCCATTTAATCTAAATGGAGTAATTTTATTATATAAAAAATAAATTTCTTTACCATGCCCAAAATAAATGATTAAATTTACAAAAAATAATAAAAATATATTTTTTTTCTAAAAAAATTCCTAAAGCTCTTTTCAATTTCCTTTTATTTTTCGAGTCTCCAATCTTCGAGCTTCCGATTATTTCTTCGAATCTGCAAAATGAACAAAAGCGACAATTTTATCGGTTAGTTTTTTTCGACACCCTCAGAACCAATTTCATCATCGGGCGTGTCGGGAGGGTAACAAATTGCTCCGTCGCCAACTCCCGACTTTATTTCCGGTCAAAAGCAAAAATCGGCAACATCTGTTCAAACAAGGCAACCGAGAGAGGGAGATAAAAAGTTACGTTTAAAAGTTTTTTTTTCTTCCAGAAAAGTGATTTTCAGAAAAGTGCTTTTTTTGAAAAAGCACTTATTCAAAAGTGATTTTTCCAAACACAGCCTTAACATTAGTTTCTCCAAAAATCACAAGGCCCATGGATCAAAGCCAACAAATTCCTGGAAAAGTTCAACCCAACTATCACGCAAGAATGTTCAAACAGCAACCATTAATTTCAGTCAAAATGTAACAAACTTCATCATCAGAAACGCAAAAATTCCAGCCAACAATCCCTCCTCCAAAATCGTGACCTAAATCGGATCCAAGCCCACAATTTCAAAAAAAACAACATTATAAAACTCATCAAAAGTTTAAATCTGAGGGGACCAAGAGGAAACCACAACGACAAAACCCATATTCAGATAAACCACGAAGGTTTATCATCATCATCAACGGGATTCAGAGAACCTTGAAGGTTCATCATCATCATCCTAAAAAAAGAAGAATAGGAGAAAAATATCAAAAACCATCATCAAGAACCCAAATCCGGAACCCTCACGAGTTCAAGCCTAGACGGTCGAACACGAGTCAAACGATCACTATCGGAACCGGCCTCAGAAGACTCATCATCGGCCGGATAAATCGCAAACGGACTACCATCTTCACCTTCAGAAAGGACCTCGTCACCACCGCGAAGAAGGGGAATCAAACCATCGGCCGGAACACCCACAAAGGTCGGTGAGTTTTTTTCTTCTTCATTTTTAAGCCATTTGAGTTGTGTCTGTAACAGGTGGATACAAGCAGAGAAGAGGGGAAGAGTCATGGAAGAAGATAAGAAGAAAGTTTCGAAGAAGATGAAGGAGAGACCCGCGCCTCCGGCGAGTTGGGGAGAAGAGGAATTTAACAAAGTGAAACCCTAGCTAACCCTTTTGGGTTCTACTTTACGTGGGTCTGTGCTCTCTATCCTTATTTTTTCTTTTTAATTACTTTGTCAAATTCTGTTTCAATTAAGTCCTCAAAATGTAAGAAATTATAAGTTAGTAAAGAATGTAAATATAAAACAAACAAAACCATTTCTTCTAAGTAATTTTTTTTTATCATTTAATGTTCTTTATTAAATCTTGTTTTCTTTTTAAATTTAACACACCTAAAATTAAAACTTTTTTTTTTAATATTAAAAAAAAACCATTTTATTGAAACTTCTTTTTTAATAGTTAAAGAACCACTTTATTTAACTAAAGTGTTTTCATAATTAAGGTTTTCAAAGTAATTTAGAATCTTCCTCAAATTAGGAACTTGTTAATAAATCGAGGAGTCAACCTTTCAAAATAAACTCTCGGTATAGTTTCTTCAGTCAGCCTCGAATTAATTCTTGCCGACTTTTTTACTTCTCAGTTGTATCGTTATTAATCTGTTACTGTTCAATTTTTTCGGTTGTAATTATGCGAGGTAATTGTCACACGTGATTCCGTCTTTATTTTGCATTTTTTTCCATTGGTTGTAATTTATGTGAGTGATCGTCGCGCCACACTTTTTCTATACCGCTTCCCTTATTTGTCGTACTTTAATTCTGCCATATAATAATTCATCCCGTGCACTACTGCACTACTCATCGTCAAACCTTCCGAACGATTAGGTCTAGCTGTTTGATCTTTTCAGTCGTCTCTTATACAATCTCATGTCCGAGTACGACACTCTTGCCGGACACTCATTAACACAAAGGAGTCCTACACCTCCTACCATACAAAGCCTCATACGATACCATTCCGATACTTAGAATGAAAACAGTCATTGTAGGTAAACTCAATCAGCGACAATTAACCATCCCATGATCCACCTTGATCCAACATACAAGCTCTCAACAAATCCTCCACATACTAGATAGTTCTCTTTGTCTGTCCATCCGTCCACGGATGCTAGAAAGAATCCAACTTCGATATGACGTTCAAAGCGTCTGCGAAACTCTCCCAAAATCTCAATGAAGAACTCAGATTCCCATCAGACACAATATTCGACGGCGTCTCATACAACTTCACAACTTCATCAATACACATCTCAGCTTGCTCCAGCATAGACTGATTCACCCTCACTGGTAGGAAATGAGTTAATCTTGTCAATCCATTCATAACCATCCAAATCGAATCATATTCCTTCAAATTTTTCGGAAAACCCGTCACAAAATCCATGGAAATACTATCCCAACCCACTCAAAAATATTCAACAGTTGCATCAGTCCCAACGGTCTCCGACGTTCAAACTTCGACTTTCAACAAGTCTAATCAGCATGTACAACCTCAACCACTGCTATCTCTATCTATGGCCACCAAAACAATTCCATTAAATTCGGTCACATCCTCATAGCACCTGGATGGGTACTCCATCTTCTTCAAGGTACTTCTTCAAGAGTACTCTTACTCCATTCAACAACATCTAGAACACAAACTCCATCTCGGTCTTGAAGGTGAGAAAATACTTAGAAGGGGGGGTTGAATAAGTATGACAAATAATCAAAGATTCAAACACAATTATTTTTATCCTGGTTCGTTGAACTCAACTACTCCAGTCCACCCTCTCAAGAGTGATTTTCCTTTCTCAGTCAAGGACTTAATCCACTATTTAATCAAACAGATTACAATAGTAACACCTAAGAACAACCGTTCTTAGTCTTCTCAAGAGCTACTGATTCTAACTGGATCCTCTTAAGGAAACCTTTTACAATCTATGTAAAACTATTACAAGAGTAAGAATGCTTCTAAAAAGCTTTTATCACAACTGTGATATTTCTCTTAAGTTTAAGAACAAAGAATAAAACTCAGTAAATAGAATGAGAATAGTTTTGGAGAGCTTGTGAGATTTTTCTTTCAATGATGCGTCAACTGAAGAAGATGATGGAAACTTACTTATATAGGCACAGTGATCCACAAAGTCTTGACGTTGGGGGCTGTGTATTGAAAAGGTGAAAACCTTTCTATCTTCACATCACGTGACCTTTCCTGAAAGTAGGATGTTCAGAGAAATCCTTTTTGTATGTCATATTGTGTCTAGCACAAATGAGGAAAGAGTTGTTGTGAATATCCAACGGTCATATTCAAATCTTCTTCATGATGTAAGTTCAGCTATCAACATCAGAAACTGGATCTTCAGAATCTTCAGAGTAGAGATCATCTGAATCTTCAGATTCTTGAGATGTTCTTCAGATTAAGCTGAATCAGAGTGTATGCAGCTTGTGTGCTATGAGCGTGTAGTTGTCAGAGCAGAGTCTTCTATATCAGATTCTCTTTATCACAATATTATGCAGCGTATAATCTTCAGAGTCTTCTGATGACTAAGCTTCTGATGCTCTCAGAGTCTTTTATTCTTTAGAGTTCAGATTCTTCTGTATACAGTATTCAGATTCTTCTAGAGGCAGCGTTCAGATCTTTATTTAAGATGCTCTTTGAACCTTTGAAGCCTTTCATAATATCTTTGTTCAGATCCAAATTTGCTCTTTTAAGAATGTTTTCTTTAGTACCTGTAGCAAACAGTCTAGAACATATTTAGAGTATATAATTCTTGAATACAAAATTCATAAGTGTTATCATCAAAACATTAGAGATATTACTAAGAAACAATCTGTGTTCTTACAATCTCCCCCTTTTTGATGATGACAAAACATGAGAAATTTTGTTCAATAAAAGTATGAATTATAACTCCCCCTGAGATTAATAATCTCCCCCTGAAATAAATACTCTAATATAAGAAAACACTTCCCTTTTTGATTGAGTATATTTCAGATTCAGAGCCTGATGCAGGATGCTTGGCTTTCAGAATCAAATCTTGATACCAGATAAATATGACTTCCTTTAGTCAGAGCGCCTGGTTATCATCTTTCAGAGTAGGAATATCAGAGTAATATATCAGAGTTAATTAACTACTCAGATTTGCTTTGAAAGATCAGGTTCTGATTGGTAAACTCTCAGGATAACTTCAATGAATTATGTCAGATCTACAATATAATCTGAAGGACTTAAATTCAAAGTGAGTTAATAAAATGTCTGAATTTCAGTTTCAGTAAATTGCCTATAGATTGAACAATCATATTTTCCTTTTTCTCCCCCTTTTTGTCATAATCAAAAAGATTAATTTAAAGACATAAAGATCCAGAAGAAAAGAAGCATATAACAGCAAACAACATTAACTGAAATAAAAAGCCTGATTAAAAGTTCACAACCAAACAGATCAAAACAGATCAAACATATGCCAACGAAAGGCATAAGTAAACCAGCAAGTTCAAAACATAAGCAAAACAAGATATCAAGTTCCAAACAGCATGACACAATACCAAGTTCCAGAAAACATAACAAAAGCAAAACAACAATTAAAATCAAGTCTGGCGAGATGCAATGAGGGTCAACAGTTCTATCATCTTGGCAGTGGATTCCTCTTGCTTGGTCATCCAGTTCTTTATTTCGTCAGTTGTCTGTTCTTGCTTTATCATCCAATCCTTAATTCCCTTAACCTCATTGACAAGTTCTGTGACGACAGATGAAGATGTAGCAGGTGCAACAGCAGCAACAACAGTAGTATCCTTGTCAGAGTTCTCTTCAGCATCTTGGTCAACTGTTTCAGATGTAAGATCCACAAACGGAGCAGTTTCCAACAACAATACAGGTGGAGGAGGCATGTTCCTTAGAGTTATCTTAACTAACTCTGCAAACTTATTCTTAGCTAGCCTAGAACATTTTCCTCTAACCTTTAGAGCAGCCTTGTTGAATTTCCAGATAAAACTTTTCCAAGCAGCATTTGACACAGCCGGATTCAAGCTAGACAAACATACTTCCTTCATACGATCAAACTCAGCATCTAGTTCCTTCTTAAATATCCCAAACATGATATTAACACCAGATTCTAAATCTAACTGTTCATTAGGTTCAGGATGAGGAGTGTTATCAGCATTAGGTGCAGATTGGTGTGGATGGGGTGATGTTGGTTTAGATGGTTGGATTTCAGATGGTTGGGTGTCAGATGGTGGATTGTCAGAGGGAAGAGTTTCAGATGGAAAGGTTTCAGATGGTAGGGTTATCTGAAGCGGTGAGTTTGGTGGAGTAACAGGGTCAAATGATGAGGTTTGAAACAAGGAGATATTAACATGTTCCTTCATGGTGATATCAGATCGAGGTTGTTTAAGAGATATTGGTTCATAATCAGATGAATCACTGTCAAATGATTCTTCTGAATGATCAGAGGTGGATGAAATATTGATGGTTTGATTCAATGGTTGGATATCTAGGATTTCGTCAGACAGATTGGGATCTTCTGGTGGAATAGGTTGGTCAGAGTGTTCAATTTGAACAGACTCTGTTTGTTGGGGTTCTGTGATGATTATATTTTGTGGGGAACTTTCTTGCTGTGGTATGACTTGTTGTGGTGTTTCTTGTTGAGAAAATTGTTGTTGTGATTGTTGTTGTGGTGATTGTTGTTGTGGTGATTGTTGTTGTGAGATATCTTGGTGTGGTGTTTCTGGTGAATTGAGTTGAGATGATTTAGATGGAGTATAATATTGGGGGTCAGATGGTGTGTGTTCAGATGATGGTGGTGATGGTACAGATTGAGATAAAATTGGTTCAGATACAATGTTAATTGATGGTTGTGGTTTTGAGATTCGCTGCCTAAGGCTTTGTGAGTGTTCAGGTGATGAATTTGGGGAATGAACAGTAGAAATAGGGTCAGTTGTTAATACCTGATGGATTGTTTCTCTGATTTCCTCCAAAGTGGCATCCCTTGACATAATTCTGGCTTTCTTCATTTCTTTCCTCTTTTTCCTTGGTTCTTCAGCTTCCTTCCTCTTCTTCTGAGCTGGACCTTCTTCAGCTTTCCTTTTGCTTCTCCTTTCCTTCAACATATTTGGTATTTCCTCTCCTGGCCTTTGAACAAGATTGGCAGGTAGCGAGACTCCATTCTTTAAACAATCAGCAATGTAAGCCCAGATGATCTCTCTAGGTTCATCTGCACTAAACAACGGAAAATCCTTCACTGGAATCCTTCTGCTGTTTACTTCCTCAGAGTTGAGTTTCCTCAGAGTACCACTTAACTCTGGAATAATTTTCATGCGCTTCAGAGTTAATCCATTAATTTTTGATCCAATAATATAAGACAGATCCTCTGTCATATTGGCCTCTGTCAGATGCTTTACCAGTTGATTTTCTGTGAAAATATCTGAGATTAGTCTCCCCATAGGTATCCACATTCTTACTTTCCCAAACTTAACTCTTACCTCTTCCCTAGTTTCTCTGACGTGAGTCATAAGATGACTGAAGACCAAGTAAGGCAAATCAACCTTAATGTTCTGGCTGATGCAGTAAATAAAATACAGATGTTCAGTACTGACGTAGTTGGAAGAGTTAGAAGATTTCCTGTGGAAAATGGTACTCATAAAAATTTTCGCCCATATCCTGTAAATGGGTTTTAAATCTTTAACTTCACTTGACTGTGCTCCAGTAATAGTCAGTTCATCATACACTTTACCCATATCCACGCGTGCAGGCGCTAGACTAGTAACACCATCAGTTTCCTTATAGCTGAACAGTTGCCTAATGAGTTTTTCAGTAATCACAATTTCCTTTCCTAAGACAGAAGAGTGAATAAACTTGGGACCTGCGTGAGCATGAATCCAAAACTCTCTTACCAGTGTTGGATAAACCGGACCCATCAATCGTTCAAAGTAACTTTCCCAACATTGATCTTTAATGGAGGAAGTTAGGTCAAATCCATTTTCCTTTATGGATTCTAGGTCAACGAAGCTTTCACACAAAACTTCAAGTGAAGCAACTGGAGTCAGCAAGGTACGAACAGGTTCTTTGTACATGACATTATTGCTTTTGGAGATCTCAACATTTGAAGATGATGCCATTGAAGATGATGAGGATTTTGGAGAGGGTTTAGGGTTTTTGAACAGATTGAAAAGCAAGCAAAAATGCATAAGTGAGTGATTGTGAAAAGTGTGAGAAATGTGTGATAAGTGGTATTTATAGAACCATAAAATCAGACATAGGGCACACCAACAGTTACTAACACACGTTTAGACAACATTTAATAAAAAAAACTGCTAATTAATGCACACGAACGCACGTTTACACAACATTTAATGAAAGTAATCATTTCACATTAAAGTTATGACAAATGGGGGGAAAACCAAAAAAATGATAAATTCAAAGCAATACCTCAAACGTCAGTTCAGTAAACCACTCCATCTTTTCAGATATTAAGTGACACGTGTTTGCTTGCATGTGCATCTGATGTCTCTCAAGAAATGAAACATTGCCAACGTTCAGATCTTCTGAGTTTGTTAGTTCAGATTTTCACACAAATAAAACAAGTAAAAAATAAATGACTAATAAATCAGATAAAATACTTCAGATCTTTTAAACATTTAGCATCTGAGAAGTTGCCTCTGATAAATATTACTCTGGACACAAATCCATACAAATATTTTTCAGAATGAACTTAAACCTATCTTCAGCAAGGGGTTTTGTGAAAATATCATCCCATTGATGATCTGTATCAATAAAAGCTAGATTTATTACACCCTTCTGAACATAGTCTCTAATGAAATGATGTTTAATCTCTATATGTTTAGCCTTAGAGTGTAAAATAGGATTTTTTGACAAACATATAGTGTCGTACCTCGAAAAATACGATCCTCGCGATGGCCGCGGAAAATACTGTTCGAAACAGAGTCGCCACCGAACTTTATTCATTCCAAGGATGGAATAGGAAAATATCGATAAAACCTTAAGGAGATAAGAACATGGTCGTCGCAACCAATATTCTAGGTTCGGGAGTCGGTTACATGAGGGGAAGGTATTAGCACCCCTCATGTCCGTTGTACTTAACAAGAACCTCTTGATCGATTCGAGAGTAAAGTTAACTATGCTTGTTTGTTTTCTTCTAAGGTTTCTCCTATGGGGGGAATGGATGGTTATAGGATAGGGTGCTCGCCAAGGATTGGGGTCCTTGTGCCTACGTATCTTCACTTATAAGAAGTGGAAAATCAGAGCATTCGTAGTTCGTGGGACTACGGGTAAATGAGGGAATTGTGCTCGCCAAGATCGTCGCAATCTTGTGCCTACGTATCTTACATTCAAGAGGGAATGAAGAATCAGAGTAGCCGTAGTTCGGCTAACTACGGTAAAAAGGTTTGGTATGGGGACGAACGAGTGTTTAGGTCGCATTCTAACTGCTAAACGTTAGCTTGTCTGCTCGCTAGGGGAGGCTGAAGCACGAGTTTGTTAT
Source organism: Lathyrus sativus (assembly GCA_963859935.3). Lineage (NCBI taxonomy): Eukaryota > Viridiplantae > Streptophyta > Magnoliopsida > Fabales > Fabaceae > Lathyrus > Lathyrus sativus. The sequence continues at coordinate 55,340,701 of OZ012735.1, read as the reverse complement.
GCGCGGAAGAATGGGCTAAACAATGTTATTCGGTAATAGGTATGGGAACCTAAGGGTGGGAAAGAAGGAAAAATGGAAAAGTGCTCGCTAGGATCATCGCAATCCTATGCCTACGTATTCTCAACAGATGTGAGAAATCAGAGCAGTCGTAGTTCGGCTAACTACGGTAAAATGTTTGTGGTATGTGAACGAGTGTTTAAGTCACATTCTAACTGCTAAACATTGGCTTGTCTGCTCGCTAGGGGAGGCTGAAGCACTAGTTTGTTATGCGCGGAAGAAAGGACTAAACAATGTTCTTTCTAAGAGTGTTTTGGTTGGGAATCGCACGAGGGCGAGGAATTTGTGTTTATCGCATTGGATGTTTTGGTTTGGGAAAGAGACTGGATTTGAATAGGTTTAAGGTTTCGATTGCACGAGGGCGAGAAAGAGGAGTGTAGTTAAGTTATTTGAAGAGAGAATGACGACTATTTGATAAACGAGCCGTCAGCCTCGCAATCAATTAATCGGGGCATTACTGGAATGCTAGATCCCAACGATACCTTTTTCATTCAAATGATTATGAAAGTGTATTTGAATGGACAATAACGATATGTGTCCAAATGATTAGGGCACGTTTTTTTATAGACGAAAGGTCGAGCGAACCACAACCTAAAGCGTACGCCCCAAGAGTAGTTACTCAAGAGTTCAAAGAGTGCGAGACTCCAAAAACTCAGTTCTTTCGTAATTTGATTAAGAAAATAATTTGAATTTGAGGTACGGTTTAGAAGCGTACTAGGGTTTAGACTCGATCATACGAAGGCGAGGAGCGAGGTTAGACGGGTTGAAAATTTGGGAGGAATGACGACTACTCGATAAACGAGACGTCGGCCTCGTAATCAATTGGTCGGGATATCGTTGGAATGCTAGATCCCAACGACAATCTTTTTCATCCCATTAATTATAAAATAGTGTTTGTTGGACAGTGAGGGTACTTGTCCAAATAATTAAAGGAGGTATTTTAGAAACGAAAGTTCGAACGACACACCATTCAAGGCGTACGCCTCAATAGTAGTCACTCTCGAATTCGGGGAATGCGCGACTCCAGGAACTCGATTATTTCGTGATTTAATTATGAAAACAATTTGAAAATATTAGCGTACTCGGACTAGGCGCGCTAGGTATTCTTGAAAATAAGATCGGAAGAATCACAACTCAAGGTGTGCACCTCGAGAGCGGTTGCTTAAAAATTCAAGGAAGGCGAGATCCAAGAATTTAATTGTTTTGAAATTTGATTAAGAAAAATAGTTTAATTTTATTAAGAAAGATAGTTTTAATTTTCATATGTAAAATAAATTAATCGATTGCAAAAAAAGTTTGAGAAAAACTAATCATAATTAATTGTTTTGAGAAAAAGTTTAATATCTTAAAGAAGATTTTAACTTAATGAAATATAATTTTCTAATATTCAAAATATTATTTGATAATAATTTTGAAATATATATCTTTTAAAAGAATAATAATTGGACCTTATTATAAAAATATCTAATTAATAAAATTAATTTAAAAATATCTTTTAGAAGCTTTAATTGAATTGAGTGAACATTTTTGAAAATCGAAAAAAATGGAACGACCGTAACTCAAAGGCGTGTTGTCGCTTGCGCGAAAATAAGGTGCCGGCATGACAGAAGAGTCGCCACCTTTCGTTATTTATCCCTCAGAGCGGGAAAGGAAACGATCGGAAAAACCTGACGAAAAAGGGTAAGACAAGGTCATCGCAACCATTGTCTGGGTTCGGGAGTCGGTTACGCAAGGGGAAGGTATTAGCACCCCTCACGTCCGTCGTACTCGACGGGATCCACGCTTGTTTGTTTACTTGGACGGGTTGGTTGTAATCTATCTACCTATCAAGGCTGGCTGAGAAAGAAAACAAAAATGACTCGGCAAAGCGTCGCACTTTATGCCTACGTATGCTCATCAGAGAATGAGAAATCAGAGTCAACGTAGTTCGGCCTACGAAGGATTAAGGGGGAAAGGTTGCTCGCTAGGATATCGCATCCTATGCCTACGTACTTTCATACAGCATGAAAGATCAGAGCAAACGTAGTTCGGGAAACTACGGGTTATTTCTTGAAAGAAGTGTTTTTTATTGTGTTTGCGATCTCAACCGCACTAGAGACTATGACCTGAGAGTGAATGCGTCGCATGTCACCCAAAGGGTACCATACTAAACATTCAGACTATGGAAAAGAACCTCTCCCGCAATCCTTTCTCAGATAGCTTAAGGCTCGTAACGTACGAAGGAAACCATTCATGATTACTGTATCTTAAACTGTTTTGAGATGAGAAGAGAACAGGCCCAACTAGGAGGGAGACTATCAAGTCCTACTGTTATCATGCCATGGATTCATCCTATGGTTGAGGTTTGAACAGGGAACTCCTAGAAGTTGTCATGCATAGGTTTCAACCTAAAAGTCTATCATCAAATCCTTATCAAAGGAAATGAGAGTCCTAAGGGATCATGTCAATGATACACCAAACAGACAAAGCATCAGCTTTAACAGTAAAATGCATGCAATGCAAGTGAGGGAGGAAATGTGTGTGGGGCTTCAGCCTCCACAAGCTCATCTCAACCTCAAGCCAGTCATGAAATAACAGTAATCATACAGAAAAATAAACAACATGCCATCAAGCAATAAACAGATAAAAGAAAGGAAGTGCCATCAGGCAAACAAACCACATGCTTGAGAAAGAAATTATATACATCTAAACTCTAATCCTGACCCTAAAGACAAAATCCTAATCAAATCTAAGCAAAACCCTAAAGCAAGACCCTAATCAGATCTCTAAGCAAAGCCCTAAAGCAAAACCCTAAACAAGAGAAATCAATCCCAATCTTCAAGCTTCAAAACAAGCTTACCAAAGAAAGGGAGCTAAGCAGGCAGACTCATAATGCCCTCCTCAGGAAAGCACTAGGAGGCTTGTACTCAGGAATCATATCCTACGTGGCTCAACAACTGTGATCAGTTTACATTCCTCCTCAGGAGAAATTAAACTCACATGAAGGCTCCAACATCACTGGATACTTAAGAAATCCTTCATGAACTAATGGAACTAAGTGAACAGACCCATATGACCTTCCTCAGGAAAGTACTAGGAGGCTTCCACTTAGGAATTGTATCCCATGTGGCTCAACAACTGTGATCAGTTTACATTCCTCCTCAGGAGAAATTAAACTCACATGTTGGCTCCAACATCATTGGATACTTTAGAAATCCTTGATGAACTAAGGGAACTAAGTGAACAGACCCATAGGACCTTCCTCAAGAAAGTACTAGGAGGCTTCCACTTAGGAATTGTATCCCATGTGGCTCAACAATTGTGATCAGTTTACATTCCTCCTCAGGAGAAATTAAACTCACATGTTGGCTCCAACATCATTGGATACTTGAGAAAGAGGTGAGAAGAAAGAATGAAAGTCATTCATAGTGCCTTCCTCAGGAAAGTACCATAAATTTCCTTCAAACTTCAGGATCTCAAACCTCACAAACAGAGAGCAAGCTCCAACCTCTGGGTCTCTGGGTCTTGATCTTCAATCTTCTCCTCCATCATGCTCCTTCAATAAGGTCTTCAAGACAAACCAAGCCCCACAACAATTCCCCAAAGATAAACCCCAAAAGACAGACAAATATCACACAGACAGCCAACACAATCAGTCCTATTCAGAAAATATCTAAAAATATAAAAGCAAGAGGGAAGAATCTGACAATTATTCACAAGGGTCTACAACACCTACCCATAACATCCCCATATGCCCATACCCAAAAATCAAGACAAAACTCCTAAAAGAAAATGAATAATCTCTTCTAAGCTAAACCTAAACCCTAATTTGGATCACTAATGCTAACCTAATTAAACTAATCAGATTTTAATCTAAAAATCATGAATTAAATCCTATGGGAAACTATGATTCAATATCTAATCACACCAAAAAGAATGGCTCAAAAATCCTAAGGGAAGGTCCTAAAAGAAATTCTACAAAATTGAGGTATCTACTTAAACCTATTTAAAAGCTATTTAAATGAAAAATATACTAAAAATATTAAAAGGAAATAAAATGCCAATTTTATTTATTGATATTTTTCTAGACAAAATTATGAACATATAGAAAAAACAAGAATTAAAAAACAATCATTTTTCAATTTTATATGAATTTTATAAAATGCAAGAAAATAAAGGAAATTAAAATAAGAAAATAAAAGAAAATGGGATGGGGGGTGAGAACAGAAACACGCCTAGTTCATTATCCAGCGTGGGCCTTAGAGGGGGGGTTCAGATAGAAAATGCGTTAGGCCCATGCGCTTCAGAAAAATTAATATGAAAAATCAAAAGAAAATAATAACGAAGACGGTGTATTTAGCAAAGAAATCCTGTTGAAAATTGGATTGGGCCGTGCGAGGGGGTGGGGATAGTAATGACTTGCTGAGCCCAGGATTACTCACTTATTGAAACGCGACGTTTTGCTCAAGTCTTTCCCTCCGTTTCTGAAATTAAATTGGAGCCGTTGGATGGAATTAAAAAGTCAGATATCCAGGGGTGATCCAACGGTTACAAACCCGTCTTCTCCAAAATACCATTAGGGTTTCAGAAAACCCTAACCCCATGCCAGAACTTCACCTCCTTCGTTCTCCTCCATTTCTCCATGAAATCCAAAACTTTAAGAACCAAAAATGCTCTACGTGTTACCAGGAATCTAACCATACTCATATCTTCCATTGAAACCTCCTGTAACTCCTAACCCGATAGCTCAAAGTCCTGGGTTCAACCTCTTTTCTCTGTGATCAACTCTGTTAAAACTCAAATCTAAATGGTATGAACTTGTTCTACACGTTACCCTCATCATTCTATGCTAGCACATGATCATTAAAACTCAATCCACAGCTTGTTCTTGGAAATTAAAGAAATGGTGACCTGCCATGAAACTTCATAGAATCCTCTCTAACCCTCAAAAAATGGTCTTCTATCCTAACTTGTTAATTCTACACCCAAGAACCTAATCGAATGTACATAATTATGGAGATATGAGGAAGAACACCAAACTGTCAAATGATGATGGTGAGTGCTGTTAGAGCTGGCTTCAAGTCTTGTAATTGATGCCAAACACTCCTCTAATGGTGGATATGGTTCTGTTTGCAAGAATCTTGAGGAAGAAAGCTTGTAGATGAAGAAATGGAACCTTGCTTGATTTTGAAGAAACCTTGAAATCCACTTTTCTCCCTCACTCTTCACCAATGAATTCACCAACCTCTTATCACATTGTGAGCCTCTCAATTTATATCCATCAATGGAAGAACCTAGAAGCTTTTAGAATCATCTAGAAAGCCCTAGAAAGTCTTGGAATTTCTCATGAAGTGACATATGGTATCATCTCATATCATGCATTAAGCCTCTTAACTTTGTGTCAAAATCTCCTTACAAGAGATATTGGGATTGAATGAGTGAAAAACAAGCTTATCTTTGGCTTGTGTGAAGGTTTGCAAAGGTTCCTTAATATGCAAGCATGAACTTTACAAAGTAGCCCCCATTTTAAGACCTCAAATCAAAAATCTATTTGAACCATTGTTTTTAAAATGATGTTGGGATTCAAAATGACATATTGGATGACCTATTTTGGATTTGTACATCTCCCAAACCAAATTCCAACTTGGATCCATTTAAGTTATAAGTCATTTTTAGGTCATTTTCACCCAATCTTGTAAATCCTTACTACAAGCTTTTCCAACAACTCATGACCACTTTCCTAGGCTTAAAATACCATTTTGAACAACTTTGATGTTTTGAGTTTTTTCATTTGAGGTTTGGAAATAGGAGATATGGCCTTTGCTTAAAATGACCCATAATCACCAAATGACCAAAATACCCCTGTCTTGTTCAAACCATAAGTTGAGTTCTACAAATCCTATCAAGGACTTATAGTACTATCTAGAAATCTAAGAAGATGATCTTCAACATTCATGTTGACCAAGAGATCATAGGAATCATCCTACTAGGGCAAAAGTTGTCTGCAAGTTGGGTGACTTTCAAGGACCCAGATTCACACACCTCAGATGACCTGTAATTTGTCAAAACCATAACTTGAGCTATGCACATCCTATCAAGGACTTATACCACTAAAATTAAAGCTAAGAACAAGCTCTACAACATTCATGTTGTGGGGAAGATGAGATATCAATCACATCTTGAGCTAAAACTGCCTGGAAGATAGGGATCAAACTAGGGTTTTTTCACTGTCCATCCTTAGAAACCCTAACTCAAAACTTCTCAAACTCCTCAATCATGATGAGTTGGTCTAGGAATCCTCTTTATAACATCTCCATGCATCATTACATGATCTCATGGCCCTTGGATTAGGTCTCAACCTTCTCCAAATCTTCAGCTGATCTAGGATTGACCCAGTCAAACCCTAATTCTACCATTCATGGTTGAATCTTCTGAATTCTTGCACAATGACCTCTCTGGGCTTCATGAAGGCTTTCAAGACATCTCCTAAACTTTCTGAAAGCTTCAAGTTCAACCTCACAGTCTCAGAATCATCTGAGGAGCACCCACAACTCTCAAGCTATGAAGCACACAACCTTGGTGTCAACCAATTTCTCTGAGGATCTCTTGAACTTTCTGATGAAGGTATCAACCTTCAAACACTTGGTGGGTAAATTAATGTTGGTCAAATTTTGGGGTGCAACAGCTGCCCCTATTCAAACGGCTTGAACCTGACTGGGTGAGAAGCGAACGACTCTCAGCCAATCAAGGTGCGAGACGGTTGAATACCGGTAAACCCGAAAATTTGCCAACTGCACAAGCACATGATACTCTGCGGGGGACAAACCTTCGAACACTGCAACACTAGCTGCCCAACAACTAGCTGGAGAAATACTGATCTGATATCGCCGTCAGTTACCCACGTTAACTTCTTCTGCTATTGCCTTCAGACAACCACAACACCCAACATCGCCGCTGGAAGACTGAACTATCTGACATCGCCACCGGAAACAAACATCACTCTGAGAGACACTCAACATCGCCGTCGTACAAACATCACTCTGAGCTGGGGATTTAAAGAGTCCGACCTCGCCGTCAAACAAACATGATCTAACCTCGCCGTCAAAACGAACATTCAACCTCGCCGTTGAACAAACATCCAACCTTGCCGCCGGAAACAAACATAGTCTGACCTCGCCGTCCAAATAAACATTCAACCTCGCCGTCGAACAAACATCCAACCTCGCCGCCGGAAACAAACATAGTCTGACCTCGCCGTCCAAACAAACATTCAACCTCACCGTCGAACAAACATCCAACCTCGCCGCCGGAAACAAACATAGTCTGACCTCGCCGTCAAAACAAACATTCAACCTCGCTGTCGAACACAAACATGAACAATTCTGACCTGGGGTTCACCCTTGGTAAATGGAACAAAAGGTACACTTGCGTATTTGAACTACTCCACTGGGAATGAGAGACTTAACCGAGCACACTCTGATCTGGGGTTCTCCCTCAGAACCATAACGAACATCCAAATACTAATACCGAGCCCACCGTATAACTTCAACATCAAAACCATATGAAACCCTGGCCCCTGGCCAGTTCCAGCTTCAGCTAGAAAAGATCTTCAAGTACTCCTGAAGATGGTATCCTTGGCCTTCAAGGATATAAACCTTGCCCATCGGCGATTCCAGCTTCAGCTAGAAAAGATCTTCAAGTATTTCTGAAGATAAGCGTCCTTGGCCTTCAAGGATGTAAACTTTGCCCGTCGGCAACTCTGCAGGAGGTATCTTCGACTTCAGTCTAAAGAAATGGTCCTTGGCCCTCAAGGATACATGGATATGCCTTCAGGCATCTCCGCCTCTGCTATAGAGTATCCGTGACTTCAGTCAGGGATATACTTCGGCCTTCAGTCCGAAAAATAAATCCTAGGTCATTCACGACCTTGGGGATAACCTTGCCTTCAGGCACCTTCGCTTCAGCTTGGGAAATCTGTGACTTCAGTCAGAGAAGTGGTATCCTGAGCCATTCATGACTCTACGGGGATTCAAACACTTTGCCTTCAGGCAAAACTCCGCTTCAGCTGGAGAAACATCTTCGACTTCAGTCAGAAGAAACACTATTCACTTGATCGCAATCAATCATCACCTCAGGACAACTGACTTGGTCTTCAAGCCAACACGGATCACCTTGCACACAAAAGCTGGATCTACAAACTCTTGAGCCTTGTCTTCAGACAAACGTTGATTCATCAACAAGGAAATCTGAATCCACAGGAACCTTCCGATAGCGCCTTCAGGCGTTTACGAAGTCAATCTTCAGATCAGACAACATCGTTGGAGCAAACATATCATGCTGCTAAGGACTTCAAGAATCATCTTGAACAAACAACTCCGTCGGGCACCTTCAAGGATCATCCTGAACCGATAACCATTCTGGAGACTTTATTCTGCTAGGGATTCCAGGAATCTTCCTGGACAACTCTTGCTGGGGACGCTACTGGGGAGCTCAAGAATCGTCCTAAGCAAACAACTCGGGAAACTGCGCTGAGGTCTTAAGAATCATCTTAAGCAAACGGCCCTGCTGAAGAATTCAAGAATCGTCTTGAACTGAAGACTTCGTTGGGGATCTCAAAAAATCACCTTGAGCGAACGGCTTCGTTGGGGAGAATGTCAGGAATCATCCCGAGCAACTGGTCCTTTGGTGGAACACCTGTAAAACAAGAACGATAATAACCTGGATCATGTTTATGATGCATATGCTTCTGCGCCATGCCCCACATGGTGGAAATGCTATGCGTTTATGCTAAATGCTATGCAGTCATGCACAATGATGCAATCCCGTCAGCAAAATAAATGCCGAGGGGAGATTCTCCTGTCAAGGAGAAAGAACTGCTCAGATAGAGGAATCATCCTGCTGAGGAGAACGTGGACATGCCAATATCAATCGGACTCCGTCTGAGGGAATGATCTTCAGTTGACTGCTGCATGGAAAACAACTTCAGTTGATTACTGCAGGGGACGAAGCTCTACGAGAACCTGAACCTGAACCTGCTGAGAGAAAGCGATATCAATCGCGAGAGTAGACTGCGTGGCCGTCTCGACTACTTTTCTGGGGATAACAACTCTGTGGGGAAACAACTTCAGCTGCTCAACACTCCACTGGGGAAAAACCAATTATGATCTGATCACCTTCCAAGGATTCGGCTCTCTTGGACATCTGCAAACTCGGCTAAGGAAGGAGAAGTCATTCTGCTTCACTGGAGAGAGTGCAACTCTGGAGAAATGCAGCATCAACTGTTCAATACTCTGCTAGGGAAAATCCACTCATGGTCCCAACTGCTTCCAAGGATTCGGCTCTCTTGGGGTTTGCGGACTCAGCTGGGGAGAGAGAAATCATTCTACTTCACTGGGGAGTACGACTCTGATGAGGAATTTCAATTTCGCTAGGGAAGAAAGAATCATCTGACTTCGGGGGAGAGTACAACTCTGCAGGGGAATACAACATCAGCTGTTCCAACACTCTACTGGGGGAAGAGGGAATCATCCAACTTCAGGAGAGAATACGGCTCTGATGGGGAATCTTAGTTCCGCAGGAGACTTCAGTCTGACACCATCAGTTACTGCATACTTCGGCGTACGAACAGCTTCCTGCGAAACCTGCACTTGTGACCCGGTGCTGGGGGGAGACACCTGCTTCGGCGCCTTTACTGGGGAAAACACGAGCTTCGGCACGCGACTCAGCTGATGAGGTGACGTTCCTTCAGGATGCGTCTGCTTGGGGAAGAGAATCATCTCTGCCTGGGGAGATATATCAATGCTCACGGCCTCGCGCTCAGATTCTGCGGAGGAGAGACTACAGAACTCTGCTGGAGAAGGAGGACTCGCCCTGCTTCGGGGACGTGCCCGACACACTGTCTGGAAGGTGCTACACCTGCAACAACACAAACAAACAGACAAGATACCCTCCTCAAAGGGGCCTATCAAGGTTATTATCTCGTGACAATATTCAGGTAATTAATTGTTTCAACAATCAATGGGCCTAGGCCCGTAAGCTTATGTATGCGCATTTTATCAAAAACATCGGCGTTTTCATTCGCAAACAACACAGATAAATGCTAAACAAGCAAGCAGAATAATATGCATTTTATTGATGGTGAACCCCTGAATGGGTAAAAATGTTTTACAACGGAGGCAAACTCCTGGAATGAGGAAGCCGCGCAAAAAATAAAACATAAGCATACATCAGTATATACAAATGTCGGCAACGAGGCGTAGACGAACACCATGAGTTGATCCCTCTAAGACCCACTCGACTTCGATACTTCTCCGACGCTTCAGCTTCGGAAGAGATTGATTCAGATAAACGGCCCTCAGGTCTTCCAAACCACTAAACAATGAAAGCCCATACACGGCACGCAGTCATTTGCTTATTCAAATCCCTAACTTTTGCGTGAACCGCCCTTTACGGGTTTTCAGTTCACCGGGATACCCTTTTTTGCCGAAGCCGCCCAGTGTAGGTTTTCGACTTCGCAGGTGTACATTTTTTCAATATATCCCTAATTTTTGCCCGAACCTTTTATTCTGTTTTTGGTTCGCCGGGATGCCCCTTTTTTGCCTGGACTCTTTCTTTTTTGTCCAGCGGGTTTCTTTCAAGCAAAGTATTTTTTAACTGCGTCCGTGTTCACCGGGGATGCAAAATCTTCACCATCCATCGTGGATAACAACAAAGCTCCTCCTGAGAAGACTTTGCTGACGACATACGACCCTTCGTAATTTGGAGTCCATTTGCCCCGGTGATCGGAGTGTGGCGGAAGAATTTTCTTTAGGACGAGATCACCTGTCTGAAAGCTTCTAGGACGCACCTTCTTATCATAAGCTTTATTCATTCGACTTTGGTACAGGCGACCAAATGCAATCGATGCTAACCTCTTCTCGTCCATCAGGCTGAGTTGGTTCAAACGATTCGTAATCCATTCTGCCTCGTCGAGTTTCACGTCAACCAAAACTCGCAAAGAAGGAATCTCAACTTCTAACGGTAGGACGGCTTCCATTCCGTACACCAAGGAGAAAGGAGTTGCCCCGGTCGACGTACGCACCGTCGTACGATAACCGTGCAAGGCAAACGGCAGCATCTCGTGCCAATCTTTGTACGTCACAACCATCTTCTGAATAATCTTCTTTATGTTCTTGTTGGCGGCTTCGACGGCGCCATTCATCTTCGGCCGGTAAGGAGATGAGTTGTGGTGTTCAATCTTGAAGCTCTGGCACAGCTCCTTCATCATCTTGTTGTTCAAATTCGAACCATTATCAGTAATGATCCGCTCGGGAACTCCATAATGACAGATGATGTCCCTCTTTATGAATTTAGCTACCACCTGCTTGGTCACATTAGCGTACGAGGCTGCCTCCACCCATTTGGTGAAGTAGTCGATAGCTACCAGAATGAAACGATGACCATTGGATGCAGTGGGCTCGATCTTGCCTATCATGTCGATGCCCCACATGGAGAACGGCCAAGGGGAGGACATGACATTCAATGGGCACGGCGGCACATGAACTTTATCAGCATAAATCTGGCATTTATGACATTTCTTCGCGAATCTGAAGCAATCCGACTCCATAGTCAGCCAGTAATATCCCGCTCTCAGGATCTTTCTCGTCATGGCATGCCCGCCGGCGTGCGTACCAAATGTGCCCTCATGGACTTCTTCCATGAGCATACTTGCCTCTTTCTCATCTACACATCTGAGTAGCACCAGATCGTGGTTTCTCTTATACAACACTCCGCCAGGATTGAGATAAAAGTTTCCAGACAGCCTCCTCAAAGTCTTCTTATCCTGGGTTGACGCACCCACAGGATACTCCTTAGTCATAAGGAAGGTCTGGATGTCGTGGAACCATGGCTTGCCGTCAGTGGCATCCTCGATTGCAAAGACAAATGCCGGTCTATCAAGACGCGAAAGCAAAATTCTTGGAGCCTCATTCCAAAAATTGACCTTATACATTGAAGCCAACGTGGCTAAGGCATCAGCCATCTGATTTTCAGCCCTGGGTACATGATGGAGTTCCACTCGATCGAAGAACGGAAGCAGCCTCCTGGCATAATTCATGTACGGCACCAAATTCGCTTGACGAGTTTCCCACTCCCCTTTAATCTTATTGATCACAAGCGCTGAGTCACCATATACGTCTAGATTCTTGATTCTCAAATCAATTGCCTCTTCTAGACCCATAATACAGGCTTCATACTCTGCCTCATTGTTGGTAACTGGAAACGTCAGTCTCGCAGTAAATGGGATGTGGGATCCGTGAGGAGTCGTGATGATAGCCCCGATACCACTTCCATAGGAATTAACCGCTCCATCGAATATCAACTTCCACTGAGACTTCCTATTCGGCCCCTCATCGGGAAATGGCTCATCGCAATCCTTCGCTTTGAGAAACATAATATCCTCGTCAGGGAATTCAAACTTCATCGGCTGGTAGTCCTCGATTGGCTGTTCGGCAAGGTAATCAGACAATACGCTTCCCTTAATGGCCTTCTGGGAGACGTATTGAATATCATATTCTGTTAACACCATTTGCCATCTGGCAATCCTGCCTGAAAGAGCCTGCTTCTCGAAGACGTACTTGATCGGATCCATCTTCGAAATTAGCATAGTGGTGTGATTGAGCATATACTGTCGTAGACGTTTGGCGGCCCAAGCTAATGCACAACACGTCTTCTCCAGCATCGAGTATCGAGATTCACACTCAGTGAACTTTTTACTCAAATAATAAATGGCGTGCTCTTTTCTGCCCGTCTCGTCGTGCTGACCGAGAACACACCCCATACTATTCTCCAGAACTGTCAGGTACATGATTAATGGCCGTCCAGCCACTGGGGGTATCAAGATTGGAGGTTCTTGAAGATACTACTTTATTTTGTCGAATGCCTTCTGGCAATCCTCATTCCAAGTAATCGCCTGATCTTTCTTTAAAAGTTTGAACATCGGTTCACAAGTGGCCGTGAGCTGAGAGATAAACCTTGCAATGTAGTTTATTCGGCCCAAGAAACCACGAACTTCTTTTTCTGTTTTCGGCGCTGGCATTTCTTGAATAGCTTTTATTTTCGCAGGATCAACTTCAATACCTCGTTCACTAACGATAAACCCCAATAACTTTCCGGACCGCACTCCGAAAGTGCACTTGTTAGGATTCAGCCTCAGCCTGAACTTCCTAAGCCTCTCAAAAAGCTTCAATAAGTTGACCAGATGCTCTTCCTCCGTTTGGGACTTTGCAATCATGTCATCAACATAGACCTTGATCTCATGATGAATCATATCATGAAACAAAGTTACCATTGCTCGTTGGTAAGTGGCCCCTACGTTCTTCAGACCGAAGGGCATTACCTTATAGCAAAATGTTCCCAAGGGGGTGATAAACGTCATTTTCTCCATGTCCTCCGGTGCCATCTTAATCTGATTGTAACCGGAGAAGCCATCCATGAACGAGAACACGGAGAACTGGGCTGTGTTGTCGACCAACACATCGATATGAGGCAATGGGAAATCATCCTTAGGGCTCGCCCTATTCAAATCCCTATAATCGACGCACATGCGTACCTTACCGTCCTTCTTCGGTACAGGCACTATGTTGGCGACCCACGGAGGGTAAGTGGTAACGGCTAGAAATCCTGCGTCCAACTGCTTCTGGACTTCTTCTTTGATCTTTACAGCCATATCTGGTCTCGTCCTCCTAAGCTTCTGCTTGACTGGAGGGCACTCTTCTCGCAACGGCAAGCGATGAACCACGATGTCTGTGTCGAGTCCGGGCATATCTTCGTATGACCAAGCAAAGACGTCACTATACTCTCGAAGCATCTCGACCAGTCTATGCTTGACATCATTCTGCAGCGCAACCCCTACTCTGGCATTTCTGACGAGCTCTTCAGAACCCAGATTTACGATCTCAATATCCTCCTCATGAGGCAGAATAACCTTTTCCTCTTGTCTCAACAAGCGGGCCAACTCTTCCGGAAGGTCTTCGTCTTCATCAATCTCATCCTCGGCTTGATAGATCGGGCAATCGAAGTCGTAGTGAGCCGTAGAGGGTCCAGAGTCGATGTCGTCTGTTATGTGGATCCTACAATAACAAGGGTTAAGTTTAAAGCAAGAATATGCAGGTTAGCACAAACCCTGTTGCCATTTTACTGTTTTTCAGAATAAACATAAAACAAGAATAACAGAGAACACAATATTTGAGTATGAAGAAAACGCCTTTGATTTATTAACAAAATGCATGTACATAATCCAACAAGGCCCTGACAATAAAACCACTATGCCCCGGACAGGACATAGGGTTGTACAAAGATTGTAAAAAGTAAATCATTACTCTTCACTTGTCAGCTGGATAATCTCTTTGATGGTCCAATTGTTGAGGCGCTCGCCCGGCTTGCTTGGCTGAATCCAGGCGTCCAGATCACAATCGCTATCCCCGCTGTCCTTAGACGCTGCGTTGATGCTTTCGAAAATCACTCCGCCCTTGGTAAATAGGATCGGCCCCTTCCCACGAGACGAACTGCTAGACGAAGAAGATGAAGCTTCAGCTTCAGGAGAGTACCCCAATCCAAACTTATCCTGCTTGATCGGTATCTCCAAGACATGCCCCCAGCCTGGGGTGGAGCCAGCTTCGACGACGGCCCGAGCTTCTTTGAACGAGGAGAGATTCATCTCTTGCTTCTCTACGACGACAGGAGCTACCTCCTTCACCTTGACGGCTTCAAATGCTTGGCAAAGCGTTTCATGGATTTCGCCGTCCATTTCAACATATTTAAAGGATGACAAGTGGCTCACCATAATGTCCTCCTCACCACAGACGGTTACTATGCTTCCCCCGACAGCATATTTGAGCTTTTGATGCAGCGTGGACGTCACGGCACCAGCAGCATGGATCCATGGCCGACCTAAGAGGCAACTATAGGCAGGCATGATATCCATGATATAAAAAACCGTATCGAACGTTTCCAGACCAACTTGAATCGGCAGGGTCAACTCTCCGAAAACGTGGCGCTTAGTTCCGTCAAATGTTTTCACCACCAGATCACTGGGCGTGCAAAGCAATCCACGAGTGTCCAACTTCATTAGGGCCTTCTTCGGAAGCACATTAAGCGACGAACCCGTATCCACCAGGACATGCGACATGATAGTGCCTCTGCACTCTATCGAGACGTGCAAGGCGCTGTTGTGATCTCTCCCTTTAGGAGTCAGCTCTAAATCTGTGAAACCTAGCCCATTGCCAGCATTAACATGGGCTACCATCTCTTCTAGCTGATTTACTGATATCTCCTGCGGCACGTAGGCAGCGTTCAATACCTTCAGTAATGCGTTGCGGTGAGCTTCAGAACACAGCAACAAGTTGAGAATAGAGATCTTTGATGGAGTCTGATGAAGATGGTCTACAATCTTGTAGTCGCTCTTCTTGATTAACCGCACGAACTCTTCAGCATCTTTGACAAGCAAATCCTTCTCTGCCCCACAAGGGACCTCTTCGACAGCTTTGCCTTTACCCTTATCAGCAACATCAGCTCTGACCACTTTCTCTGCCACAACCTCTGTCGGTGCAAACACTCTTCCGCTTCGAGTAATACCACTGACTCCTGCGAGATTCTGCATAGTCGACCCGTACGGCTCCAGCTCTAAGTTCTGACCATTGCAGTAGACTTCAGCGCCGTAATGCCATGGAACGACGTTAGTGCTCTCGAATGGGATCGGCCCGGCCCTGGTAATAGTGATTGTAGGCGGTCGGGGCGCAAAAATAGTAATAGGTCGACGAGGAATGGTAATGGTAGTGACTTCGTCTGCCTGCTTCAGCACAACCTCCCCTGATACACTTTCAGCTCTCCGGCTGAACTGCAAAATACCCTCGGACATCAGACTTTGTATACCTTCTACCAGCTGCTCACACCCATCAGGAAGTGTAGCACAAGCCATACATAACTCTCCGCATCCTGGAAAGAACCCCTTCTTCAGCAACTTAGCCTTGAAGAAACTAAGCGGCGTCTTCAAGTCTTTGACATCAGTCAGCAAGTCTGCACTCTCCTCAGTGATAATGGCGTTCACTCCGCCTCCCCTATGATGAGGCATAGGGTTTTTGGTAACGTTTGGCACATTATCAAAAAAGTTAATAACCTTGGTGTCTACCAGGTCCTGCACCTTGTGCTTAAAAGCTTTACAGTTCTCAATCGTATGGCCTGGTGCCCCAGTATGGAAATCGCAAGTGGAATTTGCGTCATACCCCGGTGGTGGTGCCCCTGTTAAGGGAGCCAATGTCCTCTTTTGAACTAGCTGAAGCTGAAGCAAAGTTTGCAGAAGCTGCGCATACGACATAGGTGGCGCTTCGAAGTGACGATTTGCCAAAGGAGCCCGATTCTGATATTTTCTATACCCCTGCTGATTCTGCTGCTGCGGTTGCTGCTGCTGCTGCTGCGGAGCCGCTGGGATATTTATGCTAGCAATCTGCTGCTGAGGGCCCTTGCCCTTTCTCCGAGCGTTGGTGACAGCACTCGCATCCCCTTCTCGACGCTTGCCAGCGTAAGGTTTCTTACCACCTCCTCCAGCTAAGGATGATTCGCCTTGAATTTTTCCAATTTTTATACCATTCTCGACATGCTCGCCCATAGTGATGAGGGCCGAGAATGTCCCAGACATGCCACTGACCAGCTTTTCATAGTAGATTCCAGGAAGGGTAGCCACGAACATTTGCACTAACTCGTGCTCAACCATCGGCGGTTGAACCCGAGCAGCCAACTCGCGCCACCGCTGGGCGTACTCTTTAAAGCTTTCATTATTCCGCTGTGATAGATTCTGGAGCTGTACTCGGTTGGGGGCCAAGTCACTGTTGTATTGATAGTGGAGGACGAACGCTTCAGCGAGATCTTTCCACGTGCGCACGGTAGCAGGCTCCAAGCCCATATACCACTCAAGGGATGGACCAGAAAGACTATCTTGGAAGAAGTGCATCAGCAACTTCTCATCGTCAGAATAGGCAGACATCTTTCTATAATAAGATCGAAGGTGGACACGGGGGCAAGTAGTACCCTTATACTTCTCAAAAACAGGCACCTTGAACTTATGAGGTACCTTGAAATCAGCAATTAACCCCAGCTTGGACATATCAACGCCCAACGTGTTTTGATTTTCAATGTCTCTCATTTTGTCTTCCAGCGCTTTGAACCTGAGTCGCGCTTCAGCATTCAACTCTGCTTCCACACCTCTTTGAGAAAACACGTCATCTTGGTGATCCTCAAGCCATGGTTGAGGCACCAACAGATTTCCGACACCAGCATTGCCGTTGACCGGCCCTATGTTGACATTAGCTCCCAGACTACCATTGTCGACGCCCGTCGCATTGAGTCCGATATTAGTCATCATATTGCCATTAGCACTGTCGTTGCCCCCGGCAACAGGAACAACATTCTGTGGAGCATCAACTGGAGGAGGAGTAGGCACAACCCTGCCATGAAGTATGCCGTTACTATCAACCCTGGAGATCAAAGGTTGAACCAAAGTACGAAGCTGGTCCTGACCATTAGCGACTACCTGCATCAGTTCCATAAAATGATCCATCCGTTCACGGAGCTCTTGAACATCTGACTGCACCTGATCCATGATCTTAGTCTGATTAGCTCGAGTTGAGTAACGGTGAATGAGTCTCTGATCAATCCTGGAGACTGGAAGCAGCCCGGAACCTGTGAACCTGAAAAACCTGTCAACATTAAAGGTTAGGAAAAGCAACAAAATGTACGCCATGCAAATGCTTCATGCAGATGTATGTGTGTGTCTGTGTGCTTGGGAGATTTCCCCCGATCCTAGCGCCTTAGTACCAGTGCTGACAATAATAATAATAAGAAGAAATCCGAGCCCAATCATGGAGACATCAATCTCATATATACATAGCATCAGCGACAGTCAACTTCGACACATCAGGGATCGAGAACTCGTACGCAACAGTCTTTCTGAGAGAGGCTGTAAATAATACAAGAGGAGGCGAGAAATCCTGGATCGGGGAAACGGTACCTGTCACAGACACACGTTAATGGGATGCAAATGAACATGCAAACTAATGCAACATGCAGGCATGCAATAATATATCCAGGTAACTGCTGCGGAGATTCGGTATCAACGGTCACTGATGAGATGAAAACCCCGGTGTAAGACCACTGATCTGATCTGCTAAGAATAACCATCTGATAGGACCGAGATCAAAATTCTGCTTTGCCGAGAACAAATGTTTGATAACAAGGACCCCGGATGTATGATCAAGAAATATCTGCTGATGAAGTCTTCAGACCCCAAATCAAAAATCTGCCCTATCAAGACCAAACATACAGCTGCTGATGAGATCTTCAGACCCCACTCAAAATCTGCCCTATCAAGAACAAACAACATCTGCTGATGAGATCTTCAGACCTCACTCAAAATCTGCCCTATCAAGAACAAACAACATCTGCTGATGAGATCTTCAGACCTCACTCAAAATCTGCTCCATCCAGAACAAACCACTGATAACAATACTCTGATCAAAACCTGCTCTATCAAGAACATACAAATCTGCAACTGAGAAACCCTGGTACCAACATAACTGATTCACTGTCAAGAAAACCAGGTAGTCTGAAGGTCTAAGTTTCCTGCAATAAACCCAATCCCACTCACAGGTATGGACCTAATCCACGGACAAAGGTACGACATCCTATGCGGTCATCAGCGTCACAGACTTTCATGAGTGACGATACGATTCCCAGAAGGAGTGGCATCATCAAGTCATGAAGAGGCCTCACTTAGCTGACTTCCAAATGATCGGTCCCCAGAGTCGACAATCCTCACGTCTGGACTCCCCTCAGATCCTCAGGACCGGAAAGGAGCACCTCTGCAAGAACCTCGTCTGAGCGCAGATTTCGTAGGGAACTGTGCCTGCTCAGCAGACAGGTTCGTCTACTACTCTCCACAACTATGTCTAGGTGTATACTCAAGCCCAGGTCCGGCTTCTCACTCATAGTAACATCCCTCTCCCACAGCAGCATAGATAATCATATCAAACTGGAAAATAAAATGCGGGAAATAAAGTGCGAGAAGTAAAAATGCGACAAATAAATGCAACCCAACAAGCAAACATACAAGCGCTAGGATTGACTCTCATAGGGAACCGGAGAACCAGAGATTCTGGGTTCGATCCCCAGCAGAGTCGCCAGCTGTCGCTTGCGCGAAAATAAGGTGCCGGCATGACAGAAGAGTCGCCACCTTTCGTTATTTATCCCTCAGAGCGGGAAAGGAAACAATCGGAAAAACCTGACGAAAAAGGGTAAGACAAGGTCATCGCAACCATTGTCTGGGTTCGGGAGTCGGTTACGCAAGGGGAAGGTATTAGCACCCCTCACGTCCGTCGTACTCGACGGGATCCACGCTTGTTTGTTTACTTGGACGGGTTGGTTGTAATCTATCTACCTATCAAGGCTGGCTGAGAAAGAAAAGAAAAATGACTCGACAAAGCGTCGCACTTTATGCCTACGTATGCTCATCAGAGAATGAGAAATCAGAGTCAACGTAGTTCGGCCTATGAAGGATTAAGGGGGAAAGGTTGCTTGCTAGGATATCGCATCCTATGCCTACGTACTTTCATACAGCATGAAAGATCAGAGCAAACGTAGTTCGGGAAACTACGGGTTATTTCTTGAAAGAAGTGTTTTTTATTGTGTTTGCGATCTCAACCGCACTAGAGACTATGACCTGAGAGTGAATGCGTCGCATGTCACCCAAAGGGTACCATACTAAACATTCAGACTATAGAAAAGAACCTCTCCCGCAATCCTTTCTCAGATAGCTTAAGGCTCGTAACGTACGAAGGAAACCATTCATGATTACTGTATCTTAAACTGTTTTGAGATGAGAAGAGAACAGGCCCAACTAGGAGGGAGACTATCAAGTCCTACTGTTATCATGCCATGGATTCATCCTATGGTTGAGGTTTGAACAGGGAACTCCTAGAAGTTGTCATGCATAGGTTTCAACCTAAAAGTCTATCATCAAATCCTTATCAAAGGAAATGAGAGTCCTAAGGGATCATGTCAATGATACACCAAACAGACAAAGCATCAGCTTTAACAGTAAAATGCATGCAATGCAAGTGAGGGAGGAAATGTGTGTGGGGCTTCAGCCTCCACAAGCTCATCTCAACCTCAAGCCAGTCATGAAATAACAGTAATCATACTGAAAAATAAACAACATGCCATCAAGCAATAAACAAATAAAAGAAAGGAAGTTCCATCAGGCAAACAAACCACATGCTTGAGAAAGAAATTATATACATCTAAACTCTAATCCTGACCCTAAAGACAAAATCCTAATCAAATCTAAGCAAAACCCTAAAGCAAGACCCTAATCAGATCTCTAAGCAAAGCCCTAAAGCAAAACCCTAAACAAGAGAAATCAATCCCAATCTTCAAGCTTCAAAACAAGCTTACCAAAGAAAGGGAGCTAAGCAGGCAGACTCATAATGCCCTCCTCAGGAAAGCACTAGGAGGCTTGTACTCAGGAATCATATCCTACGTGGCTCAACAACTGTGATCAGTTTACATTCCTCCTCAGGAGAAATTAAACTCACATGAAGGCTCCAACATCACTAGATACTTAAGAAATCCTTCATGAACTAATGGAACTAAGTGAACAGACCCATAGGACCTTCCTCAGGAAAGTACTAGGAGGCTTCCACTTAGGAATTGTATCCCATGTGGCTCAACAACTATGATCAGTTTACATTCCTCCTCAGGAGAAATTAAACTCACATGTTGGCTCCAACATCATTGGATACTTGAGAAATCCTAGATGAACTAAGGGAACTAAGTGAACAGACCCATAGGACCTTCCTCAGGAAAGTACTAGGAGGCTTCCACTTAGGAATTGTATCCCATGTGGCTCAACAACTGTGATCAGTTTACATTCCTCCTCAGGAGAAATTAAACTCACATGTTGGCTCCAACATCATTGGATACTTGAGAAAGAGGTGAGAAGAAAGAATGAAAGTCATTCATAGTGCCTTCCTCAGGAAAGTACCATAAATTTCCTTCAAACTTCAGGATCTCAAACCTCACAAACAGAGAGCAAGCTCCAACCTCTGGGTCTCTGGGACTTGATCTTCAATCTTCTCCTCCATCATGCTCCTTCAATAAGGTCTTCAAGACAAACCAAGCCCAACAACAATTCCCCAAAGATAAACCCCAAAAGACAGACAAATATCACACAGACAGCCAACACAATCAGTCCTATTCAGAAAATATCTAAAAATATAAAAGCAAGAGGGAAGAATCTGACAATTATTCACAAGGGTCTACAACACCTACCCATAACATCCCCATATGCCCATACCCAAAAATCAAGACAAAACTCCTAAAAGAAAATAAATAATCTCTCCTAAGCTAAACCTAAACCCTAATTTGGATCACTAATGCTAACCTAATTAAACTAATCAGATTTTAATCTAAAAATCATGAATTAAATCCTATGGAAAACTATGATTCAATATCTAATCACACCAAAAAGAATGGCTCAAAAATCCTAAGGGAAGGTCCTAAAAGAAATTCTACAAAATTGAGGTATCTACTTAAACCTATTTAAAAGCTATTTAAATGAAAAATATACTAAAAATATTAAAAGGAAATAAAATGCCAATTTTATTTATTGATATTTTTCTAGACAAAATTATGAACATATAGAAAAAACAAGAATTAAAAAACAATCATTTTTCAATTTTATATGAATTTTATAAAATGCAAGAAAATAAAGGAAATTAAAATAAGAAAATAAAAGAAAATGGGATGGGGGGTGAGAACAGAAACACGCCTAGTTCATTATCCAGCGTGGGCCTTAGAGGGGGGGTTCAGATAGAAAATGCGTTAGGCTCATGCGCTTCAGAAAAATTAATATGAAAAATCAAAAGAAAATAATAACGAAGACGGTGTATTTAGCAAAGAAATCCTGTTGAAAATTGGATTGGGCCGTGCGAGGGGGTGGGGATAGTAATGACTTGCTGAGCCCAGGATTACTCACTTATTGAAACGCGGCGTTTTGCTCAAGTCTTTCCCTCCGTTTCTGAAATTAAATTGGAGCCGTTGGATGGAATTAAAAAGTCAGATATCCAGGGGTGATCCAACGGTTACAAACCCGTCTTCTCCAAAATACCATTAGGGTTTCAGAAAACCCTAACCCCATGCCAGAACTTCACCTCCTTCGTTCTCCTCCATTTCTCCATGAAATCCAAAACTTTAAGAACCAAAAAGGCTCTACGTGTTACCAGGAATCTAACCATACTCATATCTTCCATTGAAACCTCCTGTAACTCCTAACCCGATAGCTCAAAGTCCTGGGTTCAACCTCTTTTCTCTGTGATCAACTCTGTTAAAACTCAAATCTAAATGGTATGAACTTGTTCTACACGTTACCCCCATCATTCTATGCTAGCACATGATCATTAAAACTCAATCCGCAGCTTGTTCTTGGAAATTAAAGAAATGGTGACCTGCCATGAAACTTCATAGAATCCTCTCTAACCCTCAGAAAATGGTCTTCTATCCTAACTTGTTATTTCTACACCCAAGAACCTAATCGAATGTACATAATTATGGAGATATGAGGAAGAACACCAACCTGTCAAATGATGATGGTAAGTGCTGTTGGAGCTGGCTTCAAGTCTTGTAATTGATGCCAAACACTCCTCTAATGGTGGATATGGTTCTGTTTGCAAGAATCTTGAGGAAGAAAGCTTGTAGAAGAAGAAATGGAACCTTGCTTGATTTTGAAGAAACCTTGAAATCCACTTTTCTCCCTCACTCTTCACCAATGAATTCACCAACCTCTTATCACATTGTGAGCCTCTCAATTTATATCCATCAATGGAAGAACCTAGAAGCTTTTAGAATCATCTAGAAAGCCCTAGAAAGTCTTGGAATTTCTCATGAAGTGACATATGGTATCATCTCATATCATGCATTAAGCCTCTTAACTTTGTGTCAAAATCTCCTTACAAGAGATATTGGGATTGAATGAGTGAAAAACAAGCTTATCTTTGGCTTGTGTGAAGGTTTGCAAAGGTTCCTTAATATGCAAGCATGAACTTTACAAAGTAGCCCCCATTTTAAGACCTCAAATCAAAAATCTATTTGAACCATTGTTTTTAAAATGATGTTGGGATTCAAAATGACATATTGGATGACCTATTTTGGATTTGTACATCTCCCAAACCAAATTCCAACTTGGATCCATTTAAGTTATAAGTCATTTTTAGGTCATTTTCACCCAATCTTGTAAATCCTTGCTACAAGCTTTTCCAACAACTCATGACCACTTTCCTAGGCTTAAAATCCCATTTTGAACAACTTTTATGTTTTGAGTTTTTTCATTTGAGGTTTGGAAATAGGAGATATGGCCTTTGCTTAAAATGACCCATAATCACCAAATGACCAAAATACCCCTGTCTTGTTCAAACCATAAGTTGAGTTCTACAAATCCTATCAAGGACTTCTAGTACTATCTAGAAAGCTAAGAAGATGATCTTCAACATTCATGTTGACCAAGAGATCATAGGAATCATCCTACTAGGGCAAAAGTTGTCTGCAAGTTGGGTGACTTTCAAGGACCCAGATTCACACACCTCAGATGACCTGTAATTTGTCAAAACCATAACTTGAGCTCTGCACATCCTATCAAGGACTTCTACCACTAAAATTAAAGCTAAGAACAAGCTCTACAACATTCATGTTGTGGGGAAGATGAGATATCAATCACATCTTGAGCTAAAACTGCCTGGAAGATAGGGATCAAACTAGGGTTTTTTCACTGTCCATCCTTAGAAACCCTAACTCAAAACTTCTCAAACTCCTCAATCATGATGAGTTGGTCTAGGAATCATCTTTATAACATCTCCATGCATCATTCCATGATCTCATGGCCCTTGGATTAGGTCTCAACCTTCTCCAAATCTTCAGCTGATCTAGGATTGACCCAGTCAAACCCTAATTCTACCATTCATGGTTGAATCTTCTGAATTCTTGCACAATGACCTCTCTGGGCTTCATGATGGCTTTCAAGACATCTCCTAAACTTTCTCAAAGCTTCAAGTTCAACCTCACAGTCTCAGAATCATCTGAGGAGCACCCACAACTCTCAAGCTATGAAGCACACAACCTTGGTGTCAACCAATTTCTCTGAGGATCTCTTGAACTTTCTGATGAAGGTATCAACCTTCAAACACTTGATGGGTAAATTAATGTTGGTCAAATTTTGGGGTGCAACACGTGCACCTCGAGAATAGTTGTTCAAGGACTCAAGGGATGCTAGACCCCAAGAGCCCAACATCTACATTGTTTAATCGAAAAGAATAGGAATAAGAAATTAATTTGAATGGAAAAATAACTTAATTAAGTATATTAACATATCTTAATCTAATTAACTAACTAACATAAAAAATAAAGTCAAAATTACCTATTTTATACAAAATTAAATATTTAATCAACCTATTAATAATAAGAATTTTTTAAAAAAAAATAGCTAAAGGAAGGTATTTTGTAAAGTAGGCTCTCAACATAATGTTTTTATAAATACTGTAACTTATGATCCACCGAAAAATAAAAAAAAACATTTTTTTATCAACCTCATTATACCATTATTTCTACTATTTATAAATTATTTACAAACCATAAAAATAAACCAACACATTGGACAATGTTGCAATTTGTTCAAGAAGAATCAATTAATCTAACTGTCAAGATAAAACAGTAACAGCCGCGAAAATCAGATCAAATCTATAGGGAGCAATCAAAAACTCTTGCGAAATTCAATCCAAACATTAATCATGATTCACAATGAGATAATTTTACAATACATCAAAACATTCAACAACATAAAACAAATAAAACTTTGGCATTTAACATCAGTGGCTTAGTATTTCAAAACATCACAGCAGAAATATACATAATTAGTGTAGTGAAAAAAACTGGTAGATTTGTATATTAGTTCAAATGATAACAACTTTCGCAATCCGACATCGAAGAACACCAAGGATCAAAACAACAGCGTGAACGTCCAAACCATATCACCAATGAAAAAAATTGAACAACAATCACAAATAATTACCCAATCCGACAAATAAGCGAAACTAGTTGATACGTTTACCTAGCCGAAGCCGAGAATGCCGACGCCGTGTTGTCGTTGTTGTTGAGCTGGAAGCAAAACAGTCGGGACGTTCTCCGGTCGCCGCAGCTGGCAACTTCACGGTGTTGCCGCGAAACAGAAGGAGATCCCGAAAGTGAAATGAGTAAAGTGGCAAGAACCTCTGCTGTAATGCTTGTATCGTTCCATGCTACGGAGTTGCTGTTACGACATTGGCATCGAGTTCTGCTGCAAAATCAAAATGTTGCCGGTTCCAACTGGTTGTTGCTACACACACTCATATAAAATAAACCGATATTCAATTGAAGAATCCTCTCCAACACAAACACGAGCAAGTCTTTTCTATTACTCCCAAAACACAGCTTCATAACAATGTTATAACTAAAAGAATCCGGCACAACACCAAACTGCGACATTTCATCAAACACCTGCAAGAACAACTTACCATCCCCCAAATTAGCACATGCATTAAGTGTCGCATTGAAGGCAACCGTATCCGGCCGCGAATCCGCCGCCATGTTAAGGTCGGGAAGCTTACGTAGCCGGCGCGTGACTGAATGGAAGAGACGGAGAGCCTCAACGGGACCGAAAGCGTCATCATCAGAAGCAAGCCGGCTTACAACAGTGCTTCATGCTTTGACATGAGGGAGATACCCGGAGCGGAGCATGGATTTGACAACAGAGGAGGCGTAGAGGGTATGACCAGCTTTAGCAGCGGCAACCGCGAGGAGGCCGAGGGAGTTGGAGTCGAGGCGGTGAAGCTGGGATTCATTACGGAGGCGCGTGAGGAAAGTGGGGTTAGGGAGGTGAGCGGAGAGAGTGTAAGCAATCCAAGCTTCTTCAGTTTTTCTCTGTTGTAAAAGTGTTAGAAGCTTTTCGTCGCGTGGTTCTGATTTTGATGTTGCGGAGAGTGAGGAGGGGTTTGTGGAGTTCAACACAAAAGAGTTGGAGGTAGTGGTTTTGGTTTTGGGGAAGTTGAACGGAGAAGAAGAAGTGCGGTGGTGGTGAAGTGCGAGGGGTTGGTGAGAGGTTGAGATTGGTGATGGTGGTGGTGGTCGTAGGAGAGTGATGTTCATGGCCGCTTCTTCTCCATTTGGGAAAACCAAGAGATGTTGTGAGAGTGTTTGTATGGATAAGAAAGATGGTGATTCTAGGTTTTAGCGCCGATTTGGACTCGGTGAACAGTAATTCCATCCCCTCTTTTCTGAATGAGAAGTCCTACATATAACCCATGGGACTCAACCCTAACGGGCCAAATACAAATGGGCCTTCCCCAATTTCCACTTTCCTTCTCTTAAAAATGATTTTAATTTTGATTAATTTTCTTATAATTATTAATTAATATTAACAACTTAAATAAAATAATAGTAGTGTAATCTAAATAATATATATTAAAGAAGCATTGATGATCATAAAATAGAATACACTAAAATTTTAAAAAAGAATATTTAATTACCAGTATTGTTAATATATATCAATACAAACAAGATATACAAAAAATAATACTAATTATTAAAAATTAACCTAATCTAAACTAAATAATTGATTAATATTAAAACTATATTATATTTACATATTATAAAAATAAAAAAAAGAAATTATGAAACAGAAATAATTACGAAAACAAATGTTACGTAGCACAAATAAATCACAAACAAATGCCACGTGTCAAAAAATTATTGGGCTAAAAAAAGAAAATGCCTGTTTTTGCTAAAAATTACGCTACGCTGTATAAGCGAGGTAAATTAAAAACAAAATCGGGCAAATAAAAATTTTGAAAAAAGGTAGGACAAGTTTGGGGTATGACAGATGCCCCTATCTAATTGCCTTGAACCTGAGAGAATGAACAGCTGCATGGCGTTCATTTTCAGGGTGAAAGTCAATTAGATACAAAAAGACCCCGAAATTTGTCCGACAAGTAAGTAAAATGCAAAGAGATAGGATATACCTGAACGGGATGACAAGATGCAAAATAGATGAACGAGATAACCTGATATTCCCTGGGTGGTCGAAGCAGTCCCTTATCCAATAAGGTTCTTCGATGATACCAAAGCGGTACAAACGATCCTCCTTGGGTGGTCGAAGCGGCCCCTCATTCGTTAAGGTCCTTCGATGATACCAAAGCAGTATCTCGAGTGATAATTTTGCTGAGGAATAGTTGAGCTAACATTCCTATTTAAAGGAACAACGTAGTCCAATCTCTGCAGGGGAGAAATCTTCCAGAAACTCTTTTGAGGATAACCTCTGCTTGGGAAGCTATGAGAGCAAAGACTGTTGGGAACCATCATCAACAACTGTATGGTTAAAGAATGGCTTGCTGGGGATAGAATTCCTTGAACACATGCGACATTAACTCTTTCCAGAGAAATACTGCCGACTTTGATAGAGGACCGGTCAAGATGCTTGTGAACTGATCCTAGATCCTGTTATGCTGTGGCGCTGGGGATAAAATGTAATGCTTTGTTGATGCACAAATATGCAAATGATGCAACTGCTATGGAATGCAAGATTTATATGCAAATGATTGAAATGCAATGCGCATGAGAATGCAACCGGGTAACAGGATTTGGTAAGGCTTCATTTCTGGTTTTCCACAAGGGATTATTTTTGGCATTAGGTGAAACAAGGTGAAAAGATTTATAAGGTATACTGGCACATCAACTCGAGGGTTGAGAAGAACAAAATATACTATCGACTCGGGGGTCGAGGATAAATCAGAACAACAAGTCAGCTTGAGGATTGAAGAAGAATAGCAAATATCGACTCGGGGGTCGAGAGAAAATGAAGGCAATATCGACTCGGGGGTCGAGGAAATAAAGACAAGTATCGACTCGGGGGTCGAGAGAAAAAGATAGTAAAGATATCGACTCAGGGGTCGAGAAAATAAAGACATATCAACTCGGGGGTTAAAGAAAGATGAATATCAACGCGGGGGTTGGAGAAAGGTAAATATCGACTCGGGGGTAAAAAAAAACAAAATATCAATGCGGGAGTTGAAGGAGGAAAAGGCAAATTTCGACTCGGGGGTCGAGAAAATAAAGACATATCAACTCGGGGGTTGAAAGAGGAAATGATCGTGCTATGTATGCGTATGATACATGTCAATTGTATGATGCATATGTGAATGCAAGCATGAGATTGGTTTTAT
The DNA here is from genome assembly GCA_963859935.3 of Lathyrus sativus. Classification (NCBI taxonomy): domain Eukaryota; kingdom Viridiplantae; phylum Streptophyta; class Magnoliopsida; order Fabales; family Fabaceae; genus Lathyrus; species Lathyrus sativus. The sequence goes on along the minus strand of OZ012735.1, from coordinate 55,312,337 downwards.
TGAGGTGCCGACAATGGTGGACTTTGGTAGTTGCCAATAAAGGATTGGACTTTAAGGAGAGGTGCCAAGCAAGGTTGGACTTTTGGGTGGTGCCAAGCAGGGTTGGACTTTTAGTGGTTGCCAATACAAATTGGACTTTAGGGGATGCCAAGCGGGGTTGGACTTTTAAGGGTTGCCAACACAAATTGGACTTTAGGAGATGCCAAGCGGGGTTGGACTTTTAATGGTTATGATGCCAGCAAGGTGGACTTTTTATTTGGTTGCCAATAAAAATGGATTTTTTTGAGTTTTATGGGATGCCAACAGAAGTGGACTTTATTTGGTGAAATTATTTGACTTCCCGACACACGGTATCTGATAATGATATGCTCAGAATACAGATGTGGATGTTTATGGACGCCCCAAGTTAGATCCTTTGCAGAAGTTGTGCACTCGTTCTTGTAAGAACCTAGCTTCTAGCTGATATGCCTTGATGGCTTGCAAATGTTGAGCGCAACGACATAATCAAAGCATGTTGAATATGCGAGCGTAGCGACTTAACCAATGCATGTTGATCATGCTTTTGCTCTGCCCCAAGGCTTTTGACGCTTGTTGTGAACTCAAAAATTACTGGCGTTTGGCACAGTTTGCTTGACCAACTTGGATGCAAGAAGGGAGTTTCCCCTGTTCAATCTAGCCTGGCCCAGTCTGTAGGGTATTTGAAGATTTTTCTTAAAGATTTATACCATGACATGGTCCGCGATGATTTCCCCAGTGTCTAGATTTTGCAGTAATATGCCCCTGTTTGAAACTCGGAAGAACGTGCCCCAGCCTGAACCTTGTAGTGGTTTGCCCCGGTTTAAACCTCAGAAGGACTTGCCCCAGATTCGCAAGGTTATGAGAAAGTCTTGATTCAGGTCAACACCAATGAGTGATCAAGTTCTTCTTTGATTGCTATTTTGTTGCAATTTCCATAATGCCAAGTATTGACTTGCAGTGAAAAGTGTCTATTCAAAAATGGTAATTTTAATGTGATATTTATGCAAAATTTGAAAGGATCATTTATTAGAATGATGTGGCAGTGTGTGACGAGCGGACTATTAGTCCAAACGCAGTGCTAATTTAATTGGTGTGAAACATATAGCAAGAATAAAGACACCAATGCTGGTGATTAGCACTCATGTGAGGAGTCAGGTTACGCAACCTTGCTGTAGTATGCTTTCAAAATAAACTCCGCCTCAATTAGGTCTTTTGAGGGTCGTATCGTGGTCTGGTTCACGGTTATAGAAACAAAGGATATTAGGCTCAAAGTTTGATTTGTACCCACCCCTTCTTCGTAATGATCTCCATACCTACGTTCAGTTAATTTTGCACCTGCTTGACGGTGTTTCAAGGTTTGCTTGAGATGGCAGTCACCATATTTTGTTCTTTGATGGATGTCAGTGCCCCTTGACTTGGGTGGCCACTGAATCTTATTTTGCTTTTGTCGAGGGTTTGAGGACCTCTTTTGATTTTTCTTTTGATCCCTAACTTTTGCATGGGCTGACTTTGCTTGTCAGATCCATCGGGATTGCCTTGATTTTTGCCTAAGTCTCCTTTTGAGGTGTTCGACTTAGCGGGCTTTTGAATTTTTTTTGAAGGGTCTGTGACTGCCATATCATTGGTGAACAACCGTCTTTTGGATTTTGCTTTGTTGATTCGAGTGCAGGGTTGAATTAGCTGAACACTACCCTTGCCCCAGGTTAAGTGTAAGGATTTATAGATCCGAAGGGAACTCCTACTTCTAGGCTCGAAGTGGTTGACTAGGGACTAACTCCTTATCTCTCCAGTGTTTGGGGATTTGAAACAATGCATGTACATCATCGACGAGATTTTATCCAAAAGCATACTATCAACAATTATGGGTATTTTGTTTTCGTCATCCTCCCTCAAATCTTTGCTAAACAGCAGTGCGATAAAGGAAGTGGAGTGAAATTTTTTTTTTGTGATTTTTTGCAATAAGTGAGAAAATGTGAGTGAATACGAATGGATTTGATCAAAAAACATGCATAATTATCACATTAACAATACCATTAATAAGAAACAATGTCTAAAAGCAAGTAGCATTATAACAGAAAACAAACTACAAATGCGAAAAAACAATATGGAAATTGCCAGTATTGAGGAACTGGACTTTTCTCTCTTGCATCACAGTTGAGCTACCCTTCTTGCTCATCGAGACCAGCATGATAACCTTCTTCATATCTACTCTCTACAGCTTCTTCCATGTCATGGACTGAGGAACTCACTTGACTAGATGAAGGTTTGATGTTGATATGAAGTCCTTGAGGTGTGAACGAGATTAGCTTGGACTCGATCAGATCTTGAACCTTATTCCTGAACTGTTTGCAATCTTCGGTCAAATGCCCCGTTGCGCCAGCATGGTAGCCACATCGTGCATTGGTGTCAAAGCCTGGTGGATATGGTGGGATCACAGGATCCAAACCCTTTGGCACTATCAGTCCACTACTAATCAAACGTGGTAGCACGTGATTGTATGGCATTGGTAATGGATCAAAGTGTCTCTTTGGTCTTTGATTATAGTAACGTCGTTGTTGCAGACGTCTATTGACAGGAGGATATTGACCATGTGAAGAGATTGGAGTCACACAGGTAGATCCATAGGATTGCTGACTTTTAACAGTCGAGATAATTAGGTACTGAAGGTAAGGTACCAAGGATGGAGCATGGGGAGTGTCCCTGATCGTGTTTATCTCATCTTTTTCTTCCTCTCGGGAGCTAACAACTGATTCACTTTCACTGGCTGGGATGTTCGAGGTGTCTTGGATCTTTCCACTCTTGAGATGGCTCTCAATGCGTTCTCCTACTGAAACTAAGTCAGAGAAGTTTGATGTCCCATTGCCCATCATCTTTTCCATATAGGGTTCTTGCAAAGACTCTATGAACATGTCAACCAATTCCCTGTCCAAGAGCAGTGGTTGGACGCGAGCAGCTACCTCTCTCCATCTCTGAGCATACCCTCTGAAAGACTCGTTTTCCTCTTGAGATAAGCTTTGCAACTGCATGCGGTTGGGAGCCACATCAAGATTGTATTGGTATTGTTTCAGAAAGGCGTTGGCTAAGTCCGACCACGACTGGATATGGCTACTTTCTAGCTGCATGTACCAACTTAAAGATGCCCCACTCAAGCTGTCTTGGAAACAGTGAATCATAAGTTTGTCATTGCGAGCATAGAACATCATTTTTCTGCAAAACATTACCAAATGTTGCTTCGGACAGCTATCTCCTTTGTACTTTTCAAAATTTGGCATCTTGAACTTTGGAGGTATCACAAGTCCGGGTACCAAACACATATTCAAAGCATTCAGATCAGCAGTATCACGCTCCATCATGGCTTCAACTTTCTCTTCCAACACACGACATTTTTCGGCAAACTCAACATCCTGAGGTCGTTCAACATTCCCCACCAAGCTTGCCACTTGGGAATTCGGTGTAGTGAATGCGAAGCTATGGTATTCAACAACATCATGAGACGAGGTATGTTCATCCTGAATAACGTGACGCTCTTGTATAACCTGGTCTTCAACAGGAATCCGCACAGGCTGAGGTATGACGTTCTTAGTGACTATAGGTCGTTGAGATTTATTTTCTCTCCTTGAAAAGGCTAGCATAGCTTCCACAAGCTGGTCCAACTGGTTCTTCATTAAGTCAACATCTACTCTTGATGCAAACTGGTTCTGCTCTTCTGAACTCATGATTCTTCCAAAAGCTGCTTCAAGTCCGATACGGGTGTCGGGAAATCAACTGCGGATTATGGACAAAGGATGGATAAGTTTTCTGGCTGAGAGAATGATATGCAATGCAGATGAAATGCACATGAAATGATATGCAAATGCAATGCAGGCACAAACAGGATTCAGGATAACATAAGCAGGTCCAAGCACCCTAACCGGTAGGCTATACTAGGAAAGTTCTAGATTCTTTACCCACAGACCCACTCATGGGATAACTTCTATGTTGATGGATAAGGTTCCCAAGATCACGGACACCGATCGCATCAACATTACGCAACAGGCTAGCTGTATTATAACGAGAGTACGATAGGGTCTCTCCTGAGCGGAGTCCTCATGCTAGGCACACGAGGAGCGGGTCCTCAGAGACTAACATTACACGACTACCAATATAGAAACTAGTTCTAAGAGCGGTTCCCAGAGTCATGGACCCTTCATGAATCAAATCGTGTAACAGGCTAGCTGCGTTACGACAGGATCTACGAAAAGGTCTATTCTGGAGGAGCTTTCATGCTAGGCACACAAGGAGCGAGTCCTTGGAGACTAACACTAATTACTACCAATTCTAAACTATGTTTTCTCTCTTCTTTTTCCAAAGCTCGGGTGTAGAGCTTTACTTGTGATATTTTCCCAGAATCCAACAAGCAAATATAATACAGAGCATATAATAGAAAGAGAAAGCAATAAATAAGGAAAGGGAGAAAATAAACATAAAGAAAACAGTTAAGCAAAAGGTTAGTACTCTCGAATCGAGTCAAGTTAGGTTTGACTCTCTCTTGCATAGGGCAATGCGTGTCCCCAGCAGAGTCGTCATCTGTCGTACCTCGAAAAATACGATCCTCGCGATGGCCGCGGAAAATACTATTCGAAACAGAGTCGCCACCGAACTTTATTCATTCCAAGGATGGAATAGGAAAATATCGATAAAACCTTAAGGAGATAAGAACGTGGTCGTCACAACCAATATTCTAGGTTCGGGAGTTGGTTACATGAGGGGAAGGTATTAGCACCCCTCATGTCCGTTGTACTCAACGGGAACCTCTTAATCGATTCGAGAGTAAAGTTAACTATGCTTGTTTGTTTTCTTCTAAGGTTTCTCCTATGGGGGGAATGGATGGTTATAGGATAGGGTGCTCGCCAATGATTGAGGCCCTTGTGCCTACGTATCTTCACTTATAAGAAGTGGAAAATCAGAGCATTCGTAGTTCGTGGGACTACGGGTAAATGAGGGAATTGTGCTCGCCAAGATCGTCGCAATCTTGTGCCTACGTATCTTACATTCAAGAGGGAATGAAGAATCAGAGCAGCCGTAGTTTGACTAACTACGGTAAAAAGGTTTGGTATAGGGACGAACGAGTGTTTAGGTCGCATTCTAACTGCTAAACGTTAGCTTGTCTGCTCGCTAGGGGAGGCTGAAGCACGAGTTTGTTATGTGTGGAAGAATGGGCTAAACAATGTTCTTCGGTAATAGGTATGGGAACCTAAGGGTGGGAAAGAAGGAAAAATGGAAAAGTGCTTGCTAGGATCATCGCAATCCTATGCCTACGTATTTTCAACAGATGTGAGAAATCAGAGCAGCCGTAGTTCGGCTAACTACGGTAAAATGTTTGTGGTATGTGAACGAGTGTTTAAGTCGCATTCTAACTGCTAAACGTTGGCTTGTCTGCTCGCTAGGGGAGGCTGAAGCACTAGTTTGTTATGCGCGGAAGAAGGGACTAAACAATGTTCTTTCTAAGAGTGTTTTGGTTGGGAATCGCACGAGGGCGAGGAATTTGTGTTTATCGCATTGGATGTTTTGGTTTGGGAAAGAGACTGGATTTGAATAGGTTTAAGGTTTCGATTGCACGAGGGCGAGAAAGAGGAGTGTAGTTAAGTTATTTGAAGAGAGAATGACTACTATTTGATAAACGAGCCGTCAGCCTCGCAATCAATTAATCGGGGCATTACTGGAATGCTAGATCCCAACGATACCTTTTTCATTCAAATAATTATGAAAGTGTATTTGAATGGACAATAACGATATGTGTCCAAATGATTAGGGCACGTGTTTTTATAGATGAAAGGTCGAGCGAACCACAACCTAAAGCGTACGCCCCAAGAGTAGTTACTCAAGAGTTCAAAGAGTGCGAGACTCCAAAAACTCAGTTCTTTCGTAATTTGATTAAGAAAATAATTTGAATTTGAGGTGCGGTTTAGAAGCGTACTAGGGTTTAGACTCGATCACACGAAGGCGAGGAGCGAGGTTAGACGGGTTGAAAATTTGGGAGGAATGACGACTACTCGATAAACGAGACGTCGGCCTCGTAATCAATTGGTCGGGATATCGTTGGAATGCTAGATCCCAACGACAATCTTTTTCATCCCATTAATTATAAAATAGTGTTTGTTGGACAGTGAGGGTACTTGTCCAAATAATTAAAGGAGGTATTTTAGAAACGAAAGTTCGAACAACACACTGTCGCTTGCGCGAAAATAAGGTGCCGGCATGACAGAAGAGTCGCCACCTTTCGTTATTTATCCCTCAGAGCGGGAAAGGAAACGATCGGAAAAACCTGACGAATAAGGGTAAGACAAGGTCGTCGCAACCATTGTCTGGGTTCGGGAGTCGGTTACGCAAGGGGAAGGTATTAGCACCCCTCACGTCCGTCGTACTCGACGGGATCCTCGCTTGTTTGTTTACTTGGACGGGTTGGTTATAATCTATCTACCTATCAAGGCTGGCTGAAAAAGAAAAGAAAATGACTCGGCAAAGCATCGCGCTTTATGCCTACGTATTCTCATCAGAGAATGAGAAATCAGAGTCAACGTAGTTCGGCTAACTACGGGTTACGGGGGAAAGGTTGCTTGCTAGGATATCGCATCCTGTGCCTACGTACTTTCATCTGGTATGAAAGATCAGAGCAAACGTAGTTCGGGAAACTACAGGAAAATGGCTCAACTAGGAGGGAGACTATCAAGTCCTACTGTTATCATGCCATGGATTCATCCTATGGTTGAGGTTTGAACAGGGAACTCCTAGATGTTGTCATGCATAGGTTTCAACCTAAAAGTCTATCATCAAATCCTCATCAAAGGAAATGAGAGTCCTAAGGGATCATATCAATGATACACAGAAACAGACAAAAGCATCAGCTTTAACAGTAAAATGCATGCAATGCAAGTGAGGGAGGAAATGTGTGTGGGGTTTCAGCCTCCACAAGCTCATCTCGACCTCAAGCCAGTCATGAAATAACAGCAATCATACTGAAAATAATCAACATGCTATCAAGCAATGAACAAATAAAGGAAATGAAGTGCCATCAGGCAAACAAAACACACATGCTTGAGAAAGAATCATCTACTCTCTAATCCTAACCCTAATCACAGAATCTGAATCAAATCTAAACACTAAAGCAAGACCCTAAACAAGAGAAATCAATCCCAGTCTTCAAGCTTCAGAACAAGCTTACCAAAGAAAGGGAGCTAAGCAATCAGACTCATAGTGTCTTCCTCAGGAAAGCACTAGGAGGTGGATACTCAGGAGTCATACCCTATGTGGCTCAACCACTGTGATCAGTTTACATTCCTCCTCAGGAGAAATTAAACTCACAAGCAGGCTCCAACATCACTGGATATTTAGGAAATCCTATCTGAACTAGTGGAACTAAATGAACAAACTCATAGGACCTTCCTCAGGAAAGTACTAGGAGGCTTCCACTTAGGAATTGTATCCTATGTGGTTCAACAACTGTGATCAGTTTACATTCCTCCTCAGGAGAAATTAAACTCACAAGTTGGCTCCAACATCATTGGATACTTAAGAAATCCTAGACAAACTAATGGAACTAAGTGAATAGACCCATAGGACCTTCCTCAGGAAAGTACTAGGAGGCTTCCACTTAGGAGTTGTATCCCATGTAGCTCAACAACATGTGATCAGTTTACATTCCTCCTCAGGAGAAATTAAACTCACAAGTTGGCTCCAACATCATTGGATACTTAAGAAAGAGGTGAGAAGAAAGAATGAAAGTCATTCATAGTGCCTTCCTCAGGAAAGTACCATGAATTCCCCTCAAACTTCAGGATCTCAAACCTCACAGACAGGGAATAATCCCCAAGCTCTGGGTCTCTGAGTCTTGATCTACAATCTTCACTTCATGATGCTCTCCATCAAGGTCTTCAAGGCAACACAAGCCCCTCAACAAATTCCTCAAAACAAACCCCAAAGATGAACAGATAACCCACTGAACAGACCAAAATCAATAGGCAACTTCAGAAAATACCTAAAAATACTAAACCAATGGGGAAAAATCTAACAATTATTCACAAGGGTCCTCAACACCTACTCATAACATCTACATAGGCCTCTACCTAAAAATCAAGACAAAACTCAATCAAAGAAAGATGATTCTTCACCTAAACACAATCTAAACCCTAATCAGGACACCCTACATCTACCCTAATTAAACTAATCAAAATTTAGTTCTAAAATTCTAGAAAAAAAACCTATGGGGAACTATGATTCATCATCTAATTACACAAAAAAGAATGGATTAAAAAACCTAAGGGAAGGTACTAAAACAATTCCTACAAAATCAAATACCAAATTAAGACTATTTAAAAGCTATTTATTTGGAAAATCTATTAAAAATATTAAACTAAAAAATAAAATCCCATTTTTATTTTTATAATTTTCTAAACATAATGATCTAATCATAGAAAAAAGAAGAAGTAAAAAAGAGTTAATTTCCATTTTTTAATGAATTTTCAAAGACAGAAAAATATTAAACAATATAAAAGAATATAAATTAAATAAAGGGAGGGGGGGGGGGGGGGGTTGGAATAGCACACGCGCTAGTTGGAAATAATTGGGCCAACAAAAAAGGGGGGGCGAATAGCAAGCTGAGCCCAGAACGCTGGCTCTAAATGAAACGCCGCGTTTGGATTATTTGAAATTTCCCTCTCTTTCTCAGACTCGCGCACGGCCGTTGGATCATCATAACAAGTCAAGCTTTGGGACCAAATCAAAGGCTCTCCTTCATCGTCCCAAAATCAAACTAGGGTTTTCAGAACCCTCTCCCCCATGCCCTAAGATTCAAGCTCCTCTATCTCTCTGCTCAGGCCATGGTTCGACACGATTCAAAAATGAAAAATGCTCTACTACTCAAGCTCTACAAGGCTGTGGTCTTAGTTTGGCTTGAAGCTCACCATTTTACTCAAACCGATAGCCACAAGTTCTGTCCACCATGGAAATGCACTGCAACCTATCCTCAAGAACCTCAACCTAACCTATACTAATCTAAACTACACTTCACGTGGATCATTCTTCACTAACAACCCAAGATTATCGCGTCCTAATCTAAGAGTTATATGCCATCAAAGCTCAACTGCCCTGATATGGATCACCATCAATGGCTCTAACAGATTGCATACATGCTCATCTACCTAGACCTAACATTTCTACCCTAAAGAAACATGCTAACAAGCCATAAATGCAGGTGAAAGAATCAAGTTGCAAACCTGAATTCTTGGAGAAAACAGTTATGGATTCTTGCACTCCAAGCTTGGCCAATCTTCAAGAGTGATCCCTAAGTGATGTTGAGGCTACTGTATGCAACAAAACTGAAGAAGAAAGCTTGTATTCTTGACTGCAACCTTGATGCTCAATCTTGAGTTTGTAATACCAACTCTTCATGCAGCCATGGATGGACCTTGGAGAAGGCTCTCTCACACTCACAATGCTCCAATGATTGAGGAAGACTCCAAACTTTGAACAGGAAGGGATTGTAATGGAGAGTTTCTCACTTGCTTGAAATGGAAGTAATCTCTCAAATCTCTCTATTCTCCTTCTTAATGCACCAACCTCTCACCCTCATGATCACTTCTCCTTATATATACATGAATGGAAAAATCTAGAAGATTCTAACTTGATCCAAGGAAGTTCTAGGAGTTTCATGAAATTCTCCTATTATGGTATTTTGGGATCTCATGATATATCACCTCTAACCAACTTACACACCTTTTAAAATCTCATCACATGATAATATGGAATGGTAAGGAAGCTCACATGCCTTGTAATTACCTTGTGTTAAGTTTTCCAACATTGCCTTCTTTTTCAAGTAATAACTTTTCAAAGCATCACCCATTTTAAGGCTCCAAATCAAAATTCTAGCTAAACCAATGTTCTCAAAATGGTTTTTCCAATCAAAATGATATATTGGATGACCTATTTTGGATTTGTGGATCTTCCAAATCACTTTTCAATTTCAACTTTTCAAGTTTATAAGCCATTTTTAGTTCATTTTGGACCAATCATGTAATCTCATGCTATGAGCTTTTCCAACAATTTGTGACCTTCTTTCTAGACTTAAAATCACATTTTGAGCAACTTCCATGTTTTGAGTTTTTCCATTTGAGGCTTGGAAATAGGAGTTTTAGGCATTGGCTAAAATGACCTATAACTGACAAATGACCAAAATACCCCTGTCTTGTTCAAACCATAAGTTGAGTTCCACAAATCCAATCAAGGACTTCTACCACTCAAATTAAAGCTAAGAAGATGCTCTTCAACATTCATGTTGACCAAGAAATCATAGGAATCCTCCTACTAGGGCAAAAGTTGTCTGCAAGTTGGGTGACTTTCAAGGACCCAGATTCACACACCTCTGCTGACCTGTAATTTGTCAAAACCATAACTTGAGCTCTGTAACTCCTATCAAGGACTTCCACCACTCAAATTAAAGCTTAGAACAAGCTCTACAACATTCATGTTATGGGGAAAGTGAGATATCAATCATAACTTGAGCTAAGACTGCCTGGAAGATAGGGATCAAATTAGGGTTTTTCACTGACAATCCTCAGAAACCCTAACTCAAAACTTCTCAAACTCCTCAATCATGATGAGTTGGCCTAGGAATCATCTTTATAACATGTCCATGCATCATTCCATGATCTCATGGCCCTTGTATTAGGTCTCAACCTTCTCCAAATTTTCAGTTAACCTAGGGTTGACCCAGTCAAACCCTAATTCTACCATTCATGGTTGAATCTCCTGAATTCTTGCATAATGACCTCTCTGGGCTTCAAGACATCTCATAGGCTTTCTCAAAACATCAAGTCCATTCTCAAAGTCTCAGAATCATCTGAGGGGCACCCACAACTTTCAAACTGTGAAGCACACAACCTTGGTTTCAAACCACTCCTCTGAGGATCTCTTGAACTGTCTGATGAAGGTATCAACTTTCAAACACTCAATGAATAAATAATTGTTGGTCAAATTTTGGGGTGCAACAGCTGCCCCTATTCAAACGGCTTGAACCTGACTGGGTGAGAAGCGAACGGCTCTCAACCAATCAAGGTACGAGACGGTTGAATATCGGTAAACCCGAAAATTTGCCAACTGCACGAGCACACGGTACTCTGCAGGGAACAAATCTTTGAATACTGCAACACTAGCTGCTCATCAACTAGCTGGAGAAATATCGACCTGACATCACCGTCAGACAATCAAAATACCCAACATCACCGCTGGAGAACTAAATCTGACATCACCGTCGGACAATCGAAATACCCTCGCCGTCAAACAAACATTCAACTTCGCCGCCGAACAAATGATGATCTTGAACATCTCTGACCTGGGGTTCACCCCTGGTAAATGGAACAAAAGGTACATTTGCATATTTGGGACTACTCCGCGGGAAATGAGAGACTTAACCGAGCACACTCTGATCTGGGGTTCACCCTCAGAACCATAACGAACATCCAAATATTACTGCATACTGAGAAACTGTGGAAGTTCAACACTACAGATATATGAAACCCTGGCCCCTGGCCACTCCAGATCCGCTGGAGAATCTTTAAGTATTTCCGAATATAGATGGAACCCTGGCCCCTGGCCACTCCAGATTCGCTGGATGATCTTCAAGCTCTTCCGAAGATGAATGAAACCCTGGCCCCTGGCCACTCTGCAGGGGGTATCTTCGACTTCAGTCTGAAGAAATGGTCCTTGGCCTTCAAGGATACATGGATATGCCTTCAGGCAACTCCGCCTCTGCTATAGAGCATCCGAGACTTCAGTCAAGGATATACTTCGGTCTTCAGTCCGAAAAATGAATCCTAGGTCATTCATGACCTTGGGGATAACCTTGCCCTTAGGCACCTTCGCTTCAGCTTAGGAAATCTGTGACTTCAGTCAGAGAAATAGTATCCTGAGCCATTCATGACTCTACGGGGATTCAAACACTTTGCCTTCAGGCAAACTCCGCTTCAGCTGGAGAAACATCTTCGACTTCAGTCAGAAGAAAAACTACCCACTTGATCGCAATCAATCATCTCCTCAGGACAACTGACTTGGTCTTCAGACTCACACGAATCACTCTGTTGTATCCACAACCCTGGAACCTTGTCTTTAGCCCCCCGTTGATTCTTCAACACGGAAATCTGGACTCACCGGAACCTTCTGATATCGCCATCGGGCGCTTACGAAATCCATCTTCAGATTAGACATCGTTGTTGGAGCAGACATATCCTGCTGCTGAGGACTTCAAGAATCAACTTGAACAAACAGATCCGTCGGGCATCTTCAAGAATCGTCCTGAACTAATAACCTTTCTGGAGCAAACATTCTGTTGGGAATTCCAGGAATCTTCCTGGGCAACTCTTGCTGGAGGCGCTATTGGGGAGCTCAAGTATCATACTAGGCGAACAACCCGGGAAGCTGTACTGAGGTCTTAAGAATCGTCTTAAGCAAATGGCCCTGCTGAGGGACTTGAGAATCATCTCGGACTGAAGACTTCGCTGGGGATCTCAAAAATCATCTTGAGCGAACGAGCGACCGCGGGGATCACACCGGGGTCTTTAGAATCATCTAAGAAAACAACCTTGCTGGGGAGAACATCAAGAATCGTCCTGAGCAACCGGTCTTTTGGGGATACACCTGTTCAACAAGGATGATAATGACCTAGATCATGCTTATGATGTGTATGCTTCTGCACTATGCCCCACACAGTGGGAATGATATGCGTTTGTGCTAAATGCCATGCAATCATGCACAATGCTATGCAATCATGCACAATGATGCGATCCCGTCAGCAAAATGAATGCCGAAGGGGGGAAATCCTCCTGTCACGGAGAAAGAACCACTCAGGTAGAGGAATCATCCTGCTGAGGAGAACGTGAACACGCCAATATCAATCAGGCTCTGTCTGGGGAATTGATCTTCCGCGAACTGCTGCAGGGGAACAACTTCAGCTGACTGCTGCAGGGGATGAAACTCTACGAGGACTTGGATCTGCTGATATCAATCGCGAGAATGAACTGCGCGGCCGTCTCGGCTACTCTTCTGGGGATGACCACTCTGTGGGGGACCAACTTCAGCTGCTCAACACTCCACTGGGGAAAAACCAATCATGATCTGATCAACTTCCAAGGATTCGGATCTCTTGGACATCTGCAAACTCGGCTGAGGAAGGAGAAATCATTCTGCTTCGAGTGCGATTCTGGGGAAATACAACGCTAGCTACCCCACGCTCTGCTGGGGAAAATCAATCATGATCCGGTCAACGTCCAAGGATTCTGCTTTTCTGCGGACTCAGCCGGGGAGAGAAATCATTCTACTTCACTGGAGAGTGCGACTCTGACGGGGAATTCGATTCTACTGGGGAAGAAAGGATCATCTGCCCTCGGGGGAGAGTACAACTCTGCAAGGGAATACAACACCAGCTGTTCCAACACTCTACTGGGGAAGAGGGAATCATCGAACTTCAGAAGAGAGCCTGACTCTGGTGAGGAATCTCAATTTCACTGGAGACTTCAGTCTGGCACCATCAGTTACTGCATCCTTCGGCATACGAACAGCCTCCTGCGAAACCTGCACTTGTGACCCGGCGCGGGGGAAGACACCTGCTTCGGTGACTTTACTGGGGAAAACACGAGCTTCGGCACCCGAACATTTCTCTGAAATCTGCACTTGTGACCCGGTGCTGGGGAAAGACGACATCATTCTTCGGTGCTTGACTCAGCTGAGAAGGCGACGTTCCTTCAGGACGCATCTGCTTGGGGAAGAGAATCGTCTCTGCCTGGGGACATATCAATGCTCACGGTCTTGCGTTCAGACTCTGCAAGGAGAGACTACTGAACTCTGCTGGGGAAGGAGGGCTCGCCCTGCTTCGGGGATATCGATCCTGGTCTACTGAGGGCAATCTTGACCCTAATCTGATAAGGGGTAAATGCCATCTCAATTTGCTGCAGTCTCAAATTGTACATCTCTGCTGAGAAACAATCCTGATTCAACAACGTCAACACCGGGAATACAGGCTACCAATCATGGAGTCAAGTAACAAGTTATGCTGTAGGATAGCAATCCAATGACCGCCAGGCTTCTTCAGCAGGTTCAGGTTTCGGCAGGGTAATGACACGATTCCCCGATACTCAATTCTTGCTAGGGTGAACAAACTCATTTGAACAACTTGCCCCAGCGCAATTCAACCTGCCCCAATCTGACTCTCGGGAGTAATTCATTCTGAACAGACAACAACTGGCAGCAAGACAATCTTCAGAGGGCTTGCCCCAACATCTGCACAACGGGAGGGTTCATCCTCAACTAATCGACTCTCAGCATGGTCGGCTTCAATATCCTTGAAGTAATTTGCCCCTGAACGAGCGATGAGCGACTCAACATGCTCTGATCGAACACTGGAGGGATCTGCCCTTAAATCGCAAGAATTCTGGATCACTGCCCCTAATTGGGTCTCGGGGAGGTTCACTTCCGATCAACCGCTTCTTGCATAAACCGCCCCATAATCAACTGATGCTCCGGGACTTGTCCTCAGACAAACCGATTCCAAACTCACAGGAAGTCATTGCCCCAGATTCACAGGGTTTCAAAGCACACCATTCTGATCCAGACCTCTGGCGATTCAGTCCTGATTGACTATTCCTTGCTGAAGTTCCTTCGTATCAGCTACTAACCTGCAATTAAAATTGTTTATTCACGAATAGTAATTTTAATGCAGTGTTCATGCAAATTTCGAAAAAATGTTGTACTGTCACTCATTTACGTGTCGTGCTAGTGAGTGACGAATGAACCAAAGAGTTCAAACGTAGTGCTGATGCGATCAGTGAAAAATGCAATAAGGATATGATTAGCAAATCATGAAGGAGTCAGGTTACTCAACCTTATCGTAATGCGCTTTCAGAATAAACCCTGCCTCAATTAGGTCTTTTAAGGGTTGTATCGTGGTCGGGTTCACGGTTCGTGAAACAAAGGATATTTGGCTCAAATTATGATTTGTACCCACCCCTTCTACGTGATGACCTCCGATCCTAAAGTCCAGTTAACTTAGCTCGAGCGCTCGCCTCTTCGAGAGGTATGTTGAACATTGGGAACAACTGGTTAAAGAATTCACAAGGTGTTTCGGAGTGACAGTTACTCCTTTTTCGTTTTCGGTGTCTGTATCTACACGACTTTGTCCTTGTTTGAGGATTTTTCTCTTTTATAATCCTTTCTTTTTCATTCATTTTTTTTTGATTCCCTAATTTTTGCCTGGACTGACTCCTTTTGAGTTCTTTTCGATTTTTCCTTTTGAAGTCCAGCGGGATGCCCTGATTTTTTGCCTAAGTATTTGCTTTCTAGCTTTTCTTTTTTACTTAGCGGGCTTTCTTATTCCTTTTTTTTTGGAACAAGTCGTGCGACACTGGCTGTCTGGATTTATCCGAGAGGCTTGTAACTGTCTCACTCCTGATTGGTGAGGTTTAACCATTGTGGTTGATGAGGTACGACCTCTGGAGAGGAATATGATGTGATTGGTCCTCGAAGGACAACACTCCTCTATAAGACTTGAACGCTCGATCAAGCTGACTGACAACTACCCTGCCCCGGGTTAAGATGTGAGGGTTAAAAAAGTCCGAAAGAAACTCCTACTCCTCGGCTCGAAGTGGTTAACAAGGGATTCTATTCCTTATCTCTCCGGTGTTTAGGGATTTGAAACAATGCCTTATACGTCATCGTCAAGGTTTTATCTGAAAGCAATACGATCATTGGTTATGAGTATTCAGCTTCATCATCCTCCCTCCACTCATTGCTAACCATAGTAATAAAGTGAAGTAAATAAAGTGCAAGTGTCAGTGCAATGCAGTAAATGAGTGACAACGACATAATTAGTTCAGAAAAAATGCATAGTCACTTTATTAACATCACCATTCGAAACATACAATGTTTAACAGCAAGTAGTAACTAACAGAAAAGAAACTACAAATGCAAAATGGTAAAAAGTCCGAGGACTGCCAATGTTGAGGACGTCTGCCTGTCTGGATCACTGGCTTCTGGAAATAACCCTCTGAATTTGCGAGCTCAAACAGCTGAGAGGTTGTCACGTACAACCAAAACTCCGTCTGGAAAGGAAATACACCCTTGGTCGATCAATTGTTGCACTTTCTCCTGGAAAGCCTTGCAATCTTCAGTTGAATGCCCCGGAGATCCACCATGGTAACCGCAATGAACATGAGGATTGTACCCTGGAGGGCAAGGCTCAGGCACGGGCCTGAGAGCTTTCGGTTCCACCAAGGAGTTCTGAATCAACTGTGGAAGAATCTGGCTATACGGCACAGGCACTGGCTGGAAAGAAGCATTCCTTTGTTCTAAGTGGTTGCGAGGTCTCTTGTGATCCTGGGGCTGGTATTCTTTCCGCCCAAGAAGTCGTCGTTTCTGACTGGCAATGGTCCCTTGCTTAGGCGCTTGCGTCCCTGAGCTTGATCCAGGTAGAAACTGCGAGCGAGGCGATTCAGTCACCAAAGGTCGTGGGACGTATTCGAGATCTTCCTCAGCTTCGGGCAAAGGAGTGGAATCATCCACCTCTTCCGCAGGGTAAGGGATGAACTTTCCCGATGCTCTTATGCCGCCCGACACAAGCCTAATGGTCCTCGAGTCAATAAGGTCTTGAATCTTATTCCGGAGAGCCTTACATGTTTCAACATGGTGCCCTGGTGCTCCTGAGTGGAAATCACAACGCATGCTTAGATCAACGTCTGGTGACACGTCATCTGGTGGATTTGAGGTTCGAAGCTTGAGAACACGGTTCTGAACCAACAGCGGCAGCAGCTGGGCATAACTCACAGGTAGTGGGTCCACAGCTCTATCAAGTAGCTTCTTCTTTTGACCATAACCTTCAGGGTTATTCTGAGATGCTCGGCGCGGCTGATGACGAGACAGGCCTCGAGCTTCATGCTGTGTAGAGGGTCCATGAGGTCCACTTGGCTTCAGCACAGGTGGCAATGACGGCAATGGGGGAAGCACTTTGGTCTCCTCCTTGGGTGCTTGACCACTCTCCTTATTTAGCATACTTCTCACCACTCCCATGAGAAAGCTCAACTGATTCTGCAGCTGCTGATTCTCCTCTCTGAGTACTTGCTGGTCCAGACGCACTGCCTGTATGTCATTCATGACCTGCCCCAGCTGGCTTTGGACTTTCCCCAGTTCAGCTTGTATCTGCTCCATTAGTCTGAGCTGCTAGATTCTGAGTCAAACCTGCAAACACAAGGGTTAGAAGACAAGTCCCGGCTTCTGCCATGCAAGATGAATTATGCCAATGCCATGGGTGTCTGTACGTTTAGGAGATCACCCCTAATTCTGGTGTCAACGTGCCGACATAGCGTTAATGCAATGATAAGACTGGATCCATTCATGGAAGAAAATATCTCATCTTGCTCGGGACACCGGAATCAGGGTACGAAATGCGCCTACAGCACAGACACATGCTAATGGAATGCAAACATGAATATGCGAGCTAATGCAAAATGCAGTCGTGCAATAATATTTCCAGGTGGCTGCTGTGGAGATTCGGTATCGACAGTCACTGATGAGAACGAAACCCCGGTGTAACCCACTGATCCGATCTGCTGTGAATAACCATCTGGTAGGATCGAGATCAAAATTCTGCTCTGACAAGAACGAAGGCCTGATAATAAAGACTCCGGATGCAAGATCAAGGAATATCTGTTGATGAAGTCTTCGGACCCCAAAATCAAAAATCTGCCCTATCAAGAACAAATACACAGCTGCTGATGAGATCTTCAAACCCCACTCAAAATCTGCCCTATCAAGAACAAACAACAACTGCTGACGAGATCTTCAGACCTCACTCAAAAATCTGCTCCATCCAGAACAAACCTCTGATAACAATACTCTGATCGGAACCTGCTCTATCAGGAACAGACAAACGCCCGATGATAAAATCCTTTGATCAAACCCTAGCTCTATCAAGAACATCTCTGCAACTGAGAACCCAACATAACTGATTCACTGTCGAGAAAACCAGGTAGTCTGGAGGTCAAAGTTTCCTGCAATATCCCAATCCCACTCACAGGTATGATGGACCTAATCCACGGACAAAGGTACGACATCCTATGCGGTCGTCAGCGTCACAGACTTTCACGAGTGACAATACGATTCCCAGAAGGAGTGGCATCGTCAAGTCATGAAGAGGCCTCTCTTAGCTGACTTCCAAATGATCGGTCCCCAGAGTCGACAATCCTCACGTCTGGACTCCCCTCAGATCCTCAGGACCGGAAAGGAGCACCTCTGCAAGAATCTCGTCTGAGCGCAGATTTTCGTAGGGAACTGTGCCTGCTCAGCAGACAGGTTCGTCTACTACTTCTCCGCAACTATATCTAGGTGTGTACTCAAGCCCAGGTCCGGCTTTTCACTCACAGTAACATCCCTCTCCCACAGCAGCACAGATAATCATATCAACTGGAAATAAAATGCGGGAAAAAATGCGGGAAGTAAAAATGCGATACATAAACGCAACCCAATAAGCAAACACACAAACGATAGGATTGACTCGCGTAGGGGATGGGAAACGGTCCCAACATAAGGGATGGGAAAAGTCCCTAGATGCTATCACATCCCCAGCAGAGTCGCCAGCTGTCGCTTGCGCGAAAATAAGGTGCCGGCATGACAGAAGAGTCGCCACCTTTCGTTATTTATCCCTCAGAGCGGGAAAGGAAACGATCGGAAAAACCTGACGAATAAGGGTAAGACAAGGTCGTCGCAACCATTGTCTGGGTTCGGGAGTCGGTTACGCAAGGGGAAGGTATTAGCACCCCTCACGTCCGTCGTACTCGACGGGATCCTCGCTTGTTTGTTTACTTGGACGGGTTGGTTATAATCTATCTACCTATCAAGGCTGGCTGAAAAAGAAAAGAAAATGACTCGGCAAAGCATCGCGCTTTATGCCTACGTATTCTCATCAGAGAATGAGAAATCAGAGTCAACGTAGTTCGGCTAACTACGGGTTACGGGGGAAAGGTTGCTCGCTAGGATATCGCATCCTGTGCCTACGTACTTTCATCTGGTATGAAAGATCAGAGCAAACGTAGTTCGGGAAACTACAGGAAAATGGCTCAACTAGGAGGGAGACTATCAAGTCCTACTGTTATCATGCCATGGATTCATCCTATGGTTGAGGTTTGAACAGGGAACTCCTAGATGTTGTCATGCATAGGTTTCAACCTAAAAGTCTATCATCAAATCCTCATCAAAGGAAATGAGAGTCCTAAGGGATCATATCAATGATACACAGAAACAGACAAAAGCATCAGCTTTAACAGTAAAATGCATGCAATGCAAGTGAGGGAGGAAATGTGTGTGGGGTTTCAGCCTCCACAAGCTCATCTCGACCTCAAGCCAATCATGAAATAACAGCAATCATACTGAAAATAATCAACATGCTATCAAGCAATGAACAGATAAAGGAAATGAAGTGCCATCAGGCAAACAAAACACACATGCTTGAGAAAGAATCATCTACTCTCTAATCCTAACCCTAATCACAGAATCTGAATCAAATCTAAACACTAAAGCAAGACCCTAAACAAGAGAAATCAATCCCAGTCTTCAAGCTTCAGAACAAGCTTACCAAAGAAAGGGAGCTAAGCAATCAGACTCATAGTGTCTTCCTCAGGAAAGCACTAGGAGGTGGATACTCAGGAGTCATACCCTATGTGGCTCAACCACTGTGATCAGTTTACATTCCTCCTCAGGAGAAATTAAACTCACAAGCAGGCTCCAACATCACTGGATATTTAGGAAATCCTATCTGAACTAGTGGAACTAAATGAACAAACTCATAGGACCTTCCTCAGGAAAGTACTAGGAGGCTTCCACTTAGGAATTGTATCCTATGTGGTTCAACAACTGTGATCAGTTTACATTCCTCCTCAGGAGAAATTAAACTCACAAGTTGGCTCCAACATCATTGGATACTTAAGAAATCCTAGACAAACTAATGGAACTAAGTGAATAGACCCATAGGACCTTCCTCAGGAAAGTACTAGGAGGCTTCCACTTAGGAGTTGTATCCCATGTAGCTCAACAACATGTGATCAGTTTACATTCCTCCTCAGGAGAAATTAAACTCACAAGTTGGCTCCAACATCATTGGATACTTAAGAAAGAGGTGAGAAGAAAGAATGAAAGTCATTCATAGTGCCTTCCTCAGGAAAGTACCATGAATTCCCCTCAAACTTCAGGATCTCAAACCTCACAGACAGGGAATAATCCCCAAGCTCTGGGTCTCTGAGTCTTGATCTACAATCTTCACTTCATGATGCTCTCCATCAAGGTCTTCAAGGCAACACAAGCCCCTCAACAAATTCCTCAAAACAAACCCCAAAGATGAACAGATAACCCACTGAACAGACCAAAATCAATAGGCAACTTCAGAAAATACCTAAAAATACTAAACCAATGGGGAAAAATCTAACAATTATTCACAAGGGTCCTCAACACCTACTCATAACATCTACATAGGCCTCTACCTAAAAATCAAGACAAAACTCAATCAAAGAAAGATGATTCTTCACCTAAACACAATCTAAACCCTAATCAGGACACCCTACATCTACCCTAATTAAACTAATCAAAATTTAGTTCTAAAATTCTAGAAAAAAAACCTATGGGGAACTATGATTCATCATCTAATTACACAAAAAAGAATGGATTAAAAAACCTAAGGGAAGGTACTAAAACAATTCCTACAAAATCAAATACCAAATTAAGACTATTTAAAAGCTATTTATTTGGAAAATCTATTAAAAATATTAAACTAAAAAATAAAATCCCATTTTTATTTTTATAATTTTCTACACATAATGATCTAATCATAGAAAAAAGAAGAAGTAAAAAAGAGTTAATTTCCATTTTTTAATGAATTTTCAAAGACAGAAAAATATTAAACAATATAAAAGAATATAAATTAAATAAAGGGAGGGGGGGGGGGTTGGAATAGCACACGCGCTAGTTGGAAATAATTGGGCCAACAAAAAAGGGGGGGCGAATAGCAAGCTGAGCCCAGAACGCTGGCTCTAAATGAAACGCCGCGTTTGGATTATTTGAAATTTCCCTCTCTTTCTCAGACTCGCGCACGGCCGTTGGATCATCATAACAAGTCAAGCTTTGGGACCAAATCAAAGGCTCTCCTTCATCGTCCCAAAATCAAACTAGGGTTTTCAGAACCCTCTCCCCCATGCCCTAAGATTCAAGCTCCTCTATCTCTCTGCTCAGGCCATGGTTCGACACGATTCAAAAATGAAAAATGCTCTACTACTCAAGCTCTACAAGGCTGTGGTCTTAGTTTGGCTTGAAGCTCACCATTTTACTCAAACCGATAGCCACAAGTTCTGTCCACCATGGAAATGCACTGCAACCTATCCTCAAGAACCTCAACCTAACCTATACTAATCTAAACTACACTTCACGTGGATCATTCTTCACTAACAACCCAAGATTATCGCGTCCTAATCTAAGAGTTATATGCCATCAAAGCTCAACTGCCCTGATATGGATCACCATCAATGGCTCTAACAGATTGCATACATGCTCATCTACCTAGACCTAACATTTCTACCCTAAAGAAACATGCTAACAAGCCATAAATGCAGGTGAAAGAATCAAGTTGCAAACCTGAATTCTTGGAGAAAACAGTTATGGATTCTTGCACTCCAAGCTTGGCCAATCTTCAAGAGTGATCCCTAAGTGATGTTGAGGCTACTGTATGCAACAAAACTGAAGAAGAAAGCTTGTATTCTTGACTGCAACCTTGATGCTCAATCTTGAGTTTGTAATACCAACTCTTCATGCAGCCATGGATGGACCTTGGAGAAGGCTCTCTCACACTCACAATGCTCCAATGATTGAGGAAGACTCCAAACTTTGAACAGGAAGGGATTGTAATGGAGAGTTTCTCACTTGCTTGAAATGGAAGTAATCTCTCAAATCTCTCTATTCTCCTTCTTAATGCACCAACCTCTCACCCTCATGATCACTTCTCCTTATATATACATGAATGGAAAAATCTAGAAGATTCTAACTTGATCCAAGGAAGTTCTAGGAGTTTCATGAAATTCTCCTATTATGGTATTTTGGGATCTCATGATATATCACCTCTAACCAACTTACACACCTTTTAAAATCTCATCACATGATAATATGGAATGGTAAGGAAGCTCACATGCCTTGTAATTACCTTGTGTTAAGTTTTCCAACATTGCCTTCTTTTTCAAGTAATAACTTTTCAAAGCATCACCCATTTTAAGGCTCCAAATCAAAATTCTAGCTAAACCAATGTTCTCAAAATGGTTTTTCCAATCAAAATGATATATTGGATGACCTATTTTGGATTTGTGGATCTTCCAAATCACTTTTCAATTTCAACTTTTCAAGTTTATAAGCCATTTTTAGTTCATTTTGGACCAATCATGTAATCTCATGCTATGAGCTTTTCCAACAATTTGTGACCTTCTTTCTAGACTTAAAATCACATTTTGAGCAACTTCCATGTTTTGAGTTTTTCCATTTGAGGCTTGGAAATAGGAGTTTTAGGCATTGGCTAAAATGACCTATAACTGACAAATGACCAAAATACCCCTGTCTTGTTCAAACCATAAGTTGAGTTCCACAAATCCAATCAAGGACTTCTACCACTCAAATTAAAGCTAAGAAGATGCTCTTCAACATTCATGTTGACCAAGAAATCATAGGAATCCTCCTACTAGGGCAAAAGTTGTCTGCAAGTTGGGTGACTTTCAAGGACCCAGATTCACACACCTCTGCTGACCTGTAATTTGTCAAAACCATAACTTGAGCTCTGTAACTCCTATCAAGGACTTCCACCACTCAAATTAAAGCTTAGAACAAGCTCTACAACATTCATGTTATGGGGAAAGTGAGATATCAATCATAACTTGAGCTAAGACTGCCTGGAAGATAGGGATCAAATTAGGGTTTTTCACTGACAATCCTCAGAAACCCTAACTCAAAACTTCTCAAACTCCTCAATCATGATGAGTTGGCCTAGGAATCATCTTTATAACATGTCCATGCATCATTCCATGATCTCATGGCCCTTGTATTAGGTCTCAACCTTCTCCAAATTTTCAGTTAACCTAGGGTTGACCCAGTCAAACCCTAATTCTACCATTCATGGTTGAATCTCCTGAATTCTTGCATAATGACCTCTCTGGGCTTCAAGACATCTCATAGGCTTTCTCAAAACATCAAGTCCATTCTCAAAGTCTCAGAATCATCTGAGGGGCACCCACAACTTTCAAACTGTGAAGCACACAACCTTGGTTTCAAACCACTCCTCTGAGGATCTCTTGAACTGTCTGATGAAGGTATCAACTTTCAAACACTCAATGAATAAATAATTGTTGGTCAAATTTTGGGGTGCAACACACACCATTCAAGGCGTACGCCTCAATAGTAGTCACTCTCGAATTCGAGGAATGCGCGACTCCAGGAACTCGATTATTTCGTGATTTAATTATGAAAACAATTTGAAAATATTAGCGTACTCGGACTAGGCGCGCTAGGTATTCTTGAAAATAAGATCGGAAGGGTCACAACTCAAGGTGTGCACCTCGAGAGCGGTTGCTTAAAAATTCAAGGAAGGCGAGATCCAAGAATTTTATTGTTTTGAAATTTGATTAAGAAAAATAGTTTAATTTTATTAAGAAAGATAGTTTTAATTTTCATATGTAAAATAAATTAATCGATTGCAAAAAAAGTTTGAGAAAAACTAATCATAATTAATTGTTTTGAGAAAAAGTTTAATATCTTAAAGAAGATTTTAACTTAATGAAATATAATTTTCTAATATTCAAAATATTATTTGATAATAATTTTGAAATATATATCTTTTAAAAGAATAATAATTGGACCTTATTATAAAAATATCTAATTAATAAAATTAATTTAAAAATATCTTTTAGAAGCTTTAATTGAATTGAGTGAACATTTTTGAAAATCGAAAAAAATGGAACGACCGTAACTCAAAGGCGTGCGCCTCGGGAATAGTTGTTCAAGGACTCAAGGGATGCTAGACCCCAAGAGCCCAACATCTACATTGTTTAATCGAAAAGAATAGGAATAAGAAATTAATTTGAATGGAAAAATAACTTAATTAAGTATATTAACATATCTTAATCTAATTAACTAACTAACATAAAAAATAAAGTCAAAATTACCTATTTTATACAAAATTAAATATTTAATCAACCTATTAATAATAAGAATTTTTTAAAAAAAAATAGCTAAAGGAAAGTATTTTGTAAAGTAGGCTCTCAACATAATGTTTTTATAAATACTGTAACTTATGATCCACCGAAAAATAAAAAAAACATTTTTTATCAACTTCATTATACCATTATTTCTACTATTTATAAATTATTTACAAACCATAAAAATAAACCAACACATTGGACAATGTTGCAATTTGTTCAAGAAGAATCAATTAATCTAACTGTCAAGATAAAACAGTAACAGCCGCGAAAATCGGATCAAATCTACAGGGAGCAATCAAAAACTCTTGCGAAATTCAATCCAAACATTAATCATGATTCACAATGAGATAATTTTACAATACATCAAAATATTGAACAACATAAAACAAATAAAACTTTGGCATTTAACATCAGTGGCTTAGTATTTCAAAACATCACAGCAGAAATATACATAATTAGTGTAGTGAAAAAAACTGGTAGATCTGTATATTAGTTCAAATGATAACAACTTTCGCAATCCGACATCGAAGAACACCAAGGATCAAAACAACAACGTGAACGTCCAAACCATATCACCAATGAAAAATAGAAAACCTTTAATTGAACAACAATCACAAATAATTACCCAATCCGACAAATAAGCGAAACTAGTTGATACGTTTACCTAGCCGAAGCCGAGAATGCCGACGCCGTGTTGTCGTTGTTGTTGAGCTAGAAGCAAAACAGTCGGGACGTTCTCCGGTCGCCGCAGCTGGCAACTTCGCGGTGTCGCCGCGAAACAGAAGGAGATCCCGAAAGTGAAATGAGTAAAGTGGCAAGAACCTCTGCTGTAATGCTTGTATCGTTCCATGCTACGGAGTTGCTGTTACGACATTGGCATCGAGTTCTGCTGCAAAATCAAAATGTTGCCGGTTCCAACTGGTTGTTGCTACACACACTCATATAAAACAAACCGATATTCAACTGAAGAATCCTCTCCAACACAAACACGAGCAAGTCTTTTCTATTACTCCCAAAACACAGCTTCATAACAATGCTATAACTAAAAGAATCCGGCACAACACCAAACTGCGACATTTCATCAAACACCTGCAAGAACAACTTACCATCCCCCAAATTAGCACATGCATTAAGTGCCGCGTTGAAGGCAACCGTATCCGGCTGCGAATCCGCCGCCGTGTTAAGGTCGGGAAGCTTACGTAGCCGGCGCGTGACTGAATGGAAGAGACGGAGAGCCTCAACGAGACCGAAAGCGTCATCATCAGAAGCAAGCCGGCTTACAACAGCGTTCCATGCTTTGACATGAGGGAGATACCCGGAGCGGAGCATGGATTTGACAACAGAGGAGGCGTAGAGGGTATGACCAGCTTTAGTAACGGCAACCGCGAGGAGGCCGAGGGAGTTAGAGTCGAGGCGGTGAAGCTGGGATTCATTATGGAGGCGCGTGAGGAAAGTGGGGTTAGGGAGGTGAGCGGAGAGAGTGTAAGCAATCCAAGCTTTTTCGGTTTTTCTCTGTTGTAAAAGTGTTAGAAGCTTTTAGTCGCGTGGTTCTGATTTTAATGTTGCGGAGAGTGAGGAAGGGTTTGTGGAGTTCAACACAAAAGAGTTGGAGGTAGTGGTTTTGGTTTTGGGGAAGTTGAACGGAGAAGAAGAAGTGCGGTGGTGGTGAAGTGCGAGGGGTTGGTGAGAGGTTGAGATTGGTGATGGTGGTGGTGGTCGTAGGAGCGTGATGTTCATGGCCGCTTCTTCTCCATTTGGGAAAACCAAGAGATGTTGTGAGAGTGTTTGTATGGATAAGAAAGATGGTGATTCTTGGTTTTGGCGCCGATTTGGACTCGGTGAACAGTAATTCCATCCCCTCTTTTCTGAATGAGAAGTCCTACATATAACCCATGGGACTCAACCCTAACGGGCCAAATACAAATGGGCCTTCCCCAATTTCCACTTTCCTTCTCTTAAAAATGATTTTAATTTTGATTAATTTTCTTATAATTATTAATTAATATTAACAACTTAAATAAAATAATAGTAGTGTAATCTAAATAATATATATTAAAGAAGCATTGATGATCATAAAATAGAATACACTAAAATTTTAAAAAAGAATATTTAATTACCAGTATTGTTAATATATATCAATACAAACAAGATATACAAAAAATAATACTAATTATTAAAAATTAACCTAATCTAAACTAAATAATTGATTAATATTAAAACTATATTATATTTACATATTATAAAAATAAAAAAAAGAAATTATGAAACAGAAATAATTACGAAAACAAATGTTACGTAGCACAAATAAATCACAAACAAATGCCACGTGTCAAAAAATTATTGGGCTAAAAAAAGAAAATGCCTGTTTTTGCTAAAAATTACGCTACGCTGTATAAGCGAGGTAAATTAAAAACAAAATCGGGCAAATAAAAATTTTGAAAAAAGGTAGGACAAATTTGGGGTATGACATATAGCAGAAGTATTATCACAGAAGATAGAAAGATTATTCTCATAGATCTGATAGTCTTCTAGCTGACTCTTCATCCAGAGCATCTGCGCACAACATCCAGCAGCAACAATGTATTCTGCCTCTGTAGTTGATAATGCAATAGTGGGTTGCTTCTTGCTGTACCATGAGATCATATGACTTTCAAGAAACTGATAGCTTCCAGAAGTGCTTTTATGTTCAACTCTGTCTCCAGCATAATCAGCATCACAGAATCCAACTAATGAAAATTCATCAGATCTTCTGTAACACAGACCCATGTTAGTAGTACCTTTCAGATACCTTAGAATCCTCTTAACGACTGTTAAGTGTGATTCTCTAGGATCTGATTGGAATCTTGCACATAAGCAGACACTAAACAAAATATCAGGTCTAGATGCAGTCAAGTATAGAAGAGATCCTATCATACCTCTATAGAGTTTCTGATCTACTTTCTTACTTACCTTTTCCTTACCTAGAGTGCTTGTAGGATGCATTGGAGTCTTTGCCATCTTACTCTCAACCATGTTGAACTTCTTCAGAAGTTCTTTAACATATTTGGTTTGATGTATGTAGGTGCACTCTAGAGTTTGGTTGACTTGAATTTCCAAAAGAATCTCAATTCTCCCATCATGCTCATCTCAAACTCTGCCTGCATACATTTAGCAAACTCCTTTCCAAGCGTAATATTTGTTGATCCAAAAATAATATCGTCTACATATATTTGACAAATCAACAGATCTTTCTTAAGAGTTTTACAGAATAAAGTTGTATCCACTTTTCCTCTGATAAAATTTTTCTTCAGAAGAAAATTACTCAACCTCTCATACCAAGCTCTGGGAGCTTGCTTTAAACCATAAAGGGATTTCTTTAGTTTGAAAACATGATCTGGAAAGTTTTCACTTTCAAAACCAGGAGGTTGGTGGACATATACTTCCTCTTCTATAATACCATTAAGAAAGGCACTTTTAACATCCATCTGATATAGAGTGATGTTATTCTGTGCAGCATAAGAAATGAGTAAATGTATAGACTCTAACCTGGCAACAGGAGCATACGTCTTTGTATAGTCAATTCCTTCTTGGTGACTGTAACCTTGAGCAACCAGCTTTGCCTTATTCCTTTCAACTTCTCCCTTTTCATTCAACTTATTCCTGAAGACCCATTTTGTTCCAATAACGTTGAATCCTTTAGGTCTAGGAACCAGATCCCAAACTTCATTTCTGGTGAATTGATTTAGCTCTTCTTGCATGGAAATAATCCATTCATTACCTTTCAGAGCCTCATCCACAGATGTTGGTTCAATTATTGTCACTAAGCTAAACAATGAAGATTCAGATGTTCTGAGGTAGGATCTTGTCCTGATTGGATCATCTTTCTTTCCAATAATTACATCTTCTAGGTGAGATGCCTTGATTCTGGAAGAAGATCCTCTGACATTTGATCTTTCAGAAATGTGTAAGTTGTCCAATTGAGAAGATAAGGGAATAACATCTAGAGTTGCTTCAGATTCCTTTTCTTTAATCTTTTCTGCCTCTGAGCCTTCAGAGTCTGTGAGAATCACTTCTCTATCTGCAGAACTTTCAAACTGCTTTGGCTTTTCAGAGCCAAGCTTATCATCAAATCTTACATGAATAGATTCTTCCACAATCTGTGTTTCAGTATTGAATACTCTGTAGCCTTTAGAGCATTCAGAATAACCAAGCATAAAACACTTCTGTGCTTTGGAATCAAACTTGTTAAGATTCTCTTTAGTGTTAAGCATAAAACAAGTACATCCAAAAGGATAAAAATAAGCAATGTTGGGCTTTCTGTTCCTCCACAATTCATAGGGAGTCTTTTTCAGGAGAGGTCTTACAGACACTCTGTTCTGAATATAACAAACTGTGTTAATTGCTTCTGCCCAAAAATGCTTTGCCAAATTAGTCTCATTGATCATGGTTCTGGCCATTTCTTGCAAAGTTCTATTTTTCCTCTCTACAACTCCATTTTGTTGTGGAGTTCTAGGACAGGAGAAATCATGAGCAATGCAATTTTCAGAAAAATATTTTTCAAAATGTTTATTTTCAAATTCGCCACCATGATCACTTCTGACTTTAATAATTTTAAGATCTTTTTCATTCTGGACTTGCTTGCAGAAATCAATGAACACAGAGTTTGACTCATCCTTGTGTTTTAAGAACTTTACCCATGTCCATCTGCTATAATCATCAACAATGACTAATCCATACTTCTTGCCTCTGATAGATGCAGTTTTCACTGGTCCAAACAGATCAATATGAAGTAGTTCTAATGGTTTGGAGGTAGAAACAACATTTTTAGATTTAAAAGAAGATTTTGAAAATTTTCCTTTTTGACATGCTTCACAAAGAGCATCTGAGTTGAACTTCATCTTAGGAAGTCCTCTGACAAGATTAAGTTTATTAATCTGAGATATACGTCTCATATTAATATGCCCCAATCTTCTGTGCCAGACCCATTGCTCCTCATTAACAGACAAGAGGCATTTAACATTTTGAACCTTAAGTTCTGAAAGATTAATTTTATAAATGTTGTTTTTCCTCTTACCACTAAATAAGATTGAGCCATCCTTTTGACTAATAGCTTTACAACATTGTTGATTGAAGGTGATATCATAACCATTGTCACTTAATTGACTTATGGACAATAGATTATGCTTTAAGCCTTCAAAAAGTAAAACATTAGTTATAGAGGGAAGTTTACCATTTCCAATAGTGCCAGATTCAATGATCTTGCCTTTCTGGTTCCCTCCAAACTTCACGTCACCTCCAGATCTATGTTCCAGGCTTTGGAACATAGACTTTTCTCCTGTCATGTGTCGTGAGCATCCAGAGTCCAGGTACCATGACTAGCGTCCTGACCTTGCTACTAAGAACATCTGCAATAGGGATTATTTTACTTTTAGGTACCCAGATCTTCTTGGGTCCTTTAGGGTTAGTTGGTTTGTAGGTATGTCTAAACTTCTGTTTTTCAACATAATGTTTATTCTGACTTGCCTTGGGTTTAAACACATAAGTATTCTTCTCAGAGCTTGTGTGTTTAATGTCATTTAAGTTACCAAACTTAAATTGAGAGTACAGAGGTGTCTTCTTGATGAAGAGTTTGTCAACAGATTTTGGATTACTTCCAGAGGAAGATTCATATCCAATACCTCTTCTGTTGTTCCCACTAACACCATAGATCATAGAAGCCTTCTTGCTTCTGTCTATGCTCTTAGTAAGGAATCTCTGAAAGCTAGAATCATATTTTTCTAAAATGTTTTCACATGACTCATTCTGAGATTCAGATTCTTGTTGAGTTGTTTCAAAGTCCTTTTTGATTTTCATATTAATTTATTTTTGCTCAACAAGTTCTGTCTTCAGAAGATCAATCTCAAATTCAAGACTTCTTTTCAGCTTCTTGTATTTGAGTTTGATCTTGCTGTAGCTTTCCAACATATCAGACAAACTTTCAACAAGTTCAGCTCTAGAAAGATCAGAAAATACCTCTTCAGAGTCAGAGTCTGATTCAGCTTCATATCCTAATGTTCCTTCTTCCTGATCATCTATGCTGGCCATTAGTGCAACGTTAGCACATTCTTCTTCTGATTCAGAAGATAATTCAGATTCATCTGAGTCATCCCATGTTGCCAACAGAACCTTCTTCTTTTTGTCAAACTTCTTCTTGGGTTTTTCTCTTTGAAGTTTGGGACAATCACTCTTGTAATGTCCAGGTTCTTTGCACTCATAGCATGTAATTTCTTTCTTGCCAGATCTTCTGTGTCCAGAAGATTCCTTTCTATGATCAGATCGTCTGAAGTTGTTGAACTTCTTTCCCTTGTGCTTCCAGAGTTTGTTGATCCTTCTGGACAGCATGGATAATTCATCTTATTCTTCAGAAGAAGATTCTTCAGAGCTTTCTTCAATAACCTGCAAAGCTTTAGCAGATTTATTATATTTTAAAGCAATAGATTTACCTTTTTCTTTCTTCTGAGGTTCATCTTCCTCAAGCTCAATTTCATGACTCCTCAGTGAGCTGATGAGTTCTTCTAAAGAAATCTTGTTCAGATCTTTATCCATCTTCAAGGCAGTCACCATTGGTCTCCATCTGGTAGGTAGACTTCTGATGATTTTCTTTACATGATCTGATGTAGAGTATCCCTTGTCCAGAACCTTTAGACCAGCTGTGAGGATCTGAAATCTAGAAAACATAGTTTCTATATTCTCAGATTCTTCCATTTTGAACGCTTCATACTTATGTATAAGCGCCAGAGCCTTTGTCTCCTTCACTTGATAATTTCCTTCATGAGTCATTTTAAGTGACTCAAACATTCTATGAGCTGTTTCTCTATTTGTAATCTTTTCATACTCAGTATGAGAGATTGCATTAAGCAATATAGTCCTAGCCTTGTGGTGATTTTTGAAATCCTTCTTCTGGGCTTCTGTCATTGATTTCTTGTCAATTTTCTTGTCATCCTCATTAGTAGGATGTTCATAACCATCAATGACCAAGTCCCACAAATCAGCATCATAACCCAGGAAGAAACTTTCTATCCTGTCCTTCCAGTAATCAAATTTCTTTCCATCAAACATAGGAGGCTTTGTGCTGATTCTATCCCTTTCTTCATACTTGTTGTTGTTGGATGTTGTAGCGTCAGCCATAGTAACAACACAAGATAAATATCAAAGAAACTTTTCTCACTGGATCTTTACTGACACAGTTAAGTGGTAGCACACGCAGAACCGGAGCTCTGATGCCAACTGAAGGTGAGAAAATACTTAGAAGGGGGGGTTGAATAAGTATGACAAATAATCAAAGATTCAAACACAGTTATTTTTATCCTGGTTCGTTGAACTCAACTACTCCAGTCCACCCTCTCAAGATTGATTTGCCTTTCTCAGTCAAGGACTTAATCCACTATTTAATCAAACAGATTACAATAGTAACACCTAAGAGCAACCGTTCTTAGTCTTCTCAAGAGCTACTGATCCTAACTGGATCCTCTTAAGGAAACCTTTTACAATCTATGTAAAACTATTACAAGAGTAAAAATGCTTCTAAAAAGCTTTTATCACAACTGTGATATTTCTCTTAAGTTTAAGAACAAAGAATAAAACTCAGTAAATAGAATGAGAATAGTTTTGGAGAGCTTGTGAGATTTTTCTTTCAATGATGCGTCAACTGAAGAAGATGATGGAGACTTGCTTATATAGGCACAATGATCCACAAAGTCTTGACGTTGGGGGCTGTGTATTGAAAAGGTGAAAACCTTTCTATCTTCACATCACGTGACCTTTCCTGAAAGTAGGATGTTCAGAGAAATTCTTTTTGTATGTCATATTATGTCTAGCACAAATGAGGAAAGAGCTGTTGTGAATATCCAACGGTCATATTCAAATCTTCTTCATGATGTAAGTTCAGCTATCAACATCAGAAACTGGATCTTCAGAGTAGAGATCATCTGAATCTTCAGATTCTTGAGATGTTCTTCAGATTAAGCTGAATCAGAGTGTATGCAGCTTGTGTGCTATGAGCGTGTAGTTGTCAGAGCAGAGTCTTCTATATCAGATTCTCTTTATCACAATATTATGCAGAGCAGAATCTTCAGAGTCTTCTGATGACTAAGATTCTGATGCTCTCAGAGTCTTTTATTCTTTAGAGTTCAGATTCTTCTGTATACAATATTCAGATTCTTCTAGAGGCAGCGTTCAGATCTTTATTTAAGATGCTCTTTGAACCTTTGAAGCCTTTCATAATATCTTTGTTCAGATCCAAATTTGCTCTTTTAAGAATGTTTTCTTTAGTACCTGTAGCAAACAGTCTAGAACAAATTTAGAGTATATAATTCTTGAATACAAAATTCATAAGTGTTATCATCAAAACATTAGAGATATTACTAAGAAACAATCTGTGTTCTTACAATCTCCCCCTTTTTGATGATGACAAAACATGAGAAATTTTGTTCAATAAAAGTATGAATTATAACTCCCTCTGAGATTAACAATCTCCCCCTGAAATAAATACTCTAATATAAGAAAACACTTCCCTTTTTTATTGAGTATATTTCAGATTCAGAGCCTGATGCAGGATGCTTGGCTTTCAGAATCAAATCTTGATACCAGATAAATATGACTTCCTTTAGTCAGAGCGCCTGGTTATCATCTTGGTTATCATCTTTCAGAGTAGGAATATCAGAGTAATATATCAGAGTTGATTGACTACTCAGATTTGCTTTGAAAGATCAGGTTCTGATTGGTAAACTCTCAGGATAACTTCAATGAATTATGTCAGATCTACAATATAATCTAAAGGACTTAAATTCAAAGTGAGTTAATAAAATGTTTGAATTTCAGTTTCAGTAAATTGCCTATAGATTGAACAATCATATTTTCCTTTTTCTCCCCCTTTTTGCCATAATCAAAAAGATTAATTTAAAGACATAAAGATCCAGAAGAAAAGAAGCATATAACAACAAAAAACATTAACTGAAATAAAAAGCCTGATTAAAAGTTCACAACCAAACAGATCAAAACAGATCAAACATATGCCAACGAAAGGCATAAGTAAACCAGCAAGTTCAAAACATAAGCAAAACAAGATAACAAGTTCCAAACAGCATGACACAATACCAAGTTCCAGAAAACATAACAAAAGCAAAACAACAATTAAAATCAAGTCTGGCGAGATGCAATGAGGGTCAACAGTTCTGTCATCTTGGCAGTGGATTCCTCTTGCTTGGTCATCCAGTTCTTTATTTCGTCAGTTGTCTGTTCTTGCTTTATCATCCAATCCTTAATTCCCTTAACCTCATTGACAAGTTCTGTGACGACAGATGAAGATGTAGCAGGTGCAACAGCAGCAACAGCAGTAGTATCCTTGTCAGAGTTCTCTTCAGCATCTTGGTCAATTGTTTCAGATGTAAGATCCACAAACAGAGCAGCTTCCAACATCAATACAGGTGGAGGAGGCATGTTCCTTAGAGTTATCTTAACTAACTCTGCAAACTTATTCTTAGCCAGCCTAGAACATTTTCCTCTAACCTTTAGAGCAGCCTTGTTGAATTTCCAGATAAAACTTTTCCAAGCAGCATTTGACACAGCCGGATCCAAGCTAGACAAACATACTTCCTTCACACGATCAAACTCAGCATCTAGTTCCTTCTTAAATATCCCAAACATGATATTAACACCAGATTCTAAATCTAACTGTTCATTAGGTTCAGGATGAGGAGTGTTATCAGCATTAGGTGCAGATTGGTGTGGATGGGGTGATGTTGGTTTAGATGGTTGGATTTCAGATTGTTGGGTGTCAGATGGTGGATTGTTAGAGGGAAGAGTTTCAGATGGAAAGGTTTCATATGGTAGGGTTATCTAAAGCGGTGAGTTTGGTGGAGTAACAGGGTCAGATGATGAGGTTTGAAACAAGGAGATATTAACATGTTCCTTCATGGTGATATCAGATCGAGGTTGTTTAAGAGATATTGGTTCATAATCAGATGAATCACTGTCAGATGATTCTTCTGAATGATCAGAGGTGGATGAAATGTTGATGGTTTGATTCAATGGTTGGATATCTAAGATTTCGTCAGACAGATTGGGATCTTCTGGTGGAATAGGTTGGTCAGAGTGTTCAATTTGAACAGACTCTGTTTGTTGGGGTTCTGTGATGATTATATTTTGTGGGTAACTTTCTTGCTGTGGTATGACTTGTTGTGGTGTTTCTTGTTGAGAAAATTGTTGTTGTGATTGTTGTTGTGGTGATTGTTGTTGTGGTGATTGTTGTTGTGAGATATCTTGGTGTGGTGTTTCTGGTGAATTGAGTTGAGATGATTTAGATGGAGTATAATATTGGGGGTCAGATGGTGTGTGTTCAGATGATGGTGGTGATGGTACAGATTGAGATAAAATTGGTTCAGATACAATGTTAAATGATGGTTGTGGTTTTGAGATTCGCTGCCTAAGGCTTTGTGAGTGTTCAGGTGATGAATTTGGGGAATGAATAGTAGAAATAGGGTCAGTTGTTAATACCTGATGGATTGTTTCTCTGATTTCCTCCAAAGTGGCATCCCTTGACACAATTCTGGCTTTCTTCATTTCTTTCCTCTTTTTCCTTGGTTCTTCAGCTTCCTTCCTCTTCTTCTGAGCTGGACCTTCTTCAGCTTTCCTTTTGCTTCTCCTTTCCTTCAACATATTTGGTATTTTCTCTCCTGGCCTTTGAACAAGATTGGCAGGTAGCGAGACTCCATTCTTTAAACAATCAGCAATGTAAGCCCAGATGATCTCTCTAGGTTCATCTGCACTAAACAACGGAAAATCCTTCACTGGAATCCTTCTGCTATTTACTTCCTCAGAGTTGAGTTTCCTCAGAGTGCCACTTAACTCTGGAATAATTTTCATGCGCTTCAGAGTTAATCCATTAATTTCTGATCCAATAATATAAGACAGATCCTCTGTCAGATGCTTTACCAGTTGATTTTCTGTGAGAATATCTGAGATTAGTCTCCCCATAGGTATCCACATTCTTACTTTCCCAAACTTAACTCTTACCTCTTCCCTAGTTTCTCTGACGTGAGTCATAAGATGACTGAAGACCAAGTAAGGCAAATCAACCTTAATGTTCTGGCTGATGTAGTAAATAAAATACAGATGTTCAGTACTGACGTAGTTGGAAGAGTTGGAAGATTTCCTATGGAAAATGGTACTCATAAAAATTTTCGCCCATATCCTATAAATGGGTTTCAAATCTTTAACTTCACTTGACTATGCTCCAGTAATAGTCAGTTCATCATACACTTTACCCATATCCACGCGTGCAGACGCTAGACTGGTAACACCATCAGTTTCCTTATAGCTGAACAGTTGCCTAATGAGTTTTTCAGTAATCACAATTTCCTTTCCTAAGACAGAAGAGTGAATAAACTTGGGACTTGCGTGAGCATGAATCCAAAACTCTCTTACCAGTGTTGGATAAACCGGACCCATCAATCGTTCAAAGTAACTTTCCCAACATTGATCTTTAATGGAGGAAGTTAGGTCAAATCCATTTTCCTTTATAGATTCTAGGTCAACGAAGCTTTCACACAAAACTTCAAGTGAAGCAACTGGAGTCAGCAAGGTACGAACAGGTTCTTTGTACATGACATTGTTGCTTTTGGAGATCTCAGCATTTGAAGATGATGCCATTGAAGATGATGAGGATTTTGGAGAAGGTTTAGGGTTTTTGAACAGATTGAAAAGCAAGAAAAAATGCATAAGTGAGTGATTGTGAAAAGTGTGAGAAATGTGTGATAAGTGGTATTTATAGAACCATAAAATCAGACATAGGGCACACCAACATTTACTAACACACGTTTAGACAACATTTAATAAAAAAACTGCTAATTAATGCACACGAACGCACGTTTACACAACATTTAATGAAAGTAATCATTTCACATTAAAGTTATGACAAATGGGGGGAAAACCAAAAAATGATAAATTCAAAGCAATACCTCAAACGTCAGTTCAGTAAACCACTCCATCTTTTCAGATATTAAGTGACACGTGTTTGCTTGCATGTGCATCTGATGTCTCTCAAGAAATGAAACGTTGCCAACGTTCAGATCTTCTGAGTTTGTTAGTTCAGATTTTCACACAAATAAAACAAGTAAAAAATAAATGACTAATAAATCAGATAAAATACTTCAGATCTTTTAAACATTTAGCATCTGAGAAGTTGCCTCTGATAAATATTACTCTGGACACAAATCCATACAAATATTTTTCAGAATGAACTCAAACCTATCTTCAGCAAGGGGTTTTGTGAAAATATCATCCCATTGATGATCTGTATCAACAAAAGCTAGATTTATTACACCCTTCTGAACATAGTCTCTGATGAAATGATGTTTAATCTTTATATGTTTAGCCTTAGAGTGTAAAATAGGATTTTTTGACAAACATATAGCAGAAGTATTATCACAGAAGATAGAAAGATTATTCTCATAGATCTGATAGTCTTCTAGCTGACTCTTCATCCAGAGCATCTACGTACAACATCCAGCAGCAGCAATGTATTCTGCCTCTGTAGTTGATAATGCAATAGTGGGTTGCTTCTTGCTGTACCATGAGATCAGATGACTTCCAAGAAACTGACAGCTTCCAGAAGTGCTTTTACGTTCAACTCTGTCTCCAGCATAATCAGCATCACAGAATCCAACTAATGAAAATTCATCAGATCTTCTGTAACACAGACCCATGTTAGTAGTACCTTTCAGATACCTTAGAATTCTCTTAACGGCTGTTAAGTGTGATTCTCTAGGATCTGATTGGAATCTTGCACATAATCAGACACTAAACAAAATATCAGGTCTAGATGTAGTCAAGTATAGAAGAGATCCTATCATACCTCTATAGAGTTTCTGATCTACTTTCTTACTTACCTCTTCCTTACCTAGAGTGCTTGTAGGATGCATTGGAGTCTTTGCCATCTTACTCTCAACCATGTTGAACTTCTTCAGAAGTTCTTTAACATATTTGGTTTGATGTATGTAGGTGCACTCTGGAGTTTGGTTGACTTGAATTCCCAAAAAGAATCTCAATTCTCACATCATGCTCATCTCAAACTCTGCCTGCATACATTTAGCAAACTCCTTTCCAAGCGTAATATTTGTTGATCCAAAAATAATATCGTCTACATATATTTGACAAATCAACAGATCTTTCTTAAGAGTTTTACAGAATAAAGTTGTATCCACTTTTACAGAATATCGTCTACATATATTAGATGCATGACGATCGTGATGATCTTGTGACGGTCGTCACACTCACAAAAACCTGGGCGTCACATTTCAGCTAACAGAAACATACATCTTTCAAATTAATTAAGCAACATGCATTTAGTAATGATACATAGCACAAAATCTTGGATGAACATACAACAACTTGCCTAACATCTCGATCACAAGGCATTTTATTAATTTGCAGCGTAATATACAACACTTCCAACATTTATAATGATTAAAGCAAGACCATGAAACTTGCAACAAAACTCCATTAAAATTCAGCAAGTAATCATCTTGCATGGATTCAACAAAGCAACTAGTTCAACCATAAAAATCAGCACTACCAATACACCGGCTCAGTGCGTACAACCAACATTTAGTACTCGACAGTAACAACCAATTTAATTAAGAATACTCAATAAAATTCAGCAACAAGAAAATCAAATAAAACAGAACATTAAACGTTCGTCCCCCCGAGAGTGCTACGTATCAGAGTGACCAACGACACCTTAAACAGAAAGCTATACTCTATTCCTTATTACCTCCAAATTACCATCAACGGAGGTAACATACAATGTAAAGGGGTGAGATATCAACAATATAACATAAGGCATGATAAAAGTCATGCCAGAATATTATCACAACAATATAATTCCAGCAGTTCGCATAAATATTATCAATAATTAAACCGCAACAATTCGTCATTCATATCCATGACAATTATCATTATAATTCAGCAATTCAACAATACAACTCAACAACGCAACTCAACAATGCAACCCGACAACACAACTCAACAATGCAACCCACAACGCAACTCAACAATGCGACTCAACAATGCAACTCAACTGTGCATATGCATGTGGTACCATTTTGGAGCCAACACTCCACAACCAATTTATTTGCCATTAAAGGCCGCCAATACAGGCCAACAAAGATTTTGCCACTAAGGGCCGCCAATACAGGCCATCGCAGATTTTGCCACTAAGGGCCGCCAATACAGGCCATCACAGAATTTGCCACTATGGGACGCCAATACAGGCCGACAAATCGCCAATACAGGCACAACCGTCGCCAATCCAGGCCAGATGATATGCTATGAGACGCAACTATTATGGACTACAACACAACAATAGCAACTGTGCAACAAGGCATTAAGCCTACAACCAATTATCCATAATAGGAACATCCCTATTTCGCATACATCATGTACTCACCATTTCAACCTGTTCATGTCAGAGACAAATAACAACAACCACGCAACAACGCATCAAGCCTACAACCAATTATCCATAACAGAAGCATACTAATCATCATATAACCACAACTTTCAACATAATCACATGAGCATACTATAACAACATTTTCTCAACAATTGACATAACAATTTCATACACATCAAGCATTCATCATTTTAATCTGTTCATGTAAAGGAACAACAATAATCACCATTATTGACAAATAAGAACTCAAGACATTCCCATAAAACGGCATTACGACTTTTTCATCCTTAATTATCTACATGTTTACGTTGATTATGGAACGATAATTCATATAGTATCACACAGACCAAAGACAACAACACTGCTTCCGACATAGACAAATCTTATCTCTAATATTTATCAACCCACGAGAACCACACCCATGATTCCATACCCTTCATGAAATTCATCATACCCCAGGTTATAGAATTGAACCCCACCCTTACCTTGGAATTGAGGCCAATCCTAAGCTTCTGGTTCTAATTTATCTCCGCGGTGACTCTTTTGCCACAACTTGCAATTCCTCCGATAGTTGATTTTCCTCAGATATCAACTTCTCTCAGCCACTCTCTTTCTTCCTTTCAGTTTTTGTTTCTTAAGAATGAAAACTGAATTGAGAGTAAGAGGAATACCAGTTACGTTGGTATAACTTCTCAACATTAATCGTAGCCACGTTCCAATTCTGCAAGTTACGAATTTTGTTAGTGTGACGAATGTAATGAACGTCACGAACGTCAAGGCCATGACGATCGTAACATTCCCATGACGATCGTCATGAGCATGACGACCGTAACATGCTTGTGACGAGCGTCACACCAGTGAAATCCACCTTTCTGCTCTTTTGCTTCTGATTCACACTACCAGTCGATCACCTGACTAAAATCTTTGCCCGACATACTCAAATACAACCACGACACAACGAGACACGACAAAATCACAATTGAATTTAATCGAGATAAAACGGGTGTTACAACTCTCCCTTACTTAAAATAATTTCTTCCTCGAAATTATCTCGATCAAACAACTTTGGATACGATTCTCGCATCCTAACCTCCGAAATTACCTCCATCAAAGATTCCTTTACCACAAAGTTTCTTCTCGTTCGTTAACTTGAACTAGCAACGCCTCGTCAGTCAAATCAGCTCTCACTGTACACTATCCATCTGAATCAATGCACCTCTTCAGCTTAGACACATGAACACAACATGCAATTCCCACAAGCAACAGCGGTAAAACAGCCTAATATGCAAATTTTCCCACGCTTCCGCTGCGCCACTCTGATGCAGATCAACAAAACACAGTGGGTGTTTCCGAGACCTCACGCTCGACCAACACCAGTTACTATTGTAACTCTCAAAACACGTCTTATCTTGGATCCTTTTGATCTTTTCAGTCGTATCTTATACAATCTCATGTCCGAGTACGACACTCTTGTCGGACACTCATCAACACAAAGGAGTCCTACACCTCCTACCATACAAAGCCTCATACGATACCATTCTGATACTTAGAATGAAAATGTTCATTGTAGGTAAACTCAATCAGCGACAATTAACCATCCCATGATCCACCTTGATCCAACACACAAGCTCTCAACAAATCCTCTATATACTGGATAGTTCTCTCTGTCTACCCATCCATCCACGGATGCTAGAAAGAATCCAACTTCGACATAACGTTCAAAGCGTCTGCGAAACTCTCCCAAAATCCCAATGAAGAACTCAAATTCCCATCTGACAAAATATTCGACGACGTCTCATACAACTTCACAACTTCATCGATACACATCTCAGCTAGCTCCAGCATAGACTGATTCACCCTCACTGGTAGGAAATGAGTTAATCTTGTCAATCCATTCATAACCATCCAAATCGAATCATATTCCTTCAAATTCTTTGGAAAACCCGTCACAAAATCCATGGAAATACTATCCCAGCCCACTCAGAAATATTCAACAGTTGCATCAGTCCCAACGGTCTCTGACGTTCAAACTTCGACTTTCATCAAGTCTAATCAGCATGTACAACCTCAACCATTGCTCTATCTATCCATGGTCACCAAAACAATTCCCTTAAATTCGGTCACATCCTCATAGCACCTGGATGGATACTCCATCTTCCTCAAGGTACTTCTTCAAGAGTACTCTTACTCCATTCAACAATATCTGGAACACAAACTCCATCTCGGCTTATCTTGGTACTACTTCCACAAATCCGAAAATTAACTCTTCGACTTTGACTCATCAACTTCAACTAATCTTACCAACTCAACCTAGATTTCCGACCTCCTCGAATCTCTTCTAGAATATTACTAGTAAGGTCTAACACACAAGGCTTAAATCCATAAGAAGTCTCTTCACAAACCAAACCGTCACACCCTAATTTTTGACCTTAAGATCCCACCCCCTTTATTTTGTTGTTTTTTTGCTTGCCTTATCTTTATATTCTTGTATGCGTATTTATTATGGCTAACGAGTGTATGCAGGAACATTAATCTTAAGCATATTATGGCTTGCACAAAACTGAAGAGACTATTGAGGTACTGTTTTAAATGTTTGGTTTCTCGTTTTCCCCCCAATTTGTCTTTTCATTAATTGCATGTAATGATTATTATTCTTTTCATTAAATGTTTGATCAAGTGTCTTGAAGCGTGCTATGTGTGTAATTATTTTGTGCCCAAATTTTCTCTTATCTCTATAAATTCCACAAATCACAACATTTTACACTTTTCACTCTCACAAACACGTATATGCATTTCTGTTTGCTCTTCCAACTTCATCTAAACCCTAAACCTCCTTCATCTTCAACAATGGCAACCTCGTCCTCAACCTCTGCACAATTTCAATCATCAATGGTTGCTGTTTTGTCTTCAAATATAGGTCTTTCTTCTTACAAGGCTCCAGTTAGAACGAATCACACTGCCGTTGAAAAGCTTGAAGTTTTATGTGAATCGCTGGTGGATTTTGCATCCTTAATTGCTCATGGGTTCAACTTTCGTCGAATCATTGATGCTCAAGGATGGACAAAGTATTTTACTAGGCTGTTTGGTCCAGTATATCCTGTTTTGGTCAAGGAATTTTGGATTCATGCATCTGCATATCCTAAGTTCATTGTTTCTAATGTTCTGGGTAAGGAGATAATCATAACTGAAGATCTGATTAGGAAGCTAATTGGGTATCAAGAATTAGATGGTGTTACTCGTTTGACTGCAAGAGTTAATATGGAAGATGTGTATTCTGAAGTGATGGTAAGCCGCCTTACCTCAAAGGAACTTCTGAATATGTCGAGATTAGCCGCATTACTAAGTCCTTTTGCCCACATAAATTGACTTGCTTCACCAACAACAAATTTCCGTTTCTCAACAGCAGCAACAATTTTCATATGAGCAACAACATCGACAAGTTCAACATACTCAACAAATGGGAGGTGCTCAATCACAGAAGCTTTCGAATGCTAGAATGTCATTACACGAGTATTTTAAGTCTCCAGGGGCCATTCAGTCTTTGTTAAGTGACCGCGACAAAACTTGCCAACTCCATTACCGTATTCGCTCTGGGCTGACTTTTTTTCTCTTGGCCCAAATCCTTCGCTATCCACACTTGTCAAGTTACCAAATCCAAATTAGCAATCCGTTGAGGGATATATCGGTTTAAAGGAAAAGATCCAATCCAAATCTTCAGGACATTGAATCTGGACAGACAAGATATTAAACGAAATTGATACACGATATCACAAATTGGGATTTCTATTAACATACATTAAACGAAATCGAACGAAAGAGGAAGGTTTTTCAAATCCGGTCTACACCAAATTGGAACAACCCATTCAAAGCATTCAAAACATTTCCAATCGAAGAATCTCAGATTATAGCCTATAAAAAGGGGTCAAGGGAGATGAAGGAAATGGGAGAATCATCGTAAAAAAAAAACCTAGTTTCATAAAACTAAGAGATCGAGCAAAAGGGAAAAACTTATATGTTCCAGTCGACGAAACCACCTCCAACCGCCGCATCCATCTCGAGCGCCGCTGTCACTAATCTTCGGTTAAATTCCACCCTTGACAAGATTATTGAACCTTTGACGTTTTTCGTTTGAATTTCAGGTTGAAGGAACGACGAAAATGATTTCATGTTGAAGAAATAGCTTGCGATCGGGGAAGTAGAGAGATGAGACCGAGCGATTTTAGGGATATCTGGGAAACTTAGGGTTCACCGTTTGCGTTTCTTTTTTTCTCCTTCGTTTATGATTATAATTGTATAACTGCAGCACACGCACATCACATACACCCTCACGCATGGACCATCGGATCTCCAATGGATCCACCGTACACGCCCTAGATCGTAAGCCCACCATAACACTTTGCTCACACACACACACCCACACACACACACACACACACACACACCTGATCCATCGATCCCCTCTAATCAACCCTTAATTAACCATTTCCTTTTAATCTGTCCACCAACTAACCCCTATTTTTATTTTAACTTATTTTATTATAATTATTAATCTTTTTTCAGAATAAACTAATAATCTTTTTAATTAATCATAAATTAGTTTCTATCTTTTTATTTAATTACAATTAATTCACTTTTAATGATTCACTTTATCTAAATATTTTAATTTAATCAACCTTTATAGCTTTTTTATCTTTATAACTAAAAAAACTTCTTTTAATAAATTAATTCACACTTTTGCAAATTATTTTAAATCAACTTAATAACACTTTATTTAAATAGTATGTTTATTCACTAAAATCTTTTATAATTAATTTACATCTAATTGCCAACTTATCTAATT
The DNA here is from genome assembly GCA_963859935.3 of Lathyrus sativus. Classification (NCBI taxonomy): domain Eukaryota; kingdom Viridiplantae; phylum Streptophyta; class Magnoliopsida; order Fabales; family Fabaceae; genus Lathyrus; species Lathyrus sativus. The sequence continues at coordinate 55,268,719 of OZ012735.1, read as the reverse complement.
ATTAGTAGAACCTATTTAGTATTTTAGAAATAATAAAAATAACCATTTTATTTCATAATCAATATAACGTAAATTAACTTTTCATGATAGCCTTTATTTTATTCAAATGAGGATAAAATCATTTCATTTAAGTTTTTTTAGATAATATAATTAAATCATTCAGTACATTAGGATATTTTATTTAAAACCTTAGGAATCTAATTTAATCTCGCTTAAAATAAATTAACTAAAATCAATACAACTCATTAAAAAATAATAATAATTCAACCCACCTTTAAAATCAATCCGCCTAAAATCAATCAACCTTGTAATCAATAAAGCGTGCACGTCTTCGTCTCCACTTCGATTCACAATTCACATTCACACACTTAGCGCTTTCATGCGTGTGTATACTTTTACTTTATCCGTAATTTATCTTCCGCAATTTATTTTACAGCAATTTACATTCTCGCATCGCATAAGCGTCCAAAAGAAGAATCTGTGCATGACCTAAACAATTGTGCGTATGCATCTCATTTGCATCATATTCCCCATTGATCCTTGATCCCATTCAAGTTGATATTTTAAGATAGATCCTACCCATAGGAGGACCTTTGTCTTATCTTTTACAACATAGAAAACAAACAATACAACTCAAACCAATTCAAACACATTAGAGAATAAGATGTTAATCATCTTAAGCGAGATAGAACCTCCACACCACAAAACAATTCCTACAACTCGTGGCGGTTAAATCTCTCTTAAAATAACGACTCATCTTTTCTCCTAAAATCAATCAAACAACCACCTTATCCCGTAGGAACTTTGACCACAATCAAAGAACTCCTCAAACCCTTTAGGGGAACTACAGATACTCTGATTCTATTCCCGTCAGGATATGTAGGCATAAGATGCGACATCTTATTGAGTATACTTAGAAATAAACCCCTAGGTCTTTCAATCTTTAAGAAGATAAACCATAGCAATAAACAATATAAAACAAGAGGTTCCTGTAGAGTACTACAGAAACTTAGGATGCTAGCACCTTCCCTAAGTTTAACCAACCCCCGAACCTAAAACTCTTAACCTTTGCATGTGAATTGCATTGTGGGTATTTCGATCTTTATCCCTTCCTTTGGACAAATCAAAGTTCGGTTGCAAATGAATTGAGATTCAAGTTAATCAATAGCTTGACATCCAAATTTCACCGCGACAGAAATGGCGACTTCACTGGGGACTCTTCAGTGGGTTTCCCTAACTTGTTTTATTTTTGTTTATCGCTTTATATATTTGCTTATTTGCTTATCTGATTATATTTGCTTATTCCTTTGGGTTGGTACCTCTGAATGGTGAGACAAAGTCCTACACCCGGACTTGAGAGAAATTAAGATAGGAAAGTGATATAGTTGACGAGGCTTATAAGGAGTTGAATCCCGACTAAGTTGACTCGAGAATCACGCTCAATTGAGGCCCTCTTGAAATAGTACTGTTGAACGAGTAATCGTGAAAACATTCACTATTTTCGACCTTGGAGCCTATGATATTGAGGACCGTAGTTACCTTTAATCCACTTTAGCCTTTATTAGGATGTAAGGCGGGACTATGACGGGGTAATCCCAAAATAGTGCTGCGCGATACTACACTCAGATGAGGTTCTCTTGAGAATATTATTAATCACCGAGTAATTGGGAAGTTGATAATATCTGAAAGATTGACCTATGACTTTGGGCACCTCTTTAGAACCTTGTTCTACAGGTACAATCAAACCTCTAGTCCATATCCTTTGGGGATGGGTATACCCTTTGACTCCATGTTCGTTGCAAACCTAGGGTCCCCTTTCGTTTGTTTATCTTTATGCATCTATGTGTTTACCTATGTTTGTTGCATTCATAAAGCATCATATTACATTGGACTTCATGAGATTCACATTTGTTTATGAACATTGTAGGGCACTATGGACCCTAATACAAGACATACTTTAAAATATACCTTTAAGAGTCCCAAATTAGATGACCTAAGGAAGTTGTGGGTTTTTATTGAAGATCAGGAGAAGTTCAAGAGCAAGTATGAGAAGCTGATGTCATTATTGATTCGCCAAGTAAATGAAGGACTTCTTACCATCCTATTGCAGTTCTATGATCCGCTGTATCATTGTTTCACTTTCCCAGACTTTCAACTGTTACCTACATTAGAAGAGTACTCTTTCTTGGTTGGTCTACCTATCTTAGAAGAATCTCCTTTTCCTTTCTTGGACAGTGACCCTGAGGAAATAGACATTGCTAAAGCCCTCTATCTCAAAGTATATGACGTCAAGGACAACCTAGTTGTTAAAGGTGGTACCTTCGGTTTGACTATAAATTTCCTAGTTAAGAAAGCCCTATATTATGCTGACTACACAAGCAAGGTTCCTTTCGAAGCAATTTTTGCCTTACTTGTTTATGGAGTTTTCCTTTTCCCAAGTTTTGAAGGGTTCGTGGACCTCAACGCCATTAAGATCTTTCTGAAGAATAATCCGGTTCCAACCTTATTGGCTAACACCTACCATTCTGTACATCTCCGAAACTTCTATGGTGGAGGGATGATTACTTGCTGTGTACCCTTACTTTACAAGTGGTTTATTTCGCACTTGCCTAAGTCTATTTCCTTTTCCAAACTTGATAAAGGACTTTGGTCTCAGAAAGTTATGACATTAACTCATTCAGACATTGACTGGTACAATCGAGCATATGATGGGACATTGATCATTGATGGCTGTGGAGATTTTGCTAACGTACCGTTGTTGAGTTTTAATGGAGGGATCAGTTACAATCCTGTTCTAGCTCGCCGACAGTTGGGATATCTGCTGAGAGAACCGCCCAAGAGTGTTCAGGTTGAAAGTATCTTCTTCAAGGATGATAAGGAGCTTCAAGGAAAGATCTTGGATGCATGGGGTAGTTTGTGTAAGAAGGGGAAGAAAAGTTTGGGGAAGCCTAACTGTGTGTCTTTGGAACCGTACCTTTAGTGGGTCAGAGAAAGGGAAATCAAGTTGAAAATGCCTTATCCCCGTCAAGATCCTATACCTCCAAGGAGAACCTGTTAATGTCTTTATGTCTGATGCCGAGAAGTTAGAGGTTGCTTTGAGAAAGTCACAACATGAGTCAGAGGTGTGGAAGAACAAATATCAAGTGGTTGTTGCGGAAAATGCTGAACTGCAGAGACAATTACAGTCTAAGGATGAAGAATTACTCCTCTACAAGAAAAGGAAAGTTCTAGAGGATTTGTTTTCCTCCGACCCTCAGTGTATCCTTTGGAAGATGATTGTGGATAATCTCACCCATGAGAAGGCCCAGTTAGAAGAGGAACTCAAGCAGCGGAATTCAAGGCTTCCTACTTTTATTAGCTTTTATTTAGCTATTTATTTGGGACTCTTAAAAATAATATTTATGTAATTCGTTTCAAATTTATAAAACTTTTTTTTATCTACAATGCCTATAAATATAGGAATCTCATGAAGTCCTACTCATCTTGCATTGCATTCTTTTTTTTCCTTTTTGTTCACTTCAAGAAACTCAATTTCGTTTTGTAGGTAACTATGGATTTCAGAAGAGAAACTTTGAAGTACACTTTTCAGAGTCCTAACATTGAAAGCTTAAGAAAACTGATGGGACTCATCGAGAATCTCTTTACCTTTTCAGCAGAATATGGAGGGGTTTTCCGTTTCCTTGAGCTCAAGATGAAAGATGGGTTGTTGGAGACCTTGGTTCAGTTTTATGATCCGTTGTACCATTGCTTCACTTTTCCGGATTACCAGTTGATTCCAACTCTGGAAGAGTACTCTAAATTTTTGAGGATGCCTGTGACTGCCCGACCTATATTTACCGGACGGGAAGACACACCTAGCCACCAGGAAATTGCAAATGCTACCCATCTCAGCCTAGCAGATGTTCAAGCACATCTAATCATCAAGGAAGGAGTCCTTGGATTCCCAGCTGACTTCTTGATCAAAAAAGTCCATTACCATGCTGAAAGAAAAGAGGTCCTTATCTTGGAAGCTACCTTTGATTTTTTGGTTTATGGGATTTTCTGGTTCCCTAAAATTGATGGTTTTATTGATATGGATGCAATCAAATTGTTCATACTCAAGAATCCAGTTCCCACGTTGCTAGCTGATACGTACCATTCGATTCACTCGAAGAATGCTGAAGGAGGAGGACACATTGTCTGTTGTACCGCCTTGCTGTACTCATGGTTCATCGCTCACCTGACTTGGTATCCGTCCCTTTGGGAAGAGGTAGAGGCACCCCGTTGGCCCGAGATAGTTATGGCCCTTACCCACTCAGACATCGTTTGGTATGACCCTGCTTATGGAGGTGTGACTATGATTCCTAGCGTCGGAGGATTCACCAACATACCGCTTATCAGAAGAGAAGGATGCATAAGTTACAATCCCGCTTTAGCACGTAGACAATTGGGGCACCTTATGATCAAAGTACCTGACCAGGCTCTGTTGGAAGGTATCTTTTTCAAAGGAGAGGAAGATCCAGACCTGAGAACTGTTATAATTTACGCGTGGAGATATGTCAATACGGAATGGACGACTGCTTTAGGATACCCCAACTGTGCTGTCTCTGAAGACTATCTGCATTGGGTACGAGAAAGAGCTCTCGACCTCAATATGACTTTTCCTTTTCACGAATCTATAGTGTTGGATTTTCATGATCCCGATTGGTTTGATGTGGACGAGATAGATCAGCTGAAGACCGCCTTAGATGAAGCCCGAAAATTGAAGACTGCTTGGAGGAATAAGTTTTTCACCTTCAAGGTAGAGAAGGAAAGATTTCAGAGGACACCAGAAGTAGAAGTTGCAAGAAAAAGGAAGGCGCGAGGGGATTTATTTTCTCCTCACGCCTCTTCAAGTGCTGTCACCAGTGACGACATTCCCCCGACTACCATAGCTTGGAAGGAGTGTGTGGATCAACTCATCATTGAGAAGACAGAGTTGCAGGAGCGTATTGATCAGCTGACGGAGGAACTTCGTGCGAAGGGAAAGACCGTGGGATAGATTTCTAAGTTTTCTTTTACTTTTATTTCAATGTAATAAACTCTTAAGAGAGTAATTCGCTTTATATTGTTTCTCAAGAATAAAAAGTTTTCAATTATTCTACATTATAATACTGAAAAGCGCCTTTGAGTTTCTTGAAGCTTCATCTTGCATCTGCATTTTTGCACCTACATGGAATTGTTTGCATTTTAGAGTCTTACTCGTGCTTCGTCTCCACAGACCTCAAGCTGAATCATCAATACAACACTCGGGACAACCGACGCCAAAAGATGGATCAGTTGGAACAAGAAAACAAGGTACTCCGTGATGAAGTCGCGATTCTGAAGGAGAATTTGGAGAGATTGAATGGGTTAGTTGAAGCTTTGTCCAACCAGCCTACGCCAAACAATCAAGATGTTCAAAGGATCGTTATTTCTGAAGTGGTATCAGCACCGATCCCAGTGGTGTCTACTGTTGCTGAAATGTCCTACAGCATGCCTCCCGGTTTCCCGTGGGGAATGCCTCCTCATTTCACTCCGGCAGGTTATCGCCCGCCTGTCCCTGCTTTGACCACTGTTCATGCCATTCCTGCAACCTCTGCTACAATGACTACTGCGCCTCCGCATGTGAATATTGTTCCGTATATTTTGGATGAACCGATTCTGCATGGATCACCAACTGAAACTGTGGGATTTGAAGAGAGGATGGATGGTTTTCAAGACCAGTTTGTTGATATTCAGAAAGAGTTAAAAGCCCTTCACGGGAAGGATTTGTTTGGAAAGAGTGCTTCTGACCTGTGCCTGATTCCGAACGTCAAAGTTCCTCCGAAGTTTAAGGTCCCTGATTTTGAGAAGTACAAAGGAATCACTTGCCCTCAAAGCCATCTTGTTATGTATGCTAGAAAGATGTCCGCACAAATTGATAATGATCAGTTACTCATCCATTTATTTCTAAGATAGTCTGACGGGCGCCGCACTCAATTTGTACATGGGGTTGGATAGTGCGAAGATTCGAACTTTCAACGATCTAGGTAGAGCCTTCATCAAACAGTATAAGTATAATGTGGACATGGCTCCCGACCGAGATCAGTTAAGGGCTATGACGCAGAAAGACAAAGAGAATTTCAAGGAGTACGCTCAGCGTTGACGCGAGTTGGCCGCCCAGGTAACACCGCCATTAGAAGAAAAGGAGATGACCAAGATTTTCCTGAAGACCCTTGGTCATTTCTTTTATGAGAAAATGGTAGGAAGCGCACCCAGTGACTTCACTAAAATGGTCAATATGGGAATGCGTTTAGAGGAGGGTTCCCGTGAGGGAAGATTGGCTAAAGAAGAGAACGTTCCTAACAGTGCTAAAAAATATGGAAGCGGTTTTGTGAAGAAAAAAGAGCAAGGTGTAAACGCCATACAAAAAGGGCAATTCAGGAAAAGATATTTACCATTATATCAGATTGCAGCAGTATCACCAGTGTTCAATGCTTCGGCTTATCAACCATAGCCTCTGCAATCGTATCAGCAACCTCAGTCCCCCAGGGTACAACAACCATATCCTCAACAAAGTCCGCCGTATTTTCAGCAGAACATGTCGTTCAACAATCAGGGTCGTGTGTACAGAAAGATAAATTTTGATCCCATCCCTATGAAGTACGCTGATTTGTTTCCAGCCCTTATCCAGAAGGGTCATATTCAGACGAAAGCTTCACCCGAGGTTCCCGCGAACCCCCTCCTTCGTACAGAGCCGACAGGTCTTGTCCTTACCATCAGGGTGCTCTGGGGCATGATATTGAAAGTTATTTTGGTATGAAAACGGACGTCCAAAGGCTCATTAAGTGAGGAATCTTATCCTTTAAGGATTCCAATCCTAATGTACAAGATAATCTGTTATCCCCTCACGGTTCACCTTCTGTCAACATGATTCAAGATTATTTGGAGGAAGATGATCAAGAAGTCTCAAGCAAAGAGGTCAAAGAAGTATATGTGATAATACCTCATATTAAGGAAGTAGAGCGTATTGAAATCACTTATGATAGCAGGAAACTAGTTGTTACTCCTTTGGTGATTAACGCTCCCGGACACATCCCTTATGTTTCTAGCAAGGCGATACCGTACATATATAACGCCACGATGATGGAAAATGGAAAGGAGGTACCTTTGCCTACTTTACCTTCAGTTGTTAACATCGCAGACGTTAGCAAAGTAACGAGGAGCGGTCGAGTTTACCCATCTGCACCTCCAAAAGACAAAGTGATTTCACTAGAGCAGTCAGGTGCAAAGGACCTAGTTCTGGAAAAATCTAGTGGGTCCGATTCACCCAAACCAGACGAAGTTTTGAAAGTGATTAAGAGAAGTAAATATAAGGTTTCGAATCAGCTTTTACATACCCATCGAATATTTCTGTGTTGCAATTGCTAATGAGTTCTGAGGCTCACATAGAAGCACTTCAGAAAGTATTAGAGCAAGCGTATGTCGAACAGGATGTGACAATGGAGCAGTTTGATGGCATCATTGGTCATATTTCTTCGTATGACAATCTGGGTTTTAGTGAGGAAGATCTCTCAGAAGAAGGGAGGAAACATAATATGGCTCTACATATTTCTGTAAACTATGGGGATGATTCTTTGTCCGACGTGTTGGTTAACACTGGATCCTCTTTGAACGTGATGCCTAGAACCATTTTGTCTAAGTTATCTTATCAGGGACCACCGATGAGACCGAGCCAGGTTATTGTCAAAGCTTTTGATGGGTTTAGGAAGACAGTAATTAGTGAAGTAGACCTTCCATTGACCATTGGATTGCGGACTTTCATGGTCACGTTTCAAGTCATGGACATCCGTGCCGCCTATAGTTGTTTACTAGGAAGGCCCTGGATACATGAAGCTGGGGCAGTTACATCCACCCTACATCAGAAGTTGAAGTATGTTGTTGAGGGCAAGACAATCACAGTTTGCGGTGAACGAGCTCTGGTGGTGATTCATCTGTCATCATTCTCGTATGTTGAAGCTGAGGAAGAGGTTGGTATACAGTTTCAAGCTTTGTCTATTGTAAACGATAATGTCTGGAAATCTCAAGCACCCATGTCATCATTCAGAGACGCGCAACGGGTTATGAACAGTGATCCACAGACAGGTTAGGGCAAAGTTCCGTTCTTGCTAGGGAATAAAGACAAGAAAGGTCTCGGGTTCTTTGATGTCTCTGCTCAACAAGCTAAGGGTCAAGAATTTCCACCGATCAGCGAAGTGTTCCACAGTGGAGGGGTCATTCATCCTCCGCACGTCAACACTGTGTCAGAAGGAGAGTCCGAAGGTTACATGATGGATGATACATCATCATACTCCATCCCCTATGAAGATTATGAACCTTATATGGAAGATCCAGGTTACGTCTCAGATGATTTCGATTACAGTTTCAGAGTCTATGCTATTTCTAAAGAGAGTTCCGATGAAGAAGTTTCAGATTTCGTGACCCCAGGAGTTGTGGTTAAGAACTGGAGTATGGTTGAAGTCCCCGTTGTTTTTCATATATCTAAGTAAACATCTGTATTTTTTTACTCTTTTAAATAACTTCCCTTTGCTCTGCCTAAGACAAAGGCAATCTTGTTAAACATTGCTGTTTGGATTTTCGCTATCATCAATAAATTTTCCCTTTGTGTTTCCACTTGCTTGTCTTTTATCTTTTATTATTGTGTTGGAAGATAATAATAAGTAGTATCTTATGTACACACACTTCTAACTTTTTGAAACTAAATGAAACTGTATCACATACGCAGATTGCTACATGCGTCACATCTTGGGAATAATGACCCACTTCCTCCACCGAACTTCGAATTTCCTGTGTATGGGGCCGAAGACGAAGAGGATGGTATTCCCGAAGAAATCTCCAGACTGCTCGAGAAAGAAGAGAAAGCTATCCAACCTCATCAAGAGCCCGTGGAGGTAGTCAACTTGGGAACTGAAGAAATCCGTAGAGAAGTGAAAATTGGGGCCTTGCTCAAGCCTGGCGTAAAGGAACAATTGATTGAGTTACTCAGAGAGTTTGTTGACGTATTTGCTTGGTCATACCAAGATATGCCCGGATTAGACACTGCCATAGTTGAGCACCGCCTACCATTAAAGTCAGAATGCCCGCCGGTCAAGCAGAAACTCAGAAGAACCCGACCCAATATGGCTTTGAAGATTAAGGAGGAAGTACAAAAACAGATTGACGCAGGTTTCCTTGTCACCGTCGAGTATCCACTTGGTTAGCCAACATTGTGCCCGTTCTGAAGAAATATGGAAAGGTTCGCATGTGTGTGGACTATGGAGATTTAAACAAGGCCAGTCCGAAAGACGATTTCCCGTTGCCTCACATTGACGTTCTAGTTGACAACACAATAAGATATGAGGTTTTCTCCTTTATGGATGGTTTCTCAAGTTACAATCAGATTAGAATGGCTCCTGAAGATAGAGAGAAGACGTCATTCATCACACCCTGGGGCACTTTTTGTTACAGAGTCATGCCGTTTGGATTGAAGAATGTCGGGGCAACGTATCAAAGAGCTATGACTACTTTGTTCCATGATATGATGCACAAAGAGATCGAAGTTTATATGGACGACATGATAGCTAAGTCAAAAACCGAAGATGACCATGTTAGACATCTGTTGAAGCTGTTTGGTCGTTTGAGAGAATACAAACTCCGTCTGAATCCCAACAAATGCACTTTCGGAGTACGATCAGGAAAACTACTAGGTTTCATTGTTAGCCAGAAGGGTATTGAAGTGGATCCTGATAAGGTGAAGGCCATCCAGGAAATGCCAGCTCCTACCACCGAGAAGCAAGTCAGAGGATTTTTGGGACGTCTGAACTACATCTCCAGGTTTATATCTAATATGACTGCTACATGTAGGCCTATCTTCAAACTTTTGTGGAAAGAACAAGGGTATGCTTAGACCGAAGACTGTCAAAAGGCTTTCGATTCAAAGAGTATTTTCTTGAACCACCCATCCTCATTCCGCCAGTGGAAGGATGACCTTTGATCATGTATTTGACTGTGTAGAGGATTCAATGGGTTGCGTACTCGGTCAGCGAGACAAATCGGGAAAGCAGGAGCATGTTACTTATTACCTCAACAAGAAGTTTACCGATTGTGAGACAAGATACACTATGTTAGAGAAGACCTGTTGTGCATTGGCTTGGGCCGCCAAACGCCCGCGCCAATATATGTTGAGTCATACCACTTGGTTAATTTCAAGGATGGACCCTATCAAATACATATTTGAGAAACCTGCACTGACTGGAAGAATTTCTAGGTGGCAAATGTTGTTATCAGAATATGACATTGAATACCATACTCAGAAGGCTATAAAGGGAAGTGTTTTGGCCGATCATTTGGCTCACCAGCCTATTATGGACTATCAACCCTCGAATGATGATTTCCCCGACGAGGATGTTATGTTTCTGAAAATGAAGGATTGTGAAGAACATTTGCATGGTGAAGGGTCTGAACCAGGTTCTGAGTGGGGTTTGGTTTTCGATGGGGCTGTCAACGCCCATGGGAAAGGAATAGGAGCGGTCATCGTGACTCCTAAAGGATCTCACATCCCATTTACGTCTCGATTGGCATTCAAGTGCACCAACAATGAAGCCGAATACGAAGCATGCATTATGGGTCTCGAGGAAGACATAGACTTAAGAATTAAGAATTTGGATGTGTTCGGCGATTCTGCGGTGGTAATTTATCAAATCACTAGAGAATGGATAACTCGACAGGACGATTTGATCCCGTACAGAGATTATGCTAGAAGACTGTTGTCATTTTTTGACAGAGTTGGTTTTCACCATATCCCTCGTGACGAGAATCGAATGGCAGACGCATTGGAAACCTTGGCCTCCATGATTGTGGTAAATTTTTGGAATGACTGTCCTCGAATCAAAGTAAAACGTCTCGATAGACCCACCCACATCTTTGCCATTGAGGAGGTTAGAGACGGAAGACCCTGGTACCATGATATTAAAGTATTTCTCAGAATACAAGAGTAACCTTTGGGAGCCTCCAACAAAGACAGGAAAACATTGAGAAGGTTGGCGAGAAATTTCCTTTTGAGTAATAATGTGTTATACAAGCGGAATTTTGACATGGTCTTGCTGAGATGTGTGGATAAGCAAGAAGCAGACATGATGATGACTGAAATTCATGAAGGGTCCTTTGGTACCCACACCAACGGACATGCAATGTCCAAGAAACTCTTGAGAGCCGGTTACTATTGGATCACAATGGAATCATATTGTTACAAGTTCACTAGAAGATGCCACAAATGTCAGATCTACACCGATAAGATTCATGTGCCACCGACTTTGTTGAACATTATATCGTCCCCTTGGACATTCTCTATGTAGGGGATCGATATGATTGGGATGATCGAACCAAAAGCATCTAATGGACACTGATTTATATTAGTGGCGATTGGCTATTTCACCAAGTGGGTCGAGGAAGCTTCTTATGCTAATGTGACTCGGCACGTGGTTGTTAAGTTTATCAAGAACCAGATCATTTGTTGATATGGTGTACCAAGCAGAATTATTACAGATAATGGATCCAATCTGAACAACGGAATGATGAAAGAGCTGTGCGAGGAGTTCAAGATCGAGCACCATAACTCTTCTCCTCACAGACCGAAGATGAATGAGGCCGTTGAAGCCGCCAACAAGAACATCAAGAAGATAATTTAGAAAATGGTCATCACGTACAAAGATTGACATGAAATGCTCCCGTTCGCTTTGCACGGATATCGCACTTCGGTGCACACATCAACTAGGGAAACCCCTTTTTCACTTGTCTACGGTATGGAAGCAGTACTCCTGGTAGAAGTCGAGATTCCCTCCATAAGGATTTTGGTGGAAGCCAAGTTATCAGAAGCTGAGTGGTGCCAGAATAGATACGATCAGTTGAACTTAATCTAAGAAAAGAGGATGGCAGGCTATGTCATGGACAGCTGTATCAGCAGAGAATAAAGAAAGCATTTGACAAGAAAGTTCGACCCTGAGAATTCAAGAAAGGTGACCTAATGCTCAAGAAGATTCAGTCTTTCCTCACAGACGTCTGAGGAAAATGGGCCCCGAATTATGATGGACCGTACGTAGTAAGAAAAGTTTTGTCAGGAGGTGCTTTAATGCTGGCAGCGATAGACGGAGAGGAGATCACTCGTCCTATGAATGTGGACGCCGTCAAGAAGTATTTTGCTTAGAGTTCAAGGAATCCTCATCCACTTAGGAAGAGCGCTTTATTATCCCCTTGATGTAATCCCTATTATTTTCCAACACTGTAATATTGGGGTCACGCTTTTCTGCTGACCGACTTTCAAATAAAAAGTTTAGTTTGTTAAACATCTTTATTCTTGATAGCAAAATCCGGCTTGACTTTAAAAATTTTCCGATACCTTGTGTTTTATTTGATATATGAATAACAAAAGGATGACCATAAATGCTTATTTCACCCATGGAGATGCGTCTAGACTGCAAACATTTATGTTATCCAGGAATGAAGGTTACTTCCGTTCGAGGTTCTTCCTTAAGGCAGTGAAGGATCTGTGGGATCGGGCCTGAGTACCTTTCCGTGCGGGGCGTTTATTTCGTCCCTCCTGGCTCGTTAGTATATGCATATCATATAAGTAGAAAGCATAACATTTGTGTCGCTACTGCGAAAATCAGGTGCCGGCACAACAGAAGAGTCGCCACCTTTCGTTATTTATCCCTCAGAACGGGAAAGGAAACGAACAGGAGAAACCTCGCGAAAACGGGACAAGACCGGTCATCACAACCAAATCTCTGGATTCGGGAGTCGGTTACACAAGGGGAAGGTATTAGCACCCCTCACGTCCATCGTACTCGATGGGATCCATGCTTGTTTGTTATCTGGACGGTTGATTATTCTACCTACCTATCAAGGTTGGCTCAAAACAAAAGAAAAAAAGGAAATGACTCGGCAAAGCACCGCGCTCTATGCCTACGTATTCTCGTCAAAGAAATCAGAGTCAACGTAGTTCGGCTAACTACGGGTGGAAGAAAGGTTGCTCGCCAAGATATCGCATCTTGTGCCTACGTATTCTCGTCAGAGAAAGTCAGAGCTAACGTAGTTCGCGATAAAACGGAACACAGGTAGTTCAATCATTTTTTACCCGAGTAGGGTTAAACAACAGTTCCAGCAGTTAGGGAAGAAGCCTGTTTGTGGTAGAACTGAAGCTTAACGAAACTCTTTTCTTCATAAAAGTTCTCTTAATTAACAGACCCCGAAGGGAAAATGGTTTGAAAGTTTGTTTTCAGTCTTTTACGCAAGAAGTGTTGTTTAGGATGTTTGCAATTTCAATCGCACTAGAGACTATGACCTAGGAGTGAATGCGTCGCATGTCACCCAAAAGGTACCATACTAAACATCCCGACTATTGGAAAGAAACTCTCTAACATCCGTTTCCTAGATAGCTTAAGGCTTGTAGCGTACGAAAGTAATTAATCATAATTACTGTATCTTAAGCTGTTTGTAGAGAAGAGAATGCAACTAAGGGGACTATCAAGATTCCTAGTTGTTATCATGCACATGATTCATCCTATGGTTGTGTTTTGAAACCGGGAACTCCTAGAAGTTGTCATGCAAAGGCTTCAGCCTACAGTCTAATCATCACTTCCTCATCAGAGGAAGTGAGAGCCCTAGGGGAACCATGTCAATGGTAAGCAAACATTAAACAGTAAATAAAACAGTAAAATGCATGCTATGCAACAGTACAAGCGAGTCAAGGGAGACCTGATCTACCTCGAACCTAATCAAACAAAAGGCAAGGGAGACCCACTCAACCTCGAACCTACAGACAAGCAACAAACAAAAGCAGACAGAAATAACAGAAACAGCAAACTCCTGACAGCATCAGGAGTCTACTACAGCAAAACAAACAGCAAACTCCAAATCATCTTCATGATAGAGTTCACCTCAAACACAAGTGTCAACTTGCTCTTCAAGCTCAGCTCCTCTTCAAATGCAAGTCTCAACTTGCTCTTCAAAGCTCCATCTTCAAACATCAATTTGATCTTCTTCACCAAACACAAGTATCAACTTGTTCTTCATGCAATCTCAAGCTTCAACTTCACTGGCAATCTTCAAGCAATCTTCTAAACAAAGAACTCCATCCTCAAGTAAGCTTCACCTTCAGACTCTCATCTTCAATAGAAGTCTTTCTCTATCTTCAAAGTCAAGTGGCAACTTGGTCTTCTTCAAGCTTCAACTTCAAGCACAAGTATCAACTTGTTCTTCTTCAGGCCAAGGGGAAATCCATCCTCTAGCATCTTCAATCAACCTTCAAGCAAAGGAACTCCATCCTCAAGCAAGCTTCAAGGCAAGGAAGAAGGATCTAACACCAAGATCAAGGCAAAATAGGGAGAAGCAAGGTAAAAACCAAAGGATTTCACCTAGGCACTCAACCACCTATCAAAGAAAGAGACCCTCAAAGGTTCTACCAACTTGTGAAGTGCCATACATCCTTCCAAAGGAGGGATGAGGCCTTCACAATGGGACCTTGTATCATAGGGAGGAATGGAAGCAATCAATACTTTCCATATTTCATGAAAGAATGAAATCTATTCTATAACTCTCCTTAAAAACCCTAATTCTTATCACGTAAACTAAACCACCAAAAGGAGAGAAAGCTTCAAGCCCAAGCTCCATCATGCACTCCACAACAGCGTCTACTAGTCTTCAACATCATCCAAAAGAAAGGGAAGCCAAAAATCATTCTAAGGGAACTATTGAAATCAAACTAATTAAGTTGTCAAGTTAGGATCACCTAAAACCTAGTCTTAAAGTTAATACTAACTAAAATACTAAAACCAATTATAAAACCCTACAAAAATATCTATGGGAACCTAAATCAATCATGAATCTACCATAGTAAAACCAGAGATCAAATCCTCAAATAAGGCCTAGAAACAAATCTTAAACTACAAGGCACTAAAACTAAACCCTAAAAGAGGAACACCTAAAATTCTAGTCCTAAAACAACACCTAACTTCATCACAAAAATGTGATAAAAATCCTATGGGAGCATGCATATCTAACCTAATCATAAGCCAAAAATTAAGCCAAAAAACAATACCAAATGCTCAAACAAAATTCACCAAACATAGGTACCAAATATTACAATTTTATTGTCAAATAAAATGTGCAAAAATCAAATAAAATGAAAATGCATGATAATCCTAATCTTTTTGCTCCTAAAATTCCTAAATTCATTCATGAATCAGGGGAAAAAATCTAAGGATTTATTGACTTATTTTCCTATTTTTTATGGATTAAAACCAAACTAGTATGAAATGCACAAAATAAAGAAAAAGAATAGGAAATAAAATAAACAGGCGTGTCCAATAGCAATTCCAATCAGTTCAATGTGTGGGTTGGGCCAGAAAGGGAGTGTGATTAGCAAATCAGTGCTAAGCCCAGACAAACTTCATTAATCAAAACGCAGCGCTTTGGATGTAGATAGGTGGCACAGTTTCTGATCACACGATGGGTCGACTAGTCCAAGAATCCAAGCGTTCACATGATGCCAGCTCAACTAATGAAGGCGACGTCGTTTTGGCCTCAGTCAAAGTCAGAAAATTAAATTGAATCGTGGCCGCGGATTAAGGTTACCAAGTCAAGCTTCTAACATGATCCAACGCCTATCATGCATCTTCTCCGTTTAAATTCTGATTTGGGGGGAAAGACCAGACGGTGGCCCAGACGGTGGCGCCACCGTCTTCTCCGGTAGGGCACTTCTCACAGGTCAACAAAAACTATCAAAACGTATATCAATCTCTCCAGAATCTTGTACTGATCACGAATGTCACCTTGAAATTCTCTAATTCCTTCTAAATAATAAAACCCGATAGCATTTTCAAATGACACACCAATCTTGAATCTCACCAAACCCTAAATTAATGGTACAGATGTGTTCATCACTTCACCCTGATCACTCTACACTATCTAAATGCAATTAACTCTCCAAGAATCATCTAATCCAAGGCTCAACAGAAATCAAGCACCAACCTATTTTGTCTCTAATCCCTCATTTCTTGATCTATAATCCAACTACACATAATCCTGATCCTAACCACCTATGAAATGCTATCTAATACTACATAAATTATGCAAAATTGTGGAATTCACCAACCTGTGTTTAAGCTCTCAACAGACGTAGTTCTTGCACTCTTCAGCCTCCAAGAAAGTGCAGATACACTCCACAATGCTTGATGAACACGACGGAATACTCAATTGGTCTTGATTTGCTCTTGAACTCTGAATTCGATTCTAACTTGCACATCTGAAATTTCAACTTCACTCTCTGCTTTCAGCTTCAATCTCTTCCAAAAAAACTCTGAATGAGTTCATAGACTTATATAGGATGCAACTGAATGATCTAGATCCTTCTCAAAGGTTCAGAATGAGAAATTCAATTTTCAATTTCTCTCCAAAATCTCATCTATGGAAGTCACGAGTTCTCCTCTGTTTTTGCTTCAGGAACCTTCCATTGCACTCCTTGTGAGTTACTGAACTTGAATGGTGGGGATTCATCCCTTGTTTTCATCCTAAGGCTTGGATTTGAGATGTTACTTCATCATGAAGCAACAAGGAAAAAGGATATGATAACAAGCTCAAACTAAAATTATGATAATGCCAAAGTCTCCAAAATGCATTTTCCATTGAAAATGACCTATAACTTTGCCTTATTTGCACCTAAAACAATTAATTTGAATTTTTGATCTTTTATGCCTTTTAATTCTTCCTTTCCAAATTTTCTTGAACCAAGTCCCTCCTTGAGCCATTTCAATGCCTCCTTAATACATGGTTGAAGTTAAAACCCCATTTTGAGCAACTTTCAAGTTGAAAAAAACTTCACTTGAGATGTCTAAATTGGTGAAAATGAGCCATAACAAAAAATGACCTATAATCACAACTTCCCAAAATACCCTTGACTTGTCAAAGCCATAACATGAGTTCTACAGATCCTTTCAAGGACTTCTAGGACTTTTTGGAAATCTAAGAGAATAAGGAACAACATTAATGTTGACCAAAAGTTCATAGGAATCATCCTTCTAGGGAAAACGTTCCATGCAAGTTGGTTGACTTTCAAGCTCCAAATTCACATGCCTCAGATGACCCATAACTTGCAAACTCCATAACTTGAGTTCTATAAATCCTATAAAGGACTTCTAGTACTCAAATTAAATCTAGGAACATACTCTACAAGTCTCATGACCATATCAAGGTGAGATGAGGCTTGTATTTTGACTTATCTTGTCTTGAAGTTAGGCATCAAGCTAGGGGATTTTACATTGTTAAGCATAGTAACCCTAGCTCTTACACTTCTCAAACTCTTCAATCATGATGAGTTGACCTTGGAATCATCTCTTGGACATCTTAAAGCATCAATCCATGATCACATGGCCTTGAATCTAGGTCTCAACCTTCTTCAAACTCAACAGTTGACTTAGGGTTGACCAGGCAAACCCTAATTGCACCAATCTTGGCAAAAATTCTCATACTTCACATGATGACCTATCTAGGCTTCAGGATAACTTTCAAGGCATCTCATGAGCTCTCTCAAGGCTTCAAGTCCATCTCTATGGCTTCAGAATCATCTGAAGAACTCCCACAACTTTCAAGTTAGGAGGCCCACAATCTTGCATTCAACACTCTCTCTGAGGATCTTCTAACTCATCTGAGGAGGATATCAACCCTTATACACCTCAATAACATCCTTCAAAGGCTATCAAACCCTTATTAGCTCTCAATAGATGATCACATCCCTTGATCCCTGCACACATGTCAATGTAATGCATATGCTAATGTTTAAATGAATGCAATGAAACATAAACCAAATGTGAAAAAGGTTAGGCAAATTTTGGGGTGCAACAGCTGCCCCTATTTAAACGGCTTAGGCCTGACTGACTCTCATACAATCAAGGCGAAATACGGATGAATACCAACAAACCTGGAAATTTGCCAACCGCAGAAATAAACTGCAAATTCTGATAACTGCAATGCTAAGTATCTGAAATACTTCGCTGAGATGCTTAACCGAGCACTCTCTAATCTGGGGGTCACCCTCAGAAGCTGAAATGATAATGGCACACCTGAGTATCTGAAATACTCCACTGGGAATGAGAGGCTTAACCGAGCACTCTCTCCTATCTAGGGATCACCCATAGAAATGAAATGATAACTGTATTCAAACACTGCTGCATTACTGATTTAAACCGAGTTCACCGTAGAACTTCGACAACAAATTAGTCCACAGAATCCATGGTCACTCATGACTCCACGAGGATATCTAAAACTTGCCTTCAGGCACTCTGCATCAGCTGGAGAATATCTTCGACATCAGTTTGTAGAAGGATTCGGCGTCAGTCCGAAAAATAAATCCTTGATCACTCATGACTCTGTGAGGATCTCTAAAACTCGCCTTCAGGCAGCTCCGCCTCTGCTGGAGAAAATCTTTGACATCAGTCAGAGAAACAATTCGGCATCAGTCCGAAAAACGAATCCTTGGTCACTCATGACCTTGTGGGGATTTTTAACCTCGCCTTAGGCGTCCTTCATCAGCTGGGGAAGATCTTCGACGTCAGTCTGAAGAAACACTAGTCTGGTTATCTACCGTAGCCTTCAGGCCTCGACAGCAGTCGGGAAAAACCACTAGTTATTCGATCATGAATCAAGGATAACTACTCTCACCGTAAGGCACTTCACGCTGGCCGGAGAAATGGCCACCAGACTTACTCATCAAGTCGGAGTGAAAACTTTCTCGTTCATCAATAATCATCTCAGGATAACTGATCTGGTCGTTAGACCGATGCGGATCAACTTGCACACTGAAGCTGCAAATACGAACTTCTGATATTGTCGTCAAACAAACATTAAATCGTCAATGGGAACCTGAATTCACAGGAATTTTCTGATATCGCCTTTAGGCGTTCCCGAAGACAACCTCCGTATCTGACATCCTTGTCAAGGCAACATATCTCGTTGCTATCCTTCTGATATCCTAGTCAAACCATCGCTAAATAAAAGCGAACACCGGATCACCGCTGATAACCATCAGGTTAATATTCTACTGGGGAAGGAGGAAGGGTTCACCCAAACAATCCTGGAGAATTCAAACTCCAACTGCGCACAAACAAGTAACCACCTGGCTTATGTTTCACATGCACATGCTTGATAATGGCGTAATGCTCCGTGCGAAACGAAAATGCTACGCGTTTAACAAATGCTATGCAATCATGCAAAGGAAATGCTTCAGCAAAATAAATGCTGGAAAGAGGAATCATCCTGCCGGGATGAATAAACCACTTTGTTGAGGAATAAGAGATACCCTTCTGGGGAACCGCAACCTGCCAATCTCAATTGGGCTTAAACTGGGGATGACAGACTACTCCGGGGAATAGCACATCAGGCTAAACCAAAACACTCTGCTTGGAGAAGAATAATGCCTCGGACGGCTCTCTGAGATACAACTCTCTGGGAATAACACATCAGACTACGAGACAATCTTGTTAGTAAGTTCTCAAACTTGTGGGGGAAATAAGCTTCAGCTTGTTGAACAATCCTTCTGGATCTGCTTGGGGAAATACCATCCATCTGCTGAGGATGGCTACACTCTGTCGGGGATATCAATCTCGACCTGCTGAGGATAACTGGCTTGCATACGTCTCACGGAGACTGACCCTTCTAGGAAACACTTGCTGGACTATCAAGTCCGATGAGGAATCCTTGTGCATCAGCACCGCTGGGGATGTCTATCCTTAGCTACTCTTTGCACGACTCAGGTGGAGATAAGCTGATCCTGTTAAGGCTGCTCTAGCGACTGCTCCGGGGATATCAATCCTGCAAAAATGAACAAACAAACACAATACCCTTCACAAAGGGAACCATCAGGTTATCATCTGTGACATTGTTCAAATAATTCAAAGCTTTAACAATCATTGGCTGAAGCCTACAAGCTTGCACGCGTATTTTATCGAAAACATTGGGCATTTTTCGCAAACAAAACTGCAGAGATAAAACAAAATAAACAATCAGTTCACTGAATAGTATGTTTATTGATGAATGGCCTGTAAATAGGCAAAATGTTTTACAACAGATGCAAGCTCCTGAAATGAGGAAGCTGCGAAAGCACAGACATAAATATACAACAGGTATGTACAAATGTCGGCAATGTGGTGTAGACGAACACCATGAAGCGATCCCCCTATGACTCACTCGACTCCAAAGCTTCCCGATGATTCATCTTCGGAAGAGATTGATTCAGATAGAACGACCTTCAGGTACTCCCGAACCACTGAGCAAGGAAAGATCACACGGACCGCAGTCATTTGCTTTTAAATCCCTAACTTTTGCCTGAACCGCCCTTTCGGGTTTTCGATTCACCAGGATACCCTTTTTTTCCAAAGTCGCCCCTTCAGGTTTTCGACTTTGCGGGTGTACATTCTTTTCATTTATATCCCTAACTTTTGCCCGAACCTTTTTCATTTTTTTATGGTTTGCCGGGATGCCCCATTTTTGCCTGGATATTCTTTTTCTTTCCAGCGGGTCATTTCCTAAGCAAAGTATTTTTTAACTGCGTCCGCGTTCACAGGGGACGGAAAATATTCACCATCCATCGTGGATAACAACAAGGCTCCTCCCGAGAAGACCTTACTAACGACATACAAACCTTCGTAATTCGGTGTCCACTTGCCCCTGTGATCAGAGTGTGGTGGGAGTATATTTTTCAGGACGAGATCACCCGTCTAAAAGCTTCAAGGGCGCACCTTCTTATCATAAGCTTTCTTCATTCGGCTCTGGTATATCCGACCATAAGCTATAGAGGCTAACCTCTTTTCATCCATCAGGCTGAGTTGATTCAATCTATCCTTCACCCATTCTGCCTCATCAAGCTGAACCTCGCGCAAAACTCGTAAAGAAGGAATCTCGACTTCAAGTGGTAGGACAACTTCTATACCGTACACCAGCGAGAAAGGAGTTGCCCCGGTTGATGTGCATACCGTTGTACGATAACCGTGGAGGGAAAACGACAACATCTCATGCCAATCCTTATAGGTAACAACCATTTTCTGCACAATCTTCTTGATATTCTTATTGGCTGCTTCAACAACACCATTCATCTTTGACCGGTAAGGCGATGAATTATGATGTTCTATCTTGAAGTTCTGGCATAACTCCTTCATCATCTTATTGTTGAGATTCGAACCATTGTCAGTAATGATCCACTCGGGAATTCCATATCGACAAATGATGTCCCTCTTTATAAATCTCGCTATCACCTGCTTGGTGACATTAGCGTATGACGCTGCTTCAACCCACTTCGTGAAGTAATCGATAGCGACTAGGATGAAGTGATATCCGTTGGATGCCGTGCGCTCAATCTTTCCGATCATATCAATGCCCCACATGGAAAACGGCCACGGGGAAGACATGACATTCAACGGGCTCGGCGACACATTAATCTTATCAGCATAAATCTGGCACTTATTGCACTTCTTCGCGAACTTAAAACAGTCCGACTCCATCGTCAGCCAAAAGTACCTTGCTCTCAGGATCTTTCTCGTTATTGCTTGCCCGTCGGCGTGCGTACCAAATATGCCTTCATGGACTTCTTCTATAAGCCATCCTGCTTCTTTTTCGTCCATACATCTTAGTAGCACAAGATCATGATTCCGCTTGTACAAAACTCCGTCAGGGTTGAGATAAAAGTTTCTAAAAAGCCTCCTCAGAGACTTCTTATCCTGGGTAGACGCACCCACCGGATACTCCTTAGTCATAAGGAAGTTCTGAATATCGTAGAACCAAGGTTTGCCATCAGGCACCTCCTCAATGGCAAAAATGTGCGTAGGCCTATCAAGGCAAGAAATAACAATTCTTGGAGCTTCATTCCAATAATTGACCTTATACATCGAGGATAAGGTAGCTAAGGCATCAGCCATCTGATTTTCAGCTCTAGGCACATGGTGGAGCTCTACGAGATCAAAGAATGGTAACAACCTTCTGGCGTAGTTCATGTACGGAATCAAGTTCGGTTGCCGAGTTTCCCACTCTCCTTTGATTTGATTCACAACGAGCGCTGAATCGCCATACACATCAAGATTCTTGATCCTCAGATCAATGGCCTCTTCTAAGCCCATAATACACGCTTCGTATTCAGCTTCATTGTTGGTGCACGGGAATGTTAATCTGGCAGTGAATGGGATATGCGACCCATGGGGAGTTGTAATGATTTCCCCAATTCCACTTCCATATGAATTAACTGCACCGTCGAAAATCAACTTCCATTGGGAACCCAACTCCGGCCCCTCGTCGGGAAGTGGTTCATCGCAATCCTTCATCTTAAGGAACATTACATCCTCATCAGGGAATTCAAATTTCATTGGCTGGTAGTCTTCGATAGGCAACTCAGCAAGATGCTCTAACAACAAGCTCCCTTTAATTGCTTTCTGGGACACGTATTGAATATCATATTCCGTCAGAACCATTTGCCATCTGGCGATCCGCCCGGAAAGCGCTTGCTTCTCGAAGACATACTTGATTGGATCCATCTTCGAAATTAACATGGTCGTATGGTTGAGCATGTACTGTCGTAGACGTTTGGCAGCCCAAGCCAATGCACAACACGTCTTCTCCAGCATCGAGTAACGGGATTCACAATCTGTGAACTTTTTACTCAGATGATAAATAACATGCTCCTTTCTGTCTGTCTCGTCGTGCTGGCCGAGAACGCAACCCATGATATTCTCAAGAACTGTCAAGTACATGATTAGTGGCCGTCCGACAACTGGGGGTATCAAAATAGGAGGTTCCTGCAGGTACTTCTTTATTTTGTCGAATGCCCTCTGGCAATCTTCATTCCATACTGTTGCACCCCAAAATTTGCCTAACCTTTTTCATACTTGGTTTATGTTTCATTGCATTCATTTAAACATTAGCATATGCATTGCATTGACATGTATGCAGGGATCAAGAGATATGATCATCTATTTGAAAGCCAATAAGGGTTTGAGAGCCTTTGAATAATGTTATTAAAGTGAGCAAGGGTTGATATCCTCCTCAGACAAGTAAGAAAATCCTCAGAGATAGGGTTGAATGCAAGGTTGTGTGCCTCCTAACTTGAAAGTTGTGGGAGTTCCTAAGATGTTTCTGAAGCCATAGATGTGAACTTGAAGCCTTGAGAAATCTTATAAGATGTCTTGAAATCCATTTTGAAGCCTAGACAGGTCATCATGTGAAGTATGAGGAGTCTTGCCAAGAGTGGTGCAATTAGGGTTTGCCTGGTTAACCCTAGGTCAACTATTGAGTTTGAAGAAGGTTGAGACCTATATTCAAGTCCATGTGATCATGGATTAATGCTTTAAGATGTCCAATGGATTATTCCAAGGTCAACTCATCATGATTGAGGAGTTTGAGAGGTGTAAGAGCTAGGGTTGCTATGCTTGACAGTGTAAAATCCCCTAGTTTGATGCCAACTTCAAGACAAGATAAGTCAAAATACAAGCCTCATATAACCTTGAAATGGTCATGAGACTTGTAGAGGATGTTTCTAGATTTAATTTTAGTACTAGAAGTCCTTGATAGGATTTATAGAACTCAAGTTATGACTTTGACAAGTTACAGGTCATCTGAGGCATGTGAATTTAGAGCTTGAAAGTCAACCAACTTGCATGGAACTTTTGCCCTAGAAAGATGATTCCTATGAACTTTTGGCTAATATGAACGTTGTTCCTTATTCTCTTATCTTTCCAAAAAGTCCTAGAAGTCCTTGAAAGGATTTGTAGAACTCAAGTTATGGCTTTGACAAGTCAAGGGTATTTTGGGAAGTTGTGATTATAGGTCATTTTTGGTTATGGCTCATTTTCACCAACTTAGACATCTCAAATGAAGTTTTATTCAACTTGAAAGTTGCTAAAAATGGGGTTTTACCTTCAACCATGTATCAAAGAGGCATTGAAATGGCTCTAGGAGAGACTTGGTTCAAGAAACTTTGGAAAAGGAAGGATTAAAAGGCATAAATGACCAAAAATTCAAATTAATTGTTTTATGTGCAAATGAGGCAAAATTATAGGTCATTTTGAAGGGAAATTGCATTCTAGAAACTTTAGCATTATCATAATTTTGGTTTAAGATCAATTACATGGCCTTTTGCCTTATTACTTCATGATGGAGTTACATCACAAATCAAAGCCATTGGATGGAAACAAGGGATGAATCCCCACCATTCAGATTCAGTAACTCATGAGGAGTGGAAAGTAAGCATCCTGAAGCAAAAAAAGAGGAGATATCGCATATGCCATGGAAGAGATTTTGGAGAGAGATTGAAATTGGAAAATCTCATTCTGAACCTTTGAGAAGGATCTAGATCATTCCATTGAGTCCTATATAAGTCATTGAGTGCATTCAGAGCTTTTTTGGAGCAGATTGAAGGTGAAAGCAAGGATTGAAGTTGAAATTTCAGAGCTGCAAGTGTGAATCGAGTTCAGAGTTCAAGAGGAAATCAAGATCAATTGAAGGTTTCATTGTCTTCAGCAAGTGATTTGGAGTGTATCTGCACTTTCTTGAAGGTTGAAGAGTGCAAGAACTGCTTCTGTTACAAGCTTGAACACAGGTTGGTGCATTTCACTTTTGTGCTTAATTTATGTATAGAGAGATAGAAATTCATAGGTGGTTAGGATCCTGGTAATGTGTAGTTGGATTACATATCAAAAAATGGTGAATTAGAGACAAAATAGGTTGATGATCATTTTCTGTTGAGGCTCGAATCAAGCAATTCTTGGACTGTTAATCAAGATTAGATAGTGTAGAATGATCACCATAAGATGAGGATTACATTGGTGCCATTAATTTGGAGATTGGTGAGATTCAAGATTGTGCCATGATTTAGAGATGCTATCGGGTTTTGAAATGTAGAAGGAATTAGATGATTCTAATGAGATATTCATGATCAGCATTAAAATCTGAGGGAGATGATGTACATTTTGTTGATTTTACGTGACTTGCAAACATTGGCATGCCGGAGAAGACGGTGGCGCCACCGTCTGTATTTTCCCCCCAAACTGAGATTTAAACGGAGAAGAAAGACACGAGGCGTTGGATCTTGCATTAGACTTGACCTAGTAATCTCAATACACGGCAACGACTCATTTAATTTTTCTGACTTTGCGTTAGATATGTATGCTCCCATAGGATTTTTCTCACATTTTTGTGATGAAGTTAGGTGCTGTTTTTAGGTTGAAACCTTAGGTGCTCCCCTTTTAGGGTTTAAGTGTAGTGCCTTGTAGCTTAAGATTTGTTTCTAGGTCTTATTTGAGAATTTGATCTCTGGAATCAATATGGTAGAGTCATGATTGACATAGGTTCCCATAGTTATTTTTGTAGGATTTTATAATTGATTTTAGTATTTTAGTTAGAATTAACTTTAGGACTAGGTTTTAGGTGATCCTAACTTGCTAACTCAACTAGTTTGGTTTTGATAGTTCCCTTAGATTAGGGTTTTGCTTTCCTTGCTCTTGGCTGATGCTGAAGACTTGTGTGGGATGTTGTGGAATGCATGGTGGAGCTTGGGCTTTAAGATTTCTCTCCCTTTGGTGTAGTTTTGTTTAGGTGATAAGAATTAGGGTTTTTAAGGAGAGCTCTTAGAATAGTTTTCTTCTTTCATTAAACATGGAAAGTATTGATCACTTCCATTCCTCCCCATGATACAAGGTCCCTTGTGAAGGCCTCATCCCTCCTTTGGAAGGATGTGTGGCACTTCACAAGTTGGTAGAACCTTTGAGGGTCTCTCTCTTTGATAGGTGGTTGAGTGCCTAGGTGGTAACCTTTGGTTTTCACCTTGCTTCTCCCTATCTTGCCTTGATCTTGTTAGATGGATCTTTCTCCCTTGCTAGAGGATGGAGTTCCTTGCTTGAAGATTGCTTGAAGATTGCTAGTGAAGCTGAAGCTAGGAGATTACATGAAGAACAAGTTGATACTTGTGTTTAGTGAAGTTGAAGCTTAAGGATAAAGAAGATCAGATTGATGCTTGAGATTAAAGTCTGAAGAAGGAGCTAGAGCTTGAAGAGAAAGTTGACACTTGTGTTTTAGCGTGAACTCCATCATGAAGATGATTGGAGTTTACTGTCTGTTTTGCTGAAGTAGACTCCTGATACTGTCAGGAGTTTGCTGTTTCTTTTATTTCTATCTGTTTTATTTGCTGCTTGTCTGTAGGTTCGAGGTTGAGTGGGTCTCCCTTGCCTGTTGTTTGCTTAGGTTCGAGGTAGAGCAGGTCTCCCTTGCCTCGCTTGTAATGTTGCATAGCATGCATTTTACTGTTACTGTTTACTATTTGCTCACCATTGATATGGTCCCCCTAGGGCTATCACTTCCTTTGATAAGGAAATGATGATTAGACTGTTAGGCTGAAGCCTTTGTATGACAAATTCTAGGAGTTCCCGGTTTCAAAACACAACCATAGGATGAATCCTTTGTATGAAAACAACTAGGAATCTTGATAGTCCCCTTAGTTGCATTCTCTTCTCATCTGCGAACAGCTTAAGATACAGTAATTATGATTAATTGCTTTCGTACGCTACGAGCCTTAAGCTATCTACGAAACGGCTGTTGGAGAGTTTCTTTCCAATAGTCGGGATGTTTAGTATGGTACCCTTTGGGTGACATGCGGCGCATTCACTCCTAGGTCATAGTCTCTAGTGCGATTGAAATTGCAAACATCCTAAAAAACACTTCTTGCGTAAAAGACTGAAAACAAACTTTCAAACCATTTTCCCTTCGGGGTCAGTTAATTAAGAAGAACTTTTCTGAAGAAAAGAGTTTCGTTAAGCTTCAGTCCCACCACAAACAGGCGTTGTCCCTAACTGCTGGAACTGTTGTTTAACCCTACTCAGGTAAAAATGACTGAACTACCTGTGTTCCGTTTTATCCCGAACTACGTTAGCTCTGATTTTCTCTGATGAGAATACGTAGGTACAAGATGCGACATCTTGGCGAGCAACCTTCCCTCCACCCGTAGTTAGCCGAACTACGTTGACTCTGATTTCTCTGACGAGAATACGTAGGCATAGAGCGCGATGCTTTGCCGAGTCACCTTTTCCTTTTTCTTTTCTTTTGTTTTGAGCCAACCTTGATAGGTAGGTAGAATAATCAACCGTCCAGATAACAAACAAGCATGGATCCCATCGAGTACGATGGACGTGAGGGGTGCTAATACCTTCCCCTTGCGTAACCGACTCCCGAATCTTGAGATTTGGTTGCGATGACCGGTCTTGTCCCGTTTTCACGAGGTTTCTCCTGTTCGTTTCCTTTCCCGTTCCGAGGGATAAATAACGAAAGGTGGCGACTCTTCTGTTGTGCCGGCACCTGATTTTCGCAGTAGCGACAACTGGCGACTCTGCTGCGGACTCCAACGTTTCCCTATGCGAGTCAATCCTAGCGCTTGTTTTCCCGTCTGAGGTTTTATGTGGATTTATATTTCTGTCTTTACTTTCCTGCATTTATTTCCAGCTTTATATTATTATTGTTGTGTGTGGGAGGGGACTCTGATGAGTGAGAAGCCAGACCCAGGCTTGAGTCCACCTAGAATTAGTTGTGGAAAGTAGTGAGCGCGTGCATGCTTTGCATGTACTAGTGTCTCACAAAATCCACGTTCGGAAGAGGTTCTTCTGGTTGACTTCTTTTCTAACCCTTTGGGTTTGAGAGGATGTTGGTTAGGAGGATTGTCGACTCTGGGGACCGATCAATTGGAAGTTAGCTAAGTGAGGCCGCTTCAGGATATGATGATGCCACACCTTCTGAGTATCGTATCGTCATTTCTTGAAAGTCTGTGACGCTAACGACCGCATAGGATGTCGTACCTTTTGCAGTGGATATGATTCCTACTTGTGAGCGGGATTAGGGTTATACAGGAAACCTAACCTTCAGACAACCTGGTTTTCTTGACAGTGAATTAGTGTGTTGGTATCTGGGTTTTCTTATCAAGAGCAATGTTGTGGATCTGTTGAAACAGAATTTTGGGTCTCCTCAGCAATACATCTCTTGATCCTTGTTGCATGATTGCATATTGCATTTTGCATACCCATTTGCATACCATTAACGTGTGTCTGTGCTACAGGTGCATATCATATCCCCTGATTCTAGTGATCTGGACTTCTGTGTGTTAGTATGGAACTTCTGAAGAAGACTGTGGCCTACAAGCTCCCTACCCCAGATGTTGCTTCTCTACTCAGCTTGATAGCTTTGGCAGATGATACTGTGAAAGGAGATTTCAGGAAGACTTATGGGAGATTGCTTAGGTTGGTTTGTAAACCATCCGTCTATGAGTTGAATGGATTGTACGCGTTGATGCAGTTTTATGATCCTCCTTTGAGATGTTTCACTTTCCTGGATTTCGTTCTTGCGCCGACTATGCAAGAGTATGCTGAGATTTTGGGTGTGACCATTCAGAATAAGATGCCTTTTGTGCATATGGATGCTAAGCCTAAGTTGGATGATTTGGCTACTGCTTTGCATCTAGATTCCTCAGAGCTGCTGTTGACTAAGTGGAACGGGGTTTCAGGTTTCTCTCTTCAGTTCCTAGTTGGGAAGGCCCAACAGTGTGCCAAAGATGGTTGCTGGCTTGTGTTTAATGCCATCCTCGCCCTCTGTATATATGGCATTATTCTATTCCCCAACATGCCAGACTTCATTGATTTGGACGCTTTCCACATATTTGCATCAGGAAATCCAGTGCCTACCTTGATTGGGGACTTTTATCACTCTTTGCACTACAAGTATGAAAACAGGAGGGGCAAGAATGTTCCCTGTTGTGTGCCCTTAATGTATAGGTGGTTTGATAGCCACATGCCCAAGAAAGGTCTCTTCGTTGATTCTGCAGCCACAATGGATTGGTCAGAGCGCCTGATGGGGTTATCTGCAGGAAGTATTGTCTGGTTTGATAGAAATCTGCTAGGCACGGAGATTACCTACAGTTGTATTGGGTTTCCTAATGTTCCCATGATTGGGAGAAAGGTTTGCATCAATTACAATCCTTCGTTACTTGTCAGACAATTTGGTTACGCCTTGAAAGGCCCACCAAAGGAGGAGGAGGTACAGGAATCTCTGTACTTGACTGGCGATTTAAGCGGAGAGTTGCTATCCAAGCTTCAACATGCTTGGAACAATGTTAGCAAGAGAGGAAAGCCTTTGTTGGGAAAAAACAACAGTCAAGCCTATGCTCCTTACAAGGTTTGGATCCAAGCTAGGGCAAAGCAGGTGCTGATGCCATTTCTTGCAGTGATACCTTCTACTCCCCTCATGATTGAGGAGCCAACTACGGTGTCCATTGAGAAGTATGAACAAGTTTTGGCCGAGAAAGAAGAATTGAGAAAATCCAACGAAGAGTTTGAAAAGGAGCTTGTTCAACTCAGAAGTGAGAAGAATGAAACAGTGTATTCTTTCAAGCAGCAGACAGAGCTGGTGAACCGGCTGGGCACGGAACCGACTGAACAAAGGAAGAAGCGTGAACGCTTAGGTGTGGATTTCAAAAGTGCCAATGATATGCTTGCTGCCAAGAAGAAAGCATTGGACAGGGCTTACTCAGAGATTTCAACGTTCAACAAAACTTGGAATGCTACGCTGACTAACCATAAGGAGAGAGAGGATAAGCTGAAGCTGCAAATCTCCAAACTGAAGAATCAGTTGAAAGCTAGCGAGAAGAAGTTTTATGAAGAGGTTGCGCATAGATATGCCACTCAGCACTTGTTGAACAAAGTTGTCGAGAACCTGAAGGAACATAAGTATCTGTCTGCGTCCAAGAAGAGAAAGCTCGAAGAATGCTTTGGAGAAGGTACTTGGGAAGAATCCCTCGAAGACCTCCAGGATGTTATCAAGCAAAGAGAACTGCTCGTCGAAGGGTTACTCTCCCAGCCAGATCATCCCAAGACTAAGAAGTTGTTAGAAGAGTATCGTGCCTATTGTCGCTCCTGATTGTTGTGTGTGCATTTTTATTGTTATGTGATGACCATCACCAGGCTTGTTGGCTGAGGTCATGCCTTTGATTTTGCTTTGTAACTCAGTGATGTTGAAATTCTACCTTGATGGGCCCATTTTCAGCAATATATGAGGAACGTTTATCTCCATGATTGGATACAAGCTTCTTATCACTGTCACTGCACTGGCACTTTGGCACTAGAATCGGGGGAGCGATCTCCCTAGAGCACAGACACATATTGCATTTGCATGAATCATTTGCATGACAGGTACCTTGGGCTACTTCCTAACTCTTTGTTTTACAGGGCTTTCTTTCAGGATTGATCGTAAACTTACTCACCGCTACTCTACAAGAGCTAATCAACTGAGAATCATGGAGCAAGTTCAAACTGATGTGATGGAACTGAAGGAGAGGATGGCTCACTTCATGGAGATGATGCAAGTGATTGCTAACGGACAAGAGCAGCTCAAAACCTTGGTGCAGCCCTTGATTGTACGGATCGATGAGAATGGAATGCTGCATGGTGGTGAGACCACCAATCCTCCTCGCATCGAGACTCCTAGAGTTGACAATTCTGTGCCTATCTTGGTCACTCCCACTGTGGTTGGGAACAATGGAAATGGTGCTGGCCCACCTGGGGCAGGCAACGGTACGACTGGGGGTACCGCTGCTAATGGAGGTAACAATGGGAACTATCACAGAGGTGATGCTGCTGGAGTTATTTTGGGATCGGGTCCTCAACCCTGGAACAATGAGCGTCAAGATGACATGTTCTCCTTGAGAGGAGCTGATGGAGAATTGAACACTGAAGCGTGACTGAGGTTCAAGGCTTTGGAGGATAAGATGAAAAACTTTGAAAATATGAATTCTATAGGTCTCGACATGGCTAACATGGGGCTGATTCCCGACCTGAGGATCCCACAGAAGTTCAAGGTGCCAGACTTTGAAAAGTATAAAGGCATGACTTGCCCCCGGGTGCATTTGAGATCTTTTTACCATAAGATGTCTGCTTATTCCGACGATGAGAAGCTGCTGATGCACTTCTTTCAGGATAGCTTGTCCGATCCGTCTTTGGAGTGGTACATGGGTTTGGAACCCACCAGTGTTCGTAGTTGGAAAGAACTTGCTAAGGCATTTGTCAAACACTACCAATACAATAGTGATTTGGCTCCGAATCGTATCCATCTGCAGAATCTGTCTCAGAAGAACGAGGAAGGATTCAAGGAATACACCCAGAGGTGGCGTGAAGTGGCTTCCCGGGTTCAACTGCCGATGGTTGAGCGGGAATTGGTTGATTTGTTTGTGTCTACTCTTCCTGGAATTTATTATGAGAAACTCGTCAGCGGGATGTCGGGTAGCTTTTCTGATCTTATCATCACCGAAGAGCATGTTGAAAATGGCATTAAGATTGGAAAGATCCATGGTGAGGAAACTTCCTCAGCCGGAGGTAAGAGGACCTTTGGTGGCAGAAAGAGGGAAGGCGAGACAAGCTCTGTATCTAGCTCCCGTGGCAGGGGGAGAGGTCAGAATAGGGGTAATCAGCGCCCACAGGTAGCCAATATTACTATCCCTGCTGCTCCTCAGCAACAACAGCAGCAGGTTCAGCAGAATCAGCAAAACCAACAGGGTAACAGAAGATTTCAGAATAGAGGGCCGTTGGCTAATCGACATTTTGATACACCACCTTCAACTTACGCTCAGTTGCTCTAGACTTTGCTGCATCTACAACTCGTGCAGAAGAGGACTATGCCTCCCTTGACAGACGATACCACCTGGGTATGATGCTAATGCACGTTGTGAGTTTCATTCAGATGGAGCTGGCCATACAATTGAGAACGGCAAGGCTTTCAAGCACAAGGTCCAGGACCTGATTGATAGCAAGGCGATCAACTTCTCAAACAAAATTCCGAATGTTATTGAGAATCCTATGCCGCCTCACGGGGGACCTAGGGTTAATGCCATCACTGAAGTGGAGGACGACTTGGAAGTGATAAAGAAAGTGGGTGATCTGAAGACACCGCTTAGCTTTGTCAAGGCTAAGCTAACAAAGAAAGGAATATTCCCGGGATGTGGACAATTCTGCATGGAGTGTGCAAAGACGTCAGACGGCTGTGATCAGTTAGTGGAGGGAATCCAAAGTCTGGTAGATGAGGGGATTTTACAGTTCAGTCGGAAAGTGGAGACTGAGGCTGGGGAAGTACTGCTGAAGCAGGATGATGAGGTAGCTACTATCAACATCCCTTACAGAACAATTACCATTGCTGCACAGAGGCCACCCTACCATTACCATCACTAGAGCTGGTCCAGTACCTTATGAAAGCACAAATGCTGTGCCATGGAAGTATGGGGTTGAAGCCTATTGCAATGGTCAGAAAATAGACCTGGACGCACCTGCACCGTCAGTAGACAGTCTTGTGGGGACTGGAGGAATGACACGCAGTGGAAGGATATTTACAGCGCCCGAACCTGTAGCTGACAGGGCAGAGCGGGCTGATAAGGGGAAAAGCAAAGTTGTTGAAGAAACCTCTCGGGAGGTAGAGAAAGACTTGCTTGTAAAAGATGTTGAAGAATTCATGCGACTGATCAAGAAGAGTGACTACAAGATCATTGATCATCTTCAGCAAACACCGTCCAAAATTTCCATTCTGAATTTGCTACTAAGTTCGGAAGCTCATCGTAATGTGCTCCTGAAAGTATTGAATGCTGCCTATGTTCCTCAGGAGATTTTTGTAAACCAGCTTGAATACATGGTTTCGCATGTGAAAGCCGGGAATGGATTGGGATTTACGGACAAGGAGCTGACGCCCAAAGGTCGTAACCATAATGGTGCTCTCTACATTTCAGTGAAATGTCGGGGAACGGTCATGTCTCACGCGCTGGTTGATACTGGCTCTTCTCTTAATGTTCTTCCGAAGAAAGCTCTGATGAAGCTGAACATCCAAGGGATATCATGCACCCCCAGTGATCTGGTGGTAAAGGCTTTTGATGGAACTCGCCGGTCGGTGTTCGGAGAGATAACTCTGCTCATTCAGGTGGGGCCAGAGACGTTTGATGCTGTCTTTTATATCATGGAGATCTAACCTACCTACAGTTGCCTGTTAGGTCGTCCATGGATCCATTCTGCGGGAGCAGTTACTTCTACCCTGCATTAGAAACTGAAGTACTTTGTTGGGGGCAGTATCGTGACAGTCTGCGGTGAGGAAGACATAATGGTGAGCCATTTGTCATCCTTCAAGTATGTTGAGGTGGATGGAGAGATCCACGAAACCTTATGCAGAGCCTTCGAGGCTGTGAACGTGAAAGATGAGTCTTCCACAGCAGTTCCCACACTAGTGCTAGCCTTGTCGTCGTTCAAGGAAGCCGAGGCATTAGTTCAGAACAGTTCAGCCCCAGGCTGGGGGCGAGTGGTGGAAATTCCCAACAAACATGATAAGTTTGGGCTGGGGTATTCTCCTTTCACTGGTGCTTCATCGTCTCAGGGTACGCAGCGTCGTAGAGGACCAATACAGTTCACCAAGGGAGGAGTGGTGTTTGAAAGCATCAATGCCGTGTCTGAAGGCGACAGTGATAACAATTGTGATCACGACTCGTGGATACAGCCGAGCGTTCCAGGGCAGTGCCTCAACAATTGGCCCGTCCAAGAAATCATCCAAGTGACGAGCCCAGAGTAATAATTTGCTTTCCCAATTATTGTACAACCCTATGTCTTACCCGAGGCATAGCGGTTTATTGTCAGGGCCTTACTTGCTTATGAATGAATATTTTGACAAATAATCAAAAGGCGTTCCTTTTTGCATTCAAAAATTTGTGTTCCATTTTATTCATGTTTTGTTTTCCCCTTTTTCTTATTTTTGAAAACTGAAAAACATTAAAATGGCAATGACGGTTTGAGCTAACCAGTGCATCTTTTAAGCATATGACCATGTTTATTGCAGGACTCTCGTTACAAATGACACCGTAGAACTCCCTATGACTCTCTTCGACTTCGATCACCCGGTTTATCAAGCTGAAGAAGAGATTGATGAAGATGAAGATCTTCCGGAAGAGTTGGTTCGCCTGTTGAAACAGGAAGAGAAGGTTATTCTGCCTCATGAGGAAGCGATTGAGATCGTTAATTTGGGTTCTGAAGAACTTGTTCGGAATGTCCGTGTAAGGGCTGCGTTGCAGAATGATGTCAAGCAAGATTGGTCGAGATGCTTCGAGAGTATAGTGACATCTTTGCTTGGTCGTACGAAGATATGCCCGGGTTGAACACCGATATTGTGGTTCATCATCTGCCTTTGAGAGAAGATTGTCCTCCAGTTAAGCAGAAGCTTAGAAGGACCAGACCAGATATGGCCGTCAAGATAAAGGAAGAGGTCCAGAAGCAGTTGGACGCCGGATTTTTGCCTGTGGCCACTTGCCCTCCGTGGGTCGCAAACATCGTGCCTGTACCGAAGAAAGATGGTAAGATACGGATGTGCGTGGATTATCGGGATTTGAATAGGGCGAGCACTAAGGATGATTTCCCACTACCTCATATTGACGTATTGGTCGACAATACGACTCAATTCTCTGTATTTTCGTTCATGGAGGTTTCTCCGGTTATAACCAGATCAAGATGGCGCTGGAGGACATGGAGAAAACTACATTTATAACACCATGGGGTACATTCTGCTACAAGGTCACGCCCTTCGGTCTGAAGAACGCAGGGGAAACGTATCAACGGGTGATGGTAACGTTGTTTCATGACATGATTCATCACGAGATTGAAGTCTACGTGGATGATATAATAGAAAAGTCCCAAATGGAGGAGGGACACCTGGTCAATCTGCAGAAGCTTTTTGAGAGGTTGAGAAAATTCAGGCTGAGGCTGAATCCGAACAAGTGCACTTTCGGAGTGCGATCCGGTAAGTTACTGGGGGTTTGTTGTAAGTGAAAGAGGCATCGAGGTTGATCCTGCCAAGATAAAAGCGATACAAGATATGCCAGTGCCGCATACAGAAAAAGAAGTGCGTGGTTTCTTGGGGAGAATAAACTACATTGCAAGGTTTATTTCTCAATTCACGGCCACATGTGAACCGATGTTCAAGCTTTTGAAAAAAGATCAAGCGGTGGTATTGAATGAAGATTGCCAGAGGGAATTCGACAAAATTAAGAAGTACTTGCAGGAACCTCCTATTTTGATACCCCCAGTTGTCGGACGACCACTAATCATGTACTTGACAGTTCTTGAGAATAGCATGGGTTGCGTTCTCGGTCAGCACGACGAGACAGGCAGAAAGGAGCATGCCATCTATTATTTGAGTAAAAAGTTCACAGATTGTGAATCCCGTTACTTGATGCTTGAGAAGACGTGTTGTGCATTGGCTTGGGCTGCCAAACGTCTACGACAGTATATGCTCAACCATACAACCATGTTAATTTCGAAGATGGATCCAATCAAGTATGTCTTCAAAAAGCAAGCGCTTTCAGGGCGGATTGCCAGATGGCAAATGGTCCTAACAGAATATGATATTCAATATGTGTCCCAAAAAGCAATCAAAGGGAGCGTGTTGTCAGAGCATCTTGTTGAGTTGCCTATTGAAGACTATCAGCCGATGAAATTTGAATTCCCTGATGAGGATATGATGTTTCCTAAGATGAAGGACTGTGATGAACCACTGCCCGACGAGGGGCCGGAGCTGGGTTCCCAATGGAAGTTGATTTTCGACGGTGCGGTTAATTCGTATGGAAGTGGAATTGGGGCAATCATTACAACTCCCCATGGGTCTCATATCCCGTTCACTGCCAGATTAACATTCCCGTGCACCAAAAACAAAGCTGAATATGAAGCGTGTATAATGGGCTTAAAAGAGGCCATTGATCTGAGGATCAAGAATCTTGATGTGTATGGCGATTCAGCGCTCGTTGTGAACCAAATCAAAGGAGAGTGGGAAACTCGACAACCGAATTTGATTCCGTAAATGAACTAAGCCAGAAGGTTGTTACCTTTCTTTGACCGTGTAGAGCTCCACCATGTGCCTATAGCTGAAAATCAGATGGCTGATGCCCTAGCTACCTTATCCTCGATGTATAAGGTCAATTATTGGAATGAAGCTCCAAGAATTGTTATTTCTCGCCTTGATAGGCCTGCACATATTTTTGCCATTGAGGAGGCGCCTGATGGCAAACCTTGGTTCTACGATATCCAGAACTTCCTTATGACTAAGGAGTATCCGGTGGATGCGTCAACCCAGGATAAGAAGATTCTGAGGAGGCTTTTTGAAACTTTTATCTCAACCCTGGCGGAGTTTTTTACAAGCGGAATCACGATCTTGTGCTACTAAGATGTGTGGACGAAAGAGAAGCAGGATTGCTTATGGAAGAGGTCCATGAAGGCACATTTGGTACGCACGTCGGCGGGCATGCAATGACGAGAAAAATCCTGAGAGCAGGGTACTTTTGGCTTACGATGGAGTCAGACTGTTTTAAGTTCGCAAAGAAGTGTCATAAATGCCAGATTTATGTTGATAAGATTAATGTGCCGCTGAGCCCGTTGAATGTCATGCCTTCCCCGTGGTTGTTCTCTATATGGGGCATTTATATGATCGGAAAGATTGAGCCCACGACATCCAACGGACATCGCTTCATTCTAGTCGCTATCGATTACTTCACGAAGTGGGTTGAAGCCGTGTCGTATGCTAATGTCACAAAGCAGGTGGTAGCAAGATTTATAAAGAGGGACATCATCTGTCGATACGGAATTCCCGAGCGGATCATTACTGACAATGGTCCAAATCTCAACAACAATATGATGAAGGAGTTATGCCAGAACTTCAAGATAGAACATCATAATTCATCGCCTTACCGGCCGAAGATGAATGGTGCTGTTAAAGCAGCCAATAAGAATATCAAGAAGATTGTGCAGAAAATGGTTGTTACCTATAAGGATTGGCATGAGATGTTGCCGTTTTCCCTCCACGGTTATCGTACGACGGTACGCATATCAACCGGGGCAACTCCTTTCTCGCTGGTGTACGGTATGGAAGCTGTCCTACCGCTTGAAGTCGAGATTCCCTCTTTGCGAGTTTTGCGCGATGTTCAGCTCGATGAGGCAGAATGGGTGAAGGATAGATTGAATCAACTCAGCCTGATGGATGAGAAGAGGTTAACCTCTATAGCTTATGGTCGAATATACCAGAGCCGAATGAAGAAAGCTTATGATAAGAAGGTGCACCTTCGAAGCTTTCAGACGGGTGATCTCGTCCTGAAGAAAATACTCCCACCACACTCTGATCACAGGGGCAAGTGGACGCCGAATTACGAAGGTTCGTATGTCGTTGGTAAGGTCTTCTCGGGAGGAGCCTTATTGTTATCCACGATGGATGGTGAAGATTTTCCGTCCCCTGTAAACGCGGACGCAATTAAAAAATACTTTGATTAAAGAATGACTCGCTGGAAAGAAAAAAGAATATCCAGGCAAAAATGGGGCATCCCGGCGAACCAGAAAAAAAATGAAAAAGGTTCGGGAAAAAGTTAGGGATATAAATGAAAAGAATGTACACCTGCAAAGTCGAAAACCTGAAGGGGCGACTTTGACAAAAAAGGGTATCCCGGTGAATCGAAAACCCAGAAGGGAGGTTCAGGCAAAAGTTAGGGATTTAAAAGCAAATGACTGTGGTCCGTGTGATCTTTCCTTGCTCAGTGGTTTGGGAGTACCCGAAGGTCGTTTATCTGAATCAATCTCTTCCGAAGATGAATCGTCGGGAAACTTTGGAGTCGAGTGAGTCATAGGGGTGATCGCTTCATGGTGTTCGTCTACACCACATTGCCAACATTTGTACATACCTGTTGTATATTTATGTTTGTGCTTTCGCAGCTTCCTCATTTCAGGAGCTTGCATCTGTTGTAAAACAATTTGCCTATTTACAGGCCATTCATCAATAAACATACTATTCAGTGAACTGATTTTTTATTCTATTTTACTTCTGCAGTTTCGTTTGCGAAAAACGCCCGATGTTTTTGATAAAATACGCGTTCATAAGCTTGTAGGCTTCGACCAATGATTGTTAAAGCTTTGAATTATTTGAACAATGTCACAAATGATAATCTAATGGTTCCCTTTGTGAAGGGTATCGTGTTTGTTTGTTCATTTTTGCAGGATTGATATCCCTGAAGCAGTCGCTAGAGCACCCTTGACAGGATCAACATATCTCTACCTGAGTTGTACAGTGAGTAGCTAAGGATTGATATCCCCAGCAGTGTTGATACACAGGTATTCCTCATCAGACTTGATAGTCCAGGTGTTTCCCAGAAGGGTTAGTCTCCATGAGACGTATGCAGTTATCCTCAGCAAGTCGAGATTGATATCCCCGGCAGAGTGATGGCGTATCCCCAAGCAGATCCAGAAGGATTATTCAACAAGCTGAAGCTTGCTTCCCCACAAGTTTGAGAACTTATTGACAGGATTGTCTCTTAGCCTGATGTGCTATCCCCAGAGAGTTGTATCTCAGAGAGCCGTTCGAGGCATTATTCTTCTCCAAGCAGAGTAAAGAGTGTATTGTTTAGCCTGATGTGCTATTTCCCCAGAGGAGTCCGTCATCCCCAGTTTAAGTCCAATTGAGATTGACAGGTTGCAGTTCCCCAGCAGGGTAGCTCTTGTTCCTCAGCGGAGTGGTTTATGCTCCCCAGCAGGATGACTCCTCTTTCCAGCATTTATTTTGCTGGAGCATTTCTTTGCATGATTGCATAGCATTTATTAAATGCGTATCATTTCCGTTTCGTACGAAGCATTACGCCATTTTCAAGCATGTGCATTTGAAACATAAACCAGATGTTTACTTGTTTGTGCGCAGTTGGAGTTTGAGTTCTCCAGATTCACCAGGATTGTTTGGGTGAACCCTTTCCTTTTCCTCAATAGAGTATGGACTTGATGGTTATCAGCGGTGATCCGGTGCTCGCTTTTATTTAGCGATGGTTTGACAAGGATGTTAGAAGAATAACAACGTGATATGTTGTCCTGACTGTGGCATCAGATGTGAAGATTGACTTCATGAACGCCTGAAGGCGATATCAGAAAATTCCTGTGGATTTAGGTTCCCATTGATGAGTCAATGTTTGTCTGACAAAAATATCAGAAGTTTGTGTTTGCAGCTTCAGTATGCGGGTTGATCCGCATTGGTCTGACGGCCAAATCAGTCATCCTGAGGTGATTATTGATTAATGAGAAAGTTTTCACTCCGACTTGATGAGTAAGTCTGGTGGCTATTTCTCCAGCTAGCGCAGAGAGCCTGACAGTGGGAGCAGTTGTCCTTGATTCGTGATCGAATAACTAGTGGTTTTCCCGACTGATGTCGAGGCCTGAAGGCTATGGTAGATAACCTGACTAGTACTTCTCTGAATGATGTCAAAGATTTTCCCCAGCTGACGCAGGGTTCCTGAAGGCAAAGTTATAAAATCCCCGCAGGGTCATGAGTGGCCAAGGATTTACTTTTTCGGACTGATACCGAATCGTTTCCCTGACTGATGCAGTGGTTGTCTGAAGGCAAGCTTTAGATCCTCACAAAGTCATGAGTGACCAGGATCTGTTTTTCTCTGACTGATGTCAAAGATCTTCCCCAGCTGATGCATGGTGCCTGAAGGCAAGTTTAGATGTCCTCGTGGAGTCATGAGTGACCAAAGATTCTGTTTCCTAATTTGATGTTGAAGTTCTACGGTGAACTCGGTGTAAATCAGTAATGCAGCAGTGTTTGAATGCGATTATCTTTTTCTGAGGGTGATCCCCAGATAGAAGAGTGTTCAGTTAAACCTCTCATCCCCAACAGAGTATTTCGGATACTCAGGTGTACCATTATCATTTCAGTTTCTGAGGGTGATCCCCAGATCAAAGAGTACTCGGTTAAGCATCTCAGCAAAGTATTTCGGATAATTAGCAGTGCAATTATCAGATTTTTGCAGTTTATTTTTGCGTTTGGCAAATTTCCGGGTTTGTTGGTATTCAACCGTCTTTCGCCTCGATTGTTTGAGAACCGTCAGGCCCAAGCCGTTTGAATAGGGGCAGCTGTTGCACCCCAAAATTTGCCTAACCTTTTTCATACATGGTTTATGTTTCATTGCATTCATTTAAACATTAGCATATGCATTGCATTGACATGTATGCAGGGATCAAGAGATGTGATAATCTATTTGAAAGCAAATAAGGGTTTGAGAGCCTTTGAAGAATGTTATTGAAGTGAGCAAGGGTTGATATCCTCCTCAGACAAGTAAGAAAATCCTCAGAGATAGGGTTGAATGCAAGGTTGTGTGCCTCCTAACTTGAAAGTTGTGGGAGTTCCTCAGATGTTTCTGAAGCCATAGATGTGAACTTGAAGCCTTGAGAAAGCTTATAATATGTCTTGAAATCCATTTTGAAGCCTAGACATGTCATCATGTGAAGTATGAGGAGTCTTGCCAAGAGTGGTGCAATTAGGGTTTGCCTGGTCAACCCTAGGTCAACTATTGAGTTTGAAGAAGGTTGAGACCTATATTCAAGGCCATGTGATCATGGATTGATGCTTTAAGATGTGAAATGGATTATTCCAAGGTCAACTCATCATGATTGAGGAGTTTGAGAGGTGTAAGAGCTAGGGTTGCTATGCTTGACAGTGTAAAATCCCCTAGTTTGATGCTAACTTCAAGACAAGATAAGTCAAAATACAAGCCTCATATAACCTTGAGATGGTCACGAGGCTTGTAGAGGATGTTTCTAGCTTTAATTTTAGTACTAGAAGTCCTTGATATGATTTATAGAACTCAAGTTATGACTTTGACAAGTTACAGGTCATCTGAGGCATGTGAATTTGGAGCTTGAAAGTCAACCAACTTGCATGGAACTTTTGCCCTAGAAGGATGATTCCTATGAACTTTTGGCCAACATGAATGTTGTTCCTTATTCTCTTATATTTCCAAAGAGTCTTAGAAGTCCTTGAAAGTATTTGTAGAACTCAAGTTATGGCTTTGACAAGTCAAGGGTATTTTGGGAAGTTGTGATTATAGGTCATTTTTGGTTATGGCTCATTTTCACCAACTTAGACATCTCAAATGAAGTTTTATTCAACTTGAAAGTTGCTCAAAATGGGGTTTTACCTTCAACCATGTATCAAGGAGGCATTGAAATGGCTCAAGGAGAGACTTGGTTCAAGAAACTTTGGAAAAGGAAGGATTAAAAGGCATAAATGACCAAAAATTCAAATTAATTGTTTTATGTGCAAATGAGGCAAAATTATAGGTCATTTTGAAGGGAAATTGCATTCTAGAAACTTTGGCATTATCAGAATTTTGGTTTGAGTCCAATTACATGGCCTTTTGCCTTATTACTTCATGATGAAGTTACATAACAAATCAAAGCCATTGGATGGAAACAAGGGATGAATCCCCACCATTCAGATTCAGTAACTCATGAGGAGTGGAAAGGAAGCTTCCTGAAGCAAAAACAGAGGAGATATCGCATATGCCATGGAAGAGATTTTGGAGAGAGATTGAAATTGGAAAATCTCATTCTGAACCTTTGAGAAGGATCTAGATCATTCCATTGAGTCCTATATAAGTCATTGAGTGCATTCAGAGCTTTTTTTGGAGCAGATTGAAGGTGAAAGCAAGGATTGAAGTTGAAATTTCAGAGCTACAAGTGTGAATCGAGTTCAGAGTTCAAGAGGAAATCAAGATCAATTGAAGGTTTCATTGTCTTCAGCAAGTGATTTGGAGTGTATCTGCACTTTCTTGAAGGTTGAAGAGTGCAAGAACTGCTTCTGTTACAAGCTTGAACACAGGTTGGTGCATTTCACTTTTATGCTTAATTTATGTAGAGAAAGATAGAAATTCATAGGTGGTTAGGATCCTGGTAATGTGTAGTTGGATTACATATCAAAAAATGGTGAATTAGAGACAAAATAGGTTGATGATCATTTTCTGTTGAGGCTCGAATCAAGCAATTCTTGGACTGTTAATCAAGATTGGATAGTGTAGAATGATCACCATAAGATGAGGATTACATTGGTGCCATTAATTTGGAGATTGGTGAGATTCAAGATTGTGCCATGATTTAGAGATGGTATCGGGTTTTGAAATGTAGAAGGAATTAGATGATTCTAATGAGATATTCATGATCAACATTAAAATCTGAGTGAGATGATGTACATTTTGTTGATTTTACGTGACCTGCAAACATTGGCATGCCGGAGAAGACGGTGGCGCCACCGTCTGTATTTTCCCCCCAAACTGAGATTTAAACGGAGAAGAAAGACACGAGGCGTTGGATCTTGCATTAGACTTGACCTAGTAATCTCAATACACGGCAACGACTCATTTAATTTTTCTGACTTTGACCTGAAGCTAAACGATGTCATTGGCATTAATGTGTTGGCAACATGGTAACATGTGGTACATTGGATACGTTGACTGGTAGTTCCATCTTGTGATCAGGAGCTTGCCACCTAATCTCAATCAATACGCGGCGTTTTGTTTAGTGGAGGAAACCTGGGCTTAGTACTGATTACTACGCGCACCCCTTTTCTGGCCCAATCCAATCTTTGTACTGATTTTATTTGCTATTTGCAACGCGCTTTTTATTATTTTCCTTCCTTTTATTATTTTTGTGCATTTCATGATAGTTTGATTTTAATCCATTAAAAATAGTAAAATTAGTCAATTAATTCTGAGATTTTTTCCCCTGATTCATGATTGAATCTAGAAATTTTAGGAATAAAAAGATTAGGAATATCATGCATTTTCATTTTATTTGAATTATGCACATTTTATTTGATAATAAAATTGAATTGTTTCATACCTCTGTTTGGTGAATTTTGTTTGAGCATTT
This sequence comes from Lathyrus sativus, assembly GCA_963859935.3. NCBI lineage: Eukaryota > Viridiplantae > Streptophyta > Magnoliopsida > Fabales > Fabaceae > Lathyrus > Lathyrus sativus. The sequence continues at coordinate 55,225,904 of OZ012735.1, read as the reverse complement.
GGTATTGATTTTTTACTTGATATTTGCTTATGATTAGATTAGATATGTATGCTCCCATAGGATTTTTCTCACATTTTTGTGATGAAGTTAGGTGCTGTTTTTAGGTTGAAACCTTAGGTGCTCCCCTTTTAGGGTTTAAGTGTAGTGCCTTGTAGTTTAAGATTTGTTTCTAGGTCTTATTTGAGGATTTGATCTCTGGAATCAATATGGTAGAGTCATGATTGACTTAGGTTCCCATAGTTATTTTTGTAGGATTTTATAATTGATTTTAGTATTTTAGTTAGAATTAACTTTAGGACTAGGTTTTAGGTGATCCTAACTTGCTAACTCAACTAGTTTGGTTTTGATAGTTCCCTTAGATTAGGGTTTTGATTTCCTTGCTCTTGGCTGATGCTGAAGACTTGTGTGGGCTGCTGTGGAATGCATGGTGGAGCTTGGGCTTGAAGCTTTCTCTCCCTTTGGTGTAGTTTTGTTTAGGTGATAAGAATTAGGGTTTTTAAGGAGAGCTCTTAGAATAGTTTTCTTCTTTCATTAAACATGGAAAATATTGATCACTTCCATTCCTCCCCATGATACAAGGTCCCTTGTGAAGGCCTCATCCCTCCTTTGGAAGGATGTGTGGCACTTCACAAGTTGGTAGGACCTTTGAGGGTCTCTCTCTTTGATAGGTGGTTGAGTGCCTAGGTGGTAACCTTTGGTTTTCACCTTGCTTCTCCCTATCTTGCCTTGCTCTTGTTAGATGAATCTTTCTCCCTTGCTAGAGGATGGAGTTCCTTGCTTGAAGATTGCTTGAAGATTTCTAGTGAAGCTGAAGCTAGGAGATTGCATGAAGAACAAGTTAATACTTGTGTTTAGTGAAGTTGAAGCTTAAGGATAAAGAAGATTAGATTGATGCTTAAGATTAAAGTCTGAAGAAGGAGCTAGAGCTTGAAGAGCAAGTTGACACTTGTGTTTTAGGGTGAACTCCATCATGAAGATGATTGGAGTTTACTGTCTATTTTGCTGTAGTAGACTCCTGATACTGTCAGGAGTTTGCTATTTCTTTTATTTCTGTCTGTTTTGTTTGCTGCTTGTCTGTAGGTTCGAGGTTGAGTGGGTCTCTCTTGCCTGTTGTTTGCTTAGGTTCGTGGTAGAGCAGGTCTCCCTTGCCTCGCTTGTAATGTTGCATAGCATGCATTTTACTGTTTACTGTTTACTGTTTGCTCACCATTGATATGGTCCCCCTAGGGCTCTCACTTCCTTTGATAAGGAAGTGATGATTAGACTGTTAGGCTGAAGCCTTTTCATGACAACTTCTAGGAGTTCCCGGTTTCAAAACACAACCATAGGATGAATCCTTTGTATGAAAATAACTAGGAATCTTGATAGTCCCCTTAGTTTCGTTCTCTTCTCATCTGCAAACAGCTTAAGATACAGTAATTATGATTAATTGCTTTCGTACGCTACGAGCCTTAAGCTATCTAGGAAACGGCTGTTGGAGAGTTTCTTTCCAATAGTCGGGATGTTTAGTATGGTACCCTTTGGGTGACATGCGACGCATTCACTCCTAGGTCATAGTCTCTAGTGAGATTGAAATTGCAAACATCCTAAAAAACACTTCTTGCGTAAAAGACTGAAAAAAAACTTTCAAACCATTTTCCCTTCGGGGTCAGTTAATTAAGAAGAACTTTTCTGAAGAAAAGAGTTTCGTTAAGCTTCAGTCCCGCCGCAAACAGGCGTTGTCCCTAACTGCTGGAACTGTTGTTTAACCCTACTCAGGTAAAAATGACTGAACTACCTGTGTTCCGTTTTATCCCAAACTACGTTAGCTCTGATTTTCTCTGATGAGAATACGTAGGTACAAGATGCGAAATCTTGGCGAGCAAACTTCCCTCCACCCGTAGTTAGCCGAACTACGTTGACTCTGATTTCGCTGACGAGAATACGTAGGCATAGAGCGCGATGCTTTGCCGAGTCACCTTTTCCTTTTTCTTTTCTTTTGTTTTGAGCCAGCCTTTATAGGTAGGTAGAATAATCAACCGTTAACAAACAAGCGTGGATCCCATCGAGTACGATGGACGTGAGGGGTGATAATACCTTCCCCTTGCATAACCGACTCCCGAATCCTGAGATTTGGTTGCGATGACCGGTATTGTCCCGTTTTTGCGAGGTTTCTCCTGTTCGTTTCCTTTCCCGTTCCGAGGGATAAATAAAGAAAGGTGGCGACTCTTCTGTTGTGCCGACACCTGATTTTTGCAGTAGCGACACATACCACCGCTTGATCTTTTTTCAAAAGCTTGAACATCGGTTCACATGTGGCCGTGAGCTGAGAAATAAACCTTGCAATGTAGTTTATTCTCGCCAAAAAACCACGCACTTCTTTTTCGTTATGCGGCGCTGGCATATCTTGTATTGCTTTTATCTTGGCAGGATCAACCTCAATGCCTCTTTCGCTTACAACAAACCCCAGTAAATTACCAGATCGCACTTCGAAAGTGCACTTGTTCGGATTCAGCCTCAGCCTGAATTTCCTTAACCTTTCAAAAAGCTTCTGTAGATTGACCAGGTGTCCCTCCTCCGTCTGGGACTTTTCTATCATATCATCCACGTAGACTTCAATCTCGTGATGAATCATGTCATGAAACAACATTACCATCGCCCGTTGATACGTTGCCCCTGCGTTCTTCAGACCGAAGGGCATGACTTTGTAGCAGAATGTACCCCATGGTGTTATAAATGTAGTTTTCTCCATGTCCTCCGGCGCCATCTTGATTTGGTTATAACCGGAGAAACCGTCCATGAATGAAAATACAGAGAATTGAGCCGTATTTTCGACCAATACGTCAATATGAGGTAACAGGAAGTCATCTTTAGGGCTCACCCTATTCAAATCCCGGTAATCCATGCACATCCGTACCTTACCATCTTTCTTCGGTACAGGCACGATGTTGGAGACCCACGGAGGGTAAGTGGCCACAGCCAAAAATCCGGCGTCCAACTGCTTCTGGACCTCTTCCTTTATCTTGATGGCCATATCTGGTCTGGTCCTTCTAAGCTTCTGCTTAACTGGAGGACAATCTTCTCTTAAAGGCAGGTGATGAACCACAACATCGGTGTCCAACCCGGGCATATCTTCGTACGACCAAGCAAAGATGTCGCTATACTCTCGAAGCATCTCGACCAATCTCTGCTTGACATCGTTCTGCAATTCAGCCCCCACACGGACATTCCGGACAAGTTTTTCAGAACCCAAATTAACAATCTCAATCGCTTCCTCATGAGGCAGAATAACCTTCTCTTCCTATTTCAACAGGAGAACCAACTCTTCTAGAAGATCTTCATCTTCATCAATCTCTTCTTCAGCTTGATAAGTCGGGTGATCGAAGTCGAAGAGAGTCATAGGGAGTTCTACGGTGTCATCTGTAATAAGAGTCCTGCAATAAACATGGTCACATGCTTAAAAGATGCACTGGTTAGCTCAAACCGACATTGCCATTTTAATGTTTTTTCAGTTCTCAAAATAAGAAAGAGGGAAAAAAACAAAACATGAATAACATGGAACACAAAGTTTTGAATGCAAAAAGGAACGCCTCTTGGTTATTTGTCAAAATATTCATTCATAAGCAAGTAAGGCCCTGACAATAAACCGATATGCCTCGGGTAAGACATAGGGTTGTACAATAATTAGGAAAGAAAATCATTACTCTGGGCTCGTCACTTGGATGACTTCCTGGACGGACCAGTTGTTGAGGCTCTTCCCTGGAATGCTCGGCTGTATCCACGAGTCGAGATCACAGTCGCTATCACCGTCGCCTTCAGACACGACATTGATGCTTTCAAACACCACTCCTCCCTTGGTGAACTGTATAGGTCCTCTATGACGCTGCGAACTCTGAGACGATGACACACCAGCGGAAGGAGAATACCCGAGCCCAAACTTATCTTGTTTGTTAGGAATTTCCACTACTCGCCCCCAACCTGGGGCTGAACCGTTTTGAACCAATGCCTGGGCTTCCTTGAATGACGATAAAGCTAGCACTGGTGTAGGAACTACTGTGGAAGACTCATCTTTCACATTCACAGCCTCGAAGGCTTGGCATAAGGTTTCGTGGATCTCTCCATCCACCTCAACATATTTGAAGGATGACAAATGGCTCACCATTATGTCTTCTTCGCCGCAAACTGTTACGATACTGCCCCCAACAGAGTACTTCAGTTTCTGATGCAGGGTAGAGGTTACTGCTCCCACAGAATGGATCCATGGACAACCTAACAGGAAACTGTAGGCAGGTTGGATTTCCATGATATAGAAGACAGCATCAAATGTCTTCGGCCCCACCTGAATGGGCAAAGTTATTTCTCCGAACACCGACCGACGAGTTCCGTCAAAAGCTTTTACCACCAGATCACTGGGGGTGCACGATATCCCTTGGATGTTCAGCTTCATCAGAGCTTTCTTTGGAAGAACATTAAGAGAAGAGCCAGTATCAACCAGCACGTGAGACATGACCGTTCCCCGACATTCTACTAAAATATAGAGAGCACTATTGTGGTTACGACCCTTGAGCGTCAGCTCCTTGTCCGTAAATCCCAAACCATTCCCGGCATTCACATGTGAAACCACGCCTTCAAGCTGGTTTACAAAAATCTCCTGAGGAACATAGGCAGCATTCAACACCTTCAGAAGCACATAACGATGAGCTTCTGAACTGAGTAGCAAATTTAGAATGGAGATCTTAGACAGTGTTTGCTGAAGATGATCAATGATCTTGTAGTCACTTTTCTTGATCAGTCGCATGAATTCTTCAGCATCTTTTACAAGCAAGTCTTTCTCTACCTCTCGAGAGGCGTCTTCAATGACTTTGCTTTTCCCCTTATCGGCCCGTTCTGCTCTCTCAGCCCTGTCAGTCACAGGTTCAGGCGCTGCAAATATCCTTCCACTGCGTGTCATTCCTCCAGTCCCCACAAGACTGTCTACTGACGGCGCAGGTGCATCCAGGTCTATTTTATGTCCATTGCAATAGGCTTCAACCCCGTAGTGCCATGGCACAACATTCGTTCTTTCATAAGGTACTGGACCAGCTCTAGTGATAGTAATGGTAGGTGGCCTCTGTGCGGCAATGGAAATTGTTCTGTACGGGATATTGATGGTAGCTACCTCATCCTCCTGCTTCAGCAGTACTTCCCCAGCCTCGGTATCAACTTTCCGGCTGAACTGTAAAATCCCCTCATCTACCAGACTTTGGATTCCCTCCATTAACTGATCACAGCCGTCTGACGTCTTCGCACATTCCGTGCAGAATTGTCCATATTCAGGGAATATTCCTTTCTTGGTTAGCTTAGCCTTGACAAAGCTAAGTGGTGTCTTCAGATCACCGACTCTCTTTATCACTTCCAAATCTTCCTCCACTTCAGTGATGGCATTAACCCTAGGTCCCCCGTGAGGTGGCATAGGATTCTCGATGACATTCAGAACTTTGTTTGAGAAGTTGACCACCTTGCTATCAATCAGGTCCTGGCCCTTGTGCTTGAAAGCCTTGCAGTTCTCAATTGTATGGCCATCTCCATCTGAATGGAACTCACAACGTGCGTTTGCATCATACCCTGGTGGTATCGTCTCTGTCAAGGGAGGCATAGTCCTCTTCTGCACGAGCTGTAAACGCAACAAAGTCTGGAGCAACTGAGCGTAAGTTGAAGGTGGTGTATCAAAATGCCGGTTAGCCAACGACCCTCTATTCTGGAATCTTCTGTTACCCTATTGGTTTTGCTGATTCTGCTGAACCCGCTGTTGCGGTTGCTGAGGAGCAGCAGGAATGGTGATACTGGCTACTTGTGGGCGCTGATTACCCCTGTTCTGACCTCTCCCTCTGCCTCGGGATCTAGATACAGAGCTTGTCTCGCCTTCCCTCTTTCTGCCACCAAAGGTTCTCTTACCTCCGGCTGAGGAAGTTTCCTTACCATGAATCTTTCCAATCTTAATGCCATTCTCAATACGCTCTCCGGTGATGATAAGATCAGAAAAGCTACCCGACATCCCTCTGACGAGTTTCTCATAGTAAATTCCAGGAAGAGTAGACACAAACAAATCAACCAGCTCCCGCTCAACCATCAGCAGTTGAACCCGGGAAGCCACTTCACGCCACCTCTGGGCGTATTCCTTGAATCCTTCCCCGTTCTTCTGGGACAGATTCTGCAAATGGATACGGTTCAGAGCCAATTCACTATTGTATTGGTAGTGTTTAACAAATTCCTCAACAAGTTCTTTCCAACTACGAACACTGGTGGGTTCCAAACCCATGTACCACTCCAAAGACGGACCAGACAAGCTATCCTGAAAGAAGTGCATCAGCAGCTTCTCATCGTCGGAATAAGCAGACATTTTGCGGTAAAAAGATCTTAAATGCATCGGGGGCAAGTCGTGCCTTTATACTTTTCGAAGTCTGGCACTTTGAACTTCTGTGGGATCCTCAGGTCGGGGATCAGCCCCATGTTAGCCATGTCGAGGCCTATAGAATTCATATTGTCAAAGTTTTTCATCTTGTCCTCCAAAGCTTTGAACCTCAGTCGCGCTTCAGCGTTCAATTCCCCTTCCGCTCCTCTCAAGGAGAGCATGTCATCTTGACGCTCATTGTTCCAGGGTTGAGGACCAGGTCCCAAAATGATTCCAGCAGCATCACCTCCGTGATAGTTCCCATTGTTACCTCCATTAGCAGCGGTACCCCCAGTCGTACCGTTGCCTGCCCCAGCTGGGCCAGCACCATTTCCATTGTTCCTAACCACAGTGGGAGTGACCAAGATAGGTCCTGAATTATCAGCTCTGGGAGTCTCGACACGAGGAGGATTGGTGGTCTCACCACCATGCAGCGCTCCATTCTCATAGATCCGTGCAATCAAGGGCTGCACTAGGGTTTTGAGCTGTTCTTGTCCGCTAGCAATCACTTGCATCATCTCCATGAAGTGAGCCATCCTCTCCTTCAGTTCCATCACATCAGTTTGAACTTGCTCCATAATTCGCAGTTGATTAGCTCTTGTAGAGTAGCGGTGAGTAAATCTACGATCAATCCTGTAAGAAAACCCTGCAAAACAAAGGGTTAGAAAGTAGCCCAAGGTACCTGTCATGCAAATGCAATATGTGTCTGTGCTTTAGGGAGATTGCTCCCCCGATTCTAGTGCCAAAGTGCCAGTGACAGTGACAGTGATAAGAAGCTCGAATCCAATCATGGAGATAAACGTTCCTCATATATTGCTGAAAAAGGGCCCATCAAGGCAGAATTACAACATCACTGAGTTACAAAGCAAAATCAAAGGCATGACCTCAGCCAACAAGCCTGGTGATGGTCAGCACACAACAATAAAAAGCACACACAACAATCAAGAGCGACAATAGGCACGATACTCCTCTAACAACTTCTTAGTCTTGGGATGGTTTGGCTGGGAGAGTAACCCTTCGACGAGCAGTTCTCTTTGCTTGATAACATCCTAGAGGTCTTCGAGGGATTCTTCCCAAGTACCTTCTCCAAAGCACTCTTCTAGACTTCGCTTCTTGGACGCAGACAAATACTTATGCTCCTTCAGGTTATCGACAGCTTTGTTCAACAAGTGCTGAGTGGCATATCTATGCGCAACCTCCTCATCAAACTTCTTCTCGCTAGCCTTCAACTGATTCTTCAGCTTGGAGATCTGTAGCTTCAGCTTATCCTCTCTTTCCTTATGGTTAGTCAGCGTAGCATTCCAAGTTTGATTGAATGTTGAAATCTCTGAGTAAACTCTGTCCAATGCTTTCTTCTTGGCAGCAAGCATATCGTTGGCACTTTTGAAATCCACACCTAAGCGTTCACGCTTTTTCCTCTGTTCAGTTAATTTCGTGCCCAGCCGGTTCACCAACTCTATCTGCTGCTTGAAAGAATACACTGCTTCATTCCTCTCACTCCTGAGTTGAACAAGCTTCTTTTCCAACTCTTCGTTGGCTTTTCTTAGCTCTTCCTTCTCAGCCAAAACCTATTCATACTTCTCAATGGACACAGTAGTGGGTTCCTCAATCATGAGGGGGATAGGGAGCGTTACTGCAGGAAATGGCATCAGCACCTGCTTTGCCCTAGCTTGGATCCAAATCTTGTGAGGAGCATAGGCTTGACTGTTATTTTTACCCAACAAAGGCTTTCCTCTCTTGCTGATATTATTCCAAGCATGCTGAAGCTTGGATAGCAACTCTCCGCTTAAATCACCAGTGAAGTACAAAGATTCCTGTACTTCCTCTTTCTTCGGTGGGCCTTTCCAGGCATAACCGAATTTCCTGACAAGTAGTGAAGGATTTTAATTGATGCAACCCTTTCTTCCAATCATGGGAACATTAGGAAACCCAACACAACTGTAGATAATCTCCGTGCCTAGCAGATTTCTATCAAACCAGACAATACTTCCTGCAGATAACCCCATCAGGCGTTCTGACCAATCCACTGTGGCCGCAGAATCAACAAAGAGACCCTTCTTGGGCATGTGGCTATCAAACCACCTATACAACAAAGGCACACAACAGGAAACATTCTTACCCCTCCTATTTTCATTCTTGTAGTGCAGAGAGTGATAAAAGTCCCCAATCAAGGTAGGCACTAGATTGCCTGATGCAAATATGTGGAAAGCATCCAAATCAATGAAGTTCGGCATGTTAGGGAATATAATAATGCCATATATGCAGAGGGCGAGGATGGCATTGAACACAAGCCAACAACCATCTTTGCACAATGTTGGGCCTTCCCAACTAGGAACTGAAGAGAGAATCCAGGAACCCCGTTCCACCTAGTCAACAGCAGCTCTGAGGCATCCAGATGTAGAGCAGTAGCCAAATCATCCAGATCAGGCTTAGAATCCATATGGACAAAAGGCATCTTATTCTGAATGGTCACACCCAAAATCTCAGCATACTCTTCCATAGTCGGCGCAAGAACGAAATCCGGGAAAGTGAAACATCTCAAAGGAGGATCATAAAACTGCATCAGCGCATATAACCCATTCAACTCATAGACGGATGGTTTACAAACCAACCTAAGCAATCTCCCATAAGTCTTCCTGAAATCTCCCTTCACAGTATCATCTGCCAAAGCTATCAAGCTGAGTAGAGAAGCAACATCTGGGGTAGGGAGCTTATAGGTCACAGTCTTCTTCAGAAGTTCCATACTAGCACACAGAAGTCCAAATCACTAGAATCAGGGGATATGATATGCACCTGCAGCACAACCACACGTTAATGGTGTCGCTACTGCGAAAATCGGCGCCGGCTGAACAGAAGAGTCGCCACCGTGCGTTATTTATCCCACGGGAGGGAAAGGAAACGCTCAGAGTAAACCTCGCACAACAAGGGAAAGGTATGGTCGGCGCAACCAAAACCTGGATTCGGGAGTCGGTTACGCAAGGGGAAGGTATTAGCACCCCTCACGTCCGTCGTACTCGACGGGATCCACGCTTGTTTTCGGGTATGGATTGTTATTCTATCTACTCTAAAGGTCTGGGTTAAAAGAAAATAAAACTGAAAATAAAAATGACTCGGCAAAGTATCGCACTTTATGCCTACGTATTCCCGTCTGGAACGAGAAATCAGAGTCAACGTAGTTCGCCTACCTACGGGAAAGGAGGGGAAGGTTGCTCGCTAGGATATCGTATCCTATGCCTACGTACTTTCATACAGCATGAAAGATCAGAGCAAACGTAGTTCGGGCCACGGAAGACACAAGTCTGTCTTAATTGTTTTTATTCCTTCTGAAAAAGGTTTTCTGATTAGCGGTCCAAGCGGACAAAAATGACGCTTTGATGGGTTCACATTCTTTTACGGAAGAAGTGTCTTTTATTGTGTTTGAAATCTTTATGTGTTTTTCTGTTTGTTTTTGAGAAAGAAGAGACAGAACTCTAACCTACGGTTGCGAAGGGAAACAAACTAACCTAATGTTATCATGCATGGGTTAAGACCTAGTGTCTATCATGCTCCTCTCTTGCACAGAGAGAAACAGAGATCCTACGGGATAGGCAGAAACAGAAACAATATCAGATATATATACAGTAAAACGGTAAAATGCATGGATGCAACAATACAAGCGAGGCAAGGGAGTCCCACTCAACCTCGAACCTAGAAAACAATGGGCAAAAGTGAACAGACTTCACTTTCAACCCAACAGGGTAAACAGCAAACAATACAGTCCAGAAAACCAATCAATACATCAGCAATGAAATACAACAGCAAAAGAAACAGCATCAGCAGCTCTGACTCAACACCTATCTTCAAGTCATCTCCAATCAGTTACAGGCTTCAACAAGCATCAATATCCATCTTCATGGCCTTCAGGCAAGGGCTTTGATCATCTATCTTCCATCTGCAATGGCTTTTCTTCAAGCTCAAACCTCCAGGGTGAGGGATTAGTCACAAGAGTGAATTGGGTGTTAAGCAATCAGTTGACTACCAAGGGTGGTGAACAGACTGCTTCTAACACAAAAGATATTTTCTCTCAAGAGTTCTATCTCTTAGACACTATCACCAAGCCTTCCAAAGGAAGGGGGTGAGTGTCTTAGAGAGACTCTGAATCACAGAGAAGAATGGATGCAGACAAGGCAATCCATGTTTGAGAAACAAATTTTCTAATCTAGAGCTCTGCCTAGCTCCTAAACCCTAATCTCCTCAGCATTTGCTAGCAAGAACCTCCTCTTCAACTCTGGAAGTTGATCCTCAATCTCTGAATATCCAATGGTCTTCATCTTCACAAGTCTTCAGCTTCCCCAAGTTCCCAGACAATCCCAATACCCCAGCAAGCAAGCAATAATCCCCAGAGGGCACACCACACCAGTCAATCAGCCATACACAGAGTACTAATAGCAGTAGGGGAATCCTGACTTTTTCTAAGGGATCTAATAACTACCCATAGCCCCTATAGTCCCATAACTAAACTAGTCAAACCCTAAGTCCTAAGGGAAAGAATCAAACTTCTCAAGTCATCACCTAAAAACCCTAATTTGTTCATGTTGTTCAAGCCTACCTTAAGCACCTAAAATTAATTCCTAAAAATGGGAACTAAATTGAATCTACAAGCTTAACATCTAATCTAAACAGCATAAAAAGAATGAACAAAAAATATGAAAGCATTTAGTAGAACAAAAATTACTAAAATCATGCATGAAATGAAGCTATTTAAAATGACATTTATTTAGAAAATATGGAAAAAATATGAAATAAAAATAAAAATGCAATTTTATTTAATGAGAATTTTCTACACATCCTAAAGAAAATAGTGTAAAAACAATGAACTGAAAATGATTTTTTATGAATTTATTATGAATTTTTAAAATGAATGAAAAAACATGAAAAGAAAATAATAAAAAAAGAATAGAGAAATAGCCAGGGGGGTTTGAATAGAAGACACGCCCAGTTAAAATCAGGATGGGCCAAGCAGGGTGGGGTGCGCGTAGCACTTTGGTTAAGGCCCAGAACCAATTCAGAATCAATTGAAAATAAAAAAACACGCAGGGGGTGAAAATAGAAATAGAATCACGTTCAGAATGGAATTGGGCTTGGCATTGGGGGTGGGAATAACAAAACACATTCAGGCCCGCCCGTTTCAATTAATGAAACGGTGCGTTTAGGGCACCCAACCACTTCCCTCCAAAATCAGAATCAAATGCTAGCCACACGATGGCTCCTCAAGTCAAAAGTCTTGCACGAATTGGACCGCTCAGATTTCGTCTCCTACCTTTGATCATAAACACTTAGGGTTTCCACCATGAAACCTCATGCACGCACCAGCTTCTACCAATCTGCTCTCACTCTACAATCCATGAAACGCCACGCTATAAACACGAAAATCACTCTAAATTCCTCCCTCTATACACCTATGGTCTTAGATTGCTCTGAAACTCAACAAATCAACAAACCCGATCGAGACAAGTTCTGGTTACCATGAATATACTCTGCAACTCATCAGCACAATTCTCCATCAAACTTGCACTAATCTAATCTATAACTAATGGTGATTATCCTGCGCTAACAACCTAAGATTCTAATGCACTAATCCACGAGTTCTAGGTCCTAACAGTTTTTACAACCTGCTAACAATCATCACCAAACCACTCCAAACTCAACCTAATTGCTCTACTAACATCCTACATCATATCTATACTAACAAAACTATGCTAAACTAACTGAACTAGTCAATTTGAATGAAAACGCACCTGATGCAAAAGCTTGAAAACAGCTATGGAAACTCGTGAATCCACCAACACCAATGCTCAGATCTTGATCAGTGAGTGAAGCTCTTGCTTCTGTATGCAACACTTGAATGAAACTTGGCTTGAATTGTGCTGTCAACTTGAAATTGCAATTTTGATGTTGATGATGGAAGTGCTCGAAAATGGAGTGATCACACCTTGTTCTTGGTTGAATTCTGATCTATGATGATGAATCAGTATAATGAAGTTGATTTTGATGATGATTGGTGAAGAATTTGAGGAATTGAAATGAAAATGCAATGAGAAAGAATGAGAGAATTTGGGAAATTCTTGGTGAAAAATGAGTCCAACCCTTGATCAATCTTCATTTCATGAATATATAGTGTTCAATGGTAACTTCTAGATCCCTCTTACACATTCCCTTGCCTTCCAACTTTGATTCATTTTGGCTATGTTTCTTAAAATGCAAGTAACCAAGGATAACTTTGAAATCTTCCACTAAACTCAAAAAAGTGTTTGAACCATTGTCTTTAGAATGTCTTTTCCATTCAAAATCATATATTGGAAGTCTCCATTTGGACTTATAAATCTCCCAAACCATTTTTCATTTTGACTTTATTCAAATTATAAGCCATTTTAGTTCAAATTTGGACCAATCATGCAACTTCATGTTATGAGCTTTTCCAACAATTTGTGACCTTCTTTCTAGACTTAAAATCCCATTTGGAGCAAGTTTGATGTTGTAAGTTTTTCCATTTGAGGCCTCCTTGTATGAGTTTTGGACATAGGTTAAAATGACCTGTAATTCACAAATGCCCAAAATACCCTTTGCTTGCCAAGACCATAAGTTGAGTTCCACACATCATATGAAGGCATGCTATACCATTCTAGAAAGCTAAGACAATGAGGAACAATTCTTATGTTGACCAAGAATTCATTTGAAATTTCCTTGAGGGGTAAAAATTGCTTGGAAGTCAAGTCACTTTCACAGACAAAAGTTCAGATACCTCAGATGACCTGTAACTTGCAAGGACCATAACTTGAGTTCTATAAATCTCCTTGATGTCTCCCACCACTCAAATTAAAGGTCTTGAGATCCTCTACAAGTTTCATGTTGGCCAAGAAGCCATTTGAAGCTAGCATTTTGACTTATCTTGCTTGGAAATTTGACCTAAACTAGGGGATTTTACACAGAAACCCTAATTTAGAAACTCCTCTTCTCTTTGATTTCTCTTGAATTCTCCTTGGCATATCTCCATATCCTTCTTTATATGTCCAATGATGAACCCCACATCTCTCCACTAGACTTGAATGCCCCTTAAATCAGTCAATTGACCTAGGGTTGACCTAGGGTTGACCCAGATGAAACCCTAGTTGACTGCCTTCAGCTATAGCTCTTGTGCTCTCATCAATGACTTGTCTCCTTCTTCAAATGACTTTCTAAGTCTCTCATAATGTCTAGATACTCTCCATGCCTTCAACTCACAGCTCACAATCCTCTTGTTGACCCTCAGATGCCCTCAGCTAGGAGATGGACTCAAGGCTTGATCTGCTGCACTCTTTGCTTTCAAATTCTTTCCTGATGACTTGAATGAGATTGAATTGGGATAATAACCTCTTGATAGGCTTCTAGATATGAGAATAATGGTTGGTCCCCTGTTGAATGACTTGCTATGCTTATGCTATGCAGATGGTTAGGCTATGTACATGACTCTATATGCAAATGCTAATGATATTGAAACATAAACCAAGTGAATAAGGTTGGGCAAATTTTAGGGTGCAACAAATGGTATGCAAATGGATATGCAAGAATGCAAGATGCAGTCATGCAGCAAGGATCAAGAGATGTGTTGCTGAGGAGACCCAAAATTCTGTTTCAATAGATCCACAATGCTGCTATAATAAGAAACCCAGATACCAACACACTGATTCACTGTCAAGAAAACCAGGTTGTCTGAAGGTCAGGTTTCCTGCATAACCCTAATCCCTCTCACAGGTAGGAATCCTATCCAATGATAAAGGTATGGCATCCTATGCGGTCGTCAGTGTCACAGACTTTCAAGAAATGACGATACGATACCCAGAAGGTGTGGCATCATCATATCCTGAAGTGGCCTCACTTAGCTGACTTCCAATTGATCGGTCCCCAGAGTCGACAATCCTCCTGACCAACATCCCCTCAAACCCAAAGGGTTAGAAAAGAAGTCAACCAGAAGAACCTCGTCCGAGCGCGGATTTTGTGAGACACTAGTACATGCAAAGCATGCACGCGCCCACTACTTTCCACAACTAATTCTAGGTGCACTCAAGCCTGGGTCTGGCTTCTCACTCATCAGAGCCCCCTCTCACACACATCAATAATAATATAAAGCTGAAAATAAATGCAGGAAAGGAAAGTGCAATAAAGTAAATTCATACATGTCGCTACTGCGAAAATCGGCGCCGGCAATACAGAAGAGTCGCCACCGTGCGTTATTTATCCCAAAGGAGGGAAAGGAAACGCTCGAAGTAAACCTAACACAAAGACGAGAAAAGGTATGGTCATCGCAACCAAAACCTGGATTCGGGAGTCGGTTACGCAAGGGGAAGGTATTAGCACCCCTCACGTCCATCGTACTCGATGGGATCCACGCTTGTTTGTTTGTATGGATTACACTTCTATCTAAACTAAAGGATGAGGTCTGAAAAGAAAAGAAAACATGACTCGGCAAAGCATCGCACTTTATGCCTACGTATTCCCGTCTGGAACGAGAAATCAAAGTCAACGTAGTTCGCCTAACTACGGGGGAGGATGGGTGAAGGTTGCTCGCTAGGATATCGCATCCTATGCCTACGTACTTCCACACAGCATGGAAGATCAGAGCAAACGTAGTTCGGGCTACGCACGACACAAGCTGTTCAAATGTCTTTTATGAAAAATATCACCTTAAACAAGGGTTTTCTTATTGCAAAAAGGTTGATGTTTGTTCAAATCTTTTGACGGAAGAAATGAATTGATTTCTGTTATAACCTTTATTAATGTTTTTCTGTTGTTTTGAAGAAAGAAAGAAGAGATGACACTCTAAAATCCTAGGGTTAAAAAGGGAATAAAATCTACCCTAATACTATCATACATGGATTAGCTCCTAATGTCTATCACATCCTCCCTTGAACAAGGAAGAATGGAAGTCCTACGGGAAAGGAAAACGAAAGGAAAAAACGGAAATACAAGTAATAACCGCATACAAGTGAACATGAATATAGCAATGGTAAATGCAATGCAAAGGAGGGAGGACGGTCCGTCTCAACCTCAAGCCCATTCATGGATGGAATAAGAAAATATCAAGCGATCATATGCAAAGAATCGAGTGAAAACTCCGAATGAAACGCGTAATCCACTATTTGGAATCGCAACGTGCTATCATGCAAACAAGTCGATAATTGGGCAAGCTACACATACAAATAACAGCCACCTAAGGGTCTTCCAATACCTCTAACCTATCTACAATAAGAAATATAAGCCACGACATTCATCACGCAAACACAAAGCGGCCGTTGGAGCCTTAACAAAAATAAAGTCCGTTCAGAAGTCCAAATTACAAGTTCGAATACAAAACATAAGAAAAATAGCAAAAGGTGCTAAAAAATTCAAATAAAAATCTCCAATGCCCTACATCAAGCCACAAACCAGGGGTGAGAGATACCATAAAAATATCCATAATGAAATGGTCAAACAAGATGAAAACAATGCAAGATATCTCATGTATACCAAAGGAAAGATTAAAGTGGAGCATGTTAAAGAAAGCATCCAAAACCAATTAAAATGGTACAATAAAATTCCCACAAAAATACATCACAATACCTCATCATGTGTAGAATACCCCTGCAAAAGCTTTGACGTTTAAACAATGTTTTGATAGGTCAAACAAAATTCACAAAATGACAGCACCAGCATTGCTAATTTTTTGACAACTAAAATATAAAAAAATCTAATAAAATGACAAAAGATGGAAAAAATATGGTTCTAATTCTGTAAAATTCCAGACATCTTGAGGATTACGCAGAAAAAAATGGGGATCAAAAAGACTAATTTTCCTATTTTTTATGGTATTTAGAAGTCAGCATATAAAACAGAAAAAATAAAAGAAACATGGCAATAGGAAAATAAAAGAAAATAACATGAATAAATAAAAGTGGCATGAGGCTTATGTAAGAGCACAGATTGTGTCTTAGTTATATCTCTATGTTTTGATGATAACACTTATAAATTTCGTATTCAAGAATTATATACTCTAAACGTGTTCTAGATTGTTTGCTACAGGCACTAAAGAAAATTATCTTAAGAAAGCATATTTGAATCTGAACAATGTTATTATGAAAGACTTCATAAGCTCAAGAGCATCTTAAGTAAAGATCTGAACGCTGCTCTCAGAAGAATCTGATTACTGTCTCTTGAAGATTCTGAAGCAGGAGCCTCTAAAGCATAGAAGACTCTGCTCTGATGGATCTACACGCTCAAGCACACAAGCTGCACCTACTCTGATTCAGCTCAATCTGAAGAATATCCAAGACTCTGAAGATCCAGATGATCTCTAGTCTGGAGACTCTGAAGATTCAGATTCTAATGTTGAAAGCTGAACTTACTTTGAAGAAGATTTAAATATGTACGTTGGTTTATCTCAACAGCTCTTTCCTATTTTGTGCTAGACACAAGGACACAGACAAAAAGGTTTTATCTGTGCATTCCATTCTGAGGAAAGTTTTCTGCAAGTGAAGACAAAAGGCATCAGGCTTGTTTCAGCACAGCCTCCAATGTAAAGACAAAAGGCTTCAGGCTTTTCTGCACAACCTTCAACGTAACAAGACTTCTTGGATCTTAGTGCCTATATAAAGAAGTCCACTCCATCTTCTTCAGTATCGAACTTCTAGCAAAATCACTCATCAAAGCAAATTTCTCAAAGCTCTAATTATTTTATTTTGCTTTAACTTCGTTCTTAAATTAAGAGAAATATCACAGTTGTGATAACAACTTATTAGAAGCATTCTTACTCTTGTAAAAGTTTTACATTGTTTGTAAAAGTTTTTCCTTAAGAGGATCCAATTAGGATCAGTTGCTCTTGAGAAGACTAAGAACAGTTGTTCTTAGATGTTGCTATTTGTAATCTGTTTGATTTAAATAGTGGATTAAGTCCTTGACAGAGAAAGGCAAATCACTCTTGAGAGGGTGGACTGGAGTAGTTGTATTCAACGAACCAGGATAAAAATATCTGTGTTCAAATCTTTGATTTTTAGTCTTACTTATTCAACCCCCCCTTCTAAGTAATTTTCTCACCTTCAGTTGGCATCAGAGCTCCGGTTCTGCGTGTGCTCCACTTAACCGTGACAGTTAAAGATCCAGTGAGAAAGATACTTTGATATTTGTTTGGTTGTCATTATGGATAATACATCTACATCAACTTACAAATATGAAGGAGATAGGATCAGTACCAAGCCACCCATGTTTGATGGGGAAAAATTTGACTATTGGAAAGATAGAATAGAAAGTTTTTTCCTTGGGTATGATGCTGATCTTTGGGATATGGTCATTGATGGATATAAACATCCTACTGATGAGGATGGCAAAAAGATTGATAGAAAATCAATGACTGAAGTACAGAAAAGAGATTTCAAGAATCACCACAAAGCCAGAACTATATTGCTTAATGCAATCTCTCATACTGAGTATGAGAAGATTACAAACAGAGATACTGCTCATGACATGTTTGATTCACTCAAAATGACTCATGAGGGAAACTCTCAGGTTAAAGAGACCAAGGCGCTGGCGCTCATACAGAAGTATGAGGCATTTAAAATGGAAGAGTCTGAAAATGTAGAAACTATGTTTTCTAGATTTCAGATTCTTACAGCTGGTCTGAAAGTTCTGGATAAGGGCTACTCAACGTCAGATCATGTCAAGAAGATCATCAGAAGTCTTCCCACCAGATGGAGACCAATGGTGACTGCATTGAAGATGGCAAAAGATCTGAACAAGATCTCTTTAGAAGAACTTATCAGTTCTTTGAGAAGCCATGAAATAGAGCTGGAGGAAGATGAACCCCAGAAGAAAGATAAAGGTAAATCCATAGCTTTAAAATCTAACAAACCTGTTAAAGCTTTGCAGGTAAAAGAAGAAAGCTCTGAAGAATCTTCTTCTGAAGAAGAAGATGAACTGTCCATGCTTTCCAGAAGAATCAACAAGCTCTGGAAGCACAAGGGAAAAAAGTTTAACAACTTTAGAAAAGCTGACCACAGGAAGGAATCTTCTGGACACAGAAGATCTGGAAAGAAAGAAGTCACATGCTATGAATGCAAGGAACCTGGGCATTACAAAAATGACTGCCCCAAACTTCTCAAGGAGAAACCCAAGAGAAAGTTTGATAAAAAGAAGAAGGTTCTTATGGCAACTTGGGATGATTCAGATGAATCTGAATCTGAAGCAGAAGAAGAGTGTGCCAACATGGCACTAATGGCTGGAATAGAAGATCAGAATGAAGAATTATCATCTGAATCTGAGTCAGACTCTGACTCTGACGCTAAAGAGGTAATGTCTAAACTTACCAAAGAAGAACTTATAAAGGTGTTATCTGAAGTTTTGAAAAGCTATAATAATATCAAACTCAAAAACAAGAAGCTGAAAAGCAATCTTGAATCTGAGATTGATAATCTGAAAACAGAACTTGTTGAGCAGAGAGAAATAAATATAAAAATAAAAAATGATTTGGAAATTGCCCAACAAGAATCTGACTCTGAAGCTAAGTCATCTGAAAATATTTTGGAAAAATATGACTCTAGTTTTCAGAGGTTCCTCACTAAAAGCATAGACAGAAGCAAGATGGCTTCTATGATCTATGGAGTTAGTAGGAATAAAAGAAAGGGAATTGGATTTCAATCTTCTTCTCTTGAAAAAGATGTAAGACCAATACCTGTAGATGATCTGATCATTAAGATAACTCCTTTATACTCTAATTTTAAATTTGGTCATTTAAATGATATTAAACACACGAGCTCTGAAAAGAATACTCATGTGTTTAGATCTAAGGCAAGTCTAAACAAAAACTATGTTGAAAAACAAAAGTTTAGACAAACCTACAAGGCAACTAACCCTAAAGGACCCAAGAAGATCTGGGTACCTAAAGACAAAATAATCCCTGTTGCAGATGTCCTTAGCAGCAAAGTCAGGACACCAATCATGGTACCTGGACTCTGGATGCTCACGACACATGACGGGAGAAAGGTCTATGTTCCAAAGTCTGGAACTTAGATCTGGAGGGGACGTGAAATTTGGAGGGAACCAGAAGGGCAAGATCATTGGCTCTGGAACTATAGGTAATGGCAACCTACCCTCTATTTCTAATGTTCTGTTAGTTGAAGGATTGAAACATAATCTATTGTCCATAAGTCAATTAAGTGACAATGGTTATGATATAATCTTTAATCAAAAATGTTGCAAAGCTGTATGTCAAAAGGATGGTTCTATCCTATTCAATGGAAAGAGGAAACACAACATTTATAAAATTAACCTTTCAGAACTTAAAGTTCAAAATGTAAAATGCCTCTTATCTGTGAATGATGAGCAATGGGTCTGGCATAGAAGATTGGGGCATATTAATATGAGACGTATATCTCAGATTAATAAACTCAATCTGGTCAGAGGACTTCCTAAGTTGAAGTTCAACTCAGATGCTCTGTGTGAAGCATGTCAAAGAGGTAAATTTTCAAAATCTCATTTTAAATCAAAAAATGTTGTTTTTACCTCCAGACCATTGGAATTACTTCACATTGATCTGTTTGGACCAGTGAAAACTGCATCCATCAGAGGCAAGAAGTATGGGTTAGTCATTGTAGATGACTACAGCAGATGGACATGGGTAAAGTTTCTAAAACACAAGGATGAGTCTCATTCTGTGTTCTTTGACTTCTGCAATCAAATCCAGACTGAAAAAGATTGTAAAATTATTAAAGTCAGAAGTGATCATGGTGGAGAATTTGAAAATAAACATTTTGAAAAATATTTTTCTGAAAAAGGCATTGCACATGATTTCTCCTGCCCTAGAACTCCACAACAAAATAAAGTTGTAGAGAGGAAAAATAGAACATTGCAAGAAATGGCTAGAACCATGATCAACGAGACAAATCTGGCAAAATATTTCTGGGCAGAAGCAATTAACACAGCTTGTTATATTCAGAACAGAGTGTCTGTAAGACCTCTTCTGAAAAAGACTCCCTATGAATTATGGAGAAACAGAAAGCCTAACATTGCTTATTTTCATCCTTTTGGATGTATTTGTTATATGCTTAATACTAAAGATAATCTGAACAAGTTTGATTCCAAAGCACAGAAGTGTTTCATGCTTGGTTATTCTGAACGCTCTAAAGGCTACAGAGTATTCAATACTGAAACACAGATTGTGGAAGAATCTATTCATGTCAGATTTGATGATAAGCTTGGCTCTGAAAAGCCAAAGCAGTTTGAAAGTTCTGCAGATAGAGAAGTGATTCTCACAGACTCTGAAGGCTCAGAGGCAAAAAAGGCAAAGAACAAAGAATCTGACGCAACCCCAGATGCTACACCTTTGACCTCCCAACTAAACAACTTGCATATTTCTGAAAGACCAACTGTCAGAGGATCTTCTTCCAGAATCAAAGCTTCTCATCCAGAAGATGTGATAATTGGAAAGAAAGATGATCCTATAAGGACAAGATCATTTCTCAGAACTTCTGAATCTTCCTTATTTGGCTTAGTGTCAATGATAGAACCAACATCTGTAGATGAGGCTCTGGAAGATAATGAATGGATTATAGCTATGCAAGAAGAGCTGAATCAATTCACCAGAAATGAAGTTTGGGATCTGGTTCCTAGACCTAAAGGATTCAATGTCATTGGAACAAAATGGGTCTTCAGGAATAAGCTGAATGAAAAGGGAGAAGTAGAAAGGAATAAGGCAAGGCTGGTTGCTCAAGGATATAGTCAACAAGAAGGTATTGATTACACTGAGACATATGCTCCAGTGGCAAGGTTAGAATCTATTCGTCTTCTTATTTCATTTGCTGCACAGAATAACATCACTCTGTATCAGATGGATGTTAAAAGTGCTTTTCTTAATGGTATTATAGAAGAAGAAGTATATGTCCACCAACCTCCTGGTTTTGAAAGTGAAAACTTTCCAGATCATGTTTACAAATTAAAGAAATCCCTTTATGGATTAAAACAAGCTCCCAGAGCTTGGTATGAGAGGTTGAGCAACTTCCTTCTGAAGAAAAATTTTATCAGAGGAAAAGTGGATACAACTTTATTCTGTAAAACTGTTAAGAAAGATCTGTTAATTTGTCAAATTTATGTAGATGACATTATTTTTGGATCAACAAATATTATGCTTGGAAAGGAGTTTGCTAAATGTATGCAGAAAGAATTTGAAATGAGAATGATGGGAGAATTGAGATTTTTCTTGGGAATCCAAGTCAATCAGACTCCAGAGTGTACCTACATACATCAAACCAAATATGTTAAAGAGCTTTTGAAGAAGTTCAACATGGTTGATAGCAAAATGGCAAAGACTCCAATGCATCCTACAAGCACTCTAGGTAAGGAAGAGGTAAGTAAGAAGGTAGATCAAAAACTCTACAGAGGTATGATAGGATCTCTTCTATACTTGACTGCTTCTAGACCAGATATTCTGTTTAGTGTCTGCTTATGTGCGAGATTCCAATCAGATCCTAGAGAATCACACTTAACAGCTGTTAAGAGGATTCTAAGGTATCTGAAAGGTACTGCTAACATGGGTTTGTGTTACAGAAGATCTGATGAATTTTCATTAGTTGGATTCTGTGATGCTGACTATGCTGGAGACAGAGTTGAACGTAAGAGCACTTCTAGAAGCTGTCAGTTTCTTGGAAGTCATCTGATCTCATGGTACAGCAAGAAGCAACCTACCATTGCACTATCAACTACAGAGGCAGAATACATTGCTGCTGCTGGATGTTGTACTCAGATGCTCTGGATGAAGAGTCAATTAGAAGATTATCAAATCTATGAGAGTAATCTTTCTATCTTCTGTGATAATACTTCTGCTATATGTTTGTCAAAAAATCCAATCTTGCATTCTAAGGCAAAACATATAGAAATTAAACATCACTTCATCAGAGACTATGTTCAGAAGGGTGTAATTAATTTAGCTTTTGTTGATACAGATCATCAATGGGCTGATATTTTCACAAAACCCCTTGCTGAAGATAGATTTAAGTTCATTCTGAAAAATATTTGTATGGATTTTTGTCCAGAATAATATTTATCAGAGGAAACCTCTCAGATGCTAAATGTTTAATGATCTAAAGTATTTTATCTGTCTATTTGTTCATTTTTATTCAATTATTTCTTTTTGTGTGAAACTCTGAACTAACAAGCTCAGAAGATCTGAAAGTTGGAAACGTTTCATTTCTTGAGAGACATCAGATGCGTCAGCAAAGCAAACACGTGTCACTCAATATCTGAAAAGATGGAGTGCTCAGCTGAATTGACGTTTGAGGTATTGCTTTGAAAATCTCACTTTTCTTGGTTTTCCCCCCAGCTGTCATAAATTTAATATGAAATGATTATTTTTCATTAAATGCTGTCCAAACGTGCGTAAGTGTCTTTTGTGTGCCCTATGCTTGATTATTGGTTATCTATATATATCACATATCACACTATTTTCACACTTTCCACATTCACTTCATTCATGAGTTTCTGCTTTCTTTTCAATCTCTACCAAAACCCTAAACCTAAACCAAGATCCTCTTCTTCTTCAATGGCGTCTACTTCAAACACTGCTGCAAAACCCAACAAACTATTATGTACAAAGAACCTGAACGAACCTTATTCACTCCAGTGGCTGATCTGGAGGTGCTCTGTGAAAGCTTCATTGATCTTGATTCGTTAAAGGAAAATGGGTTCGACCTCATTTCTGCCATTAAAGCTCAAGGTTGGGAAAAATACTTTGAAAGACTAATGGGTCCTGTATTTCCATCACTGGTAAAGGAATTTTGGATTCATGCAAGCGCTGGTCCCAAGTTTATTCATTCCTCGGTTCTTGGAGTGGAGATAGTTATTACTGAAAAACTGATCAGACAACTGTTCAGTTATACTGAATCTGATGGAGTTTCAAATCTTGCTTCTTCTCGCATTGATATGGCTAGGGTTTATGAAGAAGTTACTATAGCTGGAATGCCGTCAAGTAAGGTCAAAGATTTGAAACCCATTTATAGGATCTGGGCAAAAATCTTTATGAGTACATTTTTTCACAGAAAACCATCCAACTCACCAGACTATGTGAGTTCGGAACATCTGTATTTTATGTACTGCATTAGAAAAAATGTCAAAGTGGATCTACCGTATCTTATCTTCAGTCATTTACTAACTCATGTCAAAGAAACCAGAGAGGAAGTAAGAGCTAAAGCTGGTAAAGTTAGGACGTGGATACCCCTGGTAAGATTGATTTCAGACATCCTTATTGAGAACAAGCTGGTACAGCATCTGACAGATGCGAAGATTACAGAAGATCTGACTTACATCATTGGCTCTGAAATAAATGGACTCAATCTGAAAAGGATGAAAATCATTTCAGAATTGAAAGGACAACTAAGGAAGATCAACTCTGAAGAGGTTCAAGGCAGAAGAATTCCTGTGGAAGACTTTCCACTATTCAGTGTAGATGAACCAAAGGAATTTGTCTGGATGTATATTACTGAATGTCTAAAGGAAGGAATTCCTCTACCTGCTAATCTTGTTCAGAAGCCAGGAGAAGAATTGCCAAATCAGATGAAGGAAAGGCGCAGTAAGAGGAAAGCTGAAGAAGGATCCGTTCAGAAGAAGAGAAAAGCATTTGAAGCTTCAAGAAAGAAGAAGAAAGAAGGAAAGAAAGCCAGAATCAGTCCTAGAGAAGCCACTCTGGAAGAGATCAGAGACACCATTCAACAGGTATTAGCATCTGATCCTACACCTACTGTTCATTCACCCCTGTCTTCACCACAACTCTCTCCAAGCCTTATACAAAGAACTTCCAAATCCAAACAGTCTGTCAATATCTCATCTGAACCACTCTCCTCTGAACCAGTAAATTTACAATCATCTCCTGTACCAAATCCATCTGAACCACAACCTCAAACAATTCAATCAGAAATTCCACCACCAGAACCAACTCAATTAGAAAACTCTCCAACAGTAACTCCACAACCAACTCAACCAGAAAACTCTCCAACAGTAACTCCACAACCAACTTTGTCACAACCAGAGAATCCCCAATTAGAGACTCTCCAACCAGAAACAATTATTTCAGAACAAAACCAACCAGAGACTGTTCGAACTGAACACTCTGAACAAACAATTCCCTCAGAAGATCCAAATCTTTCTGACAATATTCTTGATATTCAACCCCTCAACCAAACAATTATAATTTCTTCAACATCTGTTCACTCAGATGAATCTTCTGATTCATCTGATTCATCTGACTGTGATTCAGAATCACTCAAACAAGCTCGCTCTGAAAGTGTTATGAAGAAACATCTTAACATTGCCTTGTTTCATACCCCACCAAACTCTCCATCTCATCAACAACCATCTGACACTCAAACATCTGAAAACCAAACCATTCCTCAACCACCTGAAACTAATCCATCTGAAAATCAGGCTTTTCCTCAACCATCTGAACTCCCTCAATCTGACATCCACACATCTCAACCACCATCACCTCAACCACAACCATCTGAACCTACTCCTGTTAACACCCCTAATCCTTTTTCCTCTGGACAGTCTGAACAGTCAGATCTAGGATCTTGTGTTAATGCTATGTTTGATATTTTAAAAAAGGAGTTAGATTCTGAATATGATCGTGTTAAGGCTGTATGCATGTCTAGTTTGGATCCCACTGTTTCGAATACTGCTTGGAAGCGCTTCATCTGGATGTTCAACAAAGCTGCCTTAAAAGTTAGAGCAAAATGCTCTAAGCTTGCTAAGACTAAATTTGCAGAATTAATCAAGGTAACTCTGATGAACATGCCTCCTCCTCCTCCTCCTGTATTACTTTTGGAAGCTGCTCCTCCAGTAGTTCCTGAATCTGAAATGGTTGAACAAGCTTCTGTTGAAAACCAATCTGAAGGGAACCCTGCTGCTACTGCATCTGCTTCGTCTTCATCTGTGGTTGCAGAACTTGTGAATGATGTGAAGGATATAAAGGACTGGATGATCAAGCAAGAGAAAACAACTGAGGAAATCAAGACCTGGATGTCTAAGCAAGAAGAGTCAGCTGCCAAGATGACAGAGCTTCTGACCCTTATTGCCTCTCGCCAGACCTAGTTTTATTTGTTGTTTTGCACATGAACTGATTTTGCTGTCTGTTTATCTTTTGTTGTGTTATGTGTTTTGGCATCTGCCTGTTTGACTGTGAACTTTGGTTTGTTTTGATTGCATGATAACTTGTTTTGCTCCTATATGATTCTTTTCTTCTATATCTTTCTGTCTTTGAAATTTTTTTTGATTATGACAAAAAGGGGGAGAAAAAGAGAAACTGAGTGTTCAACCTATAAGCAATTACTAAAACTGAAATTCAGACATTTTATTAACTTACCTTGAATTTAAGTCTTTCAGATTACATTGATATATCTGACATAATTCTTTGAAGTTACCCTGAGACTGTGTCAACCAGAACCTGATCCTCTAAAGAAAATCTGAGTATTCAATCAATTCTGATAACTCTGATATCTTACTCTGATACATTTATTTTGAAAGAGAATTCATGCAAGATGATAACCAGACGCTCTGACTGAAGGAAGTCATATGTATCTGGCATCAAGATTTGACTCTGAACTCTTTCATCAGGCTCTGAATCTGAAATATACTTAATCAGAAAGGGAAGTATTCTATTCTATTGAAGTATTTATTTCAGGGGGAGATTGTTAATCTCAGGGGGAGTTTCTAATTCTTACTCTTTATTGAACAAAATTTTCTCATGTTTTGTCATCATCAAAAAGGGGGAGATTGTAAGAGCACAGATTGTGTCTTAGTTATATCTCTATGTTTTGATGATAACACTTATAAATTTTGTATTCAAGAATTATATACTCTAAACGTGTTCTAGATTGTTTGCTACAGGCACTAAAGAAAATTATCTTAAGAAAGCATATTTGAATCTGAACAATGTTATTATGAAAGACTTCATAAGTTCAAGAGCATCTTAAGTAAAGATCTGAACGCTGCTCTCAGAAGAATCTGATTACTGTCTCTTGAAGATTCTGAAGCAGGAGCCTCTAAAGCATAGAAGACTCTGCTATGATGGATCTACACGCTCAAGCACACAAGCTGCACCTACTCTGATTCAGCTCAATCTGAAGAATATCCAAGACTCTGAAGATCCAGATGATCTCTAATCTGGAGACTCTGAAGATTCAGATTCTAATGTTGAAAGCTGAACTTACTTTGAAGAAGATTTAAATATGTACGTTGGTTTATCTCAACAGCTCTTTCCTATTTTGTGCTAGACACAAGGACACAGACAAAAAGGTTTTATCTGTGCATTCCATTATGAGGAAAGTTTTCTGCAAGTGAAGACAAAAGGCATCAGGCTTGTTTCAGCACAGCCTCCAATGTAAAGACAAAAGGCTTCAGGCTTTTTTGCACAGCCTTCAACGTAACAAGACTTCTTGGATCTTAGTGCCTATATAAAGAAGTCCACTCCATCTTCTTCAGTATCGAACTTCTAGCAAAATCACTCATCAAAGCAAATTTCTCAAAGCTCTTATTATTTTATTTTGCTTTAACTTCGTTCTTAAATTAAGAGAAATATCACAGTTGTGATAACAGCTTATTAGAAGCATTCTTACTCTTGTAAAAGTTTTACATTGTTTGTAAAAGTTTTTCCTTAAGAGGATCCAGTTGGGATCAGTTGCTCTTGAGAAGACTAAGAACAGTTGTTCTTAGGTGTTGCTATTTGTAATCTGTTTGATTTAAATAGTGGATTAAGTCCTTGACAGAGAAAGGCAAATCACTCTTGAGAGGGTGGACTGAAGTAGTTGTATTCAACGAACCAGGATAAAAATATCTGTGTTCAAATCTTTGATTTTTAGTCTTACTTATTCAACCCCCCCTTCTAAGTAAGTTTCTCACCTTCAGCTTATGTGGCCGATTGCGTGGCGCAGTGAGAGGCGTTGGATGAATGGAAGAAACCTTGACTTGGAAATGCATCCGACGATGTTAACACCTTCTCCAAATCAAAATTTTCAACTTTGTGAATAGTAACCCGCAGCTCCATGAACATGAGTTTTTTGCTACTTTGAAGCACCATAACTCCATCAATAATTATCCGTTTCGCACAAAATTTTGGTCAAACTTGAAGGAAAAAAATCAAGGAATCCAAATATGGTCTTAGATTTTCTTGAAACTCTCTCTAACTCCCAAAACGTGGCACCTCAAGAAAAACTCAAGAACCAAAAATTGTCATAAAACCCATCTTTTTTGTACTAGAATCCATGTAGGAGATGAGAGCAATGTAATGCAACAACAATAATGCAAGAAAGACTCATAAATCATGAGTTATGTCGAATTCTTTATACCTCCGAAAAATGGCTTATGGAGCTTCACTCGATCACCAATTCTTTGAGAAAATGATGTGGACACGTCCTATAATTGATGAGGAAGGTGTTTGGATGGAAAGAAAGGAATGAATTGATGGAAAACAAAAAATCAATTTTTCACTTGGAGCTCACTTTAATGGAGTTGTGTAGCTTGGTTCATGCATCAATTATGGCCAAAAAAGTGTTGAATCAATTGTAAGAATGATAAGGAATGTATTTGCAATGGTGGAATGAACCAAAAGTGGGAGAAAAATGGAATTGAAAATTTGAGTTTTCAAGTGTAGAAAAATGTGGGAAAAATGGAAAAATGGTGAAGAGAAAAATGAAGATTCAATATGATTTGCAAATGGAGAAAATGGATTCAACATCAACTATCACCAACCTTTACTCTTAATGATCTCAATCCAATATATAGGAGAGCATGGAAAGATCTAGAGTCTTCTAGATCAATCTAGGATGATTCTAGAAACTTCATGAATTTCTCATGTTATGACATAATCCCCATCTCATGATATCTCCCTTCAATCTAACTTGCAGCCCCTTAAACACTTTTGAAAATCTCATGACATGAGTTATTGAAGAGTGTATGATGCTTACCAAGCTAATCCCTTGCCTTGTGTTAAGTTTCACATGAATACCTTATTATGCAAGTAATGGATTTACAAAGCAACCTCATTTTTAAAGCCCTATCTCAAGATTGTGGCTGAACCAAAGTCTTTAAAATGTTGCTTAGACTCAATTTGATATATTACATGACCCATTTTGGATTTATAGATTGCCCAAACCAATTTTCCATTTGAACTTTTTCAACTTATGTCCATTTTTAAGTCATTTTTTTTACCAACTTTTATCAATCTGAGTTCTATGCATTTCCAAACTTCCATGACCTCTTTTTTAGAATTAAAATGCCATTTTTAGCAACTTTGATGTTGTGAAGTTTTTCATTTGAAGCTTCCTTGTATGAGTTTTAGGCATAGGCTAAGAATGACCTATAATTCCACTTTCCCAAAATACCCTTGACTTGCACAAACTATAACTTGAGCTTCACATATCAGATGAAGGCATACCATACCTTTTTGGAAAGGGAAGATCATGAGGAACAACCCAAGAATTCATTTGAAAACTCCTTGAAGGTCAAAAGTTGCTTGGAAGACAGACAACTTTCACAGACAAATTTTAGTGCCCTCAGATGACCTGAGTAGTCTTGAATATGAATGAAACCCCTTGAATATGCCTCTTGAAACAAGAATAACACTTGATCCCCT
The DNA here is from genome assembly GCA_963859935.3 of Lathyrus sativus. NCBI lineage: Eukaryota > Viridiplantae > Streptophyta > Magnoliopsida > Fabales > Fabaceae > Lathyrus > Lathyrus sativus. The sequence continues at coordinate 55,196,838 of OZ012735.1, read as the reverse complement.
GATTAAGATTAGCTTGCTTATGCTATGCTATGCAGATGAATACACTATGTACATGATGCCAATGCAAATGACTATGAAATTGAAACATAAACCTGGTTAGAAAAGGTTGGGCAAATTTTGGGGTGCAACAGCTGCCCCTATTCAAGCGGCTTGGACCCGACTGGATGAAGAGTGCGCAGCCTTCAGACATTCGAGGTACGAGACGGTTGAATACGAAAGAACCCGGAAATTTGCCATCCGCAAAATAAATTGCGTATACGACTACTGCTTGGGGAAAATATCATTCAAAAAACCGAATCCGGTTGTCACGACAACAACTGATCAATTATCTGATAAGAACTGACTTGATTTCGTCCTCAACCACCTGCGTGACGCCACAGGCCTTGAATCCACAATTAATTCCAAATTTTGCTACAATAAGCATGCATCGAGCCAAAGGACCATGTCGAAAACACAAAAGTCTTGACCTTCGTTTGTAGAGAAACAAACAAAATGCTACGTAAAGCGCGAATCAGGCATCCGGTGACTTGAACAAGTTACTCTGTGGGATACATCTCCGACGACACAGATACTTGAACAAATAATTCCGCAGGGAGCCACTCCGTTAGCACGGGTAATGATTCTGCCAACACCGATAATAATTCCTTTGACAAAAGGTAACAACTCCATCGACCAGGATAACAAACTGCCTCAAACAAGGCATAATAACTCCTCAAACCAGGGTGTAACTCCATCACCCAGGGTGACAACTCCCTCAACCAGGGTAATAACTCCTTCAACCAGGGTATAACTCCTTCAACCAGGGTAATAACTCCTTCAACCAGGGCAACAACTCCCTCAACCAGGGCATAACTCCTTCAACCAGGGTAATAACTCCTTCAACCAGGGTATAACTCCTTCAACCAGGGTAATAACTCCTTTAACCAGGGCAACAACTCCCTCAACCAGGGTATAACTCCTTCAACCAGGGTAATAACTCCTTCAACCGGCGTATAACTCCTTCAACCAGGGTAATGGCTCCTTCAACCGGGGTAATGACTCCTTCAGCCGGGGTATAACTCCTTCAACCAGGGTAATAACTCCTTCAACCAGGGTATAACTCCTTCAACCAGGGTATAACTCCTTCAACGGGGTAATAACTCCTTCAACCGGGGTATAACTCCTTCAACCAGGGTAATAACTCCTTCAACCAGGGTAATTCTGACGACAGCCGTCAAACACCTACTTCGACGGCAGGTAGTAATTTCAAGATTTTCAATACTGACGTGACAACAGTCTGAAGAAAACTTCGCTGGGGAAGAAGAGAAGCTTAACCAAGCAACTCTGATGGGGAAGAAAACTCTACTGGGGAAATCACGGCGATAACTCCAAAAAATTTGAACTATGAAATCTTGTAATGCCGACATAACAGCGACCTGAGAAGGACTCAGCTGGGGAAAAGAGAAACTCAACCAAGCAACTCTGCTAGGGGTCCACATGATAGGATGAACACGATCACTGCTCGCCTTGCGCCCTAAATCCGACTATCCGAACATCTTCCTGAATCATAATCTCAATTATCTGCAGGGGAAAACAAACATCTGAAACCAACGAGGTAACCAACCTGGTTTATGTTTCTGAATACGTATGTTCGATAATGACGTAATGTTTCCATATAGCATGGAAATGCTACGTATTTTGAAACTAAAATGCAAGTATGATACAAATATGATGATGCATGCAATATGCTAATACAGGCTCGGGCTGCTGGAGAAAGTCGGGTACAGAAAACCATTTCAGCAAAATAAATGCTGAAGACGAAGCCAACTCCGCTGGGGATAAACCAGATATCACAGAATTATTCCAGCAAAATAAATGCTGGAAGAGTAGCATCAACTCCGTTGGGGAATTTGGGAACTTAACCAAACACCTCGTTGAAGTAACACCCTGCTGGGGAATAGCAGATGTGCCAAGTATGATTGGACTTCTCTGGGGATAACAGACGGAGTCTTCCTGCGTACTGATGACGATTGGATTTGGAAACTGATGTGCCAACACGGATGGGCCTCAAAGTGATCGCCAACATGGATTTGGGTGAAGAATCGGAAGGCCGTAACATGACTTCCCGACATTCGTCTCACACTTTAAGATTGACTGAATCTGCTCGAATAGCTCTGAGTAGCTCTGATGATACAGAGAAGAACAATCCCTTTGCTTCTGACATGCCCCAGCCTGCGGGACCTCTGTGGGGATAGTCCTCAAAAGGGAATCTGAACATTTGTACCCCGTTGGTCTGATATGAACTGCCCCAGCATTCTGAACTTCAGAGAAATACTTCACACCAAATGCCCCTCGAGTAAAGAATAACTTCTGCGCTCTTAAGATGGCCTGCCCCTGATTAGCTGATCCAGAGCAGTACCTCCAACTACGAGAGATTTACCGAATCTCGACCTGATTGCCCCAGAGTAACTGACTTTGAATGGCTGACCTGACTGGGGAGCACCTAATGGCTTGCCCCGGCTTGCGGAGCATTCGGGCGCTCTGCATTCTATCCTGACCATACTTTCCACTGTAGGAAACTTTTCTGCTGTCAAGCGCTTACTCGCAAGTAAAACAAGTTGTTCTGCGTAAAAGACATATTAATGCAACACATATGATAGTTTTGACATCCAATCTGTTCACTGGGAGAAGGGAAAAACAGTTTATAGCATATAATGCGCAAAACATTTATCAACATCAGTACCAACATGGTAAGAGGAACCCTTTCAGGAGTCAGAATCGACGCGACCTCTACCGAAGTATGCTTTCGAAACAACCTGCTTCAATTAGGACTTTTGAAGGTTATAACGTGGTCAGGTTCACGGTTTTGAAGGAAAGGATAAAGGCTCAAAGTTTATTTTAACCCACCCATTCTCCTTGATGTTCTCCGATCCTATGTTCAGCTAATTCGACCTTAGCACTCACCTCTCGGAGGCTGAAAGATAGGAGTGATAGTTCGAGAAATTATGATTGTTGGGAGTGACAGCCACTCACCTTTCGTCTTTGACACTTGAGGTCACACGACTCGTATTTCATTTGAGGATTTTTCCATCCTTTCATCTTTTTTCTTTTCATATCCCTAACTTTTGCCTGGACTGACTCTTTTTGAGTTTCTTTTGATTTTTTAAGTCCAGCGGGATGCCCTCATTTTTGCCTAAGTCATTTGTCTTGAAGTTTTGACTTAGCGGGCTTTTGATTCTCTTTGCTTTCTTTTTTTTCCGAACAAGTCGTGTGACACTGGTTGTCTGACTCATTGGAGAATGATGTGACTGTCTCACTCTTGATTTAACCATTGCGGCTTTTTAGGCACGACCTCTAGAGGTGTGACTGATCCTCGAACGGACACTCCTTTTGCAACTTGAACTCTCGGTCAAATTAGCTAACACCTACCCTGCCCCAGGTTAAGATTGAGGGTTTTTCATTCACAGAAAGAAACTCCTACTACAAGGCTCAAAGGGGTTGACAAGGGATTATCTTCCTTATATCTCCGGTGTTTAGGGATTTGAAACAATGCATGTACATCATCAACAGGTTTTATTTCAAAAGCATACAATCAGAAGCTTGCATGTCGTTCATTTTCGTCATCCTCCGCAGATCCTTCTTAACCAAGCATTGGACATTTGCAAAAACAATTAGTGAACACGAATGGATTTAATCAAAACATGCATATTTATTTCATTATTATCAATTGAATGGAAACAACAAGTTTTACAAACAAGATTGCATTTTAAACAGGAAAGAAACTACAAACATAAAGAAATGACAAGATAAAACAAAGAAAAATGCCAGCTTCCGAGAACCGGGCTTTCACATCTGTCCTGCTGCTGAACCAGCTATCTTCACAATCAGTTATTAGAGGCAGCCTGCCACTGTTCTGATCTACTTTTACCGGCCCACCCGAACTATAGAACTCCTCATTGTCCACCATACTCCAGCCTATTCATGGTTTGGCATTGGTTGTTGTGTAATATTGGGCCCTTCCGTACCAAAATTAATAGCAGTGCTATCAAGCAAATCTTGCACTTTATGCTTGAAAGCGTGGCAGTTTTCGATATTATGGCCGGGTGCCCCAGAGTGGAATTCACAATGCTCATTAGCGTTATAACTGGGTGGGGGGACCCCTGTCGGAGGAGCCATCGTTCTTTTCTCGACCAACTGTAACCGTAACAAATTCTGAAGAAGCTCAGCGTACGATACTGGCGGCGGATCAAATACCCTTTTCGGCTTCCTGTTCTGAATTCTTCGCTGAGCCGGATGTTGTTGATGTTGCGCGGGGATTGTCACACTTGCAACTTGTTGCGGTTGGTATTGCCTCCATCCCCTATTTCTTCCCCGAGAGCTACATACCGAATTGGCATCTTCCTGTTTTCTACCCCCGAAAGCTTTCTTATTGCTTCCAGCTGAAGCAGACTCTCCCGCTTGAATCTTACCGATTTTTATCCCGTTTCCTATACGCTCCCCCATCAGGATCAACTCGGAGAAGGTACTCATTGAGAAGTTGAGCAGTCGGTTATAGTATATTCCTGAGAATGTCCCTACGAACAAGTCCATCATTTCACGCTCCACCATAGGAGGTTGTACTCTGGCAGCCAAATCACGCCATCTCTGGGCGTATTCTTTGAAGCTTTCACTGGGCTTCTGAGAGAGGCTTTGCAGCTGAACCCGGTTAGGGGCGAGATCGCTGTTGTATTGGTAATGCTTCACGAAAGCTTCCGCTAGCTCTTTCCAGCTTTTTATCTGTGTTGGCTCTAGGCTCATATACCATTCCAGCGACGGCCCTGACAAGCTGTCCTGGAAGAAATGCATGAGCATCTTTTCGTCGTCTGAATACGCGGACATCCTCCTGTAAAATGAACGAACATGTACCCTCGGGCACGTGTCCCCTTTATATTTATCAAAAGATGGCGCTTTGAATTTCAGAGGTACCCTCAGCCCTGGTACCAATCCCATATTGGACATATCCAGCCCAAGAGCATTCTGGCTGGCCAAACCATTTACCTTCTCTTCCAGCAATCTCATCCGATGGTTGTCATCCCTAGCCCTTTCATATCCCTCGTTCTGACCAGAGAACACATCCTCCTGACGATCCTCCCAGCGAGGTACTGCATCGTATCCAACATAATCTGCATCACGACCCGGACCCGTTTGGAAGTACCTGGGGTCATACCTCAGATTGCCCATCTCTTGAGTGTTGTATGCACCAGTTCCGTATCCAAGATTACCATAACCATAGCCACCAAACCCAGCCTTGGCGCCAGCAGTGCTGCCATACCCCATGTTCACACTATTGAAGCCCTGGTTACCATTGATACCATTCATTCCGACATTCTCAACGCCCCTATTGAAACCCTGGTTGACATTACCCACAAATACCCCAGCAGTGTCTGCATTGGCATTCATATTACCGGCGTTCCCACCTCCACCTACAGGACCAGTTTCTCCAACATTCAAACCGTTTACGGGAATAACATCAGCACTTTGACGATTCTCAACTCAGGGAGAAGCAGCAATATTTTCACCATGCGGTGTCCCGTTGTTTTCAGCCCGTGCGACTATCGGTTGAACCAGATTCTGCAGCTGCTCTTGTCCTTTGGCGATGGTCTCCATGGTTTGCATGAGCAGGGCCATCCTGTCACGCATCTCTTGCATTTCACTCTGCACGTTGTCCATGATCTTCTTGTGATTAGTTCTGGTAGAGTAACGATGGATTCGTTGATCTGCAATCCTGAAAGTACCTGTAATGGATGCAGGAGATAAGATACACGGATCACAAACCTGTAATGCAAATATGAGTATGTATGCAAAATGCAATATGTGCCTGTGCATTGGGGAATATTACTCCCCCCATTCTAGTGCTAATACATTTGATACAGGGTAGCGCCGTGACAGTGCGGTGACAAAAGTTGCAAGAAGTTGAAATTCAATCACAAAAGAGAAAACAACTCATATATTGAACAGGCCTTCAAAGGCAAAAGTATAACTCTTCTTGAAGCTAGCCCTAACATCATCATCCGCAAGGGCAATCAAACTCAATAAAGAGTTCACATCCGGAGTGGGCAACTTATACGCAACTGTCTTCCGCACACTACCCATATCAACAATCAGAAATCCGGAGCACTAGAACAGGGACGTATGTAATGCACCTGCAGCACAGACACACGTTAATGAAATGCAATGATAAATGGGTATGCAAACAATGCAATGCAAACAGCTGCAACAGGGGATCAAGTGCCCTGAATAAGAAGCCCAAGTCACACCAAGAACAGGTCTCAGACAGACCCTCCAATACTCATCAAACCCTGGTCTCAGACAGACCTCACAAAGACCTCCAGCCTGGTCTCGGATAGACCCAATAATATAACCCACACTTGGTCTCTGACAGACCTAGTAACAGTCCACAAAATATCCACAATCCTGTATCTCATGAGAAATGAACCGGTAGTCTGAAGGTCAAGTTACCTGCATGCCCCAAGTCCCTCTCACAGGTAGATGTCCCTATAACTGGCACAAGGTACGGCATCCTATGCGGTCGTTGGCGTCACAGACTTTCAGGGTTGATGATACGATTCCCAGAAGGAGTGGCATCATCAAATCCTGAAGAGGCCTCACTTAGCCAACTTCCAAATGATCGGTCCCCGGAGTCGACAATCCAACTAACCAACAGCCCACTGCACCCAAAGGGTGAAACAGGAAGTCAACCAGAAGGACCTCGTCCGAGGGTAGATTTCGCGGGAAGCTAGTACATGCAAAGCATGCACACCCCCACTAATCTCTACTCTAATTCTAGGTGCCCTCAAGCCCAGGTCCGGCTTATCTCTCAATCATAGAACCCCCATCAAACCCACAATACAACAATAATAATGATAATAAAATGCTGAAATGTAAATACAGAAATGTAAATCCATACAAAGCCCACGACGGGAAAACAAGCGCTAGGATTGACTCGCGTAGGGAACCGTTGGAGTCCCCAGCAGAGTCGCCAGCTGTCGCTACTGCGAAAATCGGCGCCGACAATACAGAAGAGTCGCCACCGTGCGTTATTTATCCCAAAGGAGGGAAAGGAAACGCTCGAAGTAAACCTAACGCAAAGACGGGAAAAGGTATGGTCATTGCAACCAAAACCTGGATTCGGGAGTCGGTTACGCAAGGGGAAGGTATTAGCACCCCTCACGTCCATCGTACTCGATGGGATCCACGCTTGTTTGTTTGTACGGATTACACTTCTATCTAAACTAAAGGATGAGGTCTGAAAAGAAAAGAAAACATGACTCGGCAAAGCATCGCACTTTATGCCTACGTATTCCCGTCTGGAACGAGAAATCAGAGTCAACGTAGTTCGCCTAACTACGGGGGAGGATGGGTGAAGGTTGCTCGCTAGGATATCGCATCCTATGCCTACGTACTTCCACACAGCATGGAAGATCAGAGCAAACGTAGTTCGGGCTACGCACGACACAAGCTGTTCAAATGTCTTTTATGAAAAATATCACCTTAAACAAGGGTTTTCTTATTTCAAAAAGGTTGATGTTTGTTCAAATCTTTTGACGGAAGAAATGAATTGATTTCTGTTATAACCTTTATTAATGTTTTTCTGTTGTTTTGAAGAAAGAAAGAAGAGATGACACTCTAAAATCCTAGGGTTAAAAAGGGAATAAAATCCACCCTAATGCTATCATACATGGATTAGCTCCTAATGTCTATCACATCCTCCCTTGAACAAGGAAGAATGGAAGTCCTACGGGAAAGGAAAACGAAAGGAAAAAACGAAAATACAAGTAATAACCGCATACAAGTGAACATGAATATAGCAATGGTAAATGCAATGCAAAGGAGGGAGGACGGTCCGTCTCAACCTCAAGCCCATTCATGGATGGAATAAGAAAATATCAAGCGATCATATGCAAAGAATCTAGTGAAAACTCCGAATGAAACGCGTAATCCACTATTTGGAATCGCAACGTGCTATCATGCAAACAAGTCAATAATTGGGCAAGCTACACATACAAATAACATCCACCTAAGGGTCTTCCAATACCTCTAACCTATCTACAATAAGAAATATAAGCCACGACGTTCATCACGCAAACACAAAGCGGCCGTTGGAGCCTTAACAAAAATAAAGTCCGTTCGGAAGTCCAAATTACAAGTTCGAATACAAAACATAAGAAAAATAGCAAAAGGTGCTAAAAAATTCAAATAAAAATCTCCAATGCCCTACATCAAGCCACAAACCAGGGGTGAGAGATACCATAAAAATATCCACAATGAAATGGTCAACCAAGATGAAAACAATGCAAGATATCTCATGTATACCAAAGGAAAGATTAAAGTGGAGCATGTTAAAGAAAGCATCCAAAACCAATTAAAATGGTACAATAAAATTCCCACAAAAATACATCACAATACCTCATCATGTTTAGAATACCCTTGCAAAAGCTTTGACGTTTAAACAATGTTTTGATAGGTCAAACAAAATTCACAAAATGACAGCACCAGCATTGCTAATTTTTTGACAACTAAAATATAAAAAAATCTAATAAAATGACGAAAAATGGATATAATATGGTTCCAATTCTGTAAAATTCCAGACATCTTGAGGATTACGCATAAAAAAATGGGGATCAAAAAGACTAATTTTCCTATTTTTATGGTATTTAGAAGTCAGCATATAAAACAGAAAAAATAAAAGAAACATGGCAATAGGAAAATAAAAGAAAATAACATGAATAAATAAAAGTGGCATGAGGCTTATGTGGCTGATTGCGTGGCGCAGTGAGAGGCGTTGGATGAATGGAAGAAACCTTGACTTGGAAATGCATCCGACGGTGTTAACACCTTCTTCTCCAAATCAAAATTTTCAACTTTGTGAATAGTAACCCGCAGCTCCATGAACATGAGTTTTTTGCTACTTTGAAGCACCATAACTCCATCAATAATTATCCGTTTCGCACAAAATTTTGGTCAAACTTGAAGGAAAAAAATCAAGGAATCCAAATATGGTCTTAGATTTTCTTGAAACTCTCTCTAACTCCCAAAACGTGGCACCTCAAGAAAAACTCAAGAACCAAAAATTGTCATAAAACCCATCTTTTTTGTATTAGAATCCATGTAGGAGATGAGAGCAATGTAATGCAACAACAATAATGCAAGAAAGACTCATAAATCATGAGTTATGTCGAATTCTTTATACCTCCGAAAAATGGCTTATGGAGCTTCACTCGATCACCAATTCTTTGAGAAAATGATGTGGACACGTCCTATAATTGATGAGGAAGGTGTTTGGATGGAAAGAAAGGAATGAATTGATGGAAAACAAAAAATCAATTTTTCACTTGGAGCTCACTTTAATAGAGTTGTGTAGCTTGGTTCATGCATCAATTATGGCCAAAAAAGTGTTGAATCAATTGTAAGAATGATAAGGAATGTATTTGCAATGGTGGAATGAACCAAAAGTGGGAGAAAAATGGAATTGAAAATTTGAGTTTTCAAGTGTAGAAAAATGTGGGAAAAATGGAAAAATGGTGAAGAGAAAAATGAAGATTCAATATGATTTGCAAATGGAGAAAATGGATTCAACATCAACTATCACCAACCTTTACTCTTAATGATCTCAATCCAATATATAGGAGAGCATGGAAAGATCTAGAGTCTTCTAGATCAATCTAGGATGATTCTAGAAACTTCATGAATTTCTCATGTTATGACATAATCCCCATCTCATGATATCTCCCTTCAATCTAACTTGCAGCCCCTTAAACACTTTTGAAAATCTCATGACATGAGTTATTGAAGAGTGTATGATGCTTACCAAGCTAATCCCTTGCCTTGTGTTAAGTTTCACATGAATACCTTATTATGCAAATAATGGATTTACAAAGCAACCTCATTTTTAAAGCCCTATCTCAAGATTGTGGCTGAACCAAAGTCTTTAAAATGTTGCTTAGACTCAATTTGATATATTACATGACCCATTTTGGATTTATAGATTGCCCAAACCAATTTTCCATTTGAACTTTTTCAACTTATGTCCATTTTTAAGTCATTTTTTACCAACTTTTATCAATCTGAGTTCTATGCATTTCCAAACTTCCATGACCTCTTTTTTAGACTTAAAATGCCATTTTGAGCAACTTTGATGTTGTGAAGTTTTTCATTTGAAGCTTCCTTGTATGAGTTTTAGGCATAGGCTAAGAATGACCTATAATTCCACTTTCCCAAAATACCCCTGACTTGCACAAACTATAACTTGAGCTTCACATATCAGATGAAGACATACCATACCTTTTTGGAAAGGGAAGATCATGAGGAACAACCCAAGAATTCATTTGAAAACTCCTTGAAGGTCAAAAGTTGCTTGGAAGACAGACAACTTTCACAGACAAATTTTAGTGTCCTCAGATGACCTGAGTAGTCTTGAATATGAATGAAACCCCTTGAATATGCCTCTTGAAACAAGAATAAAACTTGATCCCCTGATTAAGATTAGCTTGCTTATGCTATGCTATGCAGATGAATACACTATGTACATGATGCCAATGCAAATGACTATGCAATTGAAACATAAACCTAGGTTAGAAAAGGTTGGGCAAATTTTGGGGTGCAACAATACAAAACCCCAGACGGGAAAACAATCGCTAGAATTGACTCGCATAGGGAACCATTGGAGTCCCCAGCAGAGTCGCCAATTGTCGCTGCTGCGAAAATCAAGTGTCGGCACAACAGAAGAGTCGCCACCTTTAGTTATTTATCCCTCAGAACGGGAAAGGAAACGAAAAGGAGAAACCTCGCGAAAACGGGACAAGACCGGTCATCGCAACCAAATCTCTGGATTTGGGAGTCGGTTACGCAAGGGGAAGGTATTAGCACCCCTCACGTCCATCGTACTCGATGGGATCCACGCTTGTTTGTTATCTGGACGGTTGATTATTCTACCTACCTATCAAGGCTGGCAAAAAAAGGAAATGACTCGGCAAAGCACCGCGCTCTATGCCTACGTATTCTCGTCAGAGAAATCAGAGTCAACGTAGTTCGGCTAACTACGGGTAGAAGGAAGGTTGCTCTCCAAGATATCGCATCTTGTGCCTACGTATTCTCATCAGGGAAAGTCGGAGCTAACATAGTTCGGGATAAAACAGAATACAGGTAGTTCAATCATTTTTTACCCGAGTAGGGTTAAACAATAGTTCCAGCAGTTAGGGACGAAGCCTATTTGCGGTAGAACTGAAGCTTAACGAAACTCTTTTCTTCAGAAAAGTTCTCTTAATTAACAGACCCCGAAGGGAAAATGGTTTGAAAGTTTATTTTCAGTCTTTTACGCAAGAAGTGTTTTTTAGGATGTTTGCAATTTCAATCGCACTAGAGACTATGACCTAGGAGTGAATGCGTCACATGTCACCCAAAGGGTACCATACTAAACATCCCGACTATTGGAAAGAAACTCTCCAACAGCCATTTCCTAGATAGCTTAAGGCTCGTAGCGTACGAAAGTAATTAATCATAATTACTGTATCTTAAGCTGTTTGTAGAGAAGAGAACGCAACTAAGGGGACTATCAAGATTCCTAGTTGTTATCATGCATATGATTCATCCTATGGTTGTGTTTTGAAACTGGGAACTCCTAGAAGTTGTCATGCAAAGGCTTCAACCTACAATCTAATCATCACTTCCTCATCAGAGGAAGTGAGAGCCCTAGGGGAACCATGTCAATGGTAAGCAAACAGTAAACATTAAATAAAATAGTAAAATGCATGCTATGCAACAGTACAAGCGAGGCAAGGGAAACCTGCTCTACCTCGAACCTAATCAAACAACAGGCAAGGGATACCCACTCAACCTCGAACCTACAGACAAGCAGCAAACAAAAGCAGACAAAAATAACAAAAATAGCAAACTCCTGACAGCATCAAGAGTCTACTACAGCAAAACAGACAGCAAACTCCAAATCATCTTCATGATAGAGTTCACCTCAAACACAAGTGTCAACTTGCTCTTCAAGCTCAGCTCCTCTTCAAATGCAAGTCTCAACTTGCTCTTCAAAGCTCCATCTTCAAACATCAATTTGATCTTCTTCACCAAACACAAGTATCAACTTGTTCTTCATGCAATCTCAAGCTCCAGCTTCACTGGCAATCTTCAAGCAATCTTCTAAACAAAGAACTTCATCCTCAAACAAGCTTCACTTTCAGGCTCTCATCTTCAATGACAATCTTTCTCTATCTTCAAAGTCAAGTGGCAACTTGGTCTTCTTCAAGCTTCAGCTTCAAGCACAAGTATCAACTTGTTCTTCTTCAGGCCAAGGGGAAATCCATCCTCTAGCATCTTCAATTAACCTTCAAGTAAACGAACTCCATCCTCAAGCAAGCTTCAAGGCAAGGAAGAAGGATCTAACACCAAGATCAAGGCAAAATAGGGAGAAGCAAGGTAAAAACCAAAGGATTTCACCTAGGCACTCAACCACCTATCAAAGAAAGAGACCCTCAAAGGTTCTACCAACTTGTGAAGTGCCACACATCCTTCCAAAGGAGGGATGAGGCCTTCACAATGGGACCTTGTATCATAGGGAGGAATGGAAGCAATCAATACTTTCCATATTTCATGAAAGAATGAAATCTATTCTAGAACTCTCCTTAAAAACCCTAATTCTTATCACCTAAACTAAACCACCAAAAGGAGAGAAAGCTTCAAGCCCAAGCATCATCATGCACTCAACAACAGCATCTACTAGTCTTCAACATCATCCAAAAGAAAGGGAATCCAAAACTCATTCTAAGGGAACTATTGAAATCAAACTAATTAAGTTGTCAAGTTAGGATCACCTAAAACCTAGTCTTAAAGTTAATACTAACTAAAATACTAAAACCAATTATAAAACCCTAAAAAAATATCTATAGGAACCTAAATCAATCATGAATCTACCATAGTAAAACCAGAGATCAAATCCTCAAATAAGGCCTAGAAACAAATCTTAAACTACAAGGCACTAAAACTAAACCTTAAAAGAGGAACACCTAAAATTCTAGTCCTAAAACAACACCTAACTTCATCACAAAAATGTGAGAAAAATCCTATGGGAGCATGCATATCTAACCTAATCATAAGCCAAAACTTAAGCCAAAAAACAATACCAAATTCTCAAACAAAATTCACCAAACATAGGTACCAAATATTACAATTTTATTGTCAAATAAAATGTGCAAAAATCAAATAAAATGAAAATGCATGATAATCCTAATCTTTTTGCTCCTAAAATTCCTAAATTCATTCATGAATCAGGGGAAAAAATCTCAGGATTTATTGACTTATTTTCCTATTTTTTATGGATTAAAACCAAACTAGTATGAAATGCACAAAATAAAGAAAAAGAATAGGAAATAAAATAAACAGGCGTGTCCAATAGAAATTCCAATCAGTTCAATGTGTGGGTTGGGCCAGAAAGGGAGTGTGATTAGCAAATCAGTGCTAAGCCCAGACAAACTTCATTAATCAAAACGCAGCGCTTTGGATGTAGATAGGTGGCACAGTTTCTAATCACACGATGGGTCGACTAGTCCAAGAATCCAAGCGTTCACATGATGCCAGCTCAATTAATGAGGGCGACGTCGTTTTGGCCTCAGTCAAAGTCAGAAAATTAAATTGAATCGTGGCCGTGGATTGAGGTTACCAAGTCAAGCTTCTAACATGATCCAACGCCTATCATGCATCTTCTCCGTTTAAATTCTGATTTGGGGGGAAAGACCAGATGGTGGCCCAGACGGTGGCGCCACCGTCTTCTCCGGTAGGGCACTTCTCACAGGTCAACAAAAACTATCAAAACGTATATCAATCTCTCCAGAATCTTGTACTGATCACGAATGTCACCTTGAAATTCTCTAATTCCTTCTAAATAATAAAACCCGATAGCATTTTCAAATGACACACCAATCTTGAATCTCACCAAACCCTAAATTAATGGTACAGATGTGTTCATCACTTCACCCTGATCACTCTGCACTATTCAAATGCAATTAACTCTCCAAGAATCACCTAATCCAAGGCTCAACAGAAATCAAGCACCAACCTATTTTGTCTCTAATCCCTCATTTCTTGATCTATAATCCAACTACACATCATCCTGATCCTAACCACCTATGAAATGCTATCTAATACTACATAAATTATGCAAAATCGTGGAATTCAGCAACCCGTGTTTAAGCTCTCAACAGACGTAGTTCTTGCACTCTTCAGCCTCCAAGAAAGTGCAGATACACTCCACAATGCTTGATGAACACGATGGAATACTCAATTGGTCTTGATTTGCTCTTGAACTCTGAATTCGATTCTCACTTGCACCTCTGAAATTTCAACTTCACTCTCTGCTTTCAGCTTCAATCTCTTCCATAAAAACTCTGAATGAGTTCATAGACTTATATAGGATGCAAATGAATGATCTAGATCCTTCTCAAAGGTTCAGAATGAGAAATTTAATTTTCAATTTCTCTCCAAAATCTCATTGTTGCGGTGGAAATAGGATCACAAACTATTAATGAGTTTGAATCGCAATTCAATTCACAACCGCTCTTTGATTTATCCGAAGGAAAAGGTCAAAAGAGGGAAAACCTATTTTTGCATCGTAAACACAATGCGGGGAAAGATCTAGGGTTCGGGGGTTGATTAAATTTAGGGAAGGTATTAGCACCCTAAACTTCCGTAGTACTCTACGGGAACCTTTTGTTCAGATGTTCACTACTTGCTTTATTCATTTGCTTAAGGTATATGTACAAAAGGATTAAAAGTGAGAAAAAGAGACCTAAGGGGGTTAATTCTAAGTTTACTCGGCAAGACATTGCATCTTGTGCCTACGTATCCTTACGGGAGTGGAATCAGAGTAATCGTAGTTCCCCTCAAAAGGGAGGTTAGAGACTTCTTGACTGTGGTCAAGGTCTCAAGGGGAATAAACATGTCTTAAGGACACGCTTACGCGGAGTGTAGAAACTCCAAATCTCTACGTTGAATTGTTAAGTTGCAATTAGGGTTAAATTAGGGATCCCACGGCGGGAAACCCTAAAATGAGCGCGACGGCTCTTTGACCTAATGCTAGGGTAAAGGGGTAATTTTGCCTGCGGCGAGGCATTTGTGAAAATTTAGGGTTGAAAAGGTGTAAGGGTTGAAGGTGAGGACTATTGACACGGCGGTCAAACGGCTAGACCTAATTCCTTCGGAGGAGTGAGATTATTGGTAAAGACGCGATAAACATACAATGGCAGAACATAAAGTGCGGAAAGATAAATGCGACAATTGTCTCGCAAAATTACATCCCATAAGCAGTTACAAATATGATAATTGAATATTTAAACTGAAAATAAAATCAATTGAACTTAGTCAGCTGCAAAAAACCAAAACAAACCGAGACTGTTATTATACGGGGTTAGACAAAAAATTAGACGGGAATGTTAGGAATTTAAGTAGCAAATTATAATTTTAACGAAACAAGAAAAAAAAGTTAGAAATTTGGATCTTAAAAATGAGGATGTTAGCGAAAAATTAATAAACAATAAAAGTTGATACGCAATGAAGATGATGATAATATACAAGTGATAATGGAATATGAAATAGCAACGATGATGTTAGATTATGTACAAATATAAAAATAAATACAAAAATAAATAAATAAATATTAGTGAACAGGTTCATGGATAATCAAGAATACTGTTAGGAATGAAGGATGAAAATTGGAATTGACGATAATTAGAAGTTAAGTGATGAATGTTTTGAGACGATGAGAATTTAGGTAATTAGAAAAGAGTTAGAATAGAATTAGGTTTTTTTTGTGAGATTTGGAAAAGTTAGAGTTTTTAATGTGATTAAGAAAAAGAAAATAGATTAAAAGTTAGAATTAAAAGTTAGCAAAAAAATTAGAACTTCGAAATTTGGTTTTTAAAAAAAAGGTTAGAAAATAAAAATAAAAGTTTGAAAATAAAAGAGAAAAGGTTAGAATTTTAATAAAAAAAGAGTTAAAATGTTAGAATTTTAATTAAGAAAAAATGGTAGAAATTTTGAAAAAAAGATATAAAAAAGATTAGAAGTTAAAAAAAAGAAGAGTTAGTTACTTTTGATGAAGACTGTAAGAGTTTTTGATGCTTGTCGATCTCCTGTTTTGTTGCTCCTGAGGGTCCTTTTATACTTGATTTTCTTAAATCTTTTCCAAGCTCAGATTTGATTTGAATATCTCAATCTTTTTCAATCTCTGATTTGATTTGAATGAATTTTTATGATGATTTCAGATTTGATTCAATGATGGTGATGTTGATATTTAGATCTGATTTTCTTATGATGATGATATGATCTGATTGATTTGATTTTGCTCCATCTGGAATTCATTGGGATTGGATTTGATTAAAAAAGTGTTGGATTTAAATTTAAAAAGTTAGCAAAGAAAATAAGAGTTTCAAGTTAAATAAAAATTAGAATTTTAAGTTTTAAAAAAATGAGTTAGAATTTTAAAATAAAAAACATTTGAATGTTGATTTTAAAAAATGTTAGAATTATTTTAAAAACTGTTAGAATTTAATTTTAAAAGGAATTTAGATCTTAATTTTAAAAAAAAGGATAGATTTAATTTATAAAAAAAAAAAGGTTAGATTTAATTTTTTAAAATAGTTAGAAAAAAGATTTAATTTTAAAAAGAAGTTAGAGAAAAAAAAAAGATTTAATTTTAAAAGGAAGTTAGAAAAAAAAGATTTAATTTTTTTAAAAAAGTTAGAAAAAAAGATTTAACTTTATAAAAGTTAGAAAAAAGATTTAGCTTTAAAAAAGTTAGAAAAAAAGATTTAGCTTTAAAAAAGATAGAAAAAGATTTAACTTTAAAAAAGATAGAAAAAGATTTAACTTTAAAGAGAAGTTAGAAAAAAGATTTAAAAAAAGTTAGAAAAAAAGTTTTAATTTTAAAAAGAAGTTAGATTTTTATTTTAAAAAAGGTATTAGAATTTGATTAAAAAATGTGTTAGAAATTAATTTAAAAAAGGTTATAAAAAAATTTACTCTTAAAGAAAAGAAAAGAAAAATTAAATTTTAATCTAAATCCTAAAAGTTAGTAAGAAGAGCTTAAAATGATTTAAATAAATAAACTAAATAGAAAAAAAAAGTTAATAAAAAACATTAGTAAAGTTATAAAAAAAATTTAATTAAATTATTATTAGTTAAAAAAACAAAAAAAAAAGGTTAATTTATTAAGTTAATCAGAATTTAAAAAAAAAAAAAAAAGAAAGGGTAAAATTTGGGGTATTACAGTTGCCCCTATTTAAATAGCTACACCGGATGATTTGAGTGGCGGAGACTCGAGGAATCATGGTGGAGGGATTTAAATATAGATAACCGAAAATTTTGCCCTTATATGTGGCGATATGTAATGCTATGGACAAAACAAGAACAGACTAATGCAGACAATGCCATGAATATGATATGATGCGTATGTTGAAATGATGAATGCGAAAATGCTGACGAATACGACGACACAGGGACAGACGCTACGAGAAGAACACACTGGGGAAAACGACGCGCTGGGACACAGCACAACACCGGGGAATTCTAAAAATGATGGTCAACTGGTGCAAACACGACCAATTGTCTTTTTTAGAAAACGAGATTCTCAACTGGAGATGGTACCTATGAGACGGCCTCCACTGGGGAATCTAAAAATAAAACTGGATCACGTACGATTGCAAGATCGATTACAGAATGCTGGAGCATTGAGCAAAGAATAACATCCACGCTTCTGTAAACTATCTCTCGTGACAGGATCAAACGGACTTTTCGGGAATCCGTAAATATACAGGGTAAAGACCGGCTGTATGCCAAAATAAATGGACTTTGAGTGGTTAGAACAAGATCCTAAATGGAGATGGCACCTATGAGACGGCCTCCACTTGGGAATGTTTAATAATAACAGGATCTACACGGCTTGCAAGATCGATTACAGAACGCTGGAGCATTGAGCAAAGAATAACATCCAAACTTCTATAAACTATCCTTCGTGATGGGATCGAATGCCAAAATAAATGGGCTTTGATGGGAAATGCCCTGATAAGCTTCTCGAGGGAGAGCTGTCACTTATCGTTGGAAGGGACTTATGTGCCAAAATGGATAAGCACTCCAATAAAGAGGCTACTGCTTATCTGATGAATAAATCTTCTCGCATTTAAGGTCGGCGCCTGGAATACGATTCTGATTCTTCTCTTACTGAAGGATAAATAAACTTCTTCATGCTTCAAGATCGTGCTCTCCTGAACATGAAAAGGGTAAACTTAACTTCCTCATACTTCAGAATCGTGCTCTCCTGAATATGATTCGGCTCTTTCGGGTAAATGAAATTCTTCATACTTCAGAATCGTGCTCTCCTGAATATGAAAAGGGCTAACTGAACTTCCTCATACTTCAGAATCGTGCTCTCCTGAATATGATTCCGCTCTTTCTTGTAAATGAAATTCTTCATACTTCAGAATCGTGCTCTCCTGAATATGAAAAGGGCTAACTGAACTTCCTCATACTTCAGAATCGTGCTCTCCTGAATATGATTCCGCTCTTTCTTGTAAATGAAATTCTTCATACTTCAGAATCGTGCTCTCCTGAATATGATTTGGTTCAAAACCTCCCTATACTTCAAGATGACAGGTAAATGGAAGCCCAACTGCTCCATGGAGATGGCCATTTGCTGCGAGTCATAACGAAGATAGGATCGGTTTCTTAGGTGAGAAATGTTGTATACCGATGTTGTAAGATGTAAAGTGTTGTACCGATGTTGTAAGATGTAAAGTGTTGTACCGATGTTGTAACATGTAGGATTGTAAAGTGTTGTACTGATAGATTTTCCAGGCGTGAACTGGCGTGCATCTGTAAAGGATTAGTTGAAAGATAGTGCAAAATAAATGCACGTCCGGGTACAGTGATAAACTTCTCAAGCGAGATAGTCGCGTATCTGTCATGGTATGGTGAAAACCTTTAGATGGTGCAAAATAAATGCACGTCCGGTTGGGCTTGACTACCGACATGACTGAGATTCAATCTAGGATCGAGCTAGAAAGAAGACTGGTAATCAAGACTCCATCGAGGGAATGATCTCGGAGGGTAAATATCTTATCCTGATGAGGAAAGATAACTGAAGTAACCGTCATCCACGAGGATCGAGCTCTGTGGGGAAACTGGAAACAAGTAGGTATTTTATGCTTAAGGCTGACAATCTATTTGAAGAGAATGGACAAACCCCAGTTACTCGGCGGTAACAATCAATGATGGCGAGACACAATGAACCTGTGAATGCATATGTGAATGTATGTTAATGTCTATGTATGTAGTTAAATATGCAAGATGTTATGAAATGAGTATGTAATGAGTATGTGAAATGAATATATGACATAGGCATGTGATGCTTATGCCCCTGCGTATGCTGACGAAACTGACTAGAGACGGGACGAGAGATGAAATAAACATCTCGACGGAGATACCCTGCATTCTCTGCAACCAATACGTCAATCATGGGTGAGAAGGATCAATGGTAGAACCAAATCTAGTTTTAAAATTTTGAATTCTCTGGGGAGAAGGTAATCTGCTTGGGTGCATAGTATCATGTCTTCACATGGGGAGAAGAAAACCTGAGGGACACTTTCGAGTTACCCAAGAAAAAGTTGTCAGCTTATAGTCTCTCTGGGGACTGTGATGAGGCAATAGTTTAGGAGCCTGTTACAACACTGAGATTTACTGGGGAACGAAGGCCGCTGCGAGTAAAATCCATCGGGTGTATGAGGAAAAGTTGTGAAACCACATAGTTTTGATCTTGAAGGATCTTGTAGTAGTCTCCATTTGTTTCCTTTAAAAACATGGTGCCCCAGGATACTTGCGTTGCGAGGTAGGGTCATTTCAAGAGGATTTTATAGAGAACATGGAGTCTGGTTGCCCCACTGTTTTCAAACTCTTTGAGAGGTTTGTCAGGTCTCGACGTAACTGGCACAAATTAATCGTGTTACGACGAAATTTTTGAGAAATAGCTCCTTAAGAGCGTCAGACTCGCGTTGGTAAGTGAACTGGGAAATTGCCTGCCCCTGTTTAGCAGGATCTTCAAGTTCCACGGGTTATGTTCATATGTAGATCTCTAAGATATCAAGCAAAGTTGTCATGCCTGAAATGCCTATCCTGAGCTTGTCAATGTACACATATATTTGTCTTGAATTTTTGTTTTGAAAAAGATATCGCAATAACTTGTGACCGAAATCACTAGTCAGGATATAAGTTTTAATTATAATGCCAACATGAATTTTTCTGAGCATAGCTCGTAGGAGTCAGGAAACGTGATCTTGTCAAGTATGCTTTCAACCGAAGTCCTACTTCAATTAGGTCTTTTGAAGGTTGTATCGTGGCTCGTTTCACGGTTTAAGAAACAAAGGATAAAGGCTCAAAGTTATATTTGTACCCACCCATTCTTCGTGATGTTCTCCAATCCTAATTCAGTTAATCGGATACGAACGCTCATATCTCAAGCGGATTTGCTATGGTCGAGAACTTATCAAGGCTTTGGACATGGCAGTCACTCACCTATTTCTAATGGCGTTTCAATCACACAACTTTGTTCTTTATAAGGATTCTAAAAAAAACTACTGGTTTGTTGTTCTTATTCCCTAACTTTTGCCTGGACAACGTCTTTTGATCTGACTTTGGAATCCAGCGGGATGCCCCAGTTTTGCCTAAGTCTCCTTCATAGGTTTTGACTTAGCGGGCTCTTATTTTTTGAATATTCTTTTATGCACAAGTCGTGTAAATCTTTTGAAAGGCTCGTGACTGCCCCACTCCTTAGGTAACCGAGGGATAGTCATTGTATTGGACTTCTTAAGATGCTAAGGATAAATTCTCGAAGGTTTGCTTCCTCCTTTTTGAGAGTCTAAGCGCTCGATCGGTTTAACTGAAACCTACCCTGCCCCAGGTTAAGATGAGGGTTCTAAAAAAGAAAACTCCTACTTCAAGGCTCAAAGAGGTTAACGAGGGATTAACATCCTTATATCTCCAGTGTTTGGGATTTGAAACAATGCCTTACATCATCAGCGGGTTTCAATTGAAAGCATACGACAAGAAATCTGACGTTTTGGGTTCGTCATCCTCCTCCCAATTCTCTATCAGAACAAGAGATCGGGTAAAGTTGGCATTATAATTTATGAAAAATATGTTTTGAATGAGTGAAACGAATGGATTTATTCAAGACAAACATATGCGTTGCATTAATTAATCAAAGATAAACAAGTTCGTGCATGCTAAATATGCTTAATCAAAGAGAAATACATCTAAATAAACAAATGAACGGTCGGAAAAAAAATCCTTCTAAATGTTTATGAAATCTTGCATTCAAGAGTAACAGTTTTCTTTGGCGGAGCCTCAATGGAAAGGATGTCTGGTTCATGATCACTGTGAGCCGTCATGGCTTGCCCCAGTTATGCTGGTCACATCTCCAACAGTTTTCAGTCGTTGCTTCAAAATAACTTTCCAAGATTCTTTGTTGATCCCGGTCATATCATCTTGAGGGTTACTGAAATGAAGCGGGCTAGGCCTTTGAATAATTACTGGATTCGGCTGATTTGCCACAGGAGTAGCATGCTTTGCAGAATTCGAACTCGACAAGTGAGGGACCCCGAGAGGAGTCTCAATCTTCATCTGAGCATCGCTAAAAGACAACTTCTTCGTTTCTAGCAAATTTCTGACAACTTTCTTAAGAGCATAACAATTCTCTAGATCATGGCCGGGCGCACCCTCATGAAATAAACAATGAGCGGTAGCGTTGTAACTTGCAGGTAATGGATTAGGTGGAGGACCCAAAGCACGGGTGGTAATCAGACCTTGTTGTACCAAACGGGGGTATAACTCAGTGAAAGTCATCGGAATTGGAGGACAAGGCTTATACTGACTCTTACGGGGATAAGGAACCTGATCCTGTGATTGCTGGTGAACAGGAGCGTTGGGCACTCGTTGACTGTTGACAGGAACTTGCATAGGCGAATAACCGGAAGGTTGTTGATAAACTGGTGCCTGATATACCGGAGCTGACTGTACAGGCTGGCATGTAGGAAACTGCTGATCAAAAGGAGGTGCAACAGTAGCTACATAGGGTTGTTGAACATATAGAAACGGATAACCTTGAACATAACTCTGCTGATATTGTAAAGGTTGAGGAGTAGCCTTTTTGCGGTTCCTCGAACGTGTAGGTCCTTTACCATGGTCGGAGTTAGGAGTTTTGCACTTTGGAGGGGTAGCTCGTCGAACTGGTTGAGCACTGGGAGGCACCAAACCGGATTGAAGACCGTGAGGAGGTATATTCTCGACAATAACAGTTGGTTGAGGTTCCATAACGGTATTAGTCTTAGAAACAACAGTAGACTGAGCATCCACCTTCACACTAAGAGCTCGTAACATCTCCAAAATCTGTCCTACACTTCCTCGAAGATCTTCGAATTCATGGCTGACACGGTTGATCTCTTGATTTTGATCTTCCATTCTTTTGAAGGGTCGTGTTGATGCAGAGAACTCAGGGTGACAAAACTGGAGGGTGAGAGAACCGAGTATGAGAAATCGGGAGACACATGCAATGCAAAAGTATGATGCTAAAAATGTGAATGCAAATGAAGATTTTATGGAATTCAAACATTTACGAATGTCGTGGGGTACCAAGGAAATCTTTTTCTTGTTTTTTTTTCATTTTATTTTTATTTATTTATGGTATCTCGCGATATCCATAAATGATGTTTGAACTCCATGAAATACAATGCAATGAGATGCTTTATGGATGCAATGCATGAAAACACACAAAGTCCTAGGTTAAAGGAACGTGAGCGGAGTCAAGGTCTACCCATCCCAAAAGGAGTGTACTATAGGTTAGTTGTACTTGCAGAACAAGGTTCTAAAAAGTGCCCAAAGTCATCAGCCCATCTTTCGGATATTATCAACCTTCCGATTGACTCGGGGGTGAATAATATTCTCAAGAGAACCTCTTTTGAGTGTAGTATCGCGTAGCAACCATTGTAGGACTACTCCCACATAGTTCCCGCACTACGTCCTAAATAAGGCCAAGGTGGTGTTAAGGTACTACGGTCCTCAATATCACAGACTCCAATCGACCATGGAAAAAGTTTTCACGATTACTCGTTCAACCGAACCATTTTCGAAAAAAATCTCAACTGAGCGGTGATTCTCGAATCAGCTTGGTCGGGATTCAACTCCCTATAAGCCTCATCGAATATATCCCCATCCTATAATAATGTCACTAGTCCGGGCGTAGGACTTATCTCACAACACAAGGAACCATCCCAAAATCAGAGTACAATATATACATGTAAATGAATAGTAAAGCAAATAGTAATAAACATGAACAAATTAGGGGTAACCCTCAAAAGTTTAGATTCCCCAGTGAAGTCGCCATTTTCTGTTGCGGTGGAAATAGGATCACAAACTATTAATGAGTTTGAATCGCAATTCAATTCACAACCGCTCTTTGATTTATCCGAAGGAAAAGGTCAAAAGAGGGAAAACCTATTTTTGCATCGTAAACACAATGCGGGGAAAGATCTAGGGTTCGGGGGTTGATTAAATTTAGGGAAGGTATTAGCACCCTAAACTTCCGTAGTACTCTACGGGAACCTTTTGTTCAGATGTTCACTACTTGCTTTATTCATTTGCTTAAGGTATATGTACAAAAGGATTAAAAGTGAGAAAAAGAGACCTAAGGGGGTTAATTCTAAGTTTACTCGGCAAGACATCGCATCTTGTGCCTACGTATCCTTACGGGAGTGGAATCAGAGTAATCGTAGTTCCCCTCAAAAGGGAGGTTAGAGACTTCTTGACTGTGGTCAAGGTCTCAAGGGGAATAAACATGTCTTAAGGACACGCTTACGCGGAGTGTAGAAACTCCAAATCTCTACGTTGAATTGTTAAGTTGCAATTAGGGTTAAATTAGGGATCCCACGGCGGGAAACCCTAAAATGAGCGCGGCGGCTCTTTGACCTAATGCTAGGGTAAAGGGGTAATTTTGCCTGCGGCGAGGCATTTGTGAAAATTTAGGGTTGAAAAGGTGTAAGGGTTGAAGGTGAGGACTATTGACACGGCGGTCAAACGGCTAGACCTAATTCCTTCGGAGGAGTGAGATTATTGGTAAAGACGCGATAAACATACAATGGCAGAACATAAAGTGCAGAAAGATAAATGCGACAATTGTCTCGCAAAATTACATCCCATAAGCAGTTACAAATATGATAATTGAATATTTAAACTGAAAATAAAATCAATTGAACTTAGTCAGCTGCAAAAAACCAAAACAAACCGAGACTGTTATTATACGGGGTTAGACAAAAAATTAGACGGGAATGTTAGGAATTTAAGTAGCAAATTATAATTTTAACGAAACAAGAAAAAAAAGTTAGAAATTTGGATCTTAAAAATGAGGATGTTAGCGAAAAATTAATAAACAATAAAAGTTGATACGCAATGAAGATGATGATAATATACAAGTGATAATGGAATATGAAATAGCAACGATGATGTTAGATTATGTACAAATATAAAAATAAATACAAAAATAAATAAATAAATATTAGTGAACAGGTTCATGGATAATCAAGAATACTGTTAGGAATGAAGGATGAAAATTGGAATTGACGATAATTAGAAGTTAAGTGATGAATGTTTTGAGACGATGAGAATTTAGGTAATTAGAAAAGAGTTAGAATAGAATTAGGTTTTTTTTGTGAGATTTGGAAAAGTTAGAGTTTTTAATGTGATTAAGAAAAAGAAAATAGATTAAAAGTTAGAATTAAAAGTTAGCAAAAAAATTAGAACTTCGAAATTTGGTTTTTAAAAAAAAGGTTAGAAAATAAAAATAAAAGTTTGAAAATAAAAGAGAAAAGGTTAGAATTTTAATAAAAAAAGAGTTAAAATGTTAGAATTTTAATTAAGAAAAAATGGTAGAAATTTTGAAAAAAAGATATAAAAAAGATTAGAAATTAAAAAAAAGAAGAGTTAGTTACTTTTGATGAAGACTGTAAGAGTTTTTGATGCTTGTCGATCTCCTGTTTTGTTGCTCCTGAGGGTCCTTTTATACTTGATTTTCTTAAATCTTTTCCAATCTCAGATTTGATTTGAATATCTCAATCTTTTTCAATCTCTGATTTGATTTGAATGAATTTTTATGATGATTTCAGATTTGATTCAATGATGGTGATGTTGATATTTAGATCTGATTTTCTTATGATGATGATATGATCTGATTGATTTGATTTTGCTCCATCTGGAATTCATTGGGATTGGATTTGATTAAAAAAGTGTTGGATTTAAATTTAAAAAGTTAGCAAAGAAAATAAGAGTTTCAAGTTAAATAAAAATTAGAATTTTAAGTTTAAAAAAAATGAGTTAGAATTTTAAAATAAAAAACATTTGAATGTTGATTTTAAAAAATGTTAGAATTATTTTAAAAACTGTTAGAATTTAATTTTAAAAGGAATTTAGATCTTAATTTTAAAAAAAAAGGATAGATTTAATTTATAAAAAAAAAAGGTTAGATTTAATTTTTTAAAATAGTTAGAAAAAAGATTTAATTTTAAAAAGAAGTTAGAGAAAAAAAAAAGATTTAATTTTAAAAGGAAGTTAGAAAAAAAAGATTTAATTTTTTTAAAAAAGTTAGAAAAAAAGATTTAACTTTATAAAAGTTAGAAAAAAGATTTAGCTTTAAAAAAGTTAGAAAAAAAGATTTAGCTTTAAAAAAGATAGAAAAAGATTTAACTTTAAAAAAGATAGAAAAAGATTTAACTTTAAAGAGGAGTTAGAAAAAAGATTTAAAAAAAGTTAGAAAAAAAGTTTTAATTTTAAAAAGAAGTTAGATTTTTATTTTAAAAAAGGTATTAGAATTTGATTAAAAAATGTGTTAGAAATTAATTTAAAAAAGGTTATAAAAAAATTTACTCTTAAAGAAAAGAAAAAAAAATTAAATTTTAATCTAAATCCTAAAAGTTAGTAAGAAGAGCTTAAAATGATTTAAATAAATAAACTAAATAGAAAAAAAAAGTTAATAAAAAACATTAGTAAAGTTATAAAAAAAATTTAATTAAATTATTATTAGTTAAAAAAACAAAAAAAAAAGGTTAATTTATTAAGTTAATCAGAATTTAAAATAAAAATAAAAAGAAAGGGTAAAATTTGGGGTATTACACTCATCTATGGCAGTCACGAGTTCTCCTCTGTTTTTTCTTTAGGAACCTTCGATTGCACTCCTTGTGAGTTACTGAACTTGAATGGTGGGGATTCATCCCTTGTTTTCATCCTAAGGCTTGGATTTGAGATGTAACTTCATCATGAAGAAACAAGGCAAAAGGCCATGATAATGACCTCAAACTAAAATTATGACAATGCCAAAGTCTCCAAAATGCAATTTCCATTGAAAATGACCTATAACTTTGCCTTATTTGCACCTAAAACAATTAATTTGAATTTTTGATCTTTTATGCCTTTTAATTCTTCCTTTTCAAAATTTTCTTGAACCAAGTCCCTCCTTGAGCCATTTCAATGCCTCCTTGATACATGGTTGAAGTTAAAACCCCATTTTGAGCAACTTTTAAGTTGAACAAAACTTCACTTAAGATGTCTAAATTGGTGAAAATGAGCCATAACCAAAAATGACCTATAATCACAACTTCCCAAAATACCCTTGACTTGTCAAAGCCATAACTTGAGTTCTACAAATCCTTTCAAGGACTTCTAGGACTTTTTGGAAATCTAAGAGAATAAGGAACAACATTCATGTTGACCAAAAGTTCATAGGAATCATCCTTCTAGGGCAAAAGTTCCATGCAAGTTGGTTGGCTTTCAAGCTCCAAATTCACATGCCTCAGATGACCCATAACTTGCAAACTCCATAACTTGAGTTCTATAAATCCTATAAAGGACTTCTATTACTCAAATTAAATCTAGGAACATCCTTTACAAGTCTCATGACCATCTCAAGGTGAGATGGGGCTTGTATTTTGACTTATCTTGTCTTGAAGTTAGGCATCAAGCTAGGGGAATTTACACTGTCAAGCATAGTAACCCTAGCTCTTACACTTCTCAAACTCTTCAATCATGATGAGTTGACCTTGGAATCATCTCTTGGACATCTTAAAGCATCAATCCATGATCACATGGCCTTGAATCTAGGTCTCAACCTTCTTCAAACTCAACAGTTGACTTAGGGTTGACCAGGCAAACCCTAATTGCACCAATCTTGGCAAAACTTCTCATACTTCACATGATGACCTATCTAGGCTTCAGGATAACTTTCAAGGCATCTCATGAGATCTCTCAAGGCTTCAAGTCCATCTCTATGGCTTCAGAATCATCTGAAGAACTCCCACAACTTTCAAGTTAGGAGGCCCACAATCTTGCATTCAACATTCTCTCTGAGGATCTTCTAACTCATCTGAGGAGGATATCAACCCTTATACACCTCAATAACATCCTTCAAAGGCTCTTAAACCCTTATTAGCTCTCAATAGATGATCACATCCCTTGATCCCTGCACACATGTCAATGTAATGCATATGCTAATGTTTAAATGAATGCAATGAAACATAAACCAAATGTGAAAAAGGTTAGGAAAATTTTGGGGTGCAACAATTTGCATTTGTGCATCTTTGTGTGTGTGTTTTATTATATCGCTTTGGTCGTGTTTATCCCCGAGTGGTTGGGCGCGTCTCCTGTTTCCAAATAGAGTTATCATCCCTAAGCAGAAAAGCTCAATGTTTCTATTTCCCCACGGAGTTCGATCCTCGTGGAAGACGGTTGTTTCAGTACATTCCCATTTGAGTTCCTACCTCTATGATTGAGTCCTACTTGACAGTTTCGCTCCGGTTATGCCCCAAAGTGAATTTCGGTCCTTGAAAACCGCATTGCGTTCAATCTCCATATCTTGAACACAGATCAAGGATGCATTTATTCTGCACTTTGTTCTCCAGGACATTACGAGGATCACCGTTGAAAACATGACACTTCTTAAACAATACTACAAGACTTCCTAAACAACTTATATCAGAATGACAAATGATCTCTTTATTTGAGAAACTCGTTTTGATCAAGATCTTACTCAAAACGACAAACAACGGTTTCCTCAAAGACGACTTGTCTATCCCCAGTGGGTTTTATTGGGATTACCAACTCGTCAAAATACATTACAGATACTTCTCCCTATTTGAGAATTTTCGCTACAGCGGTTTCACATATCTTACAACTACAAAGGCACTCCTCAGGAACAATTTCCCCCGGCGAGTTCGCTACGCAAGTACAATCAAACGACATATCTCTTTACAAAAAGACACACTCTACAAGTCAACCGGTTTACAACTCCTTTGAAGATCCCCGATACATATTTTACAAATCTCCAGTACATTACAAATTACATATACAAAGTTCCACATTTACAACGACATCTACAATTTACAATGACATCATGGCTTACAGTCGAAGTTTTACAAATTACATCTACAATCTACAAAATCTACAACCCCTTTGTGAAGATGCTCTCATGAGTTTCCATCATTTCGGGAAGGGACTGAGACCAGCTCATGGTTCCCATATCATGATGCTCGGGGAGGTTCTACATTAAGAGACTGAGACTAGCTCATGGTTCCCATATCATGATGCTCGGGGAGGTTCTACATTAAGAGACTGAGACCAGCTCATGGTTCCTATTTCATGATGCTCGGGAAGGTTCTACATTAAGAGACTGAGACCAGCTCATGGTTCCCATATCATGATGCTCGGGGAGATTCTACATTAAGAGACTGAGACCAGCTCATGGTTCCCATATCATGATGCTCGGAGAGGTTCTACATTAAGAGACTGAGACCAGCTCATGGTTCCCATACCATGGCGCTCAGGGAAGTTCTACATTTCACTATTTCCAGTGGGATTTCAAAGAAAAGGACAACAAATATATATATATATATATATATATATATATATATATATATATATATATATATATATATATATATATATATATATATATATATATATATATATATATATATATATATATATATATATATATATATATATATATATATATATATATATATATATATATATATATATATATATATATATATATATATATATATATATATATATATATATATATATATATATATATATATATATATATAAAGGAGAAAAGAAGAAAGAATAAGACATAAAACTAATGGCTATTATTGTCGCCTGGATTGCTCCATGTCGATAATAAGTTATCCTTCGGTTACAAGTTTCTCATTTATCTCTTAAATCGTCATATCCTTGGTGTATATGCTACACTTTTATACGCTTAGATATTCCCCATTGCTGGTTGTTTCCTGTCCCCGTGGAGTCCCGCCTCGTTGGGTCTGTTGCTTCTTTGCTCCGCGTGTTGCGCCTAGTCTGTTCCTTGTGACATCCTTTCCTCACAGGGCTGTTTGTCTTGTGTCCTCACATCTCTGCATATCATTTGCATTCGGTGGAATCTTAAGGCCAAAAATTCGTGCAATGTTTGTATTTAAGTCCCTCCTGTCTCGTCGAGACAAAGATTTCAATCTCCATATCTCCGGATAGGAGAAACTTAAATAGGGGCATCTGTCACACCCTAATTTTTGACCTTAAGATCCCGCCCCCTTTTTTTGTTGTTTTTTGCTTGCCTTATCTTTATATTCTTGTATGCGTATTTATTATGGCTAACGAGTGTATGCAGGAACATTAATCTTAAGCATATTATTCTCTAGGAGTCAATGGCTCTATGTTATATGAAGTTCAAGGCGGTTTACCATTTAATTACAAGTATAAGCATAAGGAATTTGGATCCCTCCATATTCAAAATTCAAGGTGTTTCATAAGATCGTACCATTCTCGCTACGGAATTTAAGAAGTTCGAACTATGATTTCACTTTAAGTAACCCAGGCAAAGATAATCCAAATGGTAAGAGTTATACTTGCGGTTTATCCATAATACAAATTAAGTGAGGATTGCAAGACTACTCGAGCTTATTGGTTGGAATCTAAGTTAATTGGAGTATACTATTTAAAAAATTTCAAGGGGCAAATATATAAGTTTGCGACAGCATAGACCATGTGCTCCCGAGATCACTTCAAACACATTCATTATATTTGTTTGGATCAGTGAAAATTCACCAAAGTTACAAGACAAGTTCAAGAATATTACAAGGTTCTAATCCATTTTTTAATTTTACAATCATTATTTAAGCAGCCTAAGGCTCTTGCCATCACAATACAACCTAGAAGAGGCAACCTCACTTTCGTGTTCAAGAAATCCAACACTCTTTACATGACTATTACAATGGCTTAAATACAAGAGTCTCATAAAGGGAACCTTCCTAACTACGAGAATCTGGTGGAGACACATTGAACGGAGCCGCGACTTCAACGAAACCTCCAACTTCTCCATATCGACATTCATCAGAACAGCCCAAAACCAAATTCTCCATAACCGCAATGCGTTTGGACTCAAGTGACAACTTCAGCCCTTAGACTACCTGCATAACACAACAAGAGAGCAACGGTCAGTAACTCCGCCAACCAAGAAATTGAATTACGCATTCAGCTGAAAATAAGTTGCAAATAATCTAGTTTAGATTCTACTTTCCTATATGGACCAACACACTAATAAAGAAAGATTCGTAAATCCATTAGCTGCTGCCACATAATAGTATTTTGACATCTTTCATCAAGTACCGAGTTTCAGAACACAACCATTGCTGTAACAAAGTCCTAGTATACTGGGGCAGAATAAGGGCCAACGTTTAAATCAATTCAACTAGCTCCCAAAACCATATCAGACATGTCTAAAATCATCTACCGCCATAATTCTATTCCAGCACATGGTTATAAAAGGAGGAATTATTCATGACTAAGAAAACATGGCGTCACCTATTCAGAGCGCAATCCATAAGAGGAAACTCAAGGCAATATACCTGCGTGCGACTCGAAAAAATTAACGATACGCACCGGGACGTTTTCGACCAGCCCTTCAAGAACTTTTGAGAACTTCAACAAGGAAAATTACCAACTTTCACAAGAAGAATTAAACGGCGTTAATACCGGCAGCATATGGGCGAAGCCATGATAGTTTTGTGTCTTTAACTTACTTTGCAAAAATATGACACTTTTCTCCAAGACAGCGTCGTGCCGCGTACGAAGAAGAAAACCAAACTCACGGTCCTGCAACCAAAGAGGAAGGTCATTGTCATACCCCAAATTTTGACCACCTTAGATCCTCATTATCATGTTAGAATCATGATTCATAAGTTTACTTAACATTAACCCAGTTCAAAGTTTTATGTGTCAAGTTACAGATGAATCAGGGTTTCGCGCGATCGAAATCGAAGAAAGGTGTGTGTGATCAATGGAGGGTTTGAATGAATTTGAGGTATGAGAAGATTCAAATATGCAGCATAAGGTCAAAAGATAAGTCAATTTGAAGTGGGCGCAACAAAATCAAGAGCAGTGCAGTACAGACACCCGATTAGGGTTTTTTACTGATGAAAAGTCAACCGTAGTTTGACCTTTGTGTTAAAAGGTATTTCAATGAGGGAATTGTGTTTCATAGAGCTCATATGACCTAACGAAGTCTACTCAAGAAGTTTCAAAGTCTCAGGAAGTCCAGAACGTCCGCAGACGACTCGGAAGCTACCGATCGATCGCGCCGGCGACGGAAAATTGACTTTTCAAATTTAAGGATTTGGACTTCAAAATGTGAAGCAAAAATGTTCCATATGTCAATATGAGACTACCCATGAATTTTCATGGTCATTTGATCAAGGATGGAGGTGTAATCGGAAAAATCGGGAATTAGGGTTTCGAAAGGGGCAAAACCCTAACTTCCTAACCACACACTCAATTGAGGTGGTTCTAGTCTCATTTGAAAGCTCTTGACAAGATCTACAAAAGTGTCCTAGTGGTCCATGGTCAGAAAATGCTTAGTTTTTGAGTTAGAGAAGGAAACATTACAAGAGGAGGAAAAAGACTTAGAAAATTCTAAGTGTTTTGTACTAAGGAACCCTAAAATCAGCCAACTTCAAGGGGATTTTTCACCTAGTTTCAAATGGAATCAAGACTTCTGGCCAACATGAAAGTTTTAGTACTATGTGAGGGATTTCTAAAAAGTACAAGTACATCTCAAGGTGATTTATGAGCTGAGAGATACATGTGTTCAAAGTTGGTGTTTTGTCACTTTTGTCCCACATTGGCCAATTTTGCAAAAGTACCTCTCCCACCCAAGTGGGCCAATTTTAACTTGCCAAACTCATGTTACCTGATATGTTGAACATAGCAAGCATGTTAGAACAGAAAGATTGCATAGAAGTAGCATGGAATTAAAGTTGTGAAGTTCATTGCCAAAGTTGCCATTTTTTACTTTTCCAAGCATGAGGTGTAAAGCAAATCTGCTCCAGCCACTTTATCAAGCCTCTAGCCTGCATTTTATCAGTAAAAACATCAATGTAACTTTCCCCTTGAGTGAAAAGAACAGCCAAAGGTCAGAAAAGCAAGGCAAGTTGGATGGTGGAGGCAAAAATATCAAAGTTTGCTTCATGGTTAAGTTTTCTTTCTAGTAAAGCTCCTCACTTCAAAATTCTATAAATAGGGACCTCAAACCCCTCATTCAAGACATCAACATCCTTCTAAAAACCTTAGAAATTAATCACCCTTACTATATCTTCTTCTAGCTTGCAAATTGCAAAACCTTCCAAAGCTTTCAAGTTAGCCAAAATTCTGCATTTTGCAATTTCACTACCACATCAATTTCCACCAATTACAACACCCTAAAAATCATCCACGCACCTTATAAATAACATATAGAAGGTGTACAATCCATCAAACCACCAAAAATCTCAAGAAATCAAAAAGTCAACATCATACCTAGCTTACTTTGACCAAAAGCCACAAAAAACACCAAAGTGAGTTCCAAGCCTTTCCTTGAGGTTGTGATCATTTAGACACCTCACATATAACTTATCTCAACTGTCCAAGCACTCATCACTCATTGGAAACTCATATCTTGTCATTTGGCACCATAAGTGCATTGTTACTTAAAGTGGAAGAAAGACTCCAAAGCAAGAAAGTGAAATAAAAAGATCTCTGGTATTTTCCTGTTCTAGCTTGCTTGAAAGGTCCTTCAACAGGTATGTAACCAATCCTCATTAGCCATTGCATCATCCTTTATGTATTTTGCTTTGATGAACATTTTGTGAATCTTGAACTTATGAACAATTGATGATTTTTCATGATACTTGGTGTGTGATAAACATGTGATTCCTTGTAAGTATGAACATGAAGTTATGCTTGCTAAATGCTGTTTTTGAGTTTGAAATTGGATAGCATGCTACCAATGCAGTTTTGAAAAATTGTTGAATTTGCTGTCATGACATGAGTTGGTTTGAATTTGGTGCTGTTTTGCTATTGGTTCACTTTGTTTGAAATTCTTGGATCTATTGCAAATTGATGCTTGGTGTGTATTGTCTTGTTCATACCTTGTTCATTTTGTCCAAAGTGTTAATGCTGCCCTGAACTAAAACTGATGCTAATGTCATGTCAAGATGCTGCTGGTTTGTGTGTACCATGAGAATGTGTTTATGTTTACCATGTGCTTGATCCTGTTTCAATCATCACCTTTTTGTAATATCCTAGTGATGTCATGAACTTAGCAAAACCTGCTGCAATGAATGTAAAGATCAATGCTGATTGGCTGTGTTGTGTTTATAGCATGAGAACTACTTATGTTTGCAAATACATGGTTCATAGCAGTAGGAATGTTCAATTTTGCATAGAGCATTGCAAACCTGATTTTATTTTTTAAGCATGTCCCAATATGCATTTGAAATCTGCCTGTATGTTTACCTTGTTCAGTTTGTGCTTGCAATTCATATTCATATGTTGTCACCAAATGCATCAAGACCAACAAACATGCCAAGTCACTTTTGCACATAAAGTCACCTTGCATCAATTTTTATATTGAGACACATCACATACATTGTCTATGAATGGTTGACATGGTTTTTCTCTGTATTGAAACAAAATGCTACAGATTCACATAGTCTCATAGATGCATCAAAAATTCATCAAATACCATTTTTGCCAAAAAACACAAACCACTCACTTTATCACTTTTTACATCGTCCATGATGAACTTGCTTTCTTCATCTCAACATGTTTCTACAAGCATTTTAAACATGTCTACATGCTTGCTTTGCTGTGTTATGCTTAATACCAAGTTTTCACATGTTGACACAAAAATTTCAAAAAAACACAAGTCACTCAAATGATTCTTTTGCACATACTTGCTTTTCCATTAAAACAACACCTCACACACCTCATATCATTCAAATATAACATGTTAGAACATTTGTTTGAGTTGGAAATACACTGCACCACAAATTCACTCACAAAATGCCTTTTGCTTTCACATGCTTGCATATCCTATACCAGATCTTGGACCAATGATTATCTTTGAAATCTTTGTGATATAACAGCTTAATATGATCATATGTGACATGTTTAAATGAACCAAACCACTGAAAATGACCTGAGCACCAACTTGTATCATCTCATGTACATAATACACATAAGATGCACTTTGAATGCCACACTTCTACATGCTTGTTCCAGTTAGGATTTTGTCACACACACACACACACTTAATGTCATGTACTAAAGGTGTTTAGAAGGTTGGTATGATCAATGGTCACTTTGAAATTGAAATCCATACTGTCATGCATTTTTGTCTTTGTGATCATTTGCAAATTGAGTATGATTTTCCATAATCAGTACATCCTGGCCCTGAAAGTGTTTTCATTTGTTTAAATATCATGTAATTGATGTGTATGTGAGTTTAGTTGGAATTTAGAGTGATTGTATCAAGCTGCTCAAACCAAATTTCATTTCAAAGCACAAACCAAGAACCCTATCGGGTTTTTCACTAGGAAGGTGATCTCCAAAAACCAATACCACCATCTTAATCCTCATGATTTTCTACCCCAAAAGCATATAAGGTTTGTGAGAAAAGTCCAAAAATTGAGGAAGTTATGAGCTTTTTGCAAATCCATGAGAACCATTGTTTTTGCCTAGCCATGAATGTAAATGTACACTATATATTTATCAAGTCACATTGGTTAATGGATGTATGGCCGCCCCAGCGGTTGAGACTTGCGCGCGTATTAGACTTGGCATGGGTTCGATCCCTTGTGATAACCCTTGCTGCCACTTTTTCTCATTTTTCACATGAAACTTCAAAAAATCATAACTCTCTCATTTTTTATCATTTTTCACCCATTTTTTTTTTCATTATGCTTGTTTTTATGAGTACTTTCATGTCATATATTCATTTCCCATGTTTGATTAATTTTTATCATGTTTGATCACGTGCGATCCGCGCACTGACAGTACTAACCCTAATCTGTTGCAGATGAAAGTTAAAAGGGTTCCACTTGTTTTTCTTTGTGAAATTTGATTGTTATCACACCTATACATGTTTGTCAACATGCTAGGATTTTTATTTTGAATTATTATCATGTCTATCTCATCTGTTTGTTAACTATACTCCAGGTGCGAACTGTCGCTACAGTTCTCGTATTAAAACATCTGCTTTGATTGTCATCATTGCTTTTCATCCTTAATATTTTTCATTGGTTGTCACCATGAATGCTCTTGTATAATATTTTTGTATTTTATTTTATCCCCAAGAGATGAAGCTTGTTAGCTTTCGTCCAGTTGCCGATCATCCTGTCCCCAGAGGAAGGTCTGTCCACTTGACTGTCAATGTCTTGGACCAGGTTCTTATTTCCTCCTTGGCTTTTTTAAGTCACCTTAACCCTAGTTTAGCAACCTTTAGACTTTGCTTGAAGTATAAGAAACCCACCCATACTAGGCGTGTTCTTCAACTAGAACCCTAGGAGAGAGTTCGTCAACTCTGCGTGAGAATCATCGTCATGACTTCTTACTTCCCCTTTCAATTTAGATTAGGGAGTTTTGTCAAACTCCACACAAACATTGTCATGTTTGTTCCCCTTTGAACCTTGATCATCATCAAGTGTTCCTCCCCCTTGTGAGGCGAACTACGGTTGCTCTGATTTTATCCTAGTCAGGATACGTAGGCAAAAGGTGTGACGCCTTTGCGAGCAAACTTAGAAAACCACTTAGGCCTTTGTTTTATTTTCATCCCAATTCCCAACTCAAACCATAATGCATAATTCACAAACTTAGCAAGTATTTGAACAAAAGGTTCCTGTAGAGTACTACAGATATTTAGGGTGCTAATACCTTCCCTAGATATAACCAACCCCCGAATCCCCGAATCTCTAAAGCGTTGTTGTCACATCGCGCAAAAGGTTCTTTCTTTCTTTAGACCTATCCTTTGGATAAATTAAAGATCGGTTGTAAAAGAAATACGGTTCAAGTTAATTAATAGCTTGATATCAAATTTTCACCGCAACAGTCATTTTCAGGGAACCTTATTGGCTTTTGTTAACTTACCTTAAAGGAACTTCTGAATATGTCGAGATTAGCCGCATTACTAAGTCCTTTTGCCCACACAAATCGACTTGCTTCACCAGCAACA
Organism: Lathyrus sativus; assembly: GCA_963859935.3. Lineage (NCBI taxonomy): Eukaryota > Viridiplantae > Streptophyta > Magnoliopsida > Fabales > Fabaceae > Lathyrus > Lathyrus sativus. The sequence goes on along the minus strand of OZ012735.1, from coordinate 55,160,198 downwards.
AATTTCCGTTTCTCAACAGCAGCAACAATTTTCATATGAGCAACAAAAGCGGCAAGTTCAACATACTCAACAAATGGGAGGTGCTCAATCGCAGAAGCTTTCGAATTCTAGAATGTTATTACACGAGTATTTTAAGTCTCCAGAGGCCATTCAGTCTTTGTTGAGTGACCGCGACAAAACTTGCCAACTCCATTACCGTATTCGCTCTGGGCTGACTTTTTTTCTCTTGGCCCAAATCCTTCGCTATCCACACCTGTCAAGTTACCAAATCCAAATTAGCTTTCCGTTGAGGGATATACTGGTTTAAAGGAAAAGATCCAATCTAAATCTTCAGGACATTGAATCTGAACAGACAAGATATTAAACGAAATTGATACACGATATTACAGATTGGGATTTCTATTAACAGACATTAAACGAAACCGAACAAAAGAGGAAGGTTTTTCAAATCCGGTCTACACCAAATTGGAACAGCCCATTCAAAGCATTCAAAACATTTCCAATCGAAGAATCTCAGATTGGAGCCTATAAAAAGGGGTCAAGGGAGATGAAGAAAAGGGGAGAATCATCGTAAAAAAAAACCTAGTTTCATAAACCTAAGAGATCGAGCAAAAGGGAAAAAATTATCTGTTCCAGCCGCCGCATCCATCTCGAGCGCCGCCGTCACTTATCTTTGGTAAAATTCCACCCTTGACAATATTATTGAACCTTTGACGTTTTTTGTTTGAATTTCAGGTTGAAGGAACAACGAAAATGATTTCATGTTGAAGAAATGGCGTGCGATCGGGGAAGTAGAGAGATGAGGCCGAGCGATTTTAGGGATATCTGGGAAACTTAGGGTTCACCGTTTGCGTTTCTTTTTTTTTTCTCCTTCATTTATGATTATAACTGTATAACTGCGGCACACGCACATCACATACACCCTCACGCATGGACCATCGGATCTCCAACAGATCCACCGTACACGCCCTAGATCGTAAGCCCACCATAACACTTTGCTCACACACACACCTGATCCAACGATCCCCTATAATCAACCCTTAATTAACCATTTCCTTTTAATCTGCCCACTAACTAACCCCTATTTTTATTTTTACTTATTTTATTATAATTATTAATCTTTTTTCAGAATAAACTAATAACCTTTTTAATTAATCATAAATCAATTTCTATCTTTTTATTTAATTATAATTAATTCACTTTAATGATTCACTTTATCTAAATATTTCAATTTAATCAACGTTTATAGCTTTTTTTATCTTTATAACTAAAAAAACTCCTTTTAATAAATTAATTCACACTTTTGCAAATTATTTTAAATCAACTTAATAACACTTTATTTAAATAGTATGTTTATTCACTAAAACCTTTTATAATTAATTTACATCTAATTGCCAACTTATCTAATTATTAGTAGAACCTATTTAGTATTTTAGAAATAATAAAAATAACCCTTTTATTTCATAATCAATATAACGTAAATTAACTTTTCATGATAGCCTTTATTTTATTCAAATGAGGATAAAATCATTTCATTTAAGTTTTTTTTAGATAATATAATTAAATCATTTAGTACATTAGGACATTTTATTTAAAACCTTAGGAATCTAATTTAATCTCGCTTAAAATAAATTAACTAAAATCAATACAACTCATTAAAAAAAATAATTCAACCCACCTTTAAAATCAATCCGCCTAAAATCAATCAACCTTGTAATCAATCAAGCATGCACGTCTTCGTCTCCACTTCGATTCACAATTCACATTCACACACTTAGCGCTTTCATGCGTGTGTATGCTTTTACTTTATCCGTAATTTATCTTCCGCAATTTATTTTACAGCAATTTACATTCTCGCATCGCATAAGCGTCCAAAGGAAGAATCTGCGCATGACCTAAATAATTGTGCGTATGCATCTCATTTGCATCATATTCCCCTTTGATCCTTGATCCCATGCAAGTTGATCTTTTAAGATAGATCCTACCCATAGGAGGACCTTTGTCTTATCTTTTACAATATAGAAAACAAACAATACAACTCAAACCAATTCAAACACATTAGAGAATAAGATGTTAATCATCTTAAGCGAGATAGAACCTCCACACCACAAAACAATTCCTACAACTCGTGGCGGTTAAATCTCTCTTAAAATGAAGACTCATCTTTTCTCCTAAAATCAATCAAACACCTACCTTATCCCGTAGGAACTTTGACCACGGTCAAAGAACTCCTCAAACCCTTTAGGGGAACTACAGATACTCTGATTCTATTCCCGTCAGGATATGTAGGCATACGATGCAACATCTTATCGAGTATACTTAGAAATAAACCCCTAGGTCTTTCAACCTTTAAGCAGATAAGCCATAGCAATAAACAATATAAAACAAGAGGTTCCTGTAGAGTACTACAGAAACTTAGGATGCTAGCACCTTCCCTAAGTTTAACCAACCCCCGAACCTAAAACTCTTAACCTTTGCATGTGCATTGCATTGTGGGTATTTCGATCTTTATCCCTTCCTTTGGACAAATCAAAGTTCGGTTGCAAATGAATTGAGATTCAAGTTAATCAATAGCTTGACATCCAAATTTCACCGCGACACAAACTCGCATCACAAAATTGCTCAGTCAGTTCTAACTCTCTTCACCATCATCATTGGTACAGGCAAGGTTTCCAAATCAATGTATCAACTACCACGTTATATACCGAAAACATACAGTATGATGACACATCAAACGCACCCGCTCACGACGGCAAAAGTTGACAAACTGACACGTTTCTAATTTTCATCTATAATTGGATATCCCACTGACATCAAAACCATTTTTATTAGAAAGAACATCTCTTTAGCTTTCCAACACTTTGAATGGGGACTAAAACCGACTTACGGATCAAAAGATATGAATTTTCGAAATTTTCTAAAAAACTAGAATTTTGCCCAAAAACTGCTACGGGATTTTGCTTTTCTGCCCGAAAATCCAATCAATTCAATTCCTTTCTTCGAAACCAACACATCCTCATACTCACCTAACATATACCATTGAATTTGAACCATTAAACACGATTTCTACGACGTCCGATTTCAATTTGAATCTTAAATCCTCAAATCTCCACAAATACAAAAACTTACAAAATTAACCAGATGCGATAACACCAGCATACTCAATCACGACCTAACATTAACCGACACAACTACGAAATCTATTCCGAATTTCGTCCGTAAAAACATCACTTCCTCATAAAATCTCAGATTGAACGATTTCAGCCTCCAACTCCGGCACAACTACAACGACAACCAACTCTGGAACACTGGTCAGAGGAGTCTTCTTACGTACTTCACGTTGCCTTAAAGCATAATAAAACTCGTTGATGTTGCACTTAACATACCTCTCAATCATATCAACAAAGCATCGCAAAATACCACAATCAGTCCTTTCGGATTCGGCACAACCAACACACGAGCTGTTGACAGCTCTCCCAAAAACTCTGCGAACTTCTTCACAATGGCGTATAACTGTTTCTTCTCCAACACTGGTAACTCAAGCTCTCGATGCTCAACATGATCCTCTATACTCTTCGAATATGTAAAAATATCCTCGGTTAACACAACTACAATTAATCGGCAAACTGCCAACTTCCCACTTTCATTAATACTCAAAATTCCAATCAAAATACACCTCCCAGCATCTTCTTACATCGACCGACTCATCAAACAATTCTCAAGCACTTGGCTCCACTCCAAACAATTCTCTGCTCACGCCACCTAAGCTTGCAAGAAACGTTTATCCCATCCAACACAATCTCGTCTGCTATTAACAAGAGATTAAGGGTGATCAGTTCCTCAATTTGTCAACAGGCAGCCGAAATTCATGATGGGGTATAAACCATCTTTACCAAACTATAAGAGCGTTCAACTTTCCACTGAGCTACAACTCCACACTTGCAGCCTTCCGGAGAAACACAAGCTTCTCCCCCACTTGAATCATTCCCACTTCTGCAGACAAGACTAGACAACAAACATGTACCGGAAGTGTTTCACACACATGCTGCATACCAGGGACTAAACAACAACATTAGACAACTTGGCCGGACGGACCGACCTGCTCTGATACCACTAATGTAACACCCCATTTCTAACCCAACATATAAGCAATAAAATAACAAATCAGAGTGCACGAAAATTGGATGCATGACGATCGTGATGATCTTGTGACGGTCGTCACACTCACAAAAACCTGGGCGCCACATTTCAGCTAACAGAAATATACATCTTTCAAATTAATTATGCAACGTGCATTTAGTAATGATACATAGCACAAAATCTTGGATGAACATACAACAGCTTGCCTAACATCTCGATCACAAGGCATTTTATTAATTTGCAACGGAATATACAACACTTCCAACATTTATAATTATTAAAGCAAGACCATGAAACTTGCAACAAAACTCCATTAAAATTCAGCAAGTAATCATCTTACATGGATTCAACAAAACAACTAGTTCAACCATAAAAATCAGCACTACCGATTCACCGGCTCAGTGCGTACAACCAGCATTTAGTACTCGACAATAACAACCAATTTAATTAAGAATAGTCAATAAAATTCAGCAACAAGAAAATCAAATAAAACAGAACATTAAACGTTCATCCCCCCGAGAGTGCTACGTATCAGAGCGACCAACGACACCTTAAACGGAAAGCTATACTCTATTCCTGATTACCTGCAAATTACCACCAACAGAGGTAACATACAACGTATAGGGTGAGATATCAACAATATAACATAAGGCATGATAAAAGTCATGCCAGAATATTATCACAGCAATATAATTCCAGCAGTTCGCATAAATATTATCAATAATTAAACCGCAACAATTCGTCATTCATATCCATGACAATTATCATTATAATTCAGAAATTCAACAATACAACTCAACAACGCAACTCAACAATGCAACCCGACAACACAACTCAACAATGCAACCCACAACGCAACTCAACAATGCGACTCAACTGTGCATATGCATATGGTACCATTTTGGAGCCAACACTCCACAACCAATTTATTTGCCATTAAAGGCCGCCAATACATGCCAACAAATATTTTTCCACTAAGGGCCGCCAATACAGGCCATCACAGATTTTGCCACTAAGGGCCGCCAATACAGGCCATCACAGAATTTGCCACTAAGGGCCGCCAATACAGGCCGACAAATCGCCAATACAGGCACAACCGTCGCCAATCCAGGCCAAATGATATGCTATGAGACGCAACTATTATGGACTACAACACAACAACAACAACCATGCAACAAGGCATCAAGCCTACAACCAATTATCCATAACAGGAACATCCCTATTTCGCATACATCATATACTCACAATTTCAACTTGTTCATGTCAGAGACAAATAACAACAACCATGCAACAAGGCATTAAGCCTACAACCAATTATCCATAACAGAAGTATACTAATCATCATATAACCACAACTTTCAACATAATCACATGACCATACTATAACAACATTTTCTCAGCAATTGACATAACAATTTCATACACATCAAGTATTCATCATTTTAATCTGTTCATGTAAAGGAACAACAACAATCACCATTATCGACAAATAAGAACTTAAGACATTCCCACAAAACGGCATTACGACTTTTTCATCCTTAATTATCTACATGTTTACGTTAATTATGGAACGATAATTCATATAGTATCACACAGACCAAAGACAACAACACTACTTCCGACACAGACAAATCTTATCTCTAATATTTATCAACCTACGGGAACTACACCCATGATTCCATACCCTTCATGAAATTCATCATACCCCAGGTTATAGAATTGAACCCCACCCATACCTTGGAATTGAGGCCAATCCTAAGCTTCTGATTCTGATTTATCTCTGCGGTGACTCTTCTGCCACAACTTGCAATTCCTCCGATAGTTGATTTTCCTCAGATATCAACTTCTCTCAGCCACTCTCTTTCTTCCTTTCAATTTTTGTTTCGTAAGAATGAAAACTGAATTGAGAGTAAGCGGAATACCAGTTATGTTGGCATAACTTCTCAACATTAATCGTAGCCACGTTCCAATTCTGCAAGTTACGGATTTTGTTAGTGTGACGAACGTAATGAACGTCACTAACGTCAAGGCCATGACGGTTGTAACATTCCCATGACGACCATCATGAGCGTGACGACCGTAACATGCTTGTGACGAGCGTCACACCAGTGAAATCCACCTTTTTGCTCTTTTGCTTCTGATTCACACTACCAGTCGATCACCCGACTAAAATCTTTGCCCGACATACTCAAATACAACTACGACACAACGAGACACGACAAAATCACAATTGAATTTAATCGAGATAAAACGGGCGTTACACGTAGGCACAAGATGCGAGTCTTGGCGAGTAAACATAGGACTAACCCTTAGGTCTGTTAGGTCACACTATCCCTTAGCTCAGTATATATTTCAAAGCAGATAATAAAATAAAAAACATACATTAAACAAAAGGTTCCTGTAGAGTACTACAACAGGTTAGGGTGCTAGTACCTTCCCTAAGCTTAACCAACCCCTTAGCTAGGTCTCTCCCTGCATTGTGTTTACGATGCAAAAATTAGGTTTTCTTTCTTTTGACATTTTCCTTCGGATAAATCAAAGATCAGTTGTGAATTAAAAATGTGATTCAAGATAATTAATAGTTTGATATCCTATTTCCACCGCAACAGAAAATGGCGACTTCACTGGGGACCCTCCTAACTTTTAAGGGTTACCCCTATTTTGCTTATTATATGCCATTCATTTATATTATTATTATTATTATTATTATTTGTTTGTATATATGTTCATGATTGTTGTGGGATATCTGTTACTGTGAGATAAGTCCTACACCCTAACTTGAGTGACCTTTATTATAGGAAGGTGATATATTCGACGAGGGTTATAAGGAGTGAGTCCCGACCAAGCAGAGTTGAGAATCACTACTCAATTGAGACCTTCCCGCGAAATGGTTTGGTTGAACGAGTATAGTTATGAAAACCCTTACTATTTTTGGCTTGGAGTCCATGACATTGGGGACCGTAGTACCTTAACACCACTTTGGCCTTATATAGGACGAAGTGCGGGAACTATGTGGGAGTAGTCCCAAAATAGTTGCTACGCGATGCTACACTCAAAAGAGGTTCTCTTGAGAATATTATTGACCCCCGAGTTAGTCGGAAAGTTGATAATATCCTAAGTTGGGACTGATGACTTTGGGCACTTCTTTAGAACCTTGTTCTGCAGGTACAACTAACCTTAGTACTTACCCTACGGGGATGGGTAGACCTTAACTCCTTGTGCATACTCTTAACCTAGGACTTCGTATATGTGCATTGCATCCACAAAGCATCACATTGCATCACATTTCATGGAATTCAAACCTTATTTATGAATATTGCAGGGTACTATGGATTACAATAGAAGAAATACTGTGAAATATTCTTTTAAAAGTCTTAAGCTAGAAGACCTAAGGAAGCTAGGAGCTTTAGTACAATATCAAGAAGGATTCTGAAACTAGTATGGAAGGTTGTTATCTCTGTTGGGACTTCAAGTGAGCGAAGGACTTCTTTCGGTTTTTCTACAGTTCTATGATCCGGACTACCATTGCTTCACATTCCCCGATTATCAACTATTGCCTACGTTGGAAGAGTATTCTCAGCTAGTAGGGTTGCCTATTTTGGGTAAGACTCATTTCCCTTTCTTGGAGAAAGACCCTAAAGAACAGGATATAGCTAAATCCATATGTTTGAAGGTATCTGAGATTAAGGACAACATGCCTCATAAAGGTGAGACCTTTGGGTTACCTACAAAGTTCCTAATCGAGAAAGCCCAATATTATGTCGGTCATTTGAGCATGCCTACCTTTGAGGCGATCCTTACCTTGCTTATCTATGGAGTGTTGTTGTTCCCTAGTTTTGAAGGATTCATTGACCTTAATGCCATTAAAATCTTCATGATGAGGAATCCAGTGCCGACTCTATTGGGTAATACTTATCATGCTGTGCATCTCCGAAGCTTTCATGGTGGAAGGATGATCACCTGTTGTGTGCCTCTATTGTACAAGCGGTTTATTTAGCACTTGCCTAAGTCCGGTTCTTTTTGGGATCACACTAAAGGGCGTTGGTCACAAAGGGTTATGGCCTTAACCCACTCGGATATTGATTGGTATAATCGTATGTATGATGGAATATTACTCATTGATGGTTGTGTAGACTTCGACAACATGCCTTTACTCGGTTTCAGTGGAGGAATTAGCTATAATCCAGTCCTAGCTCGTCGACAGTTAGGGTATCCCTTGAAGGAACCACCTAAAAAGTGTCTATGTAGAGAAAATCTTTTTCAAAGATAACAAAGAGCTTCAGGATCAGATTGTATCTTCTTGGAATCACTTGCATAGGAAAGGTCGAGAAAGTCTGGGAAGACCTAATTGTGTGTCTATGGAGCCATATCTTCAGTGGGTCCGAGAAAGAGCTATCAAATTGAAGATGCCTTATCCTCGCCAAGATCCTTTACCTCCAAGAGAGGAACCCGTCCTGATTTTCATGACCGAAGCTGAAACATTGAAAATCACTTTGAAGAAATCACAACAGGAAGCTGAAGCATGGAAGAACAAATACCATGTGGTGGTTAGTGAGAATGATGAACTTCAAAAACAACTTCAGTCGAAGAATGAAGAGACACTCTCCTACAAGAAGAAAAGACTCTACGAGGATTTATTTTCCTCCGATTCTCCGCCTGCTCGTCGAAGTTGTGGATGATGCTTCCTTAGGGCTTCATTAGCTTATATTATTTGTTTGTTTAAAGACTTTATCTTGAGAATATTATTTGTAATTAATTTTTTCAATTAACAAATAAAATTCCTTTATCCCGTGATATTCGTAAATGTTTGAATTCCATGAAAGTGTTCATTCGCATTTTAGCATTTTAGCATCATATTTTTTTGCATTACATGTGTCTTCAGGTTTCTCATACTCGGTTCTCTCGCCTTCCAGTTTCGTCACCCTGAGTTCTCTGCACCGATATTAAACTAGAGCTCAAGCTCGAAAGAGGATGAAAGACCAAGCTCGAGAAATGGATCGTGTCAACAACGAACTCGCAGACCTTCGAGGGAATGTAGGAACGATTATGGAGTTGCTCCAGGTTATCAATGCAAAGATGGATACTCAGCCTACCGTGGTCTATGAGATTGTCGCTACTGTTACAGAACCTTCACCCGTTGTTACTGTTGAGAATGCATATCCTTATGGTTTACCACCCGATTTCGTACCTCCTCCTGTTGTTACATCAGCTCAACAAGCTATTCCTGGTGTGCAAAATGTTCAACAAGTTGTGCCTTTGGTTTCCGAGCCTCCTCGAGTGGTTCCAAATTTCACACCAGCTAATGTTCACATTCGGGTGCAACCTTATCTCAACGAGCCCGTTTATGAAATTCCGGATGACCATGATGAAGGGTACCAACCACATGATAGGATTCGTGAAGAAGTTGTTACCATTGATCAAAGATTGAGAAAGATGGAAGGGGATCAGGTCTTTGGTGTTGCTGCCAGAGACGTCTGTTTGGTTACCGGCCTGGTTATTCCACCGAAATTCAAAACTCTGAATTTTGACTGTTATGAGGGGACCACTTGTCCTAAGAGCCATTTGATAATTTCCTACCGTAGGATGGCTGCCCATGTGAATAATGACAAATTGATGATCCACTATTTTCAAGACAGTCTGAAAGACGCTTCATCAAAGTGGTATTTGACCTTAGATCAGTCTCGCGTCAAGTCTTTTCAGGATCTATCTGATGCCTTTATTAAGCACTATACGTACAACATGGATTTGGCTCCTGACAGGAGACAACTGTTAAGTATGACTCAGAAGAATTCTAAGACCTTTAAAGAATACGCCCAGAGATGGAGGGAAATTGCTTCTCAAGTCGAACCTCCGCTGACTGATAAGGAACTAGCTGATTGGTTTGCTGACATTGTTCGTCACGAATTCTATGAGAGGATGGTGGGTAGTGTAACTACGAATTTTGCTGATATTGCTGCTTTTAGGGTAAAGGTTGAATTAGCTATGAAGATTGGAAAGATGTCGAATGGTTCTGGCAGTTCAAGCTCAAAGGATCAGGCTAAGAAGTCTTCTTTCAATTCTCAGAAAAAGAAGGAAGGAGAGACCCATGTTGTGTCTTCAGATAAGAGAAAGAATAGGCAGTATCAATATCTTCCACAGTATGCTCAACCACAGGGTTACCCAGTTCAGTATGCTCCGCCTCCATATATAGCTGTTGTTGCACCATCTTTTAGTCAACAGGCTCCACAAGCTCCTATTTACCAGCCTATGCACAGGCTCCTGGTTATCCGCCTCTGTTTTATCAATAACCTCCGCCTAAATATCAGCCAGCGCCCAACGCTCCTGCTAATCAACAACCGAGGAATCAGGCACCTCGACAAAATGCTCCAAATAGGAGACAATACAAGCCTTGTCCGCCGATTCCAATGACGTTCACCGAGTTGTATCTTTAGTTAGTGCAACGAGGTTTGATTACTACTCGAGCTTTGGGTCCACCGCCCAATCCATTGCTGCCAACTACAACTCCGCCGCTCAATGTTTATTTCATGAGGGTGCACCAGGACACAATTTAGAGAACTGCTATGCTTTGAAAAATATTGTCAGGGATCTGATGGAAAAGAAGATTTTGTCATTCAATGATCCACCACCCAATGTTAAAAGCAACCCTCTGCCTACACATGGGCCAGTTAATGCCATTGATGATTCGTATAATGAGAATTTTATCCTTGATGTAACTCAGATCAAAACTCCTCTTAAGGCGTTCCATTCAAAGCTATTCGAAGCAGGTTTAGTATCTGTTTCTCATATTGACTGTGCAAGTTGTGAAGATTGTGTTAAGGGATGTGTTATGGTTCAGAAATACGTTCAGAAATTGATTAACGACGGTTTTCTGCAAGTAGGTAATAAGGTGAAGAAGGAGGAAGTTGTTGCGATTGAGCCTATCTTCAATTTGCCCGAACCAAGAGGTGGGATGCTAGTGTTTAATCTGCCAGGGGCAGGTTCTGCCATGCCGGTGTTCAGAATGCCACAACCTGTTATTCCGACAGTGGATCAGCCTAAACCATTGATCATTCAGAAGCCGAGTCCATTTCCATTCAGTGATTCCAAAGTTGTACCTTGGAAGTAAGATGTAACCGCGATTGACAAAGAATCCGGGAATGTCATTCCAAGGGAAGAGGTAAAAGTTGATGATGCAAGCGTGACCAACATAGCTGGAGTAAGCAGGATGACTTGCAGTAGTCATGTCTATACACCTCGTTTTGATGAGGCTCCGCCTAAGGAGACAACAACTAATTTTGCTGTGCCTGCTAGAGATAAAGGTAAATAGGCCGTTACCAATGATGAGGATGCTGAATTCTTGAGGATAATTAGGAAGAGTGATTATAAGGTTATCGATCAGCTTTACCAGACTCCTTCGAAGATTTCCATTTTGTCTTTGTTACTGAGTTCACCCGCGCATAGGGCTGCTTTGCAGAAGGTTTTGACTCAGGCTCATGTTGCTCAAGACATCACGATTGGTCAGTTTGATAGTGTAATTGCTAACATTACCGCCTGTAATACTCTCAACTTCAGCAATGAAGAATTACCGAGAGATGGTCCGAATCATAATCGTGCCTTGTATATATCAGTAAAGTGTGAGGAGGATAATTTAGCAAGAGTACTTGTGGACACTAATTCATCTTTGAACTTATTACCCAAGAGGGTTCTCTCTAAGATGGCTTACAAAGATACTGTGGTGAAGCCTACCTCTTTAATTGTTAAAGCTTTCGATGATTCTCTTAGATCTGTGATTGGTGAAGTGGAGCTTCCGATTCTGGTTGGTCCTCACGTTTTCAATATCACTTTCCAAGTTATGGATATCAATCCTAATTATAGTTGTATACTTGGAAGAACATGGATCCATGCCGCTGGGGCAGTAACTTCTACTTTGTATCAAAAGATGAAGTTCGTAGTCGATGACAAGCTGGTTATCATACATGGTGAGGAAGATTTGATGGTTAGTAATCTATCGTCGTTCCGTTATATTGAGGCTGATGAAGATGCGTTGGAAACTTCTTTCCAAGCACTTGAGATCGCCAATACTGTTTTAGTGGAAGTAGAAGAGACTATGGAAGGCCAGAGTAGTCCATCTTTTGCATCTTTGAAGAGTACCAAATCAACAATCGACAAGGGCATTCCTGAAGATTGGGGAGAGGTAACCAATATCAAGACGAAGACTGATCGCTATGGGTTGGGTTACAGACCAACTCATGATAAAGCTTCTACATCTGTCAAAGGACGTCCGGAGATTTTTCAAGTAGTATTTGTCAGCGGAGGTTTTCAAGTTAATGTCATCAGCAACGGTGATGAAGATGAAGATTTGAGTAATCTGGTGTTCAAGAGTGATGCAACTTTGAGCAACTAGGAGGCTATAGAGAATCCTGCTATTTTTCCATTGTCAAAGTAATTTAAGTTTTCTTTTGTGTTTTCAAATCCATAGCTCTGCCCAAGGCTATCGGATCTCTTTGTAGAGCCACCTTTCATTTCAAACAATTATTAATAAATGCATTTTGTTCCCATTCCACTTTGTTTCATTAGCATTTTTAATTTTCACCTTCAAAAATGAAATTGGCAATCTTTTCAAAAAACAAACTAAAATATATTTTCATTTCTCTCACATTTTCATTGAACAATTAATAAAATAAACCTTTCAACATGCAGTGACATTACGAACCTTGTTGAATCCAATGACTCTATTGTCTCTCCCGACTGGGATTCACCCATTTATCAAGCTGAAGATGAGGGTGAAGAAGATTTTGAAGTACCCACCGAATTGACAAGATTGGCTGAGTACGAGTACACAAAACTTCAATCGTACAAAGAGCAGGTAGATTTGATTAATCTTGGCACAGATGAAGACAAGAAAGAGGTCAAGGTTGGTGCAATACTTGGGCCGAGGTCAAGCAGAGATTAATCAAGTTGTTGAAGGAATATGTAGATGTGTTTGCATGGTCGTATCAAGATATGTTCGGTTTAGACACAAATATTGTTGCTCACAAGTTACCTCTCAAGCCTGATTGTCCACCTATCAAACAGAAACTTCAAAGAACCAGACCCGACATATCTATTCGAGATGAGGTTAAAAAGCAGTTGGATGCAGGTTTCCTGGCAGTTGCGAAGTATCCGGATTGGGTTTCTAACACTGTTCCAGTACCTAAGAAGGATGGTAAAGTCAGGATGTGTGTAGATTACAGTGATATGAACAAAGCTAGTCCAAAGGATGATTTTACTCTGCCACATATTGACACACTTATCGATAATACAACTAGTTTTATAGTATTCTCATTTATGGATGGTTTCTCCGGTTATAATTAGATCAAGATGGATTCAAACGACCGAGAGAAGATTACATTCATTACTCCTTGGGGGACCTTCTGTTACAAAGTTATACCCTTCGGTTTGAAGAATGCAGGGGCAACCTATCAGCGTGCGATGACAACTCTCTTCCATGATATGATGCACAAAGAAATTGAAGTTTATGTGGATTATATGATCGCCAAATCTCGAAACGAAGATGAGCATTAGGATCATTTGGTAAAAAAATTTAAACGGCTCAGAAAGTACTAGCTGAAGTTGAATCCAGCTAAATGTACATTTGGCGTTAGATCTGGAAAACTACTTGGTTTTATCGCCAGTCAGCGAGGAATCGAAGTAGATCCTGATAAAGTCAGAGCCATTCAATACATGCCCGCTCCGCGGGCTAAAACGCAATTCTGAGGCTTTCTCGGGCGTTTGAACTACATTTCCAGGTTTATCTCGAATTTGACTGCTACTTGTGAACCGATATTCAAGTTGTTATGCAAGGGGAAGACTGTTGATTGGAATCCTGATTGTTAGTGAGCGTTTGAAAAGATCAAGGACTACTTACAAGAGCCTCCTATCTTAGTTCCTCCCGTTCATGGAAGACCATTGTTCATGTACCTTACCGTTCTTGAGAAGTCTATGGGTTGCGTACTTGGGCAGCATGATGAGACGGGAAGAAAGGAACATGCGATATACTACCTAAGCAAGAAGTTCACCGATTGTGAAAACAAATACTAACTCTTGGAGAAAACTTGTTGTGCGCTAGCATGGGCTGCTAGGCGTCTCAGGCAATACATGGTCTGTCATACCACGTTGTTGATTTCGAAGATGGATCCAATAAAGTACATATTTGAAAAGCCTGCTCAGACTCGAAGACTTGCTCGTTGGTACATGTTGTTATCTGAATATGATATCCAATATGTACCACAAAAAGCTATCAAAGGAAGTATCTTATCAGACTATCTTGCAGACCAGCCAGTCGAAGATTATGAGCCTCTTAAGTTCGAATTTCCCGATGAAGACATCCTATTGATAAAGAAAGATTGCGAAGAGCCAGGTCCTGATGACGGTCCCGAACCAGGTCTCTAGTGGAGGATGATGTTTGATGGTTCCTCAAACTACAGTGGGCATGGTATAGGCGCCGTTTTGATGAATCCAAAAAGTGGCTTTACTCCATTTACAACAAGGTTAGACTTTGAAGGCACAAATAATGCCGCCGAAAATGAAGCATGCATTCTTGTTCTTGAAGCAGCTATTGACCTCCGAATCAAACTCCTCAAAGTAAGTGGAGATTCAGCTTTGGTTATTTATCAGGTAAAAGGTAAATGGGAGACAAAGCATGAAAAGTTAATCCCTTACAAAGCCTACATTGTCGAGTTAATTAAGTACTTTGATGAGATCAAGTTCGAACATGTTCCGAGATCTGAGAATCATGTGGCCGATGCTTTAGCCATATTAGCCTCCATGTGGAAAGTCAGATTGGTTAGCAAGACGAGTCCTGCTTACTGTCTGGTGGTCGAAGAAGATGAGGTGGATGAAAAGCCTTGGTTTCATGATATTAAGAACTATTTCCTCAGGCAGGAGTATCCTGATGGCGCTACCAGTCTTGATAAGAAGACTTTGAGAAAATTGGCATCCAGATTCTTTATCAGCAATGACGTGCTATATAAAAGAAACTACAATATGGTTTTACTCAGGTGTGTTGACCAACGTGAGGCAGACATGTTACTTCAAGAGATTCATGAAGGAACCTTCGGAACTCATGCCAACGGTTATGCTATGTCTAAGAAGATGTTAAAGGTTGGATATTACTGGTTAACTATGGAATCTGACTGTATCCAATATGCCAGGAAATGTCACAAGTGTTAGATCTATGATGATAAGATGCATGTGCCTCCTGTATCGTTGAATGTTTTGACTTCACCATGGCCTTTCTTCATGTGGGGCATTGATATGATTGGGGCAATTGAGCCGAAAGATTCCAATGGTCACCGATTCATTCTAGTTGCTATTGACTATTTCACCAAGTGGGTAAAAGCTTCTTCCTACGCCAATGTTACCAAGTAAGTAG
Source organism: Lathyrus sativus (assembly GCA_963859935.3). Classification (NCBI taxonomy): domain Eukaryota; kingdom Viridiplantae; phylum Streptophyta; class Magnoliopsida; order Fabales; family Fabaceae; genus Lathyrus; species Lathyrus sativus. The sequence continues at coordinate 55,144,666 of OZ012735.1, read as the reverse complement.
TTGCTCGCTTCATCAGGAAATAAATATCTGCCGTTATGGAGTTCCAAGTCGGATCATAACTAACAATGGTACCAATCTGAATAATAAGACTATGAAGGAGTTGTGTGACACTTTCAAGATTGCACATCACAATTCTTCTCCGTACCGTCCTAAGATGAATGGAGCTGTTGAAGCTGCAAATAAAAATATTAAAAAGATTCTGCAAAAGATGGTTAAGACTTACAAGGATTGGCATGAAATGTTACCATTTTCTTTACACGGATACAAAACTATTGTTCGCACTTCAACAGGGGAAACCCTTTTCTCATTGGTGTATAGAATGGACGTCGTTCTCCCCATCGAAGTGGAGTTACCTTCCTTAAAGGAGTTGATGAAAGCCAAGCTAGATGAAGCCGATTGGGTTCAAGACAGATATGATCAATTGAATCTCATTGACGAGAAGCGTCTGACAGCTATGTGCCATGGGAAACTATATCAGAATCGAATGAAGAGAGCTTTTGATAAGAAAGTTCGACCTCGTGAATTCCTCCAAGGAGAGCTCGTACTCAAGAAAATCTTTCCAGTTCACAAAGATATGCGTCAGAAATGGATGCCCAACTATGAAGGCCCATTTGTTGTTAAGACAGTCTTCTCCGGAGGATCACTAATTCTTACAACAATGGACGGTGAAGAGCTTTCCTATCCTGTGAAATCTGATGCAGTCCGAAAATATTATGCCTAAAGGAAAAAAAAAATATGCAGCTCGCTAAGCTGAAAACCCGAAAGGGAGGCTTAGGAAAAAATGAGTGTCCCTGTGGATTGAAAACCCGAAAGGGCAGTCCAGGCAAAAGTTAGGGACAAAGGCATTTCAGTGCATCAGATGACACCGAGCATTGCAAATGCATTTTTCAGACATCCATTCCAAATCCAATCGCTCTCTTTAGAAGTAAGGTTTTTTGGTAGTCTTAGTCATTAGGGTCAGTAGGTCGTGGATTCAATGTAACCTTTTCCATATTGCCAATTTCAAATTGTAATTTTACATGGAGTTATGCCTTTAGCAAACTGCCATTCATTAATGAAATAAACCTTTTGTTTTTCAATTTCCTTGTTCGCCTTATCTCCTTGTCATTTTTTTATGCAATTTTCTTTTGTTAATAAAATTTTGAGTGTGAAAAGTGTTTTTTCAAAATTTTAAAAATATTTTATTGAAAATGCATTTGAAAATGAAGGTTACTTTTACCTGTGGAAATCTGTGAAGGATCTCTTTGTTCCCCAGTAAGTCTCATTGTTGCATAAGCATTCGTTCATTACCAAATCAGTCCCCAACGAGACTTTAAACTGACAACACTTTGGACCGAGCCGGTGATCTCCAAGACAACAGAGATTTTACCAGCATCTTCCCAATGATAGTCCCCATCGAGACTTTAAGCTGACAACGCTTCAGATTAATCTGATAAATCTCCAGTGGCTCTCAAAGACTGCAGAGAACTCCCAGGTATCCCCAAAATGATCCATGTTTTTGAAGACGCATTTTCAGTTGGGATCATCTGTTCCTCAGTGGATTTGCCTTACTTTCCTCAGGTAGCACTCCCCAGGATATTGTCAGGTTCTCCCCAAGAAGTCAAGTTACTTTCCCAGGAATATCTGTTGAATTCTCCTCAGTAAGTTTGATGAATTTTCCCCAGGGAAGTTTGATATACTTTATCCCTAGTCGGATGTACCTTTTCCCCAAGAAGCCGAGGTATTACTCCCAGGAAGTTGCTACACTATCTCCATGAAGCTTCCTAGCTTGACATATTCCCCACGAAGTGGATATTTAATTTATCCCTGAAAGTCTCTGACCCTAAGATTTTCTTCGGCTGATTATGATTCATGATAGCAATCCCTCTAGTGAAGTCATGATATCGTACCCTCCAGTGAAGTCATGATATCGTACTCTCCAGTGAGGTTATATCTTATCCCCCATGAGGAAGTCGTGATACCGTATCCCAAGTGGATTATTCTCTCCCCAGAGAGTTAGAACTATGAAGCCAAAGTTGGATCTACTATTGACTTTTATATCCCTTGATAGATGTACCGATGTAGAGGTCAGCAGGGTATTCCTGTCGAGATGTTTATTTCATCTCATGTCTCCTCTCTCGTCTGTCAGCATATGCATCTGTATTAGCATAGACGTCATATACTTATTCCTTTCATTTTTGTACACGTCGACATACGCATTGCATGTTTTCCAGTTGCGGTCGTCTTGGTCGTTACCACCGAGTAACTGGGTTTGTCCGTTCTCTCCAAGTATATCGTCAACCCTAAGCATAAAATACTATTTGTTTCCAGCTAATCCCCACAGAGTTCAACCCTCGTGGATGATGGTTATTTCAGTTATCTTTTTGTGTTTGGATAAGATAATCTCCATGGGAGTTCATTTCCTCAATAGAGTCTTGTTTGACAGATCTTTCTAGCTCAATTCTAGATCGAACTTCGGTCCCGTAGGTCGCCAAACCTACTAGGATGTGCATTTATTTTTCACTATCATTCAAGAAGAGCCTTTACAATCCTTTACAGATATACGACAGTTCTCGCCTGATAAGCTTATCAGTACATTGCACGACAGACAAGCAGTAGTTCTCAGTCAAGAAGCTTATCGTAATTACACTCTATAATCACGATATTATCACATTTTACAATAAATTTCTTTACAATTTACATTACATGTTACCACCTCTACAAGTAATGCTCATCCGAGAAGCTTATCCTTGCCAATCTTGCAAATAAGCAGTATTTTTCGCTTGAGAAGCTTATCCTATCTTCATCATGAGGAGCAACAAGTGGCCATCTCCATCGAGAAGATGGTTTCCATTTCCTTTTCATCTTGAAGTGCGAGGAGGTTTGAACTAAATCATATTCAGAAGAGCATCGATCTTGAATTATGAAGAAGTTCATTTTATCCTTTAGTAAAAGAAGGAGCTGAATCATATTCAGGAGAGCACATATCTTGAAGTATGAAGAAGTTCAACTTATCCTTTAGTAAAAGAAGAAGTCGAATTATATTCAGGGCGCCAACCTTGAGATATGAAGGAGTTTATTTTATCAATTGAGCGACAATCCTTCTAGTGGAGCTTATCAATCACTTCGTCTATTACCCCCAGATAAGCAACAATCTCTTTATTTGAGAGCTTATCCATCTTGGCATTTAAGTCCCTTCCAACGATAAGTGACAATTCTCTCCCGAAAAGCTTATCAGGGCATCTCCCATTAAAGTCCATTTATTTTGGCATACAACCGGTTTTTTACCCTGTATATTTTCTACGGATTCCCAAAAATTCCGTTCGATCCCGTCATGAGGAAAAGTTGCCAGAAGCTCGGATGTTATTCTTCACTTAACGCTCCAACATTCTGTTTACTTAATCCTACAATCGTGCAGATCAATTTTTTTGCCTTTTATCCTAGAGTATCAGCCGGTCACGCCTGAACCTGTTGAACATTTACTCTTAGATATTCCCTAGTGGAGGTCGTCTCATCGGTGCCATCTCCGTTGAGGATCCCATTCTTACCGTTCCCTTTCTAAAGGTGACAATTGGTCGTGCTCACACCAGTTGGCCATCACTTTAGAATTCCTCAGTGCCACGCTATTTCCCCAGTACATCGTATTCCCCAGCGCAGTTCGTCGCGTCGGTCTCCTATGTCATCGTGTCGTTTGCAGCCTTGCATTTATCATTCCATCATACACATCATGCTAGATTCATGGCATTGTCAGCATTATAGTTCGTCTCGTTTTGTCCATATCATTGCATATCACTACATCTAAGGGAAAAACTTTCGGTTATCTATATTTAAATCCCTTTCACCATGATTTCTCGAGCCTACGTCGCTCAAATCATCCGGTGAAGCTATTTAAATAGGGGCAACTGTAATACCCCAAAAATTTCCCTAAGATTTAGTAGGTTTATTTCTCATCCCATTTCGTTTTGCATCGCATTTTAGCTAACCGCTGACAGGTTTGTGTAGTTGGTTGGTTTTCGCAGGAAAAGTCGCATTTGGATGCTCTTTAGCTTATGAAGGGTAAAACAGTCATTTGTTTGACTTCGGCTGTCAATTTATGAATTTTGGGTCGTAGTCAGGAAATTTGAGCCATTTGATATTGTTGATGTGGATTGAGGCCGAGGTTGTAATTGGAATTTAATCGTGAAGGATTTGAGCCGTTGGAATTAAATCAATTCAATTTAGTTGGATGAAGTTAATCGGTAAATATGATAATTTGAGTTTTAATCGGACGAATTGGATTTATTCTGACAAGGTTGTTCATTTAAATTGCTGGAAGGTTTAACCGGAAGTTGTATTGGAGACGAGATTAATCGGATAAATTGGATGAATCTGGAATTAATGAAAGAAATAGAATTTTAGTGGTGTTTTCGTCTCATTTTAAAATCAAAAGTAATAAAAATAATTTTATTTCATTTTTGTATTTTTATTTTCATTTCAGTTTTTCAATTTCATTTCCTTTTTAAATCAATCTTATTTCATTTTTTAAATTAATTTCGTTTTTAAATCAATCACATTTCATTTTTTAAATCAATTTTTTGCATTTTTTAATTTTGTTTTCATTTCATTTTGAAAACAAATTTTATTACATTTTTAAATTTTTGTTCTCATTTCATTGTTAAATTGATTTTATTTCATTTTTAATATTGTATTTTAATTTTATTTTATATCAAAATAAAAATAATGATAATAATATTATTTCATTTAATCTAAATGGAGTAATTTTATTATATAAAAAATAAGTTTCTTTACAATGCCCAAAATAAATGAATAAATTTACAAAAAATAATAAAAATATATTTTTTCCCTAAAAAAATCCTAAAGCTCTTTCCGATTTCCTTTTATTTTTCGAGTCTCCAATCTTCAAGCTTCCGATTATTTCTTCGAACCTGCAAAATGAACAAAAGCGACAATTTTATCGGTTAGTTTTTTCCGACACCCTCAGAGCCAATGTCATCATCGGACGTGTCGGGAGGGTAACAGATTGCTCTGTTGCCAACTCCCGACTTTATTTCCGGCCAAAAGCAAAAATCGACAACATCTGTTCAAACAAGGCAACCGAGAGAGGGAGATAAAAAGTTACGTTTAAAAGTGATTTTTTTCAGTAAAACTGATTTTCAGAAAAAGTGCTTTTTTTGAAAAAGCACTTATTCAAAAGTGATTTTTTTCCCAAACACAACCTTAACATTAGTTTCTCCAAAAATCAGAAGGCTCATGGATCAAAGCCAACAAATTCCTGGAAAAGTTCAACCCAGCTATCACGCAAGAACGTTCAAACAACAACCATTAATTTCAGTCAAAACGTAACAAACTTCATCATCAGAAACGCAGAAATTCCAGCCAACAATCCCTCCTCCAAAATCGTGACCTAAATCGGATCCAAGCCCACAATTTCAAAAAAAACAACATTATAAAACTCATCAAAAGTTCAGATCCGAGGGGACCAAGAGGAAACCGCAACGGAAAAACCCATATTCTGATAAACCACGAAGGTTTACCATCATCATTAACGGGATTCAGAGAACCTTGAAGGTTCATCATCATCATCCCAAAAAAAGAAGAATAGGAGAAAAATATCAAAAACCATCATCAAGAACCCAAATCCGGAACCCTCACGAGTTCAAGCCTAGAAGGACGAACACGAGTCAAACGGTCACTATCGGAACCGGCCTCAGAAGACTCATCATCGGCCGGATAAATCGCAAACGGACTACCGTCCTCACCGTCAGAAAGACCTCGTCACCACCGCGAAGAAGGGGAATCAAACCATCGGCCGGAACACCCACAAAGGTCGGTGATTTTTTTTCTTCTTCATTTTTTAAGCCGTTTGAGTTGTGTCTGTAACAAGTGGATGCAAGCAGAGAAGAGGGGAAGAGTCATGGAAGAAGATAAGAAGAAAATTTCGGAGAAGATGAAGGAGAGACCCGCACCTCCGACGAGTTGGGACAAGAGGAATTTAACAAAGTGAAACCCTAGCTAACCCTTTTGCGTTTTACTTTACGTGGGTATGTGCTCTCTATCCTTATTTTTTCTTGTTAATTACTTTGTCAAATTCTGTTTCAATTAAGTCCTCAAAATGTAAGAAATTATAAGTTAGTAAAGAATGTAAATATAAAACAAACAAAATCATTTCTTCCAAGTAAATTTAATAGTTAAATTTAAATTTAACATACCTAAAACTAAAAATTTTTTTTTAATAGTTAAAAAAACCATTTTATTGAAACTTCATTTTTAATAGTTAAAGAACCATTTTATTTAGCTAAAGTGTTTTCATAATTAAGGTTTTCAAAGTAATTTAGAAACCCCGTTAATGTGTAATTAAAAATTTTTCTGGGAAATTTAAAATCTTTCTCAAATTAGGACCTTGTTAATAAACCGAGGAGTCAACCTTTCAAAATAAACTCTCGGTATAGATTCTTCAGCCAGCCTCGAATTAATTCTTGCCGACTTTTGTACTTCTCAGTTGTATCGTTATTAATCTGTTACTGTTCAATTTTTTCGGTTGTAATTATGCGAGGTAATCTTCGCACGTGATTTCGTCTTTATTTTGCACTTTTTTGCCATTGGTTGTAATTTACACGAGTGATCGTCACGCCGCACTTTTTCTATACCGCTTTCCTTATTTGTCGTACTTTAATTATTCCATATAATAATTCATCATGTGCACTACTGCACTACTCATCGTCAAACCTTCTGAAGAATTAGGTCTAGCTGTTTAACCGCCGAGTCAATAGTTCTAACCCTTGACCGTTTCAAAACCCTAATTAGCCTAGGCGTCCTGCCGTGGACGAAAACGCCCTTTACCCTAGCATTAGGTCAAAGAGTCGCCGTACTCTGTTTTAGGGTTTCCCGCCATGGAATCCCTAATTTCAATTAACAAATTCAACGTAGAAATAGGAGTTTCAAAATTCCACGTAAGCGTTTCTTTAAGAAATGCTTATTCCCCTTAAAACCTTGACCATGGTCGAGAAGTTTCTAACCTCACTTTCGAGGGGAACTACGAGTACTAATTCCATCCCCTACCTAGGATACGTAGGCATAAGATGTGAGTCTTGGCGAGTAAACTTAGGACTAACCCTTAGGTCTGTTAGGTCATACTATCCCTTAGCTCAGTATATATTTCAAAGCAGATAATAAAATAAAAAGCATACATTAAATAAAAGGTTTATGTAGAGTACTATAGAAGGTTAGGGTGCTAGTACCTTCCCTAAGCTTAACCAACCACTTACCTAGGTCTCTCCCTGCATTGTGTTTACGATGCAAAAAATTAGGTTTTCTTTCTTTTGACCTTTTCCTTCGGATAAATCAAAGTTCGATTGTGAATTAAAAATGTGATTCAAGTTAATTAATAGTTCGATATCCTACTTCCACTATAACAATAGCCAACAAAGGTCGAGACATGGTAGAGTGGCCTAACATGCTCTGGTGCATAGGAAAAAAGTCAGACTTGAAATTCTGGTGTGCAGATCACAAAGATGTTGAGACATTTATCTCTGCCTAACTTAAACAAGGACATAACACAATCATTCTAATTTCTTTAAATCATAGCAGTGTCATGACAGATGTTGTAACATCTGTAGACTGACAAAACAATTTATCCAACCATTTAAGTTATGTATAATTTTAAATGCAGAAAGATAAATAAAATAATGAATTGTTAACCCAGTTCGGTGAACAACAAAACATACGTTTGGAGGCTACCAAGCCAGGAAATAAATCCACTATCAGTAGTATCAATTCATAGCTAAACTCCCTCGTTTACAACTCCTCACTTAATCCCTACCCAATGCAACTTCTACCTAGCACACTCCTATATAAGAGAAATCACCATCTCACTCTCAATCACCGCAATGATATACAACACTCCTAGTCCCAGGGAATGCCACAAGAAACCAAAAATAAATATATACCCTCTTTCTTTCAAGAACAAAACTAGGTCAAGACTCTTGACCAAGAATAATACTCGGTTTTTCTTAAAAGCTTCAACCAAGAACAATACCCAACTCTTGCTTCAAAGCTTCGAGTGAGAATAATATACAACTTAAATATGTCTACCATGGTGCATCAAAAGATACAAAGGGTGACTTATAAAGTCACACACAAGAGACTCTCAAAACCCTGAACCCTTATGTTACATCTACGATTTTCTTATTGTGAATCTTCCATTCTTTAGGTCTAGCAAGTCCTTATTTATAGGCTCTTCCAGTATGGGCATGAATTCTACACTCAGTTCCAATATTCACGTTGTAAATCTTTTGCAGAATCTTCTCCATAAAAATAGGAACAAGTCTTTTATAGTTTCCTAAAAACTCTCAAAGATCCTTTTTCTTAAATCCAAATAAATCTGCATTTTGTTCATAATAAATCTCTTTGAATTACGCATAATGATGAGGTATATCCAAAAGAATCTCATCAAATCAAACCTAATCAGTCAAGAGATATAAAACAGCAGCGCTTGCTGTACCAGTTCAAGATGTCATGACATATGTCTTCGACATCTGTCTAAAATACATGATAGCAGTACTGTCATGGAACTAATAATCACCCCCTTTGGCAAATTTTTGGCTAAAACAACCAAAGCATGATAAATCTGGAGATATAAACTTATCAGAGCAGCAACAAAAACAATTTTCTCCAATACATCCAGCCTCATAGACTATCATGCTACCTCTTAATAGTTGCATTCAGCAAGCAACAACAAAACAATACTCTTTCTTTAGCAATAGCAAAGTCATATCACAATGTTGGTCATCATGTCAATACATGTGACATAACATCTGGATAACAAGCCAAAAATTGAAAAAAGGAGTAAATACACACACATAGTAATTGTAGATATAATAGTGGAAGCACACAAAACTCAGATGCACACATTTTTCATGCCTTCCAAACTGTAATGTACATATCTCAAAAAACAATAATGAATACCACCAATGTCCTGACATCGTGCTTGACATTGCATACTCCTACCAATCTACTCAAGTTGAAGCACCGACTTCCTAAACCTCAAACTTAATCTCTCAGACCGAGGACATAAGAATGTTTCAAAGGAAGAACTATCCTAATTACCAATCAGAGTCAAACATAAAAAGTGAAGCAAAATCACCATGCTTCAAAGCAAGACTCACCTAAAAACTACACATGGTGTCAGGATATCCAATTTGACATCTCACAACCAACAATATAACCCCTTTTTGAGGCACACAAAACTTCTGCAGAGAAAAATAAATTCTCCCAGATAATATTCAATCCTGTTTCTCAGGACTCTCCACAATATCAAGACATCTAGAATGACATCACAACCTCACATGAAATACATAAACATCTTTATGCTTATATGTGAGATAATACCAGGATCATACCCCTGGTACCATAACCAATAAACTCTTGGATTGAGATCAATTAACACCATTGATCACTCTCCCCATGAACACATCCACACGCTGTACAAATTCATATTGAATCTTACAACCATTGACACCCTTGTTCTTTGAGAATAAATCCAATCAAGTCTGGAATTCTCACATCCCAAAAGAGACATACAAAGTCTCTTAACTCATTGGTTATCCAAGATGTCATCCACACTTGGAAGACATCAACCCCCTTCTCCATATGAAAAGAGATACATCATCAGCCTGCTTCCTTCTCAAGCTCCAAACTAGTCCACTTATTTCTAGAGATACTTGCAGCAGAAGAAACCACCTTGCCATAAGCATTCTGACCTCAACAAGATTCAAACTACCAGATAGATGCCCCATAATCCAAGACAGTATTCACCTTATCACTCTCCCATATGATAAGTTATAACACTTCTAATTCAACTGGTGGATATCAGCTTCCACAATCTGGACTCCAATTTCAGAAAACATGATGATGTTCTAACATAAGTTAGGACATCCAGATCATATCACATACACCATACAATATGTTTCTTGATACAATTACCACTAGAATTACTATTACATAGTAATCCAAATGAATATCTTCAGAGAATACAACTTCTACCAGCTTGATCAACAAGAACTTCAGACAACTGTAGAGAGAAATAAACTCTTTTACTCCCACCAAAGCAAGCTCCTTAAGCGAAGATCCCTTCAACAATCATCAATCCAAGAGAAAAACCAGCTCCTCCTTTGATCTTCAAACAAACACCCTTCTTCACAAAGGTCATTTATTCAAAGGACAAGATGAAACACACATCTTAGATCTAAGTGACTTGGTTAAACACAACCAAGCGTCACAACTTCCTCCAGATTTCCAACCAAGAGTCTGGGTCTTCGGTATAAATCCTACTTACTCTAAAGTAACACATCTTAGATACACTAAGACTATGAAATGTAGCCTCTACTAGCTTTTGCAATTCCCATAAACTGCATATACTTTTGAAGCATCCATTCCAATCACATACTTGAGAAGAGTCAACTTATCCCAAGATGATATATCTTCTCTGCAACCAGATACCACAAAGGGAACAATCTGATGATATCCATAATGTTAAAACATCTTATTTTGACATCAATTTCATGACTTCCAGCTGATGAGATCAAGACTGTCTGATACAGTCTTGATCAACTCCTCCTCGGACATACCATCTCGAGGAACTTTTCCGCTTCTACAGAACAAGATTTCTATGCTCTCATAGACTCGATTAAGATATCAAGTTTGAGTAGACAACCTTTATCCTGTTTATGAACCATACCCAAAATATTCAAGGACACATACCTTGAAGAACAACTGCTTTAGGAACACATCTTCAGAAGAATCAAACATGCCAAAGTCCGATTCTTTAGAAAATGGTAATCAAGACTGGACTATACAATAGTTATACCAAAATAAATCCAGCTTTCCTTAAGTAGAGAATTATTCAAGGAGTCAGAGGTAATATCCTGGACACTTATCCAGAACCTCCATGTTGAAATGGATCACATGCTCTCAGCAGCTGCACTCCAATTCACCTAGATCAGAAATAAATAGACCCAAGCAATATCCATCAAGATTAAGATGTCTTCATCTTCACTTCCATCAACACGATATCCTAGACAATTTTCCCGCCACATAACTTCCTAGTTAGATTATGTGCCTCTGCAGATCCAACCAGAAGAGAGTTCCCAACACTTTATGTTAACATACATAAGTTTAATTCCAAGAGCATATGCAACTCCTTTCTCTTGTCCTAAAGATTCACTTCTTGAATCAGCAAGATTCTGCATAATCTCTGCTGATGGAATGTTTCAACATCTGGTTGAACATCAGATTCGTTTATTCAATGATGATATTGACTACATTCAATATTCATAGAACACGACTATGAGTAGATGTAACTAGAGATGTTGCACTTCCTGGAGTATCATCTTGACTTCATCAATCTTGATCATCATGGATAACCAATTAAATACTTGTGCATTCCATAAATAGAAAATAATCATAAATCCACACACCTTGTAGATAAGATCATCTAACAAATATTTACAATTTAGTAACACTAATAAGTCTTCTATAGTGCAGTATCTTTATGTTCCACGCAAAATGTTGAAACATCAAGAGTGATACCCTTGACTCATCCTGCCTATGACTGTTTCTTGCTGATGAAACCCTTGCAAAACATGGCTGGTGAAATAAATCACCCCTAAATTCTTTAGATTGATGATCCTCAGAAACAACCATAAGACTCCAGATTTCCATCACACCAGACCCAAGACATTCCTCATGACAAGAAATGCCTTTATGAGTGGACTTGAGACAATTCTCAAGTGCCTTTAACAACTTTATCATGAAAAGAGTAATCGTCAGTTTCATAGACCAAGAGATTGATAACCTATACCTTTCCTCTTCTGACTTTAAAATACCTGAAGGAACCAACTTTCTATGTACCAAGACATCAACGACAAACAACAATAACTCTTTCCATTCCATTACTCCCTGCTAGAAAGGCTAGAACTTTAGTAGATGCTGACACCTTTATGAGCAGAGTCTTTAATCTAGATTTACTAAAGTCCTTTCACCATAAACACATGCAGCGGAATAACATATATTCAACAGACTCTAGTTAAGGTGTCAAGATATCTTAGGGGACACCTAGCAGAAAATAACCTCTTCACCAACAACGGTTGGAGAAACTTCACAGAAGCAAAAGACAACCAACAAAAGTTTTCATCCTTGATCCAATACCAATCATTCCAAATATCTGATGAATGGTATGATCGCACACACACCTTGTTTAAAGACCAGAAAGTATATCCTAAGATCTCATCCAGAAACAAATAGGATGCCTGCTCTGATACCAATCAAACTTCTAGTGTGCAAACCACGAATGTCCCAAGAGATGTCGAGACATTGATCTTTGCATAACTTAAACAAGGATAAAACATAATAATTTTGATTTCTATAAATCATAACAGTTTCATGACATATGTTGTAACACATACAAACTGATAGAACAATTTATCCAACCGCTTAAATTGTGTAGAATTTTAAATGCAGAAAGATAAATAACACAATAAATCGTTAACCCAGTTTGGTGAACAATAACACGTACGTCTGAGGGCTACCAAGCCAGGAAGGAAATATACTATAAGTAATATCAATTCAGAGCTAAACTCCCCCGTTTACAACCCCTCACTTAATCGCTACCCAATGCAACTTCTACTTAGGACACTCCTAGATATGAGAAATCACCATCTCACTCCCAATCACTATAGTGATATATAAACACTTCCAGTCCCAGGGAATGCCACAAGAAACCGAAAAGAAATATGTAACCTCCTTCTTTCAAGAACAAAACTAGGTCAAGACTCTTGACCAAGAACAATACTCGATTTTGCTTAAAAGCTTCAACCAAGAACAATACTCAACTCTTGCTTCAAATCTTTGAGTGAGAATAGTATACAACCTAAATATGTTTACCATGATGCATCAAAAGATACAAAGGGTGACTTACAAAGTCACACACAAGAGACTCTCAAAACCTTAAACCCTTATGTTGCACCTACGGTTTTCTTGTTGTGAATCTTCCATTATTTGAGTCTAGAAATTCCTTATCTATGGACTCTTATAGTATGGTCTTGGAATATAAAATAAAGTCTAATCTTCACATTGTAAATATTTTGCAGAATCTTCTCCACAAAAATAAGAACAAATCTTTTATAGTTTCCTAAAAAGTCTCAAAGATCCTTTTTATGAAATCCAATTAAATATGCACTTTGTTCCTAATAAATCTCCTTGACCTGCACAAAATGATAAGGTATATCAAAAATAATCTCATCAAATGAAATAAAATATGTCAAGAGATATAAAACAGTAGTGCTTGCTGTACCAGACCAAAATGTCATGACATCTGTCTAAAACACACGACAGTAGTACTGTCATGACAGTTGATGAAGATGTGATAACATCTTGCTCAATATTAGTGTAGAATCATGTTTTACTAAAATTTAGCCAAACATAGAACCATGGAACTAACAAGACCCTTGCGACCTATGGTTGAAGAATCTTTGTTTACAGTTGAGGGATCATCTTGTCGGGGTCATGTATCTCTAGCTCATTACAAAGCCCATGTTCCTCTAGTGCATTATGTTATACACGATGTTAAACGCGTTGTTTTCGTGCCTAATAGTTTTTCGAAGGGCCTTAGACCTTTCACTACTTCATATATATGCACACATGTTGTAAGGCACATGTGAGAAGGTTAGGTAACACAAATAATTAAATTATTTGTGTTAAACATCTATGTCATAATAACTGAAATGACTGTGTTTGTTGAAGAATTTCTACAAGACTGAATATGGTTATATTAACCATGGTTTATTATCCGCGTTTGTTGAAAGATGACATGAAAAGACGTTATCATTTCATCTCTGATATGAAATTCTGGTAGTAGGTCTCAGATGTCCTGATAGATGTCAAGACATTGATCTCTGCTTCTCAGAACAAGGACAAAAACAAGAACTTTCAAAAAAATTGCAAATTCAAAAAACAATGTCATGACAGATGTTTCAACATCAGTCAAGACATATACTTCTCATTATAAGAGTAGACTGAATTGAACATAACAGAAAGATAACACAAGATATGATGACCCAGTTCGGTGAACAACAACACCTACATATGGGGCTACCAAGCCAGGAGTGAATTCACTATCAATAATATTAATTCTAAGATAAACAACCTTCGGTTTAAACCTTATCACTTAATTCTCTACCCAGTGAAATTCTATCTATAAACCCTATCTAGATAAGAAAGTCCCATCTCAATTCTTAAATCACCTCAGTGATATCTAACAATTACAACCTCCTGCAACTGCATTAGACTGTTCAATTGAAAGACACCCCTTTCAATAAAATGTTTAGTCAAGACTCTTGACTAATAATAACACTTGAATTTTCTTAATAGCTTCATCTAAGAACAATATACAATTCATTGTCTACAGGTTTGTGAATCTGTAAAACTATGTCTACCACAATGTATCAAACTGATACAAAGGGTGACTTACATAACAAGAAAGTAAACGACTCTCAAAACCCTAAACCCTTATTTCTATTTTTACAAAAGTCTTAACAAGGTCTAAATAGATCTAGCACACTGCCCTAGGTCTTGGTCTTCCTTTTATAATCTTCAATAGTCCATGGGCTTTGAAATCTTTGTTTAGTTATTCCTTGATCCATGTTCTGATTTCTCCTTAAATCATGGACCAGATCTACAACAACCTGCTATATCAAACCAAAATGTTGAGTCCACAAGCTAGGACGTCTTGTCTGACATTTTTGCTTCTAACATATTTCTTCATGTTAGGACACCTTGTTCAACACCATGTTTTACCAAAAATTAGTCAAATATTTAGAGTCTTCAATCTCCTCCTTTTGACAAATTTTGGCTAAAACACCTTTTGCACAATAAACCCGGGAAGACAATGAGAGAAGGAGTAGAAAGTCCTGAAGTCATTTCACCCAGCCTATGATGAGTCTAGCAGAAAATAATGTAACTTATGAAAGCTTTCTTTCTTCTTGTCTAGCTGTATGGATGGTTTACACAGCACACTCCATATGTTGTATACCATGTATCTATTCTCATGGTGTACATTGTCGCGGTGAAATTTGGATACCAAACTATTAATTAGTTTGAATCGTTAATTCAATTGCAACCGAACTTTGATTTATCCAAAGGAAGGGATAAAGATCGAAATTCCCACAATGCAATGCAAATGCAAGGTTTAGAGAGTTTTATGTTCGAGGGTTGGTTAAACTTAGGGAAGGTGCTAGCATCCTAAGTTTCTGTAGTACTCTACAGGAACCTCTTGTTTTATGTTTGTTTATTTCTAAGTGTTTATCTGCTTAATGGTTGAAAGGCCTAAGGGTTTATTTCTAAATATACTCGATAAGATGTCGCATCTTATGCCTACATATCCTTACGGGAGTGGAATCAGAGTATCTGTAGTTCCCCTAAAGGGTTTGAGGAGTTCTTTGACTGTGGTCAAAGTTCCTACGGGTTAAGGATAGTTGATTGATTGATTTTAGGAGAGACAGATGAGTCGTCATTTCAAGAGAGATTTAACCGCCACAGGTTTGTAAGAATTGTTTTATGGTGTGGAGATTATACCTCGCTTAAGATGATTAACATCTATTTCTCTATTGTGCTTATATAGTCGTATTGAGTTGATTGTTTTCCTATGTTGTAAAATAAAAGAAAAGGTCCTTCCTATGGGGTAGGATCTATCTTAAGAGATCGACTTGAATGGGATCAAGGATCATATGGGGAGAATGATGCAAATGATGTGCACTACACACAACGTTGAATTATGTGTAGGTTTTTCCTTTGGACGGAATGCGTTGCAAGAATATAAATTGCGATAAATAAAAGTTGTGGATAAAGCAGATAAATAAAGACATACACGAACGCATGAAAGCGCTAAGTGAGTGTGTGAATTGTGGATAAATAACAAGCGGAAATAATAAAGGGCAGATAAACATACATGTACGCATGAAAGCGCTAAGGTGTCAGTGTGAGAGTGAATGTGTCGTGAATGTGAGCGTGCACAGCTAGGTTGTATTTTACGCTGTTGATTGTTTTTAATTGGTTTGAATTAAAATTAAAGTCTAAAGCCTAATAAGACGCTATGATGATTAATTTATTAAGTAAAATAATTTGCTCTAATGTGAGAAGTTGATTATAATAAAAAAGATTGTTTATTTTTTATTCTTAAAAGTTTTAATATTAAAGAGGTAATTAGATATAGATTGTAACAATTGAATGGACAAGATATCTAATAAATGTCATTTTAAAAGAAGTTATTTATTTTTTTAGCACAAATAATTCTTGGGTGAATAAAAGAGAGATTATTATATTTTTAAGAAAAAAGGGCTAATTAATTAGGAATGATTGATTTATCGATTTAAATAAAGTTGTATAATAGATCATTATTAAATAAAATAACACCTAAGAAAACTAAATGATAAAATCTGATTCATTAAAGTTAATGGTTATTATTTTTGATTAAGATCTTAATAAAAGTTGAAAAAAGTTGATTAATAGATAAAAACAAATAAGCTATTGATTAAAAGGAAAATAAAAAAAATAAAGACTGATTTATTTAATAAAGGTTCTTAGTTTATTTTTTAAAACTTAATATATAAGTGCCTAGTTATTAGATTGATTAATTGGAAATATTAAACGAGAGGTAAAAATGATTAATTACTACTTAAGGTGAATTAATAAAAAGAGATAAAATGATTATAATTAAAAAAAGACTGTTAGTTTATTTTAAAAAGATTAGTTATAGTTAATTAAGTAAAAAAACAGATTAATGGATGATTGTGAGGTTAACGCGTGGTGTTAGTGAGTGTATGTGTTGGTGATTACAACATAACAGAAATTATCAAAAATAGGAAAACAAAGAACCCTAATTCCCCTTTCGTCTCCCCCCTCAACTCGCGATTGGTTTTTTCTCATCCATCATCTCCTCCATATTTCGAACCTGAAATTAAAATCAGAAGCATCAATAGATCAATAACATAGATAAAGATAGAGTTTTACCAAAGGTTGTGGGTAGCGGCGGCGGAGGTGAGGAGCGGTTTGGATTCGCAGCGAATGGAATCGGCTTCGTCAACGGAAAGGATATGAGTTCCTTCTTTTCTCACACTAGTTTTTTTCGAATTCGGTTTTCTTATGGTAATCTCCTCCTTAGATAATTTTTTGACGACTTCTCTTCTCTTTGTAGTCTCCTTTTATAGGCTTTACCGAGAATCAGATGTGTTGA
Organism: Lathyrus sativus; assembly: GCA_963859935.3. Lineage (NCBI taxonomy): Eukaryota > Viridiplantae > Streptophyta > Magnoliopsida > Fabales > Fabaceae > Lathyrus > Lathyrus sativus. Next base: position 55,127,403 of record OZ012735.1, on the reverse strand, counting down.
TTGAAATTTGATTGCTGCATTGAATGTGGATTTAGGTTTTCCCATTTGGTTCAGACATGAATTTGAAAACTTTCCCCTTTCGATAATTGCAGTGATGATCTACTAATTGACATTTCAAATCTTTTATTTTGTGATTCAGTTTGAGATTGGATTTGATTTGATTCTGAATAGAATCTTCTATTTCTTCAAGGAATATCCTCTAACGGTTTTTTCTTGCTGACTCTGAGTGTGACCTGGCAGGTGTAGGTGGCAATGGTTTTGGGCCAGAAGACGGATTAACAGCCCAAAAGGAGAGCTTGCACTTGGTACGAAGATGTTGGTGATGAGGGGTTTGCAGTCTGAGGAGGAATGTGAGGGCAAGACGGGGACAATTTCCATGACTGGCTTCTGAGTGAGACATACAACTTTGCGCAACCTCCAGTTGACAGGTAACCTCTTCTATCACAGTTAAGAGAAATTCCATGAGATTTGATGCCTTGCCTGTGACTTAAGTTGCGTCAACCCTTTAATAGCTGGTTTTTTAGGATGTTCGGTTGTGTTTTGCAAACTTCGAATCTTCCAGGTCTGCTCTTGCTTTGCAGGTTTGGTATTGGTTGTAGCTGCGTGATTGCTATTAAGCTGAACGGCTCGATTCTTCATCAACGACGATAGTTGTTGCAGTGGGCGTGACTGGTGTGATGCTGCTCTTGACTACGATTACTGATGTGCCCAGGTATTTATGTTGGTCCTTTTGCTGCTTTGAATTGTGCCAGGAGGTCCCTAATATATTTGTTATCATTTAATCCAATATGCTTCTCATTTCCAGGGTCAGATGATTTGGAACTGGTAACAACTTTACGATGTTCAAACAGACTGGAGCTAGAGTATGTAAACGGTTAACGAGTCCTACGAGTTTTTTTGACAGCATCGGCGACTGTTGTTGGCATGTCATACGTAAATTTCCTCAAATAGCTACACCAATTGGCTTCTCGAGATAAGTAAGCAAGCCTTCAATGTCAATGGTTCATCGTGTTGGATTACTTCCGAATTTATCATAAGTAAGTCTTCCGGGCTTATGAGTTGGTATATTGAAATGCTCCTTCTCTAATTGTCTCTTTTCTATGTGCAGTAGTCTAATTCTGTCTGGTAATATGCAGTCATTCGCGGGATGCCTAGAGAAGTTATGGTGCAAGGAACGGTATGGAGGTGGAACCAAGACGAAGCAGCCACGATATGTAACCTCTGCATGGACCGTGGTGGTGAGTTTCGGCTGGGCATAAGCCATCCTATTTCGAAGTATTCTGAAGTTTGGAAGATGTAGGAGAACAAAGGTTTAGGAAGTCCTTGAACCAGGTTACTTGCTCTGTGCACAACTCCAACTAAACAAAGCTCCTAGTTTTGATTTAGATTCAATACGTTCTTGTTTGATACTCTGCGCATTTCTTGATGGGTCTTGGGATTGTTGTAAACACTGAGGTTGACTGAATGTTCCAGCTAACAGACCCAACATAAAAACTACCACGAAATGTGTTTATGTATATCTCGCTAACTGATTTCCTTCGGGTGTGATCTGCATTAAAGCTTCTTCAATCGAGTTTCTGGCGACGTTTGGAGTTCTCCAAGAATAGAGAAGGATGATTGACAAGGTAACCTTCTGAATTAACATAATTTGATGTGTATGGACTCGGAAACGGCGTTGTCTTGCGCCTGTTATAAGCACTGGGTAATCGTTGATTGTTACTTGCAGGTGTGTAGAGATACGAACTTCCTGGCTTAAGCTAATGTAACTTGGAATGGAACAAATACTCTCTACTGATCTCAGTCGGACTTAGTAGACAATGAAGGTACCTTCCCCAGCTTCCCTTTATAACAGAAATACTTTCAACGAACAAATATGATGTGGCTGAATCATGATGTTCTAATTCCATTGCAGTTTTCAAATCAGCAGGTTCTTGGGAAAGGCCAGAGCTAGACACTTCAATAAAAGTCAAAACGGTTTAGGCTGAATCAAGCGAAGTTCTTTCTGTGATATTTTTCACAAGGCCTTGCCAGCATTCATTCTATTTAGTGATAACGGTGTATTTACGATATGCCCCCACCAAAATTCCAGCATGATCGCCCTCTTTAGCTGTAGTTACATAATTTTGCAAGTATCGGGATATCGAGAGTTGAGGCCATCAAAGGAGTCATGTTTCAGCAGCATTTTTCCCACTTGGATTAGAGATGTTTCATGCTGTTATCCTTAGTTGTAATCTTGGTTGAGTAAAACCTGGATGCTTGTTTCAATTGTAAATCTGTGAATTATTATTGTAACAGTTCCATATTATTGTATTGAATTATTTGCTCTGAACTATTATGGTAACAACTTCCAACCGTGTCCATGTAGCATGTCATTAAAATTTATATAACTTGGTGTTTGAGTCAAACCTTGAGCAAACAAAGCAAATGAATTCTCCCCTTGATTCTTCCATACTCACACGATCAAGACTCTGTTATTACTCAAATTGAATTCATCGTTGGACATATTTTTAACTCGTACTCAATCCGATAAAAGAAAAAATCGAGTATGAGCAGCGGGTGCTTGAAAGAACAATAGGAATCCACATCCTCTGTATTACGGCTCTGAACTTCTAACTATCTGACCTTCGAAACCTTGACAATTTATATTGAGAGCAAATGCATGAACTTTGATCACGACTCCGCCCCCTTTGTATCATAATTGGTTTCTTGCACTTAGTTCACTCAAACCAAACGCCATGGTACTCTGCTCTTGAAGTACTCTTAATATATAAAGACCTCCCTCCACCTTAAAGAGGCATAGGCAAGGATTCAACTGAGATATTTTCTAGTTAGGATCCGCTGATTAGGCCTTAGAATGCTTGACTGTGGAAATAAGTACCGCTCATTTATTACAAAACACGCCTGCACTTAAACAGTTAGCTACAATGCACATATGAATAGTAGAATAAAAAACAACAATAGGTACCAGGAGGTAGGACCTTAAGGTCAAAAATTAGGGTGTGACATACATGAGAAATAAGTTGTATGACACTCCCCCTCAAAACCAGTTCTAATATACCATCCTCCATTATCTAGGTTAGAGCATAGAGGAGCAGACCCCAGTTCCAGATAACTCAGAACACAAGACACAAGGCCTAGTATGATATTACCCTTATTCAACAGTTAATATGATTTTAAGTGATGATTGTAATAAATTTGGTAGGGAAAAGTAAAGGGATAAAAACAGTAAATGATAAATAAAGTAGCAAAGATATGAACTTGTTGGGATTATAATTCATTAACCTACTTTTCATATATCTTCTTGATCGACTATATAAGTCACAATTACTATTTAATATTATCATGTATCGCTCACCGACATTATTTATGTCTAAACAATGTTGGGAGTTCAATTGTAACTTTTAATCAACGATCTCTCAGCCTATTGAACAATACAGTAACATTAAGAACGGATACTCGTGGTGAATGTTAGATCTAAGTATATCTCTAGAGTTTAGCTTCTAACAGATGATTACCCTACACCAAGATTCAAAGGGAATTTCTCAATAGCAGTTTAAATCTATAAAATTAACGTTGAAACAAAGATAACATCATATTTATAAGTAACTAGTACATATATAACAATGATCAAAAGAGATACATGAAAGAATGGTTAATTATATATAATCCAAACAAGAGAGAGATTTAGCTACTTATTATCATGGTAGCTTGGTACAAATGTGAAGAAGAGAGATGAATGAGAATCGATGTTGATTTCTCGACGATTATTATGTATCCACCTTCACTTCTATGAATTATGACTTTTACTATGTTTCTCTCTATTTTCTATCTCTGAAAAATGTGATATACACTGGTCCTGAATTACTGATCTCGCATAGCGACCAATAGTCTCACCTAGCGAGATGTCATTTCTTCACCATGAAGAATCTACCATGTCATCCTTAAACTGCCTTAGCTCGCTTAGCGAGAGTTGGTTTGCTTAAAGAGATTTCTCGCTTTGACCTCGCTAGGCGATGTTGCACCCTAAATTTTGACCACCTTAGATCCTCATTATCATTCTATAATCATGCATCATATGTTTATTTAACCTTAACCCAGTTCAAGTTTTCTTTGTTGAGTTACAGATGAATTAGGGTTTCGCGCAGTCGAAATCGAGGAAATGTGCGTGTGATCAATCAAAGGTTTGGATGGATTTAAATCATGATAAAGTTCAAATATACAACATGAGGTCAAATGATAAAGCAATTTGAAGTTGTCGCGCCAAAATCGAGAACAAGTGCAGTATGGACCCCGATTAGGGTTTTTGACTGATGAAAAGTCAACTGTAGTTTGACTTTTGTGTTAGAAGGTGTTTTAATGAGGTAATTGTGATTCATAAAGTTCATATGACCTAATGAAGTCCACTCAAGAAGTTTCAAAGTCTCAGGAAGTCCAGAACGTCCGCAGACGACTCGGTAGTTGCCGATCGATCGCGACGGCGACGAAAAATTGACTTTTCAAATTTAAGGAATGGGACTTCAAGATGTGAAGAAAAAATGTTCCATATGTCAATATAAGCTTACTCATAAAATTTCATGGTCATTTGATCAAGGATGGAGGAGTAATCGAGAAAATCGGGAATTAGGGTTTCGAAAGGGACAAAACCATAACTTCCTAACCACACATCCAAATGAGGTGGTTCCAAGCTCATTTGAAAGCTCTTAACAAGCTCTACAAAAGTCTCCTAGTGGTCCATGATCAAAAAATGCTTAGTGTTTGAGTTAGAGGAAGAAACATTACAAGAGGACAAAATAACTTAGAAAATTTCTAAGTTATTTTACCTAAGGAACCCTAATTTCAGCCAACTTTAGGAGGATTTTTCACCTCGTTTCAATTGGAATCAAGACTTCTGGCCAACATGAATGTTTTAGTACTACATGAGGGCTTTCTAAAAAGTACAAGAACTCCTCAAGGTGATTTATGTGCAGAAAGTTACATGTGTGCAAAGTTGGTGATTTCACACTTTTGTCCCACATTGCCCAACTTTGCAAAATCACCTCCTCCCTCCAAGTGGGCCAACTTCAGCTTTCCAAACTCATTCTAACTGATATATGGAATATGTGTAGCATGTTAGATCAGAAGTTATGCTTAGAAGTATCACAAAATTAAAGATTGAAGTTTCATTGCCATAAAGTGAAAGTTGCCATTTTTGACTTTTCCAAACATGAGGTGTAAAAGCCAATTCTGAACCAGCCACTCTACTAAGCTTCTAGCCTGCTAATTGCATCAGTAAACCATCCATTTTCTTGCCCTTTGAGTGAAAGAACAGCCAAGGAATCCAACAAGTGGGATTTTGGCTCAAAAATATCCAAGCTTGCTTCATGGTGAAGTTTTCTCTCTAGCAAGCACCTCACTTCATTTTTCTATAAAAGGAGAGCTCAATCTCCTCATTTAGGACATTCACATTTCACTAAACACCAGAGAAATAAACCACTCCTGCTGCATTTCATCCTTGCATCAAAATTGCAAAAATCACCAAAGTTCATAACATAGCCAAAATTCTGCATTTGCATATTTGCTGCCAATTTCATTTCCATCAGTTCCAGCACCCCAACCACCCTCCATACAACTTCTAAATACTATATAGAAGGTGTATGATCCATTAAACCACCAAGAAACCTCAAAAATCAGAAAGTCAAATTCCTACCTATCATACTTTGACCAAAAGCCATAAAAATCACCAAACTTTGTTCTAAACCTTTCCTTGAGGTTTTGAATATCCATACACCTCATAAACAACATATCTCAACTGTTCAAACACCTAGCAACCATCAACAACTCTTACTTCTTCCATTGGCACCATAAGTGTATTTTGATCAAAAGTGCAAATTCAAGGCAAGAAGAGCACTCAAAGGGACCTCTGGTTTTTCTAGGAGTATTTAAGCTTGCTCAGGTTCATTACTACAGGTATGTAGTATCTAGACTCTTTCCTTTCATCACCATGATATGGGACTCATTTTTCTCATTGATAACTATTGTTGAATATGCATGTCATAAAGCCAAAACTGAATTTTATGAATGTGTGTCAATCCTTTGGTTCTTAACAGTTTTGTTATGATATTTATGAAGTGTATGCATGCTTAAATGTTTTGTTTTTGCTAGCATAAGCCATTTCATTCCAAGAGTGTGTTTTGGCCAAATCTTTGCATTTCTCATGATGATTCCATAACCTGATGTTTGTGGGCATGCTTGATGTTTTGAAACCTTTATATTTGGTTTATGTAAGGTGTAGGGTTTGGTTTTCTGCACAGAATTGGTGTGGTTCATGTTGCTTGCTTTTAAAATGCTCTTTTCACATATTTTTAAGCATTAAAACACCAGTTTTGGTTCTGGCACATTTCAATCCTAATTAGTTGTTGAAACACCTCAAGTACATCATTTTAAAACATGTCCAAACCTGGCTTGAGTGTTACAACAAGTAATGTGGATTTTGAAACTTCAAGTGTAAGTTTTCAAGCATTTCTTTGCAAATCACATACCAGTTTTGGTTCTGGTGTATTTCCACTTAAACCAATTGTTTAGACACTTCAAGTATGTCATTTTAAACATGTCCAAACCCTTACTTGAGTGTTATAACAAGTGGTTTAAGTTTTGGCTTTCAAAATGCAATTTTCAAGTGTTTCTTTGCAAATCACCTACCATTTTCACAAGCTGCCAAATTCAATGATGTTTAAGGCTTTAGAATCATTTCATATGACCTACAAGAGGTATGTGATCATTCAAAATGGAGTATAAAGGTTTAAGACCAAACTGTCCAAAAACTCACTTTGAAAATGTTCATTTTTGCTCCAATTTGCAACAGTCATGCTAATTCTCATTTAAATCAATTTTTCACACAAGTAATGGTTGAAACACTTCATGTTTATCATTTGTAAGATGTCTACATGATCATTTCATTGTGAAACACACTGTCTCAAGATTTCATACTCAAAATGCAACTTTGTCACATACACATTCACACATCAAGCCACTTCTTGCACAAACTTGTTTTTTTCACCAAAACCACTAGTCACACACTTCACTTTAAACATTTTTGAGATGTTAGCATGATCATCTTGCTCAGAAACTTGCTGTCACAAAATCTCACTTTTCAAATGCTTAGTTTCTTCACAAAAGTGACATATCACACACCATGTTTTGCATTAGCTTGTTTTGAATTGATTTGCTTGTTCTGACATCTTGTATTGGTCATTTGTAATGTGCTTGCATGATCAAAAGACATCAAAACCATCTGAGCACAAACACACACCACACAATGCACATAAGCACACAATGAGCATGTTAAATACTAAAACATACACAGCCAGTACAAACCTTTGTTTTTCATGATAACTCACTCATTAACATGTAATAAAGGTGTATGGAAGTTTGCCATGATCCATTTTGCTCTGAAATTGAAAGTACCATTACTCATGCATATCACTTAGGTCTTTTTTGCAAATTACATATGATTTCTCACAGCAGCTCAGTTTTAACCATAAAAATGATTTGAATTCATTCATTACCATTTATCTGTGATGTGTGTGTGTTTGTCATGGATTGAATATGTTTGTTTGAGGCTGCACATATGAAAATGCAATTTTAAGCTCAAAACAAAAGCACCATCGGGTTTTTCATAGGATTAAGAATTTTCAAAAACTGAAACCACCATCATGTTCCTCATTCAATTCTACCCCAAAACCATCTAAAGTTTGTGAAAAATGGTTGAGATTTGAGAAAGTTAGGATAGGTTTTGCAAATCATGAAAATGCCTTACATTTTTCCCAGAAAACCAAAGAGCCTCATATTATATATTTATATTTGTAATTTAGACAATGGATGTATGGCCACCCCAGTGGTAGAGACTTGCGCGCTAACTATGCCTTTCACATGCCTGACCAGGGTTCGATCCGTGTGGAGATCAAAACCCTTTTGCTATTTTTTCCAATTTTCATACAAACTTCAAAAAATCATATCTCTCTCAATTTTAATCATTTTTCACCCATTCGTTTTTCATTGTGTTCATTTTAATATGTACTTTCATGTCATGTTTTTATTTTTTATGTTTGACCATTTTTCCACCATGTTTGACCATGTGCAACTTGTGCTTTGACAGTATTAACCCTAATGGTTGCAGATGAAAGTTTAGGTGGTTCCACTTGATTTTATTTGTGAAATTTGCTTGTTATCATATCCATACATGTTAGTCAACATGCTAGGATTTTTATCTTGAATTATTACCATGTTCATTTCATCCCTTTGTTGACTGTATTAAAATGCGATATGTCGTCACAGTTCTCGTTATTTTTCATCTGCTTTGATTGTCATCATTGCATCTTTCATCCTTACCAATTCCTTTATATTCAATGGTTGTCACCATGAATTCCTTTTTGTTATGCTTGTATTTTACTTTTCCCCAAGTGATGGAGCTTGTGAGCTTTCATCCAGTTGTCTCCCCAGCTCTCTCTCCAAAGGAAGGTCTGTCCACTTGACTTTCAATGTCTTGGACAAATTCTTTACCCTCTCTTGACTTTGTTAAGTCACTTCAACCCTAGCTTAGAAGCCTTTAGACTTTGCTTGAAGTCTAAGAAACCTACCTATACTAGGAGTGTTCTTCAACTAGAACCCTAGGAAATAGTTTGTCAACTCTGTGTAAGAATCGTTGTCATGACTTCTTACTTCCCCTTCAACTTAGATTAGGGAGTTTTGTCAAACTCCACACAAACATTGTCATGTTTGTTCCCTCTTGAGCCTTGATCATCATCAAGTGTTCTTTCCCCTTGTAAGGCGAACTATGATTGCTCTGATTCTATCCTAGTCAGGATACGTAGGCAGAAGGTGCGATGCCTTTGCGAGCAAACTTAGAAAACCAATTAGGTCTTTATTTAATCCCAATTCCCAATTTTCACCGCAACAGAAATGGAGACTTCACTGGGGACACTGCATATTTTTGAGGGATTAACCTATTTTGTTTAAATACTTGTTATTTGTGAATATTTGTTAATATGTGCATACTTGTTCTGTTTGGTTCTTGGGAATTTCAAGTAGTGAGACAGCACTATACCCGTGCTCGAGCGTGCTTATGATAGGAAGGTGGTATATTCAAGGAGGCTTATAGGGAGTTGATTCCAGACTAAGCTAACTTGAGAAAACCACCGCTCAATGGAGGTCCTTTTTTAGGGTTGGTATTGTTGATCAAGTATTCGTGAAAACAATGTTGCTTTCTATAAGTGGCCCATGCCATTGAGGACCTTTAGATCACTTATTACCCCACTTGGCCTTATTAGGATGTAGTGCGATGACTATGAGGGAGTATTTCCAAATAGTTGATACGCGATACTACGCTCAGACGAGACTCTCTTGAGAATATTATCGACCACCGAGTTATTTGGGAAATTGATAATATCCGAAAGATGGGTCAAGGACTCTGGGAACCTTTTAGAACCTTGTTCTATAGTGGTAAAAAAAAAAGCTCTAGTACACTCCTTATCAGGAAGGGTAGACCTTGACTCCACGCTCGAATTTTCCCCAAACCTAAACCTGTTGTCTGTTTATCTATGTGTATATGTGAATACGTGTTTACCTGTGTTTGTTGCATTCATGCATTCATAAGCATCATGTCATAAAAAGTTTTATGGAACTCAGTCTCTTCTTTTAAAAAAACTTTAGGAACATCATGGATAACGAAAAAAAGAAGACTATAAAGTACACTTACAAGAGTCCTAAGTTGGATGACATAGAGAAGTTGAGTACTTTTGTGACAGATGTGGAAGGATTCAAAAGCAGGTACGGGAACTTATTATCACTATTGAGAACAAAGAAGAAGATGGATCTAGGACTTCTTTCCACACTGCTACAGTTCTACGATCCATTCTATCACTGTTTCACATTCCCGGATTATCAGTTAGTGCCTACACTTGAGGAGTATTCTTGTCTGATTGGGTTGCCTGTTCTAGAAGAGTCTCCTTTTCCCATCACGGAGAAGGACCCTAAAAAAGAAGAGATTGCTAGAGCGACACGCTTAGGATTGAAGGATATTCAAGAAAATATGACCACCAAGGGAGGAGTTCCTGGTTTGACTGCTGGGTTCTTGGTTAAGAAAGCTCAATACTACGCCGATCACTTGAGTATGGATGCATTTGAGGCAATCTTTGCCTTACTCATCTACAGTATCTTCTTGTTCCCAAACATAGATAATTTTGTGGACCTCAACGCCATCAAAATTTTCCTGAAGAAAAACCCCGTACCAACTCTGTTAGGGAATACCCATCATTCTGTTCATCTGAGAAATATTCACAAGGGAGGAATGATTACTTGTTGTGTCCCTTTGTTATACAAATGGTTCTATTCTCACATGCCTAATGCTCATGTCTTTTGGAAGGAAAGGGTGGTGGTCTCAAAAGATTATGGCTTTATCTCATTCCGATATTGATTGGTATAGCCGAGAGTATGAAGGGATAAGGATTACTGACAGTTGCGGAAGCTTCGGTAATGTACCTCTCCTTGCTACATATGGAGGAATCAGTTACAGTCCGGTTCTCGCTCGACGACAGCTCGGGTATCCGTTGAAAGACAGGCCTAACAGTGCTCGTGTGGAAAGTGTGTTCTTTATGGGAGTATCCGAATTGAAGGAGGAATTCCTAGAAGCTTGGAAGCATGTACACAAGAAAGGAAGAGAAGTCCTAGGAAGACCTAATTGTGTCTCTCTCGATCCCTATCTCCAATGGGTTTGGAAGAGAGCCATTCAGTTAAAAATGTCATATGCCTCGCAGGAGCCCATGGTCTTGAAAGAAGAACGCCCTTTGATCTTCATGTCCGAAGAAGAAAAACTAAAGATTGCCTTGAGGAAGTCGCAGCAGACTGAAGTGTCTTGGAGGTACAAATACCAAGTTGCAATGGAAGAGAATGAAGAGCTCCGCAAACAACTCCAAGAAAGGGATGAAGAAGTGAGTTCATACAAGAAAAGAAAGACACAAGAGAACTTATTTTACTTCAGCAACCAATCGACTCCGTGGAAAACAATGGTAGAAAAGTTCCTTCAAGAGAAGATGCAAGTGGAAGAGGAACTCAAGAAGGCAACAGCAACAGTAGACTTTCTGATGGAAGACTTCCCTCTTTAGGACTTTTTCTTTTTTTTGTAAGATGTACTAAAATATTTTGTAATACAACTTTGAAAATCTAATGAAATTCGTGATGTTTCGAATATCGATGTCTGAGTTCCATAAAACTTTGTGCATTTACATTTGCATCCTCATTCTATTTAAACATTCAAGGGATTTAAACTTGCTTCACAGATATTATTAAATGGACTCCGGAAAGAGAACAACTGCAGAGTTTATGTTCCGAAGGCCAGATCTGGAGAATCTAAGAATGTTGGGAAGAATGGTGAAAGATCCCGAGGCGTTCAAAGCAAAACATGGAAATATGCTATCTTTACTTGAGATTCAAGTGGATGAAGAGATATTGTCCGCTCTCATGAGGTTCTACGAATCAACTTACCACTGTTTCACGTTCCCAGATTACCAATTGCTGCCAAACTTGGAAGAGTATTATGTATTAATGGGTTTAAATGTTGCTCCTAGACCGTTCTCTGGGAGAGAAGGGTTCCCCAACAAGAGAACAATTGCCGAAGCTGTTCATCTCGAAGTAACTGAAGTACAAGCCCTAATGACTGCTCAAGGAAGCCCATATGGGTTGCCTACCATGTTCTTATTTGAAAAAGCACAATTTTACGCCGAGGCGAAGAACTAGGAAGCATTTGAAGCCCTTTTGGTACTGCTGACTTACGGACTCTTCTTGTTCCCGTCTGATGACAACTTTATCAACAAACATGCAATCAACCTGTTCCTGCTCAGAAACCCTGTGCCGACTCTTCTAGCCGACACTTACTTCGCTATCCATCGCAGACATTTGTACGAAGCTGGACCCATTGAGTGTTGTTCCACTCTCCTCTACAAGTGGTTTATTTCGCACTTGCGGAGATTACCAGCACTTTGGGATAGACGAAACGGCAATCCATGGACCGATAGGTTACTGTTACTCAAGCATACCGACATCCAATGGTACGACCCTGTTTATGGAGGAATCCCCATGATTCAAAGTTGCGGAGATTTTCCAAATGTACCGCTCATTGGTACCAAATGGTGCATCAGTTATAACCCTATTCTTGCTCGCCAACAGTTCGGGCATCCGATGAAAGGTGAACCAGATTCTGATCTAATGAGGAGTTTCTGCATCAAAGAAAGAAAAGACCGAGAATACAAAGCTCGGATCATATATGCTTGGCGCCGCACCAACACAAGGGGCATGACTGCTTTAGACTACCCCGACACGGCTGTTTCAGAATCTTATCTAGCATGGGTGAGAGAAGCTGCTTTGAAGATGTTCTATACCCGCTTTGAGCCCGGTTCAACAGAGCCTACACTCGAGGAAGAATTACAAGCTGCTATGATAAAAGCCGAAGAAGAGGGAAAAACTTGGAGAAACAAGTATTTCGAAGCTATGCAAGAGAAAGAAGCACTCCAGGGTTTGGGTCGCCAAGGAAGAGGACAGAATCAACCTGAAGAGGGGGGTCCTTCAAGCTAGAGAATTTAGGGTTCTTTTGTTTTGCTTGTAATCCTTATTAAAATTTGTAATTTCAGCTTCTTGTTGTTGTAAAACTCTCCAGAAGAGTGATGTATGAAAAAACTGTTGTATTGTGTTCCATTTTAATATCTATGAATGTTACCTTGAATCCCTTGAATGTTAAAAACATTGCATCCGCATTTTTGCATGTCATAAAGCATAACATAAGCATTGTCTTCTGTGTCGTGTCTCATCTCGTTGTCCTGTCATCACAGAAAGAATCACACTGAATCCTCAACACCGATACAACACCAGAGCTCAAGCCCGTCAAAGAATGGAGGCCCAAAACCAAGAAATTGACAGGATTGACGATGAGCTCGGAGATTTACGAGGAGGAATCAAACAGATCATGGAAGCTCTACAAGTCATTCGAGCAAAGATGGACACTCAAGCTACTGTGGTTTCCGAAATCACCAGCTCAGTCGTGGATCCGACCCCAGCGGATGTTACTGTTGCAAATACCCCACCCTATGGTTTGCATCCTGAATTTCTACATCCGACACCAGTAAACCAACAAGTTGCTCCTCTAGGAGGGGAAATTCCGCAAGCTATTCCGACATATGCACAAGCTTCTGTTCAGACACAGGTACGCCCAACGTTTCACAATCCTCCTCCGGTATTCGGCGTTCATGAAGAGTTTGAAGGTGAAAATGAGGAACATGCGAAATTAAGAGAAAGTGTTGAGACGATAGGAAGAAAGGTGAGGGCTATGGAAGGAAATGACATCTTCGGGGCTGATACCCGTGATATGTGCTTGGTTTCTGGTTTGGTAATTCCACCAAAGTTCAAGACCCCGAACTTTTTTCAATACTCAGGTGCCTCCTGCCCACGAACGCATTTACTCATGTATCATCGCAGAATGGCTGCTTACGTAGAAGATGACAAATTGATGATTCACTGTTTCCAAGACAGTCTGAAAGGAGCTCCTGCAAAATGGTACTTGGGTTTAGACCAATCCCGTATTCACTGTTTTCAAGACTTGGCCAATGCCTTTCTCAAGCATTATAAATACAACATGGATCTAGCCCCTGACCGATGACAATTGCTGAGTATGTCCCAGAAAAATTCCGAATCTTTCAAGGAGTACGCTCAAAGGTGGAGAGAAATTGCTTCCCAGGTAGAACCACCATTAAGTGAAAAGGAATTGACCGATTGGTTCGTTGATACAGTTAGGCCAGAGTTTTATGAGAAAATGATCAGCAGTGTGACTGCCAGCTTTTCAGATATAGTAGCTGTCGGAGTAAGGGTGGAACTAGGAATGAAAAATGGAAGAGTAGCCAGTGGTTCCAGTAGTTCTAACAGTCATGTCAAGAAGATTGGTAACCCCTTTCACAAAAAGAAGGAAGGAGAAACCAACGCTATAACTGATGGAAGAAAAGGAGGCATATGGAGACAACCCTACCAACCTTTCCAACAAACACAACCCGGCTTTGCCCAGCAGCCACAGTCGCAGCCCAGTTACATCCAACAAAATTATCAAAGACCAATGTACCCGTCACAATATGCCTCGCAACATTATGTGGCAGCTGTGACACCAGCCTTCACACGTCCGAATTATCAAATGGTGCAGCCTGCACCTGGATACCAGCCTATTCACCAAGGACAACAACGAGCGCCCAACGCTCTGTCCTATCAACAAAATCAGCAACCCAGAGCTCCGGCACCTCGCCAGAGTTTTCAAAGCAGAAGACCAACAACAAAGCCTATCATTCCTCAAATACCAATGACCTACACTGAGCTGTATCCTTCTTTGGTTCAGGAAGGGTTAGTAACAACAAGACCATTAAACCCTGACATTACATCTCTCCATTATAATCCGAATGCTCACTGTGCCTTCCACGAGGGCGCCGCCGGCCATGACCTCGAAAGTTGCTTTGCTTTAAAACATCTGGTGAGAGAATTAATTGAGAAGAAGATTCTATCCTTCAACGATGCACCGCCAAATGTAAAGCATAACCCGCTACCAAGTCACAGAGGGGTTAATGCAATAGAGGACTCTTCAGAGGAAAGATTGATTACTGATGTATCAGAGATTAAGACACCATTGAAGACGTTACATGAAAAGCTCTTGAAGGTGGGTTTGATTCCAAGTAGTCATGATGGCTGTATGGAATGTTCTGTCAGTTCTGAGGGTTGCAGTATGATACAAAGAAATATCCAAGGATTAATCAATGAAGGGGTACTACAAGTATGTGGCCGTGCCCGAAGTGTGGAAGTTTCAGTAATAGAACCAGTTTTCGATCTGCCAAAGAAAAACGAGAAGACCCCAATGTCCAGGAATGTAAAACCGGTATTCAACAGGTCAGCAATCAGTCAGCCCCGATCAATCATAATTCAAAAGCCGAGACCATTTCCCTTCGAAAGTACAAGGGCAGTTCCATGGAAATATGACATGACGGTAGTATCAGGAAAGACAAGTCAGAAGGAAGAAGTAAAGAAAGACCAGGGCAATATTACAAATATTGCAGGGACCAGTAGAATGACCCGCAGTGGCCGGGTTTACCAACCAAAGATTACGGTAATTGCTCCAAAAGCAGCTACTCCAGCGGCAGCTCAAGACAGAGAGATACCCAGCACAGAGGGAGAGGATGAAGAATTCTTAAGAATTATTCGAAGAAGTGATTATAAAGTGGTGGACCAACTTCATCAGACACCACCAAAAATTTCAGTGTTATCCTTGTTGGTGAATTCTCCTGCTCATCGGGAAGCCCTGCAAAAGGTGCTAAGACAAGCACACGTTACCAAAGATATAACTCTGGGACAGTTTGATTCAGTAGTGGCGAACATCACGGTGTGTAATACTTTGAGCTTCAGTGATGCGGAACTACCGAAAGAAGGACAAAACCACAACCGGGCATTGCATATATCCATCAGATGTCAGAAAGACACAATGGCTCGGGACCTGGTTGATAACGGGTCCTCATTAAATGTGTTACCAGCAAGGTCGCTCGCAAGATTGGCCTACACAGGGGCAGAAATGAAGCCCACGTCCCTAATTGTAAAAGCCTTTGATGGATCCAGAAGAGCAGTCATTGGAGAGGTGGAATTACCCATTATGGTAGGACCTCATGTGTTTGATATAACATTCCAAGTGATGGACATTAATCCAGCTTTCAGTTGCTTACTGGGACGACCGTGGATTCATGAAGCTGGGGCAGTGACGTCCACCTTACACCAAAGGTTGAAGTATGTGGTGAATGGAAAATTGGTAATTGTGCATGGCGAAGAAGACCTAATGGTAAGCAACTTATCATCATTCAGATACATCGAAGCAGAAGAGGGTGCATTAGAAACTTCATTCCAGGCCCTCGAAATAGCCAACGCGGTGATAATGGAAGACACAGTAGCTGAAGCTTGTCCATCTTTCACATCGGCTCAGAGCATCAAAACAACACTAAAAGAAGGCACTCCCGCAGGTTGGGGAGAAGTTATTGAAGTGAAGCCCAAGATGGATCGGCAAGGGTTGGGTTACAAACCAACTCGCGATGAGGAAGCTACGCATGACAAAGGACATCTAAAGACGATTCAGGAGATATTCATCAGTGGTGGTTCCCAAATCAATGCTATAGGGGACGAGGCGGAAGGCGAAGACATCAAGCATTTAGTATATCACTGCGACTCCCCTTTGAACAACTGGGAAGCTGTGGATGTTCCAGTAGTCTTTTCCGAGTCAAAGTAATTTGTTTGTTTTCTTTTTTTTGTTTTAATGTCTTAAAACTCCATGACCGTGCCCAAGGTCATAGGAATGTTTTGTAAGGGCCCCGTGCTTTCAAAAGAATATCAATGAAAATGGACTATTTTGTTAAATTCCTCATTTCCTTTACTGCTTTTGTTGCTTTCACTTTAAAAGAAAAATGGCAATTTTATAAAACCAAAAGCAATTTTGTCTTTTGTATGCTGCATTCATCTTTGTATATTTTAATAAAAACAAACCATTCCCACCTGCAGCACCATTCAAAACCCCATTGAATCCTGTGACCAGGCATTTCCTCCAGACTTTGATTCACCGATTTACCAAGCTGAATATGAAGACGAAGATTTTGACATCCCTGAGGAGCTGGTAAGATTGACTCAAAATGAAGATGCAGAGCTTCAGCCTTACAAAGAACAGGTCGAAGTTATCAACCTTGGCACTGAAGATATCAAGAAAGAAGTCAAGATTGGGGCAAGTCTGGGGGAAGACGTCAAACAGCAGTTAACAGAACTTTTGAAAGAATATGTTGATGTATTTGCATGGTCTTACCAAGATATGTCGGGTTTAGACACTGATATAGTGGTCCACAAGTTACCGCTCCGACCAGAGTGTCCGCCAGCTAAGCAGAAACTTCGAAGAACCCGACCTGACATGGCACTCAAGATTAGGGACGAAGTCAAAAGCAGATAGACGCAGGTTTCTTGGCAGTTTCCAAATACCCTGAGTGGGTAGCAAACATTGTCCCTGTACCAAAGAAAGATGGCAAGGTCCGAATGTGTGTAGATTACCGAGATCTAAACAAAGCCAGCCCAAAGGATGACTTTCCACTACCGCATATTGATACGTTGGTAGATAACACGACCCGTTTCGAAGTTTTCTCTTTCATGGATGGTTTCTCGGGTTATAACCAAATCAAAATGGATCTGAATGACATGGAAAAAAACACATTCATCACTCCTTGGGGAACTTACTGCTACAAGGTCATGCCGTTTGGTCTGAAAAATGCTGGTGCCACTTATCAAAGGGCCATGCTCACTCTATTTCACGATATGATGCACAAGGAGATTGAGGTATACGTGGATGATATGATTGCCAAATCTCAAAGTGAAGAAGACCATTTAGAGCACCTTTTGAAGCTGTTTAAGAGACTCAGGAAGTATCAATTGAGGTTGAATCCGGCCAAGTGTACTTTTGGGGTGAGATCAGGAAAATTACTTGGTTTTATTGTTAGTTAGCGAGGAATCGAGGTAGACCCAGACAAGGTTCGTGCCATCCAAGACATGCCAGCTCCCTAAACTGAAAAGCAAGTCAGGGGCTTTCTTGGAAGATTAAATTAGATATCCAGGTTTATTTCCAACATGACTCCTACCTGTGAGCCCATTTTCAAATTGTTACGCAAAAATCAGCCAGTTGTTTGGAATGAAGATTGTCAGCAAGCCTTCGACAAAATCAAGAGCTATCTGCAAGAGCCGCCAATTTTGATACCTCCAATTCTGGGAAGACCATTGTTATGTACCTTACTGTCCTTGAAAATTCAATGGGGTGTGTGTTAGGTCAGCAAGATGAATCCGGGCAAAAAGAGCATGCCATCTACTATCTAAGTAAGAAATTCACCGACTGTGAAGGCCGTTATTCGCTCCTTGAAAAAACTTGTTGTGCTTTGGCCTGGGCTGCCAAACGCTTGAGGCAGTATATGGTTTGTCACACTACTCTACTAATTGCAAAAATGGATCCGATCAAATACATCTTTGAAAAGCCTGCTCAGACTGGAAGGCTCGCCCGTTGGGCACATGTTATTATCGGAATATGACATCCAGTATGTGACCCAGAAGTCCATCAAAGGCAGTGTCTTGTCAGACTACCTTGCAAATCAACCGGTCGAAGATGACGAGTCTCTCAAACTAGAGTTTCCCGATGAAGATATCATGTTAGTAAAAGATTGTGAAGAGCTCGATCCTGTTGAAGGTTCACCACCAAGTCCTCGATGGAACATGATGTTTGACGGTTCCTCCAATTACAGCGGGCACGGTGTGGGTGCGGTTCTAATGAATCCTGAGGGTGGTTACACTCCATTTACTGCACGGTTGGATTTTGACTGTACCAATAATATCGCAGAATATGAAGCATGCATCCTTGGCCTTGAAGCAGCCATTGATCTCAAAATCAAAACCCTGGAAGTGAGCGCGGATTCAGCATTAGTCATTTATCAAGTTACTGGCGAATTGGAGACTAGACATGAAAACTTGATCCCGTACAGAGCTTACATTGTCGAAATGATTGAGTACTTTGATGAGATCTCATTCAAACATGTTCCTAGATCCGAAAATCATATTGCTGACGCTCTAGCCATGCTGGCTTCTATGTGGAAGGTACGAGATGTGTATGATGCTACTCTCATCCGAATTGAGCGGAAAACTGAACCTGCCTACTGTCAGATGGTTGAAGAAGAGACGGATGACAAGCCGTGGTACCATGATATAAAGAATTTTCTGTTAAAACAAGAATATCCAGCAGATGCTACTTCGCTTGACAAGAAAACTTTGAGAAGACTAGCATCCAAGTTCTTTATCAGCAATGATATGCTCTACAAAAGAAATCATGATATGATCCTGCTCAGGTGTATTGACAAAAGAGAAGCCGATTTATTAATGAAAGATGTCCATGAAGGAGTCTTCGGTACTCACGCCAACGGATATGCAATGGCCAGAAAGATTTTGAGAGCTGGTTATTACTGGTTGACCCTAGAGAACGATTGTACCAATTCTCCAGGAAGTGCCACAAATTTCAGATCTACGCCGACAAAATGCATGTGCCTCCGACATTGCTAAATGTGTTGACATCACCCTGGACTTTCTCTATGTGGGGCATTGATATGATTGGGGCAGTCGAGCGTAAAGCTTCTAATGGACACCGCTTCATTCTGGTTGCTATTGATTATTTCACCAAGTGGGTTGAAGCCGCATCATACACCAATGTAACACGATAAGTGGTAGCCCGTTTCATCAAGAAGGAGATCATCTGTCGATATGGAATTCCAAGCCGAATCATCACAGACAATGGCACCAACCTGAACAACAAAATCATGAAAGAACTGTGTGACGAATTCAAAATCGAACATCATAACTCCTCTCCATATCGTCCCAAAATGAATGGGGCTGTCGAGGCAGCAAACAAAAACATCAAGAAAATCTTACAAAAGATGGTGAAGACTTATAAGGATTGGCATGAAATGTTGCCTTTTGCTTTACATGGATACAGAACATCTATTCGCACTTCAAAAGGGGCAACCCCTTTCTCCTTGGTATATGGGATGGATGTTGTGCTTCCGATCGAGGTCGAGATCCCTTCGTTAAGGGTCATAATGGAAGCAAAACTTGAGGAAGCAGAGTGGGTCAGGGAAAGATTCGATAACTTAATCGATGAAAAGCGTGTGTCTGCAATGTGCCATGGCCAGTTGTACCAGAAAAGGATTAAAAGAGCCTTTGACAAGAAAGTCCGTGTCCGGGAATTCCGAGAAGGGGAGCTCGTACTAAAAAAGATCTTACCAGTTCACAAAGATGCCCGAGGGAAGTGGATGCCTAACTATGATGGCCCGTTCGTTGTGAAAACAGTCTTCTCAGGAGGTTCATTAATTCTCACAACCATGGATGGAGAGCAGCTCACTCACCCAATAAATTCTGATGCAGTCCGAAAATATTACGCCTAAAAAGAGCCTGATAAGTCGAAAACTCGCAAGAGCGGCTTATGCAAAAGTTAGGGTGAAAAGAAAAGAGAGAAAAAGAGAAAGAAAAAGAAAAGAATTGAAAGCTCGCTAAGTTGAAAACCCGAAAGGGCGGCTTAGGCAAAAATGAGTGTCCCGGTGGATTGAAAACCCGAAAGGGCAGTCCAGGCAAAAGTTAGGGACAAAGGCGTTTCACTGCATCAGAAGGTTGTCACCATTGCAGAAAATTATACAGAGAAGGTTCACTTCCAATCGCTCTCGTCAGAAGTAAGGATTTCGGTGGATTTTAGTCTTTAGGAATGGATGGTCATGGGATTCAATGTAACCCTTCCACATTTGCCATTTTTCACTTGTAAAAGTTCTATGAAATTTTGTCATTTTGTAAGATTTCATCCTTGAATAAAATCAGTTTTGAGTCATTCTTTTGTTGCAAACTACTATTTCTCTTTATCATTTTTGTTATGCGAAAATTGTTCATTAGTCAAATGATAATTTTGAAAAACGTAAGAGGCCGGATTTTTCATGATGAAACTTGAAAAGATTAACAAAAACAGATGTTTTGACTCGCGAAAGACCCAGCGAAAATCACACTCCCCCCGATGTCTCAAGGTGGCAGGAGCTTTGATATGCATTTGCATTATTCCCAAATTGAAGTAGCTAACAGATTTGTTCATTTGGCTCTCCTGTGGGCATGTGTGGTTACCAAGACTAAGAGGCCATCTCGAAGGATTTTTGAAGAAATAAAGGACTCATCCTCAAACAGGATTTTCAAGACCGTACTTTACTTGGACATTTCGGGCTAGCTTGGTTAAGCTTTGTCAGCATACTTGGGTTCATTTCCCAAATACCCCTCAGCCTGGATTCAGTGTCATTTCTGCCCTCTCCCCGGTATTGTGGTATCTTGTTCCCTAGTTGTCACTAGCGGTCCCTACAAATCCAGTCGTCACTGGCATTTGTGTGTTTTATCTCGTGGTTGTCACCATAGTTCTTTGAAGTCCAGTCGTAACTGGCACCCTTTAAGTCCAATTGTTATTGGTATCATTCGTTGGTCGTCACCAATGTCCTTGAAGTCCAGTTGTCACTGTTTAAATCCAATTGTTATTGGTATCATTTGTTGGTCGTCACCAACTCTCCTTGAAGTCCAGTTGTCACTGGCATTGTTTAAATCCAATTGTTATTGGTATCATTCGTTGGTCATCACCAACTCTCCTTGAAGTCCAGTTGTCACTGGCATTGTTTAAATCCAATTGTTATTGGTATCATGTGTTGGTCATCACCAACTCCCCCTTGAAGTCCAGTTGTCACTGGCATTGTTTAAATCCAATTGTTATTGGTATCATTTGTTGGTCGTCACCAACTCCCCTTGAAGTCCAGTCGTAACTGGCACCCTCCACCCAAATTGTTATTTGTGGTTATCATTAAATCCCCTTGAAGTCCAGTCGTAACTGGAACCCTCCACCCAAATTGTTATTTGTGCTTATCATTAAATCCCCATGAAGTCTAGTCATAACTATCACTCCTTACCAATTGTTATTGGTATTACTTTTTGGTCGTCACCAATTCCCCGTGGAAATCCAGTCGTAACTGGTATGGTTCCGTATACAGTCGGTATCTGTATCCTTTGGCCGTTACCAATTTCCTCAGTTAAAAGTCCAGTCGTTACTGGCATTCCTTGATTTTCGTACCTGTTTACTTTGGGTTGGTAGTCGCCGTTATCCCCAAAGAAGGTTAGTGGTAGTCACCATTTATCCCCAGCAAGTCTTTGATTTCCCCAGTCTGGTCCCGGAGATCTAGTTGTTACTAGCATCCCCTGTGCGTCTGGTTTTGTTTTATGTCCATTCCTGAAGATCCCGTTTGAACTCTTCGCTATAGGAAGGCCTTGTCTGATCATCCCCAGTGAGGTTTGTCACAAGTTTCCTTTATTTCCCCATGTGAAATTACTTTTCCCCAGTGGAATACATCCCTTTCCCCGGTAAACGGTGGTCCTCGTCAGGTTCCGTTTCCCCAGTAGAAGTTATCTCAAGGGCTATCATTTAGTCACGTTTTAACTATTTGGTATCTGTGTCGGTTTTTTCCTTCCCCAATGTAGGTCCCTCGATAGGGACATCCCCGGTGTGTCGAGTCCCCAGAGTTTGTTCCCCGGTGAATAGTAGTTATTATTCTTGTGTCTTGCATATCAAAGCATCATGAAGCATCATTTAGGTCTCATAGCATTTGAGCCTGCGTCCTTTGCATAGCATCGGATCTAAGGGACAAAAGTTTTGGTTTTCTTTATTCAAATACCTTTCACTATGATTCCTCGAGGATTGTCATCTCTCAGTTACATCTAGTGAAGATATTTAAATAGGGGCAACTGTTGCACCCCAAATTTTGACCACCTTAGATCCTAATTATCATTCTAGAATCATGCATCATATGTTTATTTAACCTTAACCCAGTTCAAGTTTTCTTTGTTGAGTTACAGATGAATTAGGGTTTTGCGCAGTCGAAATCGAGGAAATGTGTGTGTGATCAATCAAAGGTTTGGATGGATTTAAATCATGAGAAATTTCAAATATACAACATGAGGTCAAATGATAAAGCAATTTGAAGTTGTCGCGCCAAAATCGAGAACAAGTGCAGTATGGACCCCGATTAGGGTTTTTGACTGATGAAAAGTCAACTGTAGTTTGACTTTTGTGTTAGAAGGTGTTTTAATGAGGGAATTGTGATTCATAAAGTTCATATGACCTAATAAAGTCCACTCAAGAAGTTTCAAAGTCTCAGGAAGTCCAGAACGTCCGCAGACGACTCGGTAGTTGCCGATCGATCGCGCCGGTGACAAAAAATTGACTTTTCAAATTTAAGGAATGGGACTTCAAGATGTGAAGCAAAAATGTTCCATATGTCAATATAAGCTTACTCATAAAATTTCATGGTCATTTGATCAAGGATGGAGGAGTAATCGAGAAAATCGAGAATTAGGGTTTCGAAAGGGACAAAACCATAACTTCCTAACCACACATCCAAATGAGGTGGTTCCAAGCTCATTTGAAAGCTCTTAACAAGCTCTACAAAAGTCTCCTAGTGGTCCATGATCAAAAAAGGCTTATTTTTTGAGTTAGAGGAAGAAACATTACAAGAGGACAAAATAACTTAGAAAATTTCTAAGTTATTTTACCTAAGGAACCCTAATTTCAGCCAACTTTAGGAGGATTTTTCACCTTGTTTCAATTGGAATCAAGACTTCTGGCCAACATGAATGTTTTATTACTACATGAGGGCTTTCTAAAAAGTACAAGAACTCCTCAAGGTGATTTATGAGCAGAAAGTTACATGTGTGCAAAGTTGGTGATTTCACACTTTTGTCCCACATTGTCCAACTTTGCAAAATCACCTCCTCCCTCCAAGTGGGCCAACTTCAGCTTTCCAAACTCATTCTAACTGATATATGGAATATGTGTAGCATGTTAGATCAGAAGTTATGCTTAGAAGTATCACAAAATTAAAGATTGAAGTTTCATTGCCATAAAGTGAAAGTTGCCATTTTTGACTTTTTCAAACATGAGGTGTAAAAGACAATTCTGAACCAGCCACTCTACTAAGCTTCTAGCCTGCTAATTGCATTAGTAAACCATCCATTTGCTTGCCCTTTGAGTGAAATAACAGCCAAGGAATCCAACAAGTGGGATTTTGGCTCAAAAATATCCAAGCTTGCTTCATGGTGAAGTTTTCTCTCTAGCAAGCACCTCACTTCATTTTTCTATAAAAGGAGAGCTCAATATCCTCATTTAGGACATTCACATTTCACTAAACACCAGAGAAATAAACCACTCCTACTGCATTTCATCCTTGCATCAAAATTGCAAAAATCACCAAAGTTCATAACATAGCCAAAATTCTGCATTTGCATATTTGCTGCCAATTTCATTTCCATCAGTTCCAGCACCCCAACCACCCTCCATACAACTTCTAAATACTATATAGAAGGTGTATGATCCATTAAACCACCAAGAAACCTCAAAAATCAGAAAGTCAAATTCCTACCTATCATACTTTGACCAAAAGCCATAAAAATCACCAAACTTTGTTCTAAACCTTTCCTTGAGGTTTTGAACATCCATACACCTCATAAACAACATATCTCAACTATTCAAACACCTAGCAACCATCAACAACTCTTACTTCTTCCATTGGCACCATAAGTGTATTTTGATCAAAAGTGCAAATTCAAGGCAAGAAGAGCACTCAAAGGGACCTCTGGTTTTTCTAGGAGTATTTAAGCTTGCTCAGGTTCATTACTACAGGTATGTAGTATCTAGACTCTTTCCTTTCATCACCATGATATGGGACTCATTTTTCTCATTGATAACTATTGTTGAATATGCATGTCATAAAGCCAAAACTGAATTTTATGAATGTGTGTCAATCCTTTGGTTCTTAACAGTTTTGTTATGATATTTATGAAGTGTATGCATGCTTAAATGTTTTGTTTTTGCTAGCATAAGCCATTTCATTCCAAGAGTGTGTTTTGGCCAAATCTTTGCATTTCTCATGATGATTCCATAACCTGATGTTTGTGGACATGTTTGATGTTTTGAAACCTTTATATTTGGTTTATGTAAGGTGTAGGGTTTGGTTTTCTGCACAGAATTGGTGTGGTTCATGTTGCTTGCTTTTAAAATGCTCTTTTCACATATTTTCAAGCATTAAAACACCAGTTTTGGTTCTGGCACATTTCAATCCTAATTAGTTGTTGAAACACCTCAAGTACATCATTTTAAAACATGTCCAAACCTGGCTTGAGTGTTACAACAAGTGATGTGGATTTTGAAACTTCAAGTGTAAGTTTTCAAGCATTTCTTTGCAAATCACATACCAGTTTTGGTTCTGGTGTATTTCCACTTAAACCAATTGTTTAGACACTTCAAGTATGTCATTTTAAACATGTCCAAACCCTTACTTGAGTGTTATAACAAGTGGTTTAAGTTTTGTCTTTCAAAATGCAATTTTCAAGTGTTTCTTTGCAAATCACCTACCATTTTCACAAGCTGCCAAATTCAATGATGTTTAAGGCTTTAGAACCATTTCATATGACCTAAAAGAGGTGTGTGATCATTCAAAATGGAGTAGAAAGGTTTAAGACCAAACTGTCCAAAAACTCACTTTGAAAATGTTCATTTTTGCTCCAATTTGCAACAGTCATGCTAATTCTCATTTGAATCAATTTTTCACACAAGTAATGGTTGGAACACTTCATGTTTATCATTTGTAAGATGTCTACATGATCATTTCATTGTGAAACACACTGTCTCAAGATTTCATACTCAAAATGCAACTTTGTCACATACACATTCACACATCAAGCCACTTCTTGCACAAACTTGTTTTTTCACCAAAACCACTAGTCACACACTTCACTTTAAACATTTTTGAGATGTTAGCATGATCATCTTGCTCAGAAACTTGCTGTCACAAAATCTCACTTTTCAAATGCTTAGTTTCTTCACAAAAGTGACATATCACACACCATGTTTTGCATTAGCTTGTTTTGAATTGATTTGCTTGTTCTGACATCTTGTATTGGTCATTTGTAATGTGCTTGCATGATCAAAAGACATCAAAACCATCTGAACACAAACACACACCACACAATGCACATAAGCACACAATGAGCATGTTAAATACTAAAACATTACACAGCCAGTACAGACCTTTGTTTTTCATGATAACTCACTCATTAACATGTAATAAAGGTGTATGGAAGTTTGCCATGATCCATTTTGCTCTGAAATTGAAAGTACCATTACTCATGCATATCACTTAGGTCTTTTTTGCAAATTACATATGATTTCTCACAGCAGCTCAGTTTTAACCATAAAAATGATTTGAATTCATTCATTACCATTTATCTGTGATGTGTGTGTGTTTGTCATGGTTTGAATATGTTTGTTTGAGGCTGCACATATGAAATTGCAATTTTAAGCTCAAAACAAAAGCACCATCGGGTTTTTCATAGGATTAAGAATTTTCAAAAACTGAAACCACCATCATGTTCCTCATTCAATTCTACCCCAAAACCATCTAAAGTTTGTGAAAAATGGTTGAGATTTGAGAAAGTTAGGGTAGGTTTTGCAAATCATGAAAATGCCTTACATTTTGCCCAGAAAACCAAAGAGCCTCATATTATATATTTATCTTTGTAATTTAGACAATGGATGTATGGCCACCCCAGTGGTAGAGACTTGCGCGCTAACTATGCCTTTCACATGCCTGACCAGGGTTCGATCCGTGTGGAGATCAAAACCCTTTTGCTATTTTTTCCAATTTTCATACAAACTTCAAAAAATCATATCTCTCTCAACTTTAATCATTTTTCACCCATTCTTTTTTCATTGTGTTCATTTTAATATGTACTTTCATGTCATGTATTTATTTTTTATGTTTGACCATTTTTCCACCATGTTTGACCATGTGCAACTTGTGCTTTGACAGTATTAACCCTAATGGTTGCAGATGAAAGTTTAGGTGGTTCCACTTGATTTTATTTGTGAAATTTGCTTGTTATCATATCCATACATGTTAGTCAACATGCTAGGATTTTTATCTTGAATTATTACCATGTTCATTTCATCCCTTTGTTGACTGTATTAAAATGCGATATGTCGTCACAGTTCTCGTTATTTTTCATCTACTTTGATTGTCATCATTGCATTTTTCATCCTTAACAATTCCTTTATATTCAATGGTTGTCACCATGAATGCCTTTTTGTTATGCTTGTATTTTACTTTTCCCCAAGTGATGGAGCTTGTTAGCTTTCATCCAGTTGCCTCCCCAGCTCTCTCTCCAAAGGAAGGTCTGTCCACTTGACTTTCAATGTCTTGGACAAATTCTTTACCCTCTCTTGACTTTGTTAAGTCACTTCAACCCTAGCTTAGAAGCCTTTAGACTTTGCTTGAAGTCTAAGAAACCTACCTATACTAGGAGTGTTCTTCAACTAGAATCCTAGGAAAGAGTTTGTCAACTCTGTGTAAGAATCGTTGTCATGACTTTTTACTTCCCCTTCAACTTAGATTAGGGAGTTTTGTCAAACTCCACACAAACATTGTCATGTTTGTTCCCTCTTGAGCCTTGATCATCATCAAGTGTTCTTTCCCCTTGTGAGGTGAACTACGATTGCTCTGATTCTATCCTAGTCTGGATACGTAGGCAGAAGGTGCGATGCCTTTACGAGCAAACTTAGAAAACCAATTAGGTCTTTATTTAATCCCAATTCCCAATTTTCACCGCAACAGGCGAGAATATTGAATTTAAGATATGCTGACATTCTACTTTTCCTTGCTTTGAGCTCACAGTGGGCTCGCTGGGCGAGAGCTCGTTTGGACTTTGGCTGAGCGAGGATGAGGATTTTTTATAATTTTGGAATTCTATGTTTCCTCGCCTAGAGCTCGCTTGATATTTGTAGGGCGATAACTCTCATGGACTTTGGCTATGCGAGGATGATGTTTTTCATACTTTTTGCATTCTATTTTTCCTCTCCTGAAGCTTGCTTGATGCTCATTGGGTGAGAATGGTGAAACTTAAACCCATGTTTTTCTTGACCAATCTTCAAGGTGAATAAATATACCTACAAAAAATGGTTAGAAGTAGTTATGTAATGCATAAATGACTAGTATATAATATTTTCACTATGGTTGGAGTTCTGATACAATAAGTGCACTAGTTTAATGCGAAACAAGTAAATAAGTGCATTAATTCCATGTGTCTATTTACCATATTTTGGCATCTATCAGTACTCGCAGGTACTAGTTATGTTGACATGCCTACATGTGCTACATCATTAGTGATATTTCATCTGAACCATTTTGAAAAATGGATTCGCAAAAAATTTCCACGTCTCCCAGGCTAGGAATATGTTAAATACTACTCTAAGGAATTTCCATGTGCAAGTTCCATTTTCCCATTCAAGGGGAATTAGGCGACCGAGTTGTTCCAAACTACACTTGACTGCATCATGTTGAATGATATCTATTTCACGTCGTACAGTGAGCATCTTCAGACACGAACTTTGGAGGTGATACCCTAGTACTTTGGATAATTGACTTGTGAGTCACAACTTATATATTCACATCTACCTAAGCGAGTACCGCGAAAATTCAGGTATCTACATGGTATTCTTATGTTCTCCCTAATTGTTTCTCCTGCCACGATCCTCTACCAAGATGTTGATGAGATATTTGCAGACTATGATGAGCATCTTGTGTCAGAGGATGAATGTAGTGTGCCAGTTCTTCATCCATAAAGTATAATATACCATTACATTAAATTGTTTTATAGAGTGTCGCATCCTTCAAGACACCAAATGTAGAAGGAAATTTCCCTATGTTAGCTCATTAGGAGATACTATAAGAGAAACAAACAATGACAGAACATGTTATGGATATGTTTCTTATATGTCATTGTATTGTGCCGATTGAGAGAGAGGTCATAGCTAAAGGAGAGTTTCAAGAATGCACAACTCAGATGGCCACTCTACAGGCAGTCTTAGTCGATGCACAATAATTTTTGTAGTATATGAGACAAATGAGGAATAAAGGTTTTAGATATACCAAGTAGTCGTGTTTTAATTTGTATTTTGATATTAATATTTTGAGAATTTGTATGGTTTTTTGTATTTTATGAACACTGATTTATGGTTTACCAACAATTATGTTTTGCAATTCAATCTTATTAATGAATGACTAATGGGTATGGTCTATTGTGGGTATGATTTATAAATGACTTATAATGTGTGGTTTATTAATAATGAAAATTTTCTTCGAAGTTATTGCAATGGTGTGCAAATAATGTCTTGGATTTTGAAATTTGAATTCAGTCCATTTCATATGAACCATCTTGTGATTAAACATAAATCCAAGACTATGCCTGGAGTTTATTCGGAGATTTAAATCTAGATTTACTAGGATGTAGTCGGGATTAAAATTCAATTTTTTAAAGAAAAAGTGAGATGTCTCTTTGATGAGATGATTTTGATGTAAAATAGATGCGTCGAGCACGAAGTGTCTGTCGGGCAGAACCTTCTGTCAAGTCGGGCACAACGGCATGTCCTTCACGATATTCATGTTGCCCCCTCCGCGGGGACACGTCGTCAACCACCTGCCCTTGGCGGGCAGAACAAACGTGTCTCCCACACGTTCTCCACGTGCTCCCCTCCGCGGGGACACGTCACTAACCAACTGTCCACCTCCGAAAGAACAGGTCAAACCCACTCTCTAGAGATCACGGAACAGTTGGACTAGGGCGAAGACCATGTTCTGGTCTTCACTACGCCACGTAAGCCCTAACAGTCATTTGGATTGGGCCTGGCCATCCAGCCCAACTCAAATGACCGTTGGTCCAGTGCTGAGGTTTCTATATAAATACCCTCTTACACAATAGGGTCAGGTATTCAAGTCTTACCTTACTTTATGTACTTGATATTACTCTGTCCAACTTCTTACTTTGGCATCGGAGTACCTTGCAGGTACACCCCCCTCATTTCTCCTCAACACCATGGTGAACAACGTCAGATTTTCTACACGTGGCCGGCTGTGATTCATTTCTCCTCAGCACCGTGGTGAACAACGTCAAACTTTCTACGCGTGGCCGGCTGTGATTCATTCTGATCAGATACGATCAGTGGCGCCGTCTGTGGGAAATAGAAGCTTCCCCGTTCATCCGAGCATATAACCAAAGCTCCATCTCTTCAAACACTTCTTCCATCGTGGCCAGCCCATACCGCGATGACGTTGTTCCCAATCTAACACTCGTCCTCGCCACTAACGACAACGAGCTAATAGGGACGTCCCAAATCCATGAGGCCGACGAAAAGGACGGGCAGACGGCTTCCCCCTCCTCTGAGGAAGCACCACACCAAGTTGCCCCTTGTCCAAGGGGCCCACAACCTTTCAGCCCATCCCCATTCCGGCCGGGGCGGATTCGACGATGGCTGCCCTCGTCACGGCCATCAACCAGACCAACCAGATGCTCTTCCTGCAGAGCGAGCGAATTGGCGCTCTGGAGAATGAAGCTCCGTCCAGGTCCCCTCCACGGGATGACCGAAACGGGAACTCGAGAAGCCCCTCACCTCGAGTAAGGAACTGTCGACCCCAGTTGGAGAGGCCCCAAACCGTGGGTCTCAAAGAAACGCCCGAGGTCACCGCCGAGAAGGGAGAAGCGCCGAGAACCCAGGACCACGAGGCCAGAGCCTCTAGTCAGAGTACAGGCTCAACCCCTCCTCGCTCTTCTATTCTGAGCGACGAGGATGACTACCGGACCCCCATGTCAAGGGAGATCATGGCGGTCCCGATTCCCCACGGGATGGAAAAACCCTCCGTCCTCTCAACATACGATGAGACTTCAGATCCTGACGATCATCTGGAAGATATCGAGGCAATGCTCGACTATCACAACGTTAGTGGAGCCATCAAATGCAGGCTTTTCCCAACCACCCTGAGGAAAGGCGCCATGACGTGGTACAAGAGCCTGGAACCTGAGTCCATCACATCGTGGAGAGTCCTAAAGGACCTCTTCTCGCGACATTTCACAGCGTTCAGGCACCATCCGAAGACAGGGGTCGCGCTAGACGCTATCATCCAAGCTCCCGACGAACCTCTCCGAAATTACCTCGAGAGATTCACCAAGGAGGCAGTGCAGGTGACGACTTCAGACAAGATGAAGCTTTACCTTATGGAGCAGGGCCTACACCTAGACTCCAAGTTCTATGAGGCAATGGCTATTCACTGGCCAGCCTCCCTTCAAGACTTCCTTGACTGGGCCGCGCACTATATCCGGTTCAAGGAAACTCAAGCGGTCAACTCCACCCGCGACACCAGGGACAGAGAGATCCCCCGCGAGTCTCGCGAAGAAGGAACCCACCACCAGCGCAGAGGAGATCATCAGCGAGACTAACGGTTCCGAGAACCCCGCGAACAACGAGGTCCCGCAGGTCGGTTCACAGAGTACACTGCTCTAGTCGCTTCCCGCGAGCACATCCTGGCCGAATGCGCCAAAACAAAATTCGTCCAAGGAGGGGTTCGCTTCCCTAGGCCGACGCCCGCGATGCCGAACGTGGGCAAGTCGAAGTTTTGCCGCTTCCACCGGAGCCACGGTCACGTAACCGAAGATTGCATCCACCTGAAGGATGCAATCGAAATACTGATCAAAGACGGGCACCTGAAGAGGTATACTAGGACCGGGGAAACCCCTCGACAGGAGGCTCCCGAAGCCAAGAGAGTCTAGGACGTCCCTACCCTCGACAATGATTCCAGCCTTCAAGTCGCCCTCTTCGTCAGCCGCCCCGAGGACTAGTACGCCCTCCGGGAGTTCGGCCTCCCAGCGGATACCGAGCACCCCAAGGAACCAATACGCCCAAATAGCCGATGAGAGTACTTCCCAAGAGCAATGGTCATCTCTGGAGGAGCACCAAAAGACCTCTCCATAGGCTCGGTCAAGCAGAAGTTCGAGAAGCTCATCAGCAGCGGCTCCGAGAAGATGAGCACTCTCAACAAGTTCTAGGGTCAGTCCAACCCTGTCACTTTCTACCTCGAGGAGCTCCCGGGGGGTTCCCCTAACTCGCACATCCCCTTGCTGATACAAGCACAGATGGCGAACTTCGACGTCTGCCGCATCCTGGTAGACGGAGGGAGCTTGGTGGACATCATGTACACCCATCTCTTCTCTACCCTCCAGCTCGACGAATCTAACTTGTCCCCATACCTAGGCTCAGACCTCCAAGGCTTCAACGGGACAACTAAGAGACCATGGGGATATGTAGAACTAAAGGTAACCTTCGGCGAGAAAGAGACTGCCAGGGCGATGAACGTCAAATTCCTGTTCGTGGAGTGCCCCTCTCTCTACAACTGCATTCTAGGAAGGACGACGGCGGCGGACCTTACCGCAGTTCCCTCTACCGTCCACCTAAAGATGAAGTACTACACTTGAACAAGAGGTGTCGTCACCCACAATGGGGACATCGAAGATGCCCTTCAATGCTTTGAAGCTGCCATGAAGGGCCTGAGCACCATCGGTCCCACGACCAAGAAGGGCGAGCCGAAAGATCAAGTCGGCTTTGTTGACCTCGACAGCAGATTCACGAAAGAATCAGACCACAAGGATAGCACCTGCGGCGTCTCTCCGGTTCCCGTAGGACAGCCCATCCACCTGGCATGTCCCATTCTCGACGGGGAGTTCGAGATCGTACCCCTCGGAGATGAGGCCTCCAAGACAGTGAAGATTGGAGCCGGACTGCCCGACCTGGCGAAAAAGCAACTGAAGACGCAAATCTCTTCGCCTGGAGCGCCACAGTGATGCCCGGACTCGACCCTGAGGGGTACGATCTCTCTTGTGGACATGTTTCCAAGCTTCCAAGAACTCCTCCTTCAACTCAGATTCTCCCACAAAGAACATACTTTCTACACAAGCACTGTTGGGTCTGTCTTTTAACGGATACCCGAGCTGTCGTCGGGCGAGAACCGGACTGTAGCTGATTCCCCCATCTATAGCAAGGAGAGGTACGTTGCCGAAGTTTCCACAACTGTCTATAATCTTTATCCCATCATAAACTCGACTGTACCATTCGATATCAGAGTGAGATAAGGCCATAATCTTTTCAGACCACCATCCTTTCCTCCAGAAGACTTGAGCTTTGGGCATATGAGAATGGAACCACTTGTACAACAACGGGACACAACAGACGATCATTCCTCCCTTGTGAAGATTTCTGAGATGAATGGAATGATGAGTATTACCCAGCAGGGTTGGTACCGGATTTTTCTTCAAGAAAATCTTGATAGCATTGAGGTCCACAAAATTATCAATGTTGGGAAACAGGAAGATGCCATAGATGAGCAAGGCTAGGATTGCCTCAAAAGTATCCATACTCAGGTGGTTGGCATAATACTGCGCTTTCTTAATCAAGAACCCAGCAGGTAAACCAGAAATTCCTCCTTTGGTGGTCATATTCTCTTGTATATCTTTTACTCCCAATTGTATTGCTCTGGCGATCTCTTCTTTCTTAGGGTCCTTCTCCGTGAATGGAAAAGGAGAATCTTCAAGGATAGGCAAACCGATCAGACAGGAATATTCTTCAAGTGTAGGTACAAGCTGATAATCTGGAAATGTGAAGCAGTGATAGAGTGGGTCGTAGAACTGTAGCAAAGTAGAAAGGAGTCCTAGATCCATTCTCTTCTTCATCCTCAGTAGTGACAACAAATTACCGTACCTGCTCTTGAACCCTTCTACATCTGTGATAAGAGTGCTCAACCTTTCAATGTCATCCAGCTTAGGACTCTTGTATGTGTACTTGATTGTTTTCTTTTTTTCTTGATCCATGATGTTCCTAAAGTTTTAAAATAAGAGACTGAGTTCCATAAACCTTTTATGTTATGATGTCTATGAATGCATGAATGCAACAACACAAGTATTCACATATACACATAGATAAGCAAACAACAGATTTTGGTTTAGGGGAATTCAAGTATGGAGCCAAGGTCTACCCTTCCCAATAAGGAGTGTACTGGAGATTTTCATCACCTGTAGAACAAGGTTCTAAAAAGTTCCCAGAGTCCTCAACCCATCTTTCGGATATTATCAACTGCCCAAATAACTCGGGGGTCGATAATATTCTCAAGAGAGTCTTGTCCGAGTGTAGTATCGCGTATCAACTATTCGGAAATACTTCCTCATAGTCATCGCACTACATCCTAATAAGGCCAAGTGGGGTAATGTGTTCTAAAGGTCCTCAATGGCATGGGCCCCTTATAGAAAGTAGCATTGTTTTCACGAATACTCGATCAACAACACTACCCTCAAAAAGGACCTCCATTGAGCGGCGGTTTTCAAGTTGGCTTAGTCGGGAATCAACTCCCTATAAACCTCCTTGAATATACCACCTTCCTATCATAAGTACGCTCAAGCACGGGTATAGTGCTGTCTCACCAATTGTATTTCCCAAAAGCCAAAAGAACAAATCTGCACATATTCACAAATATTCACAAATAGCAAGTATATAAACAAAATAGGTTAAACCCTCAAAATAAACAGACTTCCCCAGTGAAGTCGCCATTTCTGTTGCGGTGAAAATTTGATATCAAGCTATTAATTAACTTGAACCTTATTTCTTTTACAACCGGTCTTTAATTTATCCAAAGGATAGGTCTAAAGAAAGAAAGAACCTTTTGCGCGATGTGACAACAACGCTTTTAAGAGATTCGGGGATTCGGGGGTTGGTTATATCTAGGGAAGGTATTAGCACCCTAAATATCTGTAGTACTCTACAGGAACCTTTTGTTTAATTAATTGCTAAAGTTTGTGAATTGTGCACTATGGTTTGAGTTGGGAATAAAAGTAAAATAAAGGCCTAAGTGGTTTTCTAAGTTTGCTCGCAAAGGTATCGCACCTTCTGCCTACGTATCCTGACTAGGATAGAATCAGAGCAATCGTAGTTCACCTCACAAGGGAAAAGAGCACTTGATGATGATCAAGGTTCAAAGGGGAACAA
Organism: Lathyrus sativus; assembly: GCA_963859935.3. NCBI lineage: Eukaryota > Viridiplantae > Streptophyta > Magnoliopsida > Fabales > Fabaceae > Lathyrus > Lathyrus sativus. The sequence continues at coordinate 55,092,827 of OZ012735.1, read as the reverse complement.
ACATGACGATGTTTGTGTGGAGTTTGACAAGACTCCCTAAACTAAATTGTAAAAGGGGGAAGTAAGAAATCATGACGATGATTCTTACACAGAGTTGACGAACTCTTTCCTAGGGTTCTAGTTGAAGAACACTCCTAGTATGGGTGGGTTTCTTAGTCTTCAAGCAAAGTCTAGAGGTTTCTTATTAGGGTTTAAATGACTTAACAAAGTCAAAGGGAAAACAGAGATTTTGGTCCAAGACATTGACAGTCAAGTGGACAGACCTTCCTTTGGAGGAACAGTATTGTCGGCAACTGGACGAAAGCTAACGAGCTTCGTCGCTTGGGGATAAAATAAAATGCAAACATTATACAAAGCAATTATGGTGACAACCAAAGAAAAAGATTAAGGATGAAAAGCAATGATGGCAATCAAAGCAAATGATTAGATACGAGAACTGTGACGACAGTTCGCACCTGGAGTACAGTTAACAAACAGATGAGATAAACATGATAATAATTCAAAGTAAAAATCCTAACATGTTGACAAACATATATAGACATGATAACAATCAATTTTCCTGAGAAAACACAAGAGGAAACCTTTTAAATTTCATCTGCAACCAAATAGGGTTAGTACTGTTGACGCGCGGATCGCGCACAATAAAACGTGGTGAAAAAATAATCAAACATGGAAAATAAAATTATGACATGAAAGTACACATTAAAATAAACACAATGAAAAAAGAACGGGTGAAAAACGATAAAAAATGAGAAAGTTACGAATTTTTGAAGTTTATGTACAAAAATGAGGAAAAGTGGCAGCAAGGGTTATCACAAGGGATCGAACCCATGCCAAGACTGATACACGCGCGAGTCTCTACCGCTGGGGCGGCTGTTACATCCATTAATTAAATGGAAACAATGAGTATACATTCCTTGTTTGGTTTCATGGCTGGGCAAAACAAAGGCAAACAACATGATTGCAAAACATCTCTAACTTTCTCAAATTTTACCCAATTTCAACAAACCTTATATGCAACTCACTCAGAAAATAATGAGGAATCTGATGATGATGTTAGTTTTTCAAAATTATGTGCACATAGAAAAATTCGAATTCAAATGCATAATGAAGTTTCAAGATGCATTTTGGAAGCTGCAGACCAGATCAAACATGTTTAAACCAAAATAAAAGCCTGCACCAATTCTAAAATATCACATATGTGAAGTTCAAACAGGAGTGATGTTTAAAAACATGATAGAACAAGAAGTGACCAATCAATGGCAAGTGTGTTATGGTTGGTGTGGAAAAATGACTTTTGAAACTGATTGATGAATTGGAAGGATGCTTCGTGCAATTCATAACATTTAGTTTTAAAAATATGTAAAGGTGTGCACAACCCACAACTGCCTAGACTAGGGATTCTGAGGTCTGCAGTCAATTAATAATCAAGTTTCATTAGAATAGGACATGTTAAGTGCATCAAAATGCACTTTGAAACTTATGAGCCAAGAGCTGTTATGGAAGCAACTGAATGCATCCTTATTATATATGTTCCTAGTATGCTATGAGTTTATTCATGAAAGGATTAATCACTTGCAGGATGACGGAAATAGCTTAAAACAGATAGCATTTAAAGCCAACAGACTGAGAATTGAGTATGAAGTGCCAATGGTGATAGATGCCTCAAAATAATATCAACAGTGGTTTGATGCTTTTCTAAGATGAACTGTTAACAGCCTAAACTTAATCAAAAATGCAAAGTCACACAAAGAGCAATATACATGCAAAGACCACTAAGCCCAAAAACTGTTCTAAACTCTAATTAAGATAACAAAAATGGTCAGCAAAACTCTCTAAATTTGCCAAGAGTCAGATATGCTATGCTGTCCATATCAGGCCCCAAAGGGTACTTGTGTTTGTCATAGGAAGATTTTCATCAGATGGTGTCTGCTACTTAACAGAGGTTTAATAATGAGTTCAATTCATAAACTTGAGATGCAGTCTCTATGCCTCAGAATCCCCAAGGTGGCCAACAAACTGATCAAGTATTATCAACACAGAACCAAACTTCCACACTAACAATCTCATGATTCACAATTTGAAGCAATAGGCTGTGGATTCTTATATTCAAATTAAAAAGCTCCTAAAACAAGAATGATGGCAGGGTAAATATCCTACAGGCTACAACAGACTATGAATTAATCTCATGGAAAGGTTTTGCCAACTGGTTTTAAGTGGATTTGAAGGTAGCACAATCTGTACCAAATGGTAATGATAAGGTCTTAAAGTTTGTACACAGCACAACCAGCTACTCCAAACAGTGTTCAAAGTCAAGTACTTGTCAAATTCTGTTTATACATCAAAACTATAGCAGCTTTGGAATTTCTCTATGCCTACCAATCAGCACAAGCTCAACATAGCCAGAAATGTATTGGCCAGCCTAGGTTGTGGTATGATCTTACATTTGGCTTGCATCCACATATTAAACAAGCATAGTCAAACATAAAAAACAAAACCACAATTACAATGAAAACCAAATTTCAGAAATGGTAGGTGTTCACCACAGTCAACAATTATGAGAAAACACCTCTGCAGTGCCTAAGACTGATACAAAGAATCCATGATATCAACAGTCAGAGCCAAACCTTCATCCTCCAAAGCATAATCTCCAAAATGACCATTTTTTCCAAAACTGATGTGATTCAAAGCAACTGCATATCTTTGAGTCAGCTTACACAAAAGAAAACACTCCAACTGAGCAAGCTAGATCTATCCAATAGTTCTCATAACAGCCTTCCACCTTTTGAGCCCTTTCTCAGGTCTGCTGCCACCTATGTAATCCCCTTACCAAAACCTTAGGCACTTTCAATCATACTATCCTCTTCATACTACTCTAGGGTTTTAATCCCACAGCATCTTGGTATGAACCACCACTTTGTAAACCAACAGACTTGCCATCCCCCTCTTACACCAAGCAAGGACTTCAAAAAGCATAAGACAAGACATTCGACCTCAACAAAATCAAATGTTCTAAAGCTGTTAAGGTAAAGACAAAACACATAACCAATTTGAGTTTGACAGCAAACTCAGACTGTTAGAAAAAATACAAACAGCAAGGCTACCTTTCCTGCATATGCTATAGCAGACTGTGGATTAATTCAAGGGCTTGTTATCAGGGTTTGATGATTTTACTCAGTCTACACTAATTGGTCATGATCAGGTTTTGATGGCTATCCAACTCCTCAACACAGCCAAGTTTAAGAAACTCACCCAGGTGCAGTCAGCTGCTATCACTTACAAAAAATCCTAAAACTTCAACAACACCAACATCCTCCATACAGCTTGAGATTGGCAGCTCCTCTTCATAGGCCCCCTTTATGTACTTGCCTCTTGTAGGGATACCACTAGGATTCCCATACAATAATCACTTACCATTCAAAGATCATTTTAACATTTACACTATCTAGCCTACAGCTCTAAAACCAAAAAAAGACACATACTCATCAAGGGTGCAAAACTAAACATAGTAGTGTAATGGAATAGAATTTTACCATGAACATCTTAAAACTAAAACCTAGACTAAATCACATTCCAAACAGCTTCCCTTTTGTCCAAGCCCTCAAACAACAAGGATCATCAAATCAAGACTGCTCACACAGCCAGCAATCACCAACACAATCCAATACTGGCCCCTCACCAAGCTGCATAAAATCACAATAAACCCAACAGAAATGTCTTGGCCAACATAGACACTCACACTCCTGATCAAAATCTCTTCAACTGAAAAAAACAACCTGGCCCAACTAAACTTAGAATAGCAGGCTATGTCTACAGGTGTGGTTCAGATTTTAGGACTGTAATCCAACCACACTTGACATTGGGATATATGAGGGATGGACCTAGCTTTGGGACAGTCATCAAACAACAACAGTCCATGACAGTTGGTATGCATCTTGCTCAAACTTTGATCACATATCACTTACCTTTCTAAGGGACAGTACTGCTGCAAACAGTTTTTGGTAATAAACTCAGTAATATGATCAACATATATATCAACCCTGGCCTGGTTTGAATTTGCAAATAAACCACAAATTAAAAGGACATGACCAAGTACACACCAAGCACCCTCCCAAAGTCAGAATCCATACATTTGACCCCTGGATAACTCAAAGCTATTTAAAACAAAACTGGGCCTAAAGGTGTGGCTCTGATATATCTTTAACAAACCTGTGGTTCTAAGCACACCAGAAACCTAGCAGTATAACCTAACAACATGAAACCAACAACAGTCCAAGTGCTCATAGGTTTGAGACCTCATCTTCCACAGTTTCATAAATTTTAAAATACAAAGCAAACCCAACAGCATCACATCACCAAAACCATCAAGTTTGTATATAACAAGTAAGCCAGTTGAATAACAAAATAAGTGAGTCAGCATACCAACAAGACAGATGGTCCACACACTTATGTTCATGCTTATGAGGATTTTTATCATTTATTAAAAACATGTGTTATAAGAATCAAGCAATGTTCATAGTTCAATATGTACCAGAACACAAAAAATGTCAATTTATGAAATATGATGCTAAAGCTAATAAAGATCAGTTACATACCTGTTAATGATCCTATTTAGCAAGCCAAGAAATGTTGAGAAAACCAGAGACTCCTTGCTTCAATTGTTGGCTTTTGAGTTTTCTTCCACTTTAAGCAATAACACACTTTCAATGCCAAATGAAAAGATATGAACTTCTAACGGTTGGTGAGTGTTTGGACAGTTGACATATGTTATATGTTAGGTGTATGAGTGATCAAAACCTCAAGAAGATGCTTGGAACTCAGTTTGGAGGTTTTTGTGGACTTTGGTCAAAGTAAGTTCCATGGAAAGTTGACTTTTGGATTCTTTGAGTTTTTGGGTGGTTTAATGGTTGGTACACCTCATATATATGATTTAGAGAGTGTATGGATGGTTGTTTGAGGTTTGGAATGCATAGAACTCAAAGTAGCATCAAAGTTGCAAATGCTGATTTTTGGGCATTTTTTGACAACTTTGGAGATTTTGCAAATTTGGAGTGAAAGAGAGATGTAATGAGGTGCTTGCTTCTAGCAGGTTTTTAGAATGATGTTGATGTCTCTAATGAGGAGTTTGTAGCCTCTATTTATAGAAAAAATGAGTGAGGAGCTTGCTTGGCTACTTTGCTTCACCATGAAGAAATCTTAGATTTTTCCTTCCAAATGACAACTTGCTTTGCTTTTCTGATCTCTAGCTGTTCCCTTAACTCAATTGGCAAGTTAGAATGATGATGTTACAGAGAAAACACAGCCTAGAGGCTTGGTAGAGTGGCTGGAGCAGAAATCCCTTTACACCTCATGCTTGGAAAAGTCAATCTTTTCAACTTAGGCAATGAACTTCCAATTCTTGATTCCATGCTATCTTCTTGCTATTTCTTTGATTCAACCTGCTTGAGATGATTAATATATCAGATAGAAGGAGTTTAGAACATTGAAATTGATCCACTTGAGTGATAGAGGTGCTTTTGCAAAATTCATCAATGTGGGACAAAAGTGACAAATTGCCAACTTTGAACACATGTATCTCTCAGCTCATAAATCCCCTTGAGATGTACTTGTACTTTTTAGAAAGCCCTCACATAGTAATACAACTTTCATGTTGGCCAGAAGTCTTGATTCCATTTGAAACTAGGTGAAAAATCCCCTTGAAGTTGGCTGATTTTAGGGTTCTTTAGTGTAAAACACTTAGAAAAATTCTAAGTTTTTTCCCCCTCTTGTAATGTTTTCTTCTCTAACTCAAAAACCAAGCCTTTTCTGACTATGGACCACTAGGACACTTTTGTAGATCTTGTCAAGAGCTTTCAAATGAGCTTTGAACCACCTCAATCGGGTGTGTGGTTAGGAAGTTAGGGTTTGGCCCCTTTCGAAACCCTAATTCCCGATTTTTCCGATTACACCTCCATCCTTGATCAAATGACCCTCCAAATTTATGAGTAGTCTCATATTGACATATGGAACATTTTTGCTTTGCATCTTGAAGTCTAAATCCTTAAATTTAAAAAGTCGATTTTTCGTCGCCAGCGCGATCGATCGGTGGCTACCGGGTCGACTGCGGGCGTTCTGGACCTCCGGTGACTTTGAAATTTCTTGAGTAGACTTCATTAGGCCATATGAGCTCTATGAAACACAATTCCCTCATTGAAATTCCTTTTAACACAAAAGTCAAACGACAGTTGACTTTTCGATAGTCGAAAACCCTAATCGGGCGCCCGTACTGCGCTGCTCTTGATTTTGATGCGCCCGCTTCAAATTGACTTGTCTCTTGTCCTCATGTGACATATTTGAACCTTCTCACATCTCAAATTCATTCAAGACCTTGATTAACCACACATGCCTTTTTCCCGATTTCACCGCGCGAAACCCTAATTCATCTGTAACTTGGCACATGAAACCTTGAACTGGATTAGTGTTAAACAAACTTATGATGTATGATTTTACTATGATAATGAGGATCTAAGGTGGTCAAAATTTGGGGTATGACAGTTGCCCCTATTTAAATATCTTCACTAGATGGAACGGAGGATGACAATCCTCGAGGAATCGTAGTGAGAGGTATTTAAATACAGAAAAACCAAAAATTTTGTACCTTAGATCCAATGCTATGCAAAGGATCAATGCTTGAATGCTATGAGACCTAAATGATGATTTATGATGCTTGAAAATGCAAGACACACAAAAAAACGGTAAAGACAGACTGCTATCCACCGGGGAACAGACTCTGGAAACTTGACACACAGAGGATGTCCTTATTGAAGGACTCGCACTGGGGAAGAGAAACTCAAACCTAGGCATCAGATAGTTCAGACATGACTAACTGATAGCATCTGAGGATAAAACTATGATTGGAGGAACGGAACCTGACGAGGACAACCGTTCACTGGGGAAAAGGGACATACTTTACTGGGGATCAAATAGTTCAGACGTGACTAGATGATATCATCTGAGAAACTCCGACTGGGAAACGGAACCTGACGAGGACAACCGTTCACTGGTGAAAGAGATGCACTCCATCGGGGAAAGAATAATTTTCACATGGGGAATAAAGGAAATTGGTGACAACCTCACTGGGGATGATCAGACGAGGCCTTCCTATAATGAAGAGTTCAAACGGGATCTCCAGGAATGGACTAGGAACAAAGTCAGACACACAGGGGATACTAGTGACAACTAGATCTCCGGGACTAGACTGGAAAAGCAAAGACCTGCTGGGGTACTGGTGACTACCAACCCAGAGGAAACAAATAAGGAAAACGGGAACGCCAGTGACAACTGGACTTTAGCTAGTGGGATTGGTGACGACCGATGGAATGTTAAATGAATAAACGACCATACCAGTTACAACTTGCTTTTCACGGGATTTGGTGACGACCAACCAGTGATGCCGGATAAGAATGCCAGTTACGACTGGACTTACTGGGGAATTTAAATAACAACCACAAATAACAATTTGGGTGAGCGCGCCAGTTACGACTGGACTTTATGAGGATTTGGTGACAACCAAACTCAGGTATCAATAACAATTGGATTTAAAAGACGCCAGTGACGACTGGACTTCAGTAGGGGAGGTTGGTGACGACCAAAACATGATACCAATGGCAACTGGATTTAACGATGCTAGTGACGACTGGACTTCAGGGGATGTAACAATAATGATTACTAACCACGGTTCGGTTGAAGGGTGCCAGTTACAACTGGACTTGATTGGGGATGTTAGTGACGACCAACAAACACAGGGTGCCAGTGACGACTGGACTTAAAGTAAAAAGTTGGTAACGACCAACAAGTGATACCAACAACAATTGGATTTAAACAATGCCAGTGACAACTGGACTTTACTGAGGGAAGTTGGTGACAACCAACGAAAGGGTACCAATTACAATTGGATTTTGCGATGCCAGTGACAACTGGACTTTTCCGAGGAAAGGTTGGTGACGACCAACAAACACAAGGTGCCAGTGACGACTGGACTTTTAAAAGACTGTGGTGACAACCACGAGATAGAACATATGAATGCCAGTGACAACTGGACTTGATGGTAATAACCAGAAAACGAGATACCACAGCTGGGGAGAGGGTAGAACCACACTGAATCCAGGCTGAGTGGTGCAAATAATCTCAACTGTACTGGGGAACGGAGCTTAGTCAGGTCAGCCCGCGATGTACCAGTAATCTCTGTCTTTGGCAATCCTGTGGAGGATGGATCCTTCAAAACTTTACATGATGGCTTCTTAGTCTTGGTTACTACACACGGCCAAAGGCGAACCAAGTGAACAGATCTGCTAAGTGTTTCAACTGGGGAAAAAATGCAAATGTATATCAATGCTCCTGCCACCTTGAGACATCAGGGTGAGTATGATCTTACTGAGTTTTCCACGAGTTTAAAGCATTTGTTTTTTATTGACCTTTTCAAGTTTTATCATGAAAAATTTTGCCTCTTACGTTTTTCAAAATCATCGTTTGTCAAATAAACAGTGTTTTGCATAACAAAAAATGATAAAGAGAAGTAGTAGTTGCAAACAAAAGAATGGTTCGAAGCTGATTTTATTCAAGCAGGAGGTCTTGCCAATGGCAAGATTCCCTAGAACATTGTACAAGTGAAAAATGGCAAAAGTGGAAGGGTTACATTGAATCCCATGACCATTTATCCCTAAAGACTAGAAATCCACCAACATCCTTGCTTCTGACGAGAGCAACCGGAAGTGAGTTTTCTCTGTGTAACTTGCTGCACTGGTGACAACCTTCTGATGCAGTGAAACGCCTTTGTCCCTAATTTTTGCCTGGATCGCCCTTTCGGGTTTTCAATCCACCGGGACGCTCATTTTTGCCTAAGTCGCCCTTTCGGGTTTTCAACTTAGCGAGCTTTCAATTCTTTTCTCTTTTTCTCTTTTTCTTTTTACCCTAACTTTTGCATAAGCCGCTCTTGCGAGTTTTCGACTTATCGGGCTTTTCTTAGGCGTAATATTTTCTGACTGCATCAGAATTTATTGGATGAGTAAGCTGCTCTCCATCCATGGTTGTGAGAATCAACGATCCTCCTGAGAAAACTGTCTTCACAATGAAGGGGCCATCATAGTTAGGCATCCATTTTCCTCGGGCGTCTTTATGGACTGGTAAGATCTTCTTCAATACAAGCTCACCTTCTCTGAACTCCCGGATGCGGACCTTCTTGTCAAAGGCTCTTTTGATCCTTTTCCGATATACCTGGCCATGACACATTGCAGATATACGCTTTTCGTCAATTAAATTCAATTGGTCAAATCTTTCCCTGACCCATTCTGCCTCTTCCAGCTTTGCTTCCATTATAACCCTTAACGAAGGGATCTCGACTTCAATTGGGAGTACAGCATCCATCCCATACACTAAAGAGAAAGGGGTTGCCCCTGTTGAGGTGCGGACTGATGTTCTGTATCCGTGTAGAGCAAACGGTAACATTTCATGCCAGTCTTTGTAAGTTTTCACCATCTTTTGTAAAATCTTCTTGATGTTTTTGTTAGCTGCCTCAACAGCTCCATTCATCTTCGGACGGTACGGGGAGGAGTTATGGTGTTCAATCTTGAATTCATCACACAGTTCCTTCATCACTTTGTTGTTCAGATTGGTTCCGTTGTCTGTGATAATTCGGTTGGGAATCCCGTATCGACATATTATCTCTTTCTTGATGAAGCGAGCCACCACTTGTCGGGTTACATTGGTGTATGAAGCAGCTTCGACCCATTTGGTAAAATAGTCAATGGCGACTAGAATGAAACGGTGCCCGTTGGAAGCTTTTGGCTCAATTGCCCCAATCATATCGATGCCCCACATTGAGAAAGGCCAGGGTGATGACAGTACATTCAGCAATGTCGGAGGTACATGCACTTTATCTGCGTAGATCTGACATTTATGACACTTCCTGGAGAATTGTATGCAGTCATTCTCTAAAGTCAACCAGTAATACCCGGCTCTCAAAATCTTTCTGGCCATCACGTACCCATTGGCATGAGTACCGAAGATCCCTTCATGGACATCTTTCATTAACAGCTCTGCTTCTCTTTTGTCGACGCATCTGAGTAGTACCATGTCATGATTTCTTTTATAAAGCACACCATTGCTGAGGAAGAACTTTGACGCTAGTCTTCTTAAAGTTTTCTTGTCAAGAGACGTAGCATCGGTCGGATATTCTTGTTGTAACAGGAAGTTCTTTATATCATAGTACCATGGTTTATCATCTGTTTCTTCGTCGATCATTTGACAGTAAGCGGGCTCTGTTTTTCGCTCAATCCGGATGAGAGTAGCATCATTTACATCTTGGACTTTCCACATGGAGGCCAACATGGCTAAAGCATCGGCAATGTGATTTTCAGACCTGGGTACATGCTTAAAGGTAATCTCGTCAAAGTACTCGATCATGTCGACAATATATGCTCTGTATGGGACCAGGTTTTCATGTCGGGTCTCCCATTCGCCTGTGACCTGGTAGATGACTAGTGCTGAATTGCCGCTCACTTCTAGAGTTTTAATTTTGAGATCAATGGCCGCTTCGAGACCAAGGATACATGCCTCGTATTCTGCAATGTTGTTTGTACAATCAAAATCCAACCGAGCCGTGAATGGCGTGTAACCACCTCCTGGATTCATTAAGACAGCGCCTACACCATGCCCGCTATAATTTGACGAACCATCGAACATCATTTTCCAAGGGGAACTTGGTGGTGAATCTTCAACAGGGTCGACCTTTTCACAATCCTTTACTAACATGACGTCTTCATCAGGAAAATCAAGCTTAACTGACTCATCGTTCTCAACTGGTTGTTCTGCAAGGTAATCTGACAAGATACTGCCCTTGATAGACTTCTGGGTCGTGTACTGAATGTCGTATTATGATAATAACATGTGCCATCTGGCGAGCCTTCCAGTCTGAGCAGGTTTTTCAAAGATATACTTGATTGGGTCCATTTTTGCGATTAACAGAGTAGTATGGCAAACCATGTACTGTCGTAACCGTTTGGCGGCCCATGCTAAAGCGCAACATGTCTTTTCAAGGAGTGAATAACGGCTCTCACAATCAGTAAACTTCTTGCTTAAGTAATAGATGGCATGTTCCTTTCGTCCGGATTCATCCTGTTGACCCAACATACAGCCCATGGAACTTTCTAGAACAGTAAGGTACATGAATAACGGCCTTCCCGGAACCGGAGGTATCAAGATGGGCGGTTCTTGAAAATAACTTTTGATTTTGTCAAAGGCCTGCTGACAGTATTCATTCCAAACCACTGGTTGATTTTTGCGTAGTAGTTTGAAGATGGGTTCACAGGTCGGTGTCATGTTGGAAATGAACCGAGATATGTAATTTAATCTGCCCAGAAAACCTCTGACCTGTTTTTCTGTTTGAGGAGCCGGCATGTCTTGGATGGCGCGGACTTTGTCTGGGTCTACTTTGATTCCTCGTTGACTAACAATGAAACCAAGTAGCTTTCCTGACCTTACTCCGAAAGTGCATTTGGCAGGATTCAACCTTAGTTGATACTTTCTAAGTCTTTTGAACAGCTTCAGGAGGTGCTCTAGATGATCATCTTCGCTTCGAGACTTTGCAATCATATCGTCGACATACACCTCAATTTCTTTGTGCATCATGTCATGAAATAGAGTGACCATGGCCCGCTGGTAGGTGGCTCCAGCATTTTTCAAACCAAATGGCATAACTTTGTAACAGTAGGTTCCCCACGGCGTGATGAAGGTAGTTTTTTCCATATCATTTGGATCCATTTTAATCTGATTGTAACTCGAGAAACCGTCCATAAAAGAGAACACTTCGAAATGAGTTGTATTGTCTACCAATGTATCAATGTGTGGCAGTGGGAAGTCATCTTTCGGACTGGCCTTGTTCAGATCCCTGTAGTCTACACACATTCGGACCTTACCATCCTTTTTCGGTACTGGAACAATGTTTGCTACCCACTCAGGGTATTTGGATACAGCTAAGAACCCTGCATCTACCTGCTTTTTTACTTTGTCTCGGATTTTGAGTGCCATGTCTGGCCTGGTTCTGCGGAGCTTTTGTTTTACTGGCGGGCATTCTGGTCTAAGCGGTAGCTTGTGAACCACTATGTCAGTGTCTAGACCCGGCATATCCTGATAGGACCAAGCAAATACATCCGCGTATTCCTTCAAGAGTTCTTTCAATTATTGTTTGATTTCTGCCCCAAGGCTTGCCCCAATCTTGACTTCCTTTTTGTCATCTTCTGAGCCCAGGTTAATGACTTCAATCTGCTCTTTGTATGGTTGGAGCTCCACGTCTTCGTCTTGAGTCAGTCTTACCAGTTCATCGGGAATTTCAAGATCTTCGTCCTCCTCTTCAGCTTGGTAAATTGGTGAATCAAAGTCAGGAGGAGACGCCTGGTCATGGGAATCAATGGGTTTTTGGATGTGGCTGCAGATGGGAATGGTTTAATTTTATTAAACATACAAAGATAAATGCAGCACACAGAAAAGGAGATTGCTTTTGGTTTTTTATGATTGCCATTTTTCTTTTAAAAGTGAAAACGAATAAAAGCATCAAAAGAAAACGAGGAATTTAGCAAAACAGTTCATTTTTATTGATATATTTTGAAAAGTGCGGGGCCCGTACAAAACATTCCTATGACCTTGGGCACGGTCATGGAGTTTTAAAACAACAAAACAAGAAAAAGACACAAAGCAAATTACTTTAACTCGTGACAAACTACAGGAACATCAATGGCCTCCCAGTTGCTCAAAGGGGATTTGCACCGATATACTAGATGCCCGATGTATTCACTTTCTTCTTCGTCTTCTACGGCGTTGACTTTGGACCCACCGTTGATGAATATTTCTTGGATTGTCCTGGGACGCCTCTGGTCTTGTACAGTGTCTTCATCATGAGTTGGTTTGTAACCCAACCCCTGTCGATCCATCTTCGGCTGTACTTCAATAACTTCTCCCCATCCTGCGGGAGTGCCTTCTTCGAGCGCTGCTTTGATACTTTGAGCGGAAGCGAACGATGGACTACCTTTGGCTACCGTTTCCTCTATCGTTACTGCATGGGCTATTTCCAGAGCTTGAAATGAGGTTTCCAGAGCACCTTCTTCTGCTTCAATGTATCTGAAGGATGACAAGTTGCTTACCATAAAGTCTTCCTCCCCATGCACAATTATCAGTTGGTCATTGATCACATACTTCAATCGCTGATGCAGAGTTGAGGTTACTGCCCCGGCTTCATGTATCCATGGTCGTCCCAACAAACAGCTGAATGCCGGGTTAATGTCCATTACCTGGAACGTTATATCAAATACGTGTGGTCCAACCATGACGGGTAATTCTACTTCTCCAATAACAGCCCTTCTGGATCCATCGAAAGCCTTCACGATCAAAGGCGTGGGCTTCATCTCTGCTCCTGTATAGGCTAACCTTGCGAGTGACCTTGCAGGCAAGACATTCAAAGAAGACCCATTATCAACCAGGACTCGTGCCAATGTGTCTTCTTGGCATTTGATGGAGATGTGTAATGCTTTGTTGTGATGGCGACCTTCTTTCGGTAACTCGGCGTCACTGAAGCTCAGCGTGTTACATGCTGTGATATTGGCTATTACTGAGTCAAATTGCCCCAGCGTGATGTCCTTAGTTACGTGGGCTTGTTGAAGTACTTTTTGCAGAGCCTCCCGATGGGCGGGAGAATTCATCAATAGAGAAAGGACGGAGATTTTAGCCGGCGTTTGGTGGAGCTGGTCTACCACCTTGTAATCACTCTTCCGAATAATTCTTAAAAATTCCTCATCTTCACCTTCAGGTCTGGGCGCTTCTTTGTTCTGAGTTTCCGCCGGGGTGGTGTCTTTTGAAGTAACTATGGTAATCTTGGGCTGGTAGATTCGACCGCTGCGGGTCATTTTGCTAGTACCCACGATGTTTGTAACATTATCTTGTTCCTTCTTTATCTCTTCATTCTGATCTGTTCTCTTGGATACTGTCAAGTCATACCTCCAGGGGACTGCTTTTGTATTATTGTAGGGAAACGGCTTCGGCCTTTGGATCACGACTGATCGGTGTTGGTTGATTACCGACCTGTCAAACATGGGTTCTGTATTTCTAGACGCCCGAGTCCACTTATCTTTGTTTGGTTGATCAAAAGTAGGCTTTATTACTGCAACATTTTCACTTTGGATCTTACCGCAGACTTGCAACAATCCTTCGTCAATTAAACTTTGGATGTCTCTTTGTACCGTACCACAACTGGCGGCATTGTCGGAACACTTCCCACAGTTGGCGTGATTGTTCTGGATATAACCTGCCTTTACAAGTTTCTCATGCAACATCTTCAGTGGAGTCTTGATTTCTGATACCTCAGTGATTAATCTCTCAGTTGAAGAGTCGTCTACAGCATTAACTCCTCCATGGTTTGGCAATGGGTTACTTTTGACGTTCGGTGGAATATCATTGAAGGACAGGATCTTTTTCTCAATCAATTCCCTTACCAAATGTTTTAAAGCAAAACAGTTTTCCAAGTCATGGCCAGCGGCACCTTCATGAAACGCGCAGTGGGCGCTTGGATTGTAATGAGGAGAAGTTGTATCAGGATTCAACGGTCTCGTGGTCACTAAACCTTCTTGCACCAGCGAGGGGTACAGTTCTGTGTAAGTCATTGGGATCTGCGGGAAATTCGGCTTGTTTGTTGGTCTTCTATTTTGGAAATTCTGGCGGGGTGCCGGAGCTCGAGGTTGTTGATGTTGTGGGAAGGGTGGAGCGTTGAGCGCTCTTTGTTGCATTTGTTGTTGATAACCAGGTGCAGGCTGTACTGTCTGGTAGTTTGGGCGGGTGAAAGCGGGAGTTACAGCTGCCACATATGGTTGTGCGGCATACTGTGGTGGGTACATTGCTCCGGGGTAACCTTGTTGAATGTAACCAGGCTGCATCGGTTGATTGTAACTCAGATAGGGTTGCTGTTGATATGGCTGCTTTCGTGTACGTACCCCTTTTCCACTGGTGATGGCGTTAGTTTCTCCTTCCTTTTTCTTGTGGAACGGATTACTAGCTTTCTTGACCTGGCCACTTGAGCTACTGGAACTACCTGTTACCCTTCCATTCTTCAGCCCTAGCTCTACTCGGACTCCCACGGCTACAATGTCCGAGAAGCTAGCGGATACGCTACTGATCATTTTCTCGTAGAATTCTGGTCGCACAGTGTCAACGAACCAATCAGTCAATTCCTTTTCACTTAGTGGAGGTTCCACTTGTGAAGCTATTTCTCTCCATCGCTGTGCGTATTCCTTGAAAGATTCAGAACTCTTTTGGGACATGCTTAGCAGTTGCCTTCGGTCTGGAGCCAAATCCATGTTATACTTATAGTGTTTGACAAAAGCATTGGCTAGATCTTGAAAGCTGAGAATTTTGGACTGATCTAGACCCAAATACCATTTTGCCGGAGCCCCTTTCAAGCTGTCCTGGAAACAGTGTATCATTAACTTGTCATTTTCGACATACGCTGCCATTCTACAGCAATACATGAGAAGATGCGTTCGTGGGCAGGAAGCCCCTGAGTATTGGTCAAAATTGGGGATTTTAAACTTTGGTGGAATTACTAACCCAGAGACCAAACACATGTCCTGGGTGTCTGCCCCAAATATATCATTGCCCTCCATAGCCTTTAACTTTCTTCCCATCGTCTCCACACTTTCTTTCAATCTCTCATGTTCTTCATTTTCTCCTTCGTACTCTTCCTGATCTTCGACCGCTGGCTGATAATTATGGAACATTGGGCGCACCTGCGCTTGCATGGTTGCCTGAGTATAAGTAGGGATTGCCTGGGGTATTTCTCCTCTCAAAGGAACATTTTGCTGATTTATCGGAGGTGGATGCAGAAAATCCGGAGGTAAGCCATATGGTGGGTTGTTGGCGATGGTGACAACTGTTGGAGTTGGATCTATAGCCGCATTAGTAACTTCAGAAACCACGGTAGCCTGTGTATCCATCTTCGCTCTTATCACCTGCAAAGCTTCCATAATCTGTTTGATTCCACCTCGGAGATCTCCGAGCTCATCGTCAATTCTTTCGATTTCTAGGTTCTGGGCTTCCATGATCTGGCGAGATCGAGCTCTTGTATTGTACTTGTGTGTTGGATTCAGTGTGTTCCTCTCTGTTACAGGATCAGACAACGGGATGAGACACGACACAGGAGACGACACTTATGCTATGTTTATGATATGCTTATGATATGCGGATGCAATATTTCGAACATTCAAGGGGTCTTAGAACGTCATTCATAGATTTTAAGAACGGGAAAACATTACAGACACTTCTTGCATCCCTCTACCGGGGAGTTTTACAACAGTTGGAAATTGAAATACAACTTTTAAAACAAAGATTACAAAATAGCTCAAAAGATCCTGAACTATCTAACTCGAAGATCCCCCTTCTTCTGGTTGATTCCTTCTTCTACCTTGACGACCCAAACCCTGGAGAGCTTCTTTCTCTTGCATGGCCAAGAAGTACTTGTTCCTCCAAGCTTTTCCCTCCTTCTCTGCTTTTACCAAAGCAGTCTGCAATTCTTTCTCAAGTGTGGACTCTGTTGAATCAGGTTCGAAACTGGTATAGAACATCTTCAAAGCAGCTTCTTTTATCCATGCTAGGTAGGAGTCTGAAACTGCCGTGTCAGGGTAATCTAAAGCAGTCATGCCCCTGACGTTGATACGGCGCCAAGCGTAGATGATTCTAGCTTTGAATTCTCGGTCTCTTCCGTCTTCGATGCAGAAACTCCTCATCAAGTTGAAATCTGGTTCACCCCTCATTGGATGCCCCAATTGTCTGCGAGCAAGGACAGGGTTATAGCTGATGCACCCTTTGGTACCGATGAGCGGCACGTTTGGAAAATCTCCACAACTTTGAATCATGGGGACCCCTCCGTAAACAGGGTCGTACCATTGAATATTAGTCTGCTTGAGCAGCAGTAGCCTATCAGTCCATGGATTGTTGTTTTGGACATCCCAAAGTGCTGGTAATCTTGGTAAGCGTGAAAGGAACCACTTGTAAAGGAGAGTGGAGCAACACTCAATAGGTCCAGCTTCATACAGATGTCGGCGATGAATTGCATAGTAGGTGTCGGCTAGGAGAGTAGGCACAGGGTTTCTGAGAAGGAACAAGTTGATTGCGTCTTTGTTGATGAAGTTGTCGTAGGATGGGAACAGGAAGAGTCCGTAGATCAGCAACACTAACAAGGCTTCGAAAACTTCCAAGTTCTTAGCCTCGGCGTGAAACTGCGCTTTTTCAAACAAGAATCTGGTAGGTAGCCCGTATGGGTGTCCTTGAGCGATCATCATGGCTCGTACTTCAGTTACTTCAAGATGAATAGCTTCGGCGATTATTCCTTCGTTGGGAAACCCTTCCCTTCTAGAAAATGGTCTGGGAGCAATATTTAATCCCATTAATACTGAATATTCCTCCAAGGTTGGTAACAACTGGAAATCTGGGAAAGTGAAACAGTGATATGTTGAATCGTAGAACTTTACGAGCGCGGATAATATTCCCTCATCTACCTGAATCTCAAGTAAGGATAACACGTTTCCATGTTTGGCTTTGAATGCCTCAGGATCTTCTACCATTCTTCCCAACATCTTTAGATTCTCCAGATCTGGTTGTCGGAATTTGAACTCTGCAGTTGATCTTCTCCTTGGATCCATTTTTTTAATATCTGTGAAATGAGTTTAAACCCCTTGAATGTTTAAAATAAAATGCGGATGTAAATGCAAAAATGCGCAAAGTTTTATGGAACTCAGACCTCGAGATTCAAAACATCAAGGATTTCATTTAATTTTTCGACGTTGCATTCCAAAATAGTACACATTACAAGAAAAAGGAAACAGTGCTAGATAAGGTCTTCTGACAGAAACTCTACTGTTGCTTCTGCTTTCTTCAGCTTTTCTTCTACCTCAATTTTCTCTTTCATGAGCTTTTCTATCATTGTCTTCCATGGAGTAGACTGGTTACTGAAATAGAACAGGTTCTCTTGGGTCTTCCTCTTCTTGGATGCCCTTATCTCTTCATCTCTCTCTTGGAGCTGCTTGCGGAGCGTTTCGTTCTCTTCCATTACCACCTGATACTTATACCTCCAGGACACCTCAGTCTGCTGTGACTTTCTCAAGGCAATCCTCAACTTTTCCTCCTCAGAAAAGAAGATCAATGGGCGTTCTTCTTTCAGGACCATAGGTTCTTGCAAGGCATAAGGCATCTTCAGTTGGATAGCTCTCTTCCGAACCCATTGGAGATAAGGATCAAAAGAGACACAGTTAGGCTTTCCCAGACTTTCTTTTCCTCTCTTGTGGACATGTTTCCAAGCTTCCAAGAACTCCTCCTTCAACTCAGATTCTCCCACAAAGAACATACTTTCTACACAAGCACTGTTGGGTCTGTCTTTTAACGGATACCCGAGCTGTCGTCGGGCGAGAACCGGACTGTAGCTGATTCCCCCATCTATAGCAAGGAGAGGTACGTTGCCGAAGTTTCCACAACTGTCTATAATCTTTATCCCATCATAAACTCGACTGTACCATTCGATATCAGAGTGAGATAAGGCCATAATCTTTTCAGACCACCATCCTTTCCTCCAGAAGACTTGAGCTTTGGGCATATGAGAATGGAACCACTTGTACAACAACGGGACACAACAGACGATCATTCCTCCCTTGTGAAGATTTCTGAGATGAATGGAATGATGAGTATTACCCAGCAGGGTTGGTACCGGATTTTTCTTCAAGAAAATCTTGATAGCATTGAGGTCCACAAAATTATCAATGTTGGGAAACAGGAAGATGCCATAGATGAGCAAGGCTAGGATTGCCTCAAAAGTATCCATACTCAGGTGGTTGGCATAATACTGCGCTTTCTTAATCAAGAACCCAGCAGGTAAACCAGAAATTCCTCCTTTGGTGGTCATATTCTCTTGTATATCTTTTACTCCCAATTGTATTGCTCTGGCGATCTCTTCTTTCTTAGGGTCCTTCTTCGTGAATGGAAAAGGAGAATCTTCAAGGATAGGCAAACCGATCAGACAGGAATATTCTTCAAGTGTAGGTACAAGCTGATAATCTGGAAATGTGAAGCAGTGATAGAGTGGGTCGTAGAACTGTAGCAAAGTAGAAAGGAGTCCTAGATCCATTCTCTTCTTCATCCTCAGTAGTGACAACAAATTACCGTACCTGCTCTTGAACCCTTCTACATCTGTGATAAGAGTGCTCAACCTTTCAATGTCATCCAGCTTAGGACTCTTGTATGTGTACTTGATTGTTTTCTTTTTTTCTTGATCCATGATGTTCCTAAAGTTTTAAAATAAGAGACTGAGTTCCATAAACCTTTTATGTTATGATGTCTATGAATGCATGAATGCAACAACACAAGTATTCACATATACACATAGATAAGCAAACAACAGATTTTGGTTTAGGGGAATTCAAGTATGGAGCCAAGGTCTACCCTTCCCAATAAGGAGTGTACTGGAGATTTTCATCACCTGTAGAACAAGGTTCTAAAAAGTTCCCAGAGTCCTCAACCCATCTTTCGGATATTATCAACTGCCCAAATAACTCGGGGGTCGATAATATTCTCAAGAGAGTCTTGTCCGAGTGTAGTATCGCGTATCAACTATTCGGAAATACTTCCTCATAGTCATCGCACTACATCCTAATAAGGCCAAGTGGGGTAATGTGTTCTAAAGGTCCTCAATGGCATGGGCCCCTTATAGAAAGTAGCATTGTTTTCACGAATACTCGATCAACAACACTACCCTCAAAAAGGACCTCCATTGAGCGGCGGTTTTCAAGTTGG
The DNA here is from genome assembly GCA_963859935.3 of Lathyrus sativus. NCBI lineage: Eukaryota > Viridiplantae > Streptophyta > Magnoliopsida > Fabales > Fabaceae > Lathyrus > Lathyrus sativus. The sequence continues at coordinate 55,072,973 of OZ012735.1, read as the reverse complement.
CTTAGTCGGGAATCAACTCCCTATAAACCTCCTTGAATATACCACCTTCCTATCATAAGTACGCTCAAGCACGGGTATAGTGCTGTCTCACCAATTGTATTTCCCAAAAGCCAAAAGAACAAATCTGCACATATTCACAAATATTCACAAATAGCAAGTATATAAACAAAATAGGTTAAACCCTCAAAATAAACAGACTTCCCCAGTGAAGTCGCCATTTCTGTTGCGGTGAAAATTTGATATCAAGCTATTAATTAACTTGAACCTTATTTCTTTTACAACCGGTCTTTAATTTATCCAAAGGATAGGTCTAAAGAAAGAAAGAACCTTTTGCGCGATGTGACAACAACGCTTTTAAGAGATTCGGGGATTCGGGGGTTGGTTATATCTAGGGAAGGTATTAGCACCCTAAATATCTGTAGTACTCTACAGGAACCTTTTGTTTAATTAATTGCTAAAGTTTGTGAATTGTGCACTATGGTTTGAGTTGGGAATAAAAGTAAAATAAAGGCCTAAGTGGTTTTCTAAGTTTGCTCGCAAAGGTATCGCACCTTCTGCCTACGTATCCTGACTAGGATAGAATCAGAGCAATCGTAGTTCACCTCACAAGGGAAAAGAGCACTTGATGATGATCAAGGTTCAAAGGGGAACAAACATGACGATGTTTGTGTGGAGTTTGACAAGACTCCCTAAACTAAATTGTAAAAGGGGGAAGTAAGAAATCATGACGATGATTCTTACACAGAGTTGACGAACTCTTTCCTAGGGTTCTAGTTGAAGAACACTCCTAGTATGGGTGGGTTTCTTAGTCTTCAAGCAAAGTCTAGAGGTTTCTTATTAGGGTTTAAATGACTTAACAAAGTCAAAGGGAAAACAGAGATTTTGGTCCAAGACATTGACAGTCAAGTGGACAGACCTTCCTTTGGAGGAACAGTATTGTCGGCAACTGGACGAAAGCTAACGAGCTTCGTCGCTTGGGGATAAAATAAAATGCAAACATTATACAAAGCAATTATGGTGACAACCAAAGAAAAAGATTAAGGATGAAAAGCAATGATGGCAATCAAAGCAAATGATTAGATACGAGAACTGTGACGACAGTTCGCACCTGGAGTACAGTTAACAAACAGATGAGATAAACATGATAATAATTCAAAGTAAAAATCCTAACATGTTGACAAACATATATAGACATGATAACAATCAATTTTCCTGAGAAAACACAAGAGGAAACCTTTTAAATTTCATCTGCAACCAAATAGGGTTAGTACTGTTGACGCGCGGATCGCGCACAATAAAACGTGGTGAAAAAATAATCAAACATGGAAAATAAAATTATGACATGAAAGTAAACATTAAAATAAACACAATGAAAAAAGAACGGGTGAAAAACGATAAAAAATGAGAAAGTTACGAATTTTTGAAGTTTATGTACAAAAATGAGGAAAAGTGGCAGCAAGGGTTATCACAAGGGATCGAACCCATGCCAAGACTGATACACGCGCGAGTCTCTACCGCTGGGGCGGCTGTTACATCCATTAATTAAATGGAAACAATGAGTATACATTCCTTGTTTGGTTTCATGGCTGGGCAAAACAAAGGCAAACAACATGATTGCAAAACATCTCTAACTTTCTCAAATTTTACCCAATTTCAACAAACCTTATATGCAACTCACTCAGAAAATAATGAGGAATCTGATGATGATGTTAGTTTTTCAAAATTATGTGCACATAGAAAAATTCTAATTCAAATGCATAATGAAGTTTCAAGATGCATTTTGGAAGCTGCAGACCAGATCAAACATGTTTAAACCAAAATAAAAGCCTGCACCAATTCTAAAATATCACATATGTGAAGTTCAAACAGGAGTGATGTTTAAAAACATGATAGAACAAGAAGTGACCAATCAATGGCAAGTGTGTTATGGTTGGTGTGGAAAAATGACTTTTGAAACTGATTGATGAATTGGAAGGATGCTTCGTGCAATTCATAACATTTAGTTTTAAAAATATGTAAAGGTGTGCACAACCCACAACTGCCTAGACTAGGGATTCTGAGGTCTGCAGTCAATTAATAATCAAGTTTCATTAGAATAGGACATGTTAAGTGCATCAAAATGCACTTTGAAACTTATGAGCCAAGAGCTGTTATGGAAGCAACTGAATGCATCCTTATTATATCTGTTCCTAGTATGCTATGAGTTTATTCATGAAAGGATTAATCACTTGCAGGATGACGGAAATAGCTTAAAACAGATAGCATTTAAAGCCAACAGACTGAGAATTGAGTATGAAGTGCCAATGGTGATAGATGCCTCAAAATAATATCAACAGTGGTTTGATGCTTTTCTAAGATGAACTGTTAACAGCCTAAACTTAATCAAAAATGCAAAGTCACACAAAGAGCAATATACATGCAAAGACCACTAAGCCCAAAAACTGTTCTAAACTCTAATTAAGATAACAAAAATGGTCAGCAAAACTCTCTAAATTTGCCAAGAGTCAGATATGCTATGCTGTCCATATCAGGCCCCAAAGGGTACTTGTGTTTGTCATAGGAAGATTTTCATCAGATGGTGTCTGCTACTTAACAGAGGTTTAATAATGAGTTCAATTCATAAACTTGAGATGCAGTCTCTATGCCTCAGAATCCCCAAGGTGGCCAACAAACTGATCAAGTATTATCAACACAGAACCAAACTTCCACACTAACAATCTCATGATTCACAATTTGAAGCAATAGGCTGTGGATTCTTATATTCAAATTAAAAAGCTCCTAAAACAAGAATGATGGCAGGGTAAATATCCTACAGGCTACAACAGACTATGAATTAATCTCATGGAAAGGTTTTGCCAACTGGTTTTAAGTGGATTTGAAGGTAGCACAATCTGTACCAAATGGTAATGATAAGGTCTTAAAGTTTGTACACAGCACAACCAGCTACTCCAAACAGTGTTCAAAGTCAAGTACTTGTCAAATTCTGTTTATACATCAAAACTATAGCAGCTTTGGAATTTCTCTATGCCTACCAATCAGCACAAGCTCAACATAGCCAGAAATGTATTGGCCAGCCTAGGTTGTGGTATGATCTTACATTTGGCTTGCATCCACATATTAAACAAGCATAGTCAAACATAAAAAACAAAACCACAATTACAATGAAAACCAAATTTCAGAAATGGTAGGTGTTCACCACAGTCAACAATTATGAGAAAACACCTCTGCAGTGCCTAAGACTGATACAAAGAATCCATGATATCAACAGTCAGAGCCAAACCTTCATCCTCCAAAGCATAATCTCCAAAATGACCATTTTTTCCAAAACTGATGTGATTCAAAGCAACTGCATATCTTTGAGTCAGCTTACACAAAAGAAAACACTCCAACTGAGCAAGCTAGATCTATCCAATAGTTCTCATAACAGCCTTCCACCTTTTGAGCCCTTTCTCAGGTCTGCTGCCACCTATGTAATCCCCTTACCAAAACCTTAGGCACTTTCAATCATACTATCCTCTTCATACTACTCTAGGGTTTTAATCCCACAGCATCTTGGTATGAACCACCACTTTGTAAACCAACAGACTTGCCATCCCCCTCTTACACCAAGCAAGGACTTCAAAAAGCATAAGACAAGACATTCGACCTCAACAAAATCAAATGTTCTAAAGCTGTTAAGGTAAAGACAAAACACATAACCAATTTGAGTTTGACAGCAAACTCAGACTATTAGAAAAAATACAAACAGCAAGGCTACCTTTCCTGCATATGCTATAGCAGACTGTGGATTAATTCAAGGGCTTGTTATCAGGGTTTGATGATTTTACTCAGTCTACACTAATTGGTCATGATCAGGTTTTGATGGCTATCCAACTCCTCAACACAGCCAAGTTTAAGAAACTCACCCAGGTGCAGTCAGCTGCTATCACTTACAAAAAATCCTAAAACTTCAACAACACCAACATCCTCCATACAGCTTGAGATTGGCAGCTCCTCTTCATAGGCCCCCTTTATGTACTTGCCTCTTGTAGGGATACCACTAGGATTCCCATACAATAATCACTTACCATTCAAAGATCATTTTAACATTTACACTATCTAGCCTACAGCTCTAAAACCAAAAAAAGACACATACTCATCAAGGGTGCAAAACCAAACATAGTAGTGTAATGGAATAGAATTTTACCATGAACATCTTAAAACTAAAACCTAGACTAAATCACATTCCAAACAGCTTCCCTTTTGTCCAAGCCCTCAAACAACAAGGATCATCAAATCAAGACTGCTCACACAGCCAGCAATCACCAACACAATCCAATACTGGCCCCTCACCAAGCTGCATAAAATCACAATAAACCCAACAGAAATGTCTTGGCCAACATAGACACTCACACTCCTGATCAAAATCTCTTCAACTGAAAAAAACAACCTGGCCCAACTAAACTTAGAATAGCAGGCTATGTCTACAGGTGTGGTTCAGATTTTAGGACTGTAATCCAACCACACTTGACATTGGGATATATGAGGGATGGACCTAGCTTTGGGACAGTCATCAAACAACAACAGTCCATGACAGTTGGTATGCATCTTGCTCAAACTTTGATCACATATCACTTACCTTTCTAAGGGACAGTACTGCTGCAAACAGTTTTTGGTAATAAACTCAGTAATATGATCAACATATATATCAACCCTGGCCTGGTTTGAATTTGCAAATAAACCACAAATTAAAAGGACATGACCAAGTACACACCAAGCACCCTCCCAAAGTCAGAATCCATACATTTGACCCCTGGATAACTCAAAGCTATTTAAAACAAAACTGGGCCTAAAGGTGTGGCTCTGATATATCTTTAACAAACCTGTGGTTCTAAGCACACCAGAAACCTAGCAGTATAACCTAACAACATGAAACCAACAACAGTCCAAGTGCTCATAGGTTTGAGACCTCATCTTCCACAGTTTCATAAATTTTAAAATACAAAGCAAACCCAACAGCATCACATCACCAAAACCATCAAGTTTGTATATAACAAGTAAGCCAGTTGAATAACAAAATAAGTGAGTCATCATACCAACAAGACAGATGGTCCACACACTTATGTTCATGCTTATGAGGATTTTTATCATTTATTGAAAACATGTGTTATAAGAATCAAGCAATGTTCATAGTTCAATATGTACCAGAACACAAAAAATGTCAATTTATGAAATATGATGCTAAAGCTAATAAAGATCAGTTACATACCTGTTAATGATCCTATTTAGCAAGCCAAGAAATGTTGAGAAAACCAGAGACTCCTTGCTTCAATTGTTGGCTTTTGAGTTTTCTTCCACTTTAAGCAATAACACACTTTCAATGCCAAATGAAAAGATATGAACTTCTAACGGTTGGTGAGTGTTTGGACAGTTGACATATGTTATATGTGAGGTGTATGAGTGATCAAAACCTCAAGAAGATGCTTGGAACTCAGTTTGGAGGTTTTTGTGGACTTTGGTCAAAGTAAGTTCCATGGAAAGTTGACTTTTGGATTCTTTGAGTTTTTGGGTGGTTTAATGGTTGGTACACCTCATATATATGATTTAGAGAGTGTATGGATGGTTGTTTGAGGTTTGGAATGCATAGAACTCAAAGTAGCATCAAAGTTGCAAATGCTGATTTTTGGGCATTTTTTGACAACTTTGGAGATTTTGCAAATTTGGAGTGAAAGAGAGATGTAATGAGGTGCTTTCTTCTAGCAGGTTTTTAGAATGATGTTGATGTCTCTAATGAGGAGTTTGTAGCCTCTATTTATAGAAAAAATGAGTGAGGAGCTTGCTTGGCTACTTTGCTTCACCATGAAGAAATCTTAGATTTTTCCTTCCAAATGACAACTTGCTTTGCTTTTCTGATCTCTAGCTGTTCCCTTAACTCAATTGGCAAGTTAGAATGATGATGTTACAGAGAAAACACAGCCTAGAGGCTTGGTAGAGTGGCTGGAGCAGAAATCCCTTTACACCTCATGCTTGGAAAAGTCAATCTTTTCAACTTAGGCAATGAACTTCCAATTCTTGATTCCATGCTATCTTCTTGCTATTTCTTTGATTCAACCTGCTTGAGATGATTAATATATCAGATAGAAGGAGTTTAGAACATTGAAATTGATCCACTTGAGTGATAGAGGTGCTTTTGCAAAATTCATCAATGTGGGACAAAAGTGACAAATTGCCAACTTTGAACACATGTATCTCTCAGCTCATAAATCCCCTTGAGATGTACTTGTACTTTTTAGAAAGCCCTCACATAGTACTACAACTTTCATGTTGGCCAGAAGTCTTGATTCCATTTGAAACTAGGTGAAAAATCCCCTTGAAGTTGGCTGATTTTAGGGTTCTTTAGTGTAAAACACTTAGAAAAATTCTAAGTTTTTTCCCCCTCTTGTAATGTTTTCTTCTCTAACTCAAAAACCAAGCCTTTTCTGACTATGGACCACTAGGACACTTTTGTAGATCTTGTCAAGAGCTTTCAAATGAGCTTTGAACCACCTCAATCGGGTGTGTGGTTAGGAAGTTAGGGTTTGGCCCCTTTCGAAACCCTAATTCCCGATTTTTCCGATTACACCTCCATCCTTGATCAAATGACCCTCCAAATTTATGAGTAGTCTCATATTGACATATGGAACATTTTTGGTTTGCATCTTGAAGTCTAAATCCTTAAATTTAAAAAGTCGATTTTTCGTCGCCGGCGCGATCGATCGGTGGCTACCGGGTCGACTGCGGGCGTTCTGGACCTCCGGTGACTTTGCAATTTCTTGAGTAGACTTCATTAGGCCATATGAGCTCTATGAAACACAATTCCCTCATTGAAATTCCTTTTAACACAAAAGTCAAACGACAGTTGACTTTTCGACAGTCGAAAACCCTAATCGGGCGCCCGTACTGCGCTGCTCTTGATTTTGATGCGCCCGCTTCAAATTGACTTGTCTCTTGTCCTCATGTGACATATTTGAACCTTCTCACATCTCAAATTCATTCAAGACCTTGATTAACCACACATGCCTTTTTCCCGATTTCACCGCGCGAAACCCTAATTCATCTGTAACTTGGCACATGAAACCTTGAACTGGATTAGTGTTAAACAAACTTATGATGTATGATTTTACTATGATAATGAGGATCTAAGGTGGTCAAAATTTGGGGTATGACACCTATGGCCGATGACGATAAACCGAACACGACCTTCATGATGGAGTCGGGCAATTACTATTACAACGTAATGCCCTTCGGCCTAAAGAACGTCGGTGCCACCTACCAAAGGATGATGAACAAGGTCTTCCGAGAAGAAATCGGCGATATGCTCGCGGTCTACATGGACGACATGATCGTCAAATCCCGCACAGAAGTCGACCACACATCTCATCTCCGGAAGGTCTTCGTGACCGTGAGGAAATGCAGGATGCAGTTCAATCCAGAAAAGTGCACCTTTGGAGTCTGAGCAGGAAAGTTCCTCAGGTTCTATCTAACTGAACGGGGGATTGAGGCTAATCCAAATAAATGTCGAGCCTTCAACGAGATCGCTACACCGAACTCGAAGAAATCCATACAGTCCCTCAACGGGGTGCTCACGTCGCTCTTCCGCTTCATCGCCAAATCCGCACAATATGCCCTCCCGTTCTTCAAACTACTAAGGAAAGAGGCCGAATTCGAATGGACAGAGGATTGTGAGCAAGCTCTCCAACACCTCAAACGTGTCCTGTCATAACCACCCATATTAACGAGACCAGAGACCGGCGAAACACTCTACCTCTACCTGGTCGTGGCAAACAAAGTCGTCAGCACCGTACTGATACGCGAGACCGCCGAAAGGCAAAAGCCAATCTACTTCACGAGAAAAGCCCTCCACGGTCCCGAACTGAGATATCAGCAAATAGAGAAGGCTGCCTTGGCCCTCGTCAACGCTGCCCGACAACTCCGACACTACTTCTTGTCCCACCCCGTGGTGGTCAGGACCGAGCAACCCATTAGGCAGCTACTAAGCCGACCTGATATGGCCGGACGCATGCTACGATGGTCGCTCAAACTTTCTGAGTTCTACATCATCTAAGAAGGCAAGAAAGCCCTCAAGGCTCAGGTCCTAGCCGACTTCGTCACCGAGATGACGCCTGCAACAGACTCAACCCCGGGAACTCAGAGGTGGACCATCTTCGTCGATGGCACTTCTAACTCCTTGGGAAGCGGCGCAGGCATCCTCTTGGAAAATGAGGAAGGTACAATCGTGGAAGTATCCCTGACCCTTTCTTTCCCGACAATGAACAATCAAGCCGAATACGAAACCTTCCTGGCCGGCCTTCGCCTGGCAGTGGACCTCGGCGCCAAGGAGATAAAAATCTTCACGGACTCCCAATTAGTAGAATCGCAAGTACGAGGAGAGTACCAGGCCAAAAATGATAACCTGGCCGAATACCTAAAACTGATCAAAGAAAAATTGAAGAGTTCCAGATCTGTGGAAGTTCAGTATGTTCCCCGCGAACAGAACACCCGGGCAGACATCCTCTCGAAGCTGGAAAGCACCAAGAAGAAAGACGGGAATAAAAAATCAGTCATCCAACAGATCCTCGCGCAGCCCAGCACGGACAAAGCCAAAGCTATGCTCGACGTCCTCGCCATCGGAGATGCCGACTGTTGGATGACACTCATACACGCCTAGCTAAGCACGGGACATCTTCCCACCGATGCTAAAGAAGCTAGCGCCATCAGGCGACGATCCTGCTCGTACGTCCTGCTAGACGATAAGATGTACCGAAGAGGCTTCTTAATCCCTCTTCTCAAATGCGTCGACAAGACCCAGGCCGCGGCCATCCGGCAGAGGTCCATGGAGGAATCAACGCGCAACACCTCGGCGGACGATCTCTAGTGAGGAAAGCCCTCCGAGTGGGATACTATTGGCCGACAATGCAGGAAGGTACAAAGGATCACGTCAAGAAATGCGACATATGCCAACGCCATGGGGACATGCATCTCGCTCCACCAAACGAGCTCATATCTCTCTCCTCCCCTTGGTCATTCGCCTTGTGGGGGATGGACATCCTCGACCCGTTTCCCATAGGCTCGTACCAGAACAAATACCTGATTGTAGGTGTTGATTACTTCACCAAGTGGATTGAAGCCGAGGCCCTGGACAAAATCACGGCCCACAATATACTTCAGTTCTACAAAAGGAACATTCTCGCCAAGTTCGGTGTCCCGCTCGCCATAGTCACGGACAACGAGACACAATTCACCGACAAAAATTTCCGCGACTTCGTCACCAAACTCGGGACAATGCACCACTTCACCTCTGTTGAACATCCATAAATAAACGGCCAAGCTGAGTCCGCGAACAGAGTGATTCTCCGGGGACTGAAGAGGAGGCTCAGCGACGCCAAAAAGGGATGGGTCGAGGAACTACACAGTGTGCTATGGGCATACCAGACAACACCTCACTCGACAACCGGGGAAACCCCTCTCCGACTCACGTACGGAACCGAGGTCGTAATACCCGTGGAGATCAGAGAGCCGTCCAGGAGAACCGAGGCTCCTCTCGAAGAAGAGTCAAATGATGAAGCCCTGCGGGAAGAGCTCGACCTGGTCGAGGAAATCCAAACAGGGGAAGCCCTCCGCGAGGCTCGCCTGGAAAAAAAATCGCTCTCTGCCACGACAGCAGAGTTATAAAACACGAGTTCCAGATCGACGACCTAGTCCTGCGCAGGAACCAAAAGGACTCACGCGAAGGCAAACTCGCCGCGAACTGGGAGGGCCCCTATCGCGTCCGCGATAAAACGGAGCACGGGGCCTACTACCTCGAAAACCTCCACGGGGAACATATAGCTCAACCTTGGAACGCTGAAAAGCTAAAAAAATATTACAGTTAAAAACACTGTCTGCGAGGACTATCCCCACAAACGCGAGGGCGGCTTGATACGACCGCACCTCCCCAACAGCAACGAGAAAGCAAGCGTATACTCTTGAAGGAACAGGAAAAAACACTTTGCTCGACGGCACCCTCTCGACCGAGAGTCTCCGCCGCAGTATCATCGTCGGCCGAATACCCAGCTCGCGATGGGACGTTCAAGCCAAAAGGGTAAGACTACGACCGTAGCCCAACTCCTTCCTGCCCAGGTAACTACCTTGGGTAACCGGTCAGTCCCCCTCGCTGTCGGACACGAAATGTCGAGCTACCTCCCCCACTTGAAAAATCATCAAGCGAATACTTACGAGCATACAAACATGCGGGGAAAATAAACAAAGCATACAACACGCAGAAGTAAAACAAGGAAAACACTTAGCGAAATATCAATATTATAAAACGGGCACAAGCCTAGCAATCAATGTACAACAAGTAACTGGCAAAATAAAGAAAGAGGCCTCCACCACCTAGATAGAGAAGGGCCTCGTACTCCGAAGAGCACTCGAGCAAGGCCTTCGTGTTTATCAAGCACGCCTTCTCGTAGATGTTCCCCTGACTGTTGAGGATATACCGGCCATCAGGCGTCACTAGCTTCGCCGGCGGCAGGCCACGCACGAACGCGACTATCTTCAAATAGTCGGCCATATCCTCCTCATTAAGAGTCCCCGGATGCACGATGTACTGGTCAGTCCCCCGGGCAAAATGCTCCGAGGTCCATGTCATGTGCACCCTCGGCAGCATTACGGTCTCCCGCTGAGGTTCACTATCCGTTCCCCCACAGAGTACAGAGAGTCAACCCCTTTGTGTGTGATAGGGCTGACGATGAAGAATCGACCCTTAAAATCTTGAACGGAATCCATGTACGTTCTGAAGAGTCTGGTCGACTGTTTGAACGACACCCAACCATGTTTGTCGCTCAACGTCTGCCATTGTAGGTGGAAGAGACGGAAGAACAACGACAGCGTGGCGCCAACCTCGAGGTAACGACACACGACCTCGAACGCCCGAATAAAAGCCAGGGTGTTTGGGTGCAGTTGTGATGGGGCTAACCTCAGCCACTAGAACAGACCAAGGTGAAAGTCTGAAAACGGCAGCCTGAGTCGGGCTTCCTTGAAATAGAACTCATACATAGGGAACCTCTGCCTCCCAAACGTCGAGAAGATGCGGTGGTAGTCTCGAGGACGGTAAACCCGCCAGTTCTAGGGATCGCCTTCCTCTCTGTCCTCCACGGTCGCATAAACTTCGATCGGGTCTGAAGCGACACACGAAGGCTTGGATAGGGGCTCCTCGGCCGCCCATTCCTCGACGGGACTGGCTGGTTCAATGAAATAAGGGACATCCGGCTCGCGGTCCTCAACCATTTTCCCCGGGACCAGCATAGTTATGAACACTTGAAAATCAGAAGGTAACAGTGAATTCGATAGCCAAGATCAAATTCACCCTTCCACCGCAAGCCAAATGAAAGGGGGACGAGGACGGTCCCGCGAGCACAAACTTCCTCGGGGCGTTCACACTAACCTATCATCTATCCCCGAGAGATTCATCGGAAGAAGCGCCCGTCCTCGGGGCATTCATCGTACTGATCATTTATCCTCGGGACGACCCTCCGTCCCTTCGCGCCTCCTCGGCGCGTTCAAACAAAACCCTAGAAAACTCCACCATAAACGGTGGAGATTCACGCCCCGATCCCCGTTCAGAAACAAAAAAACTAAAAGGAGAAGAAAGGAGAAGAAAAACTTACTATATCACAGCTAAAAGCACGGCGGAATTCACGGCGGCGGTGACAACGACGATATCAACAGAAGGTAGAGCAGCAGATCCTCGCGGGTGAAAGCAGTAAAGTGAAAAGTGAAAAAATGAGCGAGGACCCACATACTTATACCCTAGCACGAGACTCGAAGCGCCCCTAGGCACTCGAGTACCCTAAGGTAGCCGCCTTCATAGCCAGTCAGTGCTTGACACATGGTAGAGACTGACAAGCACACCCTTTCAAATTCTCCCCGCAAACGATCTACCAGACATGTGTCCCCGGCTCACCGTCAAGGACGAACCTGCGAGATCCCTCCTCGTACTAACCTTCACCCTAGCGAAACGTCTTCAAGTCCTCGCTGTTGCTACTGCAAAAAACGGCGCCGGCAATGACAGAAGAGTCGCTACCGTGCGTTATTTATCCCAAAGGAGGGAAAGGAAACGCTCAGGGAAAACCCAATGAAAAGGGGAAAGGAATGGTCATCGCAACCAAGTCCTGGATTCGGGAGTCGGTTACGCAAGGGGAAGGTATTAGCACCCCTCACGTCCGTCGTAATCGACGGGATCCATGCTTATTGTCTATCTAAAAGGGTGTGTTTAAACTATCTACGCTAAAGGCTTAGGGAAAAAAGAGAAGAAAAGTGACTTGGCGTAACACAGTAGTTCTATGCCTATGTATTCCCGTCTGAAATGAGAAATCAGAGTCAACGTAGTTCGCCTAACTACAGGTGAAAGGTGGGGAAGGTTGCTCGCCGAGATATCGCACTGCATGCCTACATACTTTCATACGGAATGAAAGATCAGAGCAAACGTAGTTTGGGCTAACGAGACCACAGAATGGTTCAAAGCTTTTATCCAAGTAAGGTTAACAACCGGTTCCAGCAGTTGGTGTATGCAACTCGACCTTTAGAGACTCAGGCGTTACTGTTTGCGATAGAACCGAAAGTTAACGAAACTCTCCTTATGAAAGGGTTTTCCTGAATTAAAGTTCCAAGAGGACAAAAAGGTTTGGATGTTGTTTGAAGTCTTTTAAAGAAGAAGTGTTTTTTATGGATGTTTGCAATTTAATTTGCACTAAAGATTCCTGATTCGAGAACGAATGCTTCGCATATCGTCCGAAGGACATACGCTAACACTCTAGATGATTGAGAGGCAACCACCCAATCATCATTTCCCAAATGCTCAAAGCTCGTAGTGTACAATACTCATTAACCTTTCATTACTGTATTTTGAGTTGTCTGGAGAGGAGAAGAAAAAGGACGCACTAAAGAGGAACTAATCCAATCCTAAAGTTGTCATGCAAAGTTTATCCTATGGTTGTGGTTAGGAGGGGACTAACTATTGTTATCATGCATGGTTAGGAACTTAATTTCTATCACATTCCACCTTGAACAAGGCATAATGGAAATCCTAAAGGAAGGAAGACAAAAAGAAGAAGAAGAAAACAAGCATAAGAATGCATACATGAAATGCAAATAAGGAAAGCAAGGATGCAATGAAAGTGAGGGAGGAAAAAATGTGTAGGGCAGGAGCCTCCACAAGCTCATCACAACCTCAAGCCAAGTATGAATAAATGAAAAGAGAAAAGGAGAAGAAATGCCTCAAAAAGCGAATTACACCAAAAGCATACAAAGAAGTCCTTAAGGATTCACCACTTTAGCCATGCCTTAGAGACCTCCCAAGGAGGGACCTAAAAATTCCTTAAATGATATACCAGGTCATTGGACAGAGAGTGGCATATTCTAATCATACAACCTAAGTCACAGATGAATATCACAAATAAAATGGTAAGGAATCAAGAGAAATGTGCAAAAAGATTACATACACCACCATATGGTGCTACAATGTGCAAACATGAAAGTAAGGCATCAAATGAGAATGTTACATACAATATAAACATCCACCAATTGGTCCACAAGACCTATAATGATTCCACAACATGAAGCAATCACCATAATGTCCATCACACAAGCAATACAAGGCTTTTGGAGCCAAAACAATACAAGTGTACAAGTGAGAGTGCCAAATTATGAGTCCAATTGCAAAATAAGGAAAAAATAGTAAATTGCATCTAAAAATTCCAAATAAATTCTCCAAGCACCTACAAAGTATAGGGAATCATAGGTCCAAAGGGGAAGAAAATAACCCAAAGGGAAGTGCCTAAACAGAGGGTACACATAAAGGGTACCCCAAAACAAGGGCAAACTAGAGCATGAAAAAAATGGTACTCAAAACCAATGAAAATGGTACAATAAAATCCAGAGAAAAATATATCTAAATCCCTCAAGATGTATGCAATGATCCTGCAAAAGATTAGGCACTTATATCTTGTTTTGGTACCTCAACAAAAATCCACAAGAAAGTATCACAATTATCAGATTTTTAATGGCATTAAAATTAAGAAAAATCCTAATAAAATGAAAATAAACCTAAAATCATTTTTTTTTCAATTTCTAAAATTTCTTAACACGTCTAAGAATGTCATGCAAAAATCTCAAGATTTTATCAGGCATATTACTATTTTTAAAAGAATTAAAGCTAGCATGCAAAAAGAATAAGAAATAAGAAAAAACAAAGAAAATAATTAAAAGCGCGTGGCAATTAGTAAAAGAAAACAGTTAAAATGTTGGACTGGGCCTGGGATGGGGTGTGGATAGCAAAGCCAGATTAAGCCCACTCAGACAACTAAACCAAACGCTGCGTTTTGAAGGAGGGTGATGTGGCGCGCTCGCGTGCGTTGGATGTGTGTACGAAGTCAAGCAATTCAGCACAATCCAACGGCCTGTAGCTTTCTTCTCCGTTTGAACTGGATTGAGAGGGAAAATACCAGAGACGTCGTGGATGGTGGCCGATATTGCGCCGGTCGTCTCTCCCCAAACCCTATCTCACTCATTTCTTCACCAAACTTAATACTTCTTGAACCAAAATCGTGTCCTTTTTCACGTAGATTGCAAATATGGTACTGAATCAAACTATAACCCTCTAGAACTCCAAACCCGTGCCAAATCCAAGAAATCCCAAGAACACGAAAATTCCATGAAAATGCCCCAATTGATACCAGAATTCAAATACACTTCAAGGGGATTGCAATGGTATAAAAATGACGCCATAAAGATGCATAATTAGTGAGTTATCTTGAATTTCCCTTACCTCTGAAAATGGTGATGGTGATGGTCCAAACAGCCACGGATCCTTCAAGAAAACAGCCCAGACTCACTCAAGGATGGTTGATGGAGGTGTTGGAATGCCTGAAATGGATTGAATTGGAGAGAAATGGAAAATTCAAATTTCACTTGGACCTTACTTTGATCAACTTGCAATAGCTCTATACTCCACCAAAATGCATCCAACAAAAATGATAGATCTCATGTATAATACTTATAGAAAGTGTTTGTAAGAAATTGGGGGCCCAATTATGGCTTAATCATCAAATTGGATTTTTGGATTTTCAATTATGAAAGCCCATGGAAATGCTTCAATTCATGGTTGAATTTCCTTGTTTTTGGTTCAATCTCATTCCTTGTGATGTAAGGAAGATCAAGGGCTCACAAATGCTCCTTGTTTCCATCTCAATGGCTATGATCCAGTATGTTGCTTAAACATGAAGAAAGCTTGAAATGCCCCATGAAAAATGTCTCAACTGCAACTGATTTTATCACCAGTGTTCTTAAAATGTGCTTTCCATTCAAAATGAGCACAAATATGACCTTATTTGATTAAATTTTGGCAAGATCACAAACTTGGATTTTCACATCCTTTTCACAAAATCTCCTTCACCAATCTTCAACTACAAGCTAGCCCATTGATAACTTGATGTTTAGTTGACCAAATGACCCCATTTGGAGAAACTTTCATGTTGGAAAAAATTTCATTTGAGTTATGCAAAGTGGTGAACTTGACCTGTAATTTTATGACCTGTAATCAAAGCTTCCCAAAATATCCCTGCCTTGAAAAGCTCATAACTTGAACTCTACAAATCATATGAATGACTTCTAGGACTTTTTGGAAATATAAGATCATGAGGAACAACTTTCATGTTTATCAAAAGGTCAGGTGAAACTTCCTTGTCATTCAAAAGTGTCATGCAAGTTGGTTGACTTTTGCAGACAAATTTCACATTCATCTGGTGACCTGTAACTTGTATGGCCTATAACTTGAGTTCTATAAATCAATTGGAGGACTTCTAGTACTCAAATTAAAGGTATGAGCATCCTCTACAACATTCATGTGGATGCCTAAGTCATGTGAGACTTGTATATTGACTTGCATGCTCTTAAATTTAGGCACTAAACAGGGGATTTTACACTGAGAAGCCTGACTTAGCAACTTCTCACACTCTTGATTCTTCTTGATTGGGTTTTGGAACAACATCTCACATGCTTCAAAATATCATTCCATGAACACTAAGACCTATAAATAGGCTTTGATCCTATTCAAATGCACAGTTGACCTAGGGTTGACCAGATGAAACCCTAGTTGCAACACCTCCAACTGTGGCTCTTCACACTTAGCATAATGACTTGAATGAGCTCCACCATGACCCTCTAGATACTCCATGAGCTCTATCCACATACTCTATCCATGATCAAGGCTTCACAACCCTCTGATGGTCTTCAATTGGCTCCCAAGTTAGGAGATGAACCACATACAAGCATCCAAACTTCTCAAGAACTCAAACTACTTCCTGATGACTTTGGTGACTTCTCAAGCTTGAACAATACCCCTAGATAGGCTTCTCTTGATATAAATCACACTTGATCTCCTGCTAAATGAACAATGTTATGCTATGCAAATGTTAGAACAATGTAATGTTAATGCAATGAAACATAAACTAGGTAAGAAAAAGGTTGGGCAAATTTTGGGGTGCAACAGCTGCCCCTATTCAAGCGGCTTGGACCCGACGGGATGAAAAGCGAATGGCTTTCAAACAATCGAGGTAAAATACGGTTGAATACCAAAGAACCCGGAAATTTGCCAACCGCAGAAATAAACTAAAAAAACTGCTTGGGGAACAACATCCAGCAAACTGAATCTGGTCGTCACGGAAACAACCGATCAATCATCTGACAAAGAACCCCTGATTTTACCATCAGCCACCTGTGTGACGCCACAGGCCTTGAATCAACAATTTAAATTCAAATATACACTACAGAAAATGGGCACCAAGCCATAGGGCCATATCAACGCATTATCCTTGACCTTCCATCTCGGAGAAACGAGCATAGCACTACGTAAAGCGCGAATTCAGCATCCGAAGACTTGAATAAACAACTCTGCGAGAAACATCTCCGTCAACACAGGTAACAATTCTGCCAACACTGGAACAACTACTCCGTCCACACGGGGACAACTCCGTCACCATGGGTAACAACTCAGTCAACCCGGGAACAACTCCGTCAACACGGGGACAACTCCGTCAACACGGGAACAACTCCGTCAACACAGGGACAACTCTGTCACCACGGGGAACAACTCCGTAAACACAGGTTCAACTCCGTCAACACAGGTTCAACTCTGTCACCACGGGGACAACTCCGTCAATACAAGGACAACTCTGTCAACATAGGGACAACTCCGTCAACACAGGGACAACTCAGTTACCACGGGGAACACCTTCGTCAACACAGGTACAACTACTCCATCAACATGGGGAATACCTCCGTCTCCACGGGTAACAACTACTCCATCACCAGGGGGAATAACTCTGTCAACACAGGTACAACTACTCCATCAACATGGGGAATAACTCTGTCAACACAGGTTCAACTACTCCATCGCCATGGGGAATAACTCCGTCTCCACGGGGACAACTCCGTCACCATGGAGAACACCTCCGTCAACACAGGTACAACTACTCCATCAACATGGGGAATACCTCCGTCTCCACGGGTAACAACTACTTCATCACCATGGGGAATAACTCCGTCTCCACGGTGTTTCCCTTGAAAATCGGAAAACAACCGCTGATCTTCCAAGTTTAACCTTGGTGACTCACAGGATCGATCAGATTGATCCTAGGACATGTGCTACAGGACTCGTGTTTCAAAAGTTTGTTGTACGAGAATGGTGACGGTGTCTTAAACGAACAAAGATTCGACTGGGTAATTTAAAGGTAAAGCTTTTAGACTGAAATGTTGTAAAGGGAATAAATAAAGGCTTGTCGAAGGAAATAAAAAGTTTGTAAAGGGGAAGAAGAAGTGCAGTAAAAGGGTGCGAGGAAGGTCAAATGCAGAATAAATAACACTTGCACAAGTGGTTCGACAATGAGAATGTAAAAGTTGCTGAAAATGTAAAGACTTTTATTTAAAAGGGTGGTGATTTTACATAACATACATTCTCCGTAAAATACTATTTTCTCACACTCGGGTACTTTGAGTAATTTTGATTGGAGTTACTTTCCACAATTGGTAAAACACCCTGAAATCTTCCTAATGATCTCCTATTTATAATACAAATAATTAACTGCTAAAAACTTCCTAGTATATCCTTGACTTGACAAGTGTCCCTTGCATGTAACTTCCTGCTCCAGAATATGCCAAGTGTCTTGTGAATAATAACTACTCCCTCCAAAGTTTGAAATTTAAACAACGCTGCCAGCTTCTGCAGAATCTCGGTCGAAGCACTCCTTTAGTGCACGGTCGAAGGAACCTCACAACTTTAACTTCCTCAAATTTCCTAAGTTATTTTAACTATTTTATTGAAGACTCTTTTAGAGGCTGTCGGAGCCTCTTTACTTTATCCACCAAAACATTAATTATGTTCTAACATTTAGCAAACCAAAGCAGTGTCGAATTTAGGAGCTAACAAATTGCCCCCAAAGAATGTTCTTTTCGACTTCATTTCAGGAAAAGGACATTTTTTGATAGTATCCTCATTCGAAACCATCTCTTCGACATCACTTCACCTTCAATTCGCCTCATGAGTCTTTGGAAGATAAAACGAAAGAAAGAGAAAACATTTTATCAAAACCCACGCCACTTTGCACGCTTCTCACGTCATCATCATCATGGCAGGTTTTTTGGGGACTCACAATTTTCAGAAAACATCATCACCCTTTTAGTACCTAGGACCGTAGGCTACAACCGTACCTTACCTTTCCCACTAGGTTATACACGTGGCCCACTATCTTCAGCCACGTAACAAAATCTCAGTTTTTTAATAATGCTTATAAGAATCACCAAGATTTTTCATAACACTTTTCTACCTTGTTGCCAACCCTCTCTTCTCTCTCTGAAGAATCTCCTTTTACCAATACAAGAAAAAAAAACTCTTCTTCTCCAAAAACCCTCAACAATGGCTGATCAACAAAAGAAAACCCAAACCAGAAAACCATCTTCTTCATCCGCACTTCCACCTTTTGCAACTCTGAGTGGACCAAAAATCTCAAAGAACCAACAGTTTATTAGGGAACCGTTGGCGGAAGAGAAACGTCATATCTATGAATCCCAGGTAATTATCCCTGTTAACATAGTTGGCAGACCATTAGCCATGTCTAGCCCACTATCACCCTTAAACCTAGATTATTCTACTCTGAGTGATTTCTTCCCCTCTTATAGAAAAACTAAGCCTTTAGGGCAAAAGGATATCACAAAAATTCCCTCTGATAGCCCAGATGAAACTGTTGTTTTCAATATGGACCTTAAATATCTGCACGATGGAGCCAGGTTGTTTAGGGCGACACCGTATTTCAAAGACTCTGAACTGTATCTTAACTGGCTTGCGAAAGTAGAAATGGCAAAGTCACAACATTGGAAGGAAATAGGTATCTTCGACCTAATCATGCTGTCGAAGGTGGGACCACCTTATTGCCCACTAATGTTGGTGGCCTCTTTGTACTTTTGGGATAGTACTCACCATACCTTCCATCTCCCCTGTGGCATGGTAACCACCACATTGTTCGACATGGCCGCTATCGTTGGACTAAGCCCATGTGGCAGGGCCTACAATCCTGAATACGACGCGCAAGACACCATCGGTTTCGGCAGCACCAAACACACCTATACATCATTCATCCAACGCTACCACAACAAAAACACAGACACAGTCGATGATGAGGAGCATATAGCCTTCTTGGCCATGTGGCTTTCTCGTTGTATTTTCTGCACCAAATCCTTGCAAGTGGCGAGGAAGTACTTAACTCTGGCGAACCAATTGCACCTCAAAAGAGACGTGTGCCTTAGCGAAATGATCCTGGCCAGTCTGTACGAAGCGTTGGGGGAAGGCGCAGATAAACTGAGGGACCCCAAGACTTATGGACCATTTGTAATGGCGGGGCCATGTTGGTTGCTTCAACTATGGTTGAACGCCACTTTTGAACACAGTCTCCCTTTCAAAGGAGAACTCAACGAGGTTCAAGTATCGAAACGTCGAGTCGAATGGCCACGCCTGATCCAGCTAACTCCAAGCGAAGAAGGTCGAAGCCTTCGTTCTAACTTCACCAACTTCATCCATTTGTTTGCCAAGAAACATGAATTTACTCCAAAAATGGCCCCCTTCGCCCATAGGACCTATGGCCCTGAATGGTTCACCAGGACATTCCCTGCAATCTCACCCAAGCATGAAGCAAAGTCGAACCTGATATGGGAGAGATTTCTGACGCCTCGTTTGATTACCCACAGGCTTAATCACACCAAAGGACAAGCCATATTGGTCGCTTACCAGCCTAACCTAGTGTCAAGACAGTTTGGGTTGGTTCAATCACTGCCCAAATGTCTATATGACAAAAAATCCAATGTTATCCTTATTTTGACCCCCCACAGCTCCATTGAGTGCTCAACTCACGTGGCTCGACATGCCCACAAGACACATTTCACCCCAATTTACTTTGAACCCTCACACCTCTGTACCCCAGAGTTTTATGCCTGGTGGTCAAAACATTATTCTAACCATTTTCTTGATGCTTCATGTTTTTCACGCTTGATTGACCAAGCTTTTGTTGACGTGCAGGAGAAAGTCAAGAAAGGTATTTCTACTCATATCAAAGAAGTACAAGCTTTCCAGAAGTACTTCGAAACTGCTTATCGACCAGATGATGTTAGTCGAACCATCCACGAGGCTGCTGTCACTTTAAAAGAAAAATTTTCCAAACGGATGGAGAATCTGAAAATCCCCTCATCTATCCCTTATGATAGACGATATGAGGTTGCTTTCAAACTCTTTCCTCCAAAGACCCCTCGATTACCAACTACTGATTTTGGCGTGGCTCTTGCCCCACCATTTCCAGACTGGTTTATTTGTGAGGATAGTATAAAAATACTTCGACAGCAGTCGAAACCCAAAGCACAGCGGGTGGTTCCGACTAAACATACACTTGATACCTTTAAAGGGCACCTTCATGTCAATATCGAAGATGTTCGCATCGAGACCGAAATCCTCGAAGGTCCTCTCACTTCGATTTGGCTTCTCTTTACAGAGCTTTATTGTTGCTAACTTATATCTTTTCCCTTTCACAGCTGCCCCAAAAAGGATTGCCCCAGCCAACAAGACAGAGGGAAAAATTGAAAGTTCAAAGGTAAAAAAGATTTTTTATGTTATTACTCACCTGAGGTTCCTCTATCTTGTGCTGATTACCTCAATTCTCCCAGGTTAGCCGCAAGCCTCCTACTCCCCAAAAGAGAAGAAAAGTTGTGGCCCAAGTTATTATAGACTCTGATGATGACGCGTCCCCTCAAGAGGACCCCCCACTAAAAAGGAAACGAAAAGTAACCCATGGGTTGGAGGCTGTCGAATCACCCCCGCCTGCCACCAAAATCCAAAAACAAGACACGCCTCCTGCGTCGCCTGTTAAAGCTCCCCTCACCAACGATCCAAACTCTTCTACTATTCCCGTCGAGAGCGATAACTCTAGTCCGGCTGAAGAAGCCACGAAGGTATTGTGAAAGAATCTCTTCCCTCTATACATCAAAATATCCATCTGTTCATCTGGCATTTTGTGAAGTTCTTTTCTCTAATTGCAGGCTGCTACAGAAGTTTCAAGGCCTTCAACAACTAACTCCCCACTACCTATCTACCCTTTAAACAGCCAAGGTGAGCCTACTTATATCCCAAACTCCGATTTGGGTTCTGGTATAAGTTCACTTGGTGAAATTAACAAACCTGAACCTTGTGTAGTGCCCTCTCCACAAGAAACTGCCACCCAACAATCCCAAACAGACGGGTCTGACCATGAGGAAGATAAAGTCCCTGAGACACATGCACCCGCAGAAAACGAAGTTCCTGAATCTGAGAATCCTGCAACGACGGCAAGTTCCCCTTAAGATCATCCAAAAGCGTCTGGTGACAACATCGCTCATGACGAAGCCAGTAACCCTGAGCATGAAGCAATGCATCAGTCCGAACTAGGCGAGTCGGAAGGTGAAGAGAAAGAATCCCCTCCAAGGCCAACAGAAAACATCCCTATGCAATAAGAAACTGTAACAAAGGAAGTTGTCGAAGAAACTACTCCCGTCGACGTAGCACAGCCTACTCAAGTCGAGATCCAGCCAAAGAAAACAGTCATGCCACCTCTAAGCGACACAAATCTCACTGAGGTAGAATTGGCTTTAATGAAAGAGAAAGAACCTCTTCGATACGTAAGGTTGTTGCTAAGTCATCGAGGTAGAGCTTTCAACAGGACTCCCAGTGCTTCGACCTCAGCTAGCCCAATCTCCGGTAAACCCTCTGAT
This sequence comes from Lathyrus sativus, assembly GCA_963859935.3. NCBI lineage: Eukaryota > Viridiplantae > Streptophyta > Magnoliopsida > Fabales > Fabaceae > Lathyrus > Lathyrus sativus. The sequence continues at coordinate 55,050,635 of OZ012735.1, read as the reverse complement.
GATATTTTGGCCAAAATTAAGGCAAAAATCTTCAAGGGTGATCTTTTTACTTTGCTACAAATGGACTCTGTCACGCATTTATCACTAAAAGCTCTCCTTCAACAAGCCAATCCTGAATCTCTATCTCCTGAAACTGCTAATGTTATTCGAGAAGTGGGGATTCTGATTGAGCAGGTCCATAAAGACCTCGCATTGCTGCCACGCCTTGAAAATGATATTTCGACGAAATCTGGATGTGAGGCAGCTGCTTGGACAAGTGCAGCAGAGTCTGAACAAAAGGTCGAAGAACTAGAAACAGAAAGAAAAAGAGACCAACTGGAGATTGCCTCAGGGAAAAAGAACATTATTTGCTGGAGGTGAAAAATCAAGAAACTTCAAAATAAAATCCAGAAAGAAGAAAAGAAGATTCTAAGATTATCTGCTAAGGATGATTCGATCCTCACTGCTGAACTCAATCATGCTATCACCATTGCAGAGGAGGCTCGAAGCCTGGAGGAAGAAGTTTCCAGGCTAACTGACGAAAGGACCTTGTGTCAACAAAGGCTGGATTCTCAGAGGGCAGCTTACTTCAAAATGAAGGACAACCTTCCTTTCTGATTTAATGTTTTTTGTAATAGGTTGTATTTTACTGGCCTTCGAAGCCATTATTTGTAAACTTTGCGCCATTTTGGCTTTCTACTAATGTCATTGGCGGATTAACCTCGTATCCTTTATTACTCTCGTGTTATTTTAATCTCTTGCAGCATAGGCTTATACTTTTTCAAGTATTTGCCATTTACTTTCAATATCCTCTTGTCTTCGCCTAATTCTTCTACCTCGTAGGCCCCGTTGAAGAAAACCTTCGATACCTGGAAGGGTCCTTCCCATTTGGGGGACCATTTGCCCAGCGTCTTGGCCTTTCGATCCATGGGCAAAATGACTCTCCATACTAAGTCCCCAACAAAGAAACTTTTCGCCTTGACTCTCTTGTTATAAGACTTCTCCACTCTTTTCTTCTGCCTTCTTAGCAGCTCTAGGGCTTTTAATCTTTCTTCATCCAAATCCAACACTTCATCAAGCATCATGTCCCAATAGAACTCTCTAGGAATTTCATGTTGTCTCTGGATTCGGATCGATTGTACGTGGATCTCAACTGGCAATACCGCATCATGTCCAAAAGTCAAATGGTACGGGGTGGTATTGGTTGCTTCTTTGGGTGAGGTTCGACAAGCCCATAGCACTTGATCCAATGTCTTGTGCCAGTTTTTTTGGCTTGGTGCCCACTTGTTTCTTTATCATACCAATGACCACCTTATTCGCTGCTTCGACTTGCCCGTTGGCCTGTGCATAGTACGGCGTTGAGGTCAAAAGTCTAAACCCCATTTCCTTGGCGAAATCCTCCATCTTCCTACCCGTGAAGATCGACCCCTGATCCGTGGTTATGGTTTCTGGAAGTCCAAATTTGAAGATGATATTTCTTTGTATGAATTCAATAACATCTTCTTGATCCACCTTTGGCAAAGGCACCGCTTCGACCCATTTGGTAAAGTAGTATATTCCTACCAAAATATATTTTTGATTCTTTGAAGACGCTGGTCGAATTTCTCCAATTAGGTCCAAAGCCCAACCTCTGAACGGCCAAGGTTTGATTATAGAGTGTAACTCGCTTGCAAGAACATGTTGTATACCTGCATGAACTTGACACTCCTGGCACCCTTTGGCAAATTCAATACAATCTTTCAACATCGTAGGCCAGTAGAAACCCTGTCGAAACAAGAGCCATTTCATTTTCTGGCCAACTTGGTGTGCACCGCACGCTCCACTGTGGACTGTCGATAAAGCCAAATATGCCTCTACTTCACTTAGGCATTTTAACAGAACTCCTTCTGGGGTCCTTTTTAGCAACTCGTTGCCCATCACCACGTAGCTCAAAGCCTGGTATTTTATCTTTCGATCTACGGCAGCTGATGGATCCTGGAGGTATTCGACTAACGGCTTTCTCCAGTCACCATCCATCAATCCTTCGATGGTAAGGACTTCAAACGTCTCTTCATCCACATATCCAAACTTTGTAGTCTCCAAGTCTGAGGGTTTCAAACCCATAGATACTACCTTGCCTTTAGCCTCGATTACCTCCTGTAACTCATCCTTCGAGATCCTATATCCTGAGGCAATTTGTGCTAGGTCATTGGCCACTTGGTTCTGCATTCGTGGGATGTGTCGAATAGTTGACATTTTAAATTTTTTAAGCAGCCTGTTAGCCGCTACAAAGTACATGATGAGGTTTTCTTTTACGCATTTGTACTCCTTCGTTAATTGTTTTACCACCAACTCCGAATCTCCCATTATTTCGACCTGGGTTGCCCCCAATTCTAACAAAATTTCAAGTCCTGCTATCAAAGCCTCGTATTCAGCCTCATTGTTAGAACACAGCCCTTCGATCTTATACTTGAATTTTGTTGGAATTTTATCTGGCGAAATAATTAGCAAACCAATCCCGGTGCCATTTTTATGACTAGAGCCATCGAAATATAACTTCCATGGTTCCAGCTCGACTGTGTTTAGGGCATTTTCGTTTATTGAGTGATCGACAATAAAGTCCGCCACTATTTTCCCTTTTACCGCTTTTAACGGTTGATAAGTTAAGGAATATTTTGTTAATGCCAATGCCCATTTCCCGATTCGACTGTGCAAAATAGGTTTGGATAACATGTGCTTAATAATATCACAACGCGAAGAAACACAAACATCGACAGGTTTAATATACTGCTTTAGCTTTGTACATGAGAAGTATAAACATAAACACAGTTTTTCTATTTCACTATATCTAGTTTCTGCATCATTTAAAACTCTACTGAGGTAGTAAATAGCCCTTTCGACGCCATTTTCATCCTCTTGAGCCAACATGCTCCCTAAAGTTCTATCTGACGCTGCTATGTACAAACGCATACCCTTGCTTCGACATGGAGGCGAAAGAACTGGGGGATGAGCCAAGTAGTCCTTGATCTTGTCGAAGGCTTCCTGCTGCTCTCTGCCCCATTCGAATCTGTCTTTAGTAATCCGAAGCAAAGGTGAAAAGGCCTGAGTCTTGCCGCTTAAGTTGGAAATGAACCTTCTTAAAAAGTTTATCTTCCCCAGCAGTGACTGCAACTCCTTTTTGTTTGAAGGCGCCTTTGTTTTCAAGATAGTCTTTGTCTTGTTTTGGTTTATTTCAATCCCCTTCTTGTGGACGACGAAACCCAAAAAGTCTCCCGCCTGTACGCAGAAAGCGCATTTCAAAGGGTTCATTTTGAGGCCAAACTTCCTCATTCTGGCGAACGACTGCCGCAGATGTTCCAAATGGCTCTTTCCTGAAAAAGATTTTACCACAATTCATCAATGTATATTTTCATAAAAGAGTCAATGAAATCATGGAAAATAGAGTTCATCGCTCGCTGATACGTTGCCCCAGCGTTCTTCAGGCCAAATGGCATCACTACCCACTCATAAGTGCCTAAGGCCCCTGGGCATCGAAACGCTGTTTTGGGCACGTCATCCTCCGCGATAAAAATCTGGTTGTATCCAGAATAACCATCCAACATACTGAAAAATTCGTGGCCAGCGGCTGAATCGACTAGCATTTCTGCCACCGGCATTGAATATTCGTCCTTGGGAGTAGCTGAATTCAAATCTCTGAAATCAATGCATACTCTTAGGGACCCATTCTTCTTAATGACTGGAACTATATTAGCTAACCATTCGACGTACCTCGCCGTACGAATAAATCGGCAACGAAGGAGCCTTTCGATTTCCTCCTTGATCTTCGACATGATCTCTGGGGCGAAACGCCTTGGACCTTGCTTGCCTGGCTTCTTCCCATGCTTTATTGGCAGTCTATGTTCCACCAAATCCCGTTGCAAACCAGGCATTTCATCATAGTCCCAGGCGAAACAATCTCTATACTCTCGAAGCAACTGGATGACTTCGATCTTCAGTTGAGGATCGAGGCTAGCACTAATATATGTTGGCCTCCGACTCTGTCCATCCCCTAAGTCAATTTCTTCCAAAGGATCCTGTGCGAGCATTTTGATGTTGTTCCCCAAAGGGTCTCTTTTGAATCCTAGAGGTTCATCATCGTAGATGGCATCGAGCCTCTGGCTTTCTTGCGGCATCGTGGTGGCTTCTTCAACCACTTTGTCATGGGCGGCCCTTAAGGCCGTTTGTAGTTTGGTTTCAGCCACATAGGCCGAAATTCTTTGCAGCGCCGCTGCCTCAGTCATCAAACTCATCTCCCCACCCCGTGGGGTCCACTGGAGCTTCCCCCAAGTAAGGGAGTCTTTCACCAGGCACTTCCCTATCCCAACGGAAACCGTCGACAGGGTGAAGGTATAATGAGTAATATACCTCATCATTTGGTGCAAACTCGAAGTCTGCTGGAACACAAGGGCCAATGGTGGCCAAGTGCTTGTCAAATTGGAACTGATCCACCTGTCTTCTTGGTACCCTGAAGTACCCCTGATCAGCTTCGATATTTTCTACGATGCCATCTGGCCTCCAAATGGCAATTCTTTGATGCATCGAAGACGGTACTGCTCCGATGTCATGTATCCATTCACGGCCAAGCAATAGGTTGTAATTGGCCATGGTTTCCACCACCATAAACACTGTCGGTCTTGTAATTGTCCCGACAGTTACATCCACCTGGATCACACCCCTGGTGGTTCCCACCTTTCCTTCATAGTTCGACAGAACCATGTTATGTGGCTTTGTATCAGCATCATGCTTTCCTATCTTGGTCAGCAAAGAGTGCGGCATCAGGTTGACAGTAGCGCCGCAGTCCACGAGTATTTTGTTGATGGGGATATCTTCCACCTTTGCCGTAATGTATAACGGCTTTAGATGGGCCTTCATTTCTTCAGTAGGCCGTTCGAAGAAATCGTTCTGCTCTTCGACGCAGCATTGTTCATTACGTAATAGCAGACAGGTTTATGTGCCGCCATTTCCCACTCCGCGTCTGCGCTTGGCTCTTCGACTTCCGTGGCTCTATCGAACTCGCGCGGCATCACCGATACCATGTTGACAACTAAGTTTAAAGAGTCGTCAGAGTCGAAGTTGTCCGTCATCTCTTTGTCCCCTTCCGCCGGGTCCCCTTGTTTAGGCGAAAACAACTTTCGCCCCACTAGTAGCTTCTCCGCTGTCTTCGATGGCTGGCCCTCCTTAGTGGGGAGGTTAGCCCCATCTTTGTTTTGACTACTTTCCGTTCCGTCCTTGAGAGCTTTTCTTCTTCGCTGCTCCCTTCTCCATTGGGTCCTAGTCATAGGATTTTTTCCTTTATAATTCTCGGACACATGCGCAGTTCTTGAGGATTGATATTCTTTGCTGTAGGAAACCGACGAACCCCGGTTCACCTCGAAGTTTTTCCATTTCTGTTGTCCCTGCACCCCTTCTTCATTAGGCCTTCTCCATTTCCCGTCAGCAGAATCTACTACAGGCTTAAAACTGGCGGGCCTGGCACTTGGTGGCCTAATTCGAGGTTCAGAACGTTTGTCTTCGGAACTCCTGTGGTGACTTTTCCGTTGATCGAACCTATTTCCACCTTTGTTTTGTTGGAGTCGTTGCTCCCCTTCCAATTTCTCTGCAGCCTTTCTATCAAAAATGGCACTGCATCTAGGGCACAACATCACGCTTGATCCTTTGCCTTTGCATCGATGCAAAAACCCAATCATTGACTCCTCTGCTTTCGGGTACGCTTCCCTACTGCATCCCCCTTGGTTCTTTGGTTCACTTTCCTCCAAGGCCTCCAATGGTTTAATGTCGACCATGTTTACTTCGACTGGCTCAACCAACTTCATGTTTCCCAAACCTTCAGTAGCTTGGTCCATTCTTACAAAATGGTCAGCCGTCTCTTTAGTCACCATGGTGTAGTCCCAGTGACTTGGGACTTCTGGTCGTGATTTATTGTTGGTTTGAGCAGGATCTTCCTTACTTTCGACCACCACGTCAGCTTCATCAAAATCCACGATGAACTTTTCCATGACTGGCGCCAAAACGAGGTCCTCAGTGACCTCTATCATGCTGACAGAAACTTCGCCGCCTTCAGTAGCATCTATCATGTTTGCTTCCAACGGTTCCGCATAGAGAGCATCAGCCAACCGTAATGGATCAGCATCCACCTTCATCGGGCCCTTTGCCCTATCTCCAAACTTCAGGCGTCCTTCTTGTATCGCATTCTGAACGAGGTCCCTGAAAAGAAAACATTGAGATGTTTTATGACCTAAGAAATTATGGTATTTATAGAAGCCCATTTTCTTTCGTTGCTCTAAAGGCGGAGCTTTAGCACCAGGTGGCACTATCATCTGCCCATCTTTTACTAGCAAATCGAAAATTTCATCACACTTTGATATATCGAAGGTATAAGTTTTCTTAGGAAACCTATCGTTCTTTTCTTATTTGACAAAACCCTTTCCCTGTGGAGGGGCTAATACTCGACAGGCATATGGAGGACCTTGTTTTAATTCAGCAAGGTCTACTTAGCTTTCGTCGAAATAGGGGGTTTCCTCATGAACCCCTTCACTGCTTTCGTTAAGTTCGACAAAAGCGACATTCTTGCCTTTGTTAAACCTCGCTTTTTTGTCCTTCAATCTTTCTAACTGTCGGACTCTGTCGGCTAATTGGGCCATATCTCTTAGATATTGTGTATCTAATTTCTTTCTAATAGAGTAGTCTAGACCTCCTGCAGCCATTTCGACCAACTCATGTTCAGGTACTTGTGTAAAACACCTTGCCTTGAGTAGTCGAAACCTATTGAGGTATTCTTCGATTGGCTCTGAAAACTTACGCTTTACACTGGCCAATTCTTTCAGACTAATTTTCGTCTGGCCCATGTAAAACTGTTCATGGAAAAGACGTTCTAACTGGGTCCAGTTACATATCGTGCTTGGTGGTAAAGTAGTAAACCACGTGAAGGCGTTTTTGGTAAGAGAACTGGGGAAGTACTTTATCCTAAGGCTCTCGTCATTCGCTATCTCTCCAGCCTCTATTATGTATCGCGCCACGTGTTCAATAGTAGATTCTGTCGTGTCTCCTGAAAACTTAGTGAACTTAGGCACCTTAGTCCTAGGGGGTAATTCTGCTCGAAGGATGTAGTCAACTATCGGTGACGTGCAATTTGGCCTAGTAAACCCAGTGTTTAGGCCATTTCGAGTCATGATTCTTTCCACCATTGTAGCCAGGTTATTTTCGACTGCTAGATTATTGCGTCGTACTTGCTGGACCACGTTGTCCGCATCCTAGTTTCGATTTACCATCACCACTTCTGGGTGCCTCTCGACCTGGTTTCTGGGCGCTTCGACCTCATAAGGGTCTAAACCTCCTTGGTTTCCTAGATTGGCTTCTGGCGCCATTCTTAGGGCTGGCTGTGGGGTATTCTCCATAAGGACTTGGTTCCTTTCTGGCGGGGGTACCCCCATGAATTCAGTCAAACGAGTCAACTGTGTCGCCAACTGTTGGTTGGCGTGAGTGGTATCTCTAATCAATGGTTGAAAAATTTCACCCATAGTCTGAGATAGGGTTTGAACCATTTGGAGGTTACTTTCGTCCATCTGCTGCCTCAAACAGGCAACGGATGTAGTGGTTAGGTTGGGACCTTGGGTCGAATATCCCAGACTCAGATTTTGAGGATTTCGACCAATGTTTGAACCAGGTCCTGACCCTTGCAATGGTGAGGCCATCGTATTCTCAGAAAACAATGGGGGCGCATTTTGCCGCCCCTGCATCACAGTCGTTGGCATCCCGTAAGGGGGATTCCTTGGCAACTGTGAAAGACCAAAAGTGGCAAACTGCCTAGACACGGATGGTCCTACTCCTGGAGTATGGGGATTCGACACTTGTGGTCCCATATATTCTAATACAGGTTGACTATAAGGCCTAACCACCGTTGCCCCATTTCCAACTGAGGCGACAGTTTGCTTTGGCCTTACGGGAGGCGTCACTTGCTCTGTTATTGGTGGTGGCACCGTGTTGTTACTGGTTCCTTCGCCGTAACCGTCAACTTGTGAACTTGGCTGGTTTGTTTCCATCGCCATATCTCTAAGGTTTGTTCGTCTCTCTTCGTTAGCAGCAGTAATCCTACCACTTCTTAGTAACATACAACGTACTATCTACGAAGATTTTTAAGACTCAGGGTTATATAGCACAGGTCCCACTGGGCGTGCCAATTTGTTTCCCTTGAAAATCGGAAAACAACCGCTGATCTTCCAAGTTTAACCTTGGTGACTCACAGGATCGATCAGATTGATCCTAGGACATGTGCTACAGGACTCGTGTTTCAAAAGTTTGTTGTACGAGAATGGTGACGGTGTCTTAAACAAACAAAGATTCGACTGGGTAATTTAAAGGTAAAGCTTTTAGACTGAAATGTTGTAAAGGGAATAAATAAAGGCTTGTCGAAGGAAATAAAAAGTTTGTAAAGGGGAAGAAGAAGTGCAGTAAAAGGGTGCGAGGAAGGTAAAATGCAGAATAAATAACACTTGCACAAGTGGTTCGACAATGAGAATGTAAAAGTTGCTGAAAATGTAAAGACTTTTATTTAAAAGGGTGGTGATTTTACATAACGTACATTCTCCGTAAAATACTCTTTTCTCACACTCGGGTACTTTGAGTAATTTTGATTGGAGTTACTTTGCACAATTGGTAAAACACCCTGAAATCTGCCTAATGATCTCCTATTCATAATACAAATAATTAACTGCTAAAAACTCCCTTCAAAGTTTGAAACTTAAACAACGCTACCAGCTTCTGCAGAATCTCGGTCGAAGCACTCCTTTAGTGCACGGTCGAAGGAACCTCACAACTTTAACTTCCTCAAATTTCCTAAGTTATTTTACCTATTTTATTGAAGACTCTTTTAGAGGTTGTCGGAGCCTTTTTACTTTATCCATCAAAATATTAATTATGTTCTAACATTTAGCAAACCAAAGCAGTGTCGAATTTAAGAGCTAACACACGGGTAACAACTACTCCATCACCATGGGGAATACCTCCGTCTCCACGGGTAACAAACTCCACCGGTCCAATCCACGAAATCCTTTAATGCCGACATGACAGCGATTTGAGGAGAACTCTAATGGGTGTTGCACCCCAAAATTTGATCAACCGGTTCCCATACCTGGTTTATGTTCGGCTCATTTTGCATTCGCATTCGCATACCGCATGCATTGCATTTTCTCAATCATACTGATGTTATCGGGATTACAGTCCTGTTTTCACATTTTGGACGTTTCAGACCAGTCCGGATGATCGAAGTTTCATTTCTGAAGTCGTGCGTTCCTCGGCGTTTCCAGCTTACATTGATGTTTTTGAGGATATTTCGGTGTCCGGGGTTTACCGTTTATTTCGGTCTGGTCTCGCGTTCCCTTTTATCGGAGTTAACTGCTTTTATTGCTTTTTTAGAATTTTATAGATTTTTTCTAGATATTAAATAGGTTTATTAGTATTTTAGATAATAGTTCTTTTTTTGGTATTAAATAGAATAATAGTTCTATTAGTTCAATGGCCTTTTTTTTATTAAAATAGTATAATTTCAAATAGATGTTTTTAGATATTTTGAATAGAATTTATATAGTTTTTTTAGAATAATAGAATTTAGTTTCCTTTTTATTATTAAATAGATTTTTAGTGGATTTTAGAATTAGTTTCTTTTAATATAGTTTCTAAATAGATAGTATTAGAATATAGATTTTTAGTTAGGTTTTAATTGTTTAGTTTTATTAATTAGGTTAGTTAATCCTTAGTTAATTAGTGTATTAATTGTCTTGTTCTTTAATTGGTCATTAATCATTTTTCGTTTTCCATTTAATCAGTTTGCATTAATCAATTCATTTTTGTTAACCACGTTTTAGTTAACCATTTTATTAAGTCTTAATTCATGTTTAGTCTCCATTAAGTCTGAGTCATGAGTCTGAGTGGGCCATTTGTCTGATTTTTGGGGGCCCATGGTCCATTTTCATGCCACATGTCCTATAAATACCAAGCCACGCGTGCTTTCTCTCTCTTGGCCACTTCACCATTTTTCTGACAGCTCAATTTCCATTATCTCCCTCTCTCTCCCACGTGTCTCGTTCTCTTTTTTCCCCTCTCACACGCGTCCTTCTCTCCTCCACCCTCAGGCCATGCGTCTCCACCATCTTTCACTCTGAGTGCATGCTCGCCAGCTGTATCCCACTCACTTCCCCCCACCGCCGGCCATGCAGCCGCCGTCCCTACCGCCCTAATAATCAGCGGAACTCCTAACCGTCGCCGGAAACAGTAATTTCGCCGGAAAATTCACCTGATTCTCCTTTTTTTCCAGATCTCTGCAAATCACCAAGAATCTCTTCCGATCTTCACCTCAATCTGCATCAACAATCATCCACCAGATTCATCCTCGTTGCCAGAAAATCAAGAACGCTCATCGTTTTCATCATCAGTTTGCTAGATTCATAGAGCTTCAAGAACATTCATCAGCAACTCGTTGATCTTCATCCAATTCATCGCAAATTTTCCAGAACGTTCTTCGCCTTCATCAATCTTCAAGTGTCTTCGCCCAGAAATTCATCAAGATTCCCTCAGATTTCAGTTTTTTAAGATCTTCACCAATCTTCGAACCTTCAACGGACACCTTCAACGAGTGTCATCACTTTTCATCAAGATCTTCAGATCTTCAGATCGTCCTCAAACACTTCCAGTTCGTTAAATCTTCGTCCGTTCATCACACGAGTTCCATCAACGTTGTGGATCTTCAAGCACCAATGAATCTCCAAGAAGTGGATCCGTCAAGCTCTTCGTAAGCTTCGCCATATTCATTAGTTGCGTCCAGAAATCAACACCGTCTTCGTCACGTCTCCAGGTTTTACTTCAAGCTTTTTACACTTCATAGTTTATTTGTTAGCTGAAGAGCTAGGTTAGTTTGAGTGTTAGATTGTGAAACGAAATTAGGTTAGAGAAAGATAATTGAACCGAGAGTTTGAAACACTGATATTTGTGTTACGGAAGGATAGTTTGAGTTGAGAGTTCTTGAGGGTTTGAGAGATAGAATCTGGTGAGAGTTTGTGTGATGGAGAGTTTGGTCTGAGAGAATCAGAGGGTTGAGTTTGAGAAAGGGAGAGGGTTGCGCCGCTAGGGCTTCTGAGAGGTTAGTGAACAGTGGATAGAATGATTAGGGATCTTTAGGGTTTTGTTATTGATGGTGGATTGATAGTAGACGGGCCTTTAGGCCCAAAGCATATTTTTGCTAGGCATGCCCCTGTTTTCTTATCATAACCTCCCTCCCCGTGTGTATGTTGATGTTGGGCTTAGCCTGGCGTTGTGTTTTTTTGTTGCTGGCATACTCCATCCTCACCCTGCGCACCCCCCATTCCCTTGTGTGTGTATTGGTTTGTATTGGGCTGGGCTTTGTTCCTTTGCTGCTGCAACATCCATGTGAATATTATCCCCCCTGCACCTATTTTGGTTTAATATTTTGTATGGTATTTTAATTGCAATTTTTGTTTTAGGATATAGTTTAGATATTAAAATTTTAGGATAGGATTAATAATAGGTTATTTGCTTTTAGGAATTTCTTCTAGTTTAATATGATTAAAAACATTAGAATAGATATAGTTTAGATATTAATTTTCTTTTAGGAATTGTATTAGGATTTAATAGGTTTAAAATGTAGTTTAGGAAATATTTGTTTTTAGGAACTTTATAATATTTTAGGAGATTCACAGGGTTAATTCTTTAGGATTTTATTAAGTCATTAGTATAAAAGTCTTAGGTTATATTTTTAGGATAAGTATAGTTTAGTATAGTTTTTAGGAATTATTACATAACGTGCATAGAAAATTATAGGATAGAATTAAATTCAAAAACAACTAACTTTAGTTTAGAGCATAGTTTGGGTACTTAGTATTTGATTTAGGTTTTAGGGAATATATGGGATATTGGGTATAGGTTTAGGTTCCCTTAGAAATTTAATTAGGATTTTATAATATGATTTAGCATTTTATTTGTATTATACAATTGGTGTGTTGTTTGTGGGTCTTCCCCTTGGATGTTTTGTTTTGTTCGTTTTGCTTGGGGGTTTTGATTGGGCTTTGGGATTGGTTTTGCTTGTTGGAGCTTGTGGAGGCTTGGAAGATGCTTGGAGATAAAGCTGAGAGCATGGGCATGAAGATCTTTCCTTTTGAGGATTGCTTTTGAAGGCTTAGGAGCTAGGGTATATAGGAAGAGCATTAGATTAGTCTTGTTTCTTCTTTCAAACATAGAGAGCTTCTTGTGCCTCTATTCAATCCTATGACACAAGGTCCTCCCAAAGAAGCTCCATCTCTCCTTAGGAGGGATGTAGAGCATGCTTTGGTTAAGTAGAACCTTGAGGATATCTGTCTGTTACTGTGTTAAGATCTTAATGGCTTCCCTTGGTTGTCATTAAGCTTTTTAACACATCAATTGGATCTTATTGGTGGATCTTCCTCTCCTGCTGGAGCTTGGAGTGCATTAAAGCTTGTAGATAGTAGCTGTCAAGATGGAGATGAAGTTGTTGATGTCAACCCTTTTTGCTGTTAATCAACTGTAGCTGTCAGAGCTGGTGTTGGTGATGTTTTCTTTTTCTGTATTGTTTGTTGGCTTGTACAGCTTGCCCCTTAGGCTTGAAGTGAATACTGTTTCACTTTGCCTGTTGTTTTCCTAGGTTCGAGGTAGAGCGGGACTCCCTTGCCTTGCTTGTACTGCTGCATTGCATGCATTTTACTGTTTACTGTATATACCTGTTTCTTTTCTATTTATCCCCTAGGATCTATGTTTCCCTCTGTGCAAGAGGGAAATATGACAGACATTAGGATGTTTATCCATGCATGACAACTTTAGGGTAGTTTTGCTTCCCTTTTTCAACCTTAGGTTTTTAGAACGTCTTTTCTCTTCTCATCTCGAAACAATCAAAAACACTGTAATATTTCAGACATAATAAAAGACAGTTCTTGCGTAAAAGACTGAAAACCAACTTCAAATGTCATTTTTGTCCGCTTGGACTTTTAATCAGAAGAATACCTTTTTCAGAAGGATAAAAGATAAACAGACAGATTTGTGTCGTACGTAGCCCGAACTACGTTTGCTCTGATCTTTCATGCCGTGTGAAAGTACGTAGGCATAGGATGCGAAATCCTAGCGAGAAACTTTCCCCCCTTTTACCCGTAGTTAGGCGAACTGCGTTGACTCTGATTTCTCGTTTCAGACGGGAATACGTAGGCATAGAACTGCTGTGTTCTGCCGAGTCACTCTTTCTTTTCTTTTTGTCCCTTGACCTTTAGCATAGATAGCATGCAATCCCTTATACAGCAACAAGCGTGAATCCCGTCGAGTACGACGGACGTGAGGGGTGCTAATACCTTCCCCTTGCGTAACCGACTCCCAAATCCAGGAATTTGGTTGCGACGACCATTCCTTTCCCGTTTTGCATTAGGTTTACTCTGAGCGTTTCCTTTCCCTCCTTTGGGATAAATAACGCATGGTGGCGACTCTTCTGTCATTGCCGGCGCCGATTTTCGCAGTAGCGACAGCTGGCGACTCTGCTGGGGACTCCAACGGTTCCCTATGCGAGTCAATCCTAGCGCTTGTTTTCCCGTCGTGGGTTTTGTATGGATTTACCTTTCTGTATTTACTTTCAGCATTATATTATTGTTGTTGTGCTGGGATAGAGGGTTAGATTGAGAGATAATCCGGACCTGGGCTTGAGTGCACATAGATTTAGTAGTAGGGAGTAGTGGTTAGCCTGCTTGCTTAGCTCGCAGCAGCTAGCCGCGAAACCTGCGCTCGGATGAGATTCTCTTTGATGCTTCTTGCCTGGCCCTTAGGGCTCGACAAGTTGTCTGACCCGAGGATTGTCGACTCTGGGAACCTATCAATTGGGATTCAGCTAAGTGAGGCCTCTTCGAGGGTTGATGATGCCACACCTTCTGGGTATCGTATCATCACTCTTGAAAGTTTGTGACGCTGATACCGCATAGGATGTCGTACCTCGACTGCGAGTTAGGTACATACCTGTGAGAGGGTAGGTAAGGTCTGTTTGCAGGAAACCTTTGACCTCAGATTACCCAGTTTGTCTCTGTCAGTGAGACTGGTTACAAGGTTCTTTTGATTAGATGGATTGGTCTGAAACACGGATTGGAGGGATTGGTCTAAAACAGAGCAGTATAGTGCATCAAGTGGTGCACTTGATCTTTTGTTTGCATTTGCATATGCATTCACATTTTCATATCTGCATCTCATTAACGTGTACTTATGTTGCAGGTGTGTTCATTTCCCCTCTGGTTCTAGTATACTCTTTGCCAGACATGGAGTCCATGAAGAGGACTATTGCATACAGATTGCATTCACCAGATATCAGTTCTTTGTTGGGATTGGTTGCTTTAGCTAATGAGAAAGTAAGGGTTGAGTTTAGAGAATCCTATGGGAGGCTGCTTAGTTTGTTATACAGACCTTTTGCATTTGAGATGACTGGATTATATACTTTGATGCAGTTCTATGAGCCACAACTTCGATGCTTTCTGTTCCCAAATTATCTGCTGGCACCTACGTTGGAAGAGTATTCTGTTATGCTCGGGGTTCCTGTGTTAGATCAGACACCCTTTGTACATGTTGATGTTGAGCCTTCTTTGGCTGCACTTGCTGAGATCGTCAGTCTGGATGTTTCTGAGTTCCCTGGCGGATTAGTTAGGCTAAACGGAGCTTTCGGTTTTCATTTGTCTACTTTGGTTGAGAAGGCCACCCAGTGTGCTAAGGACGGAGCTTGGGGTGTTTTTAGCGCTATTCTGGTTGTCTGCATTTACGGGATTGTCATGTTTCCTAATGTACCATATTTTGTTGACTCGGACGCCTTCCTGATTCTGGCTTCGAAGAACCCGGTACCTACCCTCTTGGGCGATGTCTACCATTCCATTCATTATAAGAATGAGAAGCGCCGAGGAAAGAACGTGGCTTGTTGTTTGCCTATTTTGTATAGGTGGTTTCAGGGGAACTTGCCAAAGAAAGGATCATTTGTTGACACCATTGGTACTATGGACTGGCCTTCCAGGTTGATGGGTTTATCTGCTGAGAGTATCGTATGGTTTGACCAAAGTATGTTGGGTACTGATATTGTGTACAGTTGTAGTAGCTTTCCCAATGTCCCTTTGATTGGACGGAAAGGTTTCATCAACTACAACCCTTCTTTGCTGATAAGACAGTTTGGTTATGCACTGAGAGAGGCTCCTATTGAGGATGAGATACAGGAATCTCTGTATCTCACAAGTTCCTTAGACGACGCCATATTGATCAGATTGAGGCACGCCTGGGCCAACATTCAGAGAAGAGGTAAAGCTATGCTTGGCAAAAGCAATAGCCAAGCTTATGGTCCTTACTTGACTTGGGTTCGTGATAGAGCCAAAGCTTCTATGATGCCTTATCCTATTGTGGAATCGGTTTGTCTTCCTGTAGTTGAAACACCTCTGGTTGTGGAATCTGAGAAGTACAACAAATTGTTGGCTGAGAATGAGAGTCTGAAGAAAGCCAATGAAGAGCTAGAAAAAGAAGTAGCTCAGCTGCGTCGTGATAAGAACTAAGCCACCTTCACCATAAAGAAGCAGACTGAGATAATCACTAGGTTGGGTGCAGACTTGGCAGAAGAAACCACTAAGAAAGAGAAAATAGGAGAAGCTCTGAATGGGGTTAGCAAGGTGCTCTCCACTAAGAAGGAACTGCTGGATAAAGCTTATTCCAAACTCGGCAAATGGGAAGTTTTGTGGAACGCCACACTCACCAACAGAAAAGAGCGGGAAGATAAGTTGAAGCTTCAGATTGCTGCACTTGAAGCACAGCTCAGTGCCAAAGATGCGAAGATTGCTGAAGAAGCATTTCTTAGGTACGAAGCTGAAGATAGAGTGAATAGCATGACTAGAGATCTAGAAGGTTGTAAAACAAAAATTGGCTCCAAGAGGTGCAGGCTCGATGAGTGCTTTGGTGACGGAACTTGTGAAGACGAAACACAGAAGTTGAGGTCCGCTAACAAACGGCAGTTATCATTGATACAGCAACTGGTATCCAAGCCAGGACTTCCTGAGGCATCAAAGAAGGGGGAGAGCTCCCAGGCGCGCCAGCCACCTTGACTATTTCTTTGTATCACCCTTATATTTTGCTGTATTGACTATATTTGTGACCACCGCCAGGATTGTTGGCCTAGGTCTGTTTCGGTGTATTCAGTCGTACTCTTGTACTCAGCTTTGTGACATTTATGAATAAAGTATTTTGACTTCTTGCTTGTGTGCTTATGGCTCCATTGTCGTTATGGCTTTATCTCCAGAACTAGAATCGGGGGGGATTAAATTTAACCTGTAGCATATGTACACGTTCACACATGCACATGCATATTGCATTACCAGTAACTATTGAATCTGTATCTTATTTCCTGCATCTCTTCAGGTCTTTCAGGATTGACGATCAGTGCCCGCATCGATATTCTACTCGCACCAATTGCAAAAGAATCATGGACCAGATGCAATCTGAGATGCAGGAAATCTGTGAAAAGCTGGCGCTTTTCATGCAAACCATGGAGACAGTAGCTAAGGGCCAGGAGAGCCTTCAGACCTTGGTACAGCCGCTGCTGAGGCGGGCAAATGGGAATGGAAATAATGACCACAACTCTATGCACGTGGAGACCCTTTTGGAGGAGGGGACGCCAACACCTGTGGTTCCACCTGTAGTGACTCCCCCTGCGGTGGTTGGAAACAATGGCATTGGCGTCGGCAATGGTAATACAGGGAACGGTAATGAGACTGTTATTAACAATGTGGGGTTTGAAGACGCCAATTTGGGCGGTGGTAATAACAATGGTGGTAATGGTTTTGGCAACAATGGGTACGGCTATAATGACCAAGGGTTCGATTACGTCAATCAGGACGGGAAGTTCGGCTTCAACGCCCAGGGTTTCGGATATGATGGTTTTGGTAACGCTAATCAGGGGTATGGTGGATTTGGTAATGGGAATGGTGCTGGGGTGATGCCTGTCAAAGCTGGGTTTGGACCTGCTGGGGTCAACCAAAGTTTTGGTAACAGAGGACGCGGTCCTATGTTCAATCAGCAAGGGTTTGGTCGTAACACTGGTTACAACGGTTACAGAAATGAAAATGTAAATTGGGGCGAAGATCGCCAAGAGGACACCTTTTCTGGAAGAGGCATGGGATTTGAAGGACTTGTTGATCCTGTTCAGAGGATTAGAATGTTAGAAGAACAGATGAAGGGGGTAGTTAATCAGAACTCTACCGGATTAGACATGACCATCATGGGCTTGGTACCAGGGCTGAGGGTACCACTGAAATTCAAGGCTCCCACATTCTACAAATACAAAGGGGACACTTGCCCTGAGGTCCACGTTCGCTCTTATTACAGAAGGATGTCCGCATATTCAGATGATGAAAGGATGCTCATGCATTTCTTTCAGGATAGCTTGTCCTGACCGTCACTTGAATGGTATATAGGGCTGGAGCCCACCTAGATTAAAGTATGGAAGCAGTTGGTTGATGCTTTCATGACGCATTAAAAATATAACAACAATCTGGCGCCTAACCAGGTCCAATTGCAAGGCTTGCCGCAGAAAAATGGCGAAAGTTTTAAAGAGTATGCGCAAAGGTGGTGCGACATGGCAGCGAGAGTGCATCCTCCTTTAATTGAAAGGGAGATGAATGACATGTTCATTAGGACATTTACGGGGATCTTCTATGAAAAATTGTTTACTGTGTCGTTGGGCAGTTTCTCTGATATGATCCTTATGGGGGAGATGATCGAGAACGGGATCAAAGTTGAAAGATTCCAAGCAGGGGAGTCTACCTTAGTAGGGGGTACAAGAAAAGCATTTGGCGGTAGACGACAGGGTGATACTAGTGATGTGTTTGGAGGCAGGGGCAGAGGAAGAAATCAGTATGTTCATCCTCAACAGATAGCCAGTGTTACCATCCCTTTTCCTCAACAGAGGCAGCCTCAACAGCAGCAACAAACACAGCAGCAACAAGGGAAGAATCCTGGTCAGAGAAGGATACAAAATACGAGGCCGAAAAGAGTGTTCGACGCACCTCCTTCCACGTATGCAGAGTTACTTCAAACATTGTTGGGTTTGAACTTGGTGGAGAAAAGGACGATGGCTCCATTAAGGGAACTCCTCTGTTTGGCTTTGACACAAATAAGCATTGCGAATTCCACTCCGGGGCACCCGGACACGATATAGAGACCTGTCATGCGTTTAAACATAAAGTCCAAGACTTGTTGGACAGCAAAGCTATCAACTTTGGACAGGTGGGTCCAAATATAGTACAACTGCCCATGCCCAATCATGGAACAAATGCTATCTTGAAAGAAGAGAATTTGAACCTAGTGATGGATGTCAATGAGCTGAAGACACCGTTAAGCGAGGTTAAAAGCCGGTTGTTAAAAGGGGGTGTATTCCCGGGCTGTGATGAATTTTGTTTGGATTGTTGGACCCCCGGTCGGAGGGTTGTGCTGAGTTAAAACAGGGCATTCAGGACATGATGGACGAGGGTACATTGCAATTTGATAGAACTGCAGTTGAAAAGCCTGTAGAGGCGCCATGTGACGAGCATAATGAAGTTGCAACGGTGACGATTCCGAGGAAGACAATAACAATAACAGCGCCCGCCAGGCGGCCGACGATTACCATTACCAAAGCAGGGTCGGTCCCTTTTGAAAGTACCAAAGCAGTGTCGTGGAATTACGGATTGGAAGTGTATTGAAATGGTGAGAAAATTGAAGTGAATAGACAACCAGCTGGGGTTGTAGACAATGTTGTCGGAACAGGGGGTATGACCAGAAGCGGAAGAATCTTCATATCGCCCGAAGTAGAAGCAGAAAGATTGGCCAAGGGTAAAGCCAAGGTAACTGAGAGCGGCCCTTCTCAACTGAATGAAAAAGAAATGTCGGTTAAAGATGTGGAGGAGTTTATGAGGCTCATTCGTAAAAGCGACTATAAAATTGTTGAGCACCTCCAGCAAACGCCTTCAAAGATCTCCATCTTATCGCTGTTGTTATGTTCCGAGGCCCATCGGAACGCTTTGTTGAAGATTCTAGACACGTCCTTCGTACCCCAAGAAGTTTCTGTTAATCAGTTAGAAGGGATGATAGTGCATGTCAATGCAGGGCACGGTTTAGGCTTCACAGACTTCGATTTGACTCCCCGAGGGCGAGAGCACAATATGGCATTGCATGTATCAGTTGAATGCCGGGGCACGGTCATGTCACATGTGTTAGTAGACACCGGATCCTCCCTAAATGTGCTGCCAAAGAAAGCAATGATGAAATTGGATATCAGGGGGATGATCTGCTTGCCCAGTGATTTAGTGGTAAGAGCGTTCGATGAGACAAGGAGGTCAGTTTTTGGATCGATAACATTACCGCTGCAGGTGGGGCCCGAGGTGTTTGAAACTGAATTCTATATAATGGATATCCATCCAGCGTATAGTTGTCTTCTAGGGCGCCCATGGATTCATGTTGTCGGGGCAGTCACATCCACATTGCACCAAAAGTTGAAATATATGGTGGGGGATAGTGTCGTCACTGTCTGCGGGGAAGAGGATATTCTGGTTAGCCATTTGTCTTCGTTTAAATATGTTAAGGTTGATGGTGAAATACACGAAACACCCTATCAAGCATTCGAGGGGTTGCGAATTAAAGACAAAGCTCCAGTGCCCAGTAAAGCGCCAGATGTGGCCATGTCATCTTATAAGGAAGCACAGGCTTTGGTGCAGACAGGTGAGACCAAGGGCTGGGGTCAGGTATTGGAGATTCCCGTAAAAATGGATAGATTTGGGCTTGGATATCATCCTTCGTCGTCAACATCCTCTTCAGGGGCACCCAGGTTCAGAGGGCCAATAACAATTACACCAAATGGAGTATGCTATGAGACTATCAATGCTATTTCCGATGCTGAAGACAGAGATAGCGACTGTGATATGGACGCCCGGATCCAGCCAAGCGTGCCAGGACAAAGTCTCTGCAATTGGTCTATCCAGGAAACTGTTCCTGTGACAACTAAACAGTAATGACTTGTTTTCTTAATTGTTGAATAATCTTGTGTCCTACCCGGGGCATAGTGATTTTGTTTAGGGCCATTTGTTTATGTATATTGTATTGTTTAATCATGAAATAAAGGCGTTTTATCATATACGAATATTGTGATCCTTGTTTTTCCTGTTTTTGTTTTAACAATAAAATGGCAATGTGGTTATCTGCTTTGTCTGCGTTTTGAAGCATTTAACCATTTCCTTTGCAGGATTACTATTTCAGATGACATCTATGAATCGCCTATGACTCACTTCGACTTCGAGCACCCGGTATTTCAGGCTGAGGAAGAGATTGTTGAAGATGGGGACGTGCCAGAAGAGTTGACTTGGTTATTGAAACAAGAAGAAAGGATCATTCTGCCTCATCAGGAGGAAATCGAGATTATCAATTTGGGGTCGGAAGAGGTTGAGAGAAACATCCGTATAGGGGCCGCGCTGCAGAGCGACGTCAAGCAAAGGTTTATTGAGATACTGAAGGAGTATAGTGATATATTTGCTTGGTCGTATGAGGATATGTCTGGGTTGGATACGGATATGGTTGTGCACCGTTTGCCATTAAGAGAGGAATGTTCGCCGGTTAAGCAGAAGCTCCGAAGAATCAGACCTGATATGGCTGTGAAAATCAAGGAGGAAGTGCAGAAACAGTGGGATGCTGGTTTCTTAGCTGTTACAAAATATCCCTCATGGGTCGCTAATATTGTGCCAGTGCCAAAGAAAGACAGTAAAGTGCAGATGTGTGTAGACTATCGTGATTTGAACAAGGCGAGCCCGAAAGACGATTTTCCACTCCCTCACATCGATGTGCTGGTGGATAACACTGCTCAGTTCTCCGTATTCTCTTTCATGGATGGCTTCTCGGGCTATAATCAGATTAAAATGGCGCCAGAAGATATGGAGAAGACTACCTTCATTACGCCTTGGGGAACATTTTGTTACAAAGTGATGCCCTTCGGATTGAAGAATGCTGGGGCAACATATCAACGTGCTATGACGACTCTCTTTCATGACATGATGCATAAAGAGATCGAGGTTTATGTTGATGATATGATTTCCAAATCCCAGATGGAGGAGGAACATTTGGTTAATCTGCTAAAACTGTTCAAGAGGCTTAGAAAGTTCAGGTTGAGACTGAACCCTAACAAGTGCACCTTTGGGGTGAGATCGGGTAAACTGCTGGGGTTTATTGTGAGTGAAAAAGGAGTCGAGGTTGATCCTGCAAAGATAAAAGCGATACAGGAAATGCCAATGCCTAAAACAGAAAAAGAAGTGTGCGGGTTTTTAGGGAGGTTGAACTACATTGCTTGGTTCATCTCTCACCTAACAGCTACATGCGAGCCATTATTCAAGTTGTTGAAAAAGGATCAGGCTATGACCTGGAATGAAAATTGTCAAAAGGCGTTCGACAAAATAAAAGAATACTTGCAGGAACCTCCTATTTTGATACCTCCAGTGGCCGGGAGACCCTTGATTATGTATTTGACGGTTCTTGAGGGAAGTATGGGTTGTATTCTCGGTCAGCACGACGAGACAGGGTGTAAAGAGCATGCAATATACTATTTGAGTAAGAAGTTTACTGATTGTGAGTCGAGATACTCAATGCTTGAGAAGACGTGTTGCGCGCTAGCCTGGGCCGCCAAACGTTTAAGACAGTACATGTTGAATCATACAACCATGCTCATTTCGAAGATGGATCCCATCAAATACGTATTTGAAAAACAGGCACTCTCCGGAAGAATTGCCCGATGGCAGATGGTTTTGACCGAATACGACATCCAATATGTTTCTCAAAAGGCTATTAAGGGTAGTGTTTTGTCGGAGTATCTTGCAGAGCAGCCTATTGAGGACTACCAATCGATGAGGTTTGATTTTCCTGACGAGGATATCATGTACCTAAAGATGAAAGATTGTGACGAACCGTTGCCGGACGAAGGACCAGAGTTGGGTTCCAAGTGGTAGTTAATATTTGACGGAGCTGTTAATTCCTATGGTAGCGGAATAGGGGCAATCATTACTACTCCTCATGGGTCGCACATCCCATTTACTGCTCGATTAACCTTTCCGGTTACTAATAATGAAGCTGAATATGAGGCTTGCATCATGGGGCTTGAAGAAGCCATTGATTTGCAAATCAAGAATCTGGATGTATACGGAGACTCAGCTCTGGTGGTGAATCAGATAAAAGGGGAGTGGGAGACACGTCAGCCCAATTTGATACCATACATGAATTATGCAAGGATATTGTTGCCTTTCTTTGACAAGGTAGAATTGCATCATGTACCACGAGCAGAAAACCAAATGGCTGACGCTCTTGCAACATTGGCTTCCATGTATAAGGTTAACTTCTGGAATGAGGCTCCCCAGATCGTTATCTCCCGACTTGATAGGCCTTCCTTCATATTTGCTATTGACGAAGCATCTGATGATAAACCCTGGTACTTTGACATCCAGAATTTCCTGAAGAATAAAGAGTATCCGGTTGGGGCATCCAGTCGAGATCAGAAGAATCTTAGGAGATTGGCTGGTAATTTCTATCTGAATCCGGGCGGTGTTCTATACAAAAGAAATCATGACTTGGTGTTGCTACGCTGTGTAGACGAGAAAGAGGCGAAATTGCTCATGGAGGAGATACATGAGGGCACGTTTGGTACACATGCTGGTGGGCACGCTATGACAAGAAAACTGCTGCGGGCAGGTTATTATTGGCTGACTATGGAAACAGACTGTTTCAAGTTTGCAAAGAGGTGTCATAAATGCCAGATTTATGCGGACAAAATCCATGTGCCTCCGAGTCCTCTGAATGTGATGTCATCACCGTGGCCATTCTCGATGTGGGGAATTGACATGATTGGCAAGATTGAGCCTACGGCATCGAACGGACACCGGTTCATTTTGGTAGCAATCGATTACTTTACCAAATGGGTGGAAGCGACATCATATGCCAATGTGACCAAACAAGTGGTAGCCAGGTTTATCAAACGAGATATTATTTGCAGATATGGAATCCCTTAGCGGATTATCACCGACAACGGTTCGAATTTAAATAACAAGATGATGAAAGAGCTGTGTCAGAATTTCAAGATTGAGCATCACAACTCTTCTCCTTACCGGCCCAAGATGAATGGCGCCGTTGAAGCGGCCAACAAGAACATCAAGAAGATTGTTCAGAAGATGGTTGTGACGTATAAGGACTGGCATGAGATGCTACCTTTCGCTTTTCACGGTTATCGTACGACGGTACGCACATCAACCGGGGCAACCCCTTTCTCATTGGTATACGGAATGGAAGCGGTGTTACCATTAGAAGTTGAGATTCCTTCCTTGAGGGTGTTACGAGATGTACAACTTGACGAGGCAGAATGGGTTAAGGATAGACTGAATCAGCTCAGTTTAATGGATGAGAAGAGACTGGCTTCTCTAGCATACGGTCGGTTGTATTAGAGCCGGATGAAGAAAGCATACGATAAGAAGATATGTCCTCGAAGCTTTCAGATGGGCGACCTTGTACTGAAAAGGATTCTCCCGCCACAAACGGATCACAGGGGCAAATGGACTCCCAACTATGAAGGTCCATACGTTGTCAGAAAAGTCTTCTTAGGAGGAGCCTTGTTGTTGTCCACCATGGACGGTGAAGACTTTACATCGCCTGTGAATTCGGACGCAGTTAAAAAATACTTTGCTTGAAAGTGACCCGCTGGACAGAAAAAGAGAGTCCAGGCAAAAATGGGGCATCCCGGCGAACCATAAAAAATGAATAAAAGGTTCGGGCAAAAGTTAGGGATAAAATTGAAAAGATGTACACCCGCGAAGTCGAAAACCTGCAAAGGGAGACTTCGGCAAAAAAGGGTATCCCGGTGAATTAAAAACCCGCAAAGGGCGGTTCACGCAAAAGTTAGGGATTGAAGAAGCAAATGATTGCGGTCCGAATTTGATACTGCATTGCTTAGTGGTCTGGGAGTATCTGAGGGTTCGTTTATCCGACACAATCTCTTCCGAAAATTGAGTACCGGGAAAGCGCCGGAGTTAGGCGAGTCATAGGAGGATCAGCTCATGATGTTTGTCTGCACCACGTTGTCGACATGTGTACAAATTTGATTTGTATTTGTATTAATGCTTCTTGTGCATACTTGTATATTGTTTGTGCGTAACTTCCTCTTTTCAGGAGTTGCATCTAGTGTACAAAGCTTCACCTATTTACGGGCCTAATCAATAAAACATGTTATTCAGTATTTGATGCTTGTTCTTTACTATTTTGTATGTGAAAAACGCCAATGTTTTTGACGAACTTGCACTTGCATAACCTTGCTAGCCCTTGACAATAATTGATAAAACTTCGAATTGACTGAAGGAACGTCACGGACACTGACCGGAATAGATTTGGTTGCATAGATTTGTTTTGTCTCGTTTGTGTTTTGCAGGGTTCTCGCCCTTGAAGCGAATGATCAGAAGATTGTGGCCCCCAGCCAGAGGCTCTTGATGAAAGACCTGACTTTATTTGACACTAGTCCCATCAGGTCGCATCTCACCCCCCAGAGAATTGAGATGATGTTATCCCTTACCAAAAGAGGGATTATTTTCCCTAGAAGAGTATCCTCATGGAAGCTGTCCAAAGGATATCCCCAGCAAGTCAAAATCAGTATCCCCTGCAGAGGTTGTACTCCCCAGAGAGTCGAGTACGTGCACGTGCAATCCCCAGCTAGGAGGGTTCCCGCAGTGTTTAACCAAGTCTTAGTTGGTTCACAGAAGATGGTTTTCGTTCTCCCCACAGGTTGTCATGCCTTCGTCAGGATGATTATCCCCAGCAGAGTGATAGCTCCAAGTTTATAAACTGTGCCCAGACAGTATTGTCTCCTCCAGCAGGATTACTTTTTCTCCAGCTGAGTCGCTTCTTCCCCAGCGGAGTTACTCTCCCCAGCAGGTGTTGTTCTTTCCTCCCAGTGGAAATCGATGTTAGTCTCTCCTCGACGGAGTTGGATGTATATCCGGCATTTATTTTTGCCGAGATACTTTGTGATACTCGTTCATCCCCAACAGGGTGGTATTTGTCCTCAGCGGTCATGTTTGGAGCAAGCTTATCAGAGCTTCCCCAGCAGCCTGAACCTGCATTTGCATTTGCATTGTCATATGTGCATCTACCCAAAACGCGTAGCATTTCCATGTTGTATGGAGCATTACGCCATTTCCAAACATACGCATTTTGAAACATAAATCAGGTTGGTTAACCTTTTGCTTTCAGCAGAGATGTGGAGCTCTAGCTCAGGTGTATTACCAGATACGAGTCTCACCATGAGACATGTGATGATGCGGTTCATCTTATTATTTTCCCTACAGAGTTGCCTATGGAAGTTTCTCTTATCCGGCCAGCGGAATGTTTTCTTCAAGTTTGTTGCTGCGTCAGCATCAAAGAGTTTCATAAATCAAAATTTCAGAAATGGTCACTTGTTGTCGAAACACGTGTCTGGCAGTTATTTTCAGAATATCCGCAGTGGAGTTAGCTACTGCAAAGAACAGGCAAAGAAGCTATATCCAAGTTGATTTTCCTGTGATTTAGACAAATGTATGTTCCCGTATGGATAGGTGGATGAAGTTTTCCTGTGATTTAGACAGATGTATGTTCCCGTATGAATAGGCGGATGAAGTTTTCCTGTGATTTAGACAGATGTAGGTTCCCGTATGGATAGGCAGATGAAGTTTTCCTGTGATTTAGACAGATGTATGTTCCCGTATGGATAGGCGGATGAAATTTTCCTGTGATTTAGACAGATGTATGTTCCCGTATGGATAGGAGGATGAAGTTTTCCTGTGATTTAGACAGATGTATGTTCCCGTATGAATAGGCGGATGAATTTTTCCTATGATTTAGACAGATGTATGTTCCCATATGGATAGGCGGATGAAGTTTTCCTGTGATTTAGACAGATGTATGTTCCCGTATGGATAGGCGGATGAAGTTTTCCTGTGATTTAGACAGGTGTATTTTCCCGTGTGGATAGGCGGATGAGTTTTCCAGTGTCAGATGGCGTATTTTCCTGTATAGTAGACAGAAGTATTTCCCCAGTGCAGTCACAAATTTATTCCTAAGTTGATAGGATTTCTTCGTGTTGACGAAACGCTTTCTCCGTGTTGACGGAACGTGGGGTCTTGATGAGGACAATTTATCCTTATGCTAATGGGATCTCTTCCTGATGAGGACAAATTTTATATCTCTTCGTGTTGACGAAATATGGTGTTCAGATATGTACAAATTTACTCCTGCGATGACAGGATTTCTCTTTGTGTTGACGAAGTTATTTCTCTGCTTGTGTTGACAAGATTAGTCCAGTTGTGGACGGAGGTTTTTGCAAAGACAGTCCAATGCCTGCGGCGTCACGCAGGCGGTTAATGTTGAAATTAGATCTTTATCCAGTGATTGATCAGTTGTTGCCGTAACAACCAGGTTCAATTGATGGATGGTGTTCCCCAAGCAGTGCTCAGTATATTTCTAAGGTTGGCAAATTTTCAGGTTTATTTGGTATTCAACCGTCTTCTACCTTGGAATGTTTGAAAGTCGTTCGCTCTTCAACCCTTCTGGTCTAAGCCGTTTGAATAGGGGCAGCTGTTGCAATCTAAAATTTGATCAACCGGTTCCCATACCTGGTTTATGTTCGGCTCATTTTGCATTCGCATTCGCATACCGCATGCATTGCATTTTCTCAATCATACTGATGTTATCGGGATTACAGTCCTGTTTTCACATTTTGGACGTTTCAGACCAGTCCGGATGATCGAAGTTTCATTTCTGAAGTCGTGCGCTCCTCGGCGTTTTCAGCTTACACTGATGTTTTTGAGGATATTTCGGTGTCCGGGGTTTACCGTTTATTTCGGTCTGGTCTCGCGTTCCCTTTTATCGGAGTTAACTGCTTTTATTGCTTTTTTAGAATTTTATAGATTTTTTCTAGATATTAAATAGGTTTATTAGTATTTTAGATAATAGTTATTTTTTTGGTATTAAATAGAATAATAGTTCTACTAGTTCAATGGCTTTTTTTTATTAAAATAGTATAATTTCAAATAGATGTTTTTAGATATTTTGAATAGAATTTATATAGTTTTCTTAGAATAATAGAATTTAGTTTCCTTTTTATTATTAAATAGATTTTTAGTGGATTTTAGAATTAGTTTCTTTTAATATAGTTTCTAAATAGATAGTATTAGAATATAGATTTTTAGTTAGGTTTTAATTGTTTAGTTTTATTAATTAGGTTAGTTAACCCTTAGTTAATTAGTGTATTAATTGTCATGTTCTTTAATTGGTCATTAATCATTTTTCGTTTTCCATTTAATCAGTTTGCATTAATCAATTCATTTCTGTTAACCACGTTTTAGTTAACCATTTTATTAAGTCTTAATTCATGTTTAGTCTCCATTAAGTCCAATTAAGTCTGAGTCATGAATCTAAGTGGGCCATTTGTCTGAATTTTGGGGGCCCAGGGTCCATTTTCATGCCACATGTCCTATAAATACCAAGCCACGCGTGTTTCTCTCTCTTGGCCACTTCACCATTTTTCTGACAGCTCAATTTCCACTATCTCCCTCTCTCTCCCACGTGTCTTGTTCTCTTCTTTCCCCTCTCACACGCGTCCTTCTCTCCTCCACCCTCAGGCCATGCGTCTCCACCACCTTTCACTCTGAGTGCATGCTCGCCAGCTATATCCCACTCACTTCCCCCCACCGTCGGCCATGCAGCCGCCGTCCCTACCGCCCTAACAATCGGCGGAACTTCTAACCGTCGCCGGAAACAGTAATTTCGCCGGAAAATTCATCCGATTCTTCTTTTTTTCCAGATCTCTACAAATCACCAAGAATCTCTTCTGATCTTCACCTCAATCTGCATCAACAATCATCCACCGGATTCATCCTCGTTGCCAGAAAATCAAGAACGCTCATCGTTTTCATCATCAGTTTGCCAGATTCATAGAGCTTCAAGAACATTCATCAGCAACTCGTTGATCTTCATCCAGTTCATCGCAAATTTTCCAGAACGTTCTTCGCCTTCATCAATCTTCAAGTGTCTTCGCCCAGAAATTCATTAAGATTCCCTCAGATTTCAATTTTTTAAGATCTTCACCAATCTTCGAACCTTCAACGGACACCTTCAACGAGCGTCATCACTTTTCATCAAGATCTTCAGATCTTCAGATCATCCTCAAACACTTCCAATTCGTTAAATCTTCGTCCGTTCATCACACGAGTTCCATCAACGTTGTGGATCTTCAAGCACCAACGAATCTCCAAGAAGTGGATCCGTCAAGCTCTTCGTAAGCTTCGCCATATTCATCAGTTACGTCCAGAAATCAACACCGTCTTCGTCACGTCTCCAGGTTTTACTTCAAGCTTGTTACACTTCATAGTTTATTTGTTAGCTGAAGAGCTAGGTTAGTTTAAGTGTTAGGTTGTAAAACGAAATTAGGTTAGAGAAAGATAATTGAACCGAGAGTTTGAAACACTGATATTTGTGTTAGGGAAGGATAGTTTGAGTTGAGAGTTCTTAAGGGTTTGAGAGATAGAATCTGGTGAGAGTTTGTGTGATGGAGAGTTTGGTCTGAGAGAATCAGAGGGTTGAGTTTGAGAAAGGGAGAGGGTTGCGCCGCTAGGGCTTCTGAGAGGTTAGTGAACAGTGGATAGAATGATTAGGGATCTTTAGGGTTTTGTTACTGATGGTGGATTGATAGTAGACGGGCCTTTAGGCCCAAAGCATATTTTTGCTAGGCATGCCCCTGTTTTCTTATCATAACCTCCCTCCCCGTATGTATGTTGATGTTGGGCTTAGCCCAGCGTTGTGTTTTTTTGTTTTTTTGTTGCTGGCATACTCCATCCTCACCCTGCGCACCCCCCATTCCCTTGTGTGTGTATTGGTTTGTATTGGGATGGGCTTTGTTCCTTTGCTGCTACAACATCCATGTGAATATTATTCCCTCTGCACCTATTTTGGTTTAATATTTTGTATGGTATTTTAATTGCAATTTTTGTTTTAGGATATAGTTTAGATATTAAAATTTTAGGATAGGATTAATAATAGGTTATTTGCTTTTAGGAATTTCTTCTAGTTTAATATGATTAAAAACATTAGAATAGATATAGTTTAGATATTAATTTTCTTTTAGGAATTGTATTAGGATTTAATAGGTTTAAAATGTAGTTTAGGAAATATTTGTTTTTAAGAACTTTATAATATTTTAGGAGATTCATAGGGTTAATTCTTTAGGATTTTATTAAGTCATTAGTATAAAAGACTTAGGTTATATTTTTAGGATAAGTATAGTTTAGTATAGTTTTTAGGAATTATTACATAACGTGCATAGAAAATTATAGGATAGAATTAAATTCAAAAACAACTAACTTTAGTTTAGAGCATAGTTTGGGTACTTAGTATTTGATTTAAGTTTTAGGGAATATATGGGATATTGGGTATAGGTTTAGGTTCCCTTATAAATTTAATTAGGATTTTATAATATGAATTAGCATTTTATTTGTATTATACAATTGGTGTGTTGTTTGTGGGTCTTCCCCTTGGATGTTTTGTTTTGTCCATTTTGCTTGGGGGTTTTGATTGGGCTTTGGGCTTGGTTTTGCTTGTTGGAGCTTGTGGAGGCTTGGAAGATGCTTGGAGATAAAGCTGAGAGCATGGGCATGAAGATCTTTCCTTTTGAGGATTGCTTTTGAAGGCTTAGGAGCTAGGGTATATAGGAAGAGTATTAGATTAGTCTTGTTTCTTCTTTCAAACATATAGAGCTTCTTGTGCCTCTATTCAATCCTATGACACAAGGTCCTCCCAAAGAAGCTCCATCTCTCCTTAGGAGGGATGTAGAGCATGCTTTGGTTGAGTAGAACCTTGAGGATATCTGTCTGTTACTGTGTTAAGATCTTAATGGCTTCCCTTGGTTGTCATTAAGCTTTTTAACACATCAATTGAATCTTATTGGTGGATATTCCTCTCCTGCTGGAGCTTGGAGTGCATTAAAGCTTGTAGATAGTAGTTGTCAAGATGGAGATGAAGTTGTTGATGTCAACCCTTTTTGCTGTTAATCAACTGTAGCTGTCAGAGCTGGTGCTGTTTGTGCTGCTTATTGTAGGAGCTGGATTGTTGCTGTCAGAGCTGGTGTTGGTGCTGTTTTCTATTTCTGTATTGTTTGTTGGCTTGTACAGCTTGCCTCTTAGCCTTGAAGTGAATACTGTCTCACTTTTCCTGTTGTTTTCCTAGGTTCGAGGTAGAGCGGGACTCCCTTGCCTTGCTTGTACTGCTGCATTGCATGCATTTTACTGTTTACTGTAGATACCTGTTTATCCCCTAGGATCTCTGTTTCCCTCTGTGCAAGAGGGAAATATGACAGACATTAGGATGTTTATCCATGCATGACAACTTTAGGGTAGTTTTGCTTCCCTTTTTCAACCTTAGGTTTTTAGAACGTCTTTTCTCTTCTCATCTCGAAACAATCAAAAACACTGTAATATTTCAGACATAATAAAAGACAGTTCTTGCGTAAAAGACTAAAAACCAACTTCAAATGTCATTTTCGTCCGCTTGGACTTTTAATCAGAAGAAGACCTTTTTCAGAAGGATAAAAGATAAACAGACAAACTTGTGTCGTACGTAGCCCGAACTACGTTTGCTATGATCTTTCATGTCGTGTGAAAGTACGTAGGCATAGGATGCAAAATCCTAGCGAGCAACCTTCCCCCCTTTTACCCGTAGTTAGGCGAACTACGTTGACTCTGATTTCTCGTTTCAGACGGGAATACGTAGGCATAGAACTAATGTGTTCTGCCGAGTCACTCTTTCTTTTCTTTTTGTCCCTTGGCCTTTAGCGTAGATAGCATGCAATCCCTTAGACAGAAAACAAGCATGGATCCCGTCGAGTACGACGGACGTGAGGGGTGTTAATACCTTCCCCTTGCGTAACCAACTCCCGAATCCAGGAATTTGGTTGCGACGACCATTCCTTTCCCGTTTTGCGTTAGGTTTACTCTGAGTGTTTGCTTTCCCTCCTTTGGGATAAATAACGCACGGTGGCGACTCTTCTGTCATTGTCGGCGCCGATTTTCGCAGTAGCGACACTGGGGAAGAAGAGAAACTTAACCAAGTAACTCTGATAAGGGTATACGACAAGACGAACGTTATCATCACATATCTCACGCTGAGAATTTGAATATCTGGAAATCATTCTGGACAAGAATTCCAATCACCTGTAGGGAAACACACCTAAAAGAAAAGAGGTAACCAACCTGGTTTATGTTTCGAAATGCATATGTTTGAAAATGACGTAGTGCTCCATATGGAATGGAAATGCTACGCATTTGGGTAGATGCAAATGCGATGATATTGCAAAATGCAAATGCAGACCCGGGCTGCCGGAGAAAACTGGATACGAAACCGCTTCAGCAAAATAAATGCTAAAGACAAAGCCTACTCCACTGGGGATAACCGGGTATCACAGGACTATTCCAGCATAATAAATGTTGGAAAGGTGAGACCCACTTCCACTGGGGAAGAAACAATCCTGCTGGGGGATAGCTCACAAACTCGGAGTTACAAACTCTACAGAGGATGATCATCCTATTGGAGGAAAAACAACCTGTTGGAGAAAGGAAAGGACGGTCCTGCGTAGGGATGATTCTTAGGAACCACTGACAACCTGGTTGTATTTTGTGTGGACTTCGCTGGGGGGTTGAATATGCACATACTCAACTACTGGGAAGGCATACTATGTCGGGGATATCAATCTTAACCCGCTGGCTAAATCGCATCCAACTCTCCCGGGGATAAAAATGCAAATTTCGTCTGTTGGGGAGGAATACATTCCACATAGAGCCTGTTCCTACGTCAAGGGACTCCGGTTTGGGAAACACGATCCCTTGGTTGTTTGCTTCAAAGGCAAGAACCCTGCAACACATGAACGAAAATAAGACATTCTACACAAAAGGAACTATCCTGGTCAGTATCTGTGACAATCGTTCAGTTAATTCAAAGTTTTAACAATTATTGGCCAAGGCCAGCAAGTTTATGCACGTGCAAGTTTATCAAAAACATCGGCGTTTTTCACAAACAAAACAGCAAAAGTTAAAACAAGAAACAAACACCAAAGTACTGAATAATATATTTTATTGATAACGGACCTGTAAATAGGCAAAGTTTTGTACACTGGATGCAACTTCTGAAAAGAGGAAGTTACGCAAAGCAAATACAACCATGTACAGAGGTACAAAGAAAATTGGCATACATGTCGGCAACGTGGTACAGACAAACACCATGAGTTGATCCTCCTATGACTCACCTGACTCCAATGTTTTTCCGATACTCGATCTTCGGAAGAGATTGTCTTGGATAAACGACCCAAACCATTGAGCAATACAGTATCAAACTCGGACCGCAGTCATTTGCTTTTCTCAATCCCTAACTTTTGCCTGAATCGCCCTTTGCGGGTTTTCAATTCACCGGGATACCCTTTTTTTTGAAGTCGCCTTTTCAGGTTTTCGACTTCACGGGTGTACATCTTTTCAATTTTTATCCCTAACTTTTGCCCGAACCTTTTCTCTTCTTTTTTTCTTGGTTCGCCAGGATGCCCCATTTTTTCCTGGACTCTCTTTTTCTGTCCAGCGGGTCTCTTTAAGCAAAGTATTTTTTAACTGCGTCTGAGTTCACAGGGGATGTAAAATCCTCACCATCCATGGTGGACAACAATAAGGCTCCTCCGGAGAAGACCTTTCGAACGACATATGGACCTTCATAGTTGGGAGTCCATTTTCCCCTGTGATCTTATTATGGTGGGAGAATCTTTTTCAGCACAAGATCGCCCGTCTGAAAGCTTCGAGGGCACACCTTATCATAAGATTTCTTCATCCGGCTCTGATACAGCCGACCATATGCGATAGATGCCAGTCTCTTCTCGTCCATCAAACTGAGCTGATTCAGTCTATCCTTTATCCATTCTGCCTCATCAAGTTTGACATTGAGCAAAACTCTCAAAGAAGGAATCTCAACTTCCAATGGTAGGACAGCTTCCATACCATATACTAGTGAGAAAGGGGTTGCCACGGTTGATGTGCGCACCTTCGTACGATAACCGTGCAAAGCGAAGGGCAACATCTCATGTCAATCCTTGTATGTTACAACCATCTTCTGGACTATCTTCTTGATGTTCTTATTGGCCGCTTCGACAGGCCATTCATCTTGGGCCGATAGGGAGATGAGTTGTGATGCTCAATCTTGAAATTCTGGCACAATTCCTTCATCATCTTATTGTTCAAGTTCGAACCATTGTCAGTAATGATCCGCTCGGGGATTTTGTATCTACAGATGATGTCCTTCTTGATAAACCGGGCTACCACTTGCTTGGTAACATTAGCATACGATGCCGCTTCCACCCATTTGGTGAAGTAATCAATAGCTACCAAGATGAAACGGTGTCCGTCAGATGCAGTGGGCTCAATCTTACCAATCATATCGATCCCCCACATGGAGAAAGGCCACAGGAATGCCATAACATTCAAAGGGCTCGGCGGCATATGAATCTTGTCTGCATAAATCTGGCATTTATGACATCGCTTCGCGAACTTGAAACAATTTGTTTCCATCATCAGCCAATAATACCCTGCTCGTAATAACTTTCTCGTCATAGCATGTCCGCCGGCATGCGTGCCAAAGGTACCCTCGTGGACCTCTTCCATGAGCAGGTTGGCTTCTTTCTCATCCACACACCGTAATAACACCAAATCATGGTTTCTTCTGTATAGAACACCATATGGATTCAAGTAGAAGTTGCCAGCCAATCTCCTAAGAGTCTTCTGATCGCGACTGGATGCCCCAGTCGGATACTCTTGGTTCTTTAGAAAATTCTGGATATCAAAATACCACGGTTTGCCATCAGAAGCTTCCTCAATGGAGAATACGAAAGCGGGCCTATCAAGGTAAGAGATAACTATTCTGGGAGCCTCATTCCAGAAGTTAACTTTGTACATCGAGGATAAAGTCGTGAGAGAGTCTGCCATCTGATTCTCTGCTCGCGGCACATGATGCAATTCTACCTTGTCAAAGAAAGGTAATAGCCTCCTTGCATAATTCATGTAAGGTATTAGATTAGGCTGACGAGTCTCCCATTCTCCCTTGATCTGGTTCACGACTAGCGCGGAGTCTCCGTACACATCAAGATTTTTAATTCTCAGATCAATAGCCTCCTCGAGACCCATAATGCACGCTTCATATTCGACCTCGTTGTTGGTAACTGGAAATGTCAACCTGTCAGTGAATGGGATATGGGACACCTGGGGAGTAGTAATGATTGCCCCTATTCCACTTCCGTATGAATTAACAGCACCGTCGAATATTAATTGCCATTGGGAACCCAGTTCCGGACCTTCATCCTGCAACGGCTCCTCACAGTCTTTCATCTTTAGGTACATGATATCCTCGTCAGGAAAATCAAACCTCATTGGCTGGTAATCATCAATTGGTTGTTCAGCTAGGTACTTTGACAGAACGCTACCTTTGATAGCCTTTTGAGAAACATACTGAATATCGTACTCTGTCAGTACCATCTGCCATCGTGCAATCCTTCCAGAAAGCGCTTGCTTTTCGAAGACATATTTGATCGGATCCATCTTCGAAATCAGCATGGTCGTATGATTCAGCATGTATTGTCTCAAATGTTTGGCAGCCCAGGCGAGTGCACAACACGTCTTTTCGAGCATTGAGTAACAGGACTCACAATCTGTGAACTTTTTACTCAAGTAGTAAATCGCATGCTCTTTCCGCCCAGTCTCGTCATGTTGACCGAGAGCACAACCCATGTTGTTCTCAAGAACCATCAAGTATATAATCAATGGTCTCCCGGCTACTAGAGGTATCAATATCGGAGGTTCCTGCAAATATTCTTTTATTTTCTCAAACTCCTTTTGACAATCTTCATTCCAGACTACAACCAGATCTTTTTTCAACAATTTGAATAATGGCTCACACGTGGTTGTGAGCTGCGATATGAACCGAGCGATGTAGTTCAATCTCCCTAAAAAGCCACGAATCTCTTTCTCCGTTTTTGGCATTGGCATTTCTTGTATAGCTTTTATTTTAGCAGGATCAACCTCAATTCCTTTTTCACTAACAATAAACCCCAATAGCTTTCCAGATCTCACCCCGAAGGTGCACTTATTAGGATTCAGCCTCAACCTGAATTTCCTAAGCCTCTTAAACAATTTCAGAAGATTCACCAGATGCTCCTCCTCCGTCTAGGATTTGGAAATCATATCGTCAACATAGACCTCGATCTCTTTATGCATCATGTCATGAAAGAGCGTCATCATAGCACGCTGATATGTTGCCCCAGCGTTTTTCAAACCAAAGGGCATCACTTTGTAGCAGAACGTCCCCCACGGGGTAATGAAAGTTGTTTTCTCCATATCTTCCGGCGCCATCTTTATCTGATTATAGCCCGAAAAGCCGTCCATAAAGGAAAACACAGAGAATTGAGCAGTATTGTCGATCAATACGTCGATATGAGGAAGCAGAAAGTCATCCTTAGGGCTCGCCCTGTTCAAATCTCGATAGTCAACGCACATCCGTACCTTACCATCTTTCTTTGGTACAGGTACTATATTGGCGACCCAAGAAGGGTAAGTTGTAACAGCAAGAAAACCAGCGTCCCACTGTTTCTGTACTTCCTCCTTAATCTTTACAGTCATATCTGGTCTAGTTCTTCTGAGCTTCTGCTTAACCGGCAGACATTCCTCATGCAAAGGCAAACGGTGGATGACCATATCAGTATCTAACCCAGGCATGTCTTCGTAAGACCAAGCAAAGATGTCACTATACTCTCGAAGCAACTCAATCAGTCTTTGATTGATATCGCTTTGCAGCGCAGCCCCTATCCGAACATTCCTGACAACCTCTTCGGACCCCAGGTTAATGACCTCAATTTCCTTCTGATGAGGCAGAATGATTCTCTCTTCTTGTTCCAAAATTCGAGTCAGCTCTTCTAGTAAGTTATTATCCTCAACAATCTCTTCTTCAGCTTGAAATACCGGATGCTCAAAGTCGAAGCGAGTCATAGGGAGTTCTTGATCGGTGTCATCTGAAATATAGATCCTGCAAGGGAAATGGTTAAATGCTTCAAATGACGCGCAAACAAAGCATACAACCACGTTGCCATTTTATTGTCAAGAAATAAAAACAGAAAGACAAGGATCACAAAATTTGCATGGGAAAAAACGCCTTTATTTAATGATTAAAGCAAAGCATACACATAAGCAGGTAGGCCCTGAAATAAAATCACTATGCCTCGGGTAGGACATAGGATTGTACAATAATCGAAAAAACAAAGTGTTGCTGTTTCGTCGTCACTTGGATAAATTCCTAGATAGACCAGTTGCATAAGCTCTGTCCTGGCACGCTGGTTCTGATCCATGAACCCATGTCACAATCGTTGTCTCCGTCTTCAGCATCGAACACAGCATTAATGCTTTCATAACTGACTCCTCCCGGAGTGATCACAATCGGCCCTTTAAATCTTGGCGCGCTCTGTGACGAAGAAGATGACGTTGGGCGATATCCCAATCCAAACTTGTCCCGCTTAACAGGAATTTCCAAGACTTGACCCCATCCTTTAGCTTCCCCGACCTGAACTACCGCTTGGGCTTCTCTGTACGAAGACATAGCCACCTCCGGCCCTTTACTTATGAGAGGAGATTTATCTTCGATCCGCACTCCTTCAAAAGCTTGGCGCGGTGTCTCGTGGATCTCCCCATCCACTTCGACATATTTGAATGACGATAGGTGACTTACCAGGATATC
The DNA here is from genome assembly GCA_963859935.3 of Lathyrus sativus. Lineage (NCBI taxonomy): Eukaryota > Viridiplantae > Streptophyta > Magnoliopsida > Fabales > Fabaceae > Lathyrus > Lathyrus sativus. The sequence continues at coordinate 55,013,747 of OZ012735.1, read as the reverse complement.
CTCTTCCCCATATATGGTAACAACGTTGCCACCGACCATATATTTGAGATTTTGGTGCAACGTAGATGTTACAGCCCCTGCAGCATGAATCCACGGTCGTCTAAGCAAACAGCTATACGCTGGCTGAATATCCATAATGTAGAACACGGAGTCAAACACCTCTGGACCAACCTGGATTGGCAAAGTTATTGCCCCAAATACGGACCTTCTGGTCCCGTCAAAAGCTCTCACCACCAAATCACTTGGCGTGCATACTATTCCTCGGATATCCAGCTTCATCAGTGCCTTCTTGGGCAAAACGTTCAAGGATGACTCGGTGTCAACGAGAACATGTGACATAACAGTGCCCTTGCACTCAACTGAAATATGCAAAGCATTATTGTGGTCACGGCCCCTGGGCGTCCAATCATAATCAGTAAATCCAAGGCCATGCCCTGCATTCACGTGCGTCATCACTCCCTCGAGCTGATTGACAGAAATCTCTTGGGGTACATAGGACGTGTCAATAACTTTCAACAAAGCGTTCCGATGGGCTTCGGAACAAAGCAACAAGGACAGAATTGAGATTTTGGAGGGTGTCTGATGCAGATGTTCCACAATCCTATAACCACTTTTCCGGATCAGTCTCATAAATTACTCCACGTCCTTGGTCGATGCTTCTTTCTCCTTCTCTTGAGAAGGTCCTCCCTCATTAACCTTGCATTTCCCTATGGCAATTCTCTCGGCTTCTACTTCAGGCGATGTAAAGATTCTACCGCTGCGGGTCATGCCCCCCGCTCCTACAAGATTATCAACTGCCCCTGCTGGCGGGCTGTCCAAGTTAATCTTATCTCCATTACAATAAGCCTTCGCCCCATAATTCCAAGGGATTGCTTTAGTACTCTCGTACGGAATGGGTTCAGCTTTAGTTATGGTGATAGTCGGCCGCTTGGCAGACGCCGATATCGTGACAGTCTTGAACGGAATCGTAACCATTGTAACTTCACTCTGCTCTTCAACTATCGCCTCAACAGGCTTCTCACCAGTAGTGCGGTCAAATTACAGCGTTCCTTCATTAATTAGTCCCTGAATACCCCTTCTCAAACTATCACAACCCTCTGGTCGGGCTAAACAGTCGATACATTTTTCATCACACCCGGGGAAAACTCCCTCCTTCAGTAATTTGTTCTTTACATAGCTCAGAGGTGTCTTTAGTTCATCTACATTCATCACCAGATCCAAATCTACATCTACCAGAATAGCGTTTGCTCCGGCTGTCCCGTGATTTGGCATCGGGTGCTGTACAATATTGGGTGCCTCGTGACTAAAGTTTATCGCTTTACTATCAATTAAATCCTGCACTTTGTGCTTGAAGGCATGACAGTTCTCAATGTTATGGCCGGGTGCCCCGGAGTGAAAATCACAATGTGCATTGGCGTTGTAACCAAAAGGAGACGTGCCCGTCGGCGAGGCCAATGTTCTCTTCTCAACAAGTTGTAACCGTAATAAAGTCTGAAGAAGCTCAGCATACGACGTTTGAGGCGCATCGAATACCCTTTTCAGCTTCCCATCCTGAATTCTTCGCTAAGCAGGATGTTGTTGTCTCTGCGGCTGTTGTTGTTGTTGTTGTTGTTAGGGTATGGGGATTGTCACACTGGCGACCTGTTGTTGATTGTATTGGTTCCGACCTCTACCTCTTCCCCGGGAATGTAACACCCATTTTAATTATTTAGTCATTTTATTATTATTTTAAATATTATATGTTGGTGTGTCCTTTGGTGTGGGTGTATTTGATGATGTTTGGTGGGTGTCCCTGAGATAGGAGGATTATTGGTGGTAATTTGGTGAGTTTATAATAATATAAGAAATAATAGTAATATTCGTGGTGGTATTATTATTACTATTATTATTATTATCATTATTATTATTATTATTATTATTATTATTATATTTATTATTAATATTTGTAGTAATATTATTATTATTATGGAGAATATAATATTATTATTAATATGGTTATTATATTATTATGATTTTTGGTGTGAATATGATAATATAATGAATAATAGTAATATTGGTGGGGGTATTATTATTATTATTATAATTATTATATTTATTATTATTCTTAATATTATTATTATTTTGGTGAGATAATAATAGTATTATTAATATTGTTATTATTATTATTATTAGTATTATTAGTATTATTATTATTATTATTATTATTATTATTATTATTATTATTATTATTATTATTATTATTAGTATTATTAGTAATATTTTATTATTAGTTGGGATTAATAATATTAAGGAAATTGGAAGTTGAAAGGTGAGTAGGATACGATAGAAAGGAGAGAAGAGAGAAAGTATGATAGAAGTGAGAAGAGCGAAGGAAAAGAGAACGAGGAACGGAAGAGAAAGGAGAAAGCCAAGAGACCCAATCTAGGAGGATTTCCACCGATCAGATCGACTAACAAGGTAAGGGGGGAGAAACTTGATTGGGATGGTATATACATGTATAGGGTAGAGGGGATTCCTTAACCCCGTAGGAATATGTTGATATATGCAATTTTATATTGGCATGCTGTTGAGTGATTGATTGATGTTGTTAATTGGTGTTGGTATATGTTGATTGTTGATGAAATGTTGTTTTTGGTGAATTTGGTGTATAGGTGGGGTTTACGGTTTTTAGGGAAAGTTATGTGTGACCTTTTGGGATATCGATAGAATGTCTAAGAGTTGATTTGGGAATGTGGTTTAGAAACCAATAGGTTATGATATTGTACACTTTTGGTACCGATAATAAGATTTGAGTTAGAAGTGGAAGTTAGGCTGAATCTGGCTTGGATAGCACTGCTGAGCAGTGGAGAAATTAGAGGTATCGCAGCATTCGCTGGGCTTCGCCTGACGAGTGTTGGCGAAGCTTCGCCTGGCGAATGGAGGCGAGTGTTCGCCTGGCGAGCTGTGGCGAGTGGTAGCGAATAATTATGAATTAAATCCCAGAATGAAAGGATAGGAACTTCGCCTGGCGAATGCCAGCGAAGGTTCGCCTGGCGAATGATTCCTTCGCCTGGCGAATGCACGATAGTGGAATGAGGGCTTCGCCAGCAGGTTCGCCTGGCGAATGCCAGCGAAGGTTCTCTACAGGGATTCGCCTGGCGAATGTCCCAGCGAACGTAGCAGAAGCATGTGACTTTTGGTGCTGTTTTGCCTTATGCGTTAGCCTTGTAGGATCCCTTGATTACGGTGCGTGTAGGGATGATTATTGAATGATGTATGGTGCATACTTGGTGATAGGAATTGATTTCCCCGATACTTAATTTAAAGTAAATGGTTAATTGGTGTATGGTGTATACGAGTGTAGAACGAGATGATCAGTAGGATCATGTGCATTCGGTGTATTGGAGTATGAGGTACTCGATGATAGAAGGTGGAAGCTCTCACTATCTAATTAGTTAATAAAATTGAGTGGTGTGTAATCGGTTGTAGGATGCCTTGGGTTGTAGAAGGTAGAGAGACGGTGCTTGATGGGAAAAGGTGTGTACTTGGTGATAGCACGAGTTTCCCGTAATATTTTATTTTAAGAGGGTGATTAGTTGGTGCGTGAATCATGCAGAGCATGGTGAAATGATCAGTAGGATCGTGTGTTCCCGGGTGTTGGGATGTGATTGTATACGGTGTTAGAGTGTGAACTCGTTTAATATCTAATTTAATCAAAATGAATGATGGGTGCATCATGTATATGATTATGGTGCAGTGATCAGTAGGATCGTGTATCCCCGAGCGGTGGGATGTGTTTATATCTGTTTTGATTTATATAGTGTTGGTGTATGATATATATATATATATATATATATATATATATATATATATATATATATATATATATATATATATATATATATATATATATATATATATATATATATATATATATATATATATATATATATATATATATATATATACACACACATACATGCAAGATGTATAATGATATGATCAGGAGGATCGTGTGCACTTTGTGTGCCTAAATATAATAGTTATGCATTGGTGTGTGCATATCATGGTGTTTTGGTGGGATGAATCATGTCTCAGGAGGAGCGTAAGTGATTCATCCGTACTCCTTTGTGGAGAATGGTGGGGGATAGATCATGTCTCAGGAGGAGCATAAGTGATCTATCCAGGTTCGATTGAATGAACCAATGAGTCGGTACCGCATGCATGGTGCTGAGTTGCATATTTGCATTATAATATGTTATATTGTAATTTGAATAGTAGGTTCGTGATTGGTGTTGTTGGGGTGAATATTGGTGTGTTGGTGTGTTTTACTACCTTGTTTACATGTATTACATTACCAATATATTTTTGATCATGTTTTCTCACCCCTTTGTTGTTGTTGTGTTTGTGCTTCTCCGGAAGTACAGATAATCCAGGTACTTAGATAGCTTGGATGGTGGTGTGTCAGTCGAGTCTAGGATGCTCTGATACGTAGCACGGGACTTGGGTGTTTTGTTGTGTCTATGTTGAACTTATTTCTTTTCCTGTGACGTATCATGAATTTGCTGTATTTTACTTTATGAACAAATTTCGCTGTATTATTTTGAAAAAAATGAATAAAGTATTTTTATGAAATTTGGAGATGTGATATCCCACTTTTTGGTGAAGACTCTGATTATTATTATAATGTTCAAATTTTATTTAATTTGGGGAAGTGGGGTGTTACAGGGAACTGTACACTGAATTAGCATCTCCCTACTTCCTATTCCCAAAAGCCTTTTTACCACCTCCAGTCGAGGTTGATTCTCCAGCCTAAATCTTTCTGATTTTAATACCGTTCTCAATACGCTCACCCAGGAGTATCATATTAGAAAAACTGCCCATCGTACAGATGAAAAGTTTGTCATAATACATACCAGAAAACATACCCACAAAGAGATCCATCAATTCACGTTCTACCATGGGTGGTTGCACCCCCGCTGCAAGCTCGCGCTATCTCTGGGCGTATTCTTTAAAACTCTCGCCATTCTTCTGAGAAAGATTCTGAAGTTGGACCCTGTTCGGCGCAAGGTCGCTGTTATACTGATACTGTCTTACAAAAGCTTCTGTCAGCTCTTTCCAGCTACCGATATGAGCAGGCTCTAACCCCATATACCATTCCAATGACGATCCAGACAAGCTATCTTGAAAAAAATGAATCAGCATCTTTTCATCATTCGAATAAGCAGACATTCTCCGATAATACGACCGTACATGAACTCTTGGACAGGTATCCCCCTTATATTTATCAAAAGCAGGCGCCTTGAACTTGAGCGGCACCCTCAGACTAGGAACCAACCCCATATTAGCCATGTTTAACCCCACGAAATTCTGATTGGCCAGACCTCTCACTTGTTCCTCTAACATCTTAAACCTTCGGTCATTGTTTGTGGGCATCTCGAAACCCATGCCCTGCCCGGAGAAAGCATCCTCTTGACGGTCTTCGCCCCAATAAGGATCCTCATTATCATACCCAGCGTAAGCAGCATTGCGACCAAAACCTTTCTGATTAAATTTGGGATCATACCTCCTGTTACCAAAGCCCTGGTTGGCCACACCTGGCCCAAAGCCGGCATTGTAAGTACCCATTTCGAAACCGTTGTTGCTTGCGTGGCCAAAACCCGCGGTACCAAAGCCAGTATTGCCAAAGCCCTGATTGGTACCACCAAAACCTCCATTGCCAAAGCCCTGATCGGAACCACCAAAACCAGCATTGCCAAAGCCCTGATCGGCACCACCAAAACCAACGTTTCCAACATTCCCGTTGGTTTCCCAACTTCCGTTACCGTTACCAGCATTCCCATTACCAGACCCATTACCGGTCTTGCCAGCCTTGGGACCAACCACTGGTATAGCATCATCCCTTTGAGGAGTCTCACCATGAGGAGAATTATCAGCAGTATTACCATCATCCCATACAATCAGAGGTTGCACGAGAGTCTGAAGCTGCTCCTGGCCCTTGGCCACAGTTTCCATCACCTGCATGACCTGCGTCATCCTGTCGCGTATCTCCTGCATCTCAGCCTGCATTTGGTCCATGACTTTCTTGCAATTACTTCTGGTGGAGTAACGGTGAGTTCGTTGTTCGGCAATCCTGAAACAATCTATAAGCCAAAGGGTTAGAATACAGCTCGGATACCTGTTATGAAAATGATTCATGCAAATGCAAACGTGTGTCTATGCTTTAGGGAGATTGCTCCCCTGATTCTAGTGCCAAAGTGCCATTGACAGTAATAAGAAGCCAAAATTCAGTTGTGGAAAAAAAAACACCTCATATATTGATGAAACGCCTTTCAAGGCAACATACAATGTTACTGAATACAAGCGAAACCAAAGGCATGACCTCAGCCAACAAGCCTGGTAATGGTCAGCATATAGCAATGATCAGGAAAGTACAAAGGGATACAAAATGGTCAAGTGCGACAATAGGCACGATACTCTGCTAACAACTTCTTCGTCTTGGGTGATCTGGCTGATTGAGCAACCCTTCGATGAGTAACTCTCTCTGGCTGATAATGTCTTGGAGGTCTTCAAGGGATTCTTCCCAAGTACCTTCTCCAAAGAAATCCTCTAACCTTCACTTCTTTGACACAGAAAGCTGCTTATCCTCCTTCAGGTTACTGATGGCCTTGTTAAACAAGTTTTGAGTGGCATATTTATGCGTGGTCTCATCATCAAACTTCTTCTCGCTGGCCTTCAACTGACCCTTCAGCTCGGAGATTTTTAGCTTCAGCTTATCCTCCCTCTCCTTGTTGTTGGTTAAGGTGGCATTCCACTGCTGGCCGAACTTGGAGATCCTCGAGTAGGCGTTTTCCAATTCCCGTTTCTTGGAAGCGAGCACGTCGTTGGCAGCCTTGAAATCTAAACCCAAGCGTTCACGCTCTTTCATCTGTTTAGTCAAGTTCGTACCTAGCCGATTCACCAGCTCGGTTTGCTTCTTAAAGGAGTACACTGCTTCATTCTTCTCACTCCTGAGTTTGGCAAGCTCTTCCTCCAACTCCTCGTTGGCTTTCTTCAGCTCTTCATTCTCAACCAATACATGTTCATACCTCTTTATGGCCACTGTAGTGGGCTCTTCAATCATGAGAGGAGTAGAAACTATCACAGCAGGAAATGGCATTAGGACCTGCTTAGCCCTAGCCTGAATCCAAGTCACATACGGAGCGTAGGCTTGGCTATCGCTCTTACCCAAGGAAAGCTTCCCTTTCCGGTGAACATTGCTCCAAGCATGTTCAAATCTAGCTAGATCATCTCCCTCTAAAGCACCTGTAAGATACAGAGATTCCTGCACCTCTTCTTCCTTAGGCGGGCCTCTCAAGGCGTACCCAAACTGTCGGACGAGTAAAGATGGGTTGTAGTTGACACAACCTTTTCTACCGACCAGGGGGACATTAGGAAAGTTGCCACAACTGTAGATGATTTAACTGCCTAGAATGCTCTTGTCAAACCATACCACCTCTTCATAGGAAAGACTCATCAAATGCTCGGACCATTCTTTGGTATCGGGAGTTTTAGAGAGGGGCTTATTTTGAGGAAGATGGCTTCTGAACCAAATGTAGAACAAAGGTGCGCAACAGGACACGCTCTTACCTCTTCTATTCTCATTCTTGTAGTGCACTGAGTGGTACAAGTCTCCCAACAATGTAGGTACGGGGTTCCCTTAGATAAAGATGCGAAGTGCATCCACGTCCACGAAGTCTGGAATGTTGGGGAACAATATGATGCCATATATGCACAAGGCCAGAATAGCCTGGAACACCACCCAGCAACCCTTCTTGGCGAAGTATCGGGCTCTTTCAGCCAGAAAAGACAATGGGAAACCAGGAGCTCCATTTCTTTGGATCACCTTCCCTTTTAGTTCCTTAACCTCTATACTCAATGCAGCAGCAACATGATCCAGGTTAAGTTCCTCATCAGTAGGATAAAAGGGTATCTTCTCAAGAATGGGTATCTCCAACAGAGCAGAAAACTCTTCCAACGTGGGCGCCAATATAAAACTGGGAAATGTGAAGCAACGCAGTTGAGGATCATAAAACTGCAACAATGTCTGAAGACCAGTCAACTCAAACATGGAAGGCTTGCACACAATGCTAATCAGCTTCCCGTAGGTCTGCCTGAAACTATCCATTACCCCTTTATCAGCTAAAGAAATCAAACTCCTCAAGGTGGTAATGTCTGGTGTGGGGAATTTGTAGGCCAGAGTTCTTCTCAAAACAGGCTCCATGTCAACATAGGCGAAACAAATCACTAGAACCGGAGGATATGATATGCACCTGCAACACAGACACACGTTAATGGGATGCAAATGAGTATGCAAAATGCAATCATACTGCAGAGGATCAAGAGTGTGTTGCTGAGGAGGAGCTCAAAACTTTGTTTCAACAGAATCACAACACTATTCTGATAAGAAGACCTCAATATCAAAATCATTGATTCACTGTCAAGAAAACCAGGTTGTCTAGAAGTCAAGTTTCCTGCATAACCCAACCCTGCTCACAGGTATGAACCTATCACGGACGGTACGGCATCATATGCGTTCATCAGCGTCACAGACTTTCAAGAAACGACGATACGATACCCAGAAGGTGTGGCATCCTCATCTCTTGAAGCATCCTCACTTAGCTGAATCTCAAATGATCGGTCCCCAGAGTCGACAACCCTCAGATCTGAAATCCTTTCAACGGCCCACAGGGCTGGAAAGAAAGACATGAAGGAGAATCTCGTCTGAGCGCAAATTTCGTGGGAACTAGTGCATGCCTAACATACAGGTTCACCACTACTTTTCGCTTCTATCTAGGTTATACTCAAGCCTGGGTCTGGCTTCTCGCTCATCAAAGTCACCCCTCCCACAACAGCACAATAATAATAATGATGCTGAAAATAAAATGTGGAAAGTAAAGTGCGATAAATAAACGCAAACCATCAGACAAACAAACGCTAGGATTGACTCGCATAGGGAACTGTTGAAGTCCCCAGCAGAGTCGCCAGCTGTCGCTACTGCGAAAAACGACGCCAGCAATGACAAAAGAGTCGCCACCGTGCATTATTTATCCCAAAGGAGGGAAAGGAAACTCTCATGGAAAACCTAACGAAAAGGGGAAAGGAATGGTCATCACAACCAAGTCCTGGATTCGGGAGTCGGTTACGCAAGGGGAAGGTATTAGCACCCCTCACGTCCGTCGTACTCGACGGGATCCACGCTTGTTGTCTATCTAAAAGGGTGTGTTTAAACTATCTACGCTAAAGGTTTATGGACAAAAGAGAAGAAAAGTGACTCGGAAGAACACAACAGTTCTATGCCTACGTATTCCCGTCTGAAACGAGAAATCAGAGTCAACGTAGTTCGCCTAACTACAAGTGAAAGGTGGGGAAGGTTGCTCGCCGAGATATCACACCTCATGCCTACATACTTTCATACGGCATGAAAGATCAGAGCAAACGTAGTTAGGGCTAACGAGACCACAGAATGGTTCAAAGCTTTTATCCAAGTAAGGTTAACAATCGGTTCCAGCAGTTGGTGTATGCAGCTCGACCTTTGGAGACTTAGGCGTTACCGTTTGCGATAGAATCGAAAGTTAACGAAACTCTCCTTATGAAAGGGTTTTCCTAAATTAAAGGTCTAAGAGGACAAAAAGGTTTGGATGTTGTTTGACGTCTTTTAAAAAAGAAGTGTTTTTTATGGATGTTTGCAATTCATATTGCACTAAAGATTCCTGATTCGAGAACGAATGTTTCGCATATCGTCCGAAGGACATACGCTAACACTCTAGATGATGAAGAGGCAACCACCCAATCATCATTTCCCTAATTCTCAAAGCTCGTAGTGTACAATACTCATTAACCTTTCATTACTATATTTTGAGTTGTTTGAAGAGGAGAAGAGAAAGGACGCACTAAAGGGGAACTAATCCAATCCTAAAGTTGTCATGCAAAGTTTATCCTATGGTTGTGGTTAGGAGGGGACTAACTATTGTTATCATGCATGGTTAGGACCTTAATGTCTATCACATTCCACCTTGAACAAGGCAGAATGGAAATCCTAAGGGAAGGAAGACAAAAAGAAGAAGAAGAAAACAAGCATAAGAATGCATACATGAAATGCAAATAAGGAAAGCAAGGATGCAATGCAAGTGAGGGAGGAAAAAATGTGTGGGGCAGGATCCTTCACAAGCTCATCTCAACCTCAAGCCAAGTATGAATAAATGCAAAGAGAAAAGGAGAAGAAATGCTTCAAAAAGCGAATCACACCAAAAGCATACAAAAAAGTCCTTAAGGATTCACCACTTTAGCCATGCCTTAGAGACCTCCCAAGGAGGGACCTAAAACTTCCTTAAATGACATACCAGGTCATTGGACAGAGGTGGAATATTCTAATCATACAACCTAAGCCACAAATGAATATCACAAAGAAAATGGTAAGGAATCAAGAGAAATGTGCAAAAAGATTACATACACCACCATATGGTGCTACAATGTGCAAGCATGAAAGTAAGGCATCAAATGAGAATGTTACATACAATATAAACATCCACCAATTGGTCCACAAGACCTATAATGATTCCACAACATGAAGCAATCACCATAATGTCCATCACACAAGCAATACAAGGCTTTTGGAGTTAAAACAATACAAGTGTGCAAGTGAGAGTGCCAAATTATGAGTCCAAATGCAAAATAAGGAAAAAATAGTAAATTGCATCTAAAAATTCCAAATAAATTCTCCAAGCACCTGCAAAGTATAGGGAATTAGAGGTCCAAAGGGGAAGAAAATAATCCAAAGGGAAGTTCCTAAATAGAGGGCACACATAAAGGGTACCCCAAAACAAGGGCAAACTAGAGCATGAACAAAATGGTACTCAAAACCAATGAAAAAGGTACAATAAAATCCATAGAAAAATATATCTAAATCCCTCAAGATGTATGCAATGATCCTGCAAAAGATTAGGCACTTATATCTTGTTTTGGTACCTCAACAAAAATCCACGAGTGTCACAATTATCATATTTTTAATGGCATTAAAAATAAGAAAAATCCTAATAAAATGAAAATAAACCTAAAATCATTTTTTTCAATTTCTAAAATTTCTTAACATGTCCAAGAATGTCATGCAAAAATATCAAGATTTTATCAAGCATATTACTATTTTTAAAAGAATTAAAGCTAGCATGCAAAAAGAATAAGAAATAAGAAAAAACAAAGAAAATAATTAAAAGCGCGTGGCAATTAGTAAAAGAAAACAGTTAAAATGTTGGACTGGGCCTGGGATGGGGTGTGGATAGCAAAGCCAGATTAAGCGCACTCAGACAACTAAACCAAACACTGCGTTTTGGAGGAGGGTGATGTGGCGCGCTCGCGTGCGTTGGATGTGTGTACGAAGTCAAGCAATTCAGCACAATCCAATGGCCTGTAGCTTTCTTCTCCGTTTGAACTCGATTGAGAGGGAAAATACCAGAGACGTCGTGGATGGTGGCTGGTATTGCGCCCGTCGTCTCTCCCCAAACCCTATCTCACTCATTTCTTCACCAAACTTAATACTTCTTGAACCAAAATCGTGTCCTTTTTCACGTAGATTGCAAATATGGTACTGAATCAAGCTATAACCCTCTAGAACTCCAAACCCGTGCCAAATCCAAGAAATCTCAAGAACACGAAAATTCCATGAAAATGCCCCAATTGATACCAGAATTCAAATACACTTCAAGGGGGTTGCAATGGTATAAAAATGAAGCCATAAAGATGCATAATTAGTGAGTTATCTTGAATTTACCTTACCTCTGAAAATGGTGATGGTGATGGTCCAAACAGCCACGGATCCTTCAAGAAAACAGCCCAGACTCACTCAAGGATGGTTGATGGAGGTGTTAGAATGCCTGAAATGGATTGAATTGGAGAGAAATGGAAAATTCGAATTTCACTTGGACCTTACTTTGATCAACTTGCAATAGCTCTATACTCCACCAAAATGCATCCACAAAAAAATGATAGATCTCATGTATAATACTTATAGAAAGTGTTTGTGACAAATTGGGGGCCCAATTGTGGCTTAATCATCAAATTGAATTTTTGGATTTTCAATTATAGAAGCCCATGGAAATGCTTCAATTCATGGCTGAATTTCCTTGTTTTTGGTTCAATAACATTCTTTGTGATATAAGGAAGATCAAGGGCTCACAAATGCTCCTTGTTTCCATCTCAATGGCTATGATCCATTATGTTGCTTAAACATGAAGAAAGCTTGAAATACCCCATGAAAAATGTCTCAACTGCAATTGATTTTATCACTAGTGTTCTTAAAATGTGCTTTCCATTCAAAATGAGCACAAATATGACCTTATTTGATTAAATTTTGGCAAGATCACAAACTTGGATTTTCACATCCTTTTCACAAAATCTCCTTCATCAATCTTCAACTACAAGCTAGCCCATTGATAACTTGAGATTTAGTTGACCAAATGACCCAATTTGGAGAAACTTTCACGTTGGAAAAAATTTCATTTGAGTTATGCAAAGTGGTGAACTTGACCTTTAATTTTATGACCTGTAATCAAAGTTTCCCAAAATACCCCTGCCTTACAAAGCTCATTACTTGAACTCTACAAATCATATGAATGACTTTTAGGACTTTTTAGAAAGCTAAGATCATGAGGAACAACTTTCATGTTTATCAAAAGGTCAGGTGAAACTTCTTTCTCATTCAAAAGTGTCATGCAAGTTGGTTGACTTTTGCAGACAAATTTCACATTCATCTGGTGACCTGTAACTTGTCTGGCCTATAACTTGAGTTTTATAAATCCAATAGAGGACTTCTAGTACTCAAATTAAAGGTATGAACATCCTCTACAACATTTATGTGGATTCCAAAGTCATGTGAGACTTGTATCTTAACTTGCATGGTCTTGAAGTTAGGCACTAAACAGGGGATTTTACACTGAGAACCCTGACTTAGCAACTTCTCACACTCTTGATTCTTCTTGATTGGGTTTTGGAAAAACATCTCGCATGCTTCAACATATCATTCCATGAACACCAAGACCAAGAAATAGGCTTTGATCCTCTTCAACTGCACAGTTGACCTATGGTTGACCAGATGAAACCCTAGTTGCAACACCTCCAACTGTGGCTCTTCACACTTAGCATAATGACTTGAATGAGTTCCACCATGACCCTCTAGGTACTCCATGAGCTCTATCCACATACTCTATCCATGATCAAGGCTTCACAACCCTCTGATGGTCTTCAATTGGCTCCCAAGTTAGGAGATGAACCCCATACAAGCATCCAAACTTCTCAAGAACTCAAACCACTTCCTGATGACTTTGGTGACTTCTCAAGCTTGAACAATACCCCTAGATAGGATTCTCTTGATATAAATCACACTTGATCCTCTGCTAAATGAACAATGTTATGTTATGCAAATGCTAGAACAATGCAATGCTAATGCAATGAAACATAAACCAGGTAAGAAAAAGGTTGGGCAAATTTTGGGGTGCAACACTCGCTCTCTCACCGATGAGCATCAACTTGGGGGGATCCTGTTCTGGCCTGGGCCCCGGCTTCCCCAAGCAGGCTCAACCCATCGTTGTGTGGCCCAATCTGACTTGGGATGCGGTCGTCGAGTACGAAGTGTCCGTCGGGCATAACCTTCTGTCAGGTCGGGCACAACGGCATGTCCTTCACGATATTCACGTGGCCCCCTCCGCGGGGACACGTCGTCAACCACCTGCCCTTGGCGGGCAGGACATACTTCTGTCGGGCAGAACAAACGTGTCTCTCACACGTTCTCCACGTGCTCCCCTCTGCGGGGACACGTCACTAACCAACTGTCCATCTCCGAAAGAACAGGTCAAACCCACTCTCCAGAGATCACGGAACAGTTAGACTAGGGCAAAGACCACGTTCTAGTCTTCACTACGCCACGTAAGCCCTAGAAGTCGTTTGGATTGGGTCTGGCCATCCAGCCCAACTCAAATGACCGTTGGTCCAGCGCTGGGGTCTCTATATATATACCATCTTTCGCAAGAGGGTCAGGTATTCAAGTCTTACCTTACTTTCTGTACTTGTTATTACTCTGTCTAACTTCTTACTTTGGCATCGGAGTACCTTACAGGTACACCCCCCTCATTTCTCTTCAACACCGTGGTGAACAACGTCAGATTTTCTACGCGTGGCCGACTGTGATTCATTCTGATCAGGTACGATCACTTAATATGTGTGATAACTTCATATAGTGCAGTAATCACCACTCACTTATATTTACATTACATATAATACACCTATGTACCTATGTTTAGTTAAGTGAAATTACTTTTCCCTACACCTCTTATTCCAAATATCTTTCTAAAATTACTCTTGTTTGGATTCCACAACTCAACATCTATCCTCATTTTTATTTTTTTTAAGAAGAATTTTTTTACTCTTTTGATATTTAATACTCCTTCTCGTCTTTTTTTATAAGAATCACTTTACCTTTTTAGATTCATTGAATAATTAATGTACTTAATCTGTATTATAGACCAAATACATTAATTATTTAATGAACCTAGAAATGTAAAAATTCTCTTATAAAAAGGACCGGAGAGAGTATTATTCAAAGGTATAATTAGTATCAAAGTATCTTGATTTAATTTATTATTTCGGTTAGGTCCCTTAATTAAAAAAGATTACATATTGGTTCTCTAAGAGTTGTTTCATTAAACAAAAAGATCATTACCGTTAAAAAAATTTAAAAAACATAAACTTGACTACGTGGCGTGACAGATAGGTAACCTTGTAAACAATATTTGTGAAAAGAGAGAACAAGGATGTGGTGTCTAGGTTCCAATGAATCATATTAATATAAATATATATTTAACTTTCTTTTTTTTTTGTAAAAATTTAAAAGAGATCAACAAGACTAACAAAATAGTTTTAAGGAACTATAATATAATATTTTTTTTTAATTAGGGGATCAAAGTGAAACAATAAATTAAGTTAAAAGACCAAAAGATAAATTAAACTTTATTCAAATTATAAAATATAAATATATATAAAAATCTCTAAAATCCTAAAGCCAATAATAAACCTAAAACCTTAGTCTTCAGTAAAGAAGACGATGATGAACTTTTCTTCTCCTTCCTTCTCGTTGTCCAAATCAAAAAACAATGCGACATTTTTTAGGCAATATTTGTGCAAAGAGAGAAAAAAGATGTGGTGTTGTGGTGAGTAGGATTCCGATGAATCATGTTAATATTAAATATTTATATTCATTGTTTTTTGATTGTGAGTATATATGGTGAGTAGGATTCCAATGAATCATGTTAATATTAAATATTTATATTTATAATATAAAAAATTTATTAAAAAAATGTTATATTATAAAGTGAATGATCAACTTACTCTAAGAGTATATATGAGAGGAGATCAACTTAGGAGTAAGTTTTTTTAACTTATTTTCAATCATAACCTTTAAATTGAAATCATAACCTTTAAATTGAAATCATAACCTTTTAAATTATATCTAATTTAATACTTAAATTAATATTTTTACATTAAACCTAATTTAAAAAACTATAATTGTGATATATATATATATATATATATATATATATATATATATATATATATATATATATATATATATATATATATATATATATATATATAAGTGAAAAATAGAATATTTCTAATTTCTTGGTGGTAGAAATGTAAAGTTAGTTGGTGGCAGATAGTAAATAATTGGGTAGTAATCTTCAGGAACTATGATATATATATATATATATATATATATATATATATATATATATATATATATATATATATATATATATATATATATATATATATATATATATATATATATATATATATATATATATATATATATATATATATATATAAGTGAAAAATAGAATATTTCTAATTTCTTGGTGGTAGAAATGTAAAGTTAGTTGGTGGCAGATAGTAAATAATTGGGTAGTAATCTTCAGGAACTATGATATTGAATCGGGTATAACTAAAACTATTGCTTTAGCATTCAATACTCATTAGTGACATGCAACTTTCAGACAAAACAAAGCAGCACAAAGAGTATATAGGGATGTTAACAACAAATCAGACAAAGCAAAGCAGCAGAGTATATAGGGATGTTAACAACAAATCATACTTAAAAGTAAAAGGAGGAAGGCACAAAAAGAGTATATAGGGATGTTAACAACAAATCATACTTAAAAGTAAAAGGAGTAACAAATCATACTTAAAAGTAAAAGGAGGAAGGCACAAAAAGAGTATATAGGGATGTTAACAACAAATCATACTTAAAAGTAAGGAGGAACAGTGTTCTGGTTTGTGAAACTACTCAAATTAAACTCCCGGAATAGGATATTTCGTGGCAAGAGCACTAACTTTCCTCCGCAAATCTGAAATCTTATCTTTAAAAGGAAATTCATGAGATATCACAAAGTTCAAAAAATCTTGAACCTTGGTTCCCGAGGCCAAACTTTTGGCTTGAAGACTTATTTGCACACCCTCGTGAATTAAGTCAGCAATGAGTTCAAATTCCTTCTCACCAAGTCCTCTTGTTGTCATTGCGGGTGACCCAATGCGAATGCCTCCCGGGACTAGGGCACTTCTGTCACCTTTTGTATCCACCACATGTCAGTAATAAGCAATAAAAAAACAAGAAAAAATATTCCTTAGAAATCTATGGCAGGGGAATCCAAAAATTCATATAAAGATGAAAACCCTATGGCAGAACAAACACATTCATGCATGTTTCGGATTCGGAAACATGATTCCTATGAACGAAAAGGGTCTCTACATAAAAGTCGTGTCAAAAAGCAGCATGTGACTTACCAGCTACTGAATTCTTGTTGAGGGTTATAAAGGCCATGTCAAGAATTTTCTCCACCCGAGCACCATCAATACCCTAAAGGATATGTTGATTAATATGAAATACAGTCGGGGTACTAAAAGGAATATACATCAATAAGAAAAATCACATGATGACAATAGTTTACATAGCATTGCAATTTTATGAGAAAATTTCACACTTATGTTATTTTTACAACAGATCGAGGAGAAACAAAAGAGGGAAATATGGTTATATTGATACTAGAAAGTAGGAGAAGCTTACCGATGGCCTCAGATCAACAAGAACCAGGTGATTATCACTACCACCAGAAACAAGTTTATATCCATGCTCAACTAATCGGTTAGCAAGAGCTCTGCAGTTGGCAACCACCTGGAGGATGGTAGGTTTAGGAGTGTTATTGTTAGGATAAGAAGTGCTTTATGTCAAACTCTACCCAACAATGAAAAGGGACATTATATATACCTGGTTTTGGTAATTTTTAAAATCTTGTGACTGAGCATATTTCAAGCAAACGGCTAGTCCTCCAATTGTGTGGTTATGTGGACCACCCTGAATAATTCTAAACTATGTTAAAATCACAAAATAGTATGGTAAAGAAGCAAATGCATCAGACTCCACAGGTGCATAAGGATTCATGTAATATCTCAATTAGAATAGTTTTACACAGAACAAATTAGAGGACATTCCAACCTGTAGACCGGGAAAAACAGCATTGTTGATGGCTGTCTCAAGATCAACGTCATGCACAGGATCTTTCTTGAAGAAAATCATACCCCCTCTAGGACCTCTCAAAGACTGGAGAAAGTCATTAATGTTGTAAGTATTATTAAAATGGAAAGTACTCAACTCACAGCTTCGCTTAAATAGAATTATGTTTTCACGTGAAAAAATACACTCTTCCATTTTGAGTGCATAAACACAAAGCGGACACAAATATCTTGAAGCAAACCTTGTGGGTTGTGGTGGTCACAATATCACAAAACTCAAAGGGGTCGGCAAGCACAGATGCAGCAACGAGTCCACTTATGTGTGCCATATCCATCATAAGGAAGGCACCTACGCTATCTGCAATCTTTCCATGCATATAAATATGTAATTAGCTATTGGCGAGAAAAAAATCACAAGATGTAGAGAAGATAATTGGATTATAATTCCATAAATTGCTCAAGTAAAGAACATACTTTTCTAAAGCGGGGATAATCAATGTCTCGGGGGTAAGCACTAGCACCAGCAATAATGAGCTTCGGTCGGAAGATACTAGCAGTTTTCTCCAGCATATCATAATCAATAAGACCTGTTGTCATTCCACAGTTGTCATTCCAAAAATCATCTCAAGTAATTCCACAAATAAGTCAATATATCTGAAGCGATTTTAATGAAAAAATATAAGCACCTGTTGATTCATCAAGTCGATAAGCCATAGATTCAAAATAAACTGATGTGGCTGATACACGTCTTTTAGGTGTCATGAATCCATGAGATAAATGTCCACCATGAGACAAATCCAAACCCTGACAACATATCATTACATATTACAAAAATAACATAATGAAAAGGAATTTGAAAAAGCGAGACTAAAGCGAGCGAAAAAAAGCTAACCATTATTCGATCATGTGGTTTAAGAATTGCAGTGTATACTGCAAAATTAGCCGGGGAACCAGATAATGGTTGAACATTTACACCCCACTTGTTACCATCTAAATGAAACGCAGCAAGTGCCCTTTCTTGACACAGGATTTCAAGCTCATCAATATGCTCATTGCCACCATAATACCTTACATATAAACGGAATTCAATCAACAAAATTTACCTTTTACCAGGCAAACCTTCTGAGTAAAGGTAGATAGAATTTATTTACCTTTTACCCGGCAAACCTTCTGAGTACTTGTTTGTGAGGCATGAACCAACTGCTTCCATCACTGCTCTAGATGTAAAATTTTCAGAAGCAATAAGTTCAAGACTGTTAAATTGACGGTCTTTTTCGTTGCCAATTATCCTATGAACCTCAGGATCAGCTTCACTCAAACCATAGTCTAGGAAACTAGACCCATCACCTGATACCATGACCAAAAAAGATATCTTTAAATTTCAGCATACAGAAGAATGATAGCAAAAATTTATCCAAACAAGATTAAAACACATTAATACACAACATGTATAATTATTGAATGAAATGGAAAATTAGAGTTACCTCCAATTTGAGGGGCAGTGACTAAAGCTCCTCCAACATGAGAAACTTTGCAAGGTTTGAAAGTACTGTTGAGTTTAAGCTGAGGTAAAAAGCCATGGTTCTGGAGCTTAGACCAGAGAGGTTGTTGCAGAGAACCCATGAGTGCAGCTCCGGTACACGCCGCAGGCATTTTGGGAATTTGGGAATTAGGGTTTTGTTATGTGATGGGAATTAGGGTTTTGTTATGTGATGGGAATTAGGGTTTTGTTATGTGATGGGAATTAGGGTTTTGTTATGTGACTGTGTGGGTTTGGTCTAGGAAGAGGACAATGAGGAAAAGAACAGGGAAAGAGATGAGTTGGAAGGACGGCTAGATGTATAAATAGGGAGCAGGGGAGAACCGGTTGCCGTTTTGAAAAGCCCGACCCGTTTGGTAAAAAAACCAAACCAGCTCATGTATCTTCAAAAATGGTTAACCGGTGTATTGTTTTACTAAATGGTTGGTGATTAAAGGATAAATACTGTTTTTATTTGGTGCTAATTAGAATACACCTGTTTTTACCGTAATTTTTCGCTAAAATGGTTTTGGTTTTGTTTTAATAGTTTTTTCTTCTTTATCTTTCATAAAATTCTGAACGTTTAAACCCAATTCATAAATAAATAAATAAACAAACAAACAGGTCTCGGTAATCTGACTTTTTTTAAAAAAATATGTGTATTTAATACTTTCAAAACAAAAATAATTAAACTTTTAAAAAATATTGTGTGTATTCAATGTAGTGAGTCTATAACATTTTTTTTATTTAAAATTTTTTATTAGTGTTTTGGACACCGGTTAGTATGACTCTATATTTAAATAATATATATTTAAAACAATGTTTTAAAAACTAGATTGAAGAACAAATTGGTGAAACATTCAATTTAAATTTCAATTGGTTCAATCGGTTAAACCTACCATAATAATATGAAACTAAATTTTATAATATATCTCACACAATCATATCTTTATAACTTAATAAACTAAATGTTTTAAAATTCATTACAAACTTAGTACAACAATATCAATTAGTAGTATATATAATAATATAATATAATTGTTCACTTAATTTGAACTTTCTTTTAAAAATAATTTAAATAACGGATCTAAATTATGGCCAACATCTAAAGAGTTGTCAATGAAGAAAATTATAAGAGAACAAATAACATATGCAATTTGTGATAATTCTGAACACAATAAGATAATTTATATGAGAAAGACAAAATGATATCAAAGGGGGAAACAAAATTGTTAATTTGTTTTGTTTGTTCTATTATATCTTCTATGTTATTATGTAACTTAAAAAGCAAATTTGCTTGTTAATTAGCCACCAAAGTTTTCTTTCTTAGCAAATCAAGGCATGGAAAAAGACAAATCGCATTATTTTCCCTTTCAAACGGATTAACCTCACAAATAAAAGTTTGGTCACCTAGAACAGAATCAGATTCATTTCTTATTTGCCAAACTTATGCAACAATTACATACCAACAAAAATAGCATCCAACCCTTTCCATTACTTTTTGCCAAAAGGATATATTCTTTCAATAGCATAGAAAAACGAATTTATAATGCTTAGTGTTTCCATTGTTCTACAAGATATTTATACTGTCATAATAACTCATTACATAACAGCATTGGTATTGATCATCTAGATCAACAAGTATCTAATCACAGGGTCAAATTATTTCATTTTGCATTTATATTTTTCAGCTAACCAACTGTATTGTTTTCGGCTTGAGAAGTAGTTATCCAGTGGAATTTCACTCGACATGTGAAAGACCCCCACCGCTTTCAGCACGTGTCCTATAGAATAATTTGTTAAGGATTAGGAAAGAAAAATGCATATGATGGTAAAGTGATGATTTCAAGAGTTCAATACTTACTTGTGATCAGAAGGATTTGGCATAAGCTCGTAAACAATAGTGGCCACGACATCCCTCTTTAGCTATACAATAAACAATATAGTTAATACTTTGCAGTAAACTACTCAACCAACAGCCCTGAATTTTACGGTAAAAAGAATACCTGAGTAGCTTCGCCTTTAAGACCAATATAGTGTATTTTGGTAGTGTCACCTCCAAAATTATCAGGAAAGTGCAATGTAATATTTCCCACACTTTGAAATTTTGAATACCTAATCGAAAGAATAGATGCATTAAAAAACCATGTAGCAGAGACACAAGAAAAGTCCAATGATATAAAGCACCAACACTGTAAATTAATTTTACACTGTCCACCAGTAACGACCATGTATCTCGCCAAGTCAGATTGAAATTTTTAAATTACTTGAATGACATGGCAAAGTAATATATTTCTATTGGATGAAAGTGTAAAACTTTTTTACAATGTCAGTACATCTCCATTAAACTCAAACGATAATGATTACCTTGTCTGGTATTCCAGTACTCCTTGCATATTCTCAGCTAAATCCCATTCCTTTATAAATAAAAATCAGTATAATACAAGCTGTGGTTTCAATTTGTCAACTAATTCATTGAAAATTTTGAAGGAAAATATACCTGAATGGCTTGCATGCTTTGTGCATCAGAAAAGTCAATGCCATCTCGATTGATAAACCTAAATCAAGTTGAATTTCTCAGTCTTTGATGTGTAGAATACTTGATATAAATATAAATTATTGTAATTGAATATTCAAGTATTGCATGATTGCATCTACTGACTAGATAGAAGACACTGAGAAAATAGATGAAATAAGCCTAGTTGGTCCAAGCACTAAATCATTGCCTTTATGCAAAAGCCAGTATTAGAAAAATGGTTGAAAAACATTCATTGCTAGTTTAATCTTTCATCTTATGGCATGCCCTTCTGAGGTTAAATCCCCGGTACAATTATAAAGGAACAGAAAAACAAAGGTGTACTTGTAAACTAAATGCACAAGGAAATTCATTTTGCAGATGCGTCTCTTAAGATACTTATATTAATCACCTCGATATCCAACCAAAAATATAAGAACACAATCAAACACTGCTCTCTAAGAAAACATAGAGTTCACAATTTCGAGCTAATCATCAATGATAAATGTCATAGAAGGGATATTCACAATCGTAAACTAATAAAGCAACGACAACCATTTAAAACTATGTTGATGTCAAGCCAAGCATTAAATTAAAGAAGCGTGTACTTCCATCTGAACTTAAAACAGAAAATTTTCAGGAATTAGTACAAAAAGTTGCTTGTGAATGAGTCCACCAAATACAATAAAGTTGCTTCAAAACCATAACAACTTACGCTCTCATCTTGGAAGGACTTGTTCCTTCAGCTCCACCAACAATGGATATGCTCTTAAGCTTGACATCTGAAGTAAATCTATTTCACAAAGCAGCATAACAAGATTTCACAATTTCATCATACAAAATAGGTAGCAAAATTGATGTAAATATACAACAATACAAGTAACTTACGGAATGAATACAAGTAACTCAGGATCACCCTCATTGCTTTCCAAGTGTTCCTGATGAATTGAAGCCACAACAACAACAACAACAACAACAACAACAAACAAAACTTAAATATTCACATTAATCATATCTAGCAACAAAGGTAACATGAAAAAATAATTTTAAAAAATGAAAAGAATGATTATTACCCCAGAAGTGTTCAAACGGTTTTCCCAAGCTTTGAAGACTGATTTAACACTGCCGGGAGTTGCCTCATTCAAAGCAGATGCCTGAAAGAGAATTTGGAATTGTGATTTTGTTGATAGAAATTGAAGAAAATAGAGAAAAGGAAAGAGAGATTGTACCTTGGTGAGGTCGATGTGTTTGTAGAGAGACCAATCAGATGAACAATCATGATCTTCACAACTGTGGTCATGCAAGCACGCCATTTTCGATTACCTCCCAACTCAACACCAAGCGCACAGAGCAAGCGATATTGTTGATTCTTTGCTCTTCGATTTGGGCTATCCCATTTATTTTGGGTTTTACCCTACAAAATATTTATATATAAAAAATAAAAAAAAAACCTCAAATTTACTTTAGAGTTTTTTAACCTTTATTTAGGAATAAAATCATCTCTCCCACCCTTATTAGTGAAGAGTGATAGTTAGAAACCTTAAAATACTCTTAAAATATTTCCGAAGTTATTACATCCTTTTCAAATGAACTGATGTGTTGTTTTAAATAAAAAATTGTTTCAAAATAAATGTTATTTTCAATTTTTAATGTTAAAATAATTGTTACTTTTTTAATTGTGTCATCTCATTATTATTTTATACGGTACTTTCAACATATTAATAAGACTAATTTAACAAAAGTGCAATGTTTTATGAAAATATTATTGTATTTCTTAAATCGTGTGCAAAAATCTTAAGCGACAATCACTTTAAAATAAAGGGAGTAACTTTTAAATGTTCTCATCCATACCAAAATAGTTCTTAAGTGACTCACTCTTATTTTATAAAAAAAATTTATATGGAAGTTAACCTCCATATTGATGGAATGGTGAGTCTGCTGATTAAGTTTCAAACTAATTTCTGACCACATTTAAATGATAGTGTGTTTATTTTACCTTAATGGATAATACGAATGTTAAATTTCAAAATTATTAAGTGGGAAAATGAATATACCATCACTTTGCATGTAATCTTCATTTCATGATCATACCACCATACTTACAAAACCCTACAAACATCTTCTTCCATTCTCAATCAAGTTGTGTACTTGAAAATCATGTTCTTCTGTTTTTTCACATTAAAAGGAGTAAATGAAACAAAAATTTAAGGTAATGTACATGCATTTTCTTCTTCATTGCTCGTAAGAGTTTGGTTTAGCTGTTTAAAAATGAATGTTGCGTTCAGATGTTAACTTTCGTATTGTGTTGCGTGTTGTTCCATAACTTTAATTCTGGATTGTTTTCATGTAGAATTTATATTTTATTTTGTTTATATTGGTTGCAAAAATGATGCACACTGACGTTGTACCCAAAGTTATCGTGTCTATGGATGTTAAACTAGTTAATGTCGAGGTAGATGTTGGTAAATAATTTACAAGTAAATAGGAGTTTGTTGTTCGTAAACATATGCTCCAACAAATCTACACGGAGGTTGCAAAATTGGTGTTCAACATATCGGGAGGTCAAATTCTAGTTCTGATAGAAGATTGATATTTGTGACAATGAGATGTGAAAGAAGTGGTAAGTACATAAAACATATCCGGAAGTTGAAACAGAATGACACCGATTCGAGAAAATGTGAGTGTCCTTTTAAGCTGCACGATACCTTAATGAAAATAATACATGGATATTTAATGTGATTTGTAGTATACATAATCATGATTTGTGTTACAATTTAGTCGTTCATCCCATTGTATGTCGCTTTAAGAGAATGATCTCGTTTCTAACATGACATTGAACATGGTGCAACCCAAAACATACTTGCAACTTTGAAACGAAAAAAGACCTCATAGTGTCTCAAATATTAAGCAAGTATACAATATTTGTGCTTAAAACAACAAGGCGTTAAGAGGTTCAAGAATTGAAATGCAACGACTATTGAAGCTCTTGGATGATGATCATTATGTATCTAGGTATATAATGCGCGAGGATGAAGAAACCGTTCGATATAAATTTTGGACTCATCCTAATTCCTTTAAGTTGTTCAACATATTCCCCATTGTGCTAATAATTGATTTAACATATAAGACCAATAAGGGCAGGTTTCCACTTCTGAAAATTGTTGGTGTTACTTCTACGATGACTTTTTCGGTTGTGTTTTCATTTTTGAAAAGTGAAAAAGAGGACAATGTTACTTGAACTTTAGAAGTGTGTCAGACTATGTTGAAGGACCAAGAAAACATACCACAAGTAATTGTCTTTTATCATGATACAAAACAAATCAATTCTGTTGGAAAGGTATTTCATATATCATATGCATTACTTTGTAGGTATCACATAACAAAAAATGTGAGAAGTAGACTTAAGCATGTGATATGGACCAAACAAATCAAGGGTAAGATGAGAAAATGGTTAAAGCTTGTGTGATATTGGAAAGCAAAATTGATGCTTGGAATGTTATAATAAAATTTTATATGGTAAAGTTATATGTTGAATCTATAGTACATTCCAGGGGGTGTGTAAACAATATTCAAAATTCTCAAAATATCTTGAAAGTACAATTCTAGAACAGGTGAAGGAGAAGATTATTTGTGCTTGGACCGATCAGGTTAGACACTTTGGAAATACAACAATTAACAAAGTTGAATCTGCTCGTGTTACATTTAAGATTTGGTTGGGAAATAGTAAAGGTGATTTATGAAGAGGTTGGGACTCCGCGAACCAAATGATCCAAAATCAACATAACAAGATACAAACATCATTTAGTCACAACATTACAGTATTATAACACATATTCAAAGACAACAATCTTTATTCACAGTTGTTGGGAAATATATCTCTAGCAAGATTGAATTTTATTTATCATGAAGCCAAGAAAGTAAATAAAATAGGTTCAGATAACTCAAAGTGTAGTTGTACACTTATAAAGACGTACGGTCTTCCATGTGCTTGTTTAACTTCAAAGAAGATAAAATTTGATAGACCCATACGAATGGATGATATTTACACGCGCTGAAAAAGGCTATAGTTTTATGATGATGATGTGATGAAGGATTGTGTAAATTGAATATATCATGACCAGATGAGAAGTGATTCAAGAGAGATTTTTAAAAGTCGGTGACATCATGAAACTGCACATCAAAGAGCAGATGATGAAGATTGTCTATCCAGAAATCACATATTTGAAAACATCTTTAGAACAACTAAAAATAAGGGATGATCTTAAAAAGGTCATCCTAACACAAAGTGACAATTCAGCGAAGCAATATCCTTCCTATTTTGAACATGTTGACACACATTTTTTGGATTCTCCAATTTCAAAGTCTCAAAAAGGTGTTTCCAAAGGTGCTTACATTAGCAAACCATATTCTTCACCACCTTTACCAAAAATCAAACACATTAAGAGATGTCAGTTTTTAGGCACAAATACATTAAACTAATTGTAGATGTTAAAGGTGATGATAATTGCATTTATCATACTGTTTCAGCTTTTTTCAGTAGAGGAGATGAGAATCATATGTAAGTTCAGAGTATGCCTAAGAGGGGGGGGGGGGGGGTGAATTAGGCTTTAGAAATTTTTTCCGGTTTTTCAAACCTCTTGAATTTTTCTTCTTTAAGTTCTTGGTGATGAAAGCAATAAAGGCAGAAATAAAAATGAACACGGAGATTTATAGTGGTTCCCTTCACAATCCGAAGGTACTTCACTCCCCTTTCCACATGAAAGAGAGTTTTCACTATAGTTTTAGAAAGTACAACCTATCACACCATCAACCGGTGAGGTCTACAATCTAACAACTAATCAACAACTAGTGTGCAAGAACAATCCTCTTGCAAACACTACCCCTTGTGTCCAACAATCCTAGATCACAAGTCACAATAGAAATAACTTTGTATTTTTGTAATTTGAAAGTGATACAATGATAATATCAATCTAATGATTGATCTTCTCCTTTTGATCAAAATTCATTCTTCAATATCAATACAAGTGTTCAAAAACTGGATATGAAATTGTATGAACAATATGAACACTTTTTGAAATATTTGAAAATATTTGAAAAGTAGTGAATTTGATTCAATGAATATTTTGAAAATTATTGGAGGTTGTTTTTCAATTTGAAATGTTCAGAATTTATATGAGCAAAAAACCATTTCAAAAGGGTATAATTGATTATGATTCAAAACATGAAAAGGTATAACATTCAAACACAATTTGAATTTTAACAGAAACAATTTTTCAAAATTCGTTCAGTGTTAATCGGTTAACCATATAGGTTAATCGGTTAACACTTGAACATTGGCCCAGAGAATTCAAAAATTAAGGTCGTTAATCGATTAACACTTTAAAACTCAGAAAAATGCTTGAGTTAAAAAGTGTTATACCAATTCAAATGATTTTAAAAAAATATGCAAATGCAATATGTTATCATGTTAAAATATTTGAACACTTGTATATCAATTAAAGGAGTAAAAATTGATATACCGAAATTTGAGTCCAAATATTGAAAGATGTAGAATCATTTGCACACGATGCTTCTGGTTTTATCTTCAGTGTATATACCCCCACGGGTATATAGTGCAAACAGCTTCCCAGTGCATATACCCCCACGGGTATATAGTGTAAAAATCTTGATCTTTTTGAAAGCTTTGACTTTTTGCCTGCAATCAAGGAATGAGCTTGAGTCTTCTTTGTTGACATCATCAAAACCTTGAGATTGAAGTGTGCTTCTACATCATACAATAGTTTTCTAGCAACTTCTCAAAAAGTTTAAGGCGTATAAGGAATCATACACAACATTATACGGGAAAAAAATAACATTTTGACATAATTCATGAATCTCTCAATCCTTGTGTTAGTTGTCTGACACTGGAGGAAAAATCAATGTGCTTCTCTGAAATGGATCATCTTATAGCAATTGCGTATAATAGGGTGTGTATTAATTTGACAAGATATGGCTTCTCGAAAACATTTTTCCACTTGGGGGTGACCCACCTCAAAATCGAACTGAACATATTATGTGTATTGGGTGGCTTTCAAGATCACTATATTTTGTTCAAGTTTATTTGAAACTGGGATGTCATATACCACATACATCACTGGAGTGGGTATTTCCTATATCATATGCATTACTTTGTAGGTATCACATAACAAAAAATGTGAGAAGTAGACTTAAGCATGCGATATGGACCAAACAAATCAAGGGTGAAGATGAGAAAATGGTTAAAGCTTATGTGATATTGGAAAGCAAAATTGATGCTTGGAATGTTATAATAAAAGTTTATATGGTAGAGTTATATGTTGAATCTATATTACATTTCAGGGGGTGTGTAAACAATATTCAAATTTCTCAAAATATCTTGAAAGTACAATTCTAGAACAGGTGAAGGAGAAGATTATTTGTGCTTGGACCGATCAGGTTAGACACTTTGGAAATACAACAATTAACAAAGTTGAATCTGCTCGTGTTACATTTAAGATTTGGTTGGGAAATAGTAAAGGTGATTTATGAAGAGGTTGGGACTCCACGAACCAAATGATCCAAAATCAACATAACAAGATACAAACATCATTTAGTCACAACATTACAGTATTATAACACATATTCAAAGACAACAATCTTTATTCACAGTTGTTGGGAAATATATCTCTAGCAAGGTTGAATTTTATTTATCATAAAGCCAAGAAAGTAAATAAAATAGGTTCAGATAGCTCAAAGTGTAGTTGTACACTTATAAAGATGTACGATCTTCCATGTGCTCGTTTAACTTCAAAGAAGATAAAATTTGATAGACCCATACGAATGGATGATATTTACACGCGCTGAAAAAGGCTATAGTTTTATGATGATGATGTGATGAAGGATTGTGTAAATTGAATATATCATGACCAGATGAGAAGTGATTCAAGAGAGACTTTTAAAAGTCGGTGACAACATGAAACTGCACATCAAAGAGCAGATGATGAAGATTGTGTATCCAGAAATCACATATTTGAAAACATCTTTAGAACCACTAAAAATAAGGGATGATTTTAAAAAGGTCAGCCTAACACAAAGTGACAATTCAGCGAAGCAATATCCTTCCTATTTTGAACATGTTGACACACATTTTTTGGATTCTCCAATTTCAAAGTCTCAAAAAGGTGTTTCCAAAGGTGCTTACATTAGCAAACCATATTCTTCACCACCTTTACCAAAAATCAAACACATTAAGAGATGTCAGTTTTTAGGCACAAATACATTAAACTAATTGTAGATGTTAAAGGTGATGATAATTGCATTTATCATACTATTTCAGCTTTTTTCAGTAGAGGAGATGAGAATCATACAATAGTTTTCTAGCAACTTCTCAAAAAGTTGAAGGCGTATAAGGAATCATACACAACACTATACGGGAAAAAAAATAACATTTTGACATAATTCATGAATCTCTCAATCCTTGTGTTAGTTGTCTGACACCGGAGGAAAAATCAACGTGCTTCCCTGAAATGGATCATCTTATAGCAATTGCATATAATAGAGTGTGTATTAATTTGACAAGATATGGCTTCTCGAAAACATTTTTCCACTTGGGAGTGACCCACCTCAAAATCGAACTGAACATATTATGTGTATTGGGTGGCTTTCAAGATCACTATATTTTGTTCAAGTTTATTTGAAATTGGGATGTCATATACCACATACATCACTGGAATGGGCAACTCATTCCTCAAAGGAAGCTGAAACTTGGTTGAATAAATTTTTAGATATGACAGAAGAATTCACCAAGTTGAGCAAAATTGAAAGAGAATTAAATAAGGAAAAGTAAAAGGTTGAACCAACCATAGATATAGATTAAGAGGTGACATATGTTTTGATGTATTTTAGTTTTTATCTAACAATGTATTTAGTTGGTGACTTGTTTTTTGTATGTAATGTTGGATTGTTATTATCAACAATGTAATATGGATACATTTTGACACATTTTAATGTATATTCAGCATTAATTATATAAATATTAGTTTTAAACAAATTCTATGTTAATGAAAAAAGTTTATGTTTTTGAATAAAACATTCTGCCAAAATAGTTTCTACAAAACAACTACAATAGGAGTTAATCGGGAATTTAAGTTCCGAACAAACCTTTTTTCTTGTGTGTTTTTAAACGTAAATGGTTATTTCAGAATTTAAGTTTCGGAATATCCTCTAAGACAAGATTGAATTACTAAGGTCCATACTGATCTAAAACTTGTATAAATATAGGTGTTCATCATGTTGTTAACAAAATAACCATGGAATATCTTAATATTGTATCTCAAATTAGTCTACTTCAACGACAAGAGGCCCCTTCTTGAAATTAGGTTCATAAAGATCACTCGTCTTATCGATCTAAAATCCACACTAGAGAATCTATTGTGATACCCATACAATTGAAGAGTTATGAAGCTCTATTACCGTTCACCCTCGATTGACAATGAAAGGAAGATACAATTCAACAAATTTAAGTTAAAGACGTATGAATATTTAACTGTTATATGGGTACATTTCATTGTTACGAACGAAAAGTCTAATCGAGGTGGACGTTGTAACACCCTGAATTCATTAATTAATTTAATTTGAATTATTTATTTTTATTTATTTAATTAATTGATGTTTTAACTTAATTTTTGTGTGATTGTGGGGGTAAGTATCTTTGAAGTAGAGGTATAGAGAGAATACGAGTTTAACTTATTTATTTTGAATTAAGGAGAATTTTAATTAATTAAGTAGAATAAAATAAATATTAAGATAAATAGAAATATCCATCAATTAGAGTTAGTAAGAGTAGTAAGGGTATTATGAGAAAAATAAGGGTAAGTTGAGGGTAAAAGGGGAATAACCTAATTAGAAGGAAATAGGTGTTAGAATAAAATAGGGTTTTGGAGAATCTGAGGGGTCACTACGTATTTTGGAAGAAAAGAGGCAACCAGAGCAATTGGGAAGGGCAAAGCTTAGAGAGGAAAAACCACCATTGTTGAGGAGTTTAAAGTGCTTGTTGGAAATTCAAGGTAAGGGTGAGAATTTGGTTTAATAATAGGGTAGGAAAATTCTCTTAACCTCCAATAGAGATTATGATTTGAATAAATTCTGTGTTTTTAGGGGGGATTAATAAATTCATACGTACTGTAGCTTTATTTTATATATTTCGATATATTATATTGCTACTTAATATATATGCTTCAATTATATATACACCGTCGCGGCTAATAATAATCTGTTCTGGTTCATATTGAAGGTGAGAAAAATACTTAGAATGGGGGGTTGAATAAGTATGACAAATAATCAAAGATTCAAACACAGTTATTTTTATCCTGGTTCGTTGAACTCAACTACTCCAGTCCACCCTCTCAAGAGTGATTTGCCTTTCTCAGTCAAGGACTTAATCCACTATTTAATCAAACAGATTACAATAGTAACACTTAAGAACAACTGTTCTTAGTCTTCTCAAGAGCTACTGATCCCAACTGGATCCTCTTAAGGAAACCTTTTACAATCAATGTAAAACTATTACAAGAGTAAGAATGCTTCTAAAAAGCTATTATCACAACTGTGATATTTCTCTTAAGTTTAAGAACAATGTTACAACAAATAGAGTATAAGAGCTTTTGAGAGATTTGCTTTGATGAGTGATTTTTGCAAGTAGTTCATTACTGAAGAATATGGAGTGGACTTCTTTATATAGGCACTTAGATCCATGAAGTCTTCTCAACGTTGGAGGTTGTGCTGAAAAAGCCTGATGCCTTTTGTCTTCATTTTGCAGAAACTTTCCTTAGAATGGAATGCACAGATAAAACCTTTTTGTCTGTGTTCTTGTGTCTAACATAAAAGAGGAAAGAGCTGTTGAGATATGCCAACGGACATATTCAAATCTTCTTCACTAAGTAAGTTCAGCTATCAACATTAGAGTCTGGATCTTCAGAATCTCCAGAGTAGAGATCTTCAGAGTCTTGGGATGTTCTTCAGATTATGCTGAATCAGAGTATATGCAGCTTGTGTGCTTGAGCGTGTAGTTCTGTCAGATCAGAGTCTTCTATATCAGATTCTCAATACTTATGCAGCGCAGTATCTTCAGAGTCTTCTGATGACTAAGCTTCTGAACTCTCAGAGTCTTCTATTCTTTGGAGGCTTCTGCTTCAGAATCTTCAGTAGACAGCACTCAGATTCTTCTGGAGACAACGTTCAGATCTTCATTTAAGATGCTCTTGAACCTTTGAAGCCTTTCATAATATCATTGTTCAGATCCAAATTTGCTCTTTAAGAATATTTTCTTTAGTACCTGTAGCAAACAGTCTAGAACAAATTTAGAGTATATAATTCTTGAATACAAAATTCATAAGTGTTATCATCAAAACATAGATATATTACTAAGAAACAATTTGTGTTCTTACAATCTCCCCCTTTTTGATGATGACAAAACATGAGAAATTTTGTTCAATAAAAAGTATGAATTATAACTCCCCCTGAGATTAACAATCTCCCCCTGAAATGAATACTCTAATAGAAGAAAACACTTCCCTTTTGATTGAGTATATTTCAGATTCAGAGCCTGATGCAAGAGGTTTGACTTTCAGAATCAAATCTTGATGCCAGATAATTATGACTTCCTTCAGTCAGAGCGCCTGGTTATCATCTTGCTTGAATTATCTTTTAGAGTAAAGGTATCAGAGTAAGATATCAGAGTTGATTGAATACTCAGATTTGCTTTGGAAGATCAGGTTCTGGTTGGAAAAGTCTCAGGGTAACTTCAATGAATTATGTCAGATATATCAATGTAATCTGAAAGACTTAAATTCAAAGTAAGTTAATAAAATGTCTGAATTTCAGTTTTAGTAATTGCTTATAGGTTGAACAATCAGATTCTCTTTTTCTCCCCCTTTATGTCATTATCAAAAAGATTTTTAAAGACATAAAGATACAGAAGAAAAGAAGCATATAGAAGCAAAAACATCAACCTTCATTTAAACATATCAAAGTTCACAATCAAACAGATAGATGCCAAAAAGCATAACACAACAATAAGAAAATAACAGAAGCAATAACATGTGCAAAAACATCAAATAAAACTAAGTCTGGCGTGAGGCAATAAGGGTCAGAAGCTCTATCATTTTGGCTGTTGACTCTTCTTGCTTAGACATCCAGGTCTTGATCTCATCAGTTGTCTTCTCTTGCTTTACCATCCAATATTTTATTTCCTTGACATCATTCACAAGCTCTGTGACCACAGATGAAGAAGGAGCAGATGCAGTAGCAGCAGTGTTCTCTTCAGACTGGTTCTCTTCAGAAGCTTGTTCAACCATTTCAGATGCAGGAGCCTCTGGAGGAGCAGCTTCCAGAAGCAACACAGGAGGAGGAGGAGGCATGTTCATCAGAGTTATCTTGATTAACTCTGCAAACTGAGTCTTTGCAAGCTTAGAACATTTAGCTTTAACTTTTAAAGCAGCTTTGTTGAACATCCAGATGAAACGTTTCCAAGCAGCATTTGAAACAGCCGGATCCAAACTTGACAAGCACACTTCCTTAACACGAGCATACTCAGAATCTATCTCCTTCTTGAATATTTCAAACATAGTATTAACACATGATCCTAGATCTGACTGTTCAGAGGGTTCAGGATTGGGAGTGTTAACAGGAGTAGGTTCAGATGGTGTAGGTTCAGATGGTTGTTGTTGAGGTGGTGTTGGTTGAGATGTTTGGGTGTCAGACTGAGGGGGTTCAGATGGTTGAGGAATGGTTTGTGTTTCAGATAGATTGGTTTCAGATGGTTGAGTGATGGTTTGGGTTTCAGATAGGTGAGTTTCAGATGGTTGAGGGATGGTTATCTGAGGTGGGGAGTTGGGTGGAGTATGAAACAAAGAAATTTTAACATGTTCCTTCATAGCAATGTCAGAACGAGCTTGTTTGAGAGACTCTGGTTCAAAATCAGATGATTCAAAATCAGATGACTCACTATCAGAAGATTCTTCTGAGTGAACAGATGTTGAAGAAATGGTAATGGGTTGATTCAGGGGTTGGATATCCAGAATATCTTCAGAAAGATTTGAATCTTCTGGTGGTGCTGGTTGTTCAGAGTGTTTAGTTTGAACAGTCTCTGGTTGGTTTGGTTCTGAGATGATTATATCTGGTTGGGAAATTTCTGGTTGTGGAATTTCTGGTTGTGGAATTTCTGGTTGTAGAATTTCTGTTTGCAGAATTTCTGTTTGTGGAATTTATGTTTGTGGAATTTTTGTTTGTGGAATTTTTGGTGAAGTAGGTTGAGGGGGTTCAGATGTAGTATGAGGTTGGGGGTCAAAGGTTGTTGGTACAGAAGATGGTTGTGAATGTACTGGGGGAGATGAAGGTGGTTCAGATGAAAGGTTTGCAGATGGTTGGGGTTTAGAAGTTCTATGTCTAAGGGTTGGAGAGAGTTGAGGTGATGAAAGGGGTGAATGAACAGCAGGGGTAGGATCAGATGTTAATACCTGATGAATAGTGTCTCTTATCTCTTCCAGAGTAGCATCCCTAGAATTGATTATGGCTTTCTTTACTCCTTTCTTCTTCTTCCTTGGAACTTCAGATTCTTTCCTTTTCTTCTGAACAGAGCCTTCTTCAGCTTTTCTCTTACTACGCCTTTCCTTCATCAGATTGGGCAATTCTTCTCCTTGTTTCTGAACAAGGTTAGCAGGTAGAGGAATTCCATTCTTCAGACAATCTGCAATGTAAGCCCAGACAATACCTTTTGGTTCATCTGCGCTAAACATTGGAAAATCTTCTATTGGTATCCTTCTGCCATTTACCTCCTCAGAGTTTATCTTCCTTAGTTTACCATTCAGCTCTGAAATGATCTTCATTCTTTTCAGAGTGAGTCCGTTTATCTCAGATCCAATGATGTAGGACAGATCCTCTGTTGTTTTTGCATCTGTCAAATGCTTCACCAACTGATTCTCTGTAAGGATGTCTGAAATAAGTCTTCCTAGAGGTATCCAAGTTCTAACTTTCCCAGCTTTAGCTCTGACCTCTTCTCTAGTCTCTTTGACATGAGTCAGAAGATGACTGAAAATCATATAGGGTAGATCCACCTTAATATTCTTGCTGATGCAGTACATGAAGTACAGATGCTCTGTACTCACATAGTCTGGTGAGTTGGTTGACTTTCTGTGAAAGATTGTACTCATAAATATCTTTGCCCAGATCCTATAGATAGGTTTCAGATCTTTAACCTTACTTGTTGGTGTTCCAGCTACAGTAATCTCTTCATACACCTTAGCCATATCAATACGTGAAGAGGCTAGGTTTGTAACACCATCAGATTCTTTATAACAGAACAGTTGCCTGATCAGTTTCTCAGTGATCACTATCTCCTTCCCAAGGACAGATGAGTGAATGAACTTAGGACCAGCACTAGCGTGAATCCAAAATTCCTTCACAAGAGTTGGGTACACAGGACCCATCAGTCTCTCAAAATACTTCTTCCAGCCTTGAGCTTTAATGGCAGTTGTTAGGTCAAACCCATTTTCTTCTATGGATTCAAGATCAACGAAACTCTCACACAGAACCTCAAGATCCACAACTGGAGTAAATAGAGTACGTACTGGTTTCTTGTACATTATATTTTTGTTGGAGATTTCAGCAGCATTTTTTGAAGAAGCCATTGAAGAAGATGAAGATTTTGATTTGGGTTTAGGGTTTTGGTAGAGGTTGAAAAGTAAGCAAAAACGCATATGTGTAGTGAGTGTGAAAAGTGTGAAAATGTTGTGATAGGTGGTATTTATAGAAAACCAAAAAATCAAACATTGGGCACATCAATAGACACATACGCACGTTTACACATAGCATTTAATGAAAATAATCATTTCAAATTTAAAGATATGACAAATGGGGGGAAATCCAAGAAAAATGAGATTTTCAAAGCAGTACCTCACACGTCAATTCAGTAGAGCACTCCATCTTTTCAGATTCTGAGTGACACGTGTTTGCTTTGTATGTGCATCTGATGTCTCTCAAGAAATGAAACGTTTCCAACGTTCAGATCTTCTGAGTTTGTTAGTTCAGAGTTTCACACAAATAAATCAATCAAAGATAAATGAACAAATAATCAGATGAAATACTTCAGATCTTTAAACATTTTGCATCTGAGAAGTTGCCTCTGATAAATATCACTCTGGACAAAAATCCATACAAATATTTTTCAGAATGAACTTAAACCTATCTTCAGCAAGGGGTTTTGTGAAAATATCAGCCCATTGATGATCAGTATCAACAAAGGCTAGATTTATTACACCCTTCTAAACATAGTCTCTGATGAAGTGATGTTTAATTTCTATATGTTTAGCCTTAGAGTCTAAGATTGGATTTTTTGACAAACATATAGCAGAAGTATTATCACAGAAGATAGAAAGATTACTCTCATAGATCTGATAATCTTCTAACTGACTCTTCATCTAGAGCATCTGCGTACAACATCCAGCAACAACAATGTATTCTGCCTCTGTAGTTGATAGTGCAATAGTGGGTTGCTTCTTGCTGTACCATGAGATCAGATGACTTCCAAGAAACTGACAGCTTCCAGAAGTGCTTTTACGTTCAACTCTGTCTCCAGCATAATCAGCATCACAGAATCCAACTAATGAATATTCATCAGATCTTCTGTAACACATACCCATGTTAGTAGTACCTTTCAGATACCTTAGAATCCTCTTAACAGCTGTTAAGTGTGATTCTCTAGGATCTGATTGGAATCTTGCACATAAGCAGACACTAAACAGAATATCAAGTCTAGAAGCAGTCAAGTATAGAAGAGATCCTATCATACCTCTGTAGAGTTTCTGATCTACCTTCTTACTTACCTCTTCCTTACTTAGAGTGCTTGTAGGGTGCATTGGAGTCTTTGCCATCTTACTATCAACCATGTTGAACTTCTTCAGAAGCTCTTTAACATATTTGGTCTGATGTATGTAGGTGCACTCTGGAGTCTGGTTGACTTGAATTCCCAAAAAGAATCTCAATTCTCCCATCATGCTCATCTCAAACTCTGCCTGCATACATTTAGCAAACTCCTTTCCAAGCGTAATATTTGTTGATCCAAAAATAATATCATCTACATAAATTTGACAAATCAACAGATTTTTCTTAAGAGTTTTACAGAATAAAGTTGTATCCACTTTTCCTCTGATAAAATTTTTCTTCAAAAGGAAATTGCTCAACCTCTCATACCAAGCTCTGGGAGCTTGTTTTAAACCATAAATAGATTTTTTAGTTTAAAAACATGATCTGGAAAGTTTTCACTTTCAAATCCAGGAGGTTGGTGGACATATACTTCCTCTTCTATAATACCATTAAGAAAGACACTTTTAACATCCATCTGATATAGAGTGATGTTATTCTGTGCAGCAAATGAAATAAGAAGGCGTATAGATTCTAACCTTGCCACTAGAGCATAAGTTTCAGTGTAATCAATACCTTCTTGCTGACTGTAACCTTGAGCAACCAGCCTTGCCTTATTCCTTTCAACTTCTCCCTTTTCATTCAACTTATTCCTGAAGACCCATTTTGTTCCAATAATGTTGAATCCTTTAGGTCTAGGAACCAGATCCCATACTTCATTTCTGGTGAATTGATTTAGCTCTTCTTGCATGGCAATAATCCATTCATTATCTTTCAGAGCCTCATCCACAGATGTTGGTTCAATTATTGACACTAAGCCAAACAATGAAGATTCAGATGTTCTGAGATAGGATCTTGTCCTGATTGGATCATCTTTCTTTCCAATAATTACATCTTCTGGGTGAGGTGTCTTGATTCTGGAAGAAGATCCTCTGACATTTGATCTTTCAGAAATGTGTAAGTTGTCCAATTGAGAAGATAAGGGAATAGCATCTGGAGTTGCTTCAGATTCCTTCTCTTTAGCCTTTTCTGCCTCTGAGCCTTCAGAGTCTGTAAGAATCACTTCTCTATCTGCAGAATTTTCAAACTGCTTTGGCTTTTCAGAGCCAAGCTTATCATCAAATCTTACATGAATAGATTCTTCCACAATCTGTGTTTCAGTATTGAATACTCTGTAGCCTTTAGAGCGTTCTGAATAACCAAGCATGAAACACTTTTGTGCTTTAGAATCAAACTTATTAAGATTCTCTTTAGTGTTAAGTATATAACAAGTACATCCAAAAGGATGAAAATATGAAATGTTGGGCTTTCTGTACTTCCACAGTTCATATGGAGTCTTTTTCAGAAGAGGTCTTACAGACACTCTGTTCTGAATGTAACAAGTTGTGTTAATTGCTTCTGCCCAAAAGTGTTTTGTCAGATTTGTCTCATTGATCATGGTTCTGGCCATTTCTTGCAGAGTTCTATTTTTCCTCTCTACAACCCCATTTTGTTGTGGAGTTCTAGGACAGGAAAAATCATGAGCAATGCCATTTTCAGAAAAATATTTTTCAAAATGTTTATTTTCAAATTCGCCACCATGATCACTTCTGACTTTAATAATTTTAAGATCTTTCTCATTCTAGACTTGCTTGCAGAAGTCAAAGAACACAGAATGTGACTCATTCTTGTGTTTTAAGAACTTTACCCATGTCCATCTACTATAGTTATCAACAATAACTAATCCATACTTCTTGCCTCTGATGGATGCAGTTTTCACTGGTCCAAACAGATCAATATGAAGTAATTCTAGTGGTTTGGAAGTAGAAACAACATTTTTTGATTTAAAAGATGATTTTGAAAACTTCCCTTTTTGGCATGCTTCACAAAGAGCATTTGAGGTGAACTTCAGATTAGGAAGTCCTCTGACAAGATTAAGTTTATTAATCTGAGATATACATCTCATATTAATATGGCCCAATCTTCTGTGCCAGACCCATTGCTCTTCATTAACAGACAAGAGGCATTTAACATTCTGAACTTTAAGTTCTGAAAGGTTTATTTTATAAATGTTGTTTTTCCTCTTACCACTAAATAGGATAGAGCCATCCTTTTGACTAATAGCTTTACAACATTTTTGATTAAAGGTAATATCATAACCATTGTCACTTAATTGACTTATGGACAATAAGTTATGCTTCAAGCCTTCAACAAGTAAAACATTAGTTATAGAGGGAAGTTTACCATTTCCAATAGTGCCAGATCCAATGATCTTGCCTTTCTGGTTCCCTCCAAACTTCACGTCACCTCCAGATCTAAGTTCCAGGCTTTGGAACATAGACTTTTCTCCTGTCATGTGTCGTGAGCATCCAGAGTCCAGGTACCATGACTGGCGTCCTGACCTTGCTGCTAAGAACATCTGCAACAGGGATTATTTTGCTCTTAGGTACCCAGATCTTCTTGGGTCCTTTAGGGTTAGTTGGTTTGTAGGTTTGTCTAAACTTCTGTTTTTCAACATAATGTTTATTCTGACTTGCCTTGGGTTTAAACACATAAGTATTCTTCTCAGAGCTTGTGTGTTTAATGTCATTTAAGTGACCAAACTTAAATTGAGAGTACAGAGGTGTCTTCTTGATGAAGAGTTTGTCAACAGATTTTGGATTACTTCCAGAGGAAGGTTCATATCCAATACCTCTTATGTTGTTCCCACTAACACCATAGATCATAGAAGCCATCTTGCTTATGTCTATGCTCTTAGTAAGGAATCTCTAAAAGCTAAAGTCATATTTTTCTAAAATGTTTTCACATGACTTAGTCTCAGATTCAGATTCTTGTTGAGCTATTTCAAAGTCATTTTTTATTTTCAGATTAATTTCTTTTTGCTCAACAAGTTCTGTCTTCAGAAGATCAATCTCAGATTCAAGACTGCTTTTCAGCTTCTTGTATTTGAGTTTGATATTGTTATAGCTTTTCAGAACTTCTGATAACACTTTGATAAGTTCTTCTTTAGTAAGTTTAGCCATTACCTCTTCAGCGTCATCGTCAGATTCAGAATCAGATTCAGATCCTGAAGTTCCTTCCTCCTGATCTTCTATGCTGGCCATCAGTGCAACATTAGCACATTCTTCTTCTGATTCAGAAGATGATTCAGATTCATCTGAGTCATCCCATGTTGCCATCAGAACCTTCTTCTTTTTGTCAAACTTCTTCTTGGGTTTTTCTCTTTGAAGTTTGGGGCAATCATTCTTGTAATGCCCAGGTTCTTTGCACTCATAGCATACAACTTCTTTCTTGCCAGATCTCCTGTGCCCAGAAGATTCCTTTCTATGATCAGATTTTCTGAGGTTGTTAAACTTCTTTCCCTTGTGCTTTCAGAGTCTGTTGATCCTTCTGGACAACATGGATAATTCATCTTCTTCTTCAGAAGAAGATCCTTCAGAGCTTTCTTCAATAACCTGCAAAGCTTTAGTAGATTTATTAGATTTTAAAGCAATAGATTTACCTTTCTCTTTCTTCTGAGGTTCATCTTCCTCAAGCTCAATTTCATGGCTCCTCAGTGAGATGATGAGTTCTTCTAAAGAGATCTTGTTCAGATCTTTAGCCATCTTCAAGGCATTCACCATTGGTCTCCATCTGGTAGGTAGACTTCTGATGATTTTCTTTACATGATCTAATGTGGAGTATCCTTTGTCCAGAACTTTTAGACCAGCTGTGAGGATCTGAAATCTAGAAAACATAGTTTCTATATTTTCAGATTCTTCCATTTTGAACGCTTCATACTTCTGTATAAGCGCCAGAGCCTTGGTCTCCTTCACTTGAGAATTTCCCTCATGAGTCATTTTAAGTGACTCAAACATTCCATGAGCTGTTTCTCTGTTTGTAATCTTTTCACACTCAGTATGAGAGATTGCATTAAGCAATATTGTCCTAGCCTTATGGTGATTTTTGAAATCCTTCTTCTGGGCTTCTGTCAT
The DNA here is from genome assembly GCA_963859935.3 of Lathyrus sativus. Taxonomy (NCBI): domain Eukaryota; kingdom Viridiplantae; phylum Streptophyta; class Magnoliopsida; order Fabales; family Fabaceae; genus Lathyrus; species Lathyrus sativus. Next base: position 54,973,273 of record OZ012735.1, on the reverse strand, counting down.
TGATTTTCTATCAATTTTCTTGCCATCCTCATTTGTAGGATGTTCATAGCCATCAATGACCAAGTCCCACAAATCAGCATCATACCCAAGGAAGAAACTTTCTATCCTGTCCTTCCAGTAATCAAATTTCTCTCCATCAAACATGGGAGGCTTTGTGCTGATTCTATCCCCTTCATATTTGTTACAGTTGGATGTATAAGTATCACCCATAATGACAAACAGATATATATCAAAGTAACTTTTCTCACTGGATCTTTACTGACACGGTTAAGTGGTAGCACACGCAGAACCAGGCTCTGATACCAACTGAAGGTGAGAAAAATACTAAGAAGGGGGGGGGGGGGTTGAATAAGTATGACAAATAATCAAAGATTCAAACACAGTTATTTTTATCCTGGTTCGTTGAACTCAACTACTCCAGTCGACCCTCTCAAGAGTGATTTGCCTTTCTCAGTCAAGGACTTAATCCACTATTTAATCAAACAGATTACAATAGTAACACTTAAGAACAACTGTTCTTAGTCTTCTCAAGAGCTACTGATCCCAACTGGATCCTCTTAAGGAAACCTTTTACAATCAATGTAAAATTATTACAAGAGTAAGAATGCTTCTAAAAAGCTATTATCACAACTGTGATATTTCTCTTAAGTTTAAGAACAATGTTACAGCAAATAGAGTATAAGAGCTTTTGAGAGATTTGCTTTGATGAGTGATTTTTGCAAGTAGTTCATTACTGAAGAAGATGGAGTGGACTTCTTTATATAGGCACTTAGATCCATGAAGTCTTCTCAACGTTAGAGGTTGTGCTGAAAAAGCCTGATGCCTTTTGTCTTCACTTTGCAGAAACTTTCCTTAGAATGGAATGCATAGATACAACCTTTTTGTATGTGTTCTTGTGTCTAACATAAAAGAGGAAAGAGCTGTTGAGATATGCCAACGGACATATTCAAATCTTCTTCACTAAGTAAGTTCAGCTATCAACATCAGAGTCTGGATCTTCAGAATCTCCAGAGTAGAGATCTTCTGGATCTTCAGAGTCTTGGGATGTTCTTCAGATTATGCTGAATCAGAGTATATGCAGCTTGTATGCTTGAGCGTGTAGTTCTGTCAGATCAGAGTCTTCTATATCAGATTCTCAATACTTATGCAGCGCAGTATCTTTAGAGTCTTCTGATGACTAAGCTTCTGAACTCTCAGAATCTTCTATTCTTTGGAGGCTTCTGCTTCAGAATCTTCAGTAGACAGCACTCAGATTCTTCTGGAGACAACGTTCAGATCTTCATTTAAGATGCTCTTGAACCTTTGAAGCCTTTCATAATATCATTGTTCAGATCCAAATTTGCTCTTTAAGAATATTTTCTTTAGTACCTGTAGCAAACAGTCTAGAACAAATTTACAGTATATAATTGTTGAATACAAAATTCATAAGTGTTATCATCAAAACATAGAGATATTACTAAGAAACAATCTGTGTTCTTACACATATATATTTCGGATGATTAGTTTCACTTGGTTCGGTTAATACATAATATGCATAATACGTTTCACTTGGTTTCGGCTAATATATATATGATTGACTTGGTTTGATTAATATATGGTTAATATATAATATGTTTCTCATGATTAGATTCAAGTTCTATGGAGATAACTTGTTTCATTGCTACTGTAGCTTTCGTTAAACGCCGTTGCGGCTTTTGCCGGCATATACAAATTGTTGCTTGTGTTTATGTTACTGGCATGCATACTTGTATATATAAATAACATATTTCGTTAGCATAATATATATTATTAATATGATATTAATAATAATAATAATATAAATAATAATAATTTAATATTAGTAGTAATTGTTTAGTTTTAAGGGAGAAATTAGATAATTGGATTAGTTGATTAAATTAAATTATTTTCTATTTGGTTAGAGTTATCTATAGAGTTGTTGGAGTTGCCGACTGAGTTCATAAGAGTTGTCTTTATGTGCAATAGTTGTCAGTAGAGTATTTTTTAACACTTTAAAATTGTTTTAAAGTTGTAAGGAATGATGTAGAGTTGTTTAGAGTTCCTTGAAAACTCTCTGGAGTTATAATTGTTTTTGATAATTTTGATTATACTCTTGAACGATAATTTGGTGATTGTTTTGATGAATATTTTGATGATATCGAGTGTTATTGTGAATTCATGCATCATGGTGTACGGACTTCGGTCCAATTTTGGTGAGCCTTGATCCTATGGTGGGGATCAAGTGCGAGTAGCTAATTCTATTGAGGAATTAGTGAAGCGTTGCCTATAGTGATGGTAGCGATTTTGGTGTGCTCCGGTTCCAAGAGGGAATCGATCCTATGGTGGGGATCATGGAGTTAAATGGACGTGAGTGTTCATAATATGGTACTACATACATGTTGAGTCAGTTGTCAAGTATATTTGCATTTGTGTTGCATTTGGTGATTATTTTGATGTTATGTTGTGTGGATGAGAATACTTGTTATGCCTATGTTGTTGTATTTTGTGTGTGACGTTGTTAGATTAATCTACTTCCGACTATCTCTTACCGTTATTATTGAATTGTATTCTCACCCCTTCTGTTTGAATGTTGCCTTTACATGGGCATCGTGTAGATATTCAGGAGTAGCATTGCTGAAGTAAGTGACAGATAGTCTTGGAGTGACTTCCGTAGTTTGTCTCTTTTATTTAGTGGTCTCTTGCTCTGATCATGTAACATCGGGTTGGGATAAACGCTTAGTTTAATTTTTGTGTCATTATCGTTGACGTTACAAACTTTTTTTGTTGTTGGAGTTTTAAGTTGTTTTAAGTTGATTGTCATACTCTTTTGACTATGCTATTGAGTTGAAAATCTTGAGACTTAATTCCTTGAGTTACAATACTATTATTGTATGTTCGTTAGTGATTCCGCTGCGATGATACCATAAAATCTAAAGTGTGCATGCGATGATGGATGTTGAATGCCTTATTATATAAGTACTTGACCAAAATCAGATGTGTTGGATGCTGTGTGACATCCCAGGTATACCTACGTGCATTTGAATTTATTTCTGTGGTAACCCGTGTTACGGAGCAGGTTAAGTGTTTTGATGTGTGTGACACCCTTGTGGTTATATTTTCTAGTTAAAATATTTGTTTATTGTTTTGGGGTAGTTAAGGGTGTTACATTAGTGGTATCAGAGCAGGTCGGTCCGTCCGGCCAGGTTTTTATATGGTATCAATTCCCTGTTAATCGATGAGTGTGTTTACACTATTGATGTATTGTTTCTCCTAATGTTGTTTGATGGTGTGCAGAATGGCTGGGAGAAACGATCGTGCTATTGCTGAAGCTTTGGAATCGCTTGCCCAAGTGATGGCTCAAAATGCACAGAACAATCAAAATGGTGGAGGAGGAGGGGGGTCCTGATGAGTTTCGTGCTTTGGGAAAATTTCAGAGGAACAATCCACCAACTTTTAAGGGTAGCCATGACCCAGAGGGTGCACAGGCATGACTCAAAGTAACTGAGAAGATCTTCCGTGTGATGGCCTGCACTGAGGCTCAAAAGGTAAATTTGGTACTCATATGCTGTCAGAGGACGCTGAGGATTGGTGGGATAATGCACGTCAGAGATTAGGAGACACTGGTATAGAGATAACTTGGGCTGTGTTCAAAAATGAGTTTTTGGAGAAGTATTTTCCTGAGGATGTACGTGGCAAGAAAGAGATAGAGTTCCTTGAGCTGAAGCAAGGGAACATGACTGTGGCAGAGTATGCCGCGAAGTTTGAGGCGTTGGTGAAGTTTTGTCCTCATTACAATCGTATTGATGCTGAGGCTTCAAAATGTCTCAAGTTCGAGAATGGGCTAAGACCAGAGATCAAACATGGTATTGGATACCAACAGATTCGTAGGTATGCTGAACTGGTCAATAAGAGTAGACTCTATGATGAGGATAGCAGAGCCCGATCTGCTCACTATAAGAGTCTTAGTGAGAAGAAAGGGAAGGGACAATTTCGAGGGAAACCTTATGTAACTCCAACTGACAAAGGGAAGCAAAAGACTTCAGATGGGAAGAAGACAAATGGGGGAGGGGCTCCCGCTTCTGTCAAGTGCTTCAAGTGTGGTGAGCTGGGCCACCGTGCTAATGAATGTAATAATAAGGTTCTGAGATGTTACAATTATGGAAAAACAGGTCACCGTGTTGCAGAGTGCAAGAATGATGGTCCAACTTGTTATAATTGTGGCGAACAAGGACATATCAGCATGCAATGTCAGAAGCCAAAGAAGACGGCCGCTACTGCTGCCTAGACTAAGGGTAGAGTGTTTACCTTGAGTGGTTCAGAGGTTCCAAAGGTAGATAACTTGATCAGAGGTACTTGTTTCATTAACAATGTTGATTTAATTGCTATTATTGATACTGGTGCTACTCATTCATTTATTTCGCTTGAGTGTGCTACGAGGCTGGGTTTAAAAATATATTCTATGGTTGGGGGTATGGTTATCGATACCCCGGCTAATGGTTCTGTGACTACTGCATTAGTCTGTTTGAGCTGTCCTTTGACCATTTATGGTAAGAATTTTGTGATGGACTTGGTTTGTCTACCTTTGCATCAAATTAATATTATTCTTGGAATGAACTGGTTAGAGTTCAACTATGTTCATATTGATTGCTACAATAAGACCGTGAGGTTCCCAGAGTTTGGTGATTATGGAGAGATGATGTTTTTATTTGCTAAGCAAGTAGAAGAACTCTTAGAAGATGAGGCTCAAATATTTGCAATGTTTGCATCATTGCAAGTCGACAATAAGACTGCTAGTGTTGATCTGCCTGTTGTGTGCAACTTCCCAGATGTATTTCCTGATGATATTAGTGACTTGCCACCAGAGCGTGAGATTGAGTTTTCCATTGACGTGGTACTTGGTACTAGTCCTGTGTCGATAACTCCGTATATGATGTCAGCTTCAGAGTTGGGTGAATTAAAGAAACAGTTGGAAGAGTTGCTTGAGAAGAAGTTTATTCGATCGAGTGTTTCTCCGTGGGGTGCGCTAGTGTTGCTAGTTAAGAAGAAGGACGGTAGTATGAGGTTGTGTGTTGATTACAGACAATTGAATAAAGTTACTATCAAGATCAAGTAGCCTCTTCCGCGAATCGACGATCTGATGGATCAATTGGTGGGTGCTTGTGTGTTCAGCAAGATAGATTTGAGGTCAGGTTATCATCAGATCCGTGTGAAACCAGACGATATTCCAAAGACTGCATTCAGGACAAGGTATGGTCATTATGAGTATACAGTGATGCCGTTTGGAGTGTCTAATGCGCCAGGTGTGTTCATGGAGTATATGAATAGGATTTTTCATCCTTATCTGGATCAATTTGTGGTTGTATTCATCGACGACATCTTAATGTATTCTAAATCCGAGGAAGACCATGCACAAAATCTAAAGGTTGTATTGCAAGTGTTAAGGGACAAGAAGCTTTATGCCAAGTTATCCAAGTGTGAATTTTGGTTAAAAGAAGTAAGTTTCATCGATCATGTGATTTCTAGTGGAGGAATTGTTGTTGATCCGTCAAAAGTTGATGTTATATTGCAGTGGGACACTCCGAAGTCTGCTACGGAGATTTGAAGTTTTCTTGGCTTAGCTGGTTATTATCGTAGGTTTATAGAAGGCTTTTCAAAGCTAGCGCTTCCTTTGACTCAATTGACTCGAAAGGGTCAAGCTTATGTGTGGATGTTGCATGTGAAAAAAGTTTTTTGGAACTTAAGAAGAAGTTAACGAGTGCTCCAGTATTGATCTTGCCAAATCCGAGTGAGTCTTTTGTAGTATATTGTGATGCGTCAAAAATGGGTCTTGGTGGTGTACTGATGCAGAATGGTCAGGTCGTTGCTTATGCTTCTAGACAACTGAAGGTTCATGAAAGGAATTATCCTACGCATGACTTAGAGTTGGCAGTTGTGGTATTTGTTTTGAAGATTTGGAGGCACCATCTTTTTGGCTCCAGGTTCGAAGTGTTCAGCGATCATAAGAGCCTGAAGTATCTGTTTGATCAAAAAGAGTTAAATATGAGGCAGAGGAGATGGCTCGAACTTCTGAAGGATTATGATTTTGAATTGAGTTACCATCCGGGTAAGGCTAATGTTGTGGCTGATGCATTAAGTAGGAAGTCCTTACATATGTCAATGCTTATGGTTCGAGAGTTAGAAATGATTGAACAATTTAGAGATATGAGTCTAGTGTGTGAAGAGACTCCTAACGGTGTGAAGTTGGGTATGCTGAAGCTGACTAGTGGTATCCTCCAAGAAATTAGAGAAGGTCAAAAATCTGATTTGGGTTTGGTGGATCGTCTTTCGTTAATCAACCAAGGTAATGGAGGTGATTTTCGGGTTGATGAGAATGGTGTGATGAGGTTCAGAGATAGGGTGTGTGTTCCAGATGTGCCAGAAATTAAGAAGAGCATTCTTGAGGAGGGTCATAGAAGTGGGTTAAGTATGCATCCTGGTGCCACAAAAATGTATCAAGACTTGAAGAGATTATTTTGATGGCCAGGAATGAAGAAGGAAGTGACTGAGTTTGTGTATGCTTGTTTGACCTGTCAGAAGACGAAGATTGAGCATCAAAAACCGTCGGGTTTGATGCAACCGTTGAATATTCCAGAGTGGAAATGGGATAACATTTCTATAGATTTTGTGACAGGTCTACCGAAGACTTTGAAGGGACATGATTCAATTTGGGTGATTGTTGATAGATTGACCAAATCAGCTCATTTTATACCGATGAGGATCAATTATTCATTGCAGAAGCTGGCCGAATTGTATATTGATGAGATTGTGAAACTGCATGGTATTCCTTCGAGTATTGTGTCTGATAGAGATCCAAGATTCACATCGAGGTTTTGGGAGAGTTTGTAGAAGGCCTTGGGTACTAAGCTGAGGTTGAGTTCGGCTTACCATCCGCAGACAGACGGTCAAACCGAGAGGACCATCAAGTCATTGGAAGATTTGTTGAGGGCTTGTGTGCTAGAACAAGGAGGGGCTTGGGATAGCCATTTGTCGTTAATTGAGTTTACCTACAACAACAGTTACCATTCTAGTATTGGAATGGCACCGTATGAGGCATTGTATGGTAGGAGGTGTAGGACTCCTTTATGTTGGTATGAGTCAGGCAAAAGTTTTATGCTCGGGCTTGAGATTGTTCACCAGACGACTGAAAAGATCAAGATGATCCAAGAAAAAATGAAAGCGTCGCAGAGTCGTCAAAAGAGTTACCATGACAAGAGGAGGAAAACACTTGAGTTCCAGGAGGGAGATCACGTGTTTTTGAGAGTTACACCGATAACTGGTGTTGGTCGAGCTTTGAAGTCTCGAAAGCTCACACCACGTTTTATTGGTCCGTACCAGATTTTACAGAGGATATGAGAGGTGGCTTATCAGATTGCTTTGCCTCCAGTGCTTGCTAATCTTCATGATGTGTTTCATGTGTCTCAGTTGAGGAAATACATTCTGGATCCATCTCATGTGATCCAAGTGGATGATGTGCAGGTGAGAGATAACTTGACTGTGGAGGCATCACCCACGCGGATAGAGGATCGAGAGGTGAAGCAGTTGCAGGGTAAAGAGATTGCCTTGGTAAATGTGGTTTGGGAAGGACCAACTGGTGGGAGCATGACTTGGGAGCGTGAGGATCAAATGAGAGAGTCGTATCCAACTCTGTTTTCTTCAGGTAATTTTCGAGGACGAAAATATCTTAAGTGGGGGGGAGTTGTAACACCCTGAATTCATTAATTAATTTAGTTTGAATTATTTATTTTTATTTATTTAATTAATTGATGTTTTAACTTAATTTTTGTGTGATTGTGGGGGTAAGTGTCTTTGAAGTAGAGGTATAGAGAGAATAAGAGTTTAACTTATTTATTTTGAATTAAGGAGAATTTTAATTAATTAAGTAGAATAAAATAAATATTAAGATAAATAGAAATATCCATCAATTAGAGTTAGTAAGAGTAGTAAGGGTATTATGAGAAAAATAAGGATAAGTTGAGGGTAAAAGGGGAATAACCTAATTAGAAGGAAATAGGTGTTAGAATAAAATAGGGTTTTGGAGAATCTGAGGGGTCACTACGTATTTTGGAAGAAAAGAGGCAACCAAAGCAATTGGGAAGGGAAAAGCTTAGAGAGGAAAAACCACCATTGTTGAGGAGTTTAAAGTGCTTGTTGGAAATTCAAGGTAAGAGTGAGAATTTGATTTAATAATAGGGTAGGAAAATTCTCTTAACCTCCAATAGAGATTATGATTTGAATAAATTCTGTGTTTTTAGGGGAGATTAATAAATTCATGCGTACTGTAGCTTTATTTTATATATTTCGATACATTATATTGCTACTTAATATATATGCTTCAATTATATATACACCGTTGCGGCTAATAATAATCTGTTCTGGTTCATATATGTTTCGGATGATTAGTTTCACTTGGTTCGGTTAATACATAATATGCATAATACGTTTCACTTGGTTTCGGCTAATATATATATATATATATATGATTGACTTGGTTTGATTAATATATGGTTAATATATAATATGTTTCTCATGATTAGATTCAAGTTCTATGGAGATAACTTGTTTCATTGCTACTGTAGCTTTCGTTAAACGTCGTTGCAGCTTTTGCCGACATATACAAATTGTTGCTTGTGTTTATGTTACTGGCATGCATACTTGTATATATAAATAACATATTTCGTTAGCATAATATATATTATTAATATGATATTAATAATAATAATAATATAAATAATAATAGTTTAATATTAGTAGTAATTGTTTAGTTTTAAGGGAGAAATTAGATAATTGGATTAGTTGATTAAATTAAATTATTTTCTATTTGGTTAGAGTTATCTATAGAGTTGTTGGAGTTGCCGACTGAGTTCATAAGAGTTGTCTTTATGTGCAATAGTTGTCAGTAGAGTATTTTTTAACACTTTAAAATTGTTTTAAAGTTGTAAGGAATGATGTAGAGTTGTTTAAAGTTCCTTGAAAACTCTCTGGAGTTATAATTGTTTTTGATAATTTTGATTATACTCTTGAACGATAATTTGGTGATTGTTTTGATGAATATTTTGATGATATCGAGTGTTATTGTGAATTCATGCATCATGGTGTACGGACTTCGATCCAATTTTGGTGAGCCTTGATCCTATGGTGGGAATCAAGTGCGAGTAGATAATTCTATTGAGGAATTAGTGAAGCGTTGCCTATAGTGATGGTAGCGATTTTGGTGTGCTCCGGTTCCAAGAGGGAATCGATCCTATGGTGGGGATCATGGAGTTAAATGGACGTGAGTGTTCATAATATGGTACCACATATATGTTGAGTCAGTTGTCAAGTACATTTGCATTTGTGTTGCATTTGGTGATTATTTTGATGTTATGTTGTGTGGATGAGAATACTTGTTATGCCTATGTTGTTGTATTTTGTGTGTGACGTTGTTAGATTAATCTACTTCCGACTATCTCTTACCGTTATTATTGAATTGTATTCTCACCCCTTCTGTTTGAATGTTGCCTTTACATGGGCATCGTGCAGATACTCAGGAGTAGCATTGCTGAAGTAAGTGACAGATAGTCTTGGAGTGACTTCCGTAGTTTGTCTCTTTTATTTAGTGGTATCTTACTCTGATCATGTAACACCGGGTTGGGATAAACGCTTAGTTTAATTTTTGTGTCATTATCGTTGACGTTACAAACTTTTTGTGTTGTTGAAGTTTTAAGTTGTTTTGAGTTGATTGTCATACTCTTTTGACTATGCTATTGAGTTGAAAATCTTGAGACTTAATTCCTTGAGTTACAAGACTATTATTGTATGTTCGTTAGTGATTCCGCTGCGATGATACCATAAAATCTAAAGTGTGCATGCGATGACGGATGTTGAATGCCTTATTATATAAGTACTTGACCAAAATCAGATGTGTTGGATGCCGTGTGACATCCCAGGTATACCTACGTGCATTTGAATTTATTTCTGTGGTAACCCGTGTTACGGAGCAGGTTAAGTGTTTTGATGTGTGTGACACCCTTGTGGTTATATTTTCTAGTTAAAATATTTGTTTATTGTTTTGGGGTAGTTAAGGGTGTTACAGACGCAACGATTCCAAGATTGATCGAAGATATCCTAAAGATGTTGAAATGTTCTCAACCATCTCTTGACGATGAAATGTAATGTTAAATTTACATTAATGAGAATCTATGTAATGTTACATATTTTATGCATGTCATAACAAATATTTCTGGTGTGGGATAACATGGAGGATTCTGAAATTTAACTTTCGTATAAAATATAGAGATTAACCTCCGAATTTTTTCAGCTATGTTTTGGCCTGGGTCTGAGATTTTACTGTGTTTTCATTTTTTGTGCGTCCGGAGGTTAAGTTCCAAATTTTAGGGGCGCTATTGGTTTTTCACTAGTGTGTGAACACCACTAAGGGTGTAAAGAGTAATGCCCGAAAACAGAAAGGGTGGTGCTAATTACATCCATATAGTATTTACTAACCTTATGGAAACCCAAATATGCCATTTGTACAGTCTGGATATTGAAATCCTAGCGCATCAATTATATATCAAATCTCTTCATTAGAAAAGAATCCTCCTAATACATTAACTATATTTCCTCTATATTTTGCTTGTGTGTGATGAAAATAGGGGTGAATTTGGATTTCAAAATTCTAACACACCATGGACAAAATTTTACGCATTGCTTGTATCTTTATTTTAGAACAATAGGGTAGATCCAAATTTCAAAATCTGGACAAACTTCTGGACAATAATATGAACCCCATGACAATAGTTAGGAAGAAATTTTCACATCATTTGGCAACACATACATTATTTATATAATACACTATACGTATAACTCAAGCATATCTAAGATCAAATTTTTATAACTCATTCAAAAACCATACACCAGTAATTTATAAAATACAAATAACCATACAAATTTTTAAATTGTTTAAAAAATACAAATGAAAATACAACTACTATTATGTATATCAAACACCTTTATTCCTCATCTTCCTCATATACTATAATGCATGTTGTGCCTATGCTAAGATTACCTATAGAGTGACCCTCTTTGGAGTGTCTTCCTAAAACTCTCCTATAGCTATGGCCTCTCTTCCAATAGCAATAACTCAATAACATTTTGATAATACATTCACGACATGGTCCTCTCTTGCATGTTCATCTTCTAATAACTCCTAATGAGCTGACCTAAAGGGATATCCTTCTAGATATGGTGTCATGTAAGGATGTGACACTCTATAAAACCATTGGATGTAACTGTATACCATACTCTATGAACAAGGAGTTGACACACTGTGTACTATTAGACATGTATCTCTAAACACAATAAGGGATGAATTGTGGAGGTTCGAAAAATGTTGATTGAATTTTTTTGTGTGAAAATCAAAGTTTAAAATCATTTGTAAAATAAACAAAGAAATAGTAATTGTAATAAAGAAGTAAATGGAAAAGTAGAGGAATTAAAAAAGCTTAAAGTAAAGGAAATAAGGAAAAGAGAAAGACACTAGCAAATTATAGAGGTTCGGTCTAAATGAAGTTGACTTAATCCTCTCCATAAGAATTCTTATTGAGAGTTTCTACTATTTTGATGGCTTTTAATAAGATGTACCCATGAAAATCCTTTTACAAGGATTTGATATTTTTCAATGGCTAACTTCCAACTAAAACTACGAGTAGAGTTTTGACTGGCTATTCTCTAAACTAAACAAAGATTTTGTACATGCTAACCTCTGAACCGAGATGGAGTTTTATATTAGCTATTATTTGAAATGAGATGGAGTTTTATACTAGCTATCTTTCAAATAAAACCAGGATTTTACATAGGAGGACCTTCAAATTGAGCTAAGATTTTACACAGGATAACCTCGAACCAAGATGAGATTTTACACGAGCTAATCTTGAACCAAGAAGAGATTTTACATGGGCTAATCTCGAACCAAGAAGAGATTTTACATGAGATGATCTTAAATTGACAAAGATTTTACACCGGTACGAGCTCAAGAACATTTGTGGAGATTTTAATGGATGATCTTCATGAACCAAACTATAACTTTTATAGCATGCAAAACTTACAAACCAAACATTGACTTTATAAGAAAATTCCCAAACTAAACAAGAACTTTTAATGGTTTATCTTGCAAGCAAGAGATAAGGCTTCCATATGATCTAATAGCTCCTTAATCAATTACCTTGGCCTTAAAAGCATTTTTCAAGTGGTTTTAACAAATTAAGAGAGACTTCTTAAAGGTTTTAAGTTTGTGTGTGTGATTTTTCTTAGTAATTCCATAAATATCCTTGTGCCTTTATAAGACTCTGGTTACTTAGACAGACACGGTCATACTAGATTTCACACTTTCTATCTTTCACAACTCTGAAGCTTCAAGTATTGGCAACATTATCTTTGACTGTAGCATCACGTAGGAACTTTGGATCTTGAGCTTTATGCGACTTTAGATGTCTTCAAGTTGATTACTGAAATTTTGGAAAGCAGATTGCAGATGTCCTAACAATATGTCACGACATTGTTCTCTGCATAACTTTGAAACAATGGCAGAATAAACAAGTTAATACTCTAAATATCAGCAACAGAATCACAATAAATGTTTCAACATTTGTTACAACATGTTAATAAAAAAGCAAATACTGAACTGTAAATTTGTAGAATGATAAATAACATAAGATATGTTAACCCAGTTTGGTGCAAATCACCTACATCTATGGGCTACCAAGCCAGGAAGAAGAATCTACTATTAGTAGTATAGTTTTATGTAAACAACCTCTGGTTTACAGTAAACAACCTCCACTTTACCTATCACTACACAATGAAAACTTTATCATTAGAAGTCACATCTAATTGATAAGAGAAACCCATCTCACTCCTTTAATCACAACCTGTGATATCTAACAGTTATAGTCATAATAACTGTATCATCCTACTTGAAAGATACCTCTTTTAATACAAAGTTCAGCCAAGCAACCTTGACTAACAACCTACTTGGACTTGATTCAAAGCTTCATCCAAGAACAATACACGATTTATTACCTACAAGTTTCTGAATCTGTATAGACATATGTGTCTACCATAATGTATCAAACTGATATAAAGGGAGACTTACAACACAAGAAAGCCTACGACTCTCAAAACCCTAAACCCTTATTTCCCTTTACAAAAGTGTTACAAGATATTCGTTCTTCTTATCCCTAGGTCTAGGTCTTCCTTTTATAATCTTCAGCAGTCATGGGATTAAAAATATCTGTTTAATTATTCCTTGATTCATGCCTTAAATCTTGGAACTAATATGCAAATATTCTGCTGAAACAGAATCCTGTGCATCAGTAACAGTCACGATGTCCTAACATCGTGTTGGGGCATCTTGTCCAACATGTCTTCTTTCAGCAGAATTCTTTTTGTTGGAACATTTTGTGCAACATCCCGTTTTTCCAAAATTTGCTCAAATCCACAGAGCCTTCTGTTGCACCCCAAAATTTGACCAACTACTTATCGCAATTTGGCTCATGTTTCGACTCATTTCATTTTGCATTTGCATACCACGTACATTGCATTTTTTCCAGTCAGATTGACTTTATCGGGATTACAGCCCTCTGATCGCGCTTCAGGCATTTCAGGCCAATAAAAGGAGTTATTTTGAGAATTGGTGCTCGTTCCCTGTGTTTTCAGCTCTCGCTGTTGTTTTTGAGGACATCTCGGTGTCCGGGTTTTTACCGTTTATTTCGATATATTCGCTAATCGGTTTAATCGGCTTCCTCGCGTTTTTTAGATTTTCCCTTTATTTTCTAGAATTTTTTTTATGGATTTAATTGATTTTTCTAGATATTAGATAGATTTTTAATAGATATTAAATGTCTTTTAAATAGTTTTTAGTTTTAATATCAATTTTCCCTTTTAGAATAATTCATTTTTTAGATAATAAGTAGTTTTTTTAAAAATGATTTTTAATAGGATAATTCCCTTACTAGGTTTTTTTTAATAGGATTAATAGAGTTTTTTCCATTTTTTATTTGTTTAGAAATTAATAGAATTAATAGAGTTTAATAGTTAATTCTCTTTTTTTTAGATTTAATTTGGGTTTAGGATTAAATAGACATTAATTAGGTCTTGATCATTCTTTTTTAGATGTTAATTAGGGTCTTAATTCATTTTAATTGAGTTTATTAGCTTTAATTAGGTTTAGAATAGTCTTAATTTTCAGTTAGGCTTTAATTGCAGTTTTAAGTCTTCGTTTAGTATTAACTGAGTTTAATTAGGGTTTAATCATGTATTAATTAGCTGCTAATTCGTGGGCCATGTGTCAGATTTTCTGGGGCCCAGGTCCAGTCCACTGCCACTTGGCAGTATAAAGCTGTTCCACGCGTACGTTCCTCCTCCCACCACTTCATTTCCACGTTTTCATCTCAGAAACTGCCAACACATTCACTGCATGTAGAGCCACTTGGCACTCCCTCAGACTCCCCAATCCCCCACGCGTCCCCCACACACACTGCATGTGAGCCACGTGTCTCGTCCTCTCCATCCCTCTCCTCTTCGCCGCCGGCCATGCAGCCGCCGCAGGGACCGCCACAACCGCCGCCGGAAAGTCACCGGTAACCGTTTTTCGCTGGAAATCTGAAACTCACTGATGGATGTTCATCTTCTTCATCCGTCATGTTCATCCAACCTTCACCGGAAAACTCAACTTCGCCGGAAAATTCATGCGTATTCATCTTTTTCCCAGAAAACGATCCAAGAACCTTCATCGATCTGACGTTCACGTGTGTTCAGAAATACCAGAAACACTCAAAGATCTTCATAGATCTTCGTCACCGTTCATCAATCGTTACCAGTTCGTCAGCGAACTTGTCCAGATCCATAGATCTTCGTTCGTCATGAAGCTCATCCAACGCATCTTCATCAGTTCATTCACTTTTTCCAGAAATCACCAGCGAGTCTTTAAAACCTCCAAGAACTCTCGCCCAGAAATACACCTGTGTTCATCGCAGTTCATCCGTTCAACACGTTTTTTAGAAGTTCATCAGAAATGATCAAGATCCACGCCAAGTTCATAACCACCTCCGGTCGAAACACATCCACGTTCATCAATTCATCATGAGATTCTCCAGAAATCCTCCGTAAGAACAAATCTTCATCAACGTTTTCCAATTCCTTCATCGTGTTTATCTTAACTCCAAATCTTCCACAAACCTTCATTCGTCCAAGTTTTTGCCAGAAAGCTTCAGATCTACGAACCTTTCAAGATCTCCAGATCTCTGTCTAGAACCTTCAAAGATGCTCATCGGAGATTCTTCGTCAGAACCTTCAAGAACTATTTCAAGAACGCTCGATTGGATCTCGTCCCCTTCGTCCAGATCTTCATTCGTTTTTGTTGTAGGTTGAAACAAGTGGAGATTGAGGATGATAGAAATGTTGAGAGAAAGATGGAAGATGTTTGAACGGAGTTTTGCTTTGGAGGAGTGAGATGGAAACGAGAGAGAGGCTGAGAAGGGAAGGACGGCGTGAACAGTGTTTGGGGGAAGACGAGAGTACCCTAGGGTTTCAGAAGAGAGTGAGTGGAAGGGGGGAAGTTCTTTGTGGGCTCTCCCTTTGGGTTCCGTGTTGTTGGGCCGTAGCCCATTGGTTTCCAATCCGTACACCCCCTTTCCAAATGCACCCCATGTTTTCCCTTTTCTTTCTTGTGTGGATTGCTTGGGCTGAGCCCATTCTCTGTACGTTTTGCTTACACACCTCCGTTTTCGCTGATGCACCCCTGTCCCTTTTTTTGTTTTTCTGACCATTGCTTTGTGGGCTGGGCCCTGTATTTTTTTTCCTGCATTCACCCTGGTTTTGCAGTTTGTACCCCCCCTGTTTTTTAATTTCTCCCTTGTATTGGATGAATGAGTGTAATAGATATAGTTCTATTTTTTTTTAGGATTATAGTTTTATTTTCCTAGGACATTAATGCATAGTTTTATAGAATTTATATTCTATTATTTTTTAGCATATTATAGGGTATTATAGATTTAATATAGTTTTTCTATTTTCTTTATAGAATATTATAGAATATTTTAGATAGAATTGTTTTTATGCTATTTCTCATATGCATTTCCTTTTAATTTCTTTAGAATGTTTTCTAGTAGAATTTAATTGCCGTATTTTAGGAGTAGCATTTTATTTCCATTTTTGTATTGGATTTCTCTCCTATTTCGTTTTTGTCCGATTTTATCCCGATTTTATCTTTGGCTGGCCGTGTGACATGATTCAATTGGAGAATGATTTTCGATATCATTTCTCCATCTTGTCTTTGACACGGATATCAATACGCTACCTCTTAGAGTTCGATTTCTCGTATAAGTCGAACCATGACGGTCTAAGCGTCACATTATTCTGATTCGAGCGTCATCATCAAAAATCCAGAGAGGAGAAGATTGGAATGGAGCTTGCGCGCACGTCAGGAGCCCAGGAGCTGCTTCGTTCATCATCATCATCGTCTTCTTCAAGTCTTCGTGCAACCGTCGAGTGTTGTGAGCTGTATCGTTAGATACGTAGGAAATGACATTTGAGGAGTTTCTTCTCAATCGTCTAGGATGCCTAGTATGGTACCCTTTGGGTGACATACGACGCATTCACTCCTACGTCTTAGGTTCTTGCGTGTGTGTCCCGAGTTCCTTCCCGTTTAGGCGTAGGCCTGCTTCCTCTTTGTTCTCGCCCCGTGCGATCGAAACCCCTTCTCTTGCCCCCGTGCAATCGAGACTCGTTAGCCCGAACTACGTTCCGCTCTGATTTCTCTAATGAGAATACGTAGGCACAAGACGCGGCGTCTTGGCGAGCAAACTTCCCTGTAGTTCCTGAACTACGTCCTGCTCTGATTTCTCTGAAGAGAATACGTAGGCACAATACTGACGTATTGGCGAGCAACTTTCCCCCGTAGTTTCCCGAACTACGTAAGCTCTGATCTCTCATACCTGTTGAGGGTACGTAGGCACAATACTGATGTATTGGCGAGCCACCTTTCCCGTAGCCCGTAGTCGAACTACGTTTGCTCTGATCTCTCGTACCAGACGAGAGTACGTAGGCATAGGATGTGACATCCTAGCGAGCTACCTCCCTTTCCCCGTTTTAGCTGTAGTAGGTTGAACTACAGCTGCTTTGATTTTCTCTGATGAGAATATGTAGGCATAGGATGCGATATCCTAGCGAGCACACTAACAACTAACCTTTTGTTCTCTCGCTGCCGTGCGATTGAGACTTTCCCGCTGACGACTGATGTTATCCTTTTCTCTTGCCCGAGCGCATTCGAGACCAGACCGTAGTTCTAGTCCCCGTAGGTTCCCATACCTTAAAACCCGACATACTACGTCCGTTCTACCGCAAATAGGTACGCCTAAGTCTCCAATGGTCGAGCAACGTCCACCTAACTGCTAGAATGCGTACGCTAGTATCGTCAACTTAATCTCTCACCCCTGTGTGACCGAGAACACCCCTGTCTAGCCGTAGTTAGCCTGAACTACGTCATGCTCTGATTTCTCTGACGAGAATACGTAGGCACAAGACGCGACGTCTTGCCAAGCAATTTCCCCCGTAGTTTCCCGAACTACGTAGACTCTGATTTCTCATTCTCTGATGAGAATACGTAGGCATAGAGTGCGACGCTCTATCGAGTCAATTTCTTTCCGTTTAGATCTAGCAGCCGTAGATATATTGTTTTTCACCCATAGACAAACACAACAAGCATGGATCCCATTGAGTACAACGGACGTGAGGGGTGCTAATACCTTCCCCTTGCGTAACCGACTCCCAAACCCAGACAACGGTTGCGATGACCTTGTCTTATACCTATTCGTCAGGTTTTTCCGATCGTTTCCTTTCCCGTTCCGAGGGATAAATAACGAAAGGTGGCGATTCTTCTGTTTTGCTGGCACCTTATTTTCGCGGAAGCGACACCTTCAATCTCCCCCTTTTGACAAATTTTGGCTAAAACTCCTTAGGTAGAAAAATAAAGTCCGAAAGTCATTCAATTTTATCTAGGGAGTGGTGGTTATGATTGGCACACTTCTGAGGCCCCCATTTTCTCCTGAAATTCCTAGTTGTATGTTGGTGTATATGAGGAAGAGGATGTAACACACTCCCTTTCAAAATATACTTGCCACAAAGAGATAAATCTTCCTCTTAAGAGGTATAAGAGAACCCTTAAGGAGATCCAAAAAGAGTTTAAGAAGAAGCAGATGTAGTATACGTAACACAGAGTACATAAAGGATGTAACTCAGGTCATAACCTACTTCATAACCCAGATCACAAGGCACAAAGGAAGAACCTGAGGATCAGACAAGATGTTAGAACATCCCATCCAAATCCCTTACAAAACAACTGTAGGAATGAACTCCACGCCAACCAGAGTGTTAGTTACATGTTGTGAGGACCAACACACAACCGAGATGAATACACACCCATTCTCCCCTTTTTAGCTAAGAATTTACAAAAGAAGCCAACACAGTTCCAGACCCACGCGATACTTACCCAAACCCGAACAAAAGCCACGAAGACACAACCCAACACAATAAACACACCTGAGAATCCAGAACCAACTACCCCCTTTAAATACCCAGGCTGTTTCTCTAGGAATTAACGGTCCATAGAAGTTACCGATGAATAATTCGATGGAGAAATTAATTTAGGTAAGTAACTTCGCCATTAATGATTGTTCACCGTCCAACTAGGATTTGACTGTTTCAATATTAGGGCAAACGATCTAAAGAATGTGCATGCATCAAGACATATGTATAACACGCCTTCCATCGTCCAAGAACCACATCCAAAGAAAGTAACTTGAAACAACCACAAGTCCAAAACAATATCCTGACACTTTGTCAGGCTTTGTCTATTCCATCTGGTAAACTTAGAAGCACAGTCATAATTCCTTTTCAATGAGCCTCAAGAATACTCCTTTCATCCAGAAGTAAAAGAAACTGACTAAGATGCTAAAACATTTCTTCAAACATCTCCTAGTTAACAACGAAGACTCTCATTAACCTTATCTCATGTAAGAACAAAGACTCTTAGAACACACCCAAGAAGCTTGTACAATACTGATTCAAACTATTGACACCCCAATGATAGAACCGAGTCTCGACTACTAAGTCTGTCATGAACTTCACCAGTAACACAATATCACAACAACTTGTCTGACATTACACCCTCACCTGAGGAATATGATCACAAACTGCTCGAAACCACAAACAATCTTGACAAACAACTGCACTACTGCAGCAACAGATCCTAGATAGAAGTATAACTCCCCCTATCAAGAATAACCAGTGCTCCTTTGAGAGAAGAACACCTTAACGTGAATGGAAAACATAAGACTCATGTTCATGTCTTCAAGAGCTCACTCCTTGTTCAACACACCGGATGAACACATTTACTTACTACTTTATCCACAAGAAACCTGTGTACCATAATAGTCTCATCATACATAAGTTCTCCCCCTATATTTTAGAAAATATGCTCCTTTCAGCAAGAAGCACCCAAAATCACCACACAATATCTCATGACCAACTTCATGCTCGTACAGTGGGAAAGTAATAGGATTACCATCATTGTACTATAACTAACGAACTCTTGGATTAAGACTAAAATCACCATTGATCCCTATCATCCTGAACCCATCCATACCCTGCACAAATCCACATTGAATCTTACAACCATAAATATCCATGTTCCTCGAGAAAAATTCCAATTGAATCTGGAATGCTTCACATTCCTCAAAGAGACATACAGAGCCTCTTAGTTCGTTAGTTATCCCAAATTTCATTCACACTTGAAGGACATCAGATACATGCTCTAAAAATCTTCAGCTTACTTGCTTCACAAGCACCAAACTGATCCACTTCTTTCAAGAGTTACTTGAAGTAGAAGACATCACCTCTCCACAAGCATTCTGACCCTAACATGAGTCAGAGAACTAGATAGACACCCCATAATCCAAGACATTCTTCACCTTATCATTCTCCCGTATGATAAGTTAGAACACTTCTGATTCAACTGGTGAATATCAGCTTCCACAATCTGAACCCCGAGTTCAGAAAACATGATGATGTTCTAACATTAGTTAGGACATCCAAATCATATGACAGACATCATACAATATGGTTCTTGATACAATAACAACTGGACTTACTATCTGCATAGTAATCTAACTAAAGATCTTCAGAGAACATAGCTATACCAACTTGATCATCAAGAACTCCAGACACCCATAGAGAGAAATAAACTCTCATGCTCTCACTATAGCAAGCTCCCAAAGCGAAGATCCCTTCAACAATTAGCAAGCCAAGAGCATAACCAGCTTCTCCTTTAGATTTCCAAGAGACAAAAAGAAACTCTTGGTCCAACCAAGAATCTGGGTCTTCAGCAAACATCTTACATACACCAAGACTATGTAATGTAGCCTCAACTAGCTTCTAAAATTATCATACATTGCATATTCTTTTTGAAGCATCCATTCCAATCATATATGAGAAAATCAGCTTCTCTCAAGATGATATACCACCACTATAACTAGATCTCACTGAGTGAACACTCTGATGATAACCCTAATGTCAGAACATCTGACATCAATGTCACGACTTCCAGTTGATGAGCTCAAGTCTGTCTGATACAATCTTGACCAACTTCCCTTCAGACATACCATCTTGGTAAACTTCTCCACTTCTACAAAACAATAGTTCCATGCTCTCATAGACTTGATTAACATATCAAGTTTGAGTAGACCACCTCTATCCTGTTTATGAACCATACCATGATGAACAACTGCTTGAGGAACACACCTTTAGAAAAATAAAACATGCCAAAGCCTGATTCTTTATGAAGGAGTACTCAATAGCTGCATGAAATCCAACTTCTTTCAAGATGTCAGAGATACTGTCCAGGATCTCCATGTTGAAATGGATCATATGCTCTCAGCAGCTGCACTCCAAATTACCTAGATCAAAAATAAACTGATCCAAGCAATACTCACTGTCATACCCTAAATTTGCCCGCCAACTTTTGTAAATATTTTTGCTTTTTTTCACTTAATTTCATGCCGTCTAGACACGTGTCCACTTTGAGCGTTTTTCAAATCTTGATTTATTTTGCCTAATGGGAGCGCGACACGTGGCCTGAGGGCATTTTCGTAAATATTTCAATCCTTTTTAATTTCTCTTTTTCCTTGCAAATATTACTATTTTATTCTTTTTTTTATTTTTATCACCTATTTAATTTAATTAGATGAAGAATTTTGTTTTATTATTTTTTTTAGAATTAGAATAGTTATTTATTTATTTCTTTAGAATAGATTTTATTTTAATAGTTTTTAAATAGATTTTTTAATTTAGTTAGAATTTTTATTAGAAATAGTTTTTTATTTATTTAGAATAGAAATAGATTATTTTTATAGCATAGATTTAATTTGTTTTAGAATTATTTTAATATTAGAATTAATTAGATTTGATTTAATGTTAGAGATATTTTAGGATTTTAGAATTAAGTTAGTAATGTTAGAGATATTTTAGGATTTTAGAATTAAGTTAGTAATGTTAGAGATATTTTAGGATTTAAATAGTTTTTAGATTTTGATTTTTTTATTCTAGAGTTTTGACTGTTTTTAATTTTATTAGAAATAGTTTTTATTTTAAATAGATTTAGTTATATAGTTTTAGAAATAGTATATTTTAGAATTAGTTTAAATAGATTTAGTTTAATTTAATTATAGTTTTCATTTAAGTTAGATTAATTAGTTTAATTAGGATTTATGGTATTTATTAGTATTATTAAATTAGGATTAATTTATTTTATTATTATAGTCAGATTTTGTTTAGTTAATTTTTGATAATTTAGATTTTATTTTCTTAGTTTATTTAGTTTAATTAGAAATTAGTTTTTAGAGTTTTCTCTTTATTTTATAAATTTCTAGAACTAAAGTTGTTTGTTAGGAAATAGTTTTTTTTATATTTTTTATTAGAGTTTTTTAAAGTTATTAGATTTTCTTTTTTCCCTTTATTTATTTATTAGATTATAGTTAATTTTAGTTTATTTTGTTTAAACTTAAAATTCACTTTAGAAATAATTTAGTTATTAAATTTAGATTATTTATTAATTAGAATTAGGTTTTTATTAAGTTAGAATTAGTTTATTTGCTTACAACTTTAATTTAAAAAATGGTACAGCAGAAAAGACAAAAAAAAAAAAATAGAGAGCTAGAAGAGGGACACGTGGCAGCAGCTTATATAAGCTGTTACTGTTGATCTTCTTCAGAGGGGGAGGCAAACCCTAGCAGCTTCAGCCTCCAAACCCTAAACCTGGAGGACAACCCTAAACTCATCTGCCTCCTTCATCATTTTCTTAAATCAATTGCCATACCAACATCAACACCATCAACCGTGTTCTTCACCACCCAAATCCAGCTTCTTCCATAATCACCTTCATACATTGAAATTTTTTTTTCGAAAAAATCTCCACTGTAATAACAGAAAAACACAAACCACTTGAATCTTGTCTCATCTTCTCTTCACCATCTCCCGTTCAAGCCTGACTTTTATGGGAAAATCCGTTGAATCAGTGTTCATAAAGGGATTATCACGGGTTGTATCATCCGCAAAACCGTACAGACACAAAACAACCCGACCCGTATCGCCGAACTAGGTCGCCACTCCCCGAACCACAAAACAAGACCTCACTGTTAAGGTGGAATCGCCCAAGAAGATGGACGCTATCGAAAGCCGCACATCTCTCGCCAGTGTCGTCGCCGATTGCACTAAGCGGTGGTTCCGGGACACACTCAAGGAGGCCAAAGGTGGAGATAGCAGCGTGCAAGTTCTGGTTGGTCAAATGTATTACTCTGATATGGTGTTCCTAGAGATCCTCAAAAGGGATATGTTTGGATTAATAGAGCATCAAAAAGTAAAAATTTTGTTTGGAAAGTAAGCGAAAAACAACCAGGTTATAGAGCAAGTGATTCTGATTCATGTGATTTGGAGAAGAGAGAGTCTACCATTTCTTTTTCTTTCTTTTTATTATTTATTGATTTTTTTTTTTTTGTTTTTATATTTTTTTTTTTTTTTGACTTATTGGACCGTAAAACTCATTGGATCTATTCAGGCCCTCCGTTTTCCAGTTTACACCCCTCCCTTGTTTTATTTAAATTTTATTTTCTTATTTAATTTAGATATTGATTATTTTTGTAAATATTTTTTTTTTCCTCTTACAAACAGGCTGTTTAATGCATATTACATATCTATTTTTTTTAATTTTTTTTTTTTATAAATATATTATACATATTATTTATAGTTTTGTTTATATTTATTTTAGTTTGTTAACATATATTTATATTAGTTTAATAATATAGTTTTTTTTCTTTCTTTTCTTTAAGATTTTATTTATATATGTATATATTATTTTCTATGATTTATTTTTATATTCAATTTCTTTTTAGATTTCTATTCTATGTATATTAGAGTTTGTTTTTTTATTATTAGAAGTTGAATTTCACTTCGCATTTGTTATTGGACATTCTGTTCCACTTTTTGGTCGATGACGACGCTTCCATAAATCGATTACTAAGTCAATATATTGATAAGTATCGTTGGATCCGAGACCACCCCATTCTCTTCTCATCTCTTCTCTATTTAAATTTCATTTCGACTTATGGATCGATGAAAGCTTTTTATCCGCAAGCGTCAGATTTTCGAAGTCGATAACCTTCCCGATTTCAAATCTATGGGGGATGACCATTGGGGTCATCTTCCTTACTTTGGGATCGCGATAGGCTACCTTCGATTAATCGACATTTTGTTTGTGGTTAAGACGAGATCCTATTCTTTCGAGTCCCGATTCAATACACTAACCAACTGACGACTAACTTTAATTTTCTGTAAATATACAACTGTTTTATTTTCAGTCATTTATATTCTTGTACATATTATATTTGTATATTATTACTATCTTGTAAATATTCAACACTTGTACATTCTTCCAAAAAATACCTAATAAAATATCGAAACCATTAAAATTTAAATTGGTGGACTGTTGATTATATATCTTGTATATTATCTATTTCTTGTATATATTCGAATTTATCTCATCTCTTTGGTAGGTTATCAAATCTCTTCAATAAACAAATCAATTCTTTGTATTGAATTAAAAAGAGAGGATTGGGTGTAGACCTCTTCTTCTTCGAGCGTTGGGATACCCACTGTAGTGAGGGTGGTTTCGACGCTCGTCTTTCAATACGAAGACGTTTCCATACCATCTCTCCTAAAACCTCGGTCTCGTACCGAGTCCATTTTCAAACCATCTTTAAAATAAATTTCTCTTTGTATTGAATTAAAAAAGAGAGGATTAGGTGTAGACCTCTTCCTCTCCGAATGTTGGGATGCCCACTGTAGTGAGGGTGGTCTTGATATTCGTTTTTCAATACAAAGACGCGACTTTATCCACCATCTCGCTTTCACAACTTCCTTCCACAATTTTCACACCTAAAACCTCGGTCCTGTACCGAGTGCATTTTCAAATCTTTTCATAACAAAAACTTGAATGGTCGTGGAGTGGTTAGGCGTAGGCCTTCTCCTATCCCGAGTGCTGACGTTTACCGTAGGGTTCTCTGTCGCAAAGCACTTACTATTCAAAACCAAAAATATCTTTAATAAGAGAACGAAGTTCTCTTTGCATTGAATTAAAGAGAGAGGATTGGGTGTAGACCTCTTCTTCTCCGAGCGTAGGGATGCCCACTGTAGTGAGGGTGGTTTCGACGCTCGTCTTTCAATACGAAGACGCCTCGTTCGCCACACCCTTTTATAACAAAAACTTTGAGATAAAGAATTGGGTACTACCCGTAGGGGTTACTATCCGAGGACCTATCTCGCCCCTAAAAAAACAATTCAACCAATCAAACGCGACACCTTGCCTCGCATGGCGAAAACCAGTCTTCCAAAGGATATGTTACGTCCGTTCTACCGCAAACAGGTACGCATAAGTCTCCAAACGAGCGAGCAGCAAAACACCTAAACTGCTAGAACGCGCATGATAATATCATCCCCAAACACACCGGTTATCCGCACCGTAGGTACGAACTACGTTGCTCTGATTTCTCATGCATAATGAGAATACGTAGGCATAGGATTGCGATATCCTAGCGAGCACCCTTTTTCTTTTTCACCCTTTCCCAGAAAGGCATGCTACGTCCGTTCTACCGCAAACAGGTAACGCCTAAGTCTCCAACGAGCGAGCAGCAATACACCTAACTGCTAGAATGCGCACGATAGCAGCGTCTACCAAGACTTCCCCGCAAACCGTAGGCCGAACTACGGCTGCTCTGATTCTTTACTTTGTTCAAGTAAAGATACATAGGCACAAGGGCCACAATCCTTGCCGAGCACATTCCCCCTCTATATCTGTAGTTCCCCGAACTACGTCGACTCTGACTTTCTCACATCTATTGAGAATACGTAGGCATAGGACTGTGAAGTCCTACCGAGTCTGTTCTTTCTCTTTTCTTCCCCGTTCTCTCTTTCCTCCTAACTTTCTCGTTTCTAAACCCTTCTCTCTATCTTTTAGAACACTTTTTTTATAGCATAATATTTAAACAAATATAATCACACATCGACAAACAAAAGGTTCCCATCGAGTACGATGGATGCGAGGGGTGCTAATACCTTCCCTTCGCATAACCGGCTTCCGAACCCGTTCTTGGTTGCGAGACCATCTTATCCGTTCGTTTCTTAAGGTTTTCTCGATATTTTCCTTTCCCCTCATGGGATAAATAAAGTTCGGTGGCGACTCTTCTGTCCTTCCTTTTCGCCTCCCCGTCGTTGCACGATGCATTTTTCGAGTAGCGACAGCTGGCGACTCTGCTGGGGAGAACTCCTAGCGAGCCAAGCCTATTTTATTTGTCGTGTTTGTGTTTTATTTGCCTTATTTGTTTATGCTTTACTTTCTAACCTGGTTGGGTTTATTAGGGTTGGTTTGTGAGGATAAAAGCTTTCTACCCGAGCTTTATAGTATACACTAAGATTAGGAGGTGGTTTCTTTCTGATTTGCGAGACTTAGGACTCGTTGAGTTGGATCGAATTCCATCGCTCAGATGAGACCCTTTTGGGATGATTATGTCTTACGTGTAGTCGTAATGGCGTCTTTATTTCCAACTTGGGAGTCCGTGACTCTGAGGACCTTTTGTAGAACCTTATTCCGAAGGTTCCTAAAACATAACTCTGTGTTCATCCTTTGAAGGGATTACCGTCTTACGAGTAGTCGTTCTGATGGAAAACTTTTGAGGGTTAGTGCATGGGACTTTGTTTAAAGGCCTTTTGGAATACCCTCTTATAAACCAGTAGGTAGCCCACCCGAAGGGCGAGATACCTTTTGATGTTGTCTTGCAGGATCTGTTATCTTAATCCTTGATGTGGATCTGTTCTCGTGTGCACTCATTGCATTGCATTGGCATAAGCATCTCTGCATCATTTTGCATTTTCTTCCCCGACCAAGATTCCAAGCTTACCCATCCTCTGTTCATAACCCGCAGTTGATTTCCCGACACTCCCATTGAACATGGGAGAGCTGTGAAGAGTTTGAAGCATAGAGGAACGTAGACGCCTTGAAGGGCCAATCAAACAAGGCAAGTTGAGGTAGCTATGCCAGAGAACAACCGCCAGGATGTTGAGTCTCCACCAGGATTTACTGTGACAACTAATCCACTGTATGATCTTCCGCCGGATGGCCATCCTCCGCAAGTAAACGTTCTTACTCGACCCCAGAGGATGCCAACGACCGATCCCATGAAAGAAAAGCTTCGCGCCCTTGAGGAGACAATTCAAGCTATGAGAGTGTCTGATATGCTCGGTCTTGACGCTGCTGATATGTGTCTAGTGCTAGACTTGGTGATTCCTCCAAGATTCAAGATGCCCAACTTCGAGAAGTACATCGGCTATAGTTTCCCGAAGCGTCATTTGGCGATGTACTGTCGAAAAATGACCCCTTACACTCATGACGATAAGCTAATGATTCACTGTTTTCAAGAAAGTTTGAGTGGGTCATCATTAAGTTGGTACACTGATTTAGAAAGAAGTCATATCCAATCATGGAGGGACCTAGCCAGCACTTTTCTAAAGTTTTACCAGTTCAATCTAGACACTCCTCCTGTCCGCATGCAGTTGCAAAGCCTATCTCAGAATGAAAATGAACCTTTTAAGGGATATGCACAGCGGTGGAGAGAATTCGCAGCGAGAGTGCAACCACCACTCTTAGACAGTGAGCTAATTGACATGTTCATCAACAGTTTGCAGGGTTCTTATCTTGAAAGAATGGCTGGTTGTACGCCATCAAGCTTCTCTGACCTTGTGATTGTAGGAGAGCGCATCGAAAGCTACCTTAAAAGTGGACAAATCCAGGACGCATCAGGCAGCCAGGCCAGTGAGATTGAATCTTTCGATGATTTTCATGAGGAAGAGAAGGATGAAACCAGCGCACTCATAGCAAACGTTGAGTATTCTCACGATGTACCAACAAAACTCTATAGTCCCTCGTCTACTCAACAGGCATCATTACCAGTGCCATGTTATCCTCATGGACAATCGGTCATGCCTAAAGCTTCATCCCATAAGCCACGGGTCGCTCCTCATGCAAATCAACGAGCCCATGACCGAGGTCATCCGAATCAGCGCCGCGATCAGAATAAACCCAACAACAACTTGGAAAGAAGGACTGCTCCTCTTCATCTGGTCCCTATGTCGCACAGTCAGCTTCTCTCGCATTTGATTCAAAACTCATTGGTGGAGCCTAAAACTCTTAAGCCTGTGCCAGAACCTTACCCTCCTGGGTACGATCCCAATGCTCAGTATGGATATCATGGAGGATCCATGGGGCACTCGACTGAAGAATGCAAAGCCTTCCATGCCAAGGTGCAACAACTAATCGACAAAGGGTACATCTCTTTTCCAGAAGGAAGTTTGGTTGTCCATGTCAACCTCTCAGCTGTCTAAACTCGAATATTTCAAGGGTCATTTCCAGAAGCCAGTGGTCTAGACGGGCAGACGTCCTCAACATTGGCAGTCCTTGAACGCTTTTATCATTTGCATCTTGTAGTTTATTTCCTGTTAATTGCTACTTGTGTTTAAACATTGTTGTTTTGAATGGTAATATTAATGGAGTTATTATGCATTTTCCGAATCAGTCACGTCGTATTCACTCATTATTTCCACTTATCACAGACACATACACTTTTATCCACTCCACTTCATCACTGTTGTGTTTAGCAAATATTGGAGGGAGGATGACGAAAACGAAATACCCATAATAGCAAACTGTATGCTTTCAGACATAATCTCGTCAATGATGTACAGGCATTGTTTCAAATCCCCTAAACACCGGAGATATAAGGAGTTAATCCCTAGTCAACCACTTCGAGCCTAGAAGTAGAAGTTTCCTTCGGATATTCAAAACCCTTACACTCAACCTAGGGCAGGGTAGTTGTTCAGTTAATCTAATCCCGCATTCGAATCAACAAAGCAAAAATCCAAAAGACAAGATGGTCATTCATCAATGACCCATGACATGGCAGTCACAATCCTCCAACAAAATCCAAAAAAAAAATCAATCAAAAGCCTGTTAGGTCAAACACCTCAAAAGGGGACTTAGGCAAAAATCAGGGCTATCCCGATGGATCTGACAAGCAAAATCAGTCCATGCAAAAGTTAGGGATCAAAAACAAAATCAAAAGAGGTTTTTAAACCTTCAACAAAAACAAAATAAGACTCAGTGGCCACCCAAATATATGGTCTACTGACATTTATCAAAATAAGGTGATTTCCATTTCAAGCAAACCTTGAACCGTCAAGCTTACACCGTCAAGGTAAGTGCAGAATTAACTGAGCGTAGGACTGGAAGTCATCAAGAAGAAGGGGTGGGTACAAATAATTCTTTGAGCCTAATATCCTTTGTTCTATAAACCATGAACCAGACCAAGTTATAACCCTCGAAAGACCTAATTGAGGCGAGGTTTATTCTGAAAGCATACTATCGCAAGGTTGCGTAACCTGACTCCTCACGTATTTGCTAATCATCAGCATTGGTGTCCATATCCTTGCTATATCTTTTACACCAATCAAGTTAGCACAACGTTTAGACTAAATGGTCCATTCGCTTCACTATCACGACACTTAATAAATGACATTTATTTCAAAAACTTGCATGAACTTCGCATTAAGATTACCATTCGTGAACAAACAATTTTTAATTGCAAGTCAGTAGTTGGCATCAAGAAAATTCCAACACGAAGCAATCAAACAGGACTTGACCATTTCAGCATTCTGGATCAGAATCGAGCATGCTTTGTAGTCCCGTGGATCTGGAGCATTGTCATCTCGCGAATATGGAATCAACCGCTTATTCAGAAGTCTGGATCAGAATTGAATATACCATGTAGCCTTGTGGATCTAAGGCGTGGACATCCAGTGAATTTGGAATCAGTCAGCTTAAGGCAAATCCCCAAACATCAGTTGATTATGGGGCAAATCATTCAAGAAGAGGTCAATCATAAATGAATCATACCAATCAAGGGCAGGCCACCCAGAGTTTCTTTAACTTGAGGATGGATCCCTCCAATGTTCAATCAGGATAAGTTAAGTCGCTTTAACGCTCTTTCAAGAGCAAGCTACTCTAAAGAGTATATTGAAGCCAACCACCAAGAGTCAGTTAAACAATGATAAATCCTTTCGTGGTGCAAACTCTGGGGCAAGCCATCTTGAGGTCGTCTCATGGCAATCTACTCAAGCAAGTTCATCCTCATCAGCAACTGTTGAGTTCAAAACGAGTGTCGGGGAATTGTACCGTCACCTCACCCAATAACATTAACCTTCCGAAAAGGCCTTGCTGTCATTGGATCCTTCATCCCACAGCCTAAACCTGTCAAAACCTTGTAACCTTCAAACCTCCAAAGTCCAGTTCTTGCCTGGCAAACCTTTATACCGGTCCCAACTAGTCAAACCTTTAAACCTTCAAACCAGTCCCATCTGGTCAACCCTTCGCTGAATACCAATTCCCGCTTGGTATATGTCAGCTTTCAAACCAGTCCCATCTGGTAAACCCTTCACTTTGTACCAGTCCCATCTGGTCAAACCTTTAAAACTTCAAACCAGTCCTATCTGGTCAACCCTTTGCTGAATACCTAGCCCCGTCTGGTATATGTCAGCTTTTGAACCAGCTCCCATCTGGTCACCCTTCCTTTAGCAAACCTTTATACCAGTCCCATCTGGTCAACCCTTCACTAAACACCAATTCCCTTCTGATACATGTCAACCCTTAAACCAGCTCCCATCTGGTCACCCTTCCTTTAGCAAACCTTTATACCAGTCCCATCTGGTCAACCCTTCACTAAACACCAATTCCCTTCTGATACATGTCAACCCTTAAACCAGCTCCCATCTGGTCACCCTTCCTTTAGCCTTCCGTTTAACCAGTCCTTGTCTGGAAAACACAATTTCAAAGTCCATTCCTCGTCTGGCAAACTACAAAGTCAGTTCCCGTCTGACACCAAACCTAGAAGTCAGTTCTCGTCTGACGACTTAACCTTTTTCCACCAGTTCTTGTCTGGTAAACCTCATCCCAAAGTCCAGCTCCCATCTGGAAAACCACAAAATCAACCCTCCTTTGACAGCTTAACCTTTCGCCAACCAGTTCCATCTGGTCTACCCTCCGAATACCAGCCCTCATCTGGTATTTCCAACCCAAAGTCCAACCTGCATTGGCAACCACCAAAGTCCAACTTGTATTTCCCAACCACCTGCATTTCCAATCACCTGCCTGCAATCATACGCATCATATGCATCGCATTCGACTTCATAAGCATCTTGCATCATATGCATACCCATAATCATATCACATTTCCTCAACTCTTGCATCTCCGTGCATTAGCATTTGCACTTGCATTTCCATTTGATATGAAACATCATTCTCATCAAGCATCCGCGTATGCGAGGTCAGATCCAGGATTAATCTCGAAGATTTTCAAGATCATAATCAGCCCAGTCAGGGGCAATCTCCGCAAGACCGCGGGTCTCCCCGCGAAATTCAAGAATATCAAAGCAAAATTCCGCCCAGACAGGGGCACCTTTTCAAGACCATGGGTGTATCGCATGATGTATTTCAACCCCATGGTTAATCAAATCTTCAACGACAAATTTAGCCCAGTCAGGGGCATATCATTTAAAGTCAGCGATAAGTGGCAATCTCTTCGGAGAAGCTTATCTCCCTACATCCTTTTGGGTGTCAGGTTTGTCTGTATTTCATTTCTCAAATTTTTGTTTTCCTTTTTTGGACAAATTCAGGGTCTTCTTTGTATCTAATGAACTTATACCTTGAAAGATGAATGCTGCAGTAATTCATCTTACTCGGTCTAAGCCGATTAGATAGGGGCATCTGTCATACCCTAAATTTGCCCGCCAACTTTTGTAAATATTTTTGCTTTTTTTCACTTAATTTCATGCCGTCTAGACACGTGTCCACTTTGAGCGTTTTTCAAATCTTGATTTATTTTGCCTAATGGGAGCGCGACACGTGGCCTGAGGGCATTTTCGTAAATATTTCAATCCTTTTTAATTTCTCTTTTTCCTTGCAAATATTACTATTTTGTTCTTTTTTTTATTTTTATCACCTATTTAATTTAATTAGATGAAGAATTTTGTTTTATTATTTTTTTTAGAATTAGAATAGTTATTTATTTATTTCTTTAGAATAGATTTTATTTTAATAGTTTTTAAATAGATTTTTTAATTTAGTTAGAATTTTTATTAGAAATAGTTTTTTATTTATTTAGAATAGAAATAGATTATTTTTATAGCATAGATTTAATTTGTTTTAGAATTATTTTAATATTAGAATTAATTAGATTTGATTTAATGTTAGAGATATTTTAGGATTTTAGAATTAAGTTAGTAATGTTAGAGATATTTTAGGATTTTAGAATTAAGTTAGTAATGTTAGAGATATTTTAGGATTTAAATAGTTTTTAGATTTTGATTTTTTTATTCTAGAGTTTTGACTGTTTTTAATTTTATTAGAAATAGTTTTTATTTTAAATAGATTTAGTTATATAGTTTTAGAAATAGTATATTTTAGAATTAGTTTAAATAGATTTAGTTTAATTTAATTATAGTTTTCATTTAAGTTAGATTAATTAGTTTAATTAGGATTTATGGTATTTATTAGTATTATTAAATTAGGATTAATTTATTTTATTATTATAGTCAGATTTTGTTTAGTTAATTTTTGATAATTTAGATTTTATTTTCTTAGTTTATTTAGTTTAATTAGAAATTAGTTTTTAGAGTTTTCTCTTTATTTTATAAATTTCTAGAACTAAAGTTGTTTGTTAGGAAATAGTTTTTTTTATATTTTTTATTAGAGTTTTTTAAAGTTATTAGATTTTCTTTTTTTCCTTTATTTATTTATTAGATTATAGTTAATTTTAGTTTATTTTGTTTAAACTTAAAATTCACTTTAGAAATAATTTAGTTATTAAATTTAGATTATTTATTAATTAGAATTAGGTTTTTATTAACTTAGAATTAGTTTATTTGCTTACAACTTTAATTTGAAAAATGGTACAGCAGAAAAGACAAAAAAAAAATAGAGAGCTAGAAGAGGGACACGTGGCAGCAACTTATATAAGCTGTTACTGTTGATCTTCTTCAGAGGGGGAGGCCAACCCTAGCAGCTTCAGCCTCCAAACCCTAAACCTGGAGGACAACCCTAAACTCATCTGCCTCCTTCATCATTTTCTTAAATCAATTGCCATACCAACATCAACACCATCAACCGTGTTCTTCACCACCCAAATCCAGCTTCTTCCATAATCACCTTCATACATTGAAATTTTTTTTTCGAAAAAATCTCCACTGTAATAACAGAAAAACACAAACCACTTGAATCTCGTCTCATCTTCTCTTCACCATCTCCCGTTCAAGCCTGACTTTTATGGGAAAATCCGTTGAATCAGTGTTCATAAAGGGATTATCACGGGTTGTATCATCCGCAAAACCGTACAGACACAAAACAACCCGACCCGTATCGCCGAACCAGGTCACCACTCCCCGAACCACAAAACAAGACCTCACTGTTAAGGTGGAATCGCCCAAGAAGATGGACGCTATCGAAAGCCGCACACCTCTCGCCAGTGTCGTCGCCGATTGCACTAAGCGGTGGTTCCGGGACACACTCAAGGAGGCCAAAGGTGGAGATAGCAGCGTGCAAGTTCTGGTTGGTCAAATGTATTACTCTGGATATGGTGTTCCTAGAGATCCTCAAAAGGGATATGTTTGGATTAATAGAGCATCAAAAAGTAAAAATTTTGTTTGGAAAGTAAGCGAAAAACAGCCAGGTTATAGAGCAAGTGATTCTGATTCATGTGATTTGGAGAAGAGAGAGTCTACCGTTTCTTTTTCTTTCTTTTTATTATTTATTGATTTTATTTATTTTTTGTTTTTATATTTTGTTTTTTTGACTTATTGGACCGTAAAACTCATTGGATCTATTCAGGCCCTCCGTTTTCCAGTTTACACCCCTCCCTTGTTTTATTTAAATTTTATTTTCTTATTTAATTTAGATATTGATTATTTTTGTAAATATTATTTTTTTTCCTCTTACAAACAGGCTGTTTAATGCATATTACATATCTATTTTTTTTAATTTTCTTTTTTTTTTTATAAATATATTATACATATTATTTATAGTTTTGTTTATATTTATTTTAGTTTGTTAACATATATTTATATTAGTTTAATAATATAGTTTTTTTTCTTTCTTTTCTTTAAGATTTTATTTATATATGTATATATTATTTTCTATGATTTATTTTTATATTCAATTTCTTTTTAGATTTCTATTCTATGTATATTAGAGTTTGTTTTTTTATTATTAGAAGTTGAATTTCACTTCGCATTTGTTATTGGACATTCTGTTCCACTTTTTGGTCGATGACGACGCTTCCATAAATCGATTACTAAGTCAATATATTGATAAGTATCGTTGGATCCGAGACCACCCCATTCTCTTCTCATCTCTTCTCTATTTAAATTTCATTTCGACTTATGGATCGATGAAAGCTTTTTATCCGCAAGCGTCAGATTTTCGAAGTCGATAACCTTCCCGATTTCAAATCTATGGGGGATGACCATTGGGGTCATCTTCCTTACTTTGGGATCGCGATAGGCTACCTTCAATTAATCGACATTTTGTTTGTGGTTAAGACGAGATCCTATTCTTTCGAGTCCCGATTCAATACACTAACCAACTGACGACTAACTTTAATTTTCTGTAAATATACAACTGTTTTATTTTCAGTCATTTATATTCTTGTACATATTATATTTGTATATTATTACTATCTTGTAAATATTCAACACTTGTACATTCTTCCAAAAAATACCTAATAAAATATCGAAACCATTAAAATTTAAATTGGTGGACTGTTGATTATATATCTTGTATATTATCTATTTCTTGTATATATTCGAATTTATCTCATCTCTTTGGTAGGTTATCAAATCTCTTCAATAAACAAATCAATTCTTTGTATTGAATTAAAAAGAGAGGATTGGGTGTAGACCTCTTCTTCTTCGAGCGTTGGGATATCCACTGTAGTGAGGGTGGTTTCGACGCTCGTCTTTCAATACGAAGACGTTTCCATACCATCTCTCCTAAAACCTCGGTCTCGTACCGAGTCCATTTTCAAACCATCTTTAAAATAAATTTCTCTTTGTATTGAATTAAAAAAGAGAGGATTAGGTGTAGACCTCTTCCTCTCCGAATGTTGGGATGCCCACTGTAGTGAGGGTGGTCTTGATATTCGTTTTTCAATACAAAGACGCGACTTTATCCACCATCTCGCTTTCACAACTTCCTTCCACAATTTTCACACCTAAAACCTCGGTCCTGTACCGAGTGCATTTTCAAATCTTTTCATAACAAAAACTTGAATGGTCGTGGAGTGGTTAGGCGTAGGCCTTCTCCTATCCCGAGTGCTGACGTTTACCGTAGGGTTCTCTGTCGCAAAGCCTTACTATTCAAAACCAAAAATATCTTTAATAAGAGAACGAAGTTCTCTTTGCATTGAATTAAAGAGAGAGGATTGGGTGTAGACCTCTTCTTCTCCGAGCGTAGGGATGCCCACTGTAGTGAGGGTGGTTTCGACGCTCGTCTTTCAATACGAAGACGCCTCGTTCGCCACACCCTTTTATAACAAAAACTTTGAGATAAAGAATTGGGTACTACTCGTAGGGGTTACTATCCGAGGACCTATCTCGCCCCTAAAAAAACAATTCAACCAATCAAACGCGACACCTTGCCTCGCATGGCGAAAACCAGTCTTCCAAAGGATATGTTACGTCCGTTCTACCGCAAACAGGTACGCATAAGTCTCCAAACGAGCGAGCAACAAAACACCTAAACTGCTAGAACGCGCATGATAATATCATCCCCAAACACACCGGTTATCCGCACCGTAGGTACGAACTACGTTGCTCTGATTTCTCATGCATAATGAGAATACGTAGGCATAGGATTGCGATATCCTAGCGAGCACCCTTTTTCTTTTTCACCCTTTCCCAGAAAGGCATGCTACGTCCGTTCTACCACAAACAGGTAACGCCTAAGTCTCCAACGAGCGAGCAGCAATACACCTAACTGCTAGAATGCGCACGATAGCAGCGTCTACCAAGACTTCCCCGCAAACCGTAGGCCGAACTACGGCTGCTCTGATTCTTTACTTTGTTCAAGTAAAGATACGTAGGCACAAGGGCCACAATCCTTGCCGAGCACATTCCCCCTCTATATCTGTAGTTCCCCGAACTACGTCGACTCTGACTTTCTCACATCTATTGAGAATACGTAGGCATAGGACTGCGAAGTCCTACCGAGTCTGTTCTTTCTCTTTTCTTCCCCGTTCTCTCTTTCCTCCTAACTTTCTCGTTTCTAAACCCTTCTCTCTATCTTTTAGAACACTTTTTTTATAGCATAATATTTAAACAAATATAATCACACATCGACAAATAAAAGGTTCCCATCGAGTACGATGGATGCGAGGGGTGCTAATACCTTCCCTTCGCATAACCGGCTTCCGAACCCGTTCTTGGTTGCGAGACCATCTTATCCGTTCGTTTCTTAAGGTTTTCTCGATATTTTCCTTTCCCCTCATGGGATAAATAAAGTTCGGTGGCGACTCTTCTGTCTTTCCTTTTCGCCTCCCCGTCGTTGCACGATGCATTTTTCGAGTAGCGACACTCACCAAGATTAAGATGTCTTCATTTTCACTTTCATCAACACCATATTCTAGATAAGTTTCCTGCCACGAAACTTCCTAGTCAGGAAATGTGCCTCTGCAGATCCAACTAGAAGAAGATTCCCAGCACTTTGTGTTAACACACAAAAGTTTGGTTCCCAGAGCGTAAGCTACTCCCCTTCCGTATCCTAGAGATTCATTCCTTGAATCAACAAGATTCTGCACAACCTCGCTGATGGGATGTTTCAACATCTGGATGAGCATCAAATCCTTTAAGCAGTCCAAATATATCCAAGGACCAAATACTTGAACGCCAACTAATGAGATACCTTGATCATCAACTAAGGATAATCCATTAAATACTTGTGAGTAGAAATGAATCTTAAATATTTATAAGAAATCCTTCTTCCAGAAGACTAACTTGAATCATTCACTTGGTGTTAGTCCTTAAGCTGTTGTGGCGAGAAATGTTGCACCTCCTAATGAACCATCTTAGCTCCAACACTCTTGAGCTTCATGGATAACCAATTAAATACTTGTTCATTCCATAAATAGCAATTGATCTTAAATCCACACATCTTGTAGAGAAGATCGTCTAACAAATATTTACACTTCATCAATACCAAAAGTATTCTTTAGTGCAAGTATTTTTGGTGTTGAAACATCAAGGCTGACACCCTTGACTCAACCTGCCTATGAATTTCTCTTGCTGATGAAGTCCTTGCAACACATGGATGGTGAAAATAAATCACGTCCAATTTCTTCAGATTGATGATCCTCAGAAAGAATCCTTGATCCAAAAGAGCAACCAGAGAATTCCAGAGACATAATAGAGAAGCCTTTATGAGTGGACTTGAGAGAAACCTCATGTGTCTTTGGCAGCTTTGTCATGATAAGGGTATATTACCAACTTCATAGACCATGAATTTGATACCCTAGAACTCGACTCAGCTTTCCTCCAAAACAAATTCAAGACACCTGAAGGAACCAACCTTCTAAGTACCAAGACATCAAAGGCGAACACCAACAAACAACTCACTCCATTCCATTACTCCCGACTAGAACAGCTAGAACTTCCATAGATGCTGACGCCTTCATGAAAACCAGAGGATAAACAGAGTCTTCAATCTAGCTTTATCAATGTCCTTTTATTAGAAACATATGCAGTGGAACAATAACACATCTTCAACAGGGTCCAACTAAGATGTCAAGACATCTTAGTGGACACCTTCTAGAAAGGAACCTTAACACCAACAGTAGCAAGAACATCTTCACGGAAGCAAAACAACCAACCAGTAGCTATCATCCTTGATCCATTACCAATTATTCTGGATATCCAATACCTTTAGAAACATAAGAAAAAAGGGTCTGATCACACAACCACACACCTTATTTAAAGAAATAGAAAGTATCTCCCAAGATCCCATCCAGAAACAGACAGAATGCCTGCTCCGATACCAATTGAAATTCTGGAAAGCGGATTGTAGATGTCCTAACAACATGTCACGACATTGTTCTCTGCATAACTTTAAAACAAGGGTAGAATAAACAAGTTGATACTCTGAATATCAATAACATAATCACAACAAATGTTTTAACATCTGTTATAAACATGTTAATCAAAAAGCAAATACCGAACTGTAAATTTGCAGAATGATAAATAACATAAAATATGTTAACCCAGTTCGGTGCAAATCACCTAGATTTAGGGGCTACCAAGCTAGGAAGAAGAATCCATTATCAGTAGTATAGTTTTATGTAAACAACCTTTGGTTTGCAGTAAATAACCTCTGGTTTTCCTATCACTACCCAATGAAAACTTTATCATTAGAAGTCACATCTAATTGATAAGAGAAACCCATCTCACTCCTTTAATTACAACATGTGATATCTAACAGTTATAGTCATAATAGTTGTATCATCCTACTTGAAAGACACCTTTTTCAATACAAAGTTCAGCCAAGCAACCTTGACTAACAACCTACTTGGATTTGCTTCAAAGCTTCATCCAATAACAATATACAATTCATTACCTACAGGTTTCTGAATCTGTATAAACATTTATGTCTACCACAATGTATTAAATCGATGCAAAGGGAGACTTACAAACAAGACAACATACGACTATCAAAACCTTAAACCCTTATTTCCCTTTACAAAAGTGTTACAAGAGATTCGTTCTTCTTAACCCTAGGTCTAGGTCTTCCTTTTATAATCTTCAGCAATCCTGGGCTTCAAAATATCTGTTTGATTATTTCTTGGTCCATGCCTTAAATCTTGGAACTAATATGCAAATATTCTGCTGAAACAGAATCATGTGCATCAATAACAGACACGATGTCCTAACGTCGTGTTGGGACATCTTGTCCAACATGTCTTATTTCAGCATAATTCTTTTTGTTGGAACATCTTGTGCAACATCTTATTTTACCAAAATTTGCTCAAATCTACAGAGCCTTCAATTACCATCATTAGAGAGTTAAGATACCAAACCACCAGAGAATCTTAAAACATAAGTCTTCACTTGAATGTCGTTGGACAACAATGTTGACTATTAAAAAGATAGCTTGATAAAATATTTGTACTATGAAGGCATCTACAACCGCTTGAGATATCATCAAGAGATAAGGACTTAATAAGATATTGTTGGATATCAGGTTTTGTCATGATCAAAACCAAACAATTGATTTCAGCTTTGATATTAACAAAAGATTTATACCCAAACAATTAAAAGTTCCCACTTAAAGCATAGTACGCACAGGCATTTCATTTCGTATAAATATTTCCCCAATCTTTTCACATTTTTTGGATATTTGAGCATGTTCATAAATGCCTTTGAACATAGTGGACCACTAAACCCCTTATTGGATAAATTTTGAAACAATTCTTTCTCTCAATTATATTAGCCTTCATATGGTGAATTATGGTAATGTCACACTATGTTGTTAACTTCCTTTTTGCTAACACATCTTTCCAACCGCATCCTTTAATTTTTAACAGATACAAATCGTCCCAAATATATTAATTAGTATTTCACAGAAATGTCTTCTTTTAGGAAGAATTAAAATCACCAAGTATCAACCTATACACTTTGTATTAACTATGTTAACGAACCACAACCTTTATTGCACCATTAAAAACTTATCGTAAGGGAATTCCTTTAAGAATTTGTATTCTTGTTTGGTCACCTCATGATTCACCATTCTTGAAAGGTGATTGGCTACCAAGTTTTATGTGATAACTCACTCTTTGTATGATATTCAAGCTCTTGAAACTTGATTTTAGTAGGTATTTTAAAGTTTATTTTAAGCAAGTAGTTAGGTTGTGTGTTTTTAGCTTAGTTTTTAGCTAAGCACATTGGGTGATCCTTTTTGTGTGTTTTATGTAAGAATGCATTGGTGACAAGCTCTGGCATGTCAGGAACCTCATGCTTCAAATAAGTAGGCCCTTGAGCTAGAAGAGGCTGATAAGAGTGCTTGACCTTAAAATTAGAACCAACATGGAATGCTTGTGAAAATTGAGGCAAAAGTTAAGTTCGAAAGCTGAAGGGATAAGGATGAGAAATACATGACAAAACTCTACAAAAAGATGATTGGCGTTGCAATTGCACGCTGCATGTCATTCTGCATAGCAAGCATGTGAAGAGACTAGTTGTCTTCTACATGCGCTGTCTATTACTCTCAGTAATGATATGAAAGGATAAGACATTGGAATATTTTAAATACCATGGTCCAAATCAAGGGATAATCAAGAGGCTTGTGATCTAATGTCTAGTGAAAACCCATAAAAGCAAGAAGGTTATAAAATGATTATCTTGGAGAAATGGAAAAGAGGTTCACCAGTTGAGAAACTTGAAAAAAAAACACTTAGAAAATTACGAAGAAGAAATCTGAACTAGAAGTTTGAGTCAAATCCCACCATTACCTCTCTTGAAGAATGCAGTACACTTAGGCGTGACAAAACTCACCTCTTGTTGATTAGAGATTGTAAGAAGTAATGGTGTTACTTTTAGGTTTATATTTACTTTTCATTATTGTTTATAAATGTTAAGCTTAAAACTTGTTTTGTTGTATTTTTCATGCTCACCATAAGGTAAACTCCTTATGTTGAACAATGTGAAGTTTAATGTAAAATAATTATATGTGTGTGAGATGATGTGATTTTAGGGGCACTTCTTTTAATTTAGTGTCATAAATTTATTTCTTTGGCTGATCATCTTAAAAAAAGGTAAAAGCTTGTTAATGTTGAGGAATCCTTTAACAAGTGAAACTATTGATAAATATGGTTGAAAATAGTGTAATAAGAATATTTTCTAACTAGTTGCTTTAGGAATAAACAACTACAACCATAGGGGAAAATAGAATCTATGAAATACGTGCGCTAATGTTAATGTGAGACTTAGGAATTTGTTCCATAACTTAGTTGCATTTATTTGATGTAGTAGGCATATACCATTAGATCACTAATTTCTAACCTCATCTCTCACAACAGATCTCATCACACACATGCGTGCACGCGCGCGCGCCCACACACACATATAAAATAGATGAAAAACATTAAATGAGTCATTGCTCAACATGTCTCTCACACTTGTTCAAACTCCTTTAATCCCGCATCATATTGCTTAACTCTGAATTTATGACACAACTACTATTATTGTCTTTTACTCATGACTATTCATAAAATTTAATCTCAAGGAATCAACTTAAGTTAATCCAATTATTGTAGGAAT
Source organism: Lathyrus sativus (assembly GCA_963859935.3). Lineage (NCBI taxonomy): Eukaryota > Viridiplantae > Streptophyta > Magnoliopsida > Fabales > Fabaceae > Lathyrus > Lathyrus sativus. The sequence goes on along the minus strand of OZ012735.1, from coordinate 54,932,200 downwards.
GATACTCTTACTCTTTTATCACTTGCTACTATTTGACTGTATATACTTAGACATGTGTTTAATATAAAACAAACAAACATTATGCTCCTTTTTTTTATCTTTTAATTCCAAATCTAACTCAGGTAGTAAGAGCATCCACTTGAGTAGTCTAGGTATCAAATCTAACTTGGTCATAAAATAATTGATAATTGCATGGTTAGTACACACAACCATTTAAAAAATAATCTAGTATGATCTATATTTTTCTAATGCATACAGGATCACAAGCAATTTTTTTTCACTAGTTGCATAGTTAATTTGAGATTCGCTCAAAACCTTGATTGCATAATGCATACCATGAATTTTTTTATTCTTCCTATGTTATAGAACTTCACCTACCACATAATCACTGACATCATAATATATTCAAAGTCAAGTATCTAGTAAGGATTAGTGGTTATGGGCGCAATTGTCAATTATTCTTTTAAACTTTCAAAAAAATTGAACAAGAGTTAACAAAATCAAAAGACTTATCTTTGTTAACCATGTTGCTTAACAATATTGAGATTTGTGAGAAATATTTTATGAATCGCTTGTAGAATGTAGCATGGCCAATAAAGCTTATGATTCCTTTAATAATTGTTGGTATAGGCAATTTGTTAATAACGTCTACCTTTGACTTGTCAACCTCAATGCCTTTTGAAGAGATTTTATGTCCTAACACTATGTCTTCTATCACCATAAAGAAACATTTCTCTTAGTTCATAAAAAAGTTTGTTTCTACACACCTATTTTGTACAATTTCCAGGTTGACAAAGCATAAATTAAAAGAAGCTCTAAACACTGAGAAGATATCCATGAAGAATTCAATGCAGTTTCTAACTAGATCTAAAAAAATAGCTTGCATACACTATACGTCAAAGGGACATGTAACACTATCTTATGGTGATCATCAAGATTGACAAAGATTTGATTTTAACTTGAATACCCATCTAAGAAACAATAGAATGCACTACTTGCTAATCTTTCTAACACCTGATCCATAAAAGGTAGTGAAAATAGTTTTTTTTCTCGTGGCTTGATCAAGTCTCCTATAGTTTATACACATTCTCCACCTAGTAACCGTCCTTGTAGGAATAAACTCGTTCTTGTCATTCTTTTTTAATGTAATACCTCCATTCTTTGGAACCATGTAGACTGAACTCACCTAGGCGTTATCTGATATAGTGTGGATCATCTTAAATTCAAACAGTTTCGCCACTTCTTTTCTTACAACCTCTTTTATGGTAAGATTCAAATGATGTTGAGGCTGAGCTATCTGTTATAAATTCCCCTCCACGATAATCTTATGCATTCAATAAGATGAACTGATACCTTTTAGATCAGATAATGCCTGAAGGCTCTAATATTTGACTAAATTTTGGTAAAACATGATGTTGAACAAGATGTTCTAATATGAAGAAATCTGTAAAGTACAACATGTCAGACAAGATGTCCTATCTTAAGGACTCGACATCTTGGTATGATACAACAGATTTGTTGCAGATATGTTCCAAGATTTAAGGAACAATCAAAACACGAATCAAGGAATGATTGTACATAGATTTCAAAGCCTATGAACAACTGAAGATTATAAAAGAAAGACCAAGACCTAGGGCAAATCACTAGTCCTTGTTAAGACTTTTGTAAAGCAAAAAATAAAGGTTTAAGGTTTTGAGAGTCGTATGATTTTCTTATACTATAAGTCACCCTTTGTATCTGTTTGATATATTGTGGTAGACATAGTTTTTCATATTTAGAAACCTGTAGGAAATGAATTGTATATTGTTCTTGGATGAAGCTTTCAAGAACATTCAAGTATTAGTGTTAGTCAAGAGTATTGTCTGAATATTATGTTGAAAGGATTATATTTATATTGAACAGTTTGATACAGTCACCGGAGGTTGTGACTGTTAGATATCACTTAGGTAATTTAGGAATTGAGATGGGTTTCTAGATAGATGTTGCACTGGATAGGGAATTAAGTGATAATTTATCGGAGGTTGTATAATTAGAATTAATACTACTGATAGTGACTTCACTCCTGGCTTGGTAGCCTCCAGATATAGGTTTTGTTGTACACAGAACTGGGTCATCATATCTTGGTGTTATTTATCATTCTGCTATGTATAATTATGTCTATTTTATGCTCTAAAATATATGTCTTAACAAATGTTGAAACATTTGTCATGACACTGTTATGACTTTGAGGTATCAGAACGTTCTTGTTCTGTCCTTGTTTAGTAAAGTAGAGATCAATGTCTCAACATTTCTTGGGACATATTTTATATGTATACCATAATTTCAACGCCCATCCTATTACTTATTTTTTCCCTTCAACACTTAAGTCAATTTTTACGCCTTTTACATAGATAATGAACTGCTTATGATTGTTGGTTTATTGTCACTTCATTCCAAGAAAACAAATTTCAAATGTGTTTGTAACATTTTGAGCCCAAGTTTGGAATCATCAGGCTTTGGTTCTATTTTCAACTTTTCTGTTTTAGTTTCAAGAGGAGATATATCCTTAAAAGTATTAAGTTATATCAAACACCTTTCAATGCCTTATTCTTTCTCGACATTGATTATATTTAGTGAATATATCAAATTTGTTTCTAAAAGAGTATAATATGCAGCTACTTTTGCACATCCAAGATAGCTTCATTAGTATCATCTACTTGAAAACAAACTCCTTTATCTTTGGAATACTCTATTTATTAAAACAAGTTTAAACTAACATATGTATCATACACCTAACTTTCATCGCTCCACTATCTATATCAACTATCATGCAAGTTGTCTTCATAAAAGGTATACCCTTAAATTCTCAATTAGTTGTCAGTTGAGACCAACTGAATTTCTATGTACTCTATCTCTTGTCAGATGGAAGAATTAGAGCTCCTATGTACTTAAAATGTTGTCAGTTGGGACCAATAGAGTAACCAATGAACTCCGAAGAGATCAATCCCTATTAAAAGAAAGGACCATTATTAATAAGTATAAAAAGAGACATTTTAGTAACATTAATAATTGGTTAATTGGTACTAGGAGACAAAACATCAATTTAGATATTTGTATCTCATTACATAATATTATGTATATATTGTGTGGTGGATGATAAAAGAAGAATGGGTGGATATGAACAAAAGAGAAAGAAAAAGAGTAGATAAGGGAGAAAAGAAGTATCAGAAAAGAAGAAAAAGAAGAAGAAAAAATGTGAGAAAGAGGAAAGAAGAAAAAAAGGAGAGGAGAGAAAATAGAAAGAAGAAGAAAGAAGAGAAAGGATGAAGAAACCCATCATCACCACCATCATTTCATCATCATCATCATCATCATCATTCATCATCTTCTTCACCAAACTTCATCATCTTCAAGAGGTGAGTTCCATAGATAGTTTAGCTTTGGAGGAAAAAACATGAAATATTGGGTTAGGGTTTTGTGTATTGAACCATAAAATTGTTGTTGTTATTGATTCTATGTTGTTGTTTTGCTTCATGGATGTCATGTTTATCATGTGATTCTTGTGTTCTATGGGTGTTGTTATTGATTTGATTTGTTATGTTCATGTTACAAATAAAATGATGAAATTTATGGTATTTGATGGTTGGGTATGTTAATACATGATTATAGTTGATGTGGTATGGTTTGGAAGTGATTTAAGTGAAGAAAATGGAATTTTATCAGTGCTGGAACTGGTTTTCGTGCTATGTGATCACACTAAAATTCACCGTATTTCTGACTCCGATTTCGCATGCATTCTTAGCTTTTATTGTTGTTTTGCTTTGTTATTGCTTTGTTTTCTTATGTTTTCAGGTTTTTATAATAATCGGAGCTTGAATCGGGAAAAGGAGCGAAAAAGGAGTGAAAACGGACGAAAACCTAGAAATTCAGCATTTTGCACTTGCGGCACCCACCGTGGCGGGCGCCATGGGGTTAGCCATGACGTGGCCACGTCTCAAGACCACTCCTCAACCTCCAAGACCCACGATCCCCACTCCATCATCCCCTGTAGGGACCATGGCGGGCGCCATGACCTTGTGGCGGGCGCCACAAGGCAAAATTTCATAACCTCCACTTTTTAGTGGAGGGGCGTCCCGGTCATTTCATGCTTTCAGTTTTTACTATAAATAGGACCTTAGATTTTCGTTTTTCTTCATCCAGAATTAGAATTCTCTAGGCATATATCAGTTATAAAGCAGTTGCCATTCCACATCGGGGTGCCTCTGCAATCGAGTGATCGAGTCTGTAATCTGTCTGTGGTTCGAGTTTTGGAGCACTCTGGAGGAAGTTAATCCTGCCGCCATTTTAATTCCAGTTAGTATTTTATTTTTCCGCATTGCTTTGCTTTTATTTATTTTCTCGCACTTTACTTTGTTTATTTCCCGCACTCGCACATTTACTTTGTTTATTTCCCGCACTCGCTTTAAATTACTCATATGAAAAACTATAAAAAGAATATTTACTTTATCATGTCTAACTAATCCCATAAAGGTTAGAATGTAAGGATCGTAATTAAACCAGTAATCAGTATAATTGTTCGTGGAAACACCTAAGGGCTATTTTATCTTTCAATTCAAGTAATTGTTTTTAACTATTTCAAAAACAGCCAAAAGCGCTTTGTATAGTTCATTAGGAGTTTTTAGATTAAAAAGAAAAGAGATTTTAAAACGATTTTCGGACGCGTTATGAGATTTAGAGTCTGGTTCATAAGAACCTCTTTTTGCTAAGAAGTCCAGGTTAAAATACTTTTCAACTTTGTTAAGAAACTATATTTCTTAAAAATAGGTTTACTACTCTAACGCAGTACGCACCTTTTTATCCGTGACAATAGGAGGGGTTGATTAGAGAGTACAACTCGGTTCTGAATACGCGAAAGCGACAGTTCCTGTTAAATTAGTTCTTTTCAAAGGAGAAAACATTGCCCATAAGTAGTTCCATTAACAAGTACTGGATTATCATTAATTACGTGAATTACATTCGAGCCTGTCTTTTATTTATTATTTAAAATTATAATTTTATTTACCATTGCACCCTTACTAAAACCCTTAAAAATAGTTGCCTTAGATAAACACCATAACAACAGGTACGATAGATTGACACTTGGTCTCTGTGGATTCGATAATCTTTTATATTACTTTGACGTGATTCGTACACTTGCGAAAAACACGCATCAAGTTTTTGGCGCCGTTGCCGGGGACCAATATCGTCAAATTTCATTACCCTGTAGTTATACCGTTTAGACTAAGGTTGTTACCCACCGGTCAATGCGAAAGACTCGCAGTGCCGGAAGTTTAGTAGACCCTCTAGCTGAACCTGAACGTTACGCTCGCGCACGTTTATTTTTCCATAGGAATAGGAGAGCTATGGCCGAAGATCAAAATCGAAGACCTCTTAAGGACTTCGCCCAACCATCAAACGAGGAACCTAGTTCCAGTATAGTAAACCCCGCTATCCCAGCCAATAATTTTGAACTTAAGCCATCCCTGCTGCAATTAGTGCAACAGAGACAATTCGCAGGTCTCGCTACTGATAACCCGAACCAACATTTAAAAAACTTTCTTCAATTAGCAGACACCTTTAAAACCAATGGAGCTTCTCCTGAGGCAATACGCTTAAGATTATTTCCCTTTTCCCTCAGAGATAAAGCTCTATCATGGTTAGATTCCCTTCCACCCAATTCAATAACAACTTGGGATGACCTTAGAAAAGTTTTCCTTGCTAGATATTTTCCCCCAAGTAAGACCGCTCTTCTTCGAAACCTAATAACTAGATTTACCCAACACCAAGGAGAGTCGTTGTTCGAAGCCTGGGAGAGATATAAAGAACTATTAAGAGCATGCCCACACCATGGCCTAGAGAATTGGCTAATCATCCAAACCTTCTATAATGGACTTCTTTATAACACTAAAATGACCATCGACGCTGCCGCTGGTGGCGCACTGATGAACAAACCTTACCCTGAAGCTAGTGCCCTTATCGAGGATATGGCCCAAAACCATCAATCATGGGGAGTAGAACGAGCGACAGTGGAAAAGAAGGAAGCCCAAGGAGGAATACATGAGCTAAGCTCTATAGACATGATGCAGGCTAAAATGGACGCGTTGGCCCTTAGAGTCGAACATATGTGTACAACTCCGAATACTGTTGCCGCAGTTTCGCCGAATTGTGAGATATGTGGAACGCAAGGACACCAATCCGCCGAATGCAATCTGTTGAATGAAACCAACACTGAGCAAGTGAACTATACCCAAGGGAACCCATTTTCAAACACATATAACCCTGGATGGAGGAATCACCCAAACTTCTCCTACAAAAATAATAACCCTATCCAAAATACCGCACCTCCGAGACAACAAGGTTACCAAGCCCCTAGAACAAATCAACCTATGCAACCTGTACCACCTAGCCCGAGCTTTGAGGAAGTTGTAAAAGATTTTATCGTTGCTCAAAAACAACAAAACAAAGAGTTCATGAACCATAACGTCCATGTTAACGAACTAATTACCAAGTTAGGAACCAAGGTTGATTAAATTATTACTCATAATAAGATGCTTGAAACCCAGATCTCTCAGGTAGCGTTAAACCAAGCCCCACAGACTACACCTGGAGGACAGTTCCCTGGACAACCTCAACAAAACCCGAAAGGGCAAGCTAATGCCATTACTCTACGAAGTGGAACCGCTTATAAGGAACCTTTAAACCCTAGACTAAGTGAGCCCGAAACTTCTGAGAGGAATGAGGAAAAGGAACCAGAGAAGCCTGAAACCCTGGAAAGTCAAGAAAAAGGAGAAGAACCTAAAAATAAAACCTATGTACCGCCACCGCCATACAAACCACCAATACCTTACCCTCAAAGATTAAAGAAAACCCAAATCGATAATCAATATCAAAAATTCGTTAAGGTTATAGAAAAACTTCACGTAGAAATCCCCTTTACAGAAGCCATCACCCAAATACCTTCTTATGCTAAGTTTCTCAAAGACATACTTACAAATAAACGTAGACTCGAAGATCCGAAACCCGTGGAATGTAATTCTATTTCCGAAAATAGGTTAGCAAAGAAAGATAAAGATCCCGGAAATTTTTCCATTCCTTGTGTTTTGGGGAATCATGTCATCGAAAAAGCTTTTCTAGACTTAGGAGCTAGTGTGAGCTTAATGCCTTTAGCAGTTTGTGAGAGATTAAACTTAGGAGAATTACAACCTACTAAGATGTCACTTCAATTAGCCGATAGATCCGTTAAATACCCTATAGGAATACTTGAAGACGTCCCTGTTAGGATAGGTCAGCTGTTTATACCTACTGATTTTGTTGTCATGGACATTAAAGAAGATGACGACATACCAATCCTCCTAGGTAGACCGTTCTTATCGACTGCTGGAGCCGTGATAGATGTTAAAAAGGGAAAACTAACTTTTGAGGTAGGTGGCCAGAAGATAGAATTTATATTGTCAAAATTTCTTATGGCACCTGTGATAGGAGATTCTTGTTATGCCTTAGATATCATCGAAGAATGTATTAGGGAATTCGAACAAGAAGAAGAAACTGAATCTATAAAATTGCCATCAACCCTTATTTTGGAAGATGACAATTATAAAACACCCTACATTGATGATAACCTTCACGAATGTTTATCTCTAACCCCAGATCCTATGCCTTGCCCTATAAAACCGACCGTAAAACTTAAGGAACTGCCTAAAAACCTGAGATATGAATTTCTTGATGAAGATATGAACCGTCCAGTTATAGTCAGTGCTACCTTAAACCAAGAAGAAACCGATCAATTATTAGAAGTTTTACGTAGGTACCCCTCAGCCTTAGGATATAAGATCTCTGATCTAAAAGGAATAAGCCCATCCGTATGCATGCATCGGATTTTGCTTGAAGAAGATTCAAAACCTTCTAGAGAACACCAACGTAGAATAAATCCTATAATGAGTACTGTAGTTAAGACTGAAGTTCTTAAGTTACTAGAGGCAGGTATAATATATCAGATCTCGGACAGTAAATGGGTGAGTCCTGTGCATGTAGTACCTAAAAAGGGAGGCATCACAGTCGTGCAAAACGAGAAGGGCGAACCTGTAGCAAAAAGAACTGATGGAGGTTGGCGTATGTGCATAGATTATAGAAAATTAAATAAAGCAACTAGGAAGGACCATTTCCCATTACCATTCATAGACCAAATGTTGGAGCGCCTAGCCAGACACTCTTACTTTTGTTATTTAGATGGATATTCAGGATTCTTCCAAATACCTATTCACCCCGAAGATCAAGAAAAAACTACCTTTACATGCCCAGTTGGAACCTTTGCCTATAGAAGAATGCCTTTTGGACTTTGTAATGCTCCTGCAACTTTCCAACGCTGCATGATGTCTATCTTTGCTGATTATTTGGATGGAATCATGGAAGTATTTATGGACGATTTCTCAGTTTGTGGGTCAGATTTCAAAAATTGTCTTGTCAACCTTGAGAAAATCCTGGAGAGATGTGTGGAGGTAAACCTTGTGCTAAATTGGGAAAAATGTCATTTCATGGTCACCGAAGGGATTGTTTTAGGACATATAGTTTCCGAAAAAGGTATAGAGGTAGATAAAGCAAAAATAGAGGTCATAGAGAATCTAAAACCGCCGAAGACTATCAGGGAGATAAGAAGTTTTCTTGGACATGCCGGATTTTACCGACGTTTTATCAAGGATTTCTCCAAAATAACAAAGCCCTTAACTAGTCTTTTAATGAAAGATGCTGAGTTCATCTTCGATGAAAAATGTACTGAAGCATTTAATCTTCTGAAGCAAGCTCTGATTTCAGCACCTATAATGAAACCCCCTGATTGGTCGGAACCGTTTGAGATAATGTGTGACGCCAGTGATTATGCTGTTGGAGCCGTTCTAGGTCAGAGAAAAGATAAGAAGTTACATGTGATTTATTATGCCAGTAGAACCCTAGACGCTGCACAGCTCAACTACGCAACAACCGAAAAAGAGCTCCTAGCTGTAGTTTTTGCAATAGACAAATTTAGATCTTATCTAGTAGGAGCCAAGATTATAGTTTACACCGACCATGCTGCCATTCGTTACTTACTAAGCAAAAAGGATGCCAAGCCTAGGTTACTTCGATGGATTCTATTATTACAAGAGTTTGATTTGGATATCCGTGACAAGAAAGGCACTGATAATGTGGTAGCTGATCACCTATCTAGGCTAGAATACCTGAAACCTGATCCAGTACCCATAAATGACGATTTTGCCTACGATAGACTGATAGCCCAACTAGAAACCATTGAAGATGATAACCCAGACCCTCATGAGCAATTTCATAAATCCTTAGCTATAAGCAATGTACCTTGGTATGCAGATTTTGTTAATTACCTAGCCGCTGACATCATACCCCCTGATCTAAACTACCACCAGAAGAAGAAGTTCTATAGTGATGTGAGAAACTTCTATTGGGACGATCCATTTCTTTTCAAGAGAGGTAAAGATGGCATTTTCCGCCGTTGTGTTCCAGAAGAAGAGGTAAACAATATAATTGAGCATTGTCACTCTGCACCCTATGGTGGACATGCAAGCACATCTAAGACCTACGCCAAGATTCTTCAAGCTGGCCTATTCTGGCCTACTATGTGGCGTGATGTCCATGCTTTCATTGTCAAGTGTGACAGATGCCAACGCACAGGAAATATTTCAAGATGTAATGAAATGCCGTTAAGAAATATCCAAGAAGTAGAACTCTTCGACGTATGGGGTATAGACTTTATGGGACCGTTCCCACCATCTTTTGGAAATCAGTACATATTAGTAGCTGTTGACTACGTGTCTAAATGGATTGAAGCTATCGCCGCACCCACAAACGACACCAGAGTAGTCATCAAATTATTCAAGAATTATATATTTCCCAGGTTTGGAACACCCCGTTTAGTCATAAGTGATGGAGGATCACACTTCATATCGAGAATATTTGATAAACTTTTAAGCAAGTATGGAGTTAAGCATAGAGTAGCAACACCATACCACCCACAGACCAATGGACAAGTGGAAGTATCTAATAGGGAGATAAAACAAATCCTCGAGAAGACTGTCTCTATATCTAGAAAAGATTGGTCGCAGAAACTTCAAGAAGCACTATGGGCCTATAGAACCGCTTTCAAAACTCCTATAGGAACAACCCCTTATCAACTGGTCTATGGAAAATCATGTCACTTACCATTTGAGTTGGAGCATAAGGCCTATTGGGCCATCAAAACTTTGAATTTGGATTACTTGACAGCTGGTGAGAAACGTATCCTTGATATCCACAAATTAGAAGAGCTCAGACAATCTGCCTACGAAAATGCCATCATATACAAAGAAAGAACAAAAGCTTGGCATGACAAAAGAATCATAAGAAGAGACTTCAAAATAGGCGATCCTGTTCTCCTGTTCGATTCTAGGTTACGACTATTTCCAGGTAAACTCCGTTCGAGATGGACTGGCCCTTTCGAAGTATCTAAGATCCTGAGATCCGGTGCTATTGAAATCAAGAACCAAACATGTAAACCGTTCATAGTCAATGGACAGAGGTTGAAGCCCTACGAAGGAGGTGACATTCCAACAACATACACCTGTCATACTCTGAGTGATCCACCATATCCTTCCAATGATGTTTAAATATCGGTCGTCGAGCTAATGACGTTAAACAAGCGCTGCCTGGGAGGCAACCCATGGTTTTTCTTATTTTTGTATTTTTTTACTTTATTTTAATTTGTTTATTTTTATGTCAGACTCACGATTGAATGTTTTATGTGCTTTCAGGACTTGTTTACTAACCTTGTACAGAATGCAGAACCCTGATGACATGCACGTGACCTTTAGAGATGATGCACAGAGAGAGCGTTACTATGTTCACATGAGACGCCCTATGGCTCCTACCAGGTACCCTGACCATGACTGCATGGATGCCTTGGGGATAGAGCCAAGCGTCAGATTTTTATGCCATCAACTCCAGTGGGACCAGTTTGACGACAAGAACAACACCTATAGGAACTTAACTCTTGAGTTCCTCAGCTCGTTTCATCATGACCCTTGGGCTGGACCCGATGGACTCGCTGTTTTCAGGTTGTTCGGGATTGACTACTCATTCTCTCACAAAGAGTTTGGTGATTTACTAGGTTTCCAGACTACTCCTGATGCTATTCCAGAGACTCCGATGGGGTATTTTATGAGCAGAGAAGTGGAAAAGTTTTGGACTAAAATATCAGGCGGAGGGAGCCAAGATCCTTCTACCCAGTTTTCTCAGGTAATCCACAACCCTGCATTGAGGTACTTCCAGATGATTCTAGCACATTCTTTCCTAGGTTTTCCAGATACAGAGACACTGCTAAGTGAAGAGGAGATTTTCCTACTGTTTTGTGCGACTCAGTCTCGCCCTGTTGCTTGTGGCAACTTTCTACTGAAGGGCCTTGCTAGTGTTGCCAGATCATCAGTAGGAATCATCCATGTCGGTGGGATTGTTACACAGATTGCTACTGCATTGGGTTTGTCTCGCAAGCTATTGCACCTCAGGACCTTCTGCTGCTACACCACCCTGGATATTGATTTTTGTCTTGATAGAGGACTGATGAGGAGGGCTTCTTTTGAGCCCAACATGTTTAGATTGCTGATCGACGGTGAAGCGATACACTACTTTACATTACCAGATCCGCTGATGACCAGTGTCCATGATCCTGCCAATTGGAGTTATGCTCTAGAGGGTTATGGAGAGACTGTCGAAGAGCCGAAATCGCCTCCTGCCGCTGAGTACACTCCTACACCTCTTACTCCCCGAATCACTGTTATGTCTAACAATATGTCTCTACAGCCACCTGACCTACAAACACATATTTATGAGCTCCGCAAGGAGACTGCCCTGCTCAAGCAGGAAGTGGCAGACTTAGAGTTACAGATGCAGGTTTCTGATCTCACTCATGCCTCGGAGACCGATGCTCTACATCAGGCGATCGACGAGCTTCGGAGGGAGATAGCTGAGATTCGTGGATCAAGCCAGGATAAGAAACCTACCACATGACTCATTCCACCCTGACAGCACTACCCTAGTATTTAACTTCCTTTTATTTATCGCATTTCCAGACATATTTTACTTTATTGCAGCTTTTATATTTTCATGCACTTTGAATTCCTTATATATATACATATTATGCACTAATTTTTCTTTTTCTTTTTCTTTTTTGATTTTTAATTATTTTATTTTTGTCGTGCAAAGAAAAAAATATATAAGACAAAAATATGCAAGCCAATGCCTTGAAAAGAAGAAGAAAACGCTATTCAGACCCCCCGGAAGACAAAGGTGCAAGGAAGGCCCAAAGGAGGATCCAAAACCACAAGGCCCAGGAATTGGCCTTGTGGCGGGCGCCATAGGCCCTGTGGCGGGCGCCACACCGTATCATCAAACAAATACGGGATTCAATCCCCATTTCCACCATTTTCATCCCTTTCTTCACCAAAAACCCATTTTTCCAACCTTCCAAATCCTCCTTGAACCCCATTAAAGCTCCCCCATTTCCAAAATACCCTCCATCCATAAAACATATCCAACATCCATTTCCATTTTCATCCATCAAAAACCAAAAAAATCAAAACTTTATCATTCCCCTCATAAACCATTTTTCTACTATTTTCACTACCTAAGGAGCTTTTCAACAATGGAGTTCAACGGATTTATTCTTCGTGATGGAAAACCGGGCGAAAGGCAACGGAAAATTATTCAGAGACTTCAAAGTCGAGAAATCCTCTCGACTAGGTACGTCGACGATAACTGTCTGTATGCTTTGGGTATTTATCATAGTGTTTTTAATTTATTAGAATTTCTAGGCTTGCATAATATTTTCATTAATCAGGAACCTACCTATGAGAGGCTGACAACTGAGTTTTTGAGTTCTTTGATATACACTGTCAGTCCTAACACTGCTAGCACTGTCGGTACTGTTATTTTTAGACTGTTTGGAATTGAATATGAATTCAGTACCAATGAGCTAGCAGATTTGTTAGGAATCCCTCATAGGGAAGGTTCGATTTGTGAGGCACCTTTGGATGCTGAATGGTCGGCCGAGGTATTTACCTTCTGGCTAAGGCTTTCAAGTACTTCAATTAATTCTTTTGAAGGGATACTTGCGTCGACCATTCACAACCCGGCCATAAGAGTTTTTAGACTTCTTTTGGCATGTACTATTTTTGGCCGGGAAAGTCCAAACAAGGTTAATGCTCGTGAACTCCTATTTTTGCAAGGATGCCTCACTAGAACCCACATCAATCCGGTCCCGTTTATGCTTGCCCACATGACTTTATTTACTAATAAAACAGGACCGATTGTTTTTGGAGGGCTTGTTACGTCTATTGCTCGGGCTCTTGGCCTGAATGATGAGATAGCTACACTTGAACCACTACCTCCTCGCACAATTAATTTAAAATTTCTGAAAGACATGAAATTGTGCCGAACAAGGAGAGAAGGTGGTTATGAGTTGATGGTTCATGGGGTAGCTATCCCATCTGTTGCTTTACCATGCAGTAGACGTACTGATGTACGTGATGAAAGGAACTGGACCTATGATCTTAATGCTCCACGTGTTTTGGGTCCACTTCCTCCTAATATTCCCGATGGGGAGGCACATGACACTGATGATGAGTATGATCGGAGAGAGCAGTCTCCCATCCCTCACATGTCCCCCCATCGTCCTTCACAGTCACACACTGCACCATCTTCCTCTAACCCTGTTGCAGGTACTGCTCCTGGATTCTTTGTCACCGAGGAGATGTGGCGTGATATGACAGCTAAAGAAGAAAGGCGTGATGGCCTTCTCTCTACTATTTCACAGCAGCTGACGAACAATATGAGCTTCATGCAACAATCGCGATTGGTTTCGGATCGTGCTTATAGCAACGTTTGCCGTACCTTGAACGATATTTCATCAGAGCAGAACCGTCAGAGAGAGTTCAACAGCCGACACTACCAGCTTGTAGAGGCTACTCAGGGTTCCATCTTGGGTAACCTTCGAGAGGTCCGGAGTGCTCAGGCTGCTTTATCAGCACGACTCGACCGGAGGGACCAGCATCGTAGTAGATCCCGTCGTTCCAGACCATCACATCAGGACGGCGAAGGCACCTGTGCCCCTCCTCAGTAGTCTTTTTCCAGGTTACCCCCCTTATCTTATTTCGAAACATTGGGGACAATGTTCGATTTAAGTGTGGGAGGGGATTTTATTGCTTTCTGTTATTTCCCTTTTTAGTTAATTTCCTTTCAGTTATTTCCCTTTTCAGTAATTTATTTTTCTTAGATAATGCATGAGTCTGACGAGTCACCAGTATAGTGTTTTTTTAGTTCATCTTCATTTTTTCCCATTTCCTTAGCCTTACCAGAAAAATTTTTAAAAAGAAAACAATGTTGTTTCACATGTTTTTTGGGCTTTGAGACAGGTTTAGATTAGGATGTGGTGACTTAGGTCAACTTTTTGAAACATCAGAACCATTTTAGCACCATAGACCTCTTGAATATAGGAATCACTCCTAAATCCCACCACCATGGCCTTTACTATCATTCAAAAAATTGTCCTAAGTAGTTTATTTTAGCAGTCAGCTCCGGCCTAAGCATACTCTACGTAGGGGGCCGATGAATATAAGTGAATGATCCAGTGCTAATAAAAAAAGAAAAAAAGGCAAACTCTGGTATAGGTGACCCTCACAAAGTCATTTAAACCGAAAAAGAGAAGAAAAAATTTTTTGCCACAAAAAGAAAAAAATTGCAAGTCACCTATTGTTAGTTGGTTCAGAGGTATCTGGCACTGAACTTGGTAGGGCGGATTACGATCCGATCCCCCGCAGCTACATTTAGGCGAAATAAAAACAGGTTTACACATGCTTATGTGCCAGAAACCTTATGTTATGGATCAGAATCACTAACCGGTCACTCTACTATGAAGCATGTACGGATAACGGGCTTAATGTGATTGTGCCTGAATGAAAAGGACACAAAAAGATGAGAAGATAGGCCTAGGTATCGTGGGATGACATGGAGTGGTTAATATAGGATTGAAGTTTGTGTTTGTGTTACTATGGTACCCTTGGTTCACTTAGTTAGTATCTGTCACTGCATCCTGACTTGAACTTAGAATCCCTTTAAGCCCAAAGACAAGTGTTGACACCATATTTTCTTAAGCTTTAATGTTTGCTTGAGGACAAGCAAAGGTTTAAGTGTGGGAGAATTTGATCACACTAAAATTCACCGTATTTCTGACTCCGATTTCGCATGCATTCTTAGCTTTTATTGTTGTTTTGCTTTGTTATTGCTTTGTTTTCTTATGTTTTCAGGTTTTTATAATAATCGGAGCTTGAATCGGGAAAAGGAGCGAAAAAGGAGTGAAAACGGACGAAAACCTAGAAATTCAGCATTTTGCACTTGCGGCACCCACCGTGGCGGGCGCCATGGGGTTAGCCATGACGTGGCCACGTCTCAAGACCACTCCTCAACCTCCAAGACCCACGATCCCCACTCCATCATCCCCTGTAGGGACCATGGCGGGCGCCATGACCTTGTGGCGGGCGCCACAAGGCAAAATTTCATAACCTCCACTTTTTAGTGGAGGGGCGTCCCGGTCATTTCATGCTTTCAGTTTTTACTATAAATAGGACCTTAGATTTTCGTTTTTCTTCATCCAGAATTAGAATTCTCTAGGCATATATCAGTTATAAAGCAGTTGCCATTCCACATCGGGGTGCCTCTGCAATCGAGTGATCGAGTCTGTAATCTGTCTGTGGTTCGAGTTTTGGAGCACTCTGGAGGAAGTTAATCCTGCCGCCATTTTAATTCCAGTTAGTATTTTATTTTTCCGCATTGCTTTGCTTTTATTTATTTTCTCGCACTTTACTTTGTTTATTTCCCGCACTCGCACATTTACTTTGTTTATTTCTCGCACTCGCTTTAAATTACTCATATGAAAAACTATAAAAAGAATATTTACTTTATCATGTCTAACTAATCCCATAAAGGTTAGAATGTAAGGATCGTAATTAAACCAGTAATCAGTATAATTGTTCGTGGAAACACCTAAGGGCTATTTTATCTTTCAATTCAAGTAATTGTTTTTAACTATTTCAAAAACAGCCAAAAGCGCTTTGTATAGTTCATTAGGAGTTTTTAGATTAAAAAGAAAAGAGATTTTAAAACGATTTTCGGACGCGTTATGAGATTTAGAGTCTGGTTCATAAGAACCTCTTTTTGCTAAGAAGTCCAGGTTAAAATACTTTTCAACTTTGTTAAGAAACTATATTTCTTAAAAATAGGTTTACTACTCTAACGCAGTACGCACCTTTTTATCCGTGACAATAGGAGGGGTTGATTAGAGAGTACAACTCGGTTCTGAATACGCGAAAGCGACAGTTCCTGTTAAATTAGTTCTTTTCAAAGGAGAAAACATTGCCCATAAGTAGTTCCATTAACAAGTACTGGATTATCATTGATTACGTGAATTACATTCGAGCCTGTCTTTTATTTATTATTTAAAATTATAATTTTATTTACCATTGCACCCTTACTAAAACCCTTAAAAATAGTTGCCTTAGATAAACACCATAACAACAGGTACGATAGATTGACACTTGGTCTCTGTGGATTCGATAATCTTTTATATTACTTTGACGTGATTCGTACACTTGCGAAAAACACGCATCACTATGCCCAGCCCGGGGGCGCTATGCCCAAGGAAAACCACTTCCTAGAGATATTAGCGCGCTGCTAGCGCAGGGTCTCTGTTTTCCTGGTGCATAGCCCCACTTTCTGGCGCAAAGCGCGGCTGACACAGATTCACGTTTTTCCCTCTGCACTGTTTGTGGCGTAACTTGAGTTATGTAACTTCGGTTGACGCACGATTGGATGCGTTAGAAATATCTTTCAATGCTCTATTAGATAGTGAACCAAAAATGTGATTATATGTCAATGATTGATAGGATAATTGTGTTAACTAATACATGTAATATGATGAAGTGAAAGTGTGATGACACTGTTTATTAGAGTTTAATGGGCCATGTTATGTTATTATGTGTGTTTCATGTACACTTGTGACATGATTGTTGTTTGTGTATTGGTTATGTATGTTATGGATCATATTATGATGTGTGTGTGTGTGTGTGTGTGTCTATATATATATATATATATATATATATATATATATATATATATATATATATATATATATATATATATATATATATATATATATATATATATATATATATATATATATATATATATATATATATATATATATATATATATATATATATATATATATATATATATATATATATATATATATATATATATATATATATATATATATATATATATATATATATATATATATATATATATATTATGAGTTGTTGTTTTGTTGATTGAACACTATGGTTCATGTTTTCACCATAATTCAAGAACTATGAATTTGATGGATATGAGACTTGAGGCATTGGAAAGATAATCCAATGGGCTATTGCATGATGATGAGAGCCCATGAATTAACCAAGGTTGCTTGGTGGAGGATAATAATGATTGTATGCCTTATGTGTTTCATGTATGACATTTTGATATGTTAATATGTATGTTATGAGTTAGTTGGATGTTAAGATTGTGAAATAACATGATTAAAAGCCTATGATGATGAATGAGGAAACCTAGAAGTATATCTTGACTAATAACTTCGAAAGATAATCTAGGTTATGGAAATGGGTATATGGTGATGCTTGGGCGCAACGGTACCTAGGTGAGTATCACGAACAAGTATTCGCCTGATTAACGAATCAATATGCTTTGCATGGAACATGTGGAAAAATATGTGATGGGTGGATATGATCACTTGTTAATTGATGAATAATGTAACTTTGTTAAGCGTATTCCACACAATGGAGGTATAGACTCCGTTGACAATATCTATTAGATGATGAAATCTATATCGTGGAAGTCTGATATCATTGACCATATCGGGTGGAAAGGGTTTGATGGATTCCTTTCAGTTGAGGTCTCACATCCATTAACCATATCTGATGGGCGAGTGTAAACCATTCAGTGGAGGTCTGGTGTCCATTGACCATATCTAATGGGGAGTGTGTTCTACATAGTGGAGGTCTAGATCCCATGGACAATATCTGATAGCAAGTGCAAACCATGCAGTGGATGTCTGGTATCTATTAACCATATTTAGTAGATAGTATAGTGCATGCAGTAGAGGTTTGGGTTTTTCCATTGACCATATATGACGAATGATTGATTAGATCCTCGTGATTGGCTTGGGTTAATCACCCTTGTATTATAGTTTGCATTCCCGAATAGCGATTGACTGAGTTATGAGAACTCAGGTGGCATGTTTCCATACATTTCAAATATCCCTTTGACACTTAAGTCTTAGTTATCTTGTGTGAATGATACACAAGTAACGAGAGTTTAAGACTTGATTTAGGATTTGATTAGAGAACCTTATAGAGCCGAGTGAACCCATATGATAAGGGAACTTAATGAGATTATTTTCTCACCCCAATATTTTTGTTGCTTTCCAGGTATTGTTTTGCAGGTTATATTACAAGAGAAGCTGTGCATAGATGTTTCAAGGGATGTTGATTATTATGATCTCCACTGTGGAATTATATACAATGAAGATATTGTACATATGTTTTAGAATTTTATTTTTAGGCTTTATTGTATAACATGTGTCATTGATGTATTTAGTTTGGACGTCTGTATATAATGATGCCATTAGGCTCTTATGTTGTGTTAGTACCAAAAATTAACACTTGTATGATATTATTCTAGACATATATTATATGGGTTGTTACATTCTTAGTCAATTCCACATGAACCTTGATAGCTTTTCTAGAGGTTTTAAGGGTTTTAGTAAATCCATAGAGGTTTAAAACAATTTGTGTGTGTGTGTGAGAGAGAGTTTCCTTAGTAATTTGAGAATTACTCTTATACCTCGACATTCAACTGATTACTTAGACACAAGACCTGACGAGATTTCACACCCCGTCTCTTTCATGACCTTGAAGCTTCAAGTTACTATGCTTGATTCATCATTGATTTAACACTTCATCTAGAACTTGACTCTTCAATTGATGATGATTGATTTAGCTTCTCTGGTAGACACCATCATTAGAGGTTGTTGAACCATATATCATCAAGGACTTCATCGAACTCCGTTTGGCATTAGGTGTTGTCGTCATGAATTTGGATTGATATTTTGATCTCACAAAAGTATCTTGATCATTTTTCCTTTTTGAAAGATGAAA
This sequence comes from Lathyrus sativus, assembly GCA_963859935.3. Classification (NCBI taxonomy): domain Eukaryota; kingdom Viridiplantae; phylum Streptophyta; class Magnoliopsida; order Fabales; family Fabaceae; genus Lathyrus; species Lathyrus sativus. Next base: position 54,912,881 of record OZ012735.1, on the reverse strand, counting down.
ACTTCACATCATCAAATTTTGTTTGACATTAGGTGTTGTCATCATTGAATTTGGATTGATATCTAGATCTCACAAAAGCATCTTGATAAAACATATTGATCATTTCTTTTTCTAGATAAATGAAGACTTCACATCAGGGCGTTTGACATATTGTTTTCATCATCAAAAATATCATAGAAATCTAATGGTTGCAAGTAGTTGTACCTGCAAGACTATAGATCCATATTCTCTCTCTTTATAATGATGATAATGCATCTCTCAAGGAGGTGGAAAAATAGAAAAGCATAAGTAAAAGAGTGACGTGGTTAAACTCCCCCTCACCAATACAAAGGGTATACCTTACTCTTTATGAGAGTATACTTCTCCCCCTTTGGCATCATTAAAAAGGAATGAAAATAAAAATATATATATAAAAGGAAGGAAACATATTCAAGCACATAGATCACAATTAATCAAGCAAAAATTGATGGATTTAAAATCAAACAAAAAAATGTATTTATTAAGATGAAACAATTATAATAGGAATAATGCAAGAAGCAAGAAAAGAAACAAAGCAACAAAAAAAAACTAGTTAGCAAGGACTACTCAATGTCGTCATCATCATCACCAAACAACCTAACTGATAATGGCATCGTGGTCTGAGTGAGATTCTATGCCAGATGGTCAATATTATTGCATGTCTTCTTATACTCTTTGATGATGGTTTATAGGATAGCTTCAGTAGGAGTAGTATGAATAACATCATGGTTAAAATCCTCCAGGTTTGAGGGATCTCCTTGCTCAGGTGTTTCCTGTTGAGCTTGTTGACTTTGAGCAAGTTCTCTTACTTTATGATGTTTTTGCACCGCTACTCCATTGTTTATAGTCATCCATATTTTTCCAAATGCATGTATATTTATCCTTTTCAAGTTTCCAATGGATTTTCCTCTCCAAGGTTAAAACCAATGTGCTCCAAGAATTTCACGATCAGATCACCATATGGCAACCAAAAAATCTCTTTTCTGCAGCTTTCCGTCATGTGACAAATTACCCATCTTGCCCAATTGGTTTCAGTTTTATTTTCTATTAGCCAATATAAAACCAAATCAGTTTTGGATACTTGCCCAAGATTATATTTTTTTAGGATAAGGATATGTGTTTTCGCATAGTGGATGAGTCAAATATTTAGACACAAATAACCACCAATGAAGGGAAAGGCCTACCTGTTTTTAGATTTGACACGAACAAGATAACAACATTAACATAATTAAATTATTCACCCGCCTCTATGTCATCTAGCTTGTACAGTGAGATGATGCAGGAAAGATTAGAAATTTCAATAAATTCCTTCAAAGTTAACGAGATAGGATGCTTTTGCACCTCAGAAGAAATTATTCCATCCTTGTAGTTTATATTATAGTAGAACATCTTTACTAGAATGATAAATATCTCTCCAGAAACATTATTGATGAAACTATTTAAATTTGCTTGAGTGAAGACATCGAAGAACTTGCAATTTTCAAAGACACTAGCTCTAAATAGTAGACCAAAATGAGATTCTTTGAAGCAAAATCTCTAGTAAATCTATTTTTTTGATCTTGAGATGAAAAATGATTAGACAATTAAGAAAGAGTTAAGGTCCTTCAATAATTTCTAACTCTCTTTGGTGCCATTAGTGATGATGATAATAACATTTAAAAAGAACTCACAAAACTCATAAAAAATAAAGAACAAAAGAAAGCTAGAGAGAAAGAAAAATGAAGAGAAAAACTGATGCGAGATGAGAAAAGGGAAATAACAAAAATACCTATATATAGATCGACCTTAATCAATTAATTGGGCTTTTAATTGACCAAAGCATTGATTGCAATCGATTTTGATTGGTTTATTGATAGTGGCGATAGTTCTAGGGTAATCTAATATATTATTCCTTAAGGGTTAATCAATTAATTGGTGTGATATTTGAACTTCAAACACGCCTAATTGATTAACCTATTAGGTTTAATCAATTAGATGCTAATTTTTCAACTTCCTAGGTCCATTTGAGCCATGGATGGCCGTTGGGTCCTGGTCTTCTTTCTACACACTCTTTTTATCATTCTTGCACTCCTTTTATCAACTTTTATTAAACACGTTATTTTTTAAAACATATTATTAGTAAAGATATTATAAATGGGATGGGAAAATAAATAAGCACTCTTTAGATGACTAGTCGAGTTTTCTGAGTATTCCCTATCAAGTGTGTTTCATTAAACATTTAAATAATTTCAGAATTCTCCTCCACTAAAGTGGATAAAGCAGAAGAAGAGTCATCCCTCTGAATCACTTATTATGAGAGGTGATAGACATTGTTCCTTCTTGACAGAGAAAATTCTTAATTACCTTTTCACCAAAAATAACTTCCAAGGACCTTTTTAATCATCAAGATCATCAAAATCATATTTCTTTGGTGGAGCCTTCAGAATAATGCTTTTCACACCTTTAAATCATATCATAGGTCTTTGAAGCTGCAAAGAAAATCAAACTTTTTAATTTTGGTTCCAAAATCCTTTTGGGTCCTCTTGTGTTAGTGGACTTAAGAGGTCTTGGGTTTTCCCATTTTAACCATCTTAAATTATGTATTTTAGGAAAGCATAATGGTTCTAGATGACCAAGCATATGACAATGGTTGAATTTATAAACAAGACAGTTGAATTTCTTTTTATCATGGAATATACTGATAAAGGATTTATTCGATTGATACCCTAATCCAATTTTCACATTTGATGGTTTTTAACAACTTACTTCTAGTATCGGCTAATATATATATATATATATATATATATATATATATATATATATATATATATATATATATATATATATATATATATATATATATATATATATATATATATATATATATATATATATATATATATATATATATATATATATATATATATATATATATATATATATATATATATATATATATATATATATATATATATATATATATATATAATAATTTCATTACTATTTTCATAAAATTTAATACCATCTTTAAAGTCAAAGATATCTCTTTCTAATTTCTCAATTTCTTTACTAAGCTTGACAATTAACTTAAACATTTGCTTATATGTCACCTGTGAGATATTGGATCAAAATCTAGTTAGCATGTCGTCGAAGTTTACTCACATGTTATTCTCGAACCCCTACATGTTGTAGTCGAGTTGTGTTCTAGTATGTAGTTGTCGAATTGAGCCTTGTATTAAGGATCTAATTGTTTAAGTTAGCTTGTACCCTAAGTTAACTTGTAATGGGTAATTATTAAAAAACCCATTAGTTCAGTATGTTAGGTTTTATTATAAATATCATACTAGTCTCTCATCTTAAGTGGTGGTGTGACAAAACCTAATTAGGGTGAGAGGGATATTTGTTATTCTTGAATACTTGCAATCTGTTTCATAGAGAAAGTAAAGAATATCAGTTATAACTAATCCTTGTTGTTCTCTTTGTTTTTCCTTAACCCTAACCCTTGTGTGTTTCTTGATCATAAAGAAATCAAGTATATTTTGTTTTAAGGAATCCTAATTCATAATAAATTGGTGCAGTGAGCATGGATAAGATGCCTTCAACAAAGTATGAGATTGAAAAGTTCACCGGAGTGAACGACTTCGGTCTATGGCGCTTGAAGATGAAAGCCCTACTAGTTCAGCATGGTTGTTAGGAAGCATTGAAGGGAAAGTTAGCCATGGACATTGTGTTAACGGAAAAAGAAAAGATATCCATGATAGAGAAAGCCCACAGTGCAATATTATTGAGCCTTGGTGATAAGGTTCTCCGATAGGTATCAAAGGAGACAACGACATCGAGGTTATGGTTGAAGCTTGAAAGCTTGTACATGACAAAATCTCTGGTGAATCGAATCTACCTGAAGCAAGCTTTGTACTCATTCAAGATTAGTGAAGATAAAGTGTTGGATGAGCAGTTGGATATGTTTAACAAGCTGATTCTTGATCATGACAATATTGTTGTGAAGATCGATGATGAAGATCAAACACTGTTGTTGTTGTGTGCTTTGCCCAGAACACATGCTCACTTCCAAGAAACTCTCTTGTATGGAAGGGAGTACCTGAGCTTTGAAGAAGTTCAATCAACCTTGTATTCTAAGGACTTGAACAAACGAAAGGAGCATAAACCTTCGACGGTTGGTGAAGGTTTGGCCGTTAAGGGAAAATTCTTACGAAAGGATGGTAATTTTGACAAGAATAAAGGTAAAAGTCAACAAAAGTCTTATAATGGTGAGACATCTGGTATTTGATGCTATCACTGTAAGAAGGAGGGTCACACAAGAAAAGTGTGCCCTGAACGCCTGAAAGATCATGGAGGTAAAGATAATGGAAACACATCTATTGTTTAAGATGACTTGAAATCATCTGATTTCTTATGGTTTCAAGCGGCGACTCAAGAAAGGAGTGGATTATGGATTCAGGTTGCACTTGGCACATGACTCCAAATAGAGAATTGTTCGAGGAGCTATGTGATCAAGATGGTGGATCAGTGCTTCTAGGAAACAACAAATCTTGCAAAATTGCAGGTATTGGATATGTGAGATTCAAGGTCCATGATGAGTCAATAAGGTTATTAACTGAAGTCATGTATGTACCTAATTTGAAGAGAAATTTTATTTCTCTTGGTGAATTTGACAGGAAGGGATATGTTTTTCAAGAAGAGAAAAGTATCCTAAGATTCATGAAGGGGTCGAAGGAAGTCTTGAGAGGCGTGAAGAAACAAGGCTTATATACCCTTGAGGCTGAAGTTGTAAGTGGTTCAACAAATGTTGCATCCATGAAACTGTTGTCAAAAATAGAAATTCGGCACATGAGATTGGGCCATGTCAGTGAAAAGGGTCTGGTCGAATTAGGGAAACAAAATCTGCTTGGAGGAGACAAAGCCGAAAAGCTGAAATTTTGTGAACCCTGTGTACTTGGATAATCTTGTAGAGTGAAGTTCAACAAAGGCAAACAAAGAACTCATGGATCCCTTGATTACATCTATGATGACTTTAGGGGCCTGCAAGGTGTCCATCACATTCAGGAGCAAGGTATTTTCTATCCATAGTTGATGATTATTCGAGGAAGTTATGGGTTTTCATCCAGAAGACTAAGGATGAAACTTTTGAGAATTTCAAAAGTTGGAAGACTCTGGTCGAAAATTAGACTGGAAGAAAGGTCAAGAGGTTGAGAACCGACAATGGCCTTGAATTTTGCAATGATGCATTTGACATTTTTTATGTTGCCTTAGGTATTGCAAGGCACAAAACTGCTGCAGGTACTCCATAACAAAATGGTTTGGCAGAAAGGTTTAATCGAACTATTGTAGAAAGAGTTAGATGCATGTTAACTAGTGTTGAATTAAAGAAGGTGTTTTGGGCTGAGGCTGTTTCGAAAACAACATATCTAATAAACATATGTCCTTCGACTGCATTAGATATGAAGACACCTGAAGAATTTTGGTCGGGACATCCACCTAGTCTTTACAAACTGAGAGTATTTGGTTGCGCGGCCTATACTCATATTTAGCAAGACAAGGTCGAACCTAGAGCCCTGAAATGCATGTTCATGGGATACCATGAAGGAGTCAAAGCTTATAGGCTATGGTGCCTAGAGCCAGGCTACAAGAGGTGTATCACCAGTCGAGATGTAGTTTTCAATGAAGTTGAGATAAATTTCAAGAAAACTGATGATGCTGACGAAAAGTTAGAATAAAGAAAGATTCTTGTTGAGGTGAAGCATGTTGATGTTGAATTGTGTACCCCAAATAAAGTCGAAGAAGAGTAGAAGCTATTGTCGAAGATGAGGAGACTGATGATGACTACCTGCTAGCAAGAGACAGGTCGAGGAGAGTTATCAAGCCGCCACAGAGACTTGGGTATGAAGATCTTAAAGCTTATACCCTAATCTCTGCAAGTGAGGTTCTCAATGAAGAACCTAAAGACTATAAGGAAGTTATGTGGAGTCAAAAGAAGACTGAATGGTTGAAGGTCATGGATGATGAGATGAAATCTCTTCATGATAACAATACCTGTGAACTGATCAAGAAACCTGCTGGAGCTAGGTTAGTCAACTGTAAATTGGTTTTCAAAGTTAAGGAAGGAATCAAAGGGTGGCATCAAAAAGATACAAGGAAATATTGGTCGCTAGGGTTTTCACTCCGAAAGAAGGTGTCAACTTCAACGATGTGTTCTCTCCTATTTTGAAGCACAGATCCATTCGAATTTTGCTTTCCGCGGTTGCACATTTCGACCTTGAACTAGAACATATGGATGTGAAGATTGTGTTCTTGTATAGTGGTCTAGATGAAATAATCCTGATGAGGCAACCTGAAGGGTATGTCGAAAATGGGAAGGAAGATTATGTGTGCAAGCTGAAGAGATCCTTATTGGACTAAAACAATCTCCTCAATAGTGGAATAGGAGATTCGAAAAGTTCATGGCACACATACATTTATTTGAAGACAGTTCGACCACTGTGTTTACTTCGAATTTTGACCTGGTAATTCATTTGTTATTTTGTTGCTTTATGTGGATGATATTCTAATAGCATGCAACAATGTCGAAGATGTAATGAGGGTGAAGGCTGAGCTCAATAAGGAGTTCAACATGAAGGATCTGGGAGCTGCATCCAAGATTCTTGGGATTGACATCCAAAGAGATAGAAAACAGTTGGAATTTCGCTTATCTCAAGAGGCATACCTACAGAAGATTCTTGAAAAGTTTGGAATGTCGAATTCAAAGCCTGTTGTGACTCCAACAAACCCTCAATTCAAGCTGAGTATAGATCACTATCCCAATACTGATGTCGAAAGAGCTTATATGAATAGTGGGTTCTTTGATATATGTTATGGTTTGTACTAGACCCGACATAGCATATGCAGTAAGTCTTGTAAGTAGGTACATGCAGAATCCTGGAAAGACTCATTGACAACAATTGAAGTGGATTCTAAGGTATATAAATGGGTCTCTGAACAAAGTCCTAATTTATGATGGAGCCTTGTGTGAAGATAGTAAAGCAACAATCGAAGGATATGTCGACTCAGATTATGCAGGTTGTATGGATTCCAAAAAATCTATTTATGAATATGTGTTCACTATGTTTGGCACAACAATTAGTTGGAAAACAATACTTCAGAAGGTTGTAGTTGAATTATGCTCTAGTATGTAGTTGTCGAATTGGGCCTTGTGTTAAGGATCCAATTATTTAAGTTAGCTTGTAATGGGTAATTGTTAAAAAAACCCATTAGTTTAGTATGTTAGGTTTTATTATAAATAGAATATTAGTCTCTTATCTTAAGTGGTGGTGTGACAAAACCTAATTAGGGTGATAGAGTTATTTGTTATTCTTGAGTACTTGTAATCTGTTTTATAGAGAAAGTAAAGAATATCAGTTATAACCAATCCTTGTTGTTCTCCTTGTTTTTTCTTAACCCTGACCCTTGTGTGTTTCTTTATCATAAAGAAACTGAGTATATTTTGTTTTAAGACATCCTAATTCATAACACCACATATGTTACCATATAATTGTCTTCTTCGTAGGTAGCTTTGAAACAACAATAATTTTCGTTGTTTGATTTCTTGGTTGATCTTTTAGAAGATACTTCATGTGAATCTTTTGATGAACTTCTGGTCAAAATTTTGAATAAAAATTCGCACAAATCTCTGCATGAATTTCTAGAGGTTTCTCTAGTTGATTCTTCCTATGTTGTTACAAATTCTTCATATGCCGAATAAAATTTTTTATATGTTGTAATTTTTTTTATGCATATATATATATATATATATATATATATATATATATATATATATATATATATATATATATATATATATATATATATATATATATATATATATATATATATATATATATATATATATATATATATATATATATATATATATATATATATATATACATATATATATATATATATAAGTGGTGGTGTGACAAAACCTAATTAGGGTGAGAGGGTTATTTGTTATTCTTGAGTACTTGTAATCTGTTTTTATAGAGAAAGTAAAGAATAGCAGTTATAATCAATCCTTGTTGTTCTCCTTGTTTTTTTCTGAACCCTAACCCTTGTGTGTTTCTTTATCATAAAGAAACTGAGTATATTTTGTTTTAAGACATCCTAATTCATAACACCACATATGTTACCATATAATTGTCTTCTTCGTAGGTAGCTTTGAAACAACAATAATTTTCTTTGTTTGATTTCTTGGTTGATCTTTTAGAAGATACTTCATGTGAATCTTTTGATGAACTTTTGGTCAAAATTTTATCTCTGCATGAATTTCTAGAGGTTTCTCTAGTTGATTCTTCCTATGTTGTTACAAATTCTTCATATGTCGAATAAATTTTTTGATATGTTGTAATTTTGATATATATATATATATATATATATATATATATATATATATATATATATATATATATATATATATATATATATATATATATATATATATATATATATATATATATATATATATATATATATATATATATATATATATATATATATATATATATATATATATATATATATATATATATATATATATATATATATATATATATATATATATATATATATATATATATATATATATATATATATATATATATATATATATATATATATATATATATATATATATATATATATATATATATATATATATATATATATATATATATCTTCTCCAAAAAAATTTCTAGGATTATATTTCTTTAGAGGATCTTTCATTTATAGTGATCGTTCTTTCAAATGATACTTCTTGTGTTTCTTTGTAAAGATCTTTTTATGAAGATGAGGAAGAAGATGATCAAGATTCTTTGGTTGTGTTCCTTTCCTTATACTTAAGCAATTAAATTAGTTCTTTAAACTTCTCGATGGTTTCCTTTTCTATTTGATCTTTCCTAAAATTCATCAAAAAAAATTCTATCCTCGAAGTCGTGTATTGAATTAGATTTATAATACTAGTTTTTGAATTTTAAATATCTGTTAAATGCAAATTTTCTGAGATTAAAACTAATTTTTGAGAACCAACCTTTATTGGTACTTGGTAACTCATTTTCTTGGACACATGTGTTTACCCTTTCTATCTCAGTTGGAATATTATATATTTCGTTAAGGGTATCCCGCACTTCTCTGACTGTACTAATCTTAAGGGCATGCAAGAACTATCTAATGCAAATGCAATGGTCATCAATCACTTGATTTGAAACCCAAGTTTCAATTTTCACTTTCCCTCTCTGGTCCATAAATAATTGAGTTTGTCTATTACTTCATTATTTATAAAATGAACTAGGAAAACAAGATTGTTTAAAACAAAATTCAAAAGTTCACAATCAATTGAACCACTACTGCAAAAGACACATTCTATAAAAATCTCTTACCACAATCACATAATCAACTGAGGTAATATTTGTTCATTAGACGCTTTTTTTTTAATTTTAATTTTTGAATCACATATAACCACATCCACAATGTAATACCCCGTATTTGATAAAATACTCTAAATAATATTAGTTGAGATCAACTGGGTTCCGATGTGCTCTGAGAGTTATCTATTGAGATAATTAGAACAACTGATGAACTCAAATTTGATTTAATCAATATTATCTGACTCTGAGGTTTTATTAATTGGTACGTTAGAGACATTTTGGATACCCTTAATTTTGGATATTAAACCAAGTTATTCTTACTAACTTCTCATGTTACTACTTTGTGCATTTGTTCCAATTTTGTGGGAGAAGTATTAAAAAAGGAAAAAGAAAGGAAAGAAAAGATAATAAGAGAAAAGGGAAAGAAGAATAGAGAGAAAGAAGAGAAAGTAGGGAGAAAGAAGAAGAAACCTTAGAAGAAGAGGAAACTTCACCATGCATCATAAAATAATCCCATCTTCATCATCAACAACTTCTCCATCATTATCTAGAGGTGGGTTCTAGTTAGACACTTAGGTTAGAAATTCTAGATAGAAATGTGTGTTTGCATTTGGTAAGATTTATTCATTTCCATGAAAATACCATGATTCTTGTTGTGTTCATGATATTTTTGCTTGAGATGTTATTCTTATGCTTTACTATGTTGATACCATTTTGGTTTGAGTTGAGAAGGAGTGGGATGAAGAAACCCCTTGGAACTGCCATACTTTATGCAGAAATTCTGAAAATCACAGGGCTTGCACAACAAGCTGAAGGCGAACATGATAGTCTATCATGCTCGCACTGCAAGATGAAGGCGAGACGAAGGCAATCATTCACCCAGGGATCGCGCAACAACCACTGAGCCCTTTTACCATTGCGTCTAATTTTCCTGTCTCGCCCAGAGTTCACATAGTGAATCAAGGCGAAGGGACCTCGCCTGGCCTTCGCACGACGATCCTGACAGGTTCTTCCCATTTTGTTTGATTGCTTTCTTGGTTGCTTCATGCGTATGTTTATTGTTACTATAAATAGTTGTACATGATTATTATGAGTGTTATGCATGCTTACCATGGATGTTTGTTTAGTCATGAATAATGATAACATATTGTAAATTGTAAAGGAAAGGTGAGGAAAAACCCTCAACGAAATTGAATGGAATAAACTAGCGATGTAACTAGGATACAATAGGTGACTTATATGATGATGCTTGTGAATTTGATGCCTAGATGTGCATCCTTGACAAGTAGTTGTCTAGTGGAGAGATGAGACATTATATGGAACATGTCTTGGTTTTATGTTACTTTGAGAATAAGGTGAATATGTTTGCCTTGTAATTGTCGAATACAATCATGTTTGTGTTTTTGATCACGTAGTCGAAAATAATCCTTTTAGATGTGTCCTTCCAAGATTTGAGGCTTATGTAGAGCGCTCCTCTGGAATGTATGTATATTACTTTGACAGGTTTGATTCCCGTGTGTAGTACGAACGGAGCCTACGGGTAAAATGCTTGAGATGAGGGTGGTCCCATGGGACGCAATTACTCATGTGGAAAACACCTTGAATCTGAATTCGTTTCGTATGTCAAAGTAGATACAAAGATCTGTGACCTGTGTCGATAACTCTAGATGTAGGGTTAGTCGGAGAAAGATGCCTTGATGTGGTTTCCGATTAGTGATAGTTTGAGTTGTTGGACTCAAGCAACATGTTTCCATATAGTGTGGGATTTGTGAGCTTAAGTCTTATCCCTTCCCTTTTTGACTTGAGTTAGGATTGTTTAGAACCTTGTAAAGCCAAGAGAGCCCATAAGATAGCGAACCCACTGGGATTATCATCTCACCCCATGTTGTTGATTATATTTCAGGTGGTTCCGATTCCAAGGATAAATTAGTTTGATATCCTTACTTGTCTCGAATATTTTTGGATGGCATTGTTTCCGCCGTGAAGACTCTATTTTGAGATCATTTGATATGATCTAGTTCTTAGTCTTTGGAGCATCTTGTGTATATTATGCCATTTTTTTTAGATTTTATGTTTTGGAATGTAATGTATACAATGTGCTACTATGAACTTATTTGTATTTCAGTGCTAAATTTGCAAACATGTATAATATGTATCTTCTAGATATATGTATTTATATATGGGTGTTACACACAACTAATAACTGTTGTGATATGTTAAGAGTGACAGACTTCGAAATCCAACATTTGTATTTTTTTGTGTTTTTTCGTTAATAAAAGGGTGTGTTCCATTTATTTTTTATTTTAAATAAAAATCAAAAGTTTGTGACCACGGTCCAAATTAATAACCACGATGAAATAATTTACCTATATAAGTTAACTTAATCACTTCAGAACATACTACGTTTTAAGTGTGAAATCCTAACTTCCCTAGCCTTGTCCAAACATCTCAAAACTCCATCCTAACTTCACAAAACTCAAACACAACTTCTAAAACCAGTATGAATCAAGGGAAGGTGTCACGAAACAAACAAGCTCATTTCTTTATTTTTGTTTTCCATAAATCTTTTCAAGTAAAAGTACGTATGTAAACTGTTTCTTTTTATAACTTCATTATTTTATTGTTGTAAGATAAGGTATGTGAACTTTTTAAGTTATTGTTCAGGTATGTTGTTGTTGATATATGCTTGATTAATATGTTGTGTTTATGTTAAGGTTGATTTATGATTTTGTAGATAAATGATGTTATTTGTGTTGTTTGTTGATAAATGATCTTGTTTTGTTCATAAGTTTATGATTTTGATTACATATTTTTTGTTCAAGTATGTTGAATTTTTTGTTAGGTATGTTGATAAATGTTGTTGTTGAGGTATGTTTGATAGATTGTTGTGTTTATTTTAAGGTTAGTTTATGATTTTGTAGATAAATGATGTTGTTTGTTGATAAATGATTTTGTTTACATTTTTTTTATTGAAGTATGTCAATGTTTTTGTTAGGTATGTTGATATATGTTGTTGTTGTTGAGGTATGTTGATATATGTTGTTGTTGTTGAGGTATGTTTGGTAAATATGTTGTGTTTATGTTAAGGTTAGTTTAAGTTTTTGTATATAAATGATGTTGTTTTATGTTGTTTGTTGATAAATCATTTTGTTTTGTTCATACGTTTATGATTTTGCTTACATATGTTTTGTTGAAGTATGCTGATTTTTTTGTTAGGTATTTTGATAAATGTTGTTGTTGAGGTATGTTTTATAAATTTATGTTAAGGTTAGTATATGATTTTATAGATAAAAGTTGTTGTTTGTGTTGTTTGTTTATAAATGATTTTGTTTTGTTTATAAGTTTATGATTTGGTTTACATATTTTTTTGTTGAAGTATGTTGATGTTTTATTTATGTATGTTGATAAATGTTATTGTTATCGTATGATGTGATTGTATAGATATACTAATGTATGTTATTGTTTATAATATTGATAATGTCATTACTTGGACATTGCATTTATCATGTTGTTCATTCAACATATTCTAGAAGAAGAGTTTAATATATCGTATGTGGTTTGAGTGTTTTCAAACCCCTGATTTAATATATAAATTTTGAAATGAGCGAGATACAAATAATAGATTGTAGAAAGCTAGAAAAACATTAATTAGTGTAATTTGTTCTTCAATATAACTTAATTTGTCATATCACAACAATTGCTAGTTATAAATCTCTGGTGTATGCTCTCTCTCTCTCTCTCTCTCTCTCTCTCTCTCTCTCTCTCTCTCTCTCTCTCTCTCTCTCTCTCTCTCTCTCTCTCTCTCTCTCTCTCTCTCTCTCTCTCTCTTATCTTTTTTCCATTGCTAATAAACACAAGTATACATATCACATCAGTTGCTAATTATAAACTCAAGTATGCAGGAGTAGGTAGACCTAACTACTTGGCCTACCTACTCCTGTTCCCAAGAATTTCCTCTTGAGAGTTCCACCAAAGATGTGATGTTTCCACAAGTTTTTACCACAAATCGAACATGAGATTTTAGCAGGCTGATCTCCAAATCAAATGAGAGATTTTGACAAGGGAATCTCCAAACCAAATGAGAGATTTTAACGAGATGAGCTCACAAACAAAATAGATATTTTAACTATTTGATCTCAATAACCAAATATATATTTTGACTGGTTAATCTCAAGAACCAAACAAAAAATTCCTTTAAGGATATTACTAAAGCGATAATGCTCTCTTTAGTAAATTAAAATTATTCTGCAACACCAAAACTCTCACATACATTTTTTACTCCCAAAACACTAAGGCAATCTTGTGGATAAATAGAAAAATACAACATAGAAGGGAGTATATATGGTAAGGAATATCTATGGATTCAATTTTTAGTGTGTCAAAGAAATAAGGAGAAGCCCTTAGTTTATATGGAAATAACTTGATAAAAAAAGGAAGAAGATCCATAGGCTTCTTAATAACTTAATCGATTAAGTTCTAGGGTCAATCGATTAAAAGCTTCAAAAATACGGCAACCCTAATCCCAAAATGGAAACCCTACAACTGTTATGTGTCATAATCAATCAAGAGTATTTCTAATCGATTAAGAAGTATTTTCCTTGATCTAATCTATTGGACTAAGTTTTTAATCAATTAGGCAGTGTACAAATGCTTCCTCAAATGATTAGGAGCACTCTTGTTCAATTCCACATGAACCTTAATAACTTAATCGATTAAGTTCTAGGGTCAATCGATTAAAAGCTTCAAAAATACGGCAACCCTAATCCCAAAATGGAAACCCTACAACTGTTATGTGTCATAATCAATCAAGAGTATTTCTAATCGATTAAGAAGTATTTTCCTTGATCTAATCTATTGGACTAAGTTTTTAATCAATTAGGCAGTGTACAAATGCTTCCTCAAATGATTAGGAGCACTCTTGTTCAATTCCACATGAACCTTGATACTTTTTCTAGAGGTTTTAAGGTTTTTAGTAAATCCAAAGAGTTTTAAAACATTTTCTTTTGTGTGTGTGTGTGTGTTTGTGTGCGTGTATGTGTGTGTGTGAGCGTGTGTGTGTACGCGCGTGTGTGTATGCGTGTGCATGTGTATGCGCGTGCGTACGTTTGTGTATGCACGTGTGTTGTATGTATGTGCGCATGTGTGCAAGCGTGCATGCGAGCATGCATATGAGTGTGTGTATGCGTGTGCGCGTACGTGTGCGTGTGTATGGGTGCGTGTGCACGTGTGTGAGTGCACGCATGTGTGTGTGTATGATCAGATGAGCCTTCATACATCCTTTCTTTCACGACCTTGGAGCTTCAAGTTCCCCTAATTGGTTCATCATTGATTTAGAAATTCATCTAGAACTTGACTTTTTGCGGATGAAGCTTGATATAACTTCTTTGATAGACACTATCATCAGAGGTTGATGGACTAGAGACCATCAAAGATTTTATCAAACACTGTTTCACATTAGACATTGTCATCATTAAATTTGGATTGATATCTTGATCTTACAAAATCATCGTTATAGAACATTTTGGTCATTGATTCTTATTAACAAATGAAGACTTCGCAACATGTCATTTCTAACGATTGCAAATAATTATACATGCAAGTCCATAGTTCTATAATGGTGATGGTGGCTACATCAGGTGACACTAATCCTCTTATGGCATAGACTTAACGATGAACTTTGGAGTTACTTTAACAATTACTTGTCATTTTTATGACATCATTTTTGAGACTGCTTAAACGATTTTGGCAAGTTTTTAAAACAAAGCTGAAGAAAAGGGTGAAATAGATAGACTTGGAAACATGATAAAATAAACAAACTCAAAAGGCTTGTGAAGAATAGAGTAGCCTTTACAAACAAGTCAAATAATAGAGTAAGTGTCAACTTAGTCCACAAACAAAAAATATTGTTTGGATTAAAGAAATTCCCATATACGTTTTAACCAAATCTAATTTAGATATGGACCATCTCTAATATCATTCATTTTGTTTTAAAAAAGTAAAATAATGTTACTCATATAACAAAAATGTGAGCATGACAATTTTGTTAGATATTTATGTTCTTCTAAAAATTTTAGTATGATCGTTAAAAAAAGAGAATATTATGCCAAGTGTGTTAAGATAAAGCCAGGATTACAATTTTTCCTTAACAAAATGTATAAGTTTTAAAAAAGGTAGTATTTCGTCTGTTTTTGCATGATATTTATTTTTTATCTTCTAGTATATACAACTTATAAATTGAGGTTGATTTAATGGTGAAAGTTTAAGTCTTGAGAGCGTGTTCCACTCAAAGGTATGAGGTTCAAATTATGTTAGGTGTGAATAATTATATTAATATATTGGGTCAAAGATTTTAAGAAAAACTTATATTTGGTTATGTTTACTAATTCATTTTCTTTTTCTTTTATGTATATTTTTAAATCTATTTTTCACATTTTAATTAGGGGTGAAAATATGTCAAACCAACTAACATGGACCTAAGGCCTGTTGGGTTTGGGATTCCTTCCTATGTGGAGAAATACCAAAATATAATTATCTCACTTGTCTCACTTATTTAAATGGAGAGGATCAATTTAGAGTTGAGAGAGATAGAGAAAAAATAAGGATTCAAAAGAGAGAAAAAGGAGAGAAATTCATTCTTGATTTTTAAGCAACTAGTCTCACTAAATCGATGATCCCCAATTCGTTAACCATTAGACCGAGCTCAAATTTGGTGGACAGGTTTGTAACACATATATCTAACTTTTGATCGTTCATAATTTTAAAAAAACGTCTGAGGTAAAAGTTATTTGCTTCACACTGAAACTGCAAATTTGGGAAAAGTTTCAGCTTTTTTATTCTTATTTGTAAGCTAGTTTGCTTTGTGATTTGTTGTTGTTAGCACTAGTTTGTGAATCACTTTAAGACTCTCTTATACCCTTAATTGATTATAGTGATATTATTTCTTTAGTCTAGACGACTCGTGGTTTTTACTCTCATATTGAGGGGTTTGTAGAAGCATGCTTCAGTCTCAAGTTTTGATGATGTCAATACTACTCAAGGTCATCTCTTGATTGCAAAAAGACAAGCCGTTCAAAGTCATCAAGATCAAGTCAAGCTATCTTTCAAGTCAAGCTATCTTTCAAGTCAAGCTACATATGGAACTATGACTCTTCCAGACTTGGCTGCATTACTGGTATATCAAATCCACCCTTATAATTTGATATACAAGTGTTCAAAAACATAAATCATTTTTGCATAATACATAAGCATGTTTTTGAAACCTTAAAAATGGTATAACATTATTTTAAAAAGCATTTTTCTGAAAATTAGCAGTGTTAACCGATTAACCATATAGGTTAACTGGTTAACCAATTTGAATTTTGAATTTTCTGGGCTAACGTACCAGTGTTAACCGATTAACCATATGGGTTAACCGATTAACACTGAACGTGCAGTGAAAAATTGCTTTGTTTCAAGTTCAAAAATTTATTTTAAAAAACATACCTTTTTATGGTTTGAATCTTTTAAAATCATACCTTTTCTTAAAGGGTATTTTACTCATATAAATTCTGAGTTTTTCAATTTTGAAAAACATAGAACATAACACAAAAAACTTTTCAATCTCCAAACACTTTCTACATTCATTTTCAAAGTGTCTTAGAATCAAATTCACCATTTTCAAAAACTTTCATTAAGTGTTCATATGTGCATAAATTTCATATTCATCCTTGAACACTTGTATTGAAAATTGTAAGAGTGAATTCTGATCATTTGGAGAAGATCAACTTTGATATCATTACTCTCAATTCAAATCTTTACAAACTTGTGTATATTGACTTGTGATCCAGGATTGTTGGACACAAGGGTGAGTGTTTACAAGAGGACTGTTCTTGTACACTTGTGTTTTTTATTGTTTGATAGTAGGCCTCACCGGTTGATGGTGTGATAGGTTGTACTGTTTTAAACAATAGTGAAAACTCTCTTTCATGTTGAAAGGGGAGTGGAGTACTCTCGGATTGTGAGGGGAACCACTATAAATCCTGTGTCTTCTTTCTTTCTGTTGATTTACTGCTTTCCATAACCAAGAACACCATCCAGTATATTTTCAAGAACCATATAAAAACCGGAAAATTTCAAAAGTCCTAATTCACCCCCCCTCTTAGGCATACTCTGTTCTTACAGGGTTTTCCATGTAAAAATATTAGTGTTCTTTTGTTCCTTTATTTGTACGATTTGTTGTCTTATATTTATTCTTGATCGTCAAGGTTCCTACAAGTTTGGGCAGTTTTATATCTATTGCATATTGGTCTGTTATTGTGTCTTAATATCCCATCAGAGTGCCATCAGAGCTCTTGGTTAAGGGCAATTTTACTTGTCTTAAGTTATAGAGTCAAATGCAAAGACGAAGATGATATTGTTGAATGCTTCTAATTATCATTTATGGAAAAGCAAGATGAAAGACTTACTATTTATGATGAAATTGCATTTACCAGTTTTTAGTTCCGCAAAGTCGAATTCTGTGTCTGATGAAGAATGGGAGTTTGAACATCAACAAGTATGTGATTTTATTCGATAATATGTATAAGATAATGTTTACAATCATATTGCTAATGAGACACATGCAAAAACTTTGTGGGAGAAGATAGAGTCATTGTATGCCTCTAAATTAGGGAATAATAAATTGTTCTTGTTGAATAGCTTCATACGTTTGAAGTATAAGAAGGGGGCTTATATTTTAGATCACTTGAGTGAATTTCAAGGCCTTCTTGATCAAATATTGGGAATGAGTATCAAATTTGATGATTAAATTTTGGAATTATTTCTATTGCTATATTTACCAGAGTCTTGGGAGACATTTCGGGTTTCTATCACAAGTTCTGTTCCTAGAGGTGTTGTTTCTTTGGAAACGACTAAGGGTGGTATTCTTAATGAGGAAATGAGAAAGAAGCACATGGTTATTCATCTCAACCCGAGGTACTTGTCATTGAAAATAGGGGGAGAAGTCATAAAAAGGAACCGAAGGGTGGTAGAGAGAATATCAGAAGCAAGTCCAAGCTACGATACAAGAATTTGGAGTGTCATTATTATCACAAAATAGGACACGTACATAAGTATTGATATTAGCGGAAAAGAGATAACAAAGGCAAGAAGGGTAAGTCTAAATAAAGAGACCATGAAGATCATGATGATGACCGTGTTACTACTGCTACTAATGATGATCTTGTTATTCTCCATGATCATGAGTCTGTTAATCTCGTATCAGACGAGAGCATGTGCATAGTTGATAGTGGTGCTACATTGCATGTTACACCAAGGAAGGATTTCTTCACATCTTATACTTTTGATAATTTTGGAGTGTTGAAGATGGATAATGATGGTGTATCTAAGGTAATTGGTGTTGGTGATGTTTTCTTGCAAACCAACATGGGAATGCAATTGTTGCTTGGAGGTGTCAAACATGCTCCAAATGTCAGCTTTAATTTGATGTATGTGCATATGTTAGATGATTGTGGTTATGGTAATCACTTTGGTTCTGGAAAGTGGAAACTAAACAAAGGTAACTTGGTTGTGGCTAGAGGGGAAAAGCTTTCTAAATTGTATTGGATAAAAGTGAAATTCTGGCAAGCATACGATGGATGTTATTACCAAAGTTATAACATCCACTGTGACATTGACTACTGTACTAACTAATTAAATTGTAAGTAAAAGCAGTAAATAACACAGAAATTGTTCACCCAGTTCAGTGTCAACAACACCTACATCTGGGGGTTACCAAGCCAGGGAGGAAACTCACTATCAGCAGAATTAATTCAGAGTTAAACCTCTAGTTTACACTTCCTACTTAAAACCTACCCAATGACACTTCAACCTAGAGACACTCTAGACCTGAGTATTCCCACTCACTCCCCCTCAATCACACCACAGTGATATCCAATTACAATTACAGAATAAAGATGAAGAAACACTTCATACACACCTTGATCTTGCTTCAAAGCTTTGATTAAGGATCACACACTCTTGCTTAAAAGCTTTGAGTGACACAACATCTTAGAATCTACCTAACCAATGCAACAGATAGTTGCTTGGTAAACAAGTATTCCTAAGACTCAATTCACATGTGAAGAACACACTTTCTTCACTCACAATTACTCACATGAAGAACAACATTCTTCACTCACAAGGACTCTTAATTTGCACTCTCTAATCTTCTGTCAAGAGTTGCTCTTCTAGGATTGCTCCTTCTGATATTTATAGCAGCAGTCAGTCCTTTGGGCCTTGGTGCACACAGTTAGGTTTAATCATAACAAACCCTACTCTTCAATCATCTGCACGCTTGCCATTTAATTCAGGAGCATTTGTTTCGCTTTAGGGCTTCTCAAATGTCTTATGTCTTTCAGCTTGAGCTCCTGATTTGTTTTCTGATTTCTAGATACCAGAAAACCTAACATGCCCGCTGGATGTCATACGATCAGTGTCATGACATTCTGTATGACATTCAACTTAACTTATAGTTAACTTACCCTGCACACACATCATTTTGTATGTCTTAACATTCATTCTGACATACATGCAAACTCTAATGTTTTGCCACAAAATGCAGCCAATCAAGAGCACTTACAAACTCCCCCTTTGGATTTTTTTTGGCTAAAACACCCTGTTAACATATCAGAGTTTACACACAGCAGAAGACTTATCATGTGCCCTGTCATGCAGGAAAGTTACTAGCTCAACACACTCTCAGAGTCCTCACAGTTAGCTTTCACTATTATAACTCACCTTGTTAACCATCTGTTAGTTACCACTACAGATGTCACACTTTGTTGAGTAACACACTGAGTTACTCCCCCTCAACTGATGCACCTTACCAGCTGAGCACTTAACCTGCACACTCTGCAATCACACATATTCATCCAGTCTGCTCTGGATGTTATGACATTCAGGATGACATCCTGAAGCACACACACGTGCGCTACTCCCCCTGAAGAGATGCACACCACACTCTACTACTATCCTGCAGACACACACAACTCCTAAACACCTTCTAGGATCACACAAGGTTAGCAACAAATATTCCTATACACCAGAGGAATTCACACACATAGCACATTACTAACAGCACTAGACAGCTGTTATCACACACATCTTCAGCAGCACCTGTGGTCACACCTGCAAGCATGATTATACCATGTGCATACATTAGCACATATGCTAGCCCACCTGTTCTGCACACCACCTGTTCTTCCACCTGCTGTTATTGTCACTCTATCTTTCTCTCCCCCTTTTTAGCCACAAATTAAGATCCAACTAAGGACTTAACATAGATCAAAAATTGTGACATTACAATTGTTAGGGGCAAATTATACAAACTTCTCATAGAGAGCATCACAAATACAGATTGTCAAACAATTCCTATAGAATGCTAACCAAAACTAATCAACACAAAACAACAACAACACCTCTTCCTGCACTAACTCAGTAATCAGTAGTCACAACAGGCTTAGACATTAATCTTTTTCTTCAGCTGAGCTGGACCTGTCCTCCTCAGATTCTTCAGTGCTTTCTTCTTCATCATCAATGTCTTCCTCTGAGCTGTTAGCAACTTCCTCTGATCCAACTTCTTGACCATCATCTTCCCTTATACCATCATCATCAGTGAGTTCAGCATCCTCATCTTGCTCTAGAGACTTTAGCAGTTTTTCAAGAGTTTGCTTCCTCACATCCAGTTCCTTGCATGTTTCTTTGATTATTGCCATTACTTCAGCTTTTCTGGTTTTGGGACCCCTTTTGGATGTCTCAGTGGTTGTCATGGCAATGTCTGGAACATGGGTTCCTTGAAACAACTTGTGATGGAAGGCTAAGAGAGTTTCTCTTTTTCTAGCTACATCAATGGTCTTGAGGATATTTGGAAATTGTGCTAACATAATTCCACAAATGAGCGAAGGAAATGCTATGGGTCCTTTTATGCTATAGTTACTAGCATGTTTCATAGTCTGATCAAAGATGTAAGTGCCATAATCCAATTTGGTCTTGGTCCCAACATCATAGATAACTCTCCCCAGGATAGTGGCCATTGACGATTTGTGATTAGTTGGCACCCAGTTTGCAGCACCAATCTTGTGCAGCACAACATATTTCACACTTAGTTTGCTGGAAGAAAGCTTTCCTTTTGATGGCCACTTTCGGACTTGATTTCCAGTAATTACTTGGCACATTTTGTTGTCAGAGATGGTTAACTCAGGCTGAGCTTCATTTGATCTTCCAAGGAAGTTGTTAATGGTAGTGGGAGTGAATATGACACCATTTCCTCTCACATAGACTTTCCCAAACTCAGTGGATTTTCTATCAGCATATTCATCTGATAAGTTTACTATGAATTCTTTGACTAGAATTTCATAGCATTGGGAGAACTAAGTCTAGTTTTCATCAAACCTGCATCACAGATGAGGGCCATGATCTCCTAGTTTTCAAGAGCATTTTGCACAAGATCTTTCTCCAGGGCCAACCTCTTTTGATATACATATTTCCATCTGATAACACATGACAGATAATGAAAAGAGATGTTGTCAATTGGAACTCTAGGGACATTAGCAGCCAGTTTGCTGGTAGAAGGTTTCTTATTAGATTGGATGTCAGTGACATCAACAGCAACATCAAAATCTGTCTCTGGTTCTGAACTAGATTTAACCTTCCTCTTTTTGGTGCTTACTTTGCTCCACCCTTTGAAGGGTCCAAATTGAGTCCTCTTTGTTCCAGCCTTCCTAGTGGAGATGTCTTGCTCAACAGTCTTCTCAACAGTCCTTTTTGTGGAGATGTCTTGCTCACCAGTCTTCTCAACAACCTTTTTCTTGAGGGAGCTTTATTCTGCCCCCTTTTTCCCTTTTCTTGTCATCAGCCTTTTGGCTATGCCCGAATTGATCTTTGCTATGAGGTCACTGTCAGAATATTCAGCTAGGTCTACCAACTCAGTATTTTTGGTGCCTTGAATATCATCACCCATTTTCTCAGCACCTTTACCTTTGTTCTTCCCTTCTGGTGCAGGGTCTTTCAATGTTTTGACATTGTGAGAGACATCAGCTTGATCATCCTGGTTAGGATCAGTCCCCTTATTGTTGGATGGTGTGGGTATGTTGAGTGCGCTAGCCACCATATCTTCAATTTTAAGGTGTGTTCTTCTCGCTTCCTCTCCATTTTGGTCATCATATGTAGCAGCAGGAGGGACCTGACCTGAGGCAAGGTCTTTGGGTCTTTTTGCATGCAACATCTTAGGTTCCTTCACCAATAATCCTTCTGGTGTCATCATTCATAATGGAGTTATTTCAAGCACTTCATTAGGGTTGGAATCAACATCGTTATCGGTCATTCTTTTGGCTGAGGTTGGTTTAGCATGTTGCGACATTTTTAGGGACGTTGATTGAGGGAGAAGAGATTTTTTGTGCTTGTTGGAAAAGGTATGGAGGCTGAATAGTTTGTGATGGCACCAAGAGTAGAAGGGTTATATCGTATAAGTGGTAATGGGGTACGATTGCCCAATAGGAGGGAACTTACCTTTTTGATTTACCATTAAATGATTTAATGTGAAAATGTAATTCCCTTTTACTTTTAATTGCTATAACTCATCATTTCTGGAGGACCTCAATTTTAGTAGAGAACTTTTAAATTGAGACTCCTTGACACTTCTTGAAACCATGTCAGCACTATTTTAGACATGATCACCAGGTTTATCACAACCCTCTTGCCATTTACACAAGTTACCCTTGAGCATGTCTCCCTTGAAATCATCAGAGCTTGTTTGGATAGTACTCTTGATGTCACAGAACAAGGTCATGACATCTGGAGTGACATTGCTTTCTTTATGCAGGGCAGCTTCCATGGACTCCATCAGGTTCCAATATAGCCTATCTAGCTTTCCCTGATGTCCAATCTTTGAGTATCCCTTATTAGCTTGCTTCCCCACATGATGTTTCTTACATCCTCTCCTTCTTTCTGAAGCATACTTTGAAGATCCACTTGCTGATGTGTTGGACCTGGTCCTTTCTATCTTTAGAGGCTGTCTTCCTTTCTCCAGCCATAGTTGGTCCTTATTTTCCTTATTGATCAATCCAGTTATGTTACTTTTGGGCTCCCATAGGTAACAATTATTCTTGGATCTAGATCCCCTCATTTCTTCCACACCTTATTTATTGACAACCACACACTTATCCTTTGAAAAATGGACTTTTAAACCTTGATCACATAGCTTACTTATGCTTATTAGGTTGACAGTCAGTCCTTTAACCAGCAAGACATCCTTCAATTTTGGAGCTTTAAGACTGTCAAGTTGTCCAACACCTGTGATTTTTCCTCTAGTTCCATCACCAAAGGTTACATGACTAGATGAATGAGAGTTAAGTTTTATCAAGTGATCCTCAATTCCAGTCATATGTATGGAGCAGCCACTGTCAAAGTACCAGTCCTCTTGGGTTGGCATCATTTGAGAGGTGTGAGCTACTAAAGCCATATTCTTGGCAACCCAATGTCTTTGCTTGTTAGGAGCATCCTTCTTAGGTTTTGCTTGATGCTGCCTTTTGACATGAGCTCTCTGTTTAGATTTTCCTTGATGAGAATGACTAGGAAATCCATGCAGCCAGAAACACACAGATTTGATATGACCAAGTTTTCCACAGTGGTAACATCTATACCCTTGGAATCTACTTTTGACTTGGTTCTAGTTTCTGTGTGGTGGATGTTGTGACATTAGTCGTGACATCCTCTTTACCTTCTGAATCTCAGGTTTCAGTCTCTTGAGTTTTAAAGCAGGATTTTGTCTATCAACAAATCCTAGTCCAGACCTATTTCCTGAACTCTGACCACTCTGCAGGATTTCTTCTAGGGTGTCAATCCCAGGGTTTAGCATCCTTATGGATTTTTCCATCTGCTCCATTTTGGATTCCAACAAGTTGACCTCACTTTTGAGTGAGTCTATTGTTGCTAGCTGCTCTATCTTCTCAGCCTCTAATTCCATTATGCACTTCTTCTGGTGCTCTCCTTGCTGATACAATTCAGTACTTCTGATGTGTAGCTTTTTATATGAATATGCTAGTTCATCATAAGTCAATTCATCTTCACTTGAATCACCATCAGATATACATACACTATTTAAAATAATTACATGTTTGGAAGATTCTCCTTCTGATCCACTGTCTGAATCTTCATCAGACCATGTGACCGTTAGGCCTTTTCCCTTCTTTTTGAGGTATGTGGGACATTCCTTTCTAATTTGTCCATATCCCTCACACTCATGGCATTGAACTCTTTTGCCTTGGTTAGAATTCTCCCCAGAGTTACTCTTTCTGCTGCTGTCAGAAGAGGTGTTCTTGGCATAGGGCTTTGACTTATGATCTATCCTTTTGATCAGTTTATTGAATTGTCTTCCAAGCAAGGCTATTGCTTCTGACAAATTCTCCTCTTTTTCACCACCCTCTTCTTCTGAATCCTCAGTAGTGTTTGAGACAAGAGCTATATTTTTGCTCTTTTTATCTACAGTTTGATCATACATGCCCATCTCAAATGTTTGGAGAGAACCTATGAGTTCATCCACTTTCATGTTGCATATGTCTTGGACTTCTTCAATGGTTGTTACTTTCATGACAAACCTTTTAGGTAAGGACCTGAGAATATTCCTTACAAGCTTCTCTTCATCCATCTTTTCTCCCAAGGCTCCTGAGGTGTTTGCAAGTTCAAGAACATTCATATAAAACTCATGGATGGTCTCATCTTCCTTCATTCTCAGACCTTCAAATTTGGTGGTCAGCATTTGAAGTCTTGACATTTTGACCTTGGAGGTTCCCTCATGAGTAGTTCTGAGAGTGTCCCAAACATCCTTTGTTAGTTCACAGTGGTGTACCAGTCTGAAGATGTTTTTGTCTATACCATTGAAGAGTGCATTCAATGCTTTAGAGTTCCCAAGAGCTAAGGCCTCTTGCTCTTTGTTCCATTCCTCTTCAGGAATTAACACAGATACATCATCCTTGTCAGTCTTCACAGGATGTTCCCAGCAAGAGTTTGCAGCTCTCCAAGCCTTGTTGTCTAAAGATTTTAGGAACGCAATCATCCTAGGCTTCCAATAATCATAATTAGAACCATCCAGAATTGGAGGTCTATTAGTGAATCCAATATCTTTATCCATAGTACCAGAATTTATTTCCCTAGATCTCACCCAGAATAAACAGGCAGGGTGCCTGCTCTGATGCCAATTGAAATTCTGGCAAGCACACGATGGATGTTATTACCAAAGTTATAACATCCACTATGACATTGACTACTGTACTAACTAATTAAACTATAAGTAAAAGCAGTAAATAACACAGCAATTGTTCACCCAGTTCAGTGTCAACAACACCTACATCTGGGGGCTACCAAGCCAGGGAGGAAATTCACTATCAGCAGAATTAATTCAGAGTTAAACCTCCAGTTTACACTCCTCACTTAAAACCTACCCAATGACACTTCAACCTATAGACACTCTAGACCTGAGTATTCCCACTCACTCCCCCTCAATCACACCACAGTGATATCCAATTACAATTACAGAATAAAGATGAAGAAACACTTCATACACACCTTGATCTTGCTTCAAAGCTTTGATTAAGGATCACACACTCTTGCTTAAAAGCTTTGAGTGACACAACATCTTAGAATCTACCTAACCAATGCAACAGATAGTTGCTTGGTAAACAAGTATTCCTAAGACTCAATTCACATGTGAAGAACACACTTTCTTCACTCACAATTACTCACGTGAAGAACAACATTCTTCACTCACAAGGACTCTTAATTTGCACTCTCTAATCTTCTGTCAAGAGTTGCTCTTCTAGGATTGCTCCTTCTGATATTTATAGCAGCAGTCAGTCCTTTGGGCCTTGGTGCACACAGTTAGGTTTAATCATAACAAACCCTACTCTTCAATCATCTGCACGCTTGCCATTTAATTCAGGAGCATTTGTTTCGCTTTAGAGCTTCTCAAATTTCTCCCGTTTTTCATCTTGAGCTCCTGATTTGTTTCCTGATTTCTAGATACCAGAAAAATTAACCTGCCCGCTGGATGTCATACGGTCAAAGTCATGACATTCTGTATGACATTCAGCATAACTTATAGTTAACTTACCCTGCACACACATCATTTTGTATGTCTTAACATTCAGTCTGACATACATGTAAACTCTAATGTTTTGCCACAAAATGCAGCCAATCAAGAGCACTTACAAAAAGCTTTGGTTTCTAGGGACAGTGTAAATGCTATCAACATGGAAGCATCTTTGTGGCACCGAAGAATTAGTCATATTAGTGAAAATGGGCTGGATGTTTTGGCAAAAAACGATGTTCTTCCTGGATTAAAGAATGTAGATTTGGAGAAGTGTTCTCATTGCATGGCTGGTAAATAGACTAAAGCATCTTTCAAGAGACATCCTCCCTCCAGAAAGTCAAAGTTGCTTCAATTGATACATTATGATGTTTGTGGTCGATTAAAGGTAAAATCCTTTAGTGGTGCACTTTATTTTGTTACCTTTATTGATGATTGCTCCAGGAAACTATGGGTTTATTCCTTGAAGACAAAAGACCAAGTTTTGGAAAAGTTCAAAGAATTCCATGCTTTGGTTGTGAGGCAGACATGCAAGAAGCTGAAATGTGTTCGTTCAGACAATGGTGGAGAGTATTGTGGACCATTTGATTCCTATTGCAAGCAGCATGGTATTGCACATGAAAATACTCCTCCTAAAACTCCTCAATTGAATGGTTTAATAGATAGGATTATTCAAACACTAATTGAGAGAGTAAAGTGTATGCTCTCTGAAGCTAAGTTACCTAATCATTATTGGGGAAAGGCACTTTACATGACAGTGCGTGTTTTTAATCTCACTTCTATTGTTTCTTTGAACCATGAAGTTCCAGAAAAAATTAGTTTTGGAAAGAATGTCAAGTATGCTCATTTAAGATTCTTTGGTTGTAAGGCTTTTGTGCATATTCCAAAGGATGACATATCCAAGTTGGATGCAAAGTCAAAACAATGTATCTTCATCGACTTTGGGCAAGATGAGTTTGGCTACAGGTTGTATGATCATGTAGGGAAGAATCTTATTTAAAGACGCAATGTGGTTTTTATGGAAGACCAAACTATTGAAGATATTGATAAGGTAAAGAAGGCTACACCCAAGAAAGATATCAGTTTGTCTAATCTTGATCCATTTCGGTTAGCTAGGCATAATCTGGATGTTATTGGTGGTGATGATCACAATGGTGAGCCATATGATTATCTTGATGATCAACAACTTGGAGATGAGGTAAATACTCCAACTAATGATGGTGAAGGGGAGAGCGATTTGTCACAAAATGAGAATCTTAGTGAAACTCCATAATTATCTCAAGTTCAACCTAGGAGGTCTAACAGGCAGAGACATCCTTCTACAAGGTATAATTCTGACGAGTATGTGACCTTGACTGATGAGGGTGAACCCGAGTGTTTTCAAGAGGCCATGGAAAGTGATGAAAATAAAAAATGGATGGTGCAATACATGATGAGATGAAATCATTGCATGATAATCACACTTATGATTTAGTGAAGCTGCCTAAAGGTAAAAAGGCTTCGGAAAACAGATGGAGTTATAGATTTAAACATGAGTACAACTCTATGTATTCAAGATATAAAGTCAGATTAGTGGTGAAAGGTTTTCGTTAAAGAAAGGGTGTTGATTTTAATGATATTTTATCACCTGTTGTAAAGATAGTCATCAATTAGAACCGTGTTGAGTTTGGCTGCTACACTTGATTTAGAGGTTGAGCAAATGGATGTGAAAATGACTTTCCTTCATGGTGATTTGAAGGAAGAAATCTACATGAAACAACCTGATGGTTTTCAAGTTAAAGGTAAAGAAGATTATGTGTGTAGATTGAGAAAGAGTTTATATGGGTTGAAGCAAGCTCCAAGGAATTGGTACAAGAAGTTTGAGTCTGTTATGTGTGATCAAGGATACCAGAAAACTACTTCAGATCATTGCGTCTTTGTTTAAAAATTTTCTAACGATAACTTCATAATCATGTTATTATATGTTGATGATATGCTTATTGTAGGGAAAAATATTTCTAACGTTAACATGTTAAAGAAGAAATTGGAAAAGTCATTTTCCATGAAAGACGTGGGAGAAGCTAAACAGATTCTTGGCATTAGAATCATGCGTGACAAAAAAGAGAAGAAACTTTGGATGTCACAAGAAAATTATATTGAAAGAGTGCTGCAAAGATTCAAAATGGAAAGTTCTAAGGCGGTAAGCACTCCTCTTACTACTCATTTCAAGTTGAGTTCTAATCAAAGTTCTTCAATTGAAGATGAAGCATTTGATATGAAATGTGTTCCTTATGCGCCTGCTGTGGGTAGTTTGATGTATGCAATGATGTGTACAAGACCAGATATAACACATATTGTTGGTACAATCGATAGATTTTTGTCAAATCCAGGTAGAGAGCATTGGAATGTTGTAAAATGTATTTTAAGGTATCTTCGTGGTGCTACTTCTATGAGGCTTTATCTTGGAGGAGATAACGTACTCTAACTCTGATATGGCTGGAGACATTGATTCCAGAAATTCCACTTTTGGCTAAATGATTAAATTTGCATGGGGAGTTGTTGCTTGGCAGTCCAGATTGCAAAAGTATGTAGCACTATCTACTATAGTGGTTGAGTTCATTGCAATTAGTGAAGCATGCAAAAAGTTACTATGGTTGAAGAAATTTTTGCAAAAGCTTGGTTTTGTTCAAGAAAAATATGTGTTATTTGTTGATAATCAAATCGCTATTCATCTTGGTAAGAATCTGAATTTTCATAATAAGTCCAAACACATTGATGTAAGATATCATTAGATACGTGATGTTTTGGATGCTAAGGTGTTGAAATTAGCTAAAGTTAATACATATGATAATGGTTCTGATAGGATGGCTAAAGCATTACCAAGAGGGAAATTTGAAGCTTGTTGTGATATCGCCGGTTTGGCGATTTTCTCCACATAGTTGTGAGGGGGAGATTTGCTGGGTTTGGGCTCCCTTCCTATGTCGAGAAACACCCAAATATGATTAGCCCATTTGTATAACTTATTTAAGTGGAGATAATCGATTTAGATTTGAGAGAGATAGAGAAAAAAATAAGGATTCAAAAGAGAGAAAAGAGGAGAGAAACTCATTTCCATTTTTCTGCAATCAGTCTCACTAAATCGACGATCCCCAATTCATTAACCTTTGAATCGAGCTCAAATTTGGTGGGCAGGTTTGTAACACATATATCTAACTTTTTACCTTTCATAGTTTCAAAGCAACGTCTGAGGTGAAAGTTATTTGCTTCGCACCAAAGCTGTAAATTTGGGAAATTTTCAGCTTTTTGACTCTTATTTGTAAACTAGTTTGCTTTGTGATTTACGGTTGTTAGAACTAGTTTGTGAATCACTTTAAAACTTTCTTGTACCCTTAATTAATTATAGTGGAATTATTTCTTTGGTCTGGACGACTCGTGGTTTTTACTCTCATATTGATGGGTTTTTCACGTTAAAAATATCAGTGTTTTTTTGTGCCTTTATTTGTTCGATTTGCCGTCTTATATTTATTATTGATCTTTAAGGTTTCTACAAGTTTGGGGAGTTTCATATCCGCCGCGTATCTAAAACTCCCCATCAAGGCCTAGCCTACACAAACGCATGTCATGCCAAACTTTTTTTAAAATAAAAAATGCCTAGACTTTTTTATAAATCTATTGATAAAAAGGCTAAGGCTTAAACCATAATTTTTTATTAATCCTATTAGACAAATCTATTTAAATAAATAAATAATAATAATAATAATAATAATAATAATAATAATAATAATAATAATAATAATAATAATAATAATAATAATAATAATAATAATAATATGATTTATAAAAACCTAGTTATCATGAAAAACTTATGAAAATATGATGGAAAAACACATTATGAATAATGTCATAAATGATTTTTATAAGTTTTTTTTTAAATAAACAGTCTCACAAAACTTACGTTATTAGGTAATCTTAGATAACTTAAGGCAAATAAACTTTTATTATCATTTATTTTTTAGTTTTTTAACCAATATAAACATTAATGAAATTGCTTATTTCCATTTTAGGTAGGATTTTGTTTAATATTTATATTCTTTTGAAAGTTTTAGTATAATTGTTAAAAAAAAAAAAAAGAATATCATGGAAAGGGCGTTAAAAGAAATCTATAATTACAAATTTTCTTTGACAAAATCTATAAGCTTTAAAAAAAGTAGTACTTCTTATATTTTTACATGATATTTATTTTTTATCTTCTAGATATACACAACTTATAAATTTGGTTTATCTAGTGGTGAAAGCTTGAGCCTTGAGAGTGTGTTTCTCTTAAGGGTCTCAAATTATGTGCAAATAATTAATGTGTTAGGTTAAGATTTAAATAAAACTTATAAATTTGGTTATGTTTGCTAATTCATTTTCTTTTTCTTCTATGTATATTTTTTAATCAATTTCTCTCCTCTTAGTTAGAGGTGGGAATATATCAAGTCAACTAACATGTGCATAAGGCCTAGTCTACATAGACCCCTCATGTTAGGTCAAATTTTTTAGGGAATTTCTTAATGTACCTTATATGTTACTTAGACACCATGTAAAAAATACTTAAATGCTCCCAATTTTCGGAGATACATCTCCGGGCACACCAAACTCTAAGTTAACATTAAAATATCCAGAAGATGCATCTTCAAACTTATTTCGAAGATGCATCTCCGGACGCACCAAATTTTGAGTTAACGTTTAAATATCCAGAAGATGCATCTTCAAACTTATTCCGGAGATGCATCTCTGGAATGAATTAGAGCTTAAATCGCGCAAGAATCATTCTTCTTCCTCATTTATGAAATTACTCAAAACTCTCTCAAAATTTTTTCCATCACGAAGTCCAAAATCAAACAACCAAGCTCAAAGGATCATCAATCAACATCAGAAATATCATCCAACACTGAAGCAAAGTGAAAAATTGTAAGTTTTTTTATGTTCTGATAAGTTTTTTTTTTGAGTTTTTGTTTAAATGAGTAGAAAATGATGATTTAGGTATCATATGATTAGTAAATGCAAGAATGTTAGTTTATACATTCTTTAAAACACGTTTGTTTAATGAAAATCACGATCATACCGTTTATTTTTAGGTTTGCATTTATGCATTGCCTCCATTGGTGAACTGAAGAGTTGTAGAAAATTCCGAAGATGCATCTACAAAATTTTTCAACGTTTGGTTTCATATTACCCAGAGACGCATCTAAGGAATTTTTCAACGTTTGGTTTCATTACCCGAAGATGCATCTTCGTAAAATAACTATATGTTTTAATTTTGTTTTCTTGTTTGTAGTGTTGCTTGCTTGCATTAATTGTTTGGTTTGCTTTAACTTACAAGCATTATGGCTGATAGACACGATAAGCTGAGGCATGGGAGGATTGCACATCATGCATCAATGTGGCAGGAGAAGAGTCAGGTTTTAGAGGCTCCTTACTCTAGCCATGTGAGCCACCTACTTCTTGGGCTCATGCTTCCCCATTTTCTTCTTCTCGTACGAGACGAGTTCCACCTACCAAAGCATCATTCCTTTCATCCTCTCATAGGTTCCAGGTAGCACCTATTTAGGCGCCAGAGGTACCCGAGTCACCGGTGGTACCGAAGGCACCACTGCCACCTCTAACGCATGATGTTGCTGAGCCAATTCCATCTGCTCCTACTGATACTACTGATGCTGTTGAGCCATTACCACCTCCTACTGCTAATGGTGCTGAGCCAGTGCCAAAATCAAATGGTGAGGTTGCTGAGGATGCTAAGACAGATGCATTTGGAGGAGACCTTGTAGAGTTGTCATTATTGCCTCTATACCCAGACCATAGTGCCAGACATATCTAGGTTGGAGAGGTAGCATTAGTTGGACTCGTTCTTTTAATTTATGTTTAGTTTAATTGAAACGTTTCTGACTTTGGTTTATTATTCTGTAGGACCATGATTCGTTGAAGATTATTAACCATGGGCGGAAGATTACTAGCTTACCTCATCAAATAAGGAGTGGTTTTAGGAAGCTTTTTTTCCTATATAGGATGAAAGACTTGTACATGATCAATTATATTATGGTTAACCACGGGATGCATAATGCATTCGTGGAGAGATGTCACATCGAGACATAGTCATTTTATCTCCCGCTTGGTGAGATATCTATCGCACTCGAAGATGTGTCGTGTTTGCTACATCTTTCTGAAGGTGAGAAAAATACACAATAAGGGAGGGTTGAATTTGTTTCCACTTCTGAAATGAAGTTCAGATTCTAAATAGAGTTCAGAACTTGATTGAAAGTGCAACGAAAAATATAACAGAAGTAAATAAAAAGGGCAAAGAACACACAACAGTTATACTGGTTCCTCACCAATTGGGAGTAGTCCAGTCCCCTTGCCCCGTAAGAGATTTCCACAATAATCAAACAAATTACAACTGCTTATACTCACCAGTATAAGACTTTCCTTGCTAAACCTACAACCTAAGACTTATTTGCTTAATTAATACATGATCAATACTTTTCTGCTTAGATCCTCAGATCCTAAGACTTTCCTTACTTAAACCCACCTGGTTCAAGACTTCTTTGCTTAGACACTCTGCCTAATAATTCTCTACTCAAACCCTTGGTCCATGACTTCTTGGTCAGAATCCTCAAATCTAAGACTTCACTTCTCAAGCCCAAGGCAAGAGACTTTCATCTAAACTGATTGTTTAGAGAAGGAATAATTTACAACAACACTTGATTAACAACCAAAGGTATTAAAATATAATACAACAAAATTTTACACTAAGGATTCTTAAGCTATACAAGAATAAGAATTCTTAACAGATTATCTTCTCTTGAGCTGATATGAATGAAGTGCGTGTATATTTCAGTTGAAGTTGCATCGTTATTCTCTTAAGTTGATCTTCAAATCTCCTGCTCCTTTTATAGTTGAAGAAATATAGTCGTTGAAGCATCCTCAATGACTATAATTAGATCAAATCTTCCAGTACATATTCTTTTCTAATAAAGCATATGTTGGAACTCATAGACAACGAATTATCCACTAAACAAGGCCATTGTCCGGAGAGCTCTTCCGTGAAACTAGTACAACACAATCTTTAGAAGATAATGTCAATAAATATCGAGTCCTATGTTTATAAAGCTTGAGTTGACAATACTCAATTTTAGAGGCAGCCAAGGCACACTTCTGATTCTGAAATGTATTAGCACTAACTTTCTGACCAGACTCTCTCATGAGTGCATAATCAAAACCAAACAAAAGCCACCTCCGTGTCAGAACCAGTTTCATTAAGTAAATATAATTTTACACACATGAACCAGCTAGTTAGACATCCTAATTATTTTTCAAATACTTTGTTATCATCAAAATCTTAGAGGATACATGGTATGAACCAAATTTTTCTCAACAATCTCCCCCTTTTTTATGATGACAACCTTAAGTATTTAAAATAATCAGTATTAAATTAATTACTCAACAAATTTCAGGGTCTGAGGTTTGTAAGCTCCCTCGTGTCACACAATCTTAGAGGTAAGGTTTGTAAACTCCCCCTGAGTCCTATTTATGAAGTCTAAGAGGTGAGGTTTGTAAGCTCCCCACTATACAGAATAATTAAATCTACTTCAAGACATGAAGTTTGTAAGCTCCCCCTATATTGGATAACTAACCTCATCCGGATCCAAGATTAATCTATAAGAATACTTAATCAATTCTCCCCCTTTGTCATCAACAAAAAGGCAGAGAAAAGAAAAGAAAAACTTTAGTGATTAATGATGGTTTCTAAATAATTTAAAGTTGAACACCAGTCAGGAACAAGCTTGTCAATCAACCTAGCATGTTGTAGATGAGTGTTGAAGCGGTAAAGCGGCAAGCAAAAATATTACTTTTGGAAGAATTCCCTCTGGGATTTATATCGTCTCCACAAGGACCAGTAAGGGAAATAATGTCGTTTGATAATCTCTGCATCTCTAAGCTTGGGTTTAAGTGGTTTGGGATAAAAGTGCAAAAGAAAAACATAAGACAGGAAAATAGATACATTCTTAAGACACGAGAAAACTCGTCAGGAGTTGTATTTCGTTTTACTCATCATGTAATAAAAAAATCTTTGGATCAAATGCACGCAACCTAAATGACTCGTCAAAATCCCGACGTGTCACTCAAAAACAAAGGTTGTGTCTAACACAAGGTTCGAGAGATCGATCGCATTCTCTCAAAGGTAATGTCTCACGCGATGAAACAACATAGAACATTAAGATCCGACACACACACATGAATATTGAACCACTTCCCACAGCCAATAGATGTACATCTTAGACCGAGTTCAAAAAGTATATGTCTATAACGATCCAAACCCATTGAGATAGATACTAAATCAAAGATGACATCGATTAAGAGTTATAAAAGAGATTTTATACAAAGATCCATAAATATACATACAATCAAGATAAACTTACATAGAAAACCCCAACGAATAGAGGGTACAAAGAGAAGAGAGAAGAAGAGCACAAATCTCACGGTTTGTCAACTTTGATTGAAGTGGATTCGACTCTGGATCGACAAGATGCAAACTCTAATGTTGTTTCTAAGCTACTCTACTCACATAATGTTTTTGATGAAGTTGGGGTTAAAAGTTCCCAACAAAATAGCCTAAAAAATTCTAAAAAGTGACTTATATAGGGGCTGAAATGACCTGAACCGCGCTATGAGGGCGCTTAGCGCCATCAGCAAAATCACAATTCTTATTTTCTTCATAACTTTTGAACCGTAACTCCGATTGACACACGATCAGAAGTGTTGGAAAGCTTATTCAATGCTCTATACAAGAATGAGAAAATATCCTTGTTTGAATACCTACAAAAATGAAATAAACAAAAATTAGAAAGAATAAAATTTATTACAACCGCGCTAAGTGCGAACTCACCTAAAATACACTTAAAGCGCCTTAAAGAGCGCTAAGCACGATCAAAGATCCTTAACTAATGTCTCTTCATCAAAACCGCACTGAACCCGCGCTAAGCGCGAGTGATAATATTTTGTTGGTCAAAACTGCATTTTTGAAACATCCTTCTTGTCTCAAATGGGTCCATACTTCAACCGTGCATTATTACCTATAAAAACAGATGAAAAACTATCAAACTCAACAATATGTACACAAAAATGCATATTACACACTATAATATAAACTATACAAAATATATACAAAAACGGGGGATTATTAACGGAAAACCAACAAATCGTGCCAATAAGTGTCAATTATTCACACTAAAACTCAGTACATTTTAGCACTTATCAATGAGCAACAATACCCTGTTGAATAAGAATCATAGAAAGAGCCATACCAAAAGGAATGAAAAAAGACAATTCCTTACGAGATGTAAGTATCTCTTCTTTCAGATAGTCTGGAAACATTTGTTTCAAATTCAGTAATGTACTTATGATTCTTCTATATTGATGTGTTTATTTAAATTTACTAATGTATATACAAGTTTCTTCTACATCATCATCTTCACTGCTTCTTGTGTATTTTGGAGGTAGCGATCAGAGCAATAACAATGGAGGAAATATTAGTAGGTATGCATTTAATACTTCCTACTAGACTTGACATTACAGCTGGATACAAATCTAAAAATGAGATACTTTGTTGAAAGTACAAAGTTGTTGTTTAGTAGAATGTTGACCCATAGCTTTTGTATGAGAGGGTCATGTCATGTCACATTCATTAGTCACAAATGAGATATTTTATATCTCTTTGTTTAATACTATTTTAGCCAACTTTTTAGATGACAAGGAGCTTGGATTTACGAACACGGTACTATCTGTAGCAACTTTATGCAAGCTTATATTATATTGTTTATATGGTACATCAACTTTCTGCAACCTAATATTATATTGTTTTATATAGTACATCTAAATGCAAGTTGGTACTATAATGGAATCGTATCAGTTTTGTTGATGTTGCAGTGCTTTGTTCTGGCTTAGGGTATCTTAGTTTTGTTGTTGCAGATGTCTCAATGAACCTGGGAGTCTGTTGTTGTCGTACCTCAAAAAATGAGAAAGACCCCACGAAGCATAATCCCACGCTCGTGAGATGGACTTAACAGAGTCGCTATCGATCTTTATTTATTCCCATAGAGGGAAAGGGAAAATATCAAATAAAACCCCTAAACTAAAGCACAAGGATATGGTCATCGCAACCAATATCTAGATTCAAGATTCAGTTATGCAAGAGGAAGGTACTAGCACTCCTCACGTCCGTTGTACTCAACGAGAACCGTTTAGTTAGGATCGAATGAACATTAGCTTATGTTAGTTTCTAATATTCTACTTATTGAGTGGGAAAAGGGAGATAACAGAAATGTTTTTTTTAGATTTTTATTAAAGAGAAAGGGGACCTAAAGGTTTTTATTACTAGGGGCTCAACAAGACTTCACAATCTCGTGCCTACGTATCCTTATAATACAATGAGGAAATCAGAGCATTCGTAGTTCGGGGACTACAGTGAAAATAGAAAAAGGTTGCTCACCAAGGATTATGACTCTTATGCCTACGTATTCTCGTTGCGAAATGAGAAATCAGAGCGTCCGTAGTTCTGGGTAAAAAAAGTTTGTTTGTTGGTCAATTTTAGCGGCATATATTTAGTCACATTCGACATAAAACATTGCTTTACCCAAAATAGGTAAGGAGCAGACGTTTGCATGACAACATAATGGATTTACAAATTAACATTCACGGGAAATGCCTCTTATCTCAACTCAAATAGTTTGTGGACGAGACAATGTTTTGCGTCATCTCAAGACACAATATCTCATGTTTATGAAAAAGTTTGAAGGATCGCACGACGACGAGAAAAATAGTTTGATTGGTTGAATGTAATTTAGGTGAATGACGAACGTTTGATGAGAATCACTTATTCAAAGAGTTACGCCAGAATGCTAGATCCCAATAGCCATTTTTCATTCAAAGATTAATTGATAAAATTGTTTGATGGACAATGAATGCTTGATAATAATCAATTGTTCAAAGAGTTATGCCATAATGCTATATCCTGCGACCCTTATTTGTCCAAGTTAATAATAAATGTTTTAAGGAACGAAAGAATGAATGAGCGGTTATCCCAATGTGCGAGGCTCGAGACCGATCATTCGAGGATTCTGCTAGAATGGTAGATTCTAACAGTCCTCTTCTTTCGTGTTTTATTTAGAAAATACAGTAAGCCACATGACTCGAGAAATAAAGCGAAATTGAAAAAAGCTAAATTTAGCTCTTAGCTAAATTAGGGTAGATTCATGTAAGAGTCACTTTATAAGGAGCTGAACAAAAATCTATGTGCCCAAATGATTTTCGAAAACTAAATTGATTCTAAACTTCGAGTTTGTGACGCACTTGAAACCGATGAAAAATTAATTGAATATTCTAATTATCTATTAAAACCCAATAATCAAGTTAAAATAATCAATTAAACAAATAAAACACTAACTATAATCACTTAATAAATTCAAGATAAAGGAAGTAAAATAAGTTAAGTGGGTGCAAATGAGTTAGTAGAGGGGTGGAAAAAAACGAAATGTGGGCTTACAAGCCCAAAACCATAAAATTAACTTAAAAAAAGAAAAAACATGAAATAAGGAGAAGGACGACTGGCATTTTGAAGTGGAAAAAAGAGATTTTTAAAAGAATTCAAGACATCCCCAAGCCACTAACCATGTTGTTACAATAAGATATTTATGCCAAATTTACAATATGGTTACCAATAATATTAATGTAATTAAAACAAAACAGGTTTTAAAAGAAAAATAAAATATTCTACTAATTAAAGTTGCTAAACAATATCAATTCCTGAAATTTGAAAACAGAAAGAAAATAAAGAAAGAGTAAACAAGATCCCATCAAATGTTCACAGAAAATCAAGGTCACCAAAAAATCTATAAGGCAAATTTTAACAAAATAATTTACACATAACTTAACTATGAATCCTCCAAGAACTGATATGATAATCACATAACCACACAAAGATCTGCAACAGCTTGACTTGAAACGCAATATAAACACGCTAATAATCTAAATACACAAGACAATCGATGCTCAAATATAATCAGAAGTCCCAAACGAAACCGAGTAGTAATATGGAGGGTGGGTATGAAGTATGTTGATATCTCCATCTTTTTACTACTTTTCTTTTCAAAATGAAAAAGAGCATTGAGGTGGCTTGGTGTGTACTGCGCATGAGGGAGTATAGTGATGAAGTTGTTGGAAATTCACCTCACATCCTATGAAGAATTCCCTTCAATCTTGATCTCAAGATTGATGAACAAACCCACAATATGATAGTAATGGTAATAACAAGTAATTATTAAGAACAACAAAAGAGAAGAATGAGAGAAGAAATATTTGGAGAGAATATGTTACCCACAACTGTGGGATTTCTTATTGCTTATAGAACTTTCACTTGCTCAAACTGCAACTGTGAAATCTGTTCTATGTTGTTATTGAATACAAAGCAAGGCACCCTATTTATGGTTTTAGGTTTACAAAAGCCCGAAACATAAAAGGCCCAAAATATTCAAACCAAATCTAATCATATCAAATCAAATCAAAACAATGAATTACATTTAACACACCACCTAATTCATTGTGTCTAAACTGTCTACATTCATCATGGCTCTTAGTCTTCTGAAGGCTTCGACCTGCACTCCTTTCGTCATGATATCTGCAATCTGATTCTCAGCTCTGCAGTGTTCCAACTTCATCTTCCCTTCTGCTACCTGCTCTCGAAGATAATGGAACCTCATTTCGATGTGCTTGCTTCGACCATGAGCTATTGGATTCTTCGCCAAATTGATAGCTGACATGCTGTCTATCTTCATGGTAATTGCTCCATCATTCTTCCCTATGATTTCTTTGACCAAATTCACCATACAAGTTGCTTGACATGCACAAAGAGAAACAACTATATATTCTGCTTCGTATGATGACAATGCCACTACTGGTTCCTTTCTCGAATTTCAAGCAACTGGTGCACCACCTAACATAAACACATATCCAACTGTGGATTTTCGATCCTCAGCATCACTACACCAATTGGAGTCTGTGTATCCCACTAACTTGCATTCTTTTCCTTCAGCTGCTGGAAATAAAACGCCATAGTCGAGAGTTCCTTTTAGATACCTCAGTATCCTCTTCGCTGCTGCTAGATGTGATCCCTTTGGCTTCTGCATGAATCTACTTACCATACCAACACTGTATGCTAAGTCAGGCCTTGCGTGACAAAGATATCTAAGTGACCCAATAAGTCTTATGTATTGGGTTGGGTCGACATCATCTTCATCTGAACCCTTCGACAGTTGCAATCTGGGCTCAGCTATAGTAGAAGTTTGGTTGCAATCTTGCATCTCAAATCTCTTGAGTATTTCGCCTGCATATCTTCTTTGATTCATCATCAAACCTCTACTTGTCTTGTAGAATTCGATGCCAAGGAAATATGGTCGATTTCCCAAGTCTGACATTTCAAACTCCTCACTCAGGTCATGTTTGAAATCTTCGATCTCCTTCTTGCAACTCCCTGTTATCAACAAATCATCAACATAGAGACATAGTATAAGCAATTCGCCATTGCTTCTTCTTACATATACTCCATGCTCAGTTGTACACTATATAAATTCCTTCTCCCTTAAGAAGCTGTCGATTTTCTTATTCCAAGCTCTTGGAGCTTGCTTAAGTCCATACAGGGCTTTATGAAGCCTGTACACCTTTCTTTCTTCGCCTTGTTTCACAAACCCAGCTGGTTGTGCAACATAAACTTCTTCGTCTAAGGGGCCATTAAGGAATGCACACTTTACGTTCATCTGACATGTATGCCAGTTGTTCATATTTTCTAGACCAACAACCAACCTGATTGTTTCGATTCTAGCAACAAGTGCGAATACTTCATCGAAGTCAATTCCTTCCTTTTGAAGAAATCCTTTCGCCATAAGTCTTGCCTTGTGTCGAGTTACTTCTCCTTTAGGATTTACCTTCACCTTGTAGGCCCACTTCACATTAATTGCCTTCTTGCCTTGCGACAATTCGACAAGTGACCAGGTATCATTGACTTCGATGGACTCCAACTCTTCAGTCATTGCTTTCATCCACTTCGAATCTTTCAATGCCTCAGCTGCATTGACTGGTTCGACATCTGCGTAGAAAGCATAATGTACCAGCTCACCCTCTTCATCGACTACATCATCTAATGTAATTACACATTCTTGCAACCTTGCTGGCATGTTTCTTGTTCGTCGAGGTCTGCTTGAACCTGCTTCATCTGCAACTGGTTCCTGTCGAACTTCTATTTCGACCTCAGTGGCTGGTTCTTCACAAGAGATTCTCACTGAATCCTTCTTGGCATTATCATTCCAATCCCATTCTTTAAGCTCATCTATGATCACGTCCCTGCTGATCACTACCTGCTTATTCACTGGGTCGAACAACTTGTAACCTCCTGTTGAATGATATCCTATCAAGATCATCTGATTCGACTTATCATCAAGCTTCCTTCTCAACTGATCTGG
Organism: Lathyrus sativus; assembly: GCA_963859935.3. Taxonomy (NCBI): domain Eukaryota; kingdom Viridiplantae; phylum Streptophyta; class Magnoliopsida; order Fabales; family Fabaceae; genus Lathyrus; species Lathyrus sativus. The sequence continues at coordinate 54,871,842 of OZ012735.1, read as the reverse complement.
CACATGTCTATGTGCTATAGATCCAAATACCTTCAAGTGACTGAGACTAGGCTTGACACCAGACCAACATTCTTCTGGTGTGATTCCTTCAAGCTTATTCGTCGGACATCTGTTCAATATATATGTTACTGTCGAAACTGCTTCTCCCCATAATTCTTTAGGTAGATGCTTTCCATTCAACATACTTCTCACCATATTCATGATGGTTCTGTTATTGCGTTCTGCAATTCAATTTTGCTGTGGAGTGTAAGGTGGCACCACCTCATGCACAATCCCTTCTTTTACACATAGTGTATCGAACTCTTTTGATACATACTCTCCACCACCATCAGTCCTCAGAATTTTCAGCTTTCGACCACTTTGTCTTTCGACCATGGACTTGAATCTGGAAAATACCTCAATCACATCACTTTTCTTCTTGATGATGTAAGTCCACAACTTTCTACTGTAATCATCTATAAACGTGACAAAGTATCTATTGCCACCAATCGAATCTACCTGGATTGGACCACATACATCAGAGTATATGACTTCAATTATTGCCTTCGACTTCCTTCCTGCATCCTTGCTGAAGCTATTCTTGTGTTGTTTCGGCTGAACACACTCCTCACAGACTTCCCTTGGAATGTCGATTTCTGGTAATCCTGAAACCATATTTCTTCTCTTCAGTTCTCTGATGTCATTAAAGTTGAGATGACCTAGTCGAAAATGCCATAACCACTCATCTCTGCTGGCTGCAGTTGCTAGACACTTGTGCTCCATCACATTGAGTCCAATCTTGAAGGTCCTATTCTGAGACATTAGAGCCTTCAAGATTAATCTACCACCTGCGTTGAGAACTCTCATCATCTTGTCTTCGACAACTACGTTGTAGTTCTTTTCGACAAGCTGCCCTATACTGAGCAAATTACTCTTCATGCCTGGTATGTACAACACATTGTAAATTGTTGACCTTTTGCCATCTTCCCTCATAATCAGAACATCACCAACACCTTCCGCTGCTAGAGTGTTGTCATTTGCAAACTTGACTGTGTTCTTCGACGAGGGCTTCATGTTGACAAACCAATCTTTCCTTCTAGTCATGTGTGATGAGCATCCTGAGTCCAAGTACCACTGATCTTGGAATCTTTCTTCATCTTTTGTTGTGACCATTAGCAACATTTCTTCTTCTTCATGTTTCGCCAGCTTTGCATCGGTCTCTTGATTTCTCTTCCTTTCTGGACAATCACTAACATAATGACCATACTTCTGGCAATTGAAACATTGAATGTGGCTTTTGTCTGTCTTTCGACCACCACCTCTTCCTTTACCTGCAGCACCACCTCTTTGGTTGCCTTGGTTCCAAGGTTTCTTCTGATTCGACTGGTTTCCTCCTTTGTTGCCATTCCAGCTACCTTTGCCTTTTCTTTCCTTTTTTTACTGCACCTGTAAAGCCATATCTTTCGAATTTCCTGCAGCTCTCTCAGCCATCATCTATTCATGAGACTTAAGAGTCCCTTGAAGCTCTTCCTTCGTCAACACTGATAGATTTTTCGACTCTTCTATGGCAACTACCACGTGGTCGAATTTTGGAGCCAACGATCTCAAGATTTTTGAGACAATTGCTTTCGTTGTTAGCACTTCTCCACATACCTTGATTTGATTCACCAACTTTGTAACTTTGGTGAAGAAATCTGTAATGCTTTCGTTGTCTTCCATCTGAAGCAACTCATAGGTTCTCTTGTGAGTTTGTAACCTCACCTCTTTCACCTTCTCTGCGCCTCCAAACGACTTTTCAAGAATCTCCATGCTTCTTTTGCTGAATCAACATCACTAACCTTTTCAAAGTTATCAGGATCAACACACTAATGAATTATAAAGAGTGCTTTATAATCCTTCTTCTTCAATTCTTTGTGCGCAGCCTTTTCTGCCTCCGTTGCGTTCTCCCCAAGCCATGTTACTCCGTCCTTCACAAGATCCCAAAGATCTTGTTAACAGAAAATCACCTTAATCTGCTTGCACCAATTCTTATAATTGTCTTTCTTGAGAATTGGCAGGGTTGCCGGAAAGTTGCCGTTCAGATAGTTCATCGCCATCACTATCTTCCTTCCTTGAATCTCTCAACCGGAGCTCTAGATACTAGATGTTGGAAATTCACCTCACACCCTATGAAGAATTCCCTTCAATATTGATCTCAAGATTGATGAACAAACCCACAATATGATAGTAATGGTAATAACAAGTGATTATCAAGCACAATAAAAGAGAAGAATGAGAGAAGAAATATTTGGAGAGAATGAGTTACCCACAACTGTGGGATTTCTTATTGCTTATAGAACTTTCACTTGCTCAAACTGCAACTGTGAAATCTGGTCTATGTTGTTATTGAATACAAAGCAAGACACCCTATTTATGGTTTTAGGTTTACAAAAGCCCAAAACATAAAAGGCCCAAAATATTCAAATCAAATCTAATCATATCAAATCAAATCAAAACAATGAATTAAATTTAACAGGAGTCAAGATGATAGGGAGAAAATGTTATTTTGGGGAAGAGAAAAATATAGTGAGGTCTTTTTCATGTAGTGCTATGTAATATGTGTCACTAGGTTTTTTCAAAAATGAAAAACAAAATCAAATCACTTTTAAAATTTAATAACTAAGGATTTTCAAAATAGGATAAAAAAACAAATTTTAAATAATATAAAAAATAAAAATAAATAAATCAATAAAAATAAAATTAACTATTTAAAAAAACTTAAATAAATAATAATAAAAAATATGATAAAATAAAAATGATTAATTAATTAAAAAAAACCGATTAAAAATGAATAAACAGTCTGGTATCGAAGTCCTCGAAAAAATAAACTGAATGCATCAAGATGATCTATGCGAAATAAACGAGCACGTCAGATTAAACTATGTGAAACGTAGATTAATATAAATGATGACTGCAAGTTCAATTTTAAAATTTTTTGTCCACTGATTTTACGTACAACTGATTTTTAATTTGACCGACTCGCCTATAAATTCAACAATTTATTCTGACCGATAATTTGGACATTATACATAATGAAAAATATAATATGCTATGCAGATTATACAGATGTTATGATAATGTGTCGATTCAAAAATTTAGGGTCAAAATTAGAATATGAGAGTTGTTATATCAACTCTGCTACTTGTACTTTTGTTTCTAGGCATGTCTCATGAATGATATTGGAGCTTTGTGATAAAATGCCTAACCCAATGGGACAATCATCTGTTGATTGTGCAAAGATCCCTTCCATGTCTAATGTTTCCTTCATCATTGGAGGAAAAATGTTTGACCTTGCCCTACAAGTGGTATAGAATCAAATTTAATTATTTGCTTTTGCAAGGGTTAATTTTCCATTAGATTTGTTGTTTTACGAATTAAGTTAAATTTTAATGCCCGAAATGGTTGCCCCGTTCCATGTTTCCTGTTTCCCTTATCCAATTTTCTATTTGTTTTCTTCAGTACATACTGAAGGTAGGTGAAGGCCCTCAAGCCCAATGCATTAATGGATTTACTGTTTTGGATGTTTCTCTTCCACGTGGCCTACTCTGGTACATCAAACTTTGATATGCTATGACATTTACCTTTTGGTTTTGATGCATTTGATTTGATAATAATCACTTAACCGAATCTGCATAAATGCAGGATCCTTGGAGATATCTTCATGGGGCGCTATCATACAATCTTTGATTATGGTAAACTCAGAGTTGAATTTGTCAAAGCAGCATAGAGAATCTGCTCATGCCTTGCAGAATAACATCCTTTACTTTCACCAGTTCGCAAGCCTCAGCCTCGTGATTTTGATCTCAATTTGCCTGCTTCAATGAACTATAATGATGAAGAGATCCGTGTCACAACCCTTCATCTCTGACGTGCCTATGTCCGTCTGTCCGCCGCTAATTCTGCTACCGTGACTTATGTCAATTGATGTTTAAGAGAGTTTAATTGTAGGAAATTTAGTGTATTACTCCTTATTATCAAAGAGAAAGAGCGAAAAGATATAAAAGGCTTAATGCTTTTGCAAAATATATCAATCAATTATGGTGTATCATGTGTATTATTGAGCACCTCTATTGGTTCAAAATGCAATATATACTCTACAGGTGAGCATGTCTCAAGAGATTTTTCTGCACTCTAGATAGACTCTGGCTGCTATTAGTAATAATTCATATTTTATTATATTACTTACTTAAGCCCATAAGTTTGTTAGAGGGTATTTTAGATTTTATCTTATTCTAGTAACCCTAGTTTTAGCTTATAAATAGGGTGACAATCATTGTAACCAAATATCATGTTTTGTAGCCGTCATTCTCTTTAATAGAATATTTCCCTATTTCATCATTTATTCTATCTTTGCACCAACAAATTGGTATCAGAGCTCCGGTTCAGATTCATTGGGAAACACGGGAAACACGAGTGAACGTGAGGTCTTGTGTGTTTGATTTTGTTTCTCAGATTCTTGTTGAATCTTGAACAAAATCTGATCAGAATTTTTTAATTCTGTGGGTTGGGAAACACTGTGTGAGAAAACTCTGAGTGTATTGTGCAAAGTAGAAGATGAACGGAAACGGCAACATGAACACCAAACTTCCAGTATTTGACGGTAAAAATTGGAATCGTTGGATGATCCAAATGCGTGTACTGTTTGGTGCTCAAGATGTTCTGGATCTTGTCACTGATGGTTATGTTCCGGTAGCAGCAGATGCGACTGATGAACAGAAAAACACGCAGAAGGAAGTAAGGAAGAAGGATCAGAAAGCATTGTTCTTCATTCATCAATGTGTGGATGTAAACGTGTTTGAGAAGATTGCAGACTCTACAACAGCAAAGGCTGCATGGGACACTCTGGTGAGATGTTATGGTGGTGATGCATCAGTGAAGAAGGTGAAACTTCAGTCCTTGAGAAAGCAATATGAGAATCTCAACATGAAGAATAATGAGAAAGTTTCTGAATACATCTCCAGAGTGATTCTGATCACTAATGAGATGAAGGCATGTGGAGAAACTCTTTCTGAAGAAACAATCATGGAGAAAGTGTTGAGATCCCTTACTCCTCAATTTGATTACATTGTGGTAGCAATAGAACATTCCAAAGATTTGAGCACAATGAGAATTGAAGAGCTGCAGAGCAGTCTAGAAGCGCAAGAGTTGCGTCTGACTGAGAGAAACTCTGAAAAGGAAGTAGAACAACAGGCTCTGAAAGCAACTTCTGATAGGAGGTATCAGAAGCAGTCAGAAGCCAGGAGAAGATCTGATGGTGGTCAGAAGTCAGAAAGCTCAACCTCTGATAGACAAAAGAATGCTCAGAGGGGAAAAGAGAAGTATGACAAAAGAAAAATACAATGTTACTGTTGTAAGAAGTTTGGCCATTTTGCTAGAGATTGTTGGTCAAACAAGGAGAAGAAATCAGAAGAAGCAAATATAGCCAGAGGCTCTGATGACGAATCTGTGCTGTTGATGGCCTCTGAATCTGATAATGTGGATCTGACATACTGGTGGTATATGGACACTAGCTGTTCAAATCATCTTACTGGAAACAAGAAATGGCTGGTTGACTTTGACTCTGAAAAGAGAACAAAGATCAGATGTGCTGATGACAAATATCTTAATGCAGAAGGTATGGGAAATGTCAGAGTGACTCTGAACAATGGGAAAATAGCATTGATTCAGAATGTGTGGTATGTACCTGGCATCAGAAGCAATCTGATGAGTGTGGGACAATTAATTGAGAAAGGTTTCTCAGTTACCATGAAGGACAATCTTCTGAAGCTGTACGACTGTAATCAGAAGTTGATTATAGAGTCAGAACAGGGAAGGAATAGAACATTCAAGGTGAATGTCAGAACTGCAGACTCGGAGTGTCTTAGTGCAACAAGTACTGAGAAGGAGAGTGAGCTGTGGCACAGAAGATTTGGTCATTTGAATTTTAGAAGCTTACAACATCTGAATTCAAAGAAATTGGTACATGGAATTCCTGCAATTAAGAAGCCTGAAAAGTCATGCAAAGTTTGCATGGAAGGAAAACAACCAAGATTGCCATTTGCATCAGAAGTTGCTCCAAGAGCAAAACATGCCTTGGGAGTTGTACACTCTGATGTGTGTGGTCCATTTCCAGTAGCATCAATTGGAGGGAATAAATACTTTGTGCTGTTTGTTGATGAATTCACAAGAATGACATGGGTATCCCTTATTAAGTTCAAACACGAGGTGTTTGATGAATTCAAGAAGTTCAGAATGAAGGCTGAGAATCAGAGTGGTCAGAAGTTGAAGATTCTTAGAACTGATGGTGGAGGTGAGTATAACTTCAAAGAGTTCCAGAAGTTCTGTGAGGAGAACGAAATTGAGCATGAGGTTACTGCTCCCTATACCCCTCAACACAATGGTCTTGCTGAAAGAAGAAACCGCACTCTGCTTGATATGGTGAGAAGCATGCTAAAGGAGAAGAAGCTTCCTCAGAAGCTCTGGGGAGAAGCTGTTGCCACTGCAACGTATGTACTCAACAGATGTCCTACGAAGAAGTTGAAGGAAATAGTTCCAATACAGAAGTGGACTGGAGATAAGCAAAGTGTTAGTCATCTAAAGGTGTTTGGTTCTGTTTGCTATAAACATGTTCCAGAAGCCAGAAGACAGAAGCTGGATGATAGAAGCAAAGTGATGATTCTGATAGGGTACCACAGTACTGGTGCTTACAAGCTCTATTGTCCAGAAACCAATAAAATTGAATTCAGCAGAGATGTGATTGTGAAGGAATCAGAAGTTTGGAATTGGGATAAGTCTCAATCTGATTCTGATGTTAGAACCTCTGAAGAAAGGCCAGAGTTAAGAATTTCTGAAGTTGAAGTAAACCCTGATATTGACTCTGACTCTGATACTGATTCAAACTCTGAAGAAGACTCAGAAGATGAAGGTGACCCAAATGACCCAGACTCTGATGATTCAGACTCTGATGGCAATCCATATCTTGGTGGCAATTCAGACTCTGGAAATATGCCAGACTCTGAAGATGGTCAAAGCTCTGGAGGTCAATCATCTAAAGCTAGAAACTCTGAAGCTCAAGACTCTGAACAAGTTCAGAGACCACAAAGAATAAGAAACGTTCCCAGAAGATATGCAGAATTTGACATGCTGCAAGACACTGAAGTAGACTCTGAAGGAGAAATTATTCAGTGTGCCATGATGGTAGATTCTGAACCCATAAGTACAGAAGAGGCTCTTAAGCAGAATCTTTGGCTAAAGGCCATGAAAGAAGAACTTGATGCTATAGAGAGAAACAAGACTTGGAAGCTGACAGAACTTCCAAAAGACAAGAAAGCCATCAGCGTCAGATGGGTTTTCAAGCAGAAGTTAAAGCCATATGGTTCAATTGGCAAACATAAATCAAGGTTGGTAGCCAGAGGATTTCTACAGAAACCTGGGCTGGATTATTCTGAAGTGTTTGCACCCGTAGCAAGACATGAAACAATCAGAATGGTGATTGCAATAGCTGCTAACAGGAATTGGCCTCTGATGCATTTAGATGTAAAATCTGCATTTCTGAATGGTCCATTAGAAGAAGAAGTTTATGTGTCACAACCCCCTGGATTTGTGAAAAAGAATCAGGAAGGGATGGTGTACAAATTATACAAAGCTCTATATGGACTGAAACAAGCGCCCAGAGCTTGGAATCAGAGGATTGATTCATTTTTCAAGAAGCAAGGCTTTCAGAAATGTGAGATGGAGTACGGTGTCTATGTTCAGCATACTTCTGAAGGCAATATGACTCTGGTATGTTTATATGTTGATGATATACTATTGACTGGAAGTTCTGAACAGGAGATAGCCAAGTTCAAGAAAGTTCTGATGAATGAATTTGAAATGACTGATCTAGGCAAAATGACATACTTTCTAGGGATGGAGTTCAGATATTCTGAGAAAGGTATCATTTTGCATCAACTCAAGTATGAATTAGAACTTCTGAAGAGGTTTGAACTGAAGAATTGTAAGACTGCTGTCACACCTTCAGATACAAATCAGAAACTGGATTCTGACTCTGATGGAGAAGATGTGGATGCTACAACCTTCAAACAGTTGGTTGGTTCTCTGAGGTATCTGTGCAATACCAGACCTGATATTTGCTATTCTGTTGGGATGGTTAGTAGGTTCATGAGTAAACCTAAGTGGTCCCATTATCAAGATGCTTTCAGGATTCTGAGGTATATCAAGGGAACTCTGAAGTATGGAGTGTTATTTCCCTCTGGAAGAAAGGATGAATCAGAACTTCTGAGTTATTCAGACTCTGATTGGTGTGGAGACAGAGTTGACAGAAAAAGTACCTCTGGGTACTTGTTCAAATTTCTGGGAGGTCCTATTTCTTGGTGTTCCAAGAAGCAACCTGTTGTGGCGTTATCAACCTGTGAAGCTGAATACATTGCAGGTGCTGTTACTGCATGCCAAGTTGTGTGGATTCTGAATGTGTTGCAGGATCTGAAGATTAAAGTAAGCAAACCTCTGAAGTTGATGATTGACAACAAGTCTGCAATCAACCTTGCCAGAAACCCAGTGCTGCATGGGAGAAGCAAGCATATTGAGACCAAGTATCATTTTCTGAGACATCAAGTTCAGAGTGGAGTGTTAGAAGTTGTACACTGCAGCACTCAAAAGCAGTTGGCAGATGTTCTGACGAAAGCTATCAAGACTGATCAATTTCTCAGATTAAGGGATGGAATTGGTGTTACAAGTTTTGATGGAATATGAATTAAGGGATGATATTAGTAATAATTCATATTTTATTATATTACTTTCTTAAGCCCATAAGTTTGTTAGAGGGTATTTTAGTATTTATCTTATTCTAGTAACCCTAGTTTTAGCTTATAAATAGGGTGACAATCATTGTAACCAAATATCATGTTTTGTAGCCGTCATTCTCTTTAATAGAATATTTCCCTATTTCATCATTTATTCTATCTTTGCACCAACAGCTGCAACAGTGTCGAGTGCTCATGAGGCAGCACTAAACAAGATAGTTGCGTATCAAACAAAAAAAAGTTGCTACAAGATTGAAATTAGGACCAATGCTGACATACAGGATTGGATTATGAAATGCTGGTGGGATATCCATCTTTTTCAAAAAATAATTTAAGTAATTTAATTTTAATAATTAAAAAAATAAAAATAAGATTATTTTATTTTAAAAGTGATTTTATGGATTTAAAAAATTTGAATCTAAATTATAATATTGATTATGAATATAACAAGTTTATAATTGTTGTAAATTAATTTTGATACCTAATAAACTGAGACAACTTTACTTCTGATTCAAATATTAAATCAACGAGAACAACTTTACTACTGATTCAAATATTGAAAAATAAAAATTTATCAACTACCATTTTCAAATATGTGAAAAATAAAAGGAGAGCTTTAAAAAGATGAGTATATGTTTTAAAATTGAGTATATATGTTATAAACGAGATCAACTTTAATTTTAATCTAAATATTAAATAATAGAAATATATCAACCATTGTATTTTTTTTCTTATAACATAATTATGTTATTTGTTGAAAAAAATTAAACGATTAATTTATCTATAGTTTTTCTTAATCATATTACTATTGATATTGTTGTTTACCTTTCACCTTTTATATATATTATTATTTTAACTTAAATTTATTATTATTTTAAAATTTTTTCTATATTTAACTTTCAATTTTTATGACAGTTTATAAACAAATATACATTCAAAACCATATTCCACTCAAAACCGTACCTCATGCGTAGGGACAAATTTCTTACTAGTTAATAGTAAAATGTTAAGCAGACCCGTTGGTTTATATTCTCACTTCCATCTCTTTCCACAATTCTGGCAGCTAACTTCATCCGGGTCACCACCACTTCTTTTGTGAATATCGCCTCTCTGACGATCATCACTTTCCTTAGTTCTTTAGCAGGCAATGCTCAATAAGTTCATCACAGACATAAGTTTCTTTTATGTATTTCAGATGATAAAAAATTAAATATAATTATAATTTTATTGAATGTTTAAAAATAATATATTATACATTAAAAAAAATGCCGTTATGTAATATTATTTAAATTTAATATATTATTTTTGAATTTTTACGATTTGATTTAACTAATAAGAATTTTAAATTTAAGGGTTAGTCGTGAAGTTCTGCATAAAAAAGAAGAACTGCAACATAAAATAGAGAAAAAAGAAAAAAAATTAACAAATTCAATTGATTGAAAATAGAATTGAATACAAGTTAATTACAAACTGTTATTTATTGCACGTGAAGATCCTAACTATTTCTAACAACCTAAAACTAACGACCTACCATAGAAAGTCATGTAAAAGGCATAATGCAAAATAGTAACTTGTACTGCAACTTATATGTTTGATAGGTAATTTGAAAAACCGACTTCAACTGCAAGTAATGAGACGAGCCAATTAAGATCACAAAAAGTAAAAGAAAAAGCACTATAACTTGTTTCAAAAGAACTTTTGAACACAACACGCTGTTTCTTGGCTCTATATTATGAGAAAAAACACATTTAATCTCGGACGCGAAATGTATTTAATCTCGATTATAGAGGCGAGGTAACAAAAAGCGTCATAAAAAGTATAAATTTTACCTCAGTTTTAAAAAAACCAACGGGTATGTGAAAAGTTCATGAGTTCAATCCCCAAAATACTTTTTCGAAATTTTGAAATGGCAAAAACACACGTCTCCTCAGTTTTGTAATTTCACCGACGGATATACTAAAATTTCGCCTCGAGTATCTCATAAAACCGACGGGAAAAATAATTTTGAATTTATCAAATCTAACATGGATTACTCATTTCATTAAACCCTCTACTAAACATATAACTTCTAAAAATTGTTTAGGAAATAATTATATGAACAATTCTGTTATATTTGAAGAACAACTTACATTGATTATGATTTTGAAGTATCATACAAACTCATCATTCTTCTCATGTTGTTTTGTGGTTAAAATCTCTCCAATGTTTCAACTTATTTATTCAACACTATCTTTTCTACTAATTCATTCTTGAAAGCGATGCTTTAAAAAATGAACAAATATGGAAGAAAGTTGAATGAAAACTAGAAGTATTTGAGAGATTTTAACAATAAAACAATGTAGGATGAATGATGAGTTGCAGAATGCTAGAAAATCATTAATCAATGTAAAATAAATTTCAGATACAACATAATTTTGTATATGATTATTTCTAAAATCAATTTACTAGGTTATATATTCAAAGAGGGGTTAGTAAAACAAATAATCGATATTACATATAATAAACTAAATTAGAAAGAACAAGATGAGAGTTGCACAAAGAATCACAAAAAATACAATATCAATATCAACAACAAAAACAACAAGAAAACAACAAAAACATCCAACATAACATCAAGAACAACAATGTCAATAAACAACAATAATATCAATAACAACAACGTCTATAAACAACCTCTAGAATTTAAGTTCTCAACAACAAGAACAACAAAATCGACAAAAACAACATAAAAAAAATAACAAAAACTCTAGGGTTTCGGGTCTCAACAACAGCAACCACAACAATAATAGAAACAACAAGTACAACAACAATAATGACAACAACAATAACAACAACAACAACAACAATATGACAAAAATATTAGTAATGATATTTGACGTACCAGATCTCTGAAGAAGAATTAAAAGAAAATGATTTGGAACTCTGAAGAAGAAAAGAGAGCCCTAAACACAAAGCATCTTCGTATTGAAGATGATATATGTTCATGACTCTCATTGTTTATGGAACTTCATCAGGGTTATGTTTGTGTTGTTTAGACAAATGAAATTGAATGCTACAAGCTAAAGCTATATATATCAGAGAAACATATTCACCTCAGTTGATACGAAAGTCGTGGTGAAAAGTAACATACTTTTAAATTAAAAATAAAATGTTCAAGAATGCGCAACTTTTAATGAGATAAAAATATAAACAGAGGCTACTGGGATTCAAAGCATGTACACTGAATAGGTTTACCCATCAGTTTTTTAAATAACCGATAAAAGATATTATATTTTTTTATATAAAAAAATAGGGTGCATCTAGGTATTTGACCTTGGTTTTTCAATACGTGAGGTGAAATCTTCGTCATGAAATATATTATTTGTAGTAGTTCTCCTTAAAGTCAAGGATGAAACAAAAAATAAGCAATACCCTTGGGCATATCTCCTAGTGTCAATGAAGCTTTCTAAATTTGCATCAGTGAAACCAAAAAGTTGGTTGAGTAATAATATGTGAAGTAAGAAATTAGTTTATTGTGTAACTAAAGCAATATCAGGTCTTATAGTGGTTAGATAGATAAGTTTTCCTATAAGTCTTCTATAACTTGTAACATCTTTAGAAGGAGTTGACGAATCTTGGTGTCATTTTGTTGAGGCCCCAAAAGGTGTATTGGTAGGTTTAACTAAAATAAATCATGTATCATATAGAATATCAATGAAATATTTTTTAACATACTATTATGCTAATTTTGGAATTAGCTACCTCAATTCTAAGAAAATATTTTAACTGGTCAAGGTACTTAATCTTGAACTAATATATCAAAATTTTCTTCATCTTATAAAACTCAACAAGGGAGTTTCCTACAAGAATTACACCATCTACATATACCATTAGAATTATGATAGAAAAGTGAAAAGAAAATGGTCTTATTGTTTATACCATTGGTCAAACAACACACATGTCAAAATTTCATACCATTTTTTACTTGCTTGTTTGAGACCATAGAGGGGCTTGAGTAGCTTGTAGACTTGATTATGTTTAGGCTTGTAACACCCTGATGAACATTCATGCAAAACATTTCTTGCAAGAAATCATTGTTATCATATAACATATCAATGAAATATTTTCTTTAACATATGGTTATACCAATTTAGGAGTGAGCTAGCTCTATTCCAAGAAAATATTTTAATTGGCCAAGGTACTTAAACTTGAACTAACAACCCAAAATTTTCTTCATCTTATCAAAATCATCAAGAGAGTTTCCTAGTAGAATTACATCATCTAAATACACATAGGTGTAAATTCCGTGATTTTTGGATTGACTACATTTTGGTAAAACAACATGTTGTTAACAAGATGTTGAACCAGATGTTGTGCTATATCAGTCAGACATCATATTCTACATGATGTTGTGACATGTTCTAGGACATGTTATATAAGATAGTTAGGGCATGACTATTTTGGTAATTTTGCTTTGATTTTTGAGTGTGTTCTGATGCACACGTGGGTGACTTTAATGAAAGTATATTGTGGGAATTTTTTTTATTGCAGATTCTGTTACTTTTCATAAAAATGATCCTTGAGCCTTTTTAGAAATGTTTGTATATTCTGTTACTTTTCATAAAAAGGATCCTTGAGCCTTTTTAGTAATTTTGTATTTTTCTCCTATTATAATGAAGGTTGATTTGCAGTCAATTTATACTGATTACTGCTATTAGTGCGTCTCAAGAAGGCCAAGTCCAATAAGTTTGAAGACTATTTAAAGAGAAGAAAAACCATATTAGAGTAAGAGAGCATATCATAAAGAATTTAGAGAATTAGGATTAGCCGATGTTTTGGTTTGTCCCTAGTGTTTTCATTTGTTAATTATATGTCACTCATGTATCTTCTGATGCATCGAGTTTGACTCACTTTTCATTGTTCACTCTAAGCTTTGTTTTGGATTCGACAAGTCATGACCATAGTTTTTCTCAAAAAAACATGTCAAAATGTTTCAAGGGGCTCATGGCATGATCAAGATGCGCATTCAATTCATGCAAAATATGGATTCAGAACACAGCTTAATGGTGAAGAATCATAATCAAATCTTCAAGCCAAGCTAAACTTATTGGATCATTTTAAGCTTTGAACAAAATCTTTTCAAGCCATGCTAAGTGTAAATCTAACTTTCAAGTCATGTATTAAAAACAAACTAGGGAGAGTTTTGATCTAATGGATTCTAAAATTGGTCACTTCAAACTCCAAGACATCACACAAGCTGAAGTTTTAAAAATATTTTTAAAAGACTCAAAGACATTACTCTTAGCATTTTATAAGTGAAGAGGTATCACGTTTTATAATCTATATCCTTGAACTATTACAAGGAATGAGTCTTCCAAAAGTAATTAAATCATAGACAATGCTAGACATCCTGGTGCTTCTTGGATCAAGTATTTTGACAAAGCAAAATGGTGTACGACTCTTGTATGTATCATATATAATTTGGTAGCTATAGTATTGCAATTCATGATCAGTAGATCAATTCATACATGAAACAATTCACAAGCCCTTGGCCCCACCTCATCCAACATTCCAAAAAAGCACAAATTTTACACTAGCAGCGGACTACAATTCACATGTGATTCACATTAAAATTAAAAATTTCATAAGTTTCAATCCAAACAAATACGATTACAAGGCAAAATCATGACCATTGTTTCAAAATTCATCAAAAAATCCAAATGACAAGGTTGCAAAGTACAATCACATCAGATAATAAGCCACTATACTCAGAAATCAGAAAGGTACCAAAATAACAAATCAATACAATTCAGATGCGACAAAAATCAAAATATCTGTGAGGCTGAGAAATCTATGTGTTTTCCATTTTAATCGTATGGATTGTTTTTTTTGGATTTAATATGATTAAAAGTTTAAAACTTTTTCTTTGAAAAAAGGGAAGTCATTATTGCTGATGCTTTTCACTACCCAACGTGTTTTATTTGCCTCATTTATCTCCTTCATTATGGCCACTTGTATGCCACCATTAATGAGCCATTTTTTGAATTGACCAAAATTAGATGGCTAAGGTTTTGAATGGGCATTTCTCCCTTTGAGTTCATCCGTCTGGGCCATATAGGAAAACCGGGCCTCTCATGACCCGAGCCCAGATCAGCTAAAGGCTGATGATTGTTTTGGGCTTGCCTGTTTCCCCCCCCCCCCCCCCCCCCCAAAATGGTTACCCATTTGCTGCTAGGGTGTTAAAGTCTTTCCTCTCTTTTAATTAATAAAGCATATTTATGCTCAGATGTTAAATAAAAATAATAAATTATATTGTGTAAGTTTCATTTTATTCTTTATATAAAAGAGAAAATTGGAAATAAGTCAGGTTAGAATTTGTGTACTTGTTAAAATTTATGTTAGAACTTGGATTGTTGGATTCTTAATTTGGTATCCTTTTCATGTTTGTGTAAATGGTTGATCTAATTATTTTTGATACTTGCTTAAATGAATGATTGCTTGTAGGTCATTGTTTACGTGTTGATTGCATTGATCCTATCACATATTTTTCCTTTAATATCACATATTTTTCTTTAATTTGATGAGTAGTTTCCCCTTAACTAGACTAAATCAATTAATACGGTTCAAATCTTTCCCCCAATTAAGAGGCAATGTGAAACCTTTTTATTAATTAAATTACGAAGAAAATGGATTCTTGGAGTCTCGTACTCCTCGAATTCTTGAATGATCACTTTTGAGGTGCACATTTTGGGTTGCTCTTCATTCAATCTTTCATTTCTAAAATACTTGATCTTTCCGAAATCTTTTCATAATTAAATAGCGAAAGGAATGGGTTCTTAGAGTCTCTCATTCCTTGAATCCTTGAATGACTGCTCTCGAGGCGCACACCTTGGGTTGTTTGTCATTCGATCTTTTGTTTCTAAAATACTTGCCCTAGTTACTTGGACAAAAGAGGGACCATTGGAGTCTATAATTCCACGCGGTACCTTTGAACAATCCTTGGAAAGTTCATTGTCCATCAAACGAATTTCATAATTAATCGAATGAAAAAGGTGTCGTTGGGATCTAGCATCCTAGTAATACCCCGATTGATTGGTGGCGAGTCTCACATCTCGTTCTCATTAAATAATCGTCATTCTTCTTTAAAATACTCAACACAAAATAAGTGTAAAGTGTAAAGTGTGATTCGAGTCACAAACACCAAAATTTAAATTAAGTGTAAAGTGTGATTCGAGTCACAGACACCAAAATTTTCCTATTCTTCTCAATTTGATTTAATTCGAGTCATAGATTGGTAGTTATCCGAGTCACACAAAATAAATCTCAAATTTTCAATTTTTTTCAAAATAGTTTGGGATTTCACTTCCCGCATAACTTGAACCAACATCAAATATGGATCTTGTTCCATTAACTCAACCAATTGACTTAAAACACAATGATCATACTCAAATACAAAAAATTGAATTATACATGCCAAAACAATTTGATTCAAATATTAATCCTAAGATGTGAAATAGAAGAGGAGATTCAATAAACAATAGCAACAAAATGAATGCTTAAGAGACAAGAAACAGAAATTTATTGGGGTTCTCCCTATTAATGTATTAGAGATATGCAACTTCAGTCTCTCTCTTTTTTATGCTTGACAAGATTTCACTTGGAATTGATTCGACTTTGAGCCAAAGCAAACAAATGTTTGTGCCCCCTTGAAATATTGCACACACAATAGCATAAAACGCATAAAACAGATCTAGACTCACATTACAACTTTTCCCCCTTTGACAAGATCAAAAATAGATAGATGGGAATGAGTTTAAATACCAAATAACCAGCAACAAAAGATAAATTCCAGTGAACACATGAGCTAAAAAGCTATGAATAATATACAACATCATAGATCGAATACACAACACGAAGATAGACCTGTTACACTATATATATGCAACAACATTTCAACAAAATTAAGTGATAAAAAATATTATGAATGAAAAATTAAATAATGCATGAACGAGTATATGAATGCTCAAATGTACATAATTAGCGGCACACATTTTAAAAGAATTTAAATGCAAATATGAAAAATCGGAAGCATGGTATAGATGAATGAATGAAATAAAGAATGTAATAAGAAAAACAATGAACAAATGTAGAACAAACATAGATGCAATGATATAAGAGTTATAGAGACATACCAATAGGGTTGGTGAAACTATAATTTTCTACAATAGAGTGTTAGTGTATAACAAAATACAAATAGTAAAAGAAGCTAAATATACAAATAGTAAAAGAAGCTAAATAGAAATCTCAATGTATTTAAAGCATGAGGAATCCAATATTCCTAATTCTTTACAAATCTTGTGAAAATCTTTCGATGATAATGATTTTGTAAAAATGCCAGCAAGGTGGTTTTTCATATCAACATATTCAAAAACAACATCCCCTTTTTCAACATGATGTCTAAGAAAATAGTGTCGGATTTCTATATGTTTAGTTCGTGAGTGAAGTACCAGATTCTTAGTGAGGCTTATCGCACTAGCACTATCACACTTGATCGAAATGCAACCAAGTTTTAAATCATAATCTAGAAATTGTTTCTTTATCCATAATAATTGTTCACAAAAACTACCAATGGCCATATATTCAGCCTCAGCGGTAGAAAGAGCAACGCTATGCTGCTTTTTATTGTGCCAAGAAACTAAAAAGTTTACAAACAAGTGACAAGTACCACTAATGCTTTTCTTATCTAACTTGCACCCTACAAAATTAAAATAAAAAAAACCTACTAAGTTACATGTGCTACC
Source organism: Lathyrus sativus (assembly GCA_963859935.3). Classification (NCBI taxonomy): domain Eukaryota; kingdom Viridiplantae; phylum Streptophyta; class Magnoliopsida; order Fabales; family Fabaceae; genus Lathyrus; species Lathyrus sativus. Next base: position 54,854,264 of record OZ012735.1, on the reverse strand, counting down.
CTTGGGAAACCAAAGACCGTGCTGCGAGGTTCAGTTAAGATACCTCAAAATTCTTCTTACGATCTTAAAGTGGGATTCCCTAGGTGATACTCATTATCAGGTACACATACACATAATAAAAATATTATTTATCCTACTCGCCGTTAAATAGAGTAAGGATCCTATAATACTTTTATATTTGGTGATGTCCATTTCAACTCTGTTCTCGTCTTTGTCAATTAGCACGCTTGAAGCCATAGGTGTTGAGGTGCTCCACAAATTTTGCATATCGAACTTCTTGAGAAGCTCTAAGAAATACTTCATTTGAATTTTGAAGGTTCCTTCTTCGTATTGCTTGATTTGCAATCTTAAGAAATATGTGAGCTCTCCCATAAGAGACATTTCAAATTTACCCCGCATCAAACTTTCAAACTCTTAGCAAAGAGATTCTTTAGTAGAACCAAAATTAATACAATTCACATATATTTGAACTACAAGAATATGGTTTTCTTTACGTCTAATAGACCAAGTGGTGTCTACTTTACGACGTTTTAATGCTTGTTTGATTAAAAATCCACTATGACGTTCTTACCAAGCACTTTGAGCTTGTTTAAGACCATAAATGGATCTTTTGAGTTTATAAACATAGTCAGGATTATCTTGATCCTAAAAACCAGGAAGTTGAGAGGCATACACTTCTTCGTTTATGTATCCGTTAAGAAAATAAAATTTAACATCCATTCGAAAAGGTTTAAAATACAGACAACAAGCGAATTCCAAAAGGAGTCGAATAGCTTCTAGACGAGCTATAAAAGCATAAGTCTCCTCGTAGTCTATTCCTTCAACTTTATTATACCTTTTTTCCACTAACCTTGCTTTATTTCTAGTAAGTAGACCACTTTCATCCATTTTGTTCCTAAATACCTATCTAGTGCTAATGGAAGTTTTATCAATTAGACATGGAGTAATGTCTCAAACGTATGTGTTTAACTTTGTTAAGTTCTTCTTGCATAACAAGTAAACTTCCCTCGTCAAGTAAAGTATCAGATATCGTTTTAGGTTCAATATAAGAAATGAGTGCAAAGTAATTAAAAAAATTATTAACCTGAGATATAGTACTTACATCTCTTTTGATTTCTCATAGTATTCGATCCAATGGATGATCTTTTACAATCGTCCAATCTTGAGGTAGCTGATTTGAGGTCTCTTGGTTGTATTCCTCATGTGAGACTTCCTATTTATTTCCATTAATGTTCACATCCTTTAGTGGAGAAGGATCCTCTTTATGAATTTCGTCGTTGATCAAATTCTCTATTATCACACCTCAAATATTAGAACAAATACCTTTCCCTGTCTTTTGGGGCGAGGATTCATCAAATTCAACATGAATAAGTTCTTCAATCGATGATGTTTTATGACTGTAAACTCTATATGGTCTACTCAAAGATGGGTACCCTAGGAATATTCCTTCATCAGACTTAGCATCAAAGTTACCGAGATTTTCTTTTCAGTTATTTAAAATGAAACAGCTGCACCCAAAAACACAAAAGTAGGAAGTGTTTGGTTTCATACCTTTAATTAAATCATATGGTGTCTTCTATAGGATTGGTCAAATGACCATCCTATTTAAGACATGACATGCAATATTAATCACATTCACCTAAAAGTAATTAGGCCCTCATCTCACTTATCATGGTCCGAGCCAATTCTTCTAAAAGTAAGTTTTTATGCTCAACAACACCGTTTTTTTGTGGACTTCTCAGGCATGAAAAGTTATGAGCAATCCTATTTTTGTTCCAAAAGTTTTGAAAATGATGGTTTACAGATTCACCACCATGATCATTACGGAGTGTGATTATTTCAAACTAAAAAGTTTTTGGACAAGCTTAGAAAAGTTAACGAAAGCCTTAAAAGTTTCATCCTCATGTACTAAAAGTAATGTTCAAGTGAATTTATAGTAGTCATCCACAATTACAAAGCCATGATAATTACCACCTAAACTTCTTATCCTCGAAAGGCCAAACAAGTCTAGATGGAGAAGCTCAAGAGGTTTTGATGCCGAAAACACCTTTTTTGATTTAAACGACACTCTCATTTGCTTTCCCATTTGGAAAGCATCACAAAGTGTGTCTTTTGAAAATTTAATTTTTGGAAGACCAATCACTAGACTCTTAGATGATATTTTATTGATTAAGTCAAAATGCACATGGCTTAAACGCCTATGCCATAACCAAGAATCTTCATTCTTGGTGACTAACATTTAGCCCTATGCATTGACACATTATCCAAATCAAGCATATAAATGTTATCAATCTTAGAACCCTTAAACACAAGGTCTCTACTTTTCTTATACTCAATTAAGCAACTTAGAGTATCGAAAATCATAGAGTACCCTTTTTTGCATAGCTGATAATGCTAAGTGGATTGTGTTTGATCCCTTTAACTAAAGGCGCACCTTATATTATGATTGTGGTGGGATTTCCCACAACACCTTATTCTAAAATTTTACCTCTTGTATTGTCCCCATATGTGACGTGACCGAATTCTCTCTCGTCGAACTTGATGAACATAGAGGCATCTCCCATCATATATCCTAAACATCCGCTATCTAAGAACCATTAACTTTTTGCAGAGACAAGACTTTCTTATAGACAACTAAATAGGCAACTTACGTGCCCAACTAGCGGGTCATTTGGGGTTAGTTAAGGAACACTTAGGTACCCATGTCATTTTACCACTAGGAACTTGAACATTCAAATATCACAAAGAGGCCTAATGCGACCCCTTATCACCAAAATAATGACATACAACTTTAGATGAATTACTTTTTTTATTTCTTCTAGTAACATGAGGGTTTTTCTTTAAAATGAGCCCTCTACTAGTTGAGGAAGTATAACTAGTAATAGATAGTTAAATAGCATGAGTTAATTTTCCTTTGAGATTTTCACTTTCATTTTTTAAAATTGGACAAGTAACACATTCTACTTTTTCTACCTTTTCAACTAAAGTATAAGAAGCACTAAAATGCTTATCAACTAGAGGTGTATGCGCCTCTTTCACGGAATCCAAAGTGCTATTAAGATCATTAATCTCCTTTTCAAGTTATTTAATCATTTTATTTTGGGAAGAAATTTTCTTAAAAGTATTTAAAAGTTTGTATACATATCATCAAACGCTTTTGACAATTCTCTACATGATGGTTCACTTTCAGGATCAAAAGTATATACATGAGAGTGTTCACTTTTTTTGTGCCATTAAACATAGTTAGCACATTCATCATCTGGGCTTGAGCATGAATCTGAGGAGGGTCTCTCATCCTCTCTTCTTCCCATGCGATATAGGCTTTATGGTCTTTGACGCTTTTGATCTTCATCTTGTAGAATTCCTTATCCTTCTTTTTATTATGTTTAGTGATACTTGGACAAGTAGTTCTATAATTTTCCTATTTTCCACACTCATAATGTAACACCCTTATTCTACCCCACAGATATTACGGCAAAATAACACGGATTTCAGATTAAAATATTAACTTTCATTAAAAAGCCACAAAGGGCGTACATTTCTCAAAGTCAACAAAATTGGTCAATACTCCGTAACACACGGGTTTTCTCAAAATATATCAAAACATCATATACAGCGGAACTCAAAACATAATTCAATGTTTTCCTCATAAGGGAACACCAGTAAAATAACCCAACGATATACAATCAACTCAAAGAACCCAACCCCATGTTACATATCAGAGCAAGATCCTCTAAATTAACCATAAAGGCTAACGACTCTAAAACGTCACAATACTCCTCGACGGCGTCCACGGCTAAACTTGCTCCTCTGCACGTTACCCCGTGGAGGTAACATTCAAACAGGCAGGGTGAGTAAGACAATTCGTAATAATCAATGTATAACAATTAATGCATCTACGACATATTACTCATAGTTATATTCAACACATTGATATTCTTCAATTATGCCTCAAAGGCCACAATGTCATAATTATACACAAAGGCTCATAAATGCAAATGCAACATAGACTCAATGCATGTGGTGCCAATCATCACAGCGCGATGGACACTGGGCCATCAACCCTCCATAGATCTCCATCAATAGGATCGGAGCACATCAAAATACTTCACATCCACACAGTGGGATTGAAGTCAAATTAATCGAGGTCCTGAACCGAAGTCCGGATGCACATGAATGCATGACGCACACTTCACAATAATACTCATAATAACATCATAGGTGCATCATCATTCATCATATTCATCATCATCAAACGTCATAACTCATCAACACAGTCATCATCGTATGCTACGCCATCATAATTTGTTATAATAATCATCTTCATACATCATATCTCATCATAATAATCATCATCACCAGATAAATCATCATATCTCATATAACTCATCATAATAATCATCATCATCACATAAATCATCATATCTCATGTTATCAAATGATTCATCATAATAATTATCATCATCACATAAATCATCATAATTCATCAAACATCATATAATCATTGTTAGACTATGGAACGGATCTAGAAGGGGGGGGGGGGGGGGTTGAATAGATCCCCAATTAAAATTTGAGTCGGTGCTACCAATTAAAAATTGGTTTTGAAAAATTGTTTTAAGTGCGGAAGCGACCGAGGAAAATATAGTCTAAAACGAACGGTTATTGGAAAACCGGATATGTGTAAGCCTTTGGATTAATGACAATATGGAAAATAGAATCACAACACTAATCACACTTATCAATGATCTAATTCAGTTGTTAGGATTCCTGGTTCCAATGATTTAAAGAGCAAACCAAAACTAGATACACAAGTAAGATAATTTTGGTTTAGGCAATTTGTCAAACACTTGGTGTGCAAAACACTCCAAGTGATATTTATGTTGAGTAAGTGATTCCAACTAGCCTAGTACAATGTCTTATTGTACTTTGGAGTCAAAAACAGAGTTTTAACCTATTACTCAATTAATATCACAGTTTGACAATAGTGCTTATACAAAAATCACTTATTTTTGAGCTATAACGTAAATGCTGAAAAAAAGAGAAGACAAGTATTTGATGAGGCAGTTCCCCCGTCGTCCTCGCTTCGGGGTACGCCTGCCCTCAATTCTAAAACTAGAATTGAGATAGATTTTATAGATATCACCTATTGAATGTAACAGTTTATACAAGGATTGAGCAGCAAATATACAACAGAAATCTCAATGTGTTGAAAGTTGCTTTCACTCCTTGCCCCTTGATTCAAGATGAATCAAGTCCTCCGATTGTTGTTGATGGACCTCCGATTCCATCCACCTTATTGAATAACCCGTTGTTGTTCAAACATTCGGCTCCGGCTGATCTCAACAGCAACAAATCGAACCCGAGATCTTCCCTTCAATGTCACTGACTCCGCTACTAGACATGTGAAGAACACCTCTTCACAATCACCTTCGCTCAGTTGACCCTTGATGAAGAATCTCGTCCAAAAACCCCCAAAATTCAAACCAATCTTGGAGGGTAAAACCCTAACGGTTTTATTTAAGAAAGAACCTGTCGCAATCTTCAACCCGAACTAGATTACCCAATCTAAGCTTCGAACCTTATCACCTTTAATCACTCACAATGCACTTCAAAAATGGTTGTGTGTAATTGATGTGTTGTGAGATGTTGAAGATGAAGATGATGAATCTTGGAAACCTATTTCACTCTTTCTTTTTCTTGAACACATGAATCAAATATTATCAAATGTTAATATGACACAAGTGGTTAAACAAGTATATATAGTACCAACCCAATTAAAGACGTAACAATATTTCAAATAGAAGAGGGAATCATTTAAAAACAGGATTTCCGCGCGAACGGTCTACCGCAGCAGGTCTGTGCGTCGACGCATGGCCTGTGTTTTTTGGAAATCTGGAGAATGCATCAGTTTGCGTCGACCACACAGTTGGCGTGCGCTGACCCGTTGAAAACTAATTCCTTTATGCGCCGATCCTATGGTCGACTCATGCCTTTATGCGCTGACCCGTTGGAAAATATTTCCTTTATGCGCCGACCCTATGGTCGACTCATTGCCTTTATGCGCTGACCAGTGGGAAAGTGCTCTGATGCATGCGCCGACCCTATGGTCGACTCATGCCCTGCAAACCTGCAAAAATTCATCAGTTTGTGGTTTTTCATGCCTCTGGTCATGATTGCATTTTACCTACACATAGTATATTTATTACAACAATTTTAAGACAAGTATAAAAGGATATGGTAGGTGATACGGTGCATCTGTTTAGTAGATCTGGAGTTTATAATTTCCAATCTATCCAAGGCTGTAATTTGTCATCGTCGAAACCTGTATTGAACAATGTCTTGCAGACTTGTGTGATGTGTGGCGATTTGCCTCCACATTCCCCCCCTTTTTGATGATGACAACCTGTATACAACCAAAACAACCCATATGCAATGTATACACAAACTCCCCCTTTCTTTTGTAATATAAGGCTGCAGAACAAACAACCACCAACTATTGTTAATCATCACCTGTTATGAATATCCTGACTTGGCTTTGGTGCTTGCTTGCTACATGTTCTTCTCCCCCTTTGACAACATCAAAAAGAGAAGGAGAATGCATCAATTAACAGAAAACATACAATAGGTGATAGTTAATTACCAAACTTCACACATAAGAATGATAATGAACAAAAGTAACTTGAATTAATAGATAATTAAGAAAACATGCAAATAGGTGAATATTCAGGCAAACATAACACGGAAAAATGGAAAGTACACAGAAGAAACAAATATGCAACTATGAAACTAATATCCCCGACCCCGACCTCGGCCCCTCCCCCGGTATGCAGTATCGGGATTGCGGTAAGGATCCGAGAAGTCCACAAACGCTTCGACGGGCATGTTGAGGTGATGAAGACAATCGGTGATTTCCAGGTCTTGCCTTTCATGCGATGCAACAAGAGCTTCAAGACGGGCGTCCATCCGAGTCGAAAATGAATTTAACCTTTAATTTTGAGTACGAAGCTCAGCTCTGATCTGCTCCATTTACGTATCTTGACTCCTCATGAAGGTTTGTTGATCTAACTGCATGGACTGCAGCATATTAATTACTTCAGAGTTGTCCGATGGTGGAGGAGGTGATGAGTGCTGGGAAGGTTGATAGTTTTGAAGGTAGCCGTGATATGGGTCGTAGAATCTACCCAGGGTAGTCCAGCCTGTGTATTGCCATTCACCCCATCCCTGATTTGTATAACCTTCTTCTTGTTCTTCAGATGGAGCTGAATGCTGGAGCCAATCGGTATTTGGAGACGCATGTTGAACTGGCGATTGATGATAGTCTTGCATCTCACATACAGGTTCTTGTACCTCTGCAGCTGTATTTTCTTCATCATCGTCCTGTTCACCTTGTTCTTCACTTTCCTCTTCAGAGCTGTCATCAGAACTGTCACGAGTCACCTGAGGAATATTGGCTCGACGGACAAATCTGTATGATTGTCGTTCATCACACCAAAAATACCCCATCATGGCAAGGGTTTTGGTGCTAAATTCTTTGTCAGAGGGGACTGAAACACAAGCAAATGTTGGGTATACAACATTTGTTGCGGCAAGAATTTGTGAAATAAACGGCCCATAGGCTAGAGCAGTGCCTCTACTTGAGTCTCTCAGAGCAAAAATCCTGCTTGCAATATAGTATTGCCAGTTTATTTTGATCCTATGTTTCAATATATAGATGAGATGTACCTCAGCTTGTTCGACACAGGACAATCCACCTTTTTTCGGTCGTAGGATGCGAGCGAAAATCCACTGAAGGATGCGCTCCCCTGTTAGGAGTTTCCCGGCTGTGACCGTTCTAGGAAAGGCATCACTGTTGACAATGGCATCTGGATAGGGTCTTTTGAGCATGTCATTCAGAGCGCTCTTAAACTCATACACTGGCACTGTACGAGAGTCTGTTACCTCATGAAGAGGTGGTGCATCAGCATCGACAGTCAAATCAAAATACTTGTTCCAGAATTCAGAATTTATGTTTACCAGTTTATTGCCGACAGAAGTGGGGAAATATTGACCTTGAAAGTTATCATGTAGACTTGTGTAGAACACCCGGACTAAATCCTCACTATACTTTGTGTTGCACTCTAGAAAATTGAAGAACCCCTGAACCTCCAGCAGAGACAGAATTTGGGTGAGATGCAAGCGCTCCGCCATTGCCTGGTAGAAGGCATGTTGTGGAACGATTGCTCTTTTGCTGAGATTCTTGTTGAAGTTTTCAACAGCAGGTGGATGAACTAGGGAGACAGCGGTAATGGGGACTGAAGCGGATGATGATGAGGCCTTTGATCTCTTACCTGTATTTTTGCGAAAAAGAGAAGCCATTGATGATGATTTTTGGAGATTTTGTAGAGATGAACTTTGAAGAGAGTAGTTGAGGATGATTTTGGAGAAGATGAAGACTATTCCCTTTAATAGAGAGAGGTTTTAGGGTTTTGGTAAGAGGGAGGAGACAAGAGGACACAATAGATGCCTAGATGCAATTTACAAGACAAATGCAATATCAAATCATAACAAAAGTTGACAGCACATTAAATGGAGAAGAAGAGAAGCTGGAACGGTTTTCAAAAAAATTCTGGGTTTTTGCGCGAGCCGTCGACCATAGCCCCTGCATGCGTCGACGCATACTATGTGTTTTTTGATAATTTTGAAAGTCTACAGCATGCGTCGACCGTTGTCCTGTTTAGGTCGACTCATAACCTTCAAAAACCCAATTTTTCAGTTTTATATTATGCAAAATGCCACACTTGCCTATTTATCATGCCTATTCACCCTTTCACAATATAATTTGCATTCAACACACATAGTATTAGCAGCAAAAGTCATAGACATATATAAGTACCATGATTGTCAAACGATATACTTAGTTTCAAGTCATGAATGTTTAGAGAGAGAGAGATATAAAGAGAGAGAGAAAGGAGCAATATCACCTCTATACCGACCACACTTGTTAACCACATATTTGTACTTGCAACAAAAGCTAAACTTGTTAGTAGTACAAAAGCATAGTTGTAAATAGATTAATTATGAACGTAGTAATTGTTAAACCCGATCAGAAATGTCGAGAATGCCAAGTTCTCAACGGATATGAAAGAAGGGCTCAGTGGCTAGCGGCTTTGTGAAAATGTCCGCTAGTTGGTTTTTGGTATCAACGTGTTCAAAGACAACGTCACCCTTCTCTACATGGTCCCTCAGAAAATGGTGTCGAATTTTTATGTGTTTGGTACGCGAATGTAACACCGGATTTTTGGTAAGATTTATAGCACTGGTGTTGTCACAAAATATTGGAACATGTTCTAGCTTCAAATTGAAGTCCAATAGTTGTTGTTTAAGCCATTGGACTTGCGCACAACAACTACCGGCGGCTACGTATTCCGCTTTGGCGATTGACAGAGCAACGGACACTTGTTTCTTGCTATGCCAACTGACCAAGGAATTTGAAAATAGGTGACACGTACCGCTGGTGCTTTTCCTATCCGACTTGCAACCGGCAAAATCGGAATCAGAGAAGCCTACCAATGAACAATCATTACCTTTGGAATACCACAGTCCATATTTCGGAGTACCAGATAGGTATCGAAGTATGCGTTTGACAGATTTTAGGTGGGATTCCTTAGGACATGATTGGTATCTGGCGCACATACACACGCTAAATATAATGTCGGGACGAGAAGCAGTAAGATAGAGAAGAGAGCCAATCATACCTCTATACCTTTTTACCTCAACATCCTTACCACTTTCATCTTTACTCATATTCACACTTGTTGGCATAGGAGTGTCTATGGCTTTTGAATTTGCCATGTCAAATCTCTTGAGAAGCTCCAAACAATATTTTGTTTGGCTCACAAATGTTCCTTCCTTCAGTTTCTTGATTTGCAAACCGAGAAAGTATGTGAGTTCACCCATCATACTCATCTCGAATTCACCCTGCATAAGCTCAGCAAACTCTCTTACGAGGTTCATGTTAGTGGATCCAAATATGATATCGTCAACATAAATTTGTACAAGAATTAAGTGCTTTCCTTGACGTTTAATGAAGAGAGTAGTATCAACCTTTCCTCTTGAGTAGCCTTGATCAAGTAAAAATTTGCTTAGTCTCTCATACCAAGCTCTAGGAGCTTGTTTGAGACTGTATAAAGCTCTTTTCAGTTTGTAGACATGATCAGGATACTCATGAGACTCAAAACCAGGAGGTTGAGCAACATAGACTTCTTCATTTATGAACCCGTTAAGGAACACACTCTTGACGTCCATTTGAAATAACTTAAAATCCTTCGCACAAGCTAAAGCAAGTAAAAGGCGTATAGCCTCGAGTCTGGCAACCAGCGCATAAGTTTCCTCATAGTCGATGCCTTCCTCTTGGTTATACCCTTGCGTAACTAAACGCGCCTTGTTGCGAGTTATTACTCCGTTTTCGTCCAGTTTATTTCTAAACACCCATCGGGTGCCGATTACTCGATGACCTCGCAGAGGAGGGACAAGGTCCCAAACCTCATTTCTAGTGAATTGATTCAGTTCCTCCTGCATTGACAAAAACCAGTGTTCATCGAGTAGGGCTTCCTTAGGGTTTTTAGGTTCCATCTGTGAAACGAATGCGAAGTGATAACAGAAATTACTTAGCTTTGATCGAGTTGTTACACCCTTTGTGATGTCTCCGAGAATGTTTTCAATTGGATGGTCTTTAGATGACTTCCAAGCTTGAGGGAGATCATCGTTTGAAGGCAGATGAACTTCCTCGGTTACATCATGGTGTACATCCTTATCCTCCTCAACTTTGACTTTGTCAGGTTGATCAATTCCCGTCTCGCCACTTTTGAGTATGTCTTCTGTGGATGTACCTGCACCATGAACAACACTATCCTTTCCGACATTTCTCGGATAGGACTCATCAAAAGTAACATGCACAGACTTTTCTACAACAAGTAATCGTTTATTATATATTCTATATGCTTTACTCGATTGAGAGTATCCGAGGAAGATACCTTCATCGGCTTTGGAATCAAATTTGCCCAAGTTTTCCTTTCCATTGTTTAATACAAAGCATTTGCATCCAAACACATGCAAGTGAGAAACATTTGGCTTTTGCCCTTTTAAAAGTTCATACGGTGTTTTATTTAGAATGGGGCGAATAAGCACCCTATTCAAAACATAACACGCTGTACTAATGGCGTCGGCCCAAAAATATTTCGGTAAACCACTTTCATTAATCATTGTTCTTCCCAATTCTTCTAAAATTCAGTTTTTACGTTCCACAACCCCGTTTTGTTGAGGGGTGCGTGGAGTGGAGAAGTTATGATCTATACCATGGTTACCGCAATATTCTTCAAATAAGAGATTTTCAAACTCACCTCCATGGTCGCTTCTAATTGACACTATGTTTGTATTTAACTTATTTTGGGAAAGCTTAGCAAACTTTTCAAAAGCGGCAAATGTATCACTTTTACTTACTAAAAAGATGGTCAAACAAAACCTAGAAAAATCGTCCACTATTACGAACCCGTAATAGTTTCCTCCTAGACGGCCCAAACAAGTCCATGTGAAGAAGTTCAAGAGGTCTCGTTGTTGAAACTGTCTTTTTGGATTTAAATGAGATCCTCGTTTGCTTCCCTTTTTGACAAGCATCACAAAGGTGATCCTTGGTGAACTTTATTTTGGGAAGTCCTAAGACTAGGTCTTTTGAGACTACCTTATTGAGTAAGTCAAAGTTAACATGCACTAAACGCCTATGCCATAGCCATGAGTCTTCACTCATAGTTATGAGGCATTTGTCGCTTGTTAATGATACTTCATTTAAGTCAAGCATATATACGTTGTTTACTCTAAAACCATTAAACATATTCTTCTTATCATTTTCATGCACAATTTTGCAACAATCTTTTGAAAAAGATACATTGTATCCTTTGTCGCATAATTGGCTAATGCTAAGCAGATTATGTTTAAGGTTTTCGACGAGCAACACGTCGGAAATCATAGTAGAGGCGGGATTACCTACACTACCTTTACCTAGTATTGCTCCGCGGTTGTTATCACCATAAGTTACATACCCTTTCTTCTTAGCCACGAAGTCTATGAATAAGGATATGTCTCCAGACATGTGTCTTGAGCACCCACTGTCGAGAACCCATCTTCTCTCGGTGGTCTCGACACATTTCACCTATCAAAACATAATTAGCACAAGGAGGTACCCAATGGCATATTGGGTCCTAATAGGTTAGCGACAAAATGGTTGCATTTGGGCAACCATTGGTAGATGCCTTTAGGAACAAGAAATCTCCTAAATCGGCATTTACCAATGGAATGGCCTTTCTTGCAACAATATAAGCATGCAAAATCGATTTTAGAATCACTTTTACTTGCTTGATCCCTAATTACATATGCATATTTTTGGTATGGGTTAATCATACTTTTTCTAAAATCCTTTTTATCAATAGCAAATGTAATTTTAGGCTCAAGTGCCTTGTTTAATTTGGCCTTGAGGTTTCTAACCTCACCTTGCCAAATATGACAAGTATCACACCCAAAGTCGAAAGGATTTCTATTGTCCTTACAATCCGATTCATTGCCTTTCACAATGGAAGCCTTAAGGTCCTCTAGTTTCTTTTCGGACTCTTTAACTTTGTGCTCTAAATACGTAAAAATTCTTTTATTTGAGGCAAGTTTCTTGAAGGCTTCAATTGCTTCATTGTGTAAAGCATTAAATGTGGTTTGTAATTCTGAATGCGACATATTTGAGGACTTATCATATTTAGAGTGACATACTTGTTTTTTCTTATTTTTCTGATGAGCGGAGAGGCATAGATTCACGGACTCTTCTTCATCACTAGAGCTTTCATCAGAGGAGGAAGAGTTGTTGTCGCTTTCCCAAGCTATGTACGCTCTCCTAGGCTTTGATGATTTCTTGTGTGACTTTGATGATTCCTTTTCCTTTCCCTTTTTGTTCATCGGACAGTCCGATTTATAGTGACCGGGCTTTCCACACTTGTAGCACGTCCCTCTAGTCTTTTTTCCTTTTGAGTCGTCATCTTTGGAGTACCTCGATTGTTTTCGGAAGTTAACCAAGTTCTTCTCGGAATGTTGGATGCCGTTCTTTCTCACGTAACGGTTATACCGTTTAACGAACAACCCCATATCTTCGCTCTTGTCCTCTTCTTCTTCGTCGCTTGAGGAATAATCACTTTTCTCTTTTGCTTGAGACTTCGAGGAGGAAGTCTTGAGAGCTATCGATTTCTTTTCACTCACCTTCGTTTTGTCTTTCTTTTCCATCTTTTCGCGTTGGTCTAGGCTCAAGAGTACCTGTTCATGCTCTTGTAGTTTGCCAAACAATGTTGTCAAGTCTAATAAGGTAAGATCATGTGCTTCTTTGATGGCGGTCACTTTTGGCTGCCATTCCCTGTTAAGACATTTTAAGATCTTATTAGTAGCAACATCATTGGAAACAAGCCTACCTAATGAATGTAAACGATTGATGAGATGAGTAAATCTCTTATGCATGTCAGCAATGGTTTCCCCTTGCTCCATGAAAAAGAGATCAAACTCTTGTGTTAATGTGTTGATTCTAGCCAACTTAACATCGTTTGTCCCCTCATGGGCAATTTGTAGTGAGTCCCACATGGCTGTAGCAGTAGGACAATGGGATACACGATAGTATTCATCTACACATAATGAGGAGATTAAGATATTTTTGGATTTCCAATCATAATTGTATTTTTTCTCATCGTCATCGGTCCATTGTGCTTCGGGCTTTGGCACAACTACGTTATCCGCATTGGTCATAGTAATTTCTATTGGACTATTGAGGATAACGTTTCATATTTTTCTGTCTATGGAGTTTATATGCACCTGCATACAGTCTTTCCAATAACTATAATTTTCACCGTTGAAAACGGGAGCTCTATTGTACGCCCCTTTTGGTTCGTTAGCCATTTTCTATCTACGTTGTATTTGAAGCACCGAATAACCGGAGCTCTAGATACCACTTGTTAGACTATGACACAGATCTAGAAGGGGGGGGGGGGGGGTTGAATAGATCCCCAATTAAAATTTGAGTCGGCGCTACCAATTAAAAATTGGTTTTGAAAAATTGTTTTAATTGCGGAAGCGGCCGCGGAAAATATAGTCTAAAACGAACGATTATTGGAAAACCAGATATGCGTAAGCCTTTGGATTAATGACAATATGGAAAATAGAATCACAACACTAATCACACTTATCAATGATCTAATTCAGTTGTTAGGATTCCTAGTTCCAATGATTTAAAGAGCAAACCAAAACTAGATACACAAGTAAGATAATTTTGGTTTAGGCAATTTGTCAAACACTTGGTGTGCAAAACACTCCAAGTGATATTTATGTTGAGTAAGTGATTCCAACTAGCCTAGTACAATGTCTTATTATACTTTGGAGTAAAAAACAGAGTTTTAACCTCTTACTCAATTAATATCACAGTTTGACAATAATGCTTATACAAAAATCACTTATTTTTGAGCTATAACGTAAATGCTGAAAAATAGAGAAGACAAGTATTTGGTGAGGCAGTTCCCCTGTCGTCCTCGCTTCGGGGTACGTCTGCCCTCAATTCTAAAACTAGAATTGAGATAGATTTTATAGATATCACATGTTGAATGTAACAGTTTATACAAGGATTGAGCAGCAAATATACAACAGAAATCTCAATGTGTTGAAAGTTGCTTTCACTCCTTGCCCCTTGATTCAAGATGAATCAAGTCCTCCGATTGTTGTTGATGGACCTCCGATTCTAGCCACCTTATTGAATAACCCATTGTTATTCAAACATTCGGCTCTGGCTGATCTCAACAACAACAAATCGAACCCGAGATCTTCCCTTCAATGTCACTGACTCCACTACTAGACTTATGAAGAACACCTCTTCACAATCACCTTCGCTCAGTTGACCCTTGATGAAGAATCTCGTCCAAAAACCCCCAAAATTCAAACCAATCTTGGTGGGTAAAACCCTAACGGTTTTATTTAAGAAAGAACCTATCGCAATCTTCAACCCGAACTAGATTACCCAATCTAAGCTTCGAACCTTATCACCTTTAATCACTCACAATGCACTTCAAAAATGGCTGTGTGTAATGGATGTGTTGTGAGATGTTGAAGATGAAGATGATGAATCTTGGACACCTATTTCACTCTTTCTTTTTCTTGAACACATGAATCAAATATTATCAAATGTTAATATGACACAAGTGGTTAAACAAGTATATATAGTTACAACCCAATTAAAGACATAATAGTATTTCAAATAGAAGAGGGAATCATTTAAAAACAGGATTTCCGCGCGAACGGTCGACCGCAGCAGGTCTGTGCGTCGACGCATGGCCTGTGTTTTTGAAAATCTGGAAAATGCATAAGTATGTGTCGACCATACAGTTGGTGTGCGCTGACCCGTTGAAAACTAATTCCTTCATGCGCCGATCCTATGGTCGACTCATGCCTTTATGCGCTGACCCGTTGGAAAATATTTCCTTTATGCGCCGACCCTATGGTCGACTCATTGCCTTTATGCGCTGACCAGTGGGAAAGTGCTCTGATGCATGCGCCGACCCTATGGTCGACTCATGCCCTGCAAACCTGCAAAAATTCATCAGTTTGTGGTTTTTCATGCCTCTGGTCATGATTGCATTTTATCTACACATAGTATATTTATTACAACAGTTTTAAGACAAGTATAAAAGGATATGGTAGGTGATACGGTGCATCTGTTTAGTAGATCTGGAGTTTATAATTTCCAATCTATCCAAGGCTGTAATTTATCATCATCGAAACCTGTATTGAACAATATCTTGCAGACTTGTGCGATGTGTGGCGATTTGCCTCCACAATCATAATTCATCATAATAATTAATCTCACACATCATGTCATCATATAATCACGTAGAAATCACATATTAGCTCATAGGCATATTATCACATATTATCCCATATTGATTCATAATGCTACCCCATATTATCTCATATTAATTTATCAAATTATACTCGCGGTAATCCTCACAATATCGCCTATCAATCACATAAACTTCACAGTCCTAATCATGTTAATTCATCATATCATCATAGTTACCCTCATGGTAATTCATCAGGAAAATCGCAGCATCAAAACATCAAGACATCCTTGAACCAGAACATGATTCATTAATAGAACATATACACAATTGACTTCTCAAACATAATTAGATATAAAAATATTGGGAAAATAATTCCCTTATCTATAAAATGTTATAGCCCTATTTATTAGCTTTCCAACGCTTCGAACGGGGGTCAAAACGGACTTACGAATCAAAAGTTACGTCCAAAACAATTTCGACAAAAAACATGAACAGTCGTGACGAACAGCAAAACGCTGTTACGCTCCGGAACCTAAATCAACCCAAAATTCCACACGATTCACTTCCTTAATGCCCCCAAAACATCCATATATCATCCCTAAGGTCCTACGGCGATAAAGGCACAAAACCTACGATTTATTAGGCCAATCCGACAACATTTGCGCTGCCTAAATCACTATTTTCCTGCAATTGCTATGAGTGCATCAGAGTTACTCACATATGAACATTCCTATTCCTACAGGGTCAAACATATCACAATCCAAGGTTTTGGCCACGAAGGCAAAAATCATTATTTCTCGTCTCTACACTCAAAGGGTCAAGAATACTAACCACTAACCTCCAGGGTCTACCGTCAATTTCCTTACAATTGCTCCAAAGACATCTTAATTTCAAATATTCTATCCCATATGGGCAGACATATAACGATCTAAGGTTTTGGCCACAAAAGCCTAAGGTTTCCTTTCTCATATCAATATTCAGTGTTACATACCATTAACCATAACCTCACAGCCTTATCACCAATTTCCCTATTTTCCCACAACCAACCCAAAATACCTTAAATCTTAAATCAACCATAAACACACTGAAAGACATACATGGAAAATCATGAAATGCGATACTCCCCATACCTTAGTCGATTCACAACTTTCACGATTAATCTTTGGGATCTTCTGCTTCTAGCCTTTCCTTCAGAGCTCTGGCCACGGACTTTCACGTTAAATACAAAATGAAATCTGATTTCCTTTCAGAACTCAATTTTGTCTAACTTAGTCTTGAGCCTCACAAATTGGGCTTTTCCCATAACACCCTTACTAACTCTTCATACTGCCCAATTTACCCTTATTTTTCTTATATTCATTTTAATCAATAATATTACTAATATTCTCATATAATATACTATTAATTAAATAAATAGTCCAACATGCACATTTTCTCAGTAATTCCCAAAACCACCGAAAACACCAAAATACAAATATTCTCAATTAAATAAATTAATTAAAATATTTCGATTAAATTTGGGGTGTTACACATAACATATGATAGTGTCTAACGAATAAACCCATCTCCTATACTTTAGGAGTTTTTTCGTTAGAATGATCATTTTCTTACTTTGATTTCTTCGCTATGGATGATGAAGCTTTCAAAGAAAGATCCATTTTATATTCTATACCTTTCTCTTTATTTTTCAACTTTACTTCGCTATCCTCGAGTCATTTCATCTCATTCTCATGTTCGACAAGTTTCCCAAACAACTTTTTGATGTCCAAAGTACTAAGATTGTTAGATTCTTTTATGAAGGTAACCTTTGGTTGCCATTCCATGTACATAGACCTTAATATTTTTGTAGCATAATCTTTGCTAGAAACTAACTTTCGTAAGCTATTTAGTTTGTTAATTAAATGTAGGAACCGAGTCTGCATGGATTCCACAAACTTTCTGGGTTCTATATGGAAAAGTTTGAACTCCTCTGTTAACATGTTGGTCTTAGAATCCTTGACGTCATTGGTTCCCTCATAAAGGGTTTGAATAACATCCCACATAGATTTTGCGCTCTTATGACGTGAAATAAAGTAGAATATTTTCATGCTTAAAGATGAGATAAGTATGTTTATCGCTTTCAAATCATACGAAGCCTTTTTGGTTTCATCGTCCATCCAATCTTTTGGATGTTTAACAACGTCATCTCTGCCTTTTGGGATAAATGGATCGTTGGTGACTGCTACCGATAGATTTTTGTCAGCTAATATTAAATGTATATACATGTTTTCTTTCCAATAAACATAATTCCCGCCTTTAAAATTGGTGCTCTATTATACGCTCCCTTTGTATCGTCATCGTCACCCATATTCCCAATTGCTTAGACCTGATCAAAAGACCAATTTTTAGGCCAATTATTGAGTAGGAATATGGAGGTAGAGAAACGATCTAGAGGGGGTGAGTAGACCATTTTAAAAATTTGACCGATTTTCAAAATGAAAAATCAGATTTTGCATTGCTAAAATAGATTTGCGAAAATAGATATGTTATTCTTATTTTTTGGAAGGAATCACAAATACAATTATACTACAATTCACAATTATCCAGTTTGCAGAGTTTAATCAACACTAAAACACAAATAGGTTCCAATTCTAACAAAATCTACACTTACGTAATAAAACACTACCAATAGGAATTAACGATAATCTACGCTAAAAAACGATTACCTAAACATGCAATAGCCTAGGAAAATTAAAATGTAAGAGAGAGAGAGAGAGAGAGAGAGAGAGAGAGAGAGAGAGAGAGAGAGAGAGAGAGAGAGAGAGAGAGAGAGAGAGAAAGAGAGAGAGAGTACACTAGGATGTATAATGGTTCAACTATATCTTTGTCGCATGAGCCTACTCCACTCTTCAATGGTTTCCTATTGAAAGTTGTTCTTCCACTATGTTTTGAAAAACATTACACTAGTTCATACAATCAATAATATACAACAATGCTGAGAAAATAAATCTCCTATTTATATCTTGACTTGTACATAACCTTTATGCTAAACTCTCTGCGAAATCTTTCCTCAATTCCCGCTTCATAAATCTTCTAGTTTTATCAATCTGCTCCAAGTCTTAGTATGTGGAAATTACTCATAATACCATTGGTTTCTTGAGCGATGAACTGTTTGAATATTGGTAAGAACTCCTATCTTGTGTGTAGGCTTCCACACAACTCTACCAAGGTCAATATGAAGAGAAGAATCTCATTCTTTTCACTGGAATTTGTCACCACCAGTCACAACAGTCATAATCTTGCAAACCTCCTGAAAATCTTTACTAAATCTTAAAAAAATGTTAGTTTTAAGACACGTCTACCTCAACAATTACAAATCTTCATAATCAAGATCTAAATTCAAACTAAAGGTTCAAGATGAAAGAAATTTTGAATACAAGAGTTTTTGTAAGTTGTTAATTGTTACGTTTTTGGTTGTTATAAAATGGGATGATAAAAGAATATATGTATTTAACTTGCGAGTTAATCTCAAAACAGTTGGTATATGTGTTTGTTCCGATAATAGTGTGTCTGGTTTTAACATTGGTTGGACCATTTTATACTTTTGGATGTTTTTAGTGACTTTCAATGGTAAAAAGAAATTGAAATTTAAAAAATAAATTCAACATGGCATTTTAAAAAACGAAAAAAAAAACAATGTGACATTCGACGTCATTTATTCTACTGACTAATTCAAATGAGGAGTTAAAACGAGAGAATCATAAAAGAGGAAAGACAAAATTAGTGTTTTTTTACATGATACAGGGTGAATTGGGTATTAACCCAATAGTATTTGTAGGTTTTTTGGCACTTCAAAACAATGCAGAAAAACTAACATAACTCCAACAAAGAGAACACGGTGAACCGAAATGATAAGTGGCACCACACAGAGAAAATTAACAATCATACATTGCTCAAATTTAAAATCTTTCTTAATCATGTATTTAGGATATGTTGGTCAAGTGAGTGCAATTGCACATTGATCAGTATAGATACTACTCCATAATGAAATACACACAAGATAAAAAAATAACTTTTTTCTTAAAAATATCAATGTAGTTGTATTATGATTATTGTTATGCTTGCAAGAAATAAGTATAATCACTTTCAAACAAAGGTAACAACTAACAAGTCTAAAAATATGGAACCTCTAAAAGAATAGTTTTATTCTCAGTTTCACTTGTAATTTTATATCATTAATTAGCCGATGATTTGATTCATACAATTATGTTACATGAAAGATTTTGGAGATAAAAAAGCACTAATCCTTAATTAGCACAACAAACTCAATTAACTATAGTCCTAAGAAGAGATTCATTATTAGTCCCTTAAACACCCAAACAAACCCTAGAATCAAGCTATCATCTGACTTTGTCAAGTAAAGTCTTGGAGGGCTACAATTTTAGTCTAGGCCCATACCCAACATGCACTGAAATGGGTCACCCACACCGTAATGTGATGCATGGTCTAGAAAATGGGCGGCCTATGATACATGAAACCCAACAGATGGGTGTTCCATGAGACATGAAGCCTTATAAGACAAGTAGTCATGAAGGTTGGCAGAACAAAATGTAGGCAACTAATTTGACATATGACAAAAGCCTTTCTAAGAACCATTATCATCTTCCACTAATCTTCCATCACTATTGTGAACCTGAGTGCAATATCAGAATAATATGCATCAACATTATTTCTTTTGAGACTTTTGAAAATTCTAATTGATCTGACCTGATCAGGAGGGATCACGGACTGGCCACGCTTCGCCGGACGGTTATCTGTTCGCCGAGGTAAGAACGAGGAGGGGGTGTACCTGCAAAACACTCCGACGCCCAAGTAAGAAGTTGGACAGAGAGGAAGCAATAGTACAGAAAAGGGGGCAAGAAGAGTTACCTGACCCTCTTGAAGAAGAGGGTATTTATAGAGAGACCCCAGCGCTGGGCCAACGGTCATTCGAGGTGGGCCAGACGACCAGGCCCAACCCTAATGACTGCTAGGGCTTACGTGGCGTAGTGAAGACCAGGACGTGGTCTTCGCCCTAGTTCAACCGCTCCTAGATCTCCGGAAAGTGGGTTTGACCTGCTCTTTCGGAGGTGGGCGGTTGGCCGATGACGTGTCCCCGCGGAGGGGAGCACGTGGAGAACGTGCGCCGAGCACGTTATTCTCCCGCGGAGGGAGCCCGGGTAGTCTCGCTCGTCTGGTGTGACGGACGATGAAGGGGATGCGGCGTGATGGTTTGTGCCCGGCGGACGGTCCTGCTCGTCCGAAGGGGCGTGTGCCAGGTGTGCTCAGTTCGCCTGTTGGGCCGTATTTGGTATTGGGCCTGCCGAGGTGAGGCCCACACCGGAACAGGAGCCCCCCAAGTCGAAGCTCTGGGGAAGAGCGAGGACTTAAGGTCGTCATGTCTGGAGCGGGGGACTCGTGCGAAGGGCTCCGGTCGTCGGTAGAACGGGGAGGAGGCAGACGGAGAGACGCGACTGTCAGGCTGCTTCCACGTGTCTTGCGTTGAGCGGTCGTAGGGGCGGCTAACCTATGTCATTAATGAGCCTAGGGTCGCTTCGAGCCTCGCGCCGGGTTATAAATATGGCGGTCCCCGCTCATTCTGCTACTTTTCTCTCTGTTGATCTTTCATCGTCTCTGCCCGTCCGCCGTTCGCCGCCGATCAACGCCGTGCCATTCGCTTTTTCTTCCGTCCGCCGCCGTTACAAGTGAGTTCCTCTTCTCCCTCTCTTTTATTTTCGTCGTCTAACTGGGACGTGTGGTCGGGGCGCGATGAGCGCCCCGAGGAGGGATGCGAGTTCCGCCGCGTCTGGCGAGTTTTCCGATGAATGTCCCGGGGACGGTAGGCTAGTTCCGATGAATGCCCCGGGGACAGGAGCTTTTTCTGATGAATGCCCCGAGGACGGGGCTTTTCTCCGATGAATGCCCCGAGGACGGGGGCTTTTTCTGATGAATGCCCCGAGGACGGGGGCTTTTCTCCGATGAATGCCCCGGGGACGGGGGCTTTTCTCCGATGAATGCCCCGAGGACGGGGGCTTTTCTCCGATGAATGCCCCGGGGAGAAGTATCTTCTCCGACGGCCGCCCCGAAGGGCTGAGGGGTCGTTCTTCGATCCCCGAGGAGGGTAGGCGGGGAGCGAATGTCTGCTCGCCGCCCCTCGGCCTTTGTCGCCCTTTCACTTGACTTGCGGTGGAAGGGTGGATTTGATCCTGGCTATCGAATTCACCGAGGTCCTCTGCTTTCAGGTGTAGATGTCGGCTCTGGTGCCGGGGATAATGGTTGAAGATGATGAACCCGAGGTCCCGGAGTATGACGACGGGCGCGTCTCCTTGCCCGAGGAGTGGGCGGCCGAGGAGCCACTTACCATCCCTTCTTGTTTTGTGGTCGACCCGTCCGACGTGTATGCCACGGTCGAGGACACGCCGCTAGGAGAAACGCAACACTGGCAGGTGTATCGCCCGAAAGCGCACCATCGGATCTGTTCGCGCTATGGGCGGAAGATGTTCCCGATGTATGAATTTTATTTTAAAGAAGCTCGGCTCCGGTTGCCGTTCTCTGCCTTCCATCTGGGGATTTTTGACTGGCTGCGTCTTGCCCCGTCTCAGCTGCACCCGAACGCTCTGGCTTTCATCCGGGCTTTCGAGGTGGTGTGTTTCTACCTCTCGGTGGAGCCGACGGTGCCGTTGTTCTTTCGCATCTTTCATTTGCAGCGGCAGACGGTGCGAGGTCGTCACGGATGGGTCTCTTTCAAACAATCGACCAAAATTTTTAAAGCGTACAGTGATTCTGTCAAAGACTTCAAGGGTCGGTTCTACCTCGTCAAACCGATCACGCAGCACGGCTCGGACACTCTCTTTGACGAGGGCGAGCGCACGGTAGATGGCCAGTGGTTCCGAGCGTGGCTTCCCAAGATACATCTGCTGTGGACCTCGGAGCATTTCAGTCGAGGGACGGATAGGTATATCGTCCGGGCGGGAACCCTCGAGGAGAAGGACATGGCCGCTTATCTGAAAATAATTGCCTTTGTGCGGTCACTCCCCCCGTCGAAGCTGGTGACGCCCGACGGTCGGTACATCCTCGATGCCCAGGGGAACGTACGCACTAAAAAGCGTTTGATAAATACTAAGACTTTGCTCGGCTGTGCGACCGGGGCGGCCGCTCTAGATTATCTAGGTAGGGATGTTTCGTTTTCCCTCGTTGTCGGGGTTTTTGATCGTCGCTAACCTATTTCTTTGTTTTTGCAGCGAACATGTCTACTGTCGACGAGCGGGTGAAGCAGTTGCGTGCTGCCAGGAGTGCCGGGGTCCCGAGGACGAGGGTGAGTCAGCTGGTCAGTCAGGAGGTCGCGACGCAGGGGGGCCAAACTTCGTCCTCGTCGCCTCAAGAGAGCCAATCCCCTGTGTCCCAAGGAGTGTCGAAGAGGCAGAGGTCCGAGGAGCCTCGGGTGGTGGATCTGACGGTCGGCGCCGTCGAGGAAGGTTATGTCGTCCCTCCCTGCCACCAGCACCCGGGGTATTTTCA
The DNA here is from genome assembly GCA_963859935.3 of Lathyrus sativus. Lineage (NCBI taxonomy): Eukaryota > Viridiplantae > Streptophyta > Magnoliopsida > Fabales > Fabaceae > Lathyrus > Lathyrus sativus. The sequence goes on along the minus strand of OZ012735.1, from coordinate 54,830,847 downwards.
TGGTGCCCGTTCCCCCACCGTTTCCGCCGGGGAGGTGAAGGCTGTTCGCCAGGCTGATCGGGAGGCCCGTCGGCGTGTCCTGGCTGAGGACTTGGCCGCGATGATGCGGACGTTTACGACGGCTCTCGTGCTGAACGAGGAGGGCTGCTCTGCTGCTGAGCTGTCCAAACTGCAAGGGGATCTCACCTTTACGCAGTCGCGGTTGGCCAAGCTCACCGAGGAGTTGGAGAAGAGCCAGAAGGACGTTGCCGAGGAGCGGAAACGAGCAGAGGGTGCTGAGGGGAAGGTGAGTTCGCTGGAAGAGAAGCTGGGGATGGCGACGGCCGAGGTGCAGGCGCTGAAGGTTCGTACTGAGGTTCTGGACAGCGCTGTTCGTCCGGCCGAGGACGAGACTGAGGGGGATCGGCGTTTAATCACCCGTGCTGACTTGATCGCCCGTATCCGGGTGTTGGAGAGCGATTGTCTGGAAGCCGTTGAGGTCGGGTTCAAGAATGCAGTCGAGCAGATTCAGGTCGCCAACCCTGGTGTCGAGCTGGTCGTGGACGGGATAGGGCCGTACCACGAGATCGTTGATGGAAGGGTGATCGATCCTTATTTCGTTATCCCCGACGAGGAAACCGTGGCTGCTGACCGAGCTGATGAGGAAGTGTAGGTTGCCGGGCCTGCGTGCTCGTTGTTTGTGGCCTGCGTGCCGGTGTTTATCTTTTGCTTTGGGCCTGCGTGCTCGTTTTTGTACTATTGACTACTGGGCTGGTGCCCGCTTTTGTTAAATATATTTATCATGGATTTTCTAAGTGTGCGCTCGTTGTTTGCATGTTGTTTTATGCTCGTTTTTCGTATTTGTTCGAATGCCTTTGATGTGTATGACATTTCTTGTAGATTTTCTGAGTGTTCACTCGGTGTGTTTAGCTCGACAATTTGTTACCGGTAGTGTAGGGGACTGGCCGGTTTGGCCGGGGATGTAGCCGGGCCTTTTCGGGGGTAGTTTTCCCCGGGGCGTGGACGGCCCATCGCGAGCTGGGTGCCCTGCCTGTTTTGGTACGGCGACGAGGAGCCTCGGTCGAGGTATTCCCTGCCGAGCAAGGCCTTCTGCCCGCGCACACGAGAGGCAGGGCTTGCTTTCTTTGGTCGTTGGTGGACGCGGGGGTGTGCGGTGGTACCATGTCGCCCCCCCAGTGGCCGGGACGATTGGTCGTCGCGGGCAATGTGTTAACTGTAGTACCGCTTAAGCTTCGCGGCGTTCCATGGTCGAGCTAATTGTTCACCGTGCAGGTTTTCGAGGTAATAGGCCCCGTGTTCCGTTTTGTCCCGGACTCGGTATGGGCCTTCCCAGTTCGCCGCCAGTTTGCCCTCGTGGGAGTCCTTTTGATTTCTGCGTAGAACTAAGTCTCCAGTTTGAAAATCGCGTTTTATGACTTTGTGGTTATGGCGAAGTGCTACTTGTTGCTTCAGCCGGGCTTCCCGGAGGGCTGCTCCTGCGCGGATTTCTTCGACGAGGTCGAGCTCTTCTCGGAGGGAGCCGTCGTTGTCGTCGGTGTCTAGGGGAGCTTCCGTTCGTCTGGACGGTTCGCGGATTTCGACCGGTATTACGGCCTCGGTTCCGTACGTGAGGCGAAATGGGGTCTCCCCTGTAGTTGAGTGAGGAGTAGTACGGTATGCCCAGAGGACGCTGTGGAGTTCTTCGACCCATGCTCGTTTGGCGTCTCCGAGGCGTCGTCTGAGTCCTCTGAGTATAACTCTGTTTGCCGACTCCGCCTGGCCGTTCGTCTGAGGGTGTTCGACCGAGGCGAAGTGATGTTTGGTCCCGAGGTTGGTGACGAAGTCGCGGAAGTTTTTGTCTGTAAATTGTGTACCGTTGTCGGTGACGATGGCGAGTGGTACCCCGAACCTGGCGAGGATGTTGCGTTTGTAGAATCGGAGAATGTTGTGGGCGGTGATTTTGGCCAGAGCTTCAGCCTCGACCCACTTGGTGAAGTAGTCGACTCCCACGATGAGGTACTTGTTCTGGTATGAACCGAGGGGGAAGGGTCCGAGGATATCCAGCCCCCACCAGGCGAATGGCCACGGGGATGAGAGGGACGTGAGGTCGGTTGGCGGGGCCAGGTGCATGTCTCCGTGTCGTTGACACTTATCGCACCGTTTGACATGTTCTTTCGCGTCGGACTGCATTGACGGCCAGTAGTAGCCCGCGCGTAGGGCCTTGCGCGCTAGGGATCTGCCCCCGAGGTGCTGCGCGTTGATGCCTTCGTGGATTTCTTCTAGAACGGCCGTACTCTGGGATTTGTCTATGCATTTGAGGAGTGGGATTGCGAAGCCTCGGCGGTACAGTCGTCCCTCGAGGAGGACGTACGAGCAGGCCCGTCGTTTCGTTGCGTTGGCCTCGCTAGAGCTGGTCGGCAGACGGCCGGTGCTGAGATAGGTGTGGAGGGGGGTCATCCAGCAGTCCGCGTCTCCAATGGCGTTGATGTCGAGGGGTGTGGTGGTCGGGCTGGTACTTGGTTGGGACAAGATTTCTTGAATGACCGATTTGTGACCGCCTCGTTTCTTGGTGCTTGCTAGTTTGGAGAGGATGTCGGCGCGGGTGTTCTGCTCCCGAGGAACGTGTTGAATTTCTGCTGAGTCGAATCCTCTTAGTTTGTCACTGATGAGCGCGAGGTATCCGGCGAGGGTGTCGTTTTTTGCTTGGTATTCACCTCGGACTTGCGAAGCGACCAGCTGGGAATCCGTGTAGATTCGGATGTCCCTGGCTCCCAGGTCGGATGCTAGGCGAAGGCCGGCGAGAAATGCTTCGTATTCGGCTTGGTTGTTGGTCGTTGGGAAAGCTAGCGTGAGGGAGACTTCGATGACCGTACCCTCGTCGTTGTCGAGGACGATGCCGGCGCCGCTCCCCGTAGAGTTGGAGGAGCCGTCCACAAAGATGGTCCAGAGGTGGTTCCTGGTGGTCGGGTCGGGGGGCGTGGTCATCTCGGCTACGAAGTCAGCCAACGCTTGAGCCTTGATGGCGTGCCGGCTCTCGTATGTGATGTCGAACTCGGAGAGCTCTAGCGACCATTTCAGCATGCGCCCAGCCATGTCTGGGCGGCCGAGTAGCTGGCGGAGGGGTTGGTCGGTGCGGAGCACGATGGTGTGTGCTAGAAAATAATGCCGGAGTCGGCGTGCCGCTGTTACGAGGGCCAGGGCGACTTTCTCGATCAGCTGGTATCGGGCCTCCGGGCCGTGGAGGGCTTTACTAGTAAAATAAATGGGCTTTTGTCCTTCCCCGGCTTCGCTCACGAGGACGGCGCTGACGGCTTCGTTAGAGACGGCCAGATATAAGTACAGGGTTTCGCCCGTCGCGGGGCGCGTCAGTACTGGTGGTTCGGAGAGGACGCGTTTGAGGTGGCGAAGGGCTCTCTCACATTCGTCCGTCCATTCGAACTTGGTCTCCTTCCTGAGCAGTTTGAAGAACGGGAGGGCGTGTTGGGCCGATCTCGCGATGAATCGTGAGAGGGAGGCTAGTACGCCGTTGAGGGACTGGATGGCACGCTTCGTGGTCGGCGTGGTTATATTGGAGAAGGCGTGGCACTTGTCCGGGTTGGCTTCGATCCCCCGTTCGGTCAAGTAGTAGCCGAGGAATTTACCGGCGCAGACGCCGAAAGTGCATTTCTCCGGGTTAAAGCGCATGCGACATGATCTCGCGGTCTTGAAGACCTTCTGGAGATGTGCCGCATGGTCGTCTTCCGCGCCGGATTTGACGATCATGTCGTCCATATAGACTTCGAGCATGTCCCCGATCTCCTCGTGGAAGACGCGGTTCATCATCCGTTGGTACGTGGCCCCGGCGTTTTTGAGGCCGAAAGGCATTACGTTGTAATAGTAATTGCCCGATGCTGTCATGAAGGCCGTGGCCTGTTTGTCGTGTTCGGCCATCGGGATCTGATTGTATCCCGAGTATGCGTCCATGAAGGACGAGAGTTTGAAGCCCGCCGAGTTGTCGACGAGCTTGTCGATGTTGGGGAGGGGGTAGGCGTCCTTAGGACATGCCCGGTTGAGGTCAGTGTAGTCAACACACATGCGCCATTTTCCATTATTCTTTTTAACAAGTACAACGTTGGACAGCCAGGTGGAATACCGGGCTTCCGAAATAAAATTTGCCTCTAAGAGGTCTTTTACAGCTTGTTCGGCTGCTGCCGATTTTTCTGGAGACTGGCGGCGACGGCGTTGCACCACGGCCTTTGCGGTCGGGCTGATGGACAGCTGGTGGTAGGCGACCTCAGGGTCGAGTCCCGGCATTTCCGCGGCGCTCCAGGCGAAGAGGTCGGCATTCTCGCGGAGGCAGGCTTGGAGCTGTCGTTTCGCGAGGTCGGGGAGTCCTGCGCCTACCCTTACGGTTCTGGTCGTGTCGTCCCCGAGGGGAATGAGCTCGAAATCGCCATCCGGGATGGGGCGCGCTGGATGCTCGTTGGCCGCGTCAGTCTTTTTATTGTCGAGCTCGTCGGTGAAGCGACTGTCGAGCTCAACTGATCCGACCAGCTCTGTTGGCTTGTCCTTTGGCGTAGCGCTCGGTGCTTTCTTTTTGGCCGGTGGAGCGATGGAGTCGAAGCCTTTCAGCGCGGCTTCAAAACACCTTCGGGCAGCTTCGATGTCGCCGTTGAGGGTGACCACGGCTCCCCTTCTCGTGTAATATTTCATCTTCAGGTGGGCGGTGGAGGGTACCGCGGTGAGTTCTGCTATCGTTGTCCTGCCCAGGATGCAGTTATACAGGGACGGGCATTCGATGACTAAGAAGCGGATGCTGATGTCTCTGGCCGTTTCCTCTTCCCCAAAGGTGACTTTCAGTTCCACGTATCCCCAGGGTCTTGTCGTCGTCCCGTTGAACCCCTGGAGGTCGGAGCCTACGTAGGGGGAGAGGTTGGACTCGTTGAGCTGGAGAGTCGTGAACAAATGTGAGTACATTATGTCAACCGAGCTCCCTCCGTCGACGAGGAGGCGCCTGACGTCGAAGTTTGCCATACGTGCGCGTATGAGCAAGGGTATGTTGGAATTGGGAGATCCCCCGGGTAGTTCCTCGAGGTAGAACGTGATCGGGTTGGAGCGGCCTCGGAATCTGTCGAGCGTGCTCATCTTGCCGGAGTTGCCCGCGATGAGTTCGTCGAATTTCCTTTTCACAGATCCTATGGACAGACTCCTCGTAGCGCCATCAGAGATGACCATGGCTCTGGGGAAGTATTCCCATCGGCTGGTTGGTCGGATTGGCTCGCCGACTAAGCTGGGTGCTTCGGGGATGCCGAGTCCTCCGCTTGCGAACCAGTCCTCGGGGCGGCTGACGCACAGCGCGACCTGGAGTCTCTCACCGTCTTCTGGGCAGGGGAGCTCCTCGATTTTCTTTGCCTCCGGGGCCTCCGATCTGGGTGGTTCACCTCCCCGGGTGTATCGCTTTAAGTGCCCATCTTTGATTAGGATTTCGATCGCATCTTTGAGATGGATGCAGTCTTCCGTTACATGCCCGTGGGTCCTGTGGAACCGGCAGTACTTTGACTTGTCCACGTTGGGTTTGGGCGGCGTTGGTCGTGGAAAACGGACACCTCCCTGCACAAACTCGGTTTTAGCGCATTCGGCCAGTATGCGTTCGCGGGAAGCGACCAAGGCGGTGTACTCGGTGAACCTTCCTGCCGGGCCGCGCGACTCGCGCTGTTCGCGGGGTTCGCGGTGGCGGTCATCCCGACGGCGGTCCCCTCCTCGCCGGTGGCTCGAAGCTCCGTCGTCTCGGTGCCCGCGGGGGGCTTCTCTGTCTCGGGTGTCGCGGGCGGAGTTGGCCGCTTGTGTTTCCTCGAACCGGATGTAGTGGGCGGCCCTGTCGAGGAAGTCTTGGAGGGACGTGGGCCGGTGTATGCCCACGGCCTCGTAGAATTTGGAGTCATGGCGCAGGCCTTGCTCCATTAAGTAGCGTTTCATTTCGTCGGAAGTCGTCACCTGTACGGCTTCCCGAGTAAATCTTTCGATGTATTTCCGGAGGGGTTCGTCGGGGCCTTGGATGATCGCCCCGAGGACTGCTTCCGTCTTCGGGTGACGCCGGGACGCTGTGAAGTGTTTGGAGAATAGGTCCTTCAAGACCCTCCACGATGTAACGGATTCGGGCTCCAGGCTTTTGTACCAGGTCATAGCGCCTTTCCTCAGAGTCGTCGGGAAGAGTCTGCATTTGATAGCTCCCCGGACATTGCGGTAGTCGAGCATGGCCTCGATGTCTTCCAGATGATCGTCCGGGTCGGAGGTGCCGTCGTACGTTGACAGCGTCGGTGGCTTCTCCATTCCTTGGGGTATAGGGGCCGCCATGATCTCCCGGGATAGTGGGGTGCGGTAGTCATCCTCGTCGCTGTGCGCCGGGGATCTCAGGGGGGATGAGCCGATCGCGGTGTGTCCCGGGTTTCGGGCCCTCGATCTCCGGCCTGTGCTCCCGCCTCGGGTTTCCTCGGTTGGGGTCGCCGCGGCGTTCTGGTTCCTCCCGCGACCGTGTCTTGCCGGGGATCTGGTGCGCTCCCGTGTCGCTTGGGGGCGGCGTCTCTCCAACCGCGGTCGGCGGTTCCTGGGTCGAGGTGAGGGGCTCCTCGAACCTCCGTTCTGGTCTTCCCGCTGGGGGTACCTCGGGGAGCCGCCGCGTTCCAACGCTCCAATTCTAGCGTTCTGTTGGGACAGCAGCTGGTTCGTCTGGTTGATGGCTGCAAAGAGGGCGGCTACCGTGGGGTCCGCTCCCGCCGGGATGGGAACGGGGTGGAATGCCGGCGGGCTCGGGGGGCGATGGTCGGCATGCAGGGGCCTTTCCTCGGACGATGGTGAGGCAGTTTGCCCGTCTCTTTCGTCGGCTTCATTCAGGCGCGCCGTTCCTACCTGCTTCCCGTTGGTGGCAGTGTTGAGCGCGAGATCGTGCGGAGTGTCATCGCGGCGTGGGCTGGCCATGACCGTGGAGGTTTGGTGAAACTTTTGGTTTTTCTGCTCGGAGTAACGGGGAAGTTTCCGTTCCCACAGACGGCGCCACTGATCTGACCTGATCAGGAGGGATCACGGACTGGCCACGCTTCGCCGGACGGTTATCTGTTCGCCGAGGTAAGAACGAGGAGGGGGTGTACCTGCAAAACACTCCGACGCCCAAGTAAGAAGTTGGACAGAGAGGAAGCAATAGTACAGAAAAGGGGGCAAGAAGAGTTACCTGACCCTCTTGAAGAAGAGGGTATTTATAGAGAGACCCCAGCGCTGGGCCAACGGTCATTCGAGGTGGGCCAGACGACCAGGCCCAACCCTAATGACTGCTAGGGCTTACGTGGCGTAGTGAAGACCAGGACGTGGTCTTCGCCCTAGTTCAACCGCTCCTAGATCTCCGGAAAGTGGGTTTGACCTGCTCTTTCGGAGGTGGGCGGTTGGCCGATGACGTGTCCCCGCGGAGGGGAGCACGTGGAGAACGTGCGCCGAGCACGTTATTCTCCCGCGGAGGGAGCCCGGGTAGTCTCGCTCGTCTGGTGTGACGGACGATGAAGGGGATGCGGCGTGATGGTTTGTGCCCGGCGGACGGTCCTGCTCGTCCGAAGGGGCGTGTGCCAGGTGTGCTCAGTTCGCCTGTTGGGCCGTATTTGGTATTGGGCCTGCCGAGTGAGGCCCACACCGGAACACTAATATTAACAATATAGGCTAGATTTTCAATAATATGAATAACAAAATTTATGAATATAAAAGTACACAAAATTTTATTTCTTATAGGTTAAATATGTCCGATGTCCCTACAATTTTAGTCATTATAAAATTTTTCTTCAAATAAGGATCCTCGCAAAAATTTTCCGTTTGTAATTTTGGTTCCTGCCGTCAACTTCCTCTAAAAAGCTGACGTGACGTGCCACGTTGGACACTTAAAATAAATATTACATTTAACTACAAATATATGTGTCATATTATGGGGTTTTCAAATATCTCTTGTTAAGCTATCTTGAAGAAACATTTTCAGTAGTTTACACTCACCCTTCTCCATCTCTACAAGTCTATGCCTTTCTGTTTCATCTTTATAAGTGTATGTCTTTCTGTTCCATTTTTGTACTCATAAAAATGAATCCAACAAGACATGACATTGCATCATTACATATTTAACAAACATTCAACAGTTCGAAATGATTTTTTTTATCACTAATAATCTATTGAACATGCACCGAAAGTGGGACCATTTAGATTATACTCACCACCTATTTGATGAAATGCTAAGAATTTCTTAGACGGTTGTCATTTTTGAATGTGCTAAGTTTGATTTTTGTATAGGATCAAACATTATTTTTCCACCAAAAGCAAGCAATTAAAGAAATGTAGGATTAATGAAAATCCCATATCTAACCTACTACATGCATGAAGTAATAAATATGATATATACAGTATGAAGTAATAAATATGATATATACAGTTTTGACATGGATATTATTTAGTAGACAACACCAAAATCACACTTGACAATAAATAATAATACTAATAAACATCAGCAGACAAAACCAAAGTCAAGATATATATATATATATATATATATATATATATATATATATATATATATATATATATATATATATATATATATATATATATATATATATATATATATATATATATATATATATATATATATATATATATATATATATATATATATATATATATATATATATATATATATATATATATATATATATATATATATATATATATATATATATATATACAATTCTATATAACTTATTAGATAAAGTTTATTTTTTATATAACTCAAAGAAATATTTTTTCGAATGGAGTCGCAAATCATATAAATCATCTTGTGTTAATTCTGTTGGGTTATCAAATACCTACAATACGTAAATAACAATATAAAGTTATTATTTAAAAATTCACATTAAGTTGCAAAACGCAAAGTAAATAACAAAGTAAAGTTATTTTTATTACCTGCAACCAAGACTTGGTTATATTGGCAGAGACAATATCCAACATATTTTTCATAACATAGTTTCCACAATCAATAGAGTTATGTTGTCTCCTTGTCTACAAATGAATGACACAATTAGTGAATACTTATGATAAAATTAAATATATAATTATAATTTACACCAGCTTACTTTAGGATGGAGTCATGTAGCCTTTTTTCTATTGCCATTTGTCATTTGATAAACCCCAAAAGCACTAATTCAGAAAATATCCATATAAAGCCATATAAAATATGAAATTACTTTTGCAACAATTTATGTATATAGGATATATCATATATTATAACAAAATTCACATAAAAGATAAACTTACTTTGTAACAATTTTTCTCATGGTTTGATTAAGTTCCCGATGAAGTGAACAAAAGACGACCACAATATTGTTTCTTGGACAAATGACTATTAATTGTCAATGATCTTTGTACGTGTGTCTTCAAGACTCACCCAAAATTCATTCAATTTCATCTTCCAAAAGGACTAAGGAGTAAGGAAATATTAACAGAACTTTCTAATTGGAGGATACCTACCAAATATTTTCCTAGATGGAACCATTGTGAGAGAGAATATACTTATGCAATATGATACAAATACTATCAACATCAATTTTTATGAACAAGCAATTTGAATCAAACTCTTTAACATTTTCAAAATAAATATTTAATTGCATCTACTGTTATACCAGTTTCGTAAGAGTGAGATTATTTGTTTTTAACTCTAACTCTACATCCATAATAGAGTTTATATTTTAACTCTAACTCTACACCCAATTTCCTTCAAGAAATATAATGGGATTCAAATGCATAATATATATAGACAACATGCATATATGTAGTCAACATTGAAGAAAATGATCGAAAACCAACCTGATGGAATTAGAGATTCCTGCGAGCTTTTCGACGTGGCGTCCAACAAACCTTAAGGAAACTGCAACTTTTTTTATTCTACTTTTACCTTTTTTCGTCTTTCCCTCCGTCTCTAAGCCACTGGTTTATTCTTTGTGGATAAAATGTATCGATGTTGTAGAAATCCAATTTTAAAGTAGCTATAAACTCAATTTCCTTCAAGAAATATAATTGGATTTAAAGTTTGGGAGAGAAGGAAAAGCTAAATTTCCACAAAGTTGGTCATTTTACTTTTCAAAGTTTAAACTAAAGAATTTATGAAAGGAAGACTCTCACCTTTTAGGAGCTCGCGGGGAGCGCGATGGCGACGAAAAATGGCAGAGGGAGTTTTGAATTTGGTGCTAAAAGAGGATTGATGAAGGCGGCAAATGGTTGATGTAGACGCGAAGGGGATGGTGGTAACTTCGCCGGCTGAAAAAATGGAGGGATTGCTGTAGGAGCGGAAAAAGGACGATGAGGGTTACAATGAAAGAGGTTTTATGATTTTAAATCGGAGACGGTTGACGGTGGTTTATGGTGGCAGATTGTATGATGAGCGGTGGTTGGGTTAATAGTACTGAAGGTATGAGGTGAAGGAAGGCAAAATGGAGGTTTAAGGGTTTGGAAGAAAAAATCGCAGAGGAAAGCGAAGACGAAATGCTGCGTTTTTTAGTAGGGTTTTAGTTTTAAAGTAGTTTTTACATCGGTTGGCATGTGGGCCGATGTAAAATCCCCCCTGAGATCCCCGGCGCACAGCGACGAGGATGACTACCGCACCCCACTATCCCGGGAGATCATGGCGGCCCCTATACCCCAAGGAATGGAGAAGCCACCGACGCTGTCAACGTACGACGGCACCTCCGACCCGGACGATCATCTGGAAGACATCGAGGCCATGCTCGACTACCGCAATGTCCGGGGAGCTATCAAATGCAGACTCTTCCCGACGACTCTGAGGAAAGGCGCTATGACCTGGTACAAAAGCCTGGAGCCCGAATCAGTTACATCGTGGAGGGTCTTGAAGGACCTATTCTCCAAACACTTCACAGCGTCCCGGCGTCACCCGAAGACGGAAGCAGTCCTCGGGGCGATCATCCAAGGCCCCGACGAACCCCTCCGGAAATACATCGAAAGATTTACTCGGGAAGCCGTACAGGTGACGACTTCCGACGAAATGAAACGCTACTTAATGGAGCAAGGCCTGCGCCATGACTCCAAATTCTACGAGGCCGTGGGCATACACCGGCCCACGTCCCTCCAAGACTTCCTCGACAGGGCCGCCCACTACATCCGGTTCGAGGAAACACAAGCGGCCAACTCCGCCCGCGACACCCGAGACAGAGAAGCCCCCCGCGGGCACCGAGACGACGGAGCTTCGAGCCACCGGCGAGGAGGGGACCGCCGTCGGGACGACCGCCACCGCGAACCCCGCGAACAGCGCGAGTCGCGCGGCCCGGCAGGAAGGTTCACCGAGTACACCGCCTTGGTCGCTTCCCGCGAACGCATACTGGCCGAATGCGCTAAAACCGAGTTTGTGCAGGGAGGTGTCCGTTTTCCACGACCAACGCCGCCCAAACCCAACGTGGACAAGTCAAAGTACTGCCGGTTCCACAGGACCCACGGGCATGTAACGGAAGACTGCATCCATCTCAAAGATGCGATCGAAATCCTAATCAAAGATGGGCACTTAAAGCGATACACCCGGGGAGGTGAACCACCCAGATCGGAGGCCCCGGAGGCAAAGAAAATCGAGGAGCTCCCCTGCCCAGAAGACGGTGAGAGACTCCAGGTCGCGCTGTGCGTCAGCCGCCCCGAGGACTGGTTCGCAAGCAGAGGACTCGGCATCCCCGAAGCACCCAGCTTAGTCGGCGAGCCAATCCGACCAACCAGCCGATGGGAATACTTCCCCAGAGCCATGGTCATCTCTGATGGCGCTACGAGGAGTCTGTCCATAGGATCTGTGAAAAGGAAATTCGACGAACTCATCGCGGGCAACTCCGGTAAGATGAGCACGCTCGACAGATTCCGAGGCCGCTCCAACCCGATCACGTTCTACCTCGAGGAACTACCCGGGGGATCTCCCAATTCCAACATACCCTTGCTCATACGCGCACGTATGGCAAACTTCGACGTCAGGCGCCTCCTCGTCGACGGAGGGAGCTCGGTTGACATAATGTACTCACATTTGTTCACGACTCTCCAGCTCAGCGAGTCCAACCTCTCCCCCTACGTAGGCTCCGACCTCCAGGGGTTCAACGGGACGACGACAAGACCCTGGGGATACGTGGAACTGAAAGTCACCTTTGGGGAAGAGGAAACGGCCAGAGACATCAGCATCCGCTTCTTAGTCATCGAATGCCCGTCCCTGTATAACTGCATCCTGGGCAGGACAACGATAGCAGAGCTCACCGCGGTACCCTCCACCGCCCACCTGAAGATGAAATATTACACGAGAAGGGGAGCCGTGGTCACCCTCAACGGCGACATCGAAGCTGCCCGAAGGTGTTTTGAAGCCGCACTGAAAGGCTTCGACTCCATCGCTCCACCGACCAAAAAGAAAGCACCGAGCGCTACGCCAAAGGACAAGCCAACAGAGCTGGTCGGATCAGTTGAGCTCGACAGTCGCTTCACCGACGAGCTCGACAATAAAAAGACTGACGCGGCCAACGAGCATCCAGCGCGCCCCATCCCGGATGGCGATTTCGAGCTCATTCCCCTCGGGGACGACACGACCAGAACCGTAAGGGTAGGCGCAGGACTCCCCGACCTCGCGAAACGACAGCTCCAAGCCTGCCTCCGCGAGAATGCCGACCTCTTCGCCTGGAGCGCCGCGGAAATGCCGGGACTCGACCCTGAGGTCGCCTGCCACCAGCTGTCCATCAGCCCGACCGCAAAGGCCGTGGTGCAACGCCGTCGCCGCCAGTCTCCAGAAAAATCGGCAGCAGCCGAACAAGCTGTAAAAGACCTCTTAGAGGCAAATTTTATTTCGGAAGCCCGGTATTCCACCTGGCTGTCCAACGTTGTACTTGTTAAAAAGAATAATGGAAAATGGCGCATGTGTGTTGACTACACTGACCTCAACCGGGCATGTCCTAAGGACGCCTACCCCCTCCCCAACATCGACAAGCTCGTCGACAACTCGGCGGGCTTCAAACTCTTGTCCTTCATGGACGCATACTCGGGATACAATCAGATCCCGATGGCCGAACACGACAAACAGGCCACGGCCTTCATGACAGCATCGGGCAATTACTATTACAACGTAATGCCTTTCGGCCTCAAAAACGCCGGGGCCACGTACCAACGGATGATGAACCGCGTCTTCCACAAGGAGATCGGAGACATGCTCGAAGTCTATATGGACGACATGATCGTCAAATCCGGCGCGGAAGACGACCATGCGGCACATCTCCAGAAGGTCTTCAAGACCGCGAGATCATGTCGCATGCGCTTTAACCCGGAGAAATGCACTTTCGGCGTCTGCGCCGGTAAATTCCTCGGCTACTACTTGACCGAACGGGGGATCGAAGCCAACCCGGACAAGTGCCACGCCTTCTCCAACATAACCACGCCGACCACGAAGCGTGCCATCCAGTCCCTCAACGGCGTACTAGCCTCCCTCTCACGATTCATCGCGAGATCGGCCCAACACGCCCTCCCGTTCTTCAAACTGCTCAGGAAGGAGACCAAGTTCGAATGGACGGACGAATGTGAGAGAGCCCTTCGCCACCTCAAACGCGTCCTCTCCGAACCACCAGTACTGACGCACCCCGCGACGGGCGAAACCCTGTACTTATATCTGGCCGTCTCTAACGAAGCCGTCAGCGCCGTCCTCGTGAGCGAAGCCGGGGAAGGACAAAAGCCCATTTATTTTACTAGTAAAGCCCTCCACGGCCCGGAGGCCCGATACCAGCTGATCGAGAAGGTCGCCCTGGCCCTCGTTACAGCGGCACGCCGACTCCGGCATTATTTTCTAGCACACACCATCGTGCTCCGCACCGACCAACCCCTCCGCCAGCTACTCAGCCGCCCAGACATGGCTGGGCGCATGCTGAAATGGTCGCTAGAGCTCTCCGAGTTCGACATCACATACGAGAGCCGGCACGCCATCAAGGCTCAAGCGTTGGCTGACTTCGTAGCCGAGATGACCACGCCCCCCGACCCGCCCACCAGGAACCACCTCTGGACCATCTTTGTGGACGGCTCCTCCAACTCTACGGGGAGCGGCGCCGGCATCGTCCTCGACAACGACGAGGGTACGGTCATCGAAGTCTCCCTCACGCTAGCTTTCCCAACGACCAACAACCAAGCCGAATACGAAGCATTTCTCGCCGGCCTTCGCCTAGCATCCGACCTGGGAGCCAGGGACATCCGAATCTACACGGATTCCCAGCTGGTCGCTTCGCAAGTCCGAGGTGAATACCAAGCAAAAAACGACACCCTCGCCGGATACCTCGCGCTCATCAGTGACAAACTAAGAGGGTTCGACTCAGCAGAAATTCAACACGTTCCTCGGGAGCAGAACACCCGCGCCGACATCCTCTCCAAACTAGCAAGCACCAAGAAACGAGGCGGTCACAAATCGGTCATTCAAGAAATCTTGTCCCAACCAAGTACCAGCCCGACCACCACACCCCTCGACATCAACGCCATTGGAGACGCGGACTGCTGGATGACCCCCCTCCACACCTATCTCAGCACCGGCCGTCTGCCGACCAGCTCTAGCGAGGCCAACGCAACGAAACGACGGGCCTGCTCGTACGTCCTCCTCGAGGGACGACTGTACCGCCGAGGCTTCGCAATCCCACTCCTCAAATGCATAGACAAATCCCAGAGTACGGCCGTTCTAGAAGAAATCCACGAAGGTATCAACGCGCAGCACCTCGGGGGCAGATCCCTAGCGCGCAAGGCCCTACGCGCGGGCTACTACTGGCCGTCAATGCAATCCGACGCGAAAGAACATGTCAAACGGTGCGATAAGTGTCAACGACACGGAGACATGCACCTGGCCCCGCCAACCGACCTCACATCCCTCTCATCTCCGTGGCCATTCGCCTGGTGGGGGCTGGATATCCTCGGACCCTTCCCCCTCGGTTCATACCAGAACAAGTACCTCATCGTGGGAGTCGACTACTTCACCAAGTGGGTCGAGGCTGAAGCTCTGGCCAAAATCACCGCCCACAACATTCTCCGATTCTACAAACGCAACATCCTCGCCAGGTTCGGGGTACCACTCGCCATCGTCACCGACAACGGTACACAATTTACAGACAAAAACTTCCGCGACTTCGTCACCAACCTCGGGACCAAACATCACTTCGCCTCGGTCGAACACCCTCAGACGAACGGCCAGGCGGAGTCGGCAAACAGAGTTATACTCAGAGGACTCAGACGACGCCTCGGAGACGCCAAACGAGCATGGGTCGAAGAACTCCACAGCGTCCTCTGGGCATACCGTACTACTCCTCACTCAACTACAGGGGAGACCCCATTTCGCCTCACGTACGGAACCGAGGCCGTAATACCGGTCGAAATCCGCGAACCGTCCAGACGAACGGAAGCTCCCCTAGACACCGACGACAACGACGGCTCCCTCCGAGAAGAGCTCGACCTCGTCGAAGAAATCCGCGCAGGAGCAGCCCTCCGGGAAGCCCGGCTGAAGCAACAAGTAGCACTTCGCCATAACCACAAAGTCATAAAACGCGATTTTCAAACTGGAGACTTAGTTCTACGCAGAAATCAAAAGGACTCCCACGAGGGCAAACTGGCGGCGAACTGGGAAGGCCCATACCGAGTCCGGGACAAAACGGAACACGGGGCCTATTACCTCGAAAACCGGCACGGTGAACAACTAGCCCGACCATGGAACGCCGCGAAGCTTAAGCGGTACTACAGTTAACACATTGCCCGCGACGACCAATCGTCCCGGCCACTGGGGGGGCGACATGGTACCACCGCACACCCCCGCGTCCACCAACGACCAAAGAAAGCAAGCCCTGCCTCTCGTGTGCGCGGGCAGAAGGCCTTGCTCGGCAGGGAATACCTCGACCGAGGCCCCTCGCCGCCGTACCAAAACAGGCAGGACACCCAGCTCGCGATGGGCCGTCCACGCCCCGGGGAAAACTACCCCCGAAAAGGCCCGGCTACATCCCCGGCCAAACCGGCCAGTCCCCTACACTACCGGTAACAAATTGTCGAGCTAAACACACCGAGCGAACACTTAGAAAATCTACAAGAAATGTCATACACATCAAAGGCATTCGAACAAATACGAAAAACGAGCATAAAACAACATGCAAACAACGAGCGCACACTTAGAAAATCCATGATAAATATATTTAACAAAAGCGGGCACCAGCCCAGTAGTCAATAGTACAAAAACGAGCACGCAGGCCCAAAGCAAAAGATAAACACCGGCACGCAGGCCACAAAACAACGAGCACGCAGGCCCGGCAACCTACACTTCCTCATCAGCTCGGTCAGCAGCCACGGTTTCCTCGTCGGGGATAACGAAATAAGGATCGATCACCCTTCCATCAACGATCTCGTGGTACGGCCCTATCCCGTCCACGACCAGCTCGACACCAGGGTTGGCGACCTGAATCTGCTCGACCGCATTCTTGAACCCGACCTCAACGGCTTCCAGACAATCGCTCTCCAACACCCGGATACGGGCGATCAAGTCAGCACGGGTGATTAAACGCCGATCCCCCTCAGTCTCGTCCTCGGCCGGACGAACAGCGCTGTCCAGAACCTCAGTACGGACCTTCAGCGCCTGCACCTCGGCCGTCGCCGTCCCCAGCTTCTCTTCCAGCGAACTCACCTTCCCCTCAGCACCCTCTGCTCGTTTCCGCTCCTCAGCAACGTCCTTCTGGCTCTTCTCCAACTCCTCGGTGAGCTTGGCCAACCGCGACTGCGTAAAGGTGAGATCCCCTTGCAGTTTGGACAGCTCAGCAGCAGAGCAGCCCTCCTCGTTCAGCACGAGAGCCGTCGTAAACGTCCGCATCATCGCGGCCAAGTCCTCAGCCAGGACACGCCGACGGGCCTCCCGATCAGCCTGGCGAACAGCCTTCACCTCCCCGGCGGAAACGGTGGGGGAACGGGCACCATGAAAATACCCCGGGTGCTGGTGGCAGGGAGGGACGACATAACCTTCCTCGACGGCGCCGACCGTCAGATCCACCACCCGAGGCTCCTCGGACCTCTGCCTCTTCGACACTCCTTGGGACACAGGGGATTGGCTCTCTTGAGGCGACGAGGACGAAGTTTGGCCCCCCTGCGTCGCGACCTCCTGACTGACCAGCTGACTCACCCTCGTCCTCGGGACCCCGGCACTCCTGGCAGCACGCAACTGCTTCACCCGCTCGTCGACAGTAGACATGCTCGCTGCAAAAACAAAGAAATAGGTTAGCGACGATCAAAAACCCCGACAACGAGGGAAAACGAAACATCCCTACCTAGATAATCTAGAGCGGCCGCCCCGGTCGCACAGCCGAGCAAAGTCTTAGTATTTATCAAACGCTTTTTAGTGCGTACGTTCCCCTGGGCATCGAGGATGTACCGACCGTCGGGCGTCACCAGCTTCGACGGGGGAAGTGACCGCACAAAGGCAATTATTTTCAGATAAGCGGCCATGTCCTTCTCCTCGAGGGTTCCCGCCCGGACGATATACCTATCCGTCCCTCGACTGAAATGCTCCGAGGTCCACAGCAGATGTATCTTGGGAAGCCACGCTCGGAACCACTGGCCATCTACCGTGCGCTCGCCCTCGTCAAAGAGAGTGTCCGAGCCGTGCTGCGTGATCGGCTTGACGAGGTAGAACCGACCCTTGAAGTCTTTGACAGAATCACTGTACGCTTTAAAAATTTTGGTCGATTGTTTGAAAGAGACCCATCCGTGACGACCTCGCACCGTCTGCCGCTGCAAATGAAAGATGCGAAAGAACAACGGCACCGTCGGCTCCACCGAGAGGTAGAAACACACCACCTCGAAAGCCCGGATGAAAGCCAGAGCGTTCGGGTGCAGCTGAGACGGGGCAAGACGCAGCCAGTCAAATATCCCCAGATGGAAGGCAGAGAACGGCAACCGGAGCCGAGCTTCTTTAAAATAAAATTCGTACATCGGGAACATCTTCCGCCCATAGCGCGAGCAGATCCGATGGTGCGCTTTCGGGCGGTACACCTGCCAGTGTTGCGTTTCTCCTAGCGGCGTGTCCTCGACCGTGGCGTACACGTCGGACGGGTCGACCACAAAACAAGAAGGGATGGTAAGTGGCTCCTCGGCCGCCCACTCCTCGGGCAAGGAGACGCGCCCGTCGTCATACTCCGGGACCTCGGGTTCATCATCTTCAACCATTATCCCCGGCACCAGAGCCGACATCTACACCTGAAAGCAGAGGACCTCGGTGAATTCGATAGCCAGGATCAAATCCACCCTTCCACCGCAAGTCAAGTGAAAGGGCGACAAAGGCCGAGGGGCGGCGGGCAGGCATTCGCTCCCCGCCTACCCTCCTCGGGGATCGAAGAACGACCCCTCAGCCCTTCGGGGCGGCCGTCGGAGAAGATACTTCTCCCCGGGGCAGTCATCAGAGAAAGCCCCCGTCCTCGGGGCAGTCATCGAAGAAAAACCCCCGTCCTCGGGGCATTCATCAGAAAAAGCCCCCGTCCTCGGGGCAGTCATCGAAGAAAAACCCCCGTCCTCGGGGCATTCATCAGAAAAAGCCCCCGTCCTCGGGGCATTCATCGGAGAAAAGCCCCCGTCCTCGGGGCATTCATCAGAAAAAGCTCCTGTCCCCGGGGCATTCATCGGAACTAGCCTACCGTCCCCGGGACATTCATCGGAAAACTCGCCAGACGCGGCGGAACTCGCATCCCTCCTCGGGGCGCCCATCGCGCCCCGACCACACGTCCCAGTCAGACGACGAAAATAAAAGAGAGGGAGAAGAGGAACTCACTTGTAACGGCGGCGGACGGAAGAAAAAGCGAATGGCACGGCGTTGATCGGCGGCGAACGGCGGACGGGCAGAGACGATGAAAGATCAACAGGGAGAAAAGTAGCAGAATGAGCGGGGACCGCCATATTTATAACCCGGCGCGAGGCTCGAAGCGACCCTAGGCTCATTAATGACACAGGTTAGCCGCCCCTACGACCGCTCAACGCAAGACACGTGGAAGCAGCCTGACAGTCGCGTCTCTCCATCTGCCTCCTCCCCGTTCTACCGACGACCGGAGCCCTTCGCACGAGTCCCCCGCTCCAGACATGACGACCTTAAGTCCTCGCTCTTCCCCAGAGCTTCGACTTGGGGGGCTCCTGTTCCGGTGTGGGCCTCACCTCGGCAGGCCCAATACCAAATACGGCCCAACAGGCGAACTGGGCACACCTGGCACACGCCCCTTCGGACGAGCAGGACCGTCCGCCGGGCACAAGCCATCACGCCGCATCCCCTTCGTCGCCCGTCACACCAGACGAGCGAGACTACCCGGGCTCCCTCCGCGGGAGAATAACGTGCTCGGCGCACGTTATCCATACGCTTCCCTCCGCGGGAGAATAATGTGCTCGGCGTACGTTCTCCACGTGCTCCCCTCCGCGGGGACACGTCATCGGCCAACCGCCCACCTCCGAAAGAGCAGGTCAAACCCACTTTCCGGAGACCTAGGAGCGGTTGAACTAGGGCGAAGACCACGTCCTGGTCTTCACTACGCCACGTAAGCCCTAGCAGTCATTAGGGTTGGGCCTGGTCGTCTGGCCCACCTCGAATGACCGTTTACCGTATTCAATATATTTAATAAAATGAAAACATATGTTATAAATCAATAATGTATTTTAATTTAAAATGATCACAATAATATAACTTGCAAAAAACAAAAACTAAATTGAACTTTCAATTAAATAAATCAACCAAATTAAAATATAAGTAATAATTTCACTTTATTTAATATTTTTAATAAAGTAAAAATATAAGATATAAATAAATAATATATTTTATTTAAAGTAAGCACAGTATAGAACATGCAAAAAAGTTATAAATTAAAAAAGATCAAACAAAAATGAAAAACAAATAATAAATTTATATTCTTATTTTTTTTAATTAAATAAAAATATGGGTAATAAAACAATATTTTTTATATTTATAATTATGTGAGTTCTAAAGTATAGATTAAATACTATATTCATAGTAGTATTCAAAATTAAATAATCAATAAAACTATATCAGTCCTATAAATAAAACACATTATTTGCGTATTTTATTATTGTGATTATTTTAAATAAAATACATTATTAATTTATTACTTATATTATTTTGCAAGCTAACTTATTGTGATCATTTTAAGTTAAAATACATTATTTATTTATCACATATGTTTTCATTTGATTAAATATATTGAATAATGTAAACTTATATCTTATATTTAAATTTATTTTATTTATTAATGTTTAAGATTAATAAGATATTTGAGAAAATTCTACTATTATGATCATTTAAAATAAATGATTTTAATCCTAGTATTCTAATAATTATAGTAAATATAAAATATTCTGAAAATGATTCTCTATTTATAGAATTTTTATATTTTAAGTATAATATTCAAAAATTTACTAAATTGGTCTTTATATAAAATTAATAAATCTTAAATATTAATTACAAATTAAAAAAAAAACATGAACCGGAAGACTTCCAAAAAGTCTTCCGGTAAACAAACGAAAAAATATGTACCGGAAGACTTCCAAAAAGTCTTCCGGTAAACATACTAAAAAAATGTGAACCGGAAGACTTCCAAAAAGTCTTCCGGTAAACAAATAAAAAAATATAAAAAAAATTAAAAATAATAAATTCTTATACGAGGATATTTTGGTCCAAAATTTTTTAATGTAGGGGTATAGGTATAAGTGTAGGGGTATGGGGTAAAACTTCCCTCAATATATATATATAATTTGTATGCTACAAGAGGGAAATTTTATCCCATACCCCTACACTTATATCTATACCCCTACATTAAATTTTTTTGGACCAAAATATCCTCATATAAAAATTTATTATTTTTTTCATTTATTTACCGGAAGACTTTTTGCAAGTCTTCCGGTTCATATTTTTTTATTTGTTCACCGGAAGACTTTTTGGAAGTCTTCCGGTTCACATTTTTTTTCGTTTGTTTATCGGAAGACTTTTTGGAAGTCTTCCGGTTCATATTTTTTTTCGTTTGTAAAAAAGTCTTCCGGTTCATTTTTTTCGTTTGTTCACCGGAAGACTTTTTGGAAGTCTTCCAAGAAGTCTTCCGGTTCATTTTTTTTTAATTTTTAATTAATATTTAAGATTTATTAATGTTGTTAATTTTTTAAAATTATAAATAGAAAATTATTTTTAGAATATTTTCTATTTGCTATAATTATAAGAATACTATGAGATTAAAATAATATATTTTAAATGATCATAACAGTAGAATTTTCTCAAATATCTTATTAATCTTAAACATTAATAAATAAAATAAATTTAAATATAGGATATAAGTTTACATTATTCAATATATTTAATCAAATAAAAACATATGTGATAAATCAATAATGTATTTTAACTTAAAATGATCACAATAAGTTAACTTGCAAAATAATAAAAGTAATAAATTAATAATGTATTTTATTTAAAATAATCACAATAATAGAATACGCAAATAATGTGTTTTATTTATAGGACTGATATAGTTTTATTGATTATTTAATTTTGAATACTACTGTGAATATAATATTTAATCTATACTTTAGAACTCACATAATTATAAATATAAAACAATATTGTTTTATTAGCCATATTTTTATTTAATTAAAAAAATTAAGAATATAAATTTATTATTTGTTTTTTATTTTTGTTTGATCTTTTTTAATTTATAACTTTTTTGCATGTTCTATACTGTGCTTACTTTAAATAAAATATATTATTTATTTATATCTTATATTTTTACTTTATTAAAAATATTAAATAAAGTGAAATTATTACTTATATTTTAATTTGGTTGATTTATTTAATTGAAAGTTCAATTTAGTTTTTGTTTTTTGCAAGTTATATTATTGTGATCATTTTAAATTAAAATACATTATTGATTTATAACATATGTTTTCATTTTATTAAATATATTGAATACGGTAAATTTGCAAGTTTAGTAAGATTTGTTTGCAAATTCTAAATATATAATACTAATGTGATAATATTATGATAATTATAGCAAATAGAAAATATTTCTAAATTTTGTTTTCTATTTATAGAATTTTTATATATTAAGCATAATAGATAAAAATTTACTAAAATGGTGTTTATATGAAATTAATAAATCTACTATGCTTAATATATAAAAATTCTATAAATAGATTTTTTTTATAGAAATTATTTTTATTTGCTATAATTATCATAATATTATCACATTAGTATTATAGAATTTGCAAACAAATCTTACTAATCTTGCAAATTTACCGTATTCAATATATTTAATCAAATGAAAACATATGTGATAAATCAATAATGTATTTTAATTTAAAATGATCGCAATAATATAACTTGCAAAAAAAAAAAACTAAATCGAACTTTCAATTAAATAAATCAACCAAATTAAAATATAAGGAATAATTTCACTTTATTTAATATTTTTAATAAAATAAATAATATATTTTATTTAAAGTAAGCATAGTATAGAAAATGCAAAAAAGTTATAAATAAAAAAAAGATCAAACAAAAATGAAAAACAAATAATAAATTTATATTCTTAATTTTTTTTAATTAAATAAAAATATGGGTAATAAAACAATATTGTTTTATATTTATAATTATGTGAGTTCTAAAGTATAGATTAAATATTATATTCATAGTAATATTCAAAATTAAATAATCAATAAAACTATATCAGTCCTATAAATAAAACACATTATTTGCGTATTCTATTATTGTGATTATTTTAAATAAAATACATTATTAATTTATTACTTTTATTATTTTGCAAGTTAACTTATTGTGATCATTTTAAGTTAAAATACATTATTGATTTATCACATATGTTTTCATTTGATTAAATATATTGAATAATGTAAACTTATATCCTATATTTAAATTTATTTTATTTATTAATGTTTAAGATTAATAAGATATTTGAGAAAATTCTAGTATTATGATCATTTAAAATAAATTATTTTAATCTCATAGTATTCTTATAATTATAGCAAGTAGAAAATATTCTAAAAATGATTTTCTATTTATAGAATTTTTATATTTTAATTATAATATTCAAAATTTCACTAAATTGTTATTTATATAAAAGTAATAAATCTTAAATATTAATTAAAAATTTAAAAAAAAAATGAACCGGAAGACTTCCAAAAAGTCTTTCGGTAAACAAACGAAAAAAATGTGAACCGGAAGACTTCCAAAAAGTCTTCCGGTGAACAAATAAAAAAATATGAACCGGAAGACTTGCAAAAAGTCTTCCGGTAAATAAATGAAAAAAAATAATAAATTTTTATACGAGGATATTTTGGTCCAAAAAAATTTAATGTAGGGGTATAGGCATAAGTGTAGGGGTATGGGGTAAAATTTCCCAGTTTCAATTAATGGCCCGATGTGAAGTCCATTATTAATAGGCTTTTAGTTTTAAAGTAGTTTTTACATCGGTTGCAATTAATGGCCCGATGTAAAATCCTTTCACGAGACCTTTTACATCGGTTGAAATTAATGGCCCGATGTGAAATGTTTAATCTATTATTATTTATTTATTCATTAAGAACTTTTTACATCAAACACAAATTAAGAACCGATGTGAAATCCTTTATAACAAATCTTCATATTATGAAAGTACCACCTTGTTTTTTTTCCATTAGTCAACTTTTTACATCGTGTGCAAATTCAAGTCCGATGTGAAATCCTTTTATAACAATTTTTTTATTATTTACGAAATTGTCACCATGTTATTTTTCACATCAGTGAAAATATATGTCTGATGTAAAATCGTTAAATCAAATATTTTTCACTTCATATTATTATCAAATCTGATGTAAAATCTTTTAACAAATATTTTCTATATCATATATCTTAAAATTTGATGTTAAATCATTTAATTAAATATCTTATTTTTAGTAGAATTATATTTAAAAGGGAACTTTTAACTTAAAGTATTAGGACAATTATATAAATATTGAAAAAGAAATATAAACATAAAAAATACTAAAGTTTTGTTTGGAAGGTTGAATGGAAAAGGAGGAGAAAATGTTGAAAACAATAAAGAATTAAGTAAAACTGAATAAAGAGATTTAGATGTCAAGAGTTTATTTTTGTTTGTAACATAAAATCTCTTTAATTTGGAAAACTTAAAATTTAAATTGAAATAAAAATTTGGAGGCCTTACTAAAATTTTAAATATATTTTATATTGTTATAGAATTCTAAAAATTAAAAATATAGTAATAATAAACACTTTTTATAATTTTATACGAAATAATTCTTTTAAAATATATATTTTTTTTATATTTTAAAATTTTTTCTTGAAAATATCTCTCTCTCCTCCTTTCAAAACCCTCCTAACAAAGATTATATAGTAACTATTGGTTGTGGTAACCACTATTGACCTAAATATCTGTTACGTGATTATAATCTCCACAAGTATGACTTTTGATTTCTAAGATTGATAAAGAGTGCATATATATGACAAGAAATAAAAATATATAGAACCAGTTACTAATGTCAAAGACTGAAAGTGAAGTTTTTGTCGTTGTTTATAGTAGCCTAATGATTTAATATTTGTGTCACAATCACTTTTTCATATTTCTAAAATGACTTGTACACTACTCTCCAATATAATCTCCACGTAGGTGCCAAGTATCCAAAGCTATTAATTTGAACACTGTACTCCACACGAAACTTCCTCTACTGTCGGTCAATATTTTACTGTGAGAGAATGAAGTGATGGGAATTAGGATAATGCCAAGGGAATTATTCCTATGATGTTTTGGCATTCATTGGTGCTTTGGAATTATTCATGCTCAAATATATTAATAAAGTGAAAAATCTATGGATAATGTTGAACTAGTCTTTCATATGTAGGATAATGATAATGCTATTTTAAGTAAATTTCCAAAGGAATAATCCTATTTAGCCTTTTTAAATAATATTGTGAAGATTTGATTAGGTGACCTAAAAGAAAAAAAAAAGGGTTATCTTCTCTAAAGCAAATTGTATAGTTTGAAATGTTGTTATATCAAAAAAAAAAAAAAAAACTAATGCTTGATTTAGTGTGGATTGATATTGAATTTGTTAAAAGATTAAATTTGATTTAAGTTTAAACATATTATTTGATTTTTAGATTTAGTTATTTTGAATTTAGGTAATTTTGGATAATGTTTTTAGAAAATTTTTGGAATAGTTGGAGTGTCTAGATATTTTTTTGGGTTGTAATATTTTTTAGAACACTCTGGAAATTTATAGAGTTGAGAACTCTCTAGAATTAGTGTGTCTAGAATTCTTCTTAGAGTACTATAAATAAGAGATGTAATCCTACACTTTTGTATCAAACAAAAATACAAAATTTTTTCTTCCATAACCTATCAAGTTTCTCTTTAAACCTCTAATATTCTCACATGCTTTTTCTAAACACAATATTTTATTTCTAACAAAGTGACATCAGAGCTTCAAGGTCCTCAAAAGATGGCGAATGGAGGTTTCCCTTTTCAAATGTCGATGCTCACAAAGAACAATTATGACAATTGGAGTATCAAGATGAAGACGCTACTAGGAGCTCAAGATGTGTGAGATATTGTTGAGAAAGGTTTCAAGGAGGAAGATGAAGCCTCATTAAGTCAAGGTGTAAAGGAGACATTGAAAGAGTCAAGAAAGAGAGACAAGAAAGCTCTCTTCCTCATTTATCAATCGGTGGATGAAGATACATTTGAGAAAATCTCCAATGCAACAACGACCAAAGAAGCATGGGACAAACTTCAAACCTGCAACAAAGGAGTGAAACAGGTGAAAAAGATCCATCTTCAAACTCTTAGAGGTGACTTTGAACGTTTATTTATGGAAGAGTCTGAGTCAATTTCTGATTATTTTTCTTGAGTATTAGCTGTAGTCAATCAACTTAAAAGAAATGGTGAAGTGTTGATGAGATGAAAGTCATGGAGAAAATACTTCGCATTTTAAATCTAAGTTTTGACTTCATTGTTACCAACATTGAAGAAAACAAGGATTTAAAGACCATGACTATTGAGCAATTCATAGGTTTCTTACAAGCATACGAAGAAAAACAAAAGAGAAAAATTAAACAAAATTAGGCTATGAAGCAACTACTACAACTCAACGCAAAAGAAGGAAACTATGCGAATTACAAGAGACAAAGAGGACAAGGTCGTGGCCAAGATCGTGGACATGGACGAGGACATAGAGGAGAAGGAATACGTGGTTACAACAACTAATCCAACAACTTCAACATGGAGAAAAAAGTTGGAATCCAAAAGCAACAAGAGGTCTTGGAAGAGGAAAATCATGGCCGAGGTGCGACAAATTACAAATCAAGTGCTTTAACTGCTATAAGATTGGTCACATCTGAGTGTAGATTTTCAAAGAAGGTTGTGGACAAAGCTAACTTTGTAGAAGAAAGAGGTGGAGAAGAAGAAACTTTGTTGCTCGTGTGCCAAAACCAAGTTGAAGAGAAAAGAAGTGGTACCTCGACACTGGCGCAAGCAACCACGTGTGCGGTAATCGAAACATGTTCGTAGAGATCAATATAGCGACAACTAGAAATGTCTCATTTGGAGGTGACTCAAAGATACCAGTCAAAGATAAAAGTAAAATTCTCATACGCTTGAAGAATGAGAGTCATCAATTCATATCCAATGTATACTATGTTCCTAACATGAAAAATAATATTTTGAGTTTGGGACAACTATTAGATAAAGGCTATGACATCCACTTGAAAGAACATAGTCTTTTCTTAAGAGATTGTGGACATAACTTGATTTCTAAGGTGCATATTTCAAATAATAGAATGTTCCTCTTGAACAGTCAAAATAATGTGGCAAAGTGTCTCAAGGCTTGCTATACCGACTCTTCGTGGCTATGACATCTACGATTCAGACACCTTAATTTCGATAGTCTAGAACGTTTGTAAATAAGGAGATGGTGAGAGGTTTGCCTAGTATAAACCATTCAGACCAACTCTACGAAGGATGTCTAATTGGGAAGCAATTCCCAAAAAGATTTCCAAAGGAATCAACGTCAAGAGCGACAAAACCGTTAGAACTCATACACACCGATGTCTGTGGACCAATCAATCTAAACTATTTTGGTAAGAGTAAATACTTTCTCCTTTTTATTGATGATTATTCCAGAAAAACGTGGGTTTATTTCTTGAAGGAGAAGTCAGAAGTGTTTGAAAACTTTAAGAAGTCTAAAGCCATTGAGGAGACATAAAGTGGTCTTTCCATTAAGGCCATGAAATCTGACCGAGAAGGAGAGTTTACTTCAAATGAGTTCCACAAATATTGTTAAGACCATGAAATCCCCCGCCCACTAACATTTCCAAGATTGCCATAACAAAATGAAGTAGTGGAGAGAAAGAACTGAACCATACTTAACATGATGCGAAGCATGCTTAAGAGCAAGAAGATGTCGAAAGAATTTTGGGCCGAAGCAATGACATGTGCGGTTTACCTGACAAACCATTCCCTAATAAGAACCGTGCATGAGAAAACACCACAGGAAGCATGAAGTGGAAGGAACCCCGAGATTTCTCACCTCAAAGTATTTGGAAGCATTTCCTATATCCACGTCTCAGATGAAAGGAGAACAAAGTTTGAAGATAAAAGTGAGAAGTATGTATTTGTGGGTTACGACTCAAGATTCAAAGGGTACAAGATCTATATTCCAAATAGTGGAAAGATTTCCATAAGTCGTGACGTGGAGTTCGAAGAAGAAGATTGTTGGGATTTGAGTGTTCAAGAAGACATATACGATTTTCTTCCTTACTTTGAAGAAGAAGAAGAATATGAAATGAAATAACTAATGATAAAGGAACATATTACACCACCAGCCTCACTGACACCAAGGTTGGATGAAAAAAGCTTAAGTGATAGGACACCATGACTAAGGAGCATTGAAGAGCTTTATGAGGTAATCAAAAACCAAGATGATGTTAACCTCTTTTGTCTTTTTGGTGATTGCGATCCATTAAGCTATCAAGAAGCTGTTGAAAACGTAAAATGGAGAAATGCCATGGACGAAGAAATAAATTTAATCACAAAGAATGATACGTGAGAACTTACTACACTTCCGTGAGGACACAAAGAAATTGGAATAAGATGGGTGTACAAGGTGGAGTTGAAGTATGTGATGTCTCGAGATCAAGCTGCCAATATTTTCTCCATGCCACTCAAATTGGAAACTTTCGTGAAGTTAAGAAGT
Source organism: Lathyrus sativus (assembly GCA_963859935.3). Lineage (NCBI taxonomy): Eukaryota > Viridiplantae > Streptophyta > Magnoliopsida > Fabales > Fabaceae > Lathyrus > Lathyrus sativus. Next base: position 54,802,566 of record OZ012735.1, on the reverse strand, counting down.
ATGCTTGGAATCATAAATCAAGTTTAAGGGGGATGTTGAAAGATTAAACTTGATTTGAGGCTAAACATATTATTTGACTTTTTTGGGTTTAGTTATTTTGGGTTTAGGTAATTTTGAGTAATGTTTCTAGAAAACTCTTGTAATGTTTGGAGTGTCTAGATATTTCTTAGGATTGTAATATATTCTAGAATACTCTTGAAATTTATAGAGCTGAGAACTCTATAGAATTAGTGTGTCTAGAATTATCCTTAGAGTACTATAAATAAGAGATGTAATCCTATACTTTTGTATCAAGCAAAAATACAAAGTTCTCTCTTTCATAAAGAATTCTCCTACCTATCAAGTTTCTCTTTAAATCTCTAATATTTTCCCACATTTTTCCTAAACACAAAAGATTTTATTTTCAAAAGAATTTGATTAAAAAAAATCACAGTTCGGTTTTTTATAATTACGATCAGAAATAAAAAACTAGAATCACTTGATACCATGTTAGAACTAACTTCGAATTAGATTAATCAATTCAGAGTACCATATGTTAGTGGTGAAACAAAATAGATATTTGGCTCATGAAAAAGAAAACTAACCAAAAAGTCCCTATGACATCCAACCAAATACAACTTCACGATAAGTTTGATAAATAATTCTTTTTAAAGATATTGGTCTTTAAAATTAATCAATGATATCCACTTGACATTTATCTTCTCGACCTATTCATTTATTTTCATGGAAATACTCTCTCCTTACTCCTTAATACTTTTGGTATGTTTTCTTTTCGATTAATATTTTTATAAGAAAAAAAAAGAGAAAAGTAGATTAATATAAGTATAAGGGTATTCAACCCGAATATAAAAAGAACAATATACTAGAGCTATAACATTCTAAATAAATTTGAATAATGTTAACTTGCATCCTAGATACATAAGTTTAAAAAAAAATCCATTTATAATGAGTTTGTATTAAAAAAATAATTAAAAAATAAATGATATATTTTTATTAAATTTAATGCACTATTTTTAAGATAGAATTTCTTCATTCAATTCTTAACTTGTGCCCTTACATAAGTTAGCATTACCTATTAATTTTATCTAAAAATTTTAAACGAATATACATAGTCGATACTATTGAAATATTTTAATAATTTAGTATTCTAATAATTATGTGGTCAAATATATTTATTTAATTATATTAGTTATTTTATCAAATAAATTGTCTTATATAATTAAGTGATCAAATAATGTTAAAAGACTATTTAGATTTTATTTAGAAGTTATTTAATTAAATAATTAATTCAATATTGAATATAAGCTCAAATATGAATGAATGTCATAATGGTTCATTTGGGAATAACGACAACTCTAATTAGCCATCACACTGTATATAGGCTATGGTCCCCAATATATCGTACATTTTATCTCTTCTTCCCCTCTGAAGAGAATTTTAAGCCTAAGGAGTATCGGTTGAGGAAGAACTACAAACTAACAAGTATTAGTCATTTGTCTCTATATTTTTTACATTTTAGGATTATCGTTATTGGTGTCAACAAATCTTTCTTCTTGAATCTATCCACGTATTCATATAATCCTTAATAAATCAATATGGCGTAGATCTTAAGATTATGTGCATACATGCTTATATGTTTATTTTGCTTTAGCCTTAAATTATGATTTTAGATTTGATATTCATATTTAAGCATGACATATATAAATTAATTATTAAATTAGTTATAACAAGTGGTATCAGAGTGGATCTTCATAATTTATTAAGATGGACTATAATAATTTATGTTTGATTTTTTTTTATATATTTCTTACAAATTAATGGATGAATTGATATATACTTACGATGACTATTTTGAGTTATTTAAATATCGAGAAAATAATTAGTGGTCTTTGTCTTTTAAAGATAGTATATGATTTTTTTTAATGGTTGTTGACAAGAAAGGAAAAACTCTAAGCAGTTAGTTTTATTTTTTCATGGGTGTTTTTTTTTTTACTTTTTTATGGTTGGTCGTAAGTTTATGAAACAAGGATAATATTGTTATTTATTTTGTTTCATTTGTTTGTATTTTTAAAGGCTGATAATTATTTATTTGATTTATTCATGATATTATAAAAGAAGAAATAAAAAGAAATTTAAAGAGTAATAAATTTTTGAATTGAATATAAATAATATATTGTAATATATATTACAAATTTTAGATTTGATTTAAATTTAATTTGTTGGTGTGAAATAAAAGTTTTTTAAATTAAAATTTGATAAAGATAATATTAAAAATTAAATTTAAATATATATATATTTTTGGAATAAAGAAATTTATGCAAATTTTGATTTTTTTGGGAAATATACTAGTAAAATATATTATGTTAAATATATTTGGAGTCATATATATGGTTATGATCAATGATTGAAAAACATAAAATTTATTTTCTTTAAGTTTTTTTCTCGAACACTTGTGGATATAGCGAATATATATTTAGAAATAAACTTAAATATTATTTTGGTTATTTGATTGTTAGTTAAAAAAAATTTATCATGAATATTTTTTTTTTGTTTTATCTTTCAATTTAATTCACATAAAATATGCACTTAAATTTAGATTTTGAGAGATAAAATAAATAAAAATTTGTTTAATATATATTTAATTATTATATATTATTCATGAAAATTTTTTGAATATTTTGAATCTCTCAAAATTATAAGGTAAAACTTAAAATTTTATTCTTTAAATTTTGGATACTTTAGATTTTAGAACTTATTTTGTTGATTCTAAAATAATTTATTTAAAGAATTATTTGGTGTATATGTGAATTTGTTTGACATTTATTTTGGATGTATAAATATTTAATATTTATCTTATTTGAAATTTCTAGTTTATTGTTATTAAGTTTTATACAATAATATTAATTATTTTTTATCATGCAATTTGTATAATTCCATAAAATTTATGTTTTATTGTGAGTTTGTTTTCACACTAAGGATTGTAAATAAATATTATTATTATTATTATTATTATTATTATTATTATTATTATTATTATTATTATTATTATTATTATTATTATTATTATTATTATTATTATTATTATTATTATTATCAAGAGCATCCTAAATAATCCGGCCTACATTTGTGGGTTGTGCCTTGTAAATTTAAGACTCTTCTCATTGAAATTATTAAAATGTCTAATAATTTTGATTGAGTTGATTGAAGCAACATGTTGCAAAAGTAACCTCTATTGTGTACATTTGATTCAATCGAAAATTTAAAAGATGTAGTAAGTAATTATTCATACGAGCTATTATGGTCAGCCAAAAGGAAGACACAGTTTTCCTGAACAATTACATACCTATGATGGTAAATAGGTAGTTTTTATTAATTTTTTTATCTATGTGAGTAATGATTGATGTCAAAGACGTATATTATCAGACCAGACTTATTACTAATATTTGATCATTGTGTGAGAGTACGATTTACAGTTAATTTTTGCAATCAAAGATTGAGAATTAATTGTGTGTTTGGTATCTTGTTTGAGTCTTTTAGTTTATAAGTAAATATGAATGTCTATATATAATTTATTGACATATCAGTAATGATGTTGTATAGGTGTAAATCTTTCAAATGTTTATTTGATTGCACTCATACAGGTAAATATGTAACAAACAATTGTAAGAATTTATTATTTATAAATATTTATTGTCAATGTTTGATTATTGAAAATAAATACTACTAGCAATTAATTTTATTGTCTAAAGGCGTAATATTAATGGTGAATTTGGTATTTTAGTGAGTACATTTTGTTTTGTTATCTATAAAATAATATAGTTTATGTATATGTAAAATATGTTAGATTTTGACTCTCAAATGTTTTAACTTTTAGGAATAAAATATGAACATTATATTCTTGAATCTATACCTTACATAAGGATGGAGAAACTCAAATTCTCTCACACTTTAGTATATTTAAAGTGAGACTCAAGTTTTAAAAAGTGAGTACACTCCAAATTACACATGTCTGTGATCTTAAAGCTTTGCAATCCAGATATATTAGAGGTGTTATTTAAGATGAATAAATTTTGTCATATTATATTTGCTTAAATTCTAATGCTTTTAAAACAATAAAGCGAAATACAAACTCTCATTTGAATGATGGCTTTTCATTAAGATACTTTTAAAATTACAAAGTAAGATTTTACTGATGCATAGACACACATTGTATCATCACAATATAAACTTCAATACATTTAAAGTTACATAATACGAAATTAACTAAGACAGAGTCTTAAACATAATCAACAAAATAGGCGTGTAAATGGGAAGAAAAAAAACATGAAAGTTCTTTAAACTTCAATCATTGTGCAACCTTCATACCATTATGTACTTGTCAATCTGAAGAAAGTGAATAATGACACCTAATTGTCTCAGTGAGTTCCTTGTTGGAGTTAACGATAAACTCCTCTGAAATACAAGAATGAAGAATATGAAGAATATTGAAAGAATTGCAAACAATTGAGAAGAGAGAGAAAGAAAACTATATCTAAATTTCAAATCTAAAATTCAAAAGTCTGAATATGTGACAATTTGTAACTAACTTTGGGTTTTATACAATAACCCAAATGAAACTTAAATTTACATGCAAACGCAAATGCAAATTAACAACTTAAATTTGAATTACATTTCAACGCCATCCTTTAATTCATATTCAAGATTAAAAATCCACAACACCAATTTCATCTCTCAAATGATGAAGTGTTCAATTTTGATTGCTTTGGTCAACACATATGCAAGTTGCTTCTAAGTGTTAACGTGAACAACCTCAAACATTCTATTATAACCTTACTTGTGTAGAAAATGATACTTTGTATCAATGTTTTGCTTCTTTCATGCATCAATGGATTCTTGGTAAGACTTGTGGTTGATTTTTTAACTATTATCAACCTGACATGTTTGCTCACCTTGAACTTCAGTTCTTGCAGCAAATTCATCAGCCAAACAGCTTGACAAGCTGACAAGGCATCAACCATGCACTATGTCTCAAAAATTAACAGAGCAACCACTGGTTGCTTCTTGGAGCACCAAGAAATGAGAGCTCTTAGATACATGAACATGTATACTATAATGCTTCTTCTATCTACTTTGTCCTCACACCAGTTAGAATCTGAATAACATATCATCTCAGCATCATCTGACATTCTAGATGGAAACAAAATTCCACACCTCAGAGTTTATTTTACATACCTTAATATCCTGATTGCAGCTTGGTAATGTGACCACTTTGGTTTACTTATAAACCTACTTACCATTCAATCTGCATAACATATGTCAACCATAGTGTTACACATATATCTCTTAGAGCCAACAAACTATTTGAAAGTTGTAGAATATACATCTTCACCATCAGCATCAGAATCCAGCTTATAGCTTGTCTTAGCATGTGTGATTCTAGACTTGCAAATCATCAACTCAAATCTCTTCAACAACTCAAGTTCATACTTCAGTTGGTGCACAATAATTCCCTTTTGAGAGTATAAAATCTCCATCTCAAGAAAATATACCATATTTCCAAGGTCAGTCATATAAAATGCATTCATCAGCACCTTTTTGAACTTGTTTATCTCAGAATTACAACTTCATGTCAAAAGTATGTCATCTACATAAAGACACACCATAATCACATTTCCTTCAAAGGTATGCTGCATGTACACACCATATTCCATTTCACATTTTTTTAATCCTAGGTGCTTGAAAAATGAATCAATTTTCAGATTCCAAGCCCTTGGAGTCAGTTTTAGCCCGTATAAAGCTTTACGGAGCTTGTACACCATCCCTTTATTATTTTCTTTCACAAATCCAAAAGGTTGTAACACATAAACTTCTTCTTGCAATGGACCATTCAGAAAAGTTGACTTTACATCTAAATGTATCAGAGGTCAATTCCTATTTTCAACTATAGTAATAACCAATCTTATAGTTTCATGTCTAGCTACAGGTGAAAAACTTCAAAGTAGTCTAAATCATACTTTTATCGGAATCCTCTAGCTACTAATCTTACTTTATGTTTAGTAACTGAACCATATGTCTTCAACTTTATCTTGAAAACCCATCTGACACTGATGGTTGTCTTGTTTTGAGGTAGAACAATCAATTCCCATTTCTAGTTTCTTTCGATTGAATTAAGTTCCACACCTTCTTCTTGAGAGCCTCATTAACGCTGATAGGTTCAGAGTCCACCATCATGGCACTCTGTATGACTTCCCCTTTAGAGTCAACCTCATTATCATGCAGCAACTCAAAGTCTTCAAGTCTCCTTGGTATTTTTCTAACTCTTTGTGGCCTCTAGAACTGTGCAAGTTCACCTTCAGAAGCATGACCACTTTCAAAAGCTCCACCTTCAGAGGCAGGATCACCTTCAGAGGTTGGATCACCTTCAGAGTCAGGTCCACCATCAGATTCAGAGTCACCTTCAAAGCTAGTTCACCTTCAGAGTCAGATTCATCTTCAGAGCCAGACTCACCTTTAGAGTCAGAGTCATCTTCTTATTTAGAATCACCTTCAGGGGCGTAATCTCTTCAAAGGAAGCATTGGACTCTAGTGTTGACACTGCACTAGAGTTGTATTGAGACTTGCTCTAATCCCATGTTTTAAATTCTTTCACTATGACATCTTTCTTGACTTTAACTTTATTGGTGACTGAGCAATAGAGCTTATAAGCACCTGTACAGTGGTAACCTATAAGTAACATGACTTTGCTCCTGTCATCTGTTTTCCTTCTAGTAGCATCTGATATATGTTTGTAACATACATAACCAAACACCTTGAAATGACTAACACTTTTCTTTCTTCCAGTCCACTTCTCAATAAGAACTACTTCCTTTAAGTTTTTTTATTGGAAATTTGTTGAGCACATATGCTGGCATGGCAATAGCTTCACCCCACAATGTGTGAGGTGGACTTTTTTCTTTCACCATGCTCCTTGTCATGTCAAGAATATTTCTATTTCTCCTTTCAGAAATACCATAATATTTTGGAGTCTATGGGGCAATCACCTCATGCTTAATACCATGTTTTCATAAAACTTCTTGAACTCTATTGAGATAAACTGACCTCCACCATCAGTTATAAGGATCTTCAACCTTTGTCCACTTTGATTTTCAGCCTTCACTTTGAACTTCTTGAACTCAGCAAACAACTCGTATTTGAACTTTATGAGTGTTACCCATGTCATTCTTGTGAACTCATCCACAAATGACATGATAACACTCTGTCATTGCATGTTTTCTGTCGAAGAAACAGAGCAAAACACGTCAAAGATGAGCAAAAATGAAGAATAAAGACCAAAGAAATATGTAAAAAGGACCAAGTATGAAGAAATAAAGACTTGGTGAAAATCTGATGGAAGAAGGAGCAAAAGCGATACATCTACGGGAATAATCATGCAAAGCATCGCGAGCGCAATGAATGAGCAATTGTTAGCCATCACATGCTATCGTGCGTGTCACATGGGTGTATGGTCAGCATCGTGTATGCGACTGAGGATATCACATGCACGATAGGTCCTTTTTCTTGGTCTATTCATACGCGTTCTAGACTGATTTGACAGCTTTATAAGGGAGTTTTTGGTATCTTTTCAAGGGGTTCTACAATTTTGACTAAAAGTGATGGTAATGAGTACCATGAGGGTGATTTTGAGAGCATTGGAAGCCATTTAAGTCCACTTCTTCAAGGACTTTCATATGCAATTTTCATCTTATTTCTTGGTATTTATTTGTATCGTTATGAGTAGCTAAACTTCTATATCGTGTTTTCTTGCTTCACTTTTGGTCTATTATAAACATAGTGAAAATATTATTAGTATCTATAAATTATAAGCATACAATTATTAGAAAAATATTATTAGTACTAACCATGAATTTGTCAGAATGACGAGACTTAACAAACTTTTTTTAAACCTTCTTTGAAATTAAACTATATCTCACCCATGGACGTGCAAGATCAGGCTTAGGCTTCATAATATAGTCACACGTGAGCTGTGACTTAAAGCCCCTCCAACACATATTAACATAACTGATCCACCTCTTTTTCAACATCAAATAGTCAGTAAGCTCAAAAGTCAACTACATTTACATCAATAAGTTGTATTAGAAATTATATAAAGTGATATCGAATAGATGAAAATTAAAATTAATACCATAGTGTCTATCCATATGCTATCTTTGACATGCGTTGGTGTTTCTTTCTAATTATATATCAATATAATGATATTTCTACATCCAGGGAATGCAACATAATTCTTAAAAAGCGAATAAAATTCACCATCAACTACTCTATAAAACACATCAAACATGATCCAAAATTTGCGACCAGAGTTGTGGACTTTTGTTAGTCAAGCCACCGTTGTGGAACCTGTTTGTTTTCTTTTCTTTCCATCTTGAGAATCATTTGTACGAGTTTCTTCTGTATAAGTTTCGTCGCTACTATATGAAAAAGATGACATTTATATGTTCAAAAACAAAAATAGAATATCGAACCAATCTTAACTAGACAAACATGATCATACACATTCAACAACCACAAAACAAAACAACAACAACAACAACAATAACAATAAAAACAACAAAAACTACTACTACTACTACTACAAAAACAACAAAAGATTAAACAAATGTCTCTAACACACATTCAATAAATAACAACAACAACAAAATATTAATGTGATCATACACATTCAACAACAACAGTAACAACAACAAAAGATTAAACAAATGTCTCTAATATACATTCAACAAATAACAACAACAACAACAACAACAAAAATATTAAACAAATGTGAGCATGCACATTTAATAACAACAACCTTAAACATTCAACATTTACAAATAAACATAAACATCAACAACAATGACAACTGAAGTTACTGTAGATGCATGGGGAAAAAAGTATGTACCAAAAATGTGATGAATAAGTAAAAGAGATTATGTTGTGAGATTTTTCGTGATTAATAAGTAAACGTGGTGGTATTTCTTGAGCAAAAACGGAAACGACGAATGACGAAGATGGCCCATGAGCAAAATGGCAACGACGAACGACGAAGATGAAGATGGTTGGTTTTGTTGGTTGAAATTAAAATGAAAGATGAATGTTAGGCTTGAAATTATGTGTCATTTCATTAATGATTGATGAACGATGAAAGATGAATGTTAGGGTTAAAAGAGTCTCGTTTGGGTTTTCAGCAAAAAAAATGGCACCTGAAGAGACAAGCTAGGTAGTTGTGTTATTTGAAAATGAATGAGTAATACCACAAGAATCCTTAAAAAGGTGAACGCAATAGAGCCAAGATCACACGGGAAAAAATTAGCAGTTGTATATAGGAAATCCTTCTTCAAATTAATGCCAAAAAGCTTACTCTTAAAAATATTAATACGAAGGCCAGAAGCCAGTTCAAAACCATACAAAATCTCCTTAATGGTCCACAGATTACCCCAAGATCCAACACAAAATAAAATGGTGTCATCCGCAAATTGAAGTAGCTCAAACTGAATACCATCGCTAACCCGAAACCCGTGAAACTCTCTCAAACAAATAACTTTTTGCACCACCCCACTAGCCCTTCGGCTGCTAAGAGAAATAGAAACAAAGACAAGGGATCTCCTTGACGTGATCCTCTACACGCCTAGAAATCCATAGTAGGACTACCATTGACTAATGTTGGAACTTTGAACCACAAGATTGGTGAACAATGATGGAGAGAATTGAAATGTCTAGTGTAAAAGAGGAAAAATGAGAGAGAGAGAGAGAGAGAGAGAGAGAGAGAGAGAGAGAGAGAGAGAGAGAGAGAGAGAGAGAGAGAGAGAGACATAATTAAGGGTGAGAATGATAATTTTCATCACCCTTGGATGAGAATGCATCCAACACATTTATACAAGTGTTACAATATGATTGGGATCCAAAATAAACAATTGCATAACAGAAAAAGTGCAAAACTCAGGCTTGTAATTGGTTACACCATTTGGTTAATCGGTTACAATTGATAATGAAATTAAACTAGCTTTAGTGGTAACCGATTAACGTATGAGGTTAACCGGTTACACCTTCGAGATTTTCACTTTTCTGCTACTCAAAAGTGCTTCTGCCTTTTCTGTAACCGGTTACACCTCTGTATCAACCGGTTACATCATTTGAATTGCCAATATTAGTTTTAACACACCACCTTAATTTAAGTGTTCCAAGTATTCCATGCTCATATTCATCTTCAACCTCTTGAAGCATCATTTGTGACTCCCTTAGTTAACAAATCAGTCACTTGGTTTTCACTTCTATAGTATCCCAATCGTAACCCTCCTTCACTAACAAGTTCCCTCAAGTAGTGAAATTGAGCTCTTAGTAAGATTAATCACATAAACATTTTCAACTAGGAGTGTAACAGCATCACCCTCACTGCTGCCCAGTTCTTCCAATAGATTCATAAGCCACACAGCTTGGCACGTACATAATGAAGCACAATGTACTCAGCCTTACAATAGTGGTTCTTTCTTCGAACACCATGAGATTGGTGTTGCACCAAACTTAAAGATGTATCTAGTTGTAGAATTTCAATCATCTTTATCTCCGCACCAATTGGAATCAGTAAAATCAAGCAAATTGCATTTTCTTCCTATATCTGTTGCATGAAAGGGATTTCTACATCCAACCGAACCTTTGACATATATTAAGATCCTCTTGACTGCTGCCAAGTGAGACACCTTCAGTCTCCCGATGAATATACTCACAATACCGATACTAAATGCCAAGTTCGGTCGCGTGTTACACAAATAACACAGGGATCCAATCAACCTCTTATATTGAGTTGGATCAACATCTTTTTCATCCTCATTCTTAGACAATTGCAGCCTTGGTTAAACTGGAGTAATGAGAGTTGTAGCGGGAAATTTTGAGATTAAGTTATTGATTAACTTAACTCACAAAACAAGAGTCGTCATCACACTTTTATTTTTCCAAAGAAAAAGGAAAAGAGCGAACAAAACCTAAAGAAGTTTTAAAATAAAAGCTAATAAAAATAGAGACATGGTAAAAGGGTTGGTTACACAAGGGGAAGGTGTTAGCACCCAAAACATCTATAGTACTCTATAGGAACCTCTTTGCAAATCTAGCGTTTGACTTTTAAAAAAAAGTGTTGTTTGCAAAAGATCGGTGAGGTGAAAGGAGAAGTATTTTTTTGTAATAATTTTGTCTTTGACAAGACTTCCTGAGCCTCGTGCATACATACCCACAATGTGCAATGGAGGATCAAAACCTCGTGGTTCGTGGTACAAATGACAAAATGGTTTGTTATAATTCATTTTAAATGAAAAGACATCTTATCATTTTAAGGAGAAAACTTCAACTAATCACCCACAAGTATGTGAAAATGGATATTTGCATCACCATGAGAAGAGATCCTACTTGGATAAAATCAACAAGTATGTCACTAACTCATTTCAAACAATATTATGGGGATAGAAAGATCACATCTCAAATATAGAAATAACTCATGTCTAAACTTAATGAAAAGTTTTAAAAGCAAAAAGTGCACAAAAGGCACAAAATGGTTTGAATGAGTTTTGTATATTTTTAAGTCTTTTGAAAATGGTTTTGATATGCTTAAGATGTATTAACATTTATTAAGAAAATAAGTTTGAAAATGTACTTGACAAAGTCAAGGTTTATTAAGAAAGTGATTCTAGTTTGAAAAAAAGAAGGTTTTGAAAAAGGAAGAAGATTTTGAAAATTTAAAAAGGGGAGGAGATGAAGAGGCTATCCTAAAGTAATAAAATAAAAGCTAAGGAAGGAAAGATCTAACCAAGATACAAGCATTTAACATAAACAAAGCTAAAACTCCAATCTTTTTGACTCAAGCAACAAGATAAACAAAAATAAAAAAGCAGATAAATAACCAAACATCTTATGTAAACCAAGTATCCAAGCCAAGTCTTCACAAGAGGTCAAAGTACCAGATAAAATCCAAGGTCTCAAGTTACAACTCTAAATCATAGGGAAAGGAACCTAATTTAAGTCCAAAACTCCAAATTCATGCAAGGGATATTCACCAAATAGTCCAAGAAACATTAAGAGTCTTTTAATGGTTTAAGCCTTTATTAATGTCTTAAAAAAAAGTCAAAGTGGACAAAGAGAAAAAGGCATAAACATAAACAATATGAAAAATATGATATGAAATGATAAGCATAAAATAAAGAGTAAGAAATAAAGAGCATAAAGATAAATGTGCATAAAAATAAATGGCATAAAGTAAAAGTTAGTACAATTAAAGTTAGTGTTAATGAAGATATTTTGTCATTTAAAGTGGATTACTCAACTAATCAACCCAACAAGTCTGAGAACTTTGTATCATCCTTTGAGAAGAGCTCCAACTTGGATAAAATCAACAAGTATGCTACTAGCTCTCTTAGGTGGAAAAGAATCTACACATTATGGAGATAGAAGATTTATATCTAAACTAAAGATGAATCATATCTAAAATTAGACCAAATGATCAATTTTTGATTAGGGACAAATTTAGCGTTATGTTAAGCAATCATGGCATAATCTATAACAAAGATCATACTATGGGAGCCCGGTCAATAACAATTTATGTACCATACATGTTAGAGATATGATATGAAGATCATAGTCCTAAAACATGTAGCACAAGTCAAAACAAGGTGGATGAAGACCTAAGTCCAGGAAAGATTGATCCATTACATCAATCAACTCTTCATAGTACTTTGGACAAACTTATACATCACTCCAAAGTACCTCAATTGATCAAATGATCAATCAAATGGTAAATTTAAAATGACGAAAGTTCATCAAGTACCACTCAATATCTCATGAACAAGATGGCCTACACATCCTCTAATTGATCAAAAGAAAGGTGAACAAGAAAAATAAAGGGATGAAGAAGATATAATCAAATAAGATGGCAAAACCAAATTGGATCCAAGTGATGATCAATTCATCATCAAAATCAATCATCCATTTTGGTGGATTAGAGTTTTCACCCCATCAATACTCAAGATCCATTAAGTTTGATGAAACTTATGATTAAATCAACTAAGTTCCAAGGCCAACAACAGTTAACACAAGTCAAACATATATAAAATGCATCAAAATTATTTTTAAAATTAATATTAAAATGAAAATAAAGATGAAAATGAAAATGATGCATCAAATCAAATCACAAATAGCCAAGAAAAATCATGCAAGTCTGGAAAAAGTCAAGAATGATATATAAAATTTTTGAGAATTTTTTAATACATAAAAGTATTTTTAAACTAATTAAAATGCTTTAAAAATGAGAAAAATCATGAAAAATATCAAATTATGAAAATAAAATATGAAAAATATAAAATCAGAAAGAGAAAAATAAAAGAGAATTTTAGAAATTATTTTGGAATTTTTTGGGGTTAAAATGAATTTTCTATAAATTTTGAATGAAAATGCAATTAAAAATGAAAATCAGAAAAGAAAATAAAAAGGAAAAAACCACACGCATTGGATCTATTTCATTAATCTACATGGCATATCTCAGGATCCAGAAGCGCACGCTCATGGTGGAATTTACTTCAGAAATAACACAGAATCACATTTGAATCTAACTAATGAAAACATTTCAATTAGCTAGCATGTCTCCACCTCAGATCATCGTCCCAGCCTCTCCAGTCATCTTCTCCGGTGAGACAGTCACTGAAGATTTCTAAATGGTAACATGAAATCATGAGGCCACCATCATTGCAACCGTCTCATCAAGGCGAACTCAGCCTCATACTCCATTTTCATTTATTGAAAGAGAGTAGAGAAAATTGCAGAGAAAACACAGTGAAATAAAAACCACGAAAACAAAAATTAAATGATGAACACAAGCCATCAACACCAGCTAGGTTAGGGGAAACACTCAGCAAGCAAAAGACTACATTGTGGTAACTTGTTTGATTGAAAATGGAGCTTCAAACTACCTTGCTAAAAAACGATATGAGGAGCTCTGAAACTGGATTTGGCTGGAGTGATTTAGGGACTCTTAGAGCATGGGAATTGATGCAGAAGCTTTAGGGGAACACGATGAAGCTAACTGAATCAAGAAATTGATAGAATGCTGAGAGGGGTGAAAGGATCAATAATTGAGTGAATTTTTGTGTGCACCCTCATCATGAAGAAAGTGTGACTTGAAATGCATCAAAACTCAACCAAACCATATGTTTTATGAGTCAATTAACTTCTGGAAATATGATTAAACATGTTTAGGTCCAAAACATCTGGTATTTTGGCTTGTAATTGAGTTTTTGTTGAGGTAAAGATCTGATCATGGTGCAAATCTTAAGTTCCAAGTAACCATGTTCAACTCAATAGGGCATTTTGTAAAAGAGGCTTTTTGATTCCATTCTTTTTGTAATTTGTTAACATCATGGAAAAGATCACAATTTTCCAAAAAAAGGTTTTATTTGGATGCTTGAGTAAAACGTTATGTCATGTTAAAGTTGGCACAAAAATCTGAAAAGCCAAACTTGAAAATTTCTAAGTCCAAATGGCTGAAAATGACCTATAATGTATCAATGAATTCCATGTCCTTCCAAGCATAATTTGACTATGACCCGTGAAGCAATATTGTAGAGGGTATATCAAATGAGATTGTGAAAAAATAATTAGCATCATATGTTAAAAGTTGAAGAAGTTTTGATTCTTGAAAGTTGAAAGAAATGTCACTTGAAAATAGGCAAAATTTCACCAAGTCCACAAATGATCTATAATGTCTCCAAACTTTTGATGATCTTCCAAGCATAATTGGCTCTTATCATGTAAAGATACGTTGAAGGGGATGTTAAGAAGAGTCATATATAAATAATAAGCATTCAAAAATGTTGATAATTGAAGGAGTTGTGATCTTTTGATTTTTAACTTGAAATGTTGACTTTTTAGGTCAAACTTCCTTGAATCAACTTGTAAATTTAGACTTTCCTTGCATTTCAAGGCACGTGGATAATCATATGAGCTCAAAATAATGTGTCCTTGAATTTATTTTGATTAAATTAACCAAGTATTGAGGTAACTTATTGAAGAAGGGATGGAAATAAACACATGAACCTTTGATTTTTCTTGAGAGACAAGCTACTAAACCTTGAGATATCCTTGATCAAAATGATATTGAGTGATGATTAGAATCTTGTATTTTGATATTAGAAGTCATGTTTTGATGAGATAGCCCTTGAGAATCAATGGTTTAACACACTTTAACCTTGAGGGAGCAAAACCCTAGCTGATGAATCATGCTTGGTGTTTTTGATATAACACCCTACCTTGCAAAGAAACAAAAGGATACAAGACATATTTTTGGTATTTTGATTAGTAGTTAGTGAAACATAAAGGAAAAAGGTACACAAAAAGGTGCTTGATGATCTCTGCAAAAGTAAACACAAAGATGAGAGGGTAAGAAAGCAACCTAGCTTGTGATCTTGTTTGTATGCAAAAATAAAAATAAAAAGAGTGGGATCTTAGGGTTAAAAATTAGGGTATGACAGCTACCCCTATTTAAGTTTCTTCAATCCAGAGATATGAAGATTGAAATCTTCGTCTCGACGAAATTAGAGATGCTTAAATATAACAACAAACCCAATTTTTGGCCCTAAGATACCGCAAAATGCACATGATATGATATGAAAATGAATGCATAGGATTGTGTGGGGGAAAGGATACCACAGAAGGCAAACAAACTGCTGGGAAGCAAAAGAAAGGAAAAGAGACTCTGCAGGGGGAAAACAAAATATTAAGATTCCACTTAGGGAAATTTACCAACTCAAGCAACAAAAGATACCAAACGGGGGAAGACCTGCCATTGCTAAATAAAGCAAGACTTCATCGGGGCAAAGGAAGCAACAAAGGGGGATATCCAATTCTGCTAAGGGAAAGGAATCTAACTCAACTAGGGGAGAGATTACCTACTACCAGACATATGGTAGCTTAAATAAAGGTAATTATTCCATGAAGAAAAAGATTACCAACTACCGGTTACTGGGTATGGTAAGCAAAGAGGTATATTACCTACTACCAAACGAGTAATAGCTTAAAAAAATCTAATAAACTCAGGAGGAAACAAAATAAACTACCTGTTACTGGGTAGGAAGAGAAATATTACCTACTACCTGTTACTGGATAGCTTAAAAGAAGGTAATGAACTCGGAATAAAAGATAATCAAATACAGGAAGAGGAATATTACCAGCTACCAGTTACTAGGCAGCTTAATAAAGGTAATAAACCTGAAGGAAAGATTATCAACTATCGGCTACTAAATAACTTAACAAAGGTAATCAACCCAAAAAGAAAGATACATTACCTATTGCCAAACAAGTGATAGCTTTAACAAGGTAATAGACTTAGGAAAAAGATATCCATTACTTGTTACTGGGTATGAAGAGAAATATTACCAACTACCAGTTACTGGGTAGCTTAACAAAGGTAATAAACTCGGGAAAAAAAATCAACTACCTGTTACTAGGTAGGAAAATAAATATTACTAACTACCGGTTACTGGGTAGCTTAACAAAGGTAATAAAACTTGAAAGGAAGGATTACCAACCACCAATTACTGGGCAACTTAAACAATGGTAACCAACCACAAAAGCAAAAGAGATATATTACCTACTAGAAAATAAGCGATAGTTTAAAAGAAGGTAATAAACTCAAGAGACCAAAGTTCAATCCAGGAAAAAACTAGAGAGAAACGGTCAAACAAGACTCGACCCAGTGAGGAAATATCTCAACTAGGGGATTAAATCCATCTAGATAATGAACTGGAAAGGAAAGCAGAAAAAACATAATCTGCAAGGAATAAACTCAGAGGGAATTAGAAAGGATAAACACTTCCTGATTAAAGGTGACACTCTAATGGAGAGAACACACACGCTCTGCAGGGAAAACAACACCGAGAGCGGGGAAGCACCGGAAAAATGCTAGATGCATAATGCAATAAACAGATGTTATGTATAAAGTGTCATACCTCAATTTTGACCCTGAATCGCCACATCAATACATATCACAAAATTTTCATCATCTGTGCATTAGCATATCATCTAACCATCTTGCATTCAAATCAAGTATACATGCACCTTTTTCTTTCATTTTCATATTCTCTAAGCTCATGTCTTGCAAGATCGAATCAAGGATCAGACAAGGTTGTACTGTCAAGTGTGTATGCAGTAATGGTTGATATTCAAGCAAGTTTGACCTAATATTGGTCAAACAAGTGGCTTGCTTCAGTATCAAGTTATCAGGTTATGGCAAAGACAGTTGTTTCAAAGTGGATAATCATCAGGTCCAATTCACTTTTAGTTAGGGTTTTGGTGAAATAGCAACACAGTTTATATCTCAAGTCATTTGTGTTATTGGCTATTTTGAAGACAAGTGTGGATTAAATTTATGTGCTTTGTGTTTGAGAATCCAAGTCAGGGTTCTGTGCAAGTTCAAGTTACCTGATGAAGTCAAGTTGTAGAGCCATCAAAAGTCAAGGCATTTGGTCAATATTTCAAGTCATTTACAAGTCCTGATTACGTGGTTCATGTTCTTGTCATTTATTTAGGGAGGATTCAAGCTTGATATTTTATTCAAGACCATTTCAAGATGGAATCAGGATGTGGTGTTATTTTTCATTGAATTGTTTCAAAGTTTAAATGCATTTCTGGTATGATTTTAATGAAGAGTTCAAGATGCTGAAAATTGGTTTCAAGGATGTTTGTTGATTCAGGTCAGGAGTGTCACTTATTCAAGATTGTTTCAAGTAACAATATGTAACATGTTTCAAGTGACCCACGCAAAACCTTGACAAACCTCTTCAAAGCCTTCAAGTAATCAAACCAATATGTAACATGTACAAACTACGCCCTGCACACATTACACACCACTACACAAAACAACTACTTCAACTGTACACTACAACAAAAGCAATACACATTGCTACCACTACCTGATGCCAAAAATACGAAGACAACCACAAACCTTCGTACAACCAAGCACAAAACCTAAAAATGCGCAGCTACAACAGAAAAATTTCAACATTACAACCAAATAAAAAGAAAGCAGCACATCAAAATGCAAAAAAAAGGTAAATGAAACGAATTTCACAAACGATACTCCTCATTCCCTTCTATAAATAAGACCTTCAAACACTGTCCTTTATCATAATCTTCTTTCCACAACGCATTTATCATTACAAATATTCAACCTTACCGCACTAAAACACTCCTCATCCATAAAAAAAACAATAACTAAACACTCCTCATCCATCAAAAATAACAACCAAACCCCTTTAAATCATAGAAACAAACCGTGAGAGGGAGTAAATTGAGAAGAGAAAGATGAAGCCAGATGCAGATCACGCAGAGAAAGGATATATATGAAATTGAAAGAGGGATATGAGAGAGATTTGAAAACAAAATACATAGAGAGAAGCAGAAAGAGTCATTGATGCAAACCGAGCAAAGTGGCGGTTAAACGAGGAAAGGCTGAAGAATCTGATGTTCTATTTTTTTTCACTTTGATGGATTTTGATCGTTGGTTTTATTTTATTTTATATATTTTTGAATAATCCGATTTGTTTTTTTATTTGGGTTGATGGGCTTTAAAGCTTATATGATTCTGATACTCAGCCCATGTGATTCTCATACACCACTTTGCCTCCGATGCACCCTTTCTCATGAATAGCCTTGGGCTTTTAAGCCCATGGATCTAGTTTCTTTCTCACACACCAACAATCCAACATGCACACTTGGTTCTTCTTTAAAATTATTATTTTCTTATTTTGATTTGTTTTCCCTTTATTCCAAAAAAAAAAATCATTATATTTATTTTAATTTTTATTTTGAAGTTTGAATCATGAACCTTGATTTAATTTTTATAAATATTTGGTTGCTTTTGGATTTTAAAATTTAATTTTAATAATCATTTTATGAACCTCTTTTATCACTATGTTATTTCCTTGTTTTTGGTTCTTTCTTGATTCATTTATTTGTTACTTTTGCTTGATCATGGATTCTTATTTTGATTCTCCTTTAATCCTTGGTTGATGAGATCTTGATTGTCATAGAGAAATGGTTGCAAGGTTGATTGAACCTTCATTGTTTCAAATATTTTGATGAATGATCATTTGGATCATTCTTGACGCTTTGAGGCATTGATAGGTTTCCCTTGATTAACCATTTTAGACTCTTGATTAAAGTCTTATTCATTTACCTTATTACTCACTATGACATTATCATCCTATTCATCTTTGTTCATCTCATTAAAATACAAAAAAAAAACATGATAAAAGATCAAAACCTTAAAAATGTTTTAAGCTTTGACTTTGGTTACTATCCTTGGCATCTTGGAGTTTAGACTTTGTATTTGAGCCCAAGAAAAGGAGATTGGATCTTGGAGTTCTCTATTACCTTTGTTTTAGTTTATGACACCATTGCACATCAATTATAGCTTTCTCTTGGGCTTTCTTACAATGAGACATATTCGATCAATTACTTCTAGTTGGTCGTTTAGAAGAATAGTCCCCTTTGCTTGTACACGTGTAGTTTATCATTTGTGTTGTGTATTTATGATTCATTTTATCCCCATTTGAATAATGTATTCCCACTCCCATGACGTGTAATAACTTTATCGCTTTCCTTTTACTTTTCTTATGTCTTGTTGTTGCATAACCTAAACAATTTTTAAAATTAATTCTCGATTTACATCGGGCCATTTTTCACCCTTGTAAGTTGATTGCATCATGCTTTTCCTCAACCTTATGGTCACCATACATAACATTCATAGCTTACTCTTAGGCTTTCTTAGTTACAATGAGACCTATCCGATCAATTACTTATAGTTGGTCGTTTAGAAGACTAGCCCACTTTGCTAGTTCACACGTAATTATAATTCAATCCATTTGTTTTACGGCTTTCCTTTATTTTACTTAATTATTTATATTCTTGTATTGTATTGATTGATTTTCAAACCTAAAGTATACTTGACCTATATATCAAGCACTATCCCACTCTTGTAAGTCGATTGTCTTGTGCATCGTCATCGATCTTACCCTATACCCATTAGGACCTCATTTCCATTTAATCCAAACTCTTGCATCGTTTCGAACACCAATAAACCCTTGAACCAACATCGAATGGAATTTTCTGTCAAATTAATCAACTTAATTATTCTTAGACACTTTTCAATAAAAGATGAAAAAAGGAGTCGGGTGTAGTCAACGTCTCCCCGGGAGTGAGGATCTAAGATGTAGTTCTCGTGGTTCGAGCTCTCGTCATCCTAAAACCAACCAACAAACTGTAGTTTCCCGAACTACGATTGCTCTTACTTCTTTATTTCATTATGAGGATACATAGGCACGAGATTGTGAAGATCTTAGCGGGCACCCTAGGAAAATAAACCATCTAGTCCCTATTCTTTTCCATTTCTAATAACCGAGAAGCCTAGCATTTCTAAGTAAACATTAACACGCACACCTAACCTAACGGTTCCTGTTGAGTACAACGAGTGTGAGGGATGCTAATACCTTCCTCTTACGTAACCGACTCCAGAACTCAGACTTTTGGTTGCGATGGCCATGCCCTTTCCTTTCGTTTAAGGGTTTTGTCGATATTTTTCCTTTTCCTTTATGAGAATAAATAAAGTTTTCTGGACTCTGTTAGTCCATCCCATAGGCATGCAATTGTGCTTCGTGAAGTCGTCTCTCATTTTCGAGGTACGAAAAAAAGAAGGAATGTGCATGGAACAAATATGCGTATAAATATGCTGACAAAACTAGCAAAGGGAAACTGGGGACCACCAATCCCTACAGTATAATCGGATACTCGACTAATCTCAACAAGATTGAGATATTAACAGAGACACTTCCAGGGATTCAACTGAAGAAATCCTGCAGGGGATAAATAAAATCCATCAAAGGAAAAATAAATCCTACTACAAGGCTTAAAATTTCTCCAGGTAGAGGAGAGAAACTATTTGGGGAAATAAACCCAAAGATTAATCTTCTAACATCAATAATCCACAAGGGGATAACAACATAAACTTCGCTTCAAGAAAATGAAAGATCTGTTAGGGAAACACATCAGCACTAACTCTTCGAAACTCTTCTTGGGGATGAGAAAATCCAAATGAACTTTACTGTAGAAGGATGAAGACCTGCGGAGAAAACATCCAGAGCCAAAACTCTTATGGGGTGAGAAATCATCAATTGGGCAGTCACCAATCTGGTAGATTTAGAGAAAATTTTCTAGGGATTAATAACCTTCGAAGATAAACATCCTGGTTTGTTGGGGATACACATGAAGTTAACATCATAGCAAAATGTCAAACCGCGGTGGATTTTAAATCAATACCCAACACAAAGTGGGAGAAAACCCAAGAATTGACTGCTATCTCAACACTTCTTAGAAGGAAATAACATTGCTCTATGCTTGGAAGCACTAAAGTGATAATATCATAATATGAGGGTAAAAACTATGTCAAAGATTCCATATCAAGGAGAGACAGGTTTCAAAAATTACAATTGCTTGATCACAATAATACTGGAGAAGTAAACCATACTCTCCTGGAGAAAAAATCTGAATCAAGACTTAACTAGAGAATTCTCAATTTTAGTGCTCAGTTGGATCATCTGAACTGGACTCACTTAGGGAATACTGAATTTCGTAAGTCCAAACACATCATAACAATCTGGAGGGAATCCACTAACAATTGTAGAGGGTGGAAAAATGAATATTCCAATAGTCAACCTTCTAGTTACAAAATTTTGCTTGGCAACTTCACTGGGGAAGAAAATAGATTTGATGAGTGTTGCACCCCAAAATTTGCCGAACCTTTTCTTAACCTGGTTTATGTTTCATTTCATTTTCTTCTAGTATTTGCATTGCATAACATTGTTCATTTGACAGGGGATCAAGAGGTTATGCATAGCAAGAGAAGGTCACCAAGAGTGTTGAGCCTAAGCAAGGGGTTTACTCAAGCATGAATGGTCATCAAGTCACCAAGAAATGGTCAAAGTTTGGTGAAAGAGTTGATGGGTGTATGTGGATCAGCTCCTAACTTGGAGGCCAGTTGAAGATTATCAGAGGATTGTGAATTCATGATTGTGTATATGGGATGTTGAGAAAGCTCATTGAGTGCTTTGAGAGCCATGTTGGAGTTGATTTAAGTTGTTGTGTCATATGTAAGAGCCCACAATCCAGAGTGGTGCATCTAGGGATTTCATTTGGTCAACCCTTAGTCAATTGTGAAATTGAAGGAGATTACGACTCAATTCCAAGTCTTTGTGATCATGGAATATTGTGTTGGGATGTCTAATATATCATTTTAAGATCAATTTATCAAGAATCAAGAGTGTGAGAAGTTACTAAATTAGGATTCTCAGTGTAAAATCCCTTGTTTAGTGCCTAATTTCAAGACCACTTATCTCAAGATACAAGTCTCATCTCATCTTGACCCTAACATGAAACTTGTAGAGCATGTTTCTTTCTTTCTTTTGAGTACTAGAAGTCCTTCATCTGATTTCTAGAACTCAAGTTATGATGCTGGCAAGTTACAGGTCCTCAGATGAATGTGATTTTGGTCAACAAAAGTCAACCAACTTCCAAGCCACTTTTGACCTAGAAGGATGTTTCTCCTTAATTTGACCCAAACATGAAAGTTGTTCCTCATGATCTTAGATTTCCAAAAAGTACTAGAAGTCTTTCATTTGATTTGCAGAGCTCAAGTAATGAAGCTTGCAAGACAAGGGTATTTTGGGAAAGTAAGATTACAGGTCATTTTCATTATAGGTCCATTTCACCACTTTGCACCTTTCAAATGAAAATATTTCCAACATCAAACTTGCTCCAAATGGGGTCAATTTCATTACCAAACCATCTCATGTCATGGTTGAAGCTTGGACTGAAGGATTGATGGAAGAAATTTCATGAAAAAGGCATTAAAAGGAGAAAATCCAATTAAATTCATTTGGAATCATTTTGTATCAAGTGTGTGCATTTTTTGAGTCCTCAAAACATTCTAAGGACAATGACACTTTTGAATTGGCAATTTGAGCTCTTTGTCATGACCATTTTCATACTTGCTTCAAGTAGAAGTAACATATGCAAATCACACCATTGGATTAAAACAAGGGACAATTCCTATCCATTGGATCAGAATGAAGTATATGCAAGCTACCTGAGCCAAAACCAAAGTAATAACAACTCTATTTTCATGTGCATTTTGGAAGTTTCATGTGCAAAAATTAGATTTTAATTGGACCTAAAACCACTTTGATTGGGCCTCATTTCCTTCAAAATCCAATGTATATAACTTCAGCATCGTGTACAAATCCTCAGAGGCGAAATTGGTGAACAATTGCTCCAGAATTCAGTTCCTAAAGCTCAAGGAAAAGTGAAATACGAATTTCCAGATTCAACCAATTTAAAGCCAAATTAAGCACATCTAAAGCTTCAGGGAGGATTGTGGGTTGATTCTGGTTTATTTCCATCAAGTTTCATCAACGTTTCAAGGCTCAGTGGAAGCACTCCACTAGGTAAATCATCTTTCAACTTTTCTCTCTCTATATATGATGTAATTGTATGCCATTTTTGCATAATCATGACCTATGAACTGTGTAGTTGGATTATGGATAAAATTGACTGCTGTTGGTGATGTTTTGTGATAATTTCTCGTTTCATTTTCTCTTCTATTTGGACTGTTTATGCATGATTATGGAATTTTGACCATGGATTTGAGATCTACGTGACTTGTAGATGAATTTAGACTATTTATTTGTTTGATTTGGTGAAGTTGAGTTTCACCAGTTGTTTGTAGTCACCGGAGAAGATGACTGGAGCCACCATGCTCCGGCCATCTGGTTTCCCCTCCATTTTTCAGATTTAAACCTTGCCTGAGCCATGTGTGTGCGTGTGATCCATTTGATGTGTTTACTTTTTGATCCAACAACCTAAAACATGATGCACTGTGTACCTCACTTGACTCACCACACATGATCTCCTCAAAACGTAGCGTTTCATTAAACGCCCTTGTGGATCTGGGCCTCAATTGTTAGTGACCCCCCTTTGCCCAGGCCCATTGATTTGCACGCTTCTGGGCTACTATTTGCACCTTGGTTTTTTTCTTTTCTTTTCTTTTTCTTTTTGTTTTGGATCTGTTTTGAATTAAATCATTTTAAAATACTTCTAACATTGATAAAAGTCACAAAAAATATTTTCTGGATAGTTTGAGATGTCTTTTATTTTATGAAATTTTTATTTTATTTCTTTTGAATTTTTTTCATTTAAAAAAGAATTAATCAATTGGAAGTATTTTATTTGACCTAATTCTTGACATGTTCTTGTTCTTGTTTGGTTTTTTCATTTTCCTTTTGATCCAATGACTAAAAATCAATCTTCATATCCATAATGAGTTGATTGATTTTTGAGGACCATTTTGCCCCTGTTTGGTTGACTTTTGTTTTGACTTTGACCTTGCTTTTGTTGACCCTCGATAACCCAATCTCAAATTGGTGCATCCATGTGAATCAATTTCTTTGATGATGATTTGAGATGACTTTGGTTATGATTTCTTGGCCTCAATTTGCCAATATGCCAATGATCTTGTGATATTTTATTTGGCCCCTTTTGAATCATTTTCCTAATTTTGAGGTAACTTGCAAGTCAAGTTACCCCAAAGGGAGGTTCGTACCTACACATTGATCTAGTTTGTCTTGTGTCGCTACTGCGAAAATCGGCGCCGGAAATACAGAAGAGTCGCCACCGTGCGTTATTTATCCCAAAGGAGGGAAAGGAAACGCTCGAAGTAAACCTAACGCAAAGACGAGAAAAGGTATGGTCATCGCAACCAAAACCTGGATTCGGGAGTCGGTTACGCAAGGGGAAGGTATTAGCACCCCTCACGTCCATCGTACTCGATGGGATCCACGCTTGCTTGGTTTGTACGGATTACACTTCTATCTAAACTAAAGGATGAGGTCTGAAAAGAAAAGAAAAGATGACTCGGTAAAGCATCGCACTATATGCCTACGTATTCTCGTCTGGAACGAGAAATCAGAGTCAACGTAGTTCGCCTAACTACGGGTGAAGGTGGGGAAGGTTGCTCGCTAGGATATCGCATCCTATGCCTACGTACTTTCATACAGCATGAAAGATCAGAGTAAACGTAGTTCGGGCTACGCACGACACAAGCTGTTCAAGTGTCTTTTATGAAAAATATCACCTCAAACAAGGGTTTTCTTATTGCAAAAAGGTTGACGTTTGTTCAAATCTTTTGACGGAAGAAATGAATTGATTTCTGTTATAACCTTTATTAATGTTTTTCTGTTGTTTGAAGAAAGAAGAGATGACACTCTACAAATCCTAGGGTTGAAAAGGGAATAAAATCTACCCTAATGTTATCATACATGGGTTAGCTCCTAATGTCTATCACATCCTCCCTTGAACAAGGAAGAATGGAAGTCCTACGGGAAAGGAAAACGAAAGGAAGAAACGGAAATACAAGTAATAACCGCATATAAATGAACATGAATATAGCAATGATAAATGCGATGCAAAGGAGGGAGGAAGGTTCATCTCAACCTCAAGCCCATTCATGGATGGAATAAGAAAATATAAAGTGATCATATGCAAAGAATCGAGTGAAAACTCTGAGTGAAACGCGTAATCCACTATTTGGAATCGCAACGTGCTATCATGCAAACAAGTCGATAATCGGGCAAGCTACACATACAAATAACAGTCACCTAAGGGGTTTTCAAATACCTCTAACCTATCTATAATAAAAAATATAAACCACGGCATTCACCACGCAAACACAAATCGGCCGTTGGAGCCTTAACAAAAATAAAGTCCGTTCGGAAGTCCAAATTACAAGTTCGAATACAAAACATAAGAAAAATAGCAAAAGGTGCTAAAAAAAATCAAATAAAAATCTCCAATGCCCTACATCAAGCCACAAACCAGGGGTGAGAGATACCACAAAAATATCCAAAGATAAATGGTCAAACAAGATGAAAACAATGCAAGATATCTCATGTATACCAAAGGAAAGATTAAAATGGAGCATGTTAAAGAAAGCATCCAAAACCAATTAAAATGGTACAATAAAATTCCCACAAAAATACATCACAATACCTCATCATGTGTAGAATACCCCTGCAAAAGCTATGACGTTTGAACAATGTTTTGATAGGTCAAAGAAATTCAACAAAATGATAGCACCAGCATTGGCCTTTTTATGACGACCCAAATGTAAAAAATCCAAAGAAAATGTAAAAACATGGTAAAATTATAATTCCAGTTTTATTAAATCCTAGACATCTTAAAGATTCAGCACAAAAAAATGGGGATCAAAAAGACTAATTTTCCTATTTTTTATAATTATTTGAAGTCAGCATATAAAACAGAAAAAATAAAAGAAACATGGCAATAGGAAAATAAAAGAAAATAACATGAATAAATAAAAGTGGCATGAGGCTTATGTGGCCGATTGCGTGGCGCAGTGAGAGGCGTTGGATGAATGGAAGAAACCTTGACTTGGAAATGCATCCGACGGTGTTAACACCTTCTTCTCCAAATCAAATTTTTCAACTTTGTGAATAGTAACCCGCAGCTCCATGAACATGAGTTTTTTGCTACTTTGAAGCACCATAACTCCATCAATAATTATCCGTTTCGCACAAAATTTTGGTCAAACTTGAAGGGAAAAAATCAAGGAATCCAAATATGGTCTTAGATTTTCTTGAAACTCTCTCTAACTCCCAAACGTGGCACCTCAAGAAAAACTCAAGAACCAAAAATTGTCATAAAACCCATCTTTTTTGTACTAGAATCCATGTAGGAGATGAGAGCAATGTAATGCAACAACAATAATGCAAGAAAGACTCATAAATCATGAGTTATGTCGAATTCTTTATACCTCCGAAAAATGGCTTATGGAGCTTCACTCGATCACCAATTCTTTGAGAAAATCATGTGGACACGTCCTATAATTGATGAGGAAGGTGTTTGGATGGAAAGAAAGGAGTGAATTGATGGAAAATAAAAAATCAATTTTTCACTTGGAGCTCACTTTAATGGAGTTGTGTAGCTTGGTTCATGCATCAATTATGGTCAAAAAAGTGTTGAATCAATTGTAAGAATGATAAGGAATGTATTTGCAATGGTGGAATGAACCAAAAGTGGGAGAAAAATGGAATTGAAAATTTGAGTTTTCAAGTGTAGAAAAATGTGGGAAAAATGGAAAAATGGTGAAGAGGAAAATGAAGATTCAATATGATTTGCAAATGGAGAAAATGGATTCAACATCAACTATCACCAACCTTTACTCTCAATGATCTCAATCCAATATATAGGAGAGCATGGAAAGATCTAGACTCTTCTAGATCAATCTAGGATGATTCTAGAAACTTCATGAATTTCTCATGATATGGTATTTTGATGTCTCATGATATCTCACTTCAATCCACTAACAGCCCCTTAACCACCTTTTAAAATCTCTTTTCATGACAAATTGGAGTGGTATGAGTGAAAAACAAGGGATTCCTTTGCCTTATGTTGAGTTTCTCACATGTACCTTATTATGCAAGTAATGGAATTACAAAGCAAGTCCATTTTTTAACCCTCAAATCAAAATTGTGGCTGCACCAAAGTCTTTAAAATATTGTTTAGACTCAATTTGATATATCATATGCCCCATTTTGGATTTGTAGATTGCCCATACCAATTTTCAATTTGAACTTTTTCAACTTATGTCATTTTTAAGCCATTTTCACCACCTTTTGTCAATTCTTGTTCCATGCATTTCCAAACTTCCATGACCTCTTTTCTAGACTTAAAATGCCATTTTGAGTAACTTTGATGTTGTGAAGTTTTTCATTTGAAGCTTCCTTGTATGAGTTTTAGGCATAGGCTAAGAATGACCTATAATTCCACTTTCCCAAAATACCCCTGACTTGCACAAACTATAACTTGAGCTTCACATATCAGATGTAGGTATACCATACCTTTTTGGAAAGGGAAGATCATGAGGAACAACCCAAGAATTCATTTGAAAACTCCTTGAAGGTCAAAAGTTGCTTGGAAGACAGACAACTTTCACAGACAAATTTCAGTGTCCTCAGATGACCTGTAACTTGCAAGAGCTATAACTTGAGTTCTATAAATCATATTCATGACTTCCGCCACTCAAATTAAAGCTATGAAGATACCCTACAAGTTTCATGTGGACCATAAATTCATATGAAGCTTGCATTTTGAGTTACCCTGCTTGGAAGTTTGACCTAAATTAGGGGATTTTACACTGAAACCCTAATTTGGTAACTCCTCCTCTCCTTGATTCCTGTTGATTTTTCTTTGGCACAACACCACATCCATATCCACATATCAAATAATTAATCCCACATCCTTCAAATGAGCCTTGATACCTTTCAAAACAAGTCTTTGACCTAGTGTTGACCCAGATAAAACCCTAGTTGACTGACTTCAACTGAGGCTCTTGCAATCATTCCAATGACCTGGCTCTTATTCAAAATGATCATCTAGGTTCTTCATAACATCCATACACACCCCATGCTTTTGGCTCATAGCTCATATACCCTCTGATGATCCCCAAACAACCTCCAGATAGGAGAGAATCCACTGAGTGATCTGAGTAATCCTGAATATGAATGAAACCCCTTGAACATACCTCTTGAGACAAGAATAGCACTTGATCCCCTGTTAAGATGTCTTGCCTATGCTATGAAATGCAGATGAATGCACTATGTACATGATGACAATGCAAATGATTATGCAATTGAAACATAAGCCTAGGCTAAAAAAGGTTGGGCAAATTTTGGGGTGCAACAGCTGCCCCTATTCAAGCGGCTTGGACCCGACTGGATGAAGAGCGCGCAGCCTTCAGACATTTGAGGTACGAGACGGTTGAATACGAAAGAACCCGGAAATTTGCCAACCGCAAAATCAAATTGCTAATACGACTACTGCTTGGGGAAAATATCATTCAGGAAACCGAATTTGGTTGTCACGGCAACAACTGATCAATTATCTGATAAGAACTGACTTGATTTCGTCCTCAACCACCTGCGTGACGCCACAGGCCTTGAATCCACAATTAATTCCAAATTTTGCTACAATAAGCATGCATCGAGCCAAAGGACCACGTCGAAAACACAAAAGTCTTGACCTTCGTTTGTAGAGAAACAAACAAAATGCTACGTAAAGCGCGAATCAGGCATCCGGTGACTTGAACGAGTTACTCTGTGGGATACATCTCCGACGACACAGATACTTGAACAAATAATTCCGCAGGGGGCCACTCCGTTAGCACGGGTAATGATTCTGCCAACACCGATAATAATTCCTTTGACAAAAGGTAACAACTCCATCGACCAGGATAACAAACTGCCTCAAACAAGGCATAATAACTCCTCAAACCTGGGTGTAACTCCATCACCCAGGGTGACAACTCCCTCAACCAGGGTAATAACTCCTTCAACCAGGGTAATAACTCCTTCAATCGGGGTAATAACTCCTTCAACCGGGGTATAACTCCTTCAACCAGGGTAATAACTCCTTCAACCAGGGTAATAACTCCTTCAACCGGGGTATAACTCCATCAACTAGGGTAATAACACCTTCAACCAGGGTAATAACTCCTTCAACCAGGGTATAACTCCTTCAACCAGGGTAATAACTCCTTCAACCAGGGTATAACTCCTTCAACCGGGGTAATAACTCCATCAACCAGGGTATAACTCCTTCAACCAGGGTAATAACTCCTTCAACCAGGGAAATAACTCCTTCAACCAGGGTATAACTCCTTCAACCGGGGTATAACTCCTTCAACCAGGGTAATAACTCCTTCAACCAGGGTATAACTCCTTCAACCAGGGTATAACTCCTTCAACCAGGGTATAACTCCTTCAACCAGGGTATAACTCCTTCAACCAGGGTATAACTCCTTCAACCAGGGTATAACTCCTTCAACCAGGGTATAACTCCTTCAACCAGGGTAATAACTCCTTCAACCAGGGTATAACTCCTTCAACCAGGGTAATAACTCCTTCAACCAGGGTATAACTCCTTCAACCAGGGTAATAACTCCGAAGGTTTAATCCACAAGATTCTTGTAACAACAATCCGAAGAAAAATTCTACTTGGGTAATTCTGACGACAGCCGTCAAACACCTACTTCGACGGCAGGTAGTAATTTCAAGATTTTCAATACTGACGTGACAACAGTCTGAAGAAAACTTCGCTGGGGAAGAAGAGAAACTCAACCAAGCAACTCTGATGGGGAAGAAAACTCTACTGGGGAAATCACGGAGATAACTCCAAAAAATCTGAACTATGAAATCTTGTAATGCCGACATAATAGCGACCTGAGAAGGACTCAGCTGGGGAAAAGAGAAACTCAACCAAGCAACTCTGCTAGGGTCCACATGATAGGACGAACACGATCACTGCTCGCCTTGCGCCACAAATCCGACTATCCGAACATCTTCCTGAATCATAATCTCAATTATCTGCAAGGGAAAACAAACATCTGAAACCAACGAGATAACCAACCTGGTTTATGTTTCTGAATACATATGTTTGATAATGACGTAATGTTTCCATATAGCATGGAAATGCTACGTATTTGGGTTAGATGCAAGTATGATGATACATGCAAATGCAATGAGGCGCTCCAGCAAAATAAATGCTGAAGACAAAGCTAACTCCGCCGAGGATAACCGGATATCACAGACTTATTCCAGCCAAAATAAATGCTGGAAAAGTGAAACCAACTCCTCTGGGGAATAACATATGTGCCAAGTATGATTGGACTCCTCTGGGGAAAACAGACGGAGTCTTCCTGCGCACTAATGAAGATTGGATTTGAAACTGACGTGCCAACACGGACGGGCCTTACAGTGATCGCCAATAAGAATTGGACTTTTAGGCTATCTGCGATGGGTCAGGTACAACTGACGCTGAACAACATTCTGTCTGAATTCACAGTCCCTGGTTGACGGATCAGAAGATAGTAACATGACTTCCCGACATTTGTCTAACACCTTAAAATTGACTAAATCTGCTCGAATAACTCTGAATAACCCTGATGATACTGAGAAGAACAATCCCTTTGCTTCTGACATGCCCCAGCCTGCGGGACCTCTGTGGGGATAGTCCTCAAAAGGGAATCTGAACATTTGTACCCCGTTGGTCTGATATGAACTGCCCCAGCATTCTGAACTTCGGGGAAATACTTCACACCAAATGCCCCTCGAGTAAAGAATAACTTCTGCGCTCTTAAGATGGCCTGCCCCTGATTGCAATGACTTTGCCCCTGATTAGCTGATCCAGAGCAGTACCTCCAACTACGAGAGATTTACCGAATCTCGACCTGATTGCCCCAGAGTAACTGACTTTGAATGGCTGACCTGACTGGGGAGCACCTAATGGCTTGCCCCGGCTTGCGGAGCATTCGGGCGCTCTGCATTCTATCCTGACCATACTTTCCACTGTAGGAAACTTTTCTGCTGTCAAGCGCTTACTCGCAAGTAAAACAAGTTGTTCTGCGTAAAAGACGTATTAATGCAACACATATGATAGTTTTGACATCCAATCTTTTCACTGGGAGAAGGAAAAAATAGTTTATAGCATATAATGCACAAAACATTTATCAACATCAGTACCAACATGGTAAGAGGAACCCTTTCAGGAGTCAGAATTGACGCGACCTTTACCGAAGTATGCTTTCGAAACAACCTGCTTCAATTAGGACTTTTGAAGGTTATAACGTGGTCAGGTTCACGGTTTTGAAGGAAAGGATAAAGGCTCAAAGTTTATTTTAACCCACCCATTCTCCTTGATGTTCTCCGATCCTATGTTCAGCTAATTCGACCTTAGCACTCACCTCTCAGAGGCTGAAAGATAGGAGTGATAGTTCGAGAAATTATGATTGTTGGGAGTGACATCCACTCACCTTTCGTCTTTGACACTTGAGGTCACACGACTCGTATTTCATTTGAGGATTTTTCCATCCTTTCATTTTTCATATCCCTAACTTTTTCCTGGACTGACTCTTTTGAGTTCTTTTGGTTTTTTGAGTCCAGCGGGATGCCCTCATTTTTGCCTAAGTCAATTGTTTTCTTTTCTTGACTTAGCGGGCTTTTGATTTCTTTTTTCTCTTTTTTCTTTCGAACAAGTCGTGTGACGCTGGTTGTCTGACTCTTTGGGGAATGATGTGACTGTTTCACTCCTAATGCTGAACCATTGTGGTTTCTTAGGCACGACCTCTAGAGGTGTGATTGATCCTCGAACGGACACTCCTTTTGCAATTTGGACGCTCGGTCAAATTAGCTAACACCTACCCTGCCCCAGGTTAAGATTGAGGGTTTTTCATTCACAGAAAGAAACTCCTACTACAAGGCTCAAAGGGGTTGACAAGGGATTATCTTCCTTATATCTCCGGTGTTTAGGGATTTGAAGCAATGCCTGTACATCATCAACAGGTTTTGTTTCAAAAAGCATACAATCGGAATTTTGCATGTCGTTCATTTTCGTCATCCTCCCCGGATTCCTCTTAACCAGACGTTGGACATTTGTAAAAACAATTAGTGAACACGAATGGATTTAATCAAAACATGCATATTTATTTCATTATCATCAATTGAATGGAAACAACAAGCTTTACAAACAAGATTGCATTTTAAACAGGAAAGAAACTACAAACGTAAAGAAATGACAAGATAAAACAAAGAAAAATGCCAGCTTCCGAGGACCGGGCTTTCACATCTGTCCTGCTGCTGAACCAGCTATCTTCACAATCAGTTATTAGAGGCAGCCTGCCACTGTTCTGATCTACTTATAACGGCCCACCCGAACTATAGAACTCCTCTTTGTCCACCATACTCCAGCCTATTCATGGTTTAGCATTGGTTGTTGTGTAATATTGGGCCCTTCCGTACCAAAATTAATAGTAGTGCTATCAAGCAAATCTTGCACTTTATGCTTGAAAGCGTGGCAGTTTTCGATATTATGGCCGGGTGCCCCAGAGTGGAATTCACAATGCTCATTAGCGTTATAACTGGGCGGGGGGATCCCTGTCGGAGGAGCCATCGTTCTTTTCTCGACCAACTGTAACCGTAACAAATTCTGAAGAAGCTCAGCGTACGATACTGGCGGCGGATCAAATACCCTTTTCGGCTTCCCGTTCTGAATTCTTCGCTGAGCCGGATGTTGTTGCCCCTGCTGCTGCGGCTGTTGCTGATGTTGCGCGGGGATTGTCACACTTGCAACTTGTTGCGGTTGGTATTGCCTCCATCCCCTATTTCTTCCCCGAGAGCTACATACCGAATTGGCATCTTCCTGTTTTCTACCCCCGAAAGCTTTCTTATTGCTTCCAGCTGAAGCAGACTCTCCCGCTTGAATCTTACCGATTTTTATCCCGTTTTCTATACGCTCCCCCATCAGGATCAACTCGGAGAAGGTACTCATTGAGAAGTTGAGCAGCTGTTCATAGTACATTCCTGAGAATGTCCCTACGAACAAGTCCATCATTTCACGCTCCACCATAGGAGGTTGTACTCTGGCAGCCAAATCACGCCATCTCTGGGCGTATTCTTTGAAGCTTTCACTGGGCTTCTGAGAGAGGCTTTGCAGCTGAACCCGGATAGGGGCGAGATCGTTGTTGTATTGGTAATGCTTCACGAAAGCTTCCGCTAGCTCTTTCCAGCTTTTTATCTGTGTTGGCTCTAGGCTCATATACCATTCCAGCGACGGCCCTGACAAGCTGTCCTGGAAGAAATGCATGAGCATCTTTTCGTCGTCTGAATACGCGGACATCCTCCTGTAAAATGAACGAACATGTACCCTCGGGCACGTGTCCCCTTTATTTTATCAAAAGATGGCGCTTTGAATTTCAGAGGTACCCTCAGCCCTGGTACCAATCCCATATTGGACATATCCAGCCCAAGAGCATTCTGGCTGGCTAACCCGTTCACTTTATCTTCTAGCAATCTCATCCGATGGTTGTCATCCCTGGCTCTTTCATAACCCTCGTTCTGACCAGAGAACACATCCTCCTGACGATCCTCCCAGCGAGGTACTGCATCGTATCCAACATAATCTGCATCACGGCCCGGACCCGTTTGGAAGTACCTGGGGTCATACCTCATATTGCCCGTCTCTTGAGCGTTGTATGCGCTAGTTCCATATCCACGATTACCATAACCATAGTCACCAAACCCAGCCTTGGTGCCAACAATGTTGCCATACCCCATGTTCACACCATTGAAGCCCTGGTTACCATTAATACCATTCATTCCGACATTCTCAACGCCCCCATTGAAACCCTGGTTGACATTACCCACAAATACCCCAGCAGTATTTGCATTGGCATTCATATTACCGGCGTTCCCACCTCCACCTACAGGACCAGTTTCTCCAGCATTCAAACCGTTTACGGGAATAACATCAGCACTTTGACGATTCTCAACTCGGGGAGAAGCAGCAATATTTTCACCATGCGGTGTCCCGTTGTTTTCAGCCCGTGCGACTATCGGTTGAACCAGATTCTGCAGCTGCTCTTGTCCTTTGGCGATGGTCTCCATGGTTTGCATGAGCAAGGCCATCCTGTCACGCATCTCTTGCATTTCACTCTGCACGTTGTCCATGATCTTCTTGTGATTAGTTCTGGTAGAGTAACGGTGGACCCGCTTTTCTGCAATCCTGAAAATACCTGGATATATGGATGAAGAATGATAAGGAACATGGATCACAAACCTGTAATGCAATGTGATTTATGCAAACAACAATGCAAAAATGCTAACGTGCATGTGTGCGTTGGGGACATTTCTCCCCCCATTCTAGTGCTAATACATTTGATACAGGGCAGCGCCGTAACAGTGCGGTGACGAAAGTTGCAAGAAGTTGAAATTCAATCACCAAAGAGAACACAACTCATATATTGAACAGGCCTTCAAAGGCAAAAGTATAACTCTTCTTGAAGCTAGCCCTAACCTCATCATCCGCGAGGGCAATCAAAATCAATATAGAATTCACATCCGGAGTGGGCAGCTTATACGCAACTGTCTTCCGCACACTACCCATATCAACAATCAGAAGTCCGGAGCACTAGAACAGGGAAGTATGTAATGCACCTGCAGCACAGACACACGTTAATGAAATGCAATGATAAATGGGTATGCAAACAATGCAATGCAAACAGCTGCAACAGAGGACCAAGTGCCCTGAATAAGAAGCCCAAGTCACACCAAGAAAAGGTCTCAGACAGACCCTCCAATACTCATCAAACCCTGGTCTCAGACAGACCTCACAAAGAACTCCAGCCTGGTCTCGGATAGACCCAATAATATAACCCACACCTGGTCTCTGACAGACCTAGTAACAGCCCATAAAATATCCACAATCCTGTATCTCATAAGAAATAAACCGGTAGTCTGAAGGTCAAGTTACATGCATGCCCCAAATCCCTCTCACAGGTAGGTGTCCCTACGACTGGCACAAGGTACGGCATCCTATGCGGTCGTCGGCGTCACAGACTTTCAGGGTTGATGATACGATACCCAGAAGGTATGGCATCATCAAATCCTGAAGAGGCCTCACTTAGCCAACTTCCAAATGATCGGTCCCCGGAGTCGACAATCCAACTAACCAACATCCCAATGCACCCAAAGGGTGAAACAGGAAGTCAACCAGAAGAACCTCGTCCGAGCGTAGATTTCGCGGGAAGCTAGTACATGCAAAGCATGCACACCCCCACTAATCTCTACTCTAATTCTAGGTGCACTCAAGCCCAGGTCCGACTTATCTCTCAATCATAGAACCCCCATCAAACCCACAATACAGCAACAATAATGATAATAAAATGCTGAAATGTAA
The DNA here is from genome assembly GCA_963859935.3 of Lathyrus sativus. Lineage (NCBI taxonomy): Eukaryota > Viridiplantae > Streptophyta > Magnoliopsida > Fabales > Fabaceae > Lathyrus > Lathyrus sativus. Next base: position 54,766,644 of record OZ012735.1, on the reverse strand, counting down.
ATACAGAAATGTAAATCCATACAAAGCCCACGACGGGAAAACAAGCGCTAGGATTGATTCGCGTAGGGAACCCTCATAGTCCCCAGCAGAGTCGCCAGCTGTCGCTACTGCGAAAATCGGCGCCGGCTGAACAGAAGAGTCGCCACCGTGCGTTATTTATCCCAACGGAGGGAAAGGAAACGCTCGAGGTAAACCTACCGCAAAGACGGGAAAAGGTATGGTCATCGCAACCAAAACCTGGATTCGGGAGTCGGTTACGCAAGGGGAAGGTATTAGCACCCCTCACGTCCGTCGTACTCGACGGGATCCACGCTTATTTTTGGGTATGGATTGTTATTCTATCTACTCTACAGGTCAAGGGTTAAAAGAAAATAAAATGACTCGGCAAAGTATCGCACTTTATGCCTACGTATTCCCGTCTGGAACGAGAAATCAGAGTCAGCGTAGTTCGCCTACCTACTGGAAAGGAGGGGAAGGTTGCTCGCTAGGATATCGCATCCTATGCCTACGTACTTTCATACAGCATGAAAGATCAGAGCAAACGTAGTTCGGGCCACGTACGACACAAGTCTGTTTTGATTGTTTTTATTCCTTCTGAAAAAGGGTTTTTCTGATTAACAGTCCAAGCGGACAAAAATGACATTTTGATGAGTTCACATTCTTTTACGGAAGAAATGTCTTTTATTGTGTTTGAAATCTTATTGTGTTTTTCTGTTTGTTTTGAGAAAGAAGAGACAGAACTCTAACCTACGGTTGAAAAGGGAATCAAACTAACCTAATGTTATCATGCATGGGTTAAGACCTAATGTCTATCATGCTCCTCTCTTGCACAGAGAGAAACAGAGATCCTAAGGGAATAGACGGAAACAGAAACAATAGCATATATACAATAAAGCAGTAAAATGCATGGATGCAACAATACAAGCGAGGCAAGGGAGTCCCACTCAACCTCAAACCTAGAAAACAACAGGCAAAAGTGAACAGCATTCACTTTCAACCTAACAGGTTAAACAGCAAACAATACAGTCATGGAAATTCAATCAATACATCAGGAAATATAAACAGCAAAAAGAATAAACAGCCACAGCAACTCTGCATCAACATCTGTCTTCAAGTCATCTCCAAACATCTACCAGCTTCAAGCAAGCCTCAGTCTTTATCTTCAAATCTTCAAACAAGGTCTCTATCATCAGTCTTCAATATGCAATGGCTTTTCTTCAAGTCTCAATCTCCAAAATGAATATCAGTCAATAAGATGAAATGCATGTTAAACAGTCAATTGCCTACCAAGGGTGGCTCACTGACTGTTAACATGACACTGGTAGTTTTCTCTCAAAAGTTCTATCTTTTAAATATATTCACTAATCCTTCCAAAGGAAGGAGGTGGATATTTAAAAGAGACTTTGAATCATAGAGAAAGAATGGAGGCAGACAAAGCCTTCCATGTTTGTGAATCAAGTTTTCTACTCTAGAGCTCTGCCTAGCTCCTAGACCCTATAACCTTCAACAGCTGCCAGCAAGAGATACTCCTCATCAACTCTGGAAGTTGGTCTTCATCCTTTTTGATCTCCAATGGGCTTCATCATCTCATCCTTCAGCTCAAACCCCAAGCCCCGAGCAAGCCCAATACCCCACACAGACAAATAATAACCCTAGAGAGGACACACCACACAGCCAGGCAAATACAAGCAGTATACTGATAGTAATAATAGAATAGGGGAAACCTAGTAATTTCTAAGGGATTTATTATCTACCCATAACCCCTATAGTCCCCATACCCCTAAGATTCAAACTACAACTCCTAAAAGAAATGATTTACCACACCTTTGTTATCTCCTAAACCCTAGTTTTGGTTCTCCTAATCACACCTAAACAAATCATCTAAAATTAAATCCTAAAATCATGAATTAAATTTTATATACAAGCTAATGCTCTAAGCTAATCAACCTAAAGAGAATGGGTCAAAAATATTAAAGCATCTAATTAAACCAAAATCAACAATATCATGCATCAAATTAAACCACTTAAAATGCTATTTAAAAGAAAAATATACTAAAAATATAAAACTAAAATGAAATGCTAATTTTTTTATATGATAATTTTCTTAACAAAAATATGAAAAGGATGCAAAAACAACCAAATAAAAATATGCAATTTTCAATTATTTATGATTTTTCAAAGAAATAAAAAAAATGAATGAAATTAATGTGAATTATATTGGATATGGGGTGCAGTAAGCATATTAATTCAGTTAAAACATGATAATGGGCCCAGACGCGCCTTGGTTGAAGGAGTTATTACCCTGGTTGAGGGAGTTGTCACCCTGGGTGATGGAGTTACACCCTGGTTTGAGGAGTTATTATGCCTTGTTTGAGGCAGTTTGTTATCCTGGTCGATGGAGTTGTTACCTTTTGTCAAAGGAATTATTATCGGTGTTGGCAGAATCATTACCCGTGCTAACGGAGTGGCCCCCTGCGGAATTATTTGTTCAAGTATCTGTGTCGTCGGAGATGTATCCCACAGAGTAACTCGTTCAAGTCACTGGATGCCTGATTCGCGCTTTACGTAGCATTTTGTTTGTTTCTCTACAAACGAAGGTCAAGACTTTTGTGTTTTCGACGTGGTCCTTTGGCTCGATGCATGCTTATTGTAGCAAAATTTGGAATTAATTGTGGATTCAAGGCATGTGGCGTCACGCAGGTGGTTGAGGACGAAATCAAGTAAGTTCTTATCAGATAATTGATCAGTTGTTGCCGTGACAACCGGATTCGGTTTCCTGAATGATATTTTCCCCAAGCAGTAGTCGTATTAGCAATTTGATTTTGTGGTTGGAAAATTTCCGGGTTCTTTCGTATTCAACCGTCTCGTACCTCTAATGTCTGAAGGCTGCGCGCTCTTCATCCAGTCGGGTCCAAGCCGCTTGAATAGGGGCAGCTGTTGCACCCCAAAATTTGCCCAACCTTTTTTTAGCCTAGGCTTATGTTTCAATTGCATAATCATTTGCATTGTCATCATGTACATAGTGCATTCATCTGCATTTCAAAGCATAGGCAAGACATCTTAACAGGGGATCAAGTGCTATTCTTGTCTCAAGAGGTATGTTCAAGGGGTTTCATTCATATTCAGGATTACTCAGATCACTCAGTGGATTCTCTCCTATCTGGAGGTTGTTTGGAGATCATCAGAGGGTATATGAGCTATGAGCCAAAAGCATGGGGTGTGTATGGATGTTATGAAGAACCTATATGATCATTTTGAAGAAGATCCAGGTCATTGGAATGATTGCAAGAGCCTCAGTTGAAGTCAGTCAACTAGGGTTTTATCTGGGTCAACACTAGGTCAACCCTAGGTCAAAGACTTGTTTTGAAAGGTATCAAGGCTCATTTGAAGGATATGGGATTCATTATTTGATATGTGGATATGGATGTGGTGTTGTGCCAAATAAAAATCAACAGGAATCAAGGAGAGGAGGAGTTACCAAATTAGGGTTTCAGTGTAAAATCCCCTAATTTAGGTTAAACTTCCAAGCAGGGTAACTCAAAATGCAAGCTTCATATGAATTTCTGGTCCACATGAAACTTGTAGGGTATCTTCATAGCTTTAATTTGAGTGGCGGAAGTCATCAAGATAATTTATAGAACTCAAGTTATAGCTCTTGCAAGTTACAGGTCATCTGAGGACACTGAAATTTGTCTGTGAAAGTTGTCTGTCTTCCAAGCAACTTTTGACCTTCAAGGAGTTTTCAAATGAATTCTTGGGTTGTTCCTCATGATCTTCCCTTTCCAAAAAGGTATGGTATGCCTTCATCTGATATGTGAAGCTCAAGTTATAGTTTGTGCAAGTCAGGGGTATTTTGGGAAAGTGGAATTATAGGTCATTCTTAGCCTATGCCTAAAACTCATACAAGGAAGCTTCAAATGAAAAACTTCACAACATCAAAGTTGTTCAAAATGGCATTTTAAGTCTAGAAAAGAGGTCATGGAAGTTTGTAAATGCATGGAACAAGAATTGACAAAAGGTGGTGAAAATGGCTTAAAAATGACATAAGTTGAAAAAGTTCAAATTGAAAATTGGTATGGGCAATCTACAAATCCAAAATGGGGCATATGATATATCAAATTGAGTCTAAACAATATTTTAAAGACTTTAGTTCAGCCACAATTTTGATTTGAGGGTTAAAAAATGGACTTGCTTTGTAATTCCATTACTTGCAGAATAAGGTACATGTGAGAAACTCAACATAAGGCAAAGGAATCCCTTGTTTTTCACTCATACCACTCCAATTTTTCATGAAAAGAGATTTTAAAAGGTGGTTAAGGGGCTGTTAGTGGATTGAAGTGAGATATCATGAGACATCAAAATACCATATCATGAGAAATTCATGAAGTTTCTAGAATCATCCTAGATTGATCTAGAAGACTCTAGATCTTTCCATGCTCTCCTATATATTGGATTGAGATCATTAAGAGTAAAGGTTGGTGATAGTTGATGTTGAATCCATTTTCTCCATTTGCAAATCATATTGAATCTTCATTTTCCTCTTCACCATTTTTCCATTTTTCCCACATTTTTCTACACTTGAAAACTCAAATTTTCAATTCCATTTTTCTCCCACTTTTGGTTCATTCCACCATTGCAAATACATTCCTTATCATTCTTACAATTGATTCAACACTTTTTTGGCCATAATTGATGCATGAACCAAGCTACACAACTCCATTAAAGTGAGCTCCAAGTGAAAAATTGATTTTTTATTTTCCATCAATTCACTCCTTTCTTTCCATCCAAACACCTTCCTCATCAATTATAGGACGTGTCCACATCATTTTCTCAAAGAATTGGTGATCGAGTGAAGCTCCATAAGCCATTTTTCGGAGGTATAAAGAATTCGACATAACTCATGATTTATGAGTCTTTCTTGCATTATTGTTGTTGCATTATATTGCTCTCATCTCCTACATGGATTCTAGTACAAAAAAGATGGGTTTTATGACAATTTTTGGTTCTTGAGTTTTTCTTGAGGTGCCACGTTTTGGGAGTTAGAGAGAGTTTCAAGAAAATCTAAGACCATATTTGGATTCCTTGATTTTTTTCCTTCAAGTTTGACCAAAATTTTATGCGAAACGGATAATTATTGATGGAGTTATGGTGCTTCAAAGTAGCAAAAAACTCATGTTCATGGAGCTGCGGGTTACTATTCACAAAGTTGAAAAATTTGATTTGGAGAAGAAGGTGTTAACACCGTCGGATGCATTTCCAAGTCAAGGTTTCTTCCATTCATCCAACGCCTCTCACTGCGCCACGCAATCGGCCACATAAGCCTCACGCCACTTTTATTTATTCATGTTATTTTCTTTTATTTTCCTATTGCCATGTTTCTTTTATTTTTTCTGTTTTATATGCTGACTTCAAATAATCATAAAAAATAGGAAAATTAGTATTTTTGATCCCCATTTTTTTGTGCTGAATCTTTAAGATGTCTAGGATTTAATAAAACTGGAATTATAATTTTACCATTTTTTGACATTTTCTTTGGATTTTTTACATTTCGGTCGTCATAAAAAGGCCAATGCTGGTGCTATCATTTTGTTGAATTTCTTTGACCTATCAAAACATTGTTTAAACGTCAAAGCTTTTGCAGGGGTATTCTACACATGATGAGGTATTGTGATGTATTTTTGTGGGAATTTTATTGTACCATTTTAATTGGTTTTGGATGCTTTCTTTAACATGCTCCATTTTAATCTTTCCTTTGGTATACATGAGATATCTTGCATTGTTTTCATCTTGTTTGACCATTTATCTTTGGATATTTTTGTGGTATCTCTCACCCTTGGTTTATGGCTTGATGTAGGGCATTGGAGATTTTTATTTGATTTTTTTTAGCACCTTTTTCTATTTTTCTTATGTTTTGTATTCGAACTTGTAATTTGGACTTCCGAACGGACTTTATTTTTGTTAAGGCTCCAACGGCCGATTTGTGTTTGCATGGTGAACGCCGTGGTTTATATTTCTTATTATAGATAGGTTAGAGGTATTTGAAAACCCCTTAGGTGGCTGTTATTTGTATGTGTAGCTTACCCGATTATCGACTTATTTGCATGATAGCACGTTGCGATTCCAAATAGTGGATTACGCGTTTCACTCGGAGTTTTCACTCGATTCTTTGCATATGATCACTTGATATTTTCTTATTCCATCCATGAATCGGCTTGAGGCTGAGATGAACCTTCCTCCCTCCTTTGCATCGCATTTATCATTGCTATATTCATGTTCATTTATATGCGGTTATTACTTGTATTTCCGTTTCTTCCTTTCGTTTTCCTTTCCCGTAGGAATTCCATTCTTCCTTGTTCAAGGGAGGATGTGATAGACATTAGGAGCTAACCCATGTATGATAACATTAGGGTAGATTTTATTCCCTTTTTAACCCTAGGATTTATAGAGTGTCATCTCTTCTTTCTTCAAACAACAGAAAAACATTAATAAAGGTTATAACAGAAATCAATTCATTTCTTCCGTCAAAAGATTTGAACAAACGTCAACCTTTTTGCAATAAGAAAACCCTTGTTTGAGGTGATATTTTTCATAAAAGACACTTGAACAGCTTGTGTCGTGCGTAGCCCGAACTACGTTTGCTCTGATCTTTCATGCTGTATGAAAGTACGTAGGCATAGGATGCGATATCCTAGCGAGCAACCTTCCCCACCTTCACCCGTAGTTAGGCGAACTACGTTGACTCTGATTTCTCGTTCCAGACGAGAATACGTAGGCATAAAGTGCGATGCTTTACCGAGTCATCTTTTCTTTTCTTTTCAGACCTCATCCTTTAGTTTAGATAGAAGTGTAATCTGTACAAACCAAGCAAGCGTGGATCCCATCGAGTACGATGGACGTGAGGGGTGCTAATACCTTCCCCTTGCGTAACCGACTCCCGAATCCAGGTTTTGGTTGCGATGACCATACCTTTTCTCGTCTTTGCGTTAGGTTTACTTCGAGCGTTTCATTTCCCTCCTTTGGGATAAATAATGCACGGTGGCGACTCTTCTGTATTGTCGGCGCCGATTTTCGCAGTAGCGACATCTTGAATATGACTTTGATGGATCCTTTGAGGCTTCAATTCCTTTTGATTCATGTTGCTAACATGTTAAGGTTGCTGGTTGCTCAATTTTAGGTCATGATATTGTGTTTTGCTTGTTCAAACTTGTGTTTCTTTTTGAGTTTCCATTTAGGGTTTCCATATGTGGCTTGTTTGCATTCCTTTATGTTTATGCTTGAATTTCCTTTTGGTTTGATTGCCTTTGCTTTTGAGAACTCTTATCTCATCCCCTCTTCTGTCCCCTGACCTTGGAGTCTCATTTAAGGTGGCTTAGTCCCTCCTTAGGAGGTACCTGAAGCATACCTAAAATGATGAATCCTTGAGGACCCCTTTGTGCTTTCTTTTGCACTCTGTTTGTGGTGCTTATGGTTGAGTGTATATTATGAGTTCCTTCCTGTCCTCATATAGCCTCCCATCCTCACTTTTGTTTTGAGTTTACTTTCCTTTCATTTGATTTGGCTTTTGGCACTTGTGGTTGATGTTGTTTGACTTAGGTCATTTCATCCCACTTTTGGTGCATTTTTGTGTGGTTTCTTCTTGTTGTTTGATTTCACTTTGTGCATTCCTTTACCTATTCTTCTTTTGCATTCTCATATGCATGCTTGAGGTTGAGATGAGCTTGTGGAGGCTACTGCCCCACACATATTTCCTCCCTCACTTTCATCCTATTTGTGCATTCTCTGTTTGCATAATTGCATTTTCATGTTCTTTCTTTTCCTTCTTCTTTTGTCTTTCTTCCCTTAGGATCTCTAATCTCTCTTCTTTAAGAGAAGTTATGATAGACATTAGGATCAAACCATGTATGATAACATTAGGCAGTTCCACTTTGCATGACAACTTTTAGGATTGAGTTAGCCCCCCTTTAGTGTGTCCTTTCTCTTCTCATCTTCAAACACTCATAAAACACCTAATAAAGAATGACAAGTGTTGTACGCTACGAGCCTTAAGCTACTTGGGGAATGGTGATTGAATGACTTCCTCTCAATTGCCTAGAGTGTTTAGTATACACCCTTAGGGTGATATGCGACGCATTTGCTCCTAAGTCATAGTCTCTAGTGCAACATGAGTTACAAATCAAATTCAAAACACTTCTTCTCTAAAAAACACAAAAACCCTTCAAATCTTTTTCATACTTCGGGATCTTAATCAAGGAAAACGTTTTCAGATAAAATAGTGTTGTTAACTTTTAGTTCTACTGGAAACGGTAACGCCTAAGTCTCCAATGGTCGAGCTGCATACACTAACTTTGAACCAACATGTGGTCTTTTTAGCCCAAACCACGTTTGCTCTGATCTTTCATACCAGATGAAAGTACGTAGGCACAAGACGCGATGTCTTGGCGAGCAACCTTCCCCCTTTTTCACCCGTAGTTAGCCAAACTATGTTGACTCTGACTTTCCCATTGCACGAGGGAATACGTAGGCACAGAGCGGCGATGCTCTGTCGAGTCTCCTTTCTTTTTCTTTTGTCCTTTGACCTTTAGCTAGATAGATGATCACCCTTAGATAGACAACAAAGTGTGGATCCCGTCGAGTACGACGGACGTGAGGGGTGCTCATACCTTCCCCTTGCGTAACCAACTCCTGAATCCAGGACTTGGTTGTGATGACCTTGTCTTTCCCTTTTTCGTTAGGTTTTTCTGATCGTTTCCTTTCCCTCTCTTTGGGATAAATAACGAAAAGTCGCGACTCTTCTGTTTTTCACCGGGTATTTTTCGCAGTTGCGACAATGAGGATCATATCCTATCTTTTACAACCAGTAATAATAATTACACAACCTCCACTGGGGATGAGCAAAGATAATTCTATGGATACTAATAAACTTGAGAGAAACATGTGGGACTTGCAGGGATAATCATAGTAGAAAGTCAACCTACGGGGGATTTTAAAACTCAACACAGGGTGAGAGAAAACCCAAAAGTTTACTATTATATCAACACTTCTTAGGAGGAAAATATGATTCAGATTGGCCATAAGAGCATCAAACCTACTGGGGATTCCTCATCAAATTTTATCACCAAAACGAGATGGGATCCAAAAATCACATTCACACTTATATATGCTTGATCACAAATAGGTCAGGGAAGAAGAACCATGCTCCACTAGGGAAATCTGAATCAAGATTTAGCTGGGGAGTCCAAGTTTGGGTTGTTCTTATAAATGGATTCCATCTCATTCTTCATAGCACAAATCCACTTTGGATCACTTAAAAGCTCTTCCATTTTAACGGGTTCAGATTCGGCCATAAGTGCAAAATGGACAAAATCACCATTATCATTGACTTCATTGTCTCAAAACAACTTATAATCTTTGAGTCTTTAAGGAAAACATATTTTCCTTGTTGATTTTCTAATATATTTTTCATTTCGGGCTTCGACGACAGGTTGTTCTGCACTTCCCATTTTTGTAGAGACTAGAATTTTGATGTTGTAATCGGTTACAGCTTTCTGGTAACCTGTTAGCGACTACATGTAACCGGTTAATGATTGCATGTAATCGGTTAGCGAAAGCATGTAATTGATTAACGACTACATGTAATCGATAACAACTGCTCCACTTGCTTTAATTTATCAAACACAATGCCCCGACTAATCATGATCCTCCTATTTGCAGCATTAAATAGTTTGTAACCACCGATAGAGTGATACCCCACAAATATCATCACTTCTCCCTTATCATAAAAGTTCTTTCTAAGTTGTCCCGGAACATGCCGGTATCCCACGGAACCAAAACTCTCAAATGGTTCAGATTCGGTGTGACACCCAACCATGCTTCCTCCGGTGTTACATTCTCAAGCCTCTTTGTAGGACATTTATCCAACAAATAGGAAGTTGTGAATATTGCTTCTCCTTGTAAGTTTTAGAAAAGTTATTCCCTTTTAACATGTTTCTCACCATGTTCATGATCTATTGATTCTTCCTTTCGCCAACACCATTTTGCTGCTATGGATAAGGTGGTATTGCCTTATGTATAATCCTTTCTTAATCACAAATCCTCTCAAAGTCATTTGAGATATATTCGCCTCCACCATCCATTTTGAGAACTTTGAGTTTGTGACCACTTTTCCTCTCAACCATGGACTTGAACTTCTTGAACAGTTCAAATACCTCATCCTTTCTCTTAATTAGGTATATCCATAGTTTTCTATTATAATCGTCGATGAATATGATAAAGTACCTATTGCCACCAATGGAATCTACTTGCATCAGTCCATACACATATGAATACACCACCTCAAGGTGATTCATGGTTCTACAACCTGCATCATTGCTGAATTTACGCTTATGTTGCTTCGCTTGCACATATTCTTCACAAATTTCATCTGGTATGTTGATTGATGGCAGCCTCGTTACCATTTTGTTATGTTGCAAGTCTTTGAAATCTCTAAAGTTGAGATGCCCAAGAATAGTTCCATATCCACTCTTCTTGACTTGTCGCTATGGTAAAACATCTATTCAAGATAACCTTCAGCTCAACCTTGAAGATTCTATTGGCAGCGATAAGCTCTTTAAGGACCAAAATTCACTTTGCATCTATAACGCGCAACCCCTTGTGTTTCCATATGAATTGTAACCCTTCTCAAGAAATTGGTCGATACTTAGAAGGTTATATTTTATTTCTGGAATGTACAAGATATATTTGATTAAGGAATGTCCATCATCCCTTCTCATGATCAAAACATCACTGATCCCGTTGGCTGCTAGAGTGGTGTCATCCGCGAACTTTACTTTGTTATTCATGGCACAATTGATTTTAGCAAACCAATCCTTCCTCCCCATCATATGAGTAGAACAACACGAGTCCAAGTACCATTCCTAGCTGCAATGAACTCCTTTCGTACTCATCATGGCGTTTTCTTTTGCATGTAACCGGTTAATTGTATCATGTATCTGAAGGAATTTAAGAGGGGTTTTCAAAAAATTAATCCTCTTAGTGGAATAATCCTGATGAACGAACCTAGATTAAACCATCAATGACAAATCAAAACACAGAATAAGGATTTTGAATTACCTCTTGAAGCATGCTTTAACTATGATCACAAATGTGGAAAATACCATCGTCTCTACGAAGTTCACACAAACACAAAATGAAACATGGTCCTAGCAGTCTCTTGTTCTGAGAAAATTGACAATTAGGATTGGCATGAAAAATAAATTCTCTATTTATAGAGAGCTACTAAAACCCTAATGCTCTTATTTTGGGCTTTTCCAAAATAAGCCTAATCTTATTTAATTAAAACTATTTTAATTAAATAGATATTAATTATATTTAATTAAACCTTTTTAATAAAATAAAATATTAATTAAATTAAATTATATTTAATTTAACAACTGTCAATTCTAATTTATTTAATTAAATCAAATTTAATCAAATAAATTATATATGTGCTAACATATTAAATAATTTGAATACTATTAACACATAATTAAATTAAATCTTATTTAATTTAATCATCGGTTCCACTATCACTACTCTATGTGTGTGACCCTATAGTTTCTCGTAACATTGACAATAATATTAAATTACCTATTTAATATTATAAACAGTGAGCGGTATCTAGCAACACATCACTGCTACCCAAGTGACGAGAATATTGTGTGATCTGACCTAACCTTTATGTAATAATCATCATATGTATAACTACCACTTTGCCCTTATATCTTGAACACAAGGGATAGAATGTGTCACCCTTGTATAGTCCAATATTTTATTTCTTGATCCCTGAGTATACTTGATAACAACAAATAAGTCCAATATTTGATATCGACTTATTTGAGCACAACCATTCATTCTACAGTCATACTTGTCGCAACTGCAAAAAAACAACTGGTAGAAACAAACAGAAGAGTCGTCACTGAATGCTATTTATCACAAAGGGGGGAAAGAAAACAATCGAAGGAAATCTAAGAGAAAGGAGAAGACAAGGTCATCACAACCAAATCTTGGGTTCGAGAGTCGGTTACGCAAGGGGAATATATTAGCACCCCTCACGTCCGTTGTACTCAATGGGATCCATGCTTGTTGTCAAATCAAAGGGTGAGTTATTTAAAAGCTACTGCTAAACAGAAATGGGAAAGGGAAAAGAAAAAAGAGACTTTATAGGACATCGTCGCCCTATGCCTACATGTTCCCTACGTGTTGCTCGCCAAGACATCGCCGTCTTGTGCCTACGTATTCTCATCTGGTATGAGAAATCAGAGCAGACGTAGTTCGAAAAACTATGGATAAAAGGGAAAAAGGATGCTCGCCAAGACTTCGCTGTCTTGTGCCTACATATTCTCATCTGGTATGAGAAATCAGAGCATACGTAGTTCGGAAAACTACGGATAAAAGGGAAAAGGGTGCTCGCCAAGAATTTGTTGTCTTGTGCCTACGTGTTCTCATATGGTATAAGAAATTAGAGAAGACGTAGTTCGGATAAACTACGGATAAAAGGGAAAAAAGGTGCTCGCCAAGACTTCGCCTTCTTGTGCCTACGTATTCTCATCTGGTATGAGAAATCAGAGCAGACATAGTTCGGCCGACTACGGGAGAAAAAGGGATGGTTGCTCGCTAGGATCTCGCAATCCTATGCCTACGCATTCTCAACAGGTATGAGAAATCAGAGCGTACATAGTTCGGACAACTAATTGTTAAGTATTTTTTATGAACGACGTTAAACTCTCATTCCAACAGTTAGGGTTGATGCCTGTTTGTGATAGAACGAAAAAATGACGTACTCTTTTCTGAAAATTGAGTTTGAAAGACAATCCCGAAGAATAAAAGGTTTGATTTTGTTTATGAGTTTTAGAGAAGTGAATTGATTTGATTTGAGATTCACATTGCACTAAAGTCTATGATACAGGAGCGAATGCGTCACATATAGCCCCTAGATGAGACGTACGCTAAACACTCTAGACAAGTAAGGAGAAACCCCTTACTCATCATTTCCCATATGCTTAAGGCTCGTGGCGCACAACGTTCATTGTCTTTATTAAGTGTGTTAATGATGTTTTGAGATGAGAAGAGAAATGACTTAAAGGGTGAAAAAAAAACACTAAGGGAAACTGAATTCTAATGTTATCATACAAAATGGTCATAAGATTAGGATAAAAGGGAAGTCTACCTAATGTTATCATACAAATGATGGACCTAAAGTTGAGGTCAAATAGGGACTATCCTAATTATTATCATGCAAAGGATTGAAAGCCTAATGTCTCTCTTACTCCCAACTTAATCAGAAATTAAGTGGGACTATGAATCCTAAGGGATCATGAGAACAAACACAAGTAAACATAAAGCAACTCAAACACAAAGGGAAATCGAAAATGAAACAAGGCACACACTGATCAACATTTAATCAGAAATTAATCAAGGCATCGAGAATTTCATGGCATCAAACATAGAATCAAATGAAAAGAGAATTAATATGACATGACCGAAAGATAAATGAGTTAGATGAATGATGAGCACATGGTAATGAGTAAATGGGATATTCAATACAAAATTTGAAATCAGGAGATCAAACTGAAAAGAATCTAAGTCACAAGTCCCAAAAGTTAAAAGTTAAATCGATAAAGAAATTAACTAAATAAAAACTAAGTGATCAAGGTTTAAAAATCTAAACAATTAAATCTAGATGAAAATCAAAATGAAAGAAATATATTAAGAAATAAATTTGAATTTGGTATTTTAACAAATAGATTAAATAAGAAAATAAGTTCCTAAAATAAGAACTAATTAACCAAATATTAACAATTAGAGAAAACTAATTAATATACATATTATAGATTTAAACAAACAAATATTAACAAATAATTAATGATATTTAACAATATTATTAAGAAGCTATAAACTAAAATATTAACAAAGAGATTTTATAATATTATTAACAAAAAATGTTAACAAATAATTAACAAGAAAAAAATAATTAGTAAAACAAATTAATAAAATGATTAGCTAAAAATTAATAAACAAAACTAATCAAAAATTATGAAAAATTAAGAATTAAATCATTAAGCACTTGATAAAAATAAAAATGCAAGAAAATCATGGGCTTTTGAGACCCAATAGCCAAAAGAATAAATAAAATAAAAATAAAAAACCTAAATTAAAATGGGAAGGAGGCACGGTTATCTTATCAACACAAAGCTCGATCAAAAAAACGTGAATAGGGGAAGAACTCGCCTCCTCCATGTGAAAATTGGTCCACTGATCCTTCTCCTTCACTCGCATCACTTCTCATTCAAATCTCTCCTTATGGATGTATTTTTCTTCTTCTACGATCTTGCTTCTTTCTCGATCTTTCTTGCGGCAGTGTGGAGGATCTCCCTCTTTTCTCACTCGGCGGTGAAACATCGTTTTTTTTGCATCTGATTTTACAACATGAATTGATGAACAAGGTGGAAAGGGTAACGATGGAAAGTGTTTATATGGAGGATCAAAAGGCTAAAATGAAGAAGAAGGGTTGCTGGTTCTGTTATGTTGTTATGGAAATTTGAAGGTTGTTTGAATCGTATTTTTGACTGAGGGAATGGGTTGAGTTGTTGCGGTGGTTTTATGAATTTGTGGGAGGCGGTTTAGTATGGAGTCAGAACCAATTTCAAAGTGTTGCTTGAAGAGTGATAATGTGTGTAGAACGAAAACAGAACTTTTATGGCTTTAGGGGTGCATATCAGAAGAGTTGAAGATTTTGATTTTGTTTGAGGTATGATGCTCTCTCTTTTCTTCTTTATAGGATTTTAATTCTGTTTTTTTTCATAGTTTCTTCTCTTCTTATTATAAGCAAGAATCAAACTTCTTGACTAAGTTTTCAGGTGCATCCATTTTTCTATAGCTTTTTGACAAATTGTTTTCATGACAGCTTTTGTGTTGTTGTTAATATTTGGAGCAGAGTTGTAGTGCAACTGTGTTTCGTTGTTGGTTTCGCAGAGGCTAGTATGATTTTTTCTAGGCTTGTGTTAGTAGGAAATTCTTGGCTTGAGTGGTTGCGTGTTGTCTTGTGCAAGTTGGTGGCTTTTGTTGTACGATTGTTGCAGGTTATCGTGTGGGTGTAATGTAACACCCTACTCTACCCATTCGTATAAAATTGAAAATATGATAATAAGTGCAGAAATAAATCAGAGTTAATATACGTACAATGTCACATATCCAAAAACCATGTCAAAGTGAAGTATCAATGCGCTTCACATTTTATTTATTTCATAAAAATAAGTAGTATGAATAATCAACGGAATTAAATCAAACGGTTTAACGTGTAAACACTAAATACATCAACTTCTCGCATAATACAAGGTTCCACAACAATTGAATCAAAACCAGATACGTAACAAATACAAAGTCAATAATATAAAAACACAACAAAATCTCCATCCTTCTTATGTTACGTATCAAAGCGACTCCTAAGACTCGATCAAATAGCAAAACGATGCTCTAAGCCGTAGGTACCTGATCATCTATACTCCTCAATAAGCACAGACGCAAAAAAAAAGGGTGAGAACTACATTCAATAAATAAGCGGTGAAAAACACATGCTAAGAGTAGTTAACACACCAATCAAACAATTATCATGCACATACAAGTGTCACCTCATCATTCGACATAAACAACCTACATTCAATCATATATATATAAGTATGCAATGCGACTCACTAACATGACACAATGCATGCGGTACCATCACAATCACATATGATTCACCCTAGAACCCAATTTCTGTCGAAATCCAGATAAGTTGTATACATTTCTCTGAACTACAACTTATCTCCACACGACTCCCACATAGAGTCCGGACAAGACTAGGCACCCATCATGGATTCCCACCTAGCTCATCTCCGCATAACATGACATGAATGCATGACACAAAATTATGCACAATGTAATAATTATTCAAGCATAATTTCATGATCGTCAATAATCACACACGAGCCACGTGCTTACCGTAATTCTCTCCGGAGTTACCACCATCGCACAAGACCGTCCACACCCGACAATCTTGGCTCGCACACCCAACACATATCAACTATAAGTTCTCATAAAATTCCACATTTTATTCTACTTAATGTTATTACTAGTTTCTATTATGTCCAACTATACCATCTTTGTCTTACGGATCAAGGGAACTTGCATCGCCCGCGAAATCGGGACAAAAATCACGAAAACGGGAAAATTGCACTACAGCCCTGCCCATACGAGTATGGCCCTGCCCCATACGCGTATGGCCAACTTCCATCGCCCCAGGCCTGCGTATCATATGCGTACGACCTCACTGCCCGAGCCTTCATACCCGTATTGCCTTCTGCCGTATGCGTATGGCCAGAGGCCATTTCTCTCAGAATTTCCCTCAAGAACTCACCATACGCGTAAGGATACCCCCATACGCGTATGGCCAGAAAGTCAGGCTGGCTTGGGGATGGGGTGCGTATCACACGCGTAATACCCCCTAGGTGTGTCCCCCATACGCGTATGGCCTCCCTCCCTACGCGTATGGTCAGATAAGATGCCAAAATCTCAGAATTTGCCTCTGCATGAGTTCTCAAACATTAGAACCCATTGTAACACTTAAATCAGCTCCAAAATTATCTTTTCTTCAGTCTAATTTCAAAGTTCTAACTCTACTTCATGGTTTCATCATTATTATCAACCTTTTATGTATTAACAACCTAATTTTCATTAATCCCATAAACCTCAAATCTCATATCTGCTCTATATCAGAACTTAACAACACATAATCAGTATGCACAAATTTTACTGTTCGATTTCAATATACATACAGATTCAGACACATATTCAATACACGATTACAATTTAACAGTAACAATCACACAAAAATTATCCCAATTACGAAATTCAAGCAAGAAGAAGACAAATACACAGAACCTATGAGGAAAAGGATCCCCCACTACCCTCTCATGTTCAGATCACCCATACTGAATCTCGTTCTCCCCTGTTACCTGAATTTCCAAGCTTTGATCCTTCAACAATGGTTGAAAATCCCCTTGTTCCCTTTCCCTAGCTCTCTTTCTCTTCTTTCTCTTCTCTTTCCACGTAACTGGTCTTGTGTGAGAACCTCCCACTAATCACTCTTAATTGTTTCATTTATTTTATTAATCCCTAATAATTACATTAATAATGACAATAATAATAATAGAAATAATAGGAATAATAAAAATAATGGTACTAATAATAATAACCATAATGTTACTAATATTTTCCACATATTATTAACTAATTATCATTATCTTAAAGTTTTATTGATTTTATTCCGTTAAGGATACTCCTCACACTCACCCTTAACCACACACCCTTAATTCAGACAATGCCAAACAAGCACACAAAATAAATCATAAAACGACTAAATAATTAAATGGGGTGTTACAACTCTCCCCCACTTAAAATATTTTATTCCTCAAAAATGTACTTGATGAGAACAATTTTGGATACGAATCTCGCATCTTGCCCTCCACTTCCCAGGTCAGACTCCCTCCAGCAACTCCTCCCCAAGCTACTCTCACTAAAGAAATATCTTTGCCCATTAGCTACTTCATCTTGCGATCCTCGATCCTTATCAGCATCGCCTCCATGGTAAGATTATCTCGAATATGTACTTCATCCCTCTGGAGCACATGAGATGGATCAGAAATATACTTTTGAAGTTGCGACACATGAAACACATCATGCAAATTTGAAAGTTCGGGTGGCAACGCCTCTCTATAAGAAATAATCCCAACTCTCTGCAAAATCTGATACAACCCAATGAACTTAGGATCCAACTTCTTCAATTTCAACGCACGACCAACACCTGTCACATGATTGACCCTCAGAAACACATGGTCACCCTCACTAAATTCTAATTCTTTTCTCCTATTATCATGATAGCTTTTCTGCCTACTTTGGAATGCCTTCATCTTCTCTCTACCCATATGAATTATCCCAGTAGTCTGTTGCATAATCTCGGGTTCGAGTATAACGCTCTCACCCGATTCATACCAACATAGAAGCGTCCTACACCTCCTACCATACAATGCTTCAAAAGGCGTCATTCCGATACTAGAATGGTAACTATTATTATAAGTAAACTTAATCAGCGGAAAATGAGTATCCCAAGCACCTCCCTACTCGAGTATACAAGCTCTCAACAAGTCTTCTAGCGACTGAATAGTCCTCTCAGACTATCCATTTGTTTGTGGATGACAAGCAGAACTCAACTTCAAACTAGAACCCAAAGCTTCCTACAAGCTCTTCCAAAATCTCAAAGTAAACCTCGGGTCTCAATCAGAAACAATGCTCGACGAAACCCCATGCAACTTCACTATTATCCTTATATAAATCTCTACTAACTTTACCAAATGAAAACTGATGTTAATCGGTATAAAATATGCTAATTTCGTCAGTCTATCCACAATTACCCAAATAGCATCAAAGCCTTTCGCCGTATTCGGCAACCCAGTCACGAAATCCATCACAATACTTCCCACTTCCACTTTGGTATTTCCATTGGTTGCACTGGACCGGAAGGTTTATGATGTTCCACTTTTGACTTCTGGCAAGTCAAACAAGAATACACAAATCTAGCTATATCTTTCTTCATACCCGGCCACCAAAACAATTTCTTAAGATCCTGATACATCTTCGTAGCTCCTAGATGAATACTCAAGCTACTCTTGTGGCTTTTCTTTAGGATCATTTTTCTCAATTCAAAATTATCTGGCACACAAATTCTGCCTCTAAATCTTAACACACCAAAATCATCCACTTTAAAGTCACCTTCTGCATCCGACCCTCCTGTGGTCATCAAATCCACTAACTTAAAATCAAGTTTTTGAATCTCTCTAATCTCACTAAGGAACTCATTATTAACCTTCAATCAACCCAGCATCACACTCTCAAGACTCAATTCATAAACCATGCTCAAGTCTCTAAATTGCTCAATTAAATCCAACTCTCTAATCATCAATGTCGATATATGGATTGTCTTCCTACTCAGAGCATCTTCCATGACATTTGCTTTATCAGGGTGGTAACTCAAGCTAAAATCATAGTCCTTCAAGAATTCCAACCATCTTCTTTGTCTCATATTCAACTCTTTTTGATCGAATAAATATTTCAAACTTTTATGATCACTAAACACTTCAAACCTCGACCCATACAAGTAATGCCTCCAAATTTTCAACATAAACACCACTGCAGCTAACTCAAGATCATGAGTAAAATAATTCCTTTCATGTAACCTCAATTATCGTGAAGCATAAGCCACGACCTTACCACCTTGCATCAATACTCCACCTAATCCCATTTTAGATGCATCACAATATACTACAAAGGGTTTATCTGGCTTTGGTAGAATCAACACTGGTGTTGTAGTCAATCGCTTCTTCAATTGTCTAAAAATATCTTCACACAAAATATCCCACACAAAGGCCTGACCCTTTCTAGTCAACTGAGTCAGGCGAAGGGCCAAATTAGAAAACCCTTCGATAAACCTGCGGTAATAACCTGCCAAACCCAAGAAACTCATAATCTCCGTCACTGATTTTGGAGGTTCCCACTGAAGTACAAACTTACTTTGGATGGATCCACTGCGATGCCATCACCAGAAATAACATGTCCCAGAAAACTTACCTCATGCAACCAAAATTTACACTTTGAAAGTTTTGCGAACAACTTATTATCCTTCAATACTTGCAATGCAATCCTCAGATGCTCTACATGATCTCTTTTCGACTTGGAATAAATCAAAATGTCATCAATAAAAACTACCACAAACTGATCCAAATAAGCATGAAAGATACGATTCATGTACTCCATAAATACGCCCGGCGCATTGGACACTTTGAACGACATCACAACATATTTGTAATGTCCATACTGAGTCCTGAAAGCCGTTTTCTGAATATCATCTTCTTTCACCTGAATCTGATGATAACCAAATCTCAAATCAATCTTACTGAAAACACGAGCTCCCACGAGTTGATCCATCAAATCATCGATTCTTGGAAGCAGATATTTGTTCTTGATGGTAACTTTATTTAGTTGATGATAATTAATACACAACCTCATACTATCGTCCTTCTTTTTAACCAACAACACTGGAGCACCCCACGGTGACACACTGGATCTAATAAACTTCTTATCAAGTAATTCTCCGAGTTGAGATTTCAACTCCGCTAATTCTGATGCAAACATTCTCTATGGTGCCATAGATATAGGTCTGGTACCATGAACAAGATAAATTGCAAATTCCACCTCTCGCTTCAGAGGCATCTCTAAAATATCATCCGGAAACACTTCTGGAAACTCTTTCACAACAGGTAACTCATTAATCGATGTTTCTCCCTCAACAGACAATGAGGCAAACACCTCAAACATTTTAGCTTCATCCTCCAACAAGACTCTCAATGCCTTGGTAGATATAAAATTAGCCAACTCTTGCTCCTCTGGAGTAAGAAATAGCAACCTCTTCCGATACCAGTCAATGTAGACATAATTACTCTCTAGTCAATTCATCCCAAAAATAACATCCAGATCACTGAGTGGTAAGCAAATCAAATCCACTCCAAAATTTCTACCAAAGATCGACACAGGACAATTCAAGCATACTAACAATGTAGTGATCGACCCAATAGATGGAGTATCAATCACCATTCCTTTACACAAGATAGATGGCATAAGTCCTAGTTTTTCACACAATCAACATAAATAAACGAGTGGGTTGCACCCATATCAATGATAGCAATCAAAGGAGTGTTATGAATGTAACAAGTACCTCTGACCAAACAATCCTCATTGGTAGGTTGAGCCCCTACCAATGCAAATACCTTCCCACCAGTCTACGACTTCTTTGGCTTCTGACAGTGGGTGCTGATGTGACCCTGTTTACCAGAGTTGTAACAGGTAGGTATATTGGTCCTACAATCTACCACAACATGACCTGGCTTTCCGCATTTGAAACATTTCTTCACTTTATTCTGACACTCATTAGCATGGTGAACCGCGCCACCACATCTGAAACACTTGATTGGTTTGGAAGGATTTCCTCCCTCACTTGGCTTCTTGCCAGCAACAACTCTTTGCTTCCCTTTATCGGTCGGAGCACTGTAAGGTGTACTCCTATGTCTCTGCTTACCCCTTTTGTCACTCAGGACCTTGTAGTGAGAAACTTGAGCCCTGTTGTCTTCATTATAAATCTGATACCTGTTCACCAACTCAAGAAAGTATCTGATCTTCTGATAATCGATACCTTGTTTGATCTCAGGACGTATCCCATTCTCAAACTTGATACACTTCGAACTCATAGCAGCATCAGTATTGTAATGAGGATAATACTTAACCAGTTCCTCGAATTGAGTCGTATATTCTACAACCGTCATATTTCCTTGCTTCAATTCCAGGAATTCAGCCTCTTTCTTGCCATGAACATCTTCTGGAAAATACTTCTCCAAAAACTCATTCTTGAACGCTGTCCAAGTAACAGGACCACCTGCAGCTTCAAGCCTTTGACGGGTGTTATCCCACTAGTCTTCCTCTTCTCCATCTAGCATGTGTGTGCCAAATTTCACCTTCTGGGCTTTATTGCATCCCATGGCTCTGAAGATTTTCTCAATGTTCTTCAGCCACTTCTGCACCACATCTAGTTTATGTCTACCCTCGAACTTAGGTGCCTTTTTATTCTAGAAATCTTCCAAATTGCGGAACTCGATGTCCCCCTCACTCTGAGTGATGCCTTGCACTGCCTGTGCAACAGCTTGTAACGTATAAGTAATTGCAGCATCATTCCTACCAGCCATATTGCTCAACACCAAAGGAAACATAGGTTAGAAGAAACACATGACTATACATATTCTATAGCCAGACTCTGCTACTATACTGGCCGGACGGACCGACCTGCTCTGATACCAATTGTAACACCCTACTCTACCCATTTGTATAAAATTGAAAATACAATAATAAATGTGGAAATAAATCAGAGTTAATACACATAGGATGTCACATATCCAAAAACCACGTCAAAGTGAAGTATCAGTAAACTTCACATTTTATTTATTTCATAAAAATAAGTAGTATGAATAATAAGAGGAATTAAATCAAACGGTTTAACGTGTAAACACCAAATGTATTAACTCCCCACATAATATGTGGTTCCACAACAATTGAATCAAAACCATATACGTAACAAATACAAATTCAAATAACATGAAAACATAACAAAATTTCCATCCTTTTCGTGTTATGTATCAGAGCGACTCCTAAGACTCAATCAAATAGCAACACAATTCTCCAAGCACTACTCAGGTACCTGATCTTCTGTACTCCCCAATAAACACAGGCGCAACAAACATAAAAAGGGATGAGAACTACATTCAATAAATACGCGGTGAAAAACACATGCTAAGAGTAGTTAACACACCAATCACATAATTATCATGCACATACAAGTGCCGCCTTATCATTTGACATAAACAAACCACATTCAATCATATATATAAGTATATAATGCGACTCACTAACACGACACAATACATGCAGTACCATCACAATCACATATTATTCACCTTAGAACCCGATTCTCGTCGGAATCCGGATAAGTTGTATACATTCCTCTGAACTACAACTTATCTCCACATGACTCCCACATAGAGTCCGGACAAGACTAGGCACCCATCATGGATTCCCATCTAGCTCATCTTCATATAACATGACATGAATGCATGACACAAAATTATGCACAATGTAATAATTATTCAAGCATAATTTCTTGATCATTAATGAGCATACACGAGCCACATGCTCACCGTAATTCTCTCAGGAATTACCACCACCACACAAGACCTTCCACACCCGACAATCTTAGGTTACAAACCCAACACGTCTCGACTATACATTCTCAAAAGAATCCACAATTTATTCTACTTAATGTTATTACTAGTTTCTCTTATGTCCAACTGTACCATATTAGTCTTATGGGTCAAGGGAAATTGTATCACACGTGAAATCGGGACAAAAATCACGAAAACGGGAAAATTGCACTACAGCCCTACCCATACGCGCATGGCCCTGTCCCATACGCGTATGGCCAGCTTCCCTCGCCCCAGGCCTGCGTATCATACGCGTATGGCCTTACTGCCTGTCATACCCCAAATTTGCCCTACATGTTTTTTTTTATTATTTGTCAAAAAATGTGTGTGGTATGATTGAAGTTCAGCTGATTCTAATTGAGGTTTGGTCAGGAGAAAGTTTGATCATGATTAGGTCAGGGTTTACATGATTTTGAATGGTGTGCGTTTGAGGTTCTAAGTAATTGATTTTATGCCAATTCAAATCACCCGCGTATAAATCAATTCATAAGGCTTTATGGTTGAAAATTGTCAGAATCCAATACATTTCTTAGTTAGGATTTTGGACATTGAACTGAGGCTCATATTTCAAATTCTAGTTCTCTAATTTTCAAAGCAGGCCATGGTTCAATAAGATTTCAGAGTTTGATCTAATTTTGTCCATACTTAAAAAAAATTGTTCAAGAATAGTTCAAGACCATTATTAGATGTCCATGAGTTGCACCTGAAAATGGATATTAAGGTGGTATTATCATCAATTCATGTGAGAAAGTCTGGCCATGTAGGGAGTTTGTTCCAAATGACAAGGAGAGGTGATATCATTTCATTTTTAGAGAAGAGTTTGATGACGAAGGAATTCATGGATTTAAAACAACCTTTTGTTATGCTTGTTGTCGTGTTATATTAAGGTGGATTAAGTTGGAGACTAATAAAGCTAGCAAAGTTTTGTTGGAAAATTTAACAAAGTTCCATTAAATCCTGCGGTTCATCATGCAAAGCCGTAATACCGGCAGTGGACCCAAGCTCTTAGATAATTCATTGGCCTTCATACATCCATGCTTACAACATATTGACAACACAATAATAAATTCCATAAAAACAAACATGACAGTAGCAAACATGACAGTGATGGTGGTTTTGATTTGAATTTGGAATTAAAATCTAGCATTTGAAGTCAGTATTACAAGTTATGTTAAAAGAACAAAAGCTAAATTTTGCCAACTTTGAAGTTCTCGTCAATCCGTAGTGCCGACTTCTGCAGAGGGCTTACTGTATCCACCAATGTCTCAATGCTATGATGACAACAGCGTGATCTGCAATAATAAGACACAAGATTAACAAACCGAGTTCTGAACAATATGTGAGGCGAGACATGACTTAACCGCAAAGGCACCAGTAATGTACCTGTGACGGTTTCCATACAACTGACGTATTTCGCACCCGACACACACAAGAATGTGTCGTGCAAGTTGCTCAAGTCTCGCTCCGAATTTACAGGTCATGCATGAAAAAGAAACGAGAAAAATCAGTTGAAAAAAGCTTTGAAAAAATAATGGAACAGGTTTAGACAAGAGCAATTTACCATGGATACACCAAATTGGTCATAAGTTACCAACGCAACAAAACCGTCAATGTCACGCACAACCAAGTTCATTTACAAGCAGCAGACTAGGAAGTTTTTGACAGAATTGTGCTAGCATGGATGGCTGATGGCCAAGTGAATTAATTAGGAGTTCCGTGGTGGCTAATTCCAAAGTTACGTAGAGCAAACAACCAAGTTTTGATTCGCGTGAGCATATACTACTAGCTTCAGCTTCGCCACATCACATATTGCATACTGCCAAATGAAGGGAAGATGCTATTAAATACAAGGAAAGTGTGAGTAAGATGCTAAGGTTACAAGGACGAGTCATGTAATACATACCGTATCGCAACTCTCGTTGCAAGTCATTATGTGGTCTAGCTGCGGGTCGAACGTCACTTTGTTACCAACTTTCATAAGTTCAAGTAAACCTTTGACAGACCAAGATCAACTTAAAACAACAAGCTTGTCCATTTCTAGACATTGCACGACATCACGCAGCCACCGTAAATTAATGAAGCAGACCCCATAAGGTCATGTTCATCAGTATTGATAATCTCCAAAAACTTGTAACAACCAAAGGCAATAAAAACGTAGTAGTCAAGAGTCGTTTTAATTATGCATACCACCAACAAAGCCGCAACGATTCGTAATGTCGTACAAGACCAACTTCCAACTACATTATGCAAAACCAACACAAATAAGACTTGGCCCATAGCAGGTGCACAACCCGTACAGCAGCTCCCAATCACCTTCACTCTTTCGATTCATAGCAACATAAGTTGCTCACGACTATGACCTGCAAATTTTCACCAGAAAAAACAACAAGTCTCTACAAACCACACACATCACAAGCCCATGATAAACCATGATATATGCACACCAAGTCTCAAAAGAAACCGTCAGCCAAGCTTCAATTTCTTCCCAAGCCAAACGACTGCATGCAGCCTGTATCAGTTCACAAACAAAAAAAAGAAATAGTTAAAACCCCTGCATAATATTAAGAAATAGTTAAAAAAGGCCAACCCTACTTGCAGCACAATGTCTCTTCAAGCTGTGGTAAGTTCCCAGCCGTATGTATCGCACCAGCCCACCATCAGCCTTGCCTGCAAAGAAAAACAATAGTGCGCATCAATACATCATTACGTAATGGGTAGTGCACATGACAAACTTTCCCAACACAATACAAAACCCTGCTGTAAAATAGGAGGATACCGCAAATACGACAACACCAACATAATTTTATCAGCACAACCATTTCCTGCACAAACCATAAACGGGCATAGTACCACAATTGAAATTCTTGTCATTTACAGCCTGTAAAGAAAGCAGAGGGCAGCAAACAATATGTTATTCTATACCTGTAAAAATTCACAACACAATAAAATACAACAGCAGTACAAAATACCTTAAATGCCCCATACAGTACGACCACAAAACAAAAATGCTTTAGAATATTTTGGGACCCAATTCCTTGAAACTTCAAGACCATTTTACCCTTCCCCATCTGATATAAAGAAGAGAAAAAAAAACTATTGGGGGGAGACCTAGCCGTCATCTTGAAAAAGCCACAGTCGATAGAACCCCAAACTCCTCAACCATTCTTCTTCAAAACCCCTTCAAAGCCCAAAACCTCATTCTCCTTATTCCACAAGGGACTCGTGAACCATCCTATAAAACTTTCTGTTGATATCCAGAAATGAAACCCATCTGCTTCTCTTTAAGCCGTTAACAATCACCTTCAATAGCCTTTTTCCTTCTTCAACCTTAAAACCATCTCTCATTCCCCCAAAAGACCTCACAACCTCACGCCAATCTCCTTCAAAGATAAAACCCTCTCTTCTTATTTAACCTTACCCCTCAGGTTCAATCGATACCAGACTCACACAATAAAACCCATAACCTATTCATTTCTTCTAAAACCTCCTCCTTCATTACCTACAAAAAAAACCTCTGTTATTTTAAAACTTAAACCCACCGTCAACCTTTTCTTCATCATCTTCAATCTAAACCAAAATAAAATCATATTCTCTTCAAACCATTACCTCACTAACCTTCTTCATCGAAACCAACCCTCCTCTTCTTCAACCTCATTTCAACAGCTTTTCCAATCAACCACCAAACCTTCAGACGCCTTCCGTTGAAACCTCCAATCACCCTTTCCTTAATCTTTAAGCTCCTTCAACTCATTCCAAGCCGCAAGCTGAAAGTGAATACAACCATAACAGAAACAGAAGGAGTAGAAGGAACTGAAATTTGAGTTGAACATTTAATCCAAAACCAACCTAGTCCGGAAGAAAACAGAGGTGGAGATCAATTACAAGGATACGGTTAGAACATTTTGCGGTGATTTACTTCATGCCTGTCGTCGATATTCCGGTCTCTGAGAGAGGAACCCATGTGCGTCGCCATGGCTTGCTTTGAGAACCTTGTTTTGTCCAAGTTGGTTCGAGGATAAGCCCATGGTGTTGTTTTATCACATTTTTTTTGCTAAGTTCATTTTTGAGATGACGGGCCTAGGAGTCCATATGATTCTCATCTAATCCACATTCACACTCCCCTTTTCAGATTTTGTGCACCCTTCCTTTTTGGTTATTCTAAGTTTTAAACTATTATATGTTTTCTCTATTAATGTCTATTTCTTTTGTGATATCCGTTTTCGATTTATTTTTTTTTCGGTCGATGACGAGACCTCCATAAACCGTTATTGGTCAAACTATTGATAAATAACGTATGATCTGAGACCAACTTCTTTCAAACTTTTCATTTTCGATTTTTACTCATTTTATTCAATTTTATTCATTTTTATCACTTTTTGGTCCATGACGAATTTTAATAATTATTATCGGTCAAATTATTGATAGATGATGCTTTATTCGAGACTATTTCATTTTTATTTCATTTTCTATTCCATTTCCATTTTTATTTCTTTTTTCCGATCGATGATGTCTTTAGATTCGTAAGCGTCGTGTATCGAAGTCGATAACCTTCTCAATTTCAAATCTATGGAGAATGACCATTTGGGTCATTTTCCCTACTTTGGAATCGTGATAGGCTACCTTCGATTAATCGACATGTTGTTTGCGATTAAGACGAGATCTCGTCCGTGCGACACGATTTAATTGGTAAATGATTCTCAATATCATTTCTCCATCTTGTTCATAGCACGGAAATCAACTCACGCGACCTCCTATAGACCGACTTTTCATTATAATTCGAGCTACAACGGTTTAGCGTTACATTTGCCCCGATTTAATTCCTAATCAAACTAGACACTAACTTTAATTTCTGTCAAATATTATTATGGATATTATTGTTATATTATCTTGCCATATTCATATTATCATATTATTCATTCTCATTCACATATAATCGAAAACATTAATAAATTATCGAAATCCTAAAAGCCGAATTGGTGGACTGTTGTATCATTGGTTATTTGCAGGAACCCTAATTTTGAGTCGTGCCCGACTTTGCTCAAGGAGTAGTTTAGGACACAATGCACACACACGGCTTTCTCTTGGGCTACCTGACAACGAGACCCCTTTATTTTGTGCAATCCCGTGTAACTTACATGTACCCCTCTCCCATTCTGATGTATGTTTTATATTTCTTTGATTATTAGTTTATCTCCTAGGAGCACCCATAGGAACTAGAGCGAATCAAACTATTTTCAAACTAATTCTCGATTCGTCATCGAGCCATTTTCAAACCCTTGTAAGTCGAGTGCTCATACGCATTCGCCATCAACCTATTGCACACAACTCGACCCTTGATGCGTAAGTTAAGTCGGTTTCATTTCTCAAACCATATCCATTACACGTTTTTCACACGATAATAGGTCAAACCCTTGATTCAACGTCAAGCGAATTTTCGAAACAAACTATCAATCAATTAACAACTATTCAATTCTTTTTAAGGTGTAAAGAGTAGGTTCAAGTCTTTGATCTTGCTTTCAGTTATTTAGATGCGAGTTATCTTATTCGTGTGTGAGCAATTGACACCTCTAAATAACATTAACAACTCGACATTATTCAACCATCCTTCAACTACTCATTCTTTCAAACGTCATTTCAGACTCAAACAACTTTCTTTTCACGATGAAAAAGAGAGGGTTCCAAGTCTTTGGTTCGCTCTCCCGACTACTTGGGTACGAGAAGCCTTTCTTAAGCTTCAAGTAGTCGTCATCCAATCAACCTCACCCATTCAAACAACCTTCTTTTGCAATGAAAAAGAGAGAGTTCCAAGTCTTTGGTTCGCTCTCCCGATTGCTTGGGTCCGAGAAATATTTCTTAAGCTTCAAGTAATCGTCATCAATTCAACTTCACCCTTTCAAACACAACCTTATTCTTCAAGATGAAAAAGAGAGAGTTCCAAGTCTTTGGTTCACTCTCCTGATTGCTTGGGTCCGATAAGTCTTTCTTAAGCTTCGAGTAATCGTCATCCATACCCACTTCAAACCCATCCAATCCCGTATCCTTTTCGTGGTTGTTACAACAAACTATGACTGCTCTGATTCTTTATTCATTCTTGAATACAATATACATAGGCACAAGATTGCGATGATCTTGGCGAGCATAATCCCCTCCATCTTCCATTTCCCCCATCCTTTCCCATAGTCGAACTACGAGAGCTCTGATTTCTCATTCTCGTCCGAATGAGCATACGTAGGCACAAAGGACCCAATCCTTGGCGAGCACCCTATCCTCTAACCATCCTCTTTCCCCTTAGCGTCTTTATCCCTTTATAGTATCATTTAGTATTTAGTATTGAGAAGAGAAGAACTAAGCTTAGCTAACAATCATCACAACTCGAATTAAGAGGTTCCCGTTGAGTACAACGAACTTGAGGGGTGCTAATACCTTCCCCTCGCGTAACCGACTCCCGAACCCAGGAATATGGTTGCGACGGTTGTGTTCCTTCCTTTTTTAAGAGATTTTCTCGATATTTTCCTCTCCCGTTCATTCGGGATAAATAAAGTTCGGTGGCGACTCTGTCGAACCGCATTTTCGCGCCTTTAGCGCGAGGGTCGCGTTCTCCGAAATGTCTCTGTGATTTTTCGAGGTGCGACACCTAGGCCTCCATACGCGTATTTCCTCCCTTAGAATTCCCCCCAAGAACTCACCGTACGCGTAACGCTAACCCTATACGTGTATGGACTCATCCCTTACGCGTATGGCCAGAAAGTCTGGATGGCTTGGGGACGGGGTGCGTATCACACGTGTAATACCCCCTAGGTGTGTCCCTCATACGCATATGGCCAGATAACATGCCAAAATCTCAGAATTTGCCTCTGCACGAGTTCTCACACATTGGAACCCATTATAACACCTAAATCAACTCCACAATCATATTTTCTTCAATTTAACTTCAAAGTTCTAACTCTACTTCATGTTTTCATCATTCTTATCAACTTTTTATGTGTGAACAACTTAATTTTCGTTAATCCCATAAACCCTAAATCCCATATTTGCTCTATATCAGAACTCAACAACATAGAATCAGTATGCATAAATTTTATTGTTCGATTTCAATATACATATAGATTCAGACACATATTCAGTACACGATTACAATTTTACAGCAACAATCACATAACAATTATCCCAATTATGAAAATCAAGTAAGAAGAAGAAAAATACACAAAACCTACGAGGGAAAGGACCTCCTACTACCCTCTCATGTTCATATCACCTATATTGAATCTCATTCTCCCCACTTACCTAAATTTCCAAGCTTTGATCCTTCAACAATGGTGGAAAATCCCCTTGTTCTCTTGCCCTAGCTCTCTTTCTCTTCTCTTTTCACGTAACTGGTCTTGTGTGAAAACCACCCACTAATTACTCTTAATTTTTTATTTATTTTATTAATCCCTAATAATTATATTAATAATAATAATAACAACAATAGGAATAATAATAATAATGGTACTAATAATAATAATCATAATGTTACTAATATTTCCCACCTATTATTAACTAATTATCATTATCTTAAAGTTTTATTAATTTTATTCCGTTAAGGCTACTCCTCACACTCACCCTTAACCACGCACCCTTAATTAAGATAATGCCTAACAAGCACACAAAATAAATCATAAAACGACTAAATAATTAAATGGGGTGTTACATGTACGAAGGTTTTGTCGTGTGGAAGGCTCGTAGCAAGTTTTCTTTAATTGTGCACTGCGTTTTTCTGTTTCTGTGTATTTAGAGGTACCTTACGGTGGGGTCACCTTAGGGGAGAAATGGGTGTATTAAAAGGCTTGGTTGGATTATTGTTTAAAATTATGTGTGTAGGCTTAGAGGTGGGCCACGTTGTGGTTGTAAGCAGATTCTGTTGGTAGAGCTTGGTGAATGTTCTAACCATGTAGCATTTATTTGTTTTTTTTGCTAAATTTTCTTGTAATTATGGAGTTGTATAATGGACTTGAAAAAGATTGGTAATGGGCTCTTCATATATTCTATGAACTTGTTTTGAAATGAAGTTTAATATTAAATAATGCTTGAAAATTAAATTTGGAATTGTAACCTTGGACATGAAATGGATCTAAAATAAAAAAGGAATTGGTTAAAAAAAAGATTCATAAAAAAAAAATGGTTAATTTTGAATGGTGGATTTGGATAATTTGAATTAGATATGGATAAAGATGGATAAAAATGTAAAATGGATAACCACATTACACCAATCTCGAACTTTTCACAACATCTGATTAAATATACACAATAACCACTGAACAACTTGCAACAGAAACAACAACCATCTTAATGAGGCTGCCTCTGAATCTCTGATCAAGAGAATCCTGAATCACTTTGAATCTGTCTGAATAAATCTCCGGGAAAATAAATCCATAAAGGAGCATAATTTGAACTGATGGATCATGATAAACCTGATCTTCTAGACCAAATCTCATGTGAACCACTACTTGATAATCTGATGAATTCCAATATGGAACAAAATGACCTTGAATACACATTGCCTGAGAAATAGCCACTGATGCAGATAACTTAAAATAGAAGCAAGCTCTTGATGGTTTGACCAAGATTAGGTTAAACTTCTGTTTAATCTTAATCGTAACTGAATAACTGCATCTGACTTGAAGCTAAACCATTATCCCTGATAACCTTTATTTCCTATCCTTGCACCAATTGAGTATAAGCTTGCCAACAAACATGAATCAAAGGAATGATGAAGCCCTAGGCTCTTGATGCCTGACAAGTCTAAAACTAAATAACTGGATACTTGATGATCTTTGGTGTAAAATTACAACATAAAGAATTCAATCCTCTGCCAAACTTGAATGAAAGTATCTCAAGGCAAATAGGAAACCCTGACTCGGAGAAATTCCTGATCCCATGTCCTAGAAGACCAATGCGATGTATGATTATGAACTATGACCTGATGATGATGTAAATGAACGCGAAGCAAAAGCCAGTTAAGGTTAGAAAAAGAGAGGGCGAATTTTAGGATGCTACAATACTCTATCAAGGGGCCCACAGATATTACTCTCGTATATGTAGGAGGGGAAAATCCCATCTAGGTCACTCATACTCCTCAGCATAATTTTCAAAGCACCCATAAACCATCTTTATGGTCATCATGTTACGAACAATGTTTGATTGGCAATAAATTACTCGACTCTACATCTAGGGTCCATAGTGGTTTCAGGTCGAAGGGTGGAATACATCACTATTACTATGAGAATAACGTATGACACTTACATAATAAACTATGTAGTATTCTCATGGTGGGTCAATCCAGTATAAATATTACTCTTAATATTTATACCTACGTGAAGATTTGATATCTCATATCCATGACTTTTAAGATACAGTCACCAGTCTACTCACATAATAGTCTCTATGCATTACTATTGTCCTATTTGATAGTAAAGCTTGATTACAGATACTTTAAGAATAACATCTTTATGTTTAATGAGGTCTCACGATTAAGTTACACTTAACAAGTCATTAACATACTAATTATTCTAAGAACTTTATCATGTCATATATAAATAACACAATAAATACAATGCCTAGTAAGTATATATATTAATAAACAATATATATATATATATATATATATATATATATATATATATATATATATATATATATATATATATATATATATATATATATATATATATATATATATATATATATATATATATATATATATATATATATATATATATATATATATATATATATATATATATATATATATATATATATATATATATATTTGAAGAATCAAGCTTCTCAAATGTGTTTTGATGAAGACAATAATATTATGCAGCCTATTGATAATGACAAAAAGGAATGGCTCAAGACAATTATCAAGCTTTCAAGTTTCAAGTTTATCAAAAAAGTCTTGAAGTTACTAAAAGATTGATCATGAATTAAGGTATATGAACACATCTTATCTTTGCATATACAAGTGTTCAATTTATTAATCTTACTTGTCATATTTCATTAAAACATTTGCTTGAGAAAACCATTGCATGCTAAACTTTTTCTAAAGTATTTTTATGTTTTTAACACTAGTTAACCAATTAACTGTTTGATAGTTCAAAATTGTTAATCGATTAATCCTTAAAATCTTTCAATTTTTTTTATGTTGGAAGTGGTTAACCGATTAACCATTTGCCTTTGCAAATGTGTTAATCGATTAACATTGAAATAGTATGTAAAAATACTTTGTTTTTCAGCAGAATGATTTTCAAACTTGGTTTTTTGAAGCATGGTATCATTTGAATAATGACACTCTTTTGTATAGGTGTCTTGTCTCTATATAAACTCTTTTTTTTCATAATTAAACTCACCTTCTTGCAAAAAATTTCAAACATTCTTTTCATCTTCAAATTTTTCTAAGTGTTCAAAACAGAATCTTTTAAGAGTGAAACTTGTCAATTAAAATTCCATTCAATTCATTCTAGTTTCATTCCTTCATTAATAACACTTGTATAATCATTGAAAGATTTGCTTGTTCAAGAAGAAGATCAATCCTTTGATTGATAATTGTGAAGCATCCATTTCAAATACTTACAAAAATTCAGATTATACTTTATTTGTCACATCTTATTTTACAGGATTGTTGAAATTAAGATTGTGAAGTTGTAATCCTTGTTGTCCATGTTGTTGGAAACAAGAGGTCCATTGTGAGATGATTGTTCTCAATTGAACTTAGTGAAAAATTCAAGAGGTTGTTCTTGGTATTGATTTGTTAGTGTCTGTATAGAAAGACTAGGAAGAGTCTTGTCTAAGTCCTAACATTATTAAAAATATATTTCATGTTGAAAGGGGACTTGTAACACCCCAAATTTAATTAGAATATTTTATTTAAATTATTTAAATGAGAATATTCATATTTTGGTGATTTTCGGTGGTTTTGTGGAATATTGGGAATTAATGCATTTTTGGGTTATTTATTTAATTGATAGTATATATATGGATATATTAATATTATTATTAATTAAAATAAATATAAGATGAATAAGGGCAATTGGGACAATTAAGAGGAGTTAGTGAGGGTATTATGGGAAAAGCCCAATTGTGAGGCCCAAGACTAGGTTTAACAAAAAGGAATTGTGAAGGGATTAGGATTCATTTGTTAGACCGTGAAAAGAATTATAGCCAGAGCTTTGAGAAGAAGATTGGAGGCAGAAGTTTCGAAAGATTCCCTGAAAGATTTGAGAAGGCTTTGATCGACAATTAAGGTATGTGTAGTATTACCTTCATGATTTTCCATGTGTAAATTCAATGTATTTAAGGTCGATTTAAGGGGTTTAAGGGTGGATATGAGAAAAAGTGATTTTTGGCCTTCGTGGCCTAAATCTATTATGGTGAATCTAACCATGGAATTTATTGGGGTAAAAGGAAAAGTAGGCCTTCGTGGCCAAAACACTGATTGAACATTTGCCTAACCTCGCAGGAATATTGGATAATCAGTAACTCTAATGCCTTTCGGATAATTGTAGGGAAATTTATGATTTAGGGCGTGAATATGTTACGGGATTGGCCTAATGAACCGTAGGTTTTGTGCCTTTGTTGCCCTAAGACCTTAGGAATGATTTAGGGATGTTTTAGGGGTATTGGGGAAGTGAATCATGGGGTTCTTTGATTGATTTTAGGTTTTGGTGCGTAGCAGAGTTTGTTGTCATTGCATTGTTTGCCTAGCGAAGAATGCTTCACACAACGAACGATTTAGTCCCAGACTCGCCTAGTGAAGAATCCTTCGCACAGCGAAGAAACTCGCCCCAGACTCGCCTAGCGAACATGCTAGCGAACGTAGCAGAGTTTCGTGAATGTTGATCGTGTGCAGCGATGCCTTGATGTTTGATTCTGTGATAATTTCTTTGACGAATTAACATGAGTATGACTGTGAGTTTTATGTGATGTGTACATGATTACATGATAATTTCTATGATGTATTGATTGGAAAACTATGATGATATTACCATGACTTTGATGAATTATATGATGACATGAGATATGATGATGATTGTGATGATGATGAATATGATGAATGATGATGCACCTATGTTGTTATTATGAGGATGGTTATTGACGTGTGCATCATGCATTCATGTGCAACCGGACTTCGGTTCAGGACCTCGATTACTTTGGTTTCAATCCCATTGTGTGGATGTGAAGTGTTTTGATGTGCTCCGGTTCTCTAGTAGAATCGATCCTATTGATGGGGATCTATGGAGGGTTGATGGCCCAGTGTCCATCGTACTGTGATGATTGGTACCACATGCATTGAGTCTTGTTACATTTTTCATTTATGAGTCATTTGGAATAATTTATGATATTGTGGCCTTTGAGGCCTATTGATGAATATGATGATGTGGAATATGACTATGACGCCATTTTATATGTTGATTTTCATATATTGATTATTATGAATCGTTTTACTCACCCTGCCTGTTTGAATGTTACCTCCACGTGGATAACATGCAGATGACCAGGTTTAGCCATGGACGCCGTCGAGGATATTTTTGAAGTTTTGAGTCGTTAGCCTTTTTGGTTAACTTAGAGGGTCTTGCTCTGATATGTAACATTCAGTTGGGGTCTTTTGAGTTAAACTATGTTTTATTTGAGTTTATTTTGATTATCTTCCTGTCTGAGGAAAATTTTGGATTATGTTTTGAGTTCTGCTGCCTTGTGCAATATTTTTGATGTTTTTGGGAAAACCCGTTGTTTATGGACCCTTGACCTATTTTGATGCTTTTGGAAATGTACGCTCTTTTGTGGTGGCTTTTATTGAAATTTAATAATTTACTCTGATATATGTGAATAAATGTGCCTTTTAATTGTAGGATAGAAAAGGGTGTTATAGGACTGAAGTACTCCATGATTCTAAGATTGGCTAAGTTTTGGTAAAACATGATTCTACACTGATGTTAAGTAAGATGTTGAAACATCTTCATCTACTGTTATGACAGTACTACTCTCATGTGGTTTAAACATCTGTTTGTCAGGATCCGCAGGTTTCTTTGTATATTATTGCAAGATGTATCTCATGATGTCAAACATGACGTATCTCAAGATTTATCATGGTTTGGTTGTTTTAGCCAAAATTTTCCAAAGGGGGAGATTGTTAGTTCCATGATTCTAAGATTGGCTAAATTTTGGTAAAACATGATTCTACAATGATGTTAAGTAAGATGTTGAAATATCTTCATCTACTGTTATGACAGTACTACTGTCATGTGGTTTAGACATTTGTTTGTCAGGATCCGTTTGTATATTATAGCAGGATGTATCTCATGATGTCAAACATGATGTCCGAACACTTATGGATAAAATATTCTGTATGAATGTGTCTGTGTGTCCATTCCTTTTTGTGCAATCTTGCTACACTGAGCAGGTGTAAAATCTGCGAGGAGTTTGGTGGTTTACTAAGGCGTTTCTGATGCAAAGATTATGGGTCGTATTTGATTTGATATGAAGCTTTTCTCATAAGATTTTATTGAAGATTGGGAGAAAGATTTTATTGGATCTGATTGATCAAATCAAATCTGTTTCATTGTTACAAATTATGAAGATTGATTTCTTCTCAAATCTGCTGTTACTTTTTCCACTGCCCAAGCCCATTCTGCATTACTATTTTAATAGGAGTAAACCCTAGCTTGGAGAAAAGGAAAGCAAGGATAAACAAGCATTCACAACAAGAAGATCTTGGGTGCAAAATAAGGGTTTAGAATTTTGAGAGTCTCTTGTGTGTGACTTTGTAAGTCACCCTTTGTATCTTTTGATGCATTGTGGTAGACATATTTAGGTTGTAAGTTGTTCAATCAAAGCTTGTAAGCAAGAGTGTATTGTTCTTGATTGAAGCTGTTAAGCAAGATTAAGTATTGTCTTTGAAGAGTGTCTTCTAAAGTTTTATTAATTTGTTGTTATCACTGCTGTGATTGAGAGGGAGTGAGAGGTTTCTCTTGTCTAGGTGTGTTCTAGGCAGAAATTGCACTGGTAAGGATTAAGTGAGGGGTTGTAAACGGGGGAGTTTAGCTCTGAATTGATACTACTGATAGTGGATTTCCTTCTTGGCTTGGTAGCCCCCAGACGTAGGTGATGTTGCACCGAACTGGGTTAACAATTCATTGTGTTATTTATCTTTCTACATTTAATATTCTGCTCAATTTAAATGGTTAGATAAATTGTTATGTCAGTCTGCAGATGTTACAACATATGTCATGACACTGTTAATTTTTAAAGAAAATCAAAATGCTCATATTCTTTCCTTGTTCTGTTTTAGCAGAGATCAATGTTCTTAACATCTCTTAGAACATCTGAGATTTGCATACCAGAATTTCAATTGGTATCAGAGCAGGCATCCTGTCTGTTCTGGATGAGATCTTGGGACATACTTTCTGGTGTTTTAAACAAGGAGAAGTTGTAGCTGATTTGCTAATCTTGCTAAATGGTTAGGTAGCGGATGGGTTCTTGAGGAGTTGCTGCTTATACATTTAAGGGGGAATTTGTGTTTACTCCTGCTTTTGAAGGATTATGTGTATTTGCTACTGTGCTCTCTGATATAGGAGCTTCTGTGATCTATTGAATGTTTTTGCCAAAGGAGGAGTTGGAGAGATCAGATCATTCATTCAGATATACTCAAGGGTATTGATTATTGAGATGAGTGTTCTCACGAGGAACAACTCTGATGATTTTTCAAGGTTTCTGAGGAGTTTCTACAACAACTGCAGGAGGAGTGGCTACTTCTTTTGTATGGTGTTATATAAGATGTTTTGACACCTTGTTTAGGGCATGGTGAAGATGTTCTTTGGTGGTTCCGCTACATACTTTTCTGATGGAAGAACTCTAGTAGTCCTGTTATTCTTGTGTTTAAGAGTGCCTTCAGGAAGATAATCTGGTTCTCATACTGAAGATCGATTTCTGAAGTTCTCTGGTGCTGATGAGTGTTATACAACTTAAAGATAGTGGGAGGTGATTTATTTTCACCACTCATGACTTGCAAGGGTTTTATCAGCAGAGGAAGTCATAGGCAGGTTGAGTCAAGGATGTCAGCCTTGATGTTTCAACATTAATGATCCGTTAACTAAAGAATACTTTTGGTATTACTGTAGTGTAAATATCTGTCAGATGGTCTTCTCGACAAGTTGTGTAGATTTAAGATCAATTTATATTTGTTGATTACACAAGTATTTAATTGGTTATCCATAATGTTCAACTTTGTTGAAGTTCAGATGGTTCATCAGGTGGACGATCCAAGTAAGTCTTCTGGAAGAAGGATTCCTTATAAGGATTTAAGATTCATTGCTATTTTTGTTATTCACAAATATTTAATGGATTATCCTTAGTCAATGACCAAGGTGTCTCATCAGTTGTTGCTCAAGTATTTGGCCCTTGATTTGTTTGGTCTACTTCAAAGATCTGATGTTCAACCAAATGTTGAGTAGAGATTATGCAAAACCTTGTTGATTCAAAGAGTGATTCTTTGAAGCAAAGGAGATGTAGCTGATGATCTTGGTACCATTTACATGTGTGTTTGCATTCTTCCTCAGCTTGGACCTACAGAGGCACACAATTTGTCTAGAAAGTTTCCTGGCAAGAAACTTGTCTAAAGAAGTAAAGTTGAAGATTTCATCATCTTGATGAATTGACCTTGGATCAATTTATTTCCGATCTAGGTGTAATGGAATGCAGTAGGTATCAAGGATAAGTGGCGGTTATCTTTGACTTTCTGAAGAAGTCTCTACTTATGGAAAGCAGAATTTTTGTTGTAAAGATCTTTTGTGACTAATCTTCTTTGAAGAATCAAGCTTTGGCATGCTTGGTTTCTCTAAAGAGGAGATTCTGAAGAAAATGTATTTCAAAGTATTTGTTGTGGTACAATAAAGCAAAATAGAGTTTGCGGGAGCTGTGAGAAGGAGTAGATGTTGCAGGTCCAAGTCTTGGTGTATCTAAGATGCCTTGCTATAGAGCAAGTAGGATATGTAACTTGAAAATAAAGTTTGCTTGGTGGATTAGAAGATTTTCTAGAGCTCTAAAAGAAGATGAGTTAACCAAACAGTGGCAGTTGGTTATTTAAGAAGTGTGCTTGGAGAAAATTACTCTTGTAAAGAAGGGTAGTTGTTTGAAGACCAAAGGAGGTTTTGGTTTTGTTCATGTCTTAGAGCTTATGAAGGATGAGTGCCTTCTTTTGGGAGAAGTTTGAGAGTTTAACTTTCTCTTTGTTATTTGGATTTCTCGTTGATCAAGCTGGTGGAATTGTGCTCTCTGAAGATCCTCATATTGGATTACTAATCAGATAGTAAGTCCAAGTGGTTATTGTATCAAGAACCATATTGTATGGTGTCTGTGAGATAATTAGGATGTCCTAACTAATGTTAGAACATCATTTTGTTTGCTGAACTTAAGGTTCAGATTGCGGAAGCTGATACTCACTAGTTGAATCAGAAGTGTTCTAACTTATCATATGGGAGAATGATGAGGTAAATACTGTCTTGGATTATAGGGTGTCTATCTTGTTCTCTGACTTAGGATGAGGCCAGAATACTTGTGGAGAAGTGTTTTTTCTGCTGCAAGTAACTCTAGAAAGAAGTGGATCAGTTTGATACCTATGAAGCAAGTAAGCTGAGGATTTCTGGAGAATGGATTTGATGGAAATGACATATGGGATAACTAA
This sequence comes from Lathyrus sativus, assembly GCA_963859935.3. Classification (NCBI taxonomy): domain Eukaryota; kingdom Viridiplantae; phylum Streptophyta; class Magnoliopsida; order Fabales; family Fabaceae; genus Lathyrus; species Lathyrus sativus. Next base: position 54,726,996 of record OZ012735.1, on the reverse strand, counting down.
CAAATTAAGAGGCTCTGAATGTCTCTTTAAGGAATGTGAAGCATTCCATGTTCAATTGGATTTTTCAAGGATCATGGAGATCTATGCCTAGTGGATCTGTACTGGGCCTGGATGGGTTCAGGACGAGAGGGATCGATGATGATTTTGGTTTCAATCCAAGAGTTCGTTATAGTTCAAGGATCGTAATCTTGGTACCTTCTCACTGTATGAGCATGAAGTTGGTCATGAGATATAATGTGGTGATCTTGGGTGTTTCTTGTTGAAAGGAGCATCTTTTATAAAAGATAGAGGGGGAGCTTCTGTCTGATGGGTGTACTATTGTGGTACACAGGTTGCTTGTGGTTCAAGCAGTAAGTGAATGCGTTCAGCAGGTGTGTTGAACAAGGAGTGAGCTCTTGAAAACATGAAGATGAGTCTTATGTTTTCCGTTCACGTTAAGGTGTTCTTCTGGAAAAAGAGCACTAGTTATCCTTGATATGGGGAGGTATACTTCTATCTAGGATCTGTTGCTACAATAGTACAACTATTTATCAAAATTGTTTGTGGTTTCAAGCAGTGTGTGATTGTATGTCTCTATGAGGATGGAATGTCAGACAAGACGTTGTGACATTGTGTTTTTTTGGACAATGTTTTTTTTTGTTCTGTCATTGGGTATTAATGGATCCAATCAGATCTGTACAAGCTTATTGGGAGTAATATGAAGGTGGGAGCATTATGATCTGGGTTCCACTAAAGGGATTTTTGGTCAGCAGATTTTTGGGCCTCTATCCAAGGGTTTTGTCTTGTATTTGTATGACTGGTGAAGATGAAGATCAAGACATCATTAGCTTTGATTTTGTGCATATGGAAGGACATTCACCCTGACACCTTGGAGATTTTTCAAGTCTTTCAAAGCTGGATCTGAGTGATCTTGCAGATAGTTATGTCTATCCTGCGACTACCTCTGCTAATAGGTTTGGTTCTAGTGTGGTTTGTGAAACAAGGGGTGTAGAGTTGCTTGTATTTCCAGTGTGTGAATATGAAGATGTTGAAGTAAGTCTTCATGTGTTTAAGTTTTCTCTTTTAGGGGGAGTGTTGATTATGCATGACAGAGGGAGCTGTGTACTTGTCTGATGTGGAAGCAGCATTGTTGTAGCCTGTACGAAGTTTGATGATTCTCAGGCAAGCTTGTGTTCTTGGACCATTGGTGAGGTCGTAATGTCAGACAAGATGTCTTGACATTGTGCTGTCTGGTGTACCTTTTTACCTTGACAATGTGACTATGAGTTTGGCTTTGTGAGGCTGTTGGTTTGAACTAGGATTGTGCTTGTTTCTTATGAATGACCTAGGGAACACCATTGGTTAGTGTCTGGGAGAATTTATTTTTCTCTGCAGAATATTTGTGTCTCAATTTGAGGATTTAAAATTAATTGTTACTTCTGGCCTTAGCAAGTATTTAATTGATTATCCTTTTAACTAGCGATGTCAAAAGTGCCACTTCTGAAGGTGTAGTTTCAGACAAGGCAAGAACTCAAGATTCAATGACTATGTTCATGGGGTAAGGCTCCGTGGAGTTTATACTGTGAAGGTTGCTTCTCATGAAGCATGGTATATGTTAGTCATGAAAATGCTCATGGTGAAGAATCGTCTTGTCTCGGCTATTGATGGATCTGTGCAAAAGGGTAGTAGATAGAAAGTAAAAGGAGAAGTAGTCTATGTCCATGACTTGGTGCTTGTAGTCTGACTGATTGATGAAGGAATCATTACTTAAGATGCTTAAGAAAAATTATTGTATTTGTAATGTCAGACAGGATGTCTGAACATTATGTCTCTGAGGAAGCTACATGAGAGTTTATTTCTCTCTATGATATTCTGGTGTTTGTGATAATCTGTTAAGTTGCTGCTGTTGTGTGCTTCTGAGACCTTCTTGTGTATCTTAATGAAATGTGAGGATGGAAATAATAAGTCATGTGGTTGGTTTCTTAAGAACCAAAATGAGTGGTAAAGGAGTTGATGTAATACATAATGGCTTAGAATTAGGATTGTGATTCTTAATACTCACAATTTGATCCAGAAGTGTTTTATCTAATCATACTGGAGTATGATGTGGAGATAGTGGTCAAGAATGCTCTGGATCATGGTGTAAAATAGTCAGGGTGCTAGTTCATATGTGCTCTGATTTATGCTGGGATCAGAATGCTTGTGGGGAGGTGGTTTCGTCTTCTGGAAGTGATCTGGAAAAGATTGAGAATATTGTTCTAGAGTATGTTAGTTATGTCAAGCAGAGTGTGCATAACATCTTGCCTATCCAAGGAGGTATGAAAACTTGTGTGGATGCGTAAGGCCATTTATGTTTTGGGTGGGTGAATTGCTCAGGGTGTCAGGATGTATTCCCAAGGAGCTATGGTATTTGGATCTGTATGAATCAGGATTGATTTTACAGTGTTTGAGTGACTTCAGCAGGAGGGTTTAAGTCATTGTCTAGGGATTGTTGTTGCAGTGGTGCAGTCTTTATATTGATTGCTGGGGGATCAAGCAGTTTGTGTATCTCTTGTGCAGTTTGTGCTTTGAAGCATGATGATTCAATTTTTTGGGTTTTGCTTTGATTGATGTGTTATGAGTTTTTACGTGTGCATCTGATGATTCAGTTACTCCAATTTTTGTCAATTTTTGGCTAAAAAGGGGGGAGTAAAGAGTTTATTGTCACATCTGAAGGTATGTCACATGTATTGACATGATGACCAAAATTGTGATAGGACTTTGCTACTACTAAGGAAAGAGTAGTGTGTTATTATTTATTGCTGAATGCGACTATTAAGAGGGAGCATGACAGTTTGTGAGGCTGGATGTATTTGAGAAAACTACTGTTGTTACTGCTCTGATAAGTTTATATCTCAAGATTTATCATGGTTTGGTTGTTTTAGCTAAAACTTTTCAAAGGGGGAGATTGTTAGTTCCATGATTCTAAGATTGGCTAAATTTTGGTAAAACATGATTCTACATTGATGTTAAGTAAGATGTTGAAACATCTTCATATACTATTATGACAGTACTACTGTCATGTGGTTTAGACATTTGTTTGTCAGGATCCGTTTGTATATTATAGCAGGATGTATCTCATGATGTCAAACATGACGTCCGGACACTTATGGATAAAACATTATGTATGAATGTGTTTGTGTGTCCATTCCTTTTTGTGCAATCTTGCTGCACTGAGCAGGTGTAAAATCTGCGAGGAGTTTGGTGGTTTACTAAGGTGTTTCTGATGCAAAGATTATGGATCGTATTTGATTTGATATGAAGCTTTTCTCAGAAGATTTTATTGAAGATTGGAAGAAAGATTTGATTGGATCTGATTGATCTAATCAAATCTGTTTCATTGTTGCAAATTATGAAGATTGATTTCTTCTCTAATCTGTTGTTACTTTTGCCACTGCCCAAGCCCATTCTGCATTACTATTTAAAGAGGAGTAAACCCTAGTTTGGAGAAAAGGCAAGCAAGGATAAACAAGCATTCACAACAAGAAGATCTTGGGTGCAAAATAAGGGTTTAGGATTTTGAGAGTCTCTTGTGTGTGACTTTGTAAGTTACCCTTTGTATCTTTTGATGCATCGTGGTAGACATATTTAGGTTGTAAGTTGTTCACTCAAAGCTTATAAGCAAGAGTGTATTGTTCTTGATTGAAGTTGTTAAGCAAGATCAAGTATTGTCTTTGAAGAGTGTCTTCTAAAGTTTTATTAATTTGTTATTATCACTATTGTGATTGAGGGGGAGTGAGAGGTGTCTCTTGTCTAGGTGTGTTCTAGGTAGAAATTGCACTGGTAGGGATTAAGCGAGGGGTTGTAAATGGGGGAGTTTAGCTCTGAATTGATACTACTGATAGTGGATTTCCTTCCTTGCTTGGTAGCCCCCAGATGTAGGTGATGTTGCACCGAACTGGGTTAACAATTCATTGTGTTATTTATCTTTCTGCATTTAATATTCTGCTCAATTTAAATGGTTAGATAAATTGTTCTGTCAGTCTGCAGATGTTACAACATATGTCATGACACTATTAATTTTTAAAGTAAATCAAAATGCTCGTGTTCTTTCCTTCTCCTGTTTTAGCAGAGATCAATGTTCTTAAGATCTCTTAGGACATTTTAGATCTGCATACCAAAATTTCACTTTCCATATTTACAGTTTTCATCACATAATAATCACTTAGGAAAGTAAAATATAAAACCGTCAAAAATACGGAAAAATATTTTAAGTACCTAAGTCACCCCCCCCCCCTCTTTGGTGCAAACCTTACTTACAATTGGCATCAAAGTAGGTTATAGGTAACCTGTTCCTACAGATCCAGTATGGCTTCCACTAGCGCAAACCCGGTTTTCAAAGATGACGATAGTAGCAACAAACCCCTTCTATTCTCTGGAGAATATTTTGACTTTTGGAAAACCCGTATGAGAGCACACTTAGAAGCACAAGAAGAAGAAATTTGGGAAACTGTTGAAAATGTTCCACATCAACCAATGAGTGTTGTAAATAGTGTTGGAACTCCAAAGATTAAAAGTTCTTATGATGAAGATGACAAGAAAAAGTTTCTTAATGAAAAGAAAGCTATCAACATTCTTCAAAGTGCATTAAGTATGGATGAATTATTCCGTATATCACAATGTAAATCCGCAAAAGATATTTGGGACACTTTGGTGGAAACTCATGAAGGAACCACTGAAGTTAAAAGATCAAGATTGAATATATTAAGTCAAGAGTATGAAATATTCTGAATGCAACCCAGAGAATCCATCGTTGCTTTATAAAAAATATTCGTACATTTGACTAATCACTTGATTGCACTTGGTAAGACATTTTCTAATGATGAATTAAATCTCAAAGTTCTTAGATCCTTAACTAGAGAATGGCAACCAAAAGTTACGGAAATATCGAAAAAGAAAAGTCTTTCTACCATGACTTCCGTATCATTATTTGGAAAACTCCAAGAACATGAATTAGAACTTGGACGACTTGAAAAACATGAACATCAAGAAAAGAAACCCAAGGGTATTGTGTTGAAAGTAGATTTAAAAGAAGATCAAGATGATGATGCACCAGAGGAAGATGAAAACTTTATGCTTCTTGTAAAGAGACTTGGAAATTTTCTTGGTAAAAATGACAAAACCTTTAACTATTCAAAAAGAAAGAAACATTTCAAGAAAAAGAAGGCTTCCACATCAACACAAGATGTCACATGTTATGAATGTGGTAAGCAAGGTCATATAAAACCCGGTTGTCCAAAACTCTCCAAGAAAGGTGGATTCAAAGGAAAAAAGGAGACAAAGAACAAAAATTCTTATATTGCATGGGAAGATAATGACATAAGTTCATCATCCGACTCGGAAAGCGACGAAAGTACAAATCTAGCATTAATGGCTTCACACCACTCTGATGATAAAAATGATGAGGTTAGTAGTGTATTTTCTCTTTATGATAATGATGCACAAAATGCAATAAATGAACTCTTAAGTGAATGCAAAATTCTGTATAAAACAATATCTTCACAAAAGAAACAAATTACATCTTTAGAAGAAAAAGTTGAAACTATGGAAAAAAATGCAAAATATGAGAAACAAAAGATTATTAGTGAAGAAAAACAAATTTTTGTATGTAAAAATGGTGAATCACTTTTTTTCCAAATTGTCCAATTAAAAAGAGTTCTAGAAAGATATGAAAAAGGACAAATTGGGTTGGAAGGTGTCCTTAGTCAACAAAGATATTCAAATGATAAGAGTGAAATTGGTTATTCAAAATTTTCTAAACCAAGTACTAGTAAAATCATATTTGTTAAGGCTAGTGACCAATCTTCCAAAGAGAAAGTGAACAAACCTAAAGTTGTTCATCATTATCCTAAAAAGAAAATATTTACTAAAAAGAAATCTCATGTTCCGAGATATAGAAGCAATTTTGAACCTACATGTTTTTATTTTGGTATTGTTGGCCATACACCTAATGTTTTCTATGTTAGAAACTTTAGTATTGCAAGTGGGCATTATGTGTGGGTAAAGAAAAGTACTAATTATGAAGGACCCAAGGCAATTTGGGTACCTAACAAAACCTAATTTGTTTTGTAGGTATGCTTGAAGACCACTTCTAACTTGTGGTATCTTGATAGTGGTTGTTCGAAGCATATGACAGGAGACATTAATAAATTTTCAAATCTAGTGCTTAAGGCCAAGGGTTATGTTACTTATGGAGATAACAACAAAGAAAATATTTTTGGCGTAGTCAAAGTTGGAGCACCACCTTTCACATCCACAGAAGATGTTCTTTATGTTGAAGGACTAAAGCATAATATTCTAAACATAAGCCAACTTTGTGACAAAAGCTTCAAAATCAAGTTCACCAAGGATGAATGCTTGATAGAAGACGAAGTCACTAATGAGGTAAAACTCAAAGGTAAAAGAATAAATAATATATTCATGATTTCCCTCGATAATTTGTCTTTGAAGGTAAAATGTCTTATGGTGAACAATAATTATTCATGGCTATGGCATAATATATTCCCTCACATTCACATGGAACATTTGAATAAGTTAATCAAGCATGATCTTGTTACTGGTTTACCTAAGATAAAATTCGTCAAAGATAGATTATGTGATGCATGTCAAAAGGAAAACCAAACCAAAATAACTTTCAAATCTTAGAATGTGGTGTCCACTATAAGGCCACTACAACTGTTGCATATGGACTTATTTGGTCCATCAAGAACAAGAAGCTTCAGAGGTAATGTTTATGCACTAGTTATTATTGACGATTTTTCTATATTTTGCTGGACATTCTTTTTAGTGCAGAAAAGCGACATTTTTAAAGCATTCAAGAAGTTTGCAAAGCAAATCCAAAATGAGAAGTCACTAAAAATGACCTCCATAAGAAGCGACCATGGTGGAGAATTCCAAAATACATCCTTTGAAGAGTTTTGTGAAGAACAAGGAATTAATCATAATTTTTCAAAACTAAGACTCCACAACAAAATGGAATGGTGGAAAGAAATAATAGGTCACTTGTGGAACTTGCAAGGACAATGCTAAGTGACTCAAATCTTCCAAAGTATTTTTAGGCGGATGTGGTGAACAAGGCATGTTTTGTAAGTAATAGAGTAAATATTAGACATATCCTTAAGAAGACTCTTTATGAACTTTTCAAAGGGAGGAAACCAAACATTTCTTATTTTCACATATTTGGATGCAAGTGCTTTGTCTTAAACAATGAAAAAGATCATCTTGGTAAGTTCGATGAAAAATCGGATGAAGGTATATTTCTTGGTTATTCTCTTTCAAGTAGAGCTTATAGAACTTATAATAAACGAACTTTAACTATTGAAGAATCTATACATGTCTCTTTTGATGAATCTAACCCCTCCAAGGAGAAAAATGTTTTGTGTGATGATGATGATAATATAGATGTTCCTAAAGAAGATACTTCCAAATCAAAGATTGATGATCAACCGAAGCATCAAGAAGAACTAATTCAACAAGAGTCAAATGATAATGATCTACCTAAGGAATTGAGAACTCGTATAGATCATCCAATTGATAAACTCATTGGTGATATTAGTCAAGGTGTTACAACTAGACTAAATCTCAAAGATGAATGCTTGAATATGGAGTTTGTCTCACAAATTGAACCTTCCAAAGTTGATGAAGCCTTAGGAGTATACCAATGGATAATTGCTATGCAAGAAGAGTTAAACCAATTCGAAAGGAATCAAGTTTGGGAACTTGTTCCTAGGCTAAGTAATAAACACGTCATAGGTATCAAATGGGTGTTTAAGAACAAGCTTAATAATATTGGAATAATTGTTCGAAACAAAGCAAGATTGGTGGCCCAAGGATACAATCAAGAGGAAGAAATTGATTTTGAAGAAACATTTGCTCCGGTTGGAAGGTTAGAAGCTATCCGTTTATTACTTGCTTATGCGTGTTCATTGAATTTTCAGTTATACCAAATGGATGTCAAAAGCACATTCTTGAACGACTACATCAATAAAGAAGTCAATGTTAAACAACCCTCTGGCTTTAAAGACTTCAAGAAACCTTCATATGTCTTTAAGTTGAGGAAAACTCTTTATGCCCTAAAGCAAGTACCAAGGGCATGGTATGATCGACTTAGAAACTTTCTTTGTGAAAGAGGATTTGAAAAAGGTAAAGTAGATAAGACCTTGTTCATTAAGAGAATTAAGGAAAACACTTTATTGGTTTAAGTCTATGTTGACAACATCATATTTGGTTCAGCAAATAAAGATCTTTGTAAGGAATTATCATTGATTATGCAAGGAGAATTTGAGATGTCTATGATGGGTAAGATGAATTATTTTCTTGGACTACAAATTAAGTAGCTAAAGGATGGCATCTTCATCAATCAATCCAAGTATTGCAAATAGTTGTTGAAGAGATTCAACATGGACGGTTGTAAAGCAATGTCTATACCAATGGGATCCGAAACTTATGTTGATCAAGACGAATCAGGTATTTCAATTGATGTTACAAAGTATCAAGGTATGATTGGTTATTTACTATATTTGACGGAAGTCATCCTGACATAATGTTTAGTGCGTGTTTATGTGCCCATTTTCAAGCAAATCCGAAGGAGTCACATCTCACAGCTGTTAAAAGAATCATGAAGTATCTCAAGGGAACGACCAATGTTGGGCTATGATATCCAAAAAGCAGTATATGTGATTTAGTTGGTTATTCTGACTCGGATTATGCAGGTTACAAAACTGATAGAAAAAGTAAGTGGAACTTGTCACATCCTAGGAAATGCATTAGTTTTTTGATCTTGTAAGAAACAAGCTTGTGTTGCTTTTAGCACCGCAGAAGCAGAATACATAGCAACGGAAAGTTGTTGTGCTCAGGTTCTTTAGCTAAAGCAACAACTGAGTGACTACAGACTAAATCTCAGATGCATACCACTTTGATGCGACAACACAAGTGTTATAAATATTACAAAGAATCCAGTCATGCATTCAAGAACTAAACACATAGATATTCAACATCATTTTCTATGAGATCATGTGCTTAAAGGCGATGTTAAAGTCTCATTTGTGGATACACACAACCAACTAGCTGACATCTTCACGAAACCACTCGCTAAAGAATAATTTTTTAAGATTCGACGAGAACTTGACATTTTAGATAAAGGTGACACATAAAGTCTTCAAGATCTATTCATAATAATTAGTTATGAACAAAAGGTGCACAAAAATTTCATTTTGTTAGCATTTTAAATTGTTTTCACATATGCATGATATTCCTATTTTTCAAACTTTATGTTGGTTAAAATATCTTTTATACTATATTTGGTGTATTAAAAATTGTATTATATTGTGTTATAAAATGTCAAGGTGTTAAAATTAAAATTTTCTTAACATACTCAAAATTATGAAGATTCTATTTTTTGTAGTATGTTAATCGATTAACCATTTGCCTTTGCAAATGTGTTAGTCGATTAAAACTGGACGTATTTGCCAATAAAATTTAACCGTTAATCGATTAACCAAGTTATGTTGGTTTTAGGTTAACCGATTAACCATGTAGCTTCTTTGAAAAATACGTTAAATTAATTATGCAGAAAATGTGTTTTATTTTTTCTTTTATTCCAATGCTTTGACTAAGTCATTTAAGTGCTTTTTAGATAAGTCAACTTATCTTTTCGACTTTCATTGGTATTGTTCATCTCTCTTAACTCTCATTTTCTCTCCTCTTTAACTCATTAAACCACTAAAATTGAAACTCACTCATAAAATCCTCCTTATAACCTCACCAAACCTCAAAACTCTCTCATCAAAACCCTCTCTTCACAAAAATTCAAAAATTTCATTCTAAATCTCAAACCTTCATTTATCCATGGCGTCCACAAGGAGAGACAAAGGAAAATCCAAAATAGGATAAGGAAGCTCAAATCCTGAGGAACATGCACTAACCACTAAGTCCAGAAGGCTCGTCTTCGACTTCAGATATCGTCAGCTCATGCCAGTAAAGTATGTGAACTTATCATCTTTTCCTTCTCATAACTTTAATTTTTTGGAACTGATGAAGAACCATAACATTGATAAAATAGTTTCTGAGGTTGGTCCTTACTACCCTGATTTAGTAAAAGAATTTTTCACAAATTTGCATGTTAGAGCCGATGACTTTGATGACCACTTTTTAACATTCAAAGTTTAAAATGTTGACATTTGTTTGAATTTAGAAACTGTTGGGACACTTTTAGATGTACCTACTGATGGGCAATTTATTCGGCAAGGTGTTACCCCAGATAGTAATGGTTGGGAAAACTATAATAAGATGAGATATTATTTTAAAATTTCTCGTTTTAGTGAGGCTGAAATTTTGGGTAGGCAAAGTGTTGCTTCTTTAAGAGTATTACTATTTGCAAAGAACTTAATTGTTAGTGATCATATGATGCACTATATTATTGCCTATGTTTTGATGCCGAAACACTCCAATCACACTCAAATTAGTGACACTAAGCTACAAATTATTTATGCTCTCAAGAATGGATTGAAGGTCAATTGGGCGTGCACCATCATGTACCATATGTTCTATCAACAAAGTTTGAGTGGTGGTCTTCCATATGCAAGACTTGTTTCAAAACTTTTTGAATCAACTGACATTCTTTTGAAAAGAGAACCAAAGATTGATATGAAGTTAAAAGAATGTGAGATTAATGCCTCTACATGCCTAAAGAATACGAGAATAGTCAAAAATCGAAATGGAAGGTTTGTATACAAGGATGATGCTCCTCAATTTGTTCCTCCGTCGGCTCCGGAAGGTGGCTACACAAATGAAGCCATTTATTACAAGATGTGCTTCATTGAGGCAACCATACACAAGAATCATAAAGACCATACCTTCGAGATGGCTTCCATGAAAAGAATGTTGCTTAAGCCCACCAAATCTCATCGCCGTAAACCTATAGTGGAAGAAAGTGAAGATGAGGAGGAACCAGAAGAGGAGGACACTAATATGTCGGAAAGTGACTAGTTTCATTATGTCATTACTTTTCGTTAAGTTTTTGAGTATTCTTGTTTTAGACTATGTTACCGTTGTTTCGTTGTAAGGATTATGTGATGTTATGTCAAATCATGTTATGTATTAGTTTAATGGTTCGTTGTAATGCATTTTTTATGTTTTGTTGAATCTATGTTGTGTTATGTTTTTGTTCATTTGGTGTGTGAACAAAATGTGTTATGCTTTACTTTTGTTTCTCAAAGTTCATACATATTATGTTTTTTTTTTCATTTTTATAGTCTTTTCCCTTCCTTTTTGGTAATGACAAAGGGGGAGAAGATGACAAGTATTGTTGTTTGTTTCTATAACATAAATTTGCAGTAAGTTAAATATCTTTAAAACTCTCAAGCTTGGATTAAGGGGGAGCTTACATCAAAGGGGAGTATTGCTTGTTAGAGAACACAAAGTTTGGAACCAAAATTTTTAAGAAAAGGGTTGTCATCATCAAAAAGGGGGAGAATGAAGAATCAAGCTTCTCAAATGTGTTTTGATGAAGGCAACAACATTATGCAGCCTATTGATAATGACAAAAAGAAATGGCTCAAGACAGGTATCAAGCTTTCAAGTTTCAAGTTTATCAAAAAAGTCTTGAAGTTACTAAAAGATTGATCATGAATTAAGGTATATGAACACACCTTATCTTTGCATATACAAGTGTTCAATTTATTAATCTTACTTGTCATATTTCATTAAAACATTTGCTTGAGAAAACCATTGCATACTACACTTTTTTCTAAAGTATTTTTATGTTTTTAACATTGGTTAACCGATTAACCGTTTGATAGTTCAAAACTGTCAATCAATTAACCCTTAAAATCTTTTAATTTTTTGTACGTTGGAAGTGGTTAATCGATTAACCATTTTCCTTTGCAAATGTGTTATTTTTTTCAGCAGAATAATTTTCAAACTTGGTTTTCTGAACCATGATATCCTTTCAATAATGGCACTCTTTTGTATAGGTGTCTTGTGCCTATATAAACTCTTTTTTTTTCCAGAATTAAACTCACCTTCTTGCAAAAATATTAAACATTCTTTTCATCATCAAACTTTCTAATTTCTCTAAGTGTTCAAAATAAAATCTTTTAAGAGTGAAACTTGTGCATTAAACTTTCATTCAATTCATTCTAGTTTCATTCATTCATTAAGAACACTTGTATAATCATTGAAAGAGTTGTTTGTTCAAGAAGAAGATCAATCCTTTGATTGATAATTGTGAAGCATCCATTTCAAATAATTACAAAAATTCATATTATACTTTATTTGTCACATCTTATTTTTCAGAATTGTTGAAATTAAGATTGTGAAGTTGTAATCCTTGTTGTCCAGGTTATTGGAAACAAGAGGTCCATTGTGAGAGGATTGTTCTCAATTGGACTTAGTGAAAAATTCAAGAGGTTGTTCTTGGTATTGATTTGTTAGTGTCTGTATAGAAAGACTAGGAAGAGTCTTGTATAAGTCCTAACATTATTAAAAATCTCTTTCATGTTGAAAGGGAACTGGAGTATTCTCGGACTGTGAGGAGAACCAAGATATATTCTCGTGTCTTTTACTTTCCGCATTTACAGTTTTCATCACATAGTAATCACTTAGGAAAGTAAAATATAAAACCGTCAAAAATCCAGAAAAATATTCTAAGTCAATCAATATGTATATATATATATATATATATATATATATATATATATATATATATATATATATATATATATATATATATATATATATATATATATATATATATATATATATATATATATATATATATATATATATATATATATATATATATATATATATATATATATATATATATATATATATATATATATATATATATATATATATATATATATATATATATATATATATCAAGTTCATGATACAAAAGTATATTAAGTCAATATTGATTGACTATTAGGGCTTACTTCAACAGTATATGGTTACAGCTCAATTTTACATCACTCTTTGAACTATTGTTGTTGTTGTCCCACAGCCTACTACTGTTACATTCTCCTTCTGTGATCATGACCAAGATGTATTCTCTTCATCAAACTCTTGTCTTGCAACCTTAGATTCATCTCCTTGAGATTCCTTCTTGTTCGCATTGCATTCTTTTGTACAATGATCAAACCTTTGACACTTAAAGAACTGCTCTTTGCTTTTTTCAAACTTTTTCTTTTCACCTTAAAGTTTCTTTGACCATCATTTTTGTTGCAGCTACTCTCACCCCTTTGACAAGTCGAACTCTTGGAATTTTAGGACTCTCTTTCACCAAAATTTTGAAAATTCTCTTTACTCTTCATGGGCCATTTTCCTTTCGATCTTTTGTCCTTCTCAATGAAGCGAGCTTGCAAAACGATCTCCGCCTTTGCCTTATCATTATTTCTCTCCTCCATCCTTAGCTCATGAGCCTTAAGAAAGCTTTACAACTCCTCTTTGCTCATCGTCGCAAGATCCTTCGATTCCTCAATTGCCACAACTGCATTGTCAAGTCTTGGTGTTAAAGAGCACAAGATTTTCGCGGCAACATACTGTTCTATGACAGTTTCTCCGCTTGCCTTGTCAACTGAGTTGATCAATTCAAGAATATCTTGGTAGCCAAACAACATACTAATTTGCTTGCTTGCACCATTTGTCATAATTCTTTGCATCAAGGATAGGTAGGTTTGTAGAGATTCTTTCATTGGAAATATAATTCATGTTGCACACTAGGTGTTTGTGGATCAAACCAGACTCTTTATGTTAAATATTGGAACTTTGAAACACAAGATTGGTGAACAATGGTGGAGAGAATTGAAATGTGTAGAGTGAAAGAGGAAAAATGTGTGTGTTTGTGTGTGTGTGTGTGTGTGTGTGTGTGAGAGAGAGAGAGAGAGAGAGAGAGAGAGAGAGAGAGAGAGAGAGGAATGATAATTTGCATTAACCTTAGATGAGAATTCATCCAACAGAGTTATACAAGTGTTACAATATGATTGAGATCTAAAATAAATAATTACATATTATTTAATTATTAAGTCATCGAAATTCCTTGCATTAGAGTACTACTATTCATTAAAATTACAATCTTATGTTGCAAACCTCCAAATTTACATGAAGATATTTTATAATTTCTTTTTTATTACTTATAAGTTTCATAGTATTTCTATTTAATGCTTTTTTACAATAAATGTGAAAATATTTAAATCTAAAATTTGAACTCTAATGTTAACGTCTAATTTAACTTTAATTAACATATAATTAAGTTTAATATTATGACCAACTCAACTGTTTTTTTTTCTTTTACATAAAAAAACCTTATGTGAATTGGATTATAAGACTTCATCAATAATTTTTTACATTCAATCCATAATTTTAAATGTAAGAGTTATCTAAAATCCGTGATATATAAATTAAATTTTTATCGGCTTTAGTAGAGATTTCTTAATTAATTCATAATTTAATGCAAGCAAATCAAAGTTGTATTTTAGATACAGGTGGTAAAATGGATTTGGACTAATGAATATATTTGGTTTGTCTGTATTTTAATGTGAAGTGGATTAAGAATTTATGCCTTATTTTATTCTGTTTTTTTTGCGAGTTTTGCAAGTATAAATATTTAAATAAAATTTTGAATTTTTAAATTTAAAAAATATTAGTGTCCACTAACTTTTCTCATCTCGATCGCTCTCTTTTTTGTAAATTAAACTTAAATTTTAAATCATATTTTTAACTATAACCGTCCCGTCACATTTTTTTTACAAATTTTTACGAAACATATCTAAATGAACTAGCATGTCCATTTTTCATCTCTAATTATAATCATACAACACTTATCTGTATTATTTTCTTTATACCACCTATTCAACTGTATTATTTTCTTTATACCACCTACTGTATTATTTTCTTTATCAGGATTGCTATGTTGACACCCATTTCTACACCCTACACTTCAATTACTGTTCACAAATACTTGAACGAATTTCACAGAACATGGTTAATAGTGTGTATTTTATTGGTTAATGAAGTAGTGAGAGTGGTTAATAAATTATAGGTAAAATAATTGGCTAATAATGTAGATTTTTGTGGTTAATGCAACTGTGAAATTAGTTAATGCGCAATCTTATATTTGTGTTATAAAATAAATTTTAAAAATAAATATTTTTTTTAAAAAAAATTAATATTTTAAAAAAATATATTATTTTAATAAAAAAACACTGTTAACCGTATAAATACGGTGAATAGTGCATACGGTGTAAATATTGAGTGTAGAAAATGGTGTATGAATAGCATTTTTCTTTCTTTATACCACCTAGTTGTGATACATCAAAGTCATATTATTGGTTTGATATGGTGCTTGGATATTAATTAATCAAACAATAATAATATTAATACACGTGTCATTGACATCTTCCTAGTTTAATCGTTCACTACACGTGGCCTTGTTGTGTCATCTAATTCTAATTTGGATTTTGAGGATCCCACCACGCTTTCTCTTCTAATAATAAATCCTCTTGTCACTAAAATATCATATACGTTTATACTAAAATAATTAAAAACCATATTTGTCAAAATAATGCTTGTAATTAATAGATTACTTTAGAGTTCAGATAAACCATATGGGATGTTGTGTTATTGGGTTTCTTATAGGGCATATAATGTATTTATAAATTACAAGTTTCTTCTAACTTCGAAGGGAATGTCAATAATATACTTTAGCTTCCTTGTTTGCTAGTTTGTTGCTTGTTTCGAAATGTCTAGTTTATTTTTGGAGAAACAAAATCATATTATTATATTTGATTTGTTTCCTATTAAAATTATTTTGAATTCCACATGGTTTGGTTGGAGAGATACCAAGTCATACCCACTTATGAAATACATGTGTGTATGATTCTAACTTTTCATATCTTAATTACCAATTTTATCGTTTTGGGAAAAAAAAATATGTGAATATAAATGGTTGATGATAATTAAATGAAAACAATTTGTAAAAGATATGTCTCATACATACACGAATATTAAATAAAAAAAATACACTTACTTTCCTTAAGATCAATTACAATGACAAACATTTTTTTTAGTTTTAAAATATCCCTAATATTCTCTGAAATCTATTAAAATATTTCGATATCAAGTCACAGATTCAAAAATCTTAATTAGTGGGGACAAAATATATATACTATTATAAATATTTATATGAAAAATATATCAATGTGAAACTATATATTATTGTGTAAAAAAGTTAAAACTATCAAAACTTTATTATTCTATATTAAAAAAACAAAGATACTTAAACATATAATTTTTTTAATAAATAATTCTATTTTAAAATAATTGAATAATTTTTATTTTGTTTTTATTTTTAATATCTAACAAAACAACCGTTTAATTATTTAAAAATATTTAGTTCTTAAAATACACAAATATTATTTTTTTTTAGTGGAAGCATTTCTTGTGTTCTATCATGTGAAAAATAAATATTTTGAATTAATTTATAATAGCACAAAATTAATCTATAATTTATAAATCAAATATTTATACTATAATGTATATAAAATATCTAAATTATAATAAACACATAGTTGAACATGAAATGATTAAAGAGTATTACATAAAAATACCTTAAAATAATACTCTGCGGTTTTTGAGTAGCTTGAAATCATCAATAATAAATATTCTCAGAATCAATACTTGCAACAATTTCTCTTTCAATAGTAATCGTCATGCTATCTCCTAGAAAATTAGCTTCCATTTTATTTCTCAATCTTGTCTTGATAATTTTCATTGTCGAAAAAGATCTTTCCGTAGTAGTTGTAGATATAGGCAGAGTCATGATAAGACGGAGCAGTCTGTCGATCAAATAATAAATTTCCTTCTTTTCAGTTGCAACCAAAGATGAACATAACTCTTGAATAGTCGATTCAAACTCGATGCTTGACGAGCGTCAATAATAAAATGCCGAAGCTGAAATTTTAAATTAATCTTCTCTTACTCATTGAAGTCCATAGGATAATATTTTTCAACTAGAGTGCAAATGGTATCAAGGTTAAAAGCCTTGTAATTATCCTTGGGAGTCAAAGCACCACTTAGAGTTAACAAATCAATCGCTTGCTCACTAAATCTGCTATTCAACTCTTGTAGTTGTTTGTCAATGGTAGTGAAAATATTTCAACTCTAAAATAATGCTCAATGGTTACCTGGTTATCTTCAAGACGAGAACGACCAAATCTTGTTGTTGAATGAACATCATTAAGATCAGGAATCTCAATATCATGTTTTTCACAAAAAGGCTTCATAGAGGCTTGTAACTCGTCTTGCCGCTTTGTAGAATAACAAACAACATTGACAATTCAAGTAAGCTTCTCAAAGAATTGATGAATTGATTTAATTTCTCTTAATGCATTAACCAAAACAAGTTGCAATCAATGAGCAAAATAATGAACATAATATGCATAAGGACAATCCTTCATAAAGAGTGTTTGTAAACCGTTCCATTCTCCTCTCATATTGCTAGCACCATCATACCTCTGACCAAGAATGTTGGAGACATCAAGGTTATCCAAAGAAAGTATATCACAAACTTTTTGCTTAAGAGTTAAAAATATAGTGTCACTAACATGTGCAAGACCAAAAATATCTCTTGTATAAAACCATCTTTATCAACAAATCTCAAAACAAGAGACATTTGCTCTTTTTTGAATTCATCACGCGCTTCATCTACAATTATACAAAACTTGGAATCACCAATTTCTTCACTAACATACTTTTCACCCTACTTGAAAGAATGTGAAAGATCTCTTTTTGAATTAGATGTGAAGTATACTTGTTATTATATGAAGCATTTTCCAACACAACTTTTGCAACTTCATCATTATAACATACTAAGAGTTTTATCAATTCAAGAAAATTGCCTTGGTTTAATGATTTTGTACTTTCATCATGACCTTTAAAAGCACACGCTTGAAAACTCAACCAATGAAGAATGTCAATTGAAGTCTTGAGATGTAGTCGATTCTTCGTAATTTCAATTGAAATTTGAGCTTGAATTATATTCCTAATGTGACCATATTGATTCAACAAGTCTTGACAAGCTTTTATATAATTGTTATGTGGAAAACAAGGATATTTCCCTATGTGTTTAAGAAATGCACAATTCTTTCCATTTCTAACTTTCTTCCAACCTCTAAAACTTGTAGAAATGAAGACATCGGAACCAGGACGTCCACGTGGTCTTTTGCTAAAAAGATAACGTGGTAAGCAATAAGCAGCATCTTCTGAAGGTGAATATTCTAACCATGAAGGAAATAGGCTAAACCAAGTGTGTTGAAAACATATTTGATGATCTTCTTTACCAGACAATGTATATTGCTCTAAATTCATTTGATATGGACCCCATTTTAAATAAGATATTCGTATTTCATCCATTTGATTTACTCGATATTCCAACATAGGTGTTAAATTAATGTTTTCTTCGATTCTTGGATTCTCAATAACACTTGTAGGTTCAGACATAGGTGTTAAATTCTCTTCATATCTTTCTTTCATCTTGAAAAAAGAATCAATTTTTCTACTCTTCATTATCACTTTTGTGTTGCATAAGAAATTAAATAAATTAAAACAACACAATAAAATTCCAACATAATTCAATTTTACAAATATTAATAAGTTAGTAACTTAGTAATAAACTAGTAACAAACATCCAACATAATTCAACATTTCAAACTTATTTTATTTCTATTTCCCTATTGACCTATTGTTTGTAAAAACAATTGAAGAGAAAAAATACAAGTTTTTGATAATATTATATAGGTATGAAATTAAAAAACAGGTATAAACAAAATTTTCATTGCTTTTCAGGACTGGGCCGAAGTACCTTGTAGGTACACCCCCTCCTCTATACTTGCTCTTTCAAAACTCCATTACTCACTTAGGCATCGAAGTACCTTGCAGGTACACCCCCTCCTCTTCTTCAACATCGATGAACACAGGAGCTCACAACGCGTGGCAGGCTACTGATTCCTTTCTGATCAGGTAAAATTTGTGGCACCATCTGTGGGAACCCTTTTCTCCCTTGTTCTTTCTCTTATACAAGCGTAGAAGCTCAAGAACCAAAGCAACATCCAACTTCCGTTGATCATGGCCAACCCACGCAACGACAACGCTCCAGAAACTGCATTCATTCCATTCACCAACGGTGACGGCCACAATCCCAATGTGACCATTCACGTAGAAGAGGGCGACTCCAGGAACGGGCACATCACCTCTCCCTCCTTAGATGGTGCGACCTTCAACACCGCTCGACGCTTTAATTGCTCGGCTATCTACCAACCAATTCTGGTGCCATCCAGCGCCAACCCTACCATGATGGCTCTGTTCACAGTGATCAACCAGACCAAACTAATGATCTTCCAACAGAATGAGTGAATAGGGATGCTAGATAAAGAGCGACAATAATGCTCTACCCGTAGAGACATCGTCGCCCCGTTTCCAGCAGCCCCTCTCTTCCCCTGTAGAGGACACAACACGACAACTCTCAGAGCCCTTCTCCCCGACCAACTAGACGTCGCCCTCGCTTGGAGCGGCCTCATCCAGTAGCCTCCCAAAAGCGCGGCCGATCATCTTCTTCGAAGGAGCGACGATCCCCCGCTCAGAAGAGGAACAAAGTTGAAGGAGGCACCGAGAAGCCAAAGAGCCGCCCGAGGAGTCCTCCCCGACGAAACAGAAACAATCGTGGTGAACTTTCCCCTTCACGGTCATTTGTCAGGAGCAAAGAGGACGACCATTGCTCACCACTGTCTAGGGCCATCATGGATATTCCATTGTCCATCGGGATGGAAAAGCCCCCCGCCCTTGGTGCTCTATGATGGTACGATCGACCCGGACGACCATATCGAAAGCATAGATGCGATGCTCGACTATCGGGACATCCATGGATCCATCAAGTGCAGGCTTTTCCTCACCATCCTAAGGAAGGATGCTATGACATGGTACAAGTGCCTCCCGCTCGAATCCATCATCTCCTAGGGCGAACTAAAGAGGCAGTTCTACAGGCACTTCACAGCTTCCCGACGCCACCCGAAGACGAAAGAATCCCTAGAAGCCATCATCTAGGGAAAAGATGAACCTCTTTGGGATTACATAGAGTGTTTCAACCGAGAAGCTGTCCAGGTGTCCATCTTGGACAACATGAAGAATTTTATGATCGAGCAAGGATTGCGACCTCGTACCGACTTTGCTAAGGCCGTCGGGATTGAAAGACCTTGCACCTTGAACGCTATCCTCCTCAAGGTCCAATCATACATCCAATATGAGGAAATATAGGTCACCCACTGCGCCCGCGACACACGAGATCAAGAAGGTGTCAGGGGTGCCAGACACGAGGATACTGCTGCTCTTCGAAGAGGCGGGGAAAGAAGAAGATAGGATCGGCCCTAAGAACAGAGGGGGCCAGCAGGCCGGTTAACTGAGTACACACTACTCACTGCTCCCCATGAGTGAATCTTGGCTTAGCATATTAATCAGAGTTTCAGAGAGGCGGTGTCTGTTTTTTGAAACCGATACCCCTCATGCCCAACGTCGACAAATCTAAAAACTGCTGACTCCATCAGATTCATGGACACATCACAGAATATTGCATCCACCTCAAGGATGCAATCGATATTCTAATTAAGGAAGGGCACCTAAAACAATACACCTGAAGAATACAGGCTCCCCGACAGGAGACTCGCAAAGTCAAGAGGGTCAAGGAGGTGTCACCACCCTTTGAAGAAGTCGGACTGCAGGTCGCCCTATGTGTCTCCTGGCCAGAAGACTTCCTCCTCCCAGGAAAGCTCAACACACCTCTGTCCTCCCGCAGTCCTTGGGAGGATTTCTCCACCGTATTGGTCATATCCGGCGGGGGCCCTAGCAAACTCTCAGTTGGGTCGATTAAGAGGAAATTAGAGGATCTAATCGAAAAGAGCTCGAAGTAGATCGCCACCCTCGACGAGTTCAAAGGTCAATCGAACCCGATTACCTTCTGCCTCGAGGAACTGCTCGGGGTGCACCCAACTCCAGCATTCCCTTCTTGATCATGGTTCAGATGGCGAACTTTGATGTGTGTAGAATCCTGGTCTACCAAGGGAGCTTAGTGGACATAATGTACGCCCATCTGTTTACTACCCTCCAGCTCGACGAGAGCCACCTGACCTCATATGTCGGCTCCGACCTACAAGGCTTCAACGGCACCACCACAAAGCCTTGGGGATACGTGGAGCTGCTCGTCACATTCGGAGCCGAGGAGACCGTCAAATAAGTAAAGGTCCGCTTCTTGGTGATGAATGCTTTTCTCTGTACCAGTGCGTCCTGGAAAGGCCGACCTTAGCTGAGCTGACCGCAGTACATCTACAGTGCACCTGATGATGAAGTACTACACGACCAGAGGTTGAGTTGTCACCCTCCACGGGGACATTGAGGTGGCCAGGAGATGGTTCGAGGAAGAAATCAAGGGCCTCAACTTAATCAACATCACCCCCAAGACGACCGACAGATCATCCCGTGATGCGGAGCAGAAGCCACCACCCCACTTCAACTTCGTCGACCTCGACAGCCGGTTCCCCAGCAAGCAGGAGCAATAGAGTATGAAGATACACCTCCACCAAACAATGGGAAACCATCCCACCAAATACACCCCATTCCAAATGGAGACTTCGAGCTCATCGCGCTCGAAGATGACCCAAGAAGAGGCGTGAAGATTGGCACTGGACTCCCCGACCTAGCGAGGAAGCAGCTAGATGCCTACCTCTAAGAGAACGCTGACCAGTTTGCGTGGAGCACTGCTGAGATGCCCGACCTCGACCCCGAAGTAGCATTCCACCACCTCACCATTGATTCGGTTGTTAGGGTCATAGTTCAACATAGGTATAGGTAGTCTCCCGAGAAAGCAGAGGCTGCTAAAAAAGCTGTAAAAGACCTTCTAGAGGCAAATTTTATATCAGAAGGCTACTACACAACCTCGCTATCCAACAATGTACTAGTTAAAAAACATAATGGAAAATGGAGGATGTGTGTTCATTACACTGATCTTAACCAGGCATGTCCCAAATATGCTTACCCGTTACCTAACATCGACAAACTCATCGATAATTCTGTAGGTTTTAAATTATTGTCATTCATGGATGCGTACTCAGGATACAATCAAATCCCCACGGAGAAGGCCAACAAACAATACAGGCCCTTCATGACCGAGTTGGGAAACTATTACTACAACGTAATGCCCTTCAGTTTGAAAAACGTCGGCGCGACCTACCAACGGATGATGAACAAAGTCTTCTGGGGAGAGATCGGGGACATGCTCGAGGTCTACATGGACGACATGATCGTGAAGTCACGATAAGAAATCAACCACATAACTCATCTCAAAAAGTTATTTGAGATGGCGAGGAAATGCATAATGAGGTTCAATTCAGAGTAGTGCAGTTTTGGTGTACGGGCGGGCAAGTTCCTCGGGTTCTACTTGATGGAACGAGGAATAGAGGAGAATCCAGACAAATGTAGGGCTTTCTCTGAGTATGCAATGTTGAACACGAAGAATTCCATCCAGTCCCTAAACGGGATGCTCGCGTCACTATCCCATTTTGTTGCCATGTCCATCCAACACGCCCTCTCATTCTTCAAGCTTCTACGGAAGGAGGTCGTGTTCAAATGGACTGAGGAGTGAGATCAGGCCCTTCTCCACCTTAAATAAGTCCTCTCAGAGCCATCGATATTGTCGAGGCCCAAGGTCGGGGAAACCCTATACTTGTACCTTGTTGTCGCTACCGAGGCCGTCAGCATGACACTGATCCGGGAGACTCCTGAAGGGTAGAAGCCGATATATTTCACAAGAAAATCCCTCTAGAGTCCCAAGCTCATGTACCAACAGATCTAGAAGGTCGCTTTGACCCTCATTAATGCGGCCAGGAGGTTACAGCTCTACTTCCTGGCCCACACGGTCATGGTCAAAACCGACCGAACCGTCAAACAGCTACTCGGGCGGCCAGACATGTTAGGAAGAATACTTAGATGGTCGCTCGAACTCTCGAAATTTGACGTCCAATACGATAGTATAAAGTCCCTCAAAGCATAAGTTCTGGCCGACTTCGTCGCAAAAATGGCCTCCACAGAGTCCCCGACCCCCGGGGCGCACAAGTGGACCATCTTCGTCGAAGGCGCCTCCAGCTCGACGAGAAATGGAGCAGACATCATCTTGGAGAATGAAGAAGGAATCTTGGTAGAAGCCTCCCTTGTCTTAGCATTCCCGACGTCGAACAACCAGGCCGAGTACGAGGCATTCCTCCCAGGACTCCGCTTGGCCAAGGATCTCGACGTGAAAGAGGTAAAACATTTCACCGACTCCCAGCTTGTAACCTCCCAGGTACAAGGAGAGTACCAAGAAAAGAACGACAAACTCGCCGAGTACCTTTCCTTGGTGAAAGAAAATATGAAGAGCTTCGAGTCTGCGGAAGTGCAACATGTTCTGCGCGAACACAAAACCATAGCGAACATCATGTCGAAACTAACAAACACAAAGAAGAAGGGCGAAACAAGTCTGTAATTTAGGACGTTCCCTCTCGACCGAGCATCGAGAAAGATACAACGACAGTCGAGGTCAATGTAATCAGTGACAGCAACTGCTGGATGACCCTCGTATACAACTACCTCAGCACGGGGCGGCTGCCCGATGGTGCAAAGGAGGTCAGCATGGTCAGGCTGTGATCCTACTCATACGTCTTGGTCGAGGACAAATTGTACTGAAGGGGATTCTCCATTCCTCTACTCAAATGTGTCGATGAATCCAAAGTACCGGGCATACTCCAAGAGATCCACGAAATAATTAACGCTCAGCATCTCGGCGGACGATCACTCGCCCGTAAGGCACTACGAGCAGGATATTATTGGCCCACCATGCAACAAGACGCCAAAGAGCACGTCAAGAGGTGTGAAAAATGCCAATGACACGAAGACATGCACCTGGCCCCACCTAGCAAGCTCAAAACGCTCTCGTCTCTGTGGCCATTTTCCTGGTGGGGATGGACATCCTCGGGCCCTTTACAATAGGGTCGTATCAAAACAAGTATTTGATAGTCGGCGTCAACTACTTCACTAAGTGGATAGATGCCGAAGCCTTGGCAAAAATCACGCCCAAAACATACTCCGCTTCTACAAAAGGAATATACTTGCCTGGTTCGGCGTACCCTAGGCCATCATCACTGACAATGGGACTTAGTTCACCGACAGAAGCTTCCAAGACTTCGTTACCAAGCTGAGCACGAAGAAACACTTCACCTCGGTCGAGCACCCCGCAAACGAACGGGTAGGCCGAAGCTACGAACAGAGTGATTCTGCGTGGCCTGACGCCAAGGTTGGGAGACACCAAGAAGAGCTGGGTCGAAGAGCTACACAACATACTCTGGGCCTATAGGACAACCTCGTATTCGATGACCAGGGAGACCTCATTCCGACTAACCTACGGAACCAAGGCAGTAATTCTGGTGGAAATTAGAGATCCTTCTAGGGGAATCGAGTCTCCGCTCGACGAAGAAGCAAATGAAGAAGCCTTAAGGGAGGAACTCGACCTAGTCGAGGAAATATGATCGGGGACATCCCTCTGTGAAGCCTCGCTCAAACAAAAGATAACTTTACGGCATGAAAGCAAAGTCATCAAGTGCGAGTTCTAGGTGGGCAGCCTGGTCGTACGAAGGAATCAGAAGGATTCACGCAAGGGAAAACGCGCCACGAACTGGGAAGGCCCATATCGGGTCTGAGACAAAATGGGTAACGAGGCATATTACCTCAAAAACCTACACGGGGAAGAACTTGCTCGACCATGGAACGCTGAAAAACTCAAACAATAATGCAGTTAGACATTGCCCGCGACCCACTAGTGTTGCGACCGCAAGGGGCGCAACTCCTAAATTCAAAACAAAAAGACAAGAGTTTGCCCTTTGTGTATGCGAGCAGGCTCTTGATCTGACGGGGACCCCTCAATCGAGCTCCACCATTGTTGTACTGGAAAGGCAGAACGCCTATCTCGTGATGGGAAGTTCACACCGCGAAGCATATACCTCGATCGAGGTCTTAGCCCCGCTATTAATTGAATACCAACTCCGATCACCTGACCAGTTCCCTACACGGTTGGTCATAACACATGTCGAACAAAACCCCGATAATGAACAGACGATAACTATTTAATATATACATGAAAAATAAGAAAGATAAGGCACACATATCATGAAAGTGAAATATTGCATTTCCAAAGGCGGGCGGAGTCAATTGTTCAACGTTACAAAATATGGCACACAGGCCAAAGACAGTTACATCAAAATATGGCGCACAAGCCAAAAAAAATACAACAAAAAAGCACTAAACAACTACATTCTCCTCGGGTTGGTCGCCTACCACGGCTTGACCGTCATCTTCGTCTTCGGCTTCTGGCGCGACCACACGATCCTGGACCACCCGACGATAAGGGCTCGTTCCCTCGGTGACAAGTTGGACGCCTGGGTTCACGACCTGGAGCTGCTCTACAGTACAGTTAAAACCCATCTCAAGAGCCCCCGGACAATCTTGCTCGAGCTTCTGAATCTTCGACACCAGGTCAGCCCGAGATGCCATGAGCTTCTCTTTGGTAGATTCATCCTTAGTCGACCTAGCTTTCGCCTACAGATTGGCCACCTTGGTCTGCAGTCGACCCTACTCCTCCTTGGTCTTCTTCAGCTTGTCCCTCATTTCGTTTATCTCATGGAGGAGGCGTACATGGGCTTCATACCTCGTCTGAGCCTCTTGCAAGTCGCTCTCCGCCTTGTTTTTCTCGGTCTCAAGGACGACATTCTCTTCTCGCAGCTTCTTTAGCTTGGAGGTTAGGCCGATTTCATCGTTGAGGACTAAGGTCGTCTCAAAGATCCTTATCATTACGGCCATATCCTCAGCCAACACTTTCCTTCGGGCCGCCCGATCAATCCCCATGATCGCCTTAGTTTCAGCCTCAACCATTGTCGGGGAGTGGTCCCCGGAGAAGAAGTCTTGTTGCGTGTGGCAAGGAGGTAGCACGAACTTCTCCACGGGTGCACTCTCCTCGAGGTCGACAAACACTGGTTCCTCGGTGCACCGCCTTTTGGAGGAAGTCTCTTGCAAGGAAGGAGTCTAGATGCATTGAGGGGAGGAAGAACCTCTAGCTCCTTGGTCAGGCCTCGCCGTTTGCTGGATTTGAGAGAATCTTCCCTTGCCTTTCTTCCCGCCTTTGGTCTCCGCAAGCTTCAGTATGCGTTCCTGAGCATTCGACATCTGGCCTACGACAATGAACAAAGAAAATCGAGTCAGTAACAAGGAAAAAAAGGCAGGCGCCTCGCCAAAGAAAATATTCTTGACCTCAAAACCTCAAAGCCTCATCGCGAGATCCGCACTCGAGGAGAGTCTTGGTATTAATCAGTCCAGCCTCGTGACAAACCTCCTTGTACTCGTCGAGGATGAAACTCCTGTCCTTGTGGACACATTTGGTGGGAGTGAAGCTGGAGACAAAATTGACCATCTTTTGGTAAGATAATCGGTCGTCAGCATCCAGGTCGACATGCTTCATGATATAGTTGTATGTGCCCTGGTTGAAGTGGTCCTCGACCCACTCGAGTGGAATTTTCGACACCAAGGTTTCCTCACGCTCTCCATTCTCCTCTATGACCACAAGGTCGTACATAGAGTCGACGTCCATGTGTGACACATGCTTCACAAAGTAAAACATGTCCTTGAAGGTGCGAACATAATCTTGATATGCCCGGAACAGCTTCCTCGACTGCTTCAAGGATGCCCAACTGTGCCTACCTTTAAAGGATTGACGCTGAAGGTGGAAAGTGCAGAAGAACAGGGGAAGCATGGTCCCAACATCGAGATACTCGCAGACGAGCTCAAATGCCCGCACGAACGCTATGGCATTAGGGTGTAGTTGCGAAGGTGCCCGACAGAGCCACCAGAACACCCCCTTGAAAATTACTGAAGGGGAGGCGGATCCCTGCTTCCCAAAACACAAATTCATACATTGAGAACCTCATCTCCCTGTAACTCGAGTAGATGTAGTGTTTTTCCTTGGGTTTATAGACCATCCAACCCGCGGAGGAACCCTCGAGACAGTCCTTGGTAGTGGAAAAAGCATTCATGTCATCGAAGGAGAAACGCGACGCATGAGTGAGAGGCTTCTTCCTAGACCAGTCCTCGGGCGTGCAAATTGGTTCAGCTCCTTCGACCTCGATAGGAGTTTCGGGCTTGGACTCGTCGTCAATACGGATGACGCCCTCGATCCTTACAGCCATTTTACCTTAAAAGTAAAGGAAAACGGTGATTTTGACTTTAAAGATCAAACTCACCCTTCCACTGCAAATCAAGTGAAATGGAGAAGGGAGAGACGGAGAAGCCCGAAACAACGGAACCCTTCTTCAACAGTGGATCATCCAAGAAGAAACCCCCCACCGGCTTGACACAGCGAGCCTCTCGGACAGCGAGGCTCCTCAATTGGGAAGACCCCGACATACGCGAGGAGACCCTGAGTGATACCTCCTTCCGATAGCCGCACGCTTGTGAGGAGCAAGGCTCCCCGAGGCGTTCATTCCAGGTCCCCGAGACCTTCATCGCAGGTCCCTGGGACCTTCATTGGGAACTTCATGAAGCTCCCGGATTCCTTATGAACTTTCTGTCGTCCTGATCGGAAACTTCATAGTTTGGCCGAAAAATTCATAGCATTGCCGGAAACTTCATAGGAGTTGTTGTAAAACTCATAACGCTAGAAACAGGAAAGTAAAGACTTACTTGAAAGAAGAGGATCTGGACGACAGAGAGTGGTGATGATGGCGGCAACAGCAGGCGCGATCTGAAGAACTTGGAGAGAATTCCGGTGGATGTGAAGGGGAAATGTGAAAATGAGAGGGGCTTTCCTCCTATTTATAATACTGGCACGGGAAACGAGGCAGCAATAGGCACTTAAGTGTCCCTACACATAGCCGCCCTAGGCATTGATTACATGTGACATGTGGCGCTAGGTGACACCACGTGCGTCCTCTCAACTTTCCTGCGTGTCGGGAGATCAAGCATGCCTGTACCCTTTCTACCTTTGCCATATCATTTACCAGAGCGCTAAATGGAGACACACCCAGAGGGGAAGAGGGACCAGTAGTACGGTCGATGGACAGATCTCCCTGTAACCTACTATCTTATCGAGCATCTTTCACTTCTAGCCACACGCACGACCCTTGACTCTATATGTCGGACAAGCTGCCCATCCTCCAAATTGGTTCTCGATACTCTAACTAGCTCTTAAGTAATTACTCCTCTGCCTCGGAGCAATGACTTGGGGGGGCTCCTATTTTGGACTGGGCCAAGACCTGCCCCACAGTCGGGAAGACCCAATCTAATACTACGTTAGGGAGGCCCAAAAAGGCCCAATCCTCCCATGTCAGGCATGCTTAACTCTATTGTTGGGCAAACCACTACCTAGCACGGGGAGAGCTCACGTGTCTTCCCCACAGACTCCACGTACCCCCCACACGGGGATATGTCATCAGCACCAACTCACATCTGAAAGAATAGGTCACCCATCTTCCGGAGATTATGGGGAATTTGACCCAGGGCGAAGACCACGTGCTGGTCTCCTCTACGCCATGTAAGCTCTGACAGTTACTCGTGTTGGGCCTTGCAATCCAACCCAATGCAAAGTAACCGTTGGCCCAGTGATGGGGGCACATTATAAATATCCTCTTTCACTATAGGGTCAGGTATTCTATGATACACACCTATTTTCTCTGTACTTGCTCTTTCAAAACTTCATTACTCACTTAGGCATCGAAGTACCTTGCAGGTACCCCCCCTCCTCTTCTTCAACACCGGTGAACATAAAAGCTTATAACGCGTGGCAGGTTGCTGATTCCTTTCTGATCAGGTAAGGTTAATAGGCATCATTGAAAAAGTTTGATAATATTCTAAAATAGTTTGAACACAAATTCATATTACGACAATGAAAGGTGGAGTTAAAGAAAATTAGTTTAATAACAGTATGCTACATTATCTACATTAACATTTTTATACAAGAGAGATGCTACAACAAATTAAAATAAGTGAATATTAATTTAATGACAATAAGCTACAACAATTAAAATAAGTGAATAACATTAGCAAGAACAGTTCACAAGTAACATATTATGCCAAACTATATTGTTTTCTTTTCATAACAAATTGATTATGCAGTACATTACTTTTTGTGAGAAAACTCAAAAATATTTGTAAACTAGTAAGTAATAATAAAATAAAATCTAAATTAATCCTAATAAAAACAAGAATTTTATATATTATGTGGATTTGGAGCAATTTACTTTGAACTATTTTAGATGAAGAAGAACAAGATGAATGAAACAAACTCACGGCGGTCTCCGGTGGCGGCGTTGGTGGTTGGCCGAACGAGTCTCGTACCGGTATCGGCGATGCAGTGACGTGGGTTTTTTTAGAATTTGTTTTTCTGAAACTTGAATTGAACGAGAAAGGGAGGCTGCACATTTTGGAATGAGATAAATTAGAGTTTGTTTGGTTAATAGTATAATGGCAAGATTGTTATTTTTTATTATAAGTAAGGCTATTTTAGTATTTTCACCATATAAAAAAAAATTTAATTTGGGTGTTGTGGCCCCCCGTCCCAAGCATATTCCGCATATATATATATATATATATATATATATATATATATATATATATATATATATATATATATATATATATATATATATATATATATATATATATATATATATATATATATATATATATATATATATATATATATATATATATATATATATATATATATATATATATATATATATATATATATATATATAATCTAAGAAAATTTAAAGTAGTGAGAATTTAACACACATCCAATTGCGATTTATTTTTTTAATTTTTAAATATGTTGTCAAAATTATTCAAAAAGACAATCAACCAAAATTCTAGATATACAACAATTTAGTAATATTAGTTTACTACAAAAAATACAACAAATAAGATATATCACTTAGGTTACTTAGGTTGTTAAAAAAATTTTATTGTGTGTGACAACGAAGAGTTTATAGAAAGAGCATCAATTTTTGTCATAGTTGGAATATTGAAATAGATAAAAAAATGTTAGAATGGGTTGAAAATATACATGTTGAAAAAGTCTCACATCGCTTAGTTTTGGGAATGAAGAGAGAGTTCAAGGCTATATATAAGATACAAGTTCTTTCAAGTCCCACATCGCTTAGTTTTGTGAAGGAAGAGGGAGTCCAATGCTATATATAGGATCCAAGTTCTTCATTCTAAGATGCACCAGTCAAAAGCACTTTAAGCTTGTATTTGACTTTCTTTGTTCTCTTATGCTCTTGTATTACAGTGTAGTGTTGTGAGATATAGTTAAATATTTATTTTGGAGGGCGTGAGTGTAATGGGGATCTGGGTTAGTTGATGGTATATTATGTGCTTAACGTAGTGTTATTCTCTGATTGTCTATTGACAATGGTCGTGGTTTTTTCTCTGGTTTTGGATTTTCTACGTTAATCTCTTTTGTTGTGATTGTGTTTCTATTTTTTCTATATGCTTTATTTGTTTTTTCCCAACAACTGGTATCAGAGCTTTGGTTTGATCCAGGGATGGGTGTTCTTAGTATGCTCTGTGGTGGCAGTTCTTTCTGATTTTCCGCAACAGAAAAGAAAGGTAGTATTGTGAAAGTGTTATTGAGCTGCAACCACGAATTCCACTACGCAGTTTGGGCTAGAGAAAATTGATGAAAGAATTTTTTGACTTGTGGAAAGTTTAAGTCAAACATGTGTTGATATAATCAATATTACACAAGGTGCAAAATTATGTCAGTGTTTGAAAAGCTTCCTACCAGCACAGAATTTGCACCATAAAGTTTCAACCTGATTTTCGACATGTGAAATTCTTGGAGTGATTTAGCTTCAAGTGAAATTTATTCTTCATGGTAAAATATATGATTTTCGGTGATGACAATGTGAAATTCTTGAAGTGGTTTATCTTCAAGTGAAATATATTTTTCATGAGAGAGTATGATAATTTTTTAAACTATGATTGTCGGTGAAGACAATATGAACAATTTTTGGAGTGGTGTAGCTTCAAGTAACTATACTCTTTATGGTGGAGTATGATTGTCGTTGAAGACAATGAAGTTTTATGTATTATATTTAATCAAAGTGAAGATTGTTGGAGTTGATTGAAAGTATACAAGTTGATACTCTTTATATTGGAGTATGATTATTGGTGAGGACAATGAAATTTTATGGATTATTTTCAATCAAGGTGGAGATTGTTGGCTTGGATTGAAAATATACATGTTAAAGAAGTCCCACATCGCTTAGTTTTGTGAATGAAGAGAGATTCCAAGGCTATATATAGGATACAAGTTCTTTTAAGTCCCACATCGTTTGATTTTGTGAAGGAAGATGGAGTCCAAGGCTATATATAGGATCCAAGTTCTTCATTCTAAGATACATCAGTCAAAAAATATTGTGAGATGTAGTTAAATATTTGTTTTGGAGGGTGTGGGTGTACTGGAGGCCTGAGTTAGTTGAGGGTATATTATGTATTGTAATATTTTTCACATAGTGTTATTCTCTGGTTATTAATCTCTTATGTTGTGATTGTGTTCCTATTTTTTCTCTATGCTTTGTTTTTTTTCCCAACAAAACGTTGTTTAGTCTTGTGTTTGAATTCCCTAAACAACATTTTAAAATTTACAAAATGGCATAGTGTAGGATTTTTTCTTACAGTTAGAACGAAACCGAGGTGAAAAACTATATTTTCAACCACAATTCTTCCATTACTCGAGGAGATAGTTGTTAATGATAACTCTTTTTACCACAATTCTTAATTTCAATTGTGAAAAAATATATTGTATCTTCTGTCACTTTAATTGTGGTCTTGATTATAGGCCTTAACGAAATTTATATTAAATCTTTAAGCATTTGTTATATTTTTTAATATATGCATATTATAAAAACATAAATAAATCATTCATCAAAGACGAAATTTCACCTTCTAGAAAAGAATTGAAAGTCATAAATAAAATAGTTAATCGTAAAAATTTGAAAAGGAAACATCATGCCGTATTGAGAGAACACGAATTGAAAATATAAAGATGTGTTGTCTCAACACAACTTGATATTTCCATTTCAAATTCTTTCGATTAACCATAAAAGTTTGAAAAAAAAACACCATGCTATATTGAGGTAACACAATTTTACAGTTTCAAGTTATGTTCTCTTAATACAACATGATGTTTCCTTTCAAATTCTTACATTAAAATTTTTTGTTGTCGCAAGTCTTCTTTATATGACAATATCTCTTCTTTGATAAACAAATTATTTTTTAAATAATATAACTAAATTAATTTTAAAAATGCCCATACATCAAAATAAATTTTATTTTGTTAAGCCCAAAATGTAAAGAATACGGTAAAATGACATAAGATAATATTTTTTGCACAAATCTAACATATTACCTTATCATTCTAATATTGAACAATTCTCCGGAAATAACAAACCCTAAAGAACAAATAGTTTGAACAACAACAATACTATAATAACATTAGTAGTGGAAACGTTTCACGTAATGAAAATATGATGAAGAAGTCAAAGGAATGAGTTTTGTGTTTCTTTCTTAAAAATTTCATGTTTCTTTTCCTTGATCCATACGAGTTGGAGAAGATATGATGGAGGTTAGTAAAGAAATGGTGCTTGAAGAATGAGATTATGTGTGAGAGGATAAGGTTTCTCTTATGCAGTTATGATGATGTTTGTTCATAAAGGATATAAGTTTTGCTTATATATGTAAGTTGTTTTAATATAAAATTAAATAAAAAGGAGTGGAAAACCTTTTCACCTCAGTCATATTTAACAACTGTGGAGAAATGTCCTTTAGAGACATATTCCAAGCATTTTCCTGAGGGACATATCTCCATGGCTGCTAAATGTAACCGAGGTGAAAAGTTGTTTTATTTTACTTTAGAAATAAAATTAAAGGTAACACACCCTTTTTGTAATGAATAAAACACAATTGCTAGTGTTGAAATTCAAAGTGTTTCACACAAGGATCTTTCCCTACATTTGGTAGTATTGACCGAGGGGAAAAGTGACTTAATTTTTTTTTAATAAAAAAGTGCCTAATAAAATATATATTACCTCGATGGAATAAATGTCCGGGGTAAGAGTTTGTTACAAAATCTATTATTTATTATAGTGGGTACCCTATTCAATTATACAATTATTCTAAAATTACATCCTCAAATATGATACATACATCATTCGTAATAATTTCTTGAAAGATAAAATAATTGAAATCAATTATTCTCATTAAAAAAATGTTTATGAAGGTAATTTTTCTCTCAAGAAAAATATTTTCTTAATAACAAAAAAATATTTTGAAAAACTCAATGAATAGAAAGGAAAGGAGAGACGAAGAAAATTCAAAGTGCTGAAAAGAGAGAGAACTGAAAAGTTTTGGTGTAATTTGAGATTTGAACGAAACTCTTATTCATATTAAAAATTTCAATATCGTATAATGAACATACGACTCATATCATTTGACAGTTAAGAAAGGAATAATCAGATGAGAAAATGGTAAGTGAAAAGTCGATAAATTGTGTACATAACATGTGTTGGTGTGTGATTAATGATAAAAACAAACATGTGCAAAACATAGGCTGAGGTGTGCGTAGACAATGATGTGTAAACTTCAAAATTAAAATTTTCTTTTAAAAAAATAAAATTTTAAGTATCAATAAACTATTCACACCAAAGCATAAGCTCAGACCTGAATAAAGTCGGGTGAATGCGGCAACCACACATGGGTGTTAACCATTGACATTAATCTCTCATTCGTAAAATTTCTATACTTCTTTTGACACGCCAAAAGATACTACCTTCACTATATAAACACTTAATAAATTAATGTGAACATTTTCTTATATGAGATTCAAGACAAATTTTCAATTCATTATCACACACTTATACTTAACACATGATTTTTCATTTCTTCCATCCTTATTTCTACATTCTTATAAAAATAAATAGGAAAAATGAATCCACTAATCATACATTCAATGATAAATTCTAATTAAGTCCAACATAAGCGATCACAAGTCA
The DNA here is from genome assembly GCA_963859935.3 of Lathyrus sativus. NCBI lineage: Eukaryota > Viridiplantae > Streptophyta > Magnoliopsida > Fabales > Fabaceae > Lathyrus > Lathyrus sativus. The sequence continues at coordinate 54,692,803 of OZ012735.1, read as the reverse complement.
ACGAAATAACAAATGTTTTGGATCAAAATCTAAATTATGATTGCATTAAGGTGTTAGACTGCTAATATTATGCTACAAGTTTTTAACGCGATGGATCACGTTGAATAGACCTGCAAGGTTAGCACTCGAACACCTAAGTCACTTAATGAGTTCAAAAATGGGTACAGTGAATTATGAAAAGTATGATTGTACCTTAGGTATTATGCATGTAAAATTATTTATATCCTCGAATCGAGTTTGTTGTTGGGCATTCTTTGGAATACTAAACGAGCCTCCTTTTATTAGGTTTTTGGCCGACACAAAATAGTTTCCTTTTAGGCTTACCATGAAGTGTTGAATGGGAATTATTTCAAGATCTATTTCGACCTAATGTTGTCAAGCCGTCTGTGGGTGAGCCTCGACATGTGCGACTTATGCGAGTCGGGGAACAGGCACATTAAATGCCTTTATCATCTTTGAATATAGTCGAGTGTTGTAATATTTCTGAGGCGAGATATAGAAGTAGCTCCTTCAATTGTAATTTTTCGTCATCAACGGGGACAAACACCCCTAATGACCTGAATAAGACCTCTCGGGGTGCATGTTCACTCGGCTTTGGACCCAATGATTATTTATGATAGTTTCAAATCTAATGGTGATTCTAGTATAACTGTTTTTTTGAGAGAATTTTTCTAATGAATCTTCTAGCCTTTTTTATGATTGGAGTGTTGGGGATTCTACTGATGATATTTGATTAGATAACATTACTTCTTCGCCCCTAGGGGTTATTGATGATTTTGTCCCATTTGTTGTCCTTTTACCTTCTGTTGAGATTATTGTCCGAGATGAACAGGTACTTTAACATTTTATTAACATACATAGAATTACATAAGATTGTGATCCTATTGAGGCCTATATTAACATTAGATGGAACTTCTCAAAGTGTCGAGCATGGTTGGTTGGCGTTATCTACTTCCTGAGACTCTGATTGATCTTTCACTTTGAGAGTTGACTGATGCAAATAAGTATCAATGGGTCGACCGTGGATTTCTTAGGATTGTATATGTCTTTGAAAGTGCAGCCTAATTGGAGAATTCTCTTAATAAGCGGGTTCCCTATTTAACTGAGCATTCGTCTCTCTGGATTATGATAAAAGAACTTGTAGCATTTTTTATGGGCATTTATTCCCCTTCTATGAGTATTTATTCACTCAATTTAACTTTAGGTTTCCCTTTAATCAATTTGAAGTTGGGGTGTTTTAGGCATCTGAAGATCAGACCTTCCAAATTGCATCCCAATGCTTGGGCTTCAATTAGGCCACACTATCAAAGGTTCACGTTGGATCCTCGTGTAGAAATCCTTGTCGCATTTTTGTGGCGATTACACATGATGGAACCTCACAAAGGAATAATTGTCGCCCCTTAAAGAGATCACTTGTGTTTGATCCTCATGCATGGCTCCTTCTTGCCCCAGTGACAATATCAACATCCCCAGGAAAAAACCCTTGCTTTCTACGATAATGCCAAACCAATGTTGTGAAGTAATCCATATAAATAAAAGGAAAGTATACAAACACATCATGTAAATTAATACTCATGGGGGTAAAACCTCTAGGGAAAAATAATTAGATAAACCCTTTGGGGGCACCATTACAAAAAGGCCGCTAAAGGCATAATAAAGGAGCCCTAAATTTGTTTATCTTCTTAAGCATTCTAAGGATAAATGCCATATTCTATCGCATGATGATCACTTAATGTAACCTCTCCAATAGGTGGGACATCCTCCTCATCCACTATCTGGACACTATAAACCACCTTGAACAATTTCATTTGACTCAAGTCTAACCCCGGGTAGAGGAAGACGGTATGCTCCTTCGTCCGCTCAAAATACTAATTAGAAGTTCCCACCAAGTAATCCTTAAGTACAGAAAATTCCCCCTTAAGTTTATTTAGAGAGTTTAGAGCTCCCTCAAGAGATCCTCTCAGGCTCTTTTCTACGGAAGCGTGATCACAAGCTTCTGGGACCACCATTTTGAGTAAGATCTTTAAATACTTTTTCTCTTTCACCAGGGTCTTCACTGTCTCCTAAAATTGGGTGAAACTGTGAGGGCAAGTTGTCTCACAATACAGGCCTCCGAGTTTTCAATGATGACAAAACATAACCTTGGACAAATTAGAAGCATCATGCAATACTTCAACATGCTATACCTCTTTTTCATTGTTAAATCATTATACCTTAATATGAGTCATAACTGAATGTGGCAGGATGCACAAAATGGAAAAAGCTGTTATTTTTGCAGGTTTCTAAGCAGTGAGTCGACCATACAGTCAGCGCATGAAGCCTGACATTTCTCACGGCTCAGCGCATGGAAGCAATGCGTCGACCGTACAGTCGGCACATGGGTGTTTGATTTTCCACGGATCGGCGCATGAAGACATGCGTCGACCATGCCACTCAGCGCATGAAGCTGTGTATTTCCCGCGGGTCAGCGCACGCCGACCCTATGGTCGACCGTTCGCGCGCTGTGCAGTTTTTCTTGCTGTGTTTTAAAATTCTGTTCAGTTGACTGTTTTGGTTATTACTATAAATAGAGTTTTGCTTATTTTTGACAAACTAACAATTGAAATCTTGAGTAAATTGTCAGGGCAAGAAACGTGAAATAGGTGCAACATATTTCTTCATCTTCATCCTTCAAACAACATACAAATCCACAAATATACACAATCATTTTTGCTGTGATTGGTGTCTTGTTCAAGGGTGATAAGGTTCGAACGCGTTGATTGAAGATCCGGTTCGAGTGGAAATTGGGGCAGGTGTTTCTTGCAGAAAACCTTGAGGGTTTTACCCATCAAGACTAGAAGGTTTTGAGGGCTTTTGCTACGGAATAGTTCGTTCAACATTGAAGCAAGTGCGAAGGTAATTGATCAACGGAAGGTTCATCAGTTTAGTAGCTAGGGCGTTGAAGTGTTGAAGACTTTCTGGGTTTTTGATTTGTTGGTGTCTAAGATCAGCCGAGCCGAAGGTTTGAACAACGGAAGGTTTTTCATTAAGGTGGCTGGAATCGGAGATCATTCACAACAAATTGAAGGGCTTGATTCATCTTGAATCAAGGTGCAAGAAGGGATAGCAAGCATCAACATCATTTGAGATTGTTTGTATCATTGTCTATCAACTCTTGTGTAAACTGTTCATTCCAACAGGTGATATATATTCAATATATCTCAATTCTAATTTTAGAATTGAGGGCAGACGTACCCCGAAGCGAGGACGACGGGGGAACTGCCTCATCAAATCGTGTGTTCTTTAGTTTCTGTCATTTTCAATTCAGCTTATAAAATAAGTGATTCTAGCTTAAGTGATTATTGTCAAACTGTGATACAAATTGAGTAAGGTGTTGAAACCCTGTTTTTAACTACTAAGTACAATAAAAATATTGTACTAGGGCATTTCCAATCTCTTACTCAACATAAATATCCTTGAGGTATTTGTGCACACAAACTGTTCGACAAAAGTCCTGAACTAAAATTGTCTTATTTTGCTTCTAGTTTTTGTGTGCCTTGTTTTTCATTGGAACTAGGTAACTTTGCAAATTTAAGTAAATAATTGATAAGCATAGTTTGTGTTGTGATTCTATTTTTCCGAATTGTCAAAAATCCATAGGCTTACGTATATCCGGTTTTCCAATAACCGTTCGTTTTAGACTACAATTTTCCTCGGCCGCTTCCGCACTTAAAAACATTTTTAAAACCAATTTCAAATTGGTAGCGCCGACTCAAATTTTAATTGGGGATCTATTCAACCCCCCCTTCTAGATCCGTGCCATAGTCTAATAAGTGGTATCCAGAGCTCCGGTTATTCGGTGCTTCAAATACAACGAGATAGAAAATGGCAAACGAACCTAAAGGGGCGTACAATAGGGCTCTTGTTTTCAACGGTGAAAATTACAGTTGTTGGAAAGAATGTATGCGTGTGCATATCAACTCCATAGATAGAAAAATATGGAACGTTATCCTTAATGGTCCAATAGAAATTACTATGACCAATGCGGATAATGTAGTTGTGCCAAAGCCTGAAGCACAATGGACCGATGACGATAAGAAAAAATACAATTATGATTGGAAAGCTAAAAACATCTTAATCTCCTCATTAGGTGTAGATGAATATTACCGTGTATCCCATTGTCCTACTGCTAAGGCCATGTGGGATTCACTACAAATAGCCCATGAGGGGACAACCGATGTTAAGTTAGCTAGAATCAACACTCTTATACAAGAGTTTGATCTCTTTTTCATGGAGCAAGGGGAAACCATTGCCGACATGCAAAAGAGATTCACTCATCTTATCAATCGTTTACATTCATTAGGTAGGCCTATTTCCAATGACGTTGCTACTAATAAAGTCTTGAGATGTCTTAACAGAGAATGGCAGCCAAAAGTGACCGCCATCAAAGAGGCAAATGATCTTACCATATTAGACTTGACAACATTGTTTGGCAAATTGCAAGAGCATGAACAGGTACTCTTGAGCTTAGACCAACGTTAAAAGATGGAAAAGAAAGACAAAGCGAAGGTGAGTGAAAAGAAATCGATAGCTCTCAAGACTTCCTCCTCGAAGTCTCAAGCAAAAGAGCAAAATGATTATTCCTCGAGCGACGAAGAAGAAGAAGACACAAGCGAAGTTATGGGGTTGTTTGTTAAAAGGTATAACCGTTACGTAAGGAAGACCGACATACAACATTCCGAGAAGAACTTGGTAAACTTCCGGAAACAATCAAGACACTCCAAGGATGATGACTCGAAAGGTAAAAATACTAGAGGGACGTGCTACAAGTGTGGAAATCCCGGTCACTACAAATCGGACTGTCCAATGAATAAAAAGGGAAAGGACAAGGAATCATCAAAATCACACAAGAAATCATCAAAGCCCAGGAGAGCGTACATAGCATGGGAAAGTGACAGCAACTCTTCCTCCTCTGATGAAAGTTTTAGTGATGAAGAAGAGTCCGTGAATCTATGCCTCTCCGCCAATCAGAAAAATAAGAAAAAACAGGTACGTAACTCTAAATATGACAAGTCATCAAATATGTCGCATTCAGAATTACTAGCCGCATTTCATGCCTTACATAATGAAGCAGTTGAAGCCTTCAAGAAACTTGCTTCTAATAAGAAAATCTTTACGTATTTAGAGCATAAGGTTAAAGAGTCCGAAAAGAAATTAGAGGACCTAAAGGCTTCCATTGTGAAAGACAATGAATCGAATTGTAAGGACGATAGAAACCCTTTCAACTTCGGGTGTGGCACTTGTCATATTTGGCAAGGTGAGGTTAGACACCTCAAGGCCAAATTAAACAAGGCACTCGAGCCTAAAATTGCATTTGTTATTGATAAAAAGGATTTTAGAAAAAGTATGATTAATCCATACCAAAAATATGCATATGTAATTAGGGATCAAGCAAGTGAAAGTGTCTCTAAAGTTGATTTTGCTTGCTTATACTGTTGCAGGAAAGGCCACTCCATTGGTAAATGTCGTTTTAGAAGATTTCTTGTTCCTAAAGGCATCTACCAATGGTTTCCCAAACGCAACCATTTTGTCGCTAACCTAATAGGACCCAATATGTCATTGGGTACCTCCTTGTGCTAATTATGTTTTGACAGGTGAAATGTGTCGAGACCACCGAGAGAAGATGGGTTCTCGATAGTGGGTGCTCAAGACACATGTCTGGAGACATATCCTTATTCATAGACTTTGTGGCTAAGAAGAAAGGGTATGTAACTTATGGTGATAACAACCGCGGAGCAATACTAGGCAAAGGTAGTGTAGGTAATCCCGCCTCTGCTATGATTTCTAATGTATTGCTTGTCGAAAACCTTAAACATAATCTGCTTAGCATTAGCCAACTGTGCGACAAAGGATACAATGTATCCTTTTCAAAAGATTGTTGCAAAATTGTGCATGAAAATGATAAGAAGAATATGTTTAATGGTTTTAGAGTAAACAATGTATATATGCTTGACTTAAATGAAGTATCATTAACAAGCGACAAATGCCTCATAACTATGAGTGAAGACTCATGGCTATGGCATAGGCGTTTAGTGCATGTTAATTTTGATTTACTCAATAAGGTAGTCTCAAAAGACCTAGTCTTAGGAATTCCCAACATAAAGTTCACCAAGGATCACCTTTGTGATGCTTGTCAAAAAGGGAAGCAAACGAGGATCTCATTTAAATCCAAAAAGATAATTTCAACAACGAGACCTCTTGAACTTCTACACATGGACTTGTTTGGGCCGTCTAGGATCAAAAGTCTAGGAGGAAACTATTACGGATTCGTAATAGTGGACGACTTTTCTAGGTTTTGTTGGACCATCTTCTTAGTAAGTAAAAGTGATACATTCGCCGCTTTTGAAAAGTTTGCTAAGCTTTCCCAAAACAAGTTAAATACAAACATAGTGTCCATAAGGAGCGACCATGGAGGTGAGTTTGAAAATCATTTGTTTGAAGAATATTGCGGTAACCATGGTATTGATCATAACTTCTCCGCTCCACGCACTCCTCAACAAAACGGGGTTGTGGAGCGCAAAAACCGTATTCTAGAAGAATTGGGAAGAACAATGATTAATGAGAGTGGTTTACCTAAATATTTGTGGGCCGACGCCATTAATATGGCATGTTATGTTTTGAATAGGGTACTTATTCGCCCCATTCTAAACAAAACACCGTACGAACTCTTAAAAGGGCGAAAGCCAAATGTCTCTCACTTGCACGTGTTTGGATGTAAATGTTTTGTATTAAACAATGGTAAGGAAAACTTGGGCAAATTTGATTCCAAAGCCGATGAAGGTATCTTCCTCGGATACTCTCACTCGAGTAAAGCATATAGAATATATAATAAACGTTTACTTGCTGTAGAAGAGTCTGTGCATGTTACCTTTGATGAGTCCTACCCGAGAAATGTCGGAAAGGAGAGTGTTGTTCATGGTGCAGGTACATCCACTGAAGACATACTCAAAAGTGGCGAGATAGGGATTGATCAACCTGACGAAGACAAAGTTGAGGAGGATAAGGATGCACACTGTGATGCAACAGAGGAAGTTCATCCGCTTTCAAACGACGATCTTCCTCATGAATGGAAGTCATCTAAAGACCATCCTATTGAAAACATTATTGGAGACATCACAAAGGGTGTAACAACTCGTGCTAAGCTAAGTAATTTCTGTTATTACTTCGCTTTCGTGTCACAAATGGAACCTAAAAATCCTAAGGAAGCCCTACTCGACGAACATTGGTTTCTGTCAATGCAGGAGGAACTAAATCAGTTTACTAGAAATGAGGTTTGGGACCTTGTCCCTCCTCCGCGAGGTCATCGAGTAATCGGCACCCGATGGGTGTTTAGGAACAAGCTGGACGAAAACGGGGTAATAACTCGTAACAAGGCGCGTTTAGTCGCGCAGGGGTATAACCAAGAGGAGGGCATCGACTATGAGGAAACTTATGCTCCTGTTGCCCGACTCGAGGCTATACGCCTTCTTCTTGCTTTCGCATGTGCGAAAGATTTTAAGTTATTCCAAATGGATGTCAAGAGTGCGTTCCTTAACGGGTACATAAATGAAGAGGTCTACGTTGCACAACCTCCTGGTTTTGAATCTCATGAGTACCCCGATCATGTTTATAAACTAAAACGGGCGTTGTATGGTCTCAAGCAAGCTCCTAGAGCTTGGTATGAGCGCCTAAGTAAATTTCTACTTGATCAAGGTTACTCAAGAGGAAAGGTTGACACGACACTCTTTATTAAACGTCAAGGAAAGCACTTAATATTAGTTCAAATCTATGTTGATGATATAATCTTTGGATCTACTAACATGAATCTCGTGAGAGAGTTTTCTGTTCTTATGCAGGGTGAATTCGAGATGAGTATGATGGGAGAGCTCACATACTTTCTCGGCTTGCAAATTAAACAATTCAAGGAAGGAACTTTTGTGAGTCAAACAAAGTATTGTTTGGATCTTCTCAAGAGATTTGACATGGCAAAATCCAAGGCCATAGACACCCCCATGCCTACATGTGCAAACTTGAATAAGGATGAAAGCGGTAAGGACGTAGAGGTAAAAAGGTATAGAGGTATGATTGGATCACTTCTCTATCTCACTGCGTCGCGTCCTGATATTATGTTTAGCGTGTGTATGTGCGCAAGGTACCAATCATGTCCTAAGGAATCCCACCTAAAAGCTGTTAAAAGAATACTTCGGTACCTATCCGATACTCCAAAGTATGGTTTGTGGTATTCCAAAGGTAGTGATTGTTCGTTGGTAGGTTATTCCGACTCCGACTTTGCGGGTTGCAAGTTGGATAGGAAAAGCACTAGTGGTACGTGTCACTTGTTTTCAAATTCTTTGGTTAGTTGGCATAGCAAAAAGCAAGTTTCAGTTGCTTTGTCAACCGCCAAAGCGGAATACGTTGCCGCCGGTAGTTGCTGTGCTCAAATCCTGTGGATTAAGCAACAACTATTGGACTTTAATCTCAAACTTGAACGTATTCCAATTCTATGTGACAATACCAGTGCTATTAATCTTACCAAGAATCCGGTATTGCACTCTCGCACTAAACATATCGAAATTCGACACAATTTTCTTCGAGATCATGTTGAGAAAGGTGACGTTGTATTTGAACATATTGATACTAAGAATCAACTAGCGGATATTTTTACTAAGCCGCTAGCCACTGAACCTTTCTTTCATATTCGCCGAGAACTCGGTATTCTCGACATTTCGGAGCGGGAGTCATAATTTGCTTATTTCAGCTTATTTCATTCACATCTATATTTTGTACTTCTAACAAACTTGATGTTTTTGCAAAGTACAAGTATGTTGTTTATCAAGCTTATCCGGCATTGAGGTGATATTGTTCCTCTTCCTTCTCTCTACATACAAGTTTTCTTTGTGATCTCAAAGTAAAATATGTCAACTGTGGTGCATATGTGAATCATCTGTTGTGTATTTAAATTGCTTGATTGAACATTTTTTTTTGGCATTATTGTCTGCATTTATTAAGCACCATGCCATATGAAACTAGGCAAAATTCTGCATTTTCAGGTCTTGAGTCGACCATACCAGAACAGAGGTCGACGCACTCTGTTTAAATTTTAAATTTATTGAAAATTTTACAGCATGCGTCGACGCATGCAGAGCTATGGTCGACGGCTCGCTGAAAATCTCAGTTTTATTTTTCTGCCTGTTCGTTTCAGCTCTCCTCATTTAAGGCAGTTACATGCATCCACTCATATTCCTAGGGAGTTGCATCTATTACCCCCCACTACTTCTTCTTGTCTCTTCCACTCTCCAACAAACCCTAAGTTTCTCTTAAAAAGGGGGAAACTAGTTTCTGAACCCACAACACCTCTCATTTTAGAATACTCCCATTTCACAAAAACTCTACCCATGGCTTCCTCTTCTCATAGACCCACCAAAAAGAGGTCAAGAGGGTCAACATCTGCCTCAATACCCATTACCCCCGAATCACTTGTTCATCCATCCCTCCGTGAAAACTTCAACAAGGATATTGGTCGAAGAAAGGTTGTACGACAACATGCATTCTACGAACTTGTCGCCGAACGCATGCATCTTGGAGAAATCATGACCTACCTCACATATCACGGTATTGAGATATTTCTTGAATGCAATTCCAAGTACAGTGAAGACCTGGTACGTATATTCTATACTGGTCTCAATGATAAATTTCATGGTGAAAATTTCCACTCCGTTATCGGACCCACTCAGGTATCTCTAACTTCTGAAATTTGGACCAAATATTTTGATATGACTGTGGAGGAAAATGAACCTCCTCTAGCTGAGGTAACTGATTCATGCACAATTGAAGGTTATGAGTTCAAAACTGCACTGAATGGTATGCTTAAGCAACCCTATCCTGACCACATTGTGAACAGTGCTGCTTTTCCACGATCTGTCACTTCCGGAAAACTCAAAACTTCAGCAAGAATTCTTCAGTGGATTGTGGCACGCATTCTGCGGCCCAAACAGGGTGGATTATCAAGGGTGGAACAGGCTGAAGTTCATCTCATACATATCCTGGGTCACGGTATCAAAATCAACTGGCCATATTACATTGTGAGTCGCATGTATGAATTGCGTGACTCCAAACGAAGTACGGCACTTGCCTATGGATCTTTCATCCAAGAGGTCCTCAATTCTGCAAATGTGAACTACCCCTCCTTCGCATACACTTCTATTTCCGCTGACAAAGAATTCAGTCCAAAAGTTTTCTCAATGATGGGATACGTCTGGATTCGCAAATACCAGAAGTACAGATTCTATCGTCGCTCAAATATGCCTCAGTCCGATTCATCAAGTGAAGAGAGTGCAGATGAGTCCGAAGGTGAAGAGAATGAAGCAAGTGTAGATGGTTCAGATGAAAGTGAAGAAGAACAAGAACAGAATACGCAGGCAGCTGACACAGTGCAACCAGACCAAGCGGATCATACAGAACGTCAAACATATGAGCCTCCAGACAACTATCAAGAGTCGCCACCAAATTCCAACATCAATAATGACTGGACTCCTTACACGGGTCAACAAGAAACTGACAGTAAGGAAAATAACCAAGGCTGGGGTGAATGGCAATACACTGGGTGGACCACACTTGGGAGATTTTATCAGCCCTATCAACCTAGTTCTGAGGCACCTCCTTCTCCTCAACAGCCATCCAACAACTCCGACATTCTGGAAATGATGCAGTCCATGCAATTAGACCAACGTAACTTCATGACCACTATGCAAGAACAGCAGCAGAATTTTATGAGAACTCAGGATGAACGGATGGAACAAGTTCGCTCTGAGCTGCAAACTCAAAATGAGCGGCTCAGTGGAATCTCCACACAGCTGGATGCTCGCTTTGAGATTCTCGTTCACTCCCATCAAGCTGAAGAACGGGCAATTACTGAGAGTCTCGACTTCCTGAACAACATCACTGAAGAGTTCACTGATTTGGCTCATCCTCATCGCCATCCCCATTTCTATGAGAGGCGTGGCCGTGGTCGTGGACGTGGACGGGGTTATTAGCTTGTGTTCGTCTTATTATGGTTTCATTTGCTGTTTTGATTGCATGAATCATGGTTTCTTTCGTTGTTTTTGGTTGCAAACTTTGTTATGGTGTTTTGTTTAATTTCTAAATTCTGTCAAGACTTTATGTGCTGCTATTTTATGTACTATCTTCGTTTCTTATCAATATTATGTATCAGTATTGGTGTATGTTTAATTATTATCTGTTGGATATATTGTATGGCTTTTTCTTGATTTTATGTTAGATATATTGTTAATCCGTCAAGACTTTATAGTTCTCCGTTTCTTTTTGATGTTGTCAAAGGGGGAGAAAGGCGTCAACCACCACAACTGCTTTGACTGAAAAAGAAAGGGGGAGAGCGTACACTTTGACTGAAAAAGAAAGGGGGAGAGCGTACAACTATGTTAAAGACATCGCATGTTGTGTGCAACAGGTTGTCATCATCAAAAAGGGGGAGAATGTGAGGGCAAGTTGTCTCACAATACAGGCCTCCGAGTTTTCGATGATGACAAAACATAACCTTGGACAAATTAGAAGCATCATGCAATACTTCAACATGCTATACCTCTTTTTCATTGTTAAATCATTATACCTTAATATGAGTCATAACTGAATGTGGCAGGATGCACAAAATGGAAAAAGCTGTTATTTTTGCAGGTTTCTAAGCAGTGAGTCGACCATACAGTCGGCGCATGAAGCCTGGCATTTCTCACGGCTCAGCGCATGGAAGCAATGCGTCGACCGTACAGTCGGCACATGGGTGTTTGATTTTCCACGGATCAGCGCATGAAGACATGCGTCGACCATGCCACTCAGCGCATGAAGCTGTGTATTTCCCGCGGGTCAGCGCACGCCGACCCTATGGTCGACCGTTCGCGCGCTGTGCAGTTTTTCTTGCTGTGTTTTAAAATTCTGTTCAGTTGACTGTTTTGGTTATTACTATAAATAGAGTTTTGCTTATTTTTGACAAACTAACAATTGAAATCTTGAGTAAATTGTCAGGGCAAGAAACGTGAAATAGGTGCAACATATTTCTTCATCTTCATCCTTCAAACAACATACAAATCCACAAATATACACAATCATTTTTGCTGTGATTGGTGTCTTGTTCAAGGGTGATAAGGTTCGAACGCGTTGATTGAAGATCCGGTTCGAGTGGAAATTGGGGCAGGTGTTTCTTGCAGAAAACCTTGAGGGTTTTACCCATCAAGACTAGAAGGTTTTGAGGGCTTTTGCTACGGAATAGTTCGTTCAACATTGAAGCAAGTGCGAAGGTAATTGATCAACGAAAGGTTCATCAGTTTAGTAGCTAGGGCGTTGAAGTGTTGAAGATTTTCCGGGTTTTTGATTTGTTGGTGTCTAAGATCAGCCGAGCCGAAGGTTTGAACAACGGAAGGTTTTTCATTAAGGTGGCTGGAATCGGAGATCATTCATAACAAATTGAAGGGCTTGATTCATCTTGAATCAAGGTGCAAGAAGGGATAGCAAGCATCAACATCATTTGATATTGTTTGTATCATTGTCTATCAACTCTTGTGTAAACTGTTCATTCCAACAGGTGATATATATTCAATATATCTCAATTCTAATTTTAGAATTGAGGGCAGACGTACCCCGAAGCGAGGACGACGGGGGAACTGCCTCATCAAATCGTGTGTTCTTTAGTTTCTGTCATTTTCAATTCAGCTTATAAAATAAGTGATTCTAGCTTAAGTGATTATTGTCAAACTGTGATACAAATTGAGTAAGGTGTTGAAACCCTGTTTTTAACTACTAAGTACAATAAAAATATTGTACTAGGGCATTTCCAATCTCTTACTCAACATAAATATCCTTGAGGTATTTGTGCACACAAACTGTTCGACAAAAGTCCTGAACTAAAATTGTCTTATTTTGCTTCTAGTTTTTGTGTGCCTTGTTTTTCATTGGAACTAGGTAACTTTGCAAATTTAAGTAAATAATTGATAAGCATAGTTTGTGTTGTGATTCTATTTTTCCGAATTGTCAAAAATCCATAGGCTTACGTATATCCGGTTTTCCAATAACCGTTCGTTTTAGACTACAATTTTCCTCGGCCGCTTCCGCACTTAAAAACATTTTTAAAACCAATTTCAAATTGGTAGCGCCGACTCAAATTTTAATTGGGGATCTATTCAACCCCCCCTTCTAGATCCGTGCCATAGTCTAACAGAAACTCCCTTGAGCCATTGCAAGCATGGATTCTAATTCACCAATGACTTGAACATACTTCTTCTATTGGACACGTTCCATCATAATGTCTCTTAGCAGGTGGTTCTCAACCATCCTTGATAGCTCGGGGTGACTTATTATGAAGGCCTTTATAATTAGTTGGAAAATCCTCAGGAAAAGGGAGGGGAATATAGTTAAAATTGATAGCATCAAATGAAGCATCACTCCATAAAGAGGGCTATGGGCAAGAACCGTCCTTTGTTGGAAAATACTACCACTCAAGCCTACCTTATATAACAACCATTATTTGACCATCCTTCAAAGAACCTCTCTTTTATTTTGGGTTTTATGGGGATGGGTAGCACCTAGGTTATGCTCATTGCCATGTATTTTGTCATCCATTGTTATTTGGCCGTCTGGGCGACTCTAGGGGTTGTCTATCAATTGGAGTTTTCTCTTCTGTCTGTCTAGGTGACTTTATTGTAGAAATTTTTCTGTAATAAAGTCATATAAAGATATAACATAGTGTAATACGCACAAAACCTCAAAGCATGGGTTTTTTCAACCAGAAGCTCTTCCAAGTACTCTTCTATCCCGCTATCATCTCCTCGATCTAAAGTGATCAGGGTACGAGAGCTCATGAAATCAAAATCGTTCAAAACATGGACCATCTCTTGCTCATATGGGGTAAGATCATCAAAGTCAAAGCCAGTGTTGACCTTCAGGTCACTCGTTCAATACAAAGGGAAGGAGGAGAGCTGGTCGCCCTAGTCATGACCATGGAGACACACTCTCTCCCTTTGACCCTCATGAACTTATATTTATAGTTTGTGTAAGGTTTTAAGTGGGGCTTTAGTAATATTCTTCCAAGAAGACTGCATCAGGTCACCCTATCACTTTTGGTGATGATTTTGATGGAATAAAAAGATAAGAATACCTAAATGTTAGGAAAGGCTCCTAATTGCCGACATATAACTTCGAATGCCATAATTATACCCCATACGTTAGGTGTAACCTAAGAAGGAACGAAATTTGCAGTCACTAGAAACCTGACTTTAAATGGTGTGAAATTTATGAAGACTCATATATCATGAATGACGGGAATATGAAGGTATAAATACGGGGTAGGCGAGCCATCCAAGACAAACATATTGACCCTCTCCCCTATAGAGCATGGTTCCGAAATCACATCGTCCTCATGTCCAGTATTGGAAAATATGATTTTCCACCAAAAAGCAGTGATCCTTTCCTTATTAGAATACATGCATGCAAAATATTGGATGTTGAAACATTTATCATCTATTTTTGCTATTAATTCCTGGTAAGAACAAGAAGAGCAAAAAAAAAAAGACTATCAAAACTACTAGGGCCCTCACGTCTCCAATTCCTAATTTGTAATGTTAAGTGTGTAGCCACTCTTTAAACATCCCAAAATATAATAATTATTGTTAAGAATTGAATGAGAAAATGAAGAATGGAATCATACCTAAAATCACAGTCAAGAACGTGTAAAATGAATGCACTTTGCGCCTATAAGAACTCTTAACTAAATGGATGGAAGTTTATAAGGGGAGAATGTAGAAATGATCAAAGGAAGAAGGTTGAGATATTTTTATAGGGATGGGAAGTCCATTCATAAGGGTAACCTACCACCGCCCACTGAACATCTCAATGGTTACATGAAAAGAGAAAGATTCCCCACGCCAAAGACACACGTAAGGAGTAAGTCCAAATTTGGCTTCCTAAGAAAAATCATCATAAATGTTATTTAATGAAACACACATTTTCCTCAGCTAATGTTTGATTTCCCTCAGTTGATTGACGTTTAATTCCCTTCGGTTGAATCACATTTGATTTCCTTCAATTGATTAATGTTTGATTTCCTTCACCTGGCTGACGTGTGGTTCACCTCATTGACACTTGGAGATACATTCAATAATCACATCATACAAGAGGAACTCGCCTATTACAAGAGGGACTCACCTTATATAAGAAGGACTCCCCCCATATAGAAGGGACTCACCCCAAGTAATTTGTAGGGGATCATCTAGATATGAAAAGGAAAAACAAAACAAAATCACTTCGCCTTTTCCAATCTCTCTTGCTTAAGGGACTGTGTATTGGTATATTTATAAAGGGCACACAAGGGGAAACAAGGATGGAAAGTGATGTAACTCCTTTCCTATAACGTCTTCTTGATTGCCTATTTCCTAGATTGATCACTCAGTTTCTATATATGACGCCTTTTCTTCAAACACGTCACCAATTTCCTGGATAATGCTCCCAAAACGGGAGAATATGGAAAGTGATGTGTCCCTATTTAGCAACATTGTGAAACAACTCAGGAGGAAATTAGCCATGCTCTCATTAATAACAGGCGATTAACTATCCATTCCCAATGTCTCTCAAAATTGGTTGCTATTTCCTGGGCATATGTGACCCATGCCCAAAAATTCCTATAAATAACACAATCCTATACGTAAGAGGGCAATATCATATTGACACATATACTACATATGTAAGGCTTCTCACCTCCATGTGTGAGCTAGCTCTAAACCCTACAACAAACCCTAAAAGTCTTTGACAACCTTTAATCACTATGAGTTGTCACGTATTGTAATTTTATCAAGTATATAAATCAATATATACATTTAAAGAAAGATTTAATTGAGAAAGTAATATAGAATTAAAACTATTTACTATTTACATATATTCTAAAAGGGATTAAAGATCAATCCACATGAGTCAAAGCTACCAAAATCTCGTCAAGTGAGGCAGAACAAGAGATTGGCACACTTTAGATATGCATTTAATTATGACTGAGTTGATTATGAAGATTGTCAGATAACAAGGCTTACAAAATTCTTTGACATCTATCCCCTGAGGCAATTGTCTCTGATGAGGATTTTAAGGCCTCTAAACCCTATAACCTACTATAAAGTCTAACAAATAGTTTAGACTAATGTACACACTATTCTAAAATTATAAACCTCACACCCATGACCTATACTGAATTGATCATCATAGTGTTTGTAGGTATGCCCCTACCATAATAATCAACATACAATAATCTTCGTTGAGGGATCACCTTGCCCATTTAAGAGTTATTTTTAACTTGCTTAAACCTAATGAATTTGATGCCAAAATTTCTAAATATGTTTTTGTAGTGGATACAATTAATTATTTAGGTTATGTGAATTATGTTGGAGGTGTTTCCCCAGATCCAAAAAAAAAGTGCAGGCAATTTTGGATTGGCCTGTTCCATGTTCACTCACGACCCTCTGAGGATTTTTAGGACTCACCGGGTTTTATAGGTGTTTTGTGCACAATAACGCCACTCTTTCCACTCTGCTCACCGTTTGTTGTGTTCTATTAAATTTTCATGGAGTGCAGAGACAACTTTGGCCTTTACCGAAAAGAGAAATGATTGACATATCGGTGTTGGCTTTGCCAGACTTTACAAAAACTTTGGCCTTTACTCTGGATTAATGTAATAGATTATTATTAAAATATTAAAATAAATTCCTAAAATAAATTTAATTTTTTTTTACGGAGTTGCAGTTTTATTTTGAATTAGTTTGAATTTGAACATTCTTAATTTTTGAGTGTATGTAAGATTCCATCCTTTAAATTGAACAATGTTGATGAATAAGTGAGCAACATTTTTGGTAAACAAATCAGCTTTTAACTAATATTATATTACTTTTTGGGCTTAAATATCACTAAAGTTTAGTTTTAAAAAATCTATGTATTTTAATTTAAAATTAAAACTAAATCTCTCATTTTTTAAAACCATATTTTACTTATACACTATTCAGTTAAATAAAACCGATATATCTAATTATAAATTATTTAACCAGAGTAATACATATGTATAATAAAATTATAAATATAAATTTAATTTTATATATATATATATATATATATATATATATATATATATATATATATATATATATATATATATATATATATATATATATATATATATATATATATATATATATATATATATATATATATATATATATATATATATATATATATATATATATATATATATATATATATATATATATATATATATATATATATATATATATATATATATATATATATATATATATTAAACTCTTGATTCACTTAGAGACAAGAAATGTGTGTAATTAAGAGTGGCATTTTTTATCCTTATTTTATAAGAATTATTTTAAGAGTCTTCTTAAGTTTTGAAAGGTTCTTTGGAGAACTACAAATAATACTAGAAGAATTGCAGAACCAAATTATACTAACACATCATAACCATTGAGTTTAAACTTCAAAACCTTTCCCTTAATCTTTCATTTGTAACAATTAACATGGATTCTTTAAATTGATTTTATATATCTAACTTTTTTCAAACAAAAATAAATTTTGTTGTGAATTAATTTGAAGTTATAGTTTTGATATTTTAACATGATTAATTCTTCATTAAAATATATTTTAAACTCATTTTTAAGTAAGTCTATTTAAATATAAACCATTTTACAATTAAAATACATATTTTTAAGTAAATATATAAATTAATTTTTATAACTACATTTAAAAAGAACACATTATAAAAAAGTGTTTAATCGACATGCACCATGATCTGTGTAAATATTTTTTACACGATGAATAAAAAAATCATCAATTTACAAATCATTCAAATTATTTCAAAATATCAACATAATTTAACATGATGCAAATGTTTAATACTAGGCTATATGCAAGAGAAACATTAGTCACAGCTGGGTGTGCAATGCCCACACAAAGCGCAAGTTAGCAAGCAAATGAATGAAACAAAACCATACTCTCCCAAAAATGAAAAAGCTCCAACAATGTCCCAATTAAGCCACACATTATTAATAACACAAACCTTAAAAAAGATATGAATCCAACAAAAAAAAAATGAAATAAATTTAAAGCCATGACATTTAACAACTAAATTCACTTTCATTAATATTTATCTCCAAATATTCTTCTATAGTTTTTTCTTCCCTCTTACAATCAATGAGACTCCCAAAAAAGTTCAATCTCAGAAACTAAAAGATTAGCAGAAAACGAAAACAAGAAAACTAATCATATTCTTTCCCTTCCATTTCCCACCATCCAAACGCAAACAATGTCAGACTTCAATAAAACCAGTCATCCTAAGAATCGAATTCCTCACCCTGCTCAAATCCCTTCCCTTCAAAGTCCTTCCGTTCCCAAAACACATCGAGAATGTCATCTTTCCGGCCAGCCTCCGCGCCATAATCACGTGCGGCGGCACCATCTCTTCCTCGTCGTCATAGTCATAGCCATCATTTCCCCATCGACGAAACATCACTTCCGGAATTCTCACCGGCTTCGAGCTCACCACAGTCTTCTTCTTCTCAGCCTGATCAATCTCATCACCAGAATTCTCCTCCTCCTCCTCCGGCTGCTTCTTCTTCTTCAGTGTCTCATTCTCTTCTTCAGATTCAACATCCTCCGAAAAAACAACATCGGATTCAAAAAGCTCCTCAGCCATTTCGGTTCAGTTGCTCTTGTTACAGAAACTTGTTAGAAAAGGTTGTTGAATAAGGTTACGGTTTTGGTTTTGGAATGAAACAGTGGAGAGGTTTGAGTTGAATTTATAAAGAACAGAAAAGAAGGAAAATGATTAAAAATTAAAATATAAAAAATAAAATATAAAAAAATAAAAAAATAAAATAATTATGAGAAACGTAGTGAGCAAATTACTCGTGATTGGTTTATGTTGTCAGATGACGTAATCTCACAATGCTTTGAGTGCGGTCCCCGCCTGCGTGAAAAAAACCACCTCTTTGTTTTTTTTCTCAACGGGTCCCACTTTTTTATATAATTAATTAATTAATTATGTTAATTAAGATGTAACTTGTGGTTAATCACATTATTTAAATGGACACAGCTCGTGAGTTTCGTGTTTCTGCATTTTCCTATCTTTCTTACTATTCTTTGTACTTATCCGAAATCTAATCATTATTCTTCTCCACATTATGCATCAATATTATATTTATATATTATGACCTTTGACACGCTATCTATTTGGTTAATTAACTATTGAATTCGGGCTAGGTTCATATATGTGTCTGTATTTTATGTATCTAGGTCTTGGTAATAAGTAGAGACTTATAGTGTTGTAGTTTTATAAGTAAGAATTTATCTATAGATTAAATTATTATGGTTTGATAAAAATTTTGAAGATTAATTTTTTTTAAAGTAATTTGGTTAATATTTGGATTAATTTTTAAATATATCGATTAATATTTTTAAAATCATTAACATTATTAATATTATAAAAATGTAATAACTAATATATTTGATGTTGAATATAATATATTAAAATTAATATTCCTGTGATTATGATAAATTTTATTTGAAACATAAGAAATAAGAAACATAAAATTAATAAATATTATTAAAAAAAATAAAATCACAATAAATATTTATATGATATTAAAATCAATAAATAAATTATAAGGTATATAATATATAATTAAAAAATGTTGGGTGGAGTAACTCAATTAACATATGATATTTGAATTAAATAGCTAATCTGAATATCAATTAACTGTTTATATTATAAATAAAAAAATTGGAAAAATATAAATAAATAAATACATAAACAATTTTTTAAATCAGTTTATTGTTGTAATTAAATCAAATTTCGTTAAAGTTTTTTTACCACAATTTGATGAATTCCAAACCAATTTTTAATGAATAAGAATCAATTCTTTTAATTGATTATCACGTTTGTTCTTCACTCTTCGACTCGAGTGAATCAATCACTTTTGATAGTAAGATTTCGCTGCACAATAATAATGAAAGAAGAAAAGAAAATTGAATTGAGAAGAAGAAGTTAGGGTTTCAATGTGAGAGAGAAGAGAAGAGAAAGAGTTGTGAATTCTG
Source organism: Lathyrus sativus (assembly GCA_963859935.3). Taxonomy (NCBI): domain Eukaryota; kingdom Viridiplantae; phylum Streptophyta; class Magnoliopsida; order Fabales; family Fabaceae; genus Lathyrus; species Lathyrus sativus. Next base: position 54,672,631 of record OZ012735.1, on the reverse strand, counting down.
CAGAGTTTCTCTCTGCTTCTCAAACTAAGAAGTTAGGGTTTCAAACTAAGAAGTCAGGATTTCAATGTGAGAGAGAAGAGAAGAGAAAGAGTTATGAATTTTGCAGAGTTTCTCTCTGCTTCTCAAACTAAGAAGTTAGGGTTTCAATGTGAGAGAGAAGATAAGAGAAAGAGTTGTGAGTTTTGCAGAGTTTCTCTCTGCTTCTCAAACTAAGAAATATTATTCAACTATGCATCTGCACTTCTGTTGTGTTACAATTTATAATAGGGTTACTCCATATTTATAGATTTGGATTTGATTGCTCCTCAAATAAGGCCCAAAATACCTAATTTTGCTAACATTACAAAATTAGAACTAAGTCAAAATTTATGTCGAGACACACTTTGATATTTCGACACTAACACGATTTTGACACTTCCTTACTTCTGTCGAGCAATCTGCTTCGACACAAGGAATACTACTACAAATAATACATTTCATGACGATGATTTCACCTCATGAAATGAAAAACCGAGGTCAAATACCTGGTAGCACCTTGATTTTTTTTTAAAAATACAATATATTATTTCGGTTTATGTTTTTATCTCATTAAAAATGGTGCATTCTTGAATATTTTATTTTTAATCTAAAAGCACGTAACTTTACCCCTCAGTTTTCTTAACAACCGAAGTTAATAATTTGATATATATATATATATATATATATATATATATATATATATATATATATATATATATATATATATATATATATATATATATATATATATATATATATATATATATATATATATATATATATATATATATATATATATATATATATATATATATATATATATATATATATATATATATATGTATATGTATATATATATATATATATATACATATACATATATATGTATATATATATATATATATATATACATATACATATATATATATATACATACATATACATATATATATATATATATATATATATATATATATATATATATATATATATATATATATATATATATATATATATATATATATATATATATATATATATATATATATATATATATATATATATATATATATATATAGCTTTATCTTGTAGCATTATGTTTCACTTCTCTAAACAACACAAACAAAACCCTAACGAGGAGCCATAAACACAAACCATCTTCAATACGAAGATGTTATGTGCTTAGGACTCTCTTTTATTCTTCAGAGATCCAAATCATTTTCTTTTACTTTTTCTTCAGAGATCTGGTACGTCAAACATCACTACTAATATTTTTGTCATATTATTTGTGTTGTTGTTGTTATTGTTATTGTTGATGTTGTTGTTGTTGTTGTTGTTATTTTTATTATTGTTGAGATCCGAAATCCTAAAGTTTTTTTTTTGTTGTTTTTCTTGTTGTTATTGATGTTATTTTTTCGATGTTGTTGTTCTTGTTGTTAAGACCCTAAACTCTAGAGGTTGTTTATTGACGTTGTTGTTATTGATATCGTTGTTATTTTTATTGACGTTGTTGTTCTTGATGTTGTGTTTGATGTTGTTGTTATTTTCTTGTTCCGTCTAGTTGAGTTTATTATATCTAATGTCGATTGTTTATTTCACTAGCTAACCTCTCTTTGAACATATATATAACCTAGTAAACTGAGTTTGTAAATAATCATATGCAAACTTATGTTGTATTTGAAAATTATCTTACACTGATTAATGATTTTCTAGCATCCTGTAACTCATCATTCATCTCATATTGTTTTATTGTTAAAATCTCTCCAATACTTCTAGTTTTTGTTCAACTTTAGTCCATATTTGTTCATTTTTTAAAGCATCAAATTTTATGTTTTCAATAATGAATTAGTAGAAAAAGAAGTGTTGAATAAAGAACTTGAAACATTTGAGAGATTTTAACTATAAATGGCGTGAGGAGAATGATGAGTTACATGATGCTTCAAAATCATAATCATTGTAAGTTGTTCTTCAAATATAACACAATTTTTCATATAATTATTTTCCTAACTAATTTTTAGAAGTTATATGTTCTATATCGGGTTTAGTGAATTATGCAATCCACATTAGATGTAATAAACTCAAAATTATTTTACCCCTCGGTTTTGTTAGATAACCGAGGTAAAAATGTGGTATATCCGTAAGTGAAATCACAAAATCGAGGGGACACGTGTTTTCGCCATTTCAGAATTTCAAAAAGGTCTCCCTCGGGATCTAACCCTTGACATTTCACATACTCGCCATTTATTCTAAAACCGAGAGTTAAAGTGTGAACTTTTTATGACGCCCTTATTTACCTCTACCCTGTAGCCGAGGTTAAACGCATTTTGAGTCTGACGTTAAATGTGCTTTTTCTAGTAGTAGAATTATAATTTAACACACCACCTAATCCATTGTGTCAAAGCTATCTACATTCATCATAGACTTTAGTATTTTAAACACTTTGACCTACATTCCGTTCGTCATGATGTCTGCAATATGATTCTCAGTTCTGTAGTGTTCCAAGTTCAACTTTGCTTCTGCTACCTGCTCTTGAAGATAATGGAACCTCATTTTGATGTGCTTGTTTCATCCATGCGCTATCGTATTATTTGCCAGATTAATAGCATAAATTATGTCGATCTTCATGGTAATTGCTCCATGATTCTTCCTTGTAATCTCTTCGACCAAATTCACCATCCATGTTGCTTGACATGCAAAGAGAGAAGCAATTATGTATTCTGCTTCACATGATGATAGTGCCACTACTGGTTCTTTTCTTGAACTCAGGGAAACTTGTGCACCATCCAACATAAACACATAGCCAATTGTGGATTTTCTATCCTCAATATCACTACACCACCTTGAGTCGGTGTATCATGTTAACTTGTATTCTTTTCCTTCATCATCTGCAGAAAACAAAATACCATATTCGAGAGTTCCTTTCATATACCTTAGTATCCTCTTTGTCGCTGCTAGATGTGACACCTTTGGCTTCTACATGAATCTTCTCACCATACTTACACTGTATGCTAGATCAGACCTTGTATGACAAAGGTGTCTTAATGGTCCAATAAGCCTTCTATACTGCATTGAATAAACATCATCTTCATCTGTGTCTTTCAACAATTGCAATCTGGGCTCAGTTAGAGTCGAAGTTGGGTTTCAATCTTGCATCTCAAATCTCTTGAGTATTTCGCCTGCATATCTTCTTTGATGCATCATCAAGCCTCTATGGCTTTTTTAGAATTTGATGCCAAATAAGTATGAGATATTTCCCAAGTCTGACATTTCAAACTCCTCACTTAAGTCATGTTTGAAATCTTCGATCTTCATCTTGTAACTTCCTGTTATCAACAAGTCATCATCATAGAGACATAGTATAAGTAATTCACTATTTATTCTTGTTACATATACTTCATGCTTAATTATGCACTTCACAAATTTCTTCTTCCTTAGAAAGATATCTATCTTCTTATTCCAAGCTCTTGGAGCTTGCTTAAGTCCATACAGGGCTTTATGTAGCTTGTATACCTTATTATCTCCGCTTTGTTTCACAAACCCAACTGGTTGAGAAACATAAACTTATTCATCTAAGGAGCCACTCAGGAATGCACATTTCATATCCATCTGACATATTTGTCACTTGTTCATATTTGCTAGACCAACAACCAACCTGATGGTTTTGATTCTAGCAATAGGTGCAAAAACTTTGTCGACGTCAATTCCTTCTTTCTGAAGAAATCCTTTCGCCATAAGCCCTACCTTGTGTCGAGTTACTTCTCCTTTGGGATTCAACTTCACCTTGTATACCCACTTCACATCGTTTTCCTTCTTGTCTTGAGGAAATTCAACAAATGACCAAAGGTTGTTGACTTCGATGGAATTTAGTTCCTCATTCATCTTTTTTATCCAGTTCAAATCCTGCAATGCCTCAGTTGCATTGACTAGTTCGACATTTGCATAAAAAGTATAATGTACCAAATCACCTTCATCATCGACCACATCATCTCATGTAATCACACATTATTGCAACCTTGCAGGCATATGTCTTTTTTTTTAGATCTACTTGTGCTTGCTTGACCTCTAACTTCTTCTTGTCAAACTTCTCTTTTGAATTCACTTGTTATTTCTTCACATAATATTTTCACTGAATCCTTCTTTACATTTTCAGCCCAATCCCATTCCTTAAGCTCATCCATGATCATGTCCATGCCGATCACTATTTGCTTGCTCACTGGATCGAACAACTTGTATCCTCCACTCGAATGATATCCTATTAGGATCATTTGATTTGCCTCGTCATCAACTTTTCTTCTCAACTGATATGTCACATGTCTATATTCTATATATCCAAATACCTTTAGATGACTCAAGTTAGGCTTGACACCAGACCAACATTCTTCTGGCATAATTACTTCTATCCTTTTTCGTCGGGCATATGTTTAAAGTATATGTTGCACTCGACACAGCTTCTCCCCATAATTATTTAGGTAAATGCTTGCCTTTCAACATACTTCTCACCATATTCATGATGATTCTATTCTTTCTTTATGTAGTCCCATTTTGCTGTGGAGTGTAGGGTGACACCAACTAATGCATAATCCATTGTTTCTCACATAATGTGTCGAAGTATTTCGACACATATTCTCCACCACAACCAGTGCTCAAAATCTTAGACTTTCGACCACTTTGTCTTTCAACCATAAATTTAAACTTAGTGAGTACCTCGATCACTTCACTTTTCTTCTTAATCAAGTAAGTCCACAACTTTTAAAATAAATCATTTGTAAATGTGACAAAGTATCTGTTACCTCCAATTGAATCCACCTAGATAGGTCCACACACATCAGAGTATGTGACTTCAAGAATTGTCTTTGACTTCTTGCACCATTGTTGAAGTTGTTTTTGTGTTGCTTTTCCTGCACACATTCTTCATACAATTCATTTGAAAGGTCGATTTCAGGTAATCATGAAATTAAATCATATTTCTTCTCTTCAGATCTCTAATGTCTTTAAAGTTGAGATGACCAAGTCTGTAGTGCCATATCCATTCATCTTTACTAGCTATAGTTTCTAGACACTTGTGCTCAATCACATTTAGTTCAATCCTGAAGGTTCTATTTTGAGACATAGGAGCCTTCAAGATTAACCTTCCTTCTGAGTCAAGAACTCTCATCATCTTGTCTTTAATCGACACCTTGTAGTTCTTTTCGAACAACTGCTCTATGTTGAGAAAATTACTCTTCATGTCTGGTATGTACAATTAATTGGAAATTACTGACCTTTTGTCATCTTTCCTCATAATCAGAACATCACTTATACCTTCAACTGCTATAGTATTATCATTTGCAAACTTCACCATGTTCTTCATTGAGGGTTTTATGATAACAAACCAATCTTTCCTACTAGTCATGTGTGATGAGCATCTTGAGTCTAAGTACCATTGGTCCTGAAATCTTTCTTCATCTCTTTTTGTGACCATCAACAACATATCTTCTTCTTCTCCATGCTTTGCAAACTTTGTCAGGTTTTCGACCACCACCTTTTCCTCTACCTAAAGTAATGACCATACTTCTGACAATTGAAACAATGAATGTGACTTTTGTTAGGTTTTTGACCACCACCTTTTCCTTAACCTGCAGTACCACCTCTTTGGTTGCTTTGGTATGAAGAATTTCTCTTATTCGACCAACCTCCTTCTTGCGGACTTCGAACATTTGAATTTTTGTAGCCTCCTCTACTTTTGTTATCGAACCACTTCCCTTTGCCTTTTTTTTCTCTTGTTGATTGCGCCTGCAAAGCCACATCGCTCCTCTGTTTACTTGCAGCTCTTTCAACTATTCTTTGTTCAAGAGATTCAAGCGTTCCTTGAAGCTCTTCCTTTGTCAATGTTAACAAATCTTTCTACTCTTCTATGACTACTGCCACATGGTCAAACTTTGAAGCCAATGACCTCAAGATTGTTGCAACCACTGATCTTGATGTCAACACTTCTCCATATACCTTGATTTGATTCACCAGTTTTGCAACCCTAGTGAAAAATTTATTATGTTTTCATTGTCTTCTATCTGAAGCAAACCATATTTTCTTTTGTGAGTTTGTAATCTCACCTTTTCACCTTCTCTGCACCTCCAAACGATTTTTTCAAGATTTCTCATGCTTCTTTTGTTGATTCTACATCATTGACCTTTTCTAAATTGTCTAGATCAACACATTGATGAATTCTAAAGAAAGATATATAATTTTTCTTCTTCAATTCTTTGTATGCAAGTTTTTCTTGATCTGACGCGTTTTCTGCAAGTGCTATTACTCTTTCCTTCACAAGATCCCAAAGATCCTGACAATAGAAAATAACCTTCATCTGTTTACACCAATTCTCATAACTCTTACCCTTTAGAATTGGGAGATTCGCCATAAAATGTCCACTCAGATGATTCATCGTCATTGCCATTATGTTTTGCTTTCCACAAATCATTCAATTAGTGCTCTAAATACTAGATGTTGAAATTAAACCATATTTTGTTCAAGAATTTCACCACAACTTGATGAATTCCGAATCAATTATTGATGAACAAAAATTAATTTTTATGATTGATTATCACGCTTGTTCTTCATTTTTCGACTCAAGTGAATCAACCACTTTTGGTTGCAAGATTTTATTGCACAATAATAATGAAAGAAGAAAAAAATTGAATTGAGAAGAAAAAGGTAGGGTTTCAATATGAGAGGAAAGAGAAGAGAAAGAGTTGTAAATTCTGCAGGATTTCTCTCTACTTCTCAAACTGAAAAATATTATTCAACTGCACTTCTGTTATATTACAATTCATAATATGGTTACTCCTTATTTATAGATTTGGGCTTGCTTATTCCTCAAGCAAGACCCAAAATATCTAATTTTAATAACACTACCAAATTAGACCTAATTGAAAATTTCTGTCGAGACACACTTCAATATTTTAACACTAACACAATTTCGACACTTCCTTACTTCTGTCGAACAACCTTCTTTAACACAAAAAACGATAATTCAACATTTATTTTTTATTTATTATTTAGATCAATTTAAATTTACATAACACCCCCCCCCCCCCCCCCCCCCCCCCCCCAACCCCACCCCCACAAAAAAAAAAAAAAAACTCTAATTAAGTTCCAAAGGTTAAATTAATATATTATTTAAAATAATATCATTTTAAACTTTAAAAAAATAAAAATACCCAACTTCCAAAATAAAATTCTAGATAGTAATGATTCCATTTTATCTAATCACATTTGTTGCTAGTAATAAAACATGTGATGCCAACATATTTTTTTTACAACTATGTAATGATCACATCTTTGTAGTGTTTATTTTATATTAAAATTTGAATTGATACTAATTAAATTTTATAAAATTGATCCATAAGAAGAGTCATCGTCTCTATTTATAAATATATTTTTAAACTATATTTTTTTGATGAGATGCTCTTAACATAGTCTAAAATTAATTGAACAAAGAAAATGATTCTTTTACCTGTTTTTATTCATAATTAATGAAGATCAAATTAAATAATTAACGTTTATGAATTAATTATGTGAATTTTTTTTAAGAAAACCATGTATTGAATTTTATTTACCATAATAACGCATGTTTCAGAAAAATTACCAAAGTAGCTATAAAACAAACTTTGGGTCGCCATTTGAAATGACGAATGTGATGAAAGCTGAGTTTGGAAAAGTTGAATTCGCCAATTCAAATAGCGAATCAGTTGTGATTGGAAGCCATGCGCCAATTCAAATGGCGAATGAGTGTGATTTTAGGATTTTCAAAAATTCACCTTTTATATTTTGATTATTTGTTTATATTCATCAAATGTTTTAAAAAATTTAAAACGAATTTTATTTATATTTTGAATTATTAATTTTTTTAAACAAAAATATTATTAATAAATTAAAAAAAATTAGATTTAAATATTAATAAATTTTTGAATTAATAAATTTAAAATAATGTGGTTTAAGCTTAAAATTTATTTTTTAATTAAAGAACTTACAATAATTAGGTTTAAAAAAAATAATTTCTAATTAATTTAATAAATTTATGTTGAATAAGGAAAAAACTTAAACTGATTTAAATACAAAATAAAAATTTAGTGTTGAGCAAATTTTGAGTGTATAAATGTTGTAAGGTTATTTAAGTCATATCATATAGGGTACGTACTATTTCTTTTACTATAAATACGACGACAAACACATGTATGTTTTCACAACATTATATCCCAAAAGACTAAAGTGTTAGTGCAGTTCGAGTTGAGTGGAGTCTAGAATGTCTGAATTTCTAAATCAACGTTCTTCGTCGTCGTCATCAGCATCGGAGGAACCTTTTCCAACGTTCGATCTAATGAAAAGAAATGCCCTAGTTGTGTTCTCAGTAACAAAGTCTCCGATGAAGGTGCTCCTCTGGAATACGCAGACGTTGGAGCACTTGCACAGGGAACTGAACCGCTGGCTAGAAGGAGACATTGGTCCAGGAGAAAAGATTAGGAAAATCGAGAGGCTGGTCGAGGAGACCGGGAGAAACGAAGTTACTCGTGAATGGAGAAAAGTAGAAAATGATGCCGGTGTCCTTGTGATGATGTTGACACCCAAGAAGATAAAGTTGATGGTCGTGATATCGTAGACGCTTTGGTGCCGTGTTATGTTTTAGGTCTTTACGTTGTTGTTATGTTTGTTTAATTTATGTTACCTTCGCGCAGTGTTCTGTTTTAGGTCTTTACGTTGTTGTTATGTTTGTTTAATTTATGTTGCCTTCGCGCAGTGTTCTGTTGTCATGTTGTTGTTGTGTCAGTTAACTATGGTATTAATTAATTGAAACCTGGTATTATTCAATGAAATTTACTATTCATCTTATAAAAGTTGTTATTAATCGAATGGAATTTGATATTGATTTAACAGGACAAGATTAAATAAGAAACTATGATCTGCTGCTTGATCCTACGTTAGGACATTTTATTCGATTGTGTCCTGGTTGCCGACACGAACTACACAATCTCACCAGCTTGTCTGCGGTATCCATATGAGTTCGAATGCGCATGCTGTTAGGCCGACCCTTCTTCTGTCTGCGCATCAAGTCATTATGCCAAACAATTTCGCCTTCGTATTCAGGCCAATAGTCCTTCTTTGCCACGACTTGAAAGCTGCATGTGTAGACATTGCATAGACTCATGACTTGGTGAACTGCAGAAAGAAGGTTGGTTGGGTCCTGGCGCAACTTGGAACATGCTGCTATGACATGAGAGCACGGCATACGAAATGCTTGAAACTTTCCACAATCACACCAGCTCTTATCCAATTCAACACGGTAACATCCCCTAGGCCTTCCTTCGTTGTGATCCATAGACTCGGCAACACTGAACCAACCAGTTGTACGATCAAAGATTGTGACCACGTGTGTGTTGGCTTTGGCAGCTTCCTCTTTCATGAATTTCATTGAAGTATCGCTATACAGCTGGCCAGATTGTAATACTGAACCGCACTTCGTACGTCTGCTATCAAAGAGTGATCCTAGCCTAAAATAGGTTGTCTTTACCAAGGCAGTTATTGGGAGGTTTCAGATTCCCTTGAAAACATAATTCATTGACTCGACGAGGTTAGTTGTCATGTTGCCCCATCGCACCCCATTGTCGTATGCTCGCGTCCATTTCTCCCTATCAATGCTATCAATCCGTCTTAATGCGTCTGCATTGTTCAGTCTGATCTCGTCCCGGTAGTATCTGAAGGTGGGTTTAGTTAGTGCATATCCCGCGTTCACAACCTTCTTTCGCAGCATCCTGTCCTTGATTTCGCGCATGAAATTTTGGGCAATATGCCTTATGCAATAGACGTGGGTCGAGGCAGGATCCTGCCAACCATTGTCATGGTTGTTGTATGCACTCTCGATGGATGGGTGTCGATCGGAGATTAAACATAAGTTGGGTTGTGGAGACACGTAAGAGCAGAGGTTTTTTAAGAAAAAACTCCAACCCCCAGCAGTCTCACCTTCTACTATGGCGAAGGCTATTGGAAAAATGTTGTTGTTCCCGTCCTGTGCCACTGCCATAAGAAGTGCGCCCTTATATTTCCCATATAACCATGTTTCGTCAATTTGAATTATAGGTTTACAAAATGCAACCCATTTGATGCATGGTTCGAAGACCCAAAAGACTCTGCAGAAAGTTCCATTTCCAGTAACACACGTCCCATCTGGTGTACAAGCAGACATCGTCTCCAATATCGCAACAGTTCCTGGCGAGTAGTGTTTAAGGGCCACCAGGAATTTAGGAAGTTCCTTGTAGGACTCCTCCCAATTGCCAAACACCCTTTCAACCGCTTTAGTCCTGGCAATCCAGGCTTTTCGGTACGAAGGAGTGTAGTTATACCTTTGTACTATATGTGCAATTATGGTACTCACCTTCAAAGACGGGTTGTCGCTAACAACTGACAGAATCTCATTGCAAATCAATTTAGAGCTAAGTTTGCGATGGTCTTGCATCGGATTCGAAATTATACAACTGTGGGACGGACCCATTGACCCTATCTTCCAGGAATCGCTTCTCTTCCTGAAAGATGCTGTTAATCGGAACGGGCACTCCTCATTATGACAAAAGATCGTATACCGCGTCGGATTTGTCCGATCGACTCTGTAGTCGGCTGACAACTCCATGTGAAACTGTTTGATAGCCCGGACACAATCTTTTTTCGTACCAAACTCGTCACCCTCTTTTAGTTGCCCCCCTGTTGTGTAGTTGGAGTTGTAGAAAACATCCCTCGAGGGTTCATCATCACCTAAGGCGATAGTAGTCATGTGTTGAGGTGGACAATATACATTGCCAGGTTGAACTTCATCCTTTGGATTGTTCACCATCTCGTCAACAGTGGCTTCATTTGCTTCTTCTTCTTCATCAATGACATCGACTTCAGGGTGTTCATCTTCCTCATCGCAAAAAACTTGAGACGAATCAAGTTGCTGAGATAGTTGTTGTTGTTGTAACGTAACATATAACACGATATCTGCGAAACCAGAATACTCATGACTGCGGAACATGTTACGCACGTCTGCATCGTCTCGCACCTTTAAAGGGAAAATTTTGCATGAATCAGGTCCGCCAAAAAATACTGGGTTTTTGTATGTTATTTGCCCAACTGGACCACATTGCAGTTTCTTTTCAATTCTTGACTTCAGGTGTAAAAAATTATACCTTTTGTCAATTAAAATTTTTGTAACATCTATGTTTCTGAAATTGTATCCCGACACTTCACATTCGAAAACTTCACCGTTCAAATGAGCGGAAATCACATATTGTGGTGTTTGAGACATAGCGAAAATTGTGGTGTTTGACTGTTTGACTGTTTGAGTGTTTGGGTGTTTGAATGTTTGAGTGTTTGAGTGGTTGAAGGTTTGAGTGTTTGAGTGTATGAGCGTCTGAGTGTTTGAGCGTCTGAGTGTTTGATTATTTAAAGAGTTTAAAGGCTTTATAAAATGGGCTGAGTGTTTGTTAAAGAGTTTAAACGTTTATTTACATGTAACAACAATGAACTTTGTCACGCGTGCTCCACAATTAATCTCATGACAATGAACAAAACACTTGATAAGACGTGACACTGCAAAGTTCTGCTTTCACATGTGATACTGCATTAGGAATCTCTGCCTTTCAATTGTCAAGCATGCTTCACAATCAATGACACGCATCAGGAATCAATGACATGCTTCAGGAATCAATGACATGCATCAGGAATCAATGACACGCATCATGACACTGTTCATGCATGTGTTTGCAACCATCAGAACCTATCATAGCGAAAAAAACCAATAACTCTTTAATTAAGAAAAAACCATAATATGCAAAAAACAAAATATGACCCATAATATGACGTGACAATGCAAAGTTCTGCTTTCACATGTGATACCGCATCAGGAATCTTTGCCTTTCAATTGTCACGCATGCTTCATAATCAATGACATGCAGCCTGTTTGATTAGACGAGACAATGAAGGAATCTCCTTTTCACATGTGATCCTGCATCCACCATGCTTGATTAGACAAGACACTGCATCATGACATTAGTCCAACACACATTTACATCACATGCATCATGACATTAGTCCAACATGCATTTACACAACACATGCATGACGCACACGTCCACCAAGCTCTTACACAACACATTGTTCAAGCCACTTGTGAAGCATGCATTTACAACATATCAGATCGTTGAATATAAATATAGGGTCTTTACCCATCAAATTCTACTCACACTTAAACTCTCATACTCTCAAACTCTTAACTCTCAACCTCTCAACTCTCAACCTCTTAACTCTCAACCACTAAACTCTCAAACTCTCAACTCTCAACCTCTCAACTCTCAAACTCTCAAGTCTCCATCTCTAAATCTCAACATCCCAAACGACAATGTCTCTACTGACCATGGGTGACTCGCACAGAGGGACGACTCAAAACATCGCTGAGTTTGTAAGTCTTTTGTTCTTGTCTATGTTTACAATTTTGTATAAAAAGACGTTAGTAATTTTACTTCTTCTCTAACGTAACATTCATTTTTCTGCAGGATGTATCAAGGTTTCGATGTCGTGTGCATGATTACATACCACACGACCCGCTTATTTCGGACTACCTTACTGCAGTAGATTCTAAATTAATATAATTTATTATTTCTATATTTCATTTTTACATTCTATACCCTAATTTTTTCTTAATTTAATTAAATTTCAATTAAAAAAGAAGGTATTTAAAATAAACTATTTAAAAAATATAATAAAACATTATTAATCAATTATTAAAATTTATTAAAAACTAATAAAAACATAAATAAATTTCAATTAAAAATATGGTATTTAAAATAAACTATTTAAAAAATATAATAAAACATTATTAATCAAGCTACTAAAATTTATTAAAAACTAATAAAAACCTAAACGAATCAAAATGAATTTTTGAAAACCCTAGAATCACACTCATTCGCCATTTGAATTGGCGCATGGCTTCCAATCACAACTGATTCGCCATTTGAATAGGCGAATTCAACTTTTTCAAACTTAACTTTCATCACATTCGCCATTTCAAATGGCGATCCAAAATTTGTTTTATAGCTATTTTGATAATTTTTCTGAAACATGCGTTATTATGGTAAATAAAATTCTGGTTTTCTTAAAAAAAAATTCTAATTATGCGGATACTCGTTTTTTATGGGTATAATACTTTTTATATGATTTTGATGACGAGTGTAGATTTATTTATTTATTTACTTACGTATACTTTGCAACTGCAATATTCAATTACTTTTCAAAGAAAATGAATTATCTTTTACTAAGATACTTTATTCTTATCATTGATAGATAGTAACAGATTCGTGAATCATCTGAACATCTCTTTCTTGTGGTACTTTGTTAACTGATTGGTAATGAATATCCAGCCAAAAGTGTAAAGGAATTGTTTACTTTATTATTTTTATTTTTTATATATAAGTAGGAGTATGAACAAAACTTAATCTTTATTAATTTGTTTATAATTTTTAGTAAAAACGTGTTTAAAAATCATATCCTTAAAATTGTGTTTATGCTTCTTTTTTTTTTAAATTGGAAAAAATTGTTTAAAATTCATAATATAAATTCCATATTTTTAAAGGATATATATATTTCAATGTTTTACTTTTTAAATGCTAATTTCCAAATTCCTTAAAAAAACAAATATAAAATTTTATATATTTTTTAAAAAATTGGACAAATAAAACCAATACCATGTGCTCACGTAACTGTTAAAGATGGAACTGGTACATGGTTTGTAAAAACAAAAGATAACTCATTTCATGATAATCTAGAAGATGAAGTCATGCAATTCATAAGGGACTTATTTCATTTTCAAAAAGATCATATGAAAATTAATGAAGTTTTGCATGTAATGAATTGTTTAAGAATATATAAAATGTTTACATTATTTATTCTAAAAAATAACCTTTGTACCAAAATAAACTTATACTATTGCAATAAGAGCATATTATGTAATATTAAATTAACACCAAAAAGAAAATGATATTTTTTATTCCTTTAACCAATTTTTGAAGGTCAATTTTAAAATGTTGTTTAAAGATCTATATTTATTAACCAAGATAATGAATAAATTTACTTCTTTATCGATTAGAAGTTCCTCTTTTTCTATACTACGTAAATAAAATATGGACTTTAAAAAAAATATTACATATATTAAATATATTTAATAACCAAGATAATAAATAAATTTACTTCTTTATCGACTAAAAGTTCTTCTTTTTTGGGTCTGTGAACAAGAGTTTCATTAAACTGACTTTTACTTTTGAATCTTGTTACTAATATATGCTTGTAATATTTTTTGTACAATTTTACTATAGCTTGTTATAATTTTATTATATTAACATTTTCCTAATGATTATCTTAATAATCTCATTATCAAATTTCATTAATTATTAGCTATAATTGAAAAATAAATACTTTAGCTTAAAAGCTTATCGAATATAAGTATCCTTTAATAAAAAAAAAGAGAATTTATAAGTAATATTTATTTTGAATCATATCGTTTATTTTGAAACATATAAAAATACTAGTTAGTTTGCATTTTCATAAAAAATTCCTTAACTTAAAAAAATTTAATTATTTGAATCAATATAAATGGATACTAAAAAAATGTATTCCTTTAGAAATATTAAAACTTTAAATTCATAAATTATATATATAAAATGAGTACTAGTTTAAAAAATGTTAATTATTTTACTTCATTATTAGTTTAAAAATAAATATTAAAAAAATTGATTACTATTAATTTAAAAATAATTTAATGAATTATTTTGTATCATAACACAAATGAAAAATAAATTTAAAACAAATAATGAATTTTTTTTTATTTTATATATATATATATATATATATATATATATATATATATATATATATATATATATATATATATATATATATATATATATATATATATATATATATATATATATATATATATATATATATATATATATATATATATATATATATATATATATATATATATATATATATATATATATATATATATATATATATATATATATATATATATATATATATATATATATATATATATATATATATATATATATATATATATATATATATATATATGTCTTGGTTACTCTAGATAAATTATTTATCAACTTGGAGGTTTTCCCTTTAACTTGCTTGTGTGGAGGATTTTTTTGAGAATATTTGTTTTGTACTTCTAAGGAAACAATTTATTTGAGCACTAAAAATTCTAAACTTTTACGTTCTTAAACATCTAGGAATATTTTAGAATTCCTCTTTAATTAATGATAGGCTTAGGGGAGGGAAGAGGGAATATGGACAAATCTTACGAATAATGCCAATATTGCCTAGGTGTAATATCAAAATTTCCACATCAGATAATTAATTCATTAGACAAAGAAGTGTTCATGTCAAAATCCATCTAGACTAAAACTATTAACCAATAAAAAACCAGAAGTTATATTACGTTTTTATATTTTCCATAATTCACTCTTACAAAGTTAATTTATAAAATAGTGTGCCTCACATATTTATAAACTCATTTTATGTTTTTCTATCTTTTTTTCTTTAAATACTATTATAAATGTGCTTTTACAAGATCATTTTCAAGATCATGACTAAAAGGTTGGGGAAGTTCGGTAGAGCATTGTTAGTTTCTGTCAGACCGCATTTGTGTCACGCCAAAACATTCATAATCATATACTACTTGCTTATGAGCTATTGAAGGGCTATACTTGAAAGGGAGGAACACCTAGAGTCATGATGCAAACTGCCCTCCAAAAGTCTATGACATGGTTAATTGGAGTGCTCTGGAGTGTATTTTGAAAGAAATTGGGATCCCTAGGCAGTTTATACAATGGATCATGATTGGAGTCACCATTGTCTCTTACAAGTTTAACTTGAATGGTACAATGTCTGAAGTCCTGAAAGCCAAAAGAGGCACCAGGAAAGGTGATCCAATATCACCTTTGCTGTTTGTTTTAGTCATGGAATATATGCACAGGTTAATGTGGAAGATGCAAAGAGATCCCAATTTCAATCACCACTCAAAGTGTGAGAAGCTGAGCCTGATTAACCTTATGTTTGCTGATGATGTTTTGCTATTCTACAGGGGTGATGAAATTTCTGTGACAATGATGATGGAAGCCTTTAGAAGGTTCACTGAGTCCATAAGTCTGGTGGCAAACTCCAATAAAAGCAAGATGTTTTTTGGTGGAATAGATAGCAAGAAGGTTCTCTTCCAGTCAGATACCTTGGAGTCCCTCTTACAAGCAAGAAGCTCAACATCCATGCTTATATGCCTTTGGTTGAGAAAATAACTGGTAGGATGAAACACTGGACCATTAAACTTTTAAGCTATGCAGGGAGAATTCAATTGGTCAAAAGCATCTTTTGTGCTATTGCCCAATATTGGATGCAATGCTTTCCCATCCCAAAGTTTGTAATCAAGAAAATTGATTCCATATGTAGAAGCTTCATTTGGACTGAAAATTATGAGGTGAGTAGAAAGAGCCCAGTGGCTTGGAAGAGAGTTTGCAGCACTGTTAAGCAAGGTGGTCTGTAGATTTTCAATATGAATTTGTGGAATAGTATGTTGCTAATGAAGTGCTTATGGAACCTTTGTAGGAAGGAGGATACCTTGTGGGTTAAATGGGTGAATACCTAATACCTAAAAGGCATTTATGTCATGGAATATGAGGAAAAAACTCACAATTCCTAGATTCTCAAAGGCATCCTGAAGCAAAGGGAGAAGGTGGGGAATATGCAACAGATGTGGGAGCAAGCTTTGCTTCAACAAAAATTCAAAACAAAGCCTTTCTATAACATTTTGATAGATGATGGTAACCATATAGCTTGGAGGAATCTTATTAAATTCAACAAGGCCATACCTAAAGCGGTGGTTTGCTTATGGTTAGTGTGTCATGGCAAGTTAGCTACCAAGGATAAAATGAAAAGGTTTGGATTGCTTCAAGATAGTACATGTAGTCTTTGTAAAGAGGAAGAGGAAACAATTGTTCATTTGTTTTTTTCCTGCAAGAAGACAAATGAAGTTTGGGTCAGAATCCTTAATTGGTTGGAAGTGAGTCATAAGCCTATGAATTGGGAGGAAGAACTTGCTTGGATTATAGCTGGACAAAAGGTAAAGGGTGGAGGCCAGCCATCATGTAAATGGCTTTTGCTGAAACTTTATACAATATTTAGATGTATAGAAACAATGTTTTCTTTGATGAAGCTGTAGACAACACTAACATAGATAGCAATATTATAGACAGTGTGGTGTATAGAGGGTGGAACAATGTAATGCTGCGAAACCACCTTGCGAGATTGATGATGTAATGCCTTTCGTAGGCTAGTTGTCTTGTTAGTTTGGTTGGATCCAAGTGATCACCTTGAGCTTGTATTGGTTTTTTTGAATTAATGAATTTTATCTTGATTAAAAAAAACGTCAAACACAAAATGCATTTTACCTCGGCTAAGGGTGTATATGGGTTGAGTTCAACCCATAAAACTCACCTAAATTTTTTTAAAAAAATGGGTTGGGTCAGTAATTGGGTGGATGGGTTTTAAAACTAAAAAACCCATTAAAAAATCGGGTTTCGGGTGTAACCAGATCCAAACCAAAAAAAATCTATTGACCCAGTAATCAAATATTTATTATTACAATTTTAATAATTTTGATGAATATTAACTTATTTGTTGCAATTTTAGCCTCTTAACAATACTATTTTAATGAACCATAATTTTAACTAACTTTGAATGTTTCACTCTTTAGATATTTTGATGCTAATATAATTTTATGCCATGCGACTTTAGTTTGTTGCTAGTATTTTATGATAATTTTATTAGTTGATGATATCATTTATTATTTAATGATGTTAAAAGAGAATAAAAATAGGTTAACTACTTTTTAAAGAAAATAAAAATGTTGAATAATTTTTATATAAAAAAAATATGATGACTCATCATTTAGTCATTTATTATTAATAAAAAAGAAATATTATTTGGATAATCCATTGTCCAACCCAACCTAAAAATGAGTGGGTTTGCTCAAACTGACTCATTGGTGTAACGAGTGGTTATTTTACCTCACCTAAACTGGAGTGGCTTATATGGATTAGATATTGGGTTTGATCAAACTCAATCCAAACTGGACCGCATACACCCCTAATCTCGGCTGCAGTAGCGAGATAACAAAGGACGTCATGAATAGTAACAACTTATCACCTTATTTTTTTAAACACCGAAGGATAAATTAATTTGTACATGGGTTCGAACCCCAAGATCTGCATTTTTATTATTTACAAAACTAACGCCTCATACATCTCGGTTTAATATAAAACCGAGGGGTAAGATAGATTATTTTTTAATTGAAATTCTTTATATTGTAATAAATAAAAATAATTTGTTTACAAACTATAATGGTAGAATATTACATTGTTTACACATTATATTAAAATAAAAATTAATTTATCCCCAAAGATCATATGTTGGATCTTCGACTCTTTGATATTTGGGTAAGATCAAATGCTTCACATTGTTGTTATTTGTTTCTGATATAAAACAAAAAAAGGGTTAAAAAAGTAAATGATTTTTTGCTCAAATGAATATTTAAAAACACAAACCTTGAACACAAATAATTTTTTGCACTTGCAATCCATCATAAAGAACTTTTAATGGTAAAAGTTAATGTGGAAGATGTACATATTTTCAAGAGCTTCATGACGTTTCTTTATCAATTATAGATATCATAAGACCTATATAATGGAAAAAAAATTGGTTTCACGTGGATCACTAATGATAGTATCTTGAGCGTTGATAATCATGAAATGAACGACAAATATTTGTTTAAGGATCATGCTCAATATCTAAAATTATCACGCTAGTTACCCTCTCAATTTTGTTTAAAACCGAGGTGAACATGATTCTTTTTTAAAAAATTTAAATTGTTTTCACAGAATATTGAAAAACAATAATACAACAAAAGAAGAATTTTGGTGTAAGAAGTTATCTGGTCTAAATATTCCACACATCCAATTTCTGAGATTTATCTGATCCAACCATTGAATGCATCCAACTTCTAAAGAAATTATCTGTTCCAACTACTGAAAAAAGTTTTTCTGCATTTGCAATCCATCATAGAGAAGTTTTTCAAGCTTTTAAATACAACAACAACAACATCAACACCATTTTATGAGATGGATCCCAAAAGAATGATGCATTCAAGTTTAGAGCGACTACATATAAGTCAGGATTAAGATAAAATATGTTTAACGAGTGCTTTTATAGTAAAATCTGATTATCTTATCCCTCAGTTATTAAGGAAACTGACAGGATGTATCATTTAGTTTACAAAAAATATAATAATAAAAAAAGATTCCTGAATTGTTTTTCCCCTCAGAGTTTTTGAGTAACCGAAATAATAAGTTGATTGTCCCTTCGATTTTGTTAAAAAAATTAAATCATGTCGCGCATTGAAATCATATCACTAGAATAGCAATGATCATCCATATTCAAAAACGTAATGTATCCTTTGGATTTTCAACGAGGCCTTTGAGCTTCTCTGATTATTTCACTTATTCTCCACTTTATTTAAACATTATTCCTAGTTTCAACGTCTCATTTCCAACTCTTTGTGTCTTCAAACCTAGTTTCAAAGTCTTTTCTTTTCTTCAAAAATGTCTTCAACAACCTTAAATGAAAATCTTTTGTTCGTTATCAACGAAAATTTTGTTGATCTCGATGATTTGAAAGACAAAGGTTTTGATCTAAGAAAAATTATTCGCGAACAAATGTTGAATGGTTACTTTGACATTCTTCATGGACCCATCTACATTAATCTTGTTAAAGAGTTCTGGTTAAATGTCTCCGTTGGACCATCTGGTGATCATGATGTTGACTCAATCCAGTCCTATGTCAATGACCCTCGTATCATAATTACTCAGTCACTTATTGCTCAAACAATAAACTGTGAAGAGGAAGGTTGTTGTGTTGAACATTATAGATTCAACAATGTCTACTCAGATCACTTTCGCCTAATTTATACCAACTACGATAATCTCAGTAGTCCTGTTACTCTACTACCAATTGGAAAAGTTTTGTATCAATTTCTAGTGTCAAATCTCCGTCAAAGAGAGAAACAACTGAAAACGCTTACTTGGGATGACAAGCATCTCTTGTTATTCCTTACCAAGAACATCAGAGTTAATCTTCCTATTACCATTTTTAACTTCTTAAAGGAAATGATAATCATCAGAGTTTTAAAACTTGAATTTTTTCCCACCACATCTCTCTATTCTTTTTTTCCTAAGGCCAAGAAAAAAGAAACCTAAACACCGGCTACACTCGGGTCAATAGTCCCGGACACATCAAGATGCAGGTCTAAAGCCTAATCAGGTGGACAAACATTAAAATAACAAATATTTAACTCTTGACTAAGTCCTAGGTTAGCCATAACATCAACATAATCGTTGGCCTCACAGTATATGTGGCTAATGTAAATCTCTCAATCTTGATTGGAAAGGTATTTACTTTCCTGACAAACACCATTTTGGATAGCGAGGTAAGTTATTTTGTTTGAAACCAACACTAGATAACCTGTCTCCCTCCTCTTCAGTGGCAACTGTAACGCCCTGTATAATATATATCTAGAATAATATCATACAAGTGTTATTATTCGGTATTGACACCATTATAAGTGCCTATTGGCATAATTTACATATTTGACCAAAACCAACAATAAAAGAACAACCTATGGTACAAGATATGGAAATGTGTCAAAAGAAAAATCTAAGATCTAAGTACAATCTTTCATTGTACACAATACACTACGGAAGATTATGATCTAAGCTTCTCTTGAAACATCATCCATAACTCATCTTGAAAACTAAACTTGCAAATAAAACCTGAAAAGTAACAACAATATTGTGGTGAGATAATAATCTCAGTGAGTTTCCCTATTATATGGGTCCTCTTGGCTCAACAGGGTACATGCATCAGATACGGATCCACCATTGATTAGAGGTTTCCTCATTGTCAAGTACATGAATACACATGCGATCACAATTAAGAGTCCCTTGACCACTCAACTGAGAATCAACAAACACACAGTCACACAAACAGATCAAAGTAATCAAGTATGCAGACCCGTACCCACGTATGAGAAATCCAGAAGTAGTATTTGTCTGTCTACCTAGGCCACACATCACACCCTTGGTGAGTAATCAAATGCCTAGTGTCCAGAGACTTGCACAAACTCATAACATAACGAGTCAGATGGGTCCAAGTGATCCAGGCCTAAGTGGTCACGGAATCCCATCCGTTAATCATCAATGCGAATATGTGTAACACTGAGTGCAAAGACGCCTACATGACTGCACAAGCCCAATGGGTGAAAGCACTAGAGAGTAACAGAGTGATTTACATCGTATGGCTAGACAACCCCGCTAGAGGTGAGTAACAAAGTGATATTTCCTCCATGGCATCACAACCTCACCATACCGATCTGGTCCAAAGGAAGAACCTGCGTATGACTTAACACTTGTGCATATTGCATCTCATCTTGCATCATTATTTCCCACTTGATCCTTGATCCTTTTCAAGTCGATCAGTTAAGCGTAGATCCTACCCCCATAAGAAGGACCTTTTCCCTTTTTCTTTTACAACTTAGATAAACTTATCCAACTCATTCAAACTATTATCCCCATTAGAGAATAAGATGTTAGTCATCTTGACAAACGGGAAGTAAATCTCCTGCCCCATAACAATACAATTGAGATATAAGATCTTTTCCGCTTGAGAGTGATAGTGGCATACTCGTCGATGAAATCCGAGTTTCTGAATCCTTCTCTCAAGACGATGCAAAGACCATCTCCTACAAGTTGTGGTGGTTAAGTCGAGTGTTATCCCTTAAGATGACGACTCGTCTTTTCTCCTAGAATCAATCAACAAACCTTATCCCTTTGGAACTTTAACCACAATCAAATATTCCTCAAACCCTTTAGGGGAACTACAAATACTCTGATTCCACTCCCGTCAGGATATGTAGGCACAAGATGCGACGTCTTGGCGAGTATACTTAGAATTAAACCACTAGGTCTTTTACCCATAAGCAGATAACCCTTAGCAATAAACACATAAAATAAGATGTTCCTGTAGAGTACTACAGAAACTTAGGATTCTAGCACCTTCCCTAAGTTTAACCAACCCCCGAACCTAAACTCTCTAGCTTTTATATTTGCATTTCATTGTGGGTAATTCGATCTTTTTCCCTTCCTTTGGACAAATAAAAGACCGATGGTGAACCAATGAATTAAGATTCAAATTAATTAATAATTTGACATCCATTCTCACTGCGACAGAAATGGCGACTTCACTGGGGAATCTTCTTGTGGGTTTCCCTAACTTGTTTTATTTTGCTTGTTTATTGTTGTATATCTGTTTACTTGTATACTTGTTCTTATTTTTGTTTTTGGGTTGATATCCTTGAGTGGTGAGACAAAGTCCTATACCCGGACTTGAGTGAACTTATTATAGGAAGGTGATATATTCGACGAGGCTTATAGGGAGTGAGTCCCGACCAAGCTTACTTGAGAATCACCGCTCAGTTGAGGCCCTCTCGAAATAGTACTGTTGAACGAGTAAGTCGTGAAAACATTCACTATTTTCGACCTTGGAGCCTGTGATACTGGGGACCGTAGTTACCTTTAACCCAACTTTAGCCTTTATTAGGACGTAGTGCGATGACTATGAGGGAGTAGTCCCGAAATAGTTGCTACGCGATACTACACTCAAAAGAGGTTCTCTTGAGAATATTATTAACCACCGAGTTAGTAGAGAAATTGATAATATCCAAAAGATGGACTAATGATTTTGGGCACCTTTTTAGCACCTTGTTCTGCAGGTACAATCAACCTCTAGTCCACACCCTTTGAGGATGGGTATACCCTTTGCCCCATGATCGTTGTGAACCTAGGGTTCTCCTGTGTGTTTATCTTTGTGTCTCTATGTGCTTACTTGTGTTTGTGCATCCATAAAGCATCATATTACATTGGACATCATGGAATTCAACTTTACTTATGAACATTGTAGGATACAATGGATTACAACAGGAGAAATACTTTGAAACATTCCTTTAAGAGTCTTAAATTGGAGGACCTAAGGAAGTTGGGAGCTTTGATTGAAGACCAAGAAAGATTCGGGAACAAGTATGGGAAGCTGTTATCTTTGTTGAGATTTCGAGTGGATGACAAACTTCTATCTTCTTTGCTACAATTCTATGATCCGGTTTATCACTGCTTTACCTTCTCGGACTATCAGCTCCTGCCTACCTTAGAAGAATACTCTCATTTGGTTGGTTTACCTATTCTGGACGAATCTCCTTTCCCTTTCTTGGAGGGAAACCCTAAAGAACAAGACATTGCTAGAGCCATCTATCTGAAGTTATCCGACATCAAGGACAATATGATTGCCAAAGGTGGGACTTTTGGGTTATCTACAGACTTCTTAATTAAGAAAGCCCAATACTACACCGATCATATGAGCATGGTTAATTTTGAGGCAATTCTCGCCTTGCTCATTTATGGAGTGTTACTCTTCCCAAGTTTTGAAGGATTTATCAACCTTAACGCCATCAAAATCTTCATGAAGAACAATCCGGTACCAACTTTATTGGCTAACAATTACCATTCTGTGCATCTCCGAAACTCTCATGGTGGAGGAATGATCACCTGCTATGTGCCTTTATTATACAAGTGGTTTATTTCGCACTTGCCCAAGTCTATTTCTTTTTGGGATCTCGATAAAGGACACTGTTACAAAGGATTATGGCTCTGACTCACTCGGATATCGATTGGTATAACCGTGTGTATGATGGAACGTTAATCATTGATAGTTGTGGAGACTTTGCTAACATACCCTTACTTGGCTTTAATGGAGGGATTAGTTACAATCCTGTTCTAGCTCACCGACAGTTAGGATATCCGTTGGAGGAACCACACAAGAGTGTTCATGTGGAAAGTATTTTCTTTCAAGACTGTCGCTACTGCGAAAATCGGCGCCAGCTATGACAGAAGAGTCGCCACCGTGCGTTATTTATCCCAACGGAGGGAAAGGAAACGCTCAGAGTAAACCTAACGCAAAACGGGAAAGGAATGGTCATCGCAACCAAATCCTGGATTCGGGAGTCGATTACGCAAGGGGAAGGTATTAGCACCCCTCACGTCCGCCGTACTCGACGGGATCCACGCTTGTTTTCTGGTACAGATTGTTATTCTATCTACTATACAGGTCTGGGTTAAAAAGAAAAGAAAATGACTCGGCAAAGTATCGCACTTTATGCCTACGTATTCTCGTTTGGAACGAGAAATCAGAGTCAACGTAGTTCGCCTACCTACGGGAAAGGAGGGGAAGGTTGCTCGCTAGGATACGGCATCCTATGCCTACGTACTTTCATACAGCATGAAAGATCAGAGCAAACGTAGTTCGGGCTACGGAAGACACAAGTTTGTCTGACTGTTTTTTATTACCTTAAAAAAGGGTTTTTCTTGATTAAGAGTCCAAGCGGACAAAAATGACACTTTGATGTTTGTTTTGAATCTTTTACGAAAGAAATGTTTTTTAGTTGGTTTGCAATCTCTGACGCACTAGAGACTATGATTTGAGAGTGACTACGTCGCGTGTCACCCAAAGGGTACCACACTAAGCAGCCAGACTACTGGAAAGAAACTCTCCAGCAACCCTTTCTCAGATAGCTTAAGGCTCATAATGTACGACATCGATTAACCTTATTACTGTGTTTTTGAGTTGTTCTGAGATAAGAAGAGAAAGAAGCTCTAAAAAGCCTAGGGTTGAAAAAGGAATAAAAACTAACCTAATGTTGTCATGCATGGATAAGAATCCTAATGTCTGTCATAATTCCCTCCTGCACAGAGGAAATCAGAGATCCTAGGGGATAAACAGAAAAGAAAGCAAGCAAATACAGTAAAATGCATGCAATGCAGCAATACAAGCGAGGCAAGGGAGTCCGACTCAACCTCGAACCTGGGAAAACAACAGGAAAAGTGAATCAACATTCACCTCAAACCTAGGGGGCAAGCAACACAAGCCAACAAACAAATACAAAAAAAACAAACCTACAACAGAGGAGGCAACCCAAGCAGCAACACCAAACTCCTACAGTTGACAGCACAAGCAGCAGCTCTGACAGCAACAAGTTGATTAAACAACAAAAAGTTGACAGCAACAACCTTCATCTACATGAATGCTCCTATCCTCAAGCTCCACTAAACCTTCAATCTTCAACAAGCACCAAGCTTCAACCAGTAAACAACTTCAACAAGCTCCTGACTTCATCTTCAACAAGCAGCAAACCCCAGCTCCAACAAGCAACCAGCTTCAACAAGCAAACAACTCCTAGCTTCAACAAGCACAAACTCCATTCTCAACAAGCTTCAACAAGCACCTCCAAGGGAGAATCATTCAACAAGATCAAGTTGAAATGTTAAGTAGCTTACTGACAACCAAAGGAAGCCACTAAGAACCTAACATTGTAGCAGAATGGCATCCTCAAAGTTCTACTCTTAAAGCATGCCATTCATCCCTCCAAAGGAGAGATGTGACTTCTTTAAGAGGACTTTATGTCATTGGATTGAATGGAGATGAACAATATACTCCATGTTTGAAGAAAGAAACAAAACTAATCTAATGCTCTTCCTAAAACCCTAGTTTTCCTAAGCTCCTGACAAGCACTCCACAAGAGGATAAAATCTTCACATCCAAGCTCCTTCAAGCTCTCCAAGGCATCTTCAATTGGTCTTCATCTTCATCCAAGCACAAAAGCAACACCACCCTAATCTAAGGGGAACTATTGAGTTAAACTAGTCAAGTTAGTGTGCTAGAAACACCTAAATGTTAGTCTTAAAACTAAATCTAACTAAAATACCAAAAGTGATTGTAACATCCTATGAAAAATCCTAAGGGTTCCTAAACCTCTTAAGAATCACTCCATACAAAAACCAGGGGGTTAACCAATCATTAAGACCTAAAACTATGGGCTAAACCTAAGGGTACTATCCTAATGTTCAATATTCAAAACAGCCTAAAATTCTCTCACAAAATTATGAGAAAAATACTAGGGGTACATGCACATCTAAGCTAAATAACCCAAAAAGAATCACCTAAAAATTCTACACCAAAATCCCATACTAAAATCAGCAAGAACAAGCATCAAACAAAATAAAACCCATTCTATCCTTTAAAAGAAATTACACTAAATCCTAAGTCTCTTTAAAAGAAATATACTAATTTCCTAAAAGAAAATATAAATCTCCCTAAAAGATATTAAAACTAAAACTATATTCTAAGAACATCTATTATAGGATTAAAATATTCTAACTAATATTAAACTAATCCTAAAGCATTACAATTAAAAAAAAATACAATACAAAAGTATTAAGAAAAAAATAAAATGCAGGGAGGGGTGCAAATGGAAAAAGGGAGTACAGCCAGGAAATCAGTTGGGCCTAGCCCAACGTGAACAACCACCAAAAAACCGGGGAAACGGGGGTGATGGTTGGAAGCGGGGGTACGTATGGCAAAACAGAATTGGGCTAAGGAAAGGCCCATTGCCCCTCCATGCAAGACCCAAAGAACCCAAGTCTTCCTCATTCTCTGCCAGAGGGAACCCTAATTCTCACCTTCTCTCAACTTGCGCCGCCGGCCTCACTGTTCATCCTCACCATCTCATCTTGCTTCGAATCAAAATGAAACCAGATACCTCCTTCCTTCGTCTCCGTTTTACTCCCTTCAAACACTTTCCCTTCTCAAACATTCTTCCTCAGATCTCGCGCTCTCTTCTTTTCTCATCCTGTTACGAAACTCAACCAGATGGAAAACAAACTAACTTAAACAAAGCTGGGATGCCATGTCGATTGTGACCTTGAATCTTGATGAATAAATGAAGGTGTTTGATGATACGAGTTCAAATCTAAAAAGTTGTTCGAAGGTTATGAAGGAACGAACGTGGATCTGGATTTGGTTGATGTTTCTGACGAACCTTGATCTTGATACAAATCTGGAGAATATAGCTTCGTGGTGATGATGGTGATTCTTAGATGTTTGAAGTTCAGATCCAGATTTAATGCAAGTGGCATATGAAGGTTGTTACGAACGGGTGGATCAAGATCTGGCGAAGTAAAGGAAGTACGATGAGCATTTGATGAAGATTCAGATGAATGTTCTTGAAGGTCTTGCACAAATCTGGAGATGGCGATGAATGATGTTGAAGGTTCTCCTAAAGATTTTGGTGAATCTTGAAGCGACCTAAAGATCTTTGAAGAAGTTTTACCGATCTTACGGAAATGATTGAAGAGTTATGAATCCTGACGAATCTGGAAAATGTGAAGGTTGAGGAAATCTGATGGAAAACGAACTTGATAATTATTGATGGAGTTACGATGAACAAGATGGATTTCGCATGAATGTTGATGAACACACGGTGAGAGTTGATGAGAGATCTGGAAAAATGCAAGAACAGATGAAGTTTCCGACGAATATGCGTTTTCCGGTGGAAATTGATAGAGGTTGATGAAGAACACGATTAGTTTCTAGTGAGGATTTGGGAAGAACTGACGAAGTTGTTATAAATTTTGTGTTTTCTGGCGACGGTTGCGGCGGTCCGGCGAGCAGTTACGGTTCTCCGGTGGTGGTTGCATGGCCGGCGGGAGAGGTTGGTGATGTGGTATGCGTGGCACAATGCTGAGGGTGAGAGCGTGCCAAGTGGCTGGGAAGTGGGGTAGTGGGTTGTGAGGTGTCAACCATGCAGAGTGGAAAGAGAGTGAGTGGGGAATGAGGTGGAAACTGGCGTGTTGGCAAACTCTGGTGAGAGAGAAAAAAAATGGACAAATGGCAAAAACCTGGTGAAGAAAGAGAGGGCGGTGGCACTTTATATGTTGGACAAGTGGCATCAAATACTGGGCCCCCAAACTACACCTAGCCCATTAACTGACTAAGACTTGAATTAAATGAACTAATGCAATTAATTGGACGAAATTAAGCTAAGCAACTTCAATTAATGACTATTAAGGGAATGATTAAAAGCTGAACAATATTAATGACTAGTTAATAAAACAAAAGTGAAACTAAACTCAGTTAATGAACTAAAGCTACAGTTAATTACCGGAAATGAATATTAAAACTATATATCTAAACAAGCTATATTATTCTAAAAACAAATAAACCTATTAATATTCTAAAAACAATAAATCTATTTAAAATCTAGAAAAAGCTATAACGGCAATTAATTCAATTAAAAGATAACGCGAGACCAAATCAAAGTAGGCGGCAAAACCCAGACACCGAGATGCCCTCCAAAATAACAGCGCAAGCTGAAAACACCGGGAAGAGCACAACTTCCCAAAAATAGGACTCCGCCTATCCGAACCGGTCTGAAACGTCCGAAATGCGAAGACAGGGCTGTACTCCCGATAAAACCAATATGACTGAAAAAATGTAATGTATGCGGTATGCGAGCGCGAATGCAAAAAAGAGTCGAAACATAAACCAGATGTGGGGACCGGTTGGTCAAATTTTGGGGTGCAACAAAGACGACAAAGAACTTCAAGAGAAGATTGTGGCTGCTTGGCTCCATTTGCATAAGAAAGGAAAAGAAAGTTTGTGAAAGCTTAATTGTATGTCTTTGGAACCATATCTTCATTGGGTCAGAGAAAGAGAAATCAAGCTGAAGATGCCTTATCCTCGTCAAGATCCTTTGCCTCCGAGAAGAGAACCTGTTCTAATTTTCATATCCGAAGCTGAAGAGTTAAAGATTGCTTTGAGAAAAGCACAACATGAGTCAGAATCATGGAAGAATCAGTATCAGGTAGTTGTCAAAGAAAATGTTGAGCTGCAGAAGCAAATTCAGTCGAAGAATGAAGAATCACTTTCTTACAAGAAGAGAAAAGCTCAAGAGGATTTATTTTCCTCCAACCCTCAATCTACCCCTTGGAAGTTGATTGTGGACAAGCTCATCCTTGAGAAGACTCGGCTGGAAGAACAGATCAAGCAGCAGAATTTGAAACTTCCTTAGGAATTTATTAGCTTTTATTTAGCTATTTGTTTGAGACTCTTTAAAGAATATTTATTTGTAATCCGTTATTAAAACAATAAACGTTCTTTCTTTTTCACCACAATGTTCATAAATATTGGAATTCTATGAGGTCTTTCTATCTCTGCATTGCATTTTTCTCTATCACTTCAGGAAACTCAATTTTGTTTTGCAGGTGTTGTAACAATGGACTTTAGAAGAGAAACATTGAAGTACACCTTCCAGAGTCCCAACATCGAAAGCTTAAGAGAATTAGCAGATCTCATTGGCAACCATCTCACTTTCTCATCAGAATATGGAGGAATCTTCCCGCTTCTCAGACTCAAGATGATAGATGGGCTGTTGGACACACTTGTGTAGTTCTACAATCCTCTCTACCATTGTTTCACCTTTTCGGATTACCAGATGATGCCGATTTTGGAGGAATATTCTCAATTTATGAGAATGACTGTGACCACCCGGCCTGTGTTTTCTGGATTGGAAGACACACCTAGTAACCAGGAGATTGTGAATGCTACCCGCCTCAGTTTAGCTGATGTTCAAGCCCACCTGACCACCAAGGAAGGAGTCCTTGGATTTCCCGCCGACTTCTTGATAGAGAAGACCCGTTACCATGCTGAAATGAAAGAGGTCCCGAAACTTGAAGCTACCTATGCCTTATTAACCTATGGGATTTTCTTGTTCCCAAAGATCGATGATTTTGTGGACATGGATGCAATCAAACTTTTCATTCTCAAAAACCCTGTTCCTACTTTGCTAGCCGATACTTATCACTCGATCCATCTGCGAAATAATGAAGGAGGTTTATTTCAAGAAACTGAGACCCGCTCATGGCACACAAACCATGAGACGTGGGGAGGTTTATTTTTCTAGTCTTTTCAAATGAAGCACTCAATTGAAGAAAAGCCGAATTATGTATCGATAAAAAAAAATCCATTCTGGCTATTACCTTTGCCTGGGTTACCACATTTCGGTAGTAAATTATCCTTCGATTTCAGGTTTCTCACCTGTCATCTAGGTCATCATATTTCTTAGTGGTATGTGTTATTTTATTGGAGATTCACCAGGCAGTGACTTGTTGGTCTTATCCCTAGTGGAGTCAGTTCTGTCCCCGTGGAGTTTCGTTTCGTTTAGTCTGTTCTCTTTTGTTGTTCCTGTGTTTCTCGTAGGATGCGTCTCATTTTTCCCCCTGTGACATCTTTTCCCCACAGGACTGTCCGTCTTGCATTTCCATATCATTGCATATCATCTGCATTTGGTGGCATCTTAAGGGCCAAAAATTTGTGCAATGTTTGTATTTAAGTCCCTCCTATCGCGTTGAGACGAAGATTTCAATCTGTATATCTCCGGATAGAAGAAACTTAAATAGGGGCATCTGTCACACCCTAATTTTTGACTTTAAGATCCCACCTCTTTTTGCATTTTCTTGCGTTATTTGGCTTTAATTCCATATTTATGTTTAGTGCGACTAACAAGTTTGTGCAGGAATGTCAAGTGGATGATGTTGTTTCTATCAAATTTAAGTGCCTCAGGCTATCTCTGGATCATTTCCAAAAAACACGTTATCATTATCAAGGGTTCAATAAATTCACGGAGCACTATTTCTAAAAAGATCCGAAATGATTATACTTTTGATGTTATGATCCTCCAAGACATTACGGTGATGTTTTGGTCCGTACGACGAGTGATCAAGTTCTATTGGTTTGAAACTTCCCGAGTATCATTTTCAAGCCGTTATGTTTCGCAAATTAAGACCACAGTTAGATTCGCGACTCTTTGGGCGTATTTTTTGGATGTCTCAAGATTCGAATAGTTGATTTTATTAAAGTATCTCTTAAAGTAGAAAGTGGAAGTTTGATTATGGTTATTCATGTGCTTTTAAGTCGAACACGTGCATCGGACTCAAGTTTGTATCCAAGACATTTTGGAGGAAAAGCACTTCATTCATTAATCAAAGGTGGTTCTGCATTTTTATTTCAAAGCTTTGGATTACATTTTACAAAATCATTTTAGAATCCTAAGACTAAATCCTAGGACTTCTAAATTCATGAATCTTCAAGCTTTGGGTTTTCATCTTCATCAAACGCTGAACCTGCACAGTGAACAACGGTTAATACAAGTTTGTTTAGGATTAAAGGTCTTTTGTTATTTTTCCTCAGCTCTCAAAAAAGTGTCATCATCGGGTCGGGACGGTAGGGCAACAACCGGAGTCGTCGCTAGCTTCCAAAATCAGGGACGATTATTTTTGTGGCTCAGCAACATCAAGGAAATATTTTTGTTCTTATCATTTTAAAGTCTTTTTGCAACTAGAAGAAAAATGGAAAAGTCAACCCTACGGGTCAAAGTCCACTTTCCAAGTCAAGCACCATCCAAAGTCGACGAAAACCCAAAAGGAAAATATTGACCAAAATGAACAAAGCCCAACAACAGGTCCACCGTGGCACTCTCGGGAGAGTGAGTTCCCAACAACAAGCTCAATATCTGGTCATCATTATAAAAATAATAAAAATCAAATAACGAATACAACGAGTGCCACGTCAACAACAAGGCCAAAATTGTAAAATTTTCATCAAGCCACCCGAGTCCGAAAATGGAAGGAAGTCCAACAGATCCAGATCCAGTTCATCAGCAGTAAATCAAAACAAAGATTAATTTCCAAAAAAAAACAATTCCAAATCCGTTTCGAAATTGTAACAACAAATCCAACGAGAAAGGCAAGTTTTAAAGAGGAATAGTGATAAAACTTCCGAATTCCTCATCAGATCGGGAACAAATCAATACAGAAGAGGAAAAGGTTTAAAGATTTTCCAAAATCGTTCCAAAAATATCAGTGGACAATATCACCAGAAAGAGGAAGGTTTAAAAAAAAACTTTAATGCACATTCTCAAATCCGGACTATAAAACAAGAAGAAGAATCACAGATTTTAGAGACGGATGGAAAAATCACCAGCACCCAAATAGCTCAGATTAAGAGAAGCACCATCGCAAAAGCTCCGATTTTCTTAGAACCTTCATTGCCATAGAAACGAAAATCACTTCCAAACCCCATCGCAAATAGCCGTCAACCACACCACAAAGAATATCGAACCCGCGGACTCAGAGATGAGGAGAAGTCCTCGACATCATCATCATCACCGAAGCAAATCCGTCGACCCACCCGTCAACAGCACCACCGTCCTCCGTTTTGGGGTAAAGACTTATTTTAACATCTTTTTCTCTGTTCATTTTTTTTGACAGGATGAAGAAGGAGGAAGAGAGGAGCAACCATGGAGGAGAAGAAATGAAAGCCTACGAGGTGCGAGGAAGAAGAAAAGAATATGAGATGGAGAGAAGAGAGAATTGGTGAGAGGGAGGGGAGTAACCATCGACAACCGCAGAAGAGGAGGGGAGGGGTAGTTTGTTTAGGTTTTTTTCTATTGTTTTTTTATTTATTTGTAATGATAATCCAATGCTACACACCCACACACAACACGGTACATCCTCACATGCAGCAGTGGATCTTCATCAGATCGCATCATCATACGCACCACAACGCAGTCCACCGTGAACCCTCATTGCCGCGCCATGCCCAACCGCACGCCCCCTTTAATCCCCTCTTAATCATTTTAATTAACTCGCTAACCTTCCAATAACCCTTAATTAACCAAACTCTTAATTATTTGTTTAATTAAATAATCTTTTTATTTAACTAATACTTACTGTTAAAAATCAGCCCTTAATTTGTTTAATTAATAATCTTAACACTAATGTAGTTTTTTAACCATAATTAATCTTTTATTTAATCAACCTATTTAATTAATCATTCCCTTTTTATTTGCTCTTTATTTAGTAAATTCCTTTTTTTATACTTAATTTAATTCAATTTAATACCCTTTTTTACTAAAAAAATAATATAATTGCTCCCAGAGAAAACCTATTTTTCCTAAATAACTTGAATCTTTAATAATAACCTTTTTATATAATAATAACTAATAAATTATTTATATCTAAGAAAACTTTTTGCTTAATAAATCATTTACCATTTTAACTTTTCTATCAAAATCTAATTAATTTATAACCCATTTAAAATCACTAAAAATATAATTCATCTTAAGTAATTCAATTTCACTAAAAATCATATTTATAATTTAATATATTTCCTCGAAAATCAATTCGCCACTCAACCATCAACGCGCTCCCAATCTCCTTCCATCTCCCAGCACCGATTTAATTTTCGCATCTCACGCTTGTCTATTTTTTTGCACTTTTATTCGTGTGTATGGATTTAATTATCGTTGTTTATTTTATCGTCATTTATTTTATCGCATTACGCATGTCCAAAGGAAGAACCTACACATGACTTAACACTTGTGCGTATTGCATCTCATCTTGCATCATTATTCCCCGCTTGATCCTTGATCATTTTCAAGTCGATCAGTTAAGTGTAGATCCTACCCCATAAGGAGGATCTTTTCCCTTTTTCTTTTACAACTTAGATAAACTTATCCAACTCATTCAAACTATTATCCCCATTAGAGAATAAGATGTTAGTCATCTTGACAGTCGAGAAGTAAATCTCCTGCCCCATAATAATACAATTGAGATATAAGATCTTTTTCGCTTGAGAGTGATAGTGGCATACTCGTCGATGAAATCCGAGTTTCTGAACCCTTCTCTCAAGACAATGCAAAGACCATCTCCTACAAGTTGTGGTGGTTAAGTCGAGTGTTCTCCCTTAAGATGACGACTCGTCTTTTCTCCTAGAATCAATCAACAAACCTTATCCCTTTGGAACTTTGACCACAATCAAAGATTCCTCAAACCCTTTAGGGGAACTACAAATACTCTAATTCCACTCCCGTCAGGATATGTAGGCACAAGATGCGACGTCTTGGCGAGTATACTTAGAATTAAACCACTAGGTCATTTAACCTTAAGCAGATAACCCTTAGCAATAACCACATAAAACAAGAGGTTCCTGTAGAGTACTACAGAAACTTAGGATGCTAGCACCTTCCCTAAGTTTAACCAACCCCCGAACCTAAACTCTCTAGCTTTTACATTTGCATTGCATTATGGATAATTCGATCTTTTTCCCTTCATTTGAACAAATAAAAGACCGGTGGTGAACCAATGAATTAAGATTCAAATTAATTAATAATTTGACATTCAGTTCTCACCGCGACAATTAGTAATCATTTATTTGGATAATAGTAGATGAATATTATTTAAATTAGATAATTAGTATTATTACTATTATTTATTATTATTTATTTGGAAAATAATAATAATATAATAAGAAGGATTTGGGAATAAAATGTTAGTACATGTTTTGGAGAGAAAGTGGAGAAGAGCATAGCTAGGGCAATAGGGAAGAGAAGAACCATTGTTGAGGTAGAAGAAGCGTTGTTGCAAGAATTCTAAGGTAAGTGTGGGGTTCTGATTCTCTAAGGGATTGTATGATGTGTTTAATCCCCTTGAATGATGCTCTATATTATGAAGGAATTGATGAATATTATGAAGGAATTGATGAATATTATGAAGGAATTGATGAATATTATGAAGGAATTGATGAATATTATGAAGGAATTGATGAATAATATGTGTTTAATCCCCTTGAATGATGCTCTATATGTTATGTTGCGTTTTGGGGTTGTTGGAGGTCAAAACATGGGGTTTGGGGTCTGTTGCAAGGTTGAAAAATAAGAGAAATCGCACAAAATCGCACAAAAAAGAGGGTTTTCTGGGCCCTACTACGAGCCGTAGCAGCTACCACGGGCACCGTAGCAGCCCCCTGGACTGGGGTATCACGGGTGTGCAAAAAATGCAAATTTTTTCTTAGGAGTGCTACGACCGTAGTAGCTCTCTGGTTTTGTAACTCGAAATCGTTTCGATCATAACTTTTGATCCATAAGTCCGTTTGAGGTACCGTTCGAAGAGTTAGAAAGCTAATGAACAGGGCTATAACATGAAAATGATTTTTTAAATGCTTTATTAATATTCAGGTGTCTATTATATGGATGTTTGTAAAGGTTTGTATGCTCGATTAGCGAATATGAGAGTTATAATGAAGTAACATGATTGAGTGTATACAATTGTACAAATGTAAAGTTATTACTATTGATGCTGGTTGTTGATTGTTATGAATGATGAATAATATTATATGTTATGATGAAGTTTGATTATATTATTATATTGATGTTGTTACGATGATGTCGTTATGATGTTGATGTTGGTGATGTTACTATGATGAGTGAAATTAATGATGTGCATGTTTAATTTGTATACATGCTATGTGATTATTCGGAGTTGTTGTGATTGCATAAAAGATATATATGTTGTATGAACTATATTTTATGCTTGTTGGCCAATTTGGGCGGTATACAATAACTATGGCGGTGGGTTATTGTGCACGATGATGTTGTCGTTGTTGTATGCATAAATAATTGCATTGCATACATTTATGGACAATGGTCCATTATTGAGGAGTCTAAAATCCCATTGTGTGGATTGGGCTGGTAGCTGATTCCGAAGGTGATGGATCATTGAGTGGTTCTAATCCTAGGAGGTGGAGATCAGAATGGTGAACCTGAGTGTTCACGAAAATTGGTACCACATGCATATGCATTCAGTATGGTCGTGAGTCTCATTGCATTATATATTAACTATGTCGCTATGTTGCTAATATGTGGTATTATTGTGATTAATTGGATTTGCTATCATGTGATTTCCATGTTGGTTGGTGGATAATTAGTGATGACATTGTTGGTTGATTAATAAGAGACATTTAGCTGAGTTGTTGTTGTGTTATCTTTATGCTTGGATAACTTAGTGTTGGTGTTGATGTTGTTGGTTAATTAATATGAGATATTTAGCTAAATTGTTGTTGTATTATCTTCATATTTGGATAACTTAGTGTTGATGTTGAGTGTGTTATATTGTAGAATGGGTGATAACACATGTGTTAACATAATGCATACTATTTATCATGTTTTCCTTTATATTATCATGATATATCACTCCTTCTGTTTGAATATTACCTCCACGTGGGTGTGAGTAGAAGATGAATTCTTCCGTTTATTCTTTTAGTTTGGCGTCTGCTCTAATATGCAACACTGGGGTTATGGAACGTTGCATGCTTTTTTTATTGTTGGTGGGTGATTACCATGTTTTATTTCCTATGATTGTTGTTTCTTTATGACACTATCAATTATGCTATGCCTTGAGTTATTAATTTGAATGATTAAATGTTATTTTCGCTGCTATATGAATTAACCTTCAGTTATGTTTTGCTGATAATGTTATTATAAATAATTTTTAAAAGAACATGTGTTATATAACTGATTGAATGAGTAAGTGTTTGTTGAAAGTGTGACATTCCTAAATATGATTTTATGGATAATTACTCTGATTTTATTTATATTACACATGGGTTTATTTAGGGTGTTACAATCGTGCCTCAATCCAAGTTTCGGTTCACAAGTTATGAGGGAAACAAGAAACGAGAAAATAGAATTATGTCATGGTCCTTGTGCGATGGGAAAGCAAAGTTGGGTCGCTTTGAGTTTGTTGTGCGGTCCCTGAATGAGGCTTGGATAGAACCAAAACACTACCATGGTCGCTGTGCGAGCTCTAGGCGAGGAGCTCGCGTTCAGCTTGTTGTGCGACTGTAGTAGAACAGTAGGTCGCCTCTAGCTTGTTGTGCGACCCACGTGATATTCAGAATCTGCATAATACTAAAATGAGGGTATCCATGGCCTAAACTTCACACCAGTTGTCCAAAAAGAATCCTAACACTTAATTAACATAGTATAACATCATATAGACATGTAATTCATCAAGTTAACATATTTCACTCAACCTAATCTCAATATCATACGAGTTTTCCCCCAAATTTCTACCCTAAGTTTCTAACTAATAGAACTCACCTTAATGAAGAAGATTGATGATGGAGATAAATGTTGTTGATGATTTTTCTCTTCTTCCACCAAGAGCTCTTCTCTTCCTCTTTCTCTCTGCTTTCTCTTCTTTTCTTCTTTTTCTTTCTCATTCACCAATTATATATACATAATACATATATAATATAAAATTATACAATGGTGTAAAATATCTCCATTTGATATTTTGTCATCTAACACCAATTTACCAATTATTAATGCTATCAAAATGTCCTCTCTTGCACTTATTAATATTGGTCTGCCTCTTTTATTAATAACTTCTTTCTCTTCAGAGTTAACTAGTTACTCTATTGGTCCCAATTGATAACATTTAGAGTAATTAGGAGTTCCAATTGTTCCAATTAACAAAACATAGAGTACATAGGAACTCCATTGATCTCAACTAACATACAATTGAGCATTTAAGTAAATATGGGATATTACAACAACTATTTTCCCTCCCCAACTTTCCACTTCCTCTGAGCCACTGGCTTTGTAGAAGGGTCGATGTAGAGGCGGTGGCTCACCACTCTTGTATCTATACAGGGCATATCAGAGGGAGCCTAGGTGAACAAGTTGACATTTCTAGCGAGTCATGGGCGAGGGATCTATTCTGATTTCTTTCAAGTCTTCTATGGGCGTGAGTCTTTCATTGTCCACGCCTAACATGCGGTCCCATAAATCAACGTTGGCATTTGAGACTTTTGAGAAGGGGCAACCATAATGGATAATTTTTCCATTTCTGTCACCAGGCTATTTTGATAACATTCTTGAGTTATCCTTTGACTGCCTCGTATTATCCTGACTCGCCCACAAGGCAGTGGGTATTTTAGTACCAGGTAACCATTGATTGGTTAATTGCTAAGTGCACTAATCTTATAATGTAGTAATAATGGGAAATTCCAAATATCAATCTCAAGGTATGCTTGATGATACAAAGTTTGTGTTCTAAACAAACGACTTAGGGTTTCAGAATTGTTGTTTTAGAATTAGAAAATAAATTGCAATTAAAAAGCAAACAGAGTAGTTGAACGGTTTAGAGTAATATGAGTGAATATGCTAAGGAAGGTGTATGATTGGAACCTTCAATAATTTTAACCTGACCTTGCGACAACTTATTTCAAAATATTGACTATCGGTTCTTAAGGGTGTTTACTCCTAAGTCCTTAATGAGAAAACCTTTAAACATTCAAATTAAATCCCTATGTCCATAGTGAATTACATATGAATTTAAGCATTACTATATCAATAATATTCTAGTTTCCGTAAGGTATTCATAGTCCTAAGTGATATCAACTATGAAATACTCTCAATTGAGCGTCAACAATGGCGGTCCAGCCTAAAGATTAATCGTAAACTAAACTCAATTTTTCTGAAAGAAAAAGCATTAAAAACAAATTGAAAGTAAATCAAATACAATAAAATTTTTGTTATCACAAGGTTCAAATCAAAAGTATTTAACAAATCTGAATCAGGGGCACCCCCTAGCATTGAGGGGTTTAGCAACTCATAACGGTAAAGAAAAACAAAATACAAAGTGAAGACATTGCATCTAATGAGATGAAATTAAGTCTTCAATCACTTAGGGTTCATGAAAATCTTGATTCACCACGAAAATCTGAGTTATCCAGCCTTTAAAACGTGTTTATGGAGTGAAAAATTGTCCCACACTTGGAAATCCACATTCTCTGGCTAAATAGAGCAATTTTAGGCTTTTTCAAATCTGGGTCGTGTCATATTCATATTAACCTTTCTGATACACATATGACCCTTTTTTGCACTACCTCATACGCGTATGGCCCAGGGTAAGGCATATGGCATTCCTGAACCCATACGCGTAAGGGTTTGTCCTGGTCTTAGTGGTCAGATTTGGGAACCCCATATGCATATGGGAAGAAGCTATTTATTTGCACCTTCGATGATGTTACATGTATGACACATGGTTGAAAGGAGTGTCCATACGCGTATGAGCTCCCTCATACGCATATGGGTAGAAGATAGTTATTTTTTTATTTTTCCTTCTGCTCAAGTACTTTTGTCTGGATTTTTCTTTAATAAATTTCCTTTTGACTCTTCAGACATGTAAACACATGAAACACTACCTCAAGCGTGTAAACTAACTTTAAAACAATATGAAGGCGTGAAAAGTACACAATAAGGGGGATTGAATTGTGTTTCACGTTTTCTTATTATTTAGCTTCTGATTAGAGTTTTAGAATCAGAATTGATGTTCAGATTCTAAGTTAATTCAGTTGGTAGAGGATACAGAATAAGTAAATAAAATAACAAAAGAAGACACAGAAGATTTATACTAGTTCCTCCCCTAACTGAGAGTAGTCCAGTCCCCTTGCCTCATAAAAGCTTTTCATTATAACTACTTCATGATTATAATCGCTTATGCTTCTGCATAAGTCTTTTACAACTTCTCAGAACAACTGTCTGAGACTTCCCCTTGCTTAGAGCGCATGTCTAAGACTTACCCTTGACTCACACCATCAGACTGAGCTGCCTGCTCATCTGCACTATGGTTGAGACTTCCCTTTGCTTAGAGATCATGTCTAAGACTTTCCTTGCTTAACACCATCTAACTGAGCTACCTGCTCATCTGCCTTCTAGCTGAGACTTTCCTTTGCTTAGAGCTTTTGCCTAAGACTTCTGTTGCTCACACCATCAGACTGAGTCGCCTGCTCATCTGTCTTCTACCTAAGATTTACCTTTACTTAAAGCAAATGTCTAAGACTTTCTGTTTGCTCAATCAGACTAGCTGAATAAGACTTTCAACGCTCAAGCACTTAAGCAATGAGACTTACGTGGCTTAAGCATCTTGACTCAAGACTTGTTACTTGAATCCCAATGATACAAGACTTTTTGCTCTAGCACATAGCAGGAGACTTAATATAAACTACTAAAGGCTCAGCAGAATAGAGAACAAGGTGTACATGACGCAAGCATCAGAGTTACAGGAGATCACCATAACAAAGACCTAAAACACTTAAGATTTTTAAATATATACAAGGGTAAGTGTCGCGGTGAGAATCAGAGACCATAACTATTTAGTTAGCTAGGCTTAGAAATCTTAATTCACCACCGATCTTTAATTTATCCAATGGAAGGGAAAAAGAATGAATAACCCATAAATATGCAATGCAAAGAAAAAAAAAGAATCTAAGGTTCGGGGGTTGGTTATACTAAGGGAAGGTACTAGCACCCTAAGTATCTATAGTACCCTATAAGAACCTCTTGTCTTATTGTGTTATTTGTTATCTATTTTCTAAGGGTGAAAATAAAAGGGAGACCTAAGGTGCTACTCCTAAGTATGCTCGTCAAGACATCGCATCTCGTGCCTACGTATCCTGACTAGGATGGAATCAGAGCATTCGTAGTTCACCTCACTACGGGTGAAAATAAAGTTTGTTGATTGGTTTTAGGAGAAGAGACAAGTTGTCATCTTAAGGAGAATACTCAACTTAAACCACCACAAACATGTGGAAGATGAATCTTTGCTTCACATTAAGAGAAGGGCTCTAACTCAGATATAGAATCAACGAGTATGCCACATACCTCTCTCAAGTGGAAAAGAAATCAACATCTTTCTCAACTATCTCATGGGGTAGGAGAATTACATCTCAACTAAGGATGACTCATGTCTAATTCTCTCATGGGAGAAGAAGGGAACCTAATTGTAGGTTATCTAAAGTTGAAAACAAACCTAAGGGGAACTAGCCTAAGGATACAGACTAAGTGTGTTAGTCTAAGGGGAATAATCTAAGTATTCATCCTAAGGTAATCAACCTAAAGGGGAAATATGGATCAAGAAAAGAAGTAGAAGATACAAATAGATAAAAAAATTCAAAGTTTATAACTATATTCAACCAAAATTCCTTCCCTTGGACTCACAAGATAGGCAACCACAATATCATAAGAATGTAAATGATGGACATCAAACATCAAATCTAAAAAATATGAATGAATATGAACATGTGAAAGAAGAAAATATAACATCCAATCAACTTATAAATCAAAGCATCACATCATGGATCTAGTATGCATCATGTTAAGTACAGATAAAAACCAAGAATGCATAAGCACATAAGGGTAAAGAACCCTAAACAGACATCAATAGTCAAGGTATCAAAATAAAAAGGGACCAAATGATATGAGAAACAAACAAATTCAGTAGATACATCATCATACATTCAATATCTTTCAAAGATATAAAAATGAGCACAATAACCTCATACAAGCATCAAAGAATTAACCACACTTGTAAACAATTTGTTAACATAAAACAAAGTCCAAAATGGTCCAAACATTGAAGTCAAGGCATACAACTAAGATGGGACAATATCAAAACCAAGTAATTCAACTCATAAGCAACATCATGATGTACAAGAAAAACTCAATCAAGAATCAAACTCAAGACATATGCAAAGAATTAAGCATGCATTCTCAAAATCATCCATGGAAGGAGACAAACACAAAAGGGCAAGTGAATTGGGACAAAGGAAAGAACAAATGGAATTGAAACAAACGGAATCAGAAGCATAAACATGAATCTTTAAGTCACCCAAGATAAGCAATCATCAAATAAATTCATGCAAGAACAATGCTCAAACATTGGGTCAAAGTATGCACAATATCATCGTCAAATCATCCTCAACATGACATAGCATTTAAAAATA
Source organism: Lathyrus sativus (assembly GCA_963859935.3). NCBI lineage: Eukaryota > Viridiplantae > Streptophyta > Magnoliopsida > Fabales > Fabaceae > Lathyrus > Lathyrus sativus. Next base: position 54,630,862 of record OZ012735.1, on the reverse strand, counting down.
GGAAAATGATCAAAGAAAATCAAATCAAAAGCTCAAACACAAGTTTATACACTCAAGTGTGTGTGTGTGTGTGTGTGTGTGTGTGTGTGCAAAATATTGATAAAATAATAGCACAAGAACATACACAAAATCAACCAGCAAGTTAAGGCATCTCACAAGTCGAGCATAAATCGAGGGTCACAAATGATTAAATAAAAAGCATATCAAACAACATCATCAAGACTCATCAACAGCATCCAAACACCATCACATTATGTGTTAAAACATAGCAAAAAATTGGCTCAAGAAAAAGTATGCAAGGCATAAAAAACATAAACCCTAATCTAAAGGAAAAAATGAAAACACCCTTTAAACAAAAATCAAAATAAAATAAGTGATAAAAAATTAGAGACATTAAATGAATAAGAAAATATTTTTAGGAATTTTTGTTATATTGGAATTAATATAATAAATCAAAAATGAAAATGGAAGGAAAAGAAATAAATAAAAAGAAGAAAGGAGATGGGGGTGCATTAGTAAAGAACAATAGACCTGGGTTGCTGTTGAGGCACACCAATGGGCCAGGAGATGGGGGTGTGAAAAGAAAAATGAACAAGGCCCATGCATTTGTCAAAACAAGTTTCAGAAAAAAATAAAAAAAAATGCCACATGTTACATTCATTAATTGACGTGGCCAGTATGTCAGCACCACTGGGACTGGTCAACGAGTCAGCCATGCGCCAACTCATACCTGAATTCTAGACATCGGAGCAAAGCTCCATTCGTCTTCTCCAACACGAGCTCGCCGAAGTTTCTGCAAAATGTCATCAAAACGCAAAATAGGACCACCCTCTCACTCAATTTTCCACGTAGTTTTCAAATATGGCATCCATTTTCATTTTTAAATATTTTATGATGGTGAAAAAAGAGCATGAACCTTAGATGCATAAAATGAAACAACATCAAATCAAGACAACAGTTACATGATCATGAACTATATCAATATGGGATCTCAAATGCAATAACCATAAGCTAAAAATGGCACTATCATGTTAGAAAAAAGGTTGAGAAAATGTTACCAAAAATAGGGACCTGTTTGCTTCTATTTCTTGCTCAAAGACCTCAACCAACTCTTCTTCTAGCTCTAAGACCTCTCATAAATGAAGATAGAATCAAGAAATGAGAGGAAAATGCTTGAAAAATGGTGATTCGAAAAGAGAGAAAATGTGAGAATGAATGGAAGCCTTAGGGTTCCGTGGCTGCTGGCAATATCCTCATCTCTAGGGTTTATCTTTAACTTATATGAGGTCATTGAGGGGTTAAAAACAAGTTACTGTGGTTAAATTATTTGGTTAGTAACTTGTGAAAAAATTGAAAAATCAATGGATTGAAGGTGGCACGAGTCCATGACAAAATGGGGCTTGGGGTGGTTGTCATTTGTGTGCCAAGAATGGCCAGAGAAAAAGAGTGGAAGGAGCACTTTGTTGTTCAAGTTTTGAGAGGTTTTTCATTCTTCTCATTTTGGCAAAATATGTGGAGTATAGTACATGAATGGTACATGTTATGTTGGCAATTTTTAGGAAATGTTTAGTGACTCAAATTTGGTGAATCATGCGTATGAATTTTGTAGAAAAGAGTGGCTGCATGAAAACCTCAAGGCGTGTCACATGAAGGTATCCTAAAAATCAAGTTCACATAGCCATATTTGAACAATCATATCTTAATGGATTTTGATCCAATTCAAGAGGTTTTTTGCTCAAACGGAAGTAGGGAGATTGGTGAATAACTTTCATGTTTTAATCAAGGTAAAATGAGTCCTTGAATCATGAGAAATAATAGGTTGAAATCTTGTCCAAACTTTGTCCCAAAGTAACTTAGAAAATTTTCTAAGTTATGAACTTTACCAACCTTGAAACCCCACTTTTGAAAGACCATAACTTGAGATTGATCAATCCAATGATGGAGTTCTTGTTATGGATGGAAAGATAGGAAATAAGGAATAACTTTTATTTAGAAGGAAAATTTATTTGAAGCTTGGAAGCCCATGAAAACTGGCCTTAAAGTTGGCTCCAAAATTCTGCCTAGTGATTTGCCCATCTTGACAACTTCATGAACCTAACTTGATAGCACCATAACTTGAGCTCTAAGCATCCAATGGATGAGTTCTTGGCATCAAAAGAAATATTGGAAGATGCCTAACAAATTTCATGTTGCAAGAAAAATTTAATTGAAGCCTATAACCATGAGAAAGAAAGCTTTGAAAACTCATCCTCCAAGGTAAAGTTTCATACTTAGAAAAATTCCAAGTATAAACTTTCAAAATCATGTTTTCATAACTTTGAGCCCTCATAACTTGAAATTCATGCACTTTTTATGGATTCACTCAAATTGACAAAGTTGTAGTATGGGAAATGCTCTTCAAATTGATCTTTGGATGGAAAATGGATGTCTAGATTGTAAGTTATGCCCTTGGAAAGTTGGTACCAAATTAGGTATTCAACCGTCTTCTACCTCGATTGTTTGAAGGCCGTTCGCTCTTTATCCAGTCGGGTCCAAGCCGTTTGAATAGGGGCAGCTATTGTACCCCAAAATTTGCTCAACCTTTTCTTACCTGGTTTATGTTTCATTGCATTAACATTTGCATAGTTATATCATTTTCATATCATGATATCATTCATATAGTAGGGGATCAAGTGTGATTCTTCTCAAGAGAAGCCTAGCAAGAGGTCTTATTCAAGATTTAGAAGTTGTCAAAGTCATCAGAAGGTGGTTTGAGTACCTAAGGGTTTAGATGTTTGAGTGTGAATCTTCTCCTAACTTGAGGATCAGCTGAAGACCATCAGAGGGTTGTGAAGTGTTGAATGTGAGAAGAGGATGTGTATGGAGCTCATAGAATGCCTAGAGGGCCATGGGAGAGTTTAATCAAGTCATTGTGTCAAATGCAAGAGTCACAGTTGAGGTGCAAGCAATTAGGGTTTCATCTGGGTCAATCCTAGGTCAACTGTGCAATTGAAGAGTATCAAAGCCTACTTTTAGGTCATGGAGTTCATGAAATGATATGATGAAACATTTGTGGTGTTGTGCCAAGATCAAGTCAAGAAAAGTCAAGAGTGTCAGAAGTTGCTAAATTAGGGTTTCAGTGCAAAATCCCATGTTTAGTGCCTAACTTCAAGACCACATAAGTCAAGATACAAGTTTCAAATGGATCTTTGGCCAACATGAAACTTTTAGAGAATATATATACCTTTAATTTGATTACTAGAAGTCCTCAAGGGGATTTATAGAACTCAAGTTATGGCCCAGACAAGTTATAAGTCCTCAGATGCCTCTGAAATTTGTATGTGAAAATCATCTGACTTCAAAGCTATTTTTGACCTAGAAGGAGGTTTCACCTGAACTTTTGGCCAACATGAAAGTTGTTCCTCATGATCTTATATTTCCAAATTGTACTATAAGTCTTCCATCTAATTTGTAGAACTCAAGTTATGAGGTTTACAAGTCAGGGGTATTTTGGGAAAGTGAGATTATAGGTCATTTTCAATCATAGGTCAAAATCTCCAACTTGCACTTGTCAAATGTATTTTTGTTCAACATGAAAGTTGTTCAAAATGGGGTTTTTAGGCTAACCAAGAAGTCATGATGGATTTATTGGGCTTATAGCAAGACTTGGTTTGAAATGGTTTGAATAAGGAAGATTTTCAAATGATTAAAGGAGGGAAAATTCACATTTTGAATAGAATGACCAAAACATGTCAAATAAGTGCTCATTTTGATTGGAAATTTGATTTTAAACACTTTGGCATTACCATATTTTTGAGTTTAGGTCAAGTTTTACAAGTTGTCATTTGGTTACTTCAAATGCAAGTTACATAACCAAACACTTCAACAAGGCATTTCAAACACTCCTTTTGGTCTGAATACATTCACAAGGCAATTTGCAAGTGAAAGGGAAGTTTCTAGAACAATTTCCATGGCCAATTCGTGACTGTTACATTGCACATGTGAAGGAAAACCAGAAATTGAAATTGGCTGGATTGGGCCTCAAATTGAATTCAAAAGCCCATGGATTCATTGGATTGATTTCAGATCAATTTTGGGAACCATTTTCGTGCCAGAAAGCTGAAGTTGCAGTTGAGTTTTCAAGAGGAGCAAGTGAAATCGTGTTTTGAGTTCCAAGCCAATTCAGTGCAAATTGAAGGTTGCAAACTCTTCCTAGTGCATCATTGAACGTATCTGGAGAGTTTTGGAGAGAGAATCAAGCTCCAAGTGCCTCTGTTACTAGATCTACAACAGATTAGTAACTTTCAAAATTCCACATTAATTAACATGATGTAGTTAGATTTGAACTTGTGGTTAGGATCTAGGCAAGATGTAGATCGTTTTAGGATCCATTTGGTAGCATTTGGTGATGATCAAGAAGGTGTCACGATTTCTGTTTGGATTCAGTTATGGTTGATCTTGAGGAATCAATGCAATTGTGATAGCTTAGGATGATCAGTGTAATATGAGGATGAATTCTATAGTCTTAGATTTGCAATTGATGATGATTGATCTGGATGTGTGTTCTGAACATTGCTTCGAATTTTGAAATCTATGGAGAGTTAGAACATATGGATAGGAGATTTGAGATCCTGATGAAATTCTGAGTAAGATTGGTATAAGGATTGCTGTTTTTGGACACCTGTAACCATTGCCTCGCTGGAGAAGACAATCAGAGTCTTCTCCAGCCACCGCGTTTGCTCTCACTCAGGCCAGTCTGAATTTTGGAGAAGACGAGCTCATGACCTTTGGATCACTCTTTGACCAACGACCAAGCCAATCATCCAACGGCCACGACTTAAAGTTTTATTTGACTTTCTGAACATCAAAACGCAGTAGCTTCACTTAATGAAGTGGCATGCCCTCAGCGCTTGGATCAGTGGACCGGTCATGCAATCCTGTGGCCGTGGTTTATTTTCAGCATTTGAATTTCTTTTATTCCATTTTGTTTATTTTAATTGCATTATTGATTCTAAAAATCACAATAATTCTATTCTTGATCCAAAAATTATTTTAAAAATATCTCCATGATCTTGAGAGAACTTGTGATTTTCTGAAATCAATAAAATGCATTTTCATGCATTTTTCATTTTAATTTGATTTTTCTTATTTAGTTTAATTCTTTAATATTTGCATATTTGATCATCTGTCTTGTTGAATTTTGTTCTTCCAATTGGTGTTGAATCTGGCTTTGATTTTTTAGTATATTTTAGGGTAGATATTCATGTTCCCTTAGGATTTTTGTTAGAATTTTAGAAAAAATTTAGGTTCTGTTTTAGGTGTTGAGATTAGAGCCTTCCCAAACTTGTGGATCACCTTGATACCCTTCAACTTAGGAATTATTTAGGTGACTTAGAAGTTGAATTAGGATTTAATATTTTAACCCTAGGTTGTTCAAACGTGTATGTTCCCCTAGGAAATTTATTAGATTTTTACAACTTTGTTTTCTATTTTAGTTGTATTTTGCAAGTTGCTTGTGCTTGTGGTGTTCTATCTTGAGTGCTCTTGTTTGTTTGGTCTGGTTGGTGACTTTTGTTAGAACACAGATTGGTTCTTAATAATATCTCTATTTTTGATGATAACTATTATGAAATTTTGTAATTAAGAATTATATACTCTAAAATTTGCTTAAGTATGTTTGCTGCAAATATTAAAGTAATTATCACTCCAGAAGCAAATCAGAACTGAACATAAGAAATATTGTAGGCTCTGAAGCGTCAGATGCACTCATTAGAAGATTCTGAACGCTGCCATCAGAAGATCCTGAGCGTTGCCTCCAGAAGGATCTGAAGCAGAAGCTCCAGAAGGATCTGAAGCAGAAGCTCCAGAAGTTCTGAAGCAGAAGCTCTAGAAGAATCTGAAGCAAGTCAGAAGCATCTGAACCAAAGAAGAATTCTGTATGAAGAGTTTTCAAGCATAGTTACTACAGAAGATTCCGAGAGTACTAAAGCTGCCAGTACTGAGGATCTGACTCAAATATGCTCTGAACTTATACACGCTAAAAGCACACTTGCTGCAAAGACTCTGATTCAGCAAAACTCTGATCAACATCAGAAGGCTCTGATCAAGTTAGACTCTGATAATTCTTGCTGAAAATTGATGAAGAAGAATTCAAAGATTATGTCTGTTGGAATATCCAAACGACTCTTTCCTTATTTATGCTAGACACAAGAACATAGAAAAAAAGGATTTCTCTGTGCTTTCTTCTTCTAGGAAAGGTCACTTGATGTGAAGACAAAAAGGCTCAGACCTTTTGGTACACACTTCTCAACGTGAAAAGCTCTTGGACCACTATGCCTATAAAAGCAAGTCTCCACTCATCTTCTTCAGTTGACGTTTTTACCTGAAAAGAATTCAATATTCAAAGCTCTCATTCAATTCACATTCTTTCTAGAATTAATTTCTTTGTTCTTAATATTAAGTGAAAAATCACAGTTGTGATAAAGCTTTATTAGAAGCATTTTAAACACTTGTATTTGTTATTACATTTGATTGTAAGAAAACCTTAAGAAGATCCAGTTAGGATCAGTAGTTCTTGAGAAGCCTTTGAACAATTGTTCTTAGTGCTTACTATTGTAATTAGTTGATTAAATAGTGGATTAAGTCCTTGTTTGAGAAAGGCAAATCACTCTAGGAAGGGTGGACTGGAGTAGTTGAGTTCAACGAACCAAGATAAAAATACTTGAGTTTTTGTTTCTAAGTTTTTATCTTTATACTTATTCAACCCCCCCTTCTAAGTATTTTCTCACCTTCAGTTGGCATCAGAGCTGCGGTTCTATGTGTGCTACCACTTCACAGTGACAGTAAAGATCCAATGAGAAAAACTTTGATATATATTTGGTTGTTACTATGGCTGATAACTCAATGTCTAACATTAACAACAAATATGAAGAAAGGGACAAAATCAACACTAAACCCCCTATGTTTGATGGGGAGAAATTTGATTATTGGAAAGACAGGATTGGAAGTTTTTTCCTTGGTTATGATGATGATTTATGGGATTTGGTCATAGATGGATATGTTTATCCCATTGATGGGAATGGCAAGAAAGTAGATAGAAAATCTATGACAGAAGCCCAAAAGAAGGAATTTAGAAATCACCACAAGGCCAGAACAATATTGTTAAATGCAATATCTCACACTGAGTATGAAAAGATCACAAATAGAGAAACTGCATTTGACATGTTTGAGTCCTTAAAGATGACTCATGAGGGAAACTCTCAAGTCAAGGAAACAAAGGCTTTGACTCTAATCCAGAAGTATGAAGCCTTCAAGATGGAAGACTCTGAATCTGTTGAAGCTATGTTCTCCAGATTTCAAATACTTACAGCTGGACTAAAGGTTCTGGATAAAGGATACTCTACTGCTGATCATGTGAAAAAGATCATCAGAAGCTTACCTACCAGATGGAGACCTATGGTGACTGCGCTGAAAATGGCTAAAGATCTGAACAAGATCACCTTGGAGGAACTAATCAGTTCACTAAGAAGTCATGAAATTGAACTTGAGGAAGATGAACCTCAAAAGAAAGGTAAATCAATTGCTTTAAAATCTAACAAATCTGCTAAAGCATTGCAGGTAATAGAGGAAAGCTCTGAAGAATCCTCATCTGAAGATGAAGATGAACTATCCGTGCTATCTAGAAGAATAAACAAACTCTGGAAGCATAAAGGAAAGAAGTTCAAAAACTTCAGGAAGCCTGACTAAAGAAAAGAGTCTTCTGGACACAGAAGATCTGGCAAAAAGGAGGTTGTCTGTTATGAATGTAAAGAACCTGGACATTACAAAAATGAATGTCCAAAGGTGCTGAAAGAAAAGCCTAAAAGAAAATCTGATAAGAAGAAAAAGATTCTAATGGCCACCTGGGATGATCCAGATACATCTGAATCTGAATCTGAGTCAGAAGAGGAATGTGCCAATGTTGCCTTGATGGCAGACATAGAAGATCAGGAGGAAGGAACTTCAGGATCTGAATCTGACTTTGAATCTGACTCTGACGCTGAAGAGGTAATGGCTAAACTCACTAAAGAAGAACTTATCAAAGTGTTATCAGAAGTTTTGAAGAGCTATAACAATATTAAGCTCAAATACAAGAAGCGTCAAAGCAATCTTGTGTCGGAGAATAATATTCTCAAATCAGAAGTAGCTGAGCTAAATGAAAAGAACTTAAAATTGAAAAATGATTCTGAATTAGCTCAACAAAACTCTGATTCTGAAACTGAATCTGAATGCAAAAATATTTTGAAAAAATATGATTACAGCTTTCAGAAGTTTCTTGCTAAAAGCATAGATAGAAGCAAAATGGCTTCTATGATATATGGAGTTAGCAGAAATAACAGAAAAGGAATTGAATATAAATCTTCCTCTGGAAATGATTTAAATCCAAAACCTGTTGATAAAATTATCATCAAGAAAATTCCTTTATATTCCCACTTTAAATTTGGTCACTTGAATGATATTGAACAAACACGTTCGGAAAAGAATATTCATGTGTTTAAATCTAAGGCTAGTCAGAATAAACCTTATGTTGAAAAACAGAAGTTTAGACAAACCTTCAGAACAACTAACCCAAAAGGACCCAAGAAGATCTGGGTACCTAAAAGTAAAATAATTCCTGTTGCAGATGTTCTTAGCAGCAAGGTCAGGACGCCAATCATGGTACCTGGACTCTGGATGCTCGCGACACATGACAGGAGAAAGGTCTATGTTCCAAAGTCTGGAGCTTAGATCTGGAGGTGATGTGAAATTTGGAGGGAATCAGAAGGGCAAGATCATTGGATCTGGCACTATTGGAAATGGTAAACTTCCCTCTATTACTAATGTCTTACTTGTAGAAGGATTAAAGCATAACTTATTGTCCATAAGTCAATTAAGTAACAATGGTTATGATATAACCTTTAATCAAAAATGTTGTAAAGCTATTAGTCAAAAGGATGACTCAATCCTATTTAGTGGAAAGAGGAAAAACAACATTTATAAAATAAATCTTTCAGAACTTAAGGTTCAGAATGTTAAATGTCTCTTGTCTATTAATGAGGAGCAATGGGTCTGGCACAAAAGATTGGGGCATATTAATATGAGACGTATATCTCAGATTAATAAACTTAATCTTGTCAGAGGACTTCCTAATCTGAAGTTCACCTCAGATGCTCTTTGTGAAGCATGTCAAAAAGGGAAGTTTTCAAAATCATCTTTTAAATCAAAAAATGTTGTTTCTACTTCCAGACCACTAGAATTACTTCATATTGATCTGTTTGGACCAGTGAAAACTGCATCCATCAGAGGCAAGAAGTATGGATTAGTCATTGTTGATGACTATAGTAGATGGACATGGGTAAAGTTCTTAAAATACAAGGATGAGTCACATTCTGTGTTCTTTGACTTTTGTAAACAAGTCCAGAATGAAAAAGATTTCAAAATTATAAAAGTCAGAAGTGATCATGGTGGTGAATTTGAAAATAAATATTTTGAAAAATATTTTAATGAAAATGGCATTGCTCATGATTTTTCTTGTCCTAGAACTCTACAACAAAATGGAGTTGTAGAAAGGAAAAATAGAACTCTGCAAGAAATGGCCAGAACCATGATCAATGAGACTAATCTGGCAAAACACTTTTGGGCAGAAGCAATCAACATAGCCTGTTACATTCAGAACAGAGTGTCTGTAAGACCTCTTCTGGAGAAGACTCCCTATGAACTGTGGAAGAACAGAAAGCCCAACATTTCATATTTTCATCCTTTTGGATGTATTTGCTATATGTTAAATACTAAAGAAAATCTGAACAAGTTTGATTCCAAAGCACAGAAGTATTTCATGCTTGGATATTCTGAACGCTCTAAAGGCTACAAAGTATACAACACCGAGACACAGATTGTGGAAGAATCTATTCATGTTAGATTTGATGATAAGCTTGGCATTAAAAAGCCAAAGCAGTCTGAAAACTCTGCAGATAGAGAAGTAGTCTTCACAGACTCTGAAGGATCAAAGGCAGACAAAGCTCAAGTAAAGGAACCTGAAGCAACGCCAGATGCAATTCCTTTAACTTCTCAGATGAACAATTTAAACATTTCTGAAGAATCAACTGTTAGAGGATCATCTTCCAGAATCAAAGCTTCTCATCCAGGGAATGTTATCATTGGAAAGAAGGATGACCCTATCAGAACAAGATCCTTTCTCAGATCATCTGAAGCATCATTATTTAGACTGGTGTCAATAATTGAACCAACTTCTGTAGATGAAGCTCTGCAAGACAATGATTGGATTATTTCCATGCAAGAAGAGCTAAATCAATTCACCAGAAATGATGTGTGGGATTTAGTTCAAAGACCAAAAGGATTCAATATAATTGGAACTAAATGGGTCTTCAGAAATAAGCTTAATGAGAAAGGAGAAGTTGAAAGAAATAAGGCAAGGCTTGTCACTCAAGGGTACAGTCAACAAGAAGGTATTGATTACACTGAAACTTATGCTCCAGTGGCAAGGTTAGAATCTATACGCCTTCTTATTTCATTTGCTGCATAAAATAACATCACTCTATATCAGATGGATGTTAAAAGTGCCTTTCTAAATGGTATTATAGAAGAAGAAGTTTATGTCCATCAGCCTCCTGGTTTTGAAAGTGAAAAATTTCCAGAACATGTTTTCAAACTAAAGAAATCTCTGTATGGTTTAAAACAAGCTCCTAGAGCATGGTATGAGAGATTGAGCAATTTTCTTCTGGAGAAAAATTTCATCAGAGGAAAAGTGGACACAACACTTTTTTGTAAATTATTTAAGAAATATCTTCTAATTTGTCAAATATATGTGGATGATATCATAGTTGGATCTACTAATACTATGTTGGGAAAGGAGTTTGCTCAATGTATGCAGGCAGAATTTGAAATGAGCATGATGGGAGAATTGAGATTCTTTCTGGGAATTCAAGTCAACCAAACTCCAGAGTGCACTTACATACATCAGACCAAATATGTTAAAGAACTTCTGAAGAAATTTAACATGACTGATAGTAAGCTGGCAAAGACTCCCTTGCATCCAACTAGTTCACTAGGCAAGGAAGAGGTAAGTAAGAAAGTAGATCAGAAACTCTACAGAGGTATGATAGGATATCTTCTTTACTTAACTGCTTCTAGACCTGACATTTTGTTCAGTGTATGCTTGTGTGCTAGATTCTAATCAGATCCTAGAGAATCACACTTAACAGCTGTTAAAAGGATTCTAAGGTATCTGGAAGGCACTTCTAATATGGGTTTGTGTTACATAAAATCTGATGATTTCAAATTAGTTGGATTCTGTGATGCTGACTACGCTGGAGACAGAGTGGAAAGAAAAAGTACTTCTGGAAGTTGTCAATTTCTAGGAAGAAATCTAATCTCTTGGTACAGCAAGAAGCAACCCACAATTGCACTATCAACCATAGAGGCAGAATATATTGCTGCTGCTGGATGTAGCACGCAGATGCTCTGGATGAAAAGTCAGCTAGAAGACTATCAGATATTTGAAAGTAATATTTCTATATTTTGTGATAATACTTCTGCTATATGTTTGTCTAAAAACCCCATTTTACACTCTAAGGCAAAACATATAGAAATTAAGCATCATTTCATCAGAGACTATGTTCAGAAGGGAATTATAAATTTAGCCTTTGTTGATATAGATCATCAATGGGCAGATATTTTCACAAAACCCCTTGTTGAAGATAGATTCAAATTTATTCTGAAAAATATTGGTATGGATTTGCGTCCAGAATAATATTTGTCAGAAGCAAATTTTACAGATGCAAAAATGTTTAATGCTCTGAAGTATTTCTTCTGATTATCTATTCATCTCATTAAATTACTTTATTTGTGAAAATCTGAACTAACAATACTCAGTGGATCTGAACGTTGGTTAACGTTTCATTTCTCAAGAGAATTCAGAAGCACATGCAAGCAAACACGTGTCACTCTAAATCTGCAAAGGTGGCGTGTACATTACTGAAGAGACGTTTGAGGTGAAATTTGAATAGTGAAAATCTGGATTTTCCCCCCAATTTGTCAGGATCAATTAATGCTTGAAATGATTTTTATTCTTTTTCATTAAATGCTATGTGTGAACGTGTCATTATCTGTCTGTTTGTATGCCTAAGTGTTTACTATAAATATCACAGCTCTCACCACTTTCACACTTTTCACATCTCAAGAACGTTTATGCATTTCTGTCTTCTTTTCTCTCTTCATAAAAACCCCAAACCTTTGACAAACTCATCTTCAATGGCAACTTCATCATCCACTGCTGCACAGTTTCAATCAACCATGGCTGCAGTTACTTATGCAAATATGGGTGTGACTCCATATACGACACCAAAAAGAACTTTGTTAACACCTGTTGACAAACAGGAAGTTCTCTGTGAATCAATGGTGGAATTTGATTCACTGGCTGAAAATGGATTTGAGTTTCGTTCAATTATTGATGCTCAAGGCTGGGTAAAATACTTTGACAAACTTTTTGGACCAGTTTACCCCCATTTGGTGAAAGAGTTCTGGATACATGCTGCTGTATACCCTAAGTTTATCTTGTCTTCTGTTCTGGGTAAAGAGATAATCATTACAGAAGACCTGATCAGGAAACTCATTGGATATGAGGAGACTGATGGAGTATCTCATCTGCCAGCTGGGCGTGTAGATATGGAAGAAGTGTATGAGGAAGTCATGACTGCTGGACAGGCCTCTAATAAGTTTAAAGATCTGAAGCCTGACTACAAGATCTGGGCAAAGATTTTCATGGGATGCATTCATCACAGAAAATCTACAAACTCTCCAGATTACGTGAACAATGAACAACTCTACTTTATGTACTGCTTAAGTCAGAGCACTAAGGTAGATTTTCCCTACATTCTGTTCATGCACTTATGGAATCATATAAATGCCTCCAGAGAATCTGTGAAAGACAAGGGTCAGAAGATCAGAACATGGATTCCTTTTGGAAGATTAATTTCAGATATTCTGACAGAAAATGGATTAGTAACTGCTCTGTATGCTGTTGGAGTCAAGGAGGAACTTGAGTCTATTGTTGGGAAGCCTCTGAATGCCAAAAGTCTTCAGAGACTTAAAATTGTGGAAGAACTCACATTAGCACCCAAGAAGCTGAATATTTCTGAACTCAGTCAGAAGAGAATCCCAGTAGAAGACTACCCTCTGTTCTGTGCTGAAGAACCAAGGGAAATCATTGTGAGATTTATGGATTCTTGCGAGGCAGATGGAATCCCAATTCCAGCAGATATTCTAAAAAGAGCAAGGGAACCAATGCCTGATGGAGGAGAAGAAATCACAAGAAAAAGAAGTCAATCAGAAGCAGAAGATGTGACTGTTTAGAAGAAGCCCAAAGTTGCTGACAAGCCTCAGAAGTTGATAAAGAGGAAAGCATCTGAAGACACTCCTTCTGTTCCTACAAAACGTATCAAGATTAAAGGTATCAAATCTTCTATATCTTCTTTCAATAATATTGTTGTAAATGTGTAATACCCCAAATTTTGCCCTAAGATTAGTCGTTTCATCTTGCATCCCATTTCATTTTGCATTGCGTTTAAACTAACCACTAACGGGTTGTGCAGTTGTTTGATTGTTGCAAGAAAATATCATGTGGCGCGCTCTTTTAGTTTACAGGGTTTCTAGTGCCACTTTATTTTGAAAGAATAAAATAGCACAATTGGCAAGAGTGTGTTTGAGAAAAGGGAACGAAAGAAGAAAAGAAAAAACGGCGGCCGTTCTCACGACTTATCAGAAAAATCTTCGAGGCTTCATCATCATCTCAATCAGAAGAAGTTTCGGAACCGCGAGAAACCCACCTCCGAAAATCAACCGTCCGTCACAACAAAAGCAGAGAATCTGAATAATCTCACCGTAAGCATCGTTAATTGGCTGTTATTTCTTTTCTTTGTTTTTTTTCGTAACCCATTTCCAGGATAAGGAAGAGTAAGAGGAGAAAATGTAATTAAAGGCAACTCTAATGGGTCAAATGAGCAGAAAGAAAGGAAATTAAAGTCAATCCTAATGGGTCAAATGAGCAAAAACAAAGGATGTATCGCCACCCCAGTGGTTAAATGAGCAGAAACAAAGGATGTATAGCCACCCCATTGGTTAAATGCCTTCCCCTTTCATTATCCTTCCCTTTTTTTTATTATTATTTATTATTATTTCTCCTTTCTTTAGTTTTTTTGTCCTGTTTATTTTTATTCTTTTTTTTGTAAAATTATTATCTTATTTTCTTTTTTAAAGTAATTGAGTTTGAGCTGCTAAAATTTTCATTAAAAAAAAACTTTTATTAAAATCAAAACTAAAACATTTTTTTTAATGTTTAAACTAAAACCTTTATTTAAATTAACATTAAACTAAAACCTTTTTTTAAAATTAACATTAAACTAAGAACTTTTTTTTTAAAATTAACATTAAACTAAAGAAATTTTTGTTAAAATTAAAACTAAAACATTTTTTAAAATTTTAAACTAAAAACTTTTTTTTTAGTATTAACATTGAAGCCTTTTTAAAAATTAAAAATTAAAAACAAAAAACTTTTTTATCAACATTAAAATTATTTTCTTCAAAATTTAAACTAAAATCCCTTTTTAAAACTAATAAAACTATAATTAAAATTCTAAATTGCATTTTGTCTTTCTTTCAATATTAACTGTTTCATTATTTGTCATATTTCTGTCTAACTTTTCACTAATGTTCTCTATTTTTCTCCTCAGATTATACTTAAATTCCGATTAATATTTATTTAATTTATGTTGTTCCATGGATGTAATTTACGCGAGGTCATGGTCGCGATTTATTTTATTTTGCATTTTTTTGGGGACTTGTAATTTACGCGAGTGATCGTCGCGATGCTTTATTTACTTTCCGCATTTTATTCCTGCCATATAATATTTCGCCATGTTTGCATGTTTACCGTTAATCATCCTTCCGAAGGAATTAGGTCTAGCCGTTTGACCGCCGAGTCAATAACCCTAACCTTTGACCGTTTCAAAACCCTAATTAGCCTAGGCGTCCCGCCGTGGACGAAAATGCCCTTTACCCTAGCATTAGGTCAAAGAGTCGACGTACTCTGTTTAGGGTTTCCCGCCGTGGAATCCCTAATTTCAACCCTAAATTTTCAATTAACAAATTCAACATAGAAATAGGAGTTTCAAAGACTCCACGTAAGCGTGTCCTTAAGATACGTTTATTCCCCATTGAAACCTTGACCATAGTCAAGACGTTTCTAACCTCCCTTTCAAGGGGAACTACGATTACTCTGATTTTATTCCCTATCTAGGATACGTAGGCACAAGATGCGAATCTTGCCGAGTAAACTTAGGACTAACCCTTAGGTCTTTTAGGTCACTCTATCCCTTAGCTCAATACATATTAAAGCAGATAATAAAATAAAAAGCATACAATAAACAAAAGGTTCCTGTAGAGTACTACAGAAGTTTAGGGTGCTAGTACCTTCCCTAAGCTTAACCAACCCCTTACCTAGGTCTCTCCCCGCATTGTGTTTACGATGCAAAAATAGGTTTTCCCTCTTTTGACCTTTTCCTTCGGATAAATCAAAGAGCGGTTGTGAATCAAGAATTGTGATTCAAACTAATTAATAGTTTGATATCCTATTTCCACCGCAACAAAATGATTCAACATTTAAGTCTATTCCAAAACCACCTTCTACTCAGAAACAATCTATTTCTGCTCCATCTCATATATCTGTTCCATCCTTACAAAAATCATCTGCACCAAAACCAACAACAACAAAACCACAAAATCAGACTCCACAACCAGAAAAACCAACAAAACAATCTGTATCACAACAACAGCAATCAGAAAAACAACCTCAAACAGAAAAACCAACAAAACAATCTATATCACAACAACAACAATCAGAAAAACAACATCAAACAGAAAAACCTACAGAACAATCTGAACAACAACCACAACAACAAGAGAAACAATCTGAACATCAACAACAAAAACAATCTGAACCACAACCACAACAACAAGAAAAACAACCACAACAAGAAAAACCACCATCAAACACATCTGAACCTATTGGATCTGTACCAGTTACTTCTGAACCTATAAAAGTTTCATCTGATCCTAATGAATCTGATCCACCTACATCAGAACCACCTACATCTGAACCCCCATCAAAACCTTCTGAACATCCATCAGAAATAGCTAACCCATTTGAAATCCATATCCCTGAGACAGAGGTTCTAAACATTACACCTCTCAAAACTGTTTTTGAAGTGTCCTCTACCTCTTACACTCCAACCACATCATCCAACTCATCAGAATCTGATATATACCCAGACTTTCTGGTATCTCCCTCTCACAGAAATTCTGAAGTAAACCAACCAGAACCACCTGTTTCTTCTGAAGTTATTATTCCAAATCCTATTCCAACACCTAAACCATCTTCTGAAATTACCATTCCAAATCCTACCCCTACATCCCAGCCAAGAACATCTGAGAATGTACCCTCTGCTTCGTGCAAACTACATTCTTCTAACAAACTTCCCTCTGGTTTCACCTTGAAAAATTTCTACACCAGAATTGAACCCTCTGACACTATCACTCCTCTCAAACCCAAACTTACCATCATTCTACCATCTGTGCTTCAAACATATATTAAAACAATGTCAGTAGTACCTTCATCAGATCCAACACCATACTCTGCTATAACTGCTAAATCTGATAAACCTGCTAAATCTGCTTTCAAACCTTACTCTGATAAACCATTTGATGTGGTTTCCTATCCAACAAAAGCAAAACCAAATCTGTTGAATGTTTTAACCAGATCCAAACCTGACAAATCATTTGAAATTCCATTCATACCCTACTACCCTCCTCCTCTGATCACCATTCACAAATCCATCTTTCCACCTACTCCCCAACCCAAGCCAATAACCTTGGAAACTCTGTTACACCCAAGACCTAGACTGAATGTTGATCATTTATTTACAAGTTTTTTTTGCAAGAAATACAGATGTACTTAGGTTCTGTACAAAGGAAATGCTCATCAACAATGGATGCAAAGGAATCTGATACCATTTGGAATGGCTTCATAAACAGATTCAACACTGTAGCATCAAATCTGAAGAACGTATGTTCTGATGATGCGAAGCTCAGATTTGCTGAAGCTGCTAGAAGTCTGTTCTGGACTGTTAAGAGATCTGGACCATTGCTTCTTACAGATGCTCCATCGTCATCAGAAAAGAATCCTGAATCTGCATCTGAAGACAACCCCCTGACTATGACTCTGATAGAACATCCTTCTGTCTCTACTGCTCCTAGCTCCAAAGCCCCTATGGAAATTGACTCTGTTCAAGCTTCAGAAACTGTTCCACCTTCTTCATCTTAAATCAAGAAAGAATATCCAGATCTTGAAGATAAGATTGCAGTTCTGGAAGCTAGTCAATCAAAAATCAAGTCATGGATGGCTAAACAAGATAAGAAGTCTGAAGACATGGCACAGTGGATGTCCAAACAGGATCAGAAGAATGAAACCATGGCTAAGTGGATGTCAAAACAAGAACAGTCTTCTTCTGAGATCACGGATCTGTTGAAGATGCTTTTGTCAAAACACTCTTAGTTTATTTATTTTTTCTTCTAATGATTGCATCTAATGTTTGCATATGTATTTGAATATCTTCT
Organism: Lathyrus sativus; assembly: GCA_963859935.3. Lineage (NCBI taxonomy): Eukaryota > Viridiplantae > Streptophyta > Magnoliopsida > Fabales > Fabaceae > Lathyrus > Lathyrus sativus. The sequence goes on along the minus strand of OZ012735.1, from coordinate 54,613,177 downwards.
GATGTGTGTACTTTTGCTCTAAATGAATGAATGAATGTTTCAAAGTTTTCTCCACATGATTTATCTCATTTATTGTTTCCTTTTCTTTGTCTTTTCAAAGTTATTACTTTTTGCTTATGACAAAAAATGGGGAGAAAATAGATCTGAACTGTTTAATTAAACTTCACCAGAATGAAACTTCAGACATATCAATTTTATCTAACATAATATCTGAGTATTTCAGAATATTTGATAAGTATACTTTGTAAAAGAAACTCTGACTCTGAAATATGCAAGACACTTTAACTCTCAAATGTTAAAGAACAATCAAGCTCTAACTCTGAAATATACTCAAGACAAAAGGGAAGTTTCTATTCCTTATTTATATTTAATTCAGGGGGAGATTCATCATCTCAGGGGGAGTTATAATTAATCTATTTTTCAATTAAACAAAATTTCTGATGTTTTTGTCATCATCAAAAAGGGGGAGATTGTTAGAACACAGATGGGTTCTTAATAATATCTCTATGTTTTGATGATAACTATTATGAAATTTTGTAATTAAGAATTATATACTCTAAAATTTGCTTAAGGATGTTTTCTGCAGATATTAAAGTAATTATCACTCCAGAAGCAAATCAGAACTGAACATAAGAAATATGCTAGGCTCTGAAGCGTCAGATGCACTCATTAGAAGATTTTGGACGCTGCCATCAGAAGATCCTGTGCGTTGCCTCCAGAAGGATCTAAAGCAGAAGCTCCAGAAGCTCCAGAAGAATCTGAAGCAAGTCAGAAGCATCTGAACTAAAGAAGAATTCTGTATGAAGAGTTTTCAAGCATAGTTACTACAGAAGATTCTGAGAGTACTAAAGCTGCCAGTACTGAGGATCTGACTCAAATATGCTCTGAACTTATACACGCTAAAAGCACACTTGCTGCAAAGACTCTGATTCAGCAAAACTCTGATCAACATCAGAAGGCTCTGATCAAGTTAGACTCTGATAATTCTTGCTGAAAATTGATGAAGAAGAATTCAAAGATTATGTCCGTTGGAATATCCAAACGACTCTTTCCTTATTTATGCTAGCCACAAGAACACAGACAAAAAAGATTTCTCTGTGCTTTCTTCTTATAGGAAAGGTCACTTGATGTGAAGACAAAAAGGCTCAGACCTTTTGGTACACACTTCTCAACGTGAAAAGCTCTTGGACCACTATGCCTATAAAAGCAAGTCTCCACTCATCTTCTTCAGTTGACGTTTTTACCTGAAAAAAATTCAATATTCAAAGCTCTCATTCAATTCACATTCTTTCTAGAATTAATTTCTTTGTTCTTAATATTAAGTGAAAAGTCACAGTTGTGATGAAGCTTTATTAGAAGCATTTTAAATACTTGTATTTGTTATTACATTTGATTGTAAGAAAACCTTAAGAAGATCCAGTTAGAATCAGTAGTTCTTGAGAAGACTTTGAACAGTTGTTCTTAGTGCTTACTATTGTAATCAGTTGATTAAATAGTGGATTAAGTCCTTGTTTGAGAAAGACAAATCACTCTAGGAAGGGTGGACTAGAGTAGTTGAGTTCAACGAACTAGGATAAAAATACTTGAGTTTTTGTTTCTAAGTTTTTATCTTCATACTTATTCAACCCCCCTTCTAAGTATTTTCTCACCATCAACTTTGGAGTTGGATTTGCTTGGATTCCTTCTTGGGAGGTTTTCTAGATTTGGTGTAGCTGCTGTGGCTTGAAGGTTGGAGCTTGGAGTTGAAGCTTTCTTCTCTTTTAGGAGCTTTTTTAGGAGCTTAGGAAATTAGGGTTTTAGGAAGAGCCATTAGGACTAGTTTTGATTTCTTTCATCAAACATAGAATGCATTGTGTGCTTCTATTCTATCCAATGATGTAAAGTCCTCCTATGGAAACTCCATCTCTCCTTTGGAGGGATGTGTGGTATGCCCATAGTTGAGTAGAACTTTGAGGATGCCTTTCCATTTCTATGTTGGTACTTGATGATTTCCTTTGGTTTTCATTTGGTTCTCAACATTGCAACCTTGATCTTAGTGATTAATCCTTTGCTTGGAGTGTGCTTGCTAGAGCTTGAAGATGAAGTTTGATGAAGGTTGAAGATAGAAGCTAGCTTGAAGATGAAGCCTTGTTACTGTCAACTTTGTTGTCAAAAAGGATTTGCTGTTTAGAGCTGCTGCTGTTGTGTGTTGAAGTTGATGTCTGCTGAAGACTGTTGCTGTTGCTTGGGCTGCTTTCTCTATTTCTTTTCTTTTGTTGTATTGTCTGTTTGCTTGTGTTGATTACCTCTAGGTTTGAGGTGGAGCTTGTCTCCTCTTGCCTGTTGTTTTCTTAGGTTTGAGGTTGAGCCGGACTCCCTTGCCTCGCTTGTACTGTTGCATAGCATGCATTTTACTGTTTACTGTTTACTGCTTTCTTTCTTTTGTTGTTTCCCCTAGGATCTCTGATTTCCTCTGTGCAAGAGGGAATTATGACAGACATTAGGTTTTGACCCATGCATGATAACTGTAGGTAGATTCCCTTTCAACCATAGTTTTAGGGTGTCTTTGTCTTCTTCTCTCAAAACAATTCAAAACACAGTAATAAGGTTAATTGAAGTCATGTGTTACGAGCCTTAAGCTATCTGGGAAAAGGTTGGTGGAGGGTCTCTCTCCAGTAATCTGGATGTTAGTGTGGTACCCTTTGGGTGACATACGAAGCGTTCACTCCTGGGTCATAGTCTCTAGTGCGACTGAGATTGCAAACATCTTAAAAAACACTTCTTTCGTAAAAAACTCAAACAAACATTCAAACTCTGTTTTTGTCCTCTTAGACCTTTAATCAGGAAAACCCTTTCTTAAGGAGAAAAAGAACTGTCAGACAAGCTTGTGTCTTACGTAGCCCGAACTACGTTTGCTCTGATCTTTCATGCCGTATGAAAGTACGTAGGCACGAGATGCGACGTCTCGGCGAGCAACCTTCTCCCCCTTAACCCGTAGTTAGGCGAACTACGTTGACTCTGATTTCTCGTTCCAGACGGGAATACGTAGGCATAAAGTGCGATACTTTGCCGAGTCACTTTCATTTTCTTTTTAACCCAGACCTTTAGAGTAGATAGATAAACATACCCTAGATAGAAAACAAGCGTGAATCCCGTCGAGTACGACGGACGTGAGGGGTGATAATACCTTCCCCTTGCGTAACCGACTCCCGAATCCAGGATTTGGTTGCGATGACCATTCCTTTCCCTCTTTGCATTAGGTTTACTCTAAGCGTTTCCTTTCTCTCTTGTGGGATAAATAACGCACGCTGGCGACTCTTCTGTCATAGCCGGCGCCGATTTTCGCAGTAGCGACAGCTGGCGACTCCAACGGTTCCCTATGCGAGTCAATCCTAGCGCTTGTTTTCCCGTCTGGGGTTTTGTATGTATTTATCTTTCTGTCTTTACTTTCAGTACTATATATTATTATTATTATGCTGTGGGTAGAGGGTTAGTTTGAGAGATAAGCCGGACCTGGGCTTGAGTGCACATAGACTTAGAAGTAAAGAGTAGTGGTTAGCCTGCTTGCTTTGCTCGCACCAGCTAGCTACGAAATTTACACTCAGACGAGATTCTCTTTGATGGCATCTTGCCTGGCCCTTTGGGCTCGACAGGTTGTTGGATTTGAGGGTTGTCGACTCTGGGAACCTATCATTTGGGATTCGGCTAAGTGAGGCCTCTTCAAGGGACGATGATGCCACACCTTCTGGGTATCGTATCATCGCTCTTGAAAGTTTGTGACGCTGATGACCGCATAGGATACCGCACCTCGTCTGCGAGTTAAGTACATACCTGTGAGGGGTAGGTGGGTCTTTTTGCAGGAAAACTCTGGCCTCAGAACACCTGGTTTGTCTCTGTCAGTGAGAATTGGTTATGAGGGTTCTTTTGTGGTTGGTTTGGTTTGAGGAGAAGATCTGATGGTTCTCAAGCTGCAGTACAGCACATCACAGTTCTTCATTATTGCACTTGATCCCCTATTCCATATGCATTTTCATGTCTGCATTTCATTAACGTGTATTTATGTTGCAGGTGTGTTTGTTCCCCTCAGATTCTAGTGTTCTTCTTGCCAGACATGGAGTCCATGAAGAGAACAGTGGCTTACAGGTTGCCTTCTCCAGATATTAGTTCCTTATTGCAGTTGGTTGCTCTAGCAGATCAGAGAGTGAGAGTTGAGTTTAAAGGGTCTTATGGGAAGCTGCTTAGTTTGTTGTGTAGACCTTCTGTGTTTGAGATGACTGGATTGTATACCTTGATGCAGTTTTACGAGCCTCAGTTGAGATGCTTCTTGTTCCCTTATTTTATTCTGGCCCTTACTTTGGAGGAATATTCTGATATGCTAGGAGTTCCTGTGTTAGATCAGGTGCCTTTTATTCACGAGGATACTGAGCCTGAGTTGGCTAAGATTGCTGAGATTGTTAGTTTAGATGCTTCTGAGTTCCCCGGAGGTTTGGTCAAGCTGAATGGATTTTATGGTTTTCATCTTTCTTGCTTGGTTGAGAAGGCTATGCAGTGTGCGAAGGATGGATGTTGGATTGTCTTCAATGCTATTCTGGCTGTTTGCATTTATGGGATTGTATTGTTCCCCAACTTGCCTGATTTTGTTGACTCAGATGCTTTCTTTAGTCTTGCCTCGAAGAATCCGGTGCCTACTCTCTTGGGTGACGTTTATCATTCTATTCACTATAAGAATGAAAAGCATCGGGGAAAGAATGTTTCTTGCTGTGTACCTCTTCTATACAGGTGGTTTCAGGGACATCTTCCTAAGAAGGGACCTTTTGTTGATACTACTGGTACTTTAGATTGGTCTTCCAGATTGATGGGATTGTATGCTGAGAACATTGTTTGGTTTGATCGGAACCTGCTCGGAGTGAATATTATATATAGTTGCAGTGGCTTTCCGAACGTTCCTTTGATTGGATGGAAAGGTTGTATTAACTATAACCCTTCTCTCCTTGTAAGACAATTTGGCTATGCTTTGAGGGATTCTCCGGCTGAAGACGAGATACAGGAATCTCTGTATCTCACGGGTTTATTAGACGGAGATGTTTTGGTCAGATTGAGGCATGCTTGGGGTAATATTCACAGAAGAGGAAAGACATTGCTTGGCAAGAGTGACAGTCGAGCTTATAATCCTTATCGGCTCTAGATTCATGAGAGAGTTAGGACTTATTTGATGCCATATCGTGCTGTAGAGCCTTCGTGTCTTCCGGTGATTGAGGAACCTACGTCAGTAGAAATTGAGAAGTATAACAAGCTGCTGGCTGAGAAGGAAGAGTTGCAAAGAGCAAATGAAGAGCTAGAGAAAGAGATTTTCCAGCTTCGGCATGAGAAGAATGAGGCAACCTTCACTTTGAAGAAGCAGACTGAGATGATTAATAGGTTGGGTTCAGATTTGACTGAAGAGACCAGCAGGAGAGAGAAGGTGGGAGTAGCCCTGAATGGTGTTAGTAGTGTACTTGCTACTAAGAAAGAGCTTCTCAACAAGTCCTATTCCCGGATTGCTAAATGGGAAGCATTGTGGAACACAACGCTTACCAAATAGAAGGAGCGTGAAGATGAGTTGAAGCTTCAGATTTCCCAGTTAGAGGAGCAGCTCAATGCTAAGGATGCGAAGATTGCTGAAGAGGCATCTCTTAGACGTGACGCTGAGTCTAGAGTGAGCAACATGGTCAAAGAAACTAGGGGTTGTGAATTGAAGGCTGGCTTCAAGAGATGCAGGCTTGATGAGTGTTTTGGCAGGGGAGCCTGTGTAGAGGACGCCAAAAAGTTGAGATCCACTGTTGAGCAACACACATTACTGATACAGGAACTAATCTCCAGACCAGGTCGTCCGGAGACGCTGAGGCTATTGGAAGATGTCCGGGCGCGCCATCCGTCCTGATTTATCTTTGCTTTTATCTTGTAGTTTGTTATTCGTGATTGTATTTTGACCATCGCCAGGCTTGTTGGCCGAGGTCTTTTCAGCTGTATTCAGTTGTATCTTTGTACTTTGCCTCTTGGCATTTGTTTATGTATGAGGTTTCTGATTCTGCGCTTGCTTTCTTGGGACTCCATTGTCGTTATGGCTTCTTCTCCGGAACTAGAATCGGGGGGGAAATTAACCTGTTGCATATTTACACGTGTGCATTTGCATAATCATATTGCATGGCAGGTACTTTTTTGAGCTCGAACCTTATCTCCTGCGTCTTTCAGGTTGTTTCAAGATTGACGAACAGAGAACTCACCAGTACGCTACAAGAAGCAACAGTAAGAAGATCATGGATCAAGTACAGTCTGAGATGCAGGAGATCCGGGATAGGTTGGCCCAATTCATGCAAACAATGGAGGCTGTGGCCAAAGGCCAGGAACATCTTCAAACTCTGGTGCAACCGTTGCTGGCGCGAGCGGCTGGTAATACTGAATACAACTCTGTTCATGTTGAGACTCCTCGCAGGGAGGAAGTGATACCAAATGCTGGTGAGACTGGTATTGGCAACGACAACGACAATGCTGGTAACAGAAATGCTGATAATGTTAATGGGAACGTGGAGACTAACAGGAATGTTGGTATCAATACTGGTTTCGGTGACAACAATCAGAGTCTTGGCTTTGGCAATCGGGATGGCAATGATGGTTTCAATAATCATGGCTTCGGCAACGGAGGGTTTGGTGATAACAATCAAGGTTTTGGTAATAATGGCTACGACAATGCTGGGTTTGGCAATGTGAATACTAATGGTGCTGGGATGGGTCCTTTCAATATTGGTTTTGGGACAGTGGCTGCTAATCAAGAGCTTGGCAATCTGAGGTATGATCCCAAGTTCTTCCAAAGTGGTCATGGTCATGGTCGTAATGCTGCTTATGACGGATATGGTTATGAGGGTCCGTACTGGAATAGAGATCGTCAGGAAGACGCCTTTTCTGGGCAAGGCATGGGTTTTGAGGGTCCCACTGATAGTGATTGGAGGATTAAAATGCTGGAGGAACAAATAAGAGGTATAGCCAATCAAAATTCCGCAGGTTTGGACATGGCTACTATGGGGCTGGTTCCTGGGCTGAGAGTGCCATTGAAGTTCAAAGCTCCCACTTTCGATAAATATAAAGGGGATACATGCCCACGGGTTCATGTGCATTCATATTACCGGAGGATGTCTGCTTACTCTAATGATGAGAAGATGCTTATGCATTTTTTCCAAGATAGTTTGTCAGGACCATCGCTGGAATGGTACATGGGACTAGAGCCTGCACAGATCAGAAGTTGGAAAGAATTGGCTGATGCTTTCGTCAGACACTACCAATACAACAGTGACCTTGCGCCAAATAGGGTTCAGCTTCAAAGTCTTTCACAAAAGAACGGGGAAAGTTTCAAGGAGTATGCCCAGCGTTGGCTTGATTTGGCGACAAGAGTCCACCCCCCTATGGTTGAAAGGGAATTGATTGATATTTTTGTTGGAACATTCTCTGGGATGTATTATGATAAATTGCTCAATTGCTCGATGGGTAGTTTCTCTGACATGATACTCATGGGAGAACGAATTGAAAACGACATCAAAATTGGTAAGATTCAAGCCGGTGAATCGACCTCAGTTGGAGGTGCAAAAAAGGTCTTTGGTGGTGTCGCTACTGCGAAAATCGGCGCCGGCTGAACAGAAGAGTCGCCACCGTGCGTTATTTATCCCAACAGAGGGAAAGGAAACGCTCGAAGTAAACCTACCGCAAAGACGGGAAAGGAATGGTCATCGCAACCAAATCCTAGATTCGGGAGTCGGTTACGCAAGGGGAAGGTATTAGCACCCCTCACGTCCTTCGTACTCGACGGGATCCACGCTTGTTGGTTTGTCTAAAGGATGCAAAAACAATCTATCTACGGTTGCTAAACCTAAACGGGAGGGAATTGACTCGATAGAGCGTCACACTCTATGCCTACGTATTCTCAAGAGAGAAAGTCAGAGTCAACATAGTTTGGGAAACTACAGGGAATTGGCTCGCCAAGACTTTGCGTCTTGTGCCTACGTACTTCCACACAGCATGGAAGATCAGAGCTTTCGTAGTTCAGGCTAACTACGGCTAGACAGGGTGTTCTCTATCACACAGGAAGTGAGAGATTTGAATTGTTTTGAGAGGTACGGGAACCTACGGGAACTAAAACTACGGTCTGGTCTCAAATGCGCAAGGGCAAGAGAAAGGGGAAAACAATCAATCGTCAGCGGGACAGTCTCGATCGCACAACAGCGAGAGAACAAAAGTTAGTTGTTAGTGTGCTCGCTAGGATATCGCATCCCATGCCTACATATTCTCGTTCAGTACGAGAAATCAGAGCAGCTGTAGTTCAGCTACTTTCGGGACCACAGCACAAATCTCATTTTATTAATATTCTAAAAAGGATTACAATGATTGAATACGGGAAAATAAACTCCTAAAAGATCCTATCTAGCTATCATGGAAAATATAACGGAAAATAGTCCCCTAACAAGTGGATTTCTAATTCTACCTCTAAAGGCTGCATAATAAAATCTATAAAGGAAACTATATCCTAAAAATAAAATATTAAACATGTGCACTAATATTTTTATATTCTTTTTTTACTATATATATCCTTTTTTTATTTCTTTTCATACATTCTTTTTCTCAATATTCTTTTATTATTCTTTTTCTTTCTAAAGATCTAAACAAATGCATATACAAGAAATAATAAAAAAACAAAAAGAAAAACAAAAAGGGTGCAGGTCCAGCCAGGGGGTACAGCAGCAAAAAATAGGCAGAATGGTTAGGGCCCAGCCCAATTAAGAAATTCAGGCAAGTCCAGCCAGGGGTGCAGGAGAAACGGAGGTGAATGTAGTAAAACAGTCCATGAAGCCCAGCCCAGCTAATCCATACACCCATACAAAAACAGGAGAAAAAAACCTACACGGGGCGGGGGAGAAAACGGAAGGTGCAAAGAACAAATCATTGGGCTTAGAAGCCCACGCCCTCAGGTCCACTTATTCAGAACAAAACAAATCTAACCCTAATTTTCTCTGGTCACTGTTCATACACCAGGGACACCGTTTCACTCTCCCAACTCTCACATCCTCTCGTCTCCTTAGAAATCTTTCCCAGATTCTTTTCTCTTCCATCAATCTTCCTCACGAAATCTTTTCTCAGACAATCTCCAAACAAAACAAACCCCTTCCGCCTCTGGTAATCAACGGCGAAACAATAGCAATCACGCTCAGAGGAAATCTTGAAGATCACTGAAGGTCGTTGTAGGCGATGAAGATAGGACGATGCAGATGAATCGGAATCCAGATGATGATAGTAATTGTTCGAAGATGTGGTTGAACATTCTGGAGAAAATGTGACAAACAATGAAGAAAGAAACGGCGAACCTGCTGAAGTCTCGCTGCAAGATCTTGATGAAGAGGTTCCTAGCTCGTCAGTTGCAAGCTTCTGGAGGATCTTCAAGGATCTATTTGGAGACTTTCTGGGAAACTTTGACGATCTGGACAATCAGGGATGAATATTCTTGCTTTCTGGAAATTTGTTGAATATCATTCGTTGAAAGCTGCGAACGTGTTCTTGATCTGATGATCGATGATGAATGTTGATCGGAAACTGGAAAAAAAAAGATGAGGTTCTGGTGATTAATGATGAATCTGATGACGTATTTGGATCTTTGGTGACTCTGTTAACGATGGTTGTTGGTGAAGGTTTGGATCGGAGAAGATAGATGATGATCGGAGTTGTGAGATGAAGAGTTGAAGAAATCTGACCGAAGATCGGAGGAGGAAAATGAATTCTGGGAATTTTAGGGTTTCCGGCGAGTTTAGGCGGTGATCGGAGTTGGTTGGTGGTGGCCGGAGTTGGTTGTCACCGGGTTTGCATGGCCGGCGGGGACATTCCCGGTGAGGAGATGGTGAGGACAAGTGTCACGGTAGGTGGCAGAGGGAGTGGTGCATGGAGCACACGTGTTACAGAGGGTTTGTGAGTGGGATATACGTTGTCACGATTCTGAGCGATAGAGAGTGATGTGGCTAGCGGAAAATCATACACGTGTGCTGGCTATTTATACGCCACCTGGCCTTTTCGGACTTGCTTAATGGGCCTTGGATGGAAAACTCTGGATAAAAAGCCCAACTACAATGCTGAATAATGGACATATTAACATGGATTATGATGACTAACAATGGATTAGCATGACTAATGTGATGGAATGAAGATTAATTGACTAAACAGTTAAGGAAGTTAATTGACGAACCTAATTAATACACTAAATGAAAATGATTAATGGACAAGTATGATTAAGACTAATTAAAACAAGCTGTACAATTAAAACTCTGATTAACCTAAAGCTAATTAAATTCTATGTTAAGATAAAGTCCTATATTAAAAAAATAAAAGAAGATCTATCTATTAAAATCTATATCTATTTCTATATAATAAAATTTATACTATTTAAAAATCTATTTCCTATTAAAAAAATCCTAGAAAAGAAATTCTATTAAACTCAATTATCTAATATTCTAATAAAATCTAAAAACAAATATAAAATCTATTAAAAATATAGAAAAAGACCAACATCCTATTTAAAATCTATTTAACATCTAAAAATGCCATTTAAATCTAATAAAACCTAGAAATGCAATTAAATCCAATTAAAAAGAACACGAGACCGAAGCGGAACCAACGATAAAACCCGGACACCGGAAGTCCTCAAAACAACTGTAAGCTTGAAAAACACCTGGGAAGCGCACAACTTCCCAAAAATAGCCTCTGATTATCTGAATCGGTCTGAAACCTCTGATATGTGAACATATGACTGTAAATCCAATAAAATCGCCATGATTGAGAAAATGCACTATATGCAGTATGCGAATGTGAATGCGAAAATGCGTCAAAGCATAAACCGAAAGTGGGACCCGGTTGGTCAAATTTTAGGGTGCAACAGCTGCCCCTATTCAAACGGCTTGGACCCGACTTGGTGAAACGCCCAGAGCCTTCAGACAATCGAGGTACGAGACGGTTGAATACAAAATAAACCCGGAAATTTGCCAACTGCAAAAGTATATTGCGAAATAAATTGCACCACTACTTGGGGCACACTATCTACAAATCTGATTTCAACACCATCTCGTCAATATATGGATAACCTGGCCGACTTCACTGGGGGAAGTACTTCTGTCAACAAAACATGACCCCGCCAATGATACAGGAAAATAACTCCGCCATCACTACGGGAAATCACTCTGCCACCACTGCGGGAAAATTTTGTCATTATTATAGAAAAATAACACCGCCATCGCTACGGGTACTAACTCTGCCAAATACGGGAGAACAACTCCGCCTTTACTACGGGTACATACTCTGCCAACTACAGGAAAACAACTCCGCCTTTGCTACGCGTAAATACTCTGCCAAATACAGGAAAATAACTCCGCCTTTGCTACGGGTAAATACTCTGCCAAATACAGGAAAATAACTCCGCCTTTGCTACGGGTACACACTCTGCCAACTACAGGAAAACAACTCCGCCTTTGCTACGGGTAAATACTCTGCCAAATACAGGAAAACAACTCCGCCTTTGCTACGGGTAAATACTCTGCCAAATACAGGAAAATAACTCCGCCTTTTCTACGGGAAACACTCTGTCAAATACAGGAAAATAACTCCGCCTTTGCTACGGGTAAATACTCTGCCAAATACAGGAAAATAACTCCGCCTTTGCTACGGGAAATACTCTGTCAAATACAGGAAAATAACTCCGCCTTTGCTACGGTAAATACTCCGATACAGCTTCTCTGCCTATCTTTGTAGTAGCTAACTCCATCAATCACATGGGTAACACAATATGAGTCTAGTCTTCCGATTTTCAGTGCTGACATGGCAACAAATCTGAGAAGGACTCTACTGGGGATTTTCTGAATCCACACTGCCAGACACCTATTTTAACATAGGCGGGAACTTCCAAAAATTGATTCACGAAATCTTTTGAGAACGACCGAGCAACAACCTTGAAGAAATACTCCGCTGGAGGGGTACGAGAAACTTAAACAAGCAACTCTGTGGGGAATAATGACAAAACTGACAGTATCATTGAATGTCTCACGCCGATATCTTGAATGTTTGGTAATTAACTTGAGCAAGAGCTCTCTCCACCTGCAAGGGAAACAACACTCGAAAACAAAAGGTTAACCAACCTGGTTTATGTTTCAAAATGCATATGTTCGACAATGACGTAATGCTCCGTTTGACATGGAAATGCTACGCGTTTTAAATTTGGTGGATGCAAATGTGACACTATATGCCGATGCAAATGCAGACTCGAACTGCTGGGATACAGAAAACCGCTTCAGCAAAATTAATGCTGAAGACAACGCCAACTCCGCTGGGGATAACCAGGTGTCACATAATTATTCCAGCAAAATAAATGCTGGAAGAGTGGAGCCAACTTCGCTGAGGAATAACTGAATGCGCCAATCATGATTGGACTTCTTGCTGGGGAGTGAACGAGTATCACACGGTATTCCTGGCAAAATAAATTCCAGGACACACAACCAACTCTTTCGGGAAGAGTTTTAACCTTCGAGTTCCACTGGGAGGAAAGAAAACACTTGCTGAAAAGAGAGAACTCCACTGAGGACGAAACGACTCTCTTGAGGAAAAATCAACTGACTCCGTTGGGGAGAATAAATGACCCTACTGGGAAAGGAATCTCTACTGGGAAGAGTGGACTGTCTGGGTACAACTCACAAGTTGGAAATATTAATCTTCTGAGACTAAACCACTCTGCTCGGGATGGGGGATCCTTTTGGGGGACACCATACTGTCTGAATACAGCCTTTGATCTTAGAATCGTCAATTCTGCTGAGGGTGAACGCCCTTGCTGGAGAATGCCCTTTGGATAAGCTGCGACTAGCTGGGGAATTTGATCCTTCTTCAGTAAGGAACAATGTTATCTCAGAAGCGCGACCTGCGTGGGGATTCACTTCACGTAACGATCAAGCCTTTTCGTTACGAGCTTCTGGTTAGTACTGCAATCTTTCGATCGTCCATTTTGTATGGTCAAGAACCCTGCAACACCACAAACAAGACAAGACAAGTCTATGCAACCAAATCTATTCAGGTTAGCGTTAGTGACATCATTTTCAGTTAATTCAAAGTTTTAGCAATTATTGGCAAGGGCCAGCGACGTTATACACTTGCTAGCTTTATTAAACCTTGGCGTTTGTCATGTACAAAACAGTAAAGAACCAGCATCAAATACTGAATAACATGTTTTATTGATTGGGCCCCTAAATGGGCAGAGTTTTGTACACGGAATGTAACTCCTGAAAAGAGGAAGCTACGCACAACAAATACACAAGTATGCACAAGAATGATAAATACAATGACAAATTAAATTTGCACACATGTCGGCAACGTGATGCAGACGAACATCATGAGCTGATCCTCCTATGACTCGCCTGACTCTAGCGCTTTCCCGGTATTCACACTTCCGAAGAGATTGTATCTGATAGTCGACTCCTCAGGTATATTCTCCCGCACCAATGCACACCGCAGTATCAAATTCGGACCGCAGTCATTTGCTTTTCAAATCCCTAACTTTTGTGTGAACCGCCCTTTACGGGTTTTCAGTTCACCGGGATACCCTTTTTTGCCGAAGCCGCCCAGTGTAGGTTTTCGACTTCGCGGGTGTACCTTTTTTTCAATTTTATCCCTAACTTTTGCCCGAACCCTTTCATTCTGTTTTTGGTTCGCCAGGATGCCCCTTTTTTGCCTGGACTCTCTTTTTTCTGTCCAGCGGGTCAATTTCAAGCAAAGTATTTTTTAACTGCGTCCGAATTCACAGGCGACGTAAAGTCTTCACTGTCCATGGTGGACAACAACAAAGCTCCTCCTGAAAAGACTTTTCTGACAACGTATGGCCCTTCGTAGTTGGGGGTCCACTTGCCCCTGTGATCTGCCTGTGGTGGGAGAATCCTCTTTAGCACCAGGTCGCCCGTCTGAAAGCTCCGAGGGTGTATCTTCTTATCATATGCTTTCTTCATTCGGCTTTGGTACAAACGACCGTATGCTAGAGAAGCTAACCTCTTCTCGTCCATTAAACTCAGCTGGTTCAACCTGTCTTTCACCCATTCTACCTCGTCTAGTTGGACGTCTCGTAATACCCTCAGGGAAGGAATCTCAACTTCCAGTGGTAACACTGCTTCCATTCCATATACCAACGAGAACGGGGTTGCCCCGGTTGATGTGCGTACCGTCGTACGATAACCGTGCAAAGCGAAAGGTAGCATCTCATGCCAGTCCTTATAGGTCACCACCATCTTCTGAACAATCTTCTTTATATTTTTATTGGCCGCTTCAACAGTGCCATTCATCTTGGGTCGATAAGGAGAAGAGTTGTAATGCTCGATCTTGAAACTCTGACACAACTCCTTCATCATTTTGTTATTTAAGTTCGAACCGTTGTCGGTAATTATCCGCTCGGGGATTCCATATCTGCAAATGATGTCTCTCTTGATAAACCTGGCTACCACCTGCTTGGTCACATTCGCATAGGATGCCGCTTCAACCCATTTGGTAAAATAATCAATTGCTACCAAGATGAATCGGTGTCCGTTAGATGTCGTCGGCTCAATCTTCCCGATCATGTCGATTCCCCACATTGAGAACGGCCATGGTGAGGACATCACGTTCAGAGGACTCGGAGGCACATGGATCTTATCTGCATAGATCTGGCACTTATGACACCTCTTCGCAAACTTGAAACAATCGGTTTCCATAGTTAGCCAGTAATAACCTGCCCGCAGCAGCTTCCTCGTCATAGCGTGCCCACCAGCATGCGTACCAAATGTACCCTCATGTATTTCCTCCATGAGCAACTTCGCCTCTTTCTCGTCTACACAACGTAGTAGCACCAAGTCGTGATTTCTCTTGTATAGGACACCGTCCGGATTCAGATAGAAATTGTCCGCCAATCTTCTGAGAGTCTTCTGATCATAACTGGATGCCCCAGCCGGATATTCCTTGTTTTTCAGGAAATTAAGGATATCAAAATACCAGGGTTTATCATCAGATGCTTCGTCAATGGCAAATACGAAGGCGGGTCTGTCAAGCCGAGAGATAACAATTTTGGGAGCCTCATTCCAGAAGTTGACTTTATACATGGAAGACAATGTGGCCAGGGCGTCAGCCATCTGATTCTCTGCTCGCGGTACATGATGTAACTCAACCTTGTCAAAGAAGGGCAACAATCTCCTCGCGTAATTCATGTACGGTATCAAATTGGGCTGACGTGTCTCCCACTCTCCTTTTATTTGATTCACCACTAGAGTTGAGTCTCCGTATACATCCAGATTTTTGATTCGCAAATCAATGGCTTCTTCAAGCCCCATGATACAAGCTTTGTATTCGGCTTCATTATTGGTAACTGGAAAGGTCAATCGAGCAGTGAATGGTATGTGCGACCCCTGTAGAGTAGTGATTATTGCCCCTATTCCGCTACCATAGGAGTTTACAGCTCCGTCGAAGATCAACTTCCATTTGGAACCCAATTCTGGTCCTTCGTCCGACAACGGTTCTTCACAATCTTTCATCTTCAGGTACATGATATCCTCGTCAGGAAAATCAAACCTCATCGATTGGTAGTCCTCAATAGGTTGCTCTGCCAAGTACTCAGATAATACACTCCCCTTTATAGCCTTCTGTGAGACATACTGGATGTCGTATTCGGTCAAAACCATCTGCCAACGGGCAATTCTCCCCGATAATGCTTGCTTTTCAAATACGTATTTGATAGGATCCATCTTCGAGATGAGCATGGTTGTATGGTTCAGCATGTATTGTCTCAAACACTTGGCGGCCCAGGCTAGCGCGCAATAAGTTTTTTCGAGCATTGAATACCGAGATTCACATTCGGTAAACTTCTTACTCAGATAGTATATTGCATGCTCTTTTCTTCCTGTCTCGTCGTGTTGACCGAGAACACAACCCATACTTCCCTCAAGAACTGTCAAATACATAATCAAGGGTCTCCCTGCCACTGGAGGTATCAAAATAGGAGGCTCTTGCAAATACTGTTTTATTTTATCGAATGCCTTTTGACAATTTTCATTCCATGTTACAGCCTGGTCTTTTTTCAGCAGCTTGAATAACGGCTCACATGTGGCCGTTAGGTGAGATATGAACCGAGCGATGTAGTTCAACCTCCCTAAAAACCCACGTACTTCTTTTTCTGTTTTAGGCGTCGGCATCTCTTGTATTGCTTTTATTTTTGCAGGATCAACCTCTATTCCTTTTTCGCTCACGATAAACCCCAGCAGTTTACCCGATCTCACCCCGAAGGTGCATTTGTTAGGGTTCAGTCTCAGCCTGAACTTCCTAAGCCTTTTGAATAATTTCAGCAAATTCACTAAATGTCCTTCCTCCGTCTAGGATTTGGCAATCATATCATCGACATAAACCTCGATCTCCTTATGCATCATATCATGAAAAAGAGTCGTCATTGCACGCTGATACGTTGCCCCAACATTCTTTAATCCGAAGGGCATCACTTTGTAACAAAATGTTCCCCAAGGCGTGATGAAGGTAGTCTTCTCCATGTCTTCTGGAGCCATCTTAATCTGATTATAGCCCGAGAAGCCATCCATGAAGGAGAATACAGAGAATTGAGCAGTGTTGTCGACCAGCACATCGATGTGAGGAAGCGGGAAATCATCTTTCGGGCTTGCTTTGTTCAGATCACGGTAATCTACGCACATTCTCACTTTACCGTCTTTCTTTGGCACTGGTACAATATTAGCGACCCATGAGGGATATTTTGTAACAGCTAGGAAACCAGCATCCCACTGCTTTTGGACCTCCTCCTTAATTTTCACTGCCATATCAGGTCTAGTTCTGCGAAGCTTCTGCTTAACCGGCGGGCATTCTTCTTTTAGCGGCAGCCGGTGCACAACCATGTCCGTATCCAGCCCAGGCATGTATTCATACGACCAAGCGAACACATCACTGTACTCTCTGAGCATTTCAACCAGTCTTCGCTTGACGTCGCTCTGCAGCGCGGCTCCTATACGGATGTTCCTTTCAACCCCTTCCGACCCCAGGTTAATAATTTCAATGACCTCCTCATGAGGCAGAATGACTCGTTCTTCTTGCTTTACCAACCAAGACAACTCTTCTGGAACATCGCCATCTTCAACAATCCCTTCTTCGGCCTGAAATACCGGGTGCTCAAAGTCGAAATGAGTCATAGGCGGTTCAATGATGTCATCTAAAAATATTATCCTGCAAAAGGAATGGTTAAATGCTTCAAAATATATATAAAGCGAATAACCACGTTGCCATTTTATTGTAAAACACAAAACAGGAAAAACAGAGATCACAATATTTGTACATGAAAAACGCCTTTTATTTAATGATCAAACAATGCAATGTACATAACAGCACGACCCTAAGCAAAATCACGATGCCCCGGGTAAGACACCAGATTGTTCAACAATTAAGAAAACAAAGTATTACTGTTTGGTAGTCACAGGAACAATCTCCTGAATAGACCAATTGCATAATCCTTGTCCTGGCACGCTCGGCTGAATCCAGGCGTCCATGTCGCAGTCACTGTCTCCTTCTTCGGAATCTGCAACAGCATTGATGGCCTCGTGATACACCCCACTAGCTGTGATTGTTATTGGTCCTTTGAAACGGGGTGCCCCAGCAGCAGGCGTTGATGGCGACGGTTGATATCCCAGCCCAAATCTGTCCATCTTCACAGGAATATCCAGAACCTTGCCCCAGCCTTTGGTCTCACCAGTCTTCACTAGAGCCTGAGCCTCTTTGTATGACGAGACGACCACCTCTGACGCTTTACTCGGCCCTGGAACTTTGTCTTTGATGCGCAACCCTTCAAAGGCTTGACAGGGTGTTTCATGAATCTCGCTGTCGACTTCTACGTACTTGAATGATGACAGATGGCTAACCAATATATCTTCTTCTCCACAGACCGTGACCACACTGTCCCCTACCATGTATTTCAGCTTTTGGTGCAAGGTAAATGTGACTGCCCCAGCACCATGGATCCATGGTCGTCCGAGAAGACAGCTGTGTGCTGACTGGATGTCCGTAATGTAAAATTCAGTTTCAAAAACCTCCGGCCCCACTTGTAGAGGTAACGTTATGGATCCAAAGACTGTCCTCCGTGTACCATCAAATGCCCTGACCAACAAGTCACTAGGCGTACAAATGATTCCCCTGATGTCCAATTTCATCATTGCTTTCTTTGGCAGCACGTTTAAGGAAGATCCGGTATCTACCAGTACGTGGGACATGACTGAGCCCCTACACTCAACTGAGACGTGCAACGCCATGTTATGCTCTCTCCCCCTCGGGGTCAAATCAAAGTCTGTAAATCCCAAGCTATGGCCTGCGTTCACATGCGCCAACACCCCCTCCAACTGATTCACAGAAACATCTTGGGGTACGAATGACGTATCCAGAACTTTCAACAATGCATTCCTATGAGCTTCGGAACACAATAGCAACGACAGTATGGATATCTTCGATGGCGTCTGCTGAAGGTGCTCAACAATCTTGTAATCACTCTTACGAATAAGACGCATAAACTCTTCTACATCTTTCAACGACGTTTCTTTTTCGTTCCTATGCACAGGGACATCTTCATTCATCTTTCCTTTTCCTTTCGCCAGTCGTTCAGCCTCTACCTCAGGCGATATAAAAATTCTCCCACTTCTCGTCATCCCTCCGGTACCGATGACATTGTCTACAACCTCAACTGGCTGTTTACTAACATCAATTTTCACCCCATCACAGTATGCTTCCAACCCATAGGTCCAGGGTACTGCCTTAGTGCTCTCATAAGGGATTGGTCCTGTCTTGGTGATAGTGATCGGCGGTCGCCTGGCTGGCGCTGTTATGGTTATTGTTTTTCGGGGGATTGTCACGGTAGCTACATCCCTTTGCTCATCCGCTGGTAACTCTGCAGGTTCTTCAACTGCCGTTCTGTCGAATTGTAATGTGCCTCCATCTATCAAGGTCTGAATACCCTTCTTCAATTCAGCACAACCCCCAGCCTGGGTCCAACCCTCTAAACAAAGCTCATCGCAGCCCGGATACACGCCTCCTTTCAATAATCTGCTCTTTATCTCACACAACGGTGTCTTGAGGTCATCAACATTCATGATCAAGTTCAGACCCTCCTCGGTTAAAATAGCATTTTCCCCATGGTTGGGCATGGGCTTTTGTACTATGTTCGGACCTGCTTGTCCAAAATTGATAGCCTTGCTATCCAACAGATCTTGTACCACATGCTTGAACGCGTGTCAACTCTCTATGTCGTGGCCAGGAGCCCCGGAGTGGAACTCACAGTGCTTGTTCGCGTCAAAACCGTACGGAGGAGTGCCTGTTACAGGCGCCATAGTCCTCTTTTCCACCAAGTTCAAACCCAGTAACGTCTGTAGCAATTCTGCATACGTTGAAGGAGGCGTTTCAAACACCCTCCTTGGTTTGCCCCCCTGGATTCTGCGCTGGGCAGGATGTACCCCCTGTTGTGGCTGCTGTTGCTGTAATGGAATTGTGACACTTGCCACCTGTTGCGGATGATTGTACTAATTTCGACCTCTGCCCCGGCCTCGGCCTCGGCCCCCGAATACTGCACTTGCATCACCTTGACGGCGCCCACCGAAAGCCCTTCTGTTACTGCCAGCTGAAGTGGATTCCTCAGCTTGGAATCTTCCCATTTTAATGTTGCTTTCAATTTTCTCACCCATCAAGATTAGGTCCGAGAAACTGCCCAAGGAAGTATGAAACAGCTTGTCATAAAACAGACCAGTAAATGTTCCTATGAACATATCATTCATTTCTTTGTCATTTAAAGGAGGATGAACTCGTGCCGCCATGTCGCGCCATCTCTGCGCATATTCTTTGAAGCTCTCATCTTTCTTCTGGGACAACCCCTGTAACTGGACCCAATTGGGTGCCAAGTCACTATTGTACTTATAATGAGCCACAAACGCTTCATCCAGCTGCTTCCAAGTTTTTATCTGAGTTGGCTCCAACCCCATGTACCATTCAAGGGAAGGACCAGACAAGCTGTCTTGAAAGAAATGCATCAACATCCTCTCATCGTTTGAATAAGACGACATCCTTCTATAGTATGATCGCACATGCACCTTTGGACAGGTATCCCCCTTATATTTGTCGAATGTGGGAGCTTTGAATTTTAGTGGTACCCTCAGGCCAGGCACCAGACCCATTGTGATCATATCTAAACCCACAGCACTCTGATTCACGACACCTTTCATCTGCTCCTCGAGCATCTTGATTCTCTGAGAGTCATCTATAGGACCTTCAAAACCTCCACCAGAGAAAGCATCTTCTTGCTGATCTTCTAGCCAATTACCATTCCCAGTTCCGTATCCATCATACCCGTTGTTACGGCCAAATCTAGTCTGATTCATTACAGGGCCCCGCCCCCTGTTACCATACCCTGGAGCGACTCCGGCAGGTCCAAAAGACATTATCCCGACACCATTCCCATTACCGAATCCACCATAACCCTGATTGGTAATACCAAATCCATCCTGTCCGAAGCCCTGAGCGTTGAAGCCGTACTTCCCAGCATGATCAAACCCCTGGTCATTATAGCCAAATCCGTTGTTACCGAAGCCATTACCTCCAATATTATCACCACCCAGATTGACATCTCCGAACCCAACGTTGTTGACGACAGTCTCGTTACTGATTCCTGCGTTACCGTTCCCGGCGGCAGCGCCGCTGTTCACATTGACAGCAGGTATGTTCACCACAGGTGGAGCTACCGGTGTAGGAGTACCATCCCCGTGAATAGTATCGACTCACACAGAATTATGGTCTTCGTTTCCGTGCCCAGCATTTCTCATCAGCAAAGGCTGCACCAAAGCTTGCAAGTTCTCCTGGCCTTTCACAATGGTCTCCATTGTCTGCATGAATAGCGCCAGCTTCTCACGCATGTCTTGCATTTCGTTCTGCATCTGATCCATAACTCTTCTGCAGTTGGTACGAGTAGAGTATCGGTGCGGGCGTTGACTTGCAATCCTGAAAAGACCTGGACGGTGCAGGAAATGAGATACAGTTCAATAATCACCTGTAATGCAATAAGAATGTGAATGCAATGCAATATGTGTCTGTGCATTAGGGAATATCACTCCCCGATTCTAGTGTGAATATGTCAGCGTGGTGACAGTGATAGCAATACGAAGTTCGGAGCCGAATCATAGGAAACACCTCATATATTGCAGAGAAATCCATCAAGTCAGGAATACAATATCAATGAGTGTACAATAAGAAGGCATGACCTCAACCAACAATCCTGGTGATGGTCAGCACCATGCAAATAAAGCATACACATTAATACATGAAATGGTCAAGTGCTTCCACATGCCTGGTACTCCTCTAATAACCTCTTAGTCTCTGGATGACTTGGTCGGATAAGCAGACCCTCAACAAGTAGATCTCTTTGCTTGAGAACACGTCGTAAATCACCGGCCAATTCCTCCCGTCCCCCTTCTCCGAATCGATCCTCTAGCTTCCGCTTCTGAGACACAGCTTCTTTCTTGCCCTCGATGGCCTTGTTCAGTGAGTTCTGAAGACTATATCTTGCCATCATCTCCTCTTCATATCTTTTGTTGCTAGCCTTCAACTGATCTTCGAGTTCAGCAATTTGCTGCTTCAATTTGTCTTCCCTCTTTTTGTTGTTGGTTAGCGTAGCATTCCACGTTTTGTTGCAAGAAGAGATTTCCCAGTGGGCGGCATCGAGTGCCTTCTTCTTGGACTCCAACATATCATGAGAGCTTCTGAATTCTTTCCCCAGGCGTTCATGCTTCTTTTTCTCTTCGGTCAGTTTAGCACCTAGCCTGTTTACTAACTCAGTCTGCTGTTGGAAAGAATACACAGCCTTGTTCTTCTCACTACGCATCTGAGCCAGCTCTTTTTCTAACTCTTCATTGATCTTTATCAAGTTCTCTTTTTCTTTCACGACCCGCTCAAAGACCTCAACAGCTACAGTAGTGGGTTCCTCCACTGTAATGGGAACGGGGCGTGATACTGCTGGAAAAGGCATCTGTACCTGTCTTACCCTCTCCTGGATCCACACCTTGTATGGCATATAGGCTTGACAATCATTCTTGCCTAGCAATGGTTTCCCTCTTCTGCATATATGATTCCAAGCATGCTGAAGCTTGGCCAATAATTCTCCACTCAAGTCACCAGTGAAATACAGAGATTCCTGTATTTCTTCCTCCTTTGGCGGGCTTTTCAGAGCGTAACCGAATTGCCTGATCAATAATGATGGATTGTAATTAATGCATCCCTTTCTCCCAATCAGAGGAACATTGGGATATCCGGCGCAGCTGTAGATAATCTCCGACCCCAATAAAGCTCTGTCAAACCAGCCAACGTCTTTTGAAGAAAGTCCCATCAGATGCTCAGACCAATCCACCGTATCTGCAGACTCAGCAAAGATACCCTTCTTGGGCAGATGACTCTCAAACCACATATACAGTAAGGGTACACAACAAGAGACATTCTTGCCTCTCCTATTCTCATTTTTGTAATGCAACAAATGGTAGAAATCCCCGATCAATGTGGGTACAGGGTTGCCAGCAGCAAACAAATGAATTGCATCAAAGTCCACAAAATTCGGGAAGTTGGGAAACAGTACTATCCCATAGATGCACAGAGCCAAAACAGTGTTAAAGACTATCCAGCATCCATTCTTGGCGTATTCCTGGGCTTTACCAATCAAAAATTGGAGGGAGAAGCCTGGAACCCCGCGCCAAGAAGTCACCAATAGCTCAGAAGCGTCCATGTGTAAAGCCACTGATAAGTCCTCTAACTTGGGCTCAGCGTCAAAGTGAATGAAAGGAACCTTATTCTGTACTGGCAGCTCAATAAACTCTGCGTACTCTTCCATGGTGGGCCCTAGAAGAAAGTCTTTAAAAGTGAAGCATCTCAATGCCGGGTCATAAAATTGCATCAAAGTATACAGCCCATTCAGCCCCACATCAGTTGGTTTGCAAACCAATCTCAACAGTCTTCCGTAACTCTTCCTAAAGCTTCTCTGGACATCCTCATCAGCAAGGGAAATCAGACCAAGCAGGGGAGTAACATCAGGGGTAGGTAACTTGTATGCAACTGTCCTTCTCAAACCAGCCATGACCAATGATCAGAAGTCCGGACACTAGAATCAGGGAATATGCAAATGCACCTGCAGCACAGACACACGTTAATAAAATGCAATGACAATGGTTATGCAAACAATGCAATGCAAATAAAATGCAGCAAAGGACCAAGTGCCCCGACTAAAAAGCCCAAATCACACCGAGAACAAAGTCTCCATCAGACCCTCCAATATTCTTCAAACCATGGTCTTAGCCAGACCCCATACAAAGCTCTAATCAAATCTCTGACAGACCCAATAATAACTCCAACTTGGTCTCTGTCAGACCCCTCAACTGTCCATAAGTAGTCTGAATCTCAAATCAAGAAACAAACCGGTATCTGGAGGTCTAGTTACCTGCATAGCCCCAAACCCCTCTCACAGGTAGGTGTCCTAACAACTGACAATGGTACGACATCCTATGCGGTTGTCGGCGTCACAGACTTTCAGGGTTGATGATACGATTCCCAGAAGGAGTGGCATCATCAAATCCTGAAGAGGCCTCACTTAGCCAACTTCCAATTGATCGGTTCCCAGAGTCGACAATCCAACTAACCAGCAACCCATGCCACCCAAAGGGTGGGACAGGAGGCCAATCAGAAGAACCTCGTCTGAGTGTGGATTTTGCGGGACACTAGGACATGCAAAGCATGTGCGCGCCCACTACTTTCCACTCTAATTCTAAGTGCACTCAAGCCCAGGTCCGGCTTATCTCTCCATAACAGAACCCCCAACATACCCAAAGCAATAATCACAATAAACTAATGCTGAAAGTAAATGACTGAAAAGTAAATCCATACAAAATCCTCGACGGGAAAACAAGCGCTAGGATTGACTCGCGTAGGGAACCGTTGGGGTCCCCAGCAGAGTCGCCAGCTGTCGCTACTGCGAAAATCGGCGCCGGCTGAACAGAAGAGTCGCCACTGTGCGTTATTTATCCCAACAGAGGGAAAGGAAACGCTCGAAGTAAACCTACCGCAAAGACGGGAAAGGAATGGTCATCGCAACCAAATCCTGGATTCGGGAGTCGGTTACGCAAGGGGAAGGTATTAGCACCCCTCACGTCCGTCGTACTCGACGGGATCCACGCTTGTTGGTTTGTCTAAAGGATGCAAAAACAATCTATCTACGGTTGCTAAACCTAAACGGGAGGGAATTGACTCGATAGAGCGTCGCACTCTATGCCTACATATTCTCAAGAGAGAAAGTCAGAGTCAACGTAGTTCGGGAAACTACAGGGAATTGGCTCGCCAAGACTTCGCGTCTTGTGCCTACGTACTTCCACACAGCATGGAAGATCATATCTTTCGTAGTTCAGGCTAACTACGACTAGACAGGGTGTTCTCGATCACACAGGAAGTGAGAGATTTGAATTGTTTTGAGAGGTACGGGAACCTACAGGAACTAAAACTACGGTCTGGTCTCAAATGCGCAAGGGCAAGAGAAAGGGGAAAACAATCAGTCGTCAGCGGGACAGTCTCGATCGCACAGCAGCGAGAGAACAAAAGTTAGTTGTTAGTGTGCTTGCTAGGATATCGCATCCCATGCCTACATATTCTCGTTCAGTACGAGAAATCAGAGCAGCTGTAGTTCAGCTACTTTCGGGACCACAACACAAATCTCATTTTATTAATATTCTGAAAAGGATTACAATGATTGAATACGGGAAAATAAACTCCTAAAAGATCCTATCCAGCTATCATGGAAAATATAACGGAAAATAGTCCCCTAACAAGTGGATTTCTAATCCTACAATGATGGATTGTAGTTGATGCAACCCTTCCTACCTATCAGAGGTACGTTAGGAAACCCACTACAACTGAAGATCACCTCGGTGCCTAACCTGTCTCTGTCAACGAACCAATCAATGTCTTCTGCCGACAAGCTCATCAGACGCTCAGGCCACTCAGCTGTGGCTGCAGACAAGCCAGAAGAACCCCTCTTGGGCAAATGACTATCAAACCACCTGTACAGCAATGGTACGCAGCATGAGACATTCTTCCCTCTCCGGTTCTCATTCTTGTAATGCACTGAATGGTAGACGTCTCCGATCAGAGTAGGGACTGGATTCCCTGAGGCAAAGATATGGAATGCATCAAAGTCTACAAAATCAGGCAAGCTGGGAAATAGGATAATGCCATATATGCATAAAGCAAGGATGGCGCTGAAGGCGTCCCAACATTTGTCCTTAGCACACTGCTGAGCCTTAGCTATCAGAAACTGCAGAGAGAACCCTGGGACCTTGTTCCAACTCGTCACCACTAACTCAGAAGCGCTCAAATGTAGTGAGGAAGCCAAACCAACCAGATCAGGCTCAGCATCCATGTGGACAAAAGGCATCTGCCTTTTGATAGGCACACCCAGCATATCAGCATACTCTTCCAATGTCGGCGCGAGAATGAAGTCATGAAAGGTGAAACACCTCAAGGGAGGGTCATAAAACTGCAGAAGAGCATGTAACCCATTCAACTCGGACGCAGAAGGTTTGTAAACCAGGCTAAGCAACCTGCCATAAGACTTCCTGAACCTATCCTTCACAGAATCCTCTGCCAGGGCTATCAAACCGGTCAGCTTCGACACATCGGGGGTCGGGAACTTGTATGCAACAGTCTTCCTGAGAGAAGCCATACTAACAGCAGAAGACGAGAAATCCGGGATCGGGGGAACGGTACCTGCAACACAGACACACGTTAATGGAATGCAGATGAATGCGCAAACTAATGCAAAATGCAGGTATGCAATAATATATCCAGGTGGCTGCTGTGGAGATTCGGTATCAACAGTCACTGATGAGAGAGAAACCCCGGTGTAAGACCACTAATCTGATCTGCTGCGAATAACCATCTGATAGGACCAAGATCAAAATCCTGTTCTGACAGGAGTAAGTGACTGATAATAAGGACCCCGGGTGCAAGATCAAGGAACATCTGCTGAAGTCTTCAGACCCCAAATCAAAATCTGCCCTATCAAGAACAAACACAAAGCTGCTGATGAGATCTTCAGACCTCACTCAAAATTTGCTCCATCCAGAACAAACCACTGATGATGATACACTGATCAAAGCCCGCTCTATCAAGAACAGACAAACACCCGACGGTAAGATCCTCTGATCAAAACCCTTGCTCTATCAAGAACATGTCTGCAACTGAGAACCCAACATAACTGATTCACTGTCAAGAAAACCAGGTAGTCTGAAGGTCTAAGTTTCCTGCAATAAATCCAGTCCCACTCACAGGTATGAACCTAGACTGACTCAAGGTACGACATCCTATGCGTTCATCAGCGTCACAGACTTTCAAAACTGATGATACGATTCCCAGAAGGAGTGGCATCATCAAGTCCTGAAGAGGCCTCACTTAGCTGAATCACAAATGATCGGTCCCCAGAGTCGACAATCCACCAAACCAGCAACCGTCTCAACCCAAAGGGTTGAAAGTGAAGCCAACCGGATGAACCTCGTCTGAGCATGGATTTCATGAGACACTAGTGCCCAGCAGAGTCGCCTGCTGTCGCTTGCACGAAAATAAGGTGTCGGCATGACAGAAGAGTCGCGACCTTTCGTTATTTATCCCTCAGAGCGGGAAAGGAAACGATCGGAAAAACCTGACGAAAAGGGTAAGACAAGGTCGTCGCAACCATTGTCTGGGTTCGGGAGTCGGTTACGCAAGGGGAAGGTATTAGCACCCCTCACGTCCGTCGTACTCGACGGGATCCTCGCTTGCTTGTTTACTTGGATGGGTTGGTTTTATTCTATCTACCTATCAAGGCTGGCTGAAAAAGAAAAGAAAAATGACTCGGCAAAGCGTCGCACTTTATGCCTACGTATTCTCATCAGAGAATGAGAAATCAGAGTCAACGTAGTTCGGCTAACTACGGGGAAGGTGAGTGAAGGTTGCTCGCTAGGATATTGCATCATATGCCTACGTACTTTCATCTGGTATGAAAGATCAGAGTAAACGTAGTTCGGGAAACTACGGGTTATCTCCTAACAAAAGTGTTTTTTTATTGTGTTTGCGATCTCGACTGCACTAGAGACTATGACCTGAGAGTGAATGCGTCGCATGTCACCCAAAGGGTACCATACTAAACATCCAGACTGTGAGAAAGAAACTCTCCCACAATCCTTTCTCAGATAGCTTAAGGCTCGTAGCGTACGAAAGAAATCATTCATGATTACTGTGTCTTAAACTGCTTTGAGATGAGAAGAGAACAGGCCCAACTAGGAGGGAGACTATCAAGTCCTACTGTTGTCATGCCATGGATTCATCCTATGGTTGAGGTTTGAACAGGGAACTCCTAGATGTTGTCATGCATAGGTTTCAACCTAAAAGTCTATCATCAAATCCTCATCAGAGGAAATGAGAGTCCTAAGGGATCATGTCAATGATACACCAAAACAGACAAAAGCATCAGCTTTTAACAGTAAAATGCATGCAATGCAAGTGAGGGAGGAAATGTGTGTGGGGCTTCAGCCTCCACAAGCTCGTCTCGACCTCAAGCCAGTCATGAAATAACAGTAATCATACTGAAAATAAACAACCTGCTATCAAGCACCAAAAACAGTAAACTGCAATCATACAGACAAAAGAAAATGAAAATGCCATCAGGCAAAATAAACACATGGGCAAGGGAGCTGGGCTCTACCGAATACCCGCAAGCAATGCCAAGCAGTAACAATACAAGCAGATGCACCCATGCTCTTAGACTGAACTTGTTCTAGATGAGCTTAGTCTAATGCAACAGACAAATCAGACAAAACACACAATACATCAAAGAAAACAAAAGAAAGCCTCAGCTCCTCCATCAGCAACCCAGTCTTCAGACTTCAATCATCAACTGCTTCCCAGGTATCAACCTTACAACATGAGTATCAACTCATCTTCTCCCTTGAGCTTCAGCTCCTTTGATCAGTTACACCTTCAGGCTTCACCATCTTCAGGGATCTTCAGGCATCAGCCTGATCTTCACAAAGTCTTCAAACTTCAACAATCTTCAAGGAATCATCCTCTTCAAAGCTTCAGCTTCAGTCTCCAATGGCTCTACTGCTCCAGCAATCCAGATTCAGTCAACAAGATGAGGTGAGGGTGTTACAGTACTCACTGACTTCCAAAGGATGCCATTGAGGACTTAACATCAAAGGGAAAGGCTCTCTCAAAGTTCTACCTCAGAGGGTAAGGTCACTAATCCCTCCAAAGGATAGAGGTGAATACCCTTAAGGGACTTTATATCATAGAGAAGAGAGGAGGTGAACAAAACACTCCTTGTTTATTGAACAAAGTATCCTATCTAGGGCTCTGCCTATGCACCTATAAACCTATAAACAAAACAACAAAAGCTATCTAAACTCCTCTGCAAGGTCTTCAAAGCTTCCATGATGATCCATAAAGTCTTCAACTCAATCTTCAAAGCTCACACACTCAAAAGAGAAGGAAGGAAAACAATACAATACAAACTTATGCCTTCAAGCAACACATATACTATCCATACATTCAACAATCAATGAAAAATACTAAAAAACCATGCAATATTCTAGCAAAATTCTAGGGGATTCTATACACACTTACCCTTAACCCATATATTCCCCATACACTAATTTGGCCTATAAACCCCAAAACAAATTTGTTCAAGCCTATCTATACAACCTAAAACCCTAATTAGAGCACCTAAATGTCTAACAATCAAACTACATCAAATTTTAATCTACAAATCAAGAGATAAATCCTACATGAAACTAGGGTTCAACATCTAACTATGCCAAAAAGAATGGCTCAAAAACCCTAAGGGAAAGTCCTAAAACAAATTGTACAAAATCAAGGGTTAACCAAAATCAATTAAATGCACTATTTACAAGAAAATATGCTAAAAAATATTAAACCAAAAATAAAATGGAATTTTATTTTTTATTAATTTTCTAGACAAAATCATGATTATGTGAAAAAAAGAAGAAATGAAAAATATTGATTTTTATATTTTTTATGAGTTTTATGAAATGCCAAGAATTAAAAGAAATTAAAAAAAATAAAAGAATAAGAAATAAATGGGAGGGGGGTGAGAAAAGCAAGGCGCCACAGTTATTCTTGATCATTGGGCCTAGTCTGGGGGTGGGAATAGAAATAAGTTGCTGAGCCCAGTAATCAATCAGAAAAAACAAAACGCGCCAGGGGTGTATCCAGCAATTTTTTCACGCGTATTTTCCAAGTTGGGCTGATGATGGGTGTGTGAATAGCGAAACTGACTTAAGCCCATGAAACTTCATTAAACAAAACGCCGCGTTTAGACATTTGAATTTCCCTCCGCTTTTACCAATTGATCTGGACCGTTGGATTAGAGTAATAGGTCAAGAATTCAGAGAGATCCAACGGACGCCAGTCATCGTCCCAAAACATTTCTAGGGTTTTCAGAAATCGCGACCCATGCACCATACTTCTCCTTCCTCGTTCTCTCTCCACACTTGATGGTTTTCAAAAATTCCAAAAAGGAAAATGATCTACTGATTACAAGGAACAAAACTATACGCGTGACTTTCATTAATTCTCCTTGAATCATCCTAACAGAAAGCTAGAAGATCTTGGTACCACCATAACTCACTGAGATCAATTCCTCTAAAACTCAAAATTAATGACCCAATCTTGTTCAACACACTATGCTCATCACAATGAACTATCAATCGTGCCTTGAAACCTAATATCCAGCTTGTTCTCAATCATGAAAGATTCTTGCACCTGCTATCAAACTCCATGAAATGCCCCCTAATTCTCAGAATTTGATCATCTATCCTCTCTTAACAATTCTATACCTAGCATCCAAGCTATCTATGCATAATTAAAGAGGTATGGATGCATTTACCAACCTGTCAAGAAGTTATGGTAGAATGATGTAGGGCACGATTCAGTGTTTGCTTCTTCTCCCAGATGATCCTCCAATGGTGGAAATGATTCTGTTTGCAAAAAAATTGGATGGAAGAAGCCTCCAATGGTGAACTCGAGCTTGAAGTGCAATAATGGAACCTCTTGAAAACCTTGCTCTAAACTCACTCTTCTCCACTCAATTCTCCAACTTTCACCAACCTTTAATCACACTTTGATCCACTCTTTTTATAATGATCCATGGAAACTTCTAGATTCATCTAGAATGAGCTAGAAAAGTGCTTGGAAATCTCATGTGATGGTAAGTTGAAAATCTCATGTATCATGCCTTATGCCTTGTAATTTTGTGCCAAAATACCTTTACATGAGATATTGAGAAGATATGTGTGAAAAACATGCTCACCTTTGGCTTATGTTGAGTTTTGCAAGGGTGCCTTAATATGCAAGTTTCAATTTTACAAAGCATGTCCCATTTTAAAGCCTCAAATGAAAATTGTGTTTAAACCATTGTTCTCAAAATGATGTTTCCAATCAAAATGATATATTGGATGACCTATTTTGGATTCCTAGATCTTCCAAACCAATTTTCAAATTCAACTTTTTAAACTTATAAGCCATTTTTAGTTCATTTTTAACCAATCATGAAAATCCATGCTATGAGCTCTTCCAACAATTCATGACCTTCTTTCTAGGCTTAAAATCCCATTTTGAACAACTTTCATGTTTTGAGTTTTTCCATTTGAGGCTTGGAAATAGGAGATATGGCCTTTGCTTAAAATGACCTATAACTGCCAAATGACCAAAATACCCCTGTCTTGTTCAAACCATAAGTTGAGTTCCACAAATCCTATCAAGGACTTCTACCACTCAAATTAAATCTAAGAAGATTCCCTTCAACATTCATGTTGACCAAGAGATCATAGGAATCATCCTACTAGGGCAAACGTTGTCTGCAAGTTGGGTGACTTTCAAGGACCCAGATTCACACACCTCAACTGACCTGTAATTTGTCAAAACCATAACTTGAGCTCTGCAACTCCTATCAAAGACTTCCACCACTCAAATTAAAGCTAAGAACAAGCTCTACAACATTCATGTTGTGGGGAAGATGAGATATCAATCACATCTAGAGCTAAAACTGCCAGGAAGATAGGGATCAAATTAGGGTTTTTCACTAACAATCCTCAGAAACCCTAACTCAAAACTTCTCAAACTCTTCAATCATGATGAGTTGGTCTAGGAATCATCTTTACAACACCTCTATGCATCATTCCATGATCTCATGGCCCTTGGATTAAGTCTCAACCTTCTCCAAATTTTCAGTTATCCTAGGGTTGACCCAGTCAAAACCCTAATTCTACCATTCATGGTTGAATCTTCTGAATTCTTGCACAATGACTTCTCTGGACTCCATGATGGCTTTCAAGACATCTCATAGGCTTTCTCAAAACATCAAGTTCATTCTCAAAGTCTCAGAATCATCTGAGGAGCACCCACAACTCTCAAGCTATGAAGCACACAACCCTGGTTTCAATCCACTCCTCTGAGGATCTCTTGAACTTTATGATGAAGGTATCAACTTTCAAACACTCAATGAATAAATAATTGTTGGTCAAATTTTGGGGTGCAACAGCTGCCCCTATTCAAACGGCTTGAACCTGACTGGGTGAGAAGCGAACGACTCTCAACCAATCAAGGTACGGGACGGTTGAATACCGGTAAACCCGAAAATTTGCCAACTGCTCAACTCGCCGAACCCTGGAATAATAGCTGCACAACAACTATCTGGAGACATACTGATCTGACATCGCCGTCAGTCATCCACATTAACTTCTTCTGATATTGCCTTCAGACAACCACAACACCCAACCTCGCCGCTGGAGAACTGAATCTGACATCGCCGTCGGAAACACACATCATTTGGAGATACTGCACATCGTCGTCGTACAAACATCATCTCTGATGGGGATTTAAAGAGCCTGACCTCGCCGTCAAATCCATACGTTCAACCTCGCCGTCGAACACATTCAACATTGCCGTCGAATAAACATCCAACCTCGCCGCCGGACAAATATAATCTGACCTCGCCGTCAAATCCAAACGTTCAACCTCGCCGTCGAACAAACATCCAACCTTGCCGCCGGACAAAAGATGATTTGACCTCGCCGTCAAATCCAAACGTTCAACCTCGCCGTCGAACAAACATCCAACCTCGCCGCCGGACAAATGATGATCTGACCTCGCCGTCGAATCCAAACGTTCAACCTCACCGTCGAACAAACATCCAACCTCGCCGCCGGACAAATGATGATCTGACCTCGCCGTCAAATCCAAACGTTCAACCTCGCCGTCGAACAAACATCCAACCTCGCCGCCGGACAAATGATGATCTGACCTCGCCGTCAAATCCAAACGTTCAACCTCGCCGTCGAACAAACATCCAACCTCGCCGCCGGACAAATGATGATCTGACCTCGCTGTCAAATCCAAACGTTCAACCTCGCCGTCGAACAAACATCCAACCTCGCCGCCGGACAAATGATGATCTGACCTCGCCGTCAAATCCAAACGTTCAACCTCGCCGTCGAACAAACATCCAACCTCGCCGCCGGACAAATGATGATCTGACCTCGCCGTCAAATCCAAACGTTCAACCTCGCCGTCGAACAAATTCAACATCTGACCTGGGGTTCACCCCTGGTAAATGGAACAAAAGGTACACTTGCGTGCTTGAAACTACTCCGCTGGGAATGAGAGACTTAACCGAGCACACTCTGATCTGGGGTTCACCCTCAGAACCATAACGAACATCGGAATATTGCTGCACACTGCCCACCGTAGAACTTCAACATTAAAGATATATGAAACCCTGGCCCCTGGCCATTTCCCGCTTTAGCTAGAAAAAAATCTTCAAGTATTTCTGGAGATAGATGGGACCCTGGCCCCTGGCCACTCCAGATCCGCTGGAGAATCTTCAAGTTCTTCTGAAGAAAGATGAAACCCTGCCCGTCGACTATTCCAGCTTCAGCTAGAAAAAACATCCTTGGCCTTCAAGGATGTAAACTTTGCCCGTCGGCAACTCTGCAGGAGGCATCTTCGACTTCAGTCTAAAGAAATGGTCCTTGGCCTTCAAGGATACATGGATCTGCCTTCAGGCAACTCCACCTCTGCTATAGAGCATCCGTGACTTCAGTCAGGGATATACTTCGGCCTTCAGTCCGAAAAATGAATCCTAGGTCATTCATGACCTTGGGGATAACCTCGCCCTTAGGCACCTTCGCTTCAGCTTGGGAAATCTATG
Source organism: Lathyrus sativus (assembly GCA_963859935.3). Lineage (NCBI taxonomy): Eukaryota > Viridiplantae > Streptophyta > Magnoliopsida > Fabales > Fabaceae > Lathyrus > Lathyrus sativus. The sequence continues at coordinate 54,579,828 of OZ012735.1, read as the reverse complement.
ACTTCAGTCAGAGAAATGGTATCCAGAGCCATTCATGACTCTACGGGGATTCAAACACTTTGCCTTCAGGCAAAACTCCGCTTCAGCTGGAGAAACATCTTCGACTTCAGTCAGAAGAAACACTATCCACTTGATCGCAATCAATCATCACCTCAGGACAACTGACTTGGTCTTCAGGCCAACACGGATCATCTTGTTATATCTACAAACTTTGGAACCTTGTCTTCAGCCACACGTTGATTCATCAACAAGGATATCTGAACTCACAGGAACCTTCTGATATCGCCTTCAGGCATTTACGAAGTCAATCTTCAGATTAAACATCACTGTTGGAGCAGACATATCACGCTGCTAAGGACTGCAAGAATCATCTTGAATACACTCCGTCGGGCACCTTCAAGAATCATCTTGAACTGCTGACCTTGCTGGAGACTTCATTCTGCTGGTTATTCCAGGAATCTTCCTGGGCAACTCTTGCTGGGGACGCTACTGGGGGAGCTCAATAATCATCCTGAGTGAACAAGTCGGGAACCTGCACTGAGGTCTTAAGAATCATCTTAAGCACACGGCCCTGCTGAGGAATTCGAGAATCATCTTTAACTGAAGACTTCGCTGGGGATCTCAAAAATCATCTTGAGCGAGCGACCGTGGGGATTACACCGGGGTCTTAAGAATCATCTTAAGAAAGCGACCTTGTTGGAGAGAATATCAAGAATCATCCTAAGCAACTGATCCTTCGGCTGAACACCTGTAAGGCAAGAGTAATAATGACCTAGATCATGCTTATGATGCATATGCTTCTGCGCTATGCCCCACACGGTGGGAATGACATGCGTTTATGCTAAATGCCATGCAATCATGCACAATGCTATGCAACGTTAAATGCTATGCAGTGTTAAATGCTATGCAGTGTTAAATGCTATGCAGTCATGCACAATGATGCGATCCCGTCCGCAAAATAAATGCTGGGGGGAGGAAACCCTTTTGTCAAGGAGACAAGATCTACTCAGGTAGAGGAATCATCCTGCTGAGGAAAACGTGGACACGCCAATATCAATCAGGCTCTGTCTGGGGAACTGATCTTCCGCGGACTGCTGCATGGAAAACAACTTCAGCTAACTGCTACAGGGGACGAAGCTCTACGAGAACCCGAACCTGCTGAAGGAAAGCGATGTCAATCGCGGGAATGAACTGCGCGGCCGTCATGGCTACTCTTCTGGGGATAACAACTCTGTGGGAAAACAACTTCAGCTGCTCCACACTCCACTGGGGGAAGATCAATCATGATCTGATCAACTTCCAAGGACTCGGCTCTCTTGGGCATCTGCAAACTCGGTTGAAGAAGGAGAAGTCATTCTGCTTCATTGGAGAGAGCGCGACTCTGGGGAAATACAGCATCAGCTGTTCAATATCTGCTAGGGAACATCCATTCAAGGTCCCAACTGCTTCCAAGGATTCTGCTTTCCTGCGGACTCAGCCGGGGAGAGAAATCATTCTACTTCAACGGGAGGGCGCAAGGAATTTCACTTTCGCTGGAGAAGAAAGAATTTTCTGACTTCGGGGGAGAGTACAACTCTGCCGGGGAATGCAACATCAGCTGTTCCAACACTCTACTGGGGAAGAGGGAATCATCCAACTTCGGGAGAGAATACGGCTCTGGTGAGGAATCTCGATTCCGCTGGAGACTTCCGTCTGGCACCATCAGCTACTGCATATTTCGGTGTATGAATAATTCCCTACGAAGCCTGCGCTTGCGACCCGGTGCTGGGGGAACACCTACTTCGGCGACTTTACTGGGGAAAACACGAGCTTCGGCACCCGAACACTTCTATGAAATCTGCACTTGTGACCCGGTGCTGGGGAAAGACGACATCATCCTTCGGTGCTTGGCTCAGCTGATGAGGTGACGTTCCTTTAGGATGCGTCTGCTTGGGGAAGAGAATCATCTCTACCTGGGGAAGACATATCAATGCTCACTATTTGTGTTCAGATTCTGCGGAGGAGAGACTACTGAACTCTGCTGGAGAAGGAGGGCTCGCCCTGCTTCGGGGATGCGCACGACACATCTTCTGGAAGGTGCTACACCTGCAACAACACGAACAAACAGACAAGATACCCTCCTCAAAGGGGCCTATCCAGGTTATTATCTCGTGACAATATTCAATTAATTAATTGTTTCAACAATCAATGGGCCTAGGCCCGTAAGTTCATGTATGCGCATTTTATTAAAAAAACATCGGCGTTTTCATTCGCAAACAAAACAGATAAATGCTAAACAGACAAGCAGAATTGCTGAATAATGTGCATTTTATTGATGATGAACCCCTGAATGGGTAAAAATGTTTTACAACAGAGGCAAACTCCTGGAATGAGGAAGCCGCACAAAAGGAAAACATAAATATACATCAGTATATACAAATGTCGGCAACGAGGCATAGACGAACACCATGAGTTGATCCCTCTAAGACCCACTCGACTTCGATACTTCTCCGACGCTTCAGCTTCGGAAGAGATTGATTCAGATGAACGGCCCTCAGGTCTTCCAAACCATTAAACAATGAAAATCCACACGCGGAACGCAGTCATTTGCTTATTCAAATCCCTAACTTTTGCGTGAACCGCCCTTTTACGGGTTTTCAGTTCACCGGGATACCCTTTTTTGCCGAAGCCGCCCAGTGTAGGGTTTCGACTTCGCGGGTGTACATTTTTTCAATATATCCCTAACTTTTGCCCGAACCTTTTATTCTGTTTTTGGTTCGCCAGGATGCCCCTTTTTTGCCTGGACTCTTTCTTTTTTTTGTCCATCGGGTCTCTTTCAAGCAAAGTATTTTTTAACTGCGTCCGCGTTCACCGGGGATGCAAAATCTTCACCATCCATCGTGGATAACAACAAAGCTCCTCCCGAGAAGACCTTGCTGACGACATACGGCCCTTCGTAATTCGGAGTCCACTTGCCCCGGTGATCGGAGTGTGGCGGAAGAATCTTCTTCAGGACGAGATCACCCGTCTGAAAGCTTCGAGGACGCACCTTCTTATCATAAGCTTTCTTCATTCGGCTTTGGTACAGACGACCAAATGCAATCGATGCTAACCTCTTCTCGTCCATCAGGCTGAGTTGGTTCAAGCGATTCGTAATCCATTCTGCCTCGTCGAGTTTCACATCAACCAAAACTCGCAAAGAAGGAATCTCCACTTCTAACGGTAGGATAGCTTCCATACCGTACACCAAGGAGAAAGGAGTTTCCCCGGTCGACGTACGCACCGTCGTACGATAACCGTGCAAGGCAAACGACAGCATCTCGTGCCAATCTTTATACGTCACAACCATCTTCTGAACAATCTTCTTGATGTTCTTGTTGGCGGCTTCAACGGCGCCATTCATCTTCGGCCGGTAAGGAGATGAGTTGTGGTGTTCAATCTTGAAGCTCTGGCACAGCTCCTTCATCATCTTGTTATTCAAATTCGAACCATTATCAGTAATGATCCGCTCGGGAATTCCATAGCGACAGATGATGTCCCTCTTTATGAATTTAGCTACCACCTGCTTGGTCACATTAGCGTACGAGGCTGCCTCCACCCATTTGGTGAAGTAGTCGATAGCTACCAAAATGAAACGATGGCCATTGGATGCAGTGGGCTCGATCTTGCCTATCATGTCGATGCCCCACATGGAGAACGGCCAAGGGGAGGACATGACATTCAATGGGCACGGCGGCACATGAACTTTATCAGCATAAATCTGGCATTTATGACATTTCTTCGCGAATCTGAAGCAATCCGACTCCATCGTCAACCAGTAATATCCTGCTCTCAGGATCTTTCTCGTCATGGCATGCCCGCCGGCGTGCGTACCAAATGTGCCCTCATGGACTTCTTCCATGAGCATACTTGCCTCTTTCTCATTTACACATCTGAGTAGCACGAGATCGTGGTTTCTCTTATACAACACTCCATCAGGATTGAGATAAAAGTTTCCAGACAGCCTCCTTAGAGTCTTCTTATCCTGGGTTGACGCACCCGCAGGATACTCCTTAGTCATAAGGAAGGTCTGGATGTCGTGGAACCATGGCTTGCCGTCGGTGGCATCCTCGATTGCAAAGACAAATGCCGGTCTATCAAGACGCGAAAGTACAATTCTTGGAGCCTCATTCCAATAATTGACCTTATACATTGAAGCCAGCGTGGCTAAGGCATCAGCCATCTGATTTTCAGCCCTAGGCACATGATGAAGTTCCACTCGGTCGAAGAACGGAAGCAGCCTCCTGGCATAATTCATGTACGACACTAAATTCGCCTGACGAGTTTCCCACTCCCCTTTAATCTGATTGACTACAAGCGCTGAGTCACCATATATGTCTAGATTCTTGATTCTCAAATCAATTGCCTCTTCTAGACCCATAATACATGCTTCATACTCGGCTTCATTGTTGGTAACTGGAAACGTCAGTCTCGCAGTAAACGGGATGTGGGATCCGTGAGGAGTCGTGATGATAGCCCCGATACCACTTCCATAGGAATTAACCGCTCCGTCGAATATCAACTTCCACTGAGACTTCCTATCTGGGCCCTCATCGGGCAATGGCTCATCGCAATCCTTCGCTTTGAGAAACATAATATCCTCGTCAGGGAATTCGAACTTCATTGGCTGGTAGTCTTCGATTGGCTGTTCAGCAAGATAATCAGACAATACGCTCCCCTTAATGGCTTTCTGGGAGACGTACTGAATATCATATTCTGTTAACACCATTTGCCATCTGGCAATCCTGCCTGAAAGAGCCTGCTTCTCGAAGACGTACTTGATCGGATCCATCTTCGAAATCAGCATAGTGGTGTGATTGAGCATATACTGTCGTAGACGTTTGGCGGCCCAAGCTAATGCACAACACGTCTTCTCCAGCATCGAGTATCGAGATTCACACTCAGTGAACTTTTTACTCAAATAATAAATGGCATGCTCTTTTCTGCCCGTCTCGTCGTGCTGACCGAGAACACACCCCATACTATTCTCCAGAACCGTCAGGTACATGATTAATGGCCGTCCAGCCACTGGGGGTATCAAGATCGGAGGTTCTTGAAGATACTGCTTTATTTTGTCGAATGCCTTCTGGCAATCCTCGTTCCAGATAATCGCCTGATCTTTCTTTAAAAGCTTGAACATCGGTTCACAAGTGGCCGTGAGCTGAGAGATAAACCTTGCAATGTAGTTTATTCGGCCCAGGAAACCACGAACTTCTTTTTCTGTTTTCAGCGCTGGCATTTCTTGGATAGCTTTTATTTTCGCAGGATCAACTTCAATACCTCGTTCGCTAACGATAAACCCCAATAACTTTCCGGACCGCACTCCGAAAGTGCACTTGTTAGGATTCAGCCTCAGCCTGAATTTCCTAAGCCTCTCAAACAGCTTCAATAAGTTGACCAGATGCTCTTCCTCCGTTTGGGACTTTGCAATCATGTCATCAACATAGACCTCGATCTCATGATGAATCACATCATGAAACAAAGTTACCATTGCTCGCTGGTAAGTGGCCCCTGCGTTCTTCAGACCGAAGGGCATTACCTTATAGCAGAATGTTCCCCAGGGGGTGATGAACGTCGTTTTCTCCATGTCCTCCGGTGCCATCTTAATCTGATTGTAACCGGAGAAGCCATCCATGAACGAAAACACGGAAAACTGGGCTGTGTTGTCGACCAACACATTAATATGAGGCAACGGGAAATCATCCTTAGGGCTCGCCCTATTCAAATCCCGATAATCGACGCACATGCGTACCTTACCGTCCTTCTTCGGTACAGGCACTATGTTGGCGACCCACGGAGGGTAAGTGGTAACGGCTAGAAATCCTGCGTCCAACTGCTTCTGGACTTCTTCTTTGATTTTTACAGCCATATCTGGTCTCGTCCTCCTGAGCTTCTGCTTGACTGAAGGGCAATCTTCTCGCAACGGCAAGCGATGAACCACGATATCAGTGTCAAGTCCGGGCATATCCTCATATGACCAAGCAAAGACGTCACTATACTCTCGAAGCATCTCGACCAGTCTATGCTTGACATCATTCCGCAGCGCAGCCCCCACTCTGACATTTCTGACGAGCTCCTCAGAACCCAGATTTACAATCTCAATATCCTCCTCGTGAGGCAGAATAACCTTCTCTTCTTGTCTCAACAAGCGGGCCAACTCTTCCGGAAGGTCCTCGTCTTCATCAATCTCATCCTCGGCTTGATAAATCGGGCAATCAAAGTCGTAGTGAGCCGTAGAGGGTCCAGAGTCGATGTCATCTGTTACGTGGATCCTGCAATAACAAGGGTTAAGTTTAAAGCGAGAATATGCAGGTTAGCACCAACCTCGTTGCCATTTTACTGTTTTTCGAAATAAACATAAAACAGGAATAACAGAGAACACAATATTTGAGTACGAAGAAAACGCCTTTTATTTATTAACAAAATGCATACACATAATCCAACAAGGCCCTGACAGTAAAACCACTATGCCCCGGGCAGGACATAGGGTTGTACAAAGATTGTAAAAAGCAAATCATTACTCTTCACTTGTCAGCTTGATAATCTCCTTGATGGTCCAATTGTGGAGGCGCTCGCCCGACTTGCTCGGTTGAATCCAGGCGTCAAGATCACAATCACTATCCCCGCTGTCCTCCGACGCAGCGTTGATGCTCTCGAAAATTACTCCCCCCTTGGTGAATAGGATCGACCCTTTCCCACGAGACGAGCTGCCAGAAGAAGATGAAGCTTCAGCTCCAGGAGAATACCCCAATCCAAACTTATCCTGCTTAATTGGTATATCCAAAACATGCCCCCAGCCTGGGGTAGAACCGGCTTCGACGACGGCTCGAGCTTCCTTAAACGAGGAGAGGTTCATCTCCTGCTTCTCTGCGACGACAGGAGCTACCTCCTTCACCTTGACGGTTTCAAATGCCTGGCAGAGAGTCTCATGGATCTCGCCATCCATTTCGACGTATTTAAAGGACGACAGGTGGCTCACCATGATGTCCTCCTCACCACAGACTGTTACTATGCTGCCCCCGACAGCATATTTAAGCTTTTGATGCAGCGTGGACGTCACGGCACCAGCAGAATGGATCCATGGCCGACCTAAGAGGCAACTATAGGCGGGCATGATATCCATGATATAGAAAACTGTATCGAACGTCTCTGGACCAACTTGAATTGGCAGGGTCAACTCTCCAAAGACGTGGCGCTTGGTTCCGTCAAAGGCTTTCACGACCAGATCACTGGGCGTGCAAAGCAGTCCACGGGTATCCAACTTCATCAGTGCTTTTTTCGGAAGCACATTAAGCGAGGAACCCGTGTCCACCAGGACATGTGACATAATAGTGCCTCTGCACTCTATTGAGACGTGCAAGGCGCTGTTGTGATCTCTTCCCTTAGGAGTCAGCTCCAGATCTGTGAATCCCAGCCCATTACCAGCATTAACATGGGCTACCACCTCTTCGAGCTGATTTACTGATATCTCCTGGGGCACGTATGCAGCATTCAATACCTTCAGTAATGCGTTGCGGTACGCTTCAGAACACAACAACAAGTTAAGAATAGAGATCTTTGACGGAGTCTGATGAAGGTGATCTACAATTTTGTAGTCACTTTTCTTGATTAATCGCATGAACTCTTCAGCATCTTTAACTAACAAATCTTTCTCTGCCCCAGAAGGGATCTCTTCGACAGCTTTACCTTTACCCTTATCCACAACGTCAGCTCAGACCACTTTCTCTGCTGCAACCTCTGCTGGTGCAAATACTCTACCGCTTCGAGTGATACCACTGACTTCGGTAAGATTCTGCACAGTCGATCCGAATGGCTCAAGCTCTATCTTCTGACCATTGCAGTAAACTTCGGCGCCGTAATGCCATGGAACAGCATTAGTACTCTCGAATGGGATTGGTCCGGCCCTGGTGATGGTGATAGTAGGCGGACGGGGCGCAGAAATAGTAATAGGGTGACGAGGAATAGTAATGGTAGCAACTTCATCTGCCTGCTTTAGCACGACCTCCCCTGATGCACTCTCAACGCTCCGGCTGAACTGTAAAACACCCTCAGACATCAGACTTTGGATACCTTCGATCAACTGCTCACACCCGTCAGGGAGTGTAGCACAAGCCATACATAACTCTCCACATCCAGGAAAGAAGCCCTTCTTCAGCAACTTAGCCTTGACAAAACCAAGTGGCGTCTTCAAATCATTAACATCAGTCAGCAAGTCCGCACTCTCCTCAGTGATAACAGCATTCACTCCGCCCCCCTTATGATGAGGCATCGGGTTTTTGGTGACGTTGGGCACGTTGTCAGAAAAGTTGATGACCTTGGCGTCCACCAAGTCCTGGACTTTGTGCTTAAAAGCTTTACAATTCTCAATCGTATGGCCTGGTGCCCCAGTATGGAATTCACAAGTAGCATTGGCATCATACCCCGGTGGTGGTGCCCCTGTTAAGGGAGCCAACGTCCTCTTTTGAACTAATTGGAGCTGAAGCAACGTTTGCAAAAGCTGTGCGTACGACATAGGTGGAGTCTCAAAATGACGGTTTGCCATAGGAGCCCGATTCTGATATCTTTTATACCCCTGCTGATTCTGCTGCTGAGGCTGCTGCTGCTGCTGCGGGGCAGATGGGATATTTATGCTAGCAATCTGAGGCTGAGGGCCCTTGCCCTTTCTCCGAGCATTAGTGACAGCACTGGCATCTCCCTCTCGACGCTTGCCAGCGTAAGGTTTCTTGCTACCTCCTCCAGCTGAGGATGATTCTCCCTGAATTTTTCCAATTTTTATACCGTTCTCAACATGCTCGCCCATAGTGATGAGAGCCGAGAATGTTCCGGACATGCCACTGATCAACTTTTCATAGTAGATTCCAGGAAGGGTAGCCACGAACATTTGCACTAGCTCACGCTCAACCATCGGCGGTTGAACCCGGGCAGCCAATTCACGCCACCGCTGGGCGTACTCTTTGAAGCTTTCATTGTTCCGCTGTGAGAGGTTCTGAAGCTGAACTCGGTTGGGAGCCAAGTCGCTATTGTATTGATAGTGGAGGACGAACGCTTCTGCGAGGTCTTTCCAGGTGCGCACAGTAGCGGGCTCCAAACCCATATACCATTCGAGTGATGGACCAGAAAGACTATCCTGAAAGAAGTGCATCAGCAACTTCTCATCGTCAGAATAGGCAGACATCTTTCTATAATAAGATCGAAGGTGAACACGGGGGCAAGTAGTACCCTTATACTTCTCAAAGGTAGGCACCTTGAACTTATGAGGTACCTTAAAGTCAGCAATCAACCCGAGCTTGGACATATCAACGCCCAATGTATTCTTATTTTCAATGTTTCTCATCTTGTCTTCCAGCGCCTTGAACCTGAGTCGAGCTTCAGCATTCAACTCTGCTTCTACACCTCTCTGAGAGAATATGTCATCCTGATGGTCCTCCAGCCAGGGTTGAGGCACCAACAGATTTCCTGCACCAGCATTGCCGTTGACTGGCCCCATGTTAACATTGGCTCCCAAACTACCATTGCCGACGCCCGCCGCGTTGAGTCCGAGATTAGTCATCAGATTGCCGTTAGCACTGTCGTTGCCCCCGGCAACAGGAACAACATTCTGTGGAGCATCCACTGGAGGAGGAGTAGGCACGGCCCCTCCATGCAGTATGCCATTACTGTCAACCCTGGAGATCAGAGGTTGAACCAGAGTACGAAGCTGGTCTTGACCATTCGCGACCACCTGCATCAGCTCCATAAAACGATCCATCCGTTCACGGAGTTCTTGAACATCTGACTGCACCTGGTCCATTATCCTTGTCTGATTAGCGCGAGTTGAGTAGCGGTGAATGAGTCTTTGATCAATCCTGGAGATCGAAAGCAGCTCGGAACCTGAAAAACCTGTCAACAATAAAGGTTAGGAAAAGCAATAAGATATACGCCATGCAAATATGCTTCATGCAGATGCATGCGTGTGTCTGTGTGCGTGGGAGGTTTTCCCCGATCCTAGTGCCTTAGTGCCAGTGCTGATAATAATAAGAGGCAGAAGAAATCCGAGCCCAATCATGGAAACATCAATCTCATATATATATATGGAAAGGCCTGTCAAGGCGGTACACAGTATCAGCGAGTACAAATCAACAGCATGACCTCAGCCAACAAGTCTGGTGATGGTCAGCATACATCAAAGATCAAAACAACAGGAATACAACTAGTCAAGTACGGCCACGGGCGCGATACTTTGCTAATAACTCCTTTGTCTCTGAATGATCTGGCGAAGTGAGCAACCCCTCGACGAGTAGTTCCCTCTGCCTGATAGTATGCTGAAGCCCCTGAACTGAACTCTCCCAAGCGCCTTCGCCAAAGCAATCCTCCAGCTTCCGCTTCTTAGACTCAAACATCAGCTTATGCTCCTTCAGGCTAGCAATAGCTTTGTTGAGACGGGCTTCAGCGGAGTACCTGCGGGCGGTCTCTTCATCAACCCTCCGCTCACTGTCCTTCACTTCGGTTTCTAGCTTAGAAATCTGCAGCATCAGCTTGTCTTCTCGCTCCTTCCTGGTGGCCATGGAAGTCTTCCAATGCTGGTCGAACTTAGATATTCTCCGATATGCTTCCTCCAAATGCTGCTTCTTCGTAGCTAGCACATCATTAGCAGCTCTGAAGTCTTGACCTAAGCGTTCTCGATCAGCAATCTGCTTTGCCAAGTCTGCACTCAGCTGGCTCACCGACTCTGTTTGCCTTTTGAGAGCATGCACGGCTTCGTTTCTCTCACTTCGAAGCTGAGCTAACTCCTTCTCTAATTCTGCATTTGCCCTCTTCAGTTCATCACGCTCAGCTAATACCTGGTTGTGCTGATGAATGGACACAGTGGTAGGCTCTTCGACTGGTGGAGGACTCTCTGGTCTGACATGAGGGAATGGCATCCCTATAGCGCTGGCTCTGGCTCTGATCCAATCTGAATAAGGAGGGTAGGCTTGGCTGTTGCTCTTCCCCAACAAAGGCTTTCCTCTCGTGCTGATATTGTTCCACGCATACTGAAGCTTGGACAACAAATCCCCCTCTAGAATACCCGTGAGGTACAGAGATTCCCGTACCTCTTCTTCCTTCGGTGGAGTCCTCAAAGCATATGCAAACTGACGAACTAGCAATGATGGATTGTAGTTGATGCAACCCTTCCTACCTATTAGAGGTACGTTAGGAAACCCACTACAACTGAAGATCACCCCGGTGCCTAACCTGTCTCTGTAAACGAACCAATCAATGTCTTCTGCCGACGAGCTCATCAGACGCTCAGGCCACTCAGCTGTGGCTGCAGACAAGCCAGAAGAACCCCTCTTGGGCAAATGACTATCAAACCACCTGTACAGCAATGGTACGCAGCATGAGACATTCTTCCCTCTCCGGTTCTCATTCTTGTAATGCACTGAATGGTAGACGTCTCCGATCAGAGTAGGGACTGGATTCCCTGAGGCAAAGATATGGAATGCATCAAAGTCTATGAAATCAGGCAAGCTGGGAAATAGGATAATGCCATATATGCATAAAGCAAGGATGGCGCTGAAGGCGTCCCAACATTTGTCCTTAGCACACTGCTGAGCCTTAGCTATCAGAAACTGCAGAGAGAACCCTGGGACCTTGTTCCAACTCGTCACCACTAACTCAGAAGCGCTCAAATGTAGTGAGGAAGCCAAACCAACCAGATCAGGCTCAGCATCCATGTGGACAAAAGGCATCTGCCTTTTGATAGGCACACCCAGCATATCAGCATACTCTTCCAATGTTGGCGCGAGAATGAAGTCATGAAAGGTGAAACACCTCAAGGGAGGGTCATAAAACTTCAGAAGAGCATGTAACCCATTCAACTCGGACGCAGAAGGTTTGTAAACCAGGCTAAGCAACCTGCCATAAGACTTCCTGAACCTATCCTTCACAGAATCCTCTGCCAGGGCTATCAAACCGGTCAGCTTCGACACATCGGGGGTCGGGAACTTGTATGCAACAGTCTTCCTGAGAGAAGCCATAATAACAGCAGAAGACGAGAAATCCGGGATCGGGGGAACGATACCTGCAACACAGACACATGTTAATGGAATGCAGATGAATGCGCAAACTAATGCAAAATGCAGGTATGCAATAATATATCCAGGTGGCTGCTGTGGAGATTCGGTATCAACAGTCACTGATGAGAGAGAAACCCCGGTGTAAGACCACTAATCTGATCTGCTGCGAATAACCATCTGATAGGACCAAGATCAAAATCCTGTTCTGACAGGAGTAAGTGACTGATAATAAGGACCCCGGGTGCAAGATCAAGGAACATCTGCTGAAGTCTTCAGACCCCAAATCAAAATCTGCCCTATCAAGAACAAACACAAAGCTGCTGATGAGATCTTCAGACCTCACTCAAAATTTGCTCCATCCAGAACAAACCACTGATGATGATACACTGATCAAAGCCCGCTCTATCAAGAACAGACAAACACTCGACGGTAAGATCCTCTGATCAAAACCCTTGCTCTATCAAGAACATGTCTGCAACTGAGAACCCAACATAACTGATTCACTGTCAAGAAAACCAGGTAGTCTGAAGGTCTAAGTTTCCTGCAATAAATCCAGTCCCACTCACAGGTATGAACCTAGACTGACTCAAGGTACGACATCCTATGCGTTCATCAGCGTCACAGACTTTCAAAACTGATGATACGATTCCCAGAAGGAGTGGCATCATCAAGTCCTGAAGAGGCCTCACTTAGCTGAATCACAAATGATCGGTCCCCAGAGTCGACAATCCACCAAACCAGCAACCGTCTCAACCCAAAGGGTTGAAAGTGAAGCCAACCGGATGAACCTCGTCTGAGCGTGGATTTCATGAGACACTAGTGCCTGCAAAGCAAGCACGCGCCCACTAATTTCCACTCTAAGTCTATGGTGCACTCAAGCCTGGGTCTGGCTTCTCACTCAATCAGAACTCCCATCCCACAATAGCATAAATAATCATATTTTACTGAATATAAAATGCGGGAAATAAAGTGCGAGAAGTAAAAAATGCGATAAATAAACGCAACCCAACAGGTAAACACACAAACGGTAGGATTGACTCGCACAGGGAACCGTTGGAGTCCCCAGCAGAGTCGCCAGCTGTCGCTTGCGCGAAAATAAGGTGCCGGCATGGCAGAAGAGTCGCCACCTTTCGTTATTTATCCCTCAGAGCGGGAAAGGAAACGATCGGAAAAACCTGACGAAAAAGGGTAAGACAAGGTCGTCGCAACCATTGTCTGGGTTCGGGAGTCGGTTACGCAAGAGGAAGGTATTAGCACCCCTCACGTCCGTCGTACTCGACGGGATCCTCGCTTGCTTGTTTACTTGGATGGGTTGGTTTTATTCTATCTACCTATCAAGGCTGGCTGAAAAAGAAAAGAAAAATGACTCGGCAAAGCGTCGCACTTTATGCCTACGTATTCTCATCAGAGAATGAGAAATCAGAGTCAACGTAGTTCGGCTAACTATGGGGAAGGTGAGTGAAGGTTGCTCGCTAGGATATTGCATCCTATGCCTACGTACTTTCATCTGGTATGAAAGATCAGAGCAAACGTAGTTCGGGAAACTACGGGTTATCTCCTAACAGAAGTGTTTTTTTATTGTGTTTGCGATCTCGACTGCACTAGAGACTATGACCTAAGAGTGAATGCGTCGCATGTCACCCAAAGGGTACCATACTAAACATCCAGACTGTGAGAAAGAAACTCTCCCACAATCCTTTCTCAGATAGCTTAAGGCTCGTAGCGTACGAAAGAAATCATTCATGATTACTGTGTCTTAAACTGCTTTGAGATGAGAAGAGAACAGGCCCAACTAGGAGGGAGACTATCAAGTCCTACTGTTGTCATGCCATGGATTCATCCTATGGTTGAGGTTTGAACAGGGAACTCCTAGATGTTGTCATGCATAGGTTTCAACCTAAAAGTCTATCATCAAATCCTCATCAGAGGAAATGAGAGTCCTAAGGGATCATGTCAATGATACACCAAAACAGACAAAAGCATCAGCTTTTAACAGTAAAATGCATGCAATGCAAGTGAGGGAGGAAATGTGTGTGGGGCTTCAGCCTCCACAAGCTCGTCTCGACCTCAAGCCAGTCATGAAATAACAGTAATCATACTGAAAATAAACAACCTGCTATCAAGCACCAAAAACAGTAAACTGCAATCATACAGACAAAAGAAAATGAAAATGCCATCAGGCAAAATAAACACATGGGCAAGGGAGCTGGGCTCTACCGAATACCCGCAAGCAACGCCAAGCAGTAACAATACAAGCAGATGCACCCATGCTCTTAGACTGAACTTGTTCTAGATGAGCTTAGTCTAATGCAACAGACAAATCAGACAAAACACACAATACATCAAAGAAAACAAAAGAAAGCCTCAGCTCCTCCATCAGCAACCCAGTCTTCAGACTTCAATCATCAACTGCTTCCCAGGTATCAACCTTACAACATGAGTATCAACTCATCTTCTCCCTTGAGCTTCAGCTCCTTTGATCAGTTACACCTTCAGGCTTCACCATCTTCAGGGATCTTCAGGCATCAGCCTGATCTTCACAAAGTCTTCAAACTTCAACAATCTTCAAGGAATCATCCTCTTCAAAGCTTCAGCTTCAGTCTCCAATGGCTCTACTACTCCAGCAATCCAGATTCAGTCAACAAGATGAGGTGAGGGTGTTACAGTACTCACTGACTTCCAAAGGATGCCATTGAGGACTTAACATCAAAGGGAAAGGCTCTCTCAAAGTTCTACCTCAGAGGGTAAGGTCACTAATCCCTCCAAAGGAGAGAGGTGAATACCCTTAAGGGACTTTATATCATAGAGAAGAGAGGAGGTGAACAAAACACTCCTTGTTTATTGAACAAAGTATCCTATCTAGGGCTCTGCCTATGCACCTATAAACCTATAAACAAAACAACAAAAGCTATCTAAACTCCTCTGCAAGGTCTTCAAAGCTTCCATGATGATCCATAAAGTCTTCAACTCAATCTTCAAAGCTCACACACTCAAAAGAGAAGGAAGGAAAACAATACAATACAAACTTATGCCTTCAAGCAACACATATACTATCCATACATTCAACAATCAATGAAAAATACTAAAAAACCATGCAATATTCTAGCAAAATTCTAGGGGATTCTATACACACTTACCCTTAACCCATATATTCCCCATACACTAATTTGGCCTATAAACCCCAAAACAAATTTGTTCAAGCCTATCTATACAACCTAAAACCATAATTAGAGCACCTAAATGTCTAACAATCAAACTACATCAAATTTTAATCTACAAATCAAGAGATAAATCCTACATGAAACTAGGGTTCAACATCTAACTATGCCAAAAAGAATGGCTCAAAAACCCTAAGGGAAAGTCCTAAAACAAATTGTACAAAATCAAGGGTTAACCAAAATCAATTAAATGCACTATTTACAAGAAAATATGCTAAAAAATATTAAACCAAAAATAAAATGGAATTTTATTTTTTATTAATTTTCTAGACAAAATCATGATTATGTGAAAAAAAGAAGAAATGAAAAATATTGATTTTTATATTTTTTATGAATTTTATGAAATGCCAAGAATTAAAAGAAATTAAAAAAAAATAAAAGAATAAGAAATAAATGGGAGGGGGTGAGAAAAGCAAGGCGCCACAGTTATTCCTGATCATTGGGCCTAGTTTGGGGGTGGGAATAGAAATAAGTTGCTGAGCCCAGTAATCAATCAGAAAAAACAAAACGCGCAGGGGTGTATCCAGCAATTTTTTCACGCGTATTTTCCAAGTTGGGCTGATGATGGGTGTGTGAATAGCGAAACTGACTTAAGCCCATGAAACTTCATTAAACAAAACGCCGCGTTTAGACATTTGAATTTCCCTCCGCTTTTACCAATTGATCTGGACCGTTGGATTAGAGTAATAGGTCAAGAATTCAGAGAGATCCAACGGACGCCAGTCATCGTCCCAAAACATTTCTAGGGTTTTCAGAAATCGCGACCCATGCACCATACTTCTCCTTCCTCGTTCTCTCTCCACACTTGATGGTTTTCAAAAATTCCAAAAAGGAAAATGATCTACTGATTACAAGGAACAAAACTATACGCGTGACTTTCATTAATTCTCCTTGAATCATCCTAACAGAAAGCTAGAAGATCTTGGTACCACCATAACTCATTGAGATCAATTCCTCTAAAACTCAAAATTAATGACCCAATCTTGTTCAACACGCTATGCTCATCACAATGAACTATCAATCGTGCCTTGAAACCTAATATCCAGCTTGTTCTCAATCATGAAAGATTCTTGCACCTGCTATCAAACTCCATGAAATGCCCCCTAATTCTCAGAATTTGATCATCTATCCTCTCTTAACAATTCTATACCTA
Source organism: Lathyrus sativus (assembly GCA_963859935.3). NCBI lineage: Eukaryota > Viridiplantae > Streptophyta > Magnoliopsida > Fabales > Fabaceae > Lathyrus > Lathyrus sativus. The sequence continues at coordinate 54,563,401 of OZ012735.1, read as the reverse complement.
GCATCCAAGCTATCTATGCATAATTAAAGAGGTATGGGTGCATTTACCAACCTGTCAAGAAGTTATGGTAGAATGATGTAGGGCACGATTCAGTGTTTTCTTCTTCTCCCAGATGATCCTCCAATGGTGGAAATGATTCTGTTTGCAAAAAAATTGGATGGAAGAAGCCTCCAATGGTGAACTCGAGCTTGAAGTGCAATAATGGAACCTCTTGAAAACCTTGCTCTAACCTCACTCTTCTCCACTCAATTCTCCAACTTTCACCAACCTTTAATCACACTTTGATCCACTCTTTTTATAATGATCCATGGAAACTTCTAGATTCATCTAGAATGAGCTAGAAAAGTGCTTGAAAATCTCATGTGATGGTAAGTTGAAAATCTCATGTATCATGCCTTATGCCTTGTAATTTTGTGCCAAAATACATTTACATGAGATATTGAGAAGATATGTGTGAAAAACAAGCTCACCTTTGGCTTATGTTGAGTTTTGCAAGGGTGCCTTAATATGCAAGTTTCAATTTTACAAAGCATGTCCCATTTTAAAGCCTCAAATGAAAATTGTGTTTAAACCATTGTTCTCAAAATGATGTTTCCAATCAAAATGATATATTGGATGACCTATTTTGGATTCCTAGATCTTCCAAACCAATTTTCAAATTCAACTTTTTAAACTTATAAGCCATTTTTAGTTCATTTTTAACCAATCATGAAAATCCATGCTATGAGCTCTTCCAACAATTAATGACCTTCTTTCTAGGCTTAAAATCCCATTTTGAACAACTTTCATGTTTTGAGTTTTTCCATTTGAGGCTTGGAAATAGGAGATATGGCCTTTGCTTAAAATGACCTATAACTGCCAAATGACCAAAATACCCCTGTCTTGTTCAAACCATAAGTTGAGTTCCACAAATCCTATCAAGGACTTCTACCACTCAAATTAAATCTAATAAGATGCCCTTCAAAATTCATGTTGACCAAGAGATCATAGGAATCATCCTACTAGGGCAAAAGTTGTCTGCAAGTTGGGTGACTTTCAAGGACCCAGATTCACACACCTCAGCTGACCTGTAATTTGTCAAAACCATAACTTGAGCTCTGCAACTCCTATCAAAGACTTCCACCACTAAAATTAAAGCTAAGAACAAGCTATACAACATTCATGTTGTGGGGAAGATGAGATATCAATCACATCTAGAGCTAAAACTGCCAGGAAGATAGGGATCAAATTAGGGTTTTTCACTAACAATCCTTAGAAACCCTAACTCAAAACTTCTCAAACTCTTCAATCATGATGAGTTGGTCTAGGAATCATCTTTACAACACCTCTATGCATCATTCCATGATCTCATGGCCCTTGGATTAAGTCTCAACCTTCTCCAAATTTTCAGTTATCCTAGGGTTGACCCAGTCAAAACCCTAATTCTACCATTCATGGTTGAATCTTCTGAATTCTTGCACAATGACTTCTCTGGACTCCATGATGGCTTTTAAGACATCTCATAGGCTTTCTCAAAACATCAAGTTCATTCTCAAAGTCTCAGAATCATCTGAGGAGCACCCACAACTCTCAAGCTATGAAGCACACAACCCTGGTTTCAATCCACTCCTCTGAGGATCTCTTGAACTTTCTAATGAAGGTATCAACTTTCAAACACTCAATGAATAAATAATTGTTGGTCAAATTTTGGGGTGCAACAGCTGCCCCTATTCAAACGGCTTGAACCTGACTGGGTGAGAAGCGAACGACTCTCAACCAATCAAGGTACGAGACGGTTGAATACCGGTAAACCCGAAAATTTGCCAACTGCTCAACTCGCCGAACCCTGGAATAATAGCTGCACGGCAACTATCTGGAGACATATTGATCTGACATCGCCGTCAGTCATCCATATTAACTTCTTCTGATATTGCCTTCAGACAACCACAACACCCAACCTCGCCGCTGGAGAACTGAATCTGACATCGCCATCGGAAACACACATCATTTGGAGATACTGGACATCGTCGTCGTACAAACATCATCTCTGATGGGGATTTAAAGAGCCTGACCTCACCGTCAAATCCATACGTTCAACCTCGCCGTCGAACACATTCAACATTGCCGTCGAATAAACATCCAACCTCGCCGCCGGACAAATATAATCTGACCTCGCCGTCAAATCCAAACGTTCAACCTCGCCGTCGAACAAACATCCAACCTTGCCGCCGGACAAAAGATGATTTGACCTCGCCGTCAAATCCAAACGTTCAACCTCGCCGTCGAACAAACATCCAACCTCGCCGCCGGACAAATGATGATCTGACCTCGCCGTCAAATCCAAACGTTCAACCTCGCCGTCGAACAAACATCCAACCTCGCCGTCGGACAAATGATGATCTGACCTCGCCGTCAAATCCAAACGTTCAACCTCGCCGTCGAACAAACATCCAACCTCGCCGCCGGAAAAATGATGATCTGACCTCGCCGTCAAATCCAAACGTTCAACCTCGCCGTCGAACAAACATCCAACCTCGCCGCCGGACAAATGATGATCTGACCTCGCCGTCAAATCCAAACGTTCAACCTCGCCGTCGAACAAACATCCAACCTCGCCGCCGGACAAATGATGATCTGACCTCGCCGTCAAATCCAAACGTTCAACCTCGCCGTCGAACAAACATCCAACCTCGTCGCCGGACAAATGATGATCTGACCTCGCCGTCAAATCCAAACGTTCAACCTCGCCGTCGAACAAATTCAACATCTGACCTGGGGTTCACCCCTGGTAAATGGAACAAAAGGTACACTTGCGTGCTTGAAACTACTCCGCTGGGAATGAGAGACTTAACCGAGCACACTCTGATCTGGGGTTCACCCTCAGAACCATAACGAACATCGGAATACTGCTGCACACTGCCCACCGTAGAACTTCAACATTAAAGATATATGAAACCCTGGCCCCTGGCCATTTCCAGCTTTAGCTAGAAAAAAATCTTCAAGTATTTCTGGAGATAGATGGGACCCTGGCCCCTGGCCACTCCAGATCCGCTGGAGAATCTTCAAGTTCTTCTGAAGAAAGATGAAACCCTGCCCGTCGACTATTCCAGCTTCAGCTAGAAAAAACATCCTTGGCCTTCAAGGATGTAAACTTTGCCCGTCGGCAACTCTGCAGGAGGCATCTTCGACTTCAGTCTAAAGAAATGGTCCTTGGCCTTCAAGGATACATGGATCTGCCTTCAGGCAACTGCACCTCTGCTATAGAGCATCCGTGACTTCAGTCAGGGATATACTTCGGCCTTCAGTCCGAAAAATGAATCCTAGGTCATTCATGACCTTGGGGATAACCTCGCCCTTAGGCACCTTCGCTTCAGCTTGGGAAATCTATGACTTCAGTCAGAGAAATGGTATCCATAGCCATTCATGACTCTACGGGGATTCAAACACTTTGCCTTCAGGCAAAACTCCGCTTCAGCTGGAGAAACATCTTCGACTTCAGTCAGAAGAAACACTATCCACTTGATCGCAATCAATCATCACCTCAGGACAACTGACTTGGTCTTCAGGCCAACACGGATCATCTTGGTATATCTACAAACTTTGGAACCTTGTCTTCAGCCACACGTTGATTCATCAACAAGGATATCTGAACTCACAGGAACCTTCTGATATCGCCTTCAGGCATTTACGAAGTCAATCTTCAGATTAGACATCACTGTTGGAGCAGACATATCACGCTGCTAAGGACTGCAAGAATCATCTTGAATACACTCCGTCGGGCACCTTCAAGAATCATCTTGAACTGCTGACCTTGCTGGAGACTTCATTCTGCTGGGTATTCCAGGAATCTTCCTGGGCAACTCTTGCTGGGGACGCTACTGGGGGAGCTCAATAATCATCCTGAGTGAACAAGTCGGGAACCTGCACTGAGGTCTTAAGAATCATCTTAAGCACACGGCCCTGCTGAGGAATTCGAGAATCATCTTTAACTGAAGACTTCGCTGGGGATCTCAAAAATCATCTTGAGCGAGCGACTGTGGGGATTACACCGGGGTCTTAAGAATCATCTTAAGAAAGCGACCTTGTTGGAGAGAATATCAGGAATCATCCTGAGCAACTGATCCTTCGGCTGAACACCTGTAAGGCAAGAGTAATAATGACCTAGATCATGCTTATGATGCATATGCTTCTGCGCTATGCCCCACACGGTGGGAATGACATGCGTTTATGCTAAATGCCATGCAATCATGCACAATGCTATGCAACGTTAAATGCTATGCAGTGTTAAATGCTATGCAGTGTTAAATGCTATGCAGTCATGCACAATGATGCGATCTCGTCCGCAAAATAAATGTTGGGGGGAGGAAACCCTTTTGTCAAGGAGACAAGAACTACTCAGGTAGAGGAATCATCCTGCTGAGGAAAACGTGGACACGCCAATATCAATCAGGCTCTGTCTGGGGAACTGATCTTCCGCGGACTGCTGCATGGAAAACAAGTTCAGCTGACTGCTGCAGGGGACGAAGCTCTACGAGAACCCGAACCTGCTGAAGGAAAGCGATGTCAATCGCGGGAATGAACTGCGCGGCCGTCATGGCTACTCTTCTGGGGATAACAACTCTGTGGGAAAACAACTTCAGCTGCTCCACACTCCACTGGGGGAAGATCAATCATGATCTGATCAACTTCCAAGGACTCGGCTCTCTTGGGCATCTGCAAACTCGGCTGAAGAAGGAGAAGTCATTCTGCTTCATTGGAGAGAGCGCGACTCTGGGGAAATACAGCATCAGCTGTTCAATATCTGCTAGGGAACATCCATTCAAGGTCCCAACTGCTTCCAAGGATTCTGCTTTCCTGCGGACTCAGCCGGGGAGAGAAATCATTCTACTTCAACGGGAGGGTGCGAGGAATTTCACTTTCGCTGGAGAAGAAAGAATTTTCTGACTTCGGGGGAGAGTACAACTCTGCCGGGGAATGCAACATCAGCTGTTCCAACACTCTACTGGGGAAGAGGGAATTATCCAACTTCGGGAGAGAATACGGCTCTGGTGAGGAATCTCGATTCCGCTGGAGACTTCCGTCTGGCACCATCAGCTACTGCATATTTCGGTGTATGAATAATTCCCTACGAAGCCTGCGCTTGCGACCCGGTGCTGGGGGAACACCTACTTCGGCGACTTTACTGGGGAAAACACGAGCTTCGGCACCCGAACACTTCTATGAAATCTGCACTTGTGACCCGGTGCTGGGGAAAGACGACATCATCCTTCGGTGCTTGGCTCAGCTGATGAGGTGACGTTCCTTTAGGATGCGTCTGCTTGGGGAAGAGAATCATCTCTACCTGGGGAAGACATATCAATGCTCACTATTTGTGTTCAGATTCTGCGGAGGAGAGACTACTGAACTCTGCTGGAGAAGGAGGGCTCGCCCTGCTTCGGGGATGCGCACGACACATCTTCTGGAAGGTGCTACACCTGCAACAACACGAACAAACAGACAAGATACCCTCCTCAAAGGGGCCTATCCAGGTTATTATCTCGTGACAATATTCAATTAATTAATTGTTTCAACAATCAATGGGCCTAGGCCCGTAAGTTCATGTATGCGCATTTTATTAAAAAAACATCGGCGTTTTCATTCGCAAACAAAACAGATAAATGCTAAACAGACAAGCAGAATTGCTGAATAATGTGCATTTTATTGATGATGAACCCCTGAATGGGTAAAAATGTTTTACAACAGAGGCAAACTCCTGGAATGAGGAAGCCGCACAAAAGGAAAACATAAATATACATCAGTATATACAAATGTCGGCAACGAGGCATAGACGAACACCATGAGTTGATCCCTCTAAGACCCACTCGACTTCGATACTTCTCCGACGCTTCAGCTTCGGAAGAGATTGATTCAGATGAACGGCCCTCAGGTCTTCCAAACCATTAAACAATGAAAATCCACACGCGGAACGCAGTCATTTGCTTATTCAAATCCCTAACTTTTGCGTGAACCGCCCTTTACGGGTTTTTAGTTCACCGGGATACCCTTTTTTGCCGAAGCCGCCCAGTGTAGGTTTTCGACTTCGCGGGTGTACATTTTTTCAATATATCCCTAACTTTTGCCCGAACCTTTTATTCTGTTTTTGGTTTGCCGAGATGCCCCTTTTTTGCCTGGACTCTTTCTTTTTTTTTGTCCATCGGGTCTCTTTCAAGCAAAGTATTTTTTAACTGTGTCCGCGTTCACCGGGGATGCAAAATCTTCACCATCCATCGTGGATAACAACAAAGCTCCTCCCGAGAAGACCTTGCTGACGACATACGGCCCTTCGTAATTCGGAGTCCACTTGCCCCGGTGATCGGAGTGTGGCGGAAGAATCTTCTTCAGGACGAGATCACCCGTCTGAAAGCTTCGAGGACGCACCTTCTTATCATAAGCTTTCTTCATTCGGCTTTGGTACAGACGACCAAATGCAATCGATGCTAACCTCTTCTCGTCCATCAGGCTGAGTTGGTTCAAGCGATTCGTAATCCATTCTGCCTCGTCGAGTTTCACATCAACCAAAACTCGCAAAAAAGGAATCTCCACTTCTAACAGTAGGACAACTTCCATACCGTACACCAAGGAGAAAGGAGTTTCCCCGGTCGACATACGCACCGTCGTACGATAACCGTGCAAGGAAAACGGCAGCATCTCGTGCCAATCTTTATACGTCACAACCATCTTCTGAACAATCTTCTTGATGTTCTTGTTGGCGGCTTCAACGGCGCCATTCATCTTCGGCCGGTAAGGAGATGAGTTGTGGTGTTCAATCTTGAAGCTCTGGCACAGCTCCTTCATCATCTTGTTATTCAAATTCGAACCATTATCAGTAATGATCCGCTCGGGAATTCCATAGCGACAGATGATGTCCCTCTTTATGAATTTAGCTACCACCTGCTTGGTCACATTAGCGTACGAGGCTGCCTCCACCCATTTGGTGAAGTAGTCGATAGCTACCAAAATGAAACGATGGCCATTGGATGCAGTGGGCTCGATCTTGCCTATCATGTCGATGCCCCACATGGAGAACGGCCAAGGGGAGGACATGACATTCAATGGGCACGGCGGCACATGAACTTTATCAGCATAAATCTGGCATTTATAACATTTCTTCGCGAATCTGAAGCAATCCGACTCCATCGTCAACCAGTAATATCCTGCTCTCAGGATCTTTCTCGTCATGGCATGCCCGCCGGCGTGCGTACCAAATGTGCCCTCATGGACTTGAAGGTGAGAAAATACTTAGAAGGGGGGGGGGTTGAATAAGTATGACAGAAAAATAATCAACGATAAAAACACAAGTATTTTTATCCTGGTTCGTTGAACTCAACTACTCCAGTCCACCCTTTTCAAGAGTGATTTGCCTTTCTCAACAAGGACTTAATCCACTATTCAAATCAACTGATTACAAATAGCACACCTAAGAACAACTGTTCTTAGTCTTCTTAAGAGCTACTGATCTAACCTAGATCCTCTTAAGGAAAACTTTCTTTACAGCTTAATGTAATACAATGAAAGAGTAAGAATTGCTTCTATGAAAGCTATAAACACAACTGTGTTATTTCTCTAAGTTTAGAACAATGTATGAACAGTGAAGAATATGAAAGCTTTTTAGCGTGAGAGAGTTCTTGTCAATATTGTTGTGAATTAGCGGCACTTGAAGAATGAGCTATGATGTCCTTTATATAGCCACTTGAATATTGGAGAGAATATTTTACCGTTAGAGAAAATATTTCCAATATCAAAATAGTACTGTCCTTTGTACTATTACAGCAGAGAGACGGCGCACAAAATGTGGGTGTAGCAATTGTCTGCTGAGCTGTGATTTAACTATATCAGGAATGTACCAGAGGAATAATCTTCTTTGCAGAGAATTTTGTCTATCCCAATTAAGGAAAGATTTGCTGGCATATTCCAACGGATATATTAAAATATTCTTCTTCAAATAATTCAGATCAACAATCAATATCAGAGTCTTCAGTCTTCAGAACCTTCTGGAAACTTCAGAGCCTAATATGTTCTTCAGATGTTGATGAATCAGAGTCTTGGTGCAGCTGTGTGCTTGAAGCGTAACATGCTCTTAGATCAGAGTCTTCACTCAGATCAGAGTCTTCTCTCATTCAGAGTCTCTTCACACAGAGTCTTCTCTTATTCAGATTCTTGATAAAACATGCAGCGTGTTGTATCTTCAGAATCTTGATAACTAAGCTCTTATACTTCAGATTCTTCTAATCTTCAGATGCTCTTGAGCCATTCAGAATTCATTGTTCACATCAAATTTGCTCTTTAAGATTAAAATCTTTTGTGCCTGTAGAAAACAGTTTAGAACAAATTTAGAGAGTATAATTCTTGTATACAAATTATCATTAATGTTATCATCAAAACATAGAGATATTACTAAGACACAATCTGTGCTCTTACAATCTCCCCCTTTTTGATGATGACAAAACATGAGCAATTTGTTCAATAAAAATGAATTGAAATTACTCCCCCTGAGATTAACAATCTCCCCCTGAAATGAATACTCTAATGGAATTAGATACTTCCCTTTCTGGTTGAGTATATTTCAGATTCAGAGCCTGATTTCATTTCAGATTCAGAGCCTGATTGCATTTTGGGTTCAGAGCCTGATTAACATCCTGATTGAAGCCTGGTTGACAAATCCTGGTTGATATAAGTTTGACTTCTAGAGTCAAAGCTTGATGCCAAAGCTTGATGTCATATTAAAGCTTGATGCCAGATGAACAACTTCAGAACACTTGGTTGTTTATCTTGCCATTTCCTGTCTTGAGTTATCTTTCAGATCATAGTACTCAAGGATAGATATCAGAGTCTGGTCTTTAGATATCAGAGTCTGGTTTACTCAGATTTAGCTATTTTTGATCAGGTTCTGAAAAGATAGATCTCAGGAAAAACTTCAATGAAATTTGTCAGAGTCTGGTTAGATAAATTTGTCAGATTCTGATTAGATTCAAAGAATGTTAGTAATATGTCTGACTTAGTTCAGATAATTGCTTATAGATTTGAACAATCAGATTCTATTTTGTTTCTCCCCCTTTTTGTCATAATCAAAAAGATTTTTAAAAGACAGTAAAGATGCAGAAGAAACACATATCCAGATAAGCAAAAGATCATTTTCATTAAGATAACATCCAGATTCAGATAGAAGCAAACAAAACATATCAGAAGACAATCAAAAACAAAACAAAGCATGAGAAACTTGTGCTAAAACATTAAGAAGGTTTGGCAGATGGGGCTTGTTGAGAAGCGATGAGTTGCAGCAGTGCTGTAATCCTCTCTGAATTCTCATCTTGCTTAGCCATCCAAGTTTTCATTTCTTCATTTGTCTTCTTTTGATCAACCATGAAGTCCTTTAGTTCCTTGACATCTTTCTGAAGATCTGTAGATACTGAAATAGAAGATTCTGGAACAGTGGATTCTGAAACAATCTGAGTGACATTGGGTGCAGGAATTTCTGGAGGTGGAGGAGCTTCTAGAAGAAGAATAGGAGGAGGGTTTTTCTTAATCCTTTTCTGATAAGCAGCAAACCTTACTTTTGATAATCTAAGACATTGAGTCCTGATTTTCAAAGCCTCCCTATTCAGTCTGTAAAGATATTTCTTCCAGACAGCACTAGCAGCCTCTTTATCCATAGTGGTCATGCACACATCCATAATGTCAGCAAAGTCTGAGACATTATCCTTGTCAAAATTTCTTAACATAGTATAAACACTTGATCCCAATTCTGCTTCATCAGGGATTCTGGGTTGGGTTGGTTGTGTTTGTGGTGTTTGTTTAGAAGGTTGAGGTTGTGGAGATGGATGTTCAGATGTTTGAGGTTCAGATGTTTGTTGGTTAATTTGTGGTTCAGAAGTTTGTTGGTTGGTTGGTTCAGATGATGGTTGTGGTTCAGATGTTGGTTGAGGTTCAGATGTTGGTTGTGGAGTGGATTGGATTTCAAGATGTTGTGGATTGAGAGTTTGAGTGGGGGAATTTTGTGGAGAAGGTGGATGATCAGAGGTGGGAGATTTAAAAAGTTGTTTCCAAACACTCTCAGTACGAGGTTGTTTGAGATCATTCAAACATTCATTAATAAAACCAGATGATTCATCATCAGATGATGTATCAGATTGGTTAGATTTTTCAGAAGTTGAAGATAAAATGATAGAACGGTTTAAGGGTGTGATATCTAAAATCTCATTAGGATCAATGGGATTTTCAGGTTGGTCAGAGTGTTCAGGGTGAACATCCTCTGGAATTGTAGATTCTGGGATGGGGTTTTGAGGTTGTGGTGTTGTTTGTTGAGTTTGTTTGGATTGTGGTGTTTGAATGTTTGTTGGTTGTGGTGTATGAGTCTCAGATGGTCTAGATCTTTTAAATATGAGGGGTGAGTCAGATGGTGTGGTAGCAGAATGATGAACAGGATTAGAATCAGTGTTAAATACCTGTTTCAGAGTATCTCTTATCTCTTCAAAAGTTGCTGCAGGAGGATTTTGTTGAACCTTCTTCAGCTTCTTTCTTTTCTTCTTTTTCTCAGCATCTGAATGCTTTCTTTTCTTCTGATGACCTTCTTTATCAGCTTTTCTCTTGCGTCTTCTTTCCCTTGTCTGATCAGGAAGAACTTGGCCTTCCTTCTGCACAAGATTTGCAGGGATCTCAACACCATCTCTGATGCAGCAAGCAACATACTCAGCTATTAGCTCTCTGGGTTCATCTGAGGTAAATAGAGGAAAGTCCTCAACAGGAATCCTTCTCCCCCTAACTTCTTCAGAGTTAGTTTTCCTTGGTTTCTCAGATAAATCTTCAACCAATTTCATCCTTCTCAGAGTTAAGCCATTTATCTCAGAGCCAATGATAAAGTCCAGATCTTCTGTCAGCCCAGCCTCTTGCAGATGCGCCACAAGTTTGTTTTCTACCAGAATATCTGAAATCAGTCTTCCCATAGGAATCCATGATCTGACTTTTCCAGTTTTATCTCTTGCTGTTTCCCTTGTTTCCTTGACATGAGATACCAGATGATTGAACAACAGATAAGGAAGATCAATCTGAATGTTTTGATGCAAACAGTACATGAAGTAAAGTTGTTCAGCATTAACATAGTCAGATGAGTTTGAGGAGGGTCTGTGAAAAATGGTGTTCAAGAAAATCTTAGCCCAAATCTTGTAAGTGGGTTTCAAAAACTTAACCTTCTTACAAGGTTCACCAGTAGTGCAGATTTCTTGACAAACATCCTTCAGGTCTTCACGCGCAGAAGATAGAGAGGTTACTCCATCAGTTGCTGTGAAACCTATGAGTTTCCTGATCAGATTTTCAGTGATAACAATCTTCTTACCCAGCACAGAAGAATGAACGAACTTTGGAGTAGCGAATGCATGGATCCAAAACTCCTTCACTAACTTTGGATACACAGGACCCATCAGTCTATCAAAGTAACCGTTCCAACCTTGTTCTTTGATCGAAGGAATCAGATCAAACCCATTATCAGCAAGGTCTTCCAAATCCACGAAACTTTCACATAACACTTCTAGAGAATCAACAGGAGTCAGAAGAGTGCGTACTGGTTCAATGATAGTGGTAGAATCTTTGGTAGTAACTGCTTTTGATGTGGATGCCATTGTTGATGAAGAAGAAGGAGATGACGGTTTCTGGGTTCGTTTAGGGTTTGAGAAGAGAGAGAACAGCAGACAAAAGCGCATATGTGTTGAGAATGTGAAAAGTGTGAATGTGTTGTGAGAGTGGTTTATATAGAAAAATAAGACACGCATGGGAAACACAACAGACATACATAGGACACATACGCACGTTTGCATTTAATGAAAAGTAATCATTTTTAATTATGATATGACATTTGGGGGGAAAATCAAGATAGATTGAGATTTTCAAAGCAATACCTTAAACGTCATAGTCAGTAGGTGTACTCCATCTTTTCAGATTCTGAGTGACACGTGTTTGCTTTGCATGTGATTCTGTAACTCTTAAGAAATGAAATGTTTTCAACTTTCAGATCCTCTGAGATGGTCAGTACAGAGTTTCACAAAAAAATAAATCACAGATAAATTAAACAAGCAAAACAGATGAAATACTTCAGAGTGTTAAACACTTAGCATCTGAGAAGTAGACTCTGAGAAATATTACTCTGGACAAAAATCCATACAAATATTTTTCAGAATAAACTTAAACCTATCTTCAGCAAGGGGTTTTGTGAAAATATCTGCCCATTGATGATCTGTATCAACAAAGGCTAAATTTATTACACCCTTCTGAACATAGTCTCTGATGAAGTGATGTTTAATCTCTATATGTTTAGCCTTAGAGTGTAAAATAGGATTTTTGGATAAACATATAGCTGAAGTATTGTCACAGAAGATAGAAAGATTACTCTCATAGATTTGATAATCTTCTAGTTGACTCTTCATCCAGAGCATCTGAGTGGAACACCCAGCAGCAGCAATGTATTCTGCCTCTGTGGTTGATAGTGCAATTGTTGGTTGCTTCTTGCTGTACCATGAGATCAGATGACTTCCAAGAAACTGACAGCTTCCAGAAGTACTTTTGCGCTCAACTCTATCTCCAGCATAGTCAGCATCACAGAATCCAACTAGTGAATATTTGTCAGATCTTCTGTAACACAAACCAACATTAGCAGTACCTTTCAGATACCTTAGAATCCTCTTAACAGCAGTTAAGTGTGATTCTCTAGGATCTGATTGGAATCTAGCACATAAACAAACACTAAACAGAATGTCTGGTCTAGAAGCAGTCAAATAAAGAAGAGATCCTATCATACCTCTGTAGAGTTTCTGATCTACCTTCTTACTTACCTCTTCCTTACCTAGAGTGCTTGTAGGATGCATTGGAGTCTTTGCCATTTTGCTATCCAGCATGTTAAACTTCTTCAGAAGCTCTTTAACATACTTCGTCTGATGTATGTAGGTGCACTCTGGAGTCTGATTTACTTGAATTCCCAGAAAGAATTTCAGTTCTCCCATCATGCTCATCTCAAATTCTTCCTGCATACATTTAGCAAACTCCTTTCCAAGCATAATATTTGTTGATCCAAAAATAATATCATCTACATAAATTTGACAAATCAACAAATCTTTCTTAATGGTTTTACAAAATAGTGTGGTATCCACTTTTCCTCTGATGAAATCCTTCTTCAGAAGAAAATTACTCAACCTCTCATACCAAGCTCTGGGAGCTTGTTTTAGTCCATAAAGAGATTTTTTTAGTTTGTAAACATGATCTGGAAAATTTTCATTTTCAAAACCAGGAGGTTGGTGGACATACACTTCTTCTTCTATAATTCCATTAAGAAAAGCACTTTTAACATCCATCTGATAAAGAGTGATGTTATGTTGTGCAGCAAATGAAATAAGCAAGCGTATAGACTCTAACCTTGCAACAGGAGCATATGTTTCTGTGTAGTCTATGCCTTCTTGTTGACTGTAGCCTTGAGCAACCAGTCTTGCTTTGTTCCTTTCAACTTCTCCTTTTTCATTCAGTTTATTTCTGAAAACCCATTTTGTTCCAATAACATTGAAACCTTTAGGTCTTGGAACCAGATCCCAGACTTCATTCCTTGTGAATTGATTCAGCTCCTCTTGCATAGCTAAAATCCATTCATTATCTTCCAGAGCCTCATCAACAGATGAAGGTTCTATAATTGACACTAAGCCACAGAAGGAAGATTCAGAAGTTCTGAGAAATGCTCTTGTCCTTATTGGATCATCTTTCTTTCCAATTATCACATCCTCTGGATGAGAAGCTTTCATTCTGGAAGAAGATCCTCTGACTGTTGGTCTTTCAGAAATATGCAGATTGTCAAGTTGGGAAGTTAAAGGTGTAGCATCTGGATTTTCTTCAGAGTCTTTGTCTTTAGTCTTGTTTGCCTCTGAGCCTTCAGAGTCTGTGAGAATAACTTCTCTATCTGCAAAACTTTCAACTTGCTTTGGCTTTTCAGAGCCAAGCTTATCATCAAATCTAACATGAATAGATTCTTCCACAATCTGTGTTTCAGTATTGAATACTCTGTAGCCTTTAGAGCGTTCAGAATAACCAAGCATGAAACACTTCTGTGCTTTGGAATCAAACTTGTTTAGATGATCTTTAGTGTTAAGCATATAACAAATACATCCAAATGGATGAAAATAAGCAATGTTGGGCTTTCTGTTTCTCCACAATTCATAGGGAGTCTTTTCCAGAAGAGGTCTTACAGACACTCTGTTCTGAATATAACATGCTGTATTTATTGCTTCTGCCCAAAAATGTTTTGCCAGATTTGTCTCGTTGATCATGGTTCTGGCCATTTCTTGCAATGTTCTATTTTTCCTCTCTACAACTCCATTTTGTTGTGGAGTTCTAGGACAGGAGAAATCATGTGCAATTCCCTTTTCAGAAAAATATTTTTCAAAATATTTGTTTTCAAATTCGCCACCATGATCACTTCTGACTTTAATAATTTTGCATTCTTTTTCAGTCTGAACTTGATTGCAGAAGTCAATGAACACAGAATGAGACTCATCCTTGTGTTTTAGAAACTTTACCCATGTCCATCTGCTGTAGTCATCTACAATGACTAACCCATACTTCTTGCCTCTGATGGATGCAGTTTTCACTGGTCCAAACAGATCAATGTGAAGTAATTCCAATGGTCTAGAGGTGGAAACAACATTTTTTGGTTTAAAATGGGATTTTGAAAATTTACCCTTTTGACATGCGCCACACAGAGCATCTGAATTGAACTTCAGATTAGGGAGTCCTCTGACCAGATTGAGTTTATTAATCTGAGATATACGTCTCATATTAATATGTCCCAATCTTCTATGCCAGACCCATTGCTCATCATTCACAGATAAAAGGCATTTTACATTTTGAACTTTAAGTTCTGAAAGGTTAATTTTGTAAATGTTGTTTTTCCTCTTTCCACTGAATAAGGTTGAGCCATTCTTTTGACAAACAGCTTTGCAACATTTTTGATTAAAGATGATATCATAACCATTGTCACTTAATTGACTTATGGACAATAGATTATGTTTCAATCCTTCTACTAACAAAACATTAGAAATAGAGGGTAGGTTACCATTACCTATCGTACCAGAGCCAATGATCTTGCCCCTCTGGTTCCCTCCAAATTTCACGTCCCCTCCAGATTTAAGTTCCAGGCTTTGGAACATAGACCTTTCGCCCGTCATATGTCGCGAGCATCCAGAGTCCAGGTACCATGATTGGTGTCTGGATTTTGCTGCTAAGGATATCTGCAACAGGTATTATTTTGCTTTTAGGTACCCAGATCTTTTTGGGTCCTTTGGGGTTAGATGTTCTGCGGTTTTGCCTAAACTTCTGTTTTTCAACATAGTGTTTATTTTGGCTAACCCTTGGCTTAAACACATAAGTACTCTTTTCAGAGCTTGTATGTTTAATATCATTCAGATGACCAAACTTGAAATGAGAATACAAGGGAGTCTTCTTGATGAAGAGTTTATCAACAGACTTTGGATTGCTTCCAGAGGAGGATTCACATCCAATGCCTCTTCTGTTGTTCCCACTAACACCATAGATCATAGAAGCCATTTTGCTTCTGTCTATGCTTTTAGTGAGAAATCTTCTAAAACTGGAGTCATATTTTTCTAAAATATTTTCACTGGACTCTGTTTCAGTATCAGATTCTTGTTGAGTTGTTTCTAAATCATTTTTGAGTTTTAAATTTATCTCTTTCTGCTCAACAAGTTCTGTTCTCAGAAGATTAATCTCAGATTCAAGATTGCTTTTCAGCTTCTTGTATTTGAGTTTAATCTTGCTGTAGCTTTCCATCATGTCAGATAAACTTTCAACAAGTTCAGCTCTGGAGAGTTCAGAAAATACCTCTTCAGAGTCAGAGTCTGATTCTGACTCAGCTTCAGATGATGACGTTCCTTCATCTTGATCATCTGTGTTGGCCATCAGCGCAACATTTGCACATTCTTCCTCAGATTCAGAAGATGATTCAGATTCATCTGAGTCATCCCATGTAGCCATCAGAACCTTTTTCTTTTTGTCAAACTTCCTTTTGGGTTTTTCCTTTTGAAGTTTGGGACATTCACTCTTGTAGTGTCCAGGTTCTTTACATTCAAAACAAGTGATCTCTTTCTTGCCAGATCTTCTGTGTCCAGAAGATTCTTTCTTTTGATCAGATCTTCTGAAGTTGTTGAACTTCTTCCCTTTGTGCTTCCAGAGTTTGTTGATCCTTCTGGACAGCATAGAAAGTTCATCTTCTTCTTCAGAAGAAGATTCCTCAGAGCTTTCTTCATTAACCTGCAAGGCTTTAACAGATTTGTTAGATTTAAAAGCTAAAGATTTACCTTTATCTTTCTTCTGGGGTTCATCTTCCTCCAGCTCAATCTCATGACTTCTCAAAGAACTGATGAGTTCTTCTAGTGAGATTTTGTTCAGATCCTTGGCCAGCTTCAATGCAGTCACCATAGGTCTCCATTTGGTAGGAAGACTTCTGATGATCTTCTTGACATGATCAGATGTTGAGTAGCCCTTGTCCAGAACTTTCAACCCAGCTGTTAGAATCTGAAATCTGGAAAACATAGTCTCAATGTTCTCAGATTCTTCCATTTTGAACGCTTCATACTTCTGTATAAGCGCTAGAGCCTTTGTCTCTTTCACCTGAGAATTTCCCTCATGAGTCATTTTGAGAGACTCAAACATATCATGAGCAGTTTCTCTGTTGGTGATCTTTTCATACTCTGTATGAGAGATTGCATTCAGAAGTATGGTTCTGGCTTTGTGATGATTCTTGAATTCTTTCTTCTGCTCCTCAGTCATTGATTTTCTATCAATCTTTTTGCCATCCTTAGTAGGATGTTCATACCCATCAATGACTAAGTCCCAGAGATCAGCATCATACCCCAAGAAAAAACTTTCAAGTCTATCCTTCCAATAATCAAATTTTTCTCCATCAAACATTGGAGGTTTGGTGCTGATTCTGTCTCCTTCATATTTGTTGCTTGATGTAGGAATATCACCCATATTAGCAACCAAATAAATAACAGAGTATTTTTCTCACTGGATCTTTATCTGTCACGGTTAAGCGAATGCACACTCAGAACCGGAGCTCTGATGCCAACTGAAGGTGAGAAAATACTTAGAAGGGGGGGGTTGAATAAGTATGACAGAAAAATAATCAACGATAAAAACACAAGTATTTTTATCCTGGTTCGTTGAACTCAACTACTCCAGTCCACCCTTTTCAAGAGTGATTTGCCTTTCTCAACAAGGACTTAATCCACTATTCAAATCAACTGATTACAAATAGCACACCTAAGAACAACTGTTCTTAGTCTTCTTAAGAGCTACTGATCTAACCTAGATCCTCTTAAGGAAAACTTTCTTTACAGCTTAATGTAATACAATGAAAGAGTAAGAATTGCTTCTATGAAAGCTATAAACACAACTGTGTTATTTCTCTAAGTTTAGAACAATGTATGAACAGTGAAGAATATGAAAGCTTTTTAGCGTGAGAGAGTTCTTGTCAATATTGTTGTGAATTAGCGGCACTTGAAGAATGAGCTATGATGTCCTTTATATAGCCACTTGAATATTGGAGAGAATATTTTACCGTTAGAGAAAATATTTCCAATATCAAAATAGTACTGTCCTTTGTACTATTACAGCAGAGAGACGGCGCACAAAATGTGGGTGTAGCAATTGTCTGCTGAGCTGTGATTTAACTATATCAGGAATGTACCAGAGGAATAATCTTCTTTGCAGAGAATTTTGTCTATCCCAATTAAGGAAAGATTTGCTGGCATATTCCAACGGATATATTAAAATATTCTTCTTCAAATAATTCAGATCAACAATCAATATCAGAGTCTTCAGTCTTCAGAACCTTCTGGAAACTTCAGAGCCTAATATGTTCTTCAGATGTTGATGAATCAGAGTCTTGGTGCAGCTGTGTGCTTGAAGCGTAACATGCTCTTAGATCAGAGTCTTCACTCAGATCAGAGTCTTCTCTCATTCAGAGTCTCTTCACACAGAGTCTTCTCTTATTCAGATTCTTGATAAAACATGCAGCGTGTTGTATCTTCAGAATCTTGATAACTAAGCTCTTATACTTCAGATTCTTCTAATCTTCAGATGCTCTTGAGCCATTCAGAATTCATTGTTCACATCAAATTTGCTCTTTAAGATTAAAATCTTTTGTGCCTGTAGAAAACAGTTTAGAACAAATTTAGAGAGTATAATTCTTGTATACAAATTATCATTAATGTTATCATCAAAACATAGAGATATTACTAAGACACAATCTGTGCTCTTACAGGACTTCTTCCATGAGCATACTTGCCTCTTTCTCATTTACACATCTGAGTAGCACGAGATCGTGGTTTCTCTTATACAGCACTCCATCAGGATTGAGATAAAAGTTTCCAGACAGCCTCCTTAGAGTCTTCTTATCCTGGGTTGACGCACCCGCAGGATACTCCTTAGTCATAAGGAAGGTCTGGATGTCGTGGAACCATGGCTTGCCGTC
Organism: Lathyrus sativus; assembly: GCA_963859935.3. Lineage (NCBI taxonomy): Eukaryota > Viridiplantae > Streptophyta > Magnoliopsida > Fabales > Fabaceae > Lathyrus > Lathyrus sativus. The sequence goes on along the minus strand of OZ012735.1, from coordinate 54,544,866 downwards.
GGTGGCATCCTCGATTGCAAAGACAAATGCCGGTCTATCAAGACGCGAAAGTACAATTCTTGGAGCCTCATTCCAATAATTGACCTTATACATTGAAGCCAGCGTGGCTAAGGCATCAGCCATCTGATTTTCAGCCCTAGGCACATGATGAAGTTCCACTCGGTCGAAGAACGGAAGCAGCCTCCTGGCATAATTCATGTACGGCACTAAATTCGCCTGACGAGTTTCCCACTCCCCTTTAATCTGATTGACTACAAGCGCTGAGTCACCATATATGTCTAGATTCTTGATTCTCAAATCAATTGCCTCTTCTAGACCCATAATACATGCTTCATACTCGGCTTCGTTGTTGGTAACTGGAAACGTCAGTCTCGCAGTAAACGGGATGTGGGATCCGTGAGGAGTCGTGATGATAGCCCCGATACCACTTCCATAGGAATTAACCGCTCCGTCGAATATCAACTTCCACTGAGACTTCCTATCTGGCCCCTCATCGGGCAATGGCTCATCGCAATCCTTCGCTTTGAGAAACATAATATCCTCGTCAGGGAATTCGAACTTCATTGGCTGGTAGTCTTCGATTTGCTGTTCAGCAAGATAATCGGACAATACGCTCCCCTTAATGGCTTTCTGGGAGACGTACTGAATATCATATTCTGTTAACACCATTTGCCATCTGGCAATCCTGTCTGAAAGAGCCTGCTTCTCGAAGACGTACTTGATCGGATCCATCTTCGAAATCAGCATAGTGGTGTGATTGAGCATATACTGTCGTAGACGTTTGGCGGCCCAAGCTAATGCACAACACGTCTTCTCCAGCATCGAGTATCGAGATTCACACTCAGTGAACTTTTTACTCAAATAATAAATGGCATGCTCTTTTCTGCCCGTCTCGTCGTGCTGACCGAGAACACACCCCATACTATTCTCCAGAACCGTCAGGTACATGATTAATGGCCGTCCAGCCACTGGGGGTATCAAGATCGGAGGTTCTTGAAGATACTGCTTTATTTTGTCGAATGCCTTCTGGCAATCCTCGTTCCAGATAATCGCCTGATCTTTCTTTAAAAGCTTGAACATCGGTTCACAAGTGGCCGTGAGCTGAGAGATAAACCTTGCAATGTAGTTTATTCGGCCCAGGAAACCACGAACTTCTTTTTCTGTTTTCAGCGCTGGCATTTCTTGGATAGCTTTTATTTTCGCAGGATCAACTTCAATACCTCGTTCACTAACGATAAACCCCAATAACTTTCCGGACCGCACTCCGAAAGTGCACTTGTTAGGATTCAGCCTCAGCCTGAATTTCCTAAGCCTCTCAAACAGCTTCAATAAGTTGACCAGATGCTCTTCCTCCGTTTGGGACTTTGCAATCATGTCATCAACATAGACCTCGATCTCATGATGAATCATATCATGAAACAAAGTTACCATTGCTCGCTGGTAAGTGGCCCCTGCGTTCTTCAGACCGAAGGGCATTACCTTATAGCAGAATGTTCCCCAGGGGGTGATGAACGTCGTTTTCTCCATGTCCTCCGGTGCCATCTTAATCTGATTGTAACCGGAGAAGCCATCCATGAACGAAAACACAGAAAACTGGGCCGTGTTGTCGACCAACACATCGATATGAGGCAACGGGAAATCATCCTTAGGGCTCGCCCTATTCAAATCCCGATAATCGACGCACATGCGTACCTTACCGTCCTTCTTCGGTACAGGCACTATGTTGGCGACCCACGGAGGGTAAGTGGTAACGGCTAGAAATCCTGCGTCCAACTGCTTCTGGACTTCTTCTTTGATTTTTACAGCCATATCTGGTCTCGTCCTCCTGAGCTTCTGCTTGACTGAAGGGCAATCTTCTCGCAACGGCAAGCGATGAACCACGATATCAGTGTCAAGTCCGGGCATATCCTCATATGACCAAGCAAAGACGTCACTATACTCTCGAAGCATCTCGACCAGTCTATGCTTGACATCATTCCGCAGCGCAGCCCCCACTCTGACATTTCTGACGAGCTCCTCAGAACCGAGATTTACAATCTCAATATCCTCCTCGTGAGGCAGAATAACCTTCTCTTCTTGTCTCAACAAGCGGGCCAACTCTTCCGGAAGGTCCTCGTCTTCATCAATCTCATCCTCGGCTTGATAAATCGGGCAATCAAAGTCGTAGTGAGCCGTAGAGGGTCCAGAGTCGATGTCATCTGTTACGTGGATCCTGCAATAACAAGGGTTAAGTTTAAAGCGAGAATATGCAGGTTAGCACCAACCTCGTTGCCATTTTACTGTTTTTCGAAATAAACATAAAACAGGAATAACAGAGAACACAATATTTGAGTACGAAGAAAACGCCTTTTATTTATTAACAAAATGCATACACATAATCCAACAAGGCCCTGACAGTAAAACCACTATGCCCCGGGCAGGACATAGGGTTGTACAAAGATTGTAAAAAGCAAATCATTACTCTTCACTTGTCAGCTTGATAATCTCCTTGATGGTCCAATTGTGGAGGCGCTCGCCCGACTTGCTCGGTTGAATCCAGGCGTCAAGATCACAATCACTATCCCCGCTGTCCTCCGACGCAGCGTTGATGCTCTCGAAAATTACTCCCCCCTTGGTGAATAGGATCGGCCCTTTCCCACGAGACGAGCTGCCAGAAGAAGATGAAGCTTCAGCTCCAGGAGAATACCCCAATCCAAACTTATCCTGCTTGATTGGTATATCCAAAACATGCCCCCAGCCTGGGGTAGAACCGGCTTCGACGACGGCTCGAGCTTCCTTAAACGAGGAGAGGTTCATCTCCTACTTCTCTGCGACGACAGGAGCTACCTCCTTCACCTTGACGGTTTCAAATGCCTGACAGAGAGTCTCATGGATCTCGCCATCCATTTCGACGTATTTAAAGGACGACAGGTGGCTCACCATGATGTCCTCCTCACCACAGACTGTTACTATGCTGCCCCCGACAGCATATTTAAGCTTTTGATGCAGCGTGGACGTCACGGCACCAGCAGAATGGATCCATGGCCGACCTAAGAGGCAACTATAGGCGGGCATGATATCCATGATATAGAAAACTGTATCGAACGTCTCTGGACCAACTTGAATTGGCAGGGTCAACTCTCCAAAGACGTGGCGCTTGGTTCCGTCAAAGGCTTTCACGACCAGATCACTGGGCGTGCAAAGCAGTCCACGGGTATCCAACTTCATCAGTGCTTTTTTCGGAAGCACATTAAGCGAGGAACCCGTGTCCACCAGGACATGTGACATAATAGTGCCTCTGCACTCTATTGAGACGTGCAAGGCGCTATTGTGATCTCTTCCCTTAGGAGTTAGCTCCAGATCTGTGAATCCCAGCCCATTACCAGCATTAACATGGGCTACCACCTCTTCGAGCTGATTTACTGATATCTCCTGGGGCACGTATGCAGCATTCAATACCTTCAGTAATGCGTTGCGGTGCGCTTCAGAACACAGCAACAAGTTAAGAATAGAGATCTTTGACGGAGTCTGATGAAGGTGATCTACAATTTTGTAGTCACTTTTCTTGATTAATCGCATGAACTCTTCAGCATCTTTAACTAACAAATCTTTCTCTGCCCCAGAAGGGACCTCTTCGACAGCTTTACCTTTACCCTTATCCACAACGTCAGCTCGGACCACTTTCTCTGCTGCAACCTCTGCTGGTGCAAATACTCTACCGCTTCGAGTGATACCACTGACTTCGGTAAGATTCTGCACAGTCGATCCGAATGGCTCAAGCTCTATCTTCTGACCATTGCAGTAAACTTCGGCGCCGTAATGCCATGGAACAACATTAGTACTCTCGAATGGGATTGGTCCGGCCCTGGTGATGGTGATAGTAGGCGGACGGGGCGCAGAAATAGTAATAGGGTGACGAGGAATAGTAATGGTAGCAACTTCATCTGCCTGCTTTAGCACGACCTCCCCTGATGCACTCTCAACGCTCCGGCTGAACTGTAAAACACCCTCAGACATCAGACTTTGGATACCTTCGATCAACTGCTCACACCCGTCAGGGAGTGTAGCACAAGCCATACATAACTCTCCACATCCAGGAAAGAAGCCCTTCTTCAGCAACTTAGCCTTGACAAAACCAAGTGGCGTCTTCAAATCTTTGACATCAGTCAGCAAGTCCGCACTCTCCTCAGTGATAACAGCATTCACTCCGCCCCCTTATGATGAGGCATCGGGTTTTTGGTGACGTTGGGCACGTTGTCAGAAAAGTTGATGACCTTGGCGTCCACCAAGTCCTGGACTTTGTGCTTAAAAGCTTTACAATTCTCAATCGTATGGCCTGGTGCCCCAGTATGGAATTCACAAGTAGCATTGGCATCATACCCCGGTGGTGGTGCCCCTGTTAAGGGAGCCAACGTCCTCTTTTGAACTAATTGGAGCTGAAGCAACGTTTGCAAAAGCTGTGCGTACGACATAGGTGGAGTCTCAAAATGACGGTTTGCCATAGGAGCCCGATTCTGATATCTTTTATACCCCTGCTGATTCTGCTGCTGAGGCTGCTGCTGCTGCTGCGGGGCAGATGGGATATTTATGCTAGCAATCTGAGGCTGAGGGCCCTTGCCCTTTCTCCGAGCATTAGTGACAGCACTGGCATCTCCCTCTCGACGCTTGCCAGCGTAAGGTTTCTTGCTACCTCCTCCAGCTGAGGATGATTCTCCCTGAATTTTTCCGATTTTTATACCGTTCTCAACATGCTCGCCCATAGTGATGAGAGCCGAGAATGTTCCGGACATGCCACTGATCAGCTTTTCATAGTAGATTCCAGGAAGGGTAGCCACGAACATTTGCACTAGCTCACGCTCAACCATCGGCGGTTGAACCCGGGCAGCCAATTCACGCCACCGCTGGGCGTACTCTTTGAAGCTTTCATTGTTCCGCTGTGAGAGGTTCTGAAGCTGAACTCGGTTGGGAGCCAAGTCGCTATTGTATTGATAGTGGAGGACGAACGCTTCTGCGAGGTCTTTCCAGGTGCGCACAGTAGCGGGCTCCAAACCCATATACCATTCGAGTGATGGACCAGAAAGACTATCCTGAAAGAAGTGCATCAGCAACTTCTCATCGTCAGAATAGGCAGACATCTTTCTATAATAAGATCGAAGGTGAACACGGGGGCAAGTAGTACCCTTATACTTCTCAAAGGTAGGCACCTTGAACTTATGAGGTACCTTAAAGTCAGCAATCAACCCGAGCTTGGACATATCAACGCCCAATGTATTCTGATTTTCAATGTCTCTCATCTTGTCTTCCAGCGCCTTGAACCTGAGTCGAGCTTCAGCATTCAACTCTGCTTCTACACCTCTCTGAGAGAATATGTCATCCTGATGGTCCTCCAGCCAGGGTTGAGGCACCAACAGATTTCCTGCACCAGCATTGCCGTTGACTGGCCCCATGTTAACATTGGCTCCCAAACTACCATTGCCGACGCCCGCCGCGTTGAGTCCGAGATTAGTCATCAGATTGCCGTTAGCACTGTCGTTGCCCCCGGCAACAGGAACAACATTCTGTGGAGCATCCACTGGAGGAGGAGTAGGCACGGCCCCTCCATGCAGTATGCCATTACTGTCAACCCTGGAGATCAGAGGTTGAACCAGAGTACGAAGCTGGTCTTGACCATTCGCGACCACCTGCATCAGCTCCATAAAACGATCCATCCGTTCACGGAGTTCTTGAACATCTGACTGCACCTGGTCCATTATCCTTGTCTGATTAGCGCGAGTTGAGTAGCGGTGAATGAGTCTTTGATCAATCCTGGAGATCGAAAGCAGCTCGGAACCTGAAAAACCTGTCAACAATAAAGGTTAGGAAAAGCAATAAGATATACGCCATGCAAATATGCTTCATGCAGATGCATGCGTGTGTCTGTGTGCGTGGGAGGTTTTCCCCGATCCTAGTGCCTTAGTGCCAGTGCTGATAATAATAAGAGGCAGAAGAAATCCGAGCCCAATCATGGAAACATCAATCTCATATATATATGGAAAGGCCTGTCAAGGTGGTACACAGTATCAGCGAGTACAAATCAACAGCATGACCTCAGCCAACAAGTCTGGTGATGGTCAGCATACATCAAAGATCAAAACAACAGGAATACAACTAGTCAAGTACGGCCACGGGCGCGATACTTTGCTAATAACTCCTTTGTCTCTGAATGATCTGGCGAAGTGAGCAACCCCTCGACGAGTAGTTCCCTCTGCCTGATAGTATGCTGAAGCCCCTGAACTGAACTCTCCCAAGCGCCTTCGCCAAAGCAATCCTCCAGCTTCCGCTTCTTAGACTCAAACATCAGCTTATGCTCCTTCAGGCTAGCAATAGCTTTGTTGAGACGGGCTTCAGCGGAGTACCTGCGGGCGGTCTCTTCATCAACCCTCCGCTCACTGTCCTTCACTTCGGTTTCTAGCTTAGAAATCTGCAGCATCAGCTTGTCTTCTCGCTCCTTCCTGGTGGCCATGGAAGTCTTCCAATGCTGGTCGAACTTAGATATTCTCCGATATGCTTCCTCCAAATGCTGCTTCTTCGTAGCTAGCACATCATTAGCAGCTCTGAAGTCTTGACCTAAGCGTTCCCGATCAGCAATCTGCTTTGCCAAGTCTGCACTCAGCTGGCTCACCGACTCTGTTTGCCTTTTGAGAGCATGCACGGCTTCGTTTCTCTCACTTCGAAGCTGAGCTAACTCCTTCTCTAATTCTGCATTTGCCCTCTTCAGTTCATCACGCTCAGCTAATACCTGGTTGTGCTGATGAATGGACACAGTGGTAGGCTCTTCGACTGGTGGAGGACTCTCTGGTCTGACATGAGGGAATGGCATCCCTATAGCGCTGGCTCTGGCTCTGATCCAATCTGAATAAGGAGGGTAGGCTTGGCTGTTGCTCTTCCCCAACAAAGGCTTTCCTCTCGTGCTGATATTGTTCCACGCATACTGAAGCTTGGACAACAAATCCCCCTCTAGAATACCCGTGAGGTACAGAGATTCTCGTACCTCTTCTTCCTTCGGTGGAGTCCTCAAAGCATATGCAAACTGACGAACTAGCAATGATGGATTGTAGTTGATGCAACCCTTCCTACCTATCAGAGGTACGTTAGGAAACCCACTACAACTGAAGATCACCTCGGTGCCTAACCTGTCTCTGTCAACGAACCAATCAATGTCTTCTGCCGACAAGCTCATCAGACGCTCAGGCCACTCAGCTGTGGCTGCAGACAAGCCAGAAGAACCCGTCTTGGGCAAATGACTATCAAACCACCTGTACAGCAATGGTACGCAGCATGAGACATTCTTCCCTCTCCGGTTCTCATTCTTGTAATGCACTGAATGGTAGACGTCTCCGATCAGAGTAGGGACTGGATTCCCTGAGGCAAAGATATGGAATGCATCAAAGTCTACGAAATCAGGCAAGCTGGGAAATAGGATAATGCCATATATGCATAAAGCAAGGATGGCGCTGAAGGCGTCCCAACATTTGTCCTTAGCACACTGCTGAGCCTTAGCTATCAGAAACTGCAGAGAGAACCCTGGGACCTTGTTCCAACTCGTCACCACTAACTCAGAAGCGCTCAAATGTAGTGAGGAAGCCAAACCAACCAGATCAGGCTCAGCATCCATGTGGACAAAAGGCATCTGCCTTTTGATAGGCACACCCAGCATATCAGCATACTCTTCCAATGTCGGCGTGAGAATGAAGTCATGAAAGGTGAAACACCTCAAGGGAGGGTCATAAAACTGCAGAAGAGCATGTAACCCATTCAACTCGGACGCAGAAGGTTTGTAAACCAGGATAAGCAACCTGCCATAAGACTTCCTGAACCTATCCTTCACAGAATCCTCTGACAGGGCTATCAAACTGGTCAGCTTCGACACATCGGGGGTCGGGAACTTGTATGCAACAGTCTTCCTGAGAGAAGCCATAATAACAGCAGAAGACGAGAAATTCGGGATCAGGGGAACGGTACCTGCAACACAGACACACGTTAATGGAATGCAGATGAATGCGCAAACTAATGCAAAATGCAGGTATGCAATAATATATCCAGGTGGCTGCTGTGGAGATTCGGTATCAACAGTCACTGATGAGAGAGAAACCCTGGTGTAAGACCACTAATCTGATCTGCTGCGAATAACCATCTGATAGGACCAAGATCAAAATCCTGTTCTGACAGGAGTAAGTGACTGATAATAAGGACCCCGGGTGCAAGATCAAGGAACATCTGCTGAAGTCTTCAGACCCCAAATCAAAATCTGCCCTATCAAGAACAAACACAAAGCTGCTGATGAGATCTTCAGACCTCACTCAAAATCTGCTCCATCCAGAACAAACCACTGATGATGATACACTGATCAAAGCCCGCTCTATCAAGAACAGAAAAACACCCGACGGTAAGATCCTCTGATCAAAACCCTTGCTCTATCAAGAACATGTCTGCAACTGAGAACCCAACATAACTGATTCACTATCAAGAAAACCAGGTAGTCTGAAGGTCTAAGTTTCCTGCAATAAATCCAGTCCCACTCACAGGTATGAACCTAGACTGACTCAAGGTACGACATCCTATGCGTTCATCAGCGTCACAGACTTTCAAAACTGATGATACGATTCCCAGAAGGAGTGGCATCATCAAGTCCTGAAGAGGCCTCACTTAGCTGAATCACAAATGATCGGTCCCCAGAGTCGACAATCCACCAAACCAGCAACCGTCTCAACCCAAAGGGTTGAAAGTGAAGCCAACCGGATGAACCTCGTCTGAGCATGGATTTCATGAGACACTAGTGCCTGCAAAGCAAGCACGCGCCCACTAATTTCCACTCTAAGTCTATGGTGCACTCAAGCCTGGGTCTGGCTTCTCACTCAATCAGAACTCCCATCCCACAACAGCACAAATAATCATATTTTACTGAATATAAAATACGGGAAATAAAGTGCGAGAAGTAAAAAATGCGATAAATAAACACAACCCAACAGGTAAACACACAAACGGTAGGATTGACTCGCACAGGGAACCGTTGGAGTCCCCAGCAGAGTCGCCAGCTGTCGCTTGCGCGAAAATAAGGTGCCGGCATGACAGAAGAGTCGCCACCTTTCGTTATTTATCCCTCATAGCGGGAAAGGAAACGATCGGAAAAACCTGACGAAAAAGGGTAAGACAAGGTCGTCGCAACCATTGTCTAGGTTCGGGAGTCGGTTACGCAAGGGGAAGGTATTAGCACCCCTCACGTCCGTCGTACTCGACGGGATCCTCGCTTGCTTGTTTACTTGGATGGGTTGGTTTTATTCTATCTACCTATCAAGGCTGGCTGAAAAAGAAAAGAAAAATGACTCGGCAAAGCGTCGCACTTTATGCCTACGTATTCTCATCAGAGAATGAGAAATCAGAGTCAACGTAGTTCGGCTAACTACGGGGAAGGTGAGTGAAGGTTGCTCGCTAGGATATTGCATCCTATGCCTACGTACTTTCATCTGGTATGAAAGATCAGAGCAAACGTAGTTCGGGAAACTACGGGTTATCTCCTAACAGAAGTGTTTTTTTATTGTGTTTGCGATCTCGACTGCACTAGAGACTATGACCTAAGAGTGAATGCGTCGCATGTCACCCAAAGGGTACCATACTAAACATCCAGACTGTGAGAAAGAAACTCTCCCACAATCCTTTCTCAGATAGCTTAAGGCTCGTAGCGTACGAAAGAAATCATTCATGATTACTGTGTCTTAAACTGCTTTGAGATGAGAAGAGAACAGGCCCAACTAGGAGGGAGACTATCAAGTCCTACTGTTGTCATGCCATGGATTCATCCTATGGTTGAGGTTTGAACAGGGAACTCCTAGATGTTGTCATGCATAGGTTTCAACCTAAAAGTCTATCATCAAATCCTCATCAGAGGAAATGAGAGTCCTAAGGGATCATGTCAATGATACACCAAAACAGACAAAAGCATCAGCTTTTAACAGTAAAATGCATGCAATGCAAGTGAGGGAGGAAATGTGTGTGGGGCTTCAGCCTCCACAAGCTCGTCTCGACCTCAAGCCAGTCATGAAATAACAGTAATCATACTGAAAATAAACAACCTGCTATCAAGCACCAAAAACAGTAAACTGCAATCATACAGACAAAAGAAAATGAAAATGCCATCAGGCAAAATAAACACATGGGCAAGGGAGCTGGGCTCTACCGAATACCCGCAAGCAACGCCAAGCAGTAACAATACAAGCAGATGCACCCATGCTCTTAGACTGAACTTGTTCTAGATGAGCTTAGTCTAATGCAACAGACAAATCAGACAAAACACACAATACATCAAAGAAAACAAAAGAAAGCCTCAGCTCCTCCATCAGCAACCCAGTCTTCAGACTTCAATCATCAACTGCTTCCCAGGTATCAACCTTACAACATGAGTATCAACTCATCTTCTCCCTTGAGCTTCAGCTCCTTTGATCAGCTACACCTTCAGGCTTCACCATCTTCAGGGATCTTCAGGCATCAGCCTGATCTTCACAAAGTCTTCAAACTTCAACAATCTTCAAGGAATCATCCTCTTCAAAGCTTCAGCTTCAGTCTCCAATGGCTCTACTGCTCCAGCAATCCAGATTCAGTCAACAAGATGAGGTGAGGGTGTTACAGTACTCACTGACTTCCAAAGGATGCCATTGAGGACTTAACATCAAAGGGAAAGGCTCTCTCAAAGTTCTACCTTAGAGGGTAAGGTCACTAATCCCTCCAAAGGAGAGAGGTGAATACCCTTAAGGGACTTTATATCATAGAGAAGAGAGGAGGTGAACAAAACACTCCTTGTTTATTGAACAAAGTATCCTATCTAGGGCTCTGCCTATGCACCTATAAACCTATAAACAAAACAACAAAAGCTATCTAAACTCCTCTGCAAGGTCTTCAAAGCTTCCATGATGATCCATAAAGTCTTCAACTCAATCTTCAAAGCTCACACACTCAAAAGAGAAGGAAGGAAAACAATACAATACAAACTTATGCCTTCAAGCAACACATATACTATCCATACATTCAACAATCAATGAAAAATACTAAAACACCATGCAATATTCTAGAAAAATTCTAGGGGATTCTATACACACTTACCCTTAACCCATATATTCCCCATACACTAATTTGGCCTATAAACCCCAAAACAAATTTGTTCAAGCCTATCTATACAACCTAAAACCCTAATTAGAGCACCTAAATGTCTAACAATCAAACTACATCAAATTTTAATCTACAAATCAAGAGATAAATCCTACATGAAACTAGGGTTCAACATCTAACTATGCCAAAAAGAATGGCTCAAAAACCCTAAGGGAAAGTCCTAAAACAAATTGTACAAAATCAAGGGTTAACCAAAATCAATTAAATGCACTATTTACAAGAAAATATGCTAAAAAATATTAAACCAAAAATAAAATGGAATTTTATTTTTTATTAATTTTCTAGACAAAATCATGATTATGTGAAAAAAAGAAGAAATTAAAAATATTGATTTTTATATTTTTTATGAATTTTATGAAATGCCAAGAATTAAAAGAAATTAAAAAAAATAAAAGAATAAGAAATAAATGGGAGGGGGGGTGAGAAAAGCAAGGCGCCACAGTTATTCCTGATCATTGGGCCTAGTCTGGGGGTGGGAATAGAAATAAGTTGCTGAGCCCAGTAATCAATCAGAAAAAACAAAACGCGCCAGGGGTGTATCCAACAATTTTTTCACGCGTATTTTCCAAGTTGGGCTGATGATGGTTGTGTGAATAGCGAAACTGACTTAAGCCCATGAAACTTCATTAAACAAAACGCCGCGTTTAGACATTTGAATTTCCCTCCGCTTTTACCAATTGATCTGGACCGTTGGATTAGAGTAATAGGTCAAGAATTCAGAGAGATCCAACGGACGCCAGTCATCGTCCCAAAACATTTCTTGGGTTTTCAGAAATCGCGACCCATGCACCATACTTCTCCTTCCTCGTTCTCTCTCCACACTTGATGGTTTTCAAAAATTCCAAAAAGGAAAATGATCTACTGATTACAAGGAACAAAACTATACGCGTGACTTTCATTAATTCTCCTTGAATCATCCTAACAGAAAGCTAGAAGATCTTGGTACCACCATAACTCACTGAGATCAATTCCTCTAAAACTCAAAATTAATGACCCAATCTTGTTCAACACGCTATGCTCATCACAATGAACTATCAATCGTGCCTTGAAACCTAATATCCAGCTTGTTCTCAATCATGAAAGATTCTTGCACCTGCTATCAAACTCCATGAAATGCCCCCTAATTCTCAGAATTTGATCATGTATCCTCTCTTAACAATTCTATACCTAGCATCCAAGCTATCTATGCATAATTAAAGAGGTATGGATGCATTTACCAACCTATCAAGAAGTTATGGTAGAATGATGTAGGGCACGATTCAGTGTTTTCTTCTCCCAGATGATCCTCCAATGGTGGAAATGATTCTGTTTACAAAAAAATTGGATGGAAGAAGCCTCCAATGGTGAACTCGAGCTTGAAGTGCAATAATGGAACCTCTTGAAAACCTTGCTCTAACCTCACTCTTCTCCACTCAATTCTCTAACTTTCACCAACCTTTAATCACACTTTGATCCACTCTTTTTATAATGATCCATGGAAACTTCTAGATTCATCTAGAATGAGCTAGAAAAGTGCTTGAAAATCTCATGTGATGGTAAGTTGAAAATCTCATGTATCATGCCTTATGCCTTGTAATTTTGTGCCAAAATACCTTTACATGAGATATTGAGAAGATATGTGTGAAAAACAAGCTCACCTTTGGCTTATGTTGAGTTTTGCAAGGGTGCCTTAATATGCAAGTTTCAATTTTACAAAGCATGTCCCATTTTAAAGCCTCAAATGAAAATTGTGTTTAAACCATTGTTCTCAAAATGATGTTTCCAATCAAAATGATATATTGGATGACCTATTTTGGATTCCTAGATCTTCCAAACCAATTTTCAAATTCAACTTTTTAAACTTATAAGCCATTTTTAGTTCATTTTTAACCAATCATGAAAATCCATGCTATGAGCTCTTCCAACAATTCATGACCTTCTTTCTAGGCTTAAAATCCCATTTGAACAACTTTCATGTTTTGAGTTTTTCCATTTGAGGCTTAGAAATAGGAGATATGGCCGTTGCTTAAAATGACCTATAACTGCCAAATGACCAAAATACCCCTGTCTTGTTCAAACCATAAGTTGAGTTCCACAAATCCTATCAAGGACTTCTACCACTAAAATTAAAGCTAAGAAGATGCCCTTCAACATTCATGTTGACCAAGAGATCATAGGAATCATCCTACTAGGGCAAACGTTGTCTGCAAGTTGGGTGACTTTCAAGGACCCAGATTCACACACCTCAGCTGACCTGTAATTTGTCAAAACCATAACTTGAGCTATGCAACTCCTATCAAAGACTTCCACCACTCAAATTAAAGCTAAGAACAAGCTCTACAACATTCATGTTGTGGGGAAGATGAGATATCAATCACATCTAGAGCTAAAACTGCCAGGAAGATAGGGATCAAATTAGGGTTTTTCACTAACAATCCTCAGAAACCCTAACTCAAAACTTCTCAAACTCTTCAATCATGATGAGTTGGTCTAGGAATCATCTTTACAACACCTCTATGCATCATTCCATGATCTCATGGCCCTTGGATTAAGTCTCAACCTTCTCCAAATTTTCAGTTATCCTAGGGTTGACCCAGTCAAAACCCTAATTCTACCATTCATGGTTGAATCTTCTGAATTCTTGCACAATGACTTCTCTGGACTCCATGATGGCTTTCAAGACATCTCATAGGCTTTCTCAAAACATCAAGTTCATTCTCAAAGTCTCAGAATCATCTGAGGAGCACCCACAACTCTCAAGCTATGAAGCACACAACCCTGGTTTCAATCCACTCCTCTGAGGATCTCTTGAACTTTCTGATGAAGGTATCAACTTTCAAACACTCAATGAATAAATAATTGTTGGTCAAATTTTGGGGTGCAACATATATATATCCTTTTTTTTATTTCTTTTCATACATTCTTTTTCTCAATATTCTTTTATTATTCTTTTTCTTTCTAAAGATCTAAACAAATGCATATACAAGAAATAATAAAAAAACAAAAAGAAAAACAAAAAGGGTGCAGGTCCAGCCAGGGGGTACAACAGCAAAAAATAGGCAGAATGGTTAGGGCCCAGCCCAATTAAGAAATTCAGGCAAGTCCAGCCAGGGGTGCAGGAGAAACGGAGGTGAATGTAGTAAAACAGTCCATGAAGCCCAGCCCAGCTAATCCATACACCCACACAAAAACAGGAAAAAAAAACCTACACGGGGCGGGGGAGAAAACGGAAGGTGCAAAGAACAAATCATTGGGCTTAGAAGCCCATGCCCTCAGGTCCACTTATTCAGAACAAAACAGATCTAACCCTAATTTTCTCTGGTCACTGTTCATACACCAGGGGCGCCGTTTCACTCTCCCAACTCTCACATCCTCTCGTCTCCTTAGAAATCTTTCCCAGATTTTTTTCTCTTCCATCAATCTTCCTCACGAAATCTTTTCTCAGACAATCTCCAAACAAAACAAACCCCTTCTGCCTCTGGTAATCAACGGCGAAACAATAGCAATCACGCTCAGAGGAAATCTTGAAGATCACTGAAGGTTGTTGTAGGCGATGAAGATAGGACGATGCAAATGAATCGGAATCCAGATGATGATAGTAATTGTTCGAAGATGTGGTTGAACATTCTGGAGAAAATGTGACAAACAATGAAGAAAGAAACGGCGAACCTGCTGAAGTCTCGCTGCAAGATCTTGATGAAGAGGTTCCTAGCTCGTCAGTTGCAAGCTTCTGGAGGATCTTCAAGGATCTATTTGGAGACTTTCTGGGAAACTTTGACGATCTGGACAATCAGGGATGAATATTCTTGCTTTCTGGAAATTTGTTGAATATCGTTCGTTGAAAGCTGCGAACGTGTTCTTGATCTGATGATCGATGATGAATGTTGATCGGAAACTGGAAAAAAAAAGATGAGGTTCTAGTGATTAATGATGAATCTGATGACGTATTTGGATCTTTGGTGACTCTGTTAACGATGGTTGTTGGTGAAGGTTTGGATCGGAGAAGATAGATGATGATCGGAGTTGTGAGATGAAGAGTTGAAGAAATCTGACCGAAGATCGGAGGAGGAAAATGAATTCTGGGAATTTTAGGGTTTCCGGCGAGTTTAGGCGGTGATCGGAGTTGGTTGGTGGTGGCCGGAGTTGGTTGTCACCGGGTTTGCATGGCCGGCGGGGACATTCCCGGTGAGGAGATGGTGAGGACAAGTGTCACGGTAGGTGGCAGAGGGAGTGGTGCATGGAGCACACGTGTTACAGAGGGTTTGTGAGTGGGATATGCGTTGTCACGATTCTGAGCGATAGAGAGTGATGTGGCTAGCGGAAAATCATACACGTGTGCTGGCTATTTATACGCCACCTGGCCTTTTCGGACTTGCTTAATGGGCCTTGGACGGAAAACTCTGGATAAAAAGCCCAACTACAATGCTGAATAATGGACATATTAACATGGATTATGATGACTAACAATGGATTAGCATGACTAATGTGATGGAATGAAGATTAATTGACTAAACAGTTAAGGAAGTTAATTGACGAACCTAATTAATACACTAAATGAAAATGATTAATGGACAAGTATGATTAAGACTAATTAAAACAAGTTGTACAATTAAAACTCTGATTAACCTAAAGCTAATTAAATTCTATGTTAAGATAAAGTCCTATATTAAAAAAATAAAAGAAGATCTATCTATTAAAATCTATATCTATTTCTATATAATAAAATCTATACTATTTAAAAATCTATTTCCTATTAAAAAAATCCTAGAAAAGAAATTCTATTAAACTCAATTATCTAATATTCTAATAAAATCTAAAAACAAATATAAAATCTATTAAAAATATAGAAAAAGACCAACATCCTATTTAGAATCTATTTAACATCTAAAAATGCCATTTAAATCTAATAAAACCTAGAAATGCAATTAAATCCAATTAAAAAGAACACGAGACCAAAGCGGAACCAACGATAAAACCCGGACACCAGAAGTCCTCAAAACAACTGTAAGCTTGAAAAACACCCGAGAAGCGCACAACTTCCCAAAAATAGCCTCTGATTATCTGAATCGGTCTGAAACCTCTGATATGTGAACATATGGCTGTAAATCCGATAAAATCGCCATGATTGAGAAAATGCACTATATGCAGTATGCGAATGCGAATGCGAAAATGCGTCGAAGCATAAACCGAAAGTGGGACCCGGTTGGTCAAATTTTAGGGTGCAACAGGTGGTAAGAGACAAGGAGACGCCAGTGCAGTGTATGGTGGTCGAGGACGAGGTAGGGGTCAGAATCAGTATATTCAACAACAGGTTGCTAGTGTGACGATCCCTATACCACAACAACGACAACAACCACAACAACAACAGCAGCAACAACAAAGGCAGAATCCTGCTCAGAGGGTATTTGATACACCTCCGTCAACGTATGCAGAACTACTTCAGACGCTGTTAAGTTTGAATCTGGTTGAGAAGAGAACGTTGGACCCACCCACAAGAGCACTTCCTTATGGGTATGATACTAGTACGCAGTGTGAATTTCATTCTGGGGCACCCAGACATGATATCGAGAGTTGTCATGCTTTTAAACACAAAGTCCAAGATTTGATTGATAGTAAAGTCATTAACTTCATTCAGGATGGTCCCAATATTATACAGAAACCAATGACGAATCATGGAGCGAATGCTATTTTGATAGAAGAAGATTTGGATTTGGTTATGGACGTAAATGATTTGAAGACACCTTTAGGCTATGTTAAAAGAAGATTGTTGAAAGGAGGGGTCTTCCCCGGATATGATGAGTACTGTTTGGATTGTTGGACCCGACCAGAGGGCTGTATTGATTTGAAGAGAGGTATTCAAGCTATGATTGATGAGGGAACTTTACAGTTTGACCGTACTGCTATTGAGAAACCTGGTGAGGTAACATGTGAAAAGTAGAGTGAGGTCGCAACAATTACAATTCCACGAAAGACTATTACGATATCAGCGCCCGCCAAGCAGCCAACTATCACGATAACGAAACAGGACCCGTTCCTTTTGAGAATACGAAAGCCATTCCATAGAATTATGGGTTGGAAGTTTTTTGCAACGGGGAAAAGATTAATGTGGATAGCCAGCCAGCAGGGGCAGTGGGCAATATTGTTGGAGCGGGAGGTATGACCCGAAGTGGTAGAATCTTCACTTCACCTGAAATCGAGGCTGAGAGGATTGCTAGAGGCAAAGCCAAAGTGAATGAAGGAGGACCTTCCCAGTCAAAAGAGAAGGAAATATCGGTCAAGGATGTAGAAGAGTTTATGAGTTTGATTCGCAAAAGTGACTATAAGATTGTGGAGCACTTGCAGCAGACGCCCTCCAAAATTTCAATACTATCATTGTTGCTTTATTCTGAGGCCCATCGGAATGCCTTGTTGAAAATCTTGGACACATCTTTTGTACCTCAGGAAGTAACTGTTAATCAGCTTGAGGGAGTACTGGCGCATGTGAATGTCGGCCACAACCTGGGATTTACGGACATTGATTTGACGCCTAGAGGTCAGGACCATAATATGGCTTTGCACATTTCAGTGGAATGCCGGGGCACTGTTATGTCGCACGTTCTTGTAGACACCGAATAATCTTTGAATGTGTTGCCGAAGAAGGCTATGATGAAGCTAGATGTCCGAGGAATCATATGCACGCCAAGTAATTTGGTCGTGAGGGCTTTTGATGGGACCAGAAGGTCGGTGTTTGGGTCCATAACATTGCCACTCCAGGTCGGGCCGGAAGTGTCTGATACAGTGTTCTACATCATGGATATACATCCCGCTTACAGCTATTTACTTGGGCGACCATGGATACATTTTACAGGGGTTGTGACGTCCACGCTACATCAGAAGCTTAAATACATGGTCGGTGACAGTGTTGTTACTATTTGCGGAGAGGAGGACATTCTGGTTAGTCATCTTTCATCATTTAAGTACGTCGAGGTGGATGAGGAGATCCATGAGACGCCATGCCAAGCCTTCAAGGGGTTGCAGATCAAGGACAAGTCTCATGTTCCCATCAAAGGGCCAGAGGTGGCCATGTCTTCGTACAAAGACGCTCAGGCAGTGGTTCAGGCTGGAGAAACCAAAAGATGGGGCCAAGTATTAGAAATTCCTGTCAAGATGGACAAGTTTGGGTTGGGGTATCGCCTAATATCGTCACCTTCCGCATCAGGGGTGCCAAAGTTCAAAGGACCAGTGGTGATCACTCCAGGTGGGGTCTGTTATGAAACGATCAATGCTGTTTCTGATGCCGAAGATGGAGATAGTGACTGCGATATGGACTCGTGGATCAAGCCCGGCGTGCCAGGACAGAATCTGTGCAACTGGTCTATCCAGGAACTTGTCTCAGTGACTACAAAACAGTAATGATTTGTTTTCTCAATTATTGTATAATCTTGTGTCCTACCCGGGGCATAGTGATTCTGTTTTTAGGGCTACCTACTTATGTGTGTACTTTGTTTAATCATTAATAAAGGCGTTTTTCTCATGCAAATTTTGTGATCCTTGTTTTTCCTGTTTTTGTTTAACAATAAAATGGCAACGTGGTTATGTGCTTTGTTTGCATTATTTGAAACATTTAACCATTCTCATTGCAGGATTCATATTTCAGACGACACCGATCACGAACTTCCTATGACTCGCTTCGACTTTGAGCACCCGATACTTCAAGCAGAAGAAGAGATTATTGAGGATAATGACTTATCAGAAGAGCTGACTCGAATTTTGAAACAAGAAGAGAGAATCATTCTGCCTCATCAGTAGGAAATTGAAATTATCAACGTGGGGTCCGAAGAGGTTGTCAGGAATATCCGGATAGGGGCTGCACTGCAAAGTTATATCAAGCAAAGGCTTATTGAGATGCTGCGGGAGTACAGTAATATCTTTGCTTGGTCTTACGAAGACATGTCTGGGTTGGATACTGATATGGTGGTTCACCGTCTGCCATTGCGTGAGAAATGTCCGCCGGTTAAGCAAAAACTCAGAAGAACTCGACCAAATATGGCTGTGAAAATTAAAGAGGAAGTTCAGAAACAATGGGATGCTGGATTCCTAGCTGTCACAACTTATCCCTCATGGGTCGCTAATATAGTACCTGTACCAAAGAAAGATGGTAAGGTGCGGATGTGCGTTGATTACAGAGATTTGAATAAGGCGAGCCCAAAAGACAACTTTCCGCTTCCTCATATTGATGTGCTGGTTGACAACACCGCTCAATTCTCCGTGTTTTCCTTCATGGACGGCTTTTCGGGCTATAATCAGATAAAGATGGTGCCGGATGATATGGAGAAAACAACTTTTATTACCCCGTGGGGAACGTTCTGCTACAAAGTGATGCCCTTTGGTTTGAAGAACGCCGGGGCAACATATCAGCAAGCTATGACAACACTCTTTCATGACATGATGCATAAAGAGATCGAAGTCTATGTTGACGATATGATTGCCAAATCCCAGACGGAGGAAGAGCATCTGGTCAATCTTCTGAAATTGTTCAAGAGGCTTAGGAAATTCAGGCTGAGGCTGAATCCTAACAAGTGCACCTTCGGGGTGAGATCTGGTAAGCTATTGGGGTTTATTGTGAGCGAAAAAGGAATTGAGGTTGATCCTGCTAAAATAAAAGCAATACAAGAAATGCCAACGCCGAAAACAGAAAAAGAGGTTCGTGGTTTTTTAGGGAGATTGAACTACATTGCCTGGTTCATATCTCATCTAACGGCCACGTGCGAGCCATTATTCAAGTTGTTTAAAAAGGATCAGACTGTGACCTAGAATGAAGATTGTCAAAAGGCGTTTGAAAAAATAAAAGAATATTTGCAGGAACCTCCAATATTGATACCCCCAGTAGCCGGGAGACCATTGATTATGTATTTGACGGTTCTTGAGAAAAGTATGGGTTGTGTTCTCGGTCAACATGACGAGACTGGACGTAAAGAGCATGCGATTTACTACTTGAGTAAAAAGTTCACAGACTATGAGTCCCGTTACTCAATGCTCGAAAAAACGTGTTGTGCGCTAGCCTGGGCTGCCAAACGTTTGAGGCAATACATGTTAAATCATACAATCATGCTAATTTTAAAGATGAATCCGATCAAATACGTGTTTGAAAAGCAAGCACTTTCCGGAAGGATTGCCCGATGGCAGATGGTATTGACAGAATACGATATTCAGTATGTTTCTCAAAAGGCTATTAAAGGTAGTGTTCTGTCAAAATACCTAGCTGAGCAGCCAATTGATGATTACCAGTCGATGAGTTTTGATTTTCCTGACGAGGATATCATGTACTTAAAAATGAAAGACTGCGAGGAGCCGTTGCCGGATGAAGGTCCAGAGTTGGGTTCCAAATGGCAATTGATATTTGACGGTGCCGTCAATTCATATGGAAGTGGAATAGGGGCAATCATTACTACTCCCCATGGGTCGCACATCCCACTCACTGCCAGATTGACCTTTCCAGTTACCAACAATGAGGCCGAATATGAAGCGTGCATTATGGGGCTCGAAGAAGCTATTGATTTGAGAATTAAAAATCTTGACGTGTACGAAGACTCTGCTCTAGTTGTGAACCAGATCAAGGGAGAGTGGGAAACTCGTCAGCCCAATCTAATACCTTATATGAATTATGCAAGAAGGTTGTTACCTTTCTTTGACAAGGTGGAATTGCACCATGTACCACGAGCAGAAAATCAGATGGCAGACGCTCTCGTGACCTTGTCCTCAATGTATAAGGTTAACTTCTGGAATGAGGCTCCCAGGATAGTTATCTCTCGCCTTGATAGGCCCACTTTCATATTCGCCATTGAGGAAGCTTCTGATGGTAAATCGTGATATTATGATATCCAGAATTTCCTGAAGAACCAAGAGTATCTGGCTGGGGCATCCAGTCATGATCAGAAGACTCTTAGGAGATTGGCTGACAATTTCTATTTGAATCCGGATGGTGTTTTGTACAAAAGAAACCACAACTTGGTGTTGTTGTGATGTGTGGACGAGAAAGAGGCTAAGTTGCTCATGGAAGAGATCCACGAGGGTATTTGACACGCATGCCGGCGGACATGCAATGACGAGAAAGCTATTACGAGCAGGGTACTACTGGCTAACAATGGAAACAGATTGTTTCAAATTTGCAAAGAAGTGTCATAAATGCCAGATTTATGCGGACAAGATTCATGTGCCTCCGAGCCCTTTGAACGTTATGTCATCACCTTGGCCTTTTTCCATGTGAGGAATTGATGTGATTGGAAAAATTGAGCCCACGACATCCAACGGACATCGTTTTATCTTGGTAGCTATTGATTACTTCACCAAATGGGTTGAAGCGGCATCGTATGCTAATGTTACCAAGCAGGTGGTGGCCAGATTTATCAAGAAAGATATTATCTGCAGATATGGAATCCCGGAGCGGATCATCACTGACAACTGTTCGAATTTGAATAACAAGATGATGAAGGAATTGTGCCAGAGTTTCAAGATTGAACATCACAACTCTTCTCCTTATCGGCCCAAAATGAATGGCGCTGTTGAAGCAGCCAATAAAAATATAAAGAAGATTGTTCAGAAGATGGTTGTGACCTACAAGGACTGGCATGAGATGTTGCCTTTTGCTTTGCACGGTTATCATACAACGGTATGCACATCAACCGGGGCAACTCCTTTTTCATTGGTATATGGTATGGAGGCTGTCCTGCCATTGGAGGTTGAGATTCCTTCTTTGAGGGTTTTGCGCGATGTCCAACTTGATGAGGCAGAATGGGTGAAAGATAGATTGAATCAACTCAGTTTAATGGATGAGAAGAGGCTGGCTTCTCTAGCATATGGTCGGATGTATCAGAGCTGGATGAAGAAAGCTTATGATAAGAAAGTGTGTCCTCGAAGCTTTCAGACGGGCGATCTTGTGTTGAAAAAGATTCTCCCACCACAATCAGATTACAGGGGCAAATTGACTCCAAATTATGAAGGTCCATATGTTGTTAGAAAGGTCTTATCTGGAGGAACCTTATTGCTATCCACCATGGATGGTGAGGATTTCACATCCCCTGTGAACTCGGACGCAGTTAAAAAATACTTTGCTTAAAAAGACCCGTTGGACAGAAAAAAGTGAGTCAAGGCAAAAATGGGGCATCCCGGCGAACCATAAAAAAGGGAATAAAAGGTTCGGGCAAAAGTTAGGGATAAAATTGAAAAAGATGTACACCCGCGAAGTTGAAAACCTGTAAAGGGCGATTTCGGCAAAAAAGGGTATCCCGGTGAATTGAAAACCCGTAAAGGGCGGTTCACGTAAAAGTTAGGGGTTTGAAAAAGCAAATGACTGCGGCCCGAGTTTGATACTGCATTGCTTAGTGGTTTGGGAGTACCTGAGGGTCATATATCCAAAACAATCTCTTCCAAAGATCGAACATCGGGAAAGCGTCAGAGTCAGGCGAGTCATAGGAGGATCAGCTCATGGGGTTCGTCTGTACCACGTTGCCGACATGTACACAAATTCTCTTTGTGCTTCTGTATATTTGTATTTTGTTTGTGCGTAACTTCGTCTTTTCAAGAGTTGCATCCAGTGTACAAAAGTTTTCCTATTTACAGGCCCGTTATCAATAAAGCATGTTATTCAGTACTTGATGCTTGTTCTTTACTGTTTTGTTTGTAAAAAACGCCGATGTTTTTGATGAACTTGCATGTACATAAACTTGCTGGACCTTGCCAATAATTGCTAAAACTTCGAGTTGACTGAACGAATGTCACAGATACTAACCGGGATAGATCTTGTTGTATAGATTTCTTTTGTCTCGTTTGTGTTTTGCAGGGTTCTCACCTTTGGAGCAAATAGGCGGGAAGTTGTGTTCCCCAGCCGGAGTCCTGTGACGTAGTGATGGTATCACTCCTTAGCAGATGGAAGTCACATCTTATCCCAGAGGTAGTTGAGATGGTAAATATCCCTGTTGGATGTGGGTGGTCCTCCTCAGAAGGGTATTCCCCAGGAAAGTTGCCAAGAGAGTATCTTCAATGGATCTGAATGTCCCCAACAGAAGGTGCATTCCCAGCAGTGAGTATGTGCACACTCCATTCCCAGCATGGGTAACTCCCGCAGAGTATAACCATGTCGTCTTTGGTTCAGAAGGATTATCCTCGCGTATGATTGCTTTTCCTTCTCCCCAGCAGGTTGTTTTTCCTCCGACAGGATGAACATCCCCAACAGAGTTCGTAATTTCAAGCTTGTGAGCTAGTCCCCAGCAGGAGGGTTATCCCCTGCGGAGTTGGTTGCACCGTTCCAGCGTTTATTTTGTTGGAATATGTCTGTGATACCTGGTTATCCCCAGCGGATTGGGTCTTGTCTTCGGCATTTATTTTGTTGGAGCACCTCCTTGCATTTGCATATATCATCATATTTGCATCTACCTAAACTCGTAGCATTTCCATGTTGTATGGAACATTGCATCATTGTCAAACATACGCATGTTGAAACATAAGCCAGGTTGGTTTCGGATGTTATCCCTTGCAGAGGAGTGAAATTCTTGCTCAGAAGAGTTTCTAGATATTCAAATTCTCAGCGTGAGATAAGTGATGATAATGTTCGTCCCCTAACAGAGTTGCTTGGTTAAGTTTCTCTTCGTCCCCAGCGGGATTCTTCTCAGGTTGCTGTTACGTCAGCATTAGAAGATTTCGTGCCTTAACTTCCGGAGTTGTCACTAGTGATTTCCCCACAGAGTGTTTGGTTAAAGTTTCTCATATTCCCCAGCAAAGTATTCTTCGAATGTATCCGTGTTGACGGAATTGTACTTGTGTTGACAGTGATTGTTATCCGTGTTGACGGAATCGTTTCCTTGTGCTGACGGTGATTGTTATCCGTGTTAACGAAATGGTTGCCTGTGATTGACAGTGATTGTTACCTGTGATGGACAGAGATTGTACCTGTGTTGACAGTGATTGTTATCCGTGTTGACGGATCGTACCTATGTTGACAGTGATTGTTATCCGTGTTAACGGATCGTACCTGTGTTGACAGTGATTGTTTTCTGTGTTGACAGAATTGTGCCCGTGCTGACGGTGATTGTTATCCGTGTTGACGAAATGGTTGCGTGTGATTGACAGTGATTGTTACCTGTGATGGATAGAGATTGTACCTGTGTTGACAGTGATTGTTATCCGTGTTGACGGGATCGTACCTGTGTTGACAGTGATCGTTATCCGTGTTGACGGAATCGTACCTGTGTTGACAGTGATTGTTATCCGTGTTGACAGAATCGTACCTGTGTTGACATTGATTGTTATCCGTGTTGACGGAATCGTACCTGTGTTGACAGTGATTGTTATCCGTGTTGACGGATTGTACATTTGTTGACAGTGATTGTTATCCGTGATGACGGTAATCGTTACCCGTGATCGACGGAGTTATCCCTAGTGATGTCGCTAGTGATTCTTACCCGTGTTAGCAGAGTTGTTACCTGTGATTGACAGAGATTGTTATTCGTGTTGACGAATTTAGTCCAGTGGTGGACGGAATTGTACTCATGGTGATAGAGTCTCTCCTCGTGTTGACGAAATTTAGTCTAGTTGTGGACGGAGGTGTTTCCTGCAAAGTTAATTCGATGCCTGTGGCGTCACACAGGGGGTTGATGTTGAAGTCCAAAGTTTTGTCAGATGATTGATCAGTTGTTGCCGTAACAACTGGGTTCAGCGCAACGGATGTTGTTCCTCAAGCAGTTTTCGCAGTGTATTTCTACGGTTGGCAAATTTCCGGGTTTCTTGGTATTCAACCGTCTTCCACCTCGATTGTTTGAAGGCCGTTCGCTCTTCATCCAGTCTGGTCCAAGCCGTTTGAATAGGGGCAGCTGTTGTACCCCAAAATTTGCTTAACCTTTTCTTACCTGGTTTATGTTTCATTGCATTAACATTTGCATAGTTATATAATTTGCATATCATGATATCATTCATATAGTAGGGGATCAAGTGTGATTCTTCTCAAGAGAAGCCTAGGAAGAGGTCTTATTCAAGATTGAGAAGTTTTCAAAGTCATCAGAAGGTGGTTTGAGTGCCTAAGGGTTTAGATGTTTGAGTGTGAATCTTCTCCTAACTTGAGGATCAGCTGAAGACCATCAGAGGGTTGTGAAGTGTTGAGTGTGAGAAGAGGATGTGTATGGAGCTCATAGAATGCCTAGAGGGCCATGGGAGAGTTTAATCAAGTCATTGTTTCAAATGCAAGAGTCACAGTTGAGGTGCAAGCAATTAGGGTTTCATCTAGGTCAATCCTAGGTCAACTGTGCAATTGAAAAGTATCAAAGCCTAATTTTAGGTCATGGAGTTCATGAAATGATATGATGAGACATTTGTGGTGTTGTGCCAAGATCAAGTCAAGAAAAGTCAAGAGTGTGGGAAGTTGCTAAATTAGGGTTTCAGTGCAAAATCCCATGTTTAATGCCTAACTTCAAGACCACATAACTCATGATACAAGTTTCAAATGGATCTTTGGCCAACATGAAACTTGTAGAGAATCTCAATACCTTTAATTTGAGTACTACAAGTCCTCAATGGGATTTATAGAACTCAAGTTATGGCCCAGACAAGTTACAAGTCCTCAGATGCCTCTGAAATTTGTCTGTGAAAATCATCTGACTTCAAAGCTATTTTTGACCTAGAAGGAGGTTTCACCTGAACTTTTGGCCAACATGAAAGTTGTTCCTCATGATATTAGCTTTCCATATTGTACTAGAAGTATTCCATATGATTTGTAGAACTCAAGTTATAAGCTTTACAAGTCAGGGGTATTTTGGGAAAGTGAGATTATAGGTCATTTTCAATCATAGGTCAAAATCTCCAACTTGCACTTGTCAAATGGATTTTTGTTCAACATGAAAGTTGTTCAAAATGGGGTTTTTAGGCTAGCCAAGAAGTCATGATGGATTGATTTGGCTTATAGCAAGACTTGGTTTGAAATGGTTTGAATAAGGAAGATTTTCAAATGATTAAAGGAGGGAAAATTCACATTTTGAATAGAATGACCAAAACATGTCAAATAAGTGCTCATTTTGATTGGAAATTTGATTTTAAACACTTTGGCATTACCAGATTTTTGAGTTTAGGTCAAGTTTTACAAGTTGTCATTTGGTTACTTCAAATGCAAGTTACATAACCAAACACTTCCACAAGGCATTTCAAACACTCCTTTTGGTCTGAATACATTCACAAGGCAATTCGCAAGTGAAAGGGAAGTTTCTAGAACAATTTCCATGGCCAATTCGTGACTGTTACATTGCACATGTGAAGGAAAACCAGATATTGAAATTGGCTGGATTGGGCCTCAAATTGAATTCAAAAGCCCATGGATTCATTGGATTGATTTCAGATCAATTTTGGGAACCATTTTCGTGCCAGAAAGCTGAAGTTGCAGTTGAGTTTTCAAGAGGATCAAGTGAAATCGTGTTTTGAGTTCCAAGCCAATTCAGTCCAAATTGAAGGTTGCAAACTCTTCCTAGTGCATCATTGAACGTATCTGGAGAGTTTTGGAGAGAGAATCAAGCTCCAAGTGCCTCTGTTACTAGATCTACAATAGGTTAGTAACTTTCAAAATTCCACATGAATTAGCATGATGTAGTTAGATTTGAACTTGTGGTTAGGATCTAGGCAAGATGTAGATCGTTTTAGGATCCATTTGGTAGCATTTGGTGATGATCAAGAAGGTGTCACGATTTCTGTTTGGATTCAGTTATGGTTGATCTTGAGGAATCAATGCAATTGTGATAGCTTAGGATGATCAGTGTAACATGAAGATGAATTATATAGTCTTAGAATCAAGCTCCAAGTGCCTCTGTTACTAGATCTACAACAGGTTAGTAACTGTCAAAATTCCACATGAATTAGCATGATGTAGTTAGATTTGAACTTGTGGTTAGGATCTAGGCAAGATGTAGATCGTTTTAGGATCCATTTGGTAGCATTTGGTGATGATCAAGAAGGTGTCACGATTTCTGTTTGGATTCAGTTATGGTTGATCTTGAGGAATCAATGCAATTGTGATAGCTTAGGATGATCAGTGTAACATGAAGATGAATTATATAGTCTTAGATTTGCAATTGATGATGATTGATCTGGATGTGTGTTCGGAACATTGCTTCGAATTTTGAAATCTATGGAGAGTTAGAACATATGGATAGGAGATTTGAGATCCTGATGAAATTCTGAGTAAGATTGGTATAAGGATTGCTGTTTTTGGACACCTGTAACCATTTCCTCGCCGGAGAAGACAATCAGAGTCTTCTCCGGCCACCGCGTTTGCTCTCACTCAGGCCAGTCTGAATTTTGGAGAAGACGAGCTCATGACCTTTGGATCACTCTTTGACCAACGACCAAGCCAATCATCCAACGGCCACGACTTAAAGTTTTATTTGACTTTCTGAACATCAAAACGCAGTAGCTTCACTTAATGAAGTGGCATGCCCTCAGCGCTTGGATCAGTGGACCGGTCATGCAATCCTGTGGCCGTGGTTTATTTTCAGCATTTGAATTTCTTTTATTCCATTTTGTTTATTTTAATTGCATTATTGATTCTAAAAATCACAATAATTCTATTCTTGATCCAAAAATTATTTTAAAAATATCTCCATGATCTTGAGAGAATTTTTGATTTTCTGAAATCAATAAAATGCATTTTCATGCATTTTTCATTTTAATTTGATTTTTCTTATTTTGTTTAATTCTTTAATTTTTGCATATTTGATCATCTGTCTTGTTGAATTTTGTTCTTCTAATTGGTGTTGAATCTGTATTTGATTTTTTAGTATGTTTTAGGGTAGATATTCATGTTCCCTTAGGATTTTGTTAGAATTTTAGAACAACTTTAGGTTATGTTTTAGGTGTTGAGATTAGAGCCTTCCCAAACTTATGGATCACCTTGATACCCTTCAACTTAGGAATTATTTAGTTGACTTAGAAGTTGAATTAGGCTTTAATATTTTAACCCTAGGTTGTTCAAACATGTATGTTCCCCTAGGAAATTTATTAGATTTTTACAACTCTTTTTTCTATTTTAGTTGTATTTTGGAAGTTGCTTGTGCTTGTGGTGTTCTATCTTGAGTGCTCTTGTTTGTTTGGTCTTGTTGGTGACTTTGGAGCTGGATTTGCTTGGATTCCTTCTTGGGAGGTCTTCTAGATTTGGTGTAGCTGCTGTGGCTTGAAGGTTGGAGCTTGGAGTTGAAGCTTTCTTCTCTTTTAGGAGCTTAGGAAATTAGGGTTTTAGGAAGAGCCATTAGGACTAGTTTTGATTTCTTTCATCAAACATAGAATGCATTGTGTGCTTCTATTCTATCCAATGATGTAAAGTCCTCCTAGGGAAACTCCATCTCTCCTTTGGAGGGATGTGTGGTATGCCCATAGTTGAGTAGAACTTTGAGGATGCCTTTCCATTTCTATGTTGGTACTTGATGATTTCCTTTAGTTTTCATTTGGTTCTCAACATTGCAACCTTGATCTTAGTGATTAATCCTTTGCTTGGAGTGTGCTTGCTAGAGCTTGAAGATGAAGTTTGATGAAGTTTGAAGATAGAAGCTAGCTTGAAGATGAAGCCTTGTTACTGTCAACTTTGTTGTCAAAAAGGATTTGCTGTTTAGAGTTGCTGCTGTTAGGTGTTGAAGTTGCTGTCTGCTGAAGACTGTTGTTGTTGCTTAGGCTGCTTTCTCTGTTTCTTTTCTTTTGTTGTATTGTCTGTTTGCTTGTGTTGATTACCTCTAGGTTTGAGGTAGAGCTTGTCTCCTCTTGTCTTTTGTTTTCTTAGGTTTGAGGTTGAGCCGGACTCCCTTGCCTCGCTTGTACTGTTGCATAGCATGCATTTTACTATTTACTGTTTACTGATTACTTTCTTTTGCTGTTTCCCCTAGGATCTCTGATTTCCTCTGTGCAAGAGGGAATTATGACAGACATTAGGTTTTGACCCATGCATGATAACTGTAGGTAGATTCTCTTTCAACCATAGTTTTAGGGTGTCTTTCTCTTCTTCTCTCAAAACAATTCAAAACACAGTAATAAGGTTAATTGAAGTCGTGCGTTACGAGCCTTAAGCTATCTGGGAATAGGTTGGTGGAGGGTCTCTCTCCAGTAATCTGGATGTTAGTGTGGTACCCTTTGGGTGACATACAAAGCGTTCACTCCTGGGTCATAGTCTCTAGTGCGACTGAGATTGCAAACATATTAAAAAACATTTCTTTCGTAAAAAACTCAAACAAACATTCAAACTCTGTTTTTGTCCTCTTGGACCTTTAATCAAGAAAACCCTTTCTTAAGGAGATAAAAAACTGTCAGACAAGCTTGTGTCTTCCGTAGCCCGAACTACGTTTGCTCTGATCTTTCATGCCGTATGAAAGTACGTAGGCACGAGATGCGACGTCTCGGCGAGCAAACTTCCCCCCTTAACCCGTAGTTAGGCGAACTACGTTGACTCTGATTTCTCGTTCCAGACGGGAATACGTAGGCATAAAGTGCGATACTTTGCCGAGTCACTTTCATTTTCTTTTTAACCCAGACCTTTAGAGTAGATAGATAAACATACCTTAGATAGAAAACAAGCGTGGATCCCGTCGAGTACGACGGACGTGAGGGGTGTTAATACCTTCCTCTTGCGTAACCGACTCCCAAATCCAGGATTTGGTTGCGGTGACCATTCCTTTCCCTCTTTGCGTTAGGTTTACTCTGAGCGTTTCCTTTCCCTCTTGTGGGATAAATAACGCACGTTGGTGACTCTTCTGTCATAGTCGACGCCGATTTTCGCAGTAGCGACAAATATATATAGGGGTAAGAAATCTTAAGGCTTTTAAATTACAACCTACAATAGAAAATCTGCATATTACATAGAGTTGATAATTTCTTGGTCTTGCTACTCCTTCAACAGAAAAATCCTTATTAAAAATTCAGGTTTGAATCTTCAGCCATATATATAGCCTTTCCAGAAACTAGCCGTTGAGAAGGTGACTTGATCAAGTGCCTTTGCTTTAGCTCCATAGTACAAGAGACGTTGGAGATGGATGCACACCAGATTTCTGAATCCTTTGTGTAACATGTTTAACCATGGAGTCTTCATTAGGTTTTGTACTAATAGAGCCCTTGGGAGCAGACATCCATAGAACATACTAGCTTTTCTTGAGCCTTGCATTCTTGTAGACTCGAGATAAAAGGTTGATAATACAATACAACATGCTTTCAGTAGTACAGATAGTCCACAACTTTATCACCAAATCTGAATGGTACCAGAAGCTGATATACAATTACTAAATGTAGAAACTCGTCTGAATGTTGAGGCCTTCGGTTCAGAGTCTTCCCAAGCCACACTAGAAGTTGTTCTTTAGACTCAGCCACCAGAAGCTAGCAATGAAGCAACTCCAAGTGTATCTTAAGTAAACAGATTCTGATTATTTGTGTACAAGAAAAAGAACCTGCATAAATAAAACACACATCAAATAAACCATTGTTCTTTTAATACTTTTGTTATCATCAAAACTAAAAGAAAATATATCAAGAACAAATCTTGTTCTAACACAATAAACCATTGTAGATCAATACATGACAAAGAACTACTAAAAACGAACCTAAGTTACAACAAACCAATAGTAATTTACATGCTTTTTATAATTAAATGATGCTAAATCTAATATAAATGGTGACTGATCAACCACCCATAGTGTATTTGTAACGACCAGTATAATATACATCTAGAATAATATCATACAAGTGTTATTATTTGGTATCAACACAATTATAAGTGCCTATTGGCATCATTTACATACTTGTCCATTTTAAAAAATATAAAATGAACAACATATGGTACAAGATGTGGAAAGTGCCAAAAATAAAAATATAAGATTTAAGTACAATATCCTTCATTGAACACAATACGCAGCAGAAAAATCACAATATAAGCTTTCCTTGAAACATTAATTCACAACCCCTTATCGTATATTAAACCTGCAAACAACACCTAAAAAATAACAATAATATTGGGGTGAAATGATAATCTCAGTGAGTTCCCCTATCATATGGGCTCACTCGGCTCTACAGAGTTCTAATCAAATCCTAACTCAAGTCAAAGGGGAAAGGGGATGAGACTTGAGTTAAAAACTCGCAATGTATGGGAACATGTCTCTTGAGTTCATCAACTCAAATAATCACTAGTTCGGAAACCGTACCAAGGCATATTTCCTCGGCCAACCCTATGTCTAGAGTTATTGACACGGGTCACGAATCCTTGTATCATACTTTGACATATGCATAGACTTCGAATTCTAAAGGGCTCCTCAACCTTAAGAATCATCACTTCCTATGGGACTCCAAACCCATTTCAAGTATCTACCCGTATGGAACTCTAACCCACTTACGGATCCACCGTCTTTGAGACTCAAAAACAAGTCAAAGTAATGGTGCATAGATCCCAATGGAGCTAATAATCATCACTCTCGGGATGGAACAATTAGGGGGTTATTTTCGACTACGTGATAAAATAAAACATAAGGTTATCGTATTCGACAATCACAAGGTGATCACATTCACCTTAATCATACAATAATATCACATGTTCTATGCAATGCTTCTCACTCACAACTATGGTAACCATTCATCCATGACACTCACTTAGGTATCATATTGCATGAATGTCGCCTTCTAGTGTTATCTAAATCATACTTGTGACCTAGTTATCTTTTTAATCCATTTACCTAGTTATAAGCCTAGGTTTCCTCACTCATATTCATAATATTTTAAGCCTATTATTTCACAATCAAAACATCCAACCCATACATACATCATACTTGCAACACATTTAGTAATATAAACAAGTCAAACATACTCCACATAAATAATTCACTTAAGGTATATAGTCATAACTATCCTTTACCAAGAATTCTTGGTTGGTTCATGGCCTCACAATAAATAGGACTCTCGGAGCCAAGCCCCTCATCAAATAGGACTTTCGAAACAAAGTTTCCTCACCAAATAGAACTTTTCGAACAAGAGTTCCTCACCAAATATCAAACTGATTCTCATGGTGTTCATCAAAATGCTAGGTGTTCATCTTCACTCGTTCACATATTATTCAATATTCACTTAAATTCATTACTATTCTATCAATCAATGACATATATTCATATTTATACTTTCTATCACTTAGAGAATTAGAATAGCTTTCCAACGCTTCTGATTGTGCCTCAATTCGAGTTACGGTTCTCAAGTTATGGGAAAAACAAGAAACAATTATTTTGCATGTTATAATG
The DNA here is from genome assembly GCA_963859935.3 of Lathyrus sativus. NCBI lineage: Eukaryota > Viridiplantae > Streptophyta > Magnoliopsida > Fabales > Fabaceae > Lathyrus > Lathyrus sativus. The sequence goes on along the minus strand of OZ012735.1, from coordinate 54,512,449 downwards.
GTTGCCCCACGAGCAGCCACCGAGGCTGGCTCACCTTTGGTTTTCCCAACGAACCCAAGGTGAGGCCCAGACAGAACTAAATTTGCATCATGGTTGCTTGGCAAACAGGTAGCGAGGTAGATCGCTTTCTGTTGGCCAACCCTCGCTCGACGATGCTAGCAGAAAACAGGCCGCCACGGGCTCGCCAAAGCTCGCTTGACGACTCAAGCGAAACTCAGAATCCCAACAACGTATTTGGAAGGCAAAAAAATCTCTAAACCCTAACCCACATGACTATAATGCAACCAAACACTCATTTAAACATTTTATATTATAACTAAGCATGCAATTCAATAACTACAAAATGGAAACAACATCAATCCAATTTCAACATAAAACTCTAACCCACAAACATTCTCATGCTTCCCCCTCCCCCTCAAGGCTACACTACATATGGAAATCACCTTGTTGAAGAAGAAGATGAATTCATGATGGAGATGATGAATCCATGAACCTCCTATTTCTCTCCTATGAGTTCTTCTTTTCTTCTTTCCCTTTTATCTTCTCTTCCCCTTTTCCTCTTTTTATCTTTCTCTTCTTCTTTTTGCTTTTTATTCTCATCCACCAAATATATATATATATATATATATATATATATATATATATATATATATATATATATATATATATATATATATATATATATATATATATATATATATATATATATATATATATATATATATATATATATATATATATATATATATATATATATATATATATATATATATATATAATATAAAAATATAATGTAATGATACAAAATGTCTTCATTGATATTTTTTCATCTAACACCAATTGACTAATTATTAATATTACCAAAATGTCTCCTCGCATGCTTATTAATATTGACCTGTCTCTTTTATTAATAATTGATCTCTCTTCAGAGTTCACTAGTTATTCTATTGGTCCTAACTGATAACATTTAGAGAACTTAGGAGTTCCAATTGTTCTAACTGGAAAAAGATATAGTACATAGGAACTCAAATAATCTCAATTGACACCCAATTAAGCATTTAAGGGAATATGGGATATTACAGTATTGGCGATTCTATGCCTTCCCGACTTGCTTTCTTGGCCCGGACAATTTATTTATACTTGGCTCAGTCTCTTCGAACCTCTACCTAGAGCATCTTCAAATCTTGTTGAATTGGTCTACCCCATTACCTTATTGTTTAGTTAGAACCGGAATCTGTATACCTAAAGCTACTGATTCAGATTCTGTTATTATTCTTAAGCCTTCTGAAGAGACTATGAACGCCTTCTTGCGTTGGCGCTGAAGTTTAACGACACTCTTTTCTTCAGAAAAGCTTTCCTTTGAATTATGGGCCCACGGGGCAAAAAGGTTTGAAGTTTGTTTTCTGTCTTTTACGAAAGAAGTGTTTTTTATTGTGTTTGTAATTTCAATCGCACTAAAGACTATGACCTGAGAGTGAATGCGTCGCATGTCACCCAAAGGGTGCCATACTAAACATCCATACTGTTGGAAAGAAACTCTCCAACAATCCTTTCTCAGGTAGCTTAAGGCTCGTAACGTACGAAAGAAATCATTCATGATTACTGTATCTTAATCTGTTTTGAGGTGAGAAGAGAACAGGCTCAACTAAAGGGAGACTATCAAGTCCTAGTGTTATCATGACAAGGATTCATCCTATAGTTGAGGTTTGAAACAGGGAACTCCTAGAAGTTATCATGCATAGGTTTCAACCTAAAGTTCTATCATCATTTCCTTATCAAAGGAAATGAGAGTCCTAAGGGATCATATCAATGATAAACAGAAACAGATAAAGCATCAGCTTAAAAAGTAAACAGTAAACGACTGTAAAATGCATGCAATGCAAGTGAGGGAGGAAATGTGTGTGGGGCAGCAGCCTCCACAAGCTCATCTCAACCTCAAGCCAGAATGAACAACAGTAATCATACTGAAGAGATAAAACATACTATCGAGCAAAATACAGTAAACTGCAATCATACAGAAGAAATAACATGTTATCAAGCAAAACTAACTACCTGGGCAAGGGAGCAGGGCTCTACCGAATACCCGCAAGCAAAGCCATACAGTAACAATACAAGCAGAGGGAGCAACTCAACCTCTAGTGCAATCATGCTCCTAGATTAAAGTTAGTCTATATATGGACTTATTCTAATGCACCAAGCAAGTCAAACAAGTCACATCAGCACAGAAAAGAATACAGACAAGAAAGCAGATCAACAACTCTCTCAACTCCAAGCTTCAGCTCTTCTGACAGCAACTCAGTCTTCAGACTTCAACCACCTTTCAAGGATATCAGCTTCACTGGCAAGTATCAACTTGCTTCCAGGGTTTCAATCCATCAAACATAAGTTTCAACTTAATCTTCTTCTTCAAGCTTCAGCTTTCCAGTCAATTCCACCTTCAGTCTTCACTCTTAGCTACAAGTATCAACTTGACTCCTTCAGGTTCTCAATGTATCCATGTACAAGTATCAACTTGTCTTTTATTCCTCAAGCTTCAGCTCTACCCTCAATCTCAATTGAATCCTCTTCATAAGCATCAACTTAGCCTACAAGCTTCAGCTCTCTTTGCTTTACCAGTCTTCACTTGGTCTTCTTCTCCTACAAGATTCAGCTGCTCAGAGTAGTCTTCAACCACATAGAAGTGCCAACTTCATCCTTCAATTCTTTCTCAAGCCTCAGCTCTTCATTCAATCCCCATTGGGTCTTCAAGTATCAACTTGCTCTTCAAGCTCTTCAAGCTTCAGCTACAATGGCAATGCTCAAGGAATCATCCTCTTCCACACTCTTCAGTGAAGTCCTCATCTTCAAACTCAAGTCTAACATCTTTCAAGATACTCAGCCCAGAAGATAGTTGATTGAACATGATGAGTGGAAATGATTAACAACTTACTGACAACCAAAGGAAGCCTGTAAGGGTTCATCATTATGAGAGACTGGTTCCCTCAAAGTTCTACTTCCCAGATAAAGCCACTCATCCTTCCAAAGTAGGGATGTGAATATCTTGGAAGGACTTTTAATCATTGGGAGGAATGGAAGCACAAGATGTTTTCCATGTTTGTGAAAGAAATCATTCTAACTACAAGGCTCTCCCTATGTCCTATCTCTTAATCTTCATTAGACACCTTCAGGCTCAAACAAATCCAAAGCTCCAAGCAACTTCAAGCATCCTCACCTTGTCTTCAACTTGTCTTCAATCTCAACCAAAGGCAAACCAAGCACAAACCCTAATCTAAGGGAACTAAATGAGTTAAACTAGTTGAATTAGTAAATTAGGATCACCTAAAACCTAGTACTAAAGTTAGTCCTAACTAAAATACTAAAATCAATTTTAAAATCTTACAAAAATTCCTATGGGAACCTAGGTCAATCATGACTCTACCACATTAGTTTCAAAGATCAAACCATCAAATTGGACCTAGAACTAAATCCTACATTATAAGGCATCAAACCTAAAACCCTAAAAAGGAGGCATCTAAACATCAATCTAGAAAGCACACCTATTTTCATCACAAAAATGTGAGAAAAATTCTATGGGATCATACATGTCTAACCTAATCACACACAAAAAAATAGGCCCAAAATCATCACCATGAGATCAAACAAAATTCCACAAAAATATGCATCAAACATAATCATTTTAATATCACTTAAAATGCAAAATTCCAATAAAATCAGAAATTACATAAAATGAAAATATTTTTTCTCTAAAAACTAATAGACTCAATCATGAGTAGAATGCAAAAAGAATGGGTTTAATTGGATAAATTTTCAATTAATTATGATTTTTGCAAGAACCATATATAAAATGAAAAATTAAATGAAAATCCAACAAAAAGATTAAACACGCGGTGTGGGTAGTAATCATATTCAGTTCAAAATCTGGGTTGGGCCATCAGGGGGGTGCGAATAGCGCCTAGTTCACTAAGCCCAGCATACCAAATAAATGAAACGCAACGTTTCCTTCAGAAATCCTTCACAACTCAGCTTTAAAACGTGGCCCTAGGATCTGCTCCCAGTCAAAGGTCAAACCATGATCTAATGGTACAAACTTCATCTTCTCCATTTCAAACGCCTGAACTTCGCGCCCAGCTCCGGCCACCGCCGGTGGAGCTCCGGTCATCCCCTTCAACCCTAGTTCTCCCTAGAGGCCTCCAATCCAAGAGGTCAAAACACGAAACTCATTCCAAATCTTGCCACGAATTCAACCATACCCATAGTTTCTTCTGAAACCTCAAGAATCATCATCTCCCAATCTCAACCGAAAATGGCAATTCTCCTAATTTGTCTCTAATTGATCAATTAACTATCTAGAATCCATCCTAGGCCATTCTACAATCAATCTAGCACCTTAATTCAACCTAATTCTACCTAAATTATGCTATAGGAAGAAGGTTACCAACCTGGAAATTCTTGAATAACAGATGCACCAAATCTTCACTTCAAGCTCTCAAATCTTCTGGACACGATCACTGAAACTCCTCCTTGCTTCTGTATGCAAAAGAATCAATGGAAAGTGCTTCAATCTTGAAACACGATGATGAGTTGCAGGTGCTGAAAATCACTTGCTCATACACGATCTAGCCCTCAATTCTTCTTGAAAAGGATCTGAAATCACTCCTTGACACCCATGGGAGAAGAATCAATCAAGAAAATGAGTGGAAATTGAGGAATTTGGTGAAACCGATTTCAATTGCAATCCAAGAAAACTCAATCTCAAACTAAGCTCAATCCTTCAATGATCACCAACCCCTGTAATGGATCCATTCTACTCCTTATATAGATGGAGTTTGGATGATCTAGAACCCTCTAGATCCTTCCAATGAGATTTTCCACTTCTCATGTCATGAGATTTTGAATCACTTATCATGACATGTACAACCCTTGCAAACAGCTTGGAATTCATCCCATTCACTCTTAATTTCTCCCCTAGTGAGATATTAGAGGTGTTTAGCTTGCAAAAACCCTTGCTCATGCCTTGATTTTAAGTTATGCACATGTTACTTAATATGCAAGCAAGTGCTTTTCAAAGCAAGCCCACAATTTAGACCTCAAATCAAAAATGTGGCTAAACCAATGTTCTTAAAATGTTTTCTAGAGTCAAAATGATATATTACATGCCATGGTTTGGATGTGTAGATTGAAAATATCAATTTCCAACTTTGGTTTATTTAACTTATGCCTTTATTTTAGGTCATTTTTGAAACTTTGAGCTACAAGCCTTTACATCATCTCATGACCTCCTTACTAGCCTTAAAACATCATTTTGAACAAGTTTGATGTTGAAGATTTTTCCATTTGAAGCTTGGAAATAGGAGTTATGGCATTATGCTTGAAATGACCTGTAATCTCCAATTGACCAAAATGCCCTTGACTTGTCAAAGCCATAACTTGAGTTCTACAAATCCTATAAAGTACTTCTAGTACTCTCTAGAAAGCTAAGAAGACAAGGAACAACATTCATGTTGACCAAAAGTTCATAGGAATCATCCTTCTTGGGCAAAAGTTTGATGCAAGTTGGGTAACTTTCAAGGCCCCAGATTCACATACCTCAGATGACTTGTAACTTGTCAAAGTCATAACTTGAGCTCTAAAAATCCTATAAAGGACTTGTAGTACTCAAATTAAAGCTAAGAACAAGCTCTACAACATTCATGTTGGGGGCAAGATGATATGACAATCACATCTTGGGCTAAACTGCCTTGAAGATAGGGATCAAACTAGGGGATTTTACACTGTCAAGCCTTAGAAACCCTGGCTTGAAACTTCTCAAACTCTTCAATCATGATGATTTGACCTTGGAATCATACTTATAGCATCTCAATGCATCAATACATGATCACATGGCTCTTGGTTTAGGCCTCAACCCTCTCCAAATCATCAGTTGACCTAGGGTTGACCCAGTCAAACCCTAATTGCATCACTCATGGCTGAGTCTTCTTAATCTTGTACAATGACCTGTCTAGGCTTCATGATGGCTTTCAAGACATCTCATAAGCTCTCTCAAGGCTTCAAGTCCTTCTTCATAGCCTCAAAATCATCTGAGGAGCTTCCCACAACTCTCAAGTTAGGAGGCACACAACTGTGGTTTCAACCACTTTCTCTGAGAATCTTCTCACTTCTCTGACAAAGATATCAACCCTTGAACACTTGAATAACCTTCTTGGCTAGCTCCATAGTCTTGTGTAGCTCTTGATTGGCACTCATACCTCTTGATCTCCTGCATACATGTCAATGAAATGCAAATGATAATGCTAATGTGAATGAAATGAAACATAAGCTAGGTAAAGAAATGTTGGTCAAATTTTGGGGTGCAACAACTGCCCCTATTCAAACGGCTTGAACCTGACTGGGTGAGAAGCGAACGGCTCTCAACCAATCAAGGTGCGAGACGGTTGAATACCGACAAACCCGGAAATTTGCCAACTGCACAAGTACAAATCTTCGAAAACTGAAATACTAGCTGCACGACAACTAGCTAGGGAATTGGTCACACGGTAACCGGTGATACATGGTCGATAATACCGTCAGGCATCAAGATTCCTCGGGACTCATCAGGTCAACAATCAAGTTAATCATGCCGTCAGGCATTCAAAGAAAACTTTCGGGCATCAGCCGGACTTCATCAATAAGTCGGGAATAGAATTCTCGGTCAATCATGAACCAGTTGGGGATACCCAAACTTCTACCATCAGGCACTCTGCTTCAGCTGAGAGAACTGCTTCGTTAACATGGCTGGACTTCAATCATCAAGTCTTCGAGGGAAGTTTCAACTTTGTTGTTCAGAAACCTGCTGGGGATGACACATCTCCACTGGGGATTCTGGATAACTATCAAGTAACTCTGCTTCGGGGGTCCAGAAATCATTCTGACTGAATCATCTCTGTTGAGAAAATCAAGAATCATCTTGAACAAATAACTCCGTCGGGGACTTCAAGAATCATCTTGGACCAATGACTATGCTGGAGATTTCGGGAATCATCCTGAGCAAACACTCTGCCGGGGACTCTAAGCATCAACTTGAGCAACCCTCTCTGGCGACTTCACTGGGGATTTTAAGAATCATCTTAAGCAAACGGCCTTGCTGGGGAATTCAAGAATCATCTTGATCAAGCGGCTCTACGGGAGATTCAAGAATCATCTTGAGCAGGCGACTCTGCGGAGGAACACCTGCAAAACAAGAACGGTAACGACCCAGCTCATGTTTAATATGCATATGCCGCAATGCTCCACATGGTGGAAACGCTACGCGTTTATGATAAATGCTATACAATCATACAAAATGTTGCGATCCCGTTAGCAAAATAAATGCTGAAGGGAGAATCCTCCTGTCAAGGAGAAAGAACCACTCTGGTGGAGGAAGGAATTATCCTGCCATGGAGAAAAGGTCACGCCAATCTCAATCGGACTCTGCATGGCGAAATGATCTTCAGTTGACTGCTGCCGGGGAACGAAGCTCTACGAGAACCTGGACCTGCTGAGGAGAGTGATGTCAATCGCGGAAATAAACTGCACGGCCTTCACGGCTAACCCTCCTGGAGACAACGACTCCGGTGGGGAAATACAACATCAGCTATTCAACACTCTACTGGGGACAACCAATCATGGCCCGAACTGTTTCCAAAGACTCTGCTCTCTCGGGGATCTGCAAACTCGGCTGAAGAAGAAGAAATCATCCTGCTTCGGGGGAGAGTACGACTCTGTGGGGGAATCTCAATTCCATTGGAGACTTCAGTCTGGAACTACCAATTGCTGCACACTTCAGTGAACGTCTCAGCTGGGGAGACGACATTCCTTCAGGATGCATCTGATCGGGGAGAGAATCTTCTCTGCCTGGGGAGACATATCAATGCCTTACGATCTCATGTTCAGACTCTGCAAGGAGAGGCTGCTGAACTTCGCTGGAGAAGGAGGAATCATCCTGCTTGGGGACGCGTACGGCGTACTGTCTGGAACATGCTACACCTGTAACAACACAAACAAACAGACAAGATACCCTTCTCAAAGGGACCTATCAAGGTTATCATCTTGTGACAATGTTTAAGTAATTCATTGTTTCAACAATCAGTGGCCTAGGCCAGTAAGTTTATGTATGCGCATTTTGTCAAAAACATCGGCGTTCTTTTTCGCAAACAAAACAGATAAATGCTAAACAGACAAACAAAATTGCTGAATAGTATACATTTTATTGATAACGAACCCCTGAATGGGTAAAAATGTTTTACTACAGATGCAAGCTCCTGGAATGAGGAAGTCGCGCAAAAAATAAAACATAAATATACATCAGTATATACAAATGTCGGCAACGAGGCGTAGACGAACACTATGAGTTGATCCCTCTATAACCCACTCGACTTCGATACTTCTCCGACGCTTCAGCTTCAGAAGAGATTGATTCGGATAAACGGCCCTCGGGTCTTCCAAACCACTAAACAAATACAGTCCACACGCGGAACGCAGTCGTTTGCTTTTTCAAATCCCTAACTTTTGCGTGAACCGCCCTTTGCGGGTTTTCAGTTCACCGGGATACCCTTTTCTGCCAAAGTCGCCCATCCGGGTTTTCGACTCTGCGGGTGTACATTCTTTTCAATTTATATCCCTAATTTTTGCCCGAACCTTTTTCCTTTTTTATGGTTCGCCGGGATGCCCCATTTTTGCATGGACTCTCTTTTTACTGTCCAGCGGGTCATTTTTAAGCAAAGTATTTTTTAACTGCGTCTGCGTTCACCGGGGATGCAAAATCTTCACCATCCATCGTGGATAACAACAAAGCTCCTCCCGAGAAGACCTTGCTGACGACGTACGGACCTTCGTAATTGGGAGTCCACTTGCCCCGGTGATCGGAGTGTGGAGGAAGAATCTTCTTCAGGACGAGATCACCCGTCTGAAAGCTTCTAGGACGCACCTTCTTATCATAAGCTTTCTTCATTCGGCTTTAGTATAAACGACCATATGCAATCGATGCCAACCTCTTCTCGTCCATCAGGATGAGTTGGTTCAGTCGGTTCTTAATCCATTCTGCCTCGTCGAGTTTCACGTCAACCAAAACTCGTAAAGAAGGGATCTCCACTTCTAACGGTAGGACAACTTCCATACCGTACACCAAGGAGAAAGGAGTTGCCCCGGTTGACGTACGTACCGTCGTACGATAACCGTGCAGTGCAAATGGCAGCATCTCGTGCCAATCCTTGTAGGTCACAACCATCTTCTGAACAATCTTCTTGATGTTCTTATTGGCCGCTTCAACGGCGCCGTTTATCTTCGGCCGATAAGGAGATGAGTTGTGGTGTTCAATCTTGAAACTCTGGCACAGCTCCTTCATCATCTTGTTATTCAAATTCGAACCATTATCAGTAATGATCTGCTCGGGAATTCCGTAACGACAGATGATATCCCTCTTTATGAATTTAGCCACCACCTGCTTGGTCACATTAGCATACGAGGCTGCCTCCACCCACTTGGTGAAGTAGTCGATAGCTACTAGAATGAAGCAATGACCGTTAGATGCAGTGGGATCGATTTTTCCTATCATGTCGATGCCCCACATGGAGAACGGCCACGGGGAGGACATGACATTTAACGGGCACGGCGGTACATGAACTTTATCAGCATAAATCTGGCATTTATGACATCTCTTCGCAAATTTAAAGCAATCCGACTCCATCGTCAGCCAGTAGTATCCTGCTCTCAGGATCTTTCTCGTCATGGCATGCCCGCCAGCATGCGTACCGATTGTGCCTTCATGGACTTCTTCCATGAGCATACTCGCCTCTTTCTTATCTACGCATCTGAGTAGCACGAGATCATGATTTATTTTATACAAAACTCCATCAGGTTTGAGATGAAAATTTGCAGACAGCCTCCTCAGAGTCTTCTTATCCTGGGTTGACGCACCCGCAGGATACTCCTTAGTCATAAGGAAAGTCTGGATGTCATGGAACCATGGCTTGCCGTCGGCGGCTTCCTCGATCGCAAAGACGAATGCAGTTCTATCAAGACAAGAAAGGACAATTCTTGGAGCTTCATTCCAAAAATTGACTTTATACATCGAAGCCAACGTGGCTAGGGCATCAGCCATTTGATTCTCGGCCCTGGGCACATGATGGAGTTCCACTCGATCGAAGAACGGAAGTATACTTCTGGCATAATTCATGTACGGCACCAAATTCGATTGACGAGTCTCCCACTCCCCTTTAATCTGGTTGATCACAAGCGCCGAGTCACCATATACGTCTAGGTTCTTGATTCTCAAATCAATTGCCCCTTCTAGACCCATGATGCATGCTTCGTACTCCGCTTTGTTATTGGTGACTGGAAACGTCAGTCTCGCAGTGAACGGGATGTGGGATCCGTGGGGAGTCGTGATGATTGCCCCAATGCCACTTCCGTAGGAATTAACCGCCCCGTCAAATATCAATTTCCACTGGGATTTCCTATCTGGACCCTCATCGGGTAACGGTTCATCGCAATACTTCGCTTTGAGAAACATGATATCCTCATCAGGGAATTCAAATTTCATCGGCTGGTAATCCTCGATCGGCTGTTCGGCCAGGTATTCAGACAGTACGCTGCCCTTGATGGCCTTCTGGGAAACGTACTGAATATCATATTCCGTCAACACCATTTGCCATCTGGAAATCCTGCCCGAAAGCGCTTGCTTCTCGAAGACGTACTTGATCGGATCCATCTTCGAAATTAGCATGGTGGTGTGATTGAGCATGTACTGTCGTAAATGTTTGGCAGCCCAGGCTAGTGCATAACACGTCTTCTCCAGCATCGAGTAACGAGATTCACAGTCTGTGAACTTTTTACTCAAGTAGTAGATGGCATGCTCCTTTCTGCCCGTCTCGTCGTGCTGACCGAGAACACACCCCATTCTATTCTCAAGAACTGTCAAGTACATGATTAATGGTCGTCCAGCCACTGGGGGTATCAAGATCGGAGGTTCCTGCAGATACTGCTTTATCTTATCAAATGCCTTCTGGCAATCCTCGTTCCAGATAATCGCCTGATCTTTCTTTAAAAGCTTGAACATCGGTTCACACGTGGCCGTGAGCTGAGAGATAAACCTTGCAATGTAGTTTATTCTGCCCAGGAAACCACGAACTTCTTTTTCTATTTTTGACACTAGCATTTCTTGTATCGCTTTAATCTTCGCAGGATCAACCTCGATGCCTCTTTCACTCATGATAAACCCCAGTAACTTTCTGGACCGTACTCCGAAAGTACATTTGTTAGGATTCAGCCTCAACCTGAACTTCCTAAGCCTCTCAAAAAGCTTCAGCAAATTGACCAGATGTCCCTCCTCCGTTTGGGACTTCGCAATCATGTCATCAACATAGACTTCAATCTCATGATGAATCATATCATGAAACAAAGTAACCATTGCTCGTTGGTAAGTGGCCCCTGCGTTCTTCAGACCGAAAGGCATTACCTTGTAGCAAAATGTTCCCCATGGAGTGATAAACGTCGTTTTCTCCATGTCCTCCGGCGCCATCTTGATCTGATTGTAACCGGAGAAGCCATCCATGAACGAAAACACGGAGAACTACGCTGTATTGTCGACCAACACATCGATATGAGGCAGCGGGAAATCATCTTTAGGGCTCGCCCTGTTCAAATCCCGATAATCGATGCACATGCGTACCTTACCGTCCTTCTTTGGTACAGGCACTATGTTCGAGACCCACGAAGGGTAAGTAGTGACCGCTAAGAAGCCAACATCAAGCTGTTTCTGCACTTCTTCTTTGATCTTAACGGCCATATCTGGTCTCGTCCTTCTAAGCTTCTGCTTAACGGGAGGACAATCTTCTCGCAGCGGCAAGTGGTGGACCACGATGTCAGTATCAAGTCCGGGCATATCTTCGTATGAACAAGCAAAGACGTCACTATACTCTCTTAGAATCTCGACCAATCTCTGTTTGACATCACTTTGCAATGCAGCCCCTATCTTGACATTTCTGACGAGTTCTTCAGAACCCAGATTCACAATCTCGATCTCCTCTTCATGAGGCAGAATAACTTTCTCTTCTTGTTTCAACAAGCGGGCCAACTCTTCAGGAAGGTCTTCGTCTTCATCAATCTCTTCTTCGGCTTGATAGATCGGGCAATCGAAGTCGAAGTGAGCCGTAGAAGGTCCAGAGTCGATGTCATCTGTTATGTGGATCCTGCAATAACAAGGGTTAAGCTTAAAACAAGGATATGCAGGTTAGCACAAACCCCATTGCCATTTTACTGTTTTTCAAAACAAATATAAAACAGGAATAACAGAGATCACAACATTTGAATACGAAGAAAAACGCCTTTTGATTTATTAATAAAATGCATGTACATAATCAAACGAGGCCCTGACAATAAAACCACTATTCCCCGGGTAGGACATAAGGTTGTACAATGATTGGAAAAAGTAAATCATTACTCTTCGCTTGTCATCTGGATGATATCCTTCACGGACCAGTTGGTAAGGCCCTCGCCTGGCTTGCTTGGCTGGATCCAAGAGTCAAGGTCACAGTCGCTATCTCCGTTGTCTTCAAACACCGCGTTGACGCTTTCAAATATCACCCCGCCACTGTGTTGCACCCCAAAATTTGACCAACCGGGTCCCGTATCTGGTCCTATGTTTCGACGCATGACCGCATTCGCATCTGCATATCGCATACAGTGCATATTTCATTTGTTTTGATTTTATCGGGATCACAACTCTCGTCTCGCGTTTCAGGTGTTTTTAGTCAGTTCAGATAGGTAGAATCGTATTTTGGGATATTTCGGTGTCCGTTTATTTTTACCGGCTATTTTGGTGCGCTCTCGCAGTATTATTGGTGATTTTGTGCTATTTTTGTCCCTTCGGGAATTATTGTGGTTTTTCTGGATTTTATTGGCTATTATTAGGGTTTAAATAGATTTTTTAATCATTTTTAGAATAATATAGAATATTAATAGGTTTTTTAATATTTTTAATAGTTTTAATGATTTTTAGATAGATTTTTGATAATCATTTTAGAATAATAGAATAATATAGTTTTTTTCTTTTATTAATCATAGATTTTCTTTTAAAGAAATAATATAGTTTTTTTCATAGAATTTTAATAGAATAGATTGCTTTTCTCTTAATATAGAATATAAATTTTTCATTTTAATAAATGGATAGATTTTTCTTTAATAGATATTATAGAATTAATTGATTTTTGAATATATTTTTTTAGATATAGAATTTTAATAGAGTTTTTAATAGGATAATAGATTTTAATTGGTATTTTAGGACATATTGTTTTTAGATATTAATAGGTTGGTTTTATAAGTATAATAAATCTTTTCAATTAAATTCAATTGGGTTTTAATTAGTTTAATCTAGGTTTAGCTGGAGTATTATTTTGTTTGGATATTAATTAATTTTTTAGATTTAATTAGAGTATTGGTTTTAATCAGAGTCATTAGCAATTAATTCATTAGCATTTAATTATGTTCATTAGTCCAATTAGTCCAGTTTATTCAGGTTTTTCGTTTGGGCCAGTATCCATAAGTCTTCAGCAAGGCCCATTTCGCAGAAGCCCAGAATCAGTCCACAAAGTCCAGAATTGTCCAGAAAGGTCCAGAGAATTGCCAGCATATATAATCTTCAGGCCACGTGTGAAGCCAGAAAAGGACCCACACTTCACATTCTCACGCTGCCACCTCGCTCACACATCCTCCTTCTCTCTGCCACGTCTCCAACACGTGGAAGCCATGCAACCTCTCCCTCCACTAACGCTGACACGCGTCCCTCCACCGGTCCTCGCCTGAAACCCTCCCCGGCCGGCATGCATGGCCGGCGACCACCGTAACTGAATGGTAACCACTTCCGGCCACCGTGAATTTCACCGAAAACCTCAAAATTCCAGAAATCTCCTCCTTCTCCTCATTCCTTCATCTCTTCCGATCAACATCCAACCTCCGATCATCTTCCTCCGATCAGAACTTCATCTCTCACCTCCAGAATCCTCATCTCCAGATTCAACCGATCATCATCCACAATCATCATCTCCAGAAATCCGATCATCATCATCATCGATGTTCATCCAATACTCATCTAGTTCATTAAAGTTCTTCAATCTCAAGAATCTCCCCCAACAATCTTCATCAGAGATCTTCATCATCATCATATGGTTCGTCATTTCTCAGAGGTCATCCCTCCGTTCATCAGCAATCTCCATCGCGTTCCTCATTTTTCTCCAGAAAACGCACCAAGATTCAAGATCTCACAACCGCCTCCAGACTTCATCAGATTTGTTCATACGAACCTTCATCCACCGGTTGTTCATCGTAATCATCGCCATCAGTTTTTCCAGGAAACTTCATACGATCTTCAAGCATGTTCACAGAATCTCCTTCAATATTCATCAAGAATCATCAACGAAACTTCAAGAACGAGCTTCATCTCAGTTCTTCAGCCTCAACGAACTTCATCAAGATCGTCACATGCATGTTTGTAGAACTCCAGAAGATTTCCAGAATCTTCCTCGTCAACCTTCGTCAGAAGTCATTCAAACACATCCGTTGTGTTCTTCATCCAGAACATGGATCTAGAAATCTCCGTGGATCCATTGGCGTCAACTGCGTGGTTGTTACTGCATTAGCGATTACAAGATTCATGAGGTTTTGGTTCGAAGATGGGAATGAAGGGGTTGAGTAAGGGTGAGCTAGCTTGAGAGAGAGGGATTAACTGAGAGAGGAGAAAGATGAGAGGAGGCGGAGCGGCGCCCGGTGAACAGTGATTTGGGAGAAACAAAAGGATTAGGGTTTGAGGATTCAGAGAGAGGGCTGTGTGTTGGATTGGGCCTCAAGCCCATTGGGATTTCGTCCGTACACCTCCGTTTTTCCATTTCCCCCCCCCCCTTTCGTTTTGTGTCTGACTGGGCTAAGCCCAATGTGCAATGCCAAGACCTTCTGGGCATACACCCTACGTTGTTGGATCCACACCCCCTCCCAAGTTTTTTTCTGAACTAGCACTTATGGGCTGGGCCCAGTTTGGTTTTTTTTGTTTATTTTTGCTTGGAAAACCCCCTGTAGCCAGTGTACCCCCCTCCCTTATATTTTCTTTTTCATTTTTCTATATAGTTATATGAGAAAAAAAGGAAAAAGCATACATCAAAGAAAAGGATATTGAAAAAAATAGTAGAAAAAGAAATATTGAAAAAAGAATTTGAAAAAAGAAAAAAAGGAGAGAAAATATTGTGAAAAAATATTGAAAGAAATAATGAAAAGAATAGAAAAGAATGTGAAAAATATGGAGAAAAATATATGAAAAAATATATAGAAAAATAGTGGGGAAAAATATATGAAAAATATTTTGAAAGAAAAAAGAAGAAAATAGTTGAAAATAAGAGAAGGAAAAAGAGAAAAAAATATTAGTATAGATATAATATTTTTTAGAGTACATTTTTCATAGAAATTCTTTTACACCATTTTAGGATAGTTTAGAAGCCCACTTGTTAGGGGGCTATTTTCCATTCGATTTTTCAGGATAGGATAGGATAGTATTTCCTAGGGGTTTATTTTTCAGTATTCAATCATTGTAATCATTTTCCAGAATGTTAATAAAACGAGATTTGAGCTGTGGTCCCGAAGTAGCCGAACTACAGCTGCTCTGATTTCTCGTACCAGACGAGAATATGTAGGCATAGGATGCGATGTCCTAGCGAGCACACTAACAACTGACTTTATGTTCTCTCGCTGCTGTGCGATCGAGACTTTCCCGCTGACGACTAACTGTTACCCTTTTTCTCTCTTGCCCGAGTGCATTTGAGACCAGACCATAGTTTTGCCTATAGGTTCCCGTACCTTTGAAACCAGTTGTTTTTCTCACTGCTGTGTGAGAATACCCTGTTTAGCCGTAGTTAGCCTGAACTACGTAAAGCTCTGATCTTCCATGCAGTGTGGAAGTACGTAGGCACAAGACGCGAAGTCTTGGCGAGCCAATTTTCCCTGTAGTCCCGAACTACGTTGACTCTGACTTTCTGTCTTGAGAATACGTAGGTGTAGAGTGCGACGCTCTATCGAGTCAATTCCCTTCCGTTTAGATTTAGCAGCCGTAGATAGATTGTTTTTGCATCCTTTAGACAACCCAAGCAAGCGTGGATCCCGTCGAGTACGACGGACGTGAGGGGTGCTAATACCTTCCCCTTGCGTAACCGACTCCCGAACCCAGGTTTTGGTTGCGATGACCATACCTTTCCCCGTTTTTTGCGAGGTTTACTTTGAGCGTTTCCTTTCCCTCCGTTGGGATAAATAACGCACGGTGGCGACTCTTCTGTCAGCCGGCGCCGATTTTCGCAGTAGCGACAGCTGGCGACTCTGCTGGGGACCGAACCCCCTGGCTGCTAAGGACTGCGATAGTTCTTATGCATTTGGGATCCAACGTCCCTTAAAGAGAGTCAATCCTAGCGCTTGTTTGCTTGTCTATTGGGGTTTATTTATTGATATTATCTGTTGCTGTTGGGGTGTGACGGGTGTTCTATGATTGAGTGAGAAGCCGGACCTGGGCTTGAGTGCACCTTAGAATTAGAGTGGAAAGTAGTGGGCGCCCGCTTGCTTTGCTTGCCTTGGTGTCCCGCGAAATCTACACTAAGACGAGGTTCTTCTGGTTGGCCTCTTGTCCCACCCTTTGGGTGGCTCGGGTTGCTGGTTAGTTGGATTGTCGACTCTGGGAACCGATCATTTGGAAGTTAGCTAAGTGAGGCCTCTTCAAGACTCGATGATGCCACTCCTTCTGGGCATCGTATCGTCAGTTTTTAAAGTCTGTGACGCTAACAACCGCATAGGATGCCGTACCTTGTCAGATATAGGTCCATACCTGTGAGTGGGGGGTTTTTTTTTGCAGGAAACTTGACTTCCAACCTACCCGTTACTTTGGTCTTCTCTTCAGAGCGACCGTACTCCGTCAGCAGCGCAGCAGTATTCAGAGATTGTGTGGGGGATGTGATCCCGTTGTTTGTTGCATCTTGCATATCATGTGCATATCAGTGTTGCATCATATTGCATATCATCCTCCAGTTAGCCAGAGTTCTGATCCAGCCTTTGTTTCCTGAAGGTGATTACCCGGAGTTTGGATTGAGCAACTGTTGATTGTCAGCAGACCGACCTATGGATTGAGTAGATTTGAGCAGAATCAAGCATTGAAGTCAGCTGAAGACCATTGGTAGCTATGTCTGAAGGCAACTTCCAGTCTCCTAACACCCTGACGGGGTTCACTATGGCGTCCAACCCTCTGTATGATTCTATGGAAGACTTCCCGCAAGTGAACAACGTTACTGCAGACCAAGTTGTGCAGCCTTCTGTTGAGAACCGAGGTCGACATGAGCAGTTTGTTACCCGATATGAGCGTCCTCCTCCTGCTAACAATCAAGGTGTTGCTTTCCCTGTGATGAATTACCGAAGAGATATCCCGATAGCCAGGACCGTAGATCCAAGAGCTCTTGAAAAGGATAGAAGACTCTGAGCATTGGAAGAAGGAATGAAAGCCTTGAAAGCGAAAGATGCTGTTAACCTGGATGCTGTAGACATGTGTCTGGTTCCTGACCTGGTGTTGCCTTATAAGTTCAAAGCGCCGAAGTTTGAAAAGTACACGGGAGATAGCTGTCCGTAGCTGCATTTGATGATGTTCTGTCGAAGAATGACTTCGTTTGTGCGAGATGACAAACTGATGATCCATTGCTTTCAAGATAGTCTAACTGGGGCATCTTTGAGGTGGTATACGCAGTTAGAGAGAAATCAGATTCAATCATGGATGGATTTAGCCAGAGCTTTTCTGAAGCAGTACGATTATAACCTAGACGTAGCTCCCTATCGCATGCAGTTGCAAGAACTGTCTCAAGAGAGCAATGAACCTATCAGGAAGTATGCTCAGAGATGGAGAGAATTTGCTGCTAGAGTGCATCCACCGCTGTTAGACTGAGAGCTGACAAGCATGTTTGTAGATTCCCTACAAGATCCGTACTTCGAAAGATTGCTCGGACTTCCAGTAAGTTTCTCTGACGTGGTAGCATTAGGAGAACGCCTTGAGTATGCTATAAGAATCGGGAAAATTCAGATTACTTCAAATGATCAAGCTGGTGAAACTGAATATCCTTGTGACTATCAGAGTGAAGAAGAATTTGTGATTAATGCAGTCATGCCAAATGTTGAATATCCTCGAAGCGAATCAGTGAATTTTGTTGGTTCTTCATCTTATCAGAGATCAGTACCTCCTGTGGTTTGTTATGCTGAACAGACAGCCGTGCCTGGGGCACCCTATCAGGAATCTTATGTCGCTTCCATTGCAAAGCAGCGAACTCGTGGCCAAGGTTATCAGAATCAGCGTCAGAATCAGAATCGACCTCGCAACAACTTGGAACGAAGGAAAGGTCCTTTTCACCCAGTGCCTATGCCGTATAGCCAGCTTCTACCATCTCTGATCCAGAGTTCTTTGGTGGAACCTAAAGCTCTTAAGCCAGTTCCAGAACCTTACCCTCCTGGGTACAATCCCCACGTTCAGTGTGGTTACCATGGTGGCTCTCCAGGGCATTCGACAGAAGATTGTAAAGCATTTCAGGCGAAAGTACAGCAGTTGATTGATCAAGATCGCATTTCCTTTCGATAAGGATTTCTGTTTGTTCATCCCAACCACTCAGCTGTCTAAGCTCGTAGACTCGGAAGGTATTCCCCAACAAAGAAGCCAGTGGTTCAGACAGGCAGGCGCCTCAGCATTGGCAGTCCTCAGACCTTTATATCATTTGCATTTGTAGTTTTCTTTTCTGTTAGTTACTACTTGCTTTTAAACATTGTATGTTTCGAATGGTGATAATAATAAAGTGACTATGCATTTTTCTGAATTAATCATGTCGCTGTCGCTCATTTACTTCATTGCACTGACACTTGCATTTTATTCGCTCCGCTTTATCACTGTGACTAGCAAAGATTGGAGGGAGGATTACGAAATAAACTCATAACCGATGATCGTATGCTTTCAGATAAGACCGTACCGATGACGTACAAGGCATTGTTTCAAATTCCCCAAACACTGGAGATATAAGGAGTTAGTCCCTTGGCAACCACTTCGAGCCAGGAAGCAGAAGTTTTTCGGACTTTTTTTTTTAACCCTCACATCTTAACCCGGGGCAGGGTAGTTGCCAGTTAGCTTGACCGAGCGTTCAAGTCTTGCAGAGGAGTGTTGTCTTTCGAGGACCAATCAGTTTACACCTTTCAATGGTCAAACCTCACCAATCAGGAGTGAGACAGTTACAATCCTTTCGGAGCAATCAAGACAACCAGTGTCACACGACTTTGTTCCAAAAGAAAGAAAGAAAGCCCGCTAAGTAAAAAGAAAGAAAAGCTAGAAAGCTGATACTTAGGCAAAAATCAGGGGCATCCCGCTGGACTTTAAAAGAAAACGAAAGTCAAAAAGAACTCGAAAAGGAGTCAGTCCAGGCAAAAATTAGGGAATCAAAAGAATGAAAAAGAGGGATAAAAAATAATAATATCCCCAGCAAATCACAAAGTCGTGTGCACAGACACTGAAAGCGAAGAAGGAGTAACTATCACTCCGAAAAAAACCTTGTGAATTCCTTACTTGTGGTTCTTACCATTCAGCATACCTCTCGAAGAGGCGAGCGCTTGTGCCAGGTTAACTGAATCTTAGGATCGGAGATCATCATGTAGAAGGGGTGGGTACAAATCAAAATTTGAGCCAAATATCCTTTGTTTCACGAACCGTGAACCCGACCACGATACAACCCTTAAAAGACCTAATTGAGGTAGGGTTATTCTGAAAGCGCATTACGATAAGGTTGAGTAACCTGACTCCTTCTTGACTTGCTAGTCACATCCTTGTTGTATTTTTCACTGACCACGTAAGCACTACGTTTGAACTCTGGTTCATTCGTCACTCACAATCATAGCATGTAAATGAGTGACAGCTCAAAAATTTTTCAAAATCGGCATAACCACTGCATTAAGATTACCATTCGTGAATAGACAATTTTAATTGCAGGTTAGTAGTTGGCATGAAAGAAATTCCAACAGGGAATCATCGAGCAGGATTGAGTAATCCAGCAGTCTGAACCAGGATGGTGTATGTTGTGAAGACCTGTGAATCAGGGGCATTGACTTCCAGTGAGTTCGGAATCGGTTAGTCTGAGGACAAGTCCCGAAGCTTCAGTTGATCAGGGGCAGTATTGCTTGAGAAGCAGTTGATCAGAAGTGAGTCTTCTCGAGATCCAATCAGGGACAATCACCTAGAATGCTGAGATTTGAAAGCAGATACCGCGGATGGATAATCAGATCGGGTTAAGTCGCTAGAACGCTCATTCAGGGGCAAGTCACCGCGGAGAGTGTTGAAACCAACTGGGTTGATCAGGGTCTAATGGAGATTGAATTTTGTTGTTGTATAGATACCGGGGCAAATATTCTCGAAGTCGTCTCGTAGCAAGCTGTTCAGAGCAATATTCCCAAGAGTTAGATTGGGACAAGTTGAATTGAACTGGGGCAAGTTGTTCAAGCCAATCTTGTTATCCCCAGCTGAGCGTACTGGGGCAAGTTGTTCAAGCCAGTCTTGTTATCCCCAGATGAGCGTACTGGGGCAAGGCGTTCAGGCCAGTCTTTTTATCCCCAGCTGAGTGTACTGGGGCAAGTGGTTCAAGCCAGTTTGTTTATCCCCATCCAGAGTTGAGTATCGGGGAATCGTGTTAATACCCTTATCAAAAACCTGAACCTTCTAAATAAAAAGGCCTTGCTGTCGTTGGATCATTATCCTGCAGTCCAAACCTGTTGCGTGTCAGTAACCAGTCGCTTCTAAAGTCCAGTTCTCGCCTGGCAAATCGGTAACCAGTTCTCGTCTGGCCCACCCTTCCGTAAACATCAGTTCCCGTCTGGTGTAGTTTATTGTAAGCATCAGTTCCCGTCTGGTGTAGTTTATTGTAACCAGTTCTCGTCTGGTCGCCGTTTCTTCAAGTATTGTACCAGTTCTCGTCTGGTACATGTCGTTGCGTAACCAGTTCTCGTCTGATCATCGTGTGTTTTAACCCATGTGTTATACCAGTTCTCGTCTGGTGTACGTCAGCTTTCAGCCAGTTCTCGCCTGATTGTCTATGCCTTTAGCCTGTTATCCAGTCAGCCCCGTCTGATGTCCAAACCAAATCAATTCTTGTCCGATAACCTATCTTCCTATCAGTTCTCGTCTGGTAGCCTATCTTTGAATGCTAGTTCTCGTCTAGTATTTTCCATATCTTCCACTGTGTACATAGTCCATGTTTATCCTAAACTAGAAAATCAAAAGAACCTAAAGGTATCTGACACAGTAGTTCCCAATGACCCGCATGTTGTCATGTTTCCCGATACGAAGCTCGACGGATACCAGTTCTCCGATTAATGTTTGAATTCCTTGCGGATGTTGTTAAATCAGAATTGTTACTCTTCAGCCAATGAAAGTTGCTTATTATCCCCGGAAGAGTTGAGATTGTATTTTTACCCCGTATCAGAGTAGGATCGGGAGTATCCTCAGCAGATTAAGATTGATATCCTTGATAGTAGGGGCATTTCCAGTAGCGTGCCGCGCGCAATCAACCCCAGTTTGGATCAATCCCCGCAGAGCACAATCAGTTGCCAATGGTTTGAAGGGAGCATCCCCAAGCAGAGTTGTTTTTTTCTTTCCCCGGTGAAGTCGCCAAGCAGGGTTGCCTTTCCATTTCTCCAGCAGGACGGTTATCCCCAGCGGATTTGGTTTCCCTTTTCCAGCATTTATTTTGCTGAGATGGTTCTGTGACTTCCGTTCGTCCCCAGTAGAGTTGATGTTGCCTTCGGCATTTATTTTGCCAAGTGGTTTTCAGACCTGGTGTTCTCTGGCAGCTCGAGCTTACATTAGCATTTGCATATATCGTTAGATTTGCATTCACACAAGCATATAGTATATCCATGCCATCTGAGCATCGCATTTTCAAACAGAACGCATAGCATTTCCATGTCATATAGGACATTGCATCATTCTCAAGCATACGCATGTCGAAAAATGGACCGGGTTGGTTACCTATTGGATTTCGAATTTGTTCACCTGCAGAGTTGTGTGGTTAAGCTTCTCGTCTTCCCCAGCGGAGTGATTTCTTCATATTTGGTCGTTACGTCAGCATCGGAAAAAAAAAACAACAAAGATTGACATTTATCAGATTTCTGAAGCCGCCTCCTGTTGACAGAATAGGTGTCAGGCAGTTCAATTCAGAATTCCCCAGGAGAGTTTCCTCAGGTTCGCCGTGAACCATGGTCGACAGAAAAAGATCCCATAACAGATGGGAAGGTGTTTTCTTTTTTGAAGCATTATTCCGAAGAATCAGTATCTGTGGCGTCACACAGGTGATTGATCATGAAAAAAAACAGCAGAAAATTGACCAGTTGTTGCCGTGACAACCAAACTTCAGTTTATTGGAAGCTATTCCTCAAGCAGCTTTGCAGTATATTCCCGCGGTTGGCAAATTTCAGGGTTTCATTTGTATTCAACCGTCATCTACCTTGAATGTTTGAAGGCTGAGCGCTCTTCACCCATTCAGGTCGAAGCCGCTTGAATAGGGGCAGCTGTTGCACCCCAAAATTTGACCAACCGGGTCCCGTATCTGGTCCTATGTTTCGACGCATGACCGCATTCGCATCTGCATATCGCATACAGTGCATATTTCATTTGTTTTGATTTTATCGGGATCACAACTCTCGTCTCGCGTTTCAGGTGTTTTTAGTCAGTTCAGATAGGTAGAATCGTATTTTGGGATATTTCGGTGCCCGTTTATTTTTACCGGCTATTTTGGTGCGCTCTCGCAGTATTATTGGTGATTTTGTGCTATTTTTGTCCCTTCGGGAATTATTGTGATTTTTCTGGATTTTATTGGCTATTATTAGGGTTTAAATAGATTTTTTAATCATTTTTAGAATAATATAGAATATTAATAGGTTTTTTTTAATATTTTTAATAGTTTTAATGATTTTTAGATAGATTTTTGATAATCATTTTAGAATAATAGAATAATATAGTTTTTTTCTTTTATTAATCATAGATTTTCTTTTAAAGAAATAATATAGTTTTTTTCATAGAATTTTAATAGAATAAATTTCTTTTCTCTTAATATAGAATATAAATTTTTCATTTTAATAAATGGATAGATTTTTCTTTAATAGATATTATAGAATTAATTGATTTTTGAATATATTTTTTTAGATATAGAATTTTAATAGAGTTTTTAATAGGATAATAGATTTTAATTGGTATTTTAGGACATATTGTTTTTAGATATTAATAGGTTGGTTTTATAAGTATAATAAATCTTTTCAATTAGATTCAATTGGGTTTTAATTAGTTTAATCTAGGTTTAGCTTGAGTATTATTTTGTTTGGATATTAATTAATTTTTTAGATTTAATTAGAGTATTGGTTTTAATCAGAGTCATTAGCAATTAATTCATTAGCATTTAATTATGTTCATTAGTCCAATTAGTCCAGTTTATTCCGGTTTTTCGTTTGGGCCAGTATCCATAAGTCTTCAGCAAGGCCCATTTCGCAGAAGCCCATAATCAGTCCACAAAGTCCAGAATTGTCCAGAAAGGTCCAGAGAATTGCCAGCATATATAATCTTCAGGCCACGTGTGAAGCCAGAAAAGGACCCACACTTCACATTCTCACGCTGCCACCTCGCTCACACATCCTCCTTCTCTCTGCCACGTCTCCAACACGTGGAAGTCATGCAACCTCTCCCTCCACTAACGCTGACACGCGTCCCTCCACCGGTCCTCGCCTGAAACCCTCCCCGGCCGGCATGCATGGCCGGCGACCACCGTAACTGAATGGTAACCACTTCCGGCCACCGTGAATTTCACCGAAAACCTCAAAATTCCAGAAATCTCCTCCTTCTCCTCATTCCTTCATCTTTTCCGATCAACATCCAACCTCCGATCATCTTCCTCCGATCAGAACTTCATCTCTCACCTCCAGAATCCTCATCTCCAGATTCAACCGATCATCATCCACAATCATCATCTCCAGAAATCCGATCATCATCATCATCGATGTTCATCCAATACTCATCTAGTTCATTAAAGTTCTTCAATCTCAAGAATCTCCCCCAACAATCTTCATCAGCGATCTTCATCATCATTATATGGTTCGTCATTTCTCAGAGGTCATCCCTCCATTCATCAGCAATCTCCATCGCGTTCCTCATTTTTCTCCAGAAAACGCACCAAGATTCAAGATCTCACAACCGCCTCCAGACTTCATCAGATTTGTTCATACGAACCTTCATCCACCGGTTGTTCATCGTAATCATCGCCATCAGTTTTTCCAGGAAACTTCATACGATCTTCAAGCATGTTCACCGAATCTCCTTCAATATTCATCAAGAATCGTCAACGAAACTTCAAGAACGAGCTTCATCTCAGTTCTTCAGCCTCAACGAACTTCATCAAGATCGTCACATGCATATTTGTAGAACTCCAGAAGATTTCCAGAATCTTCCTCGTCAACCTTCGTCAGAAGTCATTCAAACACATCCGTTGTGTTCTTCATCCAGAACATGGATCTAGAAATCTCCGTGGATCCATTGGCGTCAACTGCGTGGTTGTTACTGCATTAGCGATTACAAGATTCATGAGGTTTTGGTTCGAAGATGGGAATGAAGGGGTTGAGTAAGGGTGAGCTAGCTTGAGAGAGAGGGATTAACTGAGAGAGGAGAAAGCTGAGAGGAGGCGGAGCGGCGCCCGGTGAACAGTGATTTGGGAGAAACAGAAGGATTAGGGTTTAAGGATTCAAAGAGAGAGGGCTGTGTGTTGGATTGGGCCTCAAGCCCATTGGGATTTCGTCCGTACACCTCCGTTTTTCCATTTCCCCCCCCCCCCTTTCGTTTTGTGTCTGACTGGGCTAAGCCCAATGTGCAATGCCAAGACCTTCTGGGCATACACCCTACGTTGTTGGATCCACACCCCCTCCCAAGTTTTTTTTCTGAACTAGCACTTATCGGCTGGGCCCAGTTTGTTTTTTTTTGTTTATTTTTGCTTGGAAAACCCCCTGTAGCCAGTGTACCCCCCTCCCTTATATTTTCTTTTTCATTTTTCTATATAGTTATATGAGAAAAAAAGGAAAAAGCATACATCAAAGAAAAGGATATTGAAAAAAATAGTAGAAAAAGAAATATTGAAAAAAGAATTTGAAAAAAGAAAAAAAGGAGAGAAAATATTGTGAAAAAATATTGAAAGAAATAATGAAAAGAATAGAAAAGAATGTGAAAAATATGGAGAAAAATATATGAAAAAATATATAGAAAAATAGTGGGGAAAAATATATGAAAAATATTTTGAAAGAAAAAAGAAGAAAATAGTTGAAAATAAGAGAAGGAAAAAGAGAAAAAAATATTAGTATAGATATAATATTTTTTAGAGTACATTTTTCATAGAAATTCTTTTACACCATTTTAGGATAGTTTAGAAGCCCACTTGTTAGGGGGCTATTTTCCATTCAATTTTTCAGGATAGGATAGGATAGTATTTCCTAGGGGTTTATTTTTCAGTATTCAATCATTGTAATCATTTTCCAGAATGTTAATAAAACGAGATTTAAGCTGTGGTCCCGAAGTAGCCGAACTACAGCTGCTCTGATTTCTCGTACCAGACGAGAATATGTAGGCATAGGATGCGATGTCCTAGCGAGCACACTAACAACTGACTTTCTGTTCTCTCGCTGCTGTGCGATCGAGACTTTCCCGCTGACGACTAACTGTTACCCTTTTTCTCTCTTGTCCGAGTGCATTTGAGACCAGACCATAGTTTTGCCTATAGGTTCCCGTACCTTTGAAACCAGTTGTTTTTCTCACTGCTGTGTGAGAATACCCTGTTTAGCCGTAGTTAGCCTGAACTACGTAAAGCTCTGATCTTCCATGCAGTGTGGAAGTACGTAGGCACAAGACGCGAAGTCTTGGCGAGCCAATTTTCCCTGTAGTCCCGAACTACGTTGACTCTGACTTTCTCTCTTGAGAATACGTAGGCGTAGAGTGCGACGCTCTATCGAGTCAATTCCCTTCCGTTTAGATTTAGCAGCCGTAGATAGATTGTTTTTGCATCCTTTAGACAACCCAAGCAAGCGTGGATCCCGTCGAGTACGACGGACGTGAGGGGTGCTAATACCTTCCCCTTGCGTAACCGACTCCCGAACCCAGGTTTTGGTTGCGATGACCATACCTTTCCCCGTTTTTTGCGAGGTTTACTTCGAGCGTTTCCTTTCCCTCCGTTGGGATAAATAACGCACGGTGGCGACTCTTCTGTCAGTCGGTGCCGATTTTCGCAGTAGCGACACACTGGTAAACTGGATCGGCCCCTTACCTCGCGACGCACTGCTAGAAGAAGAAGCTTCAGCTCCAGGAGGATATCCCAACCCAAAATTGTCTTGCTTGTTAGGTATCTCCAAAATTCGCCCCCAGCCTAGGGTAGATCCGGCTTGGACAACGACCCGAGCTTCCTTGAATGAAGAGAGAGTCATCTCTGGCTTCTTAGTGACTACAGGAGCTACGTCCTTGACTTTGACAGCTTCGAACGCTTGGCATAGAGTTTCGTGGATTTCCCCATCCATCTCAACATACTTGAAGGAGGACAAATGGCTCACCATTATGTCTTCCTCACCATAAACGGTCACGATGCTACCTCCGACAGCATACTTGAGTTTCTGGTGCAACGTGGAGGTCACGGCTCCCGCCGAATGGATCCATGGTCGGCCTAAGAGACAGCTGTAGGCAGGCATGATGTCCATAATGTAGAAGATCGCATCGAATGTTTCCGGCCCGACTTGGATTGGCAGGGTCACCTCCCCGAAAACAAGGCGTTTGGTTCCATCAAACGCTTTCACAACCAGATCACTGGGTGTGCAAATCACTCCACGAGTATCCAACTTCATTAATGCCTTCTTCGGAAGAACGTTGAGTGACGAACCCGTGTTTACCAACACGTGCGACATAATCATTCCCCTACACTCTATCGAGATGTGCAGGGCGCTATTGTGGTTCCTCCCCTTCTGCGTCAGCTCTAGGTCAGTGAACCCTAACCCATTTCCAGCATTCACGTGGGCTACGACCTCTTCTAGCTGGTTTACCGATATTTCCTGCGGTACATATGCGATGTTCAACACCTTCAGCAGTGCGTTGCGGTGTGCTTCAGAACACAACAACAAGTTCAGGATGGAAATTTTTGAGGGTGTCTGATGGAGGTGATCCACAATCTTGTAGTCGCTCTTTTTAATCAACCGCATAAACTCTTCGGCGTCTTTAACAAGTAAGTCTTTTTCTGCCCCACGCGGGATCTCTTCAACGACTTTACTTTTACCTTTATCAGTTGCATCAGCTCTGACCACCTTGTCCGCCACGACCTCAGGTGGTGCAAACACTCTTCCACTGCGGGTAATACCACTGATTCCCACAAGGTTCTCCATAGACGACCCAAACGGTTCTAGCTCCAACTTCTGTCCGTTGCAGTAGACTTCAGCCCCATAATGCCATGGGACGGCGTTGGTGCTTTCGAACGGTATCGGCCCAGCTTTGGTGATGGTAATCGTAGGCGGCCTAGGTGCAGAAATAGTTATCGTCTGGCGAGGGATGGTGATGGTGGCAACCTTATCATCTTGCTTCAGCATTACCTCTCCCGATCCGATTTCGGCCCTCCGGTTGAACTGTAAAATCCCTTCAGTCATCAAACTTTGAATTCCCTCTATCAACTGTTCACATCCATCAGGACTTGTCGCATAGCCCATGCACAGTTCTCCGCATCCTGGAAAGAAACCTCTTTTCATCAACTTAGCCTTAACGAAGCTAAATGGCGTCTTCAGATCTCTGACTTCAGTCAACAAATCCAAACTCTCGTCTTCAATAATGGCGTTTACTCCACCTCCCCTATGGTTCAGCATAGGGTTCTTCGTGACGTTTGGCACATTATCCGAGAAGTTGATGATCTTAGCGTCCACCATGTCCTGCACCTTGTGCTTGAAGGCTTTGCAGTTTTCTATTGTATGGCCTGGTGCCCCTGAGTGAAACTCACAAGTCGCATTCGCGTCATAACCTGGTGGAGGTGCCCCTGTCAAGGGAGCCAGGGTTCTCTTCTGGATCAACTGTAGCTGAAGCAAAGTCTGCAATAGTTGCGCGTACGACATGGGCGGTGTCTCGAGGTGATGGCTCGACAGAGGTGCCCTAGTCTGATACTTTCTATACCCTTGTTGATTCGGTTGCTGCTGCTGCTGCGGCTGTTGAACTACCGGGATAGTTATGCTGGCCACCTGTTGGTGAGGGCCTTTACCCTTCCTTCGAGCGTTGGACAAAACGCTCGTTTCTCCTTCCCGTCTTTTGCCACCATAAAGTTTCTTCCCTCCTCCAGCTGAGGATGAATCACCTTGAATTTTCCCGAGTTTGATCCCATTTTCAATGTGCTCACCCGTGATAATGAGATCTGAGAAGGTTCCAGACATACCGCTGACCAATTTCTCATAGTAAACCCCTAGGAGGGTGGCTACGAACATCTGCACGAGCTCCCGTTCAACCATCGGCGGTTGAACCCTGGCTGCCAATTCACGCCACCGCTGGGCGTATTCCTTAAACCCTTTGTTGTTCCTCTGCGACAGATTCTGCAGTTGGACTCGGTTCGGGGCCAAGTCGCTGGTGTATTGGTAGTGGTGCACAAATGCTTCAGCAAGGTCCTTCCACGTGCGTACACTGGTAGGCTCCAGACTTATGTACCATTCGAGGGAGGGCCCGGACAGACTGTCTTGAAAGAAGTGCATCAGCAACTTCTCGTCCTCAGAATGAGTGGACATTTTCCGGTAATATGATCTCAGGTGGACGCGAGGGAAAGTGGTGCCCTTGTACTTTTCAAAGTCAGGTACCTTGAACTTGGGAGGCACCTTGAAATCAGCAATCAGTCCCAACTTGGACATATCAACGCCCAGGGTGTTCTGGTTCTCGATATTTCTCATCTTATCCTCGAGTGCCTTGAACCTTAGACGTGCTTCAGCAGTCAGCTCCCCTTCAGCACCTCTCTGAGAGAACACATCGTCTTGACGGTCTTCTAACCACGGCTGAGGCCCAAACAGATTCCCAACGCCTGCATTGCCGTTGCCCAGCCCAGCATTGACATTGGCTTCCAGACTCCCATTATCGATGCCCGTTGTATTACCATTGAGTCCCATGTTAGCTATCACATTGCCGTTGGCACTACCATTCCCCCCGGTCACGGGGACGCCATTCTGAGGAGTTTCAACTGGTGGAGGGGTAGGCACAGTCCCACCATGGAGTACGCCATTGCTATCAACCCTTGAAATCAGAGGTTGAACCAACGTTCTGAGCTGATCCTGGCCATTGGCGACCGCTTGCATGAGCTCCATGAAGCGATCCATTCTTTCGCGGAGTTCCTGAACATCAGTTTGCACTTGCTCCATGATTCTGGTTTGATTTGCTCTGGTCGGATAGCGGTGAATAGGTCTCTGATCAATCCTGGAGTAACCTGAAACAACCTGAAAACACAAAAAGGGTTAGGAAAAACGACAAAGTGCTCGTTATGCGAATGCTTCATGCAATATGCAAACGTGTGTCTGTGTGTTAGGGAGATCTCCCCCGATCCTAGTGCCTGAGTGCCAGTGCTGATAATAAGAAGTCTGAGTCCAGTCATGGAAATAACAATCTCATATATAAAGAAAGCTCATCAAGGCAGTACACAACATCAGCGACTACAAGATGAATCAATAGCGTGACCTCAGCCAACAAGCCTGGTGATGGTCAGCATACAACAATGATCAAAACAAAAGGAATACAAACAGTCAAGCACGGCCACGGGCGCGATACTCTTTTAACAACTCCTTCGTTTCTGGATGATCAGGCAGAGTGAGTAACCCTTCGACGAGTAATTCCCTCTGCACAATGGTGTACTGAAGACCTTCGACCGAGTCTTCCCATGCTCCTTCGCCGAAACAATCTTCTAGCTTCCGCTTCTTGGACTCAAACGTCAATTTGCGCTCCTTCAGGTTAGCGAGAGCTCTGTTAAGCTGGCCTTCGGCGGCATATCTGTGAGCGGTTTCTTCATCAAACCTCTTCTCACTAGCCTTCACTTGGGCTTCCAGCTTGGAAATCTGTAGCATCAGCTTATCCTCCCGCTCTTTCCTGGTGGCTAGGGAAGCCTTCCAATGCTGGTTGAACTTGGATATCCTCCGATACGCTTCGTCCAAGTGCTGCTTCTTTGTGGCCAGTACGTCGTTGACAGCTTTGAAGTCTTGACCCATGCGCTCACGCTCAGCTATCTGCTTAGTCAGGTCTGTACCTAGCTGGTTCACCAGCTCTGTTTGCCTCTTGAAGGAATAAACGGCTTTGTTCCTCTCGCTTCGGAGCTGCGCCAATTCTTTCTCCAGTTTTTCATTTGCCTTTTTCAATTCATCTCTCTCAGCTAACACCTGATTATGTTGCTGAATGGGCATGGTGGTAGGCTCTTCAATCATTGGAGGGCTTTCTGGCTTGGCAGGAAGAAACGACATCCCTATAGCATCTGCTCTGGCTCTGATCCACGTCACATACAGAGGGTAGGCTTGATTATTGCTTCTCCCCAGCGATGGTTTTCCCCTCTTACTGATACCATTCCAAGCACGCTGAAGCTTAGATAGCAGATCCCCCTCTAGAAGACCAGTGAGGTACAGAGATTCCTGTACCTCTTCCTCCTTCAGCGGAGCTCTCAAAGCATACGCGAACTGTCGGACCAACAAAGACGGATTATAGTTTATGCAGCCCTTCCTGCCTATCAAAGGCACGTTCGGAAACCCGCTGCAGCTGAAGATAATCTCGGTACCCAACCTATCTCTGTCAAACCAGTCAATATCCTCCGCTGATAGACTCATCAAACGCTCGGACCACTCAGCTATGGCTGCAGCCGAAACAAAGGGACCCCTCTTGGGTAAATGACTATCAAGCCATTTATAAAGCAAGGGCACACAACACGAGACATTCTTGCCCCTTCTGTTCTCGTTTTTGTAGTGGATAGAATGGTAGACATCTCCTATCAAGGTAGGGATTGGATTCCCTGAAGCAAAGATGCGAAACGCGTCGAAGTCTACAAAGTCGGGCATATTGGGTAACAGAATGATGCCATATATGCACAGAGCGAGAATGGCATTGAACGCGACCCAACATCCGTCTTTGGCGCACTGCTGAGCCTTACCCACAAAGAACTGCAAGGAGAAACCGGGAACCTTGTTCCAACTAGACACTACCAACTCGGAGGCATCCAGATGAAGTGAAGGAGCTAGACTAGCCAGATCAGGCGCATCATCCATATGAACAAAAGGCATCTGCCTCTTGATAGGCACACCTAACAAATAAGCATATTCCTCTAGTGTGGGTGCGAGAACAAAATCCTGGAAAGTAAAGCATCTCAACGGAGGATCGTAGAACTGCAGCAGAGCATGCAACCCATTCAACTCGAACGCAGAAGGTTTACGAACCAAACTAAGCAATTTGCCGTAAGACTTTCTGAACTCATCTCTCACAGAATCATCTGCTAAAGCAATCAAACCAGTCATCTGAACCACATCAGGGGCAGGGAGCTTGTAAGCCATGGTCTTCCTTAGAGAACCCATAACAATACAATAGGAGGCAAGAAATCCTGGATCGGGGAAAACGGTACCTGCAACACAGACACACGTTAATGAAATGCAAATGAGTATGCAAAGCAATGTAAAATGCAATCATGCAACAGGAGATCAAGGCAACTGTGCTGTGGAGATTCTGTATCAACAAAACCATGATGCCGCTCTGTCAAGAACAACCACTATTTCTGATAAGAAGAAAACCCTGGTATCGGACCACAAATCTGCTCTGTCAAGAACACACACATATAGGACCCTAAATCTGCTCTGTCAAGAACAACCATCTGATACAGGACCTCTGATACAGGACCAAAACTCTGCTCTGTCAAGAACACAAATCTGATAATAAGGACCTCTGATACAGGACCAAGAATCTGCTCTGTCAAGAACAAACATCTGATAATAAGGACCTCTGATACAGGACCAAAAATCTGCTCTGTCAAGAACAAACATCTGATAATAAGGACCTCTGATACAGGACCAAAAATCTGCTCTGTCAAGAACAAACATCTGATAATAAGGACCTCTGATACAGGACCAAAAATCTGCTCTGTCAAGAACAACCATACATCTGCTGGTGGGATCCTCTGATCCCAATCACAAACCTGCTCTATCAAGAACAAATACTCATCTGAATATAAGGTCCTCTGATCCCAATCAAAAATCTGCCCTATCAAGAACAAATACTCATCTGAATATAAGGTCCTCCGATACAGGACCAAAGCTCTGCTCTGTCAAGAACAAACATCTGATAATAAGGACCTCTGATACAGGACCAAAAATCTGCTCTGTCAAGAACAACCATACATCTGCTGGTGGGATCCTCTGATCCCAATCACAAACCTGCTCTATCAAGAACAAATACTCATCTGAATATAAGGTCCTCTGATCCCAATCAAAAATCTTCCCTATCAAAAACAAATACTCATCTGAATATAAGGTCCTCCGATACAGGACCAAAGCTCTGTTCTGTCAAGAACAGCCATCTGATAATAAGACCCTCTGATCAAAACCTGTTCTATCAAGAACAAATACACATCTCTGAATATAAGGTCCTCTGATACAGGACCAAAGCTCTGCTCTATCAAGAACAAACATCTATCTGATGATGAGAACCTCCAGTATCAACAAAACTGATTCACTGTCAAGAAAACCAGGTAGTCTGAAGGTCAAAGTTTCCTGCAATAAACCCAACCCTGCTCACAGGTACGAACCTAAACTGACTCAAGTTCGGCATCCTATGCGTTCATCAGCGTCACAGACATTCAAGAGGGGTGATACGATACCCAGAAGGTGTGGCATCACCAGCTCATGAAGCGACCTCACTCGGCTGAATCACAAATGATCGGTCCCCAGAGTCGACAATCCTCCAAACCAACAACCCCCTCAACCCAAAGGGTTGAAAAAGAAGCCAACCAGGAGAACCTCGTCTGAGCGTGGATTTCATGAGACACTAGTGCCTGCCAAGCAAGCACGCGCCCACTAATTTCCACAACTAACGCTATGTTCACTCAAGCCTGGGTCTGGCTTCTCACTCATCAGAATGCCCCTCCCACAACAGCACAGATAATCATATCATACTGAAAAATAAAGTGCGGGAAATAAAATGCGATAAATAAACACAACCCAACAAGTAATCATACAAGCGCTAGGATTGACTCTCGCAGGGGACGTCGGATCCCCAAACTGACTCGCATACGGGACGTTGGATCCCAGTAAACTATCAAGTCCCCAGCAGAGTCGCCAGTTGTCGCTTCCGCGAAAATAAGGTGCCGGCAAAATAGAAGAGTCGCCACCTTTCGTTATTTATCCCTCGGAGCGGGAAAGGAAACGATCGGAAAAACCTGACGAAAAGGGTAAGACAAGGTCATCGCAACCGTTGTCTGGGTTCGGGAGTCGGTTACGCAAGGGGAAGGTATTAGCACCCCTCACGTCCGTCGTACTCGACGGGATCCACTCTTGTTGTGTTTACTGGACGAGTTGGTTTATCTATCTACCTATCAAGGTTGGCTTAAACAGAAAAGAAAAATGACTCGGTAAAGCGTCGCGCTTTATGCCTACGTATTCTCATCAGAGAATGAGAAATCAGAGTCAACGTAGTTCGATCTATGACGGGTTGTGGGGAAGGTGGCTCGCCAATACGTCAGTATTGTGCCTACGTACTCTCAACAGGCATGAGAGATCAGAGCTTACGTAGTTCGGGATAATACGGATTACGGGAATTCAGATTCATCTGTTTTATCGAGTAGGGTTAAACAGCAGTTCCAGCAGTTAGGGACAAAGCCTGTTTGCGTTGGCGCTGAATTTTGACGACACTCTTTTCTTCAGAAAAGCTTTCCTTTGAATTATGGGCCCACAGGGCAAAAAGGTTTGAAGTTTGTTTTCTGTCTTTTACGAAAGAAGTGTTTTTTATTGTGTTTGCAATTTCAATCGCACTAAAGACTATGACCTGAGAGTGAATGCATCGCATGTCACCCAAAGGGTGCCATACTAAACATCCAGACTGTTGGAAAGAAACTCTCCAACAATCCTTTCTCAGGTAGCTTAAGGCTCGTAACGTAAGAAAGAAATCATTCATGATTACTGTATCTTAATCTGTTTTGAGGTGAGAAGAGAACAGGCTCAACTAAAGGGAGACTATCAAGTCCTACTGTTATCATGCCAAGGATTCATCCTATAGTTGAGGTTTGAAACAGGGAACTCCTAGAAGTTATCATGCATAGGTTTCAACCTAAAGTTCTATCATCATTTCCTTATCAAAAGAAATGAGAGTCATAAGGGATCATGTCAATGATAAACAGAAACAGATAAAGCATCAGCTTAAACATTAAACAGTAAATGACTGTAAAATGCATGCAATGCAAGTGAGGGAGGAAATGTGTGTGGGGCAGCAGCCTCCACAAGCTCATCTCAACCTTAAGCCAGAATGAACAACAGTAATCATACTGAAGAGATAAAACATACTATCGAGCAAAATACAGTAAACTGCAATCATACAGAAGAAATAACATGCTATCAAGCAAAACTAACCACCTGGGCAAGGAAGCAGGGCTCTACCGAATACCCGCAAGCAAAGCCATACAGTAACAATACAAGCAGAGGGAGCAACTCAACCTCTAGTGCAATCATGCTCCTAGATTAAAGTTAGTCTATATATGGACTTATTCTAATGCATCAAGCAAGTCAAACAAGTCACATCAGCACAAAAAAGAATACAGACAAGAAAGCAGATCAACAACTCTCTCAACTCCAAGCTTCAGCTCTTCTGACAGCAACTCAGTCTTCAGACTTCAACCACCTTTCAAGGATATCAACTTCACTGGCAAGTATCAACTTGCTTCTAGGGTTTCAATCCATCAAACATAAGTTTCAACTTAATCTTCTTCTTCAAGCTTCAGCTTTCCAGTCAATTCCACCTTCAGTCTTCACTCTTAGCTACAAGTATCAACTTGACTCCTTCAGGTTCTCAATGTATCCATGTACAAGTATCAACTTGTCTTTTATTCCTCAAGCTTCAGCTCTACCCTCAATCTCAATTGAATCCTCTTCATAAGCATCAACTTAGTCTTCAAGCTTCAGCTCTCTTTGCTTTACCAGTCTCCACTTGGTCTTCTTCTCCTACAAGCTTCAGCTGCTCAGAGTAGTCTTCAACCACATAGAAGTGTCAACTTCATCCTTCAATTCTTCCTCAAGCCTCAGCTCTTCATTCAATCCCCATTGGGTCTTTAAGTATCAACTTGCTCTTCAAGCTCTTCAAGCTTAAGCTATAATGACAATGCTCAAGGAATCATCCTCTTCCACACTCTTCAGTGAAGTCCTCATCTTCAAACTCAAGTCTAACATCTTTCAAGATATTCAGCCCAGAAGATAATTGATTGAACATGATGAGTGGAAATGATTAACAGCTTACTGACAACCAAAGGAAGCCTGTAAGGGTTCATCATTATGAGAGACTGGTTCCTTCAAAGTTCTACTTCCCAGATAAAGCCACTCATCCTTCCAAAGGATGGATGTGAATATCTTGAAAGGACTTTTAATCATTGGGAGGAATTGAAGCACAAGATGCTTTCCATGTTTGTGAAAGAAATCATTCTAACTACAAGGCTCTCCCTATGTCCTATC
This sequence comes from Lathyrus sativus, assembly GCA_963859935.3. Lineage (NCBI taxonomy): Eukaryota > Viridiplantae > Streptophyta > Magnoliopsida > Fabales > Fabaceae > Lathyrus > Lathyrus sativus. The sequence continues at coordinate 54,476,656 of OZ012735.1, read as the reverse complement.
TCTTAATCTTCATCAGACACCTTCAGGCTCAAACAAATCCAAAGCTCCAAGCAACTTCAAGCAACTTCAAGCATCCTCACCTTGTCTTCAACTTGTCTTCAATCTCAACCAAAGGCAAACCAAGCACAAACCCTAATCTAAGGGAACTAAATGAGTTAAACTAGTTGAATTAGTAAATTAGGATCACCTAAAACCTAGTACTAAAGTTAGTCCTAACTAAAATACTAAAATCAATTTTAAAATCTTACAAAAATTACTATGGGAACCTAGGTCAACCATGACTCTACCACATTAGTTTCAAAGATCAAACCATCAAATTGGACCTAGAACTAAATCCTACATTCTAAGGCATCAAACCTAAAACCCTAAAAAGGAGGCATCTAAACATCAATCTAGAAAGCACACCTATTTTCATCACAAAAATGTGATAAAAATTCTATGGGATCATACATGTCTAACCTAATCACACACAAAAAAATAGGCTCAAAATCATCACCATGAGATCAAACAAAATTCCACAAAACTATGCATCAAACATAATCATTTTAATATCAATTAAAATGCAAAATTCCAATAAAATCAGAAATTACATGAAATGAAAATATTTTTTCTCTAAAAAATAATAGACTCAATCATGAGTAGAATGCAAAAAGAATGGGTTTAATTGGATAAATTTTCAATTAATTATGATTTTTGCAAGAACCATATATAAAATGAAAAATTAAATGAAAATCCAACAAAAAGATTAAACACACGGTGTGGATAGTAATCATTTTCAGTTCAAAATCTGGGTTGGGCCATCAGGGGGTGCGAATAGCGCCTAGTTCACTAAGCCCAGCATACCAAATAAATGAAACGCAACGTTTCCTTCAGAAATCCTTCACAACTCAGCTTTAAAACGTGGCCCTTGGATCTGCTCCCAGTCAAAGGTCAAACCATGATCTAATGGTACAAACTTCATCTTCTCCATTTCAAACGCCTAAACTTCGCGCCCAGCTCCGGCCACCGCCGGTGGAGCTCCGGTCATCCCCTTCAACCCTAGTTCTCCCTAGAGGCCTCCAATCCAAGAGGTCAAAACACGAAACTCATTCCAAATCTTGCCACGAATTCAACCATACCCATAGTTTCTTCTGAAACCTCAAGAATCATCATCTCCCAATCTCAACCGAAAATGGCAATTCTCCTAATTTGTCTCTAATTGATCAATTAACTATCTAGAATCCATCCTAGGCCATTCTACAATCAATCTAGCACCTTAATTCAACCTAATTCTACCTAAATTATGCTATAGGAAGAAGGTTACCAACCTGGAAATTCTTGAATAACAGATGCACCAAATCTTCACTTTAAGCTCTCAAATCTTCTGGACACCATCACTGAACCTCCTCCTTGCTTCTGTATGCAAAAGAATCAATGGAAAGTGCTTCAATCTTGAAACACGATGATGAGTTGCAGGTGCTGAAAATCACTTGCTCATACACGATCTAGCCCCCAATTCTTCTTGAAAAGGATCTGAAATCACTCCTTGACATCCATGGAAGAAGAATCAATCAAGAAAATGAGTGGAAATTGAGGAATTTGGTGAAACCGATTTCAATTGCAATCCAAGAAAACTCAATCTCAAACTAAGCTCAATCCTTCAATGATCACCAACCCCTGCAATGGATCCACTCTACTCCTTATATAGATGGAGTTTGGATGATCTAGAACCCTCTAGATCCTTCCAATGAGATTTTCCACTTCTCATGTCATGAGATTTTGAATCACTTATCATGACATGTACAACCCTTGGAAACAGCTTAGAATTCATCCCATTCACTCTTAATTTCTCCCCTAGTGAGATATTAGAGGTGTTTAGCTTGCAAAAACCCTTGCTCATGCCTTGATTTTAAGTTATGCACATGTTACTTAATATGCAAGCAAGTGATTTTCAAAGCAAGCCCACAATTTAGACCTCAAATCAAATATGTGGCTAAACCAATGTTCTTAAAATGTTTTCTAGAGTCAAAATTATATATTACATGCCATGGTTTGGATGTTTAGATTGAAAATATCAATTTCCAACTTTGGTTTATTTAACTTATGCCTTTATTTTAGGTCATTTTTGCAACTTTGAGCTACAAGCCTTTCCATCATCTCATGACATCCTTAATAGCCTTAAAACATCATTTTGAACAAGTTTTATGTTGAATATTTTTCCATTTGAAGCTTGGAAATAGGAGTTATGGCATTATGCTTGAAATGACCTGTAATCTCCAAATGACCAAAATGCCCTTGACTTGTCAAAGCCATAACTTGAGTTCTACAAATCCTATCAAGGACTTCTAGTACTCTCTAGAAAGCTAAGAAGATAAGGAATAACATTCATGTTGACCAAAAGTTCATAGGAATTATCCTTCTTGGGCAAACGTTTGATGCAAGTTGGGTAACTTTCAAGGCCCCAGATTCACATACCTCAGATGACTTGTAACTTGTCAAAGTCATAACTTGAGCTCTACAAATCCTATCAAGGACTTCTAGTACTCAAATTAAATCTAAGAACAAGCTCTACAACATTCATGTTGGGGGAAAGATGAGATGACAATCACATCTTGGTCTAAACTGCCTTGAAGATAGGGATCAAACTAGGGGATTTTACACTGTCAAGCCTTAGAAACCCTGGCTTGAAACTTCTCAAACTCTTCAATCATGATGAGTTGACCTTGGAATCATCCTTATAGCATCTCAATGCATCAATCCATGATCACATGGCTCTTGGTTTAGGCCTCAACCCTCTCCAAATCATCAGTTGACCTAGGGTTGACCCAGTCAAACCCTAATTGCACCACTCATGGCTGAGTCTTCTTAATCTTGTACAATGACCTGTCTAGGCTTCATGATGGATTTCAAGACATCTCATAAGCTCTCTCAAGGCTTCAAGTCCTTCTTCATAGCCTCAAAATCATTTGAGGAGCTTCCCACAACTCTCAAGTTAGGAGGCACACAACTGTGGTTTCAACCACTTTCTCTGAGAATCTTCTGACTTCTCTGACAAAGATATCAACCCTTAAACACTTGAATAACCTTCTTGGCTAGCTCCATAGTCTTGTGTAGCTCTTGATTGGCACTCATACCTCTTGATCTCCTGCATATATGTCAATGAAATGCAAATGATAATGCTAATGTGAATGAAATGAAACATAAGCTAGGTAAAGAAATATTGGTCAAATTTTGGGGTGCAACACATAAGATGACCTATAACGTCTTCAAACTTTTGATGGTCTTCAAGCACAATTGTCTCTTGACTTATAAAGAGAATTTAGAGAGAATATCAAGATGAGTCATTGGCCTAAAGAAGCATTCAAAAATGTTGAAGTATGAAGAAGTTGTAAAGTCTTGAACTTAGGCTTGAAATGTTGACTTTTTGGTCAAATTTCATTAAACAAACTTGCAACCTTTGGACTTTTCTTGCATTTCAAGGCACATTGATGATTATATGGACTCAAAATGATGTTCCCTTGATTGTTCTTTGATGAAGCTTGCAATGGATTGAAGAAACTTGTTGATGAAGGCATGGAAATAAACACATGAATCTTTAAAGTTTATTGAGAAACAAGTCATCCAACTTGAAATATCCTTGATCAAAATGGAGTTGAATGGTGCTTGAGACCTTATGATTTGATATTAGAGGTCATGCTTTTATAAATAGCCTTTGAAGATCAATGTTTGACCATACTTTGACTTGAGGAATTCAAACCTTAGTTGATAATACATTCACTTGATGCTCTTGATTTCAAACCCTACCTTGCAAAAGAAACAAAATGGAACAAAGTATATTTTTTTTGTATTTTGGTTAGAGGTTAGTAAAATATAAAGCATATAAGTACAAAAGGAAATATACATAAATAAGTGTTTGGTGATCTCTGCGAAGGCAAACCCAAAGGTGGGATAGTTAGGAAACAACCAAGTTTGTGATTTTGATGCAATGCAAATATGCAAATGAGGTGGGATATTAGGAGTAAAAATTAGGGTATGACAAGTACAACAACCAAAACCAATCTTTACGCACATTTCATGTATGAAGGTTCACCCTTCATTTTTCATTGCTCATCACGTTTCAAAAACCATAACGATTCATAACTGCACCAAGATCACCTCATTGTTCAACCATCTCTTCAAATCTTCAGAACAAACTTCAACAGCAGTATAACACAACATTACAATTCAACGCAAGCTGCAGAAACTAATTCACAACAAGCAACAATAGTTTTGCATCACAAAGAGAAACATCACAACAACCTCAACGTTAATAGAGTAACAACTGTGAAGGCAAAGTATCTACCAACACAAGCGTGCCTCTGGTTTTTGATGATGACAACTTGCTAAGAGATATCCTTCTTTCGTTTAAATCATTCACGCTACTTATGATTCAATTTTTACAATGACGTAATGCACAAAAAGCTGTAGAAATTTATGTTTTTGCAGATTTTTGAACCATGAGCCGACCATACCGTCAGCACACAGTTTCATTCAGTTCACACGGGTCAGCGCATGAAGGTCATGCGTCGACCGTTAACTTGGCGCATGCAGGTTTAAGAATCAGACGGCTCAGCGCATGAAGATCATGCGTCGACCGCTGACTCGGCGCATGACAGTTTGAGTGTCACACGGCTCAGCGCACGCCGACCCTATGGTCGACCGTTCGCGCGCAGAAACAGAAATTCTGCTATGTTTCATTGATCTGTCAACTGTCTGTTTTGTATATTACTATAAATAGCTGTCTTTTCAATTTTAACAAACAACATTTTTTTGAAAGCATTGTGAGAAAGTGTTCAGGTCAAGAAACGTGAAAGAGGTGCATCAGTGTTCTTCATCTTCATCGTTCAATCAACTCACAAATCCTCAAATTACAGATAATCAATTTTTTTGCTGCGGTTTGTGGTTTGCTCGACGGTGATAAGGTTCGAACGCGTGATTGAAGATCCGGTTCGAGTGGAAGCTGGTGCAGGTGTTTCTTGGGAGAAAACCTTTGAGGTTTTACCTATCAAGACTACAGGTTTTGAAGGCTTTTGTTACGGAATCGTCGGTTCAACAATCAAGCGAGTGCGAAGGTGATTGATTAGCGGAAGGTTGATCAATCTAGTAGCTAGGGCGTTGAAAGGTTGAAGACGTTCCGGGTTCAATTTGGGTGTGTCTAAGATCAGCCGTGCCGAAGGTTTGATCAACGGAAGAGTTGTCAATAAGGTGGCTGCAATCGGAGGTCATTCACATCAAATTGGAGGACTTGATTCATCTTGAATCAAGGGGCAAGAAGTGGTAGAAATTATCAGCAACATTGAGATTGTTTGTATCAATTGTCTATCGATTCTTGTGTATAACTGTTCTACCAAACAGGTGATATCTATTCAATACATATCTCAATTCTCATTGTAGAATTGAGGGCAGACGTACCCCAACGCGAGGACGACTGGGGGAACTGCCTCATCAAATCTTGTGTTCCTTTATTTTCTGCATTTTCAATTACAGCTTAAAAATTAAGTGATTCTAGAATAAGTGATTTTGTCAAATTGTAGTATTGATTGAGTGAGTTGGTGAAACACTGTTTTTTAACTACTAAGTACAATAGAAATACTGTACTAAGGCTTTTTCAATCACTCATTCAACACAAATATCATTTAAGGTATTTGTGCACACCAACTGTTCGACAAAAGTGCTGAACTAAAATTGCCTTAATTTTGCTGCTAGTTTTGGTGTAATTTTTGATCATTGGAATAAGGAAATAGTACGAGTGAATCACATCTGAGTTTTTGCATAAAAGTGTGTAGTGATTTACTATCCGTTATCGTCTTAAATTCATCTGCTTGACGCATATCCGGCTCTCCAATAGTTGTTCGTTTTAGACTATATTTTCCAAGGCCGCTTCCGCATTTGAAAACAATTTTGAAAACCAATTTTATTGGTAGCGCCACTCAAATTTTTAAAAGGGATCTATTCAACCCCCCCCTTCTAGATCCGTGCCTTAGTCTAACAAGTGGTATCACGAGCTCCGGTTCTCCGGTGCTTCAAATACAACATTGATAGAATAATGGCTAACGAACCAAAAGGGGCGTACAATAGAGCTCCCGTTTTTAACGGTGAAAATTATAGCTATTGGAAAGACTGTATGCGGGTGCACATTAATTCCATAGATAGAAAGATATGGAACGTTATTCTCAATGGTCCGATTGAAATAACCATGACAAATGAGAATAACGAAGTTGTGCCAAAGCCCGAAGCACAATGGACCGACGACGATGAGCGAAAGTATAATTACGATTGGAAAGCTAAGAACATTCTAATCTCCTCATTAGGTGTAGATGAATACTACCGTGTATCCCATTGCCCTACGGCTAAGACTATGTGGGATGCACTACAAATTGCCCATGAGGGGACAAACGATGTTAAGTTGGCTCGAATCAACACTCTTATACAAGAGTTTGATCTCTTTTTCATGGAGCAAGGGGAAACCATTGCTGACATGCAAAAGAGATTTACTCATCTCATAAACAGATTACATTCACTAGGAAGACCTATTTCCAATGATCTTGCTACTAATAAAGTTTTGAGATGTCTTAGCAGGGAATGGCAGCCGAAAGTGACCGCCATCAAAGAGGCAAATGATCTTACGGTATTAGACCTGACTACATTGTTTGGCAAACTACAAGAGCATGAACAGGTACTCTTGAGTCTTGACCAACATGAAAGGAAAGAAAAGAAGGACAAAGTAAAGATGAGTGAAAAGAAGTCCATAGCTCTTAAGGCTTCTTCCTCGAAGTCTAAAGCAAAAGAGCAAAGTGATTATTCTTCAAGCGACGACGAAGAAGAAGACATAAATGAGGACATGGGGCTGTTCGTTAAACGGTATAACCGGTACGTGAGAAAGAACGGCATCCAACATTCGGAGAAGAACCTGGTAAATTTCCGAAGGCAATCAAGGTTCTCCAAAGATGACAATCAAAAAGGCAAAAAGACTAGAGGAACGTGCTATAAATGTGGAAAGCCCGGTCACTACAAACCGGACTGTCCAATGAACAACAAGGGAAAAGAAAAGGAACAATCGAAGTCACATAAGAGAGCATCAAAGCCTAGGAGGGCGTACATCGCGTGGGAAAGCGACAGTGATTCTTCCTCCTCTAATGAAAGCTCTAGTGATGAAGAAGAGTCCGTGAATCTATGTCTCTCCGCAAATCAGAAAAAGAAAAAGAAACAGGTACGTCACTCTAGATATAATATGTCATCTAGTATGTCTCATTCCGAATTACAAACCGCATTCGATGTTTTACACAAGGAAGCAACTGAAGCCTTTAAGAAACTTGCTTCTAATAGAAGAATTTTTACATATTTAGAGCACAAAGTCTTAGAGTCCGAAAAGAAATTAGAGGACCTTAAGGCTTCCATTGTGAAAGATAATGAATCGGATTGTAAGGACAATAGTAATCCTTTCAACTTTGGTTGTGATACTTGTCATATTTGGCAAGGTGAGGTTAGAAACCTTAAGGCCAAATTAGACAAGGCACTTGAACCTAAAATTACATTTGCAATCGATAAAAAGGATTTTAGAAAAAGTATGATAAACCCATATCAAAAATATGCATATGTAATTAGGGATCAAGCAAGTGAAAGGGATTCTAATGTCGACTTTGTATGCTTTTACTGTTGCAAGAAAGGCCACTCCATTGGTAAATGTCGATTTAGGAGATTTCTTGTTCCTAAAGGCATCTACCAATGGTTGCCCAAACGCAACCGTCTTGTCGCTAACCTATTAGGACCCAATATGCCATTGGGTACCTCCCTTCTCTAAGTTATATTTTGACAGGTGAAATGTGTCGAGTCCACCGAGAGAAGATGGGTTCTTGATAGTGGGTGCTCAAGGCACATGTCTGGAGACATATCCTTATTCATAGACTTCGTGGCTAAGAAGAAAGGGTATGTAACATACGGTGATAACAACCGCGGAGCGATACTAGGTAAAGGTAGTATAGGTAATCCCTCCTCTACTACAATTTCCGATGTGTTGCTTGTCGAAAACCTTAAACATAATCTCCTTAGCATTAGCCAATTATGCGACAAAGGTTACAATGTTTCCTTTTCAAAAGATTGCTGCAAAATTGTGCATGAAAGTGATAAGAAGAATGTGTTTATTGGTTTTAGAGTAAACAATGTGTATATGCTTGACTTGAATGTGGTATCCCCAACAAGCGATCAATGTCTCATATCTATGAGTGAAGACTCATGGCTATGGCATAGGCGCTTAGCGCATGTCAACTTTGACTTACTCAATAAGATTGTCTCAAAAGATCTAGTACTAGGACTTCCCAAAATTAAGTTCACCAAGGATCACCTTTGTGATGCTTGTCAAAAAGGAAAACAAACGAGGATCTCCTTTAAATCCAAAAAGATTATTTCAACAACGAGATCTCTTGAACTACTTCATATGGACTTGTTTGGGCCGTCTAGGATCAAAAGTCTAGGAGGAAACTATTACGGATTCGTAATAGTGGACGACTTTTCTAGGTTCTGTTGGACCATCTTCTTAGTGAGTAAAAGTGACACGTTTGCCGCTTTTGAGAGATTTGCCAAGCTCTCCCAAAATAAGTTAAATACAAACATTGTGTCAATAAGAAGTGACCACGGAGGTGAATTTGAAAATCATTTATTTGAAGAATATTGCGGTAACCATGGCATCGATCATAACTTCTCGGCTCCACGAACTCCTCAACAAAATGGGGTTGTGGAGCGTAAAAACAGAATTTTAGAAGAATTGGGAAGAACAATGATTAATGATAGTGGTTTACCAAAATACTTTTGGGCCGACGCCATTAGTACGGCATGTTATGTTTTGAATAGGGTACTCATCCGCCCCATTCTAAACAAAACTCCGTATGAACTTTTAAAAGGGCGAAAGCCTAATGTTTCTCACCTTCATGTTTTTGGATGCAAGTGCTTTGTATTAAACAATGGAAAGGAAAACTTGGGCAAGTTTGATTCAAAAGCCGATGAAGGCATTTTTCTAGGGTACTCGCAATCAAGTAAAGCATATAGGATTTATAATAAAAGATTACTAGCTGTTGAAGAGTCTGTGCACGTTACGTTTGATGAGTCCTATCCGAGAAATGTCGGAAAGGATAGTGTTGTTCATGGTGCAGGTACATCCACAGAAGACATACTCAAAGGTGGCGAAACGGGGATTGATCAACCCGATAGAGTCAAAATTGAGGAGGATAAGGATGCACACCATGAGGTAACTGAGGAAGCTCATCCGCCTACAAACGATGATCTCCCTCAAGCTTGGAAGTCGTGTAAAGATCATCCAATTGACAATATTCTCGGAGACATCACAAAGGGAGTCACCACTCGATCTAAGCTAAGTAACTTTTGTTATCACTTCGCTTTCGTTTCACAAATAGAGCCTAAAAACCCCAAAGAGGCCCTACTCGATGAGCACTGGTTTTTATCGATGCAAGAGGAACTAAATCAGTTTAAAAGAAACGAGGTATGGGACCTTGTCCCTCCTCCGCGAGGCCATCGAGTAATCGGCACCCGATGGGTGTTTAGGAACAAGTTGGACGAAAACGGGGTAATAACCCGTAATAAAGCGAGATTGGTCGCTCAAGGGTATAACCAAGAGGAAGGCATCGACTATGAGGAAACTTATGCGCCGGTTGCCCGACTCGAGGCTATACGCCTTTTACTCGCCTTTGCATGTGCAAAGGATTTTAAGTTATTTCAAATGGATGTTAAAAGTGCGTTCCTTAACGGTCACATAAATGAAGAAGTATATGTGTCTCAACCTCCCGGTTTTGAATCTCATGAATACCCTGAACATGTTTACAAGTTAAAAAGAGCTTTATATGGTCTCAAACAAGCTCCTAGAGCTTGGTATGAGCGACTAAGTAAGTTTTTACTTAATCAGGGGTACTCACGAGGAAAGGTTGACACTACACTCTTCATTAAACGTCAAGGAAAGCACTTGATTTTGGTGCAAATCTATGTTGACGATATTATATTTGGATCCACTAACATGAATCTCGTGAGAGAGTTTTCTGACCTCATGCAGGGCGAATTCGAGATGAGTATGATGGGGGAGCTCACATACTTCCTCGGCCTGCAAATTAAACAACTCCAAGAAGGGACATTCGTGAGCCAAACAAAATATTGTTTGGACTTGATCAAGAGATTTGACATGGCAAAATCCAAGGCCATAGACACCCCAATGCCTACATGCGTAAATTTGGATAAAGATGAAAATGGCAAGGACGTAGAGGTAAAACGATATAGAGGTATGATTGGTTCACTTCTCTATCTTACTGCGTCACGTCCTGATATTATGTTTAGTGTGTGCATGTGTGCACGATACCAATCATGTCCCAAAGAATCCCACCTAAAAGCTGTTAAACGAATTCTTCGATACCTGTCAGGTACCCCGAAGTATGGATTGTGGTATTCTAAGGGTAGTGATTGCTCGTTGGTAGGTTACTCCGATTCCGACTTTGCCGGGTGCAAATCGGATAGGAAAAGCACTAGTGGTACATGTCATTTGTTTTCAAACTCCTTGGTTAGTTGGCATAGCAAGAAACAAGTTTCAGTTGCTTTATCAACGGCCGAGGCGGAATACGTTGCCGCTGGTAGTTGTTGTGCTCAAATTCTGTGGATTAAGCAACAACTACTAGATTTCAATCTTAAACTTGAACGTATTCCTATCCTATGTGACAACACTAGCGCTATTAACCTTACCAAAAATCCCGTATTACACTCTCGCACTAAACATATAGAAATTCGACACCATTTTCTTAGGGACCATGTTGAGAAAGGTGATGTTGTATTTGAACACGTTGACACTAAAAACCAACTAGCGGACATTTTCACAAAGCCGCTAGCAACGGAACCTTTCTTTCATATCCGCCGAGAACTTGGCATCCTCGACATTTCGGAACGGGAATAATATTTGCTGATGTTATCTTATTTCATTCAAATAATCATGCTGTTGTACTTCTAACAATTTGATATTCGTGTAAGTATAAGTATGTTGTGTATCAAGCAAATCAGGCATCAAGGTGATATTGTTCTTTCTCTCTCTCTTTGTTTGATAATCCTGTTGATCTCAAATCATATCGCTTATACTACGCTAAATTTGTATGACATCTACTGCATATGTATATAGATATTTTTTTTCTTATATGTCATGACATCATTTTTGCATAGCATGTACCTCTGAATATGGTAAAATACAAAAATCTGCTGTTTGTTGCATATTGAGTCGACCATAACAGGGCAGCGGTCGGCGCACCCTGTTAACTTTTGTATCTGGTGAAAAATCTGAAGCATGCGTCGACGCATGCAGAAGCTACCGTCGACGGCTCGCGCAAAAACCCAGTTTTCCTGATTACTTGACGGTTCAGTTTTTTTTTGGGCAGTTACACTTGCATTTATCTTCATTACTAGAAACCCACACCTACTACCCCTACTAACTCTCTTCATCTCCTCACATTTTCCAATCAAACCCTAATCCTTACATTAAACAAGGGTTATCTCTCTCCTTCTTCTCAAAATTCAAAATCCTTCATCTCAAAACTCTTCATTCTCCATCACATTGGTAAAGAGTTCCTTGTACCCACAAAACTATACCCATGGCTTCTTCCTCTAGACCTACAAGAAAGAGATCAAGAGGGTCAACCTCCGGAACAGTGCCAATCACTGCAGAATCCCTGGTTCATCCGTCTCGTCGGGAAAACTTTAACAAAGACATTGGTAAGAGGAAAGTGGTTCGACAACACGCCTTCTATGAACTGGTTGCTGAACGCATGCATCTGGGTGAGTTCATGAACTTTCTTACTTATCATGGTGTTGAACGATTTGTTGAATGCAATGTACAATATAGCGAAGATCTGGTGCGTGTCTTTTACTCTGAATTGAATGATAAATTTCACGGAGAAAACTTTCATTCCCATATTGGAACAACTCAAGTGACTGTAAATACTGAATTCTGGAGTAAGTATTTTGATATGTCTGTAGAGGATGGTGAACCTCCCCTAGCCGAAGTGACCGATTCTAAAACTCTTGAAGGTTATGAGTATAACAAAGCACTGAATAATATGCTCAAGAGGCCTTATCCGGAGCACATTGTAAACAGTGCGGCTTTTCCGAGGTCCGTCACATCCGGAAAACTCAGATCATCTCCAAGGATCCTTCAATGGATTGTGGCGCGCATTCTGCGGCCTAAACAAGGTGGTTTGTCAAGAGTCGAACAAGCTGAAGTGCATCTCATCCATATACTAGGTCACGGCATTAAAATTAACTGGCCGTACTATATTACAAGCCGGATGTATGAACTAAGAGACTCCAAGCGAGGCACCGCGCTCGCCTATGGCTCATTCATTCAGGAAGCTTTAAACTCTGCAGGTATCAATTACCCGTCTTTTCCGTATACTCCAATTTCTTCCGATAAAGAGTTCAGTTCAAAGGTCTTTGCTATGATGGGATATGTGTGGGATCAGTCGCTCAAAAAGTACAGATTTTATCGGCGCTCAACCATGGCTGCAGCTGCCTCCTCGAGTGAAGAAAGTGCTGATGAGTCAGAGGGTGGAGAAGATGAAGAAGCAGAAGGAAGCTCAAGTGAAGATGAAGACAATCAAGGTGACAATGCAGGAGAGGCACAAGAAACCGCTGATGAGACTCAGCTGGACCACGATATTAATGAAGGTCATCAACCATACGTGCCTTCTGAAAACTATCAACAAACATATCAAGATGACAATCAACACAATAACTGGTCTGCCTACTCAAACCAACAGGAAAATGAGGATGGGGAGAATAACCAAGGCTGGGGTGAATGGCAATACACCGGGTGGACCACCCTTGGCAAATTCTATCAGCCGTATCAACCAAGCACTGCAGACCCACCTTCTCCTCAACAACCGTCAAACAATTCGGAGATTTTAGAAATGATGCAGTCGATGCAGTTGGAACAGCGAAATTTTATGACCAATATGCAGGAACAACAGCAAAAATTCATGAGGGATCAAAATGAAAGAATGGCACAAATTCGTTCTGAACTGCATAACCAAAATGAACGGATCAGTGGAATGTCGACTCAGCTGGACGCTCGATTCGAGACTCTAACTCACTGTCATCAAGCTGAAGAGCGCGCCATTGTCGACAGTCTTGACTTTTTGAATAACATCACAGAAGAATTTACTGATCTAGCTCATCCCCAACGCCATCCTCATTACTATGACAGGCGTGGTCGTGGTCGCGGACGTGGACGGGGCTATTAGCATGCGCTCATATGTCATTTGTTGTTTCCTGTTTTGGCTTGCATTCATTTTGTTTGTTGTGTTTTGCTTTTCTGCCCAAACTCACTATGATTGTTGCTTACTTCTATGTTGCTATCATGACATTTTTGTGGTTCTGTAATCTATTAACTGTTATCTCCATCGTATGTATAACTGTTGTTTACTTCTCATCTGTTGGTATCTCATTTATGCATGATTCAATGTGTTGTTATTGTGTCACGAGTTTACCTCTTTTTGATGTTGTCAAAGGGGGAGAACCGAGCAGTAGATAGACGATGATTACGACCGCTATAATTGTAAAAGAAAGGGGGAGCATACCTATACCTATCACGTGTTGCGTAACAGTAGGTTGCCATCATCAAAAAGGGGGAGAATGTGAAGGCAAAGTATCTACCAACACAAGCGTGCCTCTGGTTTTTGATGATGACAACTTGCTAAGAGATATCCTTCTTTCGTTTAAATCATTCACGCTACTTATGATTCAATTTTTACAATGACGTAATGCACAAAAAGCTGTAGAAATTTATGTTTTTGCAGATTTTTGAACCATGAGCCGACCATACCGTCAGCACACAGTTTCATTCAGTTCACACGGGTCAGCGCATGAAGGTCATGCGTCGACCGTTAACTTGGCGCATGCAGGTTTAAGAATCAGACGGCTCAGCGCATGAAGATCATGCGTCGACCGCTGACTCGGCGCATGACAGTTTGAGTGTCACACGGCTCAGCGCACGCCGACCCTATGGTCGACCGTTCGCGCGCAGAAACAGAAATTCTGCTATGTTTCATTGATCTGTCAACTGTCTGTTTTGTATATTACTATAAATAGCTGTCTTTTCAATTTTAACAAACAACATTTTTTTGAAAGCATTGTGAGAAAGTGTTCAGGTCAAGAAACGTGAAAGAGGTGCATCAGTGTTCTTCATCTTCATCGTTCAATCAACTCACAAATCCTCAAATTACAGATAATCAATTTTTTTGCTGCGGTTTGTGGTTTGCTCGACGGTGATAAGGTTCGAACGCGTGATTGAAGATCCGGTTCGAGTGGAAGCTGGTGCAGGTGTTTCTTGGGAGAAAACCTTTGAGGTTTTACCTATCAAGACTACAGGTTTTGAAGGCTTTTGTTACGGAATCGTCGGTTCAACAATCAAGCGAGTGCGAAGGTGATTGATTAGCGGAAGGTTGATCAATCTAGTAGCTAGGGCGTTGAAAGGTTGAAGACGTTCCGGGTTCAATTTGGGTGTGTCTAAGATCAGCCGTGCCGAAGGTTTGATCAACGGAAGAGTTGTCAATAAGGTGGCTGCAATCGGAGGTCATTCACATCAAATTGGAGGACTTGATTCATCTTGAATCAAGGGGCAAGAAGTGGTAGAAATTATCAGCAACATTGAGATTGTTTGTATCAATTGTCTATCGATTCTTGTGTATAACTGTTCTACCAAACAGGTGATATCTATTCAATACATATCTCAATTCTCATTGTAGAATTGAGGGCAGACGTACCCCAACGCGAGGACGACTGGGGGAACTGCCTCATCAAATCTTGTGTTCCTTTATTTTCTGCATTTTCAATTACAGCTTAAAAATTAAGTGATTCTAGAATAAGTGATTTTGTCAAATTGTAGTATTGATTGAGTGAGTTGGTGAAACACTGTTTTTTAACTACTAAGTACAATAGAAATACTGTACTAAGGCTTTTTCAATCACTCATTCAACACAAATATCATTTAAGGTATTTGTGCACACCAACTGTTCGACAAAAGTGCTGAACTAAAATTGCCTTAATTTTGCTGCTAGTTTTGGTGTAATTTTTGATCATTGGAATAAGGAAATAGTACGAGTGAATCACATCTGAGTTTTTGCATAAAAGTGTGTAGTGATTTACTATCCGTTATCGTCTTAAATTCATCTGCTTGACGCATATCCGGCTCTCCAATAGTTGTTCGTTTTAGACTATATTTTCCAAGGCCGCTTCCGCATTTGAAAACAATTTTGAAAACCAATTTTATTGGTAGCGCCACTCAAATTTTTAAAAGGGATCTATTCAACCCCCCCCTTCTAGATCCGTGCCTTAGTCTAACAAGTGGTATCACGAGCTCCGGTTCTCCGGTGCTTCAAATACAACATTGATAGAATAATGGCTAACGAACCAAAAGGGGCGTACAATAGAGCTCCCGTTTTTAACGGTGAAAATTATAGCTATTGGAAAGACTGTATGCGGGTGCACATTAATTCCATAGATAGAAAGATATGGAACGTTATTCTCAATGGTCCGATTGAAATAACCATGACAAATGAGAATAACGAAGTTGTGCCAAAGCCCGAAGCACAATGGACCGACGACGATGAGCGAAAGTATAATTACGATTGGAAAGCTAAGAACATTCTAATCTCCTCATTAGGTGTAGATGAATACTACCGTGTATCCCATTGCCCTACGGCTAAGACTATGTGGGATGCACTACAAATTGCCCATGAGGGGACAAACGATGTTAAGTTGGCTCGAATCAACACTCTTATACAAGAGTTTGATCTCTTTTTCATGGAGCAAGGGGAAACCATTGCTGACATGCAAAAGAGATTTACTCATCTCATAAACAGATTACATTCACTAGGAAGACCTATTTCCAATGATCTTGCTACTAATAAAGTTTTGAGATGTCTTAGCAGGGAATGGCAGCCGAAAGTGACCGCCATCAAAGAGGCAAATGATCTTACGGTATTAGACCTGACTACATTGTTTGGCAAACTACAAGAGCATGAACAGGTACTCTTGAGTCTTGACCAACATGAAAGGAAAGAAAAGAAGGACAAAGTAAAGATGAGTGAAAAGAAGTCCATAGCTCTTAAGGCTTCTTCCTCGAAGTCTAAAGCAAAAGAGCAAAGTGATTATTCTTCAAGCGACGACGAAGAAGAAGACATAAATGAGGACATGGGGCTGTTCGTTAAACGGTATAACCGGTACGTGAGAAAGAACGGCATCCAACATTCGGAGAAGAACCTGGTAAATTTCCGAAGGCAATCAAGGTTCTCCAAAGATGACAATCAAAAAGGCAAAAAGACTAGAGGAACGTGCTATAAATGTGGAAAGCCCGGTCACTACAAACCGGACTGTCCAATGAACAACAAGGGAAAAGAAAAGGAACAATCGAAGTCACATAAGAGAGCATCAAAGCCTAGGAGGGCGTACATCGCGTGGGAAAGCGACAGTGATTCTTCCTCCTCTAATGAAAGCTCTAGTGATGAAGAAGAGTCCGTGAATCTATGTCTCTCCGCAAATCAGAAAAAGAAAAAGAAACAGGTACGTCACTCTAGATATAATATGTCATCTAGTATGTCTCATTCCGAATTACAAACCGCATTCGATGTTTTACACAAGGAAGCAACTGAAGCCTTTAAGAAACTTGCTTCTAATAGAAGAATTTTTACATATTTAGAGCACAAAGTCTTAGAGTCCGAAAAGAAATTAGAGGACCTTAAGGCTTCCATTGTGAAAGATAATGAATCGGATTGTAAGGACAATAGTAATCCTTTCAACTTTGGTTGTGATACTTGTCATATTTGGCAAGGTGAGGTTAGAAACCTTAAGGCCAAATTAGACAAGGCACTTGAACCTAAAATTACATTTGCAATCGATAAAAAGGATTTTAGAAAAAGTATGATAAACCCATATCAAAAATATGCATATGTAATTAGGGATCAAGCAAGTGAAAGGGATTCTAATGTCGACTTTGTATGCTTTTACTGTTGCAAGAAAGGCCACTCCATTGGTAAATGTCGATTTAGGAGATTTCTTGTTCCTAAAGGCATCTACCAATGGTTGCCCAAACGCAACCGTCTTGTCGCTAACCTATTAGGACCCAATATGCCATTGGGTACCTCCCTTCTCTAAGTTATATTTTGACAGGTGAAATGTGTCGAGTCCACCGAGAGAAGATGGGTTCTTGATAGTGGGTGCTCAAGGCACATGTCTGGAGACATATCCTTATTCATAGACTTCGTGGCTAAGAAGAAAGGGTATGTAACATACGGTGATAACAACCGCGGAGCGATACTAGGTAAAGGTAGTATAGGTAATCCCTCCTCTACTACAATTTCCGATGTGTTGCTTGTCGAAAACCTTAAACATAATCTCCTTAGCATTAGCCAATTATGCGACAAAGGTTACAATGTTTCCTTTTCAAAAGATTGCTGCAAAATTGTGCATGAAAGTGATAAGAAGAATGTGTTTATTGGTTTTAGAGTAAACAATGTGTATATGCTTGACTTGAATGTGGTATCCCCAACAAGCGATCAATGTCTCATATCTATGAGTGAAGACTCATGGCTATGGCATAGGCGCTTAGCGCATGTCAACTTTGACTTACTCAATAAGATTGTCTCAAAAGATCTAGTACTAGGACTTCCCAAAATTAAGTTCACCAAGGATCACCTTTGTGATGCTTGTCAAAAAGGAAAACAAACGAGGATCTCCTTTAAATCCAAAAAGATTATTTCAACAACGAGATCTCTTGAACTACTTCATATGGACTTGTTTGGGCCGTCTAGGATCAAAAGTCTAGGAGGAAACTATTACGGATTCGTAATAGTGGACGACTTTTCTAGGTTCTGTTGGACCATCTTCTTAGTGAGTAAAAGTGACACGTTTGCCGCTTTTGAGAGATTTGCCAAGCTCTCCCAAAATAAGTTAAATACAAACATTGTGTCAATAAGAAGTGACCACGGAGGTGAATTTGAAAATCATTTATTTGAAGAATATTGCGGTAACCATGGCATCGATCATAACTTCTCGGCTCCACGAACTCCTCAACAAAATGGGGTTGTGGAGCGTAAAAACAGAATTTTAGAAGAATTGGGAAGAACAATGATTAATGATAGTGGTTTACCAAAATACTTTTGGGCCGACGCCATTAGTACGGCATGTTATGTTTTGAATAGGGTACTCATCCGCCCCATTCTAAACAAAACTCCGTATGAACTTTTAAAAGGGCGAAAGCCTAATGTTTCTCACCTTCATGTTTTTGGATGCAAGTGCTTTGTATTAAACAATGGAAAGGAAAACTTGGGCAAGTTTGATTCAAAAGCCGATGAAGGCATTTTTCTAGGGTACTCGCAATCAAGTAAAGCATATAGGATTTATAATAAAAGATTACTAGCTGTTGAAGAGTCTGTGCACGTTACGTTTGATGAGTCCTATCCGAGAAATGTCGGAAAGGATAGTGTTGTTCATGGTGCAGGTACATCCACAGAAGACATACTCAAAGGTGGCGAAACGGGGATTGATCAACCCGATAGAGTCAAAATTGAGGAGGATAAGGATGCACACCATGAGGTAACTGAGGAAGCTCATCCGCCTACAAACGATGATCTCCCTCAAGCTTGGAAGTCGTGTAAAGATCATCCAATTGACAATATTCTCGGAGACATCACAAAGGGAGTCACCACTCGATCTAAGCTAAGTAACTTTTGTTATCACTTCGCTTTCGTTTCACAAATAGAGCCTAAAAACCCCAAAGAGGCCCTACTCGATGAGCACTGGTTTTTATCGATGCAAGAGGAACTAAATCAGTTTAAAAGAAACGAGGTATGGGACCTTGTCCCTCCTCCGCGAGGCCATCGAGTAATCGGCACCCGATGGGTGTTTAGGAACAAGTTGGACGAAAACGGGGTAATAACCCGTAATAAAGCGAGATTGGTCGCTCAAGGGTATAACCAAGAGGAAGGCATCGACTATGAGGAAACTTATGCGCCGGTTGCCCGACTCGAGGCTATACGCCTTTTACTCGCCTTTGCATGTGCAAAGGATTTTAAGTTATTTCAAATGGATGTTAAAAGTGCGTTCCTTAACGGTCACATAAATGAAGAAGTATATGTGTCTCAACCTCCCGGTTTTGAATCTCATGAATACCCTGAACATGTTTACAAGTTAAAAAGAGCTTTATATGGTCTCAAACAAGCTCCTAGAGCTTGGTATGAGCGACTAAGTAAGTTTTTACTTAATCAGGGGTACTCACGAGGAAAGGTTGACACTACACTCTTCATTAAACGTCAAGGAAAGCACTTGATTTTGGTGCAAATCTATGTTGACGATATTATATTTGGATCCACTAACATGAATCTCGTGAGAGAGTTTTCTGACCTCATGCAGGGCGAATTCGAGATGAGTATGATGGGGGAGCTCACATACTTCCTCGGCCTGCAAATTAAACAACTCCAAGAAGGGACATTCGTGAGCCAAACAAAATATTGTTTGGACTTGATCAAGAGATTTGACATGGCAAAATCCAAGGCCATAGACACCCCAATGCCTACATGCGTAAATTTGGATAAAGATGAAAATGGCAAGGACGTAGAGGTAAAACGATATAGAGGTATGATTGGTTCACTTCTCTATCTTACTGCGTCACGTCCTGATATTATGTTTAGTGTGTGCATGTGTGCACGATACCAATCATGTCCCAAAGAATCCCACCTAAAAGCTGTTAAACGAATTCTTCGATACCTGTCAGGTACCCCGAAGTATGGATTGTGGTATTCTAAGGGTAGTGATTGCTCGTTGGTAGGTTACTCCGATTCCGACTTTGCCGGGTGCAAATCGGATAGGAAAAGCACTAGTGGTACATGTCATTTGTTTTCAAACTCCTTGGTTAGTTGGCATAGCAAGAAACAAGTTTCAGTTGCTTTATCAACGGCCGAGGCGGAATACGTTGCCGCTGGTAGTTGTTGTGCTCAAATTCTGTGGATTAAGCAACAACTACTAGATTTCAATCTTAAACTTGAACGTATTCCTATCCTATGTGACAACACTAGCGCTATTAACCTTACCAAAAATCCCGTATTACACTCTCGCACTAAACATATAGAAATTCGACACCATTTTCTTAGGGACCATGTTGAGAAAGGTGATGTTGTATTTGAACACGTTGACACTAAAAACCAACTAGCGGACATTTTCACAAAGCCGCTAGCAACGGAACCTTTCTTTCATATCCGCCGAGAACTTGGCATCCTCGACATTTCGGAACGGGAATAATATTTGCTGATGTTATCTTATTTCATTCAAATAATCATGCTGTTGTACTTCTAACAATTTGATATTCGTGTAAGTATAAGTATGTTGTGTATCAAGCAAATCAGGCATCAAGGTGATATTGTTCTTTCTCTCTCTCTTTGTTTGATAATCCTGTTGATCTCAAATCATATCGCTTATACTACGCTAAATTTGTATGACATCTACTGCATATGTATATAGATATTTTTTTTCTTATATGTCATGACATCATTTTTGCATAGCATGTACCTCTGAATATGGTAAAATACAAAAATCTGCTGTTTGTTGCATATTGAGTCGACCATAACAGGGCAGCGGTCGGCGCACCCTGTTAACTTTTGTATCTGGTGAAAAATCTGAAGCATGCGTCGACGCATGCAGAAGCTACCGTCGACGGCTCGCGCAAAAACCCAGTTTTCCTGATTACTTGACGGTTCAGTTTTTTTTTGGGCAGTTACACTTGCATTTATCTTCATTACTAGAAACCCACACCTACTACCCCTACTAACTCTCTTCATCTCCTCACATTTTCCAATCAAACCCTAATCCTTACATTAAACAAGGGTTATCTCTCTCCTTCTTCTCAAAATTCAAAATCCTTCATCTCAAAACTCTTCATTCTCCATCACATTGGTAAAGAGTTCCTTGTACCCACAAAACTATACCCATGGCTTCTTCCTCTAGACCTACAAGAAAGAGATCAAGAGGGTCAACCTCCGGAACAGTGCCAATCACTGCAGAATCCCTGGTTCATCCGTCTCGTCGGGAAAACTTTAACAAAGACATTGGTAAGAGGAAAGTGGTTCGACAACACGCCTTCTATGAACTGGTTGCTGAACGCATGCATCTGGGTGAGTTCATGAACTTTCTTACTTATCATGGTGTTGAACGATTTGTTGAATGCAATGTACAATATAGCGAAGATCTGGTGCGTGTCTTTTACTCTGAATTGAATGATAAATTTCACGGAGAAAACTTTCATTCCCATATTGGAACAACTCAAGTGACTGTAAATACTGAATTCTGGAGTAAGTATTTTGATATGTCTGTAGAGGATGGTGAACCTCCCCTAGCCGAAGTGACCGATTCTAAAACTCTTGAAGGTTATGAGTATAACAAAGCACTGAATAATATGCTCAAGAGGCCTTATCCGGAGCACATTGTAAACAGTGCGGCTTTTCCGAGGTCCGTCACATCCGGAAAACTCAGATCATCTCCAAGGATCCTTCAATGGATTGTGGCGCGCATTCTGCGGCCTAAACAAGGTGGTTTGTCAAGAGTCGAACAAGCTGAAGTGCATCTCATCCATATACTAGGTCACGGCATTAAAATTAACTGGCCGTACTATATTACAAGCCGGATGTATGAACTAAGAGACTCCAAGCGAGGCACCGCGCTCGCCTATGGCTCATTCATTCAGGAAGCTTTAAACTCTGCAGGTATCAATTACCCGTCTTTTCCGTATACTCCAATTTCTTCCGATAAAGAGTTCAGTTCAAAGGTCTTTGCTATGATGGGATATGTGTGGGATCAGTCGCTCAAAAAGTACAGATTTTATCGGCGCTCAACCATGGCTGCAGCTGCCTCCTCGAGTGAAGAAAGTGCTGATGAGTCAGAGGGTGGAGAAGATGAAGAAGCAGAAGGAAGCTCAAGTGAAGATGAAGACAATCAAGGTGACAATGCAGGAGAGGCACAAGAAACCGCTGATGAGACTCAGCTGGACCACGATATTAATGAAGGTCATCAACCATACGTGCCTTCTGAAAACTATCAACAAACATATCAAGATGACAATCAACACAATAACTGGTCTGCCTACTCAAACCAACAGGAAAATGAGGATGGGGAGAATAACCAAGGCTGGGGTGAATGGCAATACACCGGGTGGACCACCCTTGGCAAATTCTATCAGCCGTATCAACCAAGCACTGCAGACCCACCTTCTCCTCAACAACCGTCAAACAATTCGGAGATTTTAGAAATGATGCAGTCGATGCAGTTGGAACAGCGAAATTTTATGACCAATATGCAGGAACAACAGCAAAAATTCATGAGGGATCAAAATGAAAGAATGGCACAAATTCGTTCTGAACTGCATAACCAAAATGAACGGATCAGTGGAATGTCGACTCAGCTGGACGCTCGATTCGAGACTCTAACTCACTGTCATCAAGCTGAAGAGCGCGCCATTGTCGACAGTCTTGACTTTTTGAATAACATCACAGAAGAATTTACTGATCTAGCTCATCCCCAACGCCATCCTCATTACTATGACAGGCGTGGTCGTGGTCGCGGACGTGGACGGGGCTATTAGCATGCGCTCATATGTCATTTGTTGTTTCCTGTTTTGGCTTGCATTCATTTTGTTTGTTGTGTTTTGCTTTTCTGCCCAAACTCACTATGATTGTTGCTTACTTCTATGTTGCTATCATGACATTTTTGTGGTTCTGTAATCTATTAACTGTTATCTCCATCGTATGTATAACTGTTGTTTACTTCTCATCTGTTGGTATCTCATTTATGCATGATTCAATGTGTTGTTATTGTGTCACGAGTTTACCTCTTTTTGATGTTGTCAAAGGGGGAGAACCGAGCAGTAGATAGACGATGATTACGACCGCTATAATTGTAAAAGAAAGGGGGAGCATACCTATACCTATCACGTGTTGCGTAACAGTAGGTTGCCATCATCAAAAAGGGGGAGAATGTGAAGGCAAAGTATCTACCAACACAAGCGTGCCTCTGGTTTTTGATGATGACAACTTGCTAAGAGATATCCTTCTTTCGTTTAAATCATTCACGCTACTTATGATTCAATTTTTACAATGACGTAATGCACAAAAAGCTGTAGAAATTTATGTTTTTGCAGATTTTTGAACCATGAGCCGACCATACCGTCAGCACACAGTTTCATTCAGTTCACACGGGTCAGCGCATGAAGGTCATGCGTCGACCGTTAACTTGGCGCATGCAGGTTTAAGAATCAGACGGCTCAGCGCATGAAGATCATGCGTCGACCGCTGACTCGGCGCATGACAGTTTGAGTGTCACACGGCTCAGCGCACGCCGACCCTATGGTCGACCGTTCGCGCGCAGAAACAGAAATTCTGCTATGTTTCATTGATCTGTCAACTGTCTGTTTTGTATATTACTATAAATAGCTGTCTTTTCAATTTTAACAAACAACATTTTTTTGAAAGCATTGTGAGAAAGTGTTCAGGTCAAGAAACGTGAAAGAGGTGCATCAGTGTTCTTCATCTTCATCGTTCAATCAACTCACAAATCCTCAAATTACAGATAATCAATTTTTTTGCTGCGGTTTGTGGTTTGCTCGACGGTGATAAGGTTCGAACGCGTGATTGAAGATCCGGTTCGAGTGGAAGCTGGTGCAGGTGTTTCTTGGGAGAAAACCTTTGAGGTTTTACCTATCAAGACTACAGGTTTTGAAGGCTTTTGTTACGGAATCGTCGGTTCAACAATCAAGCGAGTGCGAAGGTGATTGATTAGCGGAAGGTTGATCAATCTAGTAGCTAGGGCGTTGAAAGGTTGAAGACGTTCCGGGTTCAATTTGGGTGTGTCTAAGATCAGCCGTGCCGAAGGTTTGATCAACGGAAGAGTTGTCAATAAGGTGGCTGCAATCGGAGGTCATTCACATCAAATTGGAGGACTTGATTCATCTTGAATCAAGGGGCAAGAAGTGGTAGAAATTATCAGCAACATTGAGATTGTTTGTATCAATTGTCTATCGATTCTTGTGTATAACTGTTCTACCAAACAGGTGATATCTATTCAATACATATCTCAATTCTCATTGTAGAATTGAGGGCAGACGTACCCCAACGCGAGGACGACTGGGGGAACTGCCTCATCAAATCTTGTGTTCCTTTATTTTCTGCATTTTCAATTACAGCTTAAAAATTAAGTGATTCTAGAATAAGTGATTTTGTCAAATTGTAGTATTGATTGAGTGAGTTGGTGAAACACTGTTTTTTAACTACTAAGTACAATAGAAATACTGTACTAAGGCTTTTTCAATCACTCATTCAACACAAATATCATTTAAGGTATTTGTGCACACCAACTGTTCGACAAAAGTGCTGAACTAAAATTGCCTTAATTTTGCTGCTAGTTTTGGTGTAATTTTTGATCATTGGAATAAGGAAATAGTACGAGTGAATCACATCTGAGTTTTTGCATAAAAGTGTGTAGTGATTTACTATCCGTTATCGTCTTAAATTCATCTGCTTGACGCATATCCGGCTCTCCAATAGTTGTTCGTTTTAGACTATATTTTCCAAGGCCGCTTCCGCATTTGAAAACAATTTTGAAAACCAATTTTATTGGTAGCGCCACTCAAATTTTTAAAAGGGATCTATTCAACCCCCCCCTTCTAGATCCGTGCCTTAGTCTAACAACAACATCAAAAATTTCTTAGCAATTGTAGAAGAAGAACACAACACAAAGAGATCATGTACCTGAAAGTATCTTCATAGGTGCTTTCGCCTTTTTTAAAAAAATTTGTCACTGTAGAGTTCTTCGCATTCCGCTCTTAGTCTCTTTTTGAGTTCAGTGTAAAACTAAACAAAATTAAGTAAATATTTAAAATAATGAATTGAGACAAGAAGAACCACGCGTTGTTGAGTTGGTTTGAGCTCTGTCGCTACCGACGGTTAGCTCCAGGGCGACAGAGGCCTTGCTGTTTTTCGACGAGATCGTTTTAGAAGGAGAGAAGAAGAGGAACATATTTGCTTTGTGACATGAGCTGGTCTGGTTATTTCATCCTTCCTTGTTATCTTGTGTGTGGATCTTGGGCCTCTAATCCCGTTCCAATTGTTTCCCATACACTCCTCTACAGCTCAAGCACACCTCCCTTTCTCTATTTTTTATTTATTTAATTTTTTTAAATTGTTTTTCATCTTTTGTTATCTTATTTTCTTTTAAACTTATACTATTTTTTCTTTCTAATTTTATAGTTAATTACATTTCTTGTTAAATCATTCTAGATTCATATTTTATTCTTTTTTTTTTGTTTACTTTTAGATTTTTAATTTTTATCATGTGGTTGATGAAAATTTAAAAATCATGGAGTAATGATATCAAGGATGTTTGAGTCTTAAATTTTTAAAACATGTTGATGAATAATCATTATATTATTCTTGGCACTTTGAAGTGTTGATAGGTTGCCCTTGGTGGATCATAATTTAAAGCTCTTGATGAAAGATGAGATCATTGTGCTTGATTCTATTTGATTCATCTTTTTTCTCATTGTGTGGCATGTTTAGAAGAATGACTTTGTGTCATTTCTCTAACGTGTTTTTAACATATAAATTGTTATTAACCGGCCTCAGATAGGTGCGACTTCTGCATAAATTTACTTAAAATTGCTTAACAAAGCACTAAATTTTTCTCGATTTGATAAAGCAATCATTCGATCAATAACAATTAACTACTAACTTCTAACTTCTGACTTGTATAATATCGTCCTTTACTTTCTCGCTATTTATTTTCCGCAATTTAATTAATTTCTCATTTATCATTCATGCCTTTACTTTATGTCTTTTTTTTTGGATCTTTTTTTCTTATCTTGTAAAAAACACAAAAACATGATAAAAAACATGTAAGACGTGAATAGACTGTGGATTGTGCAGATGACCTTAGCATTATAGAGTTTTGGACCTTGTACTTGACTCTAGAAAAAGGAGACTTGGATTTGGACTCTTGTTTTCATTGTCTAGCTTATGACACTTTGCACACACAGCTTTCTCTCAGGCTACCTGATAACGAGACCCTTTATTTCTCGCATCAACTTCATTTGTATTTTTCATGTATCCCTCTCCCCATTTTGGTATACTTTCTTTATTTTCCCGCTTTTCTTTGGTTATGGTTTCATTTGCTAGATACCCTTAGGGACTAGGAATGACCTCACCTTTTTCTCAAACCCTTGATCCAACTTCAAGTGGTATTCTTCTAATTTGC
Organism: Lathyrus sativus; assembly: GCA_963859935.3. NCBI lineage: Eukaryota > Viridiplantae > Streptophyta > Magnoliopsida > Fabales > Fabaceae > Lathyrus > Lathyrus sativus. The sequence continues at coordinate 54,450,319 of OZ012735.1, read as the reverse complement.
AAGTCGACCGCTTCATGCGTCGCCATCAACCTGTCCCATTTCAATCTCAAACCATTTTCATAACTATCTCACGATAATAAAACCCTTGATCTAACATCAAGCTGCCTTTTCTCAATAAATTCAAATATACAATAAAATATGATTAGAATTGCGCGCCAAGAGCCTTAAGTGGCGGAGAAGGAGTGAGAATGGAGTTTTCTTACATTCACTCCTAGTATTTCGGACACAAGACGTTTGGTTTGGTAGTCTGAAATATTCACCTCTACCCATAGTCTTTAGTGAAATTCAAATTAAGAACAATTTCTTCTCAAAAAAACTAAAAACAATATCAATTCATCAAACTCTCTTTATCGCCTCCATACAATCTTTCAAACCCCTTTTGACAAGGTAAAATCAATCAACACACACTTATTTTTCTACCCGAACTACGATGCGCTGACTTTCTTATTGCACTATGAGGATACATAGGCACAAGATTTTGAAGTCTTGACGAGCACCCTAATAAGAAACCAAACATTTTTCCTTTAGCAAGTAACCCTTAACTTCAACACACATTCGCGTGTAGACAACATAGATGGTTCCTGTTGAGTAAAATAGATGTGAGGGGTGCTAATACCTTCCCCTTGTATAACCGACATCCGAATTCAATTTTGGTTGTGATGACCATACCCTATCCTTTCCTTTACTTTTCATTCGTGTTTTTTATTGATATTTTCCCTTTCCCTCTTTGGGAATAAATAAAGTTCGGCGGCGACTCTGTTAAGTCCATCCCGCAGACGTGCGATTGTGCATTGCGATATCGTCTCTCATTTTTTGAGGTAAGACAAGTAGCTATGTAAGGTTGAACTTCGTCAAGATTATTCAATATATAGAAATATGCTTGAAGAACTATATCTCGAGCCATTGACTTAACATTTAATCATTGAGTACCTCTACCTTCACAGTTATCAACATGACGATACTTTAAAATTCCTATAGACTATGCTTCCGACAAATAGTTTGTACAAAACTCAACAGCTTCTTTTGTGATGTACCTTTTAACAATATAAGCTTTTGAGAAATTATGGTTCTTTGTATATCCTTTAATATCTTCATGTATAGATCTATTAGATATATCCACCTTAAATAAACTGGACCACAAAATCTGATTTCTCTAACTAGATGAACAAGTAAGTGAACCATAATGTCAAAAAAAGATGGAGGAAAATACATCTCCAATTGAGACAAGATTATGACAGCCTCATCTTCTAATTCAACTAATTTTTTGAAATAAAATTTTTATTACATATAGAATTGAAGAATAAGCACAATCTGATTATAGTTACTCTCACATTTTTTTGTAGGATGCCACAGATAGCCACTGGTAGAAGTTATTGTGTAAAGACATAACAATCATGAGGTTTTAAACCAATTAACTAGAGATCTTTAATTGATACAATTTTATTTATGTTTGATGAGTAATCTTAGGGAACTTTGATATCATGTAAACACTCTCAACAAATTTTCTTTTCCTTTTTAGATAGAGTGTGACATGTCGGAGGCATATAAGTTCTTTTTCCCGCGTCTATTGAAGCCAACTGTTTTCGTATACCCATTCGCTCCATATCAAGACAGGAATTCTTACTACCTTTAGTCTTTCAAGGAATGTTTAGAAGTTTTCAAATCAAACTATCACACACATTTATCTCTACATGCATCATATCAAGATAATGTCTTACATCGAGACTTGACAAATATGGAAAATCAAAGAATACAAACCTCTTTTTCAATATATTTTTCTCAATTGACCCTTTTTCTTTTTCTCCCTTTTCAAAGACAACATTAATGTGTTTCTGTTGTTGATAAACTTTATCCTCAGTTAAAGGTTTATGAGCCATATCAAACTCTGCTCTCCATTAAAAGTCTTCCATAATCTACGACAAGGATGACCGTGTTTTAGAAATTCCCGATGCCCAAGGTAAATGGTCTTTTTCCCAAAATGAAGTTGGTGATGACATGTATTATATTCACATTTAGGACACGCTTTATGTCCAACCTGTTGCGGTGGAAATAAGATATCAAACTATTAATTAGTTTGAATCATAATTTTTAATTCACAACCGCTCTTTGATTTATCTGAAGGAAAAGGTCAAAAGAGGGAAAACCTATTTTTGCATCGTAAACACAATGCGGGGAGAGACCTAGGTAAGAGGTTGGTTAAGCTTAGGGAAGGTACTAGCACCCTAAACTTCTGTAGTACTCTACAGGAACCTTTTGTTTATTGTATGCTTTATTTATTTTATTATCTGTTTTGAAATATATACTGAGCTAAGGGATAGAGTGACCTAAAAGACCTAAGGGTTAGTCCTAAGTTTACTCGACAAGATTCACATCTTGTACCTACGTATCCTGGATAGGAAATGGAATCAGAGTAATCGTAGTTCCCCTCAAAAGGGAGGTTAGAAACGTCTTGACTGTGGTCAAGGTTTCAAGGGGAGTAAACGTATCTTAAGGACACGCTTACGTGGAGTCTTGAAACTCCTATCTCTATGATGAAATTATTAATTCAAATTAGGGTTAAGATTAGGTATGACTATATGTTCCACGGCAGAAAATCCTAAAACAGAGTACGGCGACTCTTTGACCTAACGCTAGAGTAAAGGGCATTTTCGTCCACGGCGAGACACCTAGGCTATTAGGGTTTGAAACGGTTCAAAGGGTTAGGACTATTGACTCGGCAGTCAAACGGTTTAGACCTAATCCTTCGGAAGGTGATTAACGGTAAAAACATGCAAGATATGGCAAATTATTATATGGCAGAAAATAAAGTACGGAAAAGAATGAAAGCAGTAAAAGGAGCGACGCGACGATCAATCGCGTAAATTACAAATCCCAAAAACAAATGCAAAAATAAAAGGGTAACCGCGATCATGGCCTCGCATAAATTACATCCATGCCATAAAATAGTATGAATAAATCAAATATTGAGGAACGGCAGCAAACAAACTAAGGAGATTAGACGAAAATGAAATGGCTAACCAGGAACTTCATTTTTTTTTAATTTTTATTTACAGGAAAATCATCTAAAACCTTTTTAAGTAAAATAAATAAATTTGTACTTTTGTAAAAGAAAATTACTTTTATGTTAATGTTTTGTTTAAAACTGGTTTTAAGAAATGTTTTAAGAAAATTATTTCATCAAAGATTTTATCAAAAGAAAAGTACATCTATTTAAAATTTTCAAAAACCATTAATTTATATTAACTTTCACTAAATGAATTTTTTAGTTTTACTTAATATTAACCAAAGAAATAACTAATGACCTAGATTAACCCGTAAGCTGCTTAACTACACTAATCACAAAAAATGAAAAGAAATAAAAACCCCTGCACAAAGGACATCGTCCGTCTTTTAGGCCCATTAACGTTTTCCTTAATCCCTCTCCCTTACATCCAGCGGCGGCCATTGATGTACTCTTGAGCTTTCCCTTGTTCTTGCATGTCGTTTCCGCCGATTGATTCCTTCTATTCCACCTGAAAATCATGAAAACATTTGTTATCCATCGAGAGTGGCTCACCTTGAGGGGTTTGAAGCGGCTTTCGCGGACGGCGATGCTTCGAAGTTGATGGATTTACGGCTGGGGTTTCTCGACGGACGATGGTTCTTGGTCGTGGATCTGCGAGTGTTTTCCCTATGGTTTTCGGCCAATGATGTTCAACTGAGGCTGGTGGTTTGATTGCTCGCCGTTTGTGATGAACGGCGCCAGCGGTCTCTCCATGGAGCTCGCGATTTGGTTCTTGAAGAACTTCTTTAGACTTTTCTTCCTTTCTCCTTTGGATGATGATGAAAACCGTAATGGTTTTCTGAATCCAGCAATGATGAAGGACGAAGATCCCCTTGATCTTCCGAATCTGAGCCGCCGCGCCGTTTTTTCGTGTGAGCCCCCTTCCCTTTAGGGTTTTCGGATTCGATGATTTTATACATTCCTCTTTTTGATTGTGGGCTTGATGGATTTGCGGATGGTTTCCGATTTTTATGTTTCTGTTTGACTTGGTTGTTACGTACTCTGTTGCATGATTTGCGGCTTTTCAGATTTTGTTTTATTTGCCTTTGAGTTGCAAGTTGTTGCTGGAGATTTGGGCGTGGAATTTTGTTATTGTGATTTTGTGGCTTTTGGATCCATTGTTGCGACTTTCCTGCGGGAAGTTTCATATTTCTTGCTTTGTTGTTGGTGACCTGGTTTGAATGGATTTTTCTGAACTGGTTTGAATGGATTTGGTTCGTGAACTTGATTCCGAACTGTTTTGCTTGTTTGATCTTGTTGGATTTTTGTTGGAATTGTTTTTTCAGGAAGATTGGAGCTAAGGTCCCATTTGGGGCAAACCGTCCTCCTGAGGAAAATCACTTTTCTCAAAACGGCTTTTCAAATAAGCTCTTTCGGCCAAATAGCTTATTTCAAAACAATTTTTCTCTTCTTCTTTCGGTTGCCTTAAACGATAAGAACAACAAGCTGCCGGATAGGCCATTGGCCAAGAATCGAACCCCGATGATGATACCACTCTGAGGGTGTCGAAACTAACCGGTTAAAATTATTTGCTTTGATTATTCTTGCAGGTTCGGAGAAATCAGAAGCTCGGGAAAAGTCGAAGAAATCGAAAGCTTTAGGATTTTTAGGAATTTTTAGAGAAAATAAAAATGTAACTTATTATTATTTTGTAATTTATTTTATATATATATATATATATATATATATATATATATATATATATATATATATATATATATATATATATATATATATATATATATATATATATATATATATATATATATATATATATATATATATATATATATATATATATATATATATATATATATATATATATATATATATATATATATATATATATATATATATATATATATATATATATATATTGTATTTTGTTTATATTTTTGTAAATACTAAATGTAAATATTTTTTTTATTATAATAATAAAATTATTTCTTTTTATCTATTATAGTGAAATAATAATAATAATGGAATAAGATTACTATTAAATAAAGATCCAATATAAATAACAATTAAACATCAGTTTAACAATAAAACTAAAAATGAAATTTTATTTAAATGAAATGAAAACAAGATAAAAATGAAATTAATAAAATGAAATTAACTTTAAAAGGATAAGATATGTTTGACTAAAAAATGAAATTCGAATGAAATGGAAATCAGGTTGTTGAAAAATGAGATGAAATTGAAAGAATCGAAATAAAAAACAATTATTAAAGGAAATGAAATTATTTTTATTATTTTGATTTAGAAAAATGCAATGCAAAGACTACTAAATGCTATCTTTCCATCAATTCCCGATTCATCCAAATTATCCGACTAATCTGGTCTCCGACATAGTTTCAACTAAATTTCCGACAACTCAAGTGAACAACCTTATCAGAATAAGAACCAATCCGTCTGATGACCGCGCTCAAACAGCTCTGATTAACCAAAGCAAGACCTCTGATCAAGTGAACAACCTTAGCTAGACCTCTGATCAAATTAATCGACTCTCACCAACGGGCTCAAACAGCTCAATTCCCCGACGACAACTCAAATTCACAAATTAACAACCAACTGCCCACAAATGACCAAATTACCCTTCAAGAACCAAACAACGCGCCACATGATATTTATCTGCAAAAATCAACCAACTACACGAACTTGTCAGTAACTGGTTAAATGCAAAAAAATGGTTAGTACTCAGATTACCAAAAAGGTCCATTCCATTGGTGACAAGCCCAAGCCTAAGGTTTCTTGGCTCAACGCCAAAATCCGAAAACAATGAATCAATTTTCTTCCATTGTAAAGAATTTGCTACATGACGGATGCTTCTGTTCAGGATTGGGCCTGAGGCTGGCCCACCATCGGGCACGACCTAAACCAGCTCCACGTCAGGGAGGGTCCAACACAAAGGCCCAATCTGCCATCACTGCAGAAGGAAATGTTCCTCACACATATTCTTCACGTTCTCCACGTGCTCCCCACGCGGGAATATGTTATCAACCATCTACGCACGTCCGAGAGAACAAGTCCTCCATTCCCTGATGTTTGTCGGGCAGTTGGTCCAGGAAGAAGATCACATGCGGGTCTTCCCTACTGCCACATAGGATCTTGGTAGTCATCTATTATGGGCTTTAAGATCTAGCCCAAAGCAGATGACTTTTGGCCCAACGTTAGGGGCACATTATAAATACCATCCTCCACAGAAGAGTCAGGTATTCTGATTCATATTCACTATGTACTTACTTTATCTCTCTCACCGCCTTACTCACTTTGGCATTGATGTGTCTTGCAGGTACACTCCCCTCCTTTTCTCCACCACCGGTGAACTTAGAGCTCACGACGTGCTGCTGGCTGCTGATCCTCTTTCTGATCCCGTAAGATTAGTGGTGGCGTCTGTGGGAACCCTTTGCTTCCCCGTCTTTTCTTTCTCTGAATTCAAAGGATCAAAGCAAACCTTCAACCTCCTTCGGTCATGGCTAGTCAGCACACTGACGACAACATCCACTAAGCTTCCTTCATCACCTTCGGTGACGGTGACGACCACGACAACAACGTGGCGCTCGCTGTTGAAGAAGGTGACCCTAGGGATGGGCTCACCGCCTCTCCAACCAAGCGATCCTGATAATTTTCCAGCATAACGAATGCATCGAAATACTGGAGAAAGAAAAAAAAATCATGCTCTCCCCTACGGAGACATCGGCGACCAGTTTCTCGTAGTTCGTCTTCGTGACGACGAGAAACCCATCCTCGCTCTCCCTCGCGGATAGACCAACATGACGAATCTCAAAGCCCCTAAGCACGACAACCTGGATGTAGGTCGCGGATGGAGAGGCCACAGACCACGGTCACCCAGAAGTGAGAGCATACTCCTCCCCACAAGGAACGACGCTCCCTGGCTCCCAAAAGGAACAAAGCCGAAGGGCAGCCAGAGAAACTAAAATGTCAAACAAAGAACTCATTGCACCGCGAAAAAAGCCCCCAACACGATCGCTACCTGTCTCGCTCACCAGTCCGGAGCGACAAAGATGACCCCTGAAGTCCTCTGTCTTGTGCAATCACGAAGGCCCCCCATCCCTGTCAGAATGGAAAAACCACCGAGTTTGGCGACCTACGATGGCACAACAGACCTGGATGACCATATCGAGAACATCGACGCGATGCTCAATTACCGCAATGTCCAGGGCGCCATCAAGTGTCGGCTCTTCCCTACGATTCTAAGAAAGGGATCCATGGTGTGGTATAAGAGCCTCGAGCACAAATCCATCATTTCTTGGAAAGACCTGAAGACACAGTTCACTAAGAACTTCACCACCTCCCGTCGACACCCGAAATTCGAGGTGTCGCTCGAGGCCATTATTGAAGGGTAAGACGAATATCTCCGAGACTATATAGAGAGATTCAACCGAGAGGCCGTTCAGATATCCATGACTTACCAGATGAACAGGTACTTGATCGAGCGAGGCTTTCATCCTCGTAGCGACTTTGCCAAAGCAGTGGGTATTGAGGCACTTCACTCACTGGATGCCTTTTTCCTTAAAGCCCAGGCGTACATCCAGTGCGAGGAGAGAGGGGTTTCCAACAATGCCCACGACTCACGGGACTAGGAGGGTGTCAAAGTCGCGAAGCACGATGTCACCGTGGAGGCAGGGAGAAAAGAAGAGAAGACATGCCCTATGACTCCCGCGAGCACCGCAGACTAGTAGGATGCTTTTCTGAGTAACACTACTAACTGCTCCCCGCTAACGTATCTTGACCGAGTGTGCTAACTCGGAATTCCAGCAAGGGATTGTCCGCTTCCCCAAGCCGATGCCCCCTAACCAAATGTCAACAAATCCAAGTACTGTCGGTTCCACAGGAGCCACAGACACGTCATGGAGAACTGCATCCACCTCAAGGATGCGATCGAAATCCTGATCAAGGAAGGATTCCTGAAACAATACGTCAAAAGTAGTGAGGCTCCTCGACAGACCGTCTGTAAAGAAAAAAAGGTTGAGGAAGAAGGACCACCTTCTGGCAACACCGACCTTCAAGTCTCCCTCTACATCTCTCGAACTGAGGACTTCTACATCCCCGACAAGGTCGATACACCCCTCTCTGCTCGTAGCACCTGGGAGAACTTTCCCTCCTCTATGGTCATGCCTAGAGGAGGATTCAACACGCTCACTATGGGGTCGGTGAAAAGAAAGTTTGACAAGCTGATCGAGGCGAGCTTCAACTAGAACACGACCCTCGAAAGGTTCTAGGGGAAATCAAATCCCATCAACTTTTACCTCAAGTGGGCAGTGCTCCTAACTCTAACATTCCTTTTCTCGTTAGGGCGCAAGTGGAGAACTTCTATGTTCGCTTTATCTTGGTCGACCAAGGAAGCTTCGTCGACATAATGTAAGCTCACTTGTTCACCACTCTCCAGCTCGACAAGAGTCATCTGATACTATATGTAGGCTCCGACTTTTAGGCCTTCAATGGCACAACTACTAAGCCATGGGGCTATGTCGAGCTGCTCGTCACTTTCGGTGTCGAGGAAATATCCAGGCAGGTTAAGATCCGTTTCTTGGTCATAGAGTGCCCATCTTTGTACCAGTGCATTCTAGGTAGACCAACTCTGGTAGAGCTGACCGTCGTGCCTGTTGCACCCTAATTTTTGACCTTAAGATCCCACCTCTGTTTGCGTTCTCATGTTGTTATTTGACTTTATTTTAATATTTAATATTTATGCGACTAACCAGGTTGTGCAGGTGCAACAATTTTGAGCACAAGTCGCTCACTCTCTTATTCGAAAATACTTTGAAATTGGAATGTCGAAGACAATGTTTTATTCAAAAAAGAGGTTTTATTTGGGATCTTACTGAGATCAAAGTGATAAAGTGGGCGTGATTTGGTTTGTGGTTTTAAATTTGGTTCGTGGCCTCGTGAAGTTAATTAATTCATTTTGGAGGGGTCTTATTAAAATGGGTATGATTTGTTTGTCTGTACGAATCCCTTATTTTCAAAATTCAAGCATGGTCGGATTATTATTTCCCAAATCCAAAACGTTTACAAAGTCAAGCTACAACACCGTTTCCGTGGTTAAGGATCTGCAAATCAGGTTACATGAGCTCTTGCATATATAAGAATTCAAGGCTACTATTAAGTTTAAAGTTTGGTGAAGAATTTAAGGTCCAGAATCACTATATTCAAATAATCCAAGACCAAAGCGTAATATTTGGCTTCGAGATACGTGATGTTCATAAAGCTGAAATATAAAATACGAAGCCATAGGTGTTTCGATAACTATGTCCACATGTTCAAGTGCATCACAAATATGGTACGGAAACTATGTTCTTCACAAATGGCTAGAGGCAATTCATTACTTGAAACTTTTGAAGATGCAAATCTCTATTGCAAAGTTTACCAAGAGCTTTGTAAAGAGCCATGAGGCATGAATCATTGTTACAACAAAACACCTATATTACATTGACCTTTTGATCATGAATAAAATCAAGCTCTTTGCGACCATGATGGCTTCCGCCAAACCATATGATGACGACAAAACAGCCACAATCTCAAGTTGCTTCAGCACCGCGTCATGAACGACGAATAAACTCTCGAGACGCAGCCACCCAAACATGCAGAATTCTATGGCAACCGAGCACTTTGAAACTACGAAGCAGCAACCATCTCCAACTTTCCAAAGTCATCCCATTAAAACCTGCAAATACTACACAACCAATGATCAGAGCACCATCAGTAACAGTTAACAAGATTGATTCGAAAATCTAAGAGGGAGATGAAGTGATTTAAGGACAGCCCTCAGAAAACTCATCATTGGGCAGAGATACGAGCGGCTAGGAGAGCAACAGCCAAGGCTGTCACCAACTCCTTACCGTACATCGGATGAGTAAAATTCGGACAATTAAAGCAACTAATTGCATACAGCCATCACAGTACAAAAATAAGCAACATCAAGGCAACGACCGCATTTTCAAAATTCCCTCATGGTTCAGACTGTTAAAGTCATCATAACCGCATCGAACCTTTCTCGGCCAACGGCAGCAAACCTCTCAGCTCAGACTAACGTCATCATAACCAAATTTTGAACCTTTCTCGACGGCATCAGATGGGCAGCATCCGCACCTAAGTGGTTTTTTCCTGAAGAAGTAGAGAAATGCGCAAATGTTAGCAGACGTAGGACTTTTCCTTAAGCCATAAATCAAACATAAAACCAACACAGAGCTCTCATCATAAAAAAGAAACAGTGCAGCCAGCATGGTATCATCATCTGAGTTCAGTCCTGCACATACTGGCCAAAGCATCCAAGACCTCTCTGATCTGAAATTGACAAGCGAACTCCATATAAACAAACAGAGCACTGCAACCAGCAAGTAATAAAAAAGAAATGCGCAACATCAAATTCAAACATTCATTCATGAGGACGATCAACAAAGCACCAAATAAGGGAAGCAAACACATTAATGGTCACCAAGAGTTTCAGGGTGCTAGCATCAAAAAGAGAACTTTGACAAACCTATGATGTACCCAAGTCAGTCTCCCCTGCCGGTTAAACGATTCACAGTCCACCGTCTCCGTTGGGACCTACTGCTGAAATTAACAGAAGCATAGTATTCACTCTCAGCTCAGTGCGAAGACCATCTCACTTGGTGATGCTCGAACAAACTCTATCGGGGATCACCGTCAGCTCTGATGCGGATTAAAACGAACAAGACAAGCAATCCACCTTCCACCAGTTCTGGTCGTAAATACAGTACAAGAAGGCTGTTAACAGATTATAATTAGGACAAATAAGTTTAAACTCGTAATAACTGGTCCTACAAGTCTAAGCCTCCTTATATCAACACGTCTTCTTGCCACTCTCGCTGAAACTTCTACAACATCAGTGTCAATAGTTTTCGCAAGTCAGGGAGAACTTCACCAAGAAACAAGTTTGGAACATCATCCTTATAAGTATTCTCATAAATGTACCTCTTGATTAACATCCTGAGGCAAGCCAGAAGCTGTAGAATGTTTAAACAATTCCTTTGGAAGTCCTCACTAAAAGAGCCTGTTTCCGTGTAATCCTGAAGTGCTTTTGAGAAGCCTAAGAAGATTCCAAGAGTATTTAGACAGACAGAACTTGACATTGATGAACATAAAAAAAAGAAGTGACTGTTACCGCTAGTAGTATCCAGTTATGTGCCATCTCTGAAGAAAGTCGGAGGATTGATAGCATGGATATCGCGTGCATAGAGTCTGAGATAGTGGTGCTTGGCTTGCTCTCGTGCCTGGACAGTTCAAATTCTTTTCTAGACTTGAAGACCTTCATAATTACTTTCCAGGGCTTCCGCTGCGACCTTTAAATCAATTTCCGTCTACTCAAAGTTCTCTCGAAGACTCTCCATTTTTTCATGGAGTTTGTCTGATGGAGAAACATATGAAACGCCGTATAGGACCCCAGAAGTCATCATGTCATGAGGATCGTGATGTGCAGAAGTTGTGACCCAAATTCTCCAGGTTATTGCCAGCTGTCCTACAATCACATAATCAAATATAACCGTTAAAGTATATTCCCTGAGATTAGAAGATTCGATTCGAAAATAGACCAAATCAAATCCATTTTCAATCAAAGCACAAAATCAGAAGAATTAACAAGCTATTATTACAATTCGCGAAAAAGGAAGGTTTTCAACTGGATTGGTCCCAAATTGGAATATCCAAATCAGTAATCAATCAGCATTCAAATTATCATTCAATATTCATCCAAGATCGTTTTCCACTCAGAGGCCTATATAAGGAGGCTGGTAGAAGGAGAAAGAACACAAAAAGAAGAGAACCCTAGCACTACCGAAAAGTACCAAATTCATAACCTAAAACAAAGACAATCGAGGAAGGCAACTTATCTCTTCGACAGTAAAAGCCCTCTGGCCGCCGCAGCCCAAATCCGCGAAGCTCCTACCTTCATCATGTCCGGCGCCGCCGTCACCGACCGTTGGTAAAACTCCCCTGTTTGTAACAACCTTTGAACATCTGATCGTTTTTTTGTTGCAGGTGTACAAGGGATTAGATTCGCAGCAAGGTGATGGATTAGCGATGGAGACGAATCGGAGAGGAGAGGATCGAGAGGTCGAGAAACCGGTTTGGGGGAAGGGAATCTAGGGTCCCATTTTTTCCGCTTTTGTCTTCTCTTTTCTGCTTGTTTTATTGTCTGTGTATAGAAGCACTCGATCACACACACAAGCACTTAATCACATACACTCCACTAATCACACACATAAACAGCCAATAACTCGTTTTAGTTAATCTTCTAATCAATTTCTAATTAACCTGTTGCATTATAACTTAATAACTTTTTAAAATAAATATATAAGTTGTTTTTCAATCATTTTCATAATTTAATAACTTGTACCTATTTAATATAAAAAAATTATTTTATAATAAGAAAATTATTTTATCCTAATAAACCTTTTAAATAAATAATGGTATATCTTTTTGCTTTAAAATGATTTCACACTTAAAACAACTTTTAAAACCTTTTTTTATATAATCTAAATTAACTTCTATCCCTTATGATATTATATAATTAACCCTATTTAATTAAAATCAATCCATATCTAAAACCCTTTTGCTAGTAAAATTAAGTTAATTTTTTCTAAAATCAACTTCATCAACTAATTCTTTTTTTTATGTATAATTATTAAATCCAACTTTTTAAAATCAATCCCACTAATATTCAACTTTTTAAATCAACCTCTCGAGAATCATCCAACGCTCGCTTAAAACCAATCTCTCGTTTAAAAGCAATCCTATTAAAATCAATCAACAGCGTAAAATACAAATCAATCGTGCACCCCACGACACATTCACTCTCACACACACTATAGCGCTTTCATGCGTTTGTGTATGGTTAACTTTCCTTGCAATTTATTCTTCAGCAATGTACATTATCGCATTTATATTACCGCAATTTATTTTTATCGCATTGCATTCCGTCCAAAGGAAGAACCTACACATGATTCAACAATTATGTGTAGTGCATTCACATTTGCATCATTCTCCCCACATGATCCTTGATCCCATTCAAGTTGATCTTTAAGATAGATCCTACCCCATAGGAAGGACCCTTATCTCTATAACTTAGACAAAACACAATCAATAAAACAATTCAAATCAAATATTCAAACACATTTGAGAAAGATGCAAAATCATCTTAAGCGAGATAGAATCTCCACCCCACATCAATACAGTCAATACCGTAGCAACTTTACCTTAAGAGAGGCGTACCTCGTCGATCCCTACCCGAGTACTTGAGCCCTTCTCTTAAGAGGATGCAAAGACTGTTTTCCTACAACTTGTGGCGGTTATATCTCTCTTAAAATGAAGACTCGTCTCTTCTCCTAAACCAATCAATCAACTACCCTAAACCCGTAGGAACTTTGACCACAGTCAAAGAACTCCTCTAACCCTTTAGGAGAACTACAGATACTCTGATTCCACTCCCGTAAGGATATGTAGGCATAAGATGCGATATCTTATCGAGTATACTTAGACATAAACCCCTAGGTATTTTAAACCATTAAGCAGATAAACACATAGCAATAAACAAATATAAAACAAGAGGCTCCTGTAGATTACTACAGAAATTTAGGATGCTAGCACGTTCGCTAAGTTTAACCAACCCCCGAACCTATAACTCTCTAGCTTGCATTTGCATTGCATTGTGGGAATTTCGATCTTTATCCCTTCCTTTGGACAAATCAAAGTTCGGTTGCAAAATGAATTAAAGATTCAAACTAATCAATAGTTTGGTATCCAAATTTCACCGCGACAGAAATGGCGACTTCACTGGGGATGCCTCAGTGGGTTTCCCTATCTTGCTTTATTTATTTATTGCTTTATATCTGCCTATTTGCTTACTTGTTTATTTGTGTTCTTTATTTCTTTTTAGTTATTATCCTTGAGTGGTGAGACAAAGTCCTACACCCGGACTTGAGAGAAATTAAGATAGGATGGTGATATATTCGATGAGGCTTATAGGGAGTGAGTCCCGACTAAGTTGACTCGAGAATCCCACTTAGTTGAGACCCTTTTGAAAATAGTTCGGTTGAACGAGTTTAGTCGTGAAAACTTTTACTACTTTCAATTGGAGTCCATGATACTAAGGACCGTAGTTACCTTTAACCCCACTTTGGCCTTTATTAGGACGTAGTACGAGACTATGAGGGAGTACACCCGAAATAGTGCTACGCGAAGCTACACTCAGAAGAAGTTCTCTTGAGAATATTATTAATCCCCGAGTTAGTTGGGAAATTGATAATATCCGAAAGATGGGCTGATGATTTTGAGTCCATTTAGAACCTTGTTCTGCAGGTACAATCAACCATTAGTCCACAACCTTTGGGAATGGGTATACCCTTTGGCTCCATGCTCGTTGCAAAACCTAGGGTCCCCCTTGTTTGTTTATCTTTGTGTGTCCTTATGTGCTTACTTGTGTTTGCTGCATTCATATGGCATCATACTACATTAGGTTTCATGGAATTCCTAGTTTATTTATAAACATTATAGAAACCAACATGGATTACAAAAGAAAATATTTTGAAATATCCTTTTAAGAGTCTTAACTTGGATAACCTAAGGAAGTAGGAGTTCAGATTGAAGAAAACTCAAAGGACAAATACAAGAGGCTCCCTTATCATGGAGGATCATTAGAAGTTCAAAATGCCTTCATCAATATTGAAAATCCAGGGATTCATTTCTCACCTTCCAACAAGAACAAAGGAAGAGATGGAGGATTTATTTTCCTCTATCAAACTAAATCTTTAGATGTCGATCATCAACAAAACTTATATTCAAGAAGATCCAAGTGGAGGAACAAATCAACAAGCGCATTGAAGGACTTCCTTAGGACTTTCTTAGCTTTTATTTAGCTATTAAGTAAGGACTCTTATAAGAATGTTTCCCTCTAATCCATTATCAAAAAAAATAACAAATGAATTTTTATGGTATTCTGTAACGTTTATAAGAATTTGAGTTCCATGAAACCTTTCATTTTTCTGCATTCTGCATTCCTGCACTAGCATCCTGCATTTAGCATTTTTGCATATGCATGTGTCTCTCTGTTGCATCCTCATTCCGGTCTTCTGTCTTTGTCTGTCAGCTGACATCTCGACCATCTGACCAAGCTCGAAGTATTATTGAAGGATAGCAAAGAGAACGAAAGATATGGATCACATGACTAGCTTCAAAGTAAGGGTTGATTCGACATTCGACTATTTCTCCGACGAATTTGTGCAACAAGTGGATGTTCCTGTGCAACTTCAACCTTCGCAAGACAACCTGTTTGTTGACCCCCATAACACTCCTACTGAGAAAGGAGTGGATGATCCTAGATTCATAGCAATGGAGAAAGAACTTTGTGGTCTCCAAGAAAAAGTGAAGATGATGAGAGGAACTACGGCATCAGGTCTTGGTGCTCATGAACTATGTTTAGTTCCAGGTGTGATTATTCCTCTAAAGTTCAAGATGCATGTCTTCGAAATTTACAAAGGTATCGACTGTCCAAAATACCACTTGACAATGTTTTGTCGAAAGATGACTGCTTATATTGACAACGACAAGCTGATGATTCACTTCTTTCAAGAAAGTTTATGTGGGACATCCTTGATATGGTACATGAAGCTGCAAAGTAACCACATTCAGTCTTAGGAAGACTTAGTTGTTGCTTTTGTGAAGCAATACCATCAAAACTTGGGTATAGCCCCAGACAATGAAGATGACAGTGGACCTTCCAGAGAATTCATAGCTCCGGTACCCCGTCCTCAACATCAGTATGCAATGCCCGCTCAGCGCGAACAACAACCACCTCCTAAGCAGAAGTTGGCTTCTCTAGATCAACCATAGAATCGACGGCTTCGGAGAAGGTATCAGAGGATGCCTCTGGATACTCCAAGAGAGGGAATTCAGCGGTTTGATCCCATCCCTATGAAGTATGCTGATCTGTTTCTAGTTTTGATTCAGAAAGGTCACATCCAAACAAGAGCTCCACCAAAAGTACTCGAGAAACTCCCGTACTGGTACAAAGCTGACAAATTTTGCTCATATCATCAAGGTGCTCCTGGCCACGACATTGAGAGCTGCTACGGTTTGAAGGAAAACGTTCAAGAATTGTTTAAGAGCGGAATCTTATCCTTCAAGGGTTCTAATCCTGACCCCAACATGGCTCATCCTCCGAGGACATGATCCAAGGTTATCAGAAGACTACACATCAGACGATTCCGCAAGCCTCTCCATTTCAAGGCGTAATAAAAAGACTTGTCCGGCTTTTTACTTTATTTTTCTTTGATGTTTGTGTTTCTTTGATTAAAAGTATTTTTGGCATGTAAGAACTTGTTATTTTGAATAAGTAATGCAATAAGTGTTTGTCTTGAAGAAATCCATTCGTTTTCACTCAAATTGTTTTCAAAATTATTTATAATGCCGACTTTACCCGATCTCTCGCTCTGACAGAGAATTGGAAGGAGGAGGATGAAGTAAAACACATGATCTCTTATTGTATGCTTCAAATAAAAATCCTACTCATGATGTAAGGCATTTTCCAACCATCTAGACACCAAAATAGTTAACCTTTCTTTAAGCCTCGAGAAAAGATCTGTTTTTTCTCCCAAACTGAAACCTCGTTTTTAGCCTGGGGCAGGGTGATATCAAAAAAATGATGAACATCTTTCAAAAAAATTGGGTGGGCATAAATATACTAACCATTATTTCCTCCACTTTATGAGTCATAAACTAATCCATATACGAACTTCAAAGTCCTAATTGAATTAAGGTTTAGTTCAAAAGCATACTCGACGAGATATTGTTTCCTGACTCCTTGAGCTATGCTCAAATTAAATCGGCTTTATAAATAATTTTTAATCTATATCCTAACTAGTGATTTCGGTCACTCGTTACTGCGATATCTCTTTTCAAAACTTCAAGACAAACGCGTGTTGCATTACCCGTTTCGAAATTAACATTTCTGACTTGCTAAATGCGCTTGACATCTTAGAAAGATTACAAACGGACGTTGATGGATTTGGAAACTGTGCCAACCTGGGGCAAGTTATTTTTCCAAGAGGTTTGATCCGTACCAGTCTTGGCTTCATCTAAAGAGATTTTCTTGAAGACTCGGTTATACCGCCAATCAGGGGCAGTTACGTCGAGATTCGGCGAATCTCTCTGAGAGTTTGAAAACAGTGGGGCATAGGGACATCAGGTTTTCTATAAAATCCTCTCGAGATGTTTTTCTTAAACCATGTGACCTGGGGCATTTGAAACTTTGAAGCGAAGCGGATGTTTATTTCATCCCCAGGAAGCTCAACTCCAACATGTTCAACAAACTAGGATGACCCAGGATATTTATTTTATCCCCTATGAAGCTTCAGTTTGGGTACCTCCGTCTACAACTTTGTACAACCTTTCAACCTTATCAAGATGTTACATCCCAAAAAGATTGATCTCTATCTCCCAAGAGAAGATTTTGAAGCCCTGAAACAGGAGCGTGATCCCATATCTGGTTATTCGTTTATCCCCAGTGGTACTTCTATCTTCAAAGATTGGTCGAGATGTTTATTTCATCTCTGGTGGCCTCTTTATGTTTGTTTTGTCAGCATAAGCATACGCATAACATATAAGTAGACAGCATGGCATGTGCATTTGTTTGCATTCTTTGTGTTTATTTTATTCAGACGCTTTGGCTATAGTTATCCCTAGGTGTTTGGGTGTGTCTTATCCCTCCAAATAGAGTTGTTAGCCCTAGGCAGAAAGAGCATAATGTTTCATTTTTCCCCATGGAGTTCAATCCTCATGGAAGATGGTTATTTTAGTACAATTCCATTTGAGTTCACACCTCAATGGTCGAGTCTTGCTTGATAGTTTCTTTTCGGCTACTTCCCGAATCGAACTTCGGTTTTTTGGCAGTCACATCATGGACATCTCCGACCTCGGAACATGGATTAAGTGTGCATTTATTTTGCACTCTGTTCCCCAGGAAGAATAGACAGACATTTCTTCAACAATAGCATCACAGGATTTTCTCGAACATCTATCTCTTTATTTGAGCAACTCGTTTTGATCAGGATCTTATTCAAAACGACAAATGAAGATTCCTACAAGACAGTTCATTTACCCTCAGTGGGTCCTTCAACATTATTGATTCAACAGAGAAGACAGTTACAGACATTTCTCTTCATTTGAGAATTCGCATATTTTTACAACAACAAAGGTACTCCCCAGGAATATATTCCCCAGCGAGTTCATCACACAAGTACTTCCGTCAAGTGACATCTCCCCGAAGAAGTCGAAGAAGTTTATAACAATAGTCTCTCTTTATTTGAGAAGACATACATTACAATTCAACCGGCTCACATTTTTCTGAAGATCCCCGGTGAAGCTTTACAGTCTACAACGACAACTACAGTCTACAACGACATCTACAGTCTACAACGACATCTACAGTCTACAACGACATCTACAGTCTACAATGACAACTACAGTCTACAACGACATCTACAGTCTACAACGACAACTACAGTCTACAACAACAATCATTCGAACATCTTTCTGTTCCTGGTTAATCTCGGCAGTAGATTCCCAGAAGACCTCGGCAATAGGTAGTTCCTGTTTAATCTCGGCAGTAGATTCCTAGAAGACCTCGGCAGTAAGTAGTTCCTGGTTAATCTCGGCAGTAGATTCCCAGAAGACCTCGGCAGTAGGTAGTTCCTGGTTAATCTCGGCAGTAGATTCCCAGAAGACTTCGGCAATAGGTAGTTCTATTTCATCTCTTGGTTAATCTCGGCAGTAGATTCCCAGAAGACCTCGGCAGTAGGTAGTTCCATTTCATTTCCTGGTTAATCTCGGCAGTAGATTTCCAGAAAACTTCGTCTGAAGTATTTCTCCAACAAACTTCAACACAGAATCTCGGCAGTAGTTTCCTTACAGATCTTAGCAGTAGATACTTTGGCGAAAGTATTCTCAATTACAGTTACAAGTCTCGACAATAGATTTCTCCAGTTGATATCTCGAATCAATTACATTTGACATATACAGTAGATTCCTCAAGAGGATTTCTCTTCCAAGTTCTTCACAATATACTTACAGATACTTTGTGATTGCCAATCTTCCCAGCAGAGTCTCGTTTTGTTGAGCCTGTTCTTCCTGTGTGTCGTGTTTAGTTTCTCCCCTGTGGCGCCATTCCTTCACAGGACCCGTTTGTCTTGCATTTTCATATCATTGCATATCATTTGCATTCGGTGGCTTCTTAGGACCAAAAATTCGTGCAATGTTTGTATTTAAGTCCCTCTTATCTGGTCGAGACGGAGATTTCAGTCTCCATATCTCCGAATAGGAATAACTTAAATAGGGGCATCTGTTGCACCCTAATTTTTGACCATAAGATCCCACCTCTGTTTGCGTTTTCATGTTGTTATTTGACTTTATTTTAATATTTAATATTTATGCGACTAACCAGGTTGTGCAGGTGCAACAATTTTGTGCACAAGTCGCTCACTCTCTTATTCGAAAATACTTTTAAATTGGAATGTCGAAGACAAGGTTTTATTCAAAAAAGAGGTTTTATTTGGGATCTTACTGAGATCAAAGTGATAAAGTGGGCGTGATTTGGTTTGTGGTTTTTAAATTTGGTTTGTGGCCTCGTGAAGTTAATTAATTCATTTTGGAGGGGTCTTATTAAAATGGGTATGATTTGTTTGTCTATACGAATCCCTTATTTTCAAAATTCAAGCATGGTCGGATTATTATTTCGCAAATCCAAAACGTTTACAAAGTCAAGCTACAACACCGTTTCCGTGGTTAAGGATCTGCAAATCGGGTTACATGAGCTCTTGCATATATAAGAATTCAAGGCTACTATTAAGTTTAAAGTATGGTGAAGAATTTAAGGTCCAGAATCACTATATTCAAATAATCCAGGACCAAAGCGTAATATTTGGCTTCGAGATACGTGATGTTCATAAAGCTGAAATATAAAATACGAAGCCATAGGTGTTTCGATAACTATGTCCACATGTTCAAGTGCATCACAAATATGGTACCGAAACTATGTTCTTCACAAAGGGCTAGAGGCAATTCATTACTTGAAACTTTTGAAGATGCAAATCTCTATTGCAAAGTTTACCAAGAGCTTTGTAAAGAGCCATGAGGCATGAATCATTGTTACAACAAAACACCTATATTACATTGACCTTTTGATCATGAATAAAATGAAGCTCTTTGCGACCATGATGGCTTCCGCCAAACCATATGATGACGACAAAACAACCACAATCTCAAGTTGCTTCAACACCGCGTCATGAACGACGAATAAACTCTCGAGACGTAGCCACCCAAACATGCAGAGTTCTATGGCAACCGAGCACTTTGAAACTACGAAGCAACAACCATCTCCAACTTTCCAAAGTCATCCAATTAAAACCTGCAAATACTACACAACCAATGATCAGAGCACCATCAATAACAGTTAACAAGATTGATTCGAAAATCTAAGAGGGAGATGAAGTGATTTAAGGACAGCCCTCAGAAAACTCATCATTGGGCAGAGATACGAGCGGCTAGGAGAGCAACAGCCAAGGCTGTCACCAACTCCTTACCGTACATCAAATGAGTAAAATTCGGATAATTAAAGCAACTAATTGCAAACAGCCATCACAGTACAAAAACAAGCAACATCAAGGCAACGACCGCATTTTCAAAATTCCCTCATGGCTCAGACTGTTAAAGTCATCATAACCGCATCAAACCTTTCTCAGCCAACGGCAGCAAACCTCTCAGCTCAGACTAACGTCATCATAACCAAATTTTGAACCTTTCTCGACGGCATCAGATGGGCAGCATCCCCACCTAAGTGGTTTTTTCCTAAAGAAGTAGAGAAATGCGCAAATGTTAGCAGACGTAGGACTTTTCCTTAAGCCATAAATCAAACATAAAACCAACACAGAGCTCTCATCATAAAAAAGAAACAGTGCAGCCAACATGGTATCATCATCTGAGTTCAGTCCTGCACATACTGGCCAAAGCATCCAAGACCTCTCTGATCTGAAATTGACAAGCGAACTCCATATAAACAAACAGAGCACTGCAACCAGCAAGGAATAAAAAAGGAATGCGCAACATCAAATTCAAACATTCATTCATGAGGACGATCAACAAAGCACCAAATAAGGGAAGCAAACACATTAACGGTCACCAAGAGTTTCAGGGTGCTAGCATCAAAAAGAGAACTTTGACAAACCTATGATGTGCCCAAGTCAGTCTCCCCTGCCGGTTAAATGATTCACAGTCCACCGTCTCCGTTGGGACCTACTGCTGAAATTAACAGAAGCATAGTATTCACTCTCAGCTCAGTGCAAAGACCATCTCACTTGGTGATGCTCGAACAAACTCTATCGGGGATCACCGTCAGCTCTGATGCGGATTAAAACGAACAAGACAAGCAATCCACCTTCCACCAGTTCTGGTCGTAAATACAGTACAAGAAGGCTGTTAACAGATTACAATTAGGACAAATAAGTTTAAACTCGTAATAACTGGTCCTACAAGTCTAAGCCTCCTTATATCAACACGTCTTCTTGCCACTCTCGCTGAAACTTCTGCAACATCAGTGTCAATAGCTTTTGCAAGTCAGGGAGAACTTCACCAAGAAACAAGTTTGGAACATCATCCTTATAAGTATTCTCATAAATGTACCTCTTGATTAACATCCTGAGGCAAGCCAGAAGCTGTAGAATGTTTAAACAATTCCTTTGGAAGTCCTCACTAAAAGAGCCTATTTCCGTGTAATCCTGAAGTGCTTTTGAGAAGCCTAAGAAGATTCCAAGAGTATTTAGACAGACAGAACTTGACATTGATGAACATAAAAGAGAGAAGTGACCGTTACCGCTAGTAGTATCCAGTTATGTGCCATCTCTGAAGAAAGTCGGAGGATTGATAGCATGGATATCGTGTGCATAGAGTCTGAGATAGTGGTGCTTGGCTTGCTCTCGTGCCTGGACAGTTCAAATTCTTTTCTAGACTTGAAGACCTTCATAATTACTTTCCAGGGCTTCCGCTGCGACCTTTAAATCAATTTCCGTCTACTCAAAGTTCTCTCGAAGACTCTCCATTTTTTCATGGAGTTTGTCTGATGGAGAAACATATGAAACGCCGTATAGGACCCCAGAAGTCATCATGTCATGAGGATCGTGATGTGCAGAAGTTGTGACCCAAATTCTCCAGGTTATTGCCAGCTGTCCTACAATCACAGAATCAAATATAACCGTTAAAGTATATTCCCTGAGATTAGAAGATTCGATTCGAAAATAGACCAAATCAAATCCATTTCAATCAAAGCACAAAATCAGAAGAATTAACAAGCTATTATTACAATTCGCGAAAAAGGAAGGTTTTCAACTGGATTGGTCCCAAATTGGAATATCCAAATCAGTAATCAATCAGCATTCAAATTATCATTCAATATTCATCCAAGATCGTTTTCCACTCAGAGGCCTATATAAGGAGGCTGGTAGAAGGAGAAAGAACACAAAAAGAAGAGAACCCTAGCACTACCGAAAAGTACCAAGTTCATAACCTAAAACAAAAACAATCGAGGAAGGCAACTTATCTCTTCGACAGTAAAAGCCCTCTGGCCGCCGCAGCCCAAATCCGCGAAGCTCCTACCTTCATCATGTCCGGCGTCGCCGTCACCGACCGTTGGTAAAACTCCCCTATTCGTAACAACCTTTGAACATCTGATCGTTTTTGTTGTTGCAGGTGTACAAGGGATTAGATTCGCAGCAAGGTGATGGATTAGCGATGGAGACGAATCAGAGAGGAGAGGATCGAGAGGTCGAGAAACCGGTTTTGGGGAAGGAAATCTAGGGTCCCATTTTTTTCGCTTTTGTCTTCTCTTTTCTGCTTGTTTTATTGTCTGTGTATAGAAGCACTCGATCACACACACAAGCACTTAATCACATACACTCCACTAATCACACACATAAACAGCCAATAACTCGTTTTAGTTAATCTTCTAATCAATTTCTAATTAACCTGTTGCATTATAACTTAATAACTTTTTAAAATAAATATATAACTTGTTTTTCAATCATTTTCATAATTTAATAACTTGTACCTATTTAATATAAAAAAATTATTTTATAATAAGAAAATTATTTTATCCTAATAAACCTTTTAAATAAATAATGGTATATCTTTTTGCTTTAAAATGATTTCACACTTAAAACAACTTTTAAAACCTTTTTTTTATATAATCTAAATTAACTTCTATCCCTTATGATATTATCTAATTAACCCTATTTAATTAAAATCAATCCATATCTAAAACCTTTTTGCTAGTAAAATTAAGTTAATTTTTTCTAAAATCAACTTCATCAACTAATTCTTTTTTTTTATGTATAATTATTAAATCCAACTTTTTAAAATCAATCCCACTAATATTCAACTTTTTAAATCAACCTCTCGAGAATCATCCAACGCTCGCTTAAAACCAATCTCTCATTTAAAAGCAATCCTATTAAAATCAATCAACAGCGTAAAATACAAATCAATCGTGCACCCCACGACACATTCACTCTCACACACACTATAGCGCTTTCATGCATTTGTGTATGGTTAACTTTCCTTGCAATTTATTCTTCAGCAATGTACATTATCGCATTTACATTACCGCAATTTACTTTTATCGCATTGCATTCCGTCCAAAGGAAGAACCTACACATGATTCAACAATTATGTGTAGTCCATTCACATTTGCATCATTCTCCCCACATGATCCTTGATCCCATTCAAGTTGATCTTTAAGATAGACCCTACCCCATAGGAAGGACCCTTATCTCTATAACTTAGACAAAACACAATCAACAAAACAATTCAAATCAAATATTCGAACACATTAGAGAAAGATGCCAAATCATCTTAAGCGAGATAGAATCTCCACCCCACATCAATACAGTCAATACCGTAGCAACTTTACCTTAAGAGAGGCGTACCTCGTCGATCCCTATCCGAGTACTTGAGCCCTTCTCTTAAGAGGATGCAAAGACTATTTTCCTACAACTTGTGGCGGTTATATCTCTCTTAAAATGAAGACTCGTCTCTTCTCCTAAACCAATCAATCAACTACCCTAAACCCGTAGGAACTTTGACCACAGTCAAAGAAATCCTCTAACCCTTTAGGAGAACTACAGATACTCTGATTCCACTCCCGTAAGGATATGTAGGCATAAGATGCAATATCTTATCGAGTATACTTAGACATAAACCCCTAGGTATTTTAAACCATTAAGCAGATAAACACATAGCAATAAACAAACATAAAACAAGAGGCTCCTGTAGAGTACTACAGAAATTTAGGATGCTAGCACCTTCCCTAAGTTTAACCAACCCCCGAACCTATAACTCTCTAGCTTGCATTTGCATTGCATTGTGGGAATTTCGATCTTTATCCCTTCCTTTGGACAAATCAAAGTTCGGTTGCAAAGTGAATTAAAGATTCAAACTAATCAATAGTTTGGTATCCAAATTTCACCGCGACAGTGCCCTCCACGGTCCACTTGAAGATGAAATACTATACGGCTAGGGAATGAGTCGTCACTCTTCATGGAGACATTGAGGCCACAAGAAGATGCTTCAAAGCAACAACAAAGGGGATGAACTCGATTAACATGACGCCCAAGACTGCTAGCAAGCCAGCCCGGTCCGAGGAGCAGAAGCCATTGCCCCGCGTAAATTTTGTTGACCTCGATAGCCACTTTACCAACGAGCGATCGGAGAAGCTCCAAACGCATCTCCAACAGCTAGAAAAAATGGGGAGCCTCTCCATCCAACGCACCCCATTCCAGACAGCGACTTCGACCTTATCCCCCTCGGTGACGACTCGGGCAGACACGTGAAAATTGATAGGGAATCTCCGATTTAGCGAGGAAGCAACTGAAGGCAAGCCTTAGGGAGAATGCTGAATTATTCGTGTGGAGCATTGCGGAGATTCCTGATTTAGACCCCGACGTCTCTTGCCATCAACTGACCTTAGTTCCGACTGCTAGGGTGTCGCACCTTGAAAAAATCAAAATACAACCCTCGCGCAAAAGACGCAGAAAACGGTTCGACAGAGTCGCTACAGAACTTTATTTATCCCTAAAAGAGGGAAAGGAAAATATCGAGAAAACCTTTAAAGAGATAAGAACATGGTCGTCGCAACCACATTCTAGGTTCGGGAGTCGTTTACGTGAGAGGAAGGTATTAACACCCCTCACATCTGTTAAACTCAACGAGAGCCTCTTAGTTCGTATAGTAACGAACGTTAGCTAAGCTTATTTATTTTCTTCTATACGATTAAAAGTGAAAAGGTACAATAAAAGGATTTAATGCTAAGGGGAAAATGGGTGGTTTTAGAATAAGGTGCAAGCCAAGGTGGGGGACTTATGCCTACGTATGCTCATTCTGACGAGAATGAGGAATCAGAGCACTCGTAGTTCGACTACGAGAAAGGCTTAGAAAAGAAAGAAAAGGTTGACGGGAAATGATGGAAAAAGAAAAAGGTAGATCGCCAAGATCATCGTAATCTTGTGCCTACGTATCTTCATTCGGATGAGAATGAAGAATCAAAGGGTTTGTAGTTCCTGGATACGACCATGAAAGAAAGAGAAGGATGTTTCGCTTGGATGGCGATTACTAGAAGCTTAAGAAAGGCTCCTCGGGCCTAAGTAATCGGGAGAGTGAAACGAAGACTCGACTCTCTCTCTTTTTTAACCTTAATGAAGTTGCGTTTGAATGTAGTTAAAGTATTTTAAATGAATGACGATTACTCGAAGCTTAAGAAAGGCTCCTCGGGCCCAAGTAATCAGGAGAGTGAGTCAAAGGCTTGACTCTCTCTCTTTTTCATCTAAGTGATTAAGAAAATCTACTTGATGTTGGATCAAGGGTTTGTTTGTATGCGAAGAGGTTAATTGCGAGGCAAAAGGTACTCGACTTAAAAGTTGTTTGAAAATGTCACTTGACGTTGGGCCAAAGGTTTGCAAAAAGAGGTGTGAATCGATCCTAGTCCTTAGAGGTTCTTCTAGTAATGAAACCAAAACAAAAGGAGCAGGTGTGTACATTACGTTGATGGTGAATGCTAATGAGAAATCGACTTATAGTCCTGTTTTGAAAATGGCTCGACGATAAATTGAGAATTAGTTTGAAAATGGTTTAGTCTATGCTAGTCCCTATGGGTGCTCCTAGTAAACAAACCACAATACAAACAAAGCGAGTAAAGTGCGTACATCAAAATGGGAGCAGGGTGCATGTAAGTTACATGAGATTGTGAGAAATAAATGGGGTCATTGTTAGGTAGCCCAAGAGGAAGCCGTGTGTGTGTGAGGTGTCCTAAACTAAGCCACAAACAAGATTCAGACAAAAATCTCCCCTGCTAGGGTTTCTATACAAGGTCTAAACTCCATGTCTCAGAATAGTAACCAACAGTCCAGCAATTGAATCTTTTAGGGTTTCGATCGTTTTAGTATGTTACCGAATGGTATGAACAAGGTATAAATAATATGAATATGTCAAGATAATATGGACAATAATAATATGAATAAGGTATATCGACGAAAAAGTAAATCAAGAATATATTGACAGAAATTAAAGTTAGTGGTTAGTGATTAATCGCTAATTGTCAATGTATCAAAAAAATTGGATCCACTATAGCGCTAAACCATCGCAGCACGATCTATGATGAAGATCATACTACATGAGGTCATGCAATACGATGTTTATGCTAAAACACGATAAAGAAATGATATTGTGATTCATTCTCTAAGGAATTGTTCCAGACAAAAACAAAAGAGAACGGTCTCGTCTTAATCACAAACTGTCATCGATTAATCGAAGGTAACCTATCACGATCTCAAAGTATAGAAAATGATCTCAATGATCAATTTCTACATATTTGAAAACATGAAGGTTAAACAACCTCAACCAACCAACATTCGTGATATTAAGGACTTCATCGATTGAAGATTAAAATAAAAAAGATGAGGTCAATATGAAATGGAAATCAAGAATGGAATGAGATGGTCTAATCTTAATCATGGATTTTCATTGATTAATCGACAATCCACGACTCTTAGATGTTCATCGACCAATAGTAAAATAAAATCGAAAATGAAAAGGAAATGGGAATCTAAAATGAAAACGGAATAAACTTAATTTGAGAAAACATAAGAACAAATAAACAAAAGATCAATAGTAACACAATGAGAACTATCAATTAGAAATAATAAAATAACAAAAAATTAAAACGAATTAAATTGATTACACATGTCATAGAGAAAGGGGTGCGTTGGAAAATGTTGGGTTTGAAATGGGTGGAGTCATATGGGCTAGAAGCCCAACGTCCCATGCAGGCCTTCTTATTAAAAGTAAAAAAACTTTAAAAACAACTAAAACTAAACAATGAGCATGGCCAAAAGATAAAATTAAAAACCCGGTTTCCATTTTAAAGAAATATATATAAAAAATGAGGTATAAACGTTAGATCAGAAAGTAAATGGTAAGAGTAGGGTCACGCATCATCTTTATGGTCAGCATCCCAATTCAACTTAAATGCCAAAATAACAAGAGGAAAAAAACAGAAGCACAACGCACCATGGCATGAACAAGATGCGAGGAAAACGACCGCGAAATCAATCTTACTTCTCCGTCTCAAATCGCTTCAGGTTCTTTTTTTATTTGATCTCAACTCATCTTTTCCTGATTTGATTTCTCTGTCCATCTCGTTTCATCTCTTATTTTGTTTGAGTTTGATTTCATCTTGTTTTGAGTGTGGTTGGAAAGGTTTGAAGAGAGTGAGGTTGGGTTGATATTTAGCGCTATGAAGATTGGGGAAAAATGGTGAAAATCACTTTATCATAAAGTGTAGGTGAAGAGTGGAAGAGGGATGAGCGAAGATGAGTTCGTCATTTATTTTTTTCATGGATGGTGTATGGATTGTAATAAGCATGTAGCTTTTTTCCACTTCTTTTGTCTTGGCAATTTCTTTGTATCTTGACATGGACTTTGCAATGTATGGGCTTGGTAAATGGTAATGTAGATCATAATTGTGACTTAAAATAAAACATGGGCTTTCAATATTTTTTATTGAATTCAAAGTCCATATATCCCCCTTTTTATGAATGGGCTTTAGAACTTGTTCACATCTCCTTTTATACTTTTGAACAATGCTTAACCATGAGCACATTGAATTTGATCCATGATTTAAAATTCCAAAATTTGATCGAAAGGTCTCAAAAAACCAAATTCCACCATTCTTGAATTTACACTTAAATTGAAATAAAACTTGAATCGACCCTTGAGAAATCCATAACTCAATCTCGGCCTTGAATGGATTGGAACCGTTGAATCAAAATGAATTCATCTGAACTTGATATTGAATAAAAATGGAGTCATCTTGAACTACTGCCACTTGGACCACAAATGAACCACAATCTTTCGCCATGAACCAAATTCTTAAAGCCTTGAAATAAGAAGATAGTGACTTGGCATGAACTGTATTATAACTGCACCAAAACCCTAAATTGGGAATGATTTAGTCCTTGGTTTTGTAACAAATCTTTGTCTGACCAAAACTTGTTCAAAATTAGATGAACTTCAATCATCGCACATACAGTTGCCCTGATAGCCTCAAATGAACCTTTACAATAACTTTGAAATGAGTAACAAGAAGGATGAAATTAGAGACAACATATTTTTGGATTTTTTGAATAATAGTTAGTGGATGGAGGTACAAATGAAGGTAATGTATAAGTAGGACAAATTTGGGGTATGACAGATTGGTAGAACAGTGTTCGAGTATCAGGGTTTGTTATCATCTCCACAGGGAATCTGTGATATTGCCGCCGTTCGACAGTTGTTAAGTTCTTAACTTATAGTAACAAGGGGGTTTTGGTTTTTCGTTACAGTAGCTTGCATCAAAAGTGGTAATAAATTACGGTAAAAGTTTTGGTTTTACGATTTGAGAAATATTGTCAAAGTTAGGGTTCGACGGTCACTTTTCATGTATATGTTCGATCAACAAAACTCATAAACTCCGTTAGATGATAAACACATTCACAATATCCTCCCAATGTGATTATTTCTAACACACATTGTGGTTTTTCCGATTTTGATCCATTGTTGATTTCTCACACAATCTATCAAAATAACAACTTTTAGGTTTTGACATTTTAGTGAACAAACACATTCAAGACTATCTCTAGCTCAAGAACATAGATGGATGAAAACCTAGATAAAGAGTTGAAAAACACCTTTCAATAATAAACCAACACAAAGAGTTAACAATAAAACAAAGTTTTCACCATATATTCATCATCAAAGAGTTTACAAATGAAGATCAACCCATTTACGTACAAAGCTTATGATCATCTACATCTAACCTTGACAAAATGAAGGACTTAGCTACTCATTTTCATGGTAGCTTGCCCAAGAAGTTTCGGGAGAAGGTTGATCAACATCCGAGTCGAAGAATCGAGTTTGGATGAGAATCCACCTTCTTTTTGGAAAATCTTGTTAAGAGATGAAGAATAATGTGATATTGGGTTTCTAGGTCACAAATATCTCCTTGGAGCAAGAACAAAAGAAAAGTGGTTGAAAAGAAGATGAAAAAAAGATATTTTACAAAAAGTAGCTCTTGCTACTTATAGAAAGAAAAAGTGATGTCCTGTCTTGCTCGCTATGCGAGCAGAATGGTTCGCCTAGCGAGCCCTTCGCTACTTCATTCGCTCCAGCGAGTTAGGGCCTTTTTGGTTCTGGAAGCACTCGTTACCTGCTCGCTGAGTTCTCGCCTAGCGAGTAGTTCGCTACCTGCCTCGCTCCAGCAAAATATGATCAATTTGATTATGTCCAAGTCTGGGAGTGTTCGCTAGCAGCTCGCTACGAGCTCGCCTAGCGAACAACTCGCTACCTCTCTCGCCAGAGCTTCGCCTAGCGAGCTTGCTTTTTCTTGCCTTCTTTCTTGATTCCTTTGTCATCTTTCTTGTGTCTTCCAATTCTACTCTTTCGTGCCTGGTTTTTGCACATTAACACACAAATTAAAAGTACCAAGCTCATTTCACAAAATATTGCATCTTAAACAAAAGCAAGGGCGATTTGAAGCTTTCTGGACAAAACAGAGTGAAAGATGCCCACATTTGATAGCTCAAATAAGCAAAATTGGGCATCTAACAACTCTCCCCAACTAGATTCTTGCTTGTCCTCAAGCAAAGTATGCCTCTTGAAGATCAAGAAGATTTGCTTAAAGATAAAGGTTTCTCCGAAATCGGATAAAATGGCTCAAACACAAGAGAATCAACTAGATACAAGTCCCCAATGGTTAGAACAACACAATACACAAGAACTAAAACCTTATAGCAATGCAAAACATGGATCAATCAAGAATAATGATATCCTGAATGAATCACTCTATCCCTCCTCTTCGAATAAGGATTGAAGAAATTACGCGTTTACAACAGCGGGTACAATTTCACTCTCCAACAAATAATGCAAAACTCAATTCAATTCATACAATGTCTATCAATTATAAATGAAAATGCGGAAGCACGAAGATCACTAAGGTCTTTTCTGGTTGTAGCTTGGTCAGGTTTACAAACAAGGGACATATCTAAGGCCATTGAAAATGAAGTTGTCGACGCAAAAGAGACATTCACTAAACAACTATTCACACATCTCAACTTCATTCAACTTGCTTCTCATTTGAAACCTTCACAACTCTTACTCACAACTCAATTCATTTTCCACTATTTTTCTTCCAAGCAAGCATTCATTTCCATTTTTCACACAATATTCACAAAACAAGTGTTTTCTCTATTTTTTTTCTTGTTTTCAATGCTTGCTCGGTTATTCCAGAGTTATGGTAACCTACCGATTCTCATTTCCGTTCTCCCCAACTTATCTTTTACTCACCCCATACCTGAATGCTCTTGACTTTTTACGGCAAAAGAACAATAATCAACAATTTTCAGGGTTACAAGAAAAAGATTTTGAAGTCTCACCTTATTTCAGGCTGAGATTCAACTGTTTAAGCTCAAAGGGGTTCACGAATACTCTCTTCTCACGGGTAGGTTGTATTTGGAACTAGTTATGCTCGAAAGAAAACAATGCCTTGATCATTTATAATTGCTTCCACAAATTCACAATAATAAAAGACAAATGAATTAAAATAATCAACACAGTTTATTAGAATCCAACATTTATTTGTACAATGGAGGTTTCCTCACAACTTGTGGTTTTAAGTCCTAAGTGAATCATTCATTCAATTATGTTGCAAAAAGAACGATATTCAATTACAACAAGAGTAAAGTTTTTCATGCATTCTAAAGTTCTAACCGAAGGTAACCATGTACCTTAGCATCATTCGCTTGTTATTTTTATTATTTCCATCCAAGCTCGGATGCACCTTCATTGAATACTTCTTTCAGAGAGCAATCAATCTAGAAGTTTTGATCATCAGTCAACCAAAAAAATTATTAAACAAAAGATCTTAAACAAAACACAATAATTTAAAATAAAACATTAAACATTAAACATTAAAAATTATAAAATAAAATAAACTAAAATGTGCGTGGGGGACAAAACACCCCAAAGAGTACAACCAAACAAACAAAGTATCTGAAAATACTAAACAATAAAACATAACATAAAAGAAAACTTAGTCCTCCTCGGACTCATACTCCTCCTCATCATCACCATCAGCATCATCATCATGATTGTCATCAGCCTCATCATCATCAGCGCCACCAGAACCATCAGCACCAGAAGCACCCGTCCCTCCTCCAAAAACAGGCTTGTCCTCATGCCAGCTCGCGTGCTGCAGAAACTGCTCACGCGTCTGTCATACCCTAAATTTGTCCTACCTTTGTATAGTTTCCATTCTGTATATTTATCCCTTTGATTTATTCGGAAAAAAAAATAAAAAAATATGTGGTCATTTTCAATTGAAGATATCAGGTCAGGCGTGTGGGTAATATTGATGAAGATTCAATGGTTTTTAAACTAACTTTAGTCAAGAAAATTTGGTTTAGATCAATGCCTAAAATCGGGGGGGTTCTTCGAATCAAGATTCCTATCTGCTTTGATGTTACCTGGCCAAGTATGTGCAACAATGGTTAAAGTTGGTTAGAATTTAATTTAACTTTGGTCAAAATCGAATTATTTCCTTTACGAGTTATTCGTGTCATGGATGTGAAAACCATCAAGAGATCAGGAACAAAGTTTTATGTAAGTCATCTGATGGAATTAAGTGACAGAATATTCAAAATTATTCCAAAGTCTCAAAAGATAACCTACAATTCCGAGCAGTGAGAACTTGGGTTCGTTTGATCCTGGAAAAAGTTCAAGACATACATAATGGTCACACATTTTAATTTATCTCATTTTTGGATCCTTTCCCTAAGGCATTGTCAAAGAAGACTTCAAATGAGATTTTAGTACATCGTTTTTCAAGTGGCGAAAGTGACTCAAGTTTACAATTTAGAGCCCATCATTTTATTGCATTCCATCACCGTCTTTTGAATACATATACAGGAAACCATTACCATTTTTTTTTTAGTCCATTACCAATTGAAGCCCAAAGAGTGGTACAAGGATGCTAGATAGTCCCAAAACGAAATGCTATGTCAGTTTGAATTTGAGTTCACAAATCATACAAATATGAGTCTTATAGTTATTACAAAATTATAAATGTCGCTGCCACCAACATCATCTTCCAAATAAGGCATACAAAATTTCCCACAGTCAGCTGCATCAGGCGACTCAATTTACAAAGCTTACCATCAAACAAGCCTCACGACCTGCACATGGGCAACTCTTCCTAATTTCTTTTAGTAAATCCAAGAGGAGGATAAGCTTGTACCTCCAAAACCTGTCGTGCACCGTACAACAAACGAATGTTAAAAATCCCGATAAATTTCGTTCACAACAGCAACATGAACCAAACAGCAGAATAACCATCCTTTAACACACATTCATCATTTTTCTTACTGAAGCCAAACGTCTATTTCGCAACAAACTTCTCGGTCTGTAGAACATCACCATCATGACTCTCACGGTTTTAAACCCAAATAACACGTGACTTGAAGCAACGGCAAGAAAGTCACGCTTTTGGATCGTACGCCAGCCGTAACATGAACAATTGACGGCATGAGCAAACCCACAACGGCACAGTACAAAGCTTGCATAATATCACAATACACCCTGCAAAAAGACAAAACCAATTCTAGCAGCAAATTAACACACAAAACCTATGTACTGAATTACAAACAACCTGCAGTAGTAGGGATGTACAAACCATTTCACTATAATTTTACTTGCTGGTGAAGCTACGGGTTTTAGATGCAGCTTCATAGAGACTGATTGTAGACCTCTCTAGCGCATCTCTTCACCTATGGTTACGTTCATTCTGCAACAGTCCCAATTTGCTGTTTGGACTGCTGAAGGTATGGATTTTCACCGTTGAATTTCATCACCACCTACATGAAATACGCAAGAAGTCAGTTACGGTTATGCACTCAAACCAACGTTCTTAAAGTTGCCAAGCCGTTGCGGACACCACGTGAAGTTAATGATTCACAATAACTCACGGTGCAAGGTTGACCTGCAATACGGCAAAGTGAGAAGTCATATGCAAAAAACACAACCAGGATCCACAAAATCAATACACCTCAAAAACAATGAAAGCAGAAAAAAACACAATACCACAACCTGGACACCTATCGCCAACCACACAAGCTGCAACCGTTATGTAGAAAACAACCGTGTCTTGCAAGTCAGGATCAACAATGCACCACACTTTATACAAAATTGTCCGAAGCAGACCCCACACTATCCCTAGATTTAAGGATAACAACACCTAATCATTTTCCGTTCTTCACACTTTCCGTTTCAGTATCATACAGTACTAATGCTGAACTGAAAACAAGTCCCGATCTGAAAATTCGCTAGATCAATTCAAAACTGTATCTGAAATGGGTTTCTTCAGTACCATTTTTTGGGGTTTTCGGTTTCAGTTTTGGAATTTCAATTGGTCTCACTGTTGGTTACATTCTCTTCATTTACTTTCAACCTACTGATGTTGAGGATCCTGAAATTAAGCCACTGGTGGATCAAGATGCTGAGAGTTTGCAACGAATGCTTCCTGAGATTCCTAATTGGATTAAGAATCCTGATTTTGATAGGGTTGACTGGCTTAATAAGTTTATAGAACTTATGTGGCCTTATCTTGAAAAGGCAATTTGTAAGACTGCTAAGAACATTGCGAAACCCATTATTAAAGAGAAGATCCCAAGATATAATTGATTCTGTTGAGTTTCAAACACTCACTCTGGGGTCCCTGCCCCCAACTTTTCAAGGAATGAAAGTTTACGTGACTGACGAGAAGGAGTTGATTATGGAGCCTTCTATAAAATAGGCTGGAAATCCTAATGTCACCATTGCTGTAAAGGCATTTGAGTTGAAAGCAACTGTTCAAGTTGTTGATTTGCAAGTTTTTCTTTTGCCTCGCATTACTTTGAAGCCTTTGGTTCCCAGCTTTCCTTGCTTTGCCAACATCTTTGTTTCTCTCATGGAAAAGCCATATGTTGACTTTGGCCTAAAACTCATGGGGGCTGATCTTATGTCTATCCCTGGTGTCTACGGGATTGTTCAAGAGCTTATCAAAGATCAGGTTGCAAACATGTATTTGTGGCCCAAAAACCTGGAAGTTCAAATACTAGATCCGCCAAAAGCTTGGAGGAGGCCTGTTGGAATTTTACATGTAAAGGTTCTGCATGCCATGAAGTTAAAGAAGAAAGATCTTCTTGGTGCATCTGATCCTTACGTGAAACTAAAGTTTACTGACGATAAGATGCCATCAAAAAAGACTACTGTAAAGCACAAGAACTTAAATCCTGAATGGAATGAAGAATTTAATTTGGTAGTCAAAGATCCAGAGTCCCAGGTTTTAGAGCTCAATGTTTATGACTAGGAACAGGTTGGGAAGCATGATAAGATGGGTATGAATGTGATCACTTGCTGCGAAATGAAAAGAAGCAAACCAGAACCGCAAGTGACGAGCTCCAAACCTCAAGTAAGCCTCTCCTTACCTTTCACATACCAGATTCAAGATGCAGAAACCTTCCTACATACTGCAAGTCATTCCCAGCTACCCCATGACAAGGAGCGACTGCTATCGCACAAATCATTTGGTGGGCCACTTCAATTTCCCTACGTATAAAATGACGAAAATAAGGAGAAAGTTATCAATTCCTATTTACACAACAACTTGTACTACCGTAAAAACTGCGACGTACCTACATCACAAACAACCCTATCAGCTGCCATACCCCATTAGACCGGGCACATCAGTAATGCAGAAAGTTGTGAGGGTCCGCAGCCGGTCCGCGATGCACTCACCAAGACGAGCCATTCCCTTCTATGAGCTATCACCTCACCATTTTTTAGTGCACCAACTAATCCTGCGCGAACCAAGACATTTAACTTTGCAAGCCATATTCATAAATATTAAATTTCTCAACTTTTAAAATGAAAATTCAAAAATATGAAAAAGGTACAAGAGGGTACTCGGATACAGGGGATACCTTCAATAAAAAGTAGCTGCTCAATTCATTTGGACCTCGTAGCAAAAAGCAACCACAATCATTTACATCAAGCCACAACCAGCCAAAGGACAGCAGTAGCAGCACACACAGCC
The DNA here is from genome assembly GCA_963859935.3 of Lathyrus sativus. Taxonomy (NCBI): domain Eukaryota; kingdom Viridiplantae; phylum Streptophyta; class Magnoliopsida; order Fabales; family Fabaceae; genus Lathyrus; species Lathyrus sativus. Next base: position 54,414,539 of record OZ012735.1, on the reverse strand, counting down.
TGCAAGGTCGTACTACACAGCAGACACCAGCATTTTGCAAAACGGCAACACATCAATGATATTTCATTTTGGTTTTTTTAGAATTTCTCTCCAATTTACCTTTCTTTTTCGGTATAAAGGATAACCACAATAGAAGGGAAAAGGTGAACAAGACCTAGTCGCCACCTTCTTGAACAAGAATCTCCTTCGCAGCTTGAAAAAACTCTCTCATTCTTCATCAGCCATAAACCCCAAAAGACCCTCAACACTTGATACCCTAATATTTTTCCAACTTTCTTCACCCCAAAAAGAACACACCCAACTCATAACTTCGATCCTTCTTCCAAAAAATCCGAAACGCGAACGTTGATTTATCTTCAAACCAGAAGCGTCTCCACCATTTCCGTCACTTCACTCGATTTACCTTTCTCACCTTCAGAATCTCCAGCCTTCATACCCTCAACAACAATAAACCGAAACCTGATTCCTTAAACCTTCAAACCCAAACTAACAAACATTCTTCTTTTCCGAGATAGTCGCCGAACTAAGCAAACTTCCATCATACCTTCGTTTTTCTCAAACCCCATATTTCCAGACCTTGAAACCCATAAAAAAACCCACCAATTGACAACAATGAAAACCCCCAATCTTCCCACTGCATACAAAACCTAACTGTTTCTCACTTCATAAACATACAGTTTAGAATCAAAACAGAGAGGGGAATAGACGCAGAGAATAGAGCGAAAAGGTGAGAAGAAGTTTGAGATGAACAGAAGCAGAGAATAGAAAGAGGAAGAGGACGGTGAGCGAATTACAAACCCGATTGAAGCTTGACGGAAGAGATTGACGAAAATAGTAGAAGGTTGTGTGACACGCAGTGTTTTAGTTGTTTTTTTTTAATTTCTTTTTTTTCTTCCTCGAGGCACGTTGTTGATGTTGGGTTTCCCTTTGGGCGTGGGTTTCGAATCCTTTCAAACCATACTGATAGACCATGGGTTCAACGGTCCATATCACCTTTACTTTCTCCATTTTTGCTTTGACCTTTCCTTCTATTCTTTACTCACCCTGTTTTGAAAAAAACTCTCTTATTTTCTTTTCTTATTAGATTAATATGTATTATTTCTTAATATGTCTTAAGAGAGTTCATTAGTTTTAATCTATATATTTTTCGAACAGATTTATTAATATGTATATATTATAGTTTTAAGATTTATATATTTATTTTTAAGTTAGATTTTATTTTCATTTGTTTTTTGAATATTTTATTCCATTCCTACTTATTTTTGGGTCGATGACGATACCCCAAGTTATAATTTGCCAAATTATTGACAAATAATAACAAACCCGAGACCATCTTTTTTTTCGAAACTTTCATTTTCGTTTTATCCATTTTTTTAGTCGAGGATGACTTTAATGATTATTATCGGTCAAATTATTGACAGATGATAATTCAGTCAAGACTATGTCATTTTCGCTTCAAATCATCTTTTAAACATTTTCTCGAAAAAATCCAAAAGAAGGGGATTCTTGAAATCTAGCATTTCTTGGATCTTCGAATGAGCAACTCTCAAGACTCGCTCTTGAGTTGTTATTCATTCAATCTTTTGATTTTCTAAAACACATTCTCAACGTCTTTTTTCGATCAAAACTCCGAAAGAAGGAGGCACTTGGAATCTAGCATTCCTTGTGTCTTCGAGTGAATAATTCTCGAGGCACGCTTTTGAGTTGTTATTCACTCAACCTTTCGACTCTTTTTCAAACTCAATCATTTTCCAACGTTCTCCTAAGTCAAGAGCTCGTACGCATTCACAACTCACATTTCTCACATATTCACAACCCCTCGTGGTTTCGTTATTGGGGGCACCCTCAGGGACTAATATCGATTCTCACAATCTTAACCCTTGACACGTCGTCAAGTCGGTTTCATTTTCAATCAAATCCTCGACACGTCGTCGAACTACTTCAAAACAACTTCCTTTTGGCCTCGCATGCCATTTTTTTTCGATTCGATCCTTTCACAAACATTTTTCTTAAAACTTACGAAAGAAGGATATTCTCAGAATCTAGCATTCTTTGAGTATTCGAACGAGTAACTCTCGAGGCGCGCCCTCGAGTTGTTATTAGTTCATTCTTTCGATTTCAAAACATCCAACTCTTTTCAACCAAGCTTCCGAAAGAATTGAGTTCTTGGGATCTCGCATTCCTTGAACTCTTGAGTGACAAGCTCTCGAGGCACGCTCTTGGGTTTCTTGTCAGTCAATCTTTCGTCTCAAACTCAACTTTAACCCAATTCAATCCCTTGTCTTTTCGTGGTTATTACCACGAACTACGGACGCTCTGATTCTTTATTCATTCTTGAATATAAGATACGTAGGCACAAGATTGCGATGATCTTGGCGAGCACACTTCTATCTTCCTCCATTATTTTGTCCACTCCCATCCTTTCCTGTAGTCGAACTACGACGCTCTGATTTCTCATTCTCGTCCGAATGAGCATACGTAGGCACAAGGGCCCCAATCCTTGGCGAGCACCCTATCCTCTAACCACCCATCTCTCCTTTGCGTCTTTAACCCTTTAACCTACCAATTCTACCTTTAACAACGAGAAGGAAACAAGTAAACCTAAACAACACTCTCCACAAATACCTTAAGAGGTTCCCGTCGAGTACGACAGACGTGAGGGGTGCTAATACCTTCCCCTCACGTAACCGACTCCCGAACCCGGAACTTCGTTGCGACAGCCCTGTTCCTATCCTTTCGCTTTAAGAGGTTTTCTCGATATTTTCCTCTCCCGTTTATTTGGGAAAAATAAAGTTTGGTGGCGACTCTGCCGAACCGCATTTCCGCGCCTTTCGCGCGAGAGTCGTTTTCTCCGAAATATCTCCGTGATTTTTCGAGGTGCGACAACTGGCGACTCTGCTGGGGAGGTTTTGCTCCATGCAAAGAGAGAGTCGAGCCTATCTTTTGGTTTGTGAGGGGTGTTTGTTTGCTTTCCTTTTCGTTTATGTATTTGTTCTCTTGTAGATTTTATTTGTGCTTGTTATCTGGGCCTTTCGGTTCTTGGGATGACGTCATGAGTAAGGCTCTACGCCCGAGCTTTGGTAAAAGCAGAGAGAACAATTAGTTTAGAATTGGTAGTCGAGTAGTGTTAGTCTCGAAGGACTCGCTCCTTATGGGCCTAGCATGAAAGCTCCTCCAGAGGAGACCTATTCGTGGATCTTGTTGTAACACAGCTAGCCTATTGCACGACTTGATTAATGAAGGGTCCATGATTCTGGGAACCCTTTTTAGCACCAGTTCCAATATTGGTGGTCGTGTAGTGTTAGTCTCCAAGGACTCGCTCCTTGTGCGCCTAGCATGAGGACCCCGCTCAGGAGAGACCTTATCGTCATTATCGTCGTAATACAGCCAGCCTGTTGCGTGACGCTAATACGACTAGTGTCCGTGATCCTGGGAACTAAACGTAGAAACCATCCCGTAAGTGGGTTTATGGGTAGAATGTTTAGATCTTCCCGCATAGGTCGTACCTGTCAATTTTCTTTGAGCAGGAATTATAGTTACTTATCTATTACAGTTACCAGCTTCAGGAGTTGTTTGAACTATGATCCTGTGATCCTGGATCTTGTATCTTGCATTGCATCTTGCATATCATTTGCATTGCATTTCATATGTTGTGCATTTTGCATTTCCAGTCCTTCAACAGAATCTCATGTCTCCGTTCCTTCTTCTCCAGTAAATCAAACTGATTCCTCGACACCAATACGCAACTATAGCCAATACAAGACGAATGATGGAGCAGATTCAGCAGGAGCAAGCTGCCTTCAGGGAAGAGTTGGATTCTATGAAAGGAAAGATCGACCAGATCCTTGAAGCCATCCTCGCGGCCAGAAGAGAGGAAGAACAACGTGAAGCCGCCGCTGTCGTCAACAACAATGGTCAAGGACAAGGGTCTACTGCCATCCCTTTGGTTCCGATTCCAAATCCTCATGGGATGCCGTTGAACTTCAACGCAGCCGAAGGGAACACTTCTCAGCCAATCCCAGCGCCCGAAGTTACCATTGGAGCCATCCCGCAGGTCCAGCCTACTGCTGTGCAAATCCCAGCTCCCCATATCGAAGATACTCTGATGGATCAGTATGACGATGTTCAGAACTATCATGCTGCTATCCCCATTGCTAGTCCTGTTGCTGCTCAGGATTCTGAAGCCATGAAGATGTGTTGAGATCTAGCCGAGATACTCCGAGCCATGGAGGGGCACAATTCAAATTCTTTCAGTGCTTTGGAATTGTGTTTGGTGCCTGATGTTGTCATTCCTCCCAAGTTCAAGGTGCCCAAATTTTCGAAGTACAAAGGTCTTAGTTGCCCAAACATCCATCTGAAGATGTATTGTCGCAAGATGGCTGCCTATGCCAGAGATGAAAAGCTCATGATTCATTGCTTCCAAGACAGTTTGTCTGGGGCATCACTCGAATGGTATATGCAGTTGGAACGTAACAGCGTGCGCACTTGGGCCGAGCTATCCGATGCATTTGTCAAACAGTACAAATACAACACAGATCTCGCTCCAAATCGTACTCAGCTTCAGAGTATGACTCAGAAGGACAGCGAATCCTTCAAGGAATACGCGCAACGATGGAGAGAGCTAGCTGCAAGGGTGCATCCACCTCTTGTTGATCGTGAATTGATTGACATCTTCATGGGTACCTTGCAAGGCCAGTACTACGAAAAGCTGATCGGTAGTGTCTCCGCTGGATTCTCTGACTTGGTGATCATCGGTGAGAGAATTGAAGAAGGGCTGAAGAGTGGGAAGATCCCAGGAGGTTCTAACAGCCAGGCTAATGCCAAGAAGCCTTTCAACGGATACAAGAAGAAAGAGGGCGAGACAAATGCCATCTTTTTGCAGAAAGGGCAAGCTTCTCAGCAAGCTCCCGCTCCTATGCCTTATCAAGTTCCCTATTATCAGTATCCGTATGTTGCTGTCGCGCAATGTGCTCCTATGCCTTATCAGCCAGCTGTTCTAGAAGTGCAAGCTCAGATGCCACGGCAACAGGCTCCTCAGCAACAAGCCTACAACCAGCAAGGATATCAGTATCCTCCTCAGCAACAACAGATGCAAGCTACTCAGCAACGACAAGGTACTCGCCCACCGCGTCCGCAGAGAACATGGAGACCAGATAGAGTCTTTGATCGACTGCCAATGAAATATGCTAGTATCTTTGCTCAGTTGATGGAGAAAAAGGCTATTGTCCCAAGAGATTTGGCTCCCCCAACTGTCATTCCTGCCGATTACGATGCAAATGCTCATTGTGAGTTCCATAAGGGCGCTCCAGGTCACACAATTGAGGACTGCAGAGCTTTCAAGCACATAATTCAAGACATGATCGACAGGGATGCTATCAACTTCAATGGAAAGTCTCCGAATATCATTAACGATCCGTTGCCATCGGCCAGCTAGTGCCAACATCAAATCCAGTCAAGTCAAGTTCATCCCAAAGAAAGCAGTCATGATGCCATTTCGTATTTTATTTTCCTTATGTTTTGTTTTTGTTTGTTTAAGTACTGTATGCTTTGAACAATTTCCATTCGTATTTGGTTTTCATTAATGTATTGTTTATGCGTATTTTGAATTAGTTATGTCGTATTCACTCATTTTCACTTATCACCGACACATTTATTCACTCCACTCTATTCACTGTTGTTTAACATGATTTGAGGGAGGATGATGAAAACGAGATACCCATAATTGCAAACTGTATGCTTTCAGACAGAATCCCGTCAATGATGTACAGGCATTGCTTCAATCCCCAAACACTGGAGATATAAGGAGTTAATCCCTAGTAAACCACTTCGAGCCTAGGAGTAGCAGTTTCCTTCGGATATTCAAACCTTACACTCAACCTGGGACAGGGTAGTGTTCAGTTAATCCAACTCCGCACTCAAATCAACAAAGCAAAATCCAGAAGACGGTTGTTCATCAAAGACCCATGACATGGCAGTCACAATCCTCCAATAAAATCCAAAAAAAATCAAAAAGCCTGCTAAGTCAAACACCTCAGAGGGGACTTGGGCAAAATCAAGACAATCCTGATGGATCTTACAAGCAAAGTCAATCCATGCAAAAGTTAGGGATCAAAAACAAAAGCAAAAGAGGACCCCCGAAACCCTCAACAAAAACAAAATAAGATTCAGTGGCCATTCAAATAGGGTCACTGACACCCCAAAATAAGGTGACTGCCACATCGAGCAAACCTTGAATCATCAAGTTTATACCGTCAAGACAAGTGTAGAATTAACTGAGCGTAGGACTGGAGATCATTAAGAAGAAGGGGTGGGTGCAAATCATACTTTGAGCCTAATAACCTTTTGTTTCATAACCATGAACCAGACCACGTTACAGCCCTCGAAAGACCTAATTGAGGCGGGGGTTATTCTGAAAGCATATTGTCGCAAGGTTGCGTAGCGTGACTCCTCACATGATTTATAATCAACAACGTTGGTGTCGTTATCCTTGCAATATCTTCTACACCAATCAAACAACACAACGTTTGGGCTGATGATCCATTCGCCTCACTACCACGACACCTCAATAAAACGATACTTGTTCAAATCTGGCATCAAATTTTGCATTAATATTACCATTTGTGAATGTACAATTTTAATTGCAAAACAGTGCTAGGTATTCAAAGACATTTCAACAAAAGGCAATCAAGGAGGAACTTGACTTTCAGTGGCTTTCACGAAGCAAGACTACCTCAAAATCCACAGGCTGGGGCAAACCACTCAAGAGCTCGAGCAGGGGCAAGCCATTAACAAGTTTCAACTGGGGCAAGGCCAGGCCGTCCTGACCATCAAGCAGAGTTGCAACCTTCTCTAAAGCAAATTCACAGTAAACCACAAAGTACCCAGACTTGGGGCATCCAGAGCATCATCTTCTACTTCAATCGTGTCGTCTTCAATGAACTGCGTGTCGAGGAAGTCAATCCCTCCCACCACCCGAAGTCCAATCCGCATTGGCAACTACCAAAAGTCCACCACGCCGGCGTCTACACCTGCATTTCCAATTACCCGTCTGCGTTATGTGTATCATAAGCATCGCATTCAACATCATAAGCGTCTTGCATCATATGCATAATCAAATCAATTATACTTCCCTAGATCTTGCATCTCCGCGCGTCAGCATTTGCATTTGCACTTCCACTCATATGGAATATGATTTATCATCCAGCATTCATATATGCAAGTCAAGGTCCAGGATCAATCTTGAAGATTTCCAAGACCATCATCAGCCCGGTCAGGGGCATCCTCCGCAAGATTGTGGGTTTGTCCCACGACTTTCAAGAGCTTCAAAGTAATCATCAGCCCAGTCAGGGGCAATCTTCTGCGATTGTGGGTTTCTCCCACAAAATTTCAAAACATTCGAGGCAAGATTCAGCCCAGTCAGAGACATCTTTTTCAAGACCATGGGTACCTCCCATGACGTATCTCAACCTCGCGGTTGATTAAAACAAGACATCAAGATAAACTCAGCCCAGTCAGGGGCATCTTCAGCAAAACCATGAGCGTTCCTCACGAAGTTGTTCAACCTTTTGTTGAGCAAGGCCAGACATTAAGATAAACTCAGCCCAGTCAGGGGCATCCCTTTCAGAGTTCATGGGCGTAACCATGAAATCATTTCAACAAAATTATGATTTCCAAGCAAGACGGTGGGCGTACCCCGTTGATTCATTTCAATCCAATCTTCCTCTTGGGGGTTCCCCAATGAGTTGTACCCAGCAAGCGTGATCGTTGTCAATTGCCTTACTATCATCCTTTTGGTGATAGTCGAACTTCGTCGGTTCAACCTAGCCTGCATCCGTTTGGTGTTGGTAAACATCAAATCTGCGTTGTCCTATCATCCTTTTGGTGATAGCGACCAGTTTGCATGAGTCTCGCTCCGTCATCCTTTTGGTGAGGGGTCTATCATAGTCATTAATGATAGATTGTGCGATAGTTTATTTGTGTTTCGCTCCGTCATCCTTTTGGTGAGGGGTCTATCATAGTCATTAATGATAGATTGTGCGATAGTTTGTTTGTGTTTCGCTCCGTCATCCTTTTGGTGAGGGGTCTATCATAGTCATTAATGATAGATTGTGCGATAGTTTGTTTGTGTTTCGCTCCGTCATCCTTTTGGTGAGGGGTCTATCATAGTCATTAATGATAGATTGTCCGATAATTTATTTGTGTTTCGCTCCATCATCCTTTTGGTGAGGGGTCTATCATAGTCATTAATGATAGATTATGCGATAATTTATTTGTGTTTCGCTCCGTCATCCTTTTGGTGAGGGGTCTATCATAGTCATTAATGATAGATTGTGTGATAGTTTGTTTGTGTTTCGCTCCGTCATCCTTTTGGTGAGGGGTCTATCATAGTCATTAATGATAGATTATGCGATCATTTATTTGTGTTTCGCTCCGTCATCCTTTTGGTGAGGGGTCTATCATAGTCATTAATGATAGATTGTGCGATAATTTATTTGTGTTTCGCTCCGTCATCCTTTTGGTGAGGGGTCTATCATAGTCATTAATGATAGATTGTGCGATAATTTATTTGTGTTTCGCTCCGTCATCCTTTTGGTGAAGGGTCTATCATAGTCATTAATGATAGATTGTGCGATAATTTATTTGTGTTTCGCTCCGTCATCCTTTTGGTGAGGGGTCTATCATAGTCATTAATGATAGATTGTGTGATAGTTTCGTTTATGTTTCACTCCGTCATCCTTTTGGTGGGGGGTCTATCATAGTCATTAATGATAGATTGTGCGATAGTTTGTTTGTGCTTCGCTCCGTCATCCTTTTAGTGGGGGGTCTATCGTAGTCATTAACGATAGATTGTGCGATAGTTTTATTTATGTTTCGCTCCGTCATCATTTTGGTGGGGGGTCTATCATAGTCATTAATGATAGATTGTGCGATAATTTGTTTGTGTTTCGCTCCGTCATCCTTTGGGTATGGGGTCTATCATAGCCATTAATGATGGATTGTGCGATATTGTTTTGTGTGAGTTTTGCTCCGTCATCCTTTTGGTGGGGGGTCTGTCATCTCGTCTGGTGTCAGATTGTTCGAGTGTGTTTGCTCTATCATCCTTTTGGTGATAGTAGCCGGGTGTGTTTTGTTCCATCATCCTTTTGGTGATGACAACCTTTTGCTAGTCTTTCATAGTTTATTTTATTGGTATGCCTCATCCAACATTCCACTTCCCTGGCATTTCTTTTTTCTTCGGACAAATTTAGGGTTTTCTTCATATCTATTTGTTTTCTACCTCGAAAGAATGAACTCCACAGTAGTTCATCTCACTCGATTTAAGCCAATTAGATAGGGGCATCTGTCATACCCTAAATTTGTCCTACCTTTGTATAGTTTCCATTCTGTATATTTATCCCTTTGCTTTATTCGGAAAAAAAAATAAAAAAATATGTGGTCATTTTCAATTGAAGATATCAGGTCAGGCGTGTGGGTAATATTGATGAAGATTCAATGGTTTTTAAACTAACTTTAGTCAAGAAAATTTGGTTTAGATCAATGCCTAAAATCGGGGGGTTCTTCGAATCAAGATTCCTATCTGCTTTGATGTTACCCGGCCAAGTATGTGCAACAATGGTTAAAGTTGGTTAGAATTTGATTTAACTTTGGTCAAAATCGAATTATTTCCTTTACGAGTTATTCGTGTCATGGATGTTGAAACCATCAAGAGATCAGGAACAAAGTTTTATGTAAGTCATCTGATGGAATCAAGTGACAGAATATTCAAAATTATTCCAAAGTCTCAAAAGATAACCTACAATTCCGAGCTGTGAGAACTTGGGTTCGTTTGATCCTGGAAAAAGTTCAAGACATACATAATGGTCACACATTTTAATTTATCTCATTTTTGGATCTTTTCACTAAGGCATTGTCAAAGAAGACTTCAAATGAGATTTTAGTACATCGTTTTTCAAGTGGCGAAAGTGACTCAAGTTTACAATTTAGAGCCCATCATTTTATTGCATTCCATCACCGTCTTTTGAATACATATACAGGAAACCATTACCATTTTTTTTTGAGTCCATTACCAATTGAAGCCCAAAGAGTGGTACAAGGATGCTAGATAGTCCCAAAACGAAATGCTATGTCTGTTTGAATTTGAGTTCACAAATCATACAAATATGAGTCTTTTAGTTATTACAAAATTATAAACGTTGCTGCCACCAACATCATCTTCCAAATAAGGCATACAAAATTTCCCACAGTCTGCTGCATCACGCGACTCAATTTGCAAATCTTACCATCAAACAAGCCTCACGACCTGCACATGGGCCACTCTTCCTAATTTCTTTTAGTACATCCAAGAGGAGGATAAGCTTGTACCTCCAAAACCTGCCGCGCACCGTACAACAAACGAATGTTAAGAATCCCGATAAATTTCGTTCACAACAGCAACATGAACCAAACAGCAGAATAACCATCCTTTAACACACATTCATCATTTTTCTTACTGAAGCCAAACGTCTATTTCGCAACAAACTTCTCGGTCTGTAGAACATCACCATCATGACTCTCACGGTTTTAAGCCCAAGCAACACGTGACTTGAAGCAACGGCAATAAAGTCACGCTTTTGGATCGTACGCCAGCCGTAACATGAACAATTGACGGCATGAGCAAACCCACAACAGCACAGTACAAAGCTTGCATAATACCACAATACACCCTGCAAAAAGACAAAACCAATTCTAGCAGCAAATTAACACACAAAACCTATGTACTGAATTACAAACAACCTGCAGTAGTAGGTATGTACAAACCATTTCACTATAATTTTACTTGCTGGTGAAGCTACGGGTTTCAGATGCAGCTTCATAGAGACTGATTGTAGACCTCTTTAGCGCATGTCTTCACCTGTGGTTACGTTCATTCTGCAACAGTCCCAATTTGCTGTTTGGACTGCTGAAGGTATGGATTTTCACCGTTGAACTTCATCACCACCTACATGAAATACGCAAGAAGTCAGTTACGGTTATGCACTCAAACTAACGTTCTTAAAGTTGCCAAGCCGTTGCGGACACCACGTGAAGTTAATGATTCACAATAACTCACGGTGCAAGGTTGACCTGCAGTACGGCAAAGTGAGAAGTCATATGCAAAAAACACAACCAGGATCCACAAAATCAATACACCTCAAAAACAATGAAAGAAGAAAAAAAATCACAATACCACAACCTGGACACCTATCGCCAACCACACAAGCTGCAACCGTTATGTAGAAAACAACCGTGTCTTGCAAGTCAGGATCAATAATGCACCACACTTTATACAAAATTGTCCGAAGCAGACCCCACACTATCCCTAGATTTAAGGATAACAACACCTAATCATTTTCCGTTCTTCACACTTTCCGTTTCAGTATCATACAGTACTAATGCTGAACTGAAAACAAGTCCCGATTTGAAAATTCGCTAGATCGATTCAAAACTGTATCTGAAATGGGTTTCTTCAGTACCATTTTTTGGGGTTTTCGGTTTCAGTTTTGGAATTTCAATTGGTCTCACTGTTGGTTACATTCTCTTCATTTACTTTCAACCTACTGATGTTGAGGATCCTGAAATTAAGCCACTGGTGGATCAAGATGCTGAGAGTTTGCAACGAATGCTTCCTGAGATTCCTAATTGGATTAAGAATCATGATTTTGATAGGGTTGACTGGCTTAATAAGTTTATAGAACTTATGTGGCCTTATCTTGAAAAGGAAATTTGTAAGACTGCTAAGAACATTGCGAAACCCATTATAGAAGAGCATATCCCAAGATATAAAATTGATTCTGTTGAGTTTCAAACACTCACTCTGGGGTCCCTGCCCCCAACTTTTCAAGGAATGAAAGTTTACGTGACTGACGAGAAGGAGTTGATTATGGAGCCTTCTATAAAATAGGCTGGAAATCCTAATGTCACCATTGTTGTAAAGGCATTTGAGTTGAAAGCAACCGTTTAAGTTGTTGATTTGCAAGTTTTTCTTTTGCCTCGCATTACTTTGAAGCCTTTGGTTCCCAGCTTTCCTTGCTTTGCCAACATCTTTGTTTCTCTCATGGAAAAGCCACATGTTGACTTTGGCCTAAAACTCATGGTGGCTGATCTTATGTCTATCCCTGGTGTCTACGGGATTGTTCAGGAGCTTATCAAAGATCAGGTTGCAAACATGTATCTGTGGCCCAAAAACCTGGAAGTTCAAATACTAGATCCGGCAAAAGCTTGGAGGAGGCCTGTTGGAATTTTACATGTAAAGGTTCTGCATGCCATGAAGTTAAAGAAGAAAGATCTTCTTGGTGCATCTGATCCCTACATGAAACTAAAGTTTACTGACGATAAGATGCCATCAAAAAAGACTACTGTAAAGCACAAGAACTTAAATCCTGAATGGAATGAAGAATTTAATTTGGTAGTCAAAGATCCAGAGTCCCAGGTTTTAGAGCTCAATGTTTATGACTAGGAACAGGTTGGGAAGCATGATAAGATGGGTATGAATGTGATCACTTGCTGCGAAATGAAAAGAAGCAAACCAGAACCGCAAGTGACGAGCTCCAAACCTCAAGTAAGCCTCTCCTTACCTTTCACATACCAGATTCAAGATGCAGAAACCGTCTGACATACTGCAAGTCATTCCCAGCTACCCCATGACAAGGAGCGACTGCTATCGCACAAATCATATGGTGGGCCACTTCAATTTCCCTACGTACAAAATGACGAAAATAAGGAGAAAGTTATCAATTCCTATTTACACAACAACTTGTACTACCGTAAAAACTGCGACGTACCTACATCACAAACAACCCTATCAACTGCCATACCCCATTAGACCGGGCACATCAGTAATGCAGAAAGTTGTGAGGGTCCACAGCCGGTCCGCGACGCACTCACCAAGACGAGCCATTCCCTTCTATGAGCTATCACCTCACCATTTTTTAGTGTACCAGCTAATCCTGCGCGAACCAAGACATTTAACTTTGCAAGCCATATTCATAAATATTAAATTTCTCAACTTTTAAAATGAAAATTCAAAAATATGAAAAAGGTACAAGAGGGTACTCGGATACAGGGGATACCTTCAATAAAAAGTAGCTGCTCAATTCATTTGGACCTCGTAGCAAAAAGCAACCACAATCATTTACATCAAGCCACAACCAGCCAAAGGACAGCAGTAGCAGCACACACAGCCTGCAAGGTCGTACTACACAGCAGACACCAGCATTTTGCAAAACGGCAACACATCAATGATATTTCATTTTGGTTTTTTTAGAATTTCTCTCCAATTTACCTTTCTTTTCGGTATAAAGGATAACCACAATAGAAGGGAAAAGGTGAACAAGACCTAGTCGCCACCTTCTTGAACAAGAATCTCCTTCGCAGCTTGAAAAAACTCTCTCATTCTTCATCAGCCATAAACCCCAAAAGACCCTCAACACTTGATACCCTAATATTTTTCCAACTTTCTTCACCCCAAAAAGAACACACCCAACTCATAACTTCGATCCTTCTTCCAAAAAATCCGAAACGCGAACGTTGATTTATCTTCAAACCAGAAGCGTCTCCACCATTTCCGTCACTTCACTCGATTTACCTTTCTCACCTTCAGAATCTCCAGCCTTCATACCCTCAACAACAATAAACCGAAACCTGATTCCTTAAACCTTCAAACCCAAACTAACAAACATTCTTCTTTTCCGAGATAGTCGCCGAACTAAGCAAACTTCCATCATACCTTCGTTTTTCTCAAACCCCATATTTCCAGACCTTGAAACCCACAAAAAAACCCACCAATTGACAACAATGAAAACCCCCAATCTTCCCACTGCATACAAAACCTAACTGTTTCTCACTTCATAAACATACAGTTTAGAATCAAAACAGAGAGGGGAATAGACGCAGAGAATAGAGCGAAAAGGTGAGAAGAAGTTTGAGATGAACAAAAGCAGAGAATAGAAAGAGGAAGAGGACGGTGAGCGAATTACAAACCCGATTGAAGCTTGACGGAAGAGATTGACGAAAATAGTAGAAGGTTGTGTGACACGCAATGTTTTAGTTGTTTTTTTTTAAGTTCTTTTTTTTCTTCCTCGAGGCACGTTGTTGATGTTGGGTTTCCCTTTGGGCGTGGGTTTCGAATCCTTTCAAACCATACTGATAGACCATGGGTTCAACGGTCCATATCACCTTTACTTTCTCCATTTTTGCTTTGACCTTTCCTTCTATTCTTTACTCACCTTGTTTTGAAAAAAACTCTCTTATTTTCTTTTCTTATTAGATTAATATGTATTATTTCTTAATATGTCTTAAGATTGTTCATTAGTTTTAATCTATATATTTTTTCGAACAGATTTATTAATATGTATATATTATAGTTTTAAGATTTATATATTTATTTTTAAGTTAGATTTTATTTTCATTTGGTTTTTGAATATTTTATTCCATTCCTACTTATTTTTGGGTCGATGACGATACCCCAAGTTATAATTGGCCAAATTATTGACAAATAATAACAAACCCGAGACCATCTTTTTTTTGAAACTTTCATTTTCGTTTTATCCATTTTTTTAGTCTAGGATGACTTTAATGATTATTATCAGTCAAATTATTGACAGATGATAATTCAGTCAAGACTATGTCATTTTCGCTTCAAATCATCTTTTAAACATTTTCTCGAAAAACTCCAAAAGAAGGGGATTCTTGAAATCTAGCATTTCTTGGATCTTCGAATGAGCAACTCTCAAGACTCGCTCTTGAGTTGTTATTCATTCAATCTTTTGATTTTCTCAAACACATTCTCAACGTCTTTTTTCGATCAAAACTCCGAAAGAAGGAGGCACTTGGAATCTAGCATTCCTTGTGTCTTCGAGTGAATAATTCTCGAGGCACGCTTTTGAGTTGTTATTCACTCAACCTTTCGACTCTTTTTCAAACTCAATCATTTTCCAACATTCTCCTAAGTCGAGAGCTCGTACGCATTCACAACTCACATTTCGCACATATTGACAACCCCTCGTGGTTTCGTTATTGGGGGCACCCTCAGGAACTAATATCGATTCTCACAATCTTAACCCTTGACACATCGTCAAGTCGGTTTCATTTTCAATCAAATCCTCGACACGTCGTCGAACTACTTCAAAGCAACTTCCTTTTGGCCTCGCATGCCATTTTTTTCCGATTCGATCCTTTCACAAACATTTTTTTTAAAACTTACGAAAGAGGGATATTCTCAGAATCTAGCATTCTTTGAGTATTCGAATGAGTAACTCTCGAGGCGCGCCCTCGAGTTGTTATTAGTTCATTCTTTCGATTTCAAAACATCCAACTCTTTTCAACCAAGCTTCCGAAAGAATTGAGTTCTTGGGATCTCGCATTCCTTGAATTCTTGAGTGACAAGCTCTCGAGGCACGCTCTTGGGTTGCTTGTCAGTCAATCTTTCGTCTCAAACTCAACTTTAACCCAATTCAATCCCTTGTCTTTTCGTGGTTATTACCCTGAAATACGGACGCTCTGATTCTTTATTCATTCTTGAATATAAGATACGTAGGCACAAGATTGCGATGATCTTGGCGAGCACACTTCTATCTTCCTCCATTATTTTGTCCACTCCCATCCTTTCCCGTAGTCGAACTACGACGCTCTGATTTCTCATTCTCGTTCGAATGAGCATAGTAGGCACAAGGGCCCCAATCCTTGGCGAGCACCCTATCCTCTAACCACCCATCTCTCCTTTGCGTCTTTAACCCTTTAACCTACCAATTCTACCTTTAACAACGAGAAGGAAACAAGTAAACCTAAACAACACTCTCCACAAATACCTTAAGAGGTTCCCGTCGAGTACGACGGACGTGAGGGGTGCTAATACCTTCCCCTCACGTAACCGACTCCCGAACCTGGAACTTGGTTGCGACAACCCTGTTCCTATCCTTTCGCTTTAAGAGGTTTTCTCGATATTTTCCTCTCCCGTTTATTTGGGAAAAATAAAGTTCGGTGGCGACTCTGTCGAACCGCATTTCCGCTTCTTTCGCGCGAGGGTCGTTTCTCCGAAATGTCTCCGTGATTTTTCGAGGTGCGACAGCGTCATCATAGGATGCTCAATAGAGGGGTCACAGACCTGCAACTGGAGTATCTACATCGAGTCATAAATATCAATCATAGCATGATGTGTTGCTTCCATCCAATCCCAATTGTAATTACAGACTGCCTGCTGAAAGGGATCAAACCATTGAGAAAAAGCACCAGGACCATCAATAGTCCCGGCATCACCAGCAGCTGTACTTACTCTGAAGTTCTTTGGCCTACAATACTTGTCCACATATCGATCATCGATTACGGACGGAATCTTCACAAGACTGCGAGAAGGAAGCTTAATCCTCGACTGTGAGCACAAAGCCATGATGAGGCAAGGAAAAGCAAGGGGGAAATTAACTCGCGCCCCCGACTTCATCCCACTCTCAACCACTGCCTTTATCTCACTTGCAATAATGTGAGCCACATCAATTTGAACATTGGTTAAAATGCTGTGGACCAAGTGTGCCACTGGGATCGACACAGTGGATGTATGTGATTTTGGCTTAATGTTTGTCAGAACCAGAATCAAAATCAGCTGAGCTAAGGGAATCATGTCCTCCTGATGATACCTCACAGCCACCCCGGATGGGTTTCTCTCAACAGTCTTTCCTTCTAATAACAGGGCTGCTGAAATATCATCTATGTTCCTTTGGAGCCTCAGATCTCTGGTATAATTATCCAACTCATTCACTCCTAAATGGAGCGGTTCACCAAGCACTCGGTTGATAGCATCCCGACCAAAAGCAATTTGACGGCCTAACACTCTTGTTGTCCAAGTGAAAGGCTCGTCATCATTAGGCAGCGCGTTCACATAGAACTCGCGCATTATCTCAATGTTATAGCTCTCGGGTGGAGAAATCAATATGTCCCACCTCTTACTATGTATCAACCCCGCAAATGTTTGGTAGTCGCCCTGTGCGTTGATCACAAACCTCTTTTCAGGTAGAATTTTCCTTTTCTCCAACACCACATAGCGTGCGGCTTGCTTTGGTCCGACAAACTTATTAGTGTCAAATTGGATGGTTACAGGACGAGATGTGCTCCCGACCTTTCTCTTCTTTCCAGCACTTGACCTAGAGGCCATATGAAACATCACAACAGAGAAACAACAAACAACAACAAACAACAACAATAGATTAGCATTAACATAAAATAAAAACAAATTGTCATTGACACGGGCAGTGCCACACGACACGGGCACCCATGTCAGGCTGTTGGTTCTACATCAAAACTCTTCTGAAATCTTTCCATTTTCCTCGATTTTCGCTCTGCTTCTCCTTTATTGTTTACCTGAACCTAGAAACAATGAAAACACTAAACCAACGCGTAAAATGCAATAAAAACACATAAAATGTGACAAGATAAAACAAATGATTAATTGAAACAAATGGTAAAATAACGTGTAAAAACCACCGATCAGTCATGTTCGCTACCATGCTCGCTTAGCGAAGTCAAAGTGAATACTCGCTACAGACTCGCCTAGCGAACATGCTAGTGAAGGCTGCGGGTTTTCAATTCAGCCGCTGCTTTCAATCCTAATTCCAACAATTCATGGTCTTAACAATGACAATTCCAAAAACCAAAAATATTAGCATGATAAGAACTCTCCTAGATACACATGCAGTCCTAAAAGTTTCCAATCCCTAAATTTCAACATCAACCCTAAAATATCTATTCTGAAGATAATGGAATAGTAAAAGTACAGAGAGATAAAACAAGGGCAAACCTGATTGCAGAAAGTGATGGAGATTTAAACTCAAAAGTTAGGGCTTGCAAGAGAGAACAAATTCAGAACTATGGTGTGATATGAGAGTGAAAAGTGTGAGAGTGAAGTGGGAGTCGTGAACCCTAAGTGCACAAAATAGAAAAAAACAACTAAAATGGTTTTTGGGCCCAGAATGGTGGCCCACTGAATAAACATGAAAAGTCTGTTTCGTGCACGCTCGCCTAGCGAGCAGCTAGCGAATGCCTCGCTACTGTCCTCGCCTAGCGAGCTGCTAGCGAACATGACAGATATGAACTTTTTCAAGACAGCCCTGCAAAGTTCAGCAAGTCACCAATATGAACACCAATACCTCACACTTAACAAAAAACAACAGAAAATACTTACAATGTTGGGGTGCCTCCCAACAAGCACTTGTTTAACGTCGGATAAGCTCGACGGTCTAAGATGCTCACACAGGGGCATCCAGACTGATAGCACGACTCTCGCGTTCCACTAGACCGCCAAAATAGATCTTCAAACATTGACCGTTCACCGCCCAACTGTCCTTTTTCTCCAAATCCTCAATGACAACAACTCCATATGTTTTGACTTCTTTGACACGAAATGGCCCGGACCATTTAGACTTCAATTTTCCGGGGAATAACCTCAACCTGGAATTGAACAACAGAACCAACTGTCCGGGGACAAATTCCTTTTTTCTAAGCTTTTTGTCATGATATTCTTTCACATTTTCTTTGTACAACCAACTTGAGTAATATGCGGCATTGCACATTTCTTCCAACTCAAGCAGTTGCCCTTTTCTTTTTTCACCGGCCAAATCCTTATCAAAGTTCAACAATTTCAAGGCCCATAAGGCTTTATGCTCCAATTCAACCGGCAAATGGCAAGTCTTACCAAATACCAATTGAAAAGGAGTTAGCCCAATTGGAGCTTTGTAAGCGGTACGATATACCCACAAATCCTCATCCACTTTTTGCGACCATTCTTTTCTCGAATTTGACACGGTTTTTTCAAGAATTCTTTTTATCTCACGATTCGAAACCTCTGCTTGATCATTTGCTTGAGGGTGATACGAAGTTGCCACTCTATGCGATACACCGTAATGTTTCAAAATGTTTTCTAACGGTGCATTACAAAAGTGTGACCCTCCGTCACTAATCAACACTCGGGGGATTCCAAAACGGGAAAAGATGTTTTTCTTCAAAAAATTTATTACCGTTTTAGCATCCGCCCGAGGTGAGGCAATCGCCTCAACCCACTTAGAAACATAATCAACCGCAACCAGCAAATATTCATTTCCATAAGAGGGTGGGAATGGTCCAACAAAGTCGATGCCCCAACAATCGAATACTTCGACTTCTTGGATGTTTTGGAGAGGCATCTCGTCTCTCTTACCAATCCCACCACTCATTTGGCAACTATCACAACTTTGCGCATGGGCATTTGCGTCTTTGAAAATAGTAGGCCAATAAAATCCTGACTGAAGGACTTTAGTAGTCGTTCTTGCCCCATTGTAATGTCCACCGTAAGGTGAGTTATGACAATGCCAAAGTATGCTTTATGATTCATCGCTCGTAACACACCTCCTCAAAAGGTTGTCACCACTCAGTTTAAACAAGTACGGGTCATCCCACACATAATATTTAGCATCCGAGAGAAATTTCCTTTTTTGGTTTGGAGTTAGGTCGGGAGGCACCAAACCACTAGCCTCATGGTTCGCAAAGTCCGCAAACCACGGCCTAACTTGAACTTTAAAAAGTTTTTCATCGGGAAACTCCTCCTGGATTTCCTTCTCAAAAGTGGTAACCTCCACATTAATTGAGCGAGATAAATGATCCTCCACCAAATTTTTCGATCCTTTCTTGTCTTTAATTTCAACATCAAATTCTTGTAACAAGAGGATCTAACGGATGAGCCTTTGCTTCGAATCCGGTTTGGTGAGCAAATATTTAATCGTCGTGTGGTCGGTATACACTATGACCTTGGAACCAATAAGATAGGACCTAAATTTTTCAAGCGCATACACTATCGCGAGTAATTCTTTTTCAGTTGTGGCGTAGTTAACTTGAGCCTCATTAAGAACTTTACTCGCGTAGTGTATCGCATGAAAATTTGTATCCTTTCTTTATCCCAATACCTCTCCAATTGCATAGTCGCTCATATCACACATGAGCTCAAAATTTAGATTCCAATTTGGAGTGACTATAATTGGAGCAGTAACAAATTTTTCCTTTAAAATTTCAAAAGCTTGTAAACAATCTTCGGTTAAGAGAAATACCTGATCCTTAGCAAGCAAGTTACTCAAAGGCCTAGCTACCTTTGAGAAGTCTTTGATAAAACGCCGATAGAAACCGGCGTGCCCAAGAAAGCTTCGGATTCCCTTCACATTCACCGGAGGAGGCAAATTTGAAATCACTTCAACTTTAGCACGATCAACTTCAAGCCCTTTTGAAGAGACTTTATGTCCAAGCACTATCCCCTCGGTCACCATGAAGTGGCATTTCTCCCAATTAAGAACAAGATTGGTTTTCACACATCTTTCCAGAACCGTTTCCAAGTTGTCCAAGCATAGACCAAAAGAACTTCCAAACACGGAGAAGTCGTCCATGAAGACTTCCATTGTTTTCTCGATCAGGTCGGCAAAAATAGATTGCACACATCGTTGGAAAGCCGCCAGTGCATTGCACAACCCAAAGGGAATTTTTTGGTATGCAAAAATTCCAAAAGGACATGTAAAAGCCGTCTTTTAATGATCGGCCAGGTCTACCATAATTTGGTTATACCCGGAATAGCCATCTAGAAAATAATAGTATTGTTGCCCGGAAAGTCTTTTTAGCATTTGATACATGAACGGGAGCGGAAAGTGATCTTTTCGAGTTACGGTATTCAACCGCCTATAATCAATGCACATTCGCCACCCTGTTCCCACCTTTGTAGGGATCAACTCATTTTTTTCATTTCGAATTACGGTCATGCCACCTTTCGTCGGAACCACATGCACGGGACTCACCCGTGGGCTATCCGAAATTGGGTAAATCATTCCCACATCCAACAGCTTAACAACCTATTTTCTAACAACTTCCTTCATAGTAGGATTTAAGCGGCGTTGAGGTTGAGCTACCGGATTAAAGTCCTCTTCCATTAAGATCTTATGCATGCAATAGGAAGGACTAATTCCTTTGAGATCAGAAAGAGTCCACCCAATGGCTTCTTGATTCTTTTTCAAAACATCGATCAAACGGGATTCTTCATTTTTTGACAAAAGATTTCTTATGATAACTGACTTTGCTTCGGTCTCGTCGAGGAATGCATATTTCAAATTAGAAGGTAGCATTTTCAACTCAATTGGTGATTTTTCCTCATTGACCTCCTTCTTCAATACTTCCTCCTCAACTTCCCATGGATGTAACTCTTTTATATTATCAAGTTCCCTTAGACATTCATCAAGAGCTTTCTCTTCTTCAACTGAGAAAACATCAAAGGAGTCATCAAGAGCTAACTCCATAGGAGATATCTCATGAATATGTTTAGAAACTTCTAAAGTTGCCTCTTCGATCACATCAATTCGAAAGCTATCACGATTATCCTTTGAATGCTTCATGGCTTCGAATAAATCAAAAGTGACTTCTTCATTTTGGACCCTCACTTTCATCAAACAGTCATCAACATCAATCATCATTTGTGCGATTTTCATGAACGGTCGGCCAAGAATAAGCGGAGTATCATCATCCTCTTCCATATCAATCACAACGAAATACACCGGAAAGAAGAATTTATCAACTTTGACCAATACATCTTAGGCTAACCCATGAGGGTGGGTAGTAGACTTATTGACCAATTGCAAAGTCATCCGGATGAACTTCATTTCAATGGTGCCAAGCCTCTTCACAATGGACAATGGTATTAGATTAATGCTTGACCCCAAATCAATTAGCCCTTTTCCAACATAGACATCACCAATTGTAACTCGTCCTGGGTCAACCTCTTTTCTCAGAAGCTTCCGTTGAATTATTGCACTACAACTAGCATCTAGGACAATTGTCTCCGGTTCCGTGTACCTCCGCTTTTTAGTAAGTATGTCTTTCATGAATTTCGCATACTTAAGGCATTTTCTCTAATGCTTCGGCAAACGGAATGTTCACTTGAAGTTGTTTAAAAATATCCATGAACTGGGCGTAATGCCGTTCATTCTCCCTTTTAGATGGAGCATGCGGATACGAAAGGTTTTGGATAGGAGTAGCGTCCACTACCTTCTTTCCTTTAGAAGCTCTAGAATTCCTCTATCTTTTCTTTTTTACTCCCTCCACCTTCTCTTCATCACTCTTATTTTTTTCAACTTCCACACTTTCTTTATTTTCTACTTCACCATTCTTTTCATCCTTTTCAACTTCAACCATTTTTTTATTCTTTTCAACTTCTTCCTCACTCCACTCCCCAACTTCACCATCAATTCTATCATCTAATTTTTTCTCCTCATCTTTTTTCTCATTCTCTTTTTTTCCACTCTCATCTCTTTTTTCACTCTCACTAATCAACTCCCTTCCACTTCTCGTTGTTATCGCTTTACAATACTCTTTTGGATTTGTTTGCGTGTTTGCTGAAAAAGATGGTCCGGGTTGTTGTTCCGCTAGTTGTTTAGCAAGTTGACTGACTTGAGTTTCGAGATTTTTGATTGCCGCATCGTTGCTCTTTTGATTAGCCATCGACAATTGCATGAATTGTGTCAATGTCTCTTCTAACTTTGAAGTTACGACCGACGGTTGTTGAGGTTGATAAGGATTTTGAGGGCTAAAATTATCACCCACATAACCTTGGTTATGGTGATAGTTACCCCTTGGTTGGTACCCTTGATTCACTTGAAAGTTTTGTTGTTGTTGTTGTTGTTGTTGTTGTTGTTGGTTTTGAGGATGTTGTTGATACGGTTGTTGTTGTTGTTGCCTCGGTTGGTAATCTCGTTGGTTCGCCATGTAATTCACCTCTTCGAACTCGGGAGGTGGACAAAATCTAGTATCATGTTCACCCTTACAAAGCTCACAACAAGCTATTTGTTTAGCTTTTGAAGGCTCTTTCAACTCTTTTATTTGTTGAGTTAAGAGTTCAACTTGTTGTTAGATGAGTTTATTTTAGGCAAGAATAGCATCGTTTGTCCCAAGTTCAAGCACTCCTGGTTTCTTCAAAGTGTTGCCTCTACTTTGACTTTGAATGTCATTTAGAGCCATTCGGTTAATGATATTCGTAGCTTCGTCGGTGCTTTTAGACAACAAAGAACCACCCGCAGTGGCATCCAATAAAGTCTTACAATTAGGTTGAAGGCCGTTTTTGAAAATGTGGATTTGCGTCAATTCGTCAAAACCATGGCCTTTGCACTTTCAAAGCATCGATTTAAATTTTTCCCATGCTTCATTCAATGATTCGTTGGCTCCTTGCGAAAACACGGAGATAGCCATTTTGGATTCCATGAACCGGTTGTAGGAGAAAAATCTTTCAATGAACTTCTCTTCCAACACGTTTCAATCTTTCATGACTGCAGGTGTTTGATCCAAGTACCATTCTTTTTCTTTGCCGAGCAAAGCATGAGGAAAAAGTATTTTGAACAACAGTAGCTCTTGAGCTTGATCAGCTCCCTCCGCCAATGCTATCTCGTAAAATTTAGTTAGAAAAGCAAAGGGGTTTTCATGGTCCATTTCGGTGAATGGACTTTCGTATAGCAAGTTAAGAGTTCCCGTCTTCATCTCGTCTTGCCTTCCCGTGTGCTTGGTAAACTGAGCAGTGTTTCTCGGACTCTTGACACATGGTGTGGAAACGGGCGGTGGTGGAGGTGGATCCATGATAAGTGTGAAAGGTGGTGATGGTGTTGTAGAAGAACCTTCTCATTATTCTTGTTGTTGTCTAGCTTGTTTCCTCCTCCGTCTTGTTATGCTATTCAGTCTCCTTGCGGTTCTTTCGATCTCGGGATCAAAAATAATTTGGTCCTCAGGAATCTGCCCTCGCATTAAACAAAAGCTGCACACTAAACCAAACAAATTAACAAGCACTGATAACGCGAAATCGTATATATATATATATATATATATATATATATATATATATATATATATATATATATATATATATATATATATATATATATATATATATATATATATATATATATATATATATATATATATATATATATATATATATATATATATATATTGACATATAATTCAACTAATATTTGACTGGTTTCAATCTGATTTCGGGTTTTTCCATGTTATTTGTCTGATATTTTGCAGGTATTTGAAGATCATGTCCAAACTAAGCAATATGAAGAAAAGAAGCAATTACAGATGAAATATGGACGAAAACTAGATGAAAACAACATGAAAAAAAGCAGATGCGAATTTTGCTGTTGTGACGACCGTCACACATCCATGACGACCGTCACACACCATGACGACCGTCATGCAGGCAAAAACGCAGAACTTCATTTTACGTGCAAAAATCAGTTCCAAATCCCAAAATAATGGACCACTACTTCCTATTTTCTCTGACCCCAAGTCCACCTTCTGCAAAATATAACCGTTAGTATTTCACCTCTATAAAAGGAGAAGGAGGGGAGCTGAGAAAGAGAGCCGCATTCAGATAACGAAGTGCTGCCCAAATATTTTCCAAAGAAAATTTAGTTTAAGTCTTGTTTTTGTTTTCCTTTCCTTTTTCCTGTATTCCATTTCTGCAATATTCATTTATGCGCTCTATTGGTTTGAAGACACAATCCTTCCGACATCGTTGGGATTTGACCAAAAGCCAATTAGATACTTTACAGGTTTTTATTATTTCGTTAATTGTAACTTTAATTCCCAGCAGTATGTATGTTCTAAATTTCTGCTTTTATTTACGCTTTACCTATTCCAAATCCATGTCTAGCTAAACCGGAGTAATCGGTATGTAATAATAATTCAGACGGGATTTGATAATAACCGGTTAAAACCTTTCTTTTTCAAAAGTTGTTTATGGCCTGAGTGTTTAAACTTATTTCCTGAATAAACGTTCGTCGCAACAGCGAGAACTTATTTAAAAGTAGTCTTGCCACGACAGTGGGAAATTAATTAAGGTACGAACCAACAAGCGACAGCTGCGGCTAGGACCAGATAGTAAACACTAGGCATTTGTTTTAATAATAGCGAAAGCACTTTAAAATAGATTAGAACTTAGAGATTTCCAAAAAGCGATTTTAACCCCGAACGGGATAGCGACAACATACGTTCCGCCTTAAAGTTGCGACTAGCGTCAACAACCATCGTGAGACGAAGGTATTTAGATCACTATTTTCTTCTTAAATAAATTTTGAAAATATTTTATATACCGGTAAATTGTCAAATCCCCGAAGAACATAATTATTGCATATCGATTCGCGTAATTATAATTTAAGTAACGTTTTTAGTTCCCTTTAGTAATAGCAATTATTCCCTTAAACATTATCTACCTAGCTAAACATAGTAACTCCCGTGAACACTAGTTTGATTACGAGTCCTTGTGGAATCGATATCTTTTATTACTACGCGATAGACTGTGCACTTGCAGTTAAGTTGTATTAGACATAGAAAGTCGCGATTAAGTTTTTGGCGCCGTTGCCGGGGACCCGCTTAGTCAATAGTGTAACCTTCTGTTACGCCGTATAGACTAGGTTAACTATTTTTATTTTCCCTCTACTGGTTCTGTCGATTGTATGCCAAGTAATCGCCCACAAGGCGATATCTTAAAACCTTCAGTCGCAGAACTAGAGCGCTTCTTACATTTAAGAAGTCACATCATTGAGTACCAACGAAAACATAACATTCCCGATCCTCTCACTCACATTCCCAAATCTGAAGAAGAACCAAAGATGGCTGAAGGATCTCAAAACAAACCGCTGAAGGCATACGCTACACCCTCTCAGATGGAGCCTAGAAGTAGCATTGCTGCCCCAGCTATAACTCGAAACGATTTTGAGCTAAAACCGTCATTGTTGTCAGCTGTACAACAAAACCAATTCTCAGGAAATGCAACTGATGATCCGAACGAACGTTTAACAAAGTTTGTGCAATACACAGACACAGTGAAAGCAAATGGAGTAACTCCAGACGTAATAAGACTTCGTCTTTTCCCTTTCTCTCTTAGAGATAGAGCATGGACATGGTTACAATCCTTACCATCCAACTCTGTTACGACATGGGAACAGTTGAAGAACGTTTTCTTAGCGAGATATTTTCTGCCAAGCAAAACTGCTATGCTTAGAGCTCAAATCAACGAATTTCGACAAAAAGATACTGAATCTCTCTACGAAGCATGGGAACGATTCAAAGATATGATGAGAACATGTCCTCACCATGGTCTAGAAGACTGGGTGACGATCCATACTTTCTATAATGGGTTTCTATACAACACCAGATTAACGGTAGACGCCGCCGCGGGCGGTGCACTTATGGATAAGCCATACGACGAAGCCTATCAACTAATCGAAAACATGTCTCAGAACCACTGCCAATGGGGAGGTGAACGCATTCCAGCAGAGAAACCCGCAGCGAAAGGTGGGATGTACGAGATCAGCAGCCTTGAAAAGTTCAACGCTAAAGTAGATGCTCTAGCACAGAAGATCGACAGTCTGACCGTTAACCCCACTGCAACCGTCGCTGCCGTAACTCCAAACTGCGAGTTATGCGGAAGCGCCACTCATAATGTGCCCGAGTGCCCATTGTTGGCCGAAATCCCACCAGACCAAGTAAATTACGCTCAAGGAAATCCTTACGCAAATACTTACAACCCAGGTTGGCGAAACCATCCAAACTTTTCTTACAAAAGCGATAATGCATTGCATATGCCTGCTGCTCCGCCAGGATATCAGAAACCAGCTGCTCCGCCAGGATATCAGAAACCAGCTGCTGCCCAGACTGCCCCTAGGAAATCAAACCACGAGTTGATGATGGAAAAATTCATAGCTACCCAAGCTCAAACAAACAAAGAATTCCTAAATCAAAACATACACACTAGCGAGCAAATTAAACAGCTGATCGGAAAAGTAGACGCTTTAGCCACCCACAATAAAATGCTAGAAACAAAGATATCACAAGTGGCCCAACAACAAGCCTCTGCCGCTGCCTCAGCTGGAACATTTCCAGGACAACCCGAACAAAATCCAAAAGGGCAAGCAAATGCCGTCATATTAAGAAGCGGAAAAGAATTGGACGAACCGATCGATCCGAGAACCGAAAACTCAGCCATGCAACAAAAACCAACTGAACAAGCAGAAAAGGAATCCGAGTTAGAGAAGAAGGAAGACAACGAGAAGGAGGACACCGCAAGTGAAAAAACTCAAGCACCTCCAGCGCCATATAAACCACCTATCCCTTATCCTCAAAGATTAATAAACTCCAAAACTTCAGGACAATTTAAGAAATTTGTCGAACTTCTGAAACAACTGAATATCACTATTCCTTTTACAGAAGCTATTACTTAAATGCCCTCATACGCTAAATTTCTTAAAGAAATTTTGTCTAATAAAAGGAAAATAGAGGATAACGAAACAGTTACACTTACTGCAGAGTGTAGCGCTATTATTCAAAACCACATGCCTCCTAAATTAAAACACCCAGGTAGTTTCTCCATACCCTGCGTCATAGGAAAGTTCGTAATAGACAAAGCTCTATGCGATTTAGGAGCCAGTATCAGTGTTATGCCCCTATCCATATGCAAAAAGATGAATATGGGAGAACTAAGACCAACCAAAATGTCCGTACAATTGGCTGACCGATCAGTCAAATACCCCGTCGGAATACTGGAAAACGTTCCAGTACGCATAGGACAATTCTACATCCCAACCGACTTCATAATCATGGACATCAAAGAGGACTCTGTTACCCCAATTATCCTAGGAAGACCGTTCCTAGCTACAGCCGGAGCTATTATAGACGTAAAGAAAGGAAGGCTAACATTCGAAGTAGGAGAAGAAAAGATAGAGTTCATTCTCACCAAGTTCTTACAAGCACCAGCAATAGACGATACCTGCTATTTAGTAGATGTAATTGACGAATGCATAAGAGAACTTGAAAATGAAGAGACCACGTATTCAAAAATAATAAAGATTCAAATACCCGATATTTCTGAAGACGATGATTGGCGTAAACCGTATAAAGACGACAGTCTAAGCGAAAGCTTAGCACTGACCCCAAACCATATGCCAGGTCCGAAGAACCCATCTTTAGAACTTAAAACACTACCCAAAAACCTTAGATATGAATTCCTAGACAATGAACTAAAAAGACCAGTGATAGTCAACGCCGACTTAGGACAACTAGAAACCGCAAAGCTATTAGAAGTCCTAAAGAAGTACCCCACCGCGTTAGGCTATAACATAAGCGATCTAAAAGGTATAAGCCCTTCGATCTGTATGCATCGAATTACAATAGAGGAAGACTGTAAAACCTCTAGAGAGCATCAGAGGAGACTGAACCCCATCCTAAGCACTGTAGTCAAAGAAGAAGTAAAGAAATTACTAGATGCAGGAATCATCTATCCAATCTTCGATAGTGAATGGGTCAGCCCAGTTTATGTCGTACCTAAGAAAGGAGGAGTCACAGTAGTTAAGAACGCAAAAGGCGAATCAATAACAAAAAGAGTCGTGACTGGAAGCAGAATGTGCATTGATTATAGAAAGCTTAACAAAGCCACACGAAAAGATCACTTCCCTTTACCCTTCATAGACCAAATGTTGGAAAGATTAGCCAAACATTCATATTTCTGCTATCTAGATGGTTATTCGGGATTTTTCCAAATTCCCATTCATCCTGATGACCAAGAAAAGACTACATTCACATGTCCTTATGGTACTTTTGCTTACCGCCGAATGTCGTTCGGACTTTGTAATGCTCCAGCAACCTTCCAAAGATGCATGATGGCAATCTTCGCAGATTTCATAGATGACATCATGGAAGTATTTATGGACGATTTCTCAGTATGTGGACAAAGTTTCGAAGGATGCCTACAAAACTTAGAAATGGTATTAGAACATTGTGTAAAAGTGAACCTCGTCCTAAATTGGGAAAAATGCCATTTTATGGTCCGACAAGGAATAGTTCTAGGACATGTCATATCTAATAAAAGGGATTGAGGTCGACAAAGCTAAAATAGAAATTATAAAAGACCTCCAACCTCCAAAATCCGTACGCGAAATACGGAGTTTTCTAGGACATGCCGGTTTCTAGCGCAGATTTATAAAAGATTTTTCAAAAATCACAAAACCTCTGACCGGCCTATTGATGAAAGATGTTGAGTTCGTCTTTGACGACGACTGTCTAAAAGCATTCGAAACATTAAAATCAGCCCTTATCACCGCACCAATTATGCAACCACCCGATTGGCGACTACCGTTCGAAATCATGTGCGATGCGAGTGATTATGCTGTAGGCGCAGTTCTAGGACAAAGGAAGGACAAGAAGCTTCATGCAATCTACTACGCCAGTAGAACCTTAGATCCTGCCCAAATGAACTACGCTACAACAGAAAAGGAACTTCTAGCAATTATATTTGTGCTTGACAAATTCCGTTCTTACTTAGTAGGAGCAAAAATTATCATATACACAGACCACACTGCCATTAGGTACCTAATAAGCTAAAAGGATGCCAAACCAAGATTATTGAGATGGATCCTATTATTACAAGAGTTTGACTTAGAAATTAAATATAAGAAAGGAACCGAGAACGTAGTTGCAGATCACTTATCCCGAATAGAAGGCATCAAACATGAACCAATACCGATAAATGACGATTTTCCATACGAACATCTGATAGCCAAATTAGAAAGTGACATGCCTAACTTAATCTCGGAAGATCCCGAACTCGAAAAAGCCGTAGAAGCCGTCTATGCCCAAGTTACATTACCTTGGTATGCCGACATCATTAATTACCTAGCTGCAGGCGTGCTTCCACTGGATCTCACTTATCAGCAAAAGAAGAAATTCTTCCACGATCTGAAACACTATTATTGGGACGAACCTCTACTCTTCAAGAGAGGGGCCGACAACATATACCGTCGATGTGTCCCAGAGGAAGAAATAGAAAACATCATTTCCCAATGCCATTCAGCACCATATGGTGGTCATGCCAGTACATCCAAGACGTGCGCTAAGATTCTCCAAGCCGGCCTATTCTGGCCTAACCTCTGGAAAGACGTTCACATCGCTGTGCTAAAATGTGATCGATGCCAACGAACTGGCAACATCTCACGACGCGATGAAATGCCTCAGAAAGGAATCTTAGAGGTAGAAATCTTTGACGTATGGGGAATAGATTTCATGGGACCTTTCCCGTCTTCTTTTGGGAATAACTACATACTCGTCGCTGTAGACTATGTGTCTAAATGGATAGAAGCCATTGTCGCTCCAACAAATGACGCACGAGTAGTGATCAAACTATTCAAAAACACAATCTTTCCTAGATTCGGTGTACCCAGACTCGTCATTAGTGACGGCGGATCACATTTCATATCGCGAATTTTTGACAAACTTCTTTCTAAATATGGAGTCCGACACCGAGTAGCTACACCATATCATCCACAAACTAGCGGACAAGTAGAGGTCTCGAACAGGGAAATAAAACAAATATTGGAAAAGACTGTCGCTACCTCAAGAAAAGATTGGTCATCAAAGCTGAATGAAGCTTTATGGGCTTATAGGACCGCTTTTAAGACATCAATAGGTACTACACCTTTCAAATTAGTTTACGATAAATCATGTCATCTCCCTGTAGAATTAGAGCATAAAGCCTTTTGGGCCATTAAGACACTTAATTTCAACTACACTGAGGCAGGAGAGAAACGAATCTTGAACTTACACGAATTAGAAGAACTTAGATTGGACGCTTACGAAAATGCCCGTATCTACAAAGAACGAACTAAGAAATGGCATGATAAACGTTCAGTCCAGAAACAATTCAGTGTGGGAGACAACGTACTTCTATTTAATTCAAGATTGAAACTTTTCCCAGGTAAACTAAAATCTAGGCAGTCTGGACCTTTTGAAGTGACTAAAGTACTTCAAAGTGGAGCTGTTGAAATTACCGATAAGACGAATTCACCGTTTATCGTAAACGGGCAACGTTTAAAACATTATAATAAGAACGAAAATAGCCCTCAAGTCAGCAGTATAACATTGCTCGAGCTTCCTGCTCAAACACCCGAATAGCTTGTCACCAAGCTATCGTCAGGCTTTTGACGTTAAAAACAGCGCTTAATGGGAGGCAACCCAATTTTCCGTATTTCCCTCTTTACTGTATTTCATTCTCATTTTTATTTGAAATCTTACTTTGAAATTTTAAACTTAAATTGCTACTATTTTTATTTTTTTGTTTCATTATTTTCTCTTTTATTTAAACTTTGTTTTTATTTCTACCACCTTTTGTTTCAAAAAAAAATTCTGACTTAAAATTTATGTTTTAAACTTTTCATGATTTTAAAAGCCTTCAAACCTTCCTCCTGTTTTTCTCCGACTAACTTGCGAGTATGGCCGAGTACGACTTCACAAAGGTTCATTTTCGAGGATTAGCTCAAAAGGCAAGATTTGAAGCATTAACTGAGAGAGACATAGCCTTAACATTGTATTATGATAAGTCTACCATGGAGAAGCTAGGAATTACTGATAGCATTCAATTCCTGTTTAATCAATTAGGCTGGGAGAACACCTCCTTGAAAACCCGTTTTGCTACCTATAAGGACCTCACCTACGAATTCCTTAGTTCCTTCAGGTACTTACCCAACTATGGTTTTGGATCAAACACAGAGCTGATCACCTTTAGGATGTTTGGAATGGACCAAACCCATAGTCGTATGTCATTAGCTAACCTCCTAGGATTTCCTAGCGGACCACATGTGTTCATCAGTGCCGAAGATGACGATCTTGATTTTGAACTAAACCAGTTCTGGGGTAAAATCACAGGCGACTATCACCCTGACCCAAATGGCATGTATAACGATGAGATTCATAACCCCGCTTTCAGATACTTTCATAAGATCCTAGCTCACACCCTTTTCGGAAAGGAAGAAAACATTACCACAATATCTAAAGAAGAGTTGTTTATCTTGTTCTGTGCTTCTCAGGGCCGTCCAGTGAATGTCGTGCCTTTTATGATGAGATCCTTCCTACGCCTCACTCAGGAATCACAATCACCCATTCTAATAGGAGGCCTCGTGACAATGATTGCCCAAGAGCTTGGCCTTAGATTCCACCTAAATGCAAGCACTAGTTTTGGCACCGTCCGACCCATGAATATCCAGTTTTGCTTTAACAGGCGCATTTTAAGAACCATGGGACCTGGACCCTACGAGTACCTTATCAATGACAAACCTGTCCAGCTATTCACATTGCCAAATCATCAGATGACTAGTA
This sequence comes from Lathyrus sativus, assembly GCA_963859935.3. Classification (NCBI taxonomy): domain Eukaryota; kingdom Viridiplantae; phylum Streptophyta; class Magnoliopsida; order Fabales; family Fabaceae; genus Lathyrus; species Lathyrus sativus. Next base: position 54,382,337 of record OZ012735.1, on the reverse strand, counting down.
TCCATAACAAGGACAATTGGGCTTATGAATTGGATGAGCCTATGGGACCTCCTTCACCTCAATCCACACCACAGGATTACATGTACGACAGTGATCACATCTCTGAAGCACATGATTATATGTATTATGAGGATGCTGTATCCGAAGCTGAGGTAGACCCTGAGACCCCTCCACATTACAACACCTATCCTGAGCCCATTCCTGAAGTAACCACTGACAAAATGGATACTGTTCTGCACCGATTAGACAACTTCGACGCAGCTCTGGCCACTGTAAGAGAAGAAATAACAAGCATACACAGCGAATTAGCAGTTTTCATGGACTTAGTTTGTGACCAGCTCGATTACTACGCCCGGAAGTTTGACGAATTGAAGGCACAAAAGGACTGAGATTTTAGCTTTAGTTTAGTTTATTGTTCTTGTTTTCCGTACGCTTTCAATTATTTTGATTTTCGCATTGTTTCATTTCACTTATGTATTACATTAAAAACAATCATTTTAATTAAATGTTATTTCAATTTTATTCATTATTCTTTTATTCTATTTTTTATGTTATCATATGCCTCTTGGCTGATTTATTACATTGCGGTATCAATTACAAGCCTTAAAAACATGGCAAACGCACCCCTGTAGCAAAATTATGCGTTCTGCAGAATTTGCTGGTGTGACGACCGTCACAGAACCATGACGCCCGTCACACGGGTGACGACCGTCACAGATGTGTGACGACCGTCACGAGTCCAGAATCTGATATCTGCTATATCAGAGGTTACGTTTCTTCCCCCACTCCCATCTTATCAACTTCCCATCACCACACATCCAAACCCCACTTCAAAATTTCGTTTTCCCTCCTTACTACATATAATCCCAACTCCCATTTCATCTTCATTAACCAATTTTGTGCAATTTCTCATTCCGCAGAAACCGCATTCTCCCCTATTTCAACCGAATCATCCAACCATGTCAAGAAACAATGAAACCCCTGACCTTAACAATATCATTTTCAGCGACGGCGACTCCGGAGAGAAACAGAGAGCAAACTACGTAGCCTTCCATCAACGGTCGCTACAACCGACCCACTATCCGCACATACCATCTCTCACGGAACTCGGCCTCCTTGACGGCGTCACTTGGATGCTCCAGAGAGCCGGCATTTGGCATCTGTGCACAAATCCGCAGCCCACTTACGAACAACTCACCCTTGAGTTCCTCAGTTCGTTCAGTTATTTCACCTCTAGCGGCGACCTTAGCCAACATTCCGGCGCCGCTTGCTTCCGTATGTTCGGCACGAACTACCAATTGAATCAAAATCAGATTGCCGACATCCTACATTTCCCTCGCGGCGAAGATGCTCACCGCCGCATTACCGAACAATTTCAACATGAAGCTTTTGCGCTTTGGTCCCAATTGACCAAAATCAATGCCGACGACTGGGATTCTCTGCATGCAACACACATCCACAACCCAACTATCCGGTATTTCCACCGAGTGCTGAGCAATACCATCTTCGCAAGAGATAGCAACCACAAGGTGAACTCCAAAGAACTTTTCTTTCTCCGTTGCGTGTTCAATTCCGAACCCATCAACGCCGCACCGTTCCTCCTAGCCCACATTCAGGCAAACTGCAACCGTGGCTCTAAGTCATTTTACTTTGGCGGGATTGTTACCTCCATTGCACTAGGCCTGAACCTCGGTAACCAACTCCAGAATCTCCATATATATCCTTCGGTATTTCTCGACACCGACCATTGCAGAGCTTCTCACCTCATCCTCTCCAGGTCCGATGGAAAATACCATCCGGTCGTGCGTGGCAAAACAATCACAAGTATCATCATGCCATCACGTACCCGGATGCACCCACAGGATCGTGCCAACTGGATTTTTGACCTGAATGCCCCTGCTGCTACCGCTGCCCCAACTCAAACCAATACCCAAGGGTCTGTTGACGAAATGCAAGATGAGTTGGACAGAACTGAGCAACCTGAGGCATCGCAACCACTTCCTTCTAAAGGCACATCCTACCGTCGCCGCCGCCACCGTCCAGAGCCCGACTTCTCTGAAGAAGACCTCCGCCGATCCCTCGACCAACAAACACAGAAACTCGCCTTCATGCAGCAACAAAATCAGCGAGCAGAGCAATTCGAAGCTTGGCAGAGAACCACGATGCAACAACTCCAAACTGGCCAGGAAGCCATCACTGAGAACTTGGCAAATCTTACCTTGCAATTCGAAGGACTCCGAGATTATGTCTATCACACCGGAGCTCTGAACTTTGAGGCCCGAGTCGACCAAGCCAGAGGTAGAGGACGAGACAGAGGACGTGACCGAGGCAGAGGCCGTGACTAGTTCTTTCTTTCTTTATTTGTTTCCTGTATTTTTCCCTTTCCTGTATTTTCATTTCCCTTGTATTTCCCTCTCGCATTCTTTCAAATCAGTGGGGACACTGATTGAGATAGTGTGGGAGCGGAGCGTTTTATTTCCCGTTTCCTTGTACTTTCAATTCAGTAATTTCAATTCAAACATTTTCCCATTTTAGCAAATAAAACCTCATTTATATGTCTTTTTCCGTTACGCAAATTTCCCCACTTTATTCGACATAAACAAAAAATTTTATGTTGCTCCTCAAAAAGCATCACGAGAATGCGCCAAAGTTCAAACCAAGTTTTGAAACTCCGAGACGAAAATTCTAACAAAACCAGTACCGTCCTGACACCTTAGACCTCTGGTTTATGCGAGTCGGTTTCACTACCTACTTGTACCAAAGTTTCAAGTTTCTATGCAAACTCAGCCCAAAGTAGTTTATACAAGCAGTCAGCACCATCCTAAACACTTCTAAGCGAGCGACCAATGCAAATAAGTGTATGATCTCTAAAAAGATGAAAAATCATGAAAAGAAAGCCATATAGCCCGAGTATAGAGACATGTTTCCTCTAAGTTAGGTGCTCCTCACCCGAGCATTTAGCCCAACGGTACAAAAACTAATTGAAAAATCAATAGTATAAGCTTATGAGCAATGAAAAGATCAAAACAGCAATGAGATCATATTCACTAACAGGTTGACGTGCCATGAAAGTGTATGGACAACGGGCTTAATGTGATTGCGCTAGAACAAACAGGGTAAACTTGACGCGAGAACCTTGATACCAAGCTGCAGTAGCATGATTGGGACCGATTTGCATAAAAAGGAGACCTCCGAAGACTTATAGTCCAGTGTCGTCACCATACTCGTTTTGTTCCTATTTAGAATCCCGGTTTTTCCCAACTTTCTGAACGAGGAAGCTGCCTCGTGCTTGCCGACTTTTATTCTTCCTGTTTTTACTTGAGGACAAGCAAAAATACAAGCTTAGGGGAGTTTGATAACGCGAAATCGTATATATATATATATATATATATATATATATATATATATATATATATATATTGACATATAATTCAACAAATATTTGACTGGTTTTAATCCGATTTTGGGTTTTTCCATGTTATTTGTCTGATATTTTGCAGGTATTTGAAGATCATGTCCAAACTAAGCAATATGAAGAAAAGAAGCAATTACATATGAAATATGGACGAAAACCAGATGAAAACAACATGAAAAACAGCAGATGCGAATTTTGCTGCTGTGACAACCGTCACACATCCATGACGACCGTCACACACCATGACGACCGTCATGCAGGCAAAAACGCAGAACTTCATTTTACGTGCAAAAATCAGTTCCAAGTCCCAAAATAATGGACCACTACTTCCTATTTTCTCTGACCCCAAGTCCACCTTCTGCAAAATATAACTGTTAGTATTTCACCTCTATAAAAGGAGAAGGAGGGGAGCTGAGAAAGAGAGCCGCACTCAGATAACGAAGTGCTGCCCAAATATTTTCCAGAGCAAATTTAGTTTAAGTCTTGTTTTTGTTTTCCTTTTCTTTTTCCTGTATTCCATTTCTGCAATATTCATTTGTGCGCTCTATTGGTTTGAAGACACAATCCTACCGACATCGTTGGGATTTGGCCAAAAGCCAATTGGATACTTTACAGGTTTTTATTATTTCGTTAATTGTAACTTTAATTCTCAGCAGTATGTATGTTCTAAATTTCTGCTTTTATTTACGCTTTACCTATTCCAAATCCATGTCTAGCTAAACCAGAGTAATCGGTATGTAATAATAATTCAGACGGGATTTGATAATAACTGGTTAAAACCTTTCTTTTTCAAAAGTTGTTTATGGCCTGAGTGTTTAAACTTATTTCCTGAATAAACGTTCGTCGCAACAGTGAGAACTTATTTAAAAGTAGTTTTGCCACGACAGTGGAAAATTAATTAAGGTACGAACCAACAAGCGACAGCTACGGCTAGGACCAGATAGTAAACACTAGGCATTTGTTTTAATAATAGCGAAAGCACTTTAAAATAGATTAGAACTTAGAGATTTCCAAAAAGCGATTTTAACCCCGAACGGGATAGCGACAGCATACGTTCCGCCTTAAAGTTGCGACTAGCGTCAACAACCATCGTGAGACGAAGGTCTTTAGATCACTATTTTATTCTTAAATAAATTCTGAAAATATTTTATATACCGGTAACTTGTCAAATCCCCGAAGAACATAATTATTGCATATCGATTCACGTAATTATAATTTAAGTAACGTTTTTAGTTCCCTTTAGTAATAGTAATTATTCCCTTAAACATTATCTACCTAGCTAAACATAGTAACTCCCGTGAACACTAGTTTGATTACGAGTCCTTGTGGGATCGATATCTTTTATTACTACGCGATAGATTGTGCACTTGCAGTTAAGTTGTATTAGACATAGAAAGTCGCGATCAAGCACAAGTCAAAATTCACAAGTTAAAAATTCAACAACTATTGTGATGCTCGCAATATCAATTCAAACTCCCCAGCAATGGCGCCATTTTGGTAGAACAGTGTTCGAGTATCAGGGTTTGTTCTCGTCTCCGCAGGGAATCTGTGATATTGTCGCCATTCGACGGTGGTTAAGTTCTTAACTTAAAGTAACAAGGGGGTTTTGGTTTTTTGTTACGGTAGCTTGCATCAAAAGTAGTAATAAATTGCGGTAAAAGTTTTGGTTTTACGATTTGAGAAATATTGTCAAAGCTAGGGTTCGATGATCACTTTGCATGTATATGTTCGATCAACAAAACTCATAAACTCCGTTAGATGATAAACACATTCACAATATCCTCCCAATGTGATTATTTCTAACACACATTGTGGTTTTTCCCATTTTGATCCATTGTTGATTTCTCACACAATCTATCAAAATGACAACTTTTAGGTTTTGACATTTTAGTGAACAAACACATTCAAGACTATCTCTAGCTCAAGAACATAGATGGATGAAAACCTAGATAAAGAGTTGGAAAACACCTTTCAATAATAAACCAACACAAAGAGTTAACAAAAAAACAAAGTTTTCACCATATATTCATCATCAAAGAGTTTACAAATGAAGATCAACCCATTTACATACAAAGCTTATGATCATCTACATCTAACCTTGACAAAATGAAGGACTTAGCTACTCATTTTAATGCTAGCTTGCACAAGAAGTTTCGGTAGAAGGTTGATCAACATCCGAGTCGAAGAATCGAGTTTGGATAGGAATCCACCTTCTTTTTGGAAAATCTTGTTAAGAGATGAAGAATAATGTGATATTGGGTTTCTAGGTCACAAATATCTCTTTGGAGCAAGAACAAAAGAAAAGTGGTTGAAAAGAAGATGAAAAAAAGATATTTTACAAAAAGTAGCTCTTGCTACTTATAGAAAGAAAAAGTGTTGTCCTGTCTTGCTTGCTACGCGAGCAGAATGGTTCGCCTAGCGAGCCCTTCGCTACTTCATTCGCTCCAGCGAGTTAGGGCCTTTTTGGTTCTGGAAGCACTCGCTACCTGCTCGCTGAGTACTCGCCTAGCAAGTAGTTCGCTACCTGCCTCGCTCGAGCGAAATATGATCAGTTTGATTCTGTCCAAGTCTGGGAGTGTTCGCTAGCAGCTCGCTATAAGCTCACCTAGCGAACAACTCGCTACCTCTCTCGCCAGAGCTTCGCCTAGCGAGCTTGCTTTTGCTTGCCTTCTTTCTTGATTCCTTTGTCATCTTTCTTGTGTCTTTCAATTCTACTCTTTCATGCTTGATTTCTGCACATTAACACACAAATTAAAAGTACCAAGCTCATTTCACAAAATATTGCAACTTAAACAAAAGCAAGGGGGATTTGAAACTTTCTGGACAAAACGGAGTGAAAGATGCCAACATCTGATAGCTCAAATAAGAAAAATTGGGCATCTAACACAGATGCCTCTATCTAATTGGATAAAACCTAGTAATATGAACTGTTATGACGTTCTTTCTTCCGATGTGGAAGTCAATTAGATATGAATAAGACTCTGAGTTTGTCCAAAAAGAAAGGAAATGCTTAGGAGATGGAATGATAGATCTATGTCAACCCTCAAGTGTACATTGAATAACTTGCAAAGGTCGACATCACCAAAAGGATGATACCAGAAAGTTCCGACACGAAAAGGATGATAGGCCTATCACCAAAAAGACGATAATGAAGTCATACGACTCGACTTGCTCTTACCAAAAGGATAACAGTAAGTACATACACGGAGACCCTTCACCAAAAGGATGAAAATGAGGTCAAAATTCAATATTACCAAAAAGGATAATAGTAAGAAAATACATAGGATTCTAATGTCGTCGTTCACCAAAAGGATGATTCACAACCAAAGATCTACGAATTATCGGCACCAAAAGAATGATGGATCTATCACCAAAAGGATGATAGATAACACATGCAACTCCGACACCAAAAGGATGGCGGATCTATCACTAAAAGGATGATAGAGGACACAGAGATATCTGACACCAAAAGGATGACAGACCTACCACCAAAAGGATGATAGAAAACTCACACGGCTCCAACACCAAAAGGATGATAGATCTATCACCAAAAGGATGATAGAAAACCGACACGACTCTAACACCAAAGGGATAAAGAATCTATCCCCAAAAGGATGATAGAAAACACAGAGATGTCTAACACAAAAATGATGACAGGCCTATCACCAAAAGGATGATAGTAAACACAACTCCGACACCAAAAGGATGACAGATCTATCACCAAAAATATGATAGTAAACATAACTCCGAAACCAAAAGGATGACAGATCTATCACTAAAAAGATGATAGAAACACGGAGATATTTGACACCAAAAGGATGACAGACCTATCACCAAAAGGATTATAGTAAACTCACACGACTCGACTTGCTATTACCGAAGGTATAATAGTAGGCACATACACACACATACCCTTCACCAAAAGGATGAAAATGAGGTCAAAACTTGCTATTACCAAAAGGATAGCAGTAAGCAAACACATACCTCCGACACCAAAAGGATGGCGAATCTACCACCAAAAGGATGATAGAGAACACACGCGCACGACCCTTCACCAAAAAGATGAAAGTAAGGTCGAAACTCGCTATTACCAAAAGGATAATAGTAAGCACTCACACGGCTCCGACACCAAAAGGGTGACAGACCTATCACCAAAAGGATGGTAGTAAACAACACGCAATGACCCTTCACCAAAAGAATGAAAGTGAGGTCACAACTTACAACTACCAAAATGATCATAGTAAGCAAAATGATATCAAAGGTTGTCAATCACCAAAAGGATGATACACAGACTAATGGTTCATAGATCTCCGACACCAAAAGGATGACGGTAAGATCAAACAACACAAGTTGCTACCACCAAAAGAATGATAGAAACTTCCCAATTTCGAGAGCCACCGTCACCAAAAGGATGAAGCTTAAATTGAAACAACATGAATGACTACCACCAAAAGGATGATAGTAAATTTCTGATTTTGAGGATTTCCAACACCAAAAGGATGATGGTCAAGTTGAATTGACAGGATTTTTCTATCACCAAAAGGATGATAGTAAGGCAATTGACAAAAGGTCAAGTTTGCTGGAAGTATGATAAGTGAGGCTTATAGGGAGACATCAAAAAAAGGTTGAAGCATTGACGGTCATTAGAAACGCCATCCTTATCAACAAAAGGTTAATAGGAACCAACCCACTGGCGAACGCCCAAGAGGAAGATTGAGACGAAATAAATCAAAGGGGAACGCCCATTGGCTTAGAGAAATACTATTGGCTGAGCTGGGGATGAAAACTTCTTCAACAAAAGGTTGAGAAGCACAACTCAATGAGGAACGCCCACTGACTCATTTGGAGATCACAACTTCGTCAAAAAAAGGTTGAAGTAATTCCATAAGGAATGCCCACGAACTTGAAGAAGATTCCCCTGGCAGGACTGAAGGTTGTCTTGGACTTGATCAACAAAAGGTTGAAATAACTTTGTGAGGAGGGCCCACAGTCTAGAAGATGCCCCTGGCTAGGCTGAAGATCGTCTTAGAAATCTCGACTTCATCAACAAAAGGTTGAAATGACTCTATGAGGAACGCCCACAGACTTTGAAGAAGATGCCCTGACCGGGCTGAAGATCGTCTTGTAATATTAGCTTCATCAATAAAAGGTTGAAACAAATCCATGAGGTCCGCCCACAGACTTGAAGAAGATGCCCCTGGCTGGGCCAAAGATCATCTTGGATTCTCGAGATTGATCTTGGATCTTGACTTACGCATGTATGAATGATTAACTTTGTAATGGAATCCCATATCGAATGGAAATGTAATGCAAATGCTGACTCACGGAGATGCAAGTGCTAGGGAAGTATGATTTTGGTTTATGTATGCATATGATGCACATGATGTTGAATGCGATTTATATGATGCATATGATTGCAGACGGGTGATTGGGTATGTTTTGTAAAAGGTGCCAGCATGGTGGACTTTTGGTAGTTGCTAGTGCGGATTGAACTTCGAGTAGTGGGAGAGTTTGATTTCCTCGACACTCATTTTGTTGAAGACGCCATGGTTGAAGGAGACGAAGATGCTCTTGGTGCCTCAAGTTTGATCATTTGTTGATAAGTCGTGAATTTATTCTGAGAGAACCATGATTATATGCTTGAGGGTCAAGATGACCTGAAAATGAGAGTAGCAATGTGATCAATTCTTGAAGATCGTGATTTTGCTATGAACTTGATGATTGATAATGTGTGGCAAGGTCTTCTTGTCCAACTTGAAAGTACAGAGAGGATCTGCCTTCGAAAACTGGTTTTGGCCCCAGTCTGAATATGGTAATGGTCTAACCCTGATCAACTAGTTCTCGTGATAATCTTATCTTCAGAAGTTAAGCTTTAACGAGATTCTGAGATGGCTTGCCCCTGATTGAGCTTTTGAGAGATTTTCCCCTGATTTAGCTATTAAGGTAGTCTTGCTTCGGGTCGACACCACTACCAGTTCAAGTTTCTCTTTGATTTTCCCTTGTTGGAGTTGCTTTGATGTCAAACACTGACTTGCAGTTAAAATTGCACATTCACAAATGGTAATTTTAATGAGATGTTCATGCAAGTTTTGAAAAAGGGTCGTTTATTGGAGTGTAGTAATAGTGTGAGACGAATGGACCATTAGTCCAGAAGTTGTGCTGATTTTTCTAGTGTGCGAAAGATATAGCAAGGAGAATGACACCAATGTTGAAGATTAGTAAATATGTGGAGAGTCATTTTATGCAACCTTGCAATAGTATGCTTTCATAATAAACCTCGCCTCAATTAGGCCTTTCGAGAGTTGTAACATGGTTTGGTTCACGGTTATTGAAACAAAGGATATTAGGCTCAAATCTTGGTTTGTACCCACCCCTTCTTCATGATGAACTCTAGTCCTACGTTCAGTTAATTCTGCATATGTTTGTCACCCAAAAGGGTTCACGGTGTAGGCGTGATGATTCACAGTATGCTCGAAATGACAGTCACCTTATTTTGCTTTTGATGGACGTCAGTGACCCTTTTGTTTTGACATGGTGATCATAGGTTCTTTTTTTTTGTTTTTGTTTTTGTTTTTGATCCCTAACTTTTACAAGGACTGATTCTGCTTTTCGAGTCCATTGGAATTTCCTTGATTTTTGCCTAAGTCTCCTTTGAGGTGTTCGATTTAGTAGGATTTTTATCTTTTTTATTTTATTTTTGATTTTTTTGGAGGATTGTGACTGCCAAGTCATTGGTATTGATGAACAACCATTATATCTTTTGGATTTTTCTTTCTGAATGGAGTGCGTAACTGAACACTACCCTGCCCCAGGTTGAATGTAAGGGTTTATAGATCCGAAGGAAACTGCTACTTCTTGGCTCGAAGTGGTTAACTAGGGATTATCTCCTTATCTCTCCAGTGTTTAAGGGGTTGAAACAATGCATGTACATTATTGGCATGATTTTATCTGAAATCATACAGTTTATAATTATGGGTATTTCATTTTCATCACCCTCCCTCAAATCTTGCTAAACAACAGTTGATAAAGAGAGTGAAGTGGAGATGTAAATATATATGATTTGCAGTAAAATGGAAAAAATGAGTGAATACGACATAACTAATTCAAAGCATGCATAATCACTACATTAATAAGACCAAATACAAACGACAATGTTTAAAGAAAATAGTACTTAAACAAACAAAGACAAAATACAATAATGCAAATAACGGGATGGTATGATGACTGCCTTCTTTGTGGAAGCTGATCTTGACTTGATTTTGACACTAGCTTGGCGGCTGCAGAAGATTGTTAGTGACATTTGGAGTCCTCCCTTTGAATGTGAGAAACTTCGAGTCAAACCGGTCTTGAACTTTGTGTTCGAAGGCTCTATAGTCCTCGATCATGTGCCCTGGAATGCCCTTATGATACTCGCAGTGAGCATTAACATCATAGTCTGGAGGAATGACAGTTGGCGGAGCTAGGTCTCTCGGGGTGATCGCCCTATCCTTCAGCATTTTAGAAAAGATCTGAGCATAAGAAATAGGTATGCGATCAAAGTTTCAATCTGGCCTCCTCATCCTTTGCTGATTTAGTTGACGTTGTTGTTGAGAAGCTCGTTGTTGTTGATTCTAAAAGGGATATTGATACCCTTACTGATTATAGGACTTTTGCTGAAGAGCCTGTTGTGGAGGCATTGGAGCTTGAACAACTGGATGATAAGGCATCAGAGCATATTGTGCAGCAGCAACGTACGGATACTTAAAGTATGGGATTTGAACAGGCGTTGGAACAGGCACTTGCTGGACTTGCCCTTTTTTAGCAGAGATGACATTTGATTTGCCTTCTTTCTTCTTGTATCTGTTGAAAGGCTTTTTGTCTCCATCTTGATTGCTAGAACCCCCTTGGATCTTTACCCTCTTCAAACCTTCCTCAATTCTCTCACCGATGATCACCAAGTCAGAGAATCCAGAAGACACACTACCGATCAGCTTTTCGTAGTATTGTCCTTGCAAGGTACCCATGAAGATGTTAATCAGTTCATGGTCAACCAAAGGTGGATACACCCTTGCAGCTAGCTCTCTCCGCTGTGTGCGTACTTCTTAAAGGATTCGTTGTCCTTTTGAGCCATATTCTAAAGTTGAGTACGATTCGGATCAAGGTTAGTGTTGTATATGTATTACTTAATAAAAGCTTTAACTAACTCAGCCCAAGCATGCACACTGCTACATTCCGATTGTATATACCATTCGAGAGATGCTCCAGACAAGCTGTCTTGGAAGCAATGAATCATCAGCTTTTTGTCTCTAGCGTAGGCAGCCATCTTGTGACAATACATATTTAGATGAATGTTAGGACAACTGAGGCCTTTGTACTTTAAAAATTTTGGCACTTTAAACTTGGGAGGAATGACAACATATGGCACTGTAGCGGTAAAAATCGTGAGCGTAAGTTATTAATTAACTTAACTCAAAAAAAAAGAGTCGCCACCGCACTTTTATTTTATCCAAATAAAGGAAAGGAAAAAGAGCAAACAAAACCAAAGAGTTCTAAATCAAGAACAAGAAATAGAGATCGGGGTAAGGGGGTTGGTTACGCAATGGGAAGGTGTTAGCACCCAAAACGTCTATAGTACTCTATATGAGCCCTTTGAAATATTTACGTTTTTTGGTTTGAAAATGGTTTGTTTGAAAAGAGATTGGGGAGATGAGAAGAGAATTATTTTTTTAGATTTTTGTGTTTGGAGAGACTTATCGCCTCATGCCTACGTACCCACAAAGTGCAATATGGGATCAAAACCCCGTAGTTCGTGGTACAAATGACAAAAATTTGTTGGTTTTGATTGATTTTAGATGTAAAGACAAGTCGTCATTTTAAGGAGAAAACTGCGACTATTCACCCACGAGTATTAAGACAACATCTGTGTCACATACAGATGGAGGATTTGCTTGGATTATCAACAAGACTATCACTCAACATCAACGTGGAAAATTTTGAAGTCTTAATAATATGGGGAATAGGAGAATTACATCTCAACTATAGAAATGGATCATGTCTAAACTTTATGAAAAAAGTTTTAAAGTGAAAAAGTGCATAAAGGCACAAAAAGAGTTGATGAGTTTTTGTATTTTTTGTCTTTTGAAATTGGTCAAAGCATGATTAACATTGATTGACTTTTATTAAGAAGAACAAAAGTTTTAAAAAATCACTTGACGAAAGTCAAGGCTTTATTGCGAAAGCGGTTTTGAAGTTTGAAACCAAGAAGGTTTTGAAAGAGGGAGAAAGTTTTGAAAATTTAAGAAGGGGAGGAGATGAAGTGACTATCTTAGAAACCAAAATAAGAGCTAGAGGTAAGAAAGATCTAACCGACTTGTAGCACACCCCATAGCAAGCAAAAAAAGAATTCCATCCGACTTAAAGCATAAGCTAATGAGCGAGCCAAATAAAGGCTAAGATCCACAATACTCCAAGCATAGGAATGAGAGCCCTAATTCTAAGTCCAAAGGTCCATGAAGTCCAAGGTCTAAGAGTAGTCCAAGAGCATAACCACAAAGTTAATAACACCAAGTTTTTTTAGAGATTTTTTATCCTTTATTAGTGTTTTGAACAAGGTATGGTCCAAGTGGACAAAAGAGAAATGACATAAACATAAACAAAGATATGATATGAAATGATAATATGGAAACATAAAAGTAAGAAATAAGGAGTAAGAAGAGAATATAAACAAAATTAAACAAGGATATTGTCAGTGAATTAGTAGTTAGTGGTTAGAACATATGATCAATGATGATTAATTCTTGCACTTAGACCAAGGTTAATGAAAACTCATTAGAGGATTGATAGAATCAAAGCCTCCTAACAATGACTTTCATAGGTAGTGGACTTAAGACAAGCAACGAATCATACTTGGACTTTCAAACATAAGTTTGAGCCACGAATGATCATTTTCCGATTAAGGGACACTTTAGCGCTATGTTAAGCAATCGTAATCGGGTTTATGTAGAAACCACGACTATCTGAGGCCGGTCAATAATAATGTTAGTGTTAACACATGTTAGAGAAGTGATATGTAAATCACTCTCCTAAAACATGCCACACAAAAAGAAAAGAGGTAGTGATCTCATCATAATCAAGATTTTTCATCAATTAATCAAAGGTAATCTATCACTATTCCAAAGTACGGAGAATTATCTCAATGATTATTCATCCATAGATTTGAAATAATGAAGATTAAACAACCTTGATAATCAACAATCTATGATCCATAGATTTCATCGATCAAAAATAAAAAGAAGAAGAAAGAAAATTAAAATGAAAAGAAATTTCAATTTGAATCTTAAATCGATTAAATCATCATCAATATCAATCACCTCTCTTGGTGGATAAAATCGACACCCAAAGTCCATTGATATTGATGAGATCTTATCAAAATTCAAGGTCCAAAACAAAATCTATTTTAAAAAATTATTTTAAAAGAAAAACAAATATTAGAAAAATTATTAAAAGAAAATTGAAAGAAAATCTTTTAAAATAAAGAGAGGGAGGTTTTAAAAGGAAAACAAATGGTGGTGATGTTTGGAACGGGCTAGGCCCAAAATAACATAAAAAAAACAAAAAAAAGTGCATGAGAAACAAAAATGCTCATCCTCTTCTTCCTCGGAGAGTCACGAGAATCACTCACGCCGAAGCTGATAAGTTCAAAACTCCATCAAATCAAAGCGACGGGATGCGAAAATTACACCGAACAGATCAAAATCAAAAGCTCTTCACAACAGTATCAATAGTTCAAAGTAATGCAACCAAAAGTAACGGATCGGAAATGACGGTGAAGCTCAAACTACCTTTCAAACTCAGGTAAATGATGAAACCGAAACTCTCCTCTTCTTTCTTCTTCTTCTTCTTCTTCTGAACTCCGAAATTCTGATTACTCAAGTATGGTGAGATTTTATGTGGAGAGTTGAATTGGGTGAAGTTTGAAGAATGGTTGAGGATGAATTTCGAAGGTGAAATTTGAAGGGAAACTGAGGAGAAAAAAAGTCAGAGTGATTTTGGCTTCAAAGCTTGAGAAAAATGAATGAATGTGGCTTGTATTTATAGATTGAGAGTGAGGGTGAGTGATTTTCTGTTTGTGAAAATTTGCTACCGTTTTGAATTGGGTGTTTACGCGTGAGTTTTTTTTTTTTGCTGATATTTTCCATGTCGTTTTGCTTTTTACATTGGTAGCTCATGACGTGTTATTCCTTCTTTTTGATTTCACCTCAATTTCAATTATCTAACGTGGATTATTTTTCTCAACACATGACTTGAAGGTACAACCATCTGACATAATGAAAAGAAGTGTATCAAACCCAGCCTCAGATGCTTCAATATGCCTAGCAGTGATGGAAAGTAGTGATGTTATTGTTTGCCAACCTAACTGAGATCTAATATGAGAAGCATTTGCCTTCACAAGGTTACTAACTTCCTGTGTAATCTGTTCATAGTATGTGTCGGCGACCCGAGCGTCAAGCTTCAGGACAAGTTGCAGTGACCTCAAAAGTTCATCGGTAATGTTCTCTTTGTAAGGAAGTAAGCGATGGCAAATTCTTAACAGTCCAAAAACAGCCTTCTCTACCTGTGCACAAGGCATCACAGTCGATTGCACAATATTGGAAATATGCTCATACACATCCGGCCAAAGAAGTTCAATTCTATCTCGGTTATTCAGAGTGATTACTACCAGTAACTCCAAGCAGAAAACTGAAGTATCTTCATCCTCAAATGTGTTGTTCCCTTTCTTCGGTTTCACTCCTGCGCTTTTGAGTGCTTTAGCAAGGTGCAATAGAGAATCAGCTTGCAAAAACTTACTCTCAGTAAATATGCTCCCAATGCGACACTTCTGAATTGTTTGAAAGGAACACTGTTGAGCAACAACTTGTTCTTCAGATGGTACTGATCTTGTCTCTTCAGCACCAAGATATAAGAGTTGACTAAACCTGCTGATCATTCCTGAAGATCTCCTTGGAGTACTAACAGATAAAAACTGAGATGAAGATGAAGAGTTAGCATTGCGTTTCCCATTCCTTCAATTGTGTAGCAGGTTGTGCAAATTGAAGAGTGGTTTTGCCTTTAGAAGTGGTTGTTCGGGGCATTGGAAGGCAAAGTTATCTGACAGACAGTTCCCCCTGAATCATCATAGTAAAAGAAACTTGGCTTGGGATCAAAGTACTCGTCATGTGGAAGCTTTGAGCAATACTGGTGAAGCAATGAGATACTGTATCCCGCACTAACTGAGGCACCAAATGAATCAACTCTGAAAATCTTTTCCACAGGAATGTTGTGTGTCTCACTGGATGTTCGGACAACAATTTCCGTATTCATTCGAAGTTCATCTTTCTCAAAACCATCAATTATGGCTAATTCCTTCTCATTGCCGCTGTCAACCAAAAATGCATATTCTGAACGAGGCATTCGGGCACGGCCTCTTGACTGTATAAAACTGGCAACAGTTTCGGGTAGATCAAACCGTATGACATGGCAACATGTCTGAATATCAAGCCCTTCTTCACCCACTTTGGTGGCAACCAACAGATTCAACTCTCCTGAGCGAAACTTCTCAACAATTGTGTTCATGGTCTTCCGTGACATACTCTTCACTCCCGCATGGACTCCTACAATAAAATCATTTTTCCATTGTCTTAGAAGCTTGAGCTGCTGTAGTATGTATGACAAGGACCTTGCCATCACAATTCTATTCACAGAAAATATACATTTCCTGTTCTGTTGCAACCTAAAACTAGTCAGTATCCCAATGAGGCGTAAGAGCATTGCTAAGAAAAAAAGCTCCTTTAATATTTCCAAAGAAGATGGATCGGAAACACTGTCGCCTGTCCTGCATTTGGAAGTAAGTAGTTCAGCTGCCTCTTCTGCAATTCCCAACAGCAAAATCTCTGCAAGGTCGAGCTAGCTTTTCTATGATTGTAAGAACGACTTCTTCAAATTCACCAGGAGCAGCATGGACTTTCCTTGCAAGTCGAGATTGAATCGAAATATCCCGAACTTTAATCCTGTTGACTGTACCACTTTGGCTAACAAGAACCACTTGTTCATCACTTTCACCATCCTTTGCTAATGCGAATCCTACTACAAATACGGCGGCCAGACAGTCCTCATCAGAAAACTTGTATCCAATCAGACCAACTCGATTCAAAGATGACATTCGAAAACGACTTAAAGGAACCCGCTTTCCATAACCACTCTCGGAAATAAACAACAGCCATGGGCCATCGTGACTCTTTCCATTGCTCCCAGGAAGTTTTGATGTGGTTTCCAGGTTGTTCCACATGGCTGCTGGTATGATGTCCACACTTGCCATCTTATCCCCTTTTTTTAGCCTCATTGCCTGTGCACCCCTCGTATTTCTCCCTTGCGTGCGAATCTTACTACATAGACTCAATATGACCAGTCCATTGTGTGAAGCCATAGCCACAAAGTCATCATTTGTGCAGCAACGGACCCATTTCAGCTCTTCACCGGGAACCAATTGAGTTGCAATGATTCCAGTTGATCTGATTGATGAAAATGAATTCAAGGGTACTCTTTTGACATACCCTTGCACTGTAAGCATCAGCAAAAACTGGTCTTCGGTGAACTCACTCACAGGAATTATGGATGTTATTTTTTCGCCATCGGATAAAGATAATATTTGAACAAGTGGTGTGCCAGAAGCAGTCCGGCTACACTATGGAATTTTGTAGGCACAAGCTGAGTATACCGTTCCCCTATCACTAAAATAAAGGACATAATCATGTGCGCGACAAACGATGAAATCAGACATTGAATCGTTCATTTTTAGTTTGCCTACTGATTTGCCAATTGTTCCACGATGTTGTAGGTTAAAAGTATTTGGCTTCATACGCTTCAAATAACCTTTTCCGCTAAGTGTCAATAGCATTTCTTCATTTGGAATAACATCAATATCCTCAAGCTGGCCATCATCTGTGTCCTCCAAAATTGAACGCCTCGGACTAGCAAACTTGTTTTTCAGATCAATTGCTTCTTGTTCTATAAGCTCCAGAATATTTTTCCTAGTGGACAACAGTTCCTCTAACTTGGAAATTTGTTCGGTCAAAGACTTATTTTCAGCCACAAAGTTGTCACTCTCACGAAGGGTTAGTCTTCTTAGGCTCATGTCCAAAAGAGCTTCAGCTTGTTTCTCAGAGAGATTGAACTCATTTCATAGCCCGGCTGCAGCAATTGAGTTACTTGAAGCTTCACGTATTATGTGAATCACCGCATCCAGATTATTGAACCCAATAAGAATACCCTCAACAATATGTCTTCTCTGTTGTGCTTTTCATAACTGAAATCTTGCACGTCTTTCAACAACAGAGCATCTGAAGTCTAAGAATGCCTGTAATATTTCTTTCAATCCCATTTGTTTAGGTTGTCCGTTAAGAATGCCCACCATGTTGCAACTAAATGCAGAAAACAGAGATGATGGATAATGAAAAGAGAAACGCAGAACTTATATGAACTTCTCCGCCTAAGCAAAAAAGATTTCAAAAATCACTGTGTAACCGAAGTCTCCATTGACTAACTAACTGACTGCTCCCATGTAAAAAACTTTGGATTCAAATTTGCAGCAAACTCTTGATTGACATAACATTCTAGGGAGTTTCCGTAGCTCTCTTGAAATATTTGCCGAATGTCACGTAACTCTGGTAGATCAGAAAATCTTGCAGCAGCAACAATCATAGGCGCTATAGCTTCCCTGCATTCCTCAGGGCATCTACTCAGTTTCTGCAGCACTGAGAGGTGCTTCAACACAAAATCACAGGACCACTCAACAAAATCATAACAAGATGTCAATGTTAACTCTGCAGTGAGTCCTTCAGCCTTCTTCTATAAGCATTTGGGCATTTGTATTTGGACTTTGAACTTTGACAATTGTCTTGTCTTAATGAAACCTTGACAACTTTGAATTTGGGAAATATTAGTGATGATGAATGCCTTACACTTTCAAGTAACTTGCATTCCAAGTAAGCCATATGCATGTCTCTTCTAAATTTATCTTGAATAAAATTCTTGAATAAAACAAATTCTTAAGAAAGTGATGTCATGATGAACCCAAAGATCAATACCCTCAATCATGCTTTAGAATCACTTGGAAATAACACACTTGAATGAACACTTTGTACTTGCATTCCAAAATAAACATCTTGATTGAACATCCACCAAACTTGACTTGTACAGACAAAACTCTGAATCTTTGATTAAAACTGAATCACTTACAGTACGTCTGAGTTAATATCTGGGAAAATAAATCCACAAATGAACACAATCTAGATTGATGAACACTGATCATGATAATCCAGACCAAACTTCTCATAGAACAATGTTTGAAAGCTTGATGAATTCTGATACAGGACAACTTGTCCTTGAACAAACACATTGTCTGAGAAAATAGCCCACCATGGGTAACTTATAGTTGAAGCAAACTCTTGATAGTTTGACCAAGATGAGGTCAAACTTCCATCTGATTTAGACTTGAATGAACGTCCTTGCCATCAATCTCCTTGCAAAACCCTAAACACACAGAGAAAAAGAAGAAACAAACAAATTGAAAAATATTTTTGGTATTTTGAGTAGATGTTAGTAAACAGAAACAAACATAAAGCAAGTAAGAAACAACAAGGGACCTAAGAGAATCAAAAAGTATGATCTTGTTTGTGGAATGATATGCAAATGAAATGTGGGATCTTAGGGGTAAAAATTAGGGTATTACAGCTGCCCCTATTTAAGATTCTTCTATCCGGAGATATGAAGATTGGCATATTTGTCTCGACCAGATAGAAGAGACTTAAATATAACAATTAACCCAATTTTTGGCCCTAAGAGACCACAAAATGATATGGTTATGCTAATGGTATGCAAACACAAAACCTCTGTGGGGAGAAAATGCCACAGGAGACAGACAAAAGTTCGGGAGAAAAAGAAGAAAAGAGACTCCATAAGGGAAAACAAAAGAGCAAGATCCCATTCCGATAAAGGAAAGGAAACGACTCAACAGGGAAAGAGATACCAACTGCCAGTTACTGGGCGAATATAGTCGATCTAAAGAGAACAGGTAAAATGCTTCTACTGGTTACTGAGTAGAAAATAAGCGTAATAAACCAAAGGGGGTGAGAATATTACCGACTACCAATCAATAGATAGCACAATAAAGGCAATATACTCAAAAGGTGAAAAAACATTACCGGATACCCAGTACTAGGTAGAAAAATTTGGGTAACGAACTCACAAGGAAAGATTACCGACTACCGATTACTGGGTAGAAAAATATGTCGATAACTGACCAAAAAGGATGAGCAAAATACTCAAAAGGGTGAAGAAACATTACCGGATACCCAGTACTAGGTAGAAAATTTTGGGTAATGAACTCACAAGGAAAGATTACCGACTACCGATTACTGGGTAGAAATATATGTCGATAACTGGCCAAAAAGGATGAGCAAAATACTCAAAAGGGTGAAGAAACATTACCGGATACCCAGTACTAGGTAGAAAATTTTGGGTAATGAACTCACAAGGAAAGATTACCGACTACTGATTACTGGGTAGAAATATATGTCGATAACTGACCAAAAGGAGGAGACAAATGCTACCTACTACCTATCACTAGGTAGAAAATAAAGGCAACAAGCTCGGGAGGAAGGATTATCTTTTACCGGTCAAATGGGTAAAGCATAACCAACCAAAAGGGGTGAGAAATATTACCAGTCAATAGAGGTAACATACTCGAAAGGTGAAGAAACATTACCGGATACCCAGTACTAGGTAGAAAAATTTAGGTAATGAACTCACAAGAAATACCTGCTACCAGTCAATGGGCAGCTCAAATCACACAACAAACTTCTCAAATAAAGAGACAACCATTTGTTGGGGTGAGGTTTATCTTGTTGGAGACATACGAGTTGCTCAAATAAAGAGACTGTCACATGAAGTCGCACAAGCAATCACCAAGAGAGTGTTATCAAAACACCGTTGGGGAAATCAAATCTTCATCTTCTGATGGGAATCAATAACAGATTCCTTCTGAGGAAAGTAAATCCTCAAAAATACCTTCTCATCATCCAGGTTTTAAAGCCCAGGGAAATCCAAAATAACTGCTGCAAGAGACCAAAGTTCAATCCAGGAACAAACTGGAGAGAAACGGTCAAACAAAACTCGACCCAATAAGGAAATAACTCAACTGGGGAACAATTCCATCCAGATAAAAGCTGGGGCAGAAAGCTAAACAAACATCTTCCACGAGGCATAAACTCAGTGGGGAATTAGAAAGGATAGGTATTTTCTGCTTAGGGGTCGACACTCTAATGGAGAGAGGACACCCACACTCCGCGGGAATAACAACACCGGGAAAAAGGGAAAC
Organism: Lathyrus sativus; assembly: GCA_963859935.3. Classification (NCBI taxonomy): domain Eukaryota; kingdom Viridiplantae; phylum Streptophyta; class Magnoliopsida; order Fabales; family Fabaceae; genus Lathyrus; species Lathyrus sativus. The sequence goes on along the minus strand of OZ012735.1, from coordinate 54,361,530 downwards.
ACCAACAAAAAATGCAGGATGCATAATGCAACAAAAACATGCTATGCTCAACCAAAATGAATGTGCATGCAATGCATATGAGTATGAATATGCTGGCAAAACAGACAAAAAAGGCAACCAAAGAGTGAACAAAACATCACGACACTACTAAAATACTCGGCTAATCTCAGCAAATTAGAGATATCATTGGAGATCGTGTTGAGGATCAGCAACAGAAACCCTGCAAGAGATACACAAGAGCCATCAAAGGAAAATAAATCCTATTACAAGGCTCAAATCTCGCTGAGGAAATGGAGATACCGCTTGGGGAGAAGACCCCAAAGATCAATCTTCAACCATCAATAATTCAACAATATGAACTCCGCTTCGGAAAAAAAAACTGTTGGAGAAAACAAAGCAACACAAGTCCTCCAACTCTGCTCGGGGAATAAGAAGTTAACATCATAGCAAAAAGTGAAACTGTGGGGGATTTTAAATCAACACCCAATCACAAGGTGAGAGAAAACCCGACAGGTGAATGCTACGTCAACACTTCTTAGAAGTAAGCAACATTTTTCTCTACTTGTGGAATAATCCAAAGTAAATATGCATAACCTCTGCTAGGAATCATCAAAGACAAATCTCCGCATGGATATTAACATCAAGGAGAGGTGGTCCTCAAACTACTCAACTGTCTGATCATAACCTGGCTGGATGAAGGAAACATACTCATCTGGAAAAGATTTGAATCACGACTTCGCTGTGGAAAATTGATCAATACTTGTCTGGTCATCCGTAGGAACAAAACTCTGCTAAGGGAATATCAGCAAACCCTACTGGAGAAAACTCGATACAACTCTACTGGGGAACTGTCAATAAATTCTACCAGAGGAGCAAGAACTAACTCTGTTGAGGAAAATAAGAACCTGATGAGGGTCATATCCTATCTTTCACAACCATTTGTAATAAATGCACATCCTCTGCACGGGATCAGCAAGGATAACTCTCTGGGTACTAACAACCTCGAGAGAAATAACTTGGAATTGCGGGGATAATTAAGAAGTTAACATCATAGCAAAAAGTCAACCTGCAAGGGATTTTAAAGCTCAACACAGGGTGAGAGAAAACCCAACAGTTGACTGCTATATCAATACTTCTTAGAAAGGAAATATGGTTCAAATTGCCCATAAGAGCAAAGAATCATAACGGAGGAGGTAGAAACCTGCCAGAGATTCCTCATCAAATTTTACCATAGAACATGATGGGATCCAACAATCACATTCACACTTAAATATGCTTGATCATAAACAGGTTAGGGAAGGAGAATCATGCTCAAATTGAAGGAATCTGAATCAAGACTTTGTAGGGGGAATCCAAATTTAAAATGCTTGAACTAGTGCCCAATTGAGAAATGCATCAATAAGACCAAACTCTGCTTGAGAGATTGTCAACAGACTGTATCGAGGAGAACACCAACAAGGACAAACTCTAATTGGGAGAATGTCAAATTCATAAGGACTTGAGATAATCTTCCCCAATATCTTCAAACTCTGAGAGATTCGTCGAATCTCGACGTAACTGCCCCAGATTACCTGTAGTCGGTATATTCTTTTACTGATGGAGAATTCAAACTTTTCCCCTGCGAAAGCATCAACTGGGAAAACAAACTTGCTCAAGCTCAACGAAGTCTTCAAGAAACATGCCCCCGGATATGATCATTCCTTGAAATAATTTGCCAATTACTCATCAGATTTTCAGGCTTCAAAATATTGAGTTCATCACTAATGCTCATATGTAAGCTTCCATGATGTCAACAAATGTATGTAAGTAGAAAATGCTTAATTCTGAGAATGATAATTCTAATGCAATTACATATGTTTGTCTTGAAGTTTTTACTAAAAAAAATGTCGAAAACCTTATGAATGAATTACTAGTTAAAATGTGAGATTAATTTTTGAATGCACATGCAATACCAACAAAAGTCTTTTAGCAAAACTCATGGGAGTCAGGAACGCTATCTCGTTAAAGTATGCTTTCGAAATAAACCCTGCTTCAATTAGGTATATCGAGGGTTATAATGTGGTCTGGTTCACGGTTTTCAGGAAAAAAAAAGGATATTTAGGCTCAAAGTTTATTTGTACCCACCCATTCTCCGTGAGGTTCTTCAGTCCTACATTCAGCTAATTTGAGACAACTGTTCATCTCTCAAAAGATTTTGATGGTTGAGGAACTGATGAAAATGATGGTTTAAGAGCCAATAAGGCTTTTCAGGGAATAACAATCACCCCCCCTTTTTTCTTTTGTAGTCACATAGATTTGTTCAGGATTTTTCATTGTAATCCTTTCTTTTCGCTTTTCGCGTTTTTTTTCTAATTTTTTGCCTGGACCAATTCTTTTGAATTTTGATGTCCAGCGGGATGCCCTAATTTTTGCCTAAGTCACTTGATTTCAAGTTGTACGACTTAGCGGGCTTTTTTATTTTTTTCTTTTTTTGTTGTTGAACAAATCATGTGACATTGGCTTATCTGTCTTGTTAAAAGGGTTGTGGCCGTCTCTTTCCTTTGGAATGAGGATAACTATCGTGGTTGGTTCTTAGATACACATTCCTTTTGGAAATTTGAACACTTGGTCAAATTAACTGAAGACTACCCTGCCCCAGGTTAAAATGTGAGGTTTTTTCCATTTAGAAAGGAAACTCTTACTTCGAGGCTCAAAAGGGTTAACAAGGGATTATCTTCCTTATATCTCCGGTGTTTGGGAATTTGAAACAATGCCTTACATCATCAGCAGGGTCTTATTCAAAAGCATATTACCAGAAATTTTGCGTTTTCACCTCATCATCCTCCCTCCAAGAGTTCAAACAAGAAGTTGGTATTGCAAATGCAGGAAAACAATTTATGAGCGAGTGCAAATGGATTTCTTCAAGACAAACATACTCATTGTATTATGATTAATATTCAAAATCAAACAAGTTTCTACAAGCAAACAAAGCATTAACAAACATGAGAGATTACAAATAAAATTGCAGTAAATGAACTAATGATCTGAGGAGACTATCTCAATCCGAGCTTGAAAGAACACCCTCAACTTCCTTTGGAGAAACAGAAGCAAATGCACGACCGCTACAGGCCACTCTACTAACACCAGCAATATGAATTTCCTCGAGTTTTATATTTTATCAACATAAAGGCGTTCCATTCAAAAATGGGCTTCCTCCTTCGAAAGTCAACACCCCATCGTCAATCATCTCTTGAACCATTTCTTGGAAAACCTTGCACTCCTCAATTGGATGCCACATTACCCCATCATGAAACACACAACTGATATTTGGATTGTACCAATGAGGACGAGACTTCATGACTATGGTTTTTCTGGGTGTCACTACCGAGTTTCGGGAAAAATAAGACCACAATTGATTGTAAGTCATTGGGATTGGATCAAACTGTCGAGTTTCTCCTTTTGTTTTATTCAAGACTGGATTTCGCAGAATCTGAGAAGAATTCTGAATTGCATGAACCTCAACATTCTCTCCCACTTGGTAATCACTAACAAAATTTTCTCCACTAGCTTGGCCATTCGAACCATCTTGGATTTTGAAAAATTCTTTCTCAAAGAGTGGCGGACGAACTTGAGTTTCTTTGAAATGATTCGGAGTTGCGGCATGCATCTCAACTACAGCGACATTACCATGTTCAGGCAGCAGATTGGCTTGGACGTTTATGCCTTTGAGAAACAAAATTCCTTTTCGCACTAGTCTTTGCACTTCATGTTTCAAAGGAAAACAATCTTCAAGACTATGCCCTGGTGCACCCTGATGGAAAGCACAACGAGCCTCTGGTTTATACCACCATGGAAAATGTTTTGGAACAGCAGGAGGAGACCTGGTCTTCACAAGATTCATCTGTATCAAGACAGGAAATAATTCCGCGTACGACATCGAAATCGGATCAAATTGCATTTTCTTTTGAACATAACTTTGCTGATCAATCTTTTGTTGTGTATGTTGTTGCTTACTTTTGTTACGAGATCTTCTACGCTTTTCTTGCGAAATAGCGCTAGCAGCTTGTTCTTTCTTCTTGGAAAAACCATTTCCATACTTCTTAGAACTGTTAGAAGAACCACTTTCTTTGGTCAACCATCCTTTCCGGACACCTTCTTCGAGACACATCTCGGTAACATGATTGGAAGCGCTAAAGGGAGCAACAGAAATGAGTGTTGAAATGATTTCAGAAATCACAGTCTTTTGTAGTGGAGTCTGAGAAATATGAGGAGAATGTTGATTCTGAGCAACAACCAGAGTTTCAACCAAAGTAGAGATCCTTTCCATACCATCCCTCAAAGTAGCCAATTCCTCGCGAAGCTCGTGATTCTCTTGTTGCAACTGATCCATCTTTAGCTCGAGTATTGTAGTGATGTGACAACTTGTCTGAACAAAGACCAAGAACAGGAAGTAAATAAGACACCCGGGAAAGGCAAGATACAATGCAGAATGATGCTTGATGCAAATGCAAATGCAATTTTTCAAGGAACTATAAAGCAGTTTGCAAACATTACATTAAGATAACACACTGGATATACCAAAAATCTCATTTCATTAATATTGAAAGAATTACAGCTTTGAAGTACAGTTTCATCAATCTTACAACACAAGAGAGAAATAAATCTAGTTCTAATGAATCGTGTCTGAAAATGACCCAACTCTGAGCTGATACTTCTTGCGAAGCCTCTTGATTTATCTTACATAGCTGATCTTCATGGTGTATTTCTCTTTCACGAGTTGATTCACAATACCCTTCCAAGAATCGGAGGTAGGAAGATGAACAGATGATGAAATGCTAGAGGAAAATAAATCCTCTGGATCCCTTGATCTCTTCATGACACGTCGCTCAAGAAACTCAATGAAGACTTACACACCCATAAGATAGGCATACTTCTCTAAAGTTGGCAATAGTTGATAATCTGGGAAAATAAATCAACGATGCAACAGATCGTAGAACTGGACCAAGGTATTAAGAATCCCCTCTTCAACATCAGTCCTCAGAATAATCAACAGTTTCCTAAACAGCATTTGAAATCTACAGGACTAGATACCAAAGATCCAAGCTTTCTCAACTCTTGTAAGTCAAAACTCGTGAAAATGTACTTCTTAGTGTTACTTCTTTCAATATCCATGATTCTAAAAAAAATTGTGATATTTGCAAAAAGAAATCTCTGAGTTCCTTAAAAACCAACTGAAACACAATGCTCATGAATGCATGAGTGCAAGATACAACACCCACAAACAAGACATACAAAGCACACAGGTTCAAAGGTTCGGCACGAGCATGAAGCCAAAGGTAAGAACCAACCAACCCACAATGGTATGTACTATGGTTATATCATCACCTGTAGAACAAGGTTCTAAAAAGTTTCCAGAGTCATAATTCCATCTTTTGGATATTATCGGCTTAAACGACTACTCGTCAGCCAACAATATTCTCAAGAGAAACTCATCTGAGTGTGGTATCGCATAACAACTAATTCAAGTCTACACCTGAACAGCCACCGCACCACGTCCTAATAAGGCCAAGATGGGTTAAAGGGTTCTAAGGTCCTCAGCTTCTCAAGCTCCCAGTCGGAAAAAGTAATATCAATTACGACTACTCGTAAGATATCAGTAATTCCAAAGAGGCCTCCACCGAGCGGGGGATCTCAAGTCAGCTTAGTAAGGACTACTCCACGTAAGCCAACAAGACTATACCACCCTCCTATCATAAGTGCACTCAAGTCCGGGTATAGGACTTATCTCACCACATAGATTACCAGGCACCAAAACAGAACAATCAATAAAAAAACAAGTCAAACAAAAAAAACAATAAATAAATCAAAGTAGGCGAAACCCACTAGGAACCTAAATGATCCCCAGCAGAGTCGCCACTTTTCTGTAGCGGTAAAAATCGTGAGCGTAAGTTATTAATTAACTTAACTCAAAAAACAAGAGTCGCCACCGCACTTTTATTTTATCCAAATAAAGGAAAGGAAAAAGAGCGAACAAAACCAAAGAGTTTTAAATCAAGAACAAGAAACAGAGATCGGGGTAAGGGGGTTGGTTACGCAATGGGAAGGTGTTAGCACCCAAAACGTCTATAGTACTCTATATGAGCCCTTTGAAATATTTACGTTTTTTGGTTTGAAAATGGTTTGTTTGAAAAGAGATTGGGAAGATGAGAAGAGAATTATTTTTTTAGATTTTTGTGTTTGGAGAGACTTATCACCTCATGCCTACGTACCCACAAAGTGCAATATGCGATCAAAACCCCGTAGTTCGTGGTACAAATGACAAAAATTTGTTGGTTTTGATTGATTTTAGATGTAAAGACAAGTTGTCATTTTAAGGAGAAAACTGCGACTATTCACCCACGAGTATTAAGACAACATCTGCGTCACATACAGATGGAGGATTTGCTTGGATTATCAACAAGACTATCACTCAACATCAACGTGGAAAATGTCGAAGTCTTAATAATATGGGGAATAGGAGAATTACATCTCAACTATAGAAATGAATCATGTCTAAACTTTATGAAAAAAGTTTTAAAGTGAAAAAGTGCATAAAGGCACAAAAAGAGTTGATGAGTTTTTGTATTTTTTATGTCTTTTGAAATTGGTCAAAGCATGATTAACATTGATTGACTTTTATTAAGAAGAACAAAAGTTTAAAAAAATCACTTGACGAAAGTCAAGGCTTTATTGCGAAAGCGGTTTTGAAGTTTCAAACCAAGAAGGTTTTGAAAGAGGGAGAAAGTTTTGAAAATTTAAGAAGGGGAGGAGATGAAGTGACTATCTTAGAAACCAAAATAAGAGCTAGAGGTAAGAAAGATCTAACCGACTTGTAGCACACCCCATAGCAAGCAAAAAAAGAATTCCATCCGACTTAAAGCATAAGCTAATGAGCGAGCCAAATAAAGGCTAAGATCCATAATACTCCAAGCATAGGAATGAGAGCCCTAATTCTAAGTCCAAAGGTCCATGAAGTCCAAGGTCTAAGAGTAGTCCAAGAGCATAACCACAAAGTTAATAACACCAAGTTTTTTTTAGAGATTTTTTATCCTTTATTAGTGTTTTGAACAAGGTATGGTCCAAGTGGACAAAAGAGAAATGACATAAACATAAACAAAGATATGATATGAAATGATAATATGGAAACATAAAAGTAAGAAATAAGGAGTAAGAAGAGAATATAAACAAAATTAAACAAGGATATTGTTAGTGAATTAGTAGTTAGTGGTTAGAACATATGATCAATGATGATTAATTCTTGCACTTAGACCAAGGTTAATGAAAACTCATTAGAGGATTGATAGAATCAAAGCCTCCTAACAATGACTTTCATAGGTAGTGGACTTAAGACAAGCAACTAATCATACTTGGACTTTCAAACATAAGTTTGAGCCACGAATGATCATTTTCCGATTAAGGGACACTTTAGCGCTATGTTAAGCAATCGTAATCGGGTTTATGCAGAAACCACGACTATCTGAGGCCGGTCAATAATAATGTTAATGTTAACACATGTTAGAGAAGTGATATGTAAATCACTCTCCTAAAACATGCCACACAAAAAGAAAAGAGGTAGTGATCTCATCATAATCAAGATTTTTCATCAATTAATCAAAGGTAATCTATCAATATTCTAAAGTACGGAGAATTATCTCAATGATTATTCGTCCATAGATTTGAAATAATGAAGATTAAACAACCTTGATAATCAACAATCTATGATCCATAGATTTCATCGATCAAAAATAAAAAGAAGAAGAAAGAAAATTAAAATGAAAAGAAATTTCAATTTGAATCTTAAATCGATTAAATCATCATCAATATCAATCACCTCTCTTGGTGGATAAAATCGACACCCAAAGTCCATTGATATTGATGAGATCTTATCAAAATTCAAGGTCCAAAACAAAATCTATTTTAAAAAATTATTTTAAAAGAAAAAACAAATATTAGAAAAATTATTAAAAGAAAATTGAAAGAAAATCTTTTTTAAAAAAAGAGAGGGAGGTTTTAAAAGGAAAACAAATGGTGGTGATGTTTGGAACGGGCTAGGCCCAAAATAACATAAAAAAAAAACAAAAAAAAAGTGCATCAGAAACAAAAATGCTCATCCTCTTCTTCCTCGGAGAGTCACGAGAATCATTCACGCCGAAGCTGATAAGTTCAAAACTCCATCAAATCAAAGCGACGGGATGCGAAAATTACACCGAACAGATCAAAATCAAAAGCTCTTCACAACAGTATCAATAGTTCAAAGAAATGCAACCAAAAGTAACGGATCGGAAATGACGGTGAAGCTCAAACTACCTTTCAAACTCAGGTAAATGATGAAACTAAAACTCTCCTCTTCTTTCTTCTTCTTCTTCTTCTGAACTCCGAAATTCTGATTATTGAAGTATGGTGAGATTTTATGTGGAGAGTTGAATTGGGTGAAGTTTGAAGAATGGTTGAGGATGAATTTCGAAGGTGAAATTTGAAGGGAAACTGAGGAGAAAAAATGTCAGAGTGATTTTGGCTTCAAAGCTTGAGAAAAATGAATGAACGTGGCTTGTATTTATAGATTGAGAGTGAATGTGAGTGATTTGCCGTTTGTGAAAATTTGCTACCGTTTTGAATTGGGTGTTTACGCGTGAGTTTTTTTTTTTTGCTGATATTTTCCATGTCGTTTTGCTTTTTACATTGGTAGCTCATGACGTGTTATTCCTTCTTTTTGATTTCACCTCAATTTCAATTATCTGACGTGGATTATTTTTCTCAACACATGACTTGAAGGTACAACCATCTGACATAATGAAAAGAAGTGTATCAAACCCAGCCTCAGATGCTTCAATATGCCTAGCAGTGATGGAAAGTAGTGATGTTATTGTTTGGCAACCTAACTGAGATCTAATATGAGAAGCATTTGCCTTCACAAGGTTACTAACTTCCTGCGTAATCTGTTCATAGTATGTGTCGGCGACCCGAGCGTCAAGCTTCAGGACAAGTTGAAGTGACCTCAAAAGTTCATCGGTAATGCTCTCTTTGTAAGGAAGTAAGCGATGGCAAATTCTTAACAGTCCAAAAACAGCCTTCTCTACCTGTGCACAAGGCATCACGGTCGATTGTAAAATATTGGAAATATGCTCATACACATCCGGCCAAAGAAGTTCAATTCTATCTCGGTTATTCAGAGTGATTGCTACCAGTAACTCCAAGCAGAAAACTGAAGTATCTTCATCCTCAAATGTGTTGTTCCCTTTCTTCGGTTTCACTCCTGCGCTTTTGAGTGCTTTAGCAAGGTGCAATAGAGAATCAGCTTGCCAAAACTTACTCTCAGTAAATATGAATATGCTCCCAATGCGACACTTCTGAATTGTTTGAAAGGAACACTGTTGAGCAGCAACTTGTTCTTCAGATGGTACTGATCTTGTCTCTTCAGCACCAAGATATAAGAGTTGACTAAACCTGCTGATCAATCCTGAAGATCTCCTTGGAGTACTAACAGATAAAAACTGAGATGAAGATGAAGAGTTAGCATTGCGTTTCCCATTCCTTCAATTGTGTAGCAGGTTGTGCAAATTGAAGAGTGGTTTTGCCTTTAGAAGTGGTTGTTCGGGGCATTGGAAGGCAAAGTTATCTGACAGACAGTTCCCCCTGAATCATCATAGTAAAAGAAACTTGGCTTGGGATCAAAGTACTCGTCATGTGGAAGCTTTGAGCAATACTGGTGAAGCAATGGGATATTGTATCCCGCACTAACTGAGGCACCAGATGAATCAACTCTGAAAATATTTTCCACAGGAATGTTGTGTGTCTCACTGGATGTTCGAACAACAATTTCTGTATTCATTCGAAGTTCATCTTTCTCAAAACTATCAATTATGGCTAATTCCTTCTCATTGCCGCTGTCAACCAAAAATGCATATTCTGAACGAGGCATTCGGGCACGGCCTCTTGACTGTATAAAACTAGCAACAGTTTCGGGTAGATCAAACCGTATGACAAGGCAACATGTCTGAATATCAAGCCCTTCTTCACCCACTTTGGTGGCAACCAACAGATTCAACTCTCCTGGGCGAAACTTCTCAACAATTGTGTTCATGGTCTTCCGTGACATACTCTTCACTCCCGCATGGACTCCTACAAGAAAATCATTTTTCCATTGTCTTAGAAGCTTGAGCTGCTGTAGTATGTATGACAAGGACCTTGCCATCACAATTCTATTCACAAAAAATATACATTTCCTGTTCTGTTGCAACCTAAAACTAGTCAGTATCCCAATGAGGCGTAAGAGCTTTGCTAAGAAAAAAAAGCTCCTTTAATATTTCCAAAGAAGATGGATCAGAAACACTGTCGCCTGTCATGCATTTGGAAGTAAGTAGTTCAGCTGCCTCTTCTGCAATTCCCAACAGCAAAATCACTGCAAGGTCGAGCTAGCTTTTCTATGATTGTAAGAACAACTTCTTCAAATTCACCAGGAGCAGCATGGACTTTCCTTGCAAGTCGATATTGAATCGAAATATTCCGAACTTTAATCCTGTTGACTGTACCACTTTAGCTAACAAGAACCACTTGTTCATCACTTTCACCATCCTCTGCTAATGTGAATCCTACTACAAATACGGCGGCCAGACAGTCCTCATCAGAAAACTTGTATCCAATCAGACCAACTCGATTCAAAGATGACATTCGAAAACGGCTTAAAGGAACCCGCTTTCCATAACCACTCTCGGAAATAAACAACAGCCATGGGCCATCTTGACTCTTTCCATTGCTCCCAGGAAGTTTTGATGTGGTTTCCAGGTTGTTCCACATGGCTGCTGGTATGATGTCCACACTTGCCATCTTATCCCCTTTTTTTAGCCTCATTGCCTGTGCACCCTCGTATTTCTCCCTTGCGTGCGAATCTTACTACATATACTCAATATGACTAGTCCATTGTGTGAAGCCATAGCCACAAAGTCATCATTTGTGCAGCAACGGACCCATTTCAGCTCGTCACCGGGAACCAATTGAGTTGCAATGATTCCAGTTGATCTGATTGATGAAAATGAATTCAAGGGTAGTCTTTTGACATACCCTTGTACTGTAAGCATCAGCAAAAACTGGTCTTCGGTGAACTCACTCACAGGAATTATGGATGTTATTTTTTCGCCATCGGATAAAGATAATATTTGAACAAGTGGTGTGCCAGAAGCAGTCCGGCTACACTCTGGAATTTTGTAGGCACGAGCTGAGTATACCGTTCCCCTATCACTGAAATAAAGGACATAATCATGTGCGCGACAATGAAATCAGACATTGAATCGTTCATTTTTAGTTTGCCTACTAATTTGCCAATTGTTCCACGATGTTGTAGGTTAAAAGTATTTGGCTTCATACGCTTTAAATAACCTTTTCCGCTAAGTGTCAATAGCATTTCTTCATTTGGAATAACATCAATATCCTAAAGCTGACCATCATCTGTGTCCTCCAAAATTGAACGCCTCGGACTAGCAAACTTGTTTTTCAGATCAATTGCTTCTTGTTCTATAAGCTCCAGAATATTTTTCCTGGTGGACAACAGTTCCTCTAACTTGGAAATTTGTTCGGTCAAAGACTTATTTTCAGCCACAATGTTGTCACTCTCACGAAGGGTTAGTCTTCTTAGGCTCATGTCCAAAAGAGCTTCAGCTTGTTTCTCAGAGAGATTGAACTCATTTCGTAGCCCAGCTGCAGCAATTGAGTTACTTGAAGCTTCACATATTATGTGAATCACCGCATCCAGATTATTGAACCCAACAAGAATACCCTCAACAATATGTCTTCTCTGTTGTGCTTTTGATAACTGAAATCTTGCACGTCTTTCAACAACAGAGCATCTGAAGTCTATGAATGCCTGTAATATTTCTTTCAATCCCATTTGTTTAGGTTGTCCGTTAAGAATGCCCACCATGTTGCAACTAAATGCAGAAAACAGAGATGATGGATAATGAAAAGAGAAACGCAGAACTTATATGAACTTCTCCGCCTAAGCAGAAAAGATTTCAAAAATCACTGTGTAACCGAAGTCTCCATTGACTAACTAACTGACTGCTCCCATGTAAAAAACTTTGGATTCAAATTTGCAGCAAACTCTTGATTGACATAACATTCTAGGGAGTTTCCGTATCTCTCTTGAGATATTTGCCGAATGTCACGTAACTCTGGTAGATCAGAAAATCTTGCAGCAGCAACAATCATAGGCGCTATAGCTTCCCTGCATTCCTCAGGGCATCTACTCAGTTTCTGCAGCACTGAGAGGTGCTTCAACACAAAATTACAGGACCACTCAACAAAATCATAACAAGATGTCAATGTCAACTCTGCAGTGAGTCCTTCAGCCCTCTTCTATAAGCATTTGGGCATTTGTATTTGGACTTTGAACTTTGACAATTGTCTTGTCTTAATGAAACCTTGACAACTTTGAATTTGGGAAATATTAGTGATGATGAATGCCTTACACTTTCAAGTAACTTGCATTCCAAGTAAGCTATATGCATGTCTCTTCTAAATTTATCTTGAATCAAATTCTTGAATAAAACAAATCCTTAAGAAAGTGACGTCATGATGAACCCAAAGATCAATACCCTCAATCATGCTTTAGAATCACTTGGAAATGACACACTTGAATGAACACTTTGTACTTGCATTCCAAAATAAACATCTTGATTGAACATCCACCAAACTTGACTTGTACAGACAAAACTCTGAATCTTTGATTAAAACTGAATCACTTACAGTACGTCTGAGTTAATATCTGGGAAAATAAATCCACAAATGAACACAATCTAGATTGATGAACCCTGATCATGATAATCCGGACCAAACTTCTCATAGAACAATGTTTGAAAGCTTGATGAATTCTGATACAGGACAACTTGTCCTTGAACAAACACATTGTCTGAGAAAATAGCCCACCATGGGTAACTTATAGTTGAAGCAAACTCTTGATAGTTTGACCAAGATGAGGTCAAACTTCCATCTGATTTAGACTTGAATGAACGTCCTTGCCATCAATCTCCTTGAAAAACCCTAAACACACAGAGAAGAAGAAGAAACAAACAAATTGAAAAATATTTTTGGTATTTTGGTTAGATGTTAGTAAACAGAAACAAACATAAAGCTAGTAAGAAACAACAAGGGACCTGAGAGAATCAAAAAGTATGATCTTGTTTGTGGAATGATATGCAAATGAAATGTGGGATCTTAGGGGTAAAAATTAGGGTATTACAGGCACCAACCACATCTCCAGAGCATTCATAGAAGTTGAGTTGTGTCCTTCCATGATTCAGAGTTTTTCAGCTAGATCGCGACACTTTTTGATAGCTTCGGAATTCTGAGCAGCAGTAGAATTGGCAATGGCGGTAGCAGCATGATATTTTTGCACCTCATTATACTCATCTTGCAGATTTTCTTCAACATGAGGAATGAGAATTTTAGTGACAGTAGGTTGGGCTTGAGGGATAACTCTAACAGTAACTCTAGATGTTGTGTATGGTTGAGAAGTGGCTCCTTCAACTATAGGAGTGAAGTTCATAGGTATTCCATAGGTGATGGAGTTGGAAACGGGAACTAAAATCCTTAAGGTAGATCCTTGCACAAGAACATTGTTGTTGGCGGTAGCAGCCTCACACAGTTATTCTTCCTTTCTGGCCATAGTGATGGCTTCGAGAATCTGGTCGATCTTGCCCTTGGTAGAGTCCAACTCCTCTCTGAAAGCGTCTTGCTTTTATTGAATCTGCTCCATCATTCGTCTAGTGTTGGCTCGAGTTGCGTACTGGTGTCGAGGAATCAACTTGATTTACTATAGATGAAGGAAGGTGAAATGAGATTTTGCTTTTCAAATGAAATGCAAGATGCATAAAGGATGCAACACAATGCAATGACATGTATGCAAGATGCAAGAATCCAAGATCACAGGTTCGATCAATTCTGAGGATGGCCGGAGGAACGGTCAACAACCAAAGTCTCTAATAAAAAAACCCATAGGTAGGTTTTAAGAAGGGTGGGTGCCTATAGTCATGGATATCTTTCAAAGACATTATAGCCATGGCAAAGGCTCACTATGACAATAATATATTTGAAAGGATCTCCTCTAGGTGAGTTTTTTGTATCTTCCCCACAAGAAAGACTCCTCAGAGGCATCCACTGCACAACCATCGATACATGGGTTCTAAGACAGGTTCTCAGAGTCATAGATCGAGGTTGAAAATATCATTATCAGAGTAATGATACTTCAAGGGATGTCATCTAATTAAGGCGTTCGTATTAGCCCAAAGGAGCTAACACTACCAACCACCATGGATAAAACGGATTAGTGGTTCTTGGTATCAACAATTCAGGCTCAAAAACATTATTGCCATGGCAAAGGCTCACCACAACAATAATATTTCAAGGGAATCTATTCCAAGCGGGATTTTCGTATCGCCCTCACGCGGAAGATTCCAAGCAAGTCTCTACTACACAACCACCATCCTAATCCTAGGATTTTACTTGAACTCGGGTATAAAGTCATCTCACCAAGTATACATAATTAGAGAAGCCCAACAATGTCACAAAAGGTAACACAGATAAGGATAGGAAAACACATAAATGAGCAAACGAGAAGAAAACAAAAAAGCGAAGCTAACGAGCTCAAAATTCAAACTAAGATAGGCTTGACTCTCTCTTGCATGAAGAAATGTTCCCCAGCAGAGTCGCCAACTACCGCACCTCAAAAAAATTAGAATACGACCCTCGCACGAAGTGCGCTGAAAACAGTTTGATAGAGTCGCCACCGAACTTTATTTTTCCCCAAAAGAGGGAAAGGAAAATATCGAGACAACCTTTCAAGAGATAAGAACATGGTCGTTGCAACCACATTCCGGGTTCGGGACTCAGTTACGTTAGAGAATGGTATTAGCACCCCCTCACGTCCGTTGTACTCAACGGGAACCTCTTAGTTCAAATTGTGATGAAAAGCTTATTTGTTTTCTTATAAACGATTAAAAGCGAAAAGGTACAATAAAAGGATTTGATGCTAAGGGGAAAATGAGTGGTTTTAGAATAGGGTGCTCGTTAAGGATTGGCGTTCTTGTGCCTACATATGCTCATTCGAGTGAGAATGTGGAATCAGAGCGCTCGTAGTTCGAATAAGGGAAAGGTTTAGATAAGGAAAGAAAAGCTTGGCAGGAAATGATGGAAAAAGAAAAAGGTAGCTCGTAAAGATCATCGTAATCTTGTGCCTGCGTATCTTCATTCAGACGAGAATGAAGAATCAGAGGGTTCGTAGTTCCTGGATACGACCACGAAAGAAAGAGAAGGATGTTTCGCTTGGAAGACGATTACTTGAAGCTTAAGAAAGGCTCCTCGAGCCTAAGTAATTGGGATAGTGAATCGAAGGCTTGACTCTCTCTCTCTCTCTCTCTCTCTCTCTCTCTCTCTCTCTCTCTCTCTCTCTCTCTCTCTCTCTCTCTCTCTCTCTCTCTCTCTCTCTCTCTCTTTCATTTAAGTGATTGAGAAAATCCACTTGATGTTAGATCAAGGGTTGGTTTGTATGCAAACAGGTTGATTGCGAGGCAAAAGGTACTCGGCTTAAAAGTTGTTTGAAAATACCACTTGACGTTGGATCAAGGGTTTGGGAAAAGAGGCGCGAATAGATCCTAGTCCCTAGAGGTGCTCTTAGTGATGAAACCAAAATGAAAGGTGCAAGTGTGTGCATTAGTTTGATGGTGAATGCTAATGAGCAATCGACTTACATAGGTGTTTTAAAAATGGCTCGACAACAAATCGAGAATTATTTTGAAAATGGTTTAGTCTATGCTAGTCCCTAGGGGTGCTCCTAGTAAACAAACCACAATCAAAACAAAGCGAGTAAAGTGCATACATCATAATGGGAGCAGGGTACATGTAAGTTACACGTGATTGCGAGAAATAAATTGGGTAATTTTCAGGTAACCCAAGAGGATGTCGTGTGTGTGTGTGAGGTTTCCTAAACTAAGCCACGAACAAGATTCGGAAAAAAATATCCTTTTCTAGGATTTTTGTACAAGGTCTAAACTCCATGTCTCAGAATAGTAACCAATAGTCCACCAATTGAATCTTTTAGGGTTTTGATCGTTTTAGTGTGTTTTCGAATGGTATGAATAAGATGAATATGTCAAGATAATATGGACAATAATAATATGAGAAAGATATATCGACATAAAAGTAAATCAAGAATATATTGACAGAAACTAAAGTTAGTGGTTAGTGATTAATCGGTGATTGTCATTGTATCGAACAAATCGGGTTCACTATAGTGCTAAACCATAGTAGCACGATCTATGATGAAGATCATACTATAGGAGGTCGCGCAATACGATGTTTGTGCTAAACCACGATAGAGAAATGATATTGTGAATCATTCTCTAAGGAATCGTGCCACACGAAAAGAAAAGAGGACGGTCTCGTCTTAATCACAAATTTTCGTCGATTAATCGAAGGTAACCTATCACGATCCCAAAGTATAGAAAATTATATCAATGATCATTTTCTACATATTTGAAATCATGAAGGTTAAACAACCTCAATCAACCAACATTCGCGATATTAAGGACTTCATCAATCGAAGATTGAAATAAAAAAGACGAGGTTAAAATTAAATGGAAATCAAGAATGGAATGAGATGGTCTAATCTTAATCATGGATTTTTGTTGATTAATCGACAATCCACGACTCTTAGATGTTCATCGACCAATAGTAAAATAAAATCGAAAATGAAAAGGAAATGGGAATCTAAAATGAGAACTTAATTTGAGAAAACATAAGAATAAATAAACAAAAGACCAATAGTAACACAATGAGAACTATCAATTAGAAATAGTAAAATAACAAAAAATTAAAACAAATTAAATTGATTACACATGTCATAGAGAAAGGGATGCACTGAAAAATGTTGGGTTCGAAATGGGTGGTGTCATATGCGCTAGAAGCTCATCATCCCATGCAGGCCTTCTTATTAAAAGTAAAAAAAACTTTAAAAACAACTAAAACTAAACAATGAGCATGGCCAAAAGATAAAAGTAAAAACCTGGTTTCCATTTTAAAAAATATATATATAAAAAATGAGGTATAAACGTTATGTCAGAAAGAAAGTGGTAAGAGTAGGGTCATGCATCATCTTTATGCTCAGCATCCCAATTCAACTTAAATGCCAAAATAAAAAGAGGAAAAAAACATTAGCACAGTGCATCATGGCATGAACAAGATGCGAGGAAAACAGCCGTGAAATCAACCTTAATTCATCGACTTAAATTGCTTCAGGTTCGTTTTTGATTCATTCTCAACTCATCTTTTCCTGATTCGATTTCTCTCTCCAACTCGTTTCATCTCTTTGGGTTTGATCTCATATTGTTTTGAGTTTGGTTGGAAAGGTTTGAAAAGAGTGAGGTTGGGTTGATGTTTGGCGCTATAAAGATTGGGGGAAAATGGTGAAAATCACTTTATCATAAGGTGTGGGTGTGAGGTGAAGAGTGGAAGAGGGATGAGCGAAGATGGTTGATGGAAAGGTTTTCTTTTTTACTTTTCTTTTTTCTTGAGGAAGGAGAAGGATGGTTCTTATTTATAGTGTGGAGTGAAGATAGAAAATCATTGTGACGCATTCTTTGGAAATGTTTTGCGTTGCCGTTTTGATGATGTTGTTAAAAATTTGAAGTCGTCTTCGTCAATCTGGTGACATTTTGGTGAGTTGAGGAAGATTCAAGTCGTATTGGTTATTTTGTGACGTTTTGCAGGTCACAAAAAAAAACGATTCTTGTTGTATTCGAAAGGTCTATATGTTTTGCAAACTAAAAAATTGGTGATGTCATTTCGTCGCGTGAAAGGTGTGTGGTGTAGCTGAAATCTTGGCAAGTTCGAATGGATTGGCTTGGCTCATGGTGTATATGTTGTGCGTTGTTGTGCTTGTTGCAGGACGTTTATGTGGAATTTAAGTTATGGAATGGTTTGTGTGAATCATGAAAGGTGATGCGTGTGAATATTGGCTTGTGAAATTTGGTGTGACTTGGTTATAAATTAGCATGTGTGGAGGTGGCTAGAATGGTGCGTGAGGTGCTTGGATGAGTTCTTCATTTATTTTGTTCATGGTCGGTGTATGTATTGTAATAAGCATGTAGCTTTTTTCCATTTTTTATCTTGGCAATTTCTTTGTAACTCGACATAGACTTTGCAATGTATGGGCTTGATAAATGGTAATGTAGATAATAATTGTGAACTTAAAATAAAACATGAGCTTTCAAATATTTTCTATTGAATTCAAAGTCCATATATCCCCTTTTTTTATGAATAGACTTTAGAACTTGTTTACATCTCCATTTATACTTTTGAACCATGCTTGGCTTTAGAACTTGTTTACATCTCCATTTATAATTTTGAACCATGCTTAACCATGAGCACATTGAATTTGATCCATGATTTGAAATTCCAAAATTTGATCCAAAGGTCTCAAAAAACCAAATTCCACCATTCTTGAATTTACACTTGTTGCGGTGAGAATTGTGATACCAAGCTATTGACTAACTTGAATCTTTAATTCTTAAATTTCAACCGAAATTTAATTTATCCAAAGGAAAGGTCTAAAGAAAGAAAGAACCTTTTGCGCGATGTTACAACAACGCTAAGAGATTCGGGGATCGGGGTTGGTTATGCCTAGGGTAGGTATTTCACATCCTAAACGTCTGTAGTACTCTACAGGAACCTTTTGCTTATTTGCATGCTAAGTTTGGTAAATTTTTACTAAGGATTGGAATTGGGTATAGGGTGAAGGTTAAAACCTAAGGATAGTTTCTAAGTTTGCTCATAAAGACATCGCGTTCTCTGCCTACGTATCCTAACTAGGATAGAATCAGAGCAATCGTAGTTCACCTCACTAGGGTTGAAGAACACTTGATTATGATCAAGGTTCAAAGGGGAACAAACATATCCATGCTTGTGTAGAGTTTAAGACAACTCTCTAAATCTATGTTATGACACTTAAAAGGGAAGTAAGTAATCATTGCTATGATTCTTACATAGAGTTTACAAACTTTATCCTAGGGTTCTAGTTGAAGAACACTCCTAGTGAAGGTGGGTCTTTTAGACTTAAGGCAAAGTCTAAGGCTTATACTAATGTTCAAGATGACTTTACAAAGTCAAGGAAGGGTAATGAGCTATCCAATGACACAAGGGTCAAGGGAGAGACTTTTCCTTTGGAAGGAGAGAGAGAGAGAGAGAGAGAGAGAGAGAGAGAGAGAGAGAGAGAGAGAGAGAGAGAGAGAGAGAGAGAGAGAGAGAGAGAGAGAGAGAGAGAGAGAGAGAGAGAGAGAGAGAGAGAGAGAGAGAGAGAGAGAGAGAGAGAGAGAGAGAGAGAGAGAGAGAGAGAACTTGGATGAGAACTAAAAAGTTCCATCACTTGGGGAAAGAAGCTTTTAACAAAGCAATAAACAAATGAGCAAGATGAAATAAGATTAAGATAAGTAAGCATGCAAATCACAATAAGCATATACTTCAAATGATATCAATGGTTACAACCAATAGTCAAACATCTTAACAAATATTTGGGGCATATCTTAACAAAGATTGAAGCATGATAAAGGTAAAAACCATATGAACAAATCATAATTTGAAAGTAAGCATATCATAAGTTCAAAACATAGCAAAATGTAACAACATAATGCATGGATGATAATTGAACATAAATTAGTTTAAACCTCATAATTTAGGAGGAATATAAGACAAGATTATGGTGACAACCAAAGGGGGATACCCTAGCATGTTAAATAACAAGGGGAATAAACATCTCACAAGAAATTCAAACATGCTCAAAGGAAATCAACTGCAAGTAGGATCACTAATCACAATAAATGAACAAATTTCCATATGGGCAAAATGTATCCCAATTTTATGACAACAAGTAATATTTTCACATCATATAAAAATAGACATTATAACAAACACAATGCAAAAAGAATGAGCAAAAAAGGATGAAAAATGAGAGAGTTGTGGTTATTTGAAGTTCCATGAATTTAAATGCACAAAACAATAATAGCAAGTGAAAAAAATAGAAGGAAATGCAAGGGGTGGGAGTTGAACCCATGCACTCCAGCTTGCACATGCGCGCGCAGAATAAAGGAAAAAGAATAAAAGGGTTGATCCTCAACAGGGATCGAACCCAGGTTCAGGCAATGATAGGCGTGTTTATAGGCAAGGCTTCTACCAATGGGGTGGCTATACATCCGTTGATATAGCCACCCCCATAAATATATATGGCATGGTGTGGTAAATGGTTGGGCACAAAATGAAGCAAAACAAGACAATTCCACAAATACGTTTTGATATCAAACTCACTCATTTCTCAACCAAATCAAGCAAACCTTAGATCAATTTTGGGTATTTTTAAATAAGGAAGAGGATGGTCCAGGTGGAATTTTGAAAACATGTCTGGAAATAAAAACACGAATGGTAGTTGCAATTTTTGATGAAAATGAATTTTCAAAGCAAAAGGTTAAACCAGTCATGCTATGGTTAGGGAAAAGGTTCAAACACAATTCAAATATCATACATATCATGTTCATGCATTCAAACCAACTGATTATGAGGTGCAAGTCCAACTGTCATATGCAAATGAGATGAAAATCAAAATATTGCAAGTGAGATAGTGAGATATGAAAACAGGCCAAATTAGAGTGAAGAAACCATACATACATGCTCAAAACAACATATAGAATGTGTCCAAACCATAAGGAAGTTTACAGACCAAGTGAATTTCAAAAACCTATGACAGCTGCAATGTTGGTGAATTGACATGCATTTTCAAAGCCACAGTTCAAATTGCTCATGCTTAAATCAAATAGAAAGTCTTCACACACTCCAAATACAACATACATGAAGTTCAAAACAGATGAAGTCCAAAATCCAACTTAAATACAAAGTGACTCATGATTTGCAATGTGTGACATAAGTTGCAAAAAGAACAATTTCACAACAGTATGAGCAGATGCACACCAATCAATCACTTATGACTTGAACAACATGAATTGAATATCAAAAAGGCTCCTTAATCAAACTCACAACTGGTCTTGATAGCAATACCACACCAAAATTAAACAAAAACCTGCCACTTGAAAGAAGGCTAGCAGACCTACAGCTGGTCCTAAACAGGCCAATGACACAAATGTAGCTTAACATGATAATGCCTACATCTATCATTTAAAAAAAAAACAACTCTAATGCAAGTTTACTAACTAATGGGCAGTAGGCAGCATAAGGGACACAAATGTTTTCAAAACAGTTAGACGATCATGGGGTACAAACATGGTCTAGCTACAATCAAGGTCTCATGTTGACAAACATCACACACACAAACACATCATATATGTATAGAACAATGAGTTACAACTCAAAAACTAGGCACCTTGCAAGCAAGAAAGAAATTGGCATATTCATGGCATGAATTGTGAAAAAAGGAGCAGTTTGAGGGTGAAATAAGAAAACAGGTGCACATAGGTCAATCCAATCAACCTCACACCTTATAATCATGAATATAAATGAGTTACAACTCAAAACAATAGGCATACACAAACAGAGCAGCAATTTGGTATGTTGTGGCACATTTGGTGTAAAAATGCAATTGTGAGTGGAATTGTGAAAACAGGCCAGAAAAGATCCAATAAACCAAGTGCACATATCATTATCATGACAAGGAATGAGTTTCAAATCACAAAATAAGCATACAACAGTTGGAATGAAAATTGGCATGTTGTGGTATTTAATGAGAAAAACTGTCTTGGTAAGAATGTGGCAGCAGGTGATTTTTAAAGCAATGAGTTCTTTGATGAAATAGCTGTTATACACAAGCCATAATGATGCTAACAGATGAGATTCAACTCAAGAAATAGGTGAAAACCTTACCAAACAGAAAAAAGCATTTTGGAACTCATGACATACAAAATCAACAACTCAAATATGCAGCCAGCAATATCCATGACAGTTTGAGACAAATGACATCATACACAAATTTCAAATGAGTAAGGCAATGATTTTATGAACATAGATCAAGTAAGCATGGATTGAAACAGAATATAGCATGTTTGTCATCATGATATTTAAAAAAAATGCAGTTGAAGTAATGATAAGGCAATTTGAGCATTTGAGAAGTTTTTGAACATATAGGCACCACACACAATCCCTAAACATAATGACAAATGGTTCTCCAATCCTAAAAACAACCAAAGGTGCTCCAAACCAAAAAAGACATATGGATCCAAATTTGACAGCAAAACTAACAATATCTCATGACAGGCCCTAGAGTTTAAAACTTCATGTTTCTCATATTTCCACCAAAACAAACATTATGAGCTTGATCAAGTAAGCATTAAACAAACGACTTAGAACAATTGAGATACAAAGTAGTAATTACAACAGCCCAACACACAATTCATGGTAATGATAAGCAAGATGACACAAAAATAGCATAAGTGAAAACAAAATGCCACAATAGATCCAAACATGATCTAGGGCAGGGGGATCCTATGAGCAACTTACAAGTCATCTACCTATCCTAATAGTGAGCCAAGATTTATACTTATAGGGCAAGCATACTACTTTTTCAAGTTTGGATCCTAAAAACTACCAAATGACCAAAACCTCACCAACAAGTCTAAACATGGTATCAAGGTACAAGCTTGCATTCTAACATCCATACATCATTCACAAATGACAATGTATTTGACAAAACAAACATCATGATCACAAAAATAGGATTCTTGACAAAGAAACATAATAGGGCAGCCATGGTACATTTTCACACAAATCAACATAAAATGACAATACATGACAAAGTATGATTTATAGACAGTTAGAACATCACATACCTCTTGTTGACCAGCCTCGAACAAGCTAAAAAGCTTAGAAACCCAGAGATGCTCCTTCCTTTGCAATGATATGAAGCTTACTTCCTCTTGAAGCAACAAGACCAAACTTCAAGACAGTTGGAGTTAGGGAATTTCCAGTTGGTTTTTAATGCTTTAGACAGTTGTAATATGACATATGTGAGGTGTGTGGATGGTTAGATCAGCAAGAAACAGCCTAGACAAAGATTTGGCAAGTTTTGAAGGTGGTGGTCAAACTTTCTTAGTGTGAAAGTTGACTTTTTACAAAATGGTATTTTTGAGAGGTTTAAAGGTATAGACACCTTCTATATCATATTTAGGGATTGTGTGGATGCTTTTTAGAGGTTTGGAAGTGATGGAACTAGTCTTGAGCAGAGTTTTGCTCAAGACAATTTTTTAGTGAAAATGGAGGTTTTGAAGTTTTTGAAATTCTTGATGAATGAGAGGAGAGTGAGAGCTATGTTTTCTCTGGTTTTTTGAGATTGCTCTGGCGTGTTTGAACTCATAGAAGAGGCCTCTATTTATAGCCAAACAAGAATGAGGGCAGCCATGGTCATTTACCACTTTTGGAGGGAGATTTGTGAAGTTTTTGAAAAATCTTGCCAAGATCTCTATACACCAGTTCCATGGACCAAAGTAGATCAGAAAATCAAGTGGAGAGGTGGACATGAAGTGACTGAGGTGAGCTTAGGGTGTAGGGGACTGCAGCTACTCAAATCATCCAAAAAGTTTCTCTTTCTTTTCCATTTAATTGATTATTAAATTGTCAAGTTGCAACAACTTGCTATATTCACCAAATCCCTTCTTTTTTCTGGTTTTCTCTCTATCCATGCCTCACATTATCAGTTTGGATCAAGATCCAAAGGTTGAGAGTAGCTTAAGTTGTGAAAATCCAAGTTTGAGAATTCTTGACAAAGTGATTTCAAGTGTGACAGGCCCAACTTCTATGGTGCATAACTTCCTGCTCAAATATGCTATTGAGGAGTTCTACTACAATTTGGAAAGCCCTTAAGTATATATATAACTTTCATGTTTTGGGAATTTCCAAATTCTTGATGTAACTAGGTTGAAAAACCCTTCAAATTTTCTGAAAAAACCACTTAAAAGTGCCAAATAACTTAGAATTTTTCTAAGTTATTTCCCCTTCAAAAATGAAGTTTGCTATAACTCCAATTCTATGCATTTTTTGATCATGGACCACTTTGAGGATTTTGTAGGATTTGTCAAGAGCTTTCCAATGAGCTTTGAACCACTTCATTTGGATGTGTGGCTGAGGAGTTATGGTCTTGCCCCTTTTGAAACCCTAATTCCCGATTTTTGCAATTACTTCTTAACTCTTGATCCAATGGTCATGAAATTTTATGGGGAGGTGTAATATGACATAAGGGACATTTTTGATTCACATCTTGAAGACAAATTCCTTATGGTTGAAGAGTTGACTTTTCGGTCAACCGTTCGATCAATCGGTGCCTACCGAGTCGACCGTTGATGATCCGGACATCCTGAGGACTTGAAACTCTTTGGATGGACTTTTCTAAGCCAAAGGAACTTAATGGACCAAGATACCACCATTGAAACACTTTTTAAATCAAAATTCAAACTACAGTTCACTTTTCCCGATCGAAAACCTTAATCGGGTATCTTGAACTGCACTGTTCTCAATTCCCGGGTGACCACCTCAAATTACACTCATTATTGGTTCAATGTATTATATTTGATCTTGTGGAGACTTATTTGAAGTTGAATCAATCCAAAACATTGATTGATCAGACCGCCGAAATCTCGATTTTGACGGTACAGAGCCCTAATTCATCTGTATCTTATCAAAGATAAACTAAAAGTGGGTTAAGGTTAGTTAATCAAGCAAATGTGATCCTACAATGATGATGAGGATCTAAGGGGTCAAAATTTGTGGTGCAACAACACTTCAATTGAAATAAAACTTGAATCGACCCTTGAGAAATTGATAACTCAATCTTGGCCTTGAATGGATTGGAACGTTGAATCAAAATGAATTCATCTGAACTTTATATTGAATAAAAATGGAGTCATCTTGAACTACTGCCACTTGTACCACAAATGAACCACAATCTTTCGCCATGAACCAAATTCTTAAAGCCTTGAAATCAGAAGATAGTGACTTGGCATGAACTGTATTACAACTCCACCAAAACCCTAAATTGGGAGTGATTTGGTCCTTAATCTTGTAATGATAGCCTTAAATGAACATTCAATTGCCCTGATAGCCTTAAATGAACCTTTCCAGGAACTTTGAAATGAGTAATAAGAAGGATGAAATTATAGAAAAACAAATTTTTTGATTTTTTGAATAATAGTTAGTGGATGGAGGTACGGATGAAGGTAATGTACAAGTAGGAAAAATTTGGGGTATGACATAGGGTCGTAATATAATGTAGGCGTAGGCAATCTTTCGAGAAAGCGGAGGCTGCTGAGTTAGCTGTAAAAAACCTCCTAGAGAAAAATTATGTTTCTAAAGGTCAGTACATAACCTGGCCGTCTAATAATGTACTTGTTAAGAAATCTAATGGAAAGTGGTGTATGTGTGTTGACTATACCGATCTCAATAAGGCTTGCCCCAAAGATGCATATCCCTTTCCTAACATCGACAAGATGGTCAACAATTTTTCCAGTTTCAAACTTTTTTCGTTCATGGACGCGTACTCTAGGTGCAACCAAATCCCCATGACAAAGACCGACAAGCAATACATGGCTTTTATGACCGATTCGGGTAACTATTACTACAACGTAATGCCATTCGAACGGAAAAACGTCGGCGCTACTTACCAGTGGATGATGAACAAAGTCTTCTGGAGTGAGATCGAGGACATGCTCGAGGTCTATATGGATGACATGATTGTGAAGTCCCAAGATGAAATCAACCACACCCTCTAGCTTAAAAGGGCTTTCGATACGATGAGGAGATGCTGGATGAGGTTCAACCCAGAGAAGTGCACCTTCGGTGTTCGAGCAGAAAAATTCCTCGGTTTCTATCTGACAGAATGAGGAATCAAGGCGAACCCCGACAAATGCAGGGCTTTCTCCGAATTCTCAACACTGAGCTCGAAGAAGTCGATCCAATCCCTGAACGGGATGATCACCTCATTGTCTCGCTTTGTAGCCAAGTCTGCCCAAAACGCGCTTTCATTTTTCAAACTTCTGTGTAATGAGGTCACACTCAAATGAACAGAGGTATGCTAGCAAACCCTCCTCTATCTAAAACAAGTTATGTCACAACCCTCAGTCCTTTTGCGGCTAGAAGGCGGGGAGACTTTATACTTGTACTTCGCTGTCGTAACCGAGGCGGTCAGCGCGACTCTCATTGGCGAGACCCCCGAGGGACAAAAGCCAATTTACTTCACTAGCAAGGCCCAGAGATCATGTACCAGCAAATCGAGAAGGTCTTTATGGCCCTAATTAACGCGACGAGGAGGCTGAGACATTACTTCCTGGCCCATAGGATCGTGGTACGGACCGACCAGCCCATAAAGCAACTACTCTATCATCACGACATGGCGAGAAGGATGCTTAAATGGTCGTTGGAGCTGTCCGAGTTCAACATCTGATACGAAGGCAGGAAAGCCCTCAAAGCACAAGTGCTAGCCGATTTTGTAGAAAAAATGGTTGTGCCAGCCTGCGGAGCCCACAAGTGAACCATCTACATGAACGGTACGTCGAACTCAACAGAAAGCGGCACGGGTATCATGCTGGAGATCGAGGAAAGCACCCTGATCGAAGTCTCCCTCGGGTTTTCCATCCCAACCTCGAACAACCAGGCCGAGTACAAAGCCTTCCTCGCGGGGCTACGCTTAGCCAAGGATCTGGGCACAAAGGAGGTGAAGATCTTTACCGATTCACAACCGGTCGCCTCTCAGGTACGGGAAGAGTACCAAGTCAAAAACGACAATCTCGTTGAGTACTTGGCCCTGATCAAAGAAAGGATGAAAAAGTTCGATTCCACGGAAGTGCAACATGTTCCCCGCAAACACAACACCCGGTCAAACATCTTGTCAAAGCTCAAGAGCATGGTGGAAAAGGGCGGAAACAAGCCCATCATCCAAGAGCTACTATCTCAACCAAGCATCGAGAAACGTGCCTCGACCATTTACGTGAATGCCATCGGTGATAGCGAATGCTAGATGACCCCGGTGTACACATACCTCACCATGGGGGAACTGCCCCCGATTCAAAAAAGGTTAGCACGGTCAGGCGTAGAGCTTGCTCTTACGTCTTGATCAAGATAAACTATACAGACGAGGATTCTCCATCCCTCTTTTCAAGTGTGTCGAGGAGACCAAGGTTCCCCACATACTTAGGGAGATACATGAAGGAATCAACGCCTAGTACCTCGGAGGGCGATCCCTTGCCCAAAAGGCCCTACGAGCAGTATCCTACTGGACCACCATGCAGCAGAACGCGAAAGAGTATGTCAAGAAATGCAACAAGTGCCAGCGACACGGGGATATGCACTTGACACCTCCCAACGAGCTTAAAACACTCTCGTCCCCGTAGCCTTTCACCTGGTGGGGGATGGATATCCGCATACCTTTCACCATGGGGTCATACCAGAACAAATATCTAATAGTCGGCGTTGACTACTTCACAAAGTGGATAGAGGCTGAGGCTCTTGCCAAAATCACTGCGCATAACATACATCATTTCTACAAGAGAAACATACTTGCCCACTTTGGATTCCCCCAGGAACTTGTCACCAACAACGGGAAACAGTTCACCGGTAAGAACTTCCAAGATTTTATCGCTAAGCTAGGTACTAAACAATATTTCATGTCTGTCGAGCACCCGCAAATAAATGGGCAGGCTGAGGTTGCAAACAGAGTGATCCTACGAGGCCTCAAACAAAGATTGAGGGAGACTAAAAAGAGGTGGTTTAAGGAGCTACATAGTATACTCTGGGCCTACAGGACGACTCCACACTTGACCATTGGGGAAACTCCCTTCTTACTGACCTACGGAACCGAGGCGGTTATCCCAGTGGAAATCAGAGAGCCTTCTAGGTGGACCGAATCTCCCCTCGACGAGGCATTAAGGAGGAACTCAACCTGGTCGAGGAAATTCGGTTGAGGGTAGCCCTCCGTAAAGCCTCGTTAAAACAAAAAATTACCATGCGATATGACACCAAAGTCATAAAACGAAAATTCCAAATCAGCAGCCTAGTCCAGCGAACAAATAAAAAAGATTCACACGAGGGAAAACTTGTCGCGAAAACGGACAACATGGCCTATTACCTAGAAAACATCCACGGGGATCAACTTGCTTGATCATGGAACACTGAAAAGCTCAAACAATAGTATAGTTAAACACTATAGTCGGCATACTTGGTTCGACCACAACGAAGTATGTCCCAACTACATGAGCATGCTAAGGTACAAGCACAACTTCCCAACTTGAAGTGAAAAGCCAAGTCCTTCCTCTTGTGTGTGAGAGAAGACTCTTGGCAAAAAGGGGACCCCTCAATCGAGCTCCACCATTGTAGTGCCAATGAGGAAGAACACCCAACTCGCAATGGAAAGTTTACGTTGCAAAGCAAAGACCTCAACCGAGATCTTAGCTCCTTTGTCGATCGGAAGCCAACTCTGATCACTCGACCAGTTCCCTGCACAGTCGAAAATCAATTATGTCGTGCAAAGGCCCCAAACACTTAGTTTAAATAAGAAAACATGTATTGAACACATATTAATGAGGAAAATAAGTACTCGACGTACAATGGCATACACACATAGTAAAAAAAGCAAGTATATTAGAATTACAAATCAAATATTCAAATTAAAAACGTCAGGCAATTCCCACTATTCAAATATTACAAGCCATGGCGCGCAGGCCAGGCAAAATCAAAATACAGAATGTGGCGCGCAAGCCAAACAACATAAAAAAACTAAACATTTATTTCCCTAATAGGCCGAAACTCCCCATCGGCTTGGACACCACCTTCCCCGAGATCCGCTGGGGCTATTATATGGCCGTCAATCATCTGATGGAAAGGCCTGGTCCCCTCGGTGACTAGCTGAAGCCCGGGGTTAACAACCTGAAGTTGCTCCACCGTGGTACTAAAATCCAGCTCGAGGGTACTTAGGAAATCCTGCTAGAGCTCTCTAATCCAAGAAACCATGTTACCCCGAGTCACAAAATTTTTCTCCTCGACAAGCGTGGAAGCGGCCTCCAGCTCGGTAAATCTCGCTTGGAGTCAGTCCTTCTCTGTGACGACCTTGTTCATTTTCTCCCACATCTCATCCATCTCACAGTAATGTTTGACTTGGATCTGGTTATTCTCCTTGTAGTTAAAGAAGTGGTTCTCCACTTGAGTCTTCTCTGTCTCGAGAGTCATGAGCTCTGCCTGCAACTTCTTCGCCTCGCTAAGGGAGCAAGTCCCGTCATTAAGGCCAAGGTTGTCTCAAAGACCCTCATCACGACAAACGCATCTTCGTACAACCCCTTTCTCCTGGTCTCCTGGTCGAGTGCCAGAATTTATTTAGATTCCGCCACGGGCACGATCAAGGACTTGTTTGCGCCGAAAATCCCCTGGTGAAGATGGAAGGAAGGTCACAAACCTCTCCCCGACAACGCGTTCCGTAAGGTCGACGGGCCCATACTCTTCAGCGTGCTGCCTCTTGGGAAAATTCTCTAGGGAAGATGGGGACCAATTGCACAGGGGCGAGGAAGAAGAACCCTCAGGATGCTGGTCGGGCTTCGACATCTGCTGAACTTGGGAGATGCGGCCTTTAATAGCCTTCTTGGTGGTCCTGTTCGCCGTGATCTTCATCATGCACTCGTGAAGGCTTGGCATTTAGCCTCCAACAATGAAAAGAGCAATTTAATGTAACAAGAGGAAATATGCGGACATACAAGTTAGGAACATGCTCGCTACCTAAGAGCCTCCAAGCCTCCCCGTCAGAGCCGCACTCAAGGAGTGCTTTAGTATTAATCAAACGACCCTCGTAAGAAATCTCTCTGTTCTCTTCGAGAATGAAACTCCCATCCTTGTTAACACACTTGGCGGGCATGAAGTCGTCGATGAACGCGATGATATTCTCGTAAGCGAGCTGGTTCTCGACATCCAGCTTGTTGGGCTTCATTATATAGTTGTTCATCGCTTCTCAAATAGGATTATAGCTGATGCAACCATTAATGCTGATAAGTGGTACATTCGGGAAATCCCCACAGCTTTGAATCATGGCAATCCCCCCATACATAGGGTCATACCACTTAATATCTGAATGCTTGAGTGACAACAGTTTTTCTATCCATGAGAGCCCATTCTGCCTATCCCAGAGGGCTGGAAGTCTTGGCAAGTGCGAAATAAACCACTTGTGCAAGAGAACGGTGCAACATTCAATTTGACCAACTCCATAACGGTTCCTACGGTGGATGGAAAAGTACACATCAGCCAACAATGTAGGTACAGGATTCTTGATTAAAAAGAGGTCGATTGCACTTGCGTCCACAAAATCATTAGCAGTCGGGAACAGGAATAGTCCATAAATTAGTAAAACCATAATGGCCTCAAACGCTTCAGAATTCTTCGACACGGCATAACTTTGAGCTTTTTCTTACAGGAACATAGATGGAAATCCATATAGCCCTCCCTTAGCAATCATATGAGATCGTACCTCTTCCACCTCCAAATATGCGGCCTCTGCAACTGCTCTTTCATTAGGAGGCCCTTCTCTTCCAGAAAATGGTCTAGGAGTGAAGCCTACTCCCATCAGGGCAGAATATTCTTCCAAGGTTGGCAGCAATTGATAATCTGGAAATGTGAAACAGTGATAGTTTGAATTATAGAACTGCACGAGTGCGGACAACATTTCTTCATATACTTGAACTTCTAGCAAAGACAGCATATTCCCATACTTCTCTCTGAATGCCTCGGGGTCTTCTACTAAACTTCCCAGTTTCCTCAAGTTCTCCAATTTTGGGCTTCGGAACACAATCTCTGCTTTCTTTCCAGAATCCATCCTATAATATCTGCAAAACAATCTTTAGTTCCTTGAATGATTAATAAATGTGAATGCAAATGCGCAAAGTATCATGGAACTCAGATTCGGTAAACATCAAAACATTGTTGATTCAAAATTCAGTGGATTACAAAATTTCAGTACATCTTACAAAAGTCTTAAACAGAAAGCTAAATAAAAGCTAACAAAAAAGCCCTAAGAAGGTTCTCCTAACAGCTTCGAGTTAAGCTTCTCAATCTCTTTCTCCATCTGCGCCTTCTCAAGAATGAGCTTGTCCACGATTAACTTCCATGGAGTCGTCTGGGGGCTAGAAGAAAATCTTTCTTGCGTTTTTCTCTTCTTGCTGGAGAGCACCTCTTCATTCTTCAACTCTAATTGCTTCTGGAGCTCTGCGTTCTCTTCAACAACCACTTGGTACTTGTGCTTCCAAGCGTCTTCAGTTTCGTGCCTTGCTCAAAGCAATCCTTAACTTCTCTTCCTCAGACATGAAGATCAAAGTAGGCTCCTCTTTTAAAGTCATAGGTTCTTGTCGGGAATAGGGCATCTTCAACTCAATGGCTCTCTTTCGAACCCATTGGAGATAAGGTTCCAAGGAGACACAATTAGGCTTTCCCAAGTCTTTCTTTCCTTTCTTGTGCAAATGACCCCAGGCTTTTAGAATCCTCTCTTTCTGCTCTTGATTACTACCTTCTTCTTTAAAGAAAATATTTTCCACATGAACACTGTTGGGCCTATCTCTTAAAGGGTATCCCAACTGTCGACGGGCAAGGAAGGGGTTGTAACTGATTCCTCCATTGGCACCAAGAAGAGGTACATTACCAAAATGCCCACAACTGTCAATGATCATTATCCCATCATATTCACGGTTGTACCAATCAATAACAGAGTGCGTGAGAGCCATAATCTTCTGTGACCACCACCCCTTCTTCGGATCCCAAAAGGTGTGGGTTTTAGGCAAGTGTGACGTGAACCATTTGTACAATAAAGGAGCACAACAAGTAATCATCCCTCCTTTGTGAAAATTCCTGAGATGAACAGAGTGATACACTTCTGCTAGCAGAGTAGGTATAGGGTTTTTCTTTAAGAAAATCTTAATGGCGTTGAGGTCTACAAAGTTTTCAAAGCTGGGAAACAGAAAGATACCATAAATGAGTAAGGCAAGAATAGCTTCGAATGCATCCATACTCAAATGATCGGCGTAGTACTGGGATTTTTCAACCAAGAATTTTGCACTCAACCCAAAAACTCCTCCTTTTGTGATCATGTTCTTTTGAATATCCACTAATCCCAAACGTGTGGCTTTGGCAATATCTTGTTCTTTAGGGTCCTTCTCCATGATTGGAAAAGGAGAGTCTTCAAGAATAGGCACACCAACCAACTGAGAATATTCTTCTAGTGTAGGCACTAACTGATAATCAGGAAAGTGAAACAGTGATAGAGCGGATCATAAAACTGAAGAAGCGTAGAAAGAAGTCCATTATCCACTTTTATCTTCAATAAAAACAACAGCTTCCCATACCTACTCTGGAAACCCTCTGGATCTGTTACCAAGGTACTCAACCTTCTTAGGTCATCTAGTTTAAAACCTTTGTAAGTGTACTTTAATGTTTTCTTTATTTCACCATCCATAGTGATCCCTGATGTTTACAAACAAAGAGAATTTGAGTTCCATGAAACTTTATGAGATGATGTTATGAATGCAAGAATGTACAAACACAAGTAAATGCAAAAGGTCACATATATGCACAAGCACAAGTCTAGGTTTAAAGGTTAAGCATGGATCCAAGGTCTACCCATCCCCAAAAGGTATGTACTAGGGGTTTCAAACATGTAGAACAAGGTTCTAAAATGGTTCCCAGAGTCATCAACCCTTCTTTCAGATATTATCAACTTCCCAAATTACTTGGTAATGGATAATATTCTCAAGAGAGTCTCGTCTAAGCGTAGTATCGCGTATCAACTATTTCGAAAATACTTCCTTATAGCCATCGCACTACATCCTAGTAAGGCCGAAGTGGGGTAAAATGTAATCTAAAAGTCCACAGTGTCACGGGCTCCTTTATTGAAAGTAGCATTGTTTTCACGAATACTCGATCAACAATACTAAACTCTCAAAAAGGGCCTACATTGAGCGGCGGTTTCTCAAGTTAGCTTGGTCGGGAATCAACTCCCTATAAGTCTCCTTGAATATACCACCATCCTATCATAATTATGCTTAAGTCCGGGTATAGGACCATCTCACCACTCAAAAAGGTCCCAAGATCCGACAAACAAATATACACAAATATACATGTAAAGCAAATATTCACAAATATGGCACATAAACAAACAAAATAGGCTAAACCCTCAAGCTTCTTTTCCCCAGTGAAGTCGCCATTTCTGTTGCGGTGAAAATTGGATATCAAGCTATTAAATTAACTTGAATCTTAATTCTTTTACAAACGAACTTTAATTTATCCAACGGAAAGGTCTAAAGAAAGAAAAACCCTTTTTCGCGATGTAACAACAACGCTAAGAGATTCGGGGATCGGGGGTTGGTTACGCCTAGGGAAGGTGTTAGCACCCTAAGCATCTGTAGTACCCTACAGGAACCTTTTGTTTGTTTGTGTGCTAAGTTTGTTTAGGTATTTGCTAAGGGTTTGGAAAAGGTATAAGTTAAAACCTAAAGATATGTACGCTAAGCTTGCTCGCAAAGACATCGCGTCCTCTGCCTACGTATCCTAACTAGGATAGAATCAGAGCAATCGTAGTTCACCTCACAAGGGATGAAGAACACTTGATTATGATCAAGGTTCAAGGGGGAATAAACATTGCAATGTTTGTGTGGAGTTTGACAAAACTCCCTAATCTAAGTTGAACACTCAAGAGGGGAAGTAAGAACTCATGACAATGATTCTTACATAGAGTTGACAAACTCTATACTAGGGTTCTAGTTGAAGAAAACTCCTAGTAAAGGTGAGTTTCTTTAGACTTAAAGCAAAGTCTAATGGTTTCTTAAACTAAGGTTAAAGGTGACATAACAAAGTCAAAGGGAATGGTTAAGTGAGCTATCCATGACACAAGGGGTCAATGGCAAGACTTATCCTTTGGAGGGAGAAAGGGGAGGCAACTTGGATGAGAACTAACGAGTTCCATCACTTGGGAAAAAGGGAAAAAAACTTAACAAAGAAAAATATCATGAAGAAAATCAGCATGGTGACAACCATTAAATGAACATTTTAAAGGTAAAAACCGAAGATGTATTGATGACGATCAAAGCAAATAAGCAAAGCAAGAAATGTGACGACAGATCAAGCTTAAAGTAATTTCTCAGAGGAAACAAATTTGTTCATGGTAACAACCAACAAGACATCCTATCACGTTGACTAACACAAAGGGTATGAAAGATAAGCAATTGAACAAACATGAATAAACATGGTGAGAAAGAAATCCATCAAGACGTGCGATAACGATCTCAAAACGTAAACAACTTGCAAGTGATGAAGGGATATTAAAAATACAAACAAAATGGAATTTCAAATTATCACATGAAAGTAGACATTTATACGAGCACAACACAAAAATAATGAATGGAAAAGGATAAAAAATGAGCAAGTTATAAAAATATGAAAATTGGATGAATTAATTATACAAAACATGGTTAACAAGTAAAAATAAAAAGAAAAAGAAAATGCAAGGGGTGGGAGTTGAACCCACGCCCTTTGGCCTAATCAGGCACGCGTGTGAGAAATGAAAAAGGCAAAAGGTTGATCCTCCTCAGGGATCGAACCTAGGTTCTGCTGGTACAAGGCGTGCTTTATGGCAAGGTTCTTACCACTAGGGTGGCTATACATCCGTTGATATAGCCACCCCTATAAACATATAAGGCATGGTTTGGTGGATTCCTGGGCAACATGAAATAACCAAAACAAGGCAATGCGTGAGGATTTGGAACTTGATCAAAACACCATGGATTTGAATGAAATTTTAGTGTAACTTGAGTATTTTTTAACAAGGAACATAGTGGTGGTGTGAAAATTATGAGATCATGCTTCAAATAAAAAACACGATAGAACATGCCCTTTTGAGTTTTTAAATGCATTTTAAGGATCACAGGGCACAACAACTGCAATTTGGTGTAAGGAAAAGTATGGACAAGTTATAAACATGATGCTGAATGAGTTCCAACAATGGTTTTACTCAAAACAATAATGATTCAAAAATGAGCATATGAGTTGCAAGTGCTTTGAAAAAAATGCATTTTGAAGTGAATCTTAAGTTTCAATCAGTTTTAAACCAAATCAGATACACACACACACACTACATACATATGGATGAGTGAATTCAAGTAAAAGTTTTGGTTCAAAACAGTTTGTGAGGCAAAGTGATACTCAAGTTGCAAAACTGATATATTTGATGCATAAGGATGTTCAATTCATGTTCCAGGTATTTTCAAGTCAAATCAACTATATACACACATTGCAAAACATATAGATGAGTGAATTTAAGCACCAGGTGGGATTCAAAACAGTCTGTGGTGAAAGTAGTGCTACAACTGCAAATTGGTGTTTGTGAAGTGTTTATGAAAAGTGCAAAATCAGCTTTAATGCATAATTTGATCAAGTAAATCACACACACATATTACATACATGATAACAAGTGAGTTCAAACACTAGAAATATTTTCAAAATGGTTGTGGTGAGAAATGAGATTCATGATGCAATATTGGCATTTTGGGCTGCAAGTTTGAGTTCAAATCAGTGTTAATGCATAATTACTTCAAGTAAATCACATACACATATTGCAAACATATAGACAAATGAGTTTAATCACATGAACTGGTCCAAAGCAGGCTGGTATGGAAAATGGTGATTTTGCTGCAACATGGTATTTTTTAGATAATGATGCATTTTGAAAGTGAAAATCCACAACAGGTAGAAACAACTCATACAAATCATCCACACACATCCTAAACATGATAATAAGTGTGTCTAATCCTTAAAATTGTTTACAAACAAAGTGGATTTGGAAATCACATGGCCACTGCTCAGTCCTTCACATAAAGTGTACACTTGGGATCAAATATGATATGGGATAGTTTGAAGCCAAAATAGAGTTATGCACAAGTTTAAAATGATATAACAAGTGAGTTTAGTTCTCAAGATTACTATGAAATGCTCATGACAAGAAAATCCAACAAGCATGCAAATTCAAGTAATGATGAAAACAAACTGTCATGACAGCACAATGAGGCAAACAGAATTGAGGGATTCATGACTAAACAAGTTTCATATGTCATAAAAGATCTAATGCTATATGAATCATCTTGAAATTAAACAAGCCACAAAACTGGAGTGTGTGCCCAAGTGATTTTTGTAAAAACAGCTGTAGCAGCAGGGTATGATTTCAAAAGATATGGTTTTATGTCAAGACAATGATTTACACACATTATGCATATGGTAGCAGATGGGATCAGAACCAAAGTTCAGGCACACCTTAACCAAATCAGAATTTTGGCATATCAGTTGAAATGCAAAACAGTCTTGGTAAACCAGCTAGGAATATAGCATGCACAGATTATGATGATGAATTTTTCAAGTCAAACAAGGATACATACACATCCTATATATGAAAACAGTTGGGCTTAAGTCTAAGGGATGAACACATTTCATTCAGGGCAAAAGTTGGTACGTGGATGCAAAAACTGTCTTGATTGTGCAGTGGGTATGATTTTAAAAGATGTGTTTTCAAACCAAAATGATGATCCACACATATCACAAATATGATAAGGCAAATGTTTTAACTTTAAGACAGAACATATATCAATTACAATGGAAATTGGTGTATTGTGATAAAAAGTTGAAAACTGTGTTGGCAAGACAATGATAGCAGCAGGTAGCTCCTTTTTTCCAAGATGTGAGGTTTTCAATTAAACAAATGGTATACACACATCACATATGCAATGACAATTAGTTCTGTGTTCAAACTTCAAACATACTTCTTTCCAAACTCAACCTCATATGTTGATGGTAATAAAAATGCAGGACTGCTTTGGGATTTTGATGCAACATGATTCATGATGAGCAAGATGCAGTGGCAAGACTTAAAACAAAACATACACAAAGGACAATGACAGGTCTAGATAGTAACAAGATAGCCACAAATCAACAAACCAAAACTCATGTCAAAACTCCTAATGCTAACTCCTTGTGGACAATCCTTTTTCTTTTAAAACAGTTGGTACACAATCAAAGGTACAACCTATCATCAATGCAACATTCATAACCATAGTACATCAATAAAACAGCCACATTGCAATGAACATGAATTTTTCATAGAGAGCAATCATGGGATAGCAATGAACATACTTTCAACACATAACCTCAAATTTGTATATCATGCAATGTAATGTAGGAGATGAGGTTTAATGTTACATACCTCTTGTAGATAGTCTTGAACAAGCAAAAGAGCCAAGAAAACCAGAGAATCTTCTAGCACAACCTATCTTTGAAACCTTTCTTCTTTTTGAAGCAAAATACCACTTTTGTGACAGTTGGTGTAAACTTAATTCCAGTTGATCTTTGATGTTTTGAACAGTTGCAAAATGATATATATGAGGTGTATGAGTGATTAAAACATCAAGAAGAAGCCTAGATAAGAACTTGGCAGATTTTATGCATTGTGGTCAAAGTTGCTTGGTATGGAAGTTGACTTTTGCAAAATGATGTTTTTGAGTGTTCTAATGGTTGGAACACCTTCTATACCATATTTGTGGATTGTGTGGAAGGTTTTTGGTGAGTTTGGATGTGTAGAATGAGGTTTAGGGGCTGGGCTGTCAAGACAATTTTTCTTGTATTTTGGTAATTTTGAGATTTTGGTGAATTTGAAGTAAAGAGGGAAAGAGTAAGAACTGGTGATTACTCTAGTTTTTAGAAGTGTTCTGATGTCTGTAATGAGGTAGAGATTTCCTCTATTTATAGGGAAATGAGAGGGAAAGGACAGATTGGAGGTTTCCTTCCTAAGAGGGAAAGGTTTGCAATTTTGATCAAATCTCTCAAAAGTGTTTTCTTGGCTTGGAGGTAAGTTGAAAGTCAAGTGAAATGATGAATTTAGAGTGGCTAAAGTGAGGCTAGGGAGACTAGGAACATGGCTGGTTGCAGAGCTTCCCTTTCCACCTTTTTCATTTTTACATTATTTTAATGCAAGTTGCATTTACAACTTGCAAGCCAACTTGCCAAACTTCAAATTTCCACTTCCTCTGCATAACTCTCACAATTCAATGCTTCAAAAAATCAAAATATCAGAAACAATAAGATTCAAGGGATGAGAAATGGTCTAAGTGACCAAAGAATGAACTTATGAAAAATTACCAATGTGGGACTCAAGTATGAAAACACCATCTTGCCAAATCCATAACTCTCAACTCACAAATGCCATTGAGATGTTCTAGTACTTTATAGAAAGCCCTCAAATATCTCTAAAACATTCATGTTTTCATGAGTTTAAAATTCTCAAAGGAACTTGGCCAAAAAGCCTCTCAAAGTTGCTAAAAAACAAGCTTAAAAGTGAAATTTCTCCAAGTCATTTTCCCTTCTTGAAATGAATTTGATCATAACTCCAAATCTATGCATTTTATGACCATGGACCAATTTTATGTTTTTGTAGGATTTGTCAAGAGCTTTCCAATGAGCTTTGAACCACTTCATTTGGATGTGTGGTTAAGGAGTTATGGTCTTGCCCCTTTCGAAACCCTAATTCCCGACTTTTGCGATTACTCCTCAACCATTGATCCAATTGTCATGAAATTTTATGGGTAGATGCAATATGTCATTAGGAACATTTTTAATTCACATCTTGAGGTCAGATTCCTTATTGTTGAAGAGTTGACTTTTCGGTCAACCGAACGATCGATCGGTGGCTACCGAGTCGACTGTTGATGCTATGGAGCTCTTGAGGCTTTGAAACTTCTTGAATGGACTTTACCAAGCTATATGAACATTATGGGCCACAATCCCACCATTATAACACCTTTGAAATCAAAAGTCAACCATAGTTGACTTTTCCTGCTCGAAAAAACCCTAATCGGGTATCCTGAATTTCACTGCTTTTGATTCCTGGGTGACAACCTCAAATTGGATTCATGCTTGATCTGGTTGTACTCTTGATGATATGGAGACCCAATCTCAAAGAAAACCAATCCAAAACATTGACCGGTCAACCCTCGAAACCTCGATTTCGGCTGTATAAAACCCTAATTCTCCTGTAACTTGACAAAGACCACTTGGAAAGGGTTAAGGTTAGATAAACATGTGAATATGATCCTACAATGATGATGAAGATCTAAGGGGTAAAAATTTAGGGTATGAAAAGAAGCACAACCCCTCGAACGACGAGCATATTCGATCCACTTCCCTGGGCTTACGGGTCTATCAATTATGAGAGGCCTTTTGTTCTCAGCCCTCGACCGTCTCGAAGGCGTCCGAGTCATAAAAAAGAATCGTGAGGCAATGTTGCGGGGCTCCTACCCAACCCAATCCAGTGATGATCCAGCTTCTACGGCCTCGACATCTGCGTCGACCAGGTCGATTTCTGCCTGCTCATCGACCATGGTAACTGTAACACTCTTCTAAACTCCTCAAATTATATATAAACAATCAGGGAAAATATCATGCATCTCACATAAGAGTGTCACATATAATTTCAAAACATCACACAAACACCTGTCATGCTCAATACCACTTAAAATAAATTCATGCTTTTTATACACTTTCACATTAGCATGTAGCAACGGATTTACTTCAATCATAATAGACATAATGAAAGTCTCATGCTCATCTCATTCATAATAAATACTTAGGCATAAAAGCCAATACTTCATATAATTCAAAAGAAAAATAACAGAATGAAGAAGAGTACATAAAGTATTTCTCAAGACATGAATTGAAATGTCCCAGTGTTACATGATCAGAGCACGACTCGACCCAAAATAAATAAAGAAACTAGACCAAGCTACTCCAACGACTACCTATAACTAGAAGCAACTCTACTCTTTGGCACCAGAGCAATGTCATATAAACATCATTTCAACAGAAGGGTGAGAATTCACATAATTATTGAAATCATAAGATTATATATAATTTATAACATACACGCATAATATAATGATTCTTACACTTCAAAAAGTTTCAACATATTATCACTCAAGTAACCATACCAATCACAAGTGCATACTAACAATTCCACAATTTCACCAATTCAACAATTCACATAATACACATAATCTCATATTGTAACCAAAGACACCAGGTGACTCGATGCAAGACTCAAATGCAACTCATGCATGTGGTACCAGTCACTTGTTATTATTTGTCAGTTTTTACATTAAACCGGGTCCTTTCCCTAGACCAATAACACACAAGAAACTCTTTTCCTAAACTTTCAAACCCCGCTCTAGGTTTGGG
The DNA here is from genome assembly GCA_963859935.3 of Lathyrus sativus. Taxonomy (NCBI): domain Eukaryota; kingdom Viridiplantae; phylum Streptophyta; class Magnoliopsida; order Fabales; family Fabaceae; genus Lathyrus; species Lathyrus sativus. The sequence goes on along the minus strand of OZ012735.1, from coordinate 54,321,198 downwards.
ACAAGTCACTAGCTCCCACGAAACTAACAAGTATTGCCTCTTGACACAAATGATGCGTGTGCAAATTCAACAATCATATGCAATTAAGACTACGCTCAAATCTTAATATCCACGCATATCTTCAATAATTCATCACACTTGAATTACCACGCATTTGCACATACACAAGTATAAAACACAATCCAACCTCAATTCACAAAACACACGTCACCAATTAAACATAAAATAATTAATCCATCATCGATAATTAAAAATTCGATATTCAATAAATATTCACTACTCAATTTAATATTCATTAATTATTCAATATTTAATAAATAATCAATATTTTAATAAATAATCAATATTTAGTAAATAATCAATATTTAAATAAATAATTACTATTGAAATAAATAATTAATATTTCATAAGGTTTCAATATTTTAAATAGATATCCACTATTTAATAAGTATTCATTCATAACAATATATATATATATATATATATATATATATATATATATATATATATATATATATATATATATATGTGTGTGTGTGTGTGTGTGTGTGTGTGTGTGTGTGTGTGTGTGTGTGTGTGTGTGTGTGCGCGCGCGCTACAGAACTTGGTAAAGTCACATTTCATTAGCAATGGAAACAAAAAGGGGTGCCGCTACAGTTTAAGATGGGAAATAGAAAGAATTCATTTAATATTACTAATTCTACCACAGTACATAAAGAATGAAAATGATCACATTAATTGTTTTGTTCTTTGCGCTACATCACTAAACAAGTGAAAAGAGTTGCATTATTATTCTATAACTCCATTTCTGCTACTGTATCAAAAAAAAGAATCACATGGCTATTACACATATGTCGCTACAGGACATAAGGGAGAAAGACATGGCGCTACAACATTAAATAGGCGACATGTTTCTAATGTGTTCATGCGCTACAATATATAGAAAAAGGAGGGTTACATTTCTATTAGCAGGTGGTGTTACAGTATGCAATGAAGAGAGGAGTGTCACCTTCATTGCATACTGTTTAAGATGGGAATTAGAAAGAATTCATTTAATATTACTAATTCTACCACAGTACATATAGAATGAAAATGATCACATTAATTGTTTTTTTCTTTGCGCTACATCACTAAACAAGTGAAAAGAGTTGCATTATTATTCTATAACTCCATTTCTGCTACTGTATCAAAAAAAGAATCATATGGCTATTACACATATGTCGCTACAGGACATAAGGGAGAAAGATATGGCGCTACAACATTAAATAGGCGACATGTTTCTAATGTGTTCATGCGTTACAATATATAGAAAAAGGAGGGTTACATTTCTATTAGCAGGTGGCGTTACAGTATGCAATGAAGAGAGGAGTGTCACCTTCATTTCCTATTTACTACGCTACTGTGGCATGATAAAGTTACATTCATTCTCTTAATCATCTTAAGTAACAGTAACAGGATATGGAAAGAAAAGACATTTTATTTTTCTATGAGTTGTGCTATTGTAACAAAAGTGCGAACTAAAAAATATATATTTCAATTCCAATGGGTTAACTCCAAATATTGAATGGGTCTCTATAGTATACCAACATATCAATTCCAAACACAATTAAATTAACACATCTCAAAGATTATCACTAAAACATAACAATTTTAAATTTATGGAAAATTTAGGGGTTTCATCTTAAACATATTTTTACTTATTCTACACTATCAAACAATCTCAATAATTAGGTAAAAACCCATCGTTACCTTGATTTTTTATTATGGATTCTTGAGTTCTTTCTTAGGTTTCTCCTCTTCTCCACTTCCCTCTTCTAGCCTCTTTTCTCATTTCTATCTCTATTCTATCTCTACTCTTGTTTTGTTAAATCCTAAAAATTACATAACAATCTAATAGTCTCACTAACTCACTCTCACACTTACTATTACACTCTCCATTAGGCCCAATTAATATTTCCTATCAATTCAATATTTTATTCCACAAAATAAAATAATTAAAACAAATCAATTAACTCAAATAAACCAAATAAATCAATTAAATCAAATAAACTAAATAAATCAATTATTTTAAATAATTCCAATAAATCAATTAATTCATATAACTCAAATAACTCATATAAATTCAATAAATCAAATAATTAATTTAAATCATTTAATTCAAATAAATCAATTAATTCAAATAACTCAAATAAATCAAATATGCATAAAATCACTCAATTAATTAATATAAATAAATAATTACTAAAATTGGGGCGTTACAACCCTCCCTCACTTAAAAGATTTTCGCCCTCGAAAATCACCTCAAACGAACAACGCAGGATAAGACTCCCTCATCTGACTCTCAAGCTCCCAAGTCACATTTTCACCAGGTGGTCCTCCCCAATCTACCTTCACCAAGGAAATCTCTTTACCTCGAAGATGCTTTAACTCATGATCCTCTATTGGCATATGTGATGTCTCCACAGTCAAGTTATCTTTCACCTGCACATCATCAACTTGGACTACATGAGACGGATCCGCAATGTATTTCCTCAACTAAGATACATGGATCACGTCATGGAGATTAGCAAGCACGGCGACAAAGCAACCCGATAGGCTACCTCTCCTATCCTCTGCAAAATCTGATAAGGACCAATAAAATGCGACGTCAACATACGTGACTTTAATGCCCTACCAACACCATTTATTGGAGTAAATCTAAGAAACACATGATCTCTGTAACACCCATTTTAATTATTTAGTCATTTTATTATTATTTTAAATATTACATGTTGGTGTACCCTTTGGTGGGGGTGTATTTGGTGATGTTTGGTGGGTGTCCCTAATGTGGGAGGATTATTGGTGGTGTTTTGGTGAATATAATAATATAGTGTATAATATTAATATTGGTGGGAATATTATTATTATTATTATATTTATTATAGTTACTATTGTTATTAATATTATTACTATTTTGGTGAGATAATATTATTATTATTATTATTATTATTATTATTTTATTAAGTTATTATTATTATTATTAAAATTATTATTATTATTGGGATTAGAGAATTAAAATAGAGGATGTGAGGGGTTAGCAGTTTTTACGATACATTGTGAGAAGTTAGAGAAAGTGAGAAGAACGGAAAAGGGAACGGAAAAGGGAGCGAAGGACGAAGGAACGGGGGAAAATTAGAATTGGCCAAACCTTGGAGGGTTCCTTCATCGATCAACTGATTAACAAGGTAAGGGGGGAGAAACTTGATTGGGAATGGTCTATACATGTATAGGGTAGTTGGGGATTCCTTAACCCCGTAGGAAATTGATTGATATATGATAATATATATTGTTATGTTATGATTGATGATGATTGTTGTTAATTATATAGTAATCGTTAATGAATTGGTGTTTTGGGTTGATTTGGCATATAGGGCATATAGGGTGTTTTACAGTTTTTAGGGAAAATTCTGTATGGCTTTTAAGGTATCGATAAAGTGTGTAGGTGATGATTTTGGGAATAGGAATTAGAAACCTATTGGTTACGGTAATGTGCAAGATTGGTACTAGAATAGACTAAGGATCTGAGTTGAGATGATAGGTACAATTTGGCCTAGAATACACTGCAGAACTGTGAGAAAACTTGGTGAATCGCAGCATTCGCTGGGCTTCGTCTGGCGAATGTTGGCGAAGGGAGGCGAGAGTTTGCCTGGCGAGCTGAGGCGAGTGGCAGCGAATAATTCAGAATTAAGTCCCAGACCTAAAGGGTAGGAACTTCGCCTGGCGAGTGTGGCTAGCGAAGGTTCGCCTGGCGAATGAAGGTTCGCCTGGCGAGTGCACGATAGTGAAATGAGGGCTTCGCCAGCAGGTTCGCCTGGCGAATGCCAGCGAAGGTTGGCCAGAAGGCTTCGCCTGGCGAATGTCAGCGAACATAGCAGAACCAGAACGTGAGTGTTGTGATATTTTGGCCTTGAGCTTGGGCTTGTGTGATCCCTTTGGCCTTGATGCACTGTAATAATGATGAGTGTGGGAAAAAACTTGTGTACTTGGTGATAGTGCATGTTTCCCGTAATAATGACTGGTGGACAATTAGTTGAGGTATATGTATGTAGTGATCAGTAGGATCGTGTATCCCCGAGTAGTGGGATGTGTTTGTATCTTGGTGATAGAATATGAACTTGTTTACTAACTAATTGATTTATATGGTGTTGGTGCATGTTATATCTATGCATATATATGTGATGTATGATGATATGATCAGGTGGATCGTGTGCACTTAGTGTGCCTGAACATAATAGTTATGCATTGGTGTGTGCATATCATGGTGTCTTGGTGGGATGGATCATGTCTCGGATGGAGCGTAAGTGATCTGTCCGTACTCCTTTGTGGAGAATGGTGGGGTTGAATCATGTCTCGGATGGAGCGTAAGTGATTCACCCGTACTCCTTTGTGGAGAATGGTGGGGTTGAATCATGTCTCGGATGGAGCGTAAGTGATTCACCCGTACTCCTTTGTGGAGAATGGTGGGTTCTATTGAATGAACCAATGAGTCGGTACCGCATGCATGGTGTGAGTTGCATAAATGCATTATAATACGTTATATTGTAATTTGAACAGTAGGTTCGTTATATGGTGTTGTTAGGGGTGAATCTTGGTGTGTTGGTGTGTTGTACTACCTTATTACATGTATTACATTACCATTATATTTTTGATCATGATTTCTCACCCCTTTGTTGTTGTTGTGGTCTGTGCTTCTTCGGAAGTACAGATAATCCAGGTGCTTAGCTAGCTTGGATATTGGTGTGATTGTCGAGTCTAGGATGCTCTGATACGTAGCACGGGACTTGGGCGTTTTTATTTATTTTATGTTGAAATTATATTTTATTTCCCTGTGAATGTATCAAACTTTTATTGAATTTTATTATTTAACATTCCGCTGTATTTGGAGAAAAACCTTTTTATAAGGAAACGTTGTTTTTATGTGATATCCCACTTGGGCGAATCGGAACTCTGATTTTGTTTATTTATAATGTTTATTAATTTAATTGATTTTGGGAAGTGGGGTGTTACAATTGGTATCAGAGCAGGTCGGTCCGTCCGGCCAGTGTTGTTGAGTCGAGTTGAGTCTGTCCTTATGGATGGAGTTGAATATCTTTTAAACCTGGTGTTGTTGTTTTGAGCAGTATGGCAGGAAGGAACGATGTTGCATTGGTTGCTGCTATGCAAGCAATGGCGCAAGCTGTTGCTAATCAGAATCAAACTGCAGATGCCCAATTCAGGAGTTTGGCGCAGTTTCGGAGCAACAAGCCGCCAACGTTCGAAGGGGGAATTCTGGACCCCGAAGCTGCTCAGAAGTGGCTGAAGGCAATTGAGAAGATCTTCAGGACTATGGAATGTAGCGATGAGCAAAAGGTGAGGTTTGGTACTCACATGCTGGAGGGTGAAGCTGGAGCCTGGTGGGACAATAGTCACCAAAGGTTGGAAGCTGCTGGAACTACCATTACTTGGGAGGTGGTTCGGAAAGGTTTTCTGGAGAAGTATTTCCCGGAAGATATCTGAAGCGCTAAGGAGATTGAATTCTTAGAACTGAAGCAAGGGAGTATGACGGTAGCAGAGTATGCTGCTAAGTTTGAGGAGCTGGTGCAGTATTGTCCTCATTATAATGTTGATGGGGCAATGACTTCTAAGTGCTTAAAGTTTGAGAATGGACTGCGTCCAGAGATTAAGTTGGGGATTGCTTGTTAGAAGATCAGGAGCTATCCTGAGCTGGTAGGCAGGAGCAGAATCTATGATAATGATAACCGGGCAAGGATTGCGCACTACAAAGCTGTTAATGACCGTAAGGGTAAGCAGAGGTTTAGTGGTACTCCTTATAGTGTTGCTGCTGATAAGGGAAAACGTAAGGCGGTTGTTGATAAGAAGCCTAGAGATGGGAGAGCATCTGCTGAAGGGAAATGTTTTCGGTGCGGTGGTATGGGACACCGTTCTAATGATTGTCCTAATGAAGCCAAGAAGTGTTTTAAGTGTGGGAAACCAGGTCATGTGATAGATGACTGCAGAGCAACTATGCCGACCTGTTATAACTGTGGTGAGAAGGGTCATATCAGTACACATTGTGAGAAGCCGAAGAAGCCTCAAACGTCTCCGGCTGGTGGAAAAGTGTTTGCCTTGGCAGGAACTCAAGCTGCCAGTGATGAGCGTGTGATCAGAGGTACTTATATTATCAACAATATTCCTTTGATTGCTATTATTGATACGGGTGCAACGCACTCGTTTATTTCTGTAGATTGTGTGGAGAGGATAGGTTTGGTGCCGTCCACTATGGAGGTACAGATGACTATTGAAACACCCTCTATAGGTTCAGTGACTACTTCTTTGGTATGCCTGAAGTGTCCGCTGACTATTTTCGGTAGAGAATTTGGAGTGGATCTGATTTGTCTACCACTTGGTAAGTTGGATGTTATTCTGGGTATGAACTGGTTAGAGTTCAACCGAGTCTACATCGATTGTTTTCGGAAGGAATTGTTGTTCCCGACCCCTGAAGAGGAAGTTGTGGCAAGTTCTTTGTCTAATAAAGAATTGAGGGCCTTGTTGGAAGATGAAACTAGAGTGTTCGCTTTATTTGCAACTTTATCGCTGGATAACAAAGTGTCAATGGAGGAATTAGCAGTGGTGAATGAATTTCCAGAAGTGTTTCCTGACGACATTACGGAATTGCCTCCGACGCGAGAAGTAGAATTTGGCATTGATCTTGTTCCTGGTACGAGACCTATTTCTATGGCGCCGTACAGGATGTCTGCAGTGGAATTGGCTGAGTTGAAGTCTCAGATTGGAGAATTGTTGGATAGAAAGTTTATTAGACCAAGTGTATCGCCGTGGGGAGCTCCAGTGTTGTTGGTGAAGAAGAAGGATGGTAGTACGCGTCTGTGCATCGATTACCGTCAATTGAATAAAGTGACTATTAAGAATAAGTATCCTTTACCTAGGATTGATGATTTGATGGACCAGCTGGTGGGAGCTCGTGTATTTAGTAAGATCGACTTAAGATCGGGTTATCATCAGATGAGAGTAAAAGAAGGTGATATTCAGAAGACTGCCTTTAGGACTCGATATGGACATTACGAATATGTTGTAATGCCGTTTGGAGTGACTAATGCGCCGGGAGTATTTATGGAGTATATGAACAGAATTTTCCATTCTTACTTGGATCAGTTCATTGTAGTGTTTATTGATGATATATTAATTTATTCTAAATCTGATGAAGAGCATGCAGGACATCTGAGAATTGCCTTGCAAGTGTTGAAGGAAAATAAATTATTTGCTAAACTGTCAAAGTGTGACTTTTGGTTGAAGAAAGTAAGTTTCTTGGGGCATGTAATATCTGAAGATGGAATAGCGGTGGATCCGTCAAAAGTAAGTGCAGTATTGCAGTGGGAACCGCCGAAGACAGCGACCGAGATTAGAAGCTTTTTGGGGTTAGCCGGTTATTACCGCAGGTTTATTGAAGGGTTCTCTAATTTGGCATTGCCATTAACTCAGTTGACGAGAAAGAACCAAGTTTTTGTATGGGATGCTGCTTGTGAAGAAAGTTTTGAAGAGTTGAAAAAGAGATTGACTACGGCACCGGTGTTAGTGTTACCGACTCCGAGTGAACCGTTTGTGGTGTACTGTGATGCGTCTAAGATGGGATTAGGCGGGGTTCTGATGCAGAATGGCAAAGTAGTAGCATATGCATCGCGACAATTGAGAGTGCATGAGCGAAATTATCCGACTCATGATCTTGAATTAGCTGCGGTTGTTTTTGTGTTGAAAATTTGGAGACACTATTTATATGGTTCAAGATTTGAAGTGTTTAGTGATCATAAGAGTCTGAGATACCTGTTTGATCAAAAAGAGCTGAATATGAGGCAGAGAAGATGGTTGGAATTTTTGAAGGATTATGACTTCAGTTTGAGTTATCATCCAGGAAAGGCCAATGTAGTGGCAGATGCTTTGAGTAGGAAAGCAATTCATATGGCAGCTCTGATGGTGAAAGAAATTGAGTTAATTGAACAGTTTAGAGATTTGAGCATGGTTTGTGAGACTACTGCAGATAGTGTAATGTTGGGTATGTTGCAGGTAAATAATGACTTCTTGGATATGATTAGAGAAAATCAGAAGTTGGATGTGAAATTGGTAGATTTGATGCCTGGAGTAGGGAGTGACTCCGATAGTGACTTTAAATTGGATAGTACAGGTGTGTTGAGATTTAGAGACAGGATTTGTGTACCAGATGATGAAGAATTAAAAAAGTCAATTTTGAGCGAAGGACATCGTAGTAGCCTGAGTATTCATCCGGGAGCTACGAAAATGTATCATGATTTGAAGAAATTATTTTGGTGGTCTGGTATGAAAAGAGACATAGCTCAATTTTTGTATGCCTGTTTGACATGTCAGAAGTCGAAGGTGGAACACCAGAGACCTTCTGGATTTATGCAACCATTAGAGATTCCGGTTTGGAAATGGGATTGCATTACTATGGATTTTATGACAGGTTTGCCGAATACGGCGAGAGGTTTTGATGCTATATGGGTGATTGTGGATCGATTGACGAAGTCTGCACACTTTGTGCCGATCAATATTAGTTTTCCATTGACGAAGCTGGCGGAGATTTATATTCGGGTAATTGTGAAGTTACATGGTGTTCCGTCCAGTATTGTGTCGGATAGAGATCCACGGTTTACTTCGGAATTTTGGAAGAGCTTGCAGGAAGCTTTGGGAACTAAGTTGAAATTGAGTTCAGCTTATCATCCGCAAACTGATGGTCAGTCGGAGAGGACTATTCAGTCGCTTGAAGATTTGTTGAGAGCTTGTGTGTTAGAAAAGGGTGGTGCGTGGGATACTCATTTACCATTGATTGAATTCACGTACAATAACAGTTACCATTCGAGTATTGGAATGACACCGTTTGAAGCTTTGTATGGGAGGAGGTGTAGGACTCCTCTGTGTTGGTATGAAACTGGTGAGAATATGGTGCTTGGGCCAGAAATTGTACAGCAGACTACTGAGACAATTCAAATGATTCGTGAGAAATTGAAAGTGTCTCAGAGTAGGCAGAAAAGCTATCATGATAATCGGAGGAAAGAGTTGGAATTCTGTGTAGGTGATCACGTATTCCTAAGAGTTAATCTGATGACTGGTGTGGGTCGTGCATTGAAGTCCAAGAAGCTGGATCCTAAGTTCATTGGACCTTATGAGATTTTGCAGAGAATTGGTGATGTGGCTTATAGGGTGGCGTTGCCGCCTGAGTTGTCAAACTTACATGATGTGTTTCATGTGTCGCAATTGCGAAAGTATGTTTCTGATCCATCTCATGTGATTCAGAGAGATGATGTTCAGGTTCGGGAGAATCTTACTGTTGAGACGATGCCGTTGAGGATCGAGGACCGTAAGATGAAACAGCTCTGAGGGAAAGAGATACCTTTGGTGAAAGTAGTTTGGGGAGATGCTGCAGGAGGCAGTGTGACCTGGGAGTTGGAAAGCAGGATGCGAGAAGCGTATCCGGAGCTATTTCCATCGGGTAATTTTTGAGGACGAAAATAATTAAAGTGGGGGAGAGTTGTAACACCCATTTTAATTATTTAGTCATTTTATTATTATTTTAAATATTACATGTTGGTGTACCCTTTGGTGGGGGTGTATTTGGTGATGTTTGGTGGGTGTCCCTAATGTGGGAGGATTATTGGTGGTGTTTTGGTGAATATAATAATATAGTGTATAATATTAATATTGGTGGGAATATTATTATTATTATTATTATTATATTTATTATAGTTACTATTGTTATTAATATTATTACTATTTTGGTGAGATAATAATAATAATATTATTATTATTATTATTTTATTAAGTTATTAATATTATTATTATTATTAAAATTATTATTATTATTGGGATTAGAGAATTAAAATAGAGGATGTGAGGGGTTAGCAGTTTTTACGATACATTGTGAGAAGTTAGAGAAAGTGAGAAGAACGGAAAAGGGAACGGAAAAGGGAGCGAAGAACGAAGGAACGGGGGAAAATCAGAATTGGCCAAACCTTGGAGGGTTCCTTCATCGATCAACCGATTAACAAGGTAAGGGGGGAGAAACTTGATTGGGAATGGTCTATACATGTATAGGGTAGTTGGGGATTCCTTATCCCCGTAGGAAATTGATCGATATATGATAATATATATTGTTATGTTATGATTGATGATGATTGTTGTTAATTATATAGTAATCGTTAATGAATTGGTGTTTTGGGTTGATTTGGCATATAGGGCATATAAGGTGTTTTACAGTTTTTAGGGAAAATTCTGTATGGCTTTTGAGGTATCGATAAAGTGTGTAGGTGATGATTTTGGGAATAGGAATTAGAAACCTATTGGTTACGGTAATGTGCAAGATTGGTACTAGAATAGACTGAGGATCTGAGTTGAGATGATAGGTACAATTTGGCCTAGAATACACTGCAGAACTGTGAGAAAACTTGGTGAATCGCAGCATTCGCTGGGCTTCGCCTGGCGAATGTTGGCGAAGGGAGGCGAGAGTTCGCCTGGCGAGCTGAGGCGAGTGGCAGCGAATAATTCAGAATTAAGTCCCAGACCTAAAGGGTAGGAACTTCGCCTGGCGAGTGTGGCTAGCGAAGGTTCGCCTGGCGAATGAAGGTTCGCCTGGCGAGTGCACGATAGTGAAATGAGGGCTTCGCCAGCAGGTTCGCCTGGCGAATGCCAACGAAGGTTCGCCAGAAGGCTTCGCCTGGCGAATGTCAGCGAACGTAGCAGAACCAGAACGTGAGTGTTGTGATATTTTGGCCTTGAGCTTGGGCTTGTGTGATCCCTTTGGCCTTGATGCACTGTAAGAATGATGAGTGTGGGAACAAACTTGTGTACTTGGTGATAGTGCATGTTTCCCGTAATAATGACTGGTGGACAATTAGTTGAGGTATATGTATGTAGTGATCAGTAGGATCGTGTATCCCCGAGTAGTGGGATGTGTTTGTATCTTGGTGATAGAATATGAACTTGTTTACTAACTGATTGATTTATATGGTGTTGGTGCATGTTATATCTATGCATATATATGTGATGTATGATGATATGATCAGGTGGATCGTGTGCACTTAGTGTGCCTGAACATAATAGTTATGCATTGGTGTGTGCATATCATGGTGTCTTGGTGGGATGGATCATGTCTCGGATGGAGCGTAAGTGATCTGTCCGTACTCCTTTATGGAGAATGGTGGGGTTGAATCATGTCTCGGATGGAGCGTAAGTGATTCACCCGTACTCCTTTGTGGAGAATGGTGGGGTTGAATCATGTCTCGGATGGAGCGTAAGTGATTCACCTGTACTCCTTTGTGGAGAATGGTGGGTTCGATTGAATGAACCAATGAGTCGGTACCGCATGCATGGTGTGAGTTGCATAAATGCATTATAATACGTTATATTGTAATTTGAACAGTAGGTTCGTTATATGGTGTTGTTAGGGGTGAATCTTGGTGTGTTGGTGTGTTGTACTACCTTATTACATGTATTACATTACCATTATATTTTTGATCATGATTTCTCACCCCTTTGTTGTTGTTGTGGTTTGTGCTTCTTCGGAAGTACAGATAATCCAGGTGCTTAGCTAGCTTGGATATTGGTGTGATTGTCGAGTCTAGGATGCTCTGATACGTAGCACGGGACTTAGGCGTTTTTATTTATTTTATGTTGAAATTATATTTTATTTCCCTGTGAACGTATCAAACTTTTATTGAATTTTATTATTTAACATTCCGCTGTATTTGGAGAAAAACCTTTTTATAAGGAAACGTTGTTTTTATGTGATATCCCACTTGGGAGAATCGGAACTCTGATTTTGTTTATTTATAATGTTTATTAATTTAATTGATTTTGGGAAGTGGGGTGTTACAATCTCCCTCTTGAAACTCAAGTGCTTTCCTCCTCTTGTCATGATAACTCTTCTGACGATTCTGAGAAATATTTATCTTCTCATGAATCATCTTAATCTTATCAATAGTCAGTTGGACTATCTCAGGTCCAACCATAACACTCTCTCCCGACTTATACCAACACAATGGCGTCCTACACCTTCTACCATAAAATACCTCAAACGGTGCAATTCCAATACTCGAATGAAAACTGTTGTTGTAAGTAAACTCAATCAAAGGCAAGTAGTTATCCCAAGCTCCTCCCTTTTCCAACACACAAGCTCTCAAAAGATCCTCAATGACTAAATTGTCCTCTCAATCTGACCATCTGTCTGCGGATGATAAGCAGAACTCAAACACGACTTTGTACCCAAAGCATTTTGCAAACTCTCCCAAAATTTCGAAGTAAACCTCAGATCTCTATTTGACACATAGAAACTGATAATCCTCTCACTGTACAGCTTCACTAACTTCTCCAACTGGTAATCCATTATCATTGGAATAAAGTGGGCAGATTTCATCAATCTATCCATAATAGCTTCACAGTTACTCGGTGTTCTAGGTAAACCAGACATAAAATCCATCGTTATGCTATCTCATTTCCACTCATGAATAGATAACGGCTACATCAAACCAACGATTTTTGATGTTTGATCTTTGTCTTTTGACAAATCAAACAAGAATACACAAACTCTGCAATATCTTTCTTCATACAAGGCTACTAAAATACTTTCCTCAAATCTTGATACATCTTAGTAGCACTCGAATGAATACTTAATCCGCTACGATGCCCTTCCACAAGAATACTCTTTTTCAGCTCGACAATATCCGAAATACAAACTCTATCATGACATCTTATGATACCATTTTCATCAATTTGAAAATCCCCACCTCGACCTTGATTGATCAAAGTCAACCGATCTACCAAACTCAAATAAGATTTCTGACCCTCTCGAATCTCATAAATAACGCCACTAGTAAGCTTAAACATACCAAGCTTAACTCCATAAGAAGTATCTTCATAAACCAAACTCAAATCTAGAAATTGCTCAATCATTTACAACTCTATAACCATCATCATTGATATATGCAAAGATTTCCTACTCAATGCATCAGCTACCATGTTTGCTTTACCCGGATGGTAATTCAAACCAAAACCATAATCTTTCAGAAGTTCCAACCATCTTCTCTATCTCGCATTCAATTCTTTCTGATCAAAGAGATACTTCAAACTCTTATGATCACTAAACACCTCAAATCTCGATCCAAACAAATAATGCCTCCAAAGCTTCAACACAAAAACCACAGTGGTCAACTCTAAGTCATGCGTCGGATAATTCCTCTCATGCACTTTAAGTTGCCTTGAAACATAAGCTACAACTTACTAATGTTGCATCAACACACCCCCCAAACCCATTAATGAAGCATCACAATACACAACAAACGGTTCGGCCGGATTCAACAAAATCAAAACAGGAGCTGTCATCAACATTCTCTTAAGCTCTTGAAAACTTTCTTCACACTTTGCATCCCAAACAAAAGCTTGACCTTTCATAGTCAATTGCGTCAATGGCAAAGATAACTTGGCAAATCCTTCAATGAATTTCCGATATTAACCAGCCAAACCAATAAAACTTCTAATCTAAAAAACTGATTTCAAAGCTTCCCATTGCGATACAGCTTCAACCTTCGATGGATGAACTGCAATACCTCTACTTGAAATCACATGTCCAAGGAAACTCACTTCTTTCAACCAAAACTCACACTTAGAAATTTTAGAATACAACTGCTTCTCTTTCAACACCGATAACACAATCCTCAGATGCTCAACATGATCCTCTTCACTCTTCGAATAGATCAAAATATCATCAATGAGCATAATCACAAACTTGTCCAAATAAGGATGGAAAATCCTATTCATGTACTCCATAAATACACCTGGTGCATTAGTCACACCAAATGGCATCACAGAATACTCATAATGACCATACCTCGTTTTAAAATCAGTCTTCTGAATATCTTCAGCCTTCACACGAATCTAATGATACCCAGATCTCAAATCTATCTTACTGAACACACTTGCACCAACTAACTGATCCATCAGATCATCAATCCATGGATGTGGATACTTATTCTTGATAGTCATTTTTTTCAATTGTCTGTAATCCACACAAAGTCTCATAGAACCTTCTTTCTTCTTAACCAACAAAACTGGTGCACCCCACAGTGACACACTCAAATGAATAAACCTCTTCTCAAGCAGATCTTCAAGTTGACTCTTCAACTCTTTCAATTCCGATACAGATATAGGGTATGGAGTCATCGACACCGGACTAGTTCCAGGAACTAAGTTGATCGTAAACTTCATCTCATATTCCGGTGGTAAATCACTTATCTCATCAGGAAAAACTTCTGGAAAATTACAAACAATTAGAAAAGCACCAACTGCTCCACTTTCACTAATACTCAAAGTTGCCATCAGCAAAAACATCTCGGCACCATCTTGTACCGAGTCATTCACTTGCTTAGCAGACATAAACAAGTCTCCTTCATTCTCAAGTTCAAGAAAAAAAATCGTCTTATCAAAATAATTAATATAAACATGGTTGAACTCCGACCAATTCATCCAAAGAATAACATCCAGTTGATCTATGTGAAGACACACTAAATCAACTCCAAATTCTTTACCAAAAATACTCAACGGACAATTTAAACACACATATGGGGTAGTCACTGAACCCATAGCAGGGGTATCAATAACCATACCTCCATTCATAACAGACAACTCAAGATTTAATCTCTTAACATAATCCAATGCAGTAAAAGAATGTGTAACTCCACTATCAATTATAAGAACCAAAGGTATACCATTAATGTAGCACGTACCTCGAATCAATTGATCTTCACTAGTAGTCTCATATCCTGATAGAGCAAACACCTTCCATTTTGCTTGATCCTTCTTCGGTTTGTCACACTTGGTACTAATGTGCCATTGCTCATCACAATTGTAGTAAGTCACATTCGCACCACTTCTATAATCAAAAGTCTCATGGCCTGACTTGCCACACTTGAAACACTTCTGTTCAACACTTGTGCACTCAGGAGCACGATGTCCTTCAACAAATACCTAAAATACTTCACCGGAGTATGAGCTCCTCCCCCAATCAGCTTCTTGCCATTACCAGCTTTCTGTTTCCCCTTATCATCAGGAGTCACGTACGACTTCCCTTTGAATTGAACTTTTCCCTTCTTATCATTCAAACTCTTATAGTGATTAGACCGAGCTCTACTATCTTCACCATAGATCCTACTCTTGTTCACCAACTCAGAAAATTGCCTAATCTTCTGATAACCAATGGCTTGCTTGATTTCAAGCCTCAAACCATTCACAAACTTAAGACACTTGGATCTCTCAGCATTAGTAGTGTTGTAATGAGGATAAAACTTAATCAATTCTTGAAATCTTGCTGCTTACTCGGCCATAGTTGAGTTACCCTGCTTCAGCTCAAGGAACTCAATTTCCTTCATCCCACACACATCTTTTGGAAAATACTTCTCCATAAATGCTTCTCTGGAAACATCCCAAGTAACCTCAACCTCATTTTCTTTGAACCTCTAACGAGTATTACCCAACCAGTCCTCAGCTTCCTCTTCAAGCATATGAGTGCCAAATTTCACCCTCTGCGCATCTGAACAGTTCATGACTCGAAAGGTCTTTTTAATCGTTTTCAGCCATACTTGTGCTTTTCCAGGTTCATGCCTTCCCTTGAAGATTGGCAGATTGTTCCTCTGAAACTTCCCTAAAGCACGAAACTCATCATCAGTGTTGTTTCCAGCATCCACGTTGACTTGCAGATTCTGCCAAATTGCTCTAGCCAACATCGCTAAAGCTTTAACAATTGCTTCATCATTCCTGCCTGCAACCATCGTTCTTGATTCCAACATCAAATCCTCGTTAGAACAAACAATAATGATAGTGCCACACACACATATCAAATACACAAGGAAATATACACATTAATAACTTGATCAATTGACTGACATTGCTTTGATACAACTAATGTAACACCCGTCTAAACCCTGCGAATTATATATAAATAATCTGAGAAAATATCATGCATCTTATATAAGGGTGTCACATATAATTTCAAAACATCACACAAACACCTGTCATGCTCAATAACACTTACAATAAATTCATGCTTTTCATACACTTTCACATTAGCATGTAGCAGCGGATTCACTTCAATCATAATAGACATAATGAAAGTCTCATGCTCATCTCATTCATATATAATACTTAGGCATAAAAGCCAATACTTCATATAACTCAAAATAAAAATAACATAATGAAGTAGATTACATAAAGTATCTCTCAAGACATTAATTGAAACGTCTCAGTGTTACATGATCAGAGCATGACTTGACCCAAAATAAATAAAGAAACTAGAGCAAGTTACTCCAACGACTACCTCGAACTAGAATCAACGTTTCTCTTCGGCACCGGAGAGATGTAATAAAAACATCATTTCAACAGAAGAGTGAGAATTCACATGATTATCGAAACCATAAGAAAATATATAATTTATAACATACAAGCATAATATAATGATTCTCACACTTCAAAAAGCTTCATCAGCATATTATCATTCAAGTTACTATACCAATCACAAGTGCATACTCACAATTCCATAATTTTACCAATTCAACAATTCACATAATAAACATAATCTCATATTGCAACCAAAGACACCATGTGACTCTATGCAAAACTCAAATGCAACTCGTGCATGTGGTACCAATCACTTGTTTTTATTTTTTGATTTTTACATTAAACCGGGTCTGTTCCCTAGACTAATAACACACAAAAAACCCGTTTTCTAAGCTTTAAAACCCCGCTCTGGTTTGGGACAAGTCACTAGCTTCCACGAAACTAACAAGCATTGCCTCTTGACACAAATAATGCGTGTGCAAATTCAACAATCATATGCAATTAAGACTACAATCAAATCTTAATATCCACACATATCTTCAATAATTCATCACACATATCTTCAATAATTCATCACACATGAATTACCACACATTTGCACATACACAAGTATCAAACACAATTCAACCTCAATTCACAAAACACATGTCATCAATTAAACATAGAATAATAAATTCATCATTGATGATTAAAAATTTGTATTCAATAAATATGCATTACTCAATTCAATATTCATTAATTATTCAATATTCAATAAATAATCAATATTTTAATAAATAATCAATATTTAGTAAATAATCAATATTTGAATAAATAATCACTATTGGAATAAATAATATTTCATAATGTTTCAATATTTTAAATAGATATCCACTATTTAATAAGTATCCATTCATAACACATATATACATGCTACAAGACGTGGTAAAGTCACATTTCATTCGCAATGGAAACAAAAAGGGGTGTCGCTAAGATGGGAAATAGAAAGAATTCATTTAATATTACTAATTCTGCCACAATACATAAAGAATGAAAATGATCACATTAATTGCTTTTTTCTTTGCGCTAAAGCACTGAACAAGTGAAAGGAGTTTCATTATTATTCTATAACTCTATTTCCGCTATAATATAAAGAAAAAGAATCACATGACTACTACACATATGTCGCTACAGGACATCAAGGAGAAAGACATGGCGCTACAACATTAATTAGGCCACATGTTTCTACTGTGTTCATGTGCTACAATATATAGAAAAAGGAGGGCCACATTTTTTATTAGCAGGTGGCGCTACAGTATGCAATGAAGAGAAGAGTGTCACCTTCATTTCCTATTTACTACGCTACAGTGGCATAATAAAGTTACATTCATTCTCTTAATTATCTTAAGTAACAGTATTAGGATATGTAAGGAAAACAATTTCATTTTTCTATGAGTTGCGCTACTGTAACAATAGTGTGAATTAAAAAATATATATTTCAATTCCAATGGGTTAACTCCAAATATTGAATGGGTCTATATAATATACCAACATATGAATTCCAAACACAACTTAAAGATTATCACTAAAACCTAACAATTTAAATTTCATAGAAAATATAAGGGTTTCATCCTAAACATATTTCTACTCATTCTACACTATCAAACAATCCCAATAATTAGGTCAAAACTCACCCTTACCTTGATTTTTTGATGGATAATTGAGTTCTTTCTTAGGTTTCTCCTCTTCTTCTCCACTTCCCTCTTCTAGCCTCTTTTCTCCTTTCTATTTCTATTCTATCTCTACTCTTGTTTTGTTAAACCCTAAAAATTACATAACAATCTAATAGGCTCACTAACCCACGCTCACACTTACTATTCACACTCTCAATTAGGCCCAATTCATATTTTTACCAATTCAATATTTTATTCCACTAAATAAAATAATTAAAACAAATTAATTAATCAATTAACTCAAATAAACCAAATAAATCAATTATTTCAAAAAAAAGTCCAATCAATCAATTAATTCATATAAATCAAATAATTCATTTAAAACATTTAATTCAAATAAATCAATTAATTCAAATAACTCAAATAAATCAAATATGCATAAAATCACTTAATTAATTAATATAAATAAATAATTGCAAAAATTGGGGTGTTACAGCAACGTCCTCAGGCTCTGCAACCATTTAACCTGAAAAGCAGAGGGAAACAGTGAATTCGACGTGTAAGATCAAATCGACCCTTCCACCGCAAATCAAGTGAAAGGGCGAAGAAAAGCTCGAGGACACGTCCTCGATCAGAGCCCTTGCCGACGAGCCCGCGGTCGTGAGGGATACCTCCTCGACACAAGATATGGAACCTACCGCGCGAGGGAGAGACTCCTCGACACAAAAACTCTGTACCAGGACCTTCAAAAGGAATAAATCTCCTCGATGCAAGACTTTTCAACAGTTTTTAGACCCCGCGGGGAGGAAGTCTCCCGATGTTAAACCCGGCGAGAACGCTAAGACTTCATAGGGTCCCCGAGATCTTCATTGGAAACTTCATGAGCTCCTCAGAAACTTCACCGAAAACTTCATGAGTCCCTAAAAACTTCACCGGAAACTTCATGAAGTTTGTTAGAAGTTCAAGAACACTCCAAAAAACCCATAAGTATCACCAGAAAATGCGAAGCTCTCAAGCATCCAGAACTAACCGCTACCGTGCTAGCTATAAATACGGAGGAAACATACGTGTTTATAAAAGGTTTTGGAAAGCTACAACGGCGTGAGAAAAACCGGCGGTGCGACGAACGGGAAATGGAGAAATCAAAAAACTTGAAAAATTCGTGCGAAAGTTTGAATACTGAGACCGTAACATATGAGCTTTTTCCCATCATACTTATACTCGTTGGCACGAGAGGTGAATCGTCACCTAGGCACTCAAGAACTGCTACTCATAGGCCGTCAGGAGCATTTATAGCTTCTGACACGTGGCTCAAGAAGACAGTACGCCTGTCCCTTCAAGACCTATCACACGGCTCGAGGAAATGATGTCTCCGCTCCTTCCACTTCTGCCATGCGTCGAGCACGATCCTCGACTATCGCGTTGAGCCGCAAGCACTAATTTGGGGAAACGGCTAGAACAAGTTACGTTGTCAAACATAACTTACAATTTTGACCCCCTCTCGAGCACGCGTCCCTCGAGGTGAACGCGAAGTTGGACCCTGTCGTCGAGCACGTGCAAACCTCGTTGATAGTGTCCGGGTGGAAATCTTCGTGTGCTCACTCCGTCAGACATGACGACTAGCTTCTAAGTTCTCTTGTGAGCATGACCTCACGAGCTCACCACTTTAAACCTTGAAACTGCTATCCCGGGAAAGTTCCCTTTGTTCCTCTTTGACATGCGAACTAGCTCTTAAGTTATTACCCCCTCGACTAGGAGTAACAACTTGGACGGATTCTGTTCTGGACTGGTCCTAAGGCTGGCACACCGTTGGGCATGGCCCAACCCAGCTCTGTGTCAGGGAGGGCCCAATACAAAGGCCTAATCTGCTATCACTGCAGAAGGAAACGTTCCTCACACATCTTCCCCACGTTCTCCACGTGTTCCTCACGTGAGAACAAGTCATCAGCCAACTACCCACATCCGAGAAAACAGGCCCTCCACTTCCCGGAGTTCGTGGGGCAGTTGGTCCAAGACGAAGACCACATGTGGGTCTTCTCTACTGCCACGTAGGATCTTGGTAGTCATCTATTATGGGCCTTGTGATCCAGCCCAAAGAAGATGACCGTTTTCCCATCACTGGGGGCACATTATAAATACCCTCCTCGACATGAGGGTTAGGTATTTTGATTCATACTCACTCTGTACTTGCTTTCTCTCTCTCACTCCCTTCCTCACTTTGGCATCAGAGTGTCTTGCAGGTACACCCTCCTTCTCTTCTCCACCACCGGCGAACTTGGAGCTCACGAAGTGTTGCTGACTACTGATCTTCTTTTTGATCCGGTAAGATCAGTTTCAATCACGTTTTCTTTCATATGCATGTCATCTAATATTCTTTGTGTCATTTGCGTTAGCAAAAAGTCTCTTGAATCTTGAAATTATAAAAAAGTACCATAACACTTTAGAAGGAGGATGCTTCCTACTAACATTGTCATTGTCATCATCATTGTTGTCCTTTAACTTGTAACACGACACACCATATTCCGGATATTGATCCAAATTTTCATACTCTTTCCTGTATAATATGCAATCATTAGGGCATGCATGTAATTTGATATACTCTGAACCCATTTTACACAATATCTTCTTGGCATCATAACAAAGATCTTGCAAATTGTTATCTTCTGGTAGCATTTATTTCAGCAAACCAAGCAATTTCATAAAACTTTTATCTGACCACCCATTTTTTGCCTTCAGATTAAACAATTTTAACACCACAGACAATCATGTAAAACTTTTGCACCCCTTATATAAAGGGATGTCCTTATCACTATATAAAGTATCATAAATATGAGCTTTCCTAAAAGAAGATTCTCTAATATCACGGAACATATCTTCTAGTCGATTATCCATATCTTCATCTACATAAACTTTGTGAATTTGTGGCACCCTGTTTCTCTTTTCATCCACTTCACCATGCCACATCCATATAGTATAATTTTGACAAATACCATCACAACATAGGTGATGAAATATTTCTTCCTTTATACCTTTATTGACATTTTTGCAAGTAACACAAGGACAATAAACGATACCATCATTTTCGGAAAGATTTTGTTTAGCGTATTCAAGAAATTCAAGAACTCTTTTTTCATATACCTGACCTAATCTATCAACTTTCATCTAACTATGATCCATAACAAATTCTAAAATTTTTATCAAAAGAATAATGTGAATGACACACCAAAACCTAAACCTAAAGCATATTCATAACAATAATATAACACTCAACGTAAAACATATGCATATCCATCACAACAATATAGTATTTAACATCAAAAAAACGCAATGAACTCAATAAAATCAATGAAAACCAACCATGAAAATCAATATGAACACTGAAATATATTTTTCCATTGTGACTGTATTGTTCTTACGGGATTGACGGAGTTTCAAAAACACAATGTGATCAATGAAAATTATCCATGAAAATTAAAGATAAAATCAACAAAAAAGAAATAAAAACAATCAACATCAGCCATGAGAAGTAATGTACCGTACTTCGAATAGGTGGAAGTGACCAAATGACTGAAGATGGTGAATATTTTTATTCCAAGTGAAAGAAGATAGTAAAGATTTTTGTTCGAAATGAATGAAGATGGTGAAGATGAATAATTTGATATCAATGTCGTCTGGTTCGCCTAGGGCGTGTTATGAAAGGAAATACATTTTTTTTGTTTTAATTGATAGTAAAGTCTTTCACCATGGTTGATAATAAAAATCGTAGTGAAATATATAATATGTTACCACAGTGGATAAATACACTGTAGTTAAACATTTTTCAATTTTTGTTTAACTTAAAAATTTAAAGGTGTGATTTTTTTAATAGAAAAAATGGAAAAATGTTGCTGCTGGGATTGGAAGCTTGTACCGTATAATTTATCACCACAGTCATTTCACACAACCGTAACAAAATGTCTTCTAATAAAATAAAAAAAAATTCAGGTATTTTCAATTTGAGATATTACAACAGTGAAATGAATGACCATAGTAAAATAATATTACCAAAGGTATATTTTGTAGTAGTGGCTTAACCTTACATAATATTTTTTTCATTTCACATAAACTTCACAACTCCAAATCTCCATGCAAATCAAATGTGGTCTCTTACCATTCGATAACTCATATGGTGTCTTTTCAATTATTTTATATGAAACATAATTAAGTGTGTAAGTTGCTGTCAATAGAGCATACCCTTAAAAGGAGTTAGAAAGAGACGAGAAGGAGTCAAGTATTCATATCTATTTCGACGCTTACATTATTCTTTATTCTCTCACTAACTTTAAAATTGGAGTGTTAATCTTACAAGTTACCCCGTCTCCACTGCACCAAAATCATAAATCTACCGCAACAATATATTACTTATTATTTCACAGATCATTTCTAATTTTGAACCCACATTATTTATGCATTTTCACCAATAAAATCCAAATCAACATTCATATATCATTTTTATTTATATTTTATTCTAAAAGAATGCAACTTTCCGTATATTTTTTACTTAAACGAAATCGCTTTATCTCGATATTAATAGCATCTAAAATACAACTGGATAAAGAACCATAAATAGGAAAATTAGACTTATATGCGATCCCAAAGTGTTAGCAACTTAGTTTACTAGTAAACGTAACCATAAAGTTTGGTCGAAGAAGTAAGATATACTTGCATTCACTTGTAATCTATAACATATACTCAAAAAAATCTTACTTTTGCTTCTATATATATTTTCTAAGCATGTTGAAATCTAAGATTTAAGAAATATATGAAATTCCTTTTAACTTTACCCTAATATGCTGATAGATTTGTTTCTTTACTCTTCCATTGTTGAACTTAAATCAAATTATACACATACAAGAAATTTATAATGTACGTATATTGCATATATTTTCATTCTCTTTGAGTTTAATAAAAAGATTTCTCTATAAGCCTAGAGTCATAGCTAGTGCTAATCCTAATTCTTAATGTCTAAAAATAATTGATTTATTTTAAAAAAATATTTTAAAATGATTGGTCTACTTCAATTTTTAATATAATATTTTTATTTATTTTTATGAATGTTTTATTTATTTTTATGAATGTTTTCTTTATTTATATTATTTTTATTTATTATTGTAAAAATAATAATAATAAAAATAAAATATGTAGCCCAAGCTGATAATTAAGGTTTAGGTTACGCGAGCACTATGCACCTTTAAAAAAATATTAATAGAATATGTGAAAATCACACAAATACAAATAATCCTAAAGTACAATAAGTGTTTATTACGAAAGTACAAATAAAAATTCAAGAAAAACAAATAGAAAACATCACAACCAATAGAATACCAAATCCAACAAAAAAGACAAGAATGAGTACTAAAACACCTAAAAATCGAACTTTTAGAATTCATGTTAAAATTCTTACCATCACAATCACCATTAACATATATAAGAATCTATTAAAAGAGAAAAAACACTATACACCTTACTTATTTTAGAAACCGAGATGAATATTCAATTAATCTATTATAAGTTAACGAAAGAGATAGTGTTTTAAAAATACTCAAATTACGTGCATATATGAGTTCACCCTTGATTTTCAAGAAATCATTTTTAAACTAAAAAAAAATTATTATTTTTCACTTTTTCACCATTTTGATTTTTGTAATACCATTAAATTAAATATCTATAAATTTGTCAAACTTAAATAAAAATACGAATAAATTAGTGAATAATAGAGTTTTTTTTTTTTAGTGTCGTTTGCACTTTTATTACAGATGCATTTACAAAACTATATTTATGAATATAGAACCATATTTTGTAGATTTTTAAAATATTGTACATTTTGTCAATTTCTCAATCTGAAACACAGTACCACAAATATTCATTAATTAAATCAAATACAAACTCAAAATGACACATTTTATAATTTTACATCAAAACTAAAAGAAAGGATTATGAAACAAAAGAAATAGTCAAAATAGAAAGTTTTGTAGGTTGTCCAATAGGATTTGTCACTTGTCCTTAAACACTTATAGTTTGAACAACATTTGAAACTAATTAGGTCAATCAGCAACAACTTTAAATATATAGTACAATGATTAAAAAAGAGTAAATGATTAATTATAAATTTCAAAAAGATATAAAATATTTACTTACTAGTTTCCCCATATCCCCTCTTCATGATCACGCCGAATAACATGTACATTATCTGAATCACCTTTTCAAATGCTTGACCTACACGTGTTGCTAAACAAGGCGTCTCATAGTTAAAATCTTAATTTTCATCAATACTATCGGGAAGATGTTTACCTTCAAGAACAATTGACCATCTAATGTTAGATGGATCAGTGACAAAAAACTTGTTTAGAAATGAAAAATTACATTTAGAAATGTTGTATGCACTCCAAGTAATTACATTAAACTCAGGCATATGTGACAACCATTTGCAAAGATTTGATGCACTACTCTCTTTGCTAATGAAAAATATGTGGGAAAATTGAATTTTGATAATAAAACAAGAACAAACTTTGCTTTTCCAAAAAGAATAATGATTGAAATTTTTCTTCATTTCTCAAGATGGTCACACGTCATTCAAGAATGTCAACCATCAAAAATAATCATTGCAATCATTAAATCGCCAGATATTTCATCTTCCTTAAGCGGCGCTTGAGTCATTCAACCCCTTATATAAATACACACTTTCATATACTGAATTTACTCATCTTCAACCTATTATTCTTAACTTCTTAGCAACATGAGTTCTACATCTAAAAAGGATAAGAACTTTATCTCAACATAAGTCATTATTGAGAACAAAACCATCACCACGGTACAACACCATCAGCAATCCACTGAGGAGGCTCAACCATCTGGATCAACTGCTATTAAGGATGCATTGAGGGTGAGAAAGGCCAAGAAGAAGAAGAAGATGTTGGAGAAGAAGAAGAGAAAGATGTCAAGTAAGATTGTTCACTATGACTCAGATGAGGGTAGTGAGGAGTGAGCCGTAGATTAGGAAGATTCCTATAGTGTTATAGAATATTGTTCTGATGTGGAAAAGATTATGTAATCCAAGAATCTTGTACTCTTTCCTTTTAATCAATGAAAACATGAAGAAAAAATAGTACAGAACCAACAAAAATAAAGTTTCTCAACAACAACAACAACAAAAACAAGAACAACAGTAACAGAGAATAACAAGAATAACAATAATGGACCACAACAACAACAACATCAATAATAACATACTGAAGAATAATGGTGTGAAAGTTTATTCGTTCTCTAGGGTTCTTTGGAGAATGAGTGCTCTTTCGTTGGCTAGAGAAGAAACGTTCTTTCACTAGGTCTCGAGAAGTGAATGAGTTAAACACTGAGTGAATAAAAAATATAAAGAGTATTTATCGCGGTTATATTGAAAACCGAGGTAACATATCCAACATAAAATCTATAAAAAATGGTTTCAAAAAGAATAAAAAATTAGAGAATATTTATCTCAGTTTTAATGAAAATCGAGATAACTGTTCATCGTGAAAATTGGCGAACAACCATTGGTCTAACAAATCGAAAGAGATATGTGTTACTTGCAGGATCGACCACACAAATCCTAGGACATGTGCTAATTGGTCTTTTAAGTGAATTGGATGAGAATTATAAGCATTCCGATAAGTTCCATGATAAAACAACTTATTTCAAGTAGGAATGAATATAAGTAACGGTAAGAGGAAGTGAAGTGCTGATAAATGACAAGGATAATAACTAGCATGAAGAAAAACAAACTTTTAAGTAAAAGAAGTGTTAAATTGCATTGAAATAAAAATTGGTGCTTAACTAACGTACATTCTCACGTCTTGTTTTCTCTCAATCACACAGATAATTAGAGTAACTAGATATTTTGTACACAATTGGACACACACATCTTAAAAATAAGACCTACTATTTATAACCATCGAACATAACCACTATTAATGGCTAGCAAGTAAGATCAAGACAAGTGTTACTAGAATGCCTTTGAACCACCAGAATGTTCCACGTGTCTTTCTCAAAACGGACTTTCCCTCTTTTATTTGAATTCAAATGAACTCTCGTCGAAGACTCCCCCGAACAATGCTTCTTTCGAATTGGGTCTTCTAAATATTGAGGAATATTTCTAAGTCCAAAACATAGAACCTTTCTGACAAACAAAACATCTTCGACTCATAAAACAACATCTCAGCCGAAGCAACTAAATTTTCCCAGAAAATTCTATTTGCCATTTTTAACTATGTTCAGGTGTCGAAACTAGGAGCCAAAAAATTGCCCCCCAAAATGTCATTTTCGACATCCATGAAGAATAAGACATTTTTTTGATAGTATCATTCGACACCTGAAACAATTCTTGCATGTCTCTTACTATTCCAAAGGTCTATAACATCAGACTCATCATGGTACTTTCTGCAACACGTCTCCTCAAAGCACGCCATTACCTATAGCCATCATTATAATCCCTAGATACTAAGAAATCGTGCATTAGGCACTACTAACCATGTTTTTTGAAACGGTCATTATGGGACACGTGCCCCGCTAACTCTCAACTCTTTAATGCTGATTTGAAGCCTTTGATCTTCCATAGGCCTATAAATTCCTCAACCTTACTTGTCTCAACTTTTATGCTCTCAGAAATTTCTAAAACAACTTTTAGAGTCTTCATTTCCAAACTCCCAAACCCAAATTCTCCAAGAAATCTCAAGAATGGCATCTTCCACTACCAACGTCAAGGATTCTAAGAAAAAAAATCCAAAGTCCAAAGATCTAAAGAAGATTTCTCAACTCCTAGCTTTTGACACGCTGTCAGCACCAATGATGATAGGGAACTAACAATTCCTCCCTGAGCCGCTTGCAGAAGAAAAAAGAAGAATCTACGAATCCCAAGTACTTATTCCTCTCGTTGTATCTGGTAAAACGTATGCCCTATGTGGGCCTTTGCCTTCATCTGGCTTTGACCATAGTAAAGCTAGGGACTTCTTCCACTCCTATCACAAATCTAAGCCCATAGAACAAGCCAGCAAGCTAAGGTCGAGAGAACCTCCGTTGATGCAGTAGTGTTGAACAACATAAATTTAAGATATATGAAAAATAACTTTAGGATTTTTAGACTCACACCTTCCTTCAAAGAATCAGATGATTATATGAATTGGCAAGCAAAGATAGAGAAAGTGAAAGCTCAAACCTGGAAAAAAAACTAGGAATTTATGATTTAATCATGCTATCGAAAACAAGCCTCGACTATTGTCAAACCATGCTAGTCTCTTCCTTATATTTCTAGGAAAGTACCCATTACACCTTCCATCTCCCTTGTGGGATGATGACCCCCACTCTATTCGACGTAGCCACTATTACAGGGCTTAAACCCACTGGAAACCTATACAATCCTGACTTGGAATCGGACGATTCCATAGGTTTTAATTCCGCAAAGGCCACATATTCTCATTTTATATCGCACTTTTTCAATAAAACCACTGTTGATGTTTCTGATCAGGAGCATATAACCTTTTTAACTATCTGGTTATCCCACTGCATTTTCTACTCGAAGTCCCTGCAAGTGGCTAGGAGGTACCTGACTCTGGACACTCAACTCCACAGAGGCCATGACATCTGCTTAAGTGAAATGATTCTGGTAACCTCTACGAATCTTTAAGCGAAGGAATAGCCCTACTCAAAGACTTGGGAGCCAAAGGAAACTTGTTATTCTCTGGTCCTTTCTGGATTTTGCAACTTTGGTTGGATGCCTCGTTCAAAGCTAGCCTTCCCAACAAAAGCTCAGTTGACGAAGCTGCTGATGAGATCAAAAATAGGATAATCGAAGGAACACGCTTGGTCCAGCTTACTCCCCATAAAGAAGGACAGACCCTCAGGCCAATGTTCATAAGATATGTCATGATGTTTGAAAAACGTCATGAATTTACTTCGAACATGGCCTTATTCGCTGCCAGAAAACATGGTCCTGAGTGGTTTACTAGACCTTTCCCGACTCCAAACAAAACTCTAGAGGCAGAGTCTTCACAAATCTGGGAAGCCTTTCTGATCCCAAGGCTGATAACACTTCGAATAAATCTGTCGAAGTCTCAAGTTGTTTTGATTTCTTATCAACCAAACTTGGTGGCTCGACAGTTCGATCTAGTCCAAACACTCCCTAAAGGCCTCTTCGAAAAGAAAGATGCGCTTTTACTTTATGGTATGAAGTATACTGAGGAAATGGCTACGACACATCTTCTCCGCTACTCCAGCAAAGTTCAATTCGCCCCTATTGGCTTCGATCCTTGTTTCTACTGTACCCCAAAGTTCAACCACTGGTGGTCATCATACTACAGTGAGAAATTCTTCAATGCCCCTTCTTTCACTCGATTTATTAATCAAGATTTTCTCTCTATGCAGAAAAAGATCAAGAAAGGTGATATGACACACATCAAAGAAATCCAAGCATTCTAGAAGTACTTTGAAATTGTTTATTGACCAGATGACCTTAGTTGAACCGTCCGTGAAGCAGTTGTTACTTTAAATGAATTTTTTTATAAAGAAAATGGAAATTTTGGAACTCCCTTTGTACGTCCCTCCCAAGGAACGGTATGCAATAGCTTTCAAACAATTTCCTATAAAATTTCCTCGACTACCAAATGCTGATTTTGGAGTGGCTCTTGCCCCCCATTCCCAGACTGGTTTATCTATGGAGATTCCATAAAGATTTTTGTGCAACAGTCAAAACCAAAGGCTCAACGGGTGGTTGTGACTAAGCATACTTTAAACAGTTTTAAAGGTCCACTTCATATCGGTATCGAGGATGTTCGCATCGAATCCAAAATATATGAAGGTGTGGAATAGGAGGTTTTCGAGATAATTTCCCCTATTTGATTTTTTATCATCTTACTTGTATTATTTTACTTGACTTTTAGCTGTTAAAGTTGCCCCAAAAAAGAAGAAGCAAATCGAAGAACAAATAGAGGATAACACTCCAATTGCTAAGGTAAATTTCTTACTTAATTTTCCTTGACTGCAAAGTCTTCTGTTGTCTGATGCCTCAGGTTTTTCATAGAGTTCCCGAAGGCCTCCCCTTACTCCCAAGAAACAAAAGATCAGGGGAACTTCTCACCAATTCATCATCGAATCAGACAAGGAGGACCAATCTCCTCCTGAAGAATAAACTTTGAAGAGGAGGAGGAAGCAAACCAAGATAACTGAAGCCTTCAACCAGTCAAAACCAAAGATTGGCAAACTCTTGATAACGGTAACTCTCGCTAGTCATGCAACGCAAGATGAAAGTGAAAATTCTAGTCCTGGGGCTAGTGATACCAAGGTAAAAACTTCTTCTATAACTTTGTAGGGCTTCTTTATCATTGACTCTTCTAATTTCGTTTTTTCTTTAGAGATTACCACCAACCCCAGGGGTCATCCCATGATTAAACATATTATCCCCACAACCAGCAGTGAGCCAAGCTACCATCCAACAACTCCATCTGGGGCCTCTGTGAGAGGTTTGACACAAGGTTCTAAGGAGAGAATCTATTCTGCCGACACTCTCAAAAAGACACCAGCTGCTTCTGTGGTGGAGTCTGCCCATGTCGAAGCAAATGCCCGAAAGGAGGACTCTGTCGAGAAAGAGTTTTTTGACCTTTATGGGGATACCGTGATACCTGATATAGAGCCACCTGATGAGGGTGATTTTGAGGGAAAGATAAGCAAGGATGACAACCCCTTCAAAGAGGAAGAAGAAAACTATGGTGATGAGGAAGAAGAAGAAGAAGAAAAAGAAGAAGAGAATGAAGAAAGAAAAGAAGAAGAAAAGGAAGAATAGGAAGGATAGAAAACTGCATCTGATACAGAGATTAGGGTGGAGGCTTTAGAAGGCCAGGTGAACCAAGACAATCAGTCTAAGGATCCTCCACCCAACACTTCGACTGGCACTCAATCGACCAGTCTTTCCCATGAAGAACTGGAATCTCTGAAAGTTCAGCGGCCACTGGAGTATTTGAAAGCTATGCTTAATTCCCAATACAGCTTTGGCGATAAAAGTACTACTACTTCGACTGCCTCAGAAAACACCTTGACTGGGAAAACTGATAGTGACTTGCTGGCACAAATAAAAGAAAAAGTATTTGCAACAGACTTATTCCAAATCCTGGAGCAAGACGTTTCGGCCAGTTTTTCCCTTAAGAAACTCCTGAAACAAATTAATGTCTTGGAGGTTTCTCTCGAAGTAGTTGATGCCATTATGGAGCTGAGCACAATGATCAACCTAGTTACCACTGATCTCAAACGCCTTAGAGACTTTTTGAGCAACCTTTCAAAGAAAAACAACAGCCAAAAAGCTGCATTGGAGGTTGTCTCTGTATCCACTGAAAAAGTCTCAATGCTCGAGAAACTCTCTGAGCAAAATAAGAAAGAGATTAAGAGGCGTGACGAAAGAATTGCAGAATGGGAAAAACAGATTTCCATTCTACAAAACAAAATTTCTCAAGGTAAACAGGGAAAAACTAATCTGCTCAGCTCTGTCGAAGATGAGGTGGCGAAAGAGATCCAAGATGGCCTTCAACACCTCGAGACAGCTCAACAACTTGGGAAAGATATTGAAACCCTCTCTACCAGCAAGACTCTCTATGAATGTCGCCTGCTCCTTCAGAAGTCGAAGTATGAAAAAATGAAAAGCCCCCTTCCCTTCTAGATTTGCTTTGTAGTGTTTTCTTTTTAGCAAATTATAAATTTTGAGCCTTTATGGCATCTTTGTAACGGATAAAGCCTATTTTGGAAGATTTATTTACCATTTTAGCTTTGTTTTTCTCACATCGTTATACTCTGGTGATCTTTATTTCTTGAAGTGCAGGCTTATATTTTTTCAAATACTTCCCATTAACTTCAAGATTCTTTTATCTTGATCTAATTCCTCGATTTCATATGCACCGTTAGAAAAAACATGTATAACTTGAAAAGGTCCTTCCCATTTAGGGGACCATTTATCCAAGGCTCTATCTCTTCGATCCATAGGCAAAATTACTTTCCAAACCAATTCTTCTGGCGAAAATGTTTTGACCTTAACTTTTTTGTTATACGATTTCTCGACTCTTTTCTTCTGTCTTCTTAACAATTCTAAAGCATTAAGTTACTCTTCATCCAAATCTACCAATTCGTTCAACATCAAGTTTCAATAGGCTTCTGATGAAATCTCATGGGGCCTTTGGATCCTTGTTGAATGTAAGTAGATTTCCACTGGCAATACTGCATCATGGACAAACGTTAGTCGAAATAGAGTTGCGTTGGTTGATTCTTTGGGAGAAGTTCGACATGCCCATAGCACTTGATCTAAAGTCTTGTGCCAATTTCTGGGCTTCTTCCTCACATGTTTCTTAATCAGCCCTATCACTATCTTATTTATTGCTTCAATTTGACCATTAGCCTGAGCAGAATAAGGCGTGGAAGTCAATAATTTGAAACCCATTTCCTTAGCAAAACCATGCATATCTCGACCAGTAAAAACTAATCCTTGATCCATTGTGATGGTTTATGGGATTCCAAATCTATAGATAATGTGTTGTTTGATAAATTCAATTACATCTTCTTGTTCAACACATGGAAAAGGTGTGGCTTTGACCCATTTTATAAAATAATTGATACCTACCAAAATGTACCTCAGATTTTTGGATGATGCTGGTCGGATTTCCCTGACCAAGTCCAAAGCCCAACCCCTAAAGCATCATGGTTTAACTATAGAATGCAATTCACTGGCGGGAACATGTTGTATACCTACATGTACTTGGCACTCTTGGCACCCTTTAGCAAACTCGATACAATCTTTTAAAGTGGTGGGATAGTACATGCCTTGTCGAAACAACAACCAGTTCATTTTGTGGCCAATCTGATGTGCTCCACATGCCCCGCTATGAACAGTCGAAAGGGCTAAGTAAGCCTCTGTTTCACTAATACATTTAAGCAAAACTCCCTCAGGAGTCTTTTTAAACAACTCTTTCTCAAAAGAACATAACTCAAAGCGCGAAACCTGACTTTCCTTTCTGCGGATGTCGTTGGATTTTGCAGATAATCCACTATTGGTTTCCTCCAAACTCCATCCAACAAGCTATCTATTTCGAATATTTTGAAATTCTCCTTTTCAGCGCATCTAAGCTTCGTTGTTTCCAAATCTGATGGGGACAGTCTAGCTAACACAACCCTTCTTCTAACGTCGACTGCATCTCAAAGTTTCTCTTTTGAAATTTTATACCCGAAAGCAATCTAGGCCAAATCACTAGCCACTTGATTCTCCACTCGAGGTATGTGTCTAATGCTGACTGTTTCAAATCTTTTTAGTAATCGATTGGCTATTACGAAGTACATAATGAGTGTTTCTTTGACGCATTTGTACTCTTCGTAATCTGCTTTATGAACAACTCTAAATCTTCCATAATTTTGACTCGAGTTACCCCCAATTCCAACAATATTTCAAGTCCGGCTATCAAAGCCTCATATTCAGCCTCATTATTCGAACAGAGACCTTCGACTTTATACTTGAATTTTGTTGGTGTTTTATCAGGAGAAATGATCAAAACTCCTACATCAGTCCCATCTCTATGACTAGAGCCATCGAAATATAATTTCCAATGCTCGAGTTTGAGATAGTTTATATTACTTTCATTTATTGAATGGTCGACTATGAAGTCCGCTACCACTTATCCTTTCGTAGCCTTTAAAGACATATATGCTAAGGAATATTCAATCAAAGCTAACACTCATTTACCACTTATACTATGTAAAATCGGTTTGGACAACATATGTTTAATGATATCAAAATGAGACGAAACATAAAATGGTTTTATATAAAGATTCGACTTTGTACAAGAGAAATACAAGCATAAACACAATTTTTCAACTATGCTATATCTAGTTTTTGCATCATTTAAAACTTTACTAAGGTAGTAAATGGCTCTTTCGACACCATTTTTGTCCTCTTGAGCCAACATGCTCCCTAAAGTTTTATCTGATGCAGATATATACAACCTCATGCTTTTGTTCCTACAAGGTGGCAACATAATCGGAGGATGACTCAAGTAGTCTTTGATTTTTTCAAAAGCTTTTTGGTGTGTCTTCCCCCATTCGAACCCTTCTTTGTTGAGTCGAAGAAGAGGTGAGAAAGCTTGTGTCTTACCGCTGAGATTCGATATAAACCTCCTCAAGAAGTTAATCTTGCCCAACAACGACTGCAATTCCTTTGCTTTCGCTCCCATTATGGCCTTGGTCTTATTCTGGTTTATTTCGATTCCTTTCTAGTGGACCATAAAGCCTAAGAAGTCAACCGCCTGCATACAGAAAGCACATTTAAGGGGATTCATTTTCAAACCATGTCTTCTCATTCTTTCAAAAGATTGTCGAAGATGATCGACATGGCTCTTCCTTGAAATAAACTTAATGACAATATCATCGATGTATATTTGCATAAAAGTCCCTATATAATCATGGAAGATCGTATTCATAGCCCTATGATACGTTGCCCCAGCATTCTTTAAACCAAAAGGCATTACTACCCATTTGTAGGTGCCTGAGGATCCAGGGCATCGAAAGGCTGTCTTCGAGACATCCTCTTCAATAATAAATATTTGATTATATCCAGAATAACCATCAAGCATGCTAAGGTATTCATGGCCTGCGGTAGAATCGACTAACATTTCCACCACAGGCATCAAATATTCGTCTTTTGGAGTTGCAACATTTAAATCTCTAAAATCTATGCACACTCTCAAAGACTCATTCTTTTTAATAACATGTACAATATTTGTTAACCATTCGACATACCTAGCTGTGCGAATGAAGTTACATCAAAGAAGCCTTTTGACCTCTTCTTTGATCTTCGATATGATTGTCAGTGCAAACCGTCTTGGGTTCTTCTTGATAGGCTTCTTTCCCGGCTTTATTGGCAACTTTAATTCGACCAAATCCCTTCTCAAACCAGGCATCTCATCGTAATCCCATGTGAAACAGTCTTTAAACTCCTTCAGTAGTTGCATTACTTCAAACTTGAGTTGTGCGCTGATGTTGGAACTTATATACGTTGGCCTCCTTGTTGCCCCCTCTCCCAGGTCGATCTCTTGAAGTGGATCTTGCACCAGCATCTTAGTCTTGGATGCCAATAGATCCTTTTTGAAACCCAAAGGCTCATCATCATAAATTGCATCGAGCCTTTGTTGTTCTTTTTGAACCTTATCAGGAGGCTCTGGATTGAAGTCCTTACCAGAACCTTCTTGGTGCAAAACTTGATTGGCTTCCACAACCATGCTTTCCATTTCAGCCTCTAAGGCCGTTTGTAACTTACTTTCGGCTATATAAGCCAAAATCCTTTTTAGTACTTCGAACTCAGTCATCATCACCAAATTCGCTTCCCTAACCTGTTGGGGTTATCCTTGATACATCAGGATATGGTAGGTTGTCATCTCCTATCACTTCCTTATCCCATCGAAAACCCTGAACATGATGCAAGTATAACAAACAGTAAACCTCGTCGTTTAGGGTGAAAGCAAAATTGGCCGGATTGCAGGGAGCAATATTGGCCAAGTGTTTGTCAAAGTTACGCTTGTCGACATGGTTGGTTGAAGCTTTGAAATAGCCTTGATCAGCTTCGATATTTTCGACAATACCATCTGGTCTCCATATAGTGATTCTCTGGTGCATGGAAGATGGCACAACCCCAACTCCATGTATCTATTTTCGACCCAGCAACAAGTTGTGGTTGGCCTTCGTCTCGACGACCATAAACATAGTAGGCCTTGTAACAGTACCCATCGTCAAATCAACTTGTATCACACCCAAAGAGGTGCCAACCTTTCCTTCATAATTGAAAAGTACCATGTTATGAGGCTTAGTGTCCATGTCGTATTTGCCAATTCTTCTTAACACGAAGTGCAACATTAAATTCACTATGGCGACACAGTCCACTAAAATCTTGTTTACTGCGACATTCTCCACCTTTCCTGTGATGAATAGAGGCTTAAGATGACTTTTCATTGCCTCGTCTGGTCGTTCAAATAACGTGTTCTGCTCTTCGACGCACCCATTGTTCATGACATAGTAGCACACTGGTCTGTGTGCCGCCATTTCTGCTTCTGTGTACATATCTAGATCTTTGACCTCAGTAATTTGGTCGAATTCCCTGGGTAGAACTAATACCATGTTTACTATGATATCTAAAGAATCCTCTGACCAAACGTCAAAGTTGTCTGTAAGCATTTCATCTTCTTCTTGATCGTGCCTCTCTTTAGCCTCCTTCCCTTGGGTAGCAAATAATTTCCTTCCCACAGGCAGTTTGTCAAAAGGCTTTAGTTCTTTTTCTTTCACAAAAGACAGGTTAGTACTGGTCTCAAGCTTAACTTTAGCCTTTCTTTGGGCTTTCCTCCTACGTTGTTCTCTTCTCCATTGAGATTGAGACATTGGATTATTTCCCTTGTAATTTTTTTAGACATAGGCCATCTTATTCAAAGCTTCGAACTCCTTACAATAGGCTATCGATGAACCTTTGTCAACATCGAATATCTGCCATTTTCTGTCCTGACTGTTTGCCCTCAGCTGGCCTTATCCAACTCACTTTGGAAGTTTCTGTTGTGGGTTTGAATGTGGATGGCCTAACCCCAGGCACCCTTGGCCTAGTTTCGTCTTGCCTATAAATGGATCTTCGTGGGTCGAAACCCCGTTGGTCATAAGAGGCCCTTTGCTCATGTCTCTCTTTTGTTTTTCTGACACCCTCTATGTTGCATGCCGTTTTTTTGTCGAACACGACACTGCACCTGGGGCACAACATTACCTCAGACATTTTATTTTTGAACCTATGAAGGAAGTCTATAAGACTTTCTTCCTTCTTTGAGTAGGCCACTTTATTGTATTTCTCTTGTCGACACTCTCGGTCGACCTCCATTGGAGTTTCCTGCGAAACCTCCACAATATTAATGTTCATATCGACACCATCAGTGATGTATAACTTGCATAACTACATTTGAAGGCCATCAGTAGCCTTATCCATTTGAATAAAACTGTCAGCAGTTTCCTTTGTTGCTATCATTCGGTTAGAGTCTTTAGCCAACCCTTTAGCAAAATCATCAGTGACTTCGCCGTTGGAACCATCAATAGTCTCCTAGATGAAACCTTTAGTTGCTTCCTGGATAAAATTCATCAAAAAATTTCGATTAAGTTCTTTAGTGACTCGAACCAGAACAACCTTATTAAGGAAATCCTCGGTTACTTCCTTCATGTTTACAGCACCGTCGAGATCCTGAGTAACCCCGACCATGTTAACCTCTTTAGCCTCAGTATAGTACGCATCAGCAATTTGTTAAGGCTCGACATCCATCTTTGTCTGGCTTTTGAGCTTCTCTCCAAATTTCAATCTCCCCTCCAGGATAACGTTTTGCACAAGATCCCTGAAAAGAAAACATTGAGAGGTTTTATAACCCAAAAAATTTATGGTATTTGTAAAATCCTCTTTTCTTTCTTTGATCTAAAGGGGGTATCTTAGCACCGGGAGGTACTATAATTTGCCCATCTTTAACTAGTAAAACTAAGATTTCATCACACTTGGTGACATCGAATGTATAAGTTCTCTTAGGGAACCTATCATTCTTATCTGACTCAGTAGGGTTTTTTTTTCCATTTGAAGGTGTTAACACCTTGTAAGAATAGGGTGAGCCCTTTTTTAATTCGGCGAGATCTATTTCGTTTTTGTCGAAACTTATAGACTCATGGCATGGCCCTTCGTCGTCTTCCTCGAAATCGACATAGGTTATCCTTTTACTCTTATTTGCCCTTACTTTCTCTTCTCTCAAACATTCCAACTGTCGAACTCTATCGTCCAACTAGGTCATATCCCTTAGGTACTGAGTGTCTAATTTTTTTCTTATGGAATAATCTAGGCCACCAACAGCTATTTTGACTAACTAATGTTTTGGTATTTGCATAAAACACCTTGCTTTGAGGAGTCAAAATCTATTTAGATAATCATAAATTGGTTCAGTAAACTTTCGTTTTATGCTAGTCAATTCCTTCAGACTAATCTTCGTCTGTCCCATATAAAATTGTTCATGAAACAGACGTTCTAACTGGGCCCAAGTGTGAATTGAATTCGGGGGTAAAGTTGTGAACCTGTTAAAAGCGTTTTTTATAAGAGAACTTGGGAAGTACTTGACCCTAAGATTCTCATCGTTCGAGATGTCTCCCGCTTCTATCAGGTACCTAGCCACATGTTAGATGGTAGACTCAGTGGTAAACCCAAAAAATTTAGTGAACTTGGAGACTTTTGTTATGGGGGGCAAGTCTATCTGGAGGATATATTCCGATAATGGTGACGTGTAATTTGGCCGTTGAAGGCCAATATTTACTCCGTTACGTGCCATGATTCTTTCGACCATGGCAGCCAAGTTATTGTTTGCTGTAAGATTGTTACGTCGAACCTGTTGTACGATGCTCTCGGCGTCCTAGTTCCTATTTACCAACACTACCCTTGGTTCTTCCTCTCTAGGAACTTGTGGTTGATTCCTAGGAGGTTCAATTCTAGGTTGTTTGACCATTCCCTAGTTATTTTGATTTGCCTGGGCCTGGTTTTGTGGAATTTGATTGATGGTGTTGTCTTCATCAAAGACTACTCCTTGGTTTTCTCTAAAATACTCCCTCGGTGGTTGTCAAGGGAGATTTGGTACACCCAAGAATTTCTCCATGCGCGTCATTTGCGCCGCCAATTGTTGATTGGCTTGCATAGTGTTCCGGATGAGGGGCTGAAAGATTTCCCCTATAGTTTGAGACATCATCTAAACCATTTAATGGTTACTTTCGTCCATTTGTTATCTCAAATAAGATGCATAATTAGTCGTCAAACTTGACATATGGGTTGAATACCCTATACCTAAATTTGGTTATTTTGACCCTTATTTACCCCAATATCGGATCGCTGTAATAGGGACATTATTACGGGTTCTGTATATAACGAAGGGGCATTTTGTAAATTTTCCATCAACGAAGTTGGCATGCCATAGGGCAGGTCTCGCGGCAAAGGAATTGAAAATCCAGCGGGAGAAATGCCTTTATACGTCGACGTCCCTATTAGTGG